>OU015656.1:0-5000000 GCA_907165275.2 Zygaena filipendulae | reverse complement strand
GTTGATTTATTTTATCCTCCAAATTTACACACCCAACACAATGATTTTCCATTTTGTCCTGAAAAAATTAAATCTCCCACAGGAAAAACAAAAAAATTAATACCCAACTTATATGACAAATATCACTACGTTATTCATTACGTTCACCTCAAAAAATGCTTAGAACACGGTTTGGTTTTAAGAAAAATCCATCGAGCTATAACTTTCAAACAAAGTAATTTTTTAAAACAATATATAGACCTTAATACTGAGCTGCGTCAAAGAGCTCAATCTGTTTTTGAACAAGATTTTTTTAAGTTGTTAAATAATAGTATATTTGGAAAAACATTGGAAAACACAGAACAATGGGTAGATGTACGATTGATAAATAAGTGGTCAGACATGAATAACCAAACAAAAAAATTTATTGGTGCCGAGAAGTTGATAGCCAACCCAAATTTTCACAGCGCATCAATATTTTCTGACGACCTAGTAGCAATACAAATGAAACGTTCAAGGGTTGTTCTAAACAAGCCGATCTACATTGGATTTGCTGTACTCGAACTTTCTAAAAGTCATATGTATGACTTCCATTACTCAGTAATAAAGCCATTTTACGAAAATCGTATTGAAGTATGTTATACTGATACTGATAGTTTTATTTACAATATACAGACAGAAGATGTTTACAGAGATTTTAAAATGAATTTTCTAAAATATTTTGATACTAGCAGTTACGATTACAATAACAAGTTTGGTTTGCCAATTGTAAACAAAAAGATTCCTGGGTTGTTTAAGGATGAAATGGGTGGTAAGATAGTTAAGGAGTTTGTGGGGTTAAGGTCAAAGCTTTATTGTATTAAAACTACAGATAGAACGATTAAAAAAGCAAAAGGAACAAAACGAAATGTAATTAAAAATTTGCATGCATCAGACTATAAACATGTCTTATACAATTGTGATGTCGTTCGAAAAAGAAACGTTTTGTTTAAAACAATCAAGCATGAAATATTTACTCAATCCGTAAATAAAATTGCTCTTTCAGCCAATGATGATAAGCGGTTGTTAGAATCAGATAAGGTGACAACCATCGCCTGGGGTAATCAGACAATATTTGGTTGTACTGCTTAATTTTTTTCACTATTTCATAGAATGTAACTATTAATATAGAGTATTATAAAATATTAGGTAGAAATAAGATTGTTTTAATTATCCGTAGGATAATGATTATTATAATTATATACGAAATTGTAAGCAATATTATGTAATAGATATGTATTAATATTAAGTAAATATGAATACAGTGTAAGTTAATTTTAGTGTTTTCTGAAATATAAATAAATTTTAAATTACATTAAAACCAAGAGTTTTATTTGACTTTCACTTTGATACAAATACAATGTTGCTGTTTGAACATGTACCGACATGTTTCATTATAATCACAATAATAACATATAACATTACAACATAGAAATATGATCATCAGTCTCCGTGCTTGTACAAACAGTAACATGTTTAGACATGTTCCAACTTGGAAACTTCAACACATAGGCACTGTAGTTTTGTTTAGCTCCTCGAACAGTCATTACCGAGACGCGCTCGACCGAGGTACTGTCATCAGCTTCGTATCGATTTGGAATTGTAAGCATGCATTTTTTATTTGTTAAGTACCTACTATTATTCTGATAAGTGGACCGATTATAATTTTTTGATTGTTTCAGATCATGTTTACTCCTAGTGATGAACAATGCGCACAAGATCCTCTAGAAGGGTTTAGTCAAGAATTTCCCGAAGTCAGCAAAAGGAAAAAGTCCAGAAAGCTGCAGCCAACGTTGCTTTCACAAACCACACAAGCCGCCTTTGAAGAGGTGTTTAACAAGAACGAAGATGGAGCATGCAGTTCATTGAGCAAGCAGAGTGTTAAAAAGAGGAGCTTTGGCACCACATTCGTAGCCAGCAGGGAGCCGTTAAGGAAAACAACAAAGCTAATTAAACTTAGCATTACTGACGTAAGCAATCCAGAAAATTCGTTGGTGTTAGTGAAGGCTCAATATCCTGTTAAGGATGGAAGTGCAACAGATCATATTTTGGATGATGCTGAGGCATTAATTAACAAAATTTCAAAAACAATATGCGGCTATAGTGCATGTTTATACATGTAAAATTAATAAGTAAGATGAAGAAAATAACGTAGAGGAAGACAAAGTATGTTGGCAATCCAAGTCGATGGCGCTAGTGACGGCTCAATATCCAGTTCAGGATGAAAGTGCTACAAATAATATTTTGGATGGTACTGAAGCATTAATTAACAAAATTTCAACGACAGTATAACGGCTATGTGTAAAATTTGTTATTTGTTTATGTAAGATGACTCTATTTATATTCATATATGTTTTTGTAATAAAACAATGGTCTAATAAAATCGGTGTTTTCATAATACTATACGAGGGTAAGGTTTAATAAAAAACCAAGTTATTATTAATTATTTTTAATGAAAAAATTAAAAGTGATAGATTTCAATTACTAAAATAGTTTTCTAAATAACATAATTTTAAACAAGTTACATTTTTTAACGCACAATATTTCTTATGATTAACACAGTTATGGTTGAATAAATCAGTACAGTACACTTTATGTAATGTAGAAAAGTTTGAAAATCCTATTTCTTCAAGTTTCTTGCTTAAATCTATAACTTCGCAATTAGAGCATAATTCTTTGATCCACTTGATTTTTTCGATTCCTTTTACTAGGACCTTTTTATGTTCTAAATAAGGAGCGATGACTCGTTGAAACTCTCTATAATCTATATAGCCTTCATTCCAGTAAATACCTCTGTTTCGTTGCAACCACTGAACTTGCTTTTTTTCTTCGAATGTTAAAAAATTATAGGAGTATGGTGGTTTAACTAAAAATGTTTGTGTTTGGTATTTTGTTGCAATTGCCACTTCTTTAACAATGAATTTATTATTCGCATCTTTAAAACCTTGAAGATCGGCTATTATAATGTCAGGATTCATGATAGTTTTTTCACCGTGCTGCTGAGTGGTTTATACTCGATAATGCAATCGTTGAGTATAAGACAGTAGGCTGAAGTTTGATCAGGTATCTCAGAATCTGCTTCGAGTTCAACGCGTACGTCGACAACAGGCCCTGACTTCAAATTGTCAATTTGTCTGGAGCAATCGATAACGAACAATGGCGTTAAATCTTTGAATTGCTTAGGGCTTAGCAAAGCTTCTGATCGCCTTCCATAATACGACTGTTGAAATCTTGCGTATTGCTCGTATATTAAAGCAAATCTGTCATTTGCAAAGTTTATATTTAAATTTTCATATGGAAAGTAAGTTGAGTTAAGGTACACCTTGACGTTACTTAGGTTACAATGATCGAACTGCGCCATATCAGAACTTGCATTGTTCTTTCGGTTCGTTTGCAATCCAATAATTACATATCGTGGTTTTTCTATTTGAGATGCAGTTTTTATTGACCACGTATGTTTAGTGGTTTTAGGTAAAGCTGGATATTCATACAAATCCCAATTTCTAAATACAATCTGGAGTGGTCGGTCTTTTTCTAAATACTTGAGAAGATTAATCCTTTCTCTATCTGAAACTCGTACGTGTGGTACCCGCCAAATTATTTTATTTATAATTACGTCTTCAATAACCTCATCGTTGTTAAGTTTAACAGCGTTTAAATTTGTGTTGCTTCGTAACAATATCAATTCGTGTCGACAATTGATCACAACTTTTTGATAATCTTCAGCGAAGCCAAGTATATTTTTGAGGGGAATGGAAACTGCGAAACTGCCTCGGTGAGTATTTGTAATACCGCCTATATCCCAGCCCCAGGCTCTTGACATTTTAGATTCACTCTCATTCATTGAAACCAACGCTTTCATTGTAGTACTTATTCCAGCGTTTTTTATTTTATCTATTTCAACTCCGTTTAACTCATACCGAATATCTTGAAATAGGTAAAGAAGAGAATTATTTGTAAAATTTACAGTGTTTACTTGCTCTTTAGTATCTCGTTTTTTAACATCAACTTGTCCTTCCAAGTATAAAGTGCTCGCTGATGGCAATATGTACAAATCTTGTTGGTTGATCGGAATGCGTATTTCATCATTCCTGTTGAAACTTGTTACATATGGTTTATATGAATGGAATTCGACCCCTTCAACGGAATTGTCGTAAGATGGAACAGATAAAACGTCTAAGATATTCATTTTAATAATCCGATTAATTTAAGGAACGCTTTATTATCATTATTTAACTTATTTTTTTTCCTACAAGATGTTTTGTTGAGGGTTACTCGCGCAGAACTGACGATTTTTGATTTTCGAATTAACTTATTTTTTTTCCTATAAGGAGATGTTTTGTTGAGGGTTACTCGCGCAGAACTGATAGTTTTTGATTTTCGAGACACGTATTTATTGTAATCAATCATTATTTTTACTAATGTTTCTCAAATGCAAGAAAAGTTGCACTTCTTCACCACGTAAATTGACTAAGTTATTATTTATGTCCAAAAATCTAATATGGATGCAGTTGATATTACTTTGATTGATTCGGAAATATATCGCGTTTTTAGGGGCTTCGATGATTCTATATCCAGGCGGCACGTTAGGTGCAAATTCGTAAACAATATGGCTTGGTTCACCGTTTATATATGATCCACTCACTATATCACATTCGACTCTCACCACGGTCGTAGGCAAAATGTTCACTGGCAGATGTGAAACATGCCATTTATTTGCTTTCAGAAACTTATTTCCATAGCCCAGCAAATTTCCTAGAGAATCTGTCTTGGTAAAATCAATATCTTTGGTGCAGTGTATGGATATTTTTAATGTGTTGTTATTACAGTGAAGTTGAAATGTTGCGTCTTTTATTTCTGATTTTATATAGTCACCGATATCTTGCAATTCATAGGCTCCTTCCGGTAGAGTAATTACTTCATTAGTACCATAGTAAAATTTATTATTTCTATAGTCAATATTTGGAATTGAATTAAATGTAGATAAATATAACAGAGCACACTCATATTCTCCATTAAGTTGTAGGGTGGGAGAGTAATAAGTAGTTAAAATTGATGAGTTTCCCGTAATTGATAGTGTTAAAGACATTTTGCAAATGACATGACTAAAACAAAATTTAATGTTTTATACTTTTTTATTCCAAAATTTCCTTAAATATTTTAAACATAAATGACCACAATTAACAGTGTTAAATTTTTGGTATCTTGTATAATTATAAAAAATGTTCATATTTTTTAAATACTTCACTAATTCAAATGGCGGTTTCAAATCACCATAACTATCAAAGTATTCACAATAATTATTTCGTTTTGCATATGCTACCCAATGTGTTCCCTCATTCTTCGAATCATCTAGGTTAACAATACCACATTCAATCTTCCTCGGACTTCTGGGTAATTCATCTTTCATGTAAACACCTCGGAAATGCGGAATATTTGCAGCGTACTTCAAAATGTCTACATTTGTCAAAGCACGATTAGGTAGCGTAGTTAGTTTTTTGAAGCTTTTATGTATAAACCTTTCCCACTTTTGTAAGGCTTTATGTATAAGCCTTTTCCCAGTGCTATAGCCTCCATGGTTTTATTATGACGCTCTGTCTCCTGCAAATTCTTTTGAGCAGATTTATAATCATTCACAGTTTTTGCAATTCCAGACGCTCCTCCCGCCAGAGCGCCTAGAGCTGATAAACCCGCAAATATTGGGATAAGTGGTAATATTCCTCCGGTTTTTGGTATTGGTATCACTCGAGGTAATTTGATTTGACGAGCTAGCGGAATCATTCTTTTAGCAGCTGCATAAGACAGGTTTATCAGCGTTTTATGGTTTTTTGGTTTTAGCTTTTTAACATGTGAACGAATTTTCGTGACAAAATGTTTGAATGATTTAACTCCCCAACCCGATTTGACTTTAGCTTTCATCGCTTTACTAACCAGCCATGAGACCAATTTTTCACCTTTCCCTGCATCCTTTGCTTCTAACCTCTTTTTAGCCATGTCTAACAATTGTAAATCTGCTTTGTGACGATTAGGTAAATCTGTGTTATTGGCGTAGGCAATATCGTGATGCATGCAGACTTCGTCCAACTTGTTAACCCCGCGGTCACCTCTTTGTAAACGTTTCTGAAGTTTTGTTCCTGGTCCACAGTAATTATACCCAGGTATATGAATCTCAAAAGGTAAGTTATTTATTAAATTGTTAACGAGTCCACCACCTTGCATGACTCGTAGTAAAATGACTAAAGTAACGATACTGTTTATAGTTTTATATCTTCTTAACTTAACAATGTGGATTTATCAATCCAGCTGTTTTCATCAGGAGGTAACCCTAACCATTTAACGAATATCTTACTCCCTTTCTTTTTCAACACTTTTTCTATTAAATACACATTAGGATAGTTAGTCTTCTGCAGTTCTTGTTCATAAAAACTTCCTAAAATAGGCTGCTTACGTTGATCTTCAATGTGGTACGTTTGTGGAATGGTATTATTTACTTTCTTTACAGTAAATAATTCTGTAGACCAATTAGGAGTATATCCCTTTTCAAAACAATTTTTGTATTTACTAATACGAACGCAATCCCCAGCCTTAAATTTAGATTTTTGTGGTACAGATGGAAAAGAGTGTAATTTATTAATATTTCTTTTTACGTCTGGTTCTATAGTTTTATTAATTTCTGCAGGCTTAAAACCAGTGGTGCGATGTTTTGTGGTGTTATAAGACTGCATAATATTATTCAAAGTTTTGTCAGACCATTTATAACTCCCAATCAGACTAAAGTGTTTGAACAGTCTTTGCTTTATAGTTTTGATAAGACGTTCAACAATTGAAGCTTTTTTTATAGAAAACGTCGAATAATGGATAATTTTATTCGTCTTCATAAGCTTTTGAAACGAATCGTTGTAGAACTCGTTCCCCATATCGGTTTGCAAATTGTGCGGCCTTCTTTGGCTTCGGATTAAAATATGTTTAAAAGCTTGAGTTACATCAAGTTTTTTCTTTGATTTCAACGGTTCAGCCCAGGCATACTTTGTAAAGCAATCTATTACTATAAGGATATATTTATTGTTGTTGTTATATTTTCGAAGAGATTGCATATCTATCAAATCGGCTTGCCACAAATCATCGATTCCCTTAAGAAAAACAGGACGTCTTGTAAAGTTTTTTCGAGCGGCTTTGTGGATTTCATTGACTACTTCCTGTTTTGTCATTTTGTAATGCACTTTAAATCTCGTTGTCCACCCCGTTCTTGTTCAGTTTCTCTTCCAACTGATTTACTAACCCTAAAGACGTTGCTTTTAAAGTAGACTCATCAATTTGAGAACGTAAGCTGTCAATAAGGACATTGAATTCTTTAAACATCTTGGTGTTTAGTTGGTCTACATACTCCTTGTTAACAGCATCATCTGCTTCTACTGGATGTTTGATGCCTCTCAGTCTAGCTGTTTGTAAATCATAATCTCCATTATGAGATCTCAACAAAGCATTGTATGCTTTTAAAGTAGATGTAACGGTATTTGTAATGTCAATTATAATTTGTGAACGCATATTTTCAACAAGGTTATTGAATTCTTTTATAATCATATCATGTAATTGATCGACATACTCTTTATTAACCGCATCGTATGCTTCTATAGGAAATTTGATGCCTCTTAGTCTAGCTGTTTTTAGATCATAATCACCATTTTCAGATTTCATTAACACCTTGTCATTAAATGTAAACTCTGAAAAACGTATTCTTTTATGAATATGATGACCAAATTTGTCTATACTCATATTTTAAGGTAGGACCTGCTACTTAGGGAGGCTAAATATAAAATGAAACTAATCGTTAGTAATGCACATATTTATTTTATTTACGCATTAATGAGTCCATTTTCACGCAATTCTTCTATGATAGAAATGATTTCATTGTCAAGTCCGGTGTTACCAGCTTCTCGTGATGCTATCAATAGTTTTAATCGTTCCACCAATTCATTAGGATCGTCCCAGTATACTAAGTCGACATCTTTTCGTATTTTTTTCATTGACGGTAAGCCTTCTCCTTTCGTTTGTTTTATATTAAACAGAGGTCTAATGATTTGTACGTATTTTTGTCCTTTATTACTTTTGATGGGTTTTTTTGAATCGTAATCTCGACGGTGAGCGTTTGTGTTCATTAACATAGTTTTATAATTTTTCATGTCGCTATCCGTAATTAATTTTAAATCGATATCTTTTTTAAGCAACAATTGTTTTAAGCCAGGAGTGGTAGCGTACTTATGTCCAGCTACAGATATAAATCGATCACCGATCGTTATAGGAGATGAACCTAACATAAGTTTTCCTTTTTCTGATCTAACACCAAATACAACATCATCTAACGCCTCTGAAGACACAGACCATGATGAGGTATTTTTATCATCGAGAGTTGTATCAATAACGGATGAAACTGAGGGGTCTGTGTCTAAATCAGATTCTGAATTATCTGTATAATAATTATCACTGCTCTCATCCTTGGTGTCTTTAACAGTACCGGTGTTATGGTTGGTGTTGCCTTCAGATTTTTCAATCAGCTTTTGTTTTGTTGCTTTTTCATTAGCTTTCGTAAATTGAGCAAGAGGTTCTGTGACCGGCTTGAACACGGTTTCCAATGCACGTTTATTTTCAATTTCGACATTTCTCATTTTTCGCACCTTTTTCTTAACTGCTTCTGCAGCATCAACAATTCGTCTTTTTAATGATTTTTCCATTATAACCGGACGAGTCGTTATTGATTTAGCATCCGATAACGAATGAAGTTTAAAACATGCGTTCCTCTATTTAAAGGTATTATTTATGTTCTTTGTTAGTCGAACACCACAAAAGTGTCTAATTTGTTTCTATAGCAACCATTATTTTTAGTACAATCCTTGTTTATAACCAAATAATTGTAAGGATTGATCCAAATCTTTGAACACATTTCGCGAAATTGACCCCACGTCATGTCTGTATTAACGTGCTCATCATAAACATGTTTCATATTGGTTTCATCTTGTTTAAAAAGTATAATTAAATTCGCGTTATCTCTCACTAACTGTTTAGGGATTTTACTATATGTTTGGTTGAGATAAAAACAATCAATATATTTGTGTCTGCCCATTGCAAAGTAATCTCGTATGTTATTTTGATTTTCACATGCAACGTCGTCAAATACAATCACGGAGTAGGGTTTAGCATCTTGTAGACTTAAAACTTCATCTTTATCACGATACTTTTCAAATAAAACATTTGGAACTCGTTCCAAAACCTTTTCTAAAAACACATATTTTGGTTGTTGTAATGTTTTAGAATAAACATACACATTTCGATAATGTAACCCGTTTTCGTGCAAAAGTAGTCCAATCATCAAATTTGTTTTCCCACAGCTCGACGGTCCACAAATGATGCATCGTACAGTGCTAGGTAGAAGACTTCCATGACGTGACATGGTATTTTTTACTTCGACAAAAACAGTATCAATATTTAACGATTGTGACTGTTTAACAAACTTCATGATGCACGTGTCAAGTCAGTAGTGTGCTATTTCGTTAGTTACATTTATTTTTAAGTCAAAACATGAGAACTACCAGACGTCTAATCGTTTCATGGTATGGATTTCGCTGTATTATCATTCCACAGATAAATCTTTTGTAATTGATCTGACAAATGATCGATCCGACAAATGAATCTTTTTGATTGTGTGGTCCAGGGCCTGGACCACTGGAATGATTTTGCGAGCGATAATTGTTTTTGCATGATCGATCCGACAAGTGAATCATTTTGATTGGTATATATTGTATGGTCTGGACCATCGGAGTGATTTCGCGAGCGAGCACGTGCTCGCTCATTGCGAAAGAACGAAGTGGTCCAGAACATACAATATATACCTACTTTCTCTAACTCTCAATAAATTGTTCTGAATCTATAACTTCATTTTGTGGGTTAACATGTTATTGCTTATCTGCGTCCAATTAGTAACTAAGGCTACTTTTATTATAGAAAAAAAAAGTTCCTGTGGGAATTCTGAAACTAAGGCGGGTGAAACCGCGGGGCACAGCAATAATTAAGAAAGTTTTATTTATAAATCTATGAAAATTCAATTATAGTTATGCTTAACGATTATTTATTATTAACATTTTACTTTTCCTCCAGCCTTTTTTCTCGCATTTTTTTTGTAATTTCAAACAAAAAAATATTCACAATTTTCTTGCAATTTTATTTATTAAACACAATCATTTCAATTGAACTTTCGCCCCCTAGATATGATTTATTGTGATTCTGTAAATAATTATAGTTAAATGCTACAAAATAGATTATTCCTTATTAACTTCCTTGTTAACCTAAAGGTATACACATACAATATGCATAACAACTCAAGCTTATTAATTGTCTTAAAGTGAAGTGTTGAATTTTGTCACTTATCTAAGTATGCTTTTAAAGTAATTAGTGTTGATAACCGCCTCTCAGGATCTTGTGGCTCCGAGCTCTTCCATGAACATGGGCCTTATTTATTAATTAAAGTACGTTAAATGTGATTTTACTGGCACAGCACACAGGAGTTCGCTTTAATCAAGAACATATCTGGAGTCGTGGTGGAGCTGTGGTAGCTCAGTGATAGATGTCTCGCCTCGCTGGGGCTCGATCACAGGTTCGTACGTAGCTCAGCCCTCTTAGCCAAATTAAAAATTTATATAATCGTTAATGCGTAGAAAATTAAGGAACGTACCATGGTCGGTAGGTATTATTATTATTATTAAAGCCTTGTTTATTCCTTAATAAAAAATTAATTTATTTGATATTTAATACAATTTGAGTTTAGAAAAATTAAATTTAAATTACACTATTAAGAATAAGTATCAATTTAAAATTAAGAAAATACAAAGAAAAATTTATTATTACATGCAAACAAAAAAAAACACTGTTATTAAGGACCATCTCTACAGAGTAAAGGCCTCCTCCATTTTTCTCCACTTATCTCTGTCTATTGCCATTTCCATCCAGTCATTTCCCACTGTTTTCAGTATTTCAGTCGGTAGGTATAGGTTACATAAAATCATTCAATCAAAAGTTAAATCGTGAACACGTGTCATAACGATATGTTCCTTAGTTTTTATAGCGTTAACGATCATAGATTGTCAACTTGGCTAGGGGGGCTGGGTCTTTTCTAATCAAGGTAAGAATCAAATCGATTGACACAGGCTTTACGGTCAAGGAAAAACATCGAGAAGAAACTTAGGCACCGAGCACACTAATTATTATTATTAAAAGGTATTCGAAAGTGTGATGAAGTTCACCCCGTCGCACCACCTGTGGTGGAAGTTATCGCCCGCACTCTCGTACAGCAATAGGCCATGCAAGACTGCAAGAGGCTGCCGGTACATATTTAATTTTGTGTATGTATACAAAGTTAACGGCAGAAGTAACTTGCATTTAAGTATATTTTTATTTTAAACTTTTAATGAAAACCTGCATTTTTGCGTATTGCAAAGATTTTATTGCCATAATATGTAAATACCACACCTGGACCAAGACGCTTATTTGATCTTAAAGTGTTTTTATTAATTTGGTAAGTTACCGATCTTTCAAATCCCATCACCTTAAGTAGGTACTTAGATACAATGATAAAATAGTAGTTTAACCACAATACTCTATTAGTTTAAAGTTAATTTAAAAAGTTATTTTTCTCTTGTATTTCTCTTTTCGAGCTATGTTTCAATATGATACACAGTTCCCTGCGGCCACACTAAATATTCCCAGTAAATGCGGACACGGATTCTAGAGTGGAGGTGGCGGGCGACAGCCGACATCCAGTTATGAAATACGTGGTTGGCATGTTTTGCCACCTCGCGCGCACCGGCATTATTCATGCAACCAAATGAAATTTTTTTATTCACGGCAGAGCTTTTGATATTATAATAATACCTACTTTTACCACCATAGAACTACACCGGGAGTCTACAATCCGTTGCATAATAGTTGCATTGCGTTTTCAATATACAAAAACTTACGTTAAATGTACTTTACTTGGAATTATTGAGAATATGATAGAAATTTCTTTACCTACTAAAGCCAGTCGTGACAAAACACGGCATAACTAATCGTATTATTAAGTCGTTTGACAAAAGTCTGCTTTAGTTTTAAAATATATTATTTAAAATCTTCTGGGTATAATTTATTTTGACTCTGAACTTTGGCCCGCTAGCATAAATTTCCCTAATTTTGTAAGCGGACCAATATAAAATCGAGTGTGACACCCCTAAACTAATTAAGTATTGAATTTAAGTTGGGTTTAAGTTTAATAGAGATGTATTTTTATCTTATTACCTATACTAGCTGTTCCCCGCGGTTTCACCTGTGGAAATTTCGAAGATCCCGCAGGAATTCTGCCATACAAAGTACCCTATGTATGTCCTTTTCTGTACCCTGAAATTTCTGAGTTCCTGCGGGAATTCCGGGATAAAAAGTACCCTATGTTCTTCTCTGTATCTCTGAAAACGTGTGTTTAAAATTTTATCATGATAACAGACAGACAGACAGACTGATAGACAGACAGACAGACAGAATTACATTCGCACTTACTATAATATTAGTATAGGTAGGGATTGTTGCTAGATTTTTAAATAAAACTCTTAACGTGAGTGCGGCTCCAAAGTTAAAGGTAAGCTTAAGTTAACCTATAATATTATAGGTTAACTTAAGCTTACCTACCTGCTTAACGACCCGATTGGCGCAGTAGATCACCATGCCTGCCCGCTAATCAAGAGATTCCGGGTTCGATTCCCGGTGGGGTGCAGTTTGTGTGATGAACACAGGGTTCCATTTTCCAGTCTGGGTGTGTCTATAGAATAATTTAATATGTAATTCTAAGTAGTATATACCACGTTTGCTTGGTTTCCACGACACAAGTTAATAATGGCTTACTGTGGGATCAAGTAGATCTGTGTGTTGTGATGTGGATTTTTATTATTAAGCAGATGTATTATGTAGTATGTATGTATTAAGAAGTGTATTACGTAGTATGTAGGTATACTTCGGCAGATATTACATATTTTACAAAAAAAAACTGTTAAGGACGGCAGTCTACGGCAGTTACGTTTACGGTCACCGCGACAAATAAAACTTTGATTAGGTAGGTACCTATTTTATTTCGAGGGCTTGGAAAGCGTAAAAAAGAAATATTATTCTTTAAAAAACCTCCTAAATATTCAAACCGTGAATCATTTTGCATGCTCTATCACGAATTTTTCCAGATCATTAAAACCATTTAATGTACCTATATATAAAGTATAATTACATAGTATAGAAGAATAGTATACATAAGACAGTATAGATTTCTTGTTGACCTACTATTATTCACATCCAATACCTAAGAATAGCTTAGTAAATATACAACGTGTTAATGAATTAACTGAAAACTAGAAAGTAGTTTGCTCAGAATCAACTAGCGAATCGATCGCAATATATTTTAATATAGGTTATAGTTTTTCATTTTTATTAGCCCATGTCTAAATTATTTATAATACAATATTTGGCGCGTACGCCGCCCGCAGCAAAAAAATTCAAACCGGTAGGCGCGGGCGTAGCTCGTGGAATCTCGTAGATAGGACACCTCCAAACTAATGTTGAATAACGTTTACAGTATAATTTTTTTTATACATACAATATATTTTAATCATATTATTGTTTATTTTTTTAAATGGGGTGTATCAGGTTTTAAGTTAATTCATTAACACGTTGTATATGCCTACATAATATTAGACGCAAAGTAAAACATTGTTTGGAGCACGGTTTGGACTTTTGGAGGAACACAAAAAACGTTTCTCGGACAACTCGGTGAGCGTTGCATATAGTTTAACTACAGCGTGTGCTACTAAGAGATAATAATGCTTTTAAGCTAATTAGTGAGCGTAAACCTCTCAAGCGCGAGGCTTAGGGGTGTCAGTGTCACCTCGCTACAGATTTATGGGTGCAAGAGCAGTCACATATTAATCCAGATCGAGTGCGAGTCACGATGATATTACGGAAGTTAATTATTATCAATGCTTTGACTAATTAATTAGGTAATACATACTACCAAGGATAATATATATAAATACTAGCAGTCCCCCGCGATTTCCTCCGCGGTAATTTCGGAGTTCCCGCGGTAATTCCGGGAAAAAAGTGCTGTAGTTTACGGTGAAGCAGTTCCCCGCATTAATTCCGAAGTTCCCGCGGGAATTCCGGGATAAAAACTATCCTATCTTTTAAGTTGGACCATATCATAAATGGTATAATTTATCAAAGTCCGTTGTAGTTTCGGAGTCCATCGCGGACAAACAAAGTGACACGTGATTTATATATATTAAGATTAATTAAAGAGGTGATATTTGGAGTAATGGTGTAATTTTTTTTATCGAATAAAAATATTCCCTATTTAAAAGCTATACCACAGCTATACTATAGCCGAGTAGTATAGCTGTGGTATAGCTTTAGTAGTAGGTATAAGAGTTTCGCGGCTACTGTCTGTAAATATACACCTCTATTTTTTTAAATTAGGTGCAGACTTGCTTTTAAAAATAGGTACTTAGCTCTTTCAAAAGTAAATTATTGACATTATTGTTATTACTGTATACAACTGTCAAAACAACACAATGTCACTATAAACTAAAATGAAAAATAACTTGAAACATTTAAAAAACTAATAAACACGCTTTAAGAGTAAACTGGAGGCCGATCGCGCTATTTCATAACGACGTTACCAAAACAAAACCAAACATCACACGTTTAAATTAAAGAAAATTTAATTGAAAGATTAAATTGAAGTTCAATCGTCATCTTTAAAATAATCAGTGCAATACGAAATATGCTTAAAATATTCATTTAAATTTGACGATTTTGTTTTGGTAATGTCCAGAGAGAAGGTAATCACTACGTGGTAATGTCGTTCTAAAATAGCGCGATCGGCATCCAGAACTAAAAAGGAATCATCTAGGAAGAGTCTTGTCAAACCAATCAAACGAGCCCCAACTTGACGAAGTTGCATTGTTTAATTACAGACTCCCTATTTCCATCCCCCGGTTCCATCCACTAATCAGCTTCATATTGTCATAATAATATTGCATTTTCACCCGGACTATATACATAATATACACAATATACAGTTTCATTTCGATACGAAAATTAGAAAAATGTTAAATTTAGCTCCTATGATTTTATTACACTGTTACGTTCAAGTGATGCTAATATAAAGCGTGTGAAAGTCTTAATTTTCGCCATTTCTTAGTAGTTTTTTATCATAAGCGGCACAGAATGATGAACAGGGTGTGTCGATAGTCGTTTTCCGAAATTTAAAAATAGTGTTAGCTATCTAATAGTGTTATTAGATATCGAACCGATAATGTAAACGGAGAGTAAATACTATTGTGCCTATATACTGAAACTGGAAATAGTAAATTTTTATATACATAAAACAATAAAGAAAGCGTTTTATGATCCTTACCGAAGCAAGATACCTTAATCTTACCTATATAGGATAACTAGCTGTTCCCCGCGGTTTCCCCCGCGGTAATTTCGGAGTTCCCACGGGAAGTCCGGGATAAAAACTGCCCTATCTCCTTTTCTGTACCCCTGACAACGTGCATGCCAAATTTCATCCAAATCCGTTCAGCCGTTTTTGCGTGATTGAGTAACAAACATCCAAACATCCAAACATCCACACTTTCACATATAATATTAGTAGGATATACTTAGGTATCAAAATTAGAATGGACTATCAAAATTTTTACGTGATACACTCAAGTTCTCGTAATAATAAAAATACTTTTTCATTACTCATACTCGGAAAGTAGGTCTGAAGTTGCCTGAGAAGCGGGTTGAAAGTAACCCTTTTCAGCCCTAGGGAGAATCGCTTTCAACTGACAACTGTCAAATTATTAAAAAAAACTAGGTCTATTTTCACACTTCTATTGAACCATGTTCCAACTTTCTATACAGCCAGCGCGATGTAAAATTGAAATAACGTAAAGTTTAAGTAGGTATTGATTAAAATAAAATTCACTCATTTTTTCTTTAGCTAATTCCTAGGTATTTTTATTTTGACTTTCCTTGCATTCGTAATGAAAAGCACAGTGTTATCCTCGGGAGAAAGACTTATTTAGTCCCTCGATCTATTGGCGCCCTCGCTATACGCTCGGGCGCCAAACCCCGTCTCGGGATTAAATAAGTTACTTTCACCCCTAGGATAACAATGTACTATTTCATTACTCATATACTCGGAAAGTAGGTCTGAAGTTGCCTGAGAAGCAGGTTGAAAGTAACCCTTTTCAGCCCTAGGGAGAATCGCTTTCAACTGACAACTGTCAAATTATTAAAAAAAAACTAGGTCTATTTTCACATTTCTATTGAACCATGTTTCAACTTTCTATACAGCCAGCGCGATGTAAAATTGAAATAACGTAAAGTTTAAGTAGGTATTAATTAAAATAAAATTCACTCACTTTTTCTTAAGCTAATTCCTATTTATATTTTTTATTTTCTTTAATTAATACTTAATAATTAAAGATAATATTTTTTTTAGGTCGCCACAATGTAAATAAAAAATACTGGCTGAATAGCTAGCCGGCCAAAGAAAAAGAAATAGGTGGGAAAGTGTCAAGCGACTATCCGATCTTCACTCATTTTTTCTTTAGCTGATTCCTATTTTTATTTTGACTTTCCTTGCATTCGTAATGAAAAGCACAGTGTTATCCTCGGGAGAAAGACTTATATTACTTATATTACTTATTACTTTCACCCCTAGGATAACAATGTACTATTATCCAGGCGTCCAGTATCTAATTGAAACAAGAAAAAACATTTACCAGCGAAGAGGTTTATTTTAAGGGAATTGATAATAATTCTGATGTCACTATTTTAATGCCTCAAAACTTTTTAGATTTTAACTTGGTTTAAAATTTTTTGATGGGATCTTATTAACAAGAACGCAAAAGCTACATGAGGCTTAACTCGACGGAAGGATGGACGTCAATATTATCTTACGAGGTCTAAAGGTACTGATGATTTAGTACATGCCGATAAATCTTGTGCCCAATAATACAACCCGCCGTAAATTTAGTGCCTTCGCCACCAGAATAAATAATAATATACTTACACATGTGTGTTCCCACCTGCCTGTATTTGATTTACTTACGAGTGCAAAGAAAAGTTTTCCAATATATTATATTGAACTATTATAAATACAGGCTTAAAACTTGTTCGTTTTTAGTTATATTTCATTCGCTGATCATTATTCTCTGAGTTTGACATAGCTCTTACGACGGTGGAGATAGAACATCGGAGGAACTGTCCAAAAATGAGTTTAGATGAGTTGAGATGAGAGCGAGTGATTCGAAATAATCTAAATAACAGTAACGAGTTAATCCGTACTCGTAAATGAATAAATAAAGATTAATTATGAGCGTTTGCATGTTTTTAGTGTCTGGTTAAATTCGTATCAAAAAATAAAACATGACTTCTGCGAGCCGCCTCAAAAGTCTCGCCTATTTCCGTACCTATGTACAGCGTTTCCTTATCTCGCTGTCACTGACATCTGCGCAGGCGCGGTCCGAAGGGGGGTCACAGGGGTCATGCCCCCCAATCCATTTGTTTTATAATGTGTACAATAAAATTGTGTATTGTGCAATAAAGTCTAATTTACTCGAAATATTTTATTATTACTAACCCCCTCCAAAATTTCAGGCTGCTTTTACTCGACATATTTTTTTACTAGCTGTTCCCCGCGGTTTTACCCGCGGTAATTTCCCGCGAGATTACGAGATAAAAAGTAGTTTCTGTATCCCTGACAATGTGTATACCAAATTTCCTCAGACCAAATAAAAACTAAAGACGGAACGTCTCGAACAACGAAGTGAAGCCGGTTGCGTATGCATGTGGTGATTAGGAAAGTGTGTGGATTTGCAAAGTTTACTTAGGATTTATGGTGTCTTTTTCTTTCAAGTGTGTGCGTGTTCCTGTGTACGTGCACGGCGATGGTGTCCTTTTCCTGGCTTCACTTGTTTGTTCTATGCGTTCCGTCTTTAGTTTTTATTTGGTCTGAGCAAATTTCATGATGATCCGCTGAACCACTAAGGCGTGAAAGCGTAACAAACAAACAAACTCACTTTCGCATTTATAATAGGATTAGTGACTCCTCAAAATTTAAGGCTGCGACCGCGCTTGCTGCATCTGTGGGTGTTGGATATGAATTAATTTTGTGGATAAAGCAACAACTAAGATCTTCTAAGATCTATCTTTGACTCAACAATATATTTATGTACAACATATAATAATAATTATTATCTATAACTAAACATAGTCCTTGCAAGTATCTAATGTCCTTTCTTGAAACCCCAGTGTTTGTGGTCCTCATGGCCCCCCTTCTTCCCGTGGCCGTGATGATGGTGGTGATGCTCATGATGGCCACCTTCATCGTGGTGGCCCTTGTGCTCGTGGTGGTGGCCTCCCTTCTCGTGGAATCCTTTCTTGCCGTGGTGGTGGTCGTGGTGGCCGTGGTGGTCGTGGCCGTGCCCGAAATGACCGCCCTTCTTGTGCCCGTGCTCGTGATGATGGCCGCCGTGGCCCTCCTCGTAACCGGAGTGACCATGTTTGTCGTGGAAATGTTTGTTCTTCTTGAACTCATCTATTTTGTGAACACCGTGATGGCCTTTAGTGGAGTGCCCTTTGTGATAGTGTCCCTTTTCTTCGAAACCGTGTCCTTTCTCACCTTTTTCACCGTGATGGTACTCGTGATGGTGTCCGTCGTCGTGGTGATGGTGTTTCTTGTGGCCTCCGTGCTCGTCGTGGTGGCCTTTGTGTCCTTCGTGGTGGTGGTGGCCTTTAGAGCCGTGTTCGTGGTGATGATGACCCTTGTATCCCTTGTGCCCCTTGCCGCCGTGGTCGTGGTGGTGGTGCGCGTGGTGCTCCTTGCCGCCGCCCTTCTCGTGGTGGTGGTGCGAGGCAGCTGGCTCCAGGTCTGCGGCGCGCTCCTGGCGCAGGTCCCGTGCGCTCACCGCCGCCCATGCCACCAGGCAGCACACCACGAGAACGCACCTCATTTTCGTTGGTCCCTTTGCCAGATTTAGATAGTTGTGTTTATTATTATTGTGTGCCACACCATTTTATAGACACTGAGCCCGGTGGTTTTCGCAGTATCACGTTGGGCAACTTATTGCAATCAAGTTCCAAATCCGATTCTTGCATATTCATCAAGGTCAATTTGTATACCCACTAATAAAGTAGACGCGGCGCACGAAGTCTTATTTGAAAACTAAAAAAAAGTAATCGTAAAATATTCGTTATTGTTACTGGTATTATGCCTTAAGTATTAGCTTTTGGTGAAACTGCGGGGCACAGCGAGTATGATTTATTTATTTATTCTTCTTGCACAAAATAGTACAAATGGCGAACTTATTATATATTATTATACTTAATATTATTTTTTTAGCTACAGCTATGAATTCTCATATGCTGTTAATGTATTACGGTGCAGCTGTGGCAGCTGAAAATACTTTCAAAGTTCTTTCACAGATAAGGTTTTACAGAAAATTGATCAAACGAAACCTTTATCATCATCATCAACCTGCGACCATTTTTTGCTAGCCAAGATAATGTATTTAAAAACCGTATGTTGTGTATATAAACATGAATGATAATATTCGCTTGTTCAAAATCTTAAACATCGAGAAGTTTTAGAATTCAAATAGTTTTATAAGTAGGTCACTCATAATAAAAGTAACCGAGGGTACCCCGAAACCGCTACTTATATAAATAAACGCCGCACTCAGAGTCGACTTTAAGGATTGCTTAGTTAAGTATAAATTTTTAAAACAAAACTGCCGCAAACACACAAGTTAAATAAATTAATGTTATTTGGCATTTAACTAATTAAGTTAAATCTCATTAAATGCCAATCAACACTAATTTACTGAACGTCTCTGATTGCGGCAGTTTTGTTTTAAAAATCTATACCTAACTAAGTAATCATTAAAGTCGACTCTAAGTGCGGCGGTAAGTCTTCTAAAGTGCCTTTGGGCATCATTTTGATCAATTGATTAAAGTTTAATATTACCAAGAAAAATAAAATGCTATTTTCTTAAAATGAGACTTTTTCTTTAGCATTAAAGACATATATTTCAGAAATAGTCTTTATAAGCTTATTGGACAGCAATAATACAAGATTCCTTTAAACATATAGATTAAAATATGTTGGAAAAGATTTTGTTTTCATATGTACATGTATTTGTATATTGTATACCTTTACCATATTTTGTGGGATATTAATGGTAGAGCGTTAGCTTCTAATCTTACATGACTATAATTATGTAAGATTATTGAAATATATTATCATTTTTCTGGGAGCACGGTAGTGCCCCCGCCAAGACGAGCCAAGCGACCTACTACCTACCTTTTCTCGAAGCGCTTCGTCGTTTTTTTGAACTCTTATAACTTGGGTTTGGGTGAACAAAACCAGAAAAAATAATTCTCGGGATATGTCGTCAATAGCCGACTTATAAAGTTAGAATTGCATAGCTCTTACACATTAGATTATATTGATATCTAATAAAACCCTGATTTCGTAGGTATAGGTATGTCCTAATGTCTTAGAAAGCTAAAATTTGGTATGTAAGTTAATAATAGTACACTAACAACTAACAACAAAAAATTATAAAACTTAACTTTTACCCCCACCCCCCCCCCACCCTTTAAAGTAGGATGGGATAGAAGTTTGTACGAGACTTCCGCAATTTTGCCGCTAGATGTCTGAAAATTAATATAGGGACTACTTGTTGCCCTTACTATCCTTACTAATACTATAATAAAAGAGCAGAACCCGTGATTATGTACATTGAATATTTTTAACAAAAATTGAGAGGGGCCGATAAATGTCGGGAAAAAAGTTATTATATAAAAACGTCGCACGCGGAAACCGCGGGGCACAGCTAGTCCTTATCTTATCTTATCTTAGTCAATGGGGTAGGCAAGTAAAGCCTCGGTACTTCGACCCTTGGGATCTTTTGTACCATCCCCATCCTATGCTCCTCCCTTTACTCCCTGAAAACCTCGGCGGCGAAGGCTAGTGTGCAGTGGAGGGGTAAGAGCCTAAAGTCATCTGGTTCTGGGTAGGCCGCCCCCAGAAGGTCCATACGTTAGCTAGTCCTTACTAATATTATAAATGCGAAAGTAACTCTGTCTATCTGTCTGTTTGTCTGTTACGATTTCACGGCCTAGCGGTTCAACTGATCATGAAATCTTGCATACACGTCAGGGGTACAGAGAAGGACATAGGGTAATTTTATCACACCATTTCTGCGGGATTTTCAAAATCACTGCAGGTGTAACCGCGGAGAACAGATAGTATAGTTAAAAAAATATGTAAGTAAATAAAAAAAATTGTTTTGAGAAACTTACAAAAAGAAACGAAATCCTACCAAAAACTATTATGTAAAATGTTGCCAAGACGAGACCATATTTTGACTCGCACTGTCAAAAGTTATGATCTCATGTAGAGTCAAGGCCTAATTGCACAAACTACACCTTAGTCAAAATATGTGGTTTGACCGTTTCGTTACTACAAGAACTATTGAACCTATAATCGAAAAGTAATGAACAGTGGATACATTTTTCACCTTACGTCCATGTGAATGTAGCGAAATGACCGAGCCACTTATAACGGCTATACATGACATATACATCCATAAGGTGTAGAGTTTGTGTAGTGTAGGCCTAATTAGCCTATTGTAGGTACTCTTAGTACGGAATCCTAATATTGCGAAGCTGACTCGCTCTTGTTCGATTAATAAATTATTTATATTCCTAAACTTTTCTGTGATTTGGACAGGTGTACTGCCGTGTTATATCTATAATGCCGTTACCTACCAACCCTTTGTTTTGAGTAACGCGTGAAGAACATTTAAACCGGTGTAACTTAACAATCATAAAACCCTTTGGATACTTGAAGGTAAAATACTTTCGAATGATTTACTTGTTATATTGTAAATGATCAAACATTTTTTGCGTTTTAGTTAATCATCAGTGTTTTTAAAATTTTCTGCCAACTATGTATTTAAGATATCTAAAAACCTTAAATACAGATCGATAGCGATTTGTTTCTTATTAATGTAGCATTAAAAGTTATAACGGCTTTTTAGTTAGGTAAAGGTACCACTGCTGACGGCAGTCTACATGAATTGTTACGGTTGTTTATAGGTAACACAACAAAAGCGATTCGATGGGTGTAGACGGTAGGTACGGTGTATAAAGATTTCTTGCCATATATAATATAAGGTTCATATTGTGACTTATAAACTCTTTAGTTGTGATGTGTTTCCGGTGCAAATGAACACACGTGGGAATGATTTGTGTGGTTGTGCGAACTGCGTATAGAGTGCGGAGGCACTGTGTATTTGAAGTGCTATATTATGAGTATGTAGTTGTTATGCCCATCAATATATTATGCTTGTGATATAGACATTGTCATGTATCAATCAACCTTTTAGGTTGACACAATAAGGTTGATGAGTTACTTGGGCCATACATAACGATTAACGAGGTAGCTACTTTACCATTTTAGCCAAAATTGAATTTATACAACAATTTGAACTAGTTCCTCGTAACTATCATAGTGACATTTTAAGGTATTCGCGATATTAAAATGTAGGTGCAGTGATGGTGATGCAGTGCAACAAATCACGTGCGATTGCTCATAAATTTTTTAAGCATTCACATGCGAAAAGTAATTCAAAAGATTTAAAAATACCTACGGCTCCAGGGCTCTAATTCACTTTGACCATAACACGTCGCGTTAAGATAACGCGCCACAAAAATTGTTTTTCAATACTGTTTTTTTTATAAAATTTTATTTTTTGGCCATAAAAAAGTAACAAATATACTCGTTTGTAACAAACCAACAAATAACAAATTTCTGATGGCTATAGCTATCAATGCATCAGTGTCCCTTCTTGTGCCCCCAGTGCTTGTGATCCTCGTGACCGCCCTTCTTGCCATGGTCATGATGGTGATGATGATGCTCATGATGGCCGCCTTCGTCGTGGTGTCCCTTGTGGTCGTGGTGGTGTCCTCCCTCTTCGTGGTGACCTCCCTTGCCGTGGTGATGTTCATGGTGTCCTCCGTGCTTGTGTCCATGGTGGAAGTGACCGCCCTTCTTGTGACCGCCCTCGTGGTGGTGGCCGCCGTAGTGATCATGGAAGCCTTTTTCGCCATGATGGTCGTGGAAGTGTTTGTCCTTCTTGAATTCGTCATGTTTCTCAATTCCATGGTGTCCTTTCGTGTCGTGTCCCTTGTGCCAGTGACCGTGCTCGTCGTGTCCGTGGCCGTGATCGCCCTTTTCGCCGTGGTGATGGTGGTGATGGTAGCCTTCGTCGTGGTGGTGATGCTTCTTGTGTCCGCCGTGCTCACCATGATGACCTTTGTGTCCCTCGTGATGGTGATGACCGTGTTTGCCGTGGTGATCTTCATGGTGACCTTTGTGTCCGTGGTGCTCGTGACCACCATGATCGTGGTGGTGGTCGGCGTGGTGCTCGTGACCGCCACCCTTGTCCCAGTGACCACCGTGGTGGGAGGCGGCCGGCTCGAGGTCAGCATCCCTCTTTTCCCGCAGCTCCCGACAGGAGACCGCCGCTGCGAGGGCGATAACCCCAAACAATACTACACCACTCCTCATTGTTGATTAGAGGACAAGTTGCAGTTGCCGAATGATAACTGCATCGGTGGCAATGATTTTATATACCAGCAGCCACCCCGTGTTAGGTAAGTAACGTTGCTCACTACTGTCAAGGTCGGTGCAACTAAACGCCTCCATTTTCACGTTAACATTTCCTCAGTGAATTATTATTAGCAGATCCGGTACAATCATTGATGAATCTTACAAAAAGAACAATAATTTTCAATCAGTAATAGTTTAATATATTCTGGTTGATCAATTTATTTATTTATTTATTTGCAAGAATATGGTAGGTTCATAAGTTGGTGTTACTCTAAGACTGATTCAGCATATTCTGCCGTTGCCGGCGTACAAATGTCAACTTTAACATAAAGTTACAAAATTATTTTAAACAATTTAAAACATACCTCCTCCTTCTTTTTGGAAGTTGGTCAAAAATTAATATAAAAAGCCAATAATCAAATTTAAATGAGTAATAGTAGGTACTTGTCTGAATAGAACAGTTAAAAATGAAGTAAAATATATGGTATTTATGTTAAAATGTCTCAGATAGATAAATACTCCATGAAGTTATAACTCGATATTATACTGCTCTAGTTATTGTTTAATTATTAGCAAATAAATTACGTCAACAGTCACGAACTACTGTAGTTCCTCCATATAATATGATTATGAATATGGTGATATATAACTACAAGTAAGTCGTTACTTAGTAACTAAGCATAAATTACATTAAATATAACTAACTTCTGAAATATACAAAACGGTAAAGAATTTCAAAGGTTACGGGATTAGTGACATTTGGCAAGTCTTTGTATAAGTATGTATTTAAAAGTGACAAATACTTATTAATTAACTCTTAAGTTAAAATTTAACAAAGGTATATAATATATAGGGTGCCGTATTACAAGTATGAGCCGGAGCCAGCTTTCGAAAACGACCTCGTCCGGCTCTACTGGGACCGGTCTATTATCATTGATAGGACTCTACCTTCGAATAAACCTGACATAGTGATGATGGACCGAGAACAATTGAAGGTGTTTTTGGTGGATATCACCATTTCGCATGACGGTAACCTCGTCGAAGTTGAACGAGAGAAGTTCATTAAATATCTCAAACTGGCAAAATCGAAATACTTAGGTAACTGGAATGTGGCGGATCGACTCCACTGGAATTGTATCGATGAATGGGTTAATTCCAATCAGCCTGCAACGTCACCTGTAGCGGTTGGATGTCCGTGCTGGACCGGTTACGGTAGCAATTCAGAAGGCGGTCTTGCTTGACAATGCTTGGATTGTCCATCGGTTTCTCAACCTACCGACTTAAAAATTCTCAGCGTTTGTTCTGGCCGCACTGAGGAGTCATCCTACGCCGTCTTTTTCTTCGTGAAAAGACGGTCAGTAGTGAGCTTCAAAAATCTTTATTATTTATGATAAAATTTTGTAACCATATAATATGATCCAACTTAAAAGATAGGATAGTTTTTATCCCGGAATTCCCGCGGGAACTCCGGATTTATTGCGGGGAGCAGCTAATCAACGTAAACTACTGTCAGGGGTACAAAGAAGGAAGTAAAGTACTTTTTTCCCGCAATTCCCGCGGGAACTTCGAAATTACCGCGGATGAAATCGCAGGGAACAGCTAGTTATATTATATGTTGTAAAACCCTAAATTCACCCGGATGAAATTGCAGAAATCAGATAGTTTTCCATTAGTTGAAAATCCTTGCTATTGTAAATGCGAATGTGAGTTTGTTTGTTCGTCACGCCTTTACTAATTGCTCAACCGATCTTCATGAAATTTTATACTCCGGGAACTCCGTTAATGCGAGTGAAACCGCGGGAACAGCTAGTATGAATTATATAATTGCGTTAATAACATTATTTAATTATGTATTCACATCCATATTTTTTGCATGTGCGCCTTATAAGAATATTGTGTGTGAATATATTGTTTCACGTAGCCGTTTTTATGTTTTCGTAGCACAATATGCTACAGCGTAGCGTATGTCGTAGCGGTATTAGTTTTTATGTAAAACAAGTCGTCTTAATGTAAAATTGATATATTTGTATATGTCTTGTCTAGGTGAGTATGTCATTCAGCTAAGTATTCAATCTCGACTAGCTGCCATGTGCATGTGCATGCATGATCATCGAAATTTAATATTTTATTTTACTGATGCCTACTTTATTCAATTTTCTGTATCGTGTAGACGAAAAATCCTTCGTTCGTAACTTTTTAATCAAATCTTATTATTTCCATGGTACCTAATGCCTAGATATTCTATATTCTATATTTTGTTCTGTTTTTTTATTTTTTATTTATTCATTAATTCATTATTCTGTCTACACACTGGAGAAGTACAACCCATCAGAGCAATAAGTCACTGAAACGGAATCTTCAGTAATTTAATAACATCTATTTATTCACATGAATATTAAATTTTGTGTAGTTACACAAAAAATATGACTCAATGAAAAGTTTTATTTTACCAAACTATTTTTTCTATATTTTTATTCAAAAATGTTATTAAATAACGTCTATACTATAATTTAATGATTTCTATTGAAGGGTCGTAAACATAAACGCACACTTATAAAATATTTTTTAATTGAATAAAAATTTACTATGCAATAAAAAAAAACTTATTTTTTATGTAATAATCTTATAACTAATAATAATTATTTGCGTCCTTTATGCCAGTCCCAACCTTTGTGATCTTCGATTCCCCCCTTGCTGCCGTGTCCAGCGTGGTGATTCCAGTGCGCCTGGTCGCCACCCTCGTCGTGGAAACCTTTGTTCTCACTGTGGTGACCACCGGCTTCATGGAAACCCTTCTTGCCATGTTCGTGCTCATGGAAGCCACCGTCTTTGTGTCCCTTATTGAAGTGTCCACCTTCCTTATAACCGCCTTCGTGGTGATGGCCGCCGTAACCTTCCTCGAAGCCAGACTCACCATGTTTATCGTGGAAATGTTTGTCTTTCTTGAACTCATCTATTTTATGCACACCGTGATGCCCTTTAGTGGAATGACCCTTGTGAAAGTGTCCTTTTTCTTCAAATCCTTCTCCTTTTTCTCCTTTTTCACCATGGTGGTGTTCGTCGTAGAAGCCATCATCGTGGTGGTGGTTTTTCTTATGACCGCCATGCTCGTCGTAAAAGCCTTTATGGCCCTCATGGTCAGCATGGCCCTTCTTACCGTGGTGTTCCTCGTGATATCCTTTGTAGCCTTTCTCACCATGCCCACCATGCTCTCCGTAGTGATCACCGTGGTGTTCTCCTCCACCACCTTTGCTCCAGTGGTCGGACGCAGCCGCTATCAAGTCGGCAGCTCTCTTGAACCGCGTATCTTTTGCCAGGGCAGTAGTCACTACCGCGGCTAAACAAACTATCACAATAGTTCTCATTATTTTACAGCTACTTACTAGTACTATTGACCAATGATTGCCAAATGATACCAACTTATGATTTCTCTCTGCTTATATACTTATTGCCAATAACACCTGTCGTTATTTGTAGTGTCAAGGTGGGCGAAGGATAGCGGTCATGGATAGTACATGCTTGACCTGGATTGGTTTTACACGCATATCTAATCATTTGGTACCTATTGTCCAGTGCCTATAGTAATAATTAATTGCTTTCAGGCGACTAATTTCAGATTAACTTTAACATGTAAAGCACCCTTTGTGTAATAATGTGTGTAAATATGTAAAGCATATTTCTATTCATATACGAGTATAACTATTCTTGGAACTTATGTTTAATTAATTTGGCTTCAGTTTCAGATTATTTGCTATTGTTGGTAGATGATCAAGAAGTTATTTATAAATTTGTATTGTGCTCTGTTGTTTTCATTATTAATTATTAAACAAAGAATCAGTATATTTGTCACATAATATTTAAATGCACTATCGCAGCACTTTTTTCTAAATAAATTTTATATGGAGAGATGGAGTCCGTTTTCACCGGAGTCAAGGTCGCCGCGTGTCAAGGTGTTGTTGCGATATCGTCGCCCCGCTTTTTCAGTCTGTTGTTGATTGAATCAATTACTTGTGATGGATTTGTTGCGTCAATGTTTCCGGTCCATTGACCACGAGTTGAGTACAATCGCAGTGTGAACTTAGAGAGCTGCGTCGACGGACTACGTTGTTGTCTCTGCCGTGATTTACAGGATTATGTTTTTTAAATAATATTCTTTTAGTCAACGCAGAAGCTTAATTTTCAATAGGTTGGTAAAATAAGTATATTGTACTAAAGATAAAATATAAATATTCATGGTTAACTTTCTATATGTATTTAAATATCTAGATATTTCGGATATAGATTGAGTTTGATCCTAGCTAAGTAGTCAAGTAATAGAAAAGCTGATATATTGTAGATAACGTTAAATTTGTAAAATTAATGATTCGTTTTAACAATAAAAAACAAAAAAAGAGTATCAACTCCAATAAAATTGGGTTTCCTGTCGTCTACCTATTTATGAGGTATTTGTACTTATTCTGTAGAATCACATATTGTGCGCGTATGTTCATCAAAAATTGATAGGGGCTATAAAAGAACAGTAATAGAACAGAAAAAAAAGGATTTTTATTATTTTTGTCTGTCTGTCTGTTCACGCTAATATGCCGCATATGTTGACACTCGCGAGGGAATCAGAACATATGGTAGGAAAATATAGTAGGAAAATATGGTAAGTACTTCCCGTTGACCTAAAATCATGAAATTTGGCAGGAAGCAATGTCATAAAGGTATGTAGCAGAAGTAAAATGGAAAAATTAGAAAACAGTAAATTTGTAATTGACGGGGACACTGACGTGCCCCCCGATTACATCTGAAAAACACATTTGTACGGAAATATCGCTGCGCGAGTGCCACTCGCACTTAGCCGGTTTAAGTTATTAACATTTAAAGGCGTTTTAGGACACTTTTAATCCCGGAACGGTAACGGATCCGGTAAGTGTCCAATGGAAATCCGAAACTCAGGCGGGCGAAACCGCCTGCATCAGCTAGTCTTAACAATCAATAAAATTGATCACATACGTATTAAGCATAGTATCTTGAGTTAGGTATTTTCCCATCTCTATTTAGGCAAAGAGAAGAGCGCGGCCTCTGTAATTGGAAATGTCTACTTATCTATAATATTGTAATGCAGATTGCCTCCACAAAACCCGAAGCTGTGTCTAATTGTTGTCTGCTGTTGCTATGCAGTAGGTACGGGTGCTCTGCGCTTCTGTTTAGTATGGTATATTGGTATATTGTTTCGTCAGATATTATTCACAATGTGGACACTTGAGCTAGCAGATCGAATTTGCTATTTAATTTGTAAACGCGAATTTCATTTGCAGTTCAGCTTGTCGATATTCAACATCTACTATATTATAAGCTTTTGTCATTTGTTGATACGTAATTTGATTTTACGAGTAATATTATAAGCAAAATGATGTCGCTTGTGGCTTTTAATTTTATTACTTAATTTTGATGAAACTATAGTGGTTATCTATAAACATTTTAACAAGTTTTTTTTTCCTTCTAATTTTATAAATAAGTTTGTAAAGATGTTTGTTACTCAACGCGTGAGTGAACCGAATTGAATAAAATTTGGCACCCATAGGTAGATCTTATCCTTGATCATTTACTATAAACACTTTTCATCGTGGAACGAGTTCTCGAGGAAATCCTGAGGTATGAGTAAGTAAGTACACGCGAGCAATGGCGCAGGGAACAGCTATAGTAGGTACCTACCTAGGTACCTACCATATAAAAATAGTTCGCTGCATGGACACAATCAAATTAGTGAAATTGTTGTTGCCGACACTGGCTGTGTAATTTGGTTAAATGCCAACTTGCATTGGATTTGCAGAAAGTCCCATTGTTCACTTTGGTATGCATCCGTACGCGTAGGTACATACCAGTGTAGATAGGTACATTCCAGAATATTGGTGAAATGTATTTTGGTTATATTTTGTGCATGCTAATTTATTTATTTATTTATTTTTCAACATAATTATACCTACGTACAACACCATAACAGTCATTTGCTAAACCGATGCTAAAAATAAATGGTAGGTATTATGAAAATTACTAATTGGTAATTACTTAAAAGGTATCCTTGTGTCTATACTTATATAGCATTCTAAGCATAAGTCGCCTCTGTGAACTTCTGCATATTGCAACAGAAAATATCATAATCTAAAGATATCCGATTTTAAATAGTTAGGTATAGACATATAGGGGAAAACTTGACTAATAAAAAACTAAAAATAAAAAGCTAAAAATAACAACATACCGATTTAATTCAAAAGACAAAAACACACGTAATATTCTTATTGATTTATGCTACCACTAATCGGTTTAAATTCGGTGACATTTTCATCAGTTCCACTTCACCATATACATTGGGACGAGCATAAATTGTTTAGAAACCATATTAAAGTTAACGAATCGGAATCTGTGAAATACCTATTATTTAGTCGTTCTGATGACCATCTGTGGTCTTCATCATCAGTTTCACTTCTTCAAATTTTACTTTCCGAAAGCAAATAAACGATTTACTATAAAAAATACAAAAATCGCTATAGGTGTACCTATAATTTTTGAAGAGTTCCCTCGATTACTCCAAGATCCCATCATCAGATCTCGACTTGGTGACAATGGAATCAATTTGGAAGTATCCCCTATCAAACAAAACACAAATTTTCGAAATCGCTGCAATCGGAACCCGTGAAATACGTATTATTGTTGAGTAGTTCCGATGACCATCTGTGGTCTTCATCATCAGTTCCACTTCTTCAAATTTTGCTTTCCAGAAGCAAATGAACGATTTACTATAAAAAATACCCAAATCGCTATAGGTGTGCCTATAATTTTTGAAGAGTTCCCTCGATTTCTCCAAGATCCCATCATCAGATTCCGACTTGGTGGCAATGGGACCTAATTGGGACTAAACCCTTTCAAACAAAAAAAGAATTTTCAAAATCGGTCCAACCGTCTTCGAGTAATCGGTGAACATACATAAAAAAAAAAAAAAAAAAAAAAAAAAAAAAAAAAAAAAAAAAAAAAAAAAAAAAAAAACATACATACAATCGAACATAGAACCTCCTCCTTTTTGGAAGTCGGTTAAAAAGTATATAATTTGTAGCCTTCAGATTTAAATAGCTAAGGAACCAGTATAATGATTCGTGGGGAAATAATTATATCTATTTGCCCACAACTTATTTTATACTGATAGATTGAGAATACTGACTGTTCTACGTTTTACTCAACTCATACAATATCATGTAAGTCTAGTAATTGTAATGATTTATAGAAATAAAGAGTATTATTATTATTATATTATACGTACCATTGTACGTACCTATGCTATAATAATATTGATCATACACGCTATCTAACTATACACAAGCAGTTTCTTTCTAAGACAGTAAAGTTTTCAAATCATTGGAAACCACGTCGATTGAGGACCGCTTGCCTGATTTTACAAATGGTTTTATATTTCATATTATTTCAGACATGAATATCCATAGATTATTATCCATATTATTTATTTTTCGTGACTACGTCGGCCGACAAAGAGCGGTGCGCTGTGTGGCCTGTTGGTATGGGCTATGCTATGGCTCTTGGCGTTGCGGCCTGCGACGGCAAAGCTTTGTTATGCAGTATGTTGTCAATTGTCATTCTCTGCTATACTCAAGGATAACATCGAACTCTCCTAAAGGTATAAATACATAAATATTTACCAAAATATCGTCATCAAACGTTTTTTTAAAATAGGTAGGTATATTAGTTATTATCCTTTTATCAGACAAGCTCGATCTTTAAAGACTCCTATTATATAGAGATATCTTTTGTGTCTGTCAAAAAGGTATAAGCGAACTCTTTTATGCTACTAAAAGCTTTGATTTTATAAAAGCATTCATTGCGCCAAATTTTTGCTCTATTTAAAAGGATAGTAGGTACCTACCAACCAACTTCATGATATTAAGTTACAAGTAGGTACCTACTAGCTACTTTTTGATTACCTACCTATGAACATTGATGATTTATAATATTTAATAAAATTTATTTTTTTATTTAGAATTTGTCTATTATGTATCTAAACGAAACTAATCCTATAATTATCGGTAAGTTAGGTGCTAATTTAAAAAAAATATTAAAATTCCTGCGTAGCAAAATCAAAAATCAAATAAAGTTTCACAATAATCGTCCACATATAATTTGAATAATACAGTGTATGACATACTTATGCAAAGTAAATACCTAGTGTATTATGTACTTTACTAGTCTTACGGACGCACTCAGAGTCGTTTTAATGATTAGGTACTATGTTAATGTTATTTGGCAACTAACTAATTAGGTAAGTTAAATTTAGTTAAATGCCTGTTAACATTAATTTAATAAACGTCTCTGAGTGCTGCAGTTTTGTTTTCAAAATCTTTCCTTAAAATTAAGTAATCATTAAAACGACGATAGTATTATATTATCTGTGGTCTGGGTTAGTCGAAAAGAGGGTACCATATTATACCAAGCCGCTATAGCACTCTATCACTGATAAAGTTACGTGTTTAGCGTTTAGCGTTTGTAGTTGTACCTATGTGATGAACATGATAATGGAAAACCATGTTATTTTTGAAACTTAAACTTTTTTGTTTAAATTTTTCAAATTGTGTTACTACGTATATAAAAAGGGATACGTACTTCGTTTGTGAGGATATATGTATTTTTGATCCATTACATTCACTTCAGATTAACCTAAACAAAAATACACAGCTCATGATAAACAATAGATTTTGATAGGTACTTGAAAAGGTATTTTTCTAAAACGTGTTTCTATAAAATAAAAGTATAATTAAATTTACATAAAAATACGCAAAAGTGCTGGATTTTCCGAAAATTTTATGTTACGAAGGTCACGGATAGAAGCGCACCCAATTCTTTGTTTTGTGGGTTTATAGTTTTTTCAATTTGAAATGCTGATAATATAAAATAAAACAGCGATAATTCCGAAAGCGGAAAGGGATGAGCATTATGCGCCCAACAGTGGTAATCTTGGCTTTGGGCTCGGCAGTTAAAGCACGGTGGTTTCCGATCGGCGGAAGCTATTAATGAAATTGGAATTATCAGTGAAGTCGAGCGCGTCGTTATCCCCAATTGATTTTCGTACATAGAGTGTCCGGAGTCGGCGTTCCGCCGGAGTAAGATCTTCGGGATCGGCAATTGTCGTGATATGAAAAGCAGGTGGATCGCCCTCCCGTGACTAGAATATTAAACTCCTTGTTATCATCTCGTTTTAGGCGTCAGGACGTTAAAATATCACTGATATTTTATTCTGATATCTGCTTGAGTAGCTACGTTGGTATTTGGATTGCAATTTTATGCACGATGAAATGTACCTTTTTATGCCGTTTGGGGATTATTTACGCTAGGCTAAAGGTATGAATAAAAGATGTTTTTTTTTAAATAAAATTTATTAATAGGGGAGACTGGGGTCAATTGAAACGTTTTCCGAAAAAACGGCCATAGTGCCTACATTTTCCATCAATACTGGTTTGTGAAGGGTTTCGACTATAGCTAGATTATCTGGCTTTAAAGTTGCTATGTTAATTTTTATCCATAGGTATCAGATACGGAATCACAAGGGCTTTAGAAATCCTCGAAAATTGTTTCATTTGACCCTGATTGCGGGTCAATTGAAACAATGAATGGGGTCTATTGAAACACCTAAAAATAAAATATTTATTTATTGTAATAATCATTAAAATTTATCTTTTTAGTCATAATTAAATCATATAATCTCAGTCTTTGATAAAAACACAGTAAAAGGTAGTTTCTACCATTAACTTAACAAAAAAAGCTAGCATTTATTGCTATTAACTTAACAAAATTTTCATATGATACTTCTTGCTTAATCATTTAGAATTTTTAAATGTTTATAAGTAATAAGATTAACTATTACTAATTTCTTACTAATTCGTTCTTTGCCTGTTTTTTCTGATTTCTCTTTTCCGATTATTTCCTAATTTCTTCTTTTTCGGGAGTTTCCGTGTAGATGGTGGACTTCCTCTTTCTCCCACCATCTGCAGGCAGCTTCCTTGGTGAAGCAATGAGAAAAGGTCTTGTTGATTCCGGTCAGAAACTGTTGACTGGCTTGTAGATGGATGACATGGATCAACAACAGGATCAAGGGTCATTGGGGGTGTATTAGATTGATCCGTAGTATATATATAGTATTTGTATAGTGATGCAGTTACAACGGATCAATCTAATACGATATCTATACTGCACTTTCCGCGATTAATAGCTTTTGGACGGTTTCACGGCATCTAAAAACAAAAAAGAAGTGTTACTGCAAAAAGAAGCTTAAAACCACATACAAGGATCAATTAAAACGTGTTTCAATTGACCCGGTAAATTTTGTTTCAATTGACCCAGCAACGTCAAGGTGAATATTTAAAATCGTAGAAAAATAACGGTAGACGGTAGGTTTACATAAACCACTACAAATTCAACAAGAATATCCATACAAACAGGAAGTTAAATAGTATTAAACTACTACCAATGGATATTGACTAATACACAAAACAAAAACATCAAAAATACTTACTTTTGGTGCCGGAAAAGCAATACACTCGCGTAATAACGTCCAACGGTCATGGAGCCGCGGCTAGCACAGTTCCACAGGTTCTGACACGAACGCAGATCCATCCCCCCTCAGGGACCACCCCGCTATCTTTTTTTGTTTCGTAGTTATTGCACTTGTTTCTATTGACCCGTGTTTCTATTGACCCCAGTCTCCCCTACCTATGGAGCTTTATTGACCACGTTTTATAGTAACAAAAATGCCAGCTTATTGATTAAAAAAAGGAATTTGTATCTTTTTTTTGTACGTGGTCCAATATAGACTGATTTTAAACAAGTATCACACATGACGTGTGCGTATTTCGTCCTTAATAATATTATAAATGCGAAAGTAACTCTGTCTGTCTGTTACGCTTTCACGCCTTAATGGCTTAACCGATCATCATGAAATTTTGCATACACGTTATCAGGGGTACAGAGAAGGACATTAGGGTACTTTTTATCCCGAAATTCCCGCGGGAACTCTGAAATTAGCGCTGGTGAAACCGCGGGGAACAGCTAGTTTTTTATAAATCAATTTGTTGGCAAATCACTTGCAGGCAAATTAGTACTTTGTGAAAATATGTTATAATTATGATAGGCGAGCGAGCATCATCCCTCAGCAAATACTTGACAGTAGTATGCTGTGTAAGTAGGTATGCGGACGGGCATTCTACACTCGACGCGCCTCGGGGCGGAGGTCGCGCGCGGCCGCTCCCTCGCCACTCGCCTCCGAGCCTCCGTGCAACTTTTGTATTGTATAACATAAATTTGCATTACTTGAAGATTTCGGTACAACGTTGTTCACTTACAGTTTGTCGCTTTTATTTTGTCTGTTTCTTGTTTTTGTCCATGAAAGATCGGAGATTGTTGTTAGGTGTAGGTTTACGTTTGATCTGGGCGTGATATGGTGTATGTACCGTTTTTGGTTACTTCATCGCAATTTTGTATGGGACAGATATCTGTTCCCCGCGGTTTTACCACATTTTGACTTTGACTATATTTATATGGAAAATTTTATGACGATCGGTTGAGTAGTTAGGGCGTGAAAGCGTAACAGACACGTAGAATTACTTTTGCATTTATAATATTAGTACGGACTAGCTGTGCCCCGTGGTTTCACCCGCGGTAATTTCGGAGTTACCGCGGGAATTCCGGGATAAAAAGTACCCTATGTCCTTCTCTGTACCCCTGAAAACGTGCATGCCAAATTTCATCCAAATCCGTTCGGCCATTTTTGCGTGATTGAGTAAACGTATGCGAGGATAAGAGCTCAAAAGCGCATATTCATCCGATTTGCTTCAAAATCGTCACTGCTCAGCTACTATCATCGTCTTAGCGTTATGTTATATAGCCTATAACCTGCCCAGGAGTATGGACTACAATCGTACCAAGTTTGGTTAAAATCCCTTCAGTAGTTTTTGATCCATGCGTGCATATACAGACAGACAAAATTACTGATTGCACATTTGGCATCAGTATCAATCACCATTCGTCCTCCAATATAAATTTTGAAAATATATTCAATGTACAGAATTGACCTCTCTACAGTTTTATTATAAGTATATAGAAGATATAGATATGGATAGATTTATCCATCTATCTTATAATAAATGTTTCGAAAGCTGTCGTATTTTACGTATATCTAGGTACCTACCTACTGCCAATTTAAATTTAATACCTAACTATGCACCTTGTTTATTTTTTCACATCAATACCTATTTGGTGATTCAAAACTAAGGGTGAATATAGCAATTATTGTGGTATGATATACTTACTTTTTATATACAGTCCGTATAGTAGTATGGGCAAGTTGTAGTACATAAAGAACGCCGAATCTATTTGTGCGGAACGATAAAAATGTAGGTGGAGTGGCCGATGCGAGTCGCGGCGGGGTAACCGGCCATAATGGGGGTGAAACTTTACCAAGTCCCGTTACCGTGGCCATTTGTCAAACAAAAAATATGAGCCAACTTTGAGCCCAGCAGCGTTGTCAGACATGACTTATATAAATAACCACCGTCGCGCCGCGCGACGGTTAGTTTTAGATTTATTTTACGCGACTTTTTTCTTTGACGTAACTGAATAGTAATTATTTAATAGACTTCTTTTGAGGCGAGACCTTTAATAATACAGGGTGTAAGCTTAAACGAGGGATGGACTGTTGAAGGAGAATATTTAGTAGGTATTCAGTTCCGGCCTCAAATTTCTAGAAAAACATTAACCTAGTTTAATTTTTAACGTAGTTGTCCATGAAATGAGTCATGAAAATTGAGCTTGCAAGTTGCTGATGCGCTGACGGTTTATATGGTGGTGATAGGGTTCCATTTTCCAGTCTGGGCGTGAATATATATATCTATAGTATAAATGTAATAACATGTAGTATATATACCACGTTTGCTTGGTTTCTACGACACAAGCTTATAGCTTAGTGTTCAAGTAGATCTTAATGTGTTGTGAAGTGGATTATTATTATTATTCCTTTCCTTTGTTTTGCTACTGTGGCACATCGAAATATAATAATTATGTATAGGTCATCCACTCGCGAAAACTCACGTTTTTAAGTGATTGATTAGTGTTTTTATAGTACATTGTTATCCTAGTGGTGAAAGTAACTTATTTAGTCCCGAGATAGATCGAGGGAAACTCGTGTTTCTGCAGTATCCAGCTGTCAGTTGAAAGCGATTCTCCCTAGGGCTGAAAAGGGTTACTTTCAACCCGCTTCTCAGGCAACTTCAGACCTACTTTCCGAGTATGAGTAATGAAAATTTATATTTTTATTCTATGTAAGCATAAAGTTATCAAGGGCTCGAATATGTCCCTCGTTTAAAACTACACTCTGTATACTTATATACATAGCAAGTTAAGATATGTTTTACTATACCTAGTTAAGTGTTCATTTTAGGAATATTCGTAATATAGAAGTGGTTTTTACTTTTTAGATTACATCAAATTGTTCATGAAGAAAGATTCCTTTTAATTAATGTAGAAAATATAGAATGATATTTTAGTTTAAATGGAGTCGTTGTGAAATAATTGCAAAACTCGTTATAAGCTCATTTATGTTAGATACGTCTTATTATAGAAGGAAAGCCACATTTAGCATTGGTATCAACAATTACAATTGTAGGTATCAACCACAAACTACTTAGAGATACTACGGTATCAACCTACAAATTGTTGATTTTTGGAGTGATGTTAATTTTTTTGTATATATTTATACCTATACCTACCGTTGTATTGTTTTCAATATATACACGAGTCTTTCAGTATATTAGCACAAAACATACTTAGGTATATGGTGGTCTGATTGCAGATCACAAAATTTTATGAAATTTTGCACTATCCACGCCATGTCGTGCCATGATCAGATTAATAAAAATGATTTTGTCTACCTATTAGCTAAACTACGAGCACTAGGTATAACATAACTTTTATAATATACCTTGTAAAACAGCTATTTTCCGTTAGAAGCGCTGACAGCATTTGCGAGTGGATCATGGCGTTTGTAAACATAAGAAAAATAAAATTTCTTTATTTCGCCAAGTGGCCAGGAAAATTATGATATTGTTTACAATTCTACGGTAATGATCAGATAGGTAGTGTCATGTAACACGTCTTGTTCTTTCACCGAAATACCTAATAAGGTTGAAATTTCTTTAAAGAAACCCAGAATCTTTTTGTAGTCAAGACGCTCACCTGTCGGTCCGCTCGGTCCCTCGCGAGAGTTTTGTCGTTCAAGCTATAATTGTCAAACTTTCATAAGCTGCTCTTTTTAGTCGTTATTATAATGCAAACAACCTGCAAATGAAAACGAAATTTTATAATGAAAATACGAATAATTTCGCAATGCGGATGGCAGTAAGAGCAAAGTAATATTCTAACTAAAGGTCCGTTTGTATATACAGACTTTGAGCGTGCCAGACACGTTTCGTGGCAGACACCGACAGACACCGTTTATTTAGAAAAGACGTTTGCACGGTTCCGATGTTCTATTCACACTGCTCGGCATGTAGCCAGAGACACGTGGAGAAATGAACTGAGCAGACAAAATATCCATTCCGCGTGTGCCAGACACGTTCCGTGGCAGACAAAACGGACGTGTCTGGCACGCTCAATGTCTGTAGATATAAACGGACCTTAATTGTTTAAAATTTAAGTAAATGTAGGTATCCCATTTAATTAGTCCCATCTGTAAAGTAAGTTTGTTGTTATCCACCCCACTTACCTATTTGAGTTATATACTACGTGTTAAAGAATTGACCAAAAACCTACCTAACCTAAATACACCCCATTAGAAAAAATAAACAATAATATTTATGATTAAAATATAAATTATGTCGAAAAAAAATAAGTCTAAAAGTTATTCAACATTAGTTTGGAGGTGACCTATCTACGAAATTTCATGCGCTACGCCCGCGCCTACGTGTCAATGACTGTTCCAATTTTCTGCTACGGGCGGCGCGCGGCGCATTCACCAAATATTGTATTATGAATTAGGCGTGGGCTAGTAAAAAAAAAAAAAATAACCTATATTAAAACACTAGCTGTGCCCCGCGGTTTCAGCCGCATGAAAGGTTTTTATACAACAACTTTTTTTCCCGACATCCGATTTCAATGAAACGAAGCCTATATGTAGCTCCAGGTTAAGCTTAATCTACCTGTGAAAACCGCATGACAATTGGTTCAGTAGATGAGGAGATTATCTCCAACAGACAGACAGACAGAAAAGAATTTTAAAAACTTTTTTTGGGCTTGGTTACTCTTCTTTTATCACCCCTCGCAATTTTAGGTAGGTAAAAGTATTCAATTTACAGAATAGCGAATTCTACTCTTTTATCATAGTATAGATGGCGCGATCGGTTTGATAGTCGATTCTGAACAAACTACTTTCTAGTTTTTAGTCAATTCACTAACACGACGTGGATATTTTTCGAGAATAATATCCCACCAAAAACATAAATGTAAAAAAGTAGAGCCAAGTTCAATACAAAAATTATGCTTGGCTGTGGGCTTCGCCGCAAAAAGAATGGAGATCTTAATGTGTGCCATGCCAAGTTCTATGCAAAATCGAAATATGTATTTATAGGAACAAAATAACATTATGAACGAGTATTAAACTCTATTTCTTTGATTTATTGGATACCTATAACAATTGCTGTTATTTAAAAATGTGAGATCTTAAAGTAGGTTAGATTTGACTTGGTCAGTTTTTATCAGAATTAAAATATATATATATGTTTAATAACTTTATAAAATAACTGATGTAGTGAAAACTAGCCAAGTCAAATATAACCTATTTTAAGATCTCACATTACCGAGCTGGATTACATACACACATTTACCGAGCTGGATTCCAAATTTCATCCTTCTAGGTCATCTGGAAGTAGGTTAGATTTAGGTACTATATGTCAGTCAGTCAGTGCTAAAATTTACGACTTTTTGACCTTCATATCTTCATAACCGTTTGAGCTAGCTTCATGAAATTTAGGCTTCTACATGTCCTTATGGATATAATTAAACACACGTAGTTTTATGTGTTTACGTTACAGAGGTTTTGAGTTATAGAAGGGTCAAAAGTGGCACCAAGTGGTTCGTGTAATATTGCACTCGGCGCTGGCTAGCCAGTTTCTTTGCTTGAACTTGGCTTGACACGCTGCCTCGTGTCTAGATTTTTCCTTGCAATACGCCAAAATTCACAGAGGCGGCTTATCTATCTAATATATATAAATCACGTGTCACGTTGTTTGTCCGCGATGGAGTCCGAAACTACTGAACGGATTTTGATAAAATTTTGCAACCATTTATAATATGGTCCAACTTAAAAGATAGGATAGTTTTTATCCCGGAATTCCCTCGGGAACTGGAGTACATTTTTCCCGCAACCTCCGCGGGAACTCCGAAATTACCGCGGATGAAATCGCGGGGGACAGCTAGTCTAATATATATAAATCACGTGTCACGTTGTTTGTCCGCGAGGAACTCCGAAACTACTGAACGGATTTTGATAAAATTTTGCAACCATTTATAATATGGTCCAACTTAAAAGATAGGATAGTTTTTATCCTGGAATTCCCGCGGGAACTGAAGGGCATAGAGTACTTGTTTCCCGCAACCTCCGCGGGAACTCCAAAATTACCGCGGATGAAATCGCGGGGAACAGCTAGTCTAATCTAATATATATAAATCACGTGTCACGTTCTTTGTCCGCGATGGACTCCGAAACTACTGAACGGATTTTGATAAAATTTTGTAACCATTTATAATATAGTCCAACTTAAAAGATAGGGTAGTTTTTATCCCGGAATTCCTGCGGGAACTCCGAAGTTACCGCGGATGAAATCGCGGGAGACAGCTAGTTCTTGTTTAAAACGAATTCTGACATTATTTCAGTAAGTGATTTTTATATATTATTATTACATCGCTTTGATGTATGACTGCTGTCATGAGTGGTTATTATGTCTGAATAAATAAAATATAAAGAGATACCTAAAAACTCGTCGCAGATTTCAACAAAGCACAGTATTGGGCATCGTGTTTCTATTACTTCTTATAAGTTGCATTTACATTGAATTATGGCATCGTCTGTTTGATGCAGAAGGCAATTAATCTTCACAGATACAGATAATTCTACGGCCTTTGATATTGTTTCGAGAAGCAAATACTTTGATCAGTACCCAATTTGTATCGATGTAAATTAAAGCTAAGATTACTGAAATAGTCGATTCGAGTCTATTAGTTTATATAAAACTAGATGAATTTATCAATGTCGTAGCTCCCGTGGGACTTCCGGTATAAAAACTGTCTTATGTTACTCAGGAAATCTGTAGCTTCCTATAAGTATAATATTTTTTTAAATAGTTTAGGTAGTTTTTGAGTTTATCCACATGAGCAGATACTAACAAACCTACAAACACACAAAAATAATATTTTTTTCTCTTTATATTATAATCACTTCATATTATAAAACAGAGTCCTCCATCGCGTCTGTCTGTCTGTTCGCGATAAACTAAAAACTACTGAACGGATTTTCATACGGTTTTCACCAACAGACAAATTGATTCATGAGGAAGGTTTAGAATTGTATTATATTACCTGTGGTTTATCTTGAATTCCCGCAGGAACTCCGAAATTACCGCGGGTGAAACCGCGGGGGACAGCTAGTATTATGTATAGATATAAAAATCAATAGAAGTGGTCATCCGTATGGTTTTAGCTAATCTCGCCTAGGAAATTATTTTTTGTGTACATATTACGAGGTATGTACTATTCAGAGCTGCGATCAGTAGTCTTCATATGATGTTTGCGCAGAAAGAAATAAAAACAAAATGACGGAGAGAAAGGTAAAACTTTGTAAAAATAGCTATTTCCGTGTGTTCAGAATTTTCTAAAAATATTTCTTGTAGGTACCTACCTACATGTTACCTACGAATATATACTTATTAATTACATTTTTTCTTAGCGATGTTTGTTTCACGTTCGCCGCTTTTCTTGGTAAAACTCTCTTGAGTAGGTGGTGAAGTTAAAAAAAATCATTTTCTGCTTATGTTTCGACTAAATTCAAGTGTTATATGATGTGACTTGTTCATAATATTATAATGTATCTGGGTTTTCGAATTTAGAGAAAAAACGTTGCAATTGTTGGTATAGGACTAGTATAATATTATATTATCTGTGGTACAGGTATATTACATACCTACTTCTATAATAACTAATCAATATTATGTATTATACAAAAGTAAAAAAACAACAAATCACTTCTTTATTAATTAAATAGCTACCCAGGATAGACTATACGTATAAACCTTCCTCTTGAATCACTCTATATCTATTGGTGACTGCTGTAAACTGCATGAAAATCCGTTTAGTAGTTTTAAAGTTTATCGCGAACAAACAGACAGACAGACGCGGTGGAGGACTTTGTTTTATAATATGTAAGAATATTGTTTTTGTTTCAAATTTTCCTTAGTAAAGGTACTAAAAATCGTTTGTAGTTTGTACCTATATCGTTAGAAAAAAAAGGTGAACATTAGGAAAACAAAAAACCTTCCTTTTCGTCTGTAACTGTACAGATAGATGTGCAATAAGATGATTGTATTTTGAGATGAGACTCGAGGAGTGGTATCGTTTACTTATATCACAGGCGGACAACAACCGCCCGGGGGCCGGGGAGCGCCGCCCTACTAGCGAACTATCTATCGTGCAGACGTTAAACGAATTACCCGAGGATTACTAACTTATTTCATTAACAACTTTGTGTGGGAGAAACGTTATTTGGGATAAATCCCTTAAGTACAATCAAGATGATGGCAGTCTATCCCGTTCTGCCGTCTCGTCTCGATTATTTTTTATTTAGAGCGTTTTAATTTAAATACAAATAGGCAAAGTTGGTACATTTATGCGAAGTAATATGTTTGTGACTTCCTATTTTCGGGTACGTAATTATGCGTGGGGCCATTTAGTCGAACGAGTCTGGGACGTGCTACTTTGATCCGATGAAAGGTTAATCTATTATAGTCTATCTCGACGAAATTAGGTACGTTTTCGTTGACGTACGAAATATTTAATTTAATTGGGAGTTTTTTTTTTAGTCTTCGACTTACTTTTTTCGTTTTGAACAATCATAGTAGGCTATCGGAAAACCAAAGTAGATACCCTATTTAGGAGTTGGAATCGCTTACATTTACCTACTTGATTATTACAATCATAAAAACGTCATAAAACCATTCATGTCAATAAAATTTACTAACTAATTATAAATTTGAAGATGATGCGTGTTGTTGTTCCCTTTTAACCGACTTCCAAATTTGTTTTATGTATGTTCACCGATTACTCGAAGACGGTTGGACCGATTTCGAATTTTTTTTTTGTTTAAAAGGGTTTAGTGCCAATTAGGTCTCATTGCCACCAAGTCGCGATCTGATGATGGGATCTTGGAGAAATCGAGGGAACTCTTCAAAAATTATAGGCACACTTATAGCGATTTGGGTATTTTTTATAGTAGGTAAATCGTTCATTTGCTTTCGAAAAGCACAATTTGGAGAAGTGGAACTGATGATGAAGACCACAGATGGTCATCGGAACTACTCAACAATAATACGTATTTCACGGGTTCCAGTAGGAGCGATTCGGAAAATTGTTTTTTTGTTTGAAAAGAGATACTTCCGAATTGGTCACATGGTCACCAAGTCAGGATCTGATGATGGGATCTTGGAGAAATCGAGGGAACTCTTCAAAATTTATAGGCTCACCTATGGCAATTTGGATATTTTTTATAGTAAATCGTTTATTTGCTTTCGGAAAGTAAAATTTGAAGAAGTGGAACTGATGATGAAGACCACAGATGGTCATCGGAACTAGTAAATAATAAGTATTTCACAGATTCCGATTCGTTAACTTTAATGTGGTTTCTAAACAATTTATGTTCGTTACAATGTAAATGGCAAAGTGGAACTGGTGGTGATGTACCAGGAGAACTCCTCAAAAATTAACGTCCCTGCATCGGGAAAAGCAATATTTTGTAAAAGGTTATAAGCAGTCGACATTAGGCTATTGTAACTTAGATAAATTACAAACCGATTCACTAAAAAGCAAGAAATAAACAAATTTTTAACAAAAAAATTAAAACCGACTTCCAAAAACACAAAACTAAAAAGCTGAAAATAACAAAATACCGATCTAATCCAACAGACAAAAATACACGTAATACTATTATTGGTTTGTGCTACCACTAATCGGTATGAAGTCGGTGACAAGCCAAGTATGGAGTAGGTAGATGGGCTAAGTCCACTCCCGCCACGAGCTCGTTGTGAGCTGTACAACCCGAGTGGGCAGAAGTAAGCGGGCTTGGCACCGAATTCAAATCGAAAAACCGGTAGCACAAACCAATAATAGTATTACGTGTATTTTTGTCTGTTGGATTAGATCAGTATTTTGTTATTTTCAGCTTTTTAGTTTTGTGTTTTTGGAAGTCGGTTTTAATTTTTTTGTTAATTTTCCAAATTAACCACCAGTGTCAGTTTTGTAGTGTCAACTCGATGATTGGCTTGATTGCCCATCTATAATGCCAACGCAACGTTGTCACAAGTCCCAACGTCGGCGTTGTGAACATATTAACAGGCAACTTTATGGCACCTTCATTTTCATGATTCGATAAACAAATAAGGTCTTCACAAGCATTTGGCTATGTAATAATTTATCGGTATCTCGATCCACCCCGCGCCTTGGACTCTTCGCTACGAAAACCACTTCGATTGATGACTCCTATTTGCCCGGAATTCGGTCAGCTTCCACAATGACTCTCAAGTTTCTATTTTATTTACCTTTACAGTTTCGAGAAACCAAATACTAGAAGATCAGATCATACATCAAGATTCACGTGTAATCGATCTGAAGATTTTATACCTATGAATGCCCAAACTTGTTAAATTAATATTCACGATAAATGTATAGCAGTTACCTATTCGTGTAAGTGCAGAATCCAATTTTTTGATCTAAATTTCAAATATTCTTTTTCATTTTTAGTTGGTAACCATGTATAATAATATATTTCAAATAAATAACCAAGAACTAACACCAAAATGTTTTATGACCGTGGCTCTTCGAAATATTTAAATTAAAAAAACAGGAATGTTATAAATTTGAAACGCAAAATATATTTGTGAAAATATCTGTTACGCTTTCACGCCTTATCGGCGCAACCGATCATCATGAAATTTTGCATACACGTTGTCAGTATTACAGAGAAGGACATAGGGTACTTTTTATCCCGGAATTCCTGTGGGAACTCCCAACTTATCGCGAGTGAAACCGCGGGTGAAACAGCTAGTAATTATATATATTGACAGGAAGTTGTTACAAGGGCTCTACGTAACCGCTAGTCACATAGTTCACATAGCTAGTCAACAAATACCTTAAAAATTAAGATTTAAAAATTTTGTTTATGTCCCTATTAACAATTCACTTTCGTCGATAAAAGTTAAGAAAAACAACTTTTTGCCATTTACAATATAATATACGTATCCTTTCCGTTAAGTTCCTTTTAAAATAGCTATTGTAAATTTAAAGAATATAGTAGGTATTTACATAAAAAAATACCTATTTCAATTTATGTTTAAGTATTTATTGGACTAGGTGCTTATAAAAAATTTGATTTGCCCCCCTGGTACGCCCATGCCCACAACCATCGGGAATCATCCCTTTCAACAAAAAGTCCTTAGTGCAATCGTAACCGAAATCGGCTCCCGCACCGTTTACTAGTCGCACAGCTACCATTCGACCATCGATTGCTTGATGTAATCTTATGAAAAATTAGTAAATATCAGCTATTCGAAAGTCCACGTCCTATCTCAAAAGTTTCAATGTTAGTCGATATTTCGTGACAATATTTAGGTTTGTATATTTATTATTAGACAAATGTTCATTGAAGTTCGCGCGTAACTTTTTATTCGAATTTGAATGATTTTCTTTGTATTCGATAGGTTCAGTGCGGCGTCATGTGAAAAAATAAATAAATTCTGTTATTCAGAATAATTTAAACAAAGGTATATTATATTATGTACATAATATCTCAGAGTAATAAATGGACATAGATAAGCAATAGTGTGTTAACCCACACTGGAGAAATTTTGAGTAGGTAAATCGTGTTTTAAAAGTAGGAGCGCCATTTTATGTCATCATTTTTTATGTTCAATATTTAGTTACATATTTAAGCAATGTAATAAGGTAAACACATAATTAAAAAACGTTCCCTAACTCTCAATAAATGGTTCTGAATCAATAATTTAATTTTGTGGGTTAACATGTTATTGTTTATCTGCGTCCAAATATACTACGTACTATTTATATGTACCTATACTCAATATCTTTTAATTGTAAGTAAGATTCAGAATAGTCTATAACAACAGGCATTAATTCGACATCTTCAAAGTATCATAATGACAAAATAATGTAAGAAGTAATTGATGTCTTTGTGTACGAAATATTTCAGTGAAATCAATTCTGCTGGGGGAAACCGTAAAATATAGCATTTGAATTTAAGTCGCATTAAAAGTTTGCGTGAGTCGAGTTCGCAGCACAATGGGGCTGTTGGAAAAATTCTAATTACTTTAACGAGTCGGTTTGGAATTATAGAAAGTTTCACCGTAAGTACTTATATATCATATACTCATCTCACAGATTGGTAAAGAAAAATAAAGCACTATACCTACATTGTCATATTTCGTGCTACCAACGCCGAAAAGGTATTTGATCAATTTACTGATTCTACCGTATTCCTGTTACACTTATAAGTATAAAACCATAGGTACATTTTGGCACATTGGTACCTTTTTACCCATTAATTTGAAAAATAATGAAGTCCGGTTCAGGCAGGCGGGGTTCGCGAGTTGTGCTGGCAATTTAGCGCACCCGGCGCCACTTGTTACTGAACGTTTTTCTACACTTGCTCGATAAACGTTGGTACCTATACTCATACTAACTCATACCTCTAGCTAAATTCGTGTAACGTGTTGGTAGGTACTCCATAATATTCAGTTAATTCATATAGAAAAGTAGGTAGGCACGTATTAAGTAACTAACTGTTCACGCGGTTTCACCCGCGTTAAATTCAGAGTTCCCGCTGGATTTCCGCTATAAAAAGTACCCTATGTCCTTTTCTGTACCCCTGACAACGTTTATGCAAAATTTCATGATGATCGGTTCAGCAGTTAAAGTGTGAAAGCGTAACAAACAAACAAATAAACTCATATTGGCAATAATTTAAAAGGGTAAGGATCGGAAAGATACGGCTGCAGATAAAGACAAAAGGCTTTCTTATAATAATTTATAACGACGTAACTAGGTGTCCTTTTTTAATAAGTCTATAATCAGTCTGTCTGTCCGTCAAATATTTTCTGCGATGTGCGTATACATGCACATGCATGCAATATTAGACGGGTTTGAATGAAAGCGTACCTATCCTCTAGGTATGTGTGTAGCTTGAGTTTTTCCCGGTTAAAATGATAGGATAACTTTTTATCCGGATACAATAAAGAATGGCTGATGGAATTTTGAAACTCTAGTTTGAAACTCCATTGTTTAATCGACTCTTTAATATTTTAATTGATTAAAAAAAAAAACAAGGTTTTATATTTGTATAGGTATAGGTCTACAATATGGTGATATTTTCAAAAACTTATTGGGATTGGGATTTTTACATGGGATAATCTATTTATAAATTTTTATCAGCTATTCATAATACCACCCGTTACTTGCAGGTTTACCCTTTTCACCTTTTTAACCTAAGTATTTTCAAAAAAGGATAGGAGGTTCCTAATTCGACTTTTTTTTGTTTGTTTGTTAGGTACTGGAAGACGACTGGACCGTTTCTTTTTTGTTTGAAAGGTTTTCATGTTGGTCCCATTGTCATGAAGGCAGCATCTGATGATGGTATCTTGGAGAGATCTAGGGAAATCATCAAATAGGCACACCTTACCTAGTGATTTGGGGTATTTTTATAGGTATAGTAAATTGTTCATTTGTATAGTAGGTATTTTAAAATGCTTACCTACTAAGCAATTTAATCAAAATAAAGGTGAAGTGGAGCTGATGATGAAGTAACAGGAGAACCTCTCAACAATTAAATTATTAACGCCATTGCGTTGTGAAAAGCAATTTTTCGCAAAAGGTTATAAGCAATGATAGAACGCCTTTGGTTATAATTGGACGCAGATAAGCAATAACATGTTAACCCACAAAATGAAATTATTGATTCAGAACGATTTATTGAGAGTTAGAGAACGTTTTCTAATTATGTGTTTACCTTATTACATTGTTTAAATATATAACTAAATATTGAATATAAAAAATTTGACACAAAATGGCGCTATAATTTTAAAACTTAAATTTAATCAAAATTTCTCCAGTGTGGGTTAACTCACTATTGCTTATCTATGTCCAATTATAAGCTGTTGACGTTAGGCTATTGCCACTTACAATGCTGCACTGGCAGCGAAAAGTAAACAAAAATAATAAAAAAAAAATGCCCTAAGTACACAATAAAGTTAAAAATAACTAAATATCATTCATTAATCAGAAAGTCAAAAATGCACGTACATAATACTAATATTGATTGGTATGTGCTACTTATCGGTTCGAAGTCAGATATAATCAGTGGTTGTGCCTACATTAGAAGTTTACTAATACATGCACGATGTACGTATAGGTACGTAAATTACATACAGCTACTGAATATTGGTGTAAGTATAGGACTTTGCGGCAGGAGCTGTAAACCATATAGGTAGTGCCCACCATATTATAGTGTAAACGCTTTGCATAGGTAGCGGCGCGGCGTCGTGCCGCGTGCCTTCCTTAATTGTGTAACGAATTAAAACTCGCCAACAATGCGGGCAGGTGTTTTACGTGTGTTGTATTTTATCCAGTTATTATCCGGAGAGCACATCCGTTTGGTACCTCTTTCGGAGCGTTTCATCTTGCGCCCGGCGCGGGTCAGCGTAATTTATTACCTATTGTGCGGATATTTCATTTATCACGGTGAATTCAATTTACAGAACAATTAATCATTCCACAATACTTACTCGCCGACAGCGGCCTGGTTGCCAGGCGCCGCGCCGCGCTGGAGACGCGCGCCGGCGAAACGATAGAAAAAGTTTTCATGTGCTCTTCACGGGATACGAAAAAATATTGCTTTGGCATATACAGGGTGTAGGTTAAACGAGGCACGTACTCTAGGTATTCAGTATTCGATTCTCGCCTCAAGTAGATTTAAAAAGAAAATCTGAAGATTTGTGAGGGGCTGTATGTAAGGCCTCTTATAGTATTTATTAACCATTATAGGTATAGCAAATAAATAAATAAAAGAAAATTTTGACGTAAACAATATTATTCATAAACCACTTGGGCGCGCAAGTTGCCGACACGCTGACGGGTCATACTAAGCTTGGGTTATTTAACGCCCCTTCCCTTTGAATTGCCAGTGTGGCATTGACATGCTGACAAATAAATGTCGTTTTTGTTTGTGATTTTAGCTGTGATTTATCAGTGTTTTTTATTTGTATTTATATTTTAGTTACATAAAAGCATTCGTCAAAAGGCTTCGTTATATTAGATCCTTTATATTAGGTTTGCGACGAATCTGCTTCCACAATAGCCTTAAATTCTTCATTATCAACTTTTGGTCTCCGGCCGCCCTTGGGGCTTGTTTTGCAGGTCGGAATTTCCAGAACGAAAACGTTCTAACCAAAAACGCACTGTGTTTTCTTTTGCGACTTCGCCACCATACGCATACATATCATTAATCCTTCAAGCCGTTTCTGCAGCACTGGTGCCACGATGGAACTCGTACTCGTAAATAATGCGATATTTAAAATTTTCCATTTTGTAAACTGAGTGACAACCAAAAAAAATCAAAAGAGGAAAAAAAAAATGAATTAGAGTTTTCAAAGTACAAAAGTATGAGTAAATAGCTGTATAAATTTGAAATCGGAATTCCTTACCAAAGAGGAGACATTCGAGATCAAAGTGGCGAGTACGACAAAACGCCAATTTCATATTAAGTACCTATGCAATACGTACCTATGTCTCTAATTCAACCTTACAAATGTAACTTACAAAGGAAACAGAATGTAACAATAAACGAGCTATCAAATAATTAATATGATTAAAAAATCTTCAGAATATCAAATGTAGTTTCCTAAACTACGATTTTCGCCAAATCCGTAAAATGTTACGGATTTGGCGAAAATCGTAGTTAAAATTAAGTAGTAGGTACCTAGATTCCCCTAGACTCTTGATTTTTGATAACATTTATAGATTTGGATTCAGAAACAGTGTACTATAGTCAAACAATAGTACCTGCCTATTATAATTAATGACAAGTATTTTATCAAACGTAGGGGTTCACTTCTAGTGCTGCCTGAGCCGTTATATTATCTAATAGAGTACTTGCATGCATTTTTTTCTCCAGTCTATTTTAAAGATGACCTACTTAAACAAAGCAAGAAAAAGAAAACAAATATATGGATAAATTAATTATATAGAGCGTTTCAAAGTTCCCACTTTTGACTTTACGGCCGAATCGCGGAATGACGTCACTAGTCAAAAATTACGCCTTATTAATCTGTGATAGAGATGTCACTGTCGTATTAACAGAGTCATGGGACACTGACAGAAAGATAACTTCAATATCCAAAAGCGAAATTAAGGCTGAACTGTGTCGAGTTACTTCCAAAAGTTCCAGTAAAGAATCAAAATGCATCTTACCGATGCATTTTAAAGTAAATAACTTCAGAAAAGGGAAAATTTGTGTTGACTGTATGCACTTAGTTTCTTTTGCCTTCCCTGAAAGAGGTAAATGTTTCCTAAAAAATTAAAAGTGACGTAATATGTTAAGCATGGCTACGATTGGTGTTTCGTTGCAACGTTCCGTTTCACAAAATTGAAAGTTGAATATTTTGGAAACCATTGATAATTTTTTAGTAAATCTTTCACGATAATGCTTTTCTAAGGTTCTATTTTTGAAATATTGACACAATTTCTTATTATGAATTTCATGCAAGCACCCTATTGTTCGTTTCGAGATGTCACTTCCACAAAGTGTATAGGCGCTTATCTATGTAACCACCGGATGAAGATTGCGAATTGCGATGAAACTTGCCGTCGTTAGTTAGCTACTTGCGGGTTGACAATTCTCTACAAACTAGATTCCAATTTTGTGCCAGAGCACAGGACTTAACAGAAAATAGGTACCTATGCACAAGGCAACGAAATTTAAACCGTAAATAAATAGGTAGTTAGTAACTACAAAAGAACCGCAGATAAGTATCTAGAATCGTGGATAATGCGAAGATTCTCGTATCTAAAGCTAATTTTATTCAAGAACAATGAAAAACATTTAAGTAATAGTTTTCGTGTAGGTAAATATCGTTCCGGTTTTGTAAAAAAAGTATGTTTACTTTAACTACACTGATTTATTATGAGATAGGACGTAGGTACCTAAGTATAAAGTCAAAAGTGTAACTAATAAAACTAGGTAATGATTTATAAAATTACCAGCTGTCCCGCGCGGTTTCACCCGCGATTATTTCGGAGTTCCCGCGGAATTGTCCCATACAAACTTTGCCCCCCTTTTCACCCCCTTTAGGGTTGGAATTTCGGAAAATCCTTTCTTGTCGGATAGGCCGTCATATAAAAAACACACCCTCCAAGTTTCAGGTCTCTACGATCAGCGGTTTAGGCTGTGCGTTGATCCATCAGTCATTCAGGACAAAGCATTTTATATCTATAGATTATTATGGATTAGGTGCTCTAGCTATCCCCCACGGTTTCACCCGTGGTAATTCGGAGTTTCCCCGAGAATACCAAGATAAAATATACGCATAAACCATCCTCTTGAATCACTCTATCTATTGGTGAAAACCGCATGAAAATATTCGTTCAGTAGTATTTGAGTTTATCGCAAACAGACAGACAGACTTGGTGGAGGATTTTCTTTTATAATATTAAACTGTTGTAAAACTCGGATAGTCTCGGGAAAAATCGACATCCACATTTTATTGCCAAAATATAATATAATATTAAACTATATAGATTATGTTCGATATCTCAGAGAAGAATAAGAAAAATCTCGATAAACTTAGGCGCGCTGTCGACCCGCAGTCCAGCTGAATATTTTGCTGACCCGCCCGGGCCCGGGGCGATTCCCTGGTGGTTGTTATTAATTTTTTTCAAAGCTTTTCAGAAAAATATTTTCACGCATTACTAAAAATATAGATATGGACTAGCTCCGTTAATTTTAATTTTACAAAAAGCTAGTAGAAAATATTCAGTTAGTAGGTACACATTGGTAAAAGTGTTCATCAAAATCGAGCACACAGTCGTGTGGTCGAGATAAAGTTCTCACACGAAACCTTATCTGCCGGGAAATTAACTTGTAAACCTTATCTACCCGAGGTTTCGGTGCAGTAACGTTACGTTTCGTTACGTGGTAACGACATAAAATGACACTTGAAATACCTTCAAAACTCCTCGAGCAACGAATTTGTTAATGAAGGTCGTCTGACCAACACTACGCGACCGATTGAAGTGAAATTATACAGCAAAAGGCAAACATTTCGCTCTAGTACTTAACATAAATTGTTAATTTCTGTACGAAGCGACGCGACGTTTAGATAATAAATAAATTGTTAGTTTCTGTACGAAGCGACGCGATGTTTAGATAATACTAGCTGTTCCCCGCGGTTTCACCCGCGGAAATTTCGGAGATCCCGCAGGCATTCCGGAATACAAAGTAGATACCTATCCTATGTTCTTCTCTGTACCCCTGATAATGTGTACCTAAGTATGCAAAATTTCATGAGATTTCACCGACGTTAATTTCGGAGTTCCTGCGGGAATTCCAGGATAAAAAGTATCCTATGTCCGTTTCCTGGTTCTAAGCTACCTCCCCACGAATTTTCAGCCGAATCGGTTCAGCCGTTCTTGAGTTATAAATAGAGTAACTAATACAACTTTCTTTTATATATATAGATATTAAGTCAAAAAACATTTAAAAACTAAACGTTCTAACCGTAACATTATTTGTTAGTTTATACAGAAATGTAACTTTATAATTTTATACTTGAAGTGAAAAATTGGGAATTTTTTTTCTTAAACGTCACTTATTTTCGCGTCGAAAAAAAAAATGGATTTTTGTGTTTAATTGAGAACTACTGAGAATAGACCATAATTTTCACTGACTGTCCAGCGGTCTGTCATTCGTTCATATTTCTGATATTTTATTTATTATGTATTCGAATGATAAAACGGACCAAATGATAAAATGCCCAAGCCCACTCATCATTATTCGTGTAACATCTAATATATAACATTTGTGGTAAAATTAGCTGCAAATATTTACAGGGTTGAAGTATACACCGTTATAAACATGTTCATAAAAAAAAAACAAAAAAAAACAATTCAAATAAAATAAATTAATCAAAAAGAAAACCTGTGAAGGTGCTCCCCGCTCAATCGCTTTATACACATATCGCTGCTCACCGGTATCTTAAGTTCAGACACAGATCGATCGATCGATCGATCGAGCTGAACATTATGTGCATGGCGCATGCCTTGTATACGTATACGTATAATGATTTTTCAATGAGTTTATTTTTCTCATATTCTGAAAAACTACCGAACTTATATTATTATTTTTTGCTTATCCTAATAACGTATCCTTATAACGTATACTTTCAGCCCTGTAAATATTTGCAGTTAATTTTACCACATGTTATATAAAAATCTCTTGTCACAGTGTTTGTTACCACACTCCTCCGAAACGCCTTGATCGATTTTTATGAAATATTCTGTGTATATTTGGTAGGTCTTAGAATGGGTCGTAGGCTATTTTTTATACCCTTTTAAAGGTAGGCCTCCCTAGAATTATTTTTTATTTTTTGGACAAAAGGAATTCCTGCGAGAGTTCCGAAACTCACGCGGGTGAAATCGCGAGGCACAGCTAGCTATCTATAACAGAGCGGTAAGTACCACGGAATTATAATGGTAAGTACCAAGAATAATCATCGAAGTTGACAGAATTTCATCACATGTTTTGGTCCGTGTCGACTGTTCGCTGCTTTGCCGCTAGTAGCATAGGTACCTATGCGAGTATTGTCCAATGATTAATCGTTCTGAAAATTTAATCGCCGCCGTGACGAATGAAATATTAAAACACGTATGGCGCCGAATCACAAAGCCCGAGGATTTTTATGATCAATCACCCCTTTTTACTATATTGTTTCAATTTTTCCCGAAAACGTAAATAATATGGTAGGTACCTATGTATATGGTAATTTAGTATTGTAATATGATCAACAACCTATCGATACGGTGGAAAACGTATTTAGAACTACATAGTAGATAAAAATAAAGTTTTGAAATATATAGAGCACAGTTAATAGTAGATTTTACAACAAGTGCACAAAACGAATCATTTTATTCGAGACTTTTAGCAGCCCGAGCCGAAAGCGAGGTAATGTCGAGGATAAAATAGTTTTGTGGGCGAGTTATTTTATTGCTTTTCACTTCGATTGCGAGGAAAGAAAACCGTAGTATATTGTACTTGTACTTGTATGTTATACCTTGTATATAGCATAATATTTTTTTAGTTAAAATTCAAAGTAAAATTAGTACAGTTTTGAATAGGTACTGAAAAAAATTGTTTTTCCCGGCATATGCCGGGACATAAATGCCGTTAATATTAACGGTGTTTATGTCTTAAAAAACACAAAAGGCAAAAATTCTATCTATGAACTTCTTATTGTGTTTGGCTGTATGGCTCATTTTCTTTGCCTTAATATAGATATATTTATGAGTAGATACGTTAATGCACTTGTGCACAAAATTCGATTTTGTGCAGCCTATATCCTGCACAAACATGCACTTTCAGAGCATGAGAAGTGAATTTTTTTTTAATATTAAGTACCTACTATAGAGGTAGGATATACAATAATAATATACTGTTACGTATAGGTAGGTATAATAATATACTGTTACGTATAGGTAGGGAAAGGTTGAGGGCACCAGGCCATGAGGAAGATTGCCTATGAGGTGGACTGACCAAATAAAAGCGGCAGTAAACGGCTCATCATCAGTAGGTACACGAATGCACGAGGAAGGCGGCCATCAGGGAGGAGTGGCGGCGTGTTGTGAAGCTTGCCACCGACACCTATAAAGTGATGACCACGACCACTCTGTCAAGAGCGATACCGACGAAGAATAGGTAGGTACCAACTAAAACCTAACATGAGGCCTTCAAGAGTGTTTGAATGCGTTGGTGGAACTGACATGTGTCTAGAAAACTTCTTCAAAAACTTCATGTTTTTGCATCATTTATAGTAGAAGCTGAGGTAGAAGCATTAGCATTATTAGCATCGCATTAGTCCTAACTGTAAAGATAGTTGGAAAGTATTTTTTAAATAAACAAAAAAAATAATAAAAAAATATTACCTTGAGTCTTAAACATTACGTATGCATGCGCCTTTCTAACCATTCAACTTTGCATCCTATACAATGGGTTTGATGACAAGGTATAACAATTAAAATTCTTTTTAGTCCGTCAGTTATATAGTAAAAAAGCAATAGATACGTATTTTTTGCTTTTTCGAATTATGAAAAAATACATAAAACGCATTAAAGTTTAGGAGTGGGAGCTGTAGCGACGTCATAACTAAGTATAAAGTGTACCTATAGGTGTGACGTCATACGGAATTTCAATTCATGTACATCGCTGTTAATTTTTGATTAGGTGTCGAATATTTTTTATTTATCTGCAAAACGGACTAAAAATTCAAATTTAGTCATCATGTTCATTTTTTACATTGTGCACTGTGCAGCATTTTTTAAATTTGGTACAATTTTTGTTTCGGGGTTGATGTTGATAATGGATGGGTTGTACATTAGGGTCGTGAGTCGTGACATTCAATTTAGTTGCCGGTCGCGCTGTGTGGCTGTGCTGTGTGCTCCAGCGCTCCGCCGCCGCCGCCTCGCCTCGCCTCGTGCGCACTCGCCTTTCCGTCATAATTTTCCCTACCAAGGACTATCAGTAATATTATAAACTAGCTGTTCTCCGCGGTTTCACTCGCGGTAATTTCGGAGTTCCCGCGGGAATTCCAGAATAAACTATAGATGTAAACCTTACTCATGAATTACTCTATCATTTGGTGAAAACCGTAAGAAAATCCGTTCAATAGTTTTAGAGTTTATCGCGAACAGACAGCGGAAGAGACTTCATTTTATACTATGTAAAGATGCGAAAGTAACTCTGTCTGTCTGTTACGCTTTCATGCCTAAACGACTGCGAATGCGAGTTTGTTTGTTTGTTAAGCTTTAACCCACCATGATTAAATGCATACACGTTGTTAGGGAAACAGAAACTTTTATCTTAGAATTCCCTCGGGAACTCTGAAATTAACGCGGATGAAACCGTGGGAAACAGCTAGTACCTAAATAAAATAAAATTGTTAGTTAAAATTTTTTGACTTAGGCAAAAAATGTTTGCGATTCGATGTTTGTGAAGGTGTCAACCTGGTAGAAAATGCCACTGTGGCATTAAGTCCACCTTTTGTACCATGTTGTGCATAAGCTTAAATAAATAAAAAAACTTTAGTGGGCTGTTATGCGCGCACCGGGAAGTTTCCAGTGAAAAACAAAAAAAAAAATTGCATCGCAACGCATGCCGTCGGGCACAGTTAGTGTTGAACATATATAAAGTTTTAAAACGCAGCTGAAAAGGGGTGCTGAAAACTCCCGCGAACGCTTTAGCCGAATCATAATATTTTCGACTGGAAAAATTTGCGCCAATGAATCTTTGGAAAGTTTTGATTGTACACATTCGTTACTTCCCGCCATTCGTCACCACTAAAGAGTTCCATTTCATTTAACTTTCTGATCCAAAGTGTTAAACTCCAAAGTAGCTTTCAATTTTAACTTATTACAGCGGAAGATTGAACGGATTTGTTTCTGATAGATTTATTCAGACGTATACCTACCTATCGCGTCTTTTCAAACGTTTTAGATTTGACTACGTTTACGTCTGCTCGTTCAAGTATTAAAAAACTTTGACAAGACTATATTGCATTAAATTATAAACTTAATTATGCCGTAGTTTCTGTTCTTTGGAAAGAAACAGTACACGATCAGACTTATATATACATAGGTACGTGTCGCACTGTTTCCTCCCGAATGCCACATTCCATCCCTACTGAATTCGACCTAGCTGGCTAAAAATCACTGAGGATCAAATGACGTATGTATGGCTATACTAGTTGTGCCCCACGGTTTCACCCACGTTATTTTTCAGAGTTCCCGTGGGAATTCCGGGATAAAAAGTACCCTATGTGTTAATCTGATGTATAAGCTATATTATTGTAAAGTTTCATTTAAATCCATTCAGTAGTTTTTGCGTGAAAGAGTAACAAACATCCATCCATCCATACAGTCTTACAAACTTTCGCGTTTATAATATTAGTAGGATACGTACGTCATTTGAACCTCAGTGATTTTTATGGAGGTTTGGTCAAAATCTCTGCTTGTATAGTGATATAAGTTACGCGAAGCTAAGGCATTGATACACCTATGAAATAGTCAAGATGTTTAGATAAAATCATGACGCAAAAACATCTTAAAAAAAGGCAAAATCCACTTTTGTTATGAGATTTGTATAAACATAGAACTGCAGTGAATCTGGGTAAAGCGTATGTTTTTAACCTACTTCCCAAAAAGGAGGAGGTTCTCAATTCGACGCGTATGTTTTTTTTTATGTTTGTTACCTCATAAATCTCGACTGCGTGAACAGATTTAGCGAGAAATAAACAAAGTTTTAACAAAAAAATAAAAACCGACTTCCAAAAACACAAAACTAAAAAGCTAAAAATAACAAAATACCGATTTAATTCAAAAGACAAAAGACAAAAATGGGCTAAGTCCGCTCCCGCCACAAGCTCGTCGTGAGCCGAGCAACCCAAGTGGGCAGACACTTGGCTTGGTACCGAATTCAAACCGCAGTGGTAGCACAAACCAATAATAATATTACGTGTATTTATGTCGTTTGAATTAAATCGGTATTTTGTTATTTTTAGCTTTTTATATATCAATACGCTTACGTAACTATATTACTATGCATATTTACATCAAACTGTATGTGAGTGAAGTACTGGCAAGTCTTATAAGATCATTAAGGACCCGTAAACAACACCTAATTTCGTGAGCCGCCACGCTGCCAACACTTAACGACACTCCGGGCTACGACGCGGCGGTCTTAAGTGAAGGTATCTGGACATTTGTCCAATTGCCCATTTTCATTTACTTACGTGACTTCAGTTATAGTTATTCCCGCTAAGCTCGACACATGTTTCACTATTGTCGCTTTATTATCATAATTAAAACGAAACGAACATAAACTGTGACCAACAAACGGCGATGTTTTAATTAGTTAGGGTAAAGCCGGCACAGTTTCATATTTGCGGGACCCCCGCCGTAGTAGTGTGATCTCGCTTAGGGAGTCCTACCTCGGATTATGCGGATCTCACTAATTATTGCACTTGCTTCGTGACCCCAACTAATGACTGTGTGCTGTATTTTATATATTGAATTGAAATGTCATAAGTACAAAGGTTGCCTTATATTAATTAGAGTCATAGGTAAATAATGTACATATTGAACATAAGAATATTAAAATTAAAACAATACCTCATGAATACGTACATCATGGTAAAAAAGGACTAAAAAATGATGGAACAGTACAGGTTCATTCTCTAAGATTTTTAACTGTAACACCATTAACTTTAGAGTAGTTTTCATAACTTTTCTTTGGTAGATAGTAAATATTATTTTAATTAACGAAATAAAGCGAGGTCATTAAAGGCGAGCGTAGACGACCCTAACTGCTGTACAAGTTTGTGAAAGTTAAGCTGGCATTAGACTCATGATTTATATTTCTTTAAAGAGGTACCTATTAAAACTTTTTTCAGATTGCAACTCCTTTAACACTTTCAATTCCAAGTGCAATAAATCAGTGCTAACCGCGGCAGCTTTCACGTTATGACTTCCTCGTAAAATTTACATTTAAAAGTTAATTTTCTCGTCTCCCGACAAGAGCAATTGTTAATCTTGGATTCGCCCGTGTAAAAAGAACTCCGGTGGCAAAAAACTGTAGGTAGGTGCGACGAGGGCGGCTTTCGGTGCCAAGAGATCCATTCTATATTCTTCTTGTTAGGTACGAGGGTGTTGTACCTCTCATCTCACTGATTTAAATTAAATATTTGAATAATGAATAGGCACAGTAGGTAAATTACCTTTGTAAAGCTCAACGGATTAAGTTATACCTAACTACAACTTAACAGTATATATACCTACATAAGTCACCGTATAAATCAACGCGAAACGTTTATAACAATTCAAATATTCGGAATCTGGGTCGTTAGCTGAGAAATCCGGTTACAAAAGAGTTAGTCGGGTGCGGAGTGGGTATTTCGTAGTCTGCAAACGAATTGTAAATGCGGCCAGAGAGCGAGTTTGCTCACTCGGTCACCAAACTAACACGGGAGGCGCGCCCTCGCCCTCTCCGCGTTCCGCACACTCGCCGCCGCGTGCTGATGGAATATCAACAGGGAGGGGTGCCGAGGGGAGGTGCCCGATCGCGGGAGGGGGGGGGGGGGAGGGGGTGCCGTCACCACCGCGCGACACGTCATCGAACAAACGCGAAAAGTAAACTTTCAAAAATTCAAAATTATTTATTACGGTCGCAATGTAGGTAAGTTTATTAACTAAATAAATAGCTGGATCCTCCTTTTAGTCATAAATATGCCTGTGCCAGGAGATTCCGCTTCTCATAACTAAATTTAATTAAAACCAAAGAAGAAACATTCCGAAAGTACAGGTTTTATTGTTTTGGCTATTCGACTGTTCAGGATTCTGTCCTGTAATTTCTAAGCCAACGAGAAGCGTAGGTACCAAGAACCACTTCAATATTCATTCATATTGAAAAGCAGATAGGCTGTTGATGGGAAGTAGACGTTAGTTAAGAAAGAATTTCCGAGGAAATCCTGAATTCACCGAGGTGAAACTGTGAGCAACAGCTGGTATTACATATAATTATGTTATACATATTCTAATATTCTAAGACTGGGAAGCGGAACCGTGGGTTCATCATATGGGTGTGCCCATATCTGGAATCGAACTTGGGAGGTCTTGATTTTGCTGAAATCACACGGCAATCTTGTAGTCAAATCAATGAATCCCCGATACGATTTTCTGCACATGTTATGTTTTCATTAAATAGATAATAGGCTAAGCAGAAAGCTTTGAATCCGGTTAATTAGCATAAGAAAGTGACTCGGTCTCGCAGATCTCGAACCCTCTTAGCTAGAGTTAATTTGTAAATGTACTCAATCATTTACTTACCTCTTTTTACCTACGACGACGATGCAAATACAAAATACCTAATAGGTACCTTGTAAATTCTTTGGCTTCCACCGAAATCTATTTAAATAAAAAATGCTGTTCGTTGGATAACGTATCGTTTTGATCATATTTATTTTAAACAAGCTGTGCCCGGGGTTTCACCAACGTGAGCTTCGGAATTCCCGCAGGGACTCCTAATTTTCCTTAAATAAACAATATTCTATTCTAATGATAGTAAAAGTACGAACTAAACGAAAAAAATATGCAAATTGATTAAATTATATCGATCACTCTACATAATAGTATATTCGACTTTTGGCGAGCAATTGTTTAGACTGTTGTGTTGAATTTTGTAGTCGACTGTTAAAGTTTTTAAAGATAAAAATAGTTGGGAACCTTGCCCGGCAATTTAGATAGGTAATTAGGGAAATCCTGTAAGTATCCTTTTTTCTATGGGATTTTGATGAATTTGTTAAAATTTAGACAAGATAACGTCTGTTATTAGTTAGAAGGAAGTTTAGAAGTTATTATACATACATAATATTGTTTTGAAAATGTAGAGAATTGTATAGTATTCTTACTATTAAAGTAGAACGGTTAAGTTAGGTGGCGGTCGGCGCAGGGGAGGCCGGGGCGGCAGGGGTCTGTCACCATAACTGAGCTGAGTTAACCGCCTCTCGGAGACTAATTACACCGAACTTCATTTAACTTCCGTTGCTTTGTCCAAATACTACAGCCACTAAGCACTGTACTTTTGGCACTATCGTATTGTTAGTGTCGGGAAATGATGTAGTTTTAATCCGACGGAACGGATGGAAAGGAACGGACTAAAAACCAAAAACAATCTACCGAGTAAATAAGCTGACCATTATTATTAACTGTAAATTTGTATCATCGTCTTTGATATATTCTACACCAATCAGAGTCATGTTACCTGCCCTTCCGCTAATGTTCACTCTGATCGAAATGATTCTATCATCACATTCTCCACACTTCAGTGCGTCGATTACTTCAGCGATAACTGTCTGTTGGTACCTACTCTGTATCATTTGAGAGCGTATCCTACAAACTCATGTTTAATTAATTTCAGTCGAAGTGACACCGCCACTGCGATTCCTCCCGGAAGATCCACTTAATGTTATCCTCGCTTGATGAGCACTTGTGTAATAATTTAAATTCACAAGTACCTAGCTAGATATTGTTTGAGTTTTAATATTTGATCACTCTTATAAAATATTAAGCTTTAAATTTTAAAATACTCCTTAAAAAGCTCGTTAATTTTATTTGGGGTTCTGTAATCAATTGTCATCGCACTTACGACTTAAATTAGTTATTTGTCCAAAGACTAAAGTTCGTTTTTGTTACGAGTGCTGAGTTTGAATACCTACTGAGCAAGCGAAGGATTCTTTGATAAAGCTAACTTTGTGACTAAGGCCCTGAGCATTGTTGAGTAGGTATTTTATTCTTTATTCAAGGCACAAAAAAAAATACACTATGCTTTCTCATGTAGTGCATAAATAACTTTTAATTTCACGGGCACGAAAATGTAAGATGTTACAACAAGTAACGTGATTTATTAAAATTTTTAGATTTTCGCGTTTCAAGTCCCGCGTAATTTTACATAATATAACGTGATGTATGTCTTTTATTCTGTCTTTGATGTCTAAATGTTTGTGTTCTATCAGCGGAGACCTATAATTGACTGCTATTTTTGTATACAATAATATTTTTTTATTTAAAGCTGTTGTTAGTATTCCTAAAATAAATAAATTTTCAACGTTTTTAGTTTATGAAACAAAAAAAAATATACTTAGCAATCATTTTAAAACAACAATCATGGGGTGACCCGAAGGTTTAGTTTTGAACTGAAAAACTAATTTACTGTCCCATCCCACGGCCTCGTGTAAAGACGCGGTTGGTTGCATAAAGATACAACCAACCCCCTCTGAATTGAGTTGACGCTATATAATTATGTATACTATACAAAGTGTTTATTGTTTACTAATAATCATTTAAGGTTGGTTTCATTATTATAAATTCTATACGATCAAACCAGGATACATGTTTTTTTTATAATAGAGTTTGGTATTGTTTTATAATAGATCCTTTATGAAATACTTAGCAGCAAGTTATATAAATAATTCAAAATACAGACAAAGAAATTGTAATTCATGTCTTCCCGTACTTCTTCTACCTTCTAAGACTGTGTAATAAATATGCACATAATTCTCAAAAGGCAACGAACCGTACCCACCGTCAAGGATATTTTGGCAATAAATCAGAGTGTAGGCCCTTTCCCAAGCAGACAGTTTTCGGGATTTTGTCAGGTGGGCGATAATAGTATCCTTGTCATTGCCTTATTACCTGTTGAACGTCTACATAATCCACAAAGTACTAGTGTAATAATAATGTAGCAATATTTTACATGGAGTTTCTTGGGTAGCTGTGCTCCTTTTATTTATATATTGGAACAGTGTGTAAAATAAAAACAGCGGCATTTTTATTATCAGAAAATTACCAATACAATTCAACAACAATTTTCCGAGCAATCGTAATAATGAGATTCAGAATTTTTCGTGTATCTCACGCAGCCATTACAACCAGAAGAATTCTTTGCGAACAAAAGACATTAGGGTTGTTTATTTCCTTCGTTTAGAAGTAAGAACTCTTTACAATTTCATATTTCTGCGCATTCATCGTATTCACTGGAGTCTGGGGTAACGAGCGGGACTTTAGAGTCACAAAGTGAGCAACATTTCCTTTGGCGAGTGGCTGAGTGAAAGAGGCCGATCGATTAACAGCTCTGATTCTCGACAGGCACCCATTTCTAAACAACAAAAGCTATACAAATACATTGAAACTGATTGTTTACTGCAATTTACCCGCGTGAAGATTCTCCATACCTCAAACTTCACTAGGATTGATAAGTGCTTCTTGGGTATCGAAGTTTCATGAAGATAAATATATCTTTAAAGAGCATTTAAACTTAAACTAACTAACTATTAACTTAAACTAAACTTTAAGCATTTATACTTAAAAACTTAAATATATCTTTAAAGAGCATTTAAACTGGCTATGTTCAAATACAGGTACATATTACATATATTGTATACTAGCTGTTTATTATAAAATAATATCATTCAATTCGACTCTTGATACTATCGCGTTACTATCGCGTTCCTGGCTCTTTTCGTCAGTTGGTTGTTTATTAATTTATGACTCCATGTCATCTCTCCTATCTCGTTTTCAATATGGTTTTGACTCGCAAAGCCTCTGCTCGACAACAGGAGGAATCTCCGCGGTTTCACCCGTGTTAATTTCGGAAATCCCGCGGATATTCCGAGATAAAAGTACTACCAAATCTTTGAGTACTACGCTATATTTTTTCTGTATCTTCTTTCTATCTTTGACAATCCTTTCTGTAAGTATCCTATCCTTGTTGTTTCACCCGCGGTAATTTCGGAGTTTCCGTGGATTCCAGGATAAAAAGTGCCCCTATCCGCCTATGTCCTTCTCTGTACCCCTCGAAACGTGAATGCGAAATTTCATGATGACCGATCTTACCTTTATGGATTGAATCGTTAAGGCGTGAAAGCTTAACAGATCAAACAAACAAACTCACTTTCGCATTTAGTAAGGTTAGTATTTTTATGCCAATGGTGCAATATTCTGATCGAGTTAGGTAAATTACATCGATATTCTATTGTCGATGAAAATCGGGCTCGATTGATTGCTGCCTGCTGGATTAACGGATGGCAAGTGCTCACCCATATACACCGCAAATAGCCAATTTACGAAACTTCCAATGATTTATCGTCGTTTAAAATGGCGCCAGCTTAACTAGATTAGTATACAGGTAATGAAGTTAGACGTTTAAATCAACGCAAGGGTCCATTCGAAAAGGCGAAATAGTAAAAGTGTCCAAGGGCGGTTTTCTTTAATGTTTAAAGATAGTTTTGTGACAACACTGATTTTCGTTTGGTTTTTGATTGTGTAATATGTTTTTTATTTTGCTCAATTTTTTTATTATTTAAAATATCTACTATAGCTAATACATAAAAGATATAAAGAAATTAAAAGTTAATAACAAAATGAAAAGTATACTTACCCAGTAATTGGTTATTGGACCAATCAATTCCAGGTTCTAATTTATAAGTAGTAGAAATTATATTCATATGAGGTATTTATCATGAAAATCCATTTAATCGTTCGTGCTCAGCAGACAAAAATTCATAAAATATTTTTAATACCAGGCAAATACGTATTCTAAATAGGTAATCTCGGGCTCATTATAGGTAGGTTTTATCTTGTTATTTCTGACACTTTACTACTCAAAAACATTGTAAAACATGTAATCACTTTCGAAGTTACAACAATCGTTGAATCTACTGAAAAGAGTGTTTGACGCTATATTAGACGCTGACCGTTATGTAGATACGTATATAGAATGTTTAAAATTATATCCGCTTGTTACATACATATTTGGATGCACATAAGAGCGAGCGTCTATTGATACTTATTGCGTCCTTTACCCATATTGGTTGAACCGCAATTTTGCCACGGACCTCGACAGCGCTGCCTAATCGATTCCGGCTAAGCGGGCACACTAGTCTTCAACCTTCAACCGTCTCACTCACCGTGGGGCTATCGGCTAAAAGCCACATAAATCCGGGGGGGCTCAAATACCAATCATGAATTCACAAATATTGATTTTCAATTTACCACGGTCCGTAATAAAAGAAGCAAAACATACTATTTTCTACTCTATGTAATGCAGTGAATAACAGTCTTGGACAGGATCCTTTTAAAAGCGTTAACGAGCTGCATGTAGACTATGATCATAATATGTCACCAACTTTATATCACTTGTGTAGTAGGTAATAATAACCAACAGAACAATACCAAACAAAATATACATACACAAGTGCTTAGGGATTTTATTACCCTACTATAGTTTTAATATAGTCATAATATAGTTTTAATTTATCTCCATAGTTTTTTTTTCTTAACGGAATATCTTAGATAATATTATGATCAATTTTAGCTAGAGACTCTATAGGTTTAGGAGCTTCTATAAATGTCGATGCAGCACAATTAACAACAAAATTAATTACTAACAAAATTTGCATACACTATGTCATAATGTCTTTTTGGGCTCTAGACCGATTAGGATCTTTTCGGTTCCTATTAGTTTTCTTACTCACAAGTGGAAATTACACCACATTCACACATTCCACAATCACATTTAGTTGTCTTCGAAGAATTATATCTAAACCATTTGGCGACAGAGGCAATAAAATTGATAAGGTATAGTGTAAGCAAAAGTTCAAATAGTTCCCCGCGGTTTCACCCGCGTTAATTTCAGAGATACCGCGAAAATTCCGTGCTAAAAAGTAGCCTTAGTTACTCTTTATAACATCAGCTATCAGCTATATTGTTGTTTGTTGGTTGTTTTTTTGATGTAAGTACCGTATATAATTTCGCGTGCATTAGTGAATAGCTGTTAATTTAATAGATATTCAAATAGACACTTCCATTTTTTTTATAATATGTCTAGATAACGTAGGTAAGTCTTGGCAGAGATCGTTGCAAAATGTGTTTGAAATTTAGAAAAGATCTCGCTGAATTAGCTAAGTAACAAAGTACGTACTTAACTACACTCACCCTAACTCTACCAAGTTAATAATGAGGGCATTATTTGAGGAGTGTTGACGATAGCTGGTAATTATGAGGGTACGGTATACACGGTGTCAGCCAGACGTGTCGCTTGACGTGTGGCTCGATTCACTTGACCCATCTCCGCGCATAACGATGCAAGGTAAGTACAAAAACATTGCATTCTACGACACTGGAGCCGATTGCCAATTTTTAACCGACTGCCAAAAAGGAGGAGGTTATGGATTCGATTGTATGTTTTTTTTTATGTATGTTCACCGATTATGTTAGAGTCGCGTAGAAACATATTAGATCTTTCTTTCTTGTTTAAAGTATTACAAGGCCAGGTTGACTGTCCAATTTTGTTGAGTAGTTTTCAATTTAGGGTTCCTCGTAGACTTCCTCGGTATCCTATTAAACCCCTGGTTCCCCCTTTCCGTACTACTGTGTTGGGTCAAAACTCTCCGATTGCAAGGCTGTCCAGATTATATAATGATTGCAGCTGTGACGAGGTTGATATTTTCTCTATGTCTTTTTTTAAATATCGCAAGTTTCTTTATCAAAAATTTAATAGTTAACGTCTCTTCAAGACTGGGTTCTAGTTTGTCCTGATTATTCAAATTTCAAATTAAATATTAAAATTTTTAGTCCTAATATTAAGTCCAAAATTAATTCTTAAAATTAAGACTATACCTACTATAAGCATGCTGTGTTTACCTATAATAGATTGTACAATTAGCCATAAGTTATTGTCTTAAAGTTTAATATTTTTTGTTATTGTATGATCGTTGGTAATCCAAATAAAGAAAATAAAATAAATAAAATTATTCCGAGACGGTTGAACCGATTTCGAATTTTTTTTTGTTTGAAAGGGTTTACTCCCAATTAGGTCTCATTGCCACTAAGTCGGGATCTGACGATGGGATCTTGGAGAAATCGAGGGAACTCTTCAAAAATTATAGGCAGACCTATAGCGATTTGGGTATTTTTTATGGTAAATTGCTCATTTGCTTTCGGAAAGCAAAATTTGAAGAAGTGGAACTGATGATGAAGACCACAGATGGTCATCGAAACTACTCAACAATAATACGTATTTCACGGGTTTCTATTGGACCGATTTGGAAAATTGTTTTTTTTTTTGTTTGGAAGGGAATACTTCCAGGTTTGTTTCTTTATCACCAAGTCGAGATCTGATGATGGGATCTTGGAGAAATCGAGGGAACTCTTCAAAAATTATAGGCAGACCTATAGCGATTTTTGATAGAAAATCGTTTATAAGTTTAGTGACATGAAAATCACAATTTCTGTACCTTTTTCTTGAATAAATAAATAAATAATTTGCTTTTGGAAAGCAAAATTTGAAGAAGTGAAACTGATGATGAAGACCACAGATGGTCATCGGAACTACTCAATAATAGGTATTTCACGAGTTCCGTTTCGTTAACTTTAATATGATTCCTAAACAAATTATGCTCGTCACAACTCACAACGTATATGGCAAAGTGGAACTGATAGTGATGTACCAGCAGAACTACTCAAAAAGTAACGTCCCTGCATCGGGAAAATCAATATTTTGTAAAAAGTGATGAGCAGTTGACATTAGGCTATTTTAACTTGGATAAATTACAAACCGTCTCACTTAAAAGCCAGAAATAAACAAATTTTTAACAAAAAAATTAAAACCGACTTGCAAAAAACATAAAACTAAAAAGTTAAAAATAAAATACCGATTTAATCACGTGTACCTATTGGTTTATGCTACCACTTTTCGATATGAAGTCGGTGACAAGCTAAGTATGGAGTAGGTAGATAAAAAGGCTAAGTCCACTCCCGCCACGAGCTCGTCAAGCGTCGTCGTCGGCTTGGCACCGAATTTAAATCGAAAAGTGGTAGCACAAACCAATAATATTACGTGTATTTTTGTTTGTTGGATTAAATCGGTATTTTGTTATTTTTAACTTTTTAGTTTTGTGTTTTTTGGAAGTCGGTTTTATGCTTGTTATAAACGTAGCTGTGTATATGAGTCGACGAATATACATATTTGAACGGTGAAACTCAATGATGCTACGAGCAAAAACATACAAACTACTGTTAATCGAACACTTTTTAATAAAGTTTTACACTTATTTGAAAATCGTGAATTAATCGTGTTACATTACTTAATCAAAATGTATATCCTAATTTTATTTTCTAAAGTTTTGTTAATAAGTTTACACGAGCGAGAGCAAAAGTTGGAGGAATTAAAATTCATGTAGGTATAAGAAAAATGTTGAGATTCATATAAAAACTCAACGAGGAAGTGACATTTTTTTATAAAGAAGGAAAGGACGACTGTAGAGACGAACAGTTGAGGTTACTCAAATTGGGGACAACCCCGAGGGCAGAAACTGCAGACTAATAATTAATTTTAAATAATTAATTTTAAATAAGTTTATTATGTCATTATAGTTAGGTAATAGTAATTAACTATCTATCGAATAAATCATGTATTTGCACATAATAAATATTAATATTATAAAGATAAGAAAGTCACTAGAGCAACAGTAACAAATCAATTTTTCGTGTTGATCTAACAACGAGCTCGATAAGTATAAGGTTATCGTGGGTAGGTACATACCAACAAAAGATATTAAATCAACCTCTTATTGTTTTGTTTACGTTTGTCGTTTTCGCGAGGCCCGAGTCACACATGCTCATTGCTCAGTTAATGCGAACTAAATGAAAACTTCCTGTTCCATAAGGACTTTAGTTAATCATTCAACGCGGTTGCTTCGGCGTTGAAGTAATTTTCCTGCTCATTTTTTCCTTGAACCATTAAGTGGACGCGACATTAAGTGGACATTGATAAAAGCAAGGTCAATAAAGATATAAATAACTATTATAATATAGGTGTTATAAATGGAACGCCTCATAGCAAATTGGTAACCTAACCTTGACGTAATAAAAATTGTTTATATTGTAAGTATTTATTAAAATCTCAGCCTTAGCCTTATGAATAATAAATCGTTTAACCATAATACGATACGGTATACCTATTTAATGTTGTTATAATATGTGTATAAGATCATATCCAATAATTATTAGATACTAGCTGTGCCCCGCGGTTTCACCCGCGGTAATTTCTTAGTTCCCTCGGGAATTCCGGGATAAAAAGTACTCTATGTCCTTCTCTGTACCGCTGACAACGTGCATGGCAAATTTCATCCAAATCCGTTCAGCCGTTTTTGCGTGATTGAGTAACAAACATCCAAACATCCACACTTTCACATTTATAATATTAGTAGGATTATTATAAAATTAAAAGTAATAATTAGGTATAAGTATTAGTTAAACAATTTGTTTTTATCTGACTGTAATGTTTCTATAGTATCTTGGTCTAATTAACGCAATTAATGCTATACGCTAAAACTTAATATAATTATTTCGATTTGCATACGTCCCACTGCGGCGGCGCGGATATGAATAAAACATTAAAACTAAAGAAGAAATTTAAATGCAATAGAGAAGTTTAGCTTTATCCGTTTTGTAACAGAATTATTTCTTTTCCGTGCACCATTAGCGACTGTTCTAGGGGTCTATGTGTATATCTCGATCTGGTAGTTGAGACTTCCTCCCCTCTCACTCTTCAGTCTAATGTTCGCGTAGGAGAACCCAACGCCTCCTGCTGTGATAGTGGCCGAAGCATCAGTGTGGTCTAAATCTCGGGCTATTATACCCTGAAACATATTATAACACATATTCCATTAAACATTTAACAATTGAGTTCCATTAAATTTTATATTTATATTTTTATATTTCGACGCTTATAAATTTAATGATTTCTTCGGGAACTCCTATATAATATGGCTATGAAGAATCAGACAAAAAAAATATTTTGAATAAAAATTAACCTTAATAAGCCTATTGTTTCCAAGGTATGAAAATTAAAGTTCTGTTTAGTGCGTCTTGTAAATTAATAACTGTAGCACGGCGTAATGTCATGCGACATTTCGACTAAATGTCTATTTGTTGAATACGTAAAAATTTAAAAAATACGTGGCCAATATTTTTCAATAATCTACAAGACGGACTAAAAACTAAAAGGTTGACATTATTGGTCAAGCCGTTCATAAGTTTATACTGTCACAACTCACAAGTACGCGAATTATGTATTAGATACAAATTAAAATGGAATACGTATTTTTCCAAGAATATAGATAGAAGAAAAAAGGAAAAATAACTACAAATTAATAGATAACCAATTTAATACGCGAATAATTCTAATAAGTGGTAAACATATTGCGGTTCTTATTTATTTCTTTATTATTGCTTATTATCTAGGTAAAATAAATAAATAAATTGATATATTGATTCTTTTACTTTACAAATAACATTAACGTTACCTTAATAATTTGCTGGCCAGCGTCCGAAAAGAACACCTCTTTGACTCTTTTCTTCAGCGGAATAGCATTATATTCGGCCTTTTGTTGCCAAATCAATCTGTTGTTGTAGCTCGAGCCCACAATGAGATCCTTTGCGAATCCAACACACATACATGAGAGGAAAGCTATAGCAAACACGGGAGCCACCTTCATTTTAACGTTTTAATGTAGAGTGACTTCGAGCGGAGTTGCACAACGACTGGTTTAAATCTCGCCCGTGATGATCTAATAACTTGTGTTACAACCTTTGCCTAACGTGAGTAATATTGTATTCTGTACCAGGGCTGCATACATGCAAATAAGTATAACACACTTGTATATATGTTAAATTAGAAAGAAAACCTTTTTGTACTAGGGTTACATGCGTGCAAATAGGTACATAATAACACATGCTTGTGTACATGTTAACCCTCTATATCTCAAAGAAGTAATATAATACATACATTTTTGTACTAGGGCTACATATGTGTTAATATAGGTACATAATACAAGTACTTGTTAATCTTTATATTATACCTATATACCCACTCGTATTTATATGTATACCTAACGTATATAATACATTCTGTATCGAGGAAACTATAGAGCAGAATACGATTTTGATGTTTTTAAATGCAGATTTGAACAATCACTATTCTCGAATCTCGTGTATACAAAAAAAGAATGAATGAATGAAATGAATACAAAAAAAGGACAAACTCACAAACTCTGGAGTTCCCGCGGGAACTTCGGGATAACAAGTACCCTATGTCACTCAGGATCACTGTAGCTTCCTATATGTGAAAAACTTTTCAAAAGTTCAGTAGATCCAGAGATTACCCCCTACAACGACACAAATTCACAATTTCATAAACTTATAAAAACTCACAAAATAATTCACAAACTCACAAACTTTACCTCTTCATAAAATTAGTATAAATGTAGACTAACTTAACTCATCGTGATATCGTAACGTGACGTGTTATGACCATAGTGAATAAGGGCCCAGGGCTACACACGTTCAAATTAGTACGAAATATACATATTTTTATGTTTAAGCGCGTAGAAGAATTCGCAAAGTATTTTAATAAGTTTTTAAATGAATTCTGTACATTGAATATTTTTACCTAAAATTTAGAGGGGTGATAAACGAAGAGTAACCAAGCACAAAAACAAAGTTTTTAAAATTCTTTTCTGTCTGTATGTCTGTCTGTCTGTCTGTCTGTTCGTGATAATCTCCGAATCTACTGAACAGACTGTCATGCGGTTTTCACAGGTAGATTAAGCTTAGCCTGGAGCTACATAAAGGTTTTGTTTCATTGAAATCGGATGTCGGGAAAAAAAGTTGTTTTATAAAAACCTATCGCGTGGGTGAAACCGCGGGGCACAGCTAGTTTTGAATAATTATTTCTACACCTATTGTTTAATAGTTTTTATCACACGTTTATCTATGTTATTTTTGCGTGATTTTTTTTAGATACCTATATAAGTGCATGTTATTATGTATACTATAATATTTTAAAGAGGTAAAGTTTGTGAGTTTGTGAATTGTGAGTTTGTGACGTTGCGGGGGGTAATCTCTCGATGTACTGGACCGATTTTGAAAATTCTTTCACTTATAGGAAGCTACGGTAGTCCTGAGTGACATAGGGTACTTTATATCCCGAAATAACTCCGGATAATCGGAACTCCGAAATTACCGTGAGTGAAAACGCGGAGGTCGGCTATAGTATAATATAATACGCTTTTTTGTATGCTCCCAATTTCGGTTACATCACTGACACAACATGAGTTATTAATTTCTATGATGATTTTGTATTGGGCATATTAATTGCCAGGGAAATTCTTGTAAAGTGGGACGATTTATTTAGGAAATTATACATAGCATCTATAGATGCCTAATACTTATAATATTATTGTTTGTTTATTATGTTTAGAATGAAGAATGTTTTCAACGTGTGAAGCTCGTTAAAGTATATTGTATTTACTTGTGTATAATCAAAAAGTGGTTCAAGTAGCTTCCGATTGCTGCAGTTAGTAGTTAATTAATGTTGAAAGTCATTTAGTTATCTAGTTGTTCCCAATGAGATATCATGCTTGCGTGCTGTATTGAAGTGGTTATCTCTCAACTCTGTTGTGTTTGAGTAAATTAACGTTTTTAAAGATAAGATAGCTGTCATAAAATCTTACACTGGATGTGTTCACTCACGAATCTTTTCATTTTGAATTAGACCTGGTTAATGGAGGCGAAGAAGGTTACGTTGAATATGCAAACCATTTACTTTTTTGCTAATGAATGAAAAGGTAAGCAAAATATTCAAGTTTATGTAGGTATGCCAGTTGTCATTAAAGTAAAATCATGTAATTTGCAACTAAATAACACAAAAAGTAGGTAAGTGGTAATCAATTTCGTTTACCAAAGAAAATTGCTTACCTTTGTTTTGAATTATAAATACAAATACTTAGACGAAAACGCAAATGAGGCATTCTGTGAGTTAAAACTTGCTAACTATTTATGTAGGTAGGTACATCAATTTATTCCAATCTACATATTAGAGGTATAAACTAGAGAAAAGTGAAAGACTCTACATAATATGATTATTGTTTAATCATATGTAGGTAGTGTCAATGTTAAAATGATTAAAATTCGATAAAAAAAAAACAAAATGCAAAAATAACTGACTACTTATCACTGGGTGAAATTCGTGTGTCGTTCGCAAGAGGCAGCTCTGAGCATAATTTATTTCCCTACGAAGAAGCAAAGTAGTCCGCCGAAGCCAAGAGCGTTTGTACACATTAACGCGGCACGGCTCCATGAAAAATCGCTTAGGAAACACGCTTACGAGCTCGTGGTTAGTAGGTAAATATTACATGAATGGTGTGCTTTATCCGTCCTATATACCTATGAGCATCTAGCGGCCCGTGGCAGTTTAGTCATATTAATCACTGTAATAGACCAGTCAGTCTAAATAAAAGGAGAATCTGACTGACTTGTCGAATCAACAGGATTCTTAACAACGCAAGTAAAAACTATACGAAAGCTATGCATAGGTGAATCAACGCTGTACTATGAAAGGGTTCAAAATTTAAATTGGGGTTGAAATAGAGTTTTAGTTTTAAACTTTGAAATTGAAATTGCCAGTTTGAAAAATTCAAATTCCACGCTAGCGAAAAACCAGCCAGCATAATAATGAGATATACCCAATTAGCTGTCCCCCGCGGTTTCACCCGCGATAATTTCGGAATACCTACCCGCAGGAACTCCAGGACAAAATATAAATATAAACCTTCTCATAAATCACTCTATCTATTGGTGAAAACCGCATGAAAATCCATTGCGTAGTTTTAAAGATCTAAGCATACATAGGGACAGACAGAAAGCGAAAATCGACTTTGTTTTATATATACTATGTAGTAATGCTTATATCTTTGCTATTATTATAGCTGTATTATATACGCTATAATTTTCATATGACAGATTTTTTTATTTCAATACACATACTTAAATGAAGCTGGTGATATAATGTTCGTACCGTTCGTAATGTAATAAGGTAAATACATAAATTTAAACAATGTAATAAGGTAAACACATAATTAAAAAACGTTCTCTATCTCTCAATAAATCGTTTTGAATCAATAACTTAATTTTGTGGGTTAACATGTTATTGCTTATCTGCGTCCAAGTATGGTGTCTTTTTCTTGTAAGTGTGTGCGTGTTTCTGTGTACGTGCACGGCGTGGTGTCTTTTTCCTGGCTTCACTGGTTTGTTTCTACGCGTTCCGTCTTTAATTTTATTTGGTCTGAGGTATTATTATTATTTTCTGCGGGTAAAAATAATACTGATCCACATCGTACCGTATTTTGTCAGCAATATGGGGAACATTGATCGCTCGGCTAAAATTGTGCTATCCGGCCAGGATTATATCTGCCACACAACAGATGCGGATTGCCGCATTTTGGCACTGCCTCGAACAAGCTAACAAGCAATGTTTTATTGCAACTGGTACAGTATGCGATAATTATTGTGCCACCGGGGCTTTAGTGGTGGTATGTACAATGTACATGCAGAGTATACATCAGACATAATAAGATAGTATGCATTCTACAAACAAGACACGTAATCATGTCGCCAGCCTATCCAATACAAAAACGGAACAAACTTTGATTATTTACTATAGAGTCTACATACCTATGTGTCACAGGGAAATGATACAGATAACCAAAATCAGGGAAGAATATGTGATGCCATACCTAAGATAGAGTTGTTCAAAATCAACTTTACGAGAATGATTTGGTTTTTATCTAAGTCGACGAAGCTTGTATTTATACATAGTCATAAGAAACCTACATACCTATCTATATATTTTTTGCCAAATACCTATATCACTAGACAATAAGAAATGAGTGATTTCGTGGTTGGTAAGGATTCCACTCAATTCCTAATGTCATGCCCCTCCGACATATCCCAACCGCTGCTCGTCTTCCAGAGTTTATTTGGTCAGTCAGGATTGCATGTTGCGACTGAACAATGGATGAATGCGATTTTTTTAATATAATTAATAGTACAATTTTGAGGGACCACGTGACGTGACTATAAGTTCCTTAAAAAAGCACAGGCACACTATAAAATACCTATTGAATACCAATTTGAAGTTAGCTGTTTTTAAAAAGCAGAAAAAAAATTATAACCCCCAGGAATATGGCAGCAGTAAAATGGAATTTGTAGCTTTAAAGTTTTCCCAGAGTTGTTGGCGCTGTAACATAAAATGTTATTGTACGTACGTACTCTAATGTGAAGAAGGTACCTATGTCCTATATGTATCTATAGGACGCACCTATTAGTTTTCTTAATATTGTTTCTCATAAAATCTCCAAAAGCACGTTCGTTGCTTCTGCTGCAGCAGTCAACTCTATTAGGTAGATAACAATGAAAATATTAAAAAGACGAAATAACACAAGCCACAAAAACACAGTTCAACAACAGTTCTCATAAAAACTAAGTTATAACATTTAGAATTTTTTTGGCTTTATTTTGAGACAATAAATAAAATAACATCCAAGTTTCAATCCTTTTTCATATGTAGGACACGATATCGTCAATTAACTAGGTATGTTTATTGTTCTATACAACGAATTTATTAGTTAGGCTAGTTTAACCGTGGAAGTCAGTAGGTACTTACCTACATTATACAAGTATAGGTAATATGTATAATATTATGTATTAATATAATATTGCAATAGCAAATAATATCAAACTACACACATTTTTTGTTATGGTTTGGCGGAATGGACTATTAGGATGATATAGGGCGACACTTTTGTGGAATTAATGTTGGCAAATTTGTATAATTTTGCTGGGGATACGGTAGCTGTTGCGGACCTATGATATAGTTAAAATGATTATACGGGTAGAGGAGAGGTATTGGTGAGAGAGCGCGATTAATATTCCGGCAGCGGAGTGACGTCACGCACTAATCAGATTTACAGCGGGTCGGAGAGCACCCTCGGAAATATTAACGGGCAGCCTTTGATCCACTATCTAACAGCCAATATCGTCAATTATTCGAATAAGGAACTTCCAATCGATTTCTTGAATCTGTAAAATGCTACTGATTGTGAGTGCAAGTTATATTGCTAGATGCTGTCTTTGAAAGTGTGCTTTCGGTATTGTTATGTAGCGCGCCAGTAGTAGCTTTGAATCTAAAACAGACAAAGACAAATTATAAAAATCGTTGTTTTGAACTCTCAAAGTTCACATTACTTTCTTTTAAATTTTTCTAATGTAAAGTCGTGCCCTTGGTGTTTTATTATTCTTGGTATCTATATGTATCGGTAATGTTACGTATTGATACATCCGCTACGGTTTATATTAAGTGTTTTATACTGCAATGCGATAACATAATATTATTATTATCCTACTATCCTACTTCCTATAGTTAGGTTATGTTAAGATATTTGTTACTCAATCACGCATAAACAGCTGAAGGAATACACACAACAGTTAAAATTCTGGATTAACACATTGATTGAGTAATTTAAAATAAAAAAGAAAAACTTAACATAATATTCGTATTTTATTGTTCTGTTAATAATCTACAAAGACACTTAATACAGTCTATAGGTATTTTCATTTCAGACATTAACCGTTAAAAGGGGTGTTATTAAGATTAAGTTATTAAGATATTATTTACAAAGATATTATAATGTTTGTAAATACATAATATCTTGCATGATAAGATTAATCTAAGGTATTCTATAACAAGTTGTATGTTAAAATAACTTAATGAATTTATTATGTGAAAACGGGGAATGTATGAAGGCGGTGGAAGTCAAATCCCGGCGCAGCCCGTCGGGATTAGCGTCAAACGAAGAAAAAGAGACGCGGCGAATAACGTAATCTATGAGACGTGACCCAAATACCGTCTTAAACAGCGCCGATTTCATATCCTCGCGGAATCAATTTGATTTAAATATCCCTTTCGTTCTTAATCGTGCCCTTTGCATTTCAGTCTAGTTGAATTACAATAAAAAAAAAATCATTTTTTTTTACTAACATAAGTTTTGACTTGCGTGGAGATGCATAAAGTACGTAATTATGGTCAGAGGGTGAGTGTGCTAAAATAATCATATTTATATATAATACAATTATTTTACGTAGACGATGGTCCAGGGCGAGACAGCGGGAGTAGAGGTAACTGCCACCCCCAACTTGCTACACCTACCGGCTACCTACCTATCTATCTACTTTATTTTGGCAAATTTGGTTTCTTACAAATCATATTTTGAATCGATAAGGGCACCAAAAACGATAAAACAAACACAGTTTTATTCAAACCAAAACCTAAAAGGACAATGACGCCTTAAATGAAATCCTAGATTCAAGTATCACGCCCGTAACTTAACCTCGTACTATAAGTAAGTATGAGTTAAGCCGGTAATCTGTAAATTGGTTCATTACATTATATACTAATGAACTACTTACGGATAATGTTACTATGTATTTTACTTACCGAACGTTTTCCCAACGATATACCGTCTTAGCTTTTGTTTTAACGATGACTCCGAGCGCGGTCAGAGAGAGATGTAACGTAATAGAGGTAATGTTGAAGAGCTGCGTTTACACTAACCGCTTTTGTGAAACAAATGAAAACTGCGCTCAGGGGTGGCGTTTCTAAGTAAAATTATACTTTACTTTATTTAGCTTACGACCAACAAAAGTTCCCCATCTCGTTTGCTCTCTACTAGGAATGAAAAACCGCGGCGCGCGAAGCTTTATTGCTGCTACTTGAAGCTGCGATACCACCTTAAATTAGGTACAAAAAAGGAAGTAGGTATTATATAAGTTATCTGGTATCTGGTAAATCTCTGTTTAGTTTGGTGACACTGTGTATTAATGTCAAAGTATTATTAACCTTTCTATGTCCTTTACTAATATTATAAAGAGGCAAAGTTTGTGAATTGTGAGTTTGTTAAGTTAGTGAGTTTGTGAGTTAGCGAGTTTGTGACGTTGTAGGGGTAATCTCTGGATCTACTGAACCGATTTTGAAAATTCTTTCACTTATAGGAAGCTACGGTATAGGTAGTCCCGAGTGATATAATGTATTTTTATCGCGGAATTAGCAGCAGGTAGGTAGGTATATTCTTGCGATAAGGAGCTTGTTCGTTCAATAAATATTCAAAACTAGCTGTGCCCCGCGGTTTCACCCGCGTGAAAGGTTTTTATACAACAACTTTTTTTCCCGACATCCGATTTCAATGAAACAAAGCCTATATGTAGCTCCAGGCTAAGCTTAATCTACCTGTGAAAACCGCATGACAATCCGTTCAGTAGATTCAGAGATTATCGCGAACAGACAGACTGACATAAGAGATTTTTAAAAACCCTTTTTTGTGGTTGGTTACTCTTCGTTTATCGCCCCCTGTCAAATTTTGTTAAAAATATTCAATGTGCAGAATCGCGGATTCTACTCTTTTATTATAGAATAGATAAGGAAAATAGAACGCTTGTTTTTAAATTTAGAGCTGACGATGAAAAAATATACAATAGTAAAACGATTCTAGTATATGCATGCAATGTTTTTAAATAGAAAACTTTTTTTTAAGAATTAATTTTAAAAAATAATACTCGTAAAATACTATCTTTTTACTATAGCCATCATGTCTAAGTTTAGTCCTCTTCGCGATAAACTCAAAAATTACGTTACGATTTTTCATGCGTTTTTTCCAATACATAGATTCAAGAGGAAGGTTTATACTGGATTACCGCGGGAACTCCGAAATTAGCACGGGTGAAATCTATATATAATAATAAATACGACAACATGGTTTATAATGTTATTAACACGGATTTCTGTAACGTTTTTTTAGTCTTTGTTCCCTTAAACACGAATACTTTATACCACAGCTTATAAATATACGTACCTACATAAAACCTTTTTATTTTTTAACCGACTTCCAAAAAGGAGGAGGTTCTATGTTCGATTGTATGTATGTTTTTTTTTTTTTTTTTTTTTTTTTTTTTTTTTTTTTATGTATGTTCACCGATTACTCGAAGACGGTTGGACCGATTTGAAAAATTCTTTTTTCGTTTGAAAGGGTTTACTCCCAATTAGGTCCCATTGCCACCAAGTCGGGATCTGATGATGGGATCTTGGAGAAATCGAGGGAACTCTTCAAAAATTATAGGCACACCTATAGCGATTTGGGTATTTTTTATAGTAAATCGTTCATTTGCTTTTGAAAAGCTAAATTTGAAGAAGTGGAACTGATGATGAAGACCACATATGGTCATCGGAACTACTCAACAATAATACGTATTTCAGGGGTTCTAGTTAGAGCGATTTGGAAAATTGTTTTTTTGTTTGAAAGGAGATACTTCCGAATTAGTCACATTGTCACCAAGTCAGGATCTGATGGTGGGATTTTGGAGAAATCGAGGGAACTCTTCAAAATTTATAGGCACACCCATGGCGATTTAGGTATTTTTGATAGTAAATCATTTATTTGCTTTTGGAAAGTAAAATTTTAAGAAGTGGAACTGATGATGAAGACCGCAGATGGTCATCGAAACTACTAAATAATAGGTATTTCACAGATTCCGATTCGTTAACTTGAATGTGGTTTCTAAACAATTTATGTTCGTCATAATGTATATGGTGAAGTGGAACTGATGATGGCGCACCAGCAGAACTCCTCAAAAATTAACGTCCCTGCATCGGGAAAAGCAATATTTTGTAAAAGGTTATGAGCAGTTGCCAGTAGGCTATTGTAACTTAGATAAATTACAAACCGACTCACTAAAAAGCAAGAAATAAACAAATTTTTAACAAAAAAATTAAAACCGACTTCCAAAAACACAAATCTAAAAAAGCTAAAAATAACAAAATACCGATTTAATCCAAAAGACAAAAACACACGTAATATTATTATTGTTTTGTGCTACCACTGATCGGTATGAAGTCGGTGACAAGCCAAATATGGAGGGGGTAGATGGGCTAAGTCGACTCTTGCCACCAGCTCTTCGTGAGCAGAACAACTCAAGTGGGCAGACACCAGCGGGCTTGTCACCGAATTCAAACCGATCAGTGGTAGCACAAATCAATAATAATATTACGTGTGTTTTTGTCTTTTGGATTAAATCGGTATTTTGTTATTTTTAGCTTTTTTAGATTTGTGTTTTTGGAAGTCGGTTTTAATTTTTTTGTTAAAAATTTGTTTATTTAACTGGCGATTGCTTGCAGCGTAGTCGACGAACGGTCGCGTGGAAATTAGAAATGTAAACTCATTTCCACCACCGCACAGTCACCCGTCGCGTCGCGTCGTGCACGTCTCGGATGCACCTTCAAAGTCTCACTTTAAAAATGCAACTTCTAACCTAAGATTGATTTTTAACCGACTTCCAAAAAAGGAGGAGGTTCTCAATTCGACTGTGTGTTTTTTTTGTATCTACGTTTGCTACGCGATTCTCAAAGACGGCAGGATCTATTTGAAAAATTATTTTTTTGCTTGAAAGTGTATACTCCTGAGGTGATCCCATTTTTTTAGTGTAGTACATTTTTGTGTGTTTTGAAGTCGGTTTTTCTATATTGTAAACTATCCATACGAAAGTTACTGTATCTGTTCACGTTTTCAGGGGTACAAAAAGGACATATAGGATACTTTTGTCCAGGAATTCTCGCAAGAACTTCAAAACTAACGTAGGTGAAACCGCAGGGAAGAGTTAGTCTCTATTCTCACTTGTATATGCCGGTTGGTATACTGTTTTTGACATTTGCACTTTTTATGTTTTTTGACTGTGTACCTACTTAAGTATATACATACGTATACACATAACAGAATAAACCTTTTTGGCGTAGGTATCTATATATAAAGTTACTTCACATACAGTCACCGGAAGTAGCGCACGTCAGTGTCGACAAAACAGTACACACAGCTTCCGCTATCGGCTGAAATTATACTTTGATTTTTTTAACCAAAGAAAGTACTTCAAAATGTAAAGTAGTCAGAATACCTTGTCTGTTTGTTACCATTCACGTCTCAATTACTCAACTGTAATCATTAAATTTTACATAGCGTAGCCATTGACGAGTTCACGCGAGTGAAACCACGGGGAACAGCTATAGTCTACACAGTAAAAACTTATGTTGGGCTCATTAATTTATGTATGTGTAATATTAATTCGAATAAAATGGTGCTAAGGAAGAAGAAGAAAGAAAAAGAAACAAACAAACTACAGAAAGTACCTACCTACTTACCGTGAGCATTTCTGTTATTACTTTCATATAAATAATTGAATTTCAAATTTGAGTGTAAATATTATGTAGATACCAGCTCGTACAAATATATACGTAGGTATACAGTATACAATATTAATGAAATCAGGGAATCATACGAAAAAAAGAAATGTTAATGTTTGGAATGTTTGAGTAGGTAGGTATTTGACTCTCTTATAGGTTTTTGTGAGACTAATACTGAACGGATTTCGATATTTGGCAAACAGGCAGAATACCTACGTTAAAGTCTAGATACATAGAATTTTTATCCCGTTACAACGAGTTCATAAAGGAAATTCCTAAATCTACGCGGGTAAAACCGCGAGCAATCGCTAGTTGCAAATAAGCACGTCAAGTTCGCGCCTGTCGCAACGACTTGTCGTAAAATTCAAGACTTCAGTATTTCTTGGAAAATATGTACAGCTACGTACATAATGACATAAACTGAAGGACTTTTGCTGTGTTACTATGCTTAGTGGAAGTAAACTCGCACGATGACCAAAGTCTTCATGAGAGGGATCGCTCGTTATCACGCATCATTTCCAAATCTCTATACTCTAGAGGCTTTGTAGTGTGGATCTGAAAACAAAAAGCGTTCCTTGAAGCATACCCATGTGAAGGTGCACGAGATTCAGGTGCAAGTCATAGTGCGAGAGTTCTAGCTAGTTTGGGACCAGGTGGCTCTGTGAGAATGTCCAAGCATTACTATTATTATAAGGCACCCACTAAGGGGTCGTCCGATAGACACGTGAGGCTCAAAAAAAGGGGGTTCGGACTATATTACATATTTAATTAGGTAGGTACATCTATATTTGTCGCACGCTTCTTATGTATATAGGAATCCATGGGAATTTCGGGATAAAAACTACCGTAGAATCTTATTAGTGAAAGAATTTTCAAAATCGGTTCAGTAGATCCAGAGATTACCCCCTACAACGTCACAAATTCACAAACCCACAATTCATAAACTCACAAACTTTAGCTCTTTATAATATTAGTATAGAGTAACATTTTGTCTGTTAACAACAAGCTTTCATTTCGCATTATGATGACGAGGGAAAATTGCGCTGTTTTGTATTTGCGAGCACCCTAACCGTGCCTACAAAGTCATATTGCACCGATTTCCGATGCCCGAGCACCCACCATAATGTGTTGTCTATCCTCAGCATTGTATGAAATGCCGGCAGTTTGTAAACGGACGAGTTATACAATAGCCTGACGAAATACTTATATTTCACATTAATATAAATTTGAAATTATTGTCTATTTAAAAGGCAAGAGAGACAAAGTGAATTGATTTGTTAGAGCACTACAGTGTCGGTCGCTATCTTACCTATATATTTAAATAACATTTGGCCCGGATTAAGGGGTTTAGGTCTGCGCATAATCTGGTCTTATTCCAAAGTAAATGGATATCGAAGAAATTTGATGGGCCCGTTCTATTGGAAATTCTTTTTGGGGAGAGCTCGATTTTGCGTTCCGGAATGACGTCGATTTAAGGTGAATGAATGAGCAAAATTCAGTGACATGAAATAGGCGGTGCTGCCGAGGTGAGGAGTGGATACGTTGCCATTCCACACACGGCAGCAAGTGTTCGCTCGTTGGGTTTACTGCCACTGCGATCCTTTTACTTTTTAAAAACTTACTTTCACGTGCTTATCTTTTATTTATGAAGACTTTTTTTGATAATACCTATATTTAAACTTGTAGCAAATTTATATGAATGACGGCATCGTTGGTTAGTTAACTTGTTAAGTTGATTGCTAAAAGTCGGATGTCGCGGGTTCATTCGCCGCATTGGTGTCTACACGGAGACTGGGTGTAATGTTTATTATGATATTATGATATTGGAAATATAAAATTAAAAAAGCCATACAGGTGAGGAGCGGCGGTTCTAATGTCCTTCATTATGGTGTTATATTATGTATACCTACCTATTTATAGAAAAATAGTATCATCAGTTGTCTGTCATCCACAGTAGTACAATAAGCTATGAATAGGAGGATCAACTCGCGCTGTTTGATTTGTCCAGGTTAGTATTTGATTTGCAAGAACTAAATTTTGTAGATTTGAATGCAATCTTGCAGTGGTCATTTTAATTTACTGTAAACCAGTAGGTATACGAGTATTTCAAAACTGTTGAGCTAAAAAATATCATATGTACCTATACGTATATTTTAATCATCCGAACGCCCAAAGGCAAATGTAAAACAAGAGAACGGTCGTTAAATAGAGCCATAAGTGTGTTAAATCTACCTCGCTCAGAAAGTAGCAGTTAGGAGTTTATTTAGGTAGGTACCTAAGTACCTACACATAAAACGAGTTGCGTTCGTGAGTGAACGATAAACTGCAAATGCTACATGAACGTTTCGGTGCTTTTTCTAATTGCATGTGATTTTTTGTTGGACAAATAAAATCCCACCAAAAATATTTTCATGTAAAATGTTGCCAAGACAAGACCATATGACTCGCACTGTGAAAAAATTATCAGATCTCATGTAGAGCCAAACTTCTAATTCTACACGCTTTAACTCAACAAGGCCTAACTTCACAAGCTCTACACCTTCAGCCACATTCACATGGAATAAGGCGGCATGGCGTAAGGTTGAAAATTTAGGTATCCACTGTTTATTACTTTTCTGATATAAATACAATAGTTGTTATAGTAACGAAACGACCAAGCCACATATTTTGACTAAAGTGTTAGAGTTTGTGAAGTTAGGCCTTGTAGAGTTAGAAGCTTGAGTATATATGAGATCTGATAACTTTTTGGTAGTGCGAGTCATATGACCTCGTCTTGGCAATATTTTACATGAAAATGTTTTTGGTGGCATTTCATTTCGTTTTGTAAGTTTCTTGTAACAATTTTATTTTTTTTTATTTTTTATTACATTAATTTTTATTATTATGTCCAATAACAAGGAGTCCCTATATCAATTTTCAGATCTCTAGTTCAATTTCCGACCTCTAGAGTCAAAATTACGGATGTCTCATACAAACTTCCATCCCCTAGTTTAAGGGATTGGGGGATAAAAGTTACAAGTTTTAATAATAAGTTTTTTGTTGATTGGGGGATAAAAGTTACAAGTTTTAATAATAAGTTTTTTGTTGTTTTTGTACTAACACTAACTTACATATAAAATTTAGCTTCCTAGGAGATTAGGAAAAGCTCTAAGAATTTTGATGATCATCAGTGAGTCAGTGACGAAATCAGAGTTTTTTAGGTATCAATAAAATATAAAGTATAAGATTTATGCAATTGAAACTTTATATGTTTAATGAGCGAGAATTTTGTTTATCTGGTATAATCTAAACCCAAGTTATAAGGGTTCAGAAAAACGACGAAGCGCTTCGTGAAAAGGTAGGTTAGTGTCTTTGCGCTTCATTTGACTCGTCTTGGCGGGGGCACTATCGTGCCCCAGATTATATGGGTCGGATACGATTTGCGTAAAATAAATACAACTCTAGTGTTAGCGGATAAAAGCGATACATTTTTGTTGTTAATGGTCAGTTAGCTCACCGTCAAACTGCCTCGTTAGAAAAGAAACAGTGTTTGTGATTAATTTCACCCTCGAAATGAAATTATTCCAGTTATAGAACAAGGATAAAATCTATAAGTAAGCACATACAGTCAACATCGGATATATCACACAGCACATCATATACTCAAATAATAATTGTACACTCCCAAAAAACTATATAATATCATCACAACAGTAGTATTAAAGTTATTCCTATCATCGTATGCGTAAATGTTTAGATGAAACGTTTGTTTTTAACCAGTGAATCTTCGCAATTATTAAATTAACTGAGGTTTGAAAATGTCGGCGACTTTCTGTTTGCTTCGAAATATATGACAACGCGTGCACCCAGCTAAAAAACTGAGTGCTCACAAGTAACAATCAGAAAACTTTTGTTGCATAATTATGCCGTACTTTTGTTCGCATTCTAACATTTATTTACTTTAAAAAAACCTGCAGACGAGTTGAGAACCTCCTCCTTTTTTGGAAGTCGGTTAAAAATGAACACCTAGTTAGATAGGTAAAAAAAATGTGTTAATTGAGGTAGGTATTATACGTTAATTGAAGAAACATACCTATATCTTGAATATTTAAAAAAAATTATACATTAATTTTTGACATGAAAAATGAAGTTAAAAGTTTATTAAAATCGCAAGATTCTCATTCTAAACATTCTCTGAGCGTTTGCATTTCGTGTGCGAAAGTTATTCGAACGATTCAAAAATAGGTAGGTAACGTCCCCTGAAGGGTTAAATGACTATAAAGGTACATGTAATCCGTCAGCACGTCGGAAACTTGCGCGCTCAATTATCCTGAACTTTTTTAACTTAATATTTCTGGTCAAAAAATTTAGTTATGTTATGTTTTTTTAGATAGAAAAATACGTCTTCAGGCTCTTCTTTGTATTGTCGCTGACAGATCGACAAATCAAACATAATGGTTTTTATTTAAAGACTAGCTGTGCCCCGCGGTTTCACCCGCATGAAACGTTTTTATATGACAACCAAAGACATTCTATAATAAAAGCAACTTTTTTCTCCCAACATCCGATTTAAATTAAACAAAGCCTATATGTAGCTCCAGGTTTAGCTTAATCTACCTGTGAAAACTGCATGAAAATCCGTTCAGTAGGTTCGGAGATTATCGCGAACAGACAGACAGAAAAGAATTTCAAAAACTCTTTTTTGTGGTTGGTTACTCTTCTTTTATCCCTGTCAAAATTTGTCAAACATATTCATTGTACAGAATCGTGGATTCTACTTTTTTATTATAGTATTATAAATTTCTGTGTGATTTATTAAACTAGATTTATTAGTGTTTTTTCTTCCTCTATTTTTATTAGTTAAGAATGTATGAATAATTATGGACTTCAATACGTCCCTTGTCCAACCTTAAACTGTCCAGCTTTTAAAGTATATTGTGTGGGAACAAATCAGTATATACGTAATTATGTTGTTATATAGACGATGGATACTCCAGAATTTCATTTAACGATCCCAGCACGACAATAACCGGCCGTGGAATTTAATGGTCCGTAAAGCGGTCTCGATTAAAACTGCCGTCTATATGGATAAGGCCAGTCGTTTTAGTGTGTGGAGTCAACTTTTAATGAGTTTATGAGTGCCCCTGGCTGTGGTGAACTACTTGCTCACCTCTGAGCCGTGCTGGCGGCCCGGAACCGACCCGGATAGGTCCAGGGTAAATTCCCGAACGGCGCATTTAACCTTATTATTTGCTGCTATGAGGGGTTAATTCTGCTCGCGCAAAACAAAATCTACTGCTCCTGCATCTATAAGGGTCTCCGTTCATGTACTCACGTTGCGACTTCGGATCGGCTTCCTGCGAGTATGCTATTATCGGTATATGTGACATGAGCCTTATCGAGGCGGGAGTGGGGCGGTTTTATGTTTTGTGAGCAGAATTGGTCCTCTGTTTTCAGCATGTCCGGCAGTGAAACTTCTATCGTTAAAAGTGCATGACGCTTTGAATAGTCATTTGATGGACGTTAACATGTTTATCATCAACTCAAATCACTCTATTCGTATGTATACGGATGCGTAATTATATTAGGTATATGCAACGTTTCCTTTAACCCTTTTACCGCCACGTTACCTAAAATCTGTCTGTCTGTAACTGTAGATCTAAGACGTTACAGTGTATCAACACTGCTGGTAGACCAATAAATAAAAAATAAATATTAAAGAATATATATAAAATATATATACCTAATATATCCAAATATATATATCTAGGATATTACAGTGTATCAACTGCTGCTAGACCAATAAATAAAAAACAAAAAATAAATATTAATAAATATACGTTGTGGTCATATAATTAAGAACGATTTGAAGTTCTAGAAGTTTTTCATTTAAATCGTGTCATACACAGAGATGTGTACCTTCTGAGAAGCAACTAGTTATGTTATAAAATAGCCACATTAATTGAGCAACGTGGCTTAGGAATGAACAATGAAATCGCTAACTATTTTTTTCACATTATATTTATTTTACCAAAGTAAGACATTCAAATAGTACTGAAGCTGGACAAATAATTAAGAACGATTTATTAAACTGCTCGAGAATAGTTTTGTATGACACTTACATTTAAAAAAAATCACAACAATATGTAGCGCGGAAAATTTAAAAAGCAATTTAATACATTTTTAACTAAAATTAATAGTTAATAGCATATCCACGGCTTTTAATTACTGCTTTACACCGGCGAGGCATTGACTCTATTAATTTTTGACATTTCGCAAGAGAAATAGTGTTCCATTCTTCTAAAAAAACGTCGTACAGCTCTCTTAAATTTCCACACTGTGTATTTGAAACCTTTTTCTTTACTTCGAACCACAGATTCTCTATTGGGTTTAGATCTGGGCTGTTAGCTGGCCAGTCTAAGACAGAAACTGATTGCGCTGTAAGAAATTCCTTTACGGTGCGTGCAGTGTGCTTTGGATCATTGTCATGTTGGAATGTCCAAATAACCGGTAGAACGTCTTCAGCATAAGGTAACATTGTTTCTTCCAGTATATTTTTGTATTGGAACTGATCCATGTTACCTTCTATCAACTTTACAGGTCCAACACCATGTCCAGAAAAGCACCCCCAAATTTTCAGATTTCCACCACCGTGCTTTAATGTAACTTTCGTGTACTTAGGGTCGAATGCTGTATTCGGGGGACGTCGTACATATCGTTTTCCATCAGAACATACTCTGTTTATTTTCGTCTCGTCAGAAAAAAGTACATTTTTCCACTGTCGCACAGTCCAGTTTTCATACTTTCTCGCAAATGCAAGCCGGGCTTGCCTGTGGCAAAGTTTCAACATGGGTACCTTTCTTGCTATCCTACCGTGCAATTTTTCTTCTACCAAACGTCTTCGAACAGTGCGTGCTGAGATTGCTGAAGGGTTGTTTTCACCAAAATATTCTTTTCTCAGCTCATTGGACCCTTTAAAAGGATTTTGTTTTGCCATACGAACGATGTTTCGGTCATCTCGAGGAGTTGTTTTTCTCTGTTTAGGTACACGTGGAACATTCGAAGTAGTTTGATACATAGCAAAATGCTTTACAGCATGGAAAACCATCGTTTTTGAACATTGCAGATGGTCGGCTATCTTTTTGTAAGACCAATTCTTCCGGCGAAGTTTTATTATTACATCCCTTGTACATTTATCACAACTTTTATTTTTTCCCATTGTTTTTTCATAAGAAGCAATCATTTTTAATCTTTTACAGCACTAAATGGCGCCAAAATTATACAAACAGTAACAAATCGACTGAGTGTTCTCTATTTAAATTTGAATAAAGGTATAAACTATTTATCGTTCTTAATAACGTGACCAGCCAGTAAACAGGAATACTATGTTTAGAAGTAGTGTAAAAAGTTTGTATATTTATTTTTAGCTAATCGTGTGTATCAATGAATACAGAGGTATTATGGAATAGTTTTACGATACCGAGAGTAATAAAAAAAATGCATGCAATTAGTTTTGCGTCTTAGTTTAGAAAAAAATCTTCCTTCCATATCAGCGTTCTTAATTATATGACCACCACTGTATATATTACTTATATTTCATTATTTAGCCTATATAATATTATAGGTAAACTAGCTGTGCCCCGCGGTATCACCCGCGTGAGTTTCGGAGTTCCCGCGGGAATTCCGGGATAAAAAATAGATAGGAGCCGATTCTCAGACCTACTGAATATGAAATGAAAATGAAATGAAATGAAATGAAATGAAATAAACTTTATATGCATATAAAATTTCATGAAAATCGGTCAAGCCGTTTCGGAGGAGTATGGGAACGAACATTGTGACACGAGAATTTTATATATTAGATATAATTTAGTTGTATAGCCTTAATTAGATAGGTTATATATTTTTTATATAGCTTTTATTTTATCTGTGCATCTTAACTACAAAAAAAAATGATTGGAGGCAAGGCTGTGCATTGTAGGTACTTAAATAGTTTCCAGAATCTCTATTTTTACGCGCATTTATGCGAAACTGTTGAACGGAATTTGTTCAAATCCGTTTAGTAAGTTTTCGCAGTTCTGCGCACAAAACACAATGTGAGCGGAGCCGCGGGCAGCAACTAGTGATGGCATGTTTATTAATCTAGATATTCGGAGCAATCTTTATTTTTCCAATTCATTTATAAACAGCTTGAAGAATTCGTAAGGTACCTAATTTTTGATTCAATATCAATCTAATTTCAAGATGATGAGCTGGGAAAACAAAAAGTCCGAGATTGATAATTTCAGTCAGTTTGTTCAAATTACAGAGTAAAGACACGTTTAATTTATAGACCAAGCTGTCAAAATTTAGTCTCCTTAAATTTCACCCGAAAGTAAAAGCTGCTGAACATACCTCTCGGAGTTCATAAATTAAATAGGTACTAATCAAAATGACAATAACATCGTTTAAAACTTGTAGTCGCTTCATTAATTTTAACTTCCGTGGATCTTAATCCTTTGTAATAAAAATAATAATTATTAGGTGAAACTCATGAAAGTAATCTAAGATGTCACTTACAAGTGTTGCTAAACAAGGTGCAGAAAGTTGGACAGCGCTTGGATATAAATCAGCGGCGCGGAGCGTGGTGTGGCGGTTGGCGGGCTGTGAATAGTTCTGTCGGTCCACCGACCGCGTATGACATTCGATTATGCTTGTTTTCTGTGAAAAATAACGGGTTTTCCAATAAGAGGTGTTATTTTGAATAGCCCGCTATTTCGGTAGATGTCACTTTTGAAGCTGTCATTTCTTGGCATTTGACAAGTAGAAACTACGCCATTAATAAAAATGGTACGATACACGCTTCAACAACGCATTGAAACTTTCAAACTTTCAACAAGACGGCGCTACGTGCCACACAAGCAACGAAACCATTGATCTTTTAAGGGAAAAGTTTCCGGACCGTGTTATCTCTCGAAGAGGTGATCACAATTGGCCACCGAGATCTTGTGATTTAACACCTTGCGACTTCTTTCTTTGGGGCCACGTGAAGGAGAAGGTCTACGCCAACAGCCCAGTATCGATTCAAGACCTCAAAGATGGAATTCGTGAGGCTATCGAGGACATAGAGCAGCCACTTTGCGATTTAGTTATGGAAAATTTCATGAAAAGGATTTTGTCCTGTAAGCGTGGCCGTGGTGGTCATTTGCCTGATGTTATTTTCCACTATTAACGGCATACCTTCCTCTTTGTAATGAAATAAACATCTGATGATTTATAATAAAAAATGGCATTTTTCTTTGAATATCAAAATAACACCTCTTATTGGAAAATCCTGTATATCCAACCATAGAAGTATCAATATATTTTTTCCTCTTTAAGAACATCAGTATACTTTCTGTTTTTGTCGTTGTTCTGCTGTGCTGTGCCGTGTTTCCTCGAATTTGTGGACATTTTTTAAGTTTTTTTTTTCTGTATAAATCCCTTAAGGATTCGGACTATTAATAGTACAGGAGTCCAAGAGGGGATTTGTGGATTTGCTAAAGCACGTCAGATGAACATAACGGGGTGAACATAACATAAGGGGGTACCTTGCACCATGTTGAGTACCTCCACCAAATATAGGTCCCCTACAGTGGTGGGTGCGTCTAGGTTACCCGATCAGATTAGTAAAAAAAAAAATCGATAACTTGAAAAACTCGAGCGCGTCAGATTAAGATATGGTGGGTTAATTACATGCTGAGAAGTGTGTATATGATAGATGATAAAAAAAAAACCACCACCTCGACATTCTCGAGCGCGGTTGATTTTTTTTTTTATTTTGAAGTAAATCACTCAAGGATAGCGGGAAAAATATAATCTGCCGATTCCCACGAGCCGAAGAAAAAAAAATCGTATGCAGCGTGTTAATGAATTAACTGAAAACTAGAAAGTCGATCGATCGCACTATGTTTTAATATAGGTTATATTTTTTCATTTTTATCAGTCCATGTCTAAATTATTTATAATACAATATTTGGGGCGTACGCCGCCCGCAGCAAAAAAAATCAAAACGGCAGGCAAAATATATTTCAATCATATAAGTGTTTATTTTTTTAAATGGGGTGTATCAGGTTTTCAGTTAATTCATTAACACGTTGTATAAAGTTTAGAACGAGCAGCTGCACCTATTCCTCACTCTGCCTTTTTTCCCTTTTATTTTTTCTCTATCTTTTACTCTCTTGCACCGTCCTCACACTACTTTCCGTCGCTATGACGTCATCACGGCATATCACGGCACTAAACGTGTCAAATTGATAACTTTTTTTTAATAATATCCCTCAAAATTACTGTCAGATTTTAAGCCAATATAAATTGGACTGAAAGCTGAACCTTCTGTAAAATAATCTGACACGCTTGAGTATTTCAAAATTCAGATTTGTTTTTTTGCATTTTCTAAAATTCGGTACTACCTTGCGTCACCTCCAAATCGTCAGATTTTTGAAGGGGAGCATTTTTAGGGTTCACTTAACATCCCCTTTAAATATCTGACGCGCTGGAGTATTTTTTTTTCATTTTCTCCCCTTCCGGATGGCCACGCAAATCAGCAGATGAATATATTTTCGATATCAGAGACACATTGAAGTATCTAAACTACAATATCTGACGCGCTCGAGTATTTCCATGTAACTGTCTTTTTTACATTTATGAAAGCCTGTAGAAGCTAAACCCACCAGTGAATGAAAAAACATCATATAACCTTATTTTGTTTCTACTTCCTAATCATCCAAACCCAATAGGTCCCAACGACGCTCAAGTGAATCCCCATTTAGCATCAGTATTTCCCGTACTATAAGAATAAAAAAAAATAGTTTCATATAATTCTCAAGTGATGCTTCCCAACGGATAGCATTTAATTTTTACTGAGATTTACTATGTAATTATGTAGTATCAATACTACTGTGCTGAGCTTGTAGTGAAATTGTAGTGAAATTTATTGTGTGTTCGACGTGCCTTCTATCTGTGACTGAACTTTGCTTGTATTTCATGCATGAGGTATTTTTGGGCCCATGAATCTCTTAGATGTGCTAGGATAGATATTTTAGAAGTTATCAGCTGTTCCGTTCCTATTTTATTAGCGGTCTCGCCCACATTTTTGGGACAAAAAGTGTTGTATCCATCCATTCAAATTTCCTCTCTTCTATAAATCTGTCCACTCAAAGGTTGCCTGGGAGAGATCGATTTAAGAGATAAGGCCACCTTCTGTATACCTGTTAAATTTAAGATTTGTAAAACCTTTTTTGTTTGGTGTACAATAAAGAGTTATTCATCTATTTGTCTATCTATTCAAATTTTTTTGGATGTTACATGTTTCTGCGTCATTAATAGGTATCCAAACAACTTTTATTTTTAAATTTTTATTCAATCTCAAACACATAAAAATATTTACTTCTAAATTATGAAAGCTTCAATTGCACGTTTCAATTATATCTTGGTTGTATGTAAAATAATAGTATTTAACCAAGCTAATGATTTCTTTTATTATATTAGGTATTAAGAGAATCTAGAAATTTATTAGAAAATCAAATCAAAGATCATCATTGAAAGATCATCAAAATTCGAATTCATATCTAGGTAGGTACTTGATTGAACGAAAAACTAATAAAAATTCTGTACCTATATTTTGGGACCATGTGCAGTCTATTTATTGTGATCCCTAACTAAGCTAAACGGACTTTTCTTATAACGACAAAGTGACAGCTAATAAATATAAATAACTATTAACAAAGATAAATTCCCGTATGTTTCTTTATAATAGGCAAGATAAACCTATTACGCTGACACATTAAAGGTATTCTATTTTGGAAATTGCACAACTAAAATCATTCCAACACTGTTTGCATAAAATGTAATGGTAGATTGCGGCCGGGCGGGGAAGTAGGTACCTATACCGATTCGCGCAGTGCCATCTGCTCACATTTAGATCCCTTATAAAATGTTAGTGCACATTATCACACCTGGATACGGGCTCTGTCTCGCGGTTATTTCGTTATATTATCTTTTTATGACATTTACTGGAAAACACTTTTTAGCTTCAATGCCATACGTTTCCTTTGCTTAATCCAATCACTCGCTTGCTCTTTGTACCGGCTGCGTAGGCCAAGTTTTTATATTCCACGTTTTTACTTTTTCCTTTTTGTTGTCTTTATTTATCTTGTATATTAAGTTTGTCAAAACGAACTTGGCCTTTGATTTAGGTCACAGCGAAGTCAAAACATTAATTTCATGTAATAACGAGATTTATTTATGTATTTTTTCTATTGGAAATACTAATATTTTTATACTAATGATTGAAATTATAAATGAATGATAGATCCAAGAAAATGAAGTTGGATCAGTTTTGTACCTACTTGATGTTTATTAAATGCCGTTTAGAGTAAAATACAATTTAATAAATTAATTCTTGTATGGCTACTTAAATGAAAATCAGGAATAGTCTTTATTTTCTTTTTAGCCAGTGTTGTGTCAATAAGATTAATTTTAAGCTTCGTTGTACGATTTGAAATTATCGGTGCGGTTTATCAAATGCAAAACCTTTTTAGAGTTTTTGCAGGTAGACACTCAATGAATCTACTCGAGACATCATTATTGTACATAAAATATTACTTATGCATATTCCTAGCACTTAGGGACCTAATTTAGAACAACAACAACACACTCCACGTGGTATTCAAACATGTTATGTTTCCACCATGCACCATGGGAAAATTTCAAGTTTAAAAAAGAATGTGCGAGTGAAATATTAATTATTCATGAGAGCTTGATTTCAGCTCCAGTTTATGACGCAAGTCCACGTCACACCAGCGCTACTCGCTAAACAATCTCATATCTTCCATATCATAATTAGCACAGAGAAAATGATAGTAACAATAACAAAAAAATAACAAATACTTAGTGGAAAACATAGTCAAAATGTAGACAAAAGTAGTTTATTGCTTCTGCCGTGTGGCTGGATCCGCACGCTACTGCGCCAAAGAACTAAACAGCAATATAAACAAACCTCGTCAAAGCTCAGTGACTGCCGACAGGCGAAAGCGGTCTTACCTAAAGTCAAAGCCTGTCTCGTAATCTCCTGCGGCTAAGCATAACCCATCTCCGTATGGTGACGGGTTCTCTCATGGGCCATGGCCTCTACAGCAAACATTTGTATAACATAAATGTTGCAGACTGCAGCCCCCTCTGCAGGACGTGCATGAGGGCAGACGGAACTGCAGCTCATGTGTTACTTGCATGTGTCGGAGTAGCATCATACAGGGTTAAAATCTGTTCTTTTGGTACTTGTCATTCTTTTTTAATTAAAAATTGAAGTATTTTTGATATTTCTTGATTTTGACGGACTTCGATTCTGAATCTCCTAGATACACATTAAAAATTTATTAATATCAAATAAATTATATTTTTACTCTTTCAAAATCTATTTATTTTCTTATTCAAGCTAGCTAAAGGCATGGGTGGGGCGCCGCTATTGTAACTTAGATAAATTACAAACGGATATAAACAAAATTTTAACAAAAAAATTTAAACCGATTCGCAAAAACAAAAATAAATGTAAAAATACTAAAAAACTAAAAATAACAAAATACTGATTTAATCCAAAAGACAAAAATAGTAATATTATTATTTGTTTGTGCTACCACTGATCGATTTAAAGTCAGTGATAAGCCAAATAGGGAGTGGGTAGATCAGGGTAGATGGACTAAGTCCACTCCTGCCACGAGCTCGTCGTGAGCAGAATAACACAAAAGTTACGTAATTTTTTCAAAATAATTGATTAAACAAGTTGATTTTGTTTTCTTGGATTGCATGCCAATAAAACCGCTTAAGGTACTTACTATATTTCAAAGTAAAATCAATGCAAAATGTTACCGTATCAACAAGCGTGAAAGCTGAAAGAAATCAGATGTGCAAAGTTTTGCATATCACGTAGGGCTGTGCAAATGACCTTATAAATCATACAGAGTGACGTAAAATTGACATATCGAGACCATAAATCAAACGAGAATACCATACGAGAACAAGTTTTGACAAGGCACTTTAGCTCGTCTTCAGAGAAAGTGTACTTGGGTAAATATTTATACTCATACGTCCGCGACTTATCATGATGGAGAAAGGTAGGGTGAAAATATTTATGTGTCCTATGTGTTTGAACCTTAGACGTGCTAAAATGAACATGAATAACCATAGGTACTTTTGTTGTTAGAAATTCTAGAGAGACCAATTATTTTTCACCATTCTCGCCGAGTTCTTACCCTCATTGCACTCGTGGCAGAGAGAGACTGAAAAATCAGTTAATTGAGTATGTAAAGTGAAGAGCGGGTGGATTCAGCCGAGACATCAGACGACGTCGTAAGAGCGAGCATGAACTCGCTACAAACGATTCAAAGATGTCTCAATTTAAACTTCTCCACGGCGGCGGTCCTCTCGCACGGAGTAGAATTAATTTAAATGAAATCATCACAGTTTATTCTACTGAGAAGGCGGAGCGGGCATTCAACCGACAAGAAAGCGCCTCAAGACTCATTTACAATTCCAATTACGGACAATTCTCATTTACTTTATTTCTGTAGAAGTAACAAATCAGAACGGGTCCTCACCACGGCCAGTGCGACCCCAAAACACCGACGAAAATCTCCTCCCGAACATCTAGATTCGTATTCAAACAATCATAGACATTTCACAATATCATATTATTGAAAAAAAAAAAAAAAACATACATGTCGAATTGAGAACCTCCTCCTTTTTTAAGTCGGTGAAAAATATCAACATTGATCGTTTAAAAAGAAATACCTATCCATAATAATATTATTCAGAGAAAAGATTAGACTTTTTGAATATATTATGTTTGTTTATAATGGATAAACTCAAAAACTACTTAACAGATTATAAAAATTCTTTCACCATCGATTAGCGTAAAACATGTTCTGGACTTAAAATACTTATTACATATATCCCGAAATTATAGCAGATGAAACCCGGGGGAATAGCAGTGTCTACTAAAGTTAGGTAACTGTTAATGAACATTCGTCTGTCGATAAATTATTTAATTATTTAAGAAATTTATTTAAGCAATGGGCATCATGAAAAAGCAAAAAATACGTGTCTATTGTTTTTTTATTTTCTATCTGACGGACTAATTATAATTTTGATTTTCGAAAGTAGTCAACATCCCCATTGCGATCATGGGGTTAAGTAATAGCGTCTATCAAAGACTCTATTACCCCCATGGACGCAATTCCCCCGGTTGACTATAAACTACCTACATTCCTATAGTTCCGTCTCAAAAATTCCCAGTATACTACGTTTAAATGACTTTAACTGTAAGTAGGTACGTATATAACGTACATACGCAAGTAGGTAAGTATACCTAGTTACTGACTACTGTAAAATATCTGAAGCTACTTTAATAATGTAGATTTTATGAGCTTAGTTTGGTTGCCGCGTTTATCAAATTTATTCCCCAAGACGGAGGAAAACTGTACTGGAATTGCAGAAAGACAATTTTGTTGACTCATTAATATAATACCAGCCATGTAGTGATAAATTTAACGACTCCTAAACTTTTCAACTCTGACCTGATATTTCATACTAATTTTCATTAATATGAATATTAATATAGATAGATAGATAACTCTTTATTGTACACCAAACAAAAAAAAAGTTTATACAAATCCTCTAAAATTTTACTTACTTATACCAAAGGCGGCCTTATCGCTTAAAGCGATCTCTCCCAGGCAACCTTTGGGTGGACAGATTTATAGAAGAGAGGAAAATAGATAGGTCTTTACATAATAATTAATATATTAGATAGCTATATTATTCTTGTATTTTTATTAGTATCTAAACAAAATATATATTTATACAAGGATTGGTTAAGTTTGTGATATTGATAAAAGTGCTTCTTTGGGCTTATGCTAAATAAAAATAATATTTTCTGTTTGTTTTGTATGTCGTATAAAAATAATATAAGTATGTAGGTACGTATATTACGAATGAGTACCTAAACCTGAATTGTTTGCTTAAAGACTTGGTAAAATTTTGTTAAATATCAAATAGGTATTATAATTTCTACCTCAGTAATGCCTACTTATGCGACTTCTATCTCTAACATGTCAATGACCATAATAATATTATACTAACATTCTCAAATAGTATTAGTTAACATGAATAATTACATATAAAACAAAAAAATAATATTTTCTTAATATTAAGAGATAAGTAATAAATGTATTTTATCTTTAGGTATTTCTGGCATATTGTTCACTATCAAATTCAAGTACTGCAACAGTGCGGATTTAGTTGAACAAGTAGATCTTTAAAGGATTTCTTCAAAGACACTGCAGGCTTCCAATAGATTCTCGTATTTGCTGAATCCTCAAATGCCACTCTAGACGTTTAATTTAAGTTACCGTACCTAACGTAAAAGAGTTTTGGAATGGTGTCAGTGATTTTCAAGCTGAGCTAGCGTGTGCGTGCAACTTCTGACTCTTTTATTTGTTTTGTTTATGTTACAGAAAATAAATGACTGACTTCAAAGTAATTTTAAAGATAAAATCAAACAAAAGCGATGCGATCGTCAGTTTTGAACACCGATGGTAAAGTGGTCAGCGAACCAACTATTGGTGTCATGTGTCATGGGTTTGATTAATAGATATTTTGAAACCCTTGATACTGTACTTTAATTATTGTTATAGATTATTTATATAATAATTATAATAATAATAATATACTTCACAACACACAGATCTTCTTGATCCCACAGTAAGCTATTATTAGCTTGTGTCGTGGAAACCAAGCAAACGTGGTTTAAACTACATAATCTTAATATCACGTGTCACGTTGTTTGTCGGCGATGGACTCCGAAACTACTGAACGGATTTTGATACAATTTTGTAACCATTTATAATATGATCCAACTTAAAAGATAGGATAATTTTTATCCCGGAATTCCTGCGGGAACTCCGGAATTAATTCGGGGAACAGCTAATCACCGTAAACTACTGAGAGTACTTCAGAGAGTAGAGAGTAGGTACTTAGAGTACTTTTTTCCCGCAATTTTCGCGGGAACTCCGAAATTACCGCGGATGAAATCGCGGGGGACAGCTAGTTACTTATATATTATACTATAGATATATAAACAAACCCAGACTGGAAAGTAGAACCCTGTGTTCATCACACAAAGTGCACCCACATCGGGAATCGAACCCGGAACCTCTTGATTAGCGGGCAGGCTTTGTGACCTACTACGCCCTAAAAAAACCTTTAAAAAATACGCCGTACAAGTATAATCATCTAGGACAAGAGTCCTCGTCAAGACCAATCAAACAAGCCCCAACTCGATAGGGTTGCGTCGTTAGTTCATACCTACCAATAATAATATTACGTGAATTTTATTATTTGTAACTTTTTAATGTAGTGTATTTTTGTGTTTTTAAATCGGTTTTAATTTTTTTGTTCTAATTTTTCACCTGGTAATGTCGCCGTTCCATCGCTAAATCATACGAAAACGTGAAAGAATCCGAGTAAATCCGCATTTTTATAAAGGTTTTCCTTTTCTCAATGATTCAACTCAGTGTTTTTTATATATCTATAGCTGTGCCCCGCGGTTTCACCCGCGTGCGTTTCGGAATTCCCGCAGGAACTAAAAATACAATTTTGTCCAAAAAAAAATTCTGGGCAGCCCCTTACCATCTAATAGGGTATAAAAAAATAGCCTACGAACTATATTCTCAGACCTACTAAATATACACAGAAAATTTCATAAAAACCGGTTAAGGCGTTTCGGAGGAGTTCGATAACAAATACGAGATTTTTATATATTAGAGTATATCATATAATATATAAAATATAATCCCTATTTCCCTTGGTCACGGCATCACGCGCGAACGGCTAGAGCACTAAAGTTTGCATACTCGTTGTACAGAGCCTTCTCTGTACAAAAATTCTGTACAAAAATGGAATTCTGGCATAAAGAGTACTCTATGCCCTTCCATACTCTTTATGCCAGAATTCCCTCGGGAACTCCGAAATTACCGCGGATGAAACTGCGGAGGACAGCTAGTTATTAATAGTTACATGAATCATGTAACAGAGCTCGAATATGAAATTAATTATCTTATTTAAACTTACACAGTGTACAAACTTGACTGTAATAGTAAGTACGTTTTGAACCTACGCTTATCACCGTAAACACCATAATGCGATTACACTGCACTAGACACGAAAGCAACCATAAAACCACAACAATAGTCAGCGTGAACAACTCATGACATACTAGCGCAAAGGGCTTATTCTATCTTATCACAGTCGCAGTAAACTTGGTTTGAAAACTCCACCGGGAATAGACTTGCTTGAGAGCAGAGAAGACAAATGGAATCGTCCGCGACATCTGGCAACTAGGACTTTAGATAACTATAGAATAATATTGGATATCAAACCAACCTCTGCTATAGGTATACCTTCTCGTATACCTATTTGACGCAATTCCTGCACAATTTTATTTTTATTGTAGTTTTAATTTGTGTCTGGTGTTACAAACGTTGGTTATAGTTATAACAATTATAGTGCAATTTGTAGTTTGAGATCTTTAAATTATATTTTTACTCCGTGTGTAGTCTCGCAAAATCTCCGAAATGGCTTGACTGATTTGATTTTTTTTGTTGTGTTCATAACTATAAGTAGGTAGGTACCTAGTACACGGTTTGTCTTAAATTTTTTAAAATATTTGAATCAACTAGCTGTGCCCCGCGGTTTCACCCGCGGTAATTTCGGAGTTACCGCGGGAATTCCGGGATAAAAAGTACTCTATGTCCTTCTCTGTACCCCTGACATCGTGCATGCCAAATTTCATCCAAATCCGTTCAGCAGTTTTTGCGTGACTGAGTAAACGTATGTGAGGATAAGAGCTCGAGAGCGCATTTTCATCCGACTTGCTTCAAATTTATCGTTACTGCTCAGCTCCTATATGTCTTAGCGTTATGTTATATAGCGTATAACCTGCCCAGGAGTATGGTTACTATCGTGCCAAGTTTGGTTAAAATTCCTTCAGTAGTTTTTGACCCATGCATGCACATACAGACAGACAGACAGACAAAAAATTTACTGATTGCATTTTTGGCATCAGTATCGATCACCATTCATCCTCCAATATTAATTTTGAATATATATTCAATGTACAGAATCGACCTCTCTACAGTTTTATTATAAGTATATCTAGATAGATATTATTTTGTCAAATATTGTTTTGTTTAGGCGTAATTTATTTAACTTATTAAGATAATATTAGAAAATGTATTGTATTTCACGTGCAGCTGATATATTCAAATCATGTTATATACTTTGTACCTATAGTTCCACGTGGCTTCGCCCGCGTGAATATCAGGATTAGCTACTTCAGAAACATCACATACATAGCAAAATAATTATGTGGTAATTCACAATCACGCGCGACTAAAATAAATAACAATGTTGAAATCAACGTTATCATTGATGATCAATGATCATTGAAATTTTAATAGTTTTTAATTGGTGTTATATCGATATTATTGTCGATACAAACAAATAAATATTATCCCGAATAGGTAGGTAGATACTAGCGCGAGTTCGTAACGAGAGGCTAGGCAAAAGTCACGCGATGTAGGGACAGCTACAGATAAGGTTTTTTTTAAATATTTGTAGATAATAATAATTATTGATTAAATATTTAAATTAATATCACTGTTGGTCCTAAAAACACAGAAAGTGGAATTTTGCATAATTATAATAAAATGATATACATACGTATAGAAAGATTAAAGAGCAGGTAGCGTTAAAACTAAAAATTCTTTAGCAGTTTTTTTCCTAATTAGTAAAATAAAGAGCGTAATTATTGAAATATGGACCTATAGAAAATGTTATAAACGCGTGATTTGGAACGTTTCAGATTCACATCCCTAGTCCTTTTGTAAATTAATTGGCCGTCTGCGCGTTCATTTCTTTGTTCTATTATCGCCTCCGGTGTGACTTGTCAATAACATACTTAAATAACGTTAAAAAAATCGCTTTAGCTTTTTATTCCCATCAGTAATCGTCAACTCCCGCACGCTGAACAAGTTATACCTAATATAACACTTTTTGAGCAACTGTTTAAAAAAAATATTTTCATGGAAATATAATCGAAATGGATGCTATTGGTTATCTTTTAAATCTTTTCAATTTCCAAGACATGCTTAAATCTATATTTTTATAAAACAATATGTAGATCACTCGATTATTACGATTTGGAATACATTCCGTAGAACTTATGTCCTGTTTTGTCTTGTATTATGTCCTGTAACAGCATATGAATCGGTATGATTCATCAGTTATGGCAAAATTTTCAATGAATAAAAGCCCTCGTGCAAACGATCTGGGCCTCGCGTTGAGATTTAATTGAAACGGACGCAACCCGAGCCGGCCATCGTTATATTGGCACACCTACCCACTCGCACGAGAGTGCCCGTGTCACACGCGATACGACGCGGTCGGTAATTACTGACGTCGCAATCACAAGCAGAAATAGAATGACGTGTAGTGGACTCGCTCACCCAATATGCGAGCCTGATGAGAGGTTACGTACGCGCAATTAATACGTCCACTCTCCACCGCAGGAGAATGTTTGCACTGAAGTATTGGCTTTGCCATATTACACGTACATAATATAGATTGCTGAGATTCCATCCTTTAAGCTCTAAACTAAATTAAACTTCTGCACATCCGTACAAATGCGTACGTCATGATAAAATATTGAACCTTTTATTTAGTCATTTAATCTTTATTGCATAGTACCTACGTACAAATGACGAGAGTTATGTGTCCTCAATTTATTTATTTACTGTGTATTTATTGTGGCTATGCATCTAAATTAGATAGGCGTATTTAATATAATACCTATACTATACTTCTGTTTGGACGCCGATAATTAAGCAATAATATGTTAACCCACAAAATTAAGTTCTTGATACAGCACGCTTTTTAATTATGTGTTTACCTCATACTTTATTGTTTAAATACTAAAAAATTGTTGAACATAAAAAAAGTTGACACAAAACGGCGCTACAATTTTAATACAGGATTTACTCAAAATTTCTCCAGTGTGGGTTAACACACTATTGCTTATATAATATGTCTGTTTATCTTAAAACTTCAGTGAACCCGAAAACAGTAACGAAGTTCTTATTGTTATTGTAAGACCAAAGTTTCATTAAGTTCTGCCCCATACATAACGAAGCCTAATAATTATGCTGACATAGATCGATTGACTCCTTTTTAAGTCTTCTTTCTCTTTCATTTTTTTAATTCACTCTTTTAGTTCTCAATTCATTGGAGGTAAGAAGGGGATTTATCCGCTTAGTCTTTGCATTGAAGGTTTTGCGAGATCGTTTCGAGTGTCCTAGTCTTCTGGAGCTCTTTGGTCGGCTGTACATTCCCAACAACTTCCGACGCTACAGATCAAGCCGACAATGCGAGCTATTTGCATCCCCCTTTTGTCGTACAAGGGCACGATCCAAGTCCAGTATGTCGCACCTTGACCATACTAAATGTTCTCCTGAGGGCGCCCACCCTGGGTCTGATTTGTCTGCCGATGAGTGGATGGAACTCTTGTCTGTGTGTCTGAAGATGTGTGAGGAGTTGTATGCAAGGCTACTAGTATTTGTTAACCATTGTAATTGGTATGTGTTAACAATAAATATGTAAATAAATCCTACTAATATTATAAACGCGAAAGTTTGTAAGTATGTATGGATGGATGGATGGATGGATGTTTGTTACTCTTTCACCCAAAAAACTGATGGATTTATAGGAAACTTTACAATAATGTAGCTTATACATCAGATTAACACATAGGGTATTTTTTATTCCGGAATTCCCGCGGGAACTTTGAAATTAACGCGGGTGAAACCGCTGGGCACAACTAGTAAATAAATTGATTAATTCTAATTTTTTTATTTTATTTTGCATTAAGTTTGTTTACGGGGTATGAAAATCAAAATTCTATTTACTCCGTCTTGTAGATTAATAAAGAATAAGAGACCCGTATTTTTTGCTTTTTCAATTATTGAAAAAATACTAAGATAAAACGCATTAAAGTTTAGGAGTGGGGGCTCTTGACGTCATAATGTGCTATAAACTGTAGCACGGCGTGACGTCACGCGACATTCCAACTTAATGTAGGTATCTCTGTCCGACTCGCACCTAGCCGCTTTTTGATACTTGGCTAGTATGGAACCTCAAAAGTTAGGATTCACTTAAGTTTTAAAAAGTATGGGGCTAATTTTCTCCGCAGCTTACTATACACGTTCGTCGGACAGGTTCCCAAAGGAAACAAAAATACATAAGGAACCGCGGGAAACGGCCATTCATAATATACTAGGGAGCCCAGTTCTTAAATATTCAGTACTTTGTCGTAAGTTACCTATACATACCCTGAAAATCGAACCCGATTATCAATTTACGCTAGGTTTGTTAGGCTTTCGTTTCGCTTCGGTTTACTCAGATTCTTACTCATCTCGAATGCAAGAAGTAAAAAACGTGGGATTGCAGAGCCACGTTTTGGGTTACTTTATTTATTTATATCTTGGCTGTACTTTTTTCTTGGATTTGCATTTTTATGAGTGTGCGACATTTAAGCTCCCTCAGAAAACGCTCCAAAAACAAATCGTTTGTAAGCGACAATTTTTTTTAACTGTAACATTCGCATCTGCATGTAAACAATTCTTTTTAAACTAATATTTTTATCGTAAATGGAGGCGAAAATATATTTTGCATAAGTAATTTTGTTTTGTTTGTTTCCGCACGCATAATGCGGAAACTATACATGACAGAAAATACATGAAACTCGGTAACTCTACGTAAAGACGCTTGTCATAAGTCCATCTACATGTTCATCTATATCTATCTATCTATCTATACTTATAATAAAACTGTAGAGAGGTCAATTCTGTACATTGAATATATATTCAAAATTAATATTGGAGGATGAATGGTGATCGATACTGATGCCAAAAATGCAATCAGTAAATTTTTTGTCTGTCTGTCTGTCTGTATTGGGTCAAAAACTACTGAGGGGATTTTATAACCAAACTTGGTAATGGTAAAATATAACGTAACGCTAAGACACATAGGAGCTGAGCAGTGACGATAAATTTGAAGCAAGTCGGATGAAAATCCGCTTTCGAGCTTTTATCCTCGCATACGTTTACTCAATCACGCAAAAACGGCTGAACGGATTTGGATGAAATTTGGCATGCACGTTATAGGGGTACAGAGAAGGACATAGGGTACTTTTTATCCCGGAATTCCTGCGGGAACTCTGAAATTACCGCGGGTGAAACCTCGGGGCACAGCTAGTATATAATAAAAGAGTAGAATCCGCGATTCTGTACATTGAAAATTTTTACCTGAAATTGAGAGGGGTGATAAAAGAAGAGTAACCAAGCCCAAAAAAAGTTTTTAAAATTATTTTCTGTCTGTCTGTCTGTCTGTTCGCGATAATCTCCGCATCTACTGAACCGATTGTCATGCGGTTTTCACAGGTAGATTAAGCTTAGCCTGGAGCTACATATAGGCTTTGTTTCATTGAAATCGGATGTCGGGACAAAAAGTTGTTGTATAAAAACCTTTAATGCGGGTGAACCGCGGGGCACTACAGCTAGTACTATAATAAAAGAGTAGAATCCGCGATTCTGTACATTTAATATTTTTCACAAATTTTGACTGGGAATGATAAAAGAAGAATAACCAACCACAAAAAAAGAGTTTTTAAATTTATTTTCTGTCTGTCTGTCTGTTCGCGATAATCTCCGAACCTGCTGAATGGATTTTCATGTGGTTCTCACAGGTAGATTAAGCGAAACCTGGAGCTACATATAGGCTTTGTTTCATTCAAATCGGATGTCGGGAAAAAAAGTTGTCATACACAAACGTTTCACGCGGGTGAAACCGTGGGGCACAGCTAGTCCAAAATAAGAACCTTTTTATTCTAAAAATAAATAAATTAAGATTAATTTATTTACAACTAAAATGTGGGCATTCACAACTTACAGCAACTTACGTAAAATTCGTAAATTACAGCCATAGTAGGTATTACAGACAGTAGGTACTCATCTATCTACTAGAAATCTCATACCAAAGAAGTAGGTACAGAAACATAAACGACTCTTTATTGATTTACTTGTTATCTTATATTATAATATGTATTGATAACGAGTGGCTGTAAAATTACATGTACATAAATTAAAAACGGAGTTTTGACTCATTGGCCTCACCTATTAAACCATTTCCTCGAGTATTTTCACGCAATGCAAAGTTCTTACGGATGGTTATTAAATAATATACCTATTTGTTACAAATTAATGTGCTGTTAAAAGTCATTTTTATGTAGGTAGGTAAATACTTGCATTTATCCCGTTGGTTAATTATTATTTATTTTATTTGTTTATTTTATTTTCGTTTATTCAGGACAGCAACAGCAATTAAGCAAAAAAAAACTAAGTAGACTATGTAAATATTTCGAGCTAAGTAAATCTGATAAGTTAACAAAGGATTTTCCCTTCGGAACGAAGAGCTGAAAATAGACTTGCGTAATAGGTAAGTGCAGCCCCACGTTTTGTGGATTAAGTTATTACAGGCCTCAATACGCCCGAATGATAGCAATTGAAACAAAATTGGTTTTCACAGTCTATAAAGTTTCTGTTTGTCCCGGAAAAGTTTGATAAATTCAATTTTCAAGTGGGCAACTTTCATGTCTCAGCGGGTGGTTCACGGTTGATACTTTTTGAATAAATTCGTTTCTCACAGAATCGATAACATTGAGAACGGGGAAGTTATTACGAAAATATTGTATCTGGCCCAGAAGAGCGCCTACAGAAAGTTTTCAATACAATTATACTAAGCAGTACACTACGTGACGATATCTAGGGAAAAACAGCTGTTTACGAAAAGCCAAAGCCAGATAGGTGTGTGTTGAGTGGACCGACGTAGGTACTAAAAGAATTGCTGGGAATGTATGTTTTATAAATTTTAATTTTGTTTATTCCTTACTTTTTTATTAATGAATTAAAACCAACTTTGTCGACTTAGACGCTATTTTCGTTTTTTGGAACGAAGTTCCTTACCGCTGCTTGCGGCAGGAGTTAACTGGCAGAAATCGTCATACGTCACGTCATAAAAAGGCGTTATAATCTTTTCACAGTGTTAGATTCTGTCCGTTGTAGTCGCAACGATACTTGTTTACATCATTTCGTGTTAGTAAAATGAGAGATTTTTGTTACTGTGATTTTTATTTAAACAAACACCTTTTCTGACCTACTTTGTTGACTAGTCTACAATATAATACGATCGGCATTTTCTCGGCCCATGGACACAAAGGTTCCTGCGGTATAGTTATGGCTGTTTACTGCGACAAAATGTTTATCATAAAAATTAATGTTAACATTATACCTTTCATAAATTTAGCTCGCGTAGAAAATTTCCCAAGAGATTTCTTCATCTTTTTTCGATACTGATTCCATTTGACACAAAACAAATATTTAGTTGATTGGCTTTAGTTATACCTAATACAATTCGCTATTCTTAGTTCTCATAACCACAGAGTGCCTCCGCAAAAGCAAATAAGAAATTAGCCAGATACGAACAAAAGCCAGGAAAATGGAGGATAAAGTTACACATTTAATTAAGCTGATCAAATAAAGGGCGATTATTGTTGCACTTGGACTAAGGATATCTACAATTTCTAAACAACTGACTGCCTCTCACTTTGTTCGCGCGTGTTCTTAAATTGTCTTGGCAAATTTTCCCCGAGTCATTTTTGTAATTAAGTATTAGGTCCTTACATATCAAATTGGCGTTTTGTCGTACTGGCCACTTTGATCTCAAATATATCCTTTGGTTAGGAATTCCAATTTAAAATTTTTACAGCAATTTACTCATGCTTTTGTGTTTTGAAAACTCTAATTTATTTGTTTTTTCCTCTTTTGGTTTTTTCTTGCGTCACTCAGTTTACAAAATGGATAATTTGAAATATCGGAGTTCCATCGTAGCACCAGCGCTGCAGAAACGGCTCGAAGGATTAATGATATGTATGGCGGCGGTGTCGCAAAAGAAAACACAGTGTGTTTTTGGTTTCAACGTTTTCGTTCTGGAAATTTTGACCTACAGAACAAGCCGCGTGGACGGCCAGAGGTCAAAGTTGATAATGAAGAATTGAAGGCTATTGTGGAAGCGGATCTGTCGCAAACCACGTCCGAGCTAGCTGCAGGCTGCGGTGTTAGTGGTAAAACTGTTTTAATCCACTTGAAGCAAATTAGGAAGGTGAAAAAGCTTGAAAGGTGGGTACCTCATGAATTGAGTGCAGCAGACCGACAAACGCGCGTCGACTGCTGCGTTACATTGCTCAACCGGCACAATAATGAAGGGATTTTAAATCGAATCGTTACCTGTCATGAAAAGTGTATCCTGTACGATACTCGAATAATTGATTCCGTGGTGGGAAGAATGTTCACCGTTAAAATGGAAAGTGTTACAGACCCACTTACCTATATGATTCTATATAGAGACGCGCGTATTTTACCACTTATTGACATGGCGAAATTGTATAGTTTCCGATTTTCGCTAAAACTCTAAGCCAGACTTTATAAAGATATATCTAATTATTAATTATATTTACTGACGATGAGTTTTTTTTAATCGGTTGGATTAGTATAATTAATTGAATTTCAAGCTTAGAATTCACAGCTCTAATTAAAAACGTCAGAGCGACGTCGATTAAAGTTTGCAATCTTCATCTGCTACGGCAACATTTATAATTGGATTGGACCAAAACTTCTGGGTCCTGAGGTATTTGACTTTAAATAAGAAGCCTCAATCACAAGTATATTTTTAAATTATTTTTAAATTTATTATTGAAATCCCTACTATAATTAATACGAAAGTGAGTTTGTTTGTTTGATACGCTTTCACGCCATAACGGCTCGACCGATAATCTTAAAATTTTGCATAGGTAAACATTGTCAGGGATACATAAAAGGACATAGGGTCCTTTTATCCCGGAATTCTCGCGGGAACTCATAAATTAACGCGGGTGAAACTGCGGTGAATAGCTAGTATTGTATAAATAGTGTAGTTGTGAATAGATGTTTGGATAAAAGGATTTGGATTTGGATAAAAAGCTCACAGATAGAATATTTTCTGGATTGATACATAGGAACTTTTTGTCAACTAAAGTGAGTTCCTGAGGACATCGTTAATAAATCAACCTTGCCAAGAACCACTTATAGAGTATCCTTTGATCACGTTCGTTGGATTGTAAGGTAAGGTACAAAAATAATGAAATCTGTCGGTACTCATTGAGGGATTAGTGTATGCGGCGTGCCACATACCCTTTAAATCTGGAGAACAGGGCTAATCAGCGTGGATTGGTGCCCTTCCGCGACTCCACGCCCTGAATCAAGTAAATGAGAAAACTTTCTAATTGGAATTTCAAATAGGCCTCCGTTTATTCAGACGAGAAGCATTCGCGGCGAGGCGCGCCTCGACATGCTGCCTCGTATTATATTCCTCGCCTTTAAGTAAATTATGTAAATGATTCATCGTCGAATTACTAACAGTTGTAATTTATGTACTCGTTTGTGTTTACTAGTGTAATATGCTCCACTGACAGCTCCATACTACAGCATCACTGCGCCTTTCCATTCCAAAGGCTGAAAGAATAAATGATTTAGGCACTTGACTCATGTGACGCGACATCATACCTCACATTAAGTTGGAAGGAAAGTACTTTCATATTTTCCATATAAAGAAACACTCACATATTTTTTATCATCTTGTCAGTTTAAATTTTCATAAGGCGCCTAATTAGTAATTATATGAAGTCTCTTAGATAGTTTTAACGTTTTATTGTGTTAGTTATAAATAATATTATTTAAATGATAGGTACTTTTGTTATAATGATAAAATTATATTATATTATAATAATAAAATTATTTTTTTACTTTCTAGGATTGTCATCGATAAAATAAATTAGGCTCTTATAAGGCTCTTATTTTTTCATTCCAATTACTTAACTAAGTTCTAAACACAAAAAAAGAATAAGTAGACCGCAAACATTGTACTAAATCGTATCATTACAAAACTTATCTAAGCACCTGAGCACCATTCGGTATTCTGAGACATTTTAGTGTTAGGTTGACATAAATATCGCTTATAAATGGGTATGTATATAGTGCCTAATCACTTGTAAGTACCTACTTACCAGCTGTGAATTCGCAACATCGACGTTTTCGATTTTAGCGCCAGTTTCGACAGACCGCAGGCGTTACATCAGAGACGTTGTAAAACTTGCCTAGAGCCGATGGTCGAGTAAGCTCGCAACGAAATTGCCAATCCTCTTTCACAATGGACCGTAAAATGGTGTTCCGTTTTTGCCCGACCGAGCGGCACGGTGCTCGTTGATTCACCGGACACGTCGCCTGGCAGGCGATCGCTATACTTACGGAAATTTGTGGAAATAACTCTTTCACTCTCTTACTTGCCTGTCCACTAGTTGATATTTTTTCAGTTAATTTGAAACTTTTTGTTAGGCTATATAGAAAAAGGTTTTCGACTACTTGACATTAAACAACATATTACCTATTTAATTAACTATAGCTGTTCCCCGCGGTTTCGCCCGCGAAAATTTCGGAGTTCCTGTGGGAATTCCGGGATAAAAAGTAGCCTATGCCCTTCTGTACACCCCTGACAACGTGTATGCAACATTTCACCATGATCGGTTCAGTCGTTAAGTTGTGAAAGCGTAACAAACAAATAAACAAACAAACAAACCAACAAACAAACTCACTTTCGCATTTACAATACCTATAGTAAGGATCTCAACTATATACAGATATAACGCTTATACTTCTTGTATATTCACGCTTGAACAGCTTTAACGATCATTATGAATCTTTGCATACACGTTGTCAGCGATACAGAAAAGGACATAGGGCACTTTTACACCAGACTTACCGAGGGATTTGAAATCAACGCCGGGAACTGCTAGTAATAAATAATTATAATAACAACTTTATATTTAGAGCACGTGGTGTAAGCAAATGATTGCTGATATTAATCAGCTGTTGGTGTATATAAGTATTATCTACATATTTAACTGAAACAAATAACATGAATTTAATTAACGTCCGAGTGCGGCAGTTTTGTTTTTAAAATCTTTGCTTAAAATTAAGTAATGATTAAAACGACTCCGAATGCGACCGAAAGAGTTGTGTTAGGAGGTACTTTTTAGTACTTTTTAAATTAATTAAAGCTGTTATTTAAATCTATATTTGTAGGAATATCAAATCTCACCAAATACATTTTCAAATAAAATGTTGCCAAAACGAGACCATATAATTAGACTCACACCATCAAAAAGTTATCAGATCTCATGTAGAGCCAAGCTTTTAACTCTACTCGCCCGAACTCCATAAGGTCTAACTTTATAAACTCTACACCTTAGTCAAAATATGTGGCTTGGCCATTTCGCTATATTCACATGGGCGTAATGTGAAAAATTTATCCATTGTTCATTACTTTTCTGATAAAAAACTTTCTTTTAGTAAAGACATTGAGTAAAGAAAGTTAACAGTTAAGCCATATATTTTGACTAAGGTGTAGAGTTTATAAAGTTAGGGCGTGTAGAGTTAGAAGCTTGGTTCTACATAAGATCTGATAGCTTTTTGACAGTGCGAGTCATGGTCTATATGGTCTCGCATTGGCAACATTTTACATGAAAATATTTTTGGCGGGATTTAATTTCTTTTTTGTAAGTTGCTAGTGACAATTTTGTTTAATTTTTTTTTTCATTTTTTTCCAGACTTCTAACGCCAAAATTGCGGTAGTCTTATACAAACATCCATCACCTAGTTTTAAGGAGTCAGTTTGGGGATAAAAGTTAAGTTGTTAAGTAGGTAATAATAGAAAAGGCTCATCGCCCAAAGCGATCTATCTTAGATTTATGTGCATTTTTTTTTTGTTTTAAACCCTAAGTGACATGCATAGGTATGGAGTACCATGCTAATGCATTATCACATTTTTTGTAATTTCACTACATCATCGTTTTTCATCTAAATTTCATATAGATAAGATATAGGTCTTTCATTAAGCGCTTCCTAACTTTTTAAATAAAACAAAGTGTGTTTGAGATATCATCGAATTTTTTTATTCGTTTGAAAGGCCTATCGATTCCATTATGTGTGGAATATAACATCGTTCAAAATATGTCCGCCGCGGCTTCTCTGGGTGGCGCGCAAGATGCAAGCCAAGTTCGCCAAGTTATTGTCTGCGAAAGGCCGAGTTTTTGTAAAGGACGCGAAATCGACTGCCTCGGATTCTCCTGCACACTTTCACGGACAGCGGCAATGTTTTCGGCGGATCTTGCGTTTCGTCGACGTACGGGTATTGGTTGATTGTTTACTGGACCAATGGATTGAAATTTATCCACCACACTGCGAATATGGCTACCTTAAAATGGACGAAGCGCGTGAAACATTTCCCAGAAAGAACACTCATTTTGATAAAACAATTTTATCATTTGCTCGAACCGTCCATGGTGATTTGGCTTAACAAACTGAATAAATGACAGCCAATTTGACCGATGTAGCTTCAACAATATGGCCGCTATCAACTATCAAAGTTCGGAAGTCCCTATCGGAAGACCCTATACTTACGAGTATAATACGTAATACATTAGTGCAGGCACCAATCTCCAAGTCAATCGGCTCTAACATTTATGGAGAGACAGATGGGCAGATCGACGGACATAGCTTTATTAAGATAATGATAATCCCATTTTTTGTGTTTGGCTAAGCAACCTTGAAAATGTGCTTTCTTGTTCATTATCAGGTAACTAAATTTTCTTGAATATGAAACAAAAATAATTATAATTAAAAATATAAAAATGAATTACTAACATGTAAATTGTCCTGTTCAATTCGCAAAAATATTTCTTTTTTATAAAAGTTTAGCATGTTGAGGATGCTTATGATAACAAGCTATAGACGATGAAAAAAAATTCACCTGTTATATCTTACATCGTTTCCTCCTCACGTCGTCGATCGTTGGAATTTGTTAACATAAATACGCCTAATCTATACAATATTTGTTTCCAAATCTGTACTGTTGTAAGGTTTTACAGTTTTCTTTGAGGAAAATATTGGATTGTGCAATTTTTTTTACTGCTAAAATATGTCTTGAATATAGTTCAAGATAGTTTGTTTATCTATTACAGAATATTTGTAAAATATACTATAAAAAGTACCTTATCTCCTTCTCTTACATACACAATTACACATACATCTCGCAAAGCGTATGCAAAATTTCACGATGATCGGTTGAGTAGGTATAGTTAAGCTGTGAAAGCGTAACAAACAAACAAATAAACAACCTCACATTTGCATTTAAGGATTATTATGAACTTTACACACATTTTATTTTTATGCAAACAATTAATTTTATATAAAAATTAAATAAACAAATCTATATCTATAGAACTAGAAGTCAGAACAGTAGTGCGGTATTGGTAGCGCAGAGGCGCGCGCGGTATGTTTTATCTCGCAATTCGTCGGCTGCAACGCGGCACGACACAAGTGTATAAGAGCCAGTAGAAACCACTGGGGTTGACAGTTACAGGCAATATCTTTGTGAAGCCAGACCAATATCTGTTGTGCTGCAAAATAATGCCGCCGGCGAAAAACTAGTCGAGAGCAACATTTATATATAGAGCTTGTATTGTTACCATTGCGCACTCGACTGTTTAATTTATTTCAATAATAATATGCTACGATAAAAATGTTAAGTTAGGAGTAACTAGGTACCTATGTGAATAAAGTTAATACAATTATGGATTTATATAATTATTAAAGAAACGTAGAAAAATATTTAAAATATTTAAGAATAAACAGGCATGTATAATATGTATATGTATGTATATCAAACACAATAGATTGTATTATTAGACTTATTGTTGAATAAAAAATGTTAATTTTACCAATTAATTTGTCAATCTGTAAATAAACACGAATATATCTATTTTTATGGTAGGTACTTGGTGGTTGTTCGCGTATCTACTTCTTAATACGAGTACCTATATTACTTGACTTTAGTAAAATCACAAGTGTATAGGTATGCTAAGACTTATAGTTTAGACTAGACTATAGATTTACGGATGACGCGATTGAAGTACCTAATATGCGTAATCTTAAATAAGTAGCCATTGCCGATGTTATCATAGCTGGTATCTCTCCAATTAACAAAATATAGGGATTCTTTCTACATGTTTCTCGATGAAACAAAAAAATTACTGCAGAATTTGAATTTTGAGTTGCTATAAAATTCAAATTTATGTTCAACGACACTTCACGCTAAATCTATACTATTAATTAATTAATCTAATGATTTGTATTTTTGTATGTTTGTTACGCTTTCACGCTTTCACGGCTCAACCGATCATCATGAAAATTTGCATACACGTTATGTCAGGGGTACAGAGAAGGATTTAGGGTATTCTTTGTCCCGAAATTCTCGCAGGAACTCTGAAATGAACGAAGGTGAAAAAGCGGAAAACAGCTAGTAAAGAATAAATTAAAAAATAGTAGGACCGATTTCAAAATTTCTTTCACCATTAGAATACTAGGTACATTATTCCTGAGTAACATAAGCCATATTGTAGCCCGAAAGTCGGAACTCCCGCGCGAACACCAAAATTACCGCGGGTGAAGCCGCGGAGAACAGCTAGTAACAAATAAAGAGTTACGATAGGGAAACCGCGTTCACTTGTACTCCATCAAACAATACGAGTATGCGGCAATCTCTTGTTCTTCGATCACAGATAAAAGGTTAGCACCGTGAGGTAAAAATATATAAAAACGTGTGTTAGTGCCGTGAGATGCTTGTAGTAAAGGTGATCGTATATTTACCCGTTTAGTGCGCATTCGGTAAGGGTAAGATCGCGTATCGTAACGGAAACATTTTCCGAAGTATCCGCGAACATACGGACGTGGGTATTCCGATCACGTGCCGGTAACAACGGGAACGATCGCGGCCACCTCGGGGTTTGTTGTGATATCCTCGGTGCTGCTGCTTTTTTTTTCCTACAATATCTGACCCCACTGGCCGGGAGAGATTTCCTATTGTTAGTTTTGTTGTGGGGATGCTCGTAATTCGTATTCTTGTTAGGCTTTTCTACGTGTTACGCACCTACGTTAAACTTTTTATTCCGTATCGACCGATAGATAACGACGTATCTACGTGCGAGGGAGGCGTTGAGATATTTATTACTCCTACCAAATAGATGATGTATCTACATACTGGTCTTTGGGAACTCCATGGTCCTTTTTAACTGACGTCTACCTATATCCTATAAAGAACTTCAATGCCGATTGAAGCTTCGTAAGTCAAGTTGTTGAACTTTCATGATTAGTCAGTGAGTCGGCGAGTTGAGAATGTAAGATTATTTGTTCGTTTGTTTGTTACCCTTTCACATCTCAACGGCTTAAATGATCATCATGAAATTTTGCGTACACGTTGTCAAGGTTATAGAGAAAGACATAGGCTACTTTTTATTCCGGAATTCCCGCAGGAACTCCGAAATTACTGCGAGTGAAACTGCGGGGAATAGATATAGTATATAATAAGTACATCTAATAATTTGGTGCTCGATAAAAGTAGATAAAAGTAGAGACCTTTGAATTAACCTCGATATACGAGCTTTGTATTTTCAATAACGATATAAACTTTACGTATGACGTATCGTAGAATACTTATATAATTTGATGAAAATACATTTATAACTTTTATGTTACTCGAGATTTTAAGTTTGGATAGGCAACTCAATATAAAAGTATTAAGTTTTTGCGATCGCCGGCAGCTGTCGCGCGGCTCAGGATATGTGACTAATGGCAAATACACGCCAACCTTCTTCACTATGCTAAATCTCATTAAAAAAAGAAGGAAACGTCCATTGTGAATGAAGTATCCAATGTAAAAACAAAAAGATAATATATATTATCTTCTATTTATATAAATAGAATTCTCCCCGTACAATAAATGAATTATTCTTTAAGATTATAGGAAGTAGGTACTTACTGGCCAACTAACAAATAATTTTTATGGACACTCTATGCTTATGTTCATAAATTACCTACCACTTTTTTATGGGACTAACTATACGGCAGGGAAAAAGTTGGCTATATCATGAAGTTTTACTTTGATTATATCTACTAAGTATATTTTATTCACTTGTTACAAAATACCTGATTTCTTCACGACCTTAAAGTTAGCCTCTTTGTATAAGTGTTAGGTACAATATAAATTACATATTAGGTCTTTTTAGAGATCCTAAATTTTTTCAGGTGTTTATAAAGTTGTAGGTATACGGATGTAAAATGTTAAACGAGGGACTTATTGAAGTGGTGTTCAGTATCCTATTTTAGTCTTAAATATCAAGAAGAGAAAAGAAACATAAAATTTACTTTGACGTAGAGTAAATTATTCTCAAAAATGAAAGAGTAGACGTAGAGTAAATTATTCTCAAGAATGCTACAGTGTTCCTGAGTATCATAGAGTACTTCTTATCCCGGAATTCCCGCAGGAACTCAGGAACAGCTAGTATATTATAATACGAAATTCTTATATATACAATCCAAATCTGTTGTGTCTGTGTATTTACGGCGAAATAAAACTAGCGTTAACTTTTGCAAGATAAGAAGTTACGAGTAAGTATAAAAGTGGCTCAGGCATAGTTAACGAACAAATCCTCATGCTGGCTAAGCTCCACCCTTGTTTTTAAACTAAAAATAACGATGGGCAAGTGCGCCGCCGGGGAACACGTATTTGGTAAAAAACATATTTCTTGTCGCTTGCTCGGTCGTTTGTCAGCAGCCAGCGACGCGACGCCGCGGTGAGACACTGCCACCGGCGCCTTCGCAATCTGTTTGTCCAGCTGCCACCTACTTTCTTTTAACAAGAGCTTTGCGTAATATCCGAAAATTTATTTTCCCAGCAATCCGTCGGGTGCCGCGCAGAGTAGAGACGTTTCAAGCGCGGTCGTATAATGATTTATGGTCACATAATCATATTTAACGTCTACGACATCCTTTGTTATTTCAAAATCACCAAGAGAAATGGATTTTCTGTGTAACGAAAATAATGTTATTAGGTACGGGTAAAATGTTGATGTTTGGCTATATGTTTATTATAATTATTTGTAGGTATGAGAAGATCAATAGTCAGGATTCAAAATGTCATGTGTGAACAAGACGACCGTGTAACGAGGTATCTAGGTACTTTCGAGGAAAATATAGATCGACCCCTCGTCAAACCTACGGATGTGGCACGCGTAAAGTAACTCCGACATCGTCGGTATAGTGATAAGTAGTAGTATGATCTTTACGAGCTGTGCGAGATAATTATCTCATTGTTCCGAGACAGCTCGCCGCCCGCCGTTCGCGACGAGACGCTTTGTTCGCGCAAGTTACGATCGTGCCCTAGCTCAGTTAGCCGCGACCATTACTACCATTATGTCACACGGAATTATTAGCTCACATATACGTTTGTCAAACTAGTCACTTCATAATATCTGTGGGATATGAGTATGATATAAATGCTGTCTGTATTTATATGCCTACTTACCAATACCTACATAAAATCAAATTGTAACTAAGTGGATATTTGTGTTTTAAAGACAAGAACACGTGTGTGCGCGCGCGCGCGCCTGTGTGTGTGTGTGTGTGAGTACCCTCTCATGAAGTGGCACTTAAAAAACTTATCTGCATTGCAGTCAAATCATTCGACAAAATACATAATTGGTTATATCACTGTCTAGCGGCGAGCGGCAATTTGTTTTCGTAACTATTTCTTAAATCCTTTTTATTAAGTACTGTTTAACGCAATTTTCAGCTACATTTTAAGGACTTTTTTTTAGAATGTATAGCTGTCTCGCAAGTCGTACGACGTAAGGGAGAATTACTGTAACTTTTTAATTAATTTAAATTAAAACAATGTTTTTTAGCCCACGGAAAATTTATTTATATAACTATTAATCAGCATTCACAAAATACAATTAGCTTGTATCAAAAAATCTGTATAAAAGTTTTTCAAAAAAGTACCTTCGGTACGACTCTAAGGCGCCTGGTCGCTTAACTCGTACCACCTATAGCCTAAGTCGTACTTAGAATAAAACGTCAGTCAGAATATCATTTAAAACTTTTTATACAATAAAGTCTAACCGCCGCACTCAGAGTCGACTTTAATGATTACTTACGTAAGTATAGATTTTTAAAACAAAATTGCCGCAATCAGACAAGTTTAATAAATTAATTTCAATTGGCATTTAACTAATTAAGTTACATCTCATTAAAAGCCAATTAACATTAATTTACTGGACGTCTCTGATTGCGGCAGTATTGTTTCAAAAATCTATACTTAACTAAGTAATCATTAAAGTCGACTCTGAGTGCGGCGGTATAACTAGAAAATTAAAATGTACAAACAAGTACTTGTAAGGTCAAGTCAAATTCAAATTCTTGAAAAAAATACATACCTAATACCTAAAATACCCTATACTGAATAAACGAATGAATGTTGGATTATTACAAAAATAGACACGAATCCAAAAAATAACAACCATCATAATTATTCCTCCTTGAAACACGAGTAGTTTACGTATGGGTCAAATTTTTTAGTAAAAACTGAAAAAAAACTTACTTTTCAAAAGTAGAAAAAGTAGTAGAAAAGTAAAAAGTATATATGCAAATATATAATATTAATATGTAGATGGTAAAACAGTATTAGGTACATATCTTATGTTATTCTGTAGGTTTGTGGTTTGCCAGTAAAACTCCCTTCTATTAATGTCCCTCTTATTTACGACTTCATATTATCCTCCTGTCCCTGGCCGTAACTCGTAACATAATCAGATGTAAATATCTTAAAGTACCTATAGGTATAATATTGAGAGAATAAGTAGATTGAACCCACCTGTATATCGTCTAGAGTAATAAATATGTTATAATGTTGTATACAATAATATGATTCTGAGTATAATAAGCACCCTAAAATAGTTTACGGAATGACTACGTCTTTATGTACTGTAATTTGTAATACTAAAAAAATTTATCTACTTGTGAACGCCAAGTTGTATTTATCTTAAGTAAATAAATATAAGTAAATAAGAAAAACGTGTTAAAAATAAATTATCGCGCTTATAAGTTATTGGGTATTTATTTCTATTTGAAAAGAAATTTGTCACCCAGTTTGCTTGAAATGCAGTCACCTCTATTCCCAAAAGAAATAAAGTTTATGGTAAGTTAAAAAATATCCAATCATTTTTGTTCTTGTAACACTTCATATCCTCTTATAATTCAAATGAGATTCAAAACGGTTTCATGACGGAAAAAGTTTGGTATATTGAGGACCAATTAATAACATAGTGGTCGATCGAACGTTCATCCGTCTCTTTAACGTCCAACTTTGAAGTTACTCGATTTTTCCTATTAATACTGTTACGAGTTTAACGGTGAAACCTGTTGATGCTTAGCATTTTTAATCCTTGATAATTTATGGTGATCATATTTTCAGTTGGTACATTCGTAAACAGAAGGCACAGCGATCTGAGTATTTTGTAATAAACTGGCGATTCCCTGCGGTCACCCCTGTGTGCATTTCGGCATTCTCTCGGGAACTCCTAACTAAAAATATGTGAATATGACTTCAATCGGTAAAATCGTTACGAATTGACATTCTTAGGTCTGTTTTTTTTTTATACTTAGGTAGTCTTTTTTGACATTACATCAATTCATTAATTATGTGAATAACTGATACCAGTGGATTTACTGGCATGTATTTCGGGATGTGGGCTGTAGTCAAACACCTAGCCTGTTCGCAGTAAAAAACATTTCAGACCTTAATATCTATATTAAGGACTGAAATGTTGAAATGCTGAAATAGCTGTCCCGCGCGGTTTTACCCGCGATAATTTCGAAGTTCTTGTTCGAATTGTTCCATACAAACTTTGCAACCCCTTTTCATTCCCTTAGGGGTCGAATTTTCAAAAATCCTTTCTTATCGGATGCCCACGTCATACAAACAACACACCCTCCAAGTTTCAGGTCTCTACGATCAGCGGTTTAGGCTGTGCATTGATCCATCAGTCATTCAGGACAAAGTATTTTATATGTCTGGATTATATTTGAAGATTAAATACATCCATTAGTTTCTACGTGATGCGCGATGGAACAAAATTCCTTAACACGGCCTGCGATAGGAATCATTCGCAGAAACTGTCACGGCCGATAAAAGCGTTATGCGCCATATTTGATTAAATAATGCAGAGATCATATAAATTACATTACGTCAATGTGACTTTTTAAGATTTTTAAATTTGTACCTACGTGAGTTAGGTACTTACACATTATCTGATTATTGCAATTTTGTAATGGAGATTCAAGGAATGGAAAAGTTAATAAAATATACTGTTTACATATACGTTTCATGTTATTCGAAGAAAAGGCGTGAGAAACTTCGATCCTGACGACGAACGTTTAATAGAAATCCCTCAACCAGACACATTTTTATTTATGGATTCGAGACCGGTTGAACAACAAACACAATGATTGTTTATTTTAAATGTATACAATTATATTATTTGGTCGTCAAAAAATGTCAAATGTAATCATCAGCTAGTCGGTGTGAGCAGTTGATAATAATGATTGTTTGTTTGCATTACATGAAAGCAACCGCACAGGACATCCGCATGGACACACTGGACACCGCACAAGCGCTTGGTAATCCCACAGTGCATTCATCACTGGCGATAATCCCCACGGCAGCTTGCCAACGCTCAAAACCGGATATATCTTACTAGTCCCTAGGTGATTGCCTTTGTAAAGGTTTTCATTATTTTAGTTCGGCATTGGGCAACCCACAATGATCCATTTTGTTGTTGGTGTTCCGAACCAACGTTTTAAATCTTTGGTAACATAATTACTTAGGGTAAAATACGAGTATATATGCAGCAGACACTCAGTCCTTGCTTAAGTGTAATTTGTTTTATTTTCTTTTCCAAAATCCATTTGTATCTGAAAATGTGTCAGAGTACTACCTACGCCCCTCCTACCAATTGCGGGAATTCGTTTTGTTCATTTTTCATCGTACATTGTTAACCTGTGATAAATGAGAAGAGTTTTTCCAACGTTCTATAAAAAAGTACACGTCATATCATGTAAGCATATTATATTAGGTAATATGAAGAATTTTTTTAAGTACCTACATGCCCCCTCACTTCAGTGAGTTACTATATTGTGGGCTTATTACGAAATAGTCATGGTCATAGATGCTAACAAGCGCCATATAGATTTAAATGCCAAATGGTTTTCGCGGCTCTTTCACGTATCCTAGAGCTAATTATAATTCTGGGTGAAGCCCCACGTTGGGACTTAAACTGGTTATGATGTCCGTCGCATTCAGATCACGTAAAGCTTTTGAACTCCACGACTAAGCCCCGCCTGATCTTCTTGTTTTTGACATTTCACGCTTACATAAACGTAATTTGCTTCAGGGATGTTTGAAACAGAAGCGTCATAATTGTATCCTTATTAGGAAATAGATATGAGAACAAGAATATTTTTCAACATCATAGTTTTTAGCTAACTAGGTAAATTATAATAAAATACCTACTTATGGCAAATTTTTTATAGCAATTCAATATGCAATCGCTAGAATCGAATTTGTTTATATTGGAAATGTGTAAAAATGACAAGTAGATATTCCTAATTTAAAGTTTATTAAGCTACTAGCTGTCCCCTGCGGTTTGACCCGCGGAAATAGGGATGTTGACTACTATTGAAAATCAAAATTCTAATTAGTCCGTCAGTTAGAAAATAAAAAAACAATAGACACATATTTTTTGCTTTTTTAAATAAATTAAAATATACAGAGATAAAGCGCATTAAAGTTTAGGATGAGGAGGTCGTGACGTCACTAACCGCAAAACAGCCATACAAACTGTCAGAATAGTGACGTCACGCGAAATTTCAACTCAATATATCGCCGTTATTTTTTGATTACGTAAAAAAAGAAAAAATACGTGTTTAATATTTTTTAATAATCTACAAGACGGACTAAAAATTAAAAATTAGTCAACATGCCCATTCCGGGATAAAAAGTAGGTACCCTATGTATTATTGTCAGCGTTGTCTAAATAACGTAATTTCTTTGTAGGTATATCAATGATTACATACATTGTATATTATTGTCAGTGATAAAAAGGCATTCGGTAAACATTTAAAAGTAATCTGATGTGATGTACAACTTACAAATACATATAAGGAAGTCGTGTACATCCAACAAACAAAAGGTTCGAATAAGTTCTACAATCTACATAGTTCGATACGGATCCTTGGAGGAAAGAACGTATACCAACCGGCGTGTGAACTCGCGCTACCACTACTTTGTTCTTTTCTTACGGTCGCAATATTATAAGTTTTGCCTGCAACTCTCTTACTCACGGCACCATTCGTATTACAGTAGCGTACTAAATTTGATTTACTTTATATATCACAGTTCCACATCGCATAATCTACCGGGCTAGAGATTACTTCTACAGGCGAGGCATGGAGGGAAGTAAATTACACGTAATTACCATCATACTATCCATACCCAAAACAAAGACATTATGTATAGGTGGATTTCTTTATTAGATTATCGGATTATTTTCATTATATTCATTATTTCTTTCTTTCTCACGTGCCAAAACTTTGAGGTAATTTTGACAAGTGATTAGAGACTTTTTTGGAATTTCTCGGGAAGTCTATGTATCGCGATGAAGTATCCTATTATGTTACTCAAGGATACTGCAGCTGCATCAATGAAAGAATTTAAAGAATCGATTTCGTATAATGCCAGAAATTGACCCCTAAAAACTTACTACTTTTTTAATACAAGTGACATAGGTACCTACATCAATCGCGAATGTATTCTTACGAGACTTAGAAATCTATTATTTAAGATTTAGAACGTTTAATAGAAAACCCTGAAACTGAAGTGGCAGTGGTCTAGCTTATCTTAGAGCCGATAACTATCCGGCCAAAAGGCCACACGAATGTGTGTTGGCTTCCCGCTGGGTATATCGAATGAAAAGATACGTATAGCTGGGAATACGAGACTTAAGACGACTTGAAGTGGCAATCGTTGGTACAGCCGGGTCTTTGCCAATGTTATTGGAATTAGAATACAAAGTAGAAATATCGTGAAAACAAAGAGAAAAATATGTGTACACTAGTTGTTCTCTGCGGCTTCCTCTGCGTGAATTTCGGAACTTCTTCGAAAATTTCAACATAAAAGTAACCTATGTGCGATAAAAAATATCAAGTAACAAATTTTTCTACTGGATGTTGATTTATGTTCTCGCCACGTTTATGGGTAATGTTAATAAATGTGTATAAATAAAAAACCGCAAAATAAAAAAAAGGACGAAAACTATACTTACCTACTAATTTTATTTGTGGTGTTTAATTTTATCTATGTCATTAGGCGGACAACACTAATTAGTGCGGCACATGCGATCCAATGTCAAGTTATACTAAAAATGGCGCGTTTCTACGCGATTAGCAGTGACAGGACAGCCAACAGCAGCAATATCTAAACACTTCGGTCAGTCTCTGAACTTTAGTACTATGGCAATAAGATTCACTAACTGTCGAAAGTGTTTAAATATTTCTGATACTGAATATACACCCCAATAAACCCCAAAACATTGGTTTACACAGGTACATTAGGTACACTTTTAAAGAGTTTTACCTAAGTCTACGTACGTAGGTACTTAAATAAGTAGTGTTTTTAAGTTTAATGATTTATCATGACGAAAAAAAAAACACATAGATATTGTAATAACTTGAAGTCGAGCGATTTAATTTTGTTTCTATGCCAAAATTGCCAAGAAGGCTTTTCGTAGCTTTGGCTATGCGTTGTTTAATTGACATGTTAAGAACCTGATGGCTTGGTGCTTTATTAGGTGGTGCGGGTTCGATCCTCGCATCACGGTAAACATTTGTCCCACCAAAAACCCATTCATGTAAAATGTTGCCAAGACGGGACCATATACGATTCACACTGTCAAAAAGTTATCAGATCTCATGTAGAGCCAAGCTTCTAACTCTACACGCACTAACTATACAGAGCTAAAATTCACAAACTCTACACTTCAGTAAAAATATGTGGCTTGGTCATTTAGCTACATTCACATGCCGTAAGGTGAAAAATTTATCTACTGTTCATCACTTTTCTGTTATAAAATAGTTCTTTGAGTAACGAAACGGCCAAGCCACATGTTTTGACTAAGGTTGTAAAGTTAGGCCTTGTAGAGTTAGTGCGTGTAGAGTTATAAGCTTGGTTCTACATGAGCTCTGATAACTTTTGACAGTGCGATTCATATGGTCTCATTTTGGCAACATTTTGCATGAAAACGTTTTTGGTTGGATTTCACTTCGTTTCATAAGTTGTTTGTGACAATTTTTTTTTATTATTATTATTTATAATAACAAATAGTCCCTATATCAATTTTCAAACCGCTAGCCCAACTTCAGACCTCTAGCGTTAAAATTTGTTGAAGTCTCATACAAACTTCTATCCCCTAGTTGAAGGGGTTGGAAGGGTTTGGTTTAGATAACATATTATCTCGAGAATTTTATTTATCTGGTATGATCCAAACCCAACTATTAAAAAAACAGTTATAATGGTAAAAAAAATGACGAAGCGCTTCGAGAAAAGGTAGGTAGTGCCCTTGCGCTCTCTGGCTCGTCTTGACAGAGGCACTACCGTACCGTACCCCTGGATGTTATGATTATTGATTTGTTAATGAAGAAAGTTCGGGTGTTTTGTATGAACATATTATATCAGTTGTTTACATTACTGATTCTTTTTAGTTTGAGTCAAAATGGCGCTTTCCAAGCATTAATTATTATTTATTATGCATGCGATCTTAATTTTTTTCGCTAGCTTGAGAAAGCACGTACGATTCCTAATTTGAAAACGTTAGGAATAATAAATAAAATTCTAATCAACTGTATAAATAAGTCGAATCAACGTCTACACAGAGATAGATATGAACGTTTTGTATCAAGTGAACCATTAGGTACATACCTACTAAAGCGCCATTCAGTTGGTAAACTACGTGGAATTTGTTATAAGACAAAAGTCGGGTCAGTATTAATCTCACCTAGCATTTCGGGGTGCTCTGCATCTTATTTATAGAGTCAAGAAAGTTAATGTGAAAAGTTTATCACTTTCACCGCATTTATCGCATTGACCGTAACACGTAACACATAGATACGGAAAGACCCATAGCTACAAAATACGATAATAAAACACTAATGGGATTCACCTACCGCGCTTTGAATAAGAGGCAAGAATTCAATATACCAGTCTATTTAAGAACGCTTATACTACCAAATTCGGTTATTTTTAATTAAATACTGTGGTAAGTTCCACTTGCACTAAATATACGTATAAAATTCTCTCGACACTGAAATAACTCAACGGCGCGGCCTTAGTTATAGGCTTTTCGGGACGCACAGCTATTTTCGCTCGTCGACTTTTTCGCTCGTTCACTACCGACAACTGGCAGCTTATTCAATAATACATATTGAATTAATGCGTTGCCTGTGTTTTATAGACGGCACTAGAATATAAAACGAGTATGAATAAAATCTGCAATCATTTTCATCCTGCTAATATTATATGTACCTACTTGCCTATTATTATCAATGTGAAAATTGTAAAGAAAAATGATTAAGATATTTTTTTGTTGTTTTGAAGTTTTCATGTTTAGATGTTTAAATGTTTGGATGTTTGAAATATTTAGATGTTGGGATGTTTATTTTTCAATAATGCACAAATAGCTAAAGAAATTACCATGAAATTTAACACATAGATTGAATTTATTCGGGATAGATATATGACATTTCATTCAGGAGCAAAGTGTTTCCAAGAGAGTTCAGAAATTCTACGCGGGTGATGTTTCAGGGAATAGGTAAGTAAAGTATATAAATCCAACACTGAGATAGGATGGAATAGTACATTGTTATCCTAGGGGTGAAAGTAATCCTCCTCTTTCTCCCGAGGATAACACTGTGCTTTTCATTACGAATGCAAGGAATGTCAAAATAAAAATAGGAATTTGCTAAAGAAAAAAATGAGTGAATTTTATTTTACATAAATCAACCATTAAGTGTGCTACTGGCCAGTAAGTATGCCCCCTATGACATAAAAAAAAAACTTGTTTCTGCAGTATCCAGCTGTCAGTTGAAAGCGATTCTCCCTAGGGCTGAAAAGTGTTACTTTCAACCCGCTTCTCAGGCAACTTCAGACCTACTTTCCGAGTATGAGTAATGAAAAATATATAAATCCAACACTGAGATAGGATGGAAAATGATTTATTTTATAACGGTGTTTAATGTTCCTTATAATCCGTTATCAAGCATCATATAAGTAAATATAATGTTGTTAAATTCCTACACGCTCAGTATTTTAACTTTTAAATCAAAAATCGGGATGACATCTCTATTATAAATTCGACGCTTCTAAAAGAGAAAACGGAAGATATTCTCGCTTTCTCAAATAGTACTTAATTAATTTTGCAATGTCATTGACCTCGTTTATCGCTCGTAATAATTTTCGTTTCATAAATTTAAGTATTTGTCTTACAATTAATTATAATTTGTACCGTTTCTTTGTTTTAATTACGATTTTTAAGCTAGCAGCTAAAAATATAATAAAAGATCCCGTTACATATCCACGATCCACCACGTTAGGTACACCATTATCTTCTTTCTATAGATAGCAGTAGTCATATGGGACTGTAGGCTTTAATGAATAGTTTTGTATAAGTAAAGTTACTTTGCGAAGGATCGTACACTTCAGAACCGTGACTCTACATTTTCTTACAAACCTTTTAGTAGCATAAAAGTTTCCGTAACAAATACCTAGCGAACTCGTGTTAGCAATCGCTATGATGAACCCACGGAAAAACCCTAAGGCTAAAGGTTTTTGTATCACGTAAAAGTATAAAAATATTCAACTTTTCCAGCGAGATAAATTATATTTTGATATGAAATTAATATTTAGCCAGTCCATGTTAAAAGAATATTAGTATTTTTGCTTGAATTGATATCTACTACTGAATTGATACTATAATAAAAGAGTAGAATCCGCGATTCTGTACATTGAATATTTTTACCTAAAATTGAGAGGAGTGATAAAGAAGAGTCGCCAAGCTCAAAAAAAGTTTTAAAATTCTTTTCTGTCGGTCTGTCTGTCTGTTCGCGATAATCTCCGAATCTACTGAACAGATTGTCATGCAGTTTTCACAGGTAGATTAAGCTTAGCCTGGAGCTACATATAGGCTTTGTTTCATTGAAGTCGGATGTCGGGAAAAAAAGTTGTTGTATAAAAACCTTTCGCGCGGGTGAAACCGCAGGGCACAGCTAGTTAATAAATAAGAGCCTTTCATTTTCAGAGTATATTATCTCCCTTATATTTGAGCGTGTTGTCAACGCTACGTGAGACTTGAGAGCAAAGCTATTGGAGAGCGTTTGATATTCAAAATCGCATGCCAAACTTGGAAGCTGTCGAGTTCATACGGAACGCTAACCAACCGGGAACACTCGCACTTGACCTATCTGCCAAGTATTGCATCATTTCTGCATTAAACATGTCTAGTACCTACCGCAGTGAGACACCAAGCAACACAAATCAAAAGAATATTTGCCAGTGATAGTAGCGAACTCTCAGCCAGTACATATGTATTAACAAGATCCACATTTTTTAGTTTCACGTTTAATAGATAGTTTTTACATAAATCCAGGCATCATCTCATTAAGCACACGCCAAATTTTTGGAGTTCACTCTATGAATTGATTTTTATATATAACTTCGGGTTATGAAAAATTATTTAGAGTAAAATCGAACGTTATGCATTATGGTCCGGCAGCCCACGCCTTGTTTTTTCAGTGAATAATGAAAGGCTGAATCTTCGTGAGTAGGTTCAGTTCGACGAGACGCCCGAGCTTCTCCTTCGTGAAAATTCTCTAAACGGGTAGTTAATGAAGTGCGCAGGTGAAAAACATGTCGATTGGGTGGGGTGTCGAAATAATCTAACTAACAGTAAGATTTTTTATCGAACATTATGTACTGTAGCCTATTAGAATAGTAAAAAAAAATCGATAGCTAGAAATACTGAAACGCGTCATTAATTATATACTGAAAAGTGGGCATATGAATAATCTGACGATTTAAGCGTGACGTAAGAGAGTTAGAGGACCACAAACTTGCAAAAAAAATCGCTTATTTACAAATGAGCTGGTCACACATGCGCAGTCAAAACTTTGGGCAACAAGTCGTTGTTATTTACAATATGCAGAGATAACAATAACAAAATAAATAATAAGAAGTAAACTCCAGTCGTGCATCGGAGCTGACACAGACACTTTTTTTTTTGTTTTTTATTGTTCTGTTTTTCATGTTTAATAGTATTTTTTTTATTTAATTTTTGTATGTCTATTAAGTTCTCAATTATCAATATAGGACCACAAACAGTTTAAAACAATATTATATTGTATAATAATATGTATAAGTGATAAATAATAAATAATTACCCTAATCTAATATTTGCTGATGGTTACAGTTTAATAGATATTATGAGTTTGTCTTTTGTTTTTTGTCTTGTAATTTGGCATTCTTATTATGTTGATCACTTACTTGCCACTCGGTGTTGGTATTAAGTAAACTATTAATATGAATTATCCTTAATAAATTGAGGAGAATACCATAAAGAAGCAACACAACAATTTCGTTGGTTATCTAATCTATTTTCGTGTAATAAGCACGTCATGTTTTGCCGCGGGGTGGCCATGAACGTATTAAAAATATTTATTTATTTATGTAAGTATATCTGTAGGTCCTCCGAGAATTGAGCATCGTATTACGGAACATCGTCATTTCATTTGGGTAGCAACTTTACCCGCCTCAGTAAACAGGAAGTAGACACACTCAGCTACTCACATAACATAAGTAATGTATTTACTTGGTACTAGCTGTTCCCCGGGGTTTCACTCGCGGTAATATCGGAGTTCCCGCAAAAATTCCGGGATAAAAAGTACTCTATGTCCTTCTCTATACCCCTGACAACGTGTACCTATGCAAAATTTAATGGTGATCGGTTCAGCCGCTCACGCGTGATGCCGTGACCAAGGGAAATAGGGACTCATTTTTTTAAGTATAGATTTAGGCAACAGATCGGATGGAATGTTTTGGTGCCTTGGTAGATGGGTCAGGTCACCTATAGGGTGCAACCTGTGTACCTACGTCCTACACATACTAGCTCCATCACATCGACCGAAACTCCAATAATAGCTGACTCCGCAGTTGAGGTAGCTGAAAAAAACACAAGAAATTATAATAGAGTAAAAGACCCATGATCCTGAAGTTTCACGCTTCTTCAGAGAAATTGCAAAAGAGAGTAAAAAAATTAACAGGAAACCGAAAAGGTATCAGTTCCATGACGCCATTACGATACAGCGAGAAAACATTGCCAGCGACGCATCTTCGGTAGGTATTAAGCTATGCAGATTGCAGAGGCCATAAGATTATTCAGTAGGTATATTTTATTTATATCATCATTACAAGGCTGCTTGTCGGAGATTTTCCGATATTTTTGTTAGTTTATTACTATTATTTTGGGTGCTTAATTAATAATTTATTTTCATAATTTTCCATTCATCCATTCAATACCATGCAGCCGTCGAGGTGTCCGCGGTTTCGGTAAAAGTAGCAAAAAAAGCATCTACATATATATCTACCAATAACAAAAAAAAAAAACCTAATGTAGGTACACGTTGAAACAAATTCAGTGAGTCGAGCGCTCCAGTTCAACTCACATCCAAGTAGTAATAAGCACAATGTGTGCACTACGCGTAAAACGTTGAAGTTGAATAAAGATGAACATATTTCTCACTCATGGCGTAAGCGAGGCGTTGAGTGCCTCCGCTGCGCGCTCAGCGACGCTCGGCGATGTCGTCTCCCCGCAATTTCTCAAACTGTAATACCACTTGATGTATTGGCACGTCGAACTCGATGGAAGACGTGTAGGTACGTTACATCTACTTGTATACCTGTTTGTACTTACCGATGATTTTTAGTCTGAGTCCTCATTTTTTTTGTCATTTATTAATAAATGCGAATCTTAACAGTATCTATCCTAGCTATCCTTCTCTTACAAATACAAATTAGAAAGTATTTCTTCAATATTTTAAATCGAATTCCTTTACAATTCTATGATGGTAGAAGTAGGAAGTAGGTGTTTTTTTATGATTTATAAATCCAACGAGGTGCTCAGTTAGCGAGCTCACAATAAGCAGCCGTGTTTAGCCGACCGCGTGATCCGTCGGTTTTATAGCTTACCTGCCAAGATGCCAAAACTGGATTAATGTGTATAGCTTTCCAATACCGTTGTCGGGAAGTGGATGGGTTGTGAACGCTTAATGTATACTAATATGGAAGTTTCTAAGTTCCTTTGGTATTTCACTATAGAAACCTCTTTGGTTAAGAAACAAAGTAACTAAGTAAGTACTAAGAGAGTTATACTTACCTGATAACTTGTATTAAATTATATAGGTACACGCTTCGTTTAATAATATCGATAGTAAATCAATATTGTGATTACGAATAATATTCACTTTCAAATTAATAGAGGAACAATAATACCATGGAGGACTGATATTACGTAATCATTTTTAATAAAATACCATTTTGATCTATGTTTGTACTTTACAAATCATATGATGACGGTTTTCTATCGTATTATTGCATTATTAAGATATTGTATACAATGATAAAATTATCTTCTCATAAAACTAATAAGGAAGCTAAATTGTTTTACTCATTTATATTTTTTATTAAACGGAATTTTTTTAATATATTTTCTTCTATACATATAAATAAAGTTGAAGTGTCTGTTTGTTATTTCAAATTAACAGCTTTTCTCTCAATTCATATGAAAGTAGTCTTATATAAAAAAATCAATGTCTTCAATGTTTTTCTGTCTGTCTATCCTTCTGTCTGTCTGTCTGTTTAGTCCGGCTAATCTCTGAAACGCCTGAACCGATTTTAAAGGGGCTTTTACTGGTAGATAGGTGATGTTATAAGGAGTAGGACTTAGGCTACTTTTATTTTAGAAAAAAATAGTTCCTTCGGGAATTCCGAAACTCACGCGGGTGAAACCGCGGGGTACAGCTAGTTGCAAATAAAAATCTAAGAATGTGTATAAGAACACGAAGAAAAGAAATAATTTGTTATTTCTCTTTGACTCTAACAATGTTATCAAATTAGATATTTTGTTCATTTTAATACGTAGTATAGCGCGCGGTTTAGGGTTAAACTAGGTATTCATGCGCGCCCGCACGGTTAAGAAAGTAGCTATAACGCGGGAGGGGAGCTCCGGCCCCGGCCTGTGGCGCCACCGCCGGCGCTCGCTCGCGACACTCGCCAGAGTCGCGCGCACGACGCAGTTGCGAGCGCACGTATGTTTGTTACCACGTCCCGCAGCTCTCGCTCGCTCCCAATTCGCCAACCAAACTGAACTTATATTATTAATGTATGGTGATTGTGATCAATAAACTAGTATACAAACTAGCTACAGTGGCGCCCAACTAGTGGCCTTAAAGTTCAACGTGCGTCGTTAAGTTTAAGGGACTCCACGAATCATTTTATCAGTGTGTTCGTCCAGTGATAATCGCGACGACATGCCACGTACGACACGTACGGCTCAAGCGGCCGCAGTCGGAAGACGCCAGCCGGAAGACGCCAGTTCTTCAGACGAAGGTTCTTTGGTGGAGTCGCGCGCTCGTGGAGGCGCCGCTCCCACCCACGACACCGAGAATGAAGACGCACCCGAGACGCGCGCCCAGGGGGGCGCCGCTCCAGACCCCGACTGCGCGATCAGCGGAGGCCGCAGCGGAGTACCCGCTCACTCCGCATTGAATACCGAGCGGCTCATCACTACGATGATGGAATCGTTCGCCAGAGTGCAGGCGGAGACCAACCGCACCCTTGTGGAAACACTCAAATCACTTCATGGCAACCAGTGGAACCCCGGTCTCGCGTCGACTCCAGCGGCATCGCCCACGGCGAACGCACCTGCAACATCCGGCGGTAACTTTTCGAAGTGCACCGCGAGGTTCGACGGACAGTCACGCGACGCCGAGGTACTCGAAGCATTTATAGACGCAGTGGAGGTGTACAAGGAGTGTGCCGACGTGACGGATGAGCACGCACTACGCGGCCTCTCCATGTTGCTGACCGGCGACGCGGCGGTGTGGTGGCGCGGCGCGCGGCCTGCCGTCGGCTCGTGGCCCGACGCGCTGGCACGCTTGCGTGCTACCTACGGCGTGCAGAAGCCCGCTTACCGTATACTGCAGGAAGTATTCGCGTGTGAGCATAGTGAGTGTGAACGTGCAGAGGTCTTTATATCTAAGGTACGCTCTTTATTAGTTAGATTGCCTTATGTAGTGCCTACAGTGATGCAAGTCGATATTATTTATGGTTTACTACATCGTAGAATACGCAAACGATTGTCGCGTGATACTATTTGTAAGATCGATGATTTGTTAGAGAAAGCGAGACTTGCGGAGGATAATATATCGGAACTAAAAATATCGAACGCGTCCTCGAAATCATCGAATATACCTACTACGGCGGCGTCCGATCGGAACGCTACTACGAGTTCGGGCGCTACTACCGGTTCGAAACTCACTTCTGACTCGAGCGAAGTTTCTAAGCGTATTCGCACTAGATGTTCATTTTGCAAGGCATTTGGTCACACGATTGATGACTGTCGCAAAGTTAATAATAATAAAATAGATAACGTTAGTAAGAATACTCACCCGATCCGGTGCTATGGATGCGGTCAGCCAGGGGTAGTTAGGTCGAAATGCGAAACGTGTTCGAATAAGCCCGCACGCGCTGTGCCATCCGAGTTCAACATCGTGAAAGGGGATTTTTTCTCTAATTCGTCATCGCACCCTTTGATTAACATACGTGTAGTAGGTAAAGAAGGAGTCGCGATTGTAGATACTGGGGCTACGCATAGTGTGGCTAGCCCATTATTGTATTCTCTATTGTTGAATAGTGGTGTTAATTTTCAAGACACCATTCGCTACATCGGACTCGCCGATGGGTCATGTCACCGGAAGATGATTAAGATCGCGACAATACCCGTCACCCTAGGTAGTCGTATAGTTGAAACCGATTTTATGATATTTCCCGGTGACGACACTAGGACTCTTTTAGGCCGCGACTTTATAGCTAAATCGGGGATGGTTGTAGACATAGCCCAGGAGTCATGGTACTTCGCAGATAGTCCAGGAGACCAGTTCCCATTCGAAAAGTCCTATGTACTGAAGAACACACCCGTGTTACATATGCCCACCTGTGAGGTATCACTGCGCGAAGATGAAGGTACGAGTTTATCACCAGAGCACAGGGCCGTACTCAACGAGTTCCTGCAAAGCAGAGCCGGCCAGTTCGCTCCAGATGGACCTCCCACTGACTTTGCTGTTCATCAGATCAAGGTAAGTGACACACAGGAACCTTTGGCTTCTCCACCTTATAGACTATCCCCGCCTAAAAGAGAGGCGCTTGAAAAGGAGTTAGAGAAGCTTGTCAGCTCCGATGTTATCGAGGAGTGCGAGTCACCATGGGCATCCAACGTAGTTCTCGTCAAGAAGAAAGACGGCAGTTTTAGACTATGCGTCGACTACCGCAAGCTCAACGCGGTCACAGAGCCTGACCGTTACCCGCTCCCAAGGATCGAGGACATCCTTCATGAGGCGAAGACTGCTAAATATATGACTACCCTCGATCTTCGAGCAGGCTATTTTCAGGTGCTGGTGGACCCTAACGATAGGGACAAGACAGCATTCACCACACCGCTCGGAACTTATAGGTTCAAACGCATGCCTATGGGTTTACGGAATTCGGGGGCTACCTTTCAGAGGCTTATCGACAGATTCAAGTCGAACTTACCAGGTACTACTTTGCTCGCTTATCTCGACGATCTGCTGATTCTATCTGATGAAAGTTTCGAGAAACATCTCGCTGACCTTACCTCAGTATTCGACCGACTTGCCCTATTCAACTTAAGAGTAAACCGTGCCAAGAGTCATTTCGCCAGGGGTTCGGTAAAGTTTTTAGGGCACATTATTATGCCAGGTGGTATACATGTCGACCCAGAAAAGACCGCAGCAGTCGCAGACATGCCAACCCCCCGAAACGTGAAACACTTAAAATGTTTTCTACAAACCTCCAGCTGGTTCAGGCGCTTTATCCCTGACTACGCAGAGGTCGCCAAGCCGTTGACAGCGCTACTAAAAAAGGCAAGTATCTGGCAATGGAGCTCAGAACAACAGACTGCTTTCGAGCAGATCAAACAGCTTCTGGTGTCCGCACCTATTCTTCGGCAGGCCGATGCGACGTTACCTTTCGTCCTTCGAACCGACAGTAGTGGGTACGCTCTCGGAGCGGTTCTCCTCCAGGGGGAGGGGGCTGACGAGCGTCCAATAGAGTACGCAAGCCGCCTCCTGACAGCAGCTGAAAAGAATTATAGCACGACGGAGAGAGAGGCTCTGGCTGTCGTTTGGGCTGTATCCAAATTCAGGGGTTACATAGATGGGGCCGAGGTCATAATTAGATCAGACCATCAACCGCTTAGGTGGCTGATGAGCATGAAGTCTCCGAGTGGCCGTTTAGCCAGGTGGGCCCTTTGTCTTCAAGAATATAACCTTAAGATCGAGTACACGCCAGGTAAGGCTAATGTCGTTGCAGATACGCTGTCACGACCAGCATGTACCGGGGATGCCGAGTGCGATTTGTGTTGCACTACAGCTGCAGCTGACATGCCTTCTCGCGGTGCTAAAGACCAGCGCGAAAATCAATTAAAAGACCCAGAGGTGAGAAAGATTGTTGAAGCCCTAGAGTCCGACGATCCGTTTAGGGGGAGAGTGTGGGCAGACAGAGGGTACATACTTACTGAAGGTGTACTTTATAGGTATTGCCCCGAAAATGAGGAGCATGACGACGCCAGCCTGGTGGTACCAGAACACGAGCGCGCCAAGGTAATGGCCGAATACCATGATGCACCCACTGCAGGTCACATGGGTGCCGAACGCACGCTACGGCGTTTAGTTGGTAAATATTACTGGCCAGGGATACGCTCCTATGTCACGCAGTACGTGAAAAACTGTGTAGCTTGCCAGCGCTATAAGGCGGATAACAGGAAGCCTGCTGGGCTGTTACAGACGCCCGTTTCTGCTCGCCGGTTCGAGGTGCTATCCGTGGACCTATTTGGTCCTCTCCCGGAAACGGCGAAAGGACATAAGTGGATATTCATAGTAGAGGACGTCTGCACACATTGGGTAGAACTGTTCGCACTCACAGCGGCTACTAGTGAGGAATGCGCTAAAATATTAATATCGGAGGTGTACTTACGATTCGGTGTCCCTAGGCGCTTAATTAGCGATAATGGAGTCCAGTTCATTAGCGAAGTCATGCAGCAGACCTGCCACGCAATGGGGATTTCGCAATCATTTACATCGTATTATCACCCTGAAGCAAACCCAGTGGAGCGCAAGAACCGTGATCTCAAGCCGCAATTGTCAATTTTGGTAGGGAGAGATCATCACACGTGGGACGTTCACCTGCCCGCAATTCGGTTTGCGATGAATTCAGCGGTCACGTCAGGTACGAGCTATTCTCCCGCCTACTTGAATTTTGCGCGAGACATGCGTGCGCCCGCTGATGTCCTGCAGGAGATGCGCACTATTGTGGAAAACGACGGTTATGTAGGTGACATAACCGATTACCTAAAGGGGATCTCGTCAGTGCTGATAGACGCTCGCGACGTGTATGAGAGCGCCCAGGCGACACGTAAGAGGTATACGGACGAGCATCGCCGACCAGCTCCGGATTATCAGGTGGGTGATCTGGTACTGTTAAAGACACAAGGGGCCAATGACACAGGGAAAGGGCAAACCCCTAAGTTTATTCCCCGCCGTGATGGTCCGTATAGAGTTAAGGCCGTAGTCAGCCCGGTTTCTTATATTCTCGAGCGCGTTAGCGATGGTACGGTGCTAGGTAAGTACCACGCGTCAGTATTGACTCCTTTCGTTGGTCGCATCCAAGCCCCGGTTCAGGAGAAACGTCGGAGGGGGAGGCCTCGTAAGAACTAACCCGATCGCGAGGGCGTTCGTTCGGGTTAGAGGGGGAGACTATAGCGCGCGGTTTAGGGTTAAACTAGGTATTCATGCGCGCCCGCACGGTTAAGAAAGTAGCTATAACGCGGGAGGGGAGCTCCGGCCCCGGCCTGTGGCGCCACCGCCGGCGCTCGCTCGCGACACTCGCCAGAGTCGCGCGCACGACGCAGTTGCGAGCGCACGTATGTTTGTTACCACGTCCCGCAGCTCTCGCTCGCTCCCAATTCGCCAACCAAACTGAACTTATATTATTAATGTATGGTGATTGTGATCAATAAACTAGTATACAAACTAGCTACAGTAGTTAATTAAAATTTCTATATAGCTACCAGCACAATTATCTATAATATATAAGTCTAACTGTCTCACGCGATTTTTTACCCGCGATAATTTCGGAGTTCCCGCGGGAATTCCGGATTACAATATAGCCTATGTTACTCAGTGATAATGTAGCTTTCTAATGGTGAAAGAATTTTTGAGATCAGTCCAGTAGTTTTTGTGTTAAATCTTAACAAACAAACAAAAAGTGAAATCTTTCCTCTTTATAATATTAGTATACGAGTAGACTGGTATTAGATGTACGCTTTATTGAACATTTAAATTGTAGAATTAGCCCTTTGAAGTAGGTAGAAAGTTTTCTAGTATACACTCGTAGCTCGTAGCATTTCGCGTAGAGCGGCGGATGTTGTTCGTAGCTGGGGCGGGGGCGGCTAGTGTCTACGAGTACGTCCGCTCCGCTCGCTTTGCTCGTCCGCTGGTGGCAAGTGGTGACCGGCATCCGCCCTGAGCCACTCCGGACGGTGGCTAAGTGGTCTGTCCGGAGTCGCTTACGTGTGATGGATTACTAGCTCGTTACAACCTAACACTGACCAGTTTACTCGCCAGTTAATTACATACGAAGCGCACTAGACATCTTCTTGCTTACTGTCTTGAGAAAGCCCCTTTAATGATCAAGAAGTAGATATATTATATGAAAGGTGAAGAACTCAACACTTACAACTTACAATTTTTTGTATCAATACAAATAAATAAAATTGAAGTGTCTGTTTGTAATTTCAAATTAACAAGCTTTTCACTTAATGCATACCTACGAAACGTATGCAGTACTTACATCAAAAAATATTTTTTTTAAATTTTTTCTCTGTCTGTCTGTCTGTTTGTTCCGACTAATATCCGAAATAGCTGGACCGATTTTGATGGGACTTTCACTCGCAGATATCTATAGTTATAAGCAGTAACTTAGGCTACTTATTATCCCAGAATTCCCGCGGAAACTCCGAAATTAACGCGGGTGAAACCGCGGGGAACAGCTAGTTCCAATATATTATTGAACTCGTTACCTAAGTCATCATGTACATACATCATATCCTTTAGATTAATCACAACTTAATATAGGTATTTTTAGATTCACGCATAGGAAACCTGGTTTTTATCCTGCAACTAAGAAGTAAGAACCCTTGCGGGAACCCTGAAATTCACACGAAACCCGGGAGAAAAAGCTAGTCCACATATAAAATTAATGCAATGAGAAGCTCACGAGCGGAATTCACGGAACGAATACATTTATTACACGGCTTAAGAATTTTGTCAGTATAATGAGAAAATACAATAACTGTTTAACGTGGTCCGCAAGACAAAGGAGCATAGGTATCATTAATATTTAACCAAGTAGCTTTGTAACTGAGAACATTTGCATTAGAAAGCGGTAGACTTTATTAAAACCTTTTTAAGCGACGCTCCGTTTTTTTATCTAGATACATAGGAATTCGTAATATAATAGGTTGCTTGAGATTACATCTTCAAGTCGGTACTTATATACAATCAGCTGTTCCCCGCTGTTTCAGCGGCGTTAATTTCGTAGTTCCCGCGGGAATTCCGGGATAAAAGGCACCTTATTTCCTTTTTTAAACGTGAATCGTGAATTCCAAATTGCGTAATGATGATCGGTTGAGTAGTTACCGCAAAAGCGTAGCAAACAAACAAAATACACATTTGCATTTATAATATTGGCAAGGATTATTGTTATACTCTTTAGCATTCTGCATTTTTATTCCAGGAAAAAAGTACCCTATGCTATATCCTTTTGTACCCTGATAAATGCAAAGTTTTAAGATGATCGATTGAGTAGTTAATGCAAGAAAGTGTAACTAACAAATAAACAAATAAAGTTACATTCGCACTTGAAATATTATTCTTTGTTGTGCCGGGATAAAGAGTATCCTATAAAAATTAAAAACTTCATTCAAACTTAGACTACGAACTTTGAAAACATCAGTTACCTAACTTTTTTGTTAGTACATATTTTGTAAAATCAATCACTCTACACTGGACACTTTGCCATAGTTAATTGACATTGATGATGACAATTCAAATAAATATAGTAAGGTACTTTAAACTTCCTTAAACTCACCGACAAAGGTGAGGGGTAATCCACAGAACCACAGGACAAAGTCTAATATTCTTTCACAGATAGAAAGCTACCAGTACAGTATTCCTAAGTAACATATTATGTAGTTTAATTCTTGTAGGATATTTCTTATCCCAGAACTGAAATTCCAAGGTAGTTCCCAAATTCTCGCTGGGAACAGCTATTTATGTAGTAAGTATATATTACATAGTTACTATAGGACTTAGAATATTGCGTAGACTGTTAATTTTGATTCAAGAGTTCCTGATGGAATCTCGTTTATGATGGCGGAACCACAGGTAACAGCTAGAATTGTGATGCAATAAACTGATAAATGGGAAAATCTTTATCTTAAGATTAATTGCTGCAGAATTTTCATCAAAAATTAGTGTTCACCGTGTTTTAAATATTCTATCTACTATAGATTTATTTTTGAATAAAATGTCTTAGAAAATATGATTTTTATAGCCAGTGTTATCTAGACACGCGGTCAGCGTGTCAAGTCAAGTTCAAGCAGACAGAACTGACAAGCAGCACCGTGTGTAATATTACACGAACCATTTGGAGCCACTTTTCACCCGCTCATAATTCCAAAACTATTTTACATAAACATGTCTAATTTGGCTCATGTATTAAGACTCGCGAGATAAATATGTGCTCCAAATTTCATAAGCACAGCTCCAACGGTTATTTAGATATTAACGTCCAAAAATCGTGATTTTTATCACTGACTGACCTATAGACCAAAATTATAACGCACTTCCAGATGACTTAGGAACTTGATATTTGGCATTAAGGTAGGCTTTTAGGCGTAAACAAAGGGAAAAATCTGAAAACTGGAAAAACTTAAAAAAAATATATAATTATTAATAATTAAAGTTTTTAGATTTTTCCTATCAAGAAGGTAATATAACAAAGTTAAGTATTTTAGTATGCAACTGGCTAATCAGAATTTCGAAATATTCTTAATGATGTATTTTACGTCACTCAATTAAACTGAGTCAAATACATTCGTTGTCAGCGCGAATTTTCCTATTTTCACTGGTTTATACCTATAAAACTAGTTATTCTCAAGTTAAAAGTGAATCAGAGTTTGTTTTACGTAGAATATAATTAATGAATATCTGTGAATATTTTCATCAGTTTACGGAAACATCACTTACATATTATTGACATTTGACATAGAAAGTTCTGTATGTAAAAAAGATGAATAATTCTTTTTCAAGTATAAAACCACTTGTGGATAGAGACGGTTCGGTATGGAATTAAACTCCGTATGTACATTAGGGTGGGTCACTTAAGTATGGAGAAAAAAAAAGTTTAGTTTTTATACGGGCACAGTGACAAAACGGTGCTAAATTATGAGTGTAAATATATTATGAAGTTTCATTGCAATCGGAATCAACCTTCTGCCTCCGGAATCATTTGGAAATCATCAACACATAATGGTTAAAAAAGGTCTAACACTATGGCATATTAAGTTACACTAATGAACACTATTTATAAATAAAAGTCTTAAATCCATAGTAAATATAGGTTTATTAAAGAGGAAACAATTTTTACTGGAAAAATTATAAAGAATAATTAATTATTAAATTGAAGGGTTAACTATGTGGCGAAATCTTTTTTGCTGTCGAATTTCGGCATTGCTTTTCTCGATTCTATCTGGGCTTTGATAAAATCTTCTGTCATTGTCTTATTGCATAAAGTGACTGAAGCTTCGGTCACAGCTTTAACTGCTCTTTCTACTGCTTGTGTGTGACACGGAAGACGTAATAAATCCAATTCTCCTGCTCCTTTTACTTGAATAAACAATCGGAGATTTTCTTCGGTTACAGATCTTAATAACGGTGGCTCAGTGATATTTGCTTGCCAATTCAAAAGGTCATAATATAATATAATCATGAACTCTCAAATAGGGAAATATAGTAGATTAACAAAAACCATTTGGTATTAATTTTATTATGAATAAGTACCTACTAATAGTTTCTGTACAAAAAGCAGTGATATCCCATCAAAAACATAAATGTGAAAGTGGAAGTCAAGTTCAGTATTAAGCTTAAGCTTAGTTGTCGACTTCACCGACAAAAGAATTGATATCTAAATAGGTGTCAAGTTCTGTAGATAATCCTGAAATATATTCAAAGGAGCATACAACTTGACTAGTTTTCACATTCAAGTTATCTTTAACTAGTCAAATTATGTATCTTCTTTATATTATTATGAGCAAGTTACTGTTTTTATACTGTAAGGTCAATAGATATTAATATTTCGTTTGCTAGTAAAAACAAGGCAATATCAAAAATATTTATACTATAGTTTGTAGCCAAATATAAGATAACTTGTGTGTGAAAACTAGTCGAGTTGTATGCTCCTTTGAATATATTTCAGGATTATCTACAGAACTTGACACCTATTTAGATATCAATTCTTTTGTCGGTGAAGTCGACAACTAAGCTTAAGCTTAATACTGAACTTGACTTCCACTTTCACATTTATGTTTTTGATGGGATAGCCAGTTTACTGTAAGGGCCTTAAGTGGAGACTAGATGTACAGTTGAAAAGTTATTAAATGATAGTAATAATTTCCTTGTGTCCCTCTTTAAGCCCCATCGTGCCGCCGCGCTGGATGGTTTACTCTTGTGGGAAAATGTTCAATATTAGCAGATTAACTCCGTCGGGGCCTCGGCTTCATAAAAATATATTCCAATATTCCCCTCGTTGCTCTCATAACTCTCGTAAGGAACGGCTCTCGCCGGGAAGTTTAAGGCGGACGATTGGAGAATAAAAATTGCACTTTTACTATGTTAAATTAAGTTTTTATTGTTGAATTTACGAGTCGTCGTAAAAAAATGTGTGTAATAATATAGCAATTATATATAGGAACGTGTATATTTTGCATGGAAAATGACATTTATGTAAGTGAGGGTGGGTGGATTTTAGTTTTATGGGCCCTCTTCACAATGGACCATGATGGCCCATTAAATGATCGTCCATCATCGCCTCCATGATCGGGTAACTCTCTTCACAATGGACCATGATGGCCCATCAAATGATCGCCCATCATGGCCGCCATGATCGGGCAACTCTTGATAAGACGTCTATCGTTGTTCATTGGGAGATGCTAATCAATGAAAAGGCTTTTACCTATTTTGTATTACCGGCATTATCTAATAAAATAAAAAAGCTTAACCGATTTTTATAGAGAAGTCTACACTGTACCCGAGACAACTACGCACTGAGTAATCGGCGATTGTATGGACGCGCACGTAATCATGGGCCATCATTCTTTTGTTGTACCGACAGTTCACCGATTGATTACCACTGCCGGCGATGATGGTCACGCATAGGCAATCATGCCCTATACACTTTTAACTTTAACTCCTAATGTCTCTATAGTCTGTACCTGCCGTACGTAGTTTATTGCTGGTTACGGCTGATTGTTCTCACATAATTAAAGTTGGGTTACCACTAATATTATACATATTACAATTTTAAACTAACAGCGTGCTGCTGTTGAGTTTGTTGTGCAGCTTCTTCTCTTCAGCCATAGCACTAGGAAGCTGTGAAGGGTGGATATTTTATGGGAGCTGTCAACTGTAAACTGTAATTGTATTGACGTCAAAAAGAGCCACATTATGAGCCTAATTTGAATAAATGATTTGACTATTGACACAAACCCAATATGGTCCATTGTAAAGAGGAGTCATTAGATTTTAGATTGTGACCACTAGATAATAATAATAAGACCACTAGATAATTATTATTTATGATTCTCTGGAATCAATGTATTACTAATCCACGCATTTATCACATCGTGATATAGTACATACATATTATATGCATTCGTACTATATAGATACATAGCATGAAAGGAGAAATTAGTTTTTTTTTTATTTTTGTTTTGTTCTGACCTTTAATCCTTTTGAACTGGAGGCACTTAAGTATATTTCGTCTTTTTCTACTAATTTTAATTTATTGGGAAAATTTTAAACTTTTTTGTGAGTAACTCTTTTGATATTATATTCAATAGTGACTTAAACTTAAGTACACCTTAGTCTATTCCTATTCCTTTGACTATATAATATAGTCATGCCTACACTTGTTTACGACGGCACGTAAAGAAATTACCCCATTTTTACCATGTGTATTGCCGAGTATGAAACTTTAAACATTTGAATATTATGTTAGCTATCGGAAATGGAATGTTAGAAATATAGTTTCAAAACGTTACGCAAATAATATACGCCAACGTTATTCGAAGAAATTTCTCATTTTACGGAAACGGAAATTTCAAATTATGTATCTTCTTTATATTATTATGAGCAAGTTACTGTTTTTATACTGTAAGGTCAATAGATATTAATATTTCGTTTGCTAGTAAAAACAAGGCAATATCAAAAATATTTATACTATAGTTTGTAGCCAAATATAAGATAACTTGTGTGTGAAAACTAGTCGAGTTGTATGCTCCTTTGAATATATTTCAGGATTATCTACAGAACTTGACACCTATTTAGATATCAATTCTTTTGTCGGTGAAGTCGACAACTAAGCTTAAGCTTAATACTGAACTTGACTTCCACTTTCACATTTATGTTTTTGATGGGATAGCCAGTTTACTGTAAGGGCCTTAAGTGGAGACTAGATGTACAGTTGAAAAGTTATTAAATGATAGTAATAATTTCCTTGTGTCCCTCTTTAAGCCCCATCGTGCCGCCGCGCTGGATGGTTTACTCTTGTGGGAAAATGTTCAATATTAGCAGATTAACTCCGTCGGGGCCTCGGCTTCATAAAAATATATTCCAATATTCCCCTCGTTGCTCTCATAACTCTCGTAAGGAACGGCTCTCGCCGGGAAGTTTAAGGCGGACGATTGGAGAATAAAAATTGCACTTTTACTATGTTAAATTAAGTTTTTATTGTTGAATTTACGAGTCGTCGTAAAAAAATGTGTGTAATAATATAGCAATTATATATAGGAACGTGTATATTTTGCATGGAAAATGACATTTATGTAAGTGAGGGTGGGTGGATTTTAGTTTTATGGGCCCTCTTCACAATGGACCATGATGGCCCATTAAATGATCGTCCATCATCGCCTCCATGATCGGGTAACTCTCTTCACAATGGACCATGATGGCCCATCAAATGATCGCCCATCATGGCCGCCATGATCGGGCAACTCTTGATAAGACGTCTATCGTTGTTCATTGGGAGATGCTAATCAATGAAAAGGCTTTTACCTATTTTGTATTACCGGCATTATCTAATAAAATAAAAAAGCTTAACCGATTTTTATAGAGAAGTCTACACTGTACCCGAGACAACTACGCACTGAGTAATCGGCGATTGTATGGACGCGCACGTAATCATGGGCCATCATTCTTTTGTTGTACCGACAGTTCACCGATTGATTACCACTGCCGGCGATGATGGTCACGCATAGGCAATCATGCCCTATACACTTTTAACTTTAACTCCTAATGTCTCTATAGTCTGTACCTGCCGTACGTAGTTTATTGCTGGTTACGGCTGATTGTTCTCACATAATTAAAGTTGGGTTACCACTAATATTATACATATTACAATTTTAAACTAACAGCGTGCTGCTGTTGAGTTTGTTGTGCAGCTTCTTCTCTTCAGCCATAGCACTAGGAAGCTGTGAAGGGTGGATATTTTATGGGAGCTGTCAACTGTAAACTGTAATTGTATTGACGTCAAAAAGAGCCACATTATGAGCCTAATTTGAATAAATGATTTGACTATTGACACAAACCCAATATGGTCCATTGTAAAGAGGAGTCATTAGATTTTAGATTGTGACCACTAGATAATAATAATAAGACCACTAGATAATTATTATTTATGATTCTCTGGAATCAATGTATTACTAATCCACGCATTTATCACATCGTGATATAGTACATACATATTATATGCATTCGTACTATATAGATACATAGCATGAAAGGAGAAATTAGTTTTTTTTTTATTTTTGTTTTGTTCTGACCTTTAATCCTTTTGAACTGGAGGCACTTAAGTATATTTCGTCTTTTTCTACTAATTTTAATTTATTGGGAAAATTTTAAACTTTTTTGTGAGTAACTCTTTTGATATTATATTCAATAGTGACTTAAACTTAAGTACACCTTAGTCTATTCCTATTCCTTTGACTATATAATATAGTCATGCCTACACTTGTTTACGACGGCACGTAAAGAAATTACCCCATTTTTACCATGTGTATTGCCGAGTATGAAACTTTAAACATTTGAATATTATGTTAGCTATCGGAAATGGAATGTTAGAAATATAGTTTCAAAACGTTACGCAAATAATATACGCCAACGTTATTCGAAGAAATTTCTCATTTTACGGAAACGGAAATTTCAAATTATGTATCTTCTTTATATTATTATGAGCAAGTTACTGTTTTTATACTGTAAGGTCAATAGATATTAATATTTCGTTTGCTAGTAAAAACAAGGCAATATCAAAAATATTTATACTATAGTTTGTAGCCAAATATAAGATAACTTGTGTGTGAAAACTAGTCGAGTTGTATGCTCCTTTGAATATATTTCAGGATTATCTACAGAACTTGACACCTATTTAGATATCAATTCTTTTGTCGGTGAAGTCGACAACTAAGCTTAAGCTTAATACTGAACTTGACTTCCACTTTCACATTTATGTTTTTGATGGGATAGCCAGTTTACTGTAAGGGCCTTAAGTGGAGACTAGATGTACAGTTGAAAAGTTATTAAATGATAGTAATAATTTCCTTGTGTCCCTCTTTAAGCCCCATCGTGCCGCCGCGCTGGATGGTTTACTCTTGTGGGAAAATGTTCAATATTAGCAGATTAACTCCGTCGGGGCCTCGGCTTCATAAAAATATATTCCAATATTCCCCTCGTTGCTCTCATAACTCTCGTAAGGAACGGCTCTCGCCGGGAAGTTTAAGGCGGACGATTGGAGAATAAAAATTGCACTTTTACTATGTTAAATTAAGTTTTTATTGTTGAATTTACGAGTCGTCGTAAAAAAATGTGTGTAATAATATAGCAATTATATATAGGAACGTGTATATTTTGCATGGAAAATGACATTTATGTAAGTGAGGGTGGGTGGATTTTAGTTTTATGGGCCCTCTTCACAATGGACCATGATGGCCCATTAAATGATCGTCCATCATCGCCTCCATGATCGGGTAACTCTCTTCACAATGGACCATGATGGCCCATCAAATGATCGCCCATCATGGCCGCCATGATCGGGCAACTCTTGATAAGACGTCTATCGTTGTTCATTGGGAGATGCTAATCAATGAAAAGGCTTTTACCTATTTTGTATTACCGGCATTATCTAATAAAATAAAAAAGCTTAACCGATTTTTATAGAGAAGTCTACACTGTACCCGAGACAACTACGCACTGAGTAATCGGCGATTGTATGGACGCGCACGTAATCATGGGCCATCATTCTTTTGTTGTACCGACAGTTCACCGATTGATTACCACTGCCGGCGATGATGGTCACGCATAGGCAATCATGCCCTATACACTTTTAACTTTAACTCCTAATGTCTCTATAGTCTGTACCTGCCGTACGTAGTTTATTGCTGGTTACGGCTGATTGTTCTCACATAATTAAAGTTGGGTTACCACTAATATTATACATATTACAATTTTAAACTAACAGCGTGCTGCTGTTGAGTTTGTTGTGCAGCTTCTTCTCTTCAGCCATAGCACTAGGAAGCTGTGAAGGGTGGATATTTTATGGGAGCTGTCAACTGTAAACTGTAATTGTATTGACGTCAAAAAGAGCCACATTATGAGCCTAATTTGAATAAATGATTTGACTATTGACACAAACCCAATATGGTCCATTGTAAAGAGGAGTCATTAGATTTTAGATTGTGACCACTAGATAATAATAATAAGACCACTAGATAATTATTATTTATGATTCTCTGGAATCAATGTATTACTAATCCACGCATTTATCACATCGTGATATAGTACATACATATTATATGCATTCGTACTATATAGATACATAGCATGAAAGGAGAAATTAGTTTTTTTTTTATTTTTGTTTTGTTCTGACCTTTAATCCTTTTGAACTGGAGGCACTTAAGTATATTTCGTCTTTTTCTACTAATTTTAATTTATTGGGAAAATTTTAAACTTTTTTGTGAGTAACTCTTTTGATATTATATTCAATAGTGACTTAAACTTAAGTACACCTTAGTCTATTCCTATTCCTTTGACTATATAATATAGTCATGCCTACACTTGTTTACGACGGCACGTAAAGAAATTACCCCATTTTTACCATGTGTATTGCCGAGTATGAAACTTTAAACATTTGAATATTATGTTAGCTATCGGAAATGGAATGTTAGAAATATAGTTTCAAAACGTTACGCAAATAATATACGCCAACGTTATTCGAAGAAATTTCTCATTTTAACTGTAGTTTTCAGCTTAATAGCTCTAGTAAGCATCTAGTTGTTTGTACTCATAAGTAGGAACAGTTATTAATTAACTCGAGTTAATAATAATAGTTAATTTAGTTCTGTAACTAGTTTAGAAAAAAAGAAACTTTGTCTTCCGTTCTATTGGCTTATCTATACGTTGGAAGTAAAATGATGATGAAGTTTGGAAGCCAGTGATTGTACGGATCTCAGACCAAATAAAAACTAAAGACGGAACGAGTAGAACAAACAAGTGAAGCCCGGAAAAAGACACCACGCCGTGAACGTACACAGAAACACGCACACACTTACAAGCAAAAGACACCATACCTTTTAGTTTGAGCTTCTCCTGCTAGTGGAGGTGACGCAATAATTAAGTTAGAAAAATGCCATATTGAGTCGTCAATGGTCAAAAAATAAAAAACAGCATGGAATCACTTATCACCAGTAAGTAAACTTAGCAAATCATACACTTTCCTAATCACCACATGCATACACATTAACCGGCTTTACTTCGTTGTTCGAGACGTTTCGTCTTTTTGGTCTGAGGTACGTATATGTTAATTTTTGCTTGTAACAATAAATTAAAATTATTATTATAATATAATTATAATAAAACAATTACAGCAATTTTTTTTAAGTAGTTAAGTAAGCTTGGTTGCAAATGCCAAAAAACGGCCGATTTTATTTCAGTTTTAGTATTTATCTTATAGCTATTCTACTATCAATTTGTTTTTAACATTTGAAACTATAAACGATTCTGAAGTTAAGGGGTTTTACTTCTATCACATGTTTTATTTATATATTTATCCATTCTGAGCTCTATCTTAACTAATATTATAATAGTTTGTTTGTTACGCTTTTACGCCTTAACTATGTAACCAATTTTCATGAAATTTTGCATACTGCACTTAAGAGTAGGTACTTTCGTTGTAAAATTCCCATGGGAATTCCGACATTAGTTCTTTTAATATTAGTATATTACATTTGCAAACATTGTAAACATATACATTTTCATCTTTTTGACTATCCCAAACTTGTTTTAATTGAAAAGACTTGAATATAAAAGCACATAATAAGACATTTCATTATACCAAATCAAAGAGTCGTAAAGGATCCGAACTGGGGAGCGAGCTAATCATGGCGGCGGCGCTCTAAGCCTTTCCATGTCTTAAGTGATGCAAATTAGCAAAGTTTGAGATTGCAAATGGGCCTTCACTTTATCCAATGAGTTTAGGCGACACTTCAAAGTCAAAAGTCAATCTGCGCACCGCGTAACTCTTGCTATATAATACGGGCACCCATAAGATAGAGATATTCACACAGGAATAAAAAGATAACTATAGGTACACATACTATGTATGTATGTATACACATATTATACTAGCTGTCCCGTGCGGTTTCACCTGCGATAGTTTCTGAGTTCCCGCGGGAATTTTGGATTACACAATAGCCTTGGTTACTAAAGGGTAATGTAGCTTTCTAATGGTGAAAGAATTTTTGAAATCGATCTAATAGTGTTTAGTTAAACAAATAAACGTAACAAATAAACAAACAAACAAAAATCAAATCTTTCCTCTATAATATTAGAAGGTATAAATGCATGAGCTAACGCCTGTGGTTGAGGCTTCAAACGGTTCTGTCCGGTATGGGTCGGCAGACCCTATAGACCTCCATTTGCTATATTCTTACACTCCTTCAGTTGAGTTGGTGACCCTTTCGGCAGAGCATGCAAGAAATATGTATTATTATTGTGTACAAATTTAGATTAGGCATTGCTTATGTTTGTTCCTTTTTCTTGTGTGTTGTGCTGAAATAAATGTATTTTCTTCTTCTTCTTCTTCTTCTTCACCTCGGCCACATTCATTATGATGATATTAATTAAGTAATTCATTATTATTATGAGTCACTGTTACTTGATAAATAAACTACTCTATTCTATCATTCATGATGTTTACCTTGGACAACCCTTTCTGATATATCTTTTAACACTAAAAAGACGGAAACTGGAAATTTGTTACTAAATAAATTTTATAATTATTATGTCATCGGAGTAAAGAAACGAACTTAAAAAGTGTCGATTCTCTACTTTGTGTTTACCTCAGCTGATTACGTTTCATGTTTAATTACGTTCATTTATTTATTTAGCTAAACGAAAGTATAAAAATTTTGTTTAAATTTAAAAGTAGGTACCTAATCAAATTAAAATGTATCTTCTTTGTTTCTCTATGTACCTATAAAGCTCCAGATCCGTAGCAGAGGTTACAACAAATGTCGTCTATCGTTTCATTGTAATGGTAATCCTTCGCTGTTGAGAATCTGTAATGAAATTCGCGGCAGTTGAGAGCGATTTCAGTTGATTAATGTCAGTCCCTTGGAGCCCAGGCGGAAATTAAGGATCCTTAACGAAGTTTATTGCACTTTTTGTTAACTTGTTTCCTAATTAATCCAAAGCAACAAGTGTCTTACAAATTTTCAGAAAAATGTTAATTTGAAACCCGATGTTTTTATGTTCTAATTGTTTCGTTACAGAATTCCGTCAAGTACCAACGCTGTTGTTTTTTATTTTGCCTGAAGTATTTTATAATTTAACCTAACACCACATAGAATTATTTGGCATAGATAGGCTTTCAGTGCACGCAGAGTCATGGAAGCGAAAGTGTGATGAAAACTTTATTTCGACGATTGACGATTCTGGAACCATCGAGCTCATCCAATGGAGTTAAATTGTAGGAACTGATACTTTCTGATAGCATAAATGGTATGATATAGGCAGATCAACGTTAGTTTGTACATACTTATTATTGCTATAAGTACTGTCCATCACACATGCTGACCAGGGTCTGAAGATGGAGACGGAGGATTGCCACTCGAACATGAAGGAAACTACAAAGATTGTCGGTTTTGTGCGCGCTTGTTTTGTTCTAATGAGTATCTTCCATTTCTCATGTTTAAGTTGATTTTTGTATTTATACTTATTTAACTTAAAAAAAAGATCGGGATTTTTTTGGTATTAACAACTATATAGCTGTGCCCCGCGGTTTCGCCCTCGTGATTTTCGGAATTCCCACAAGAACTATTTTTTTCTAAAATAAAAGTAGTCTTAGTTACTCCTTATAACATCACCTATCTGCCAGTGAAAGTCCCGTTAATATCATCTAGTCGTTTCGGATATTAGCCGGTACAAACAAACAGACAGACCGACAAGAATAAAAAATAAACTTATTATGGACCTACCTGCCGTATACCTATACTTGCATATTATGCATTTAGTGAACAATTGTTAATTTGTAATTATAAACAGATACCTGCTTAAATTTTGTTTATATGTATACAACGTGTTAATGAATTATCTGAAAACCTGGTACACCCCATTTAAAAAAATAAACATTAATATGATTAAAAAATATTTTATGTCGAAAAAATTTATACTTTAAAAGTTATTTAACATTAATTTGGAGCTGGTGACCTATCTACGAAATTCCAAGCGCTACGCCACGCCCGCGCCTACCGGGAATTTCTTTGCTACGGGCGGCGCGGCGTACGCGCCAAATATTGTATTATAAATAATTTAGACATGGGCTAGTGAAAATGAAAAAAAATATAACCTATATTAAAACATAGTGCGATCAATTCGCTAGTCGATTCTGAGCAAACTACTTTCTAGTTTTCAGTTAATTCATTAACACGTTTTAGATGTATAGATAACAATAGATCAGACCTTTGAGGGTAAAAAGTGTGACACGCGAGTAAAAAAGTAAAAATCGCGCGGTTTATAAAACTTGAGATATGATATCATGTGTATTTATGATTTTTCTAGTAATGATAATGATGATTCTAGTAATCAAAATAAAAAGGCTTCTTTCTTTCTTTCTTTCTTTCTTCTTTCCGACTTTCTCCTTTCCAATAAATTTAATAATTATGTGAACATAAATGTTCTGGATGATAAGATATTTAACACGCAGATAATTTATGTGTACAATATGTATAATGATATTTTTTTTAGCTTTGCAATTCTAATTGGTGCTTTTATGGCTTCACACTTCGACGATTATTCTGAAAATATCAGAATTTTTATGTCTTTAAGAACTTTGATTAGATTTGATTTAAAAATATACTATTTCAACCTTTAGACCGTTTTACTTCTTATTAAGTTAATGCTCGTATTGATCATGACTTTTACATTTTTGTGCCACAACATATTAAGTGGCTTAATGATTTTTTAACTAACCAGTAGGTGGATGTTCCCCGCGGTCTCGATAAAAAGTACCCTGTGACTTTCTCTGTATCCCTGACAACGTGTATGCAAAATTTCATGCTGATTGGTTAAGTCGTTAAGGCGTGGAAGCTAACAAACAAACTCACTTTCACATTTATTAATAGTTAGGATTTACATAACTTGCGAAAATAATAATAATAATATCTACCTAATAATAATAATCCACTTCACAACGCACAGATCTACTTGATCCCACACTAAGCTATAAGCTTGTGTCGTGGAAACCAAGCAAACGTGGTATATAAAACATATTATTACATAGATATTATACTATAGATACATAATATATACAACGTGTTAATGAATTAACTGAAAACCCGATACACCCCATTTAAAAAAATAAACAATAATATGATTAAAATATATTTTAGGTCAAAAAAATTTATACTTTAAAAGTTATTCAACCTTAGTTTGGAGGTGACCTATCTATGAAATTCCAAGCGCTACGCCCGCGCCTACCGGTTCGATTTTTTTTGCTGCGGGCAGCGTACGCGCCAAATATTGTATTATAATAGTTTAGACATGGGCTAGTAAAAATAAAAAAACATAGCCTATATTAAAACATAGTGCGATCGATTCGCTTGCCGATTCTGAGCAAACTACTTTCTAGTTTTCAGTTAATTCATTAACACGTTGTATAGAAGCCCAGACTGGAAAACGGAACCCTGTGTTCATCCCACAAAGTCCACCCCCACCGGGAATAGAACCCGGAATCCCTTGATTAGCGGGTAGGCATGGTGACCTACTGCGCCAACCGGTTCGTTGATATATTGTTATCATGATTGCGTCGTCGCGAAATTAATAAAATAGTAGGTATACCAACGAGATATCTACCTACTATCCATCGACAAGGGTCAAACATGCTTTGTCCACTATAGAAATACATTAAATCAAGCAAGTATTATACTTTAGCATCACAATATGCCCGATATTGGTATTACAATAAACATCCTTCATATTATACGTAATACTGGTAGTCTCAGTATATATGTAGGTATAATATGTAGCTATGTATCAAAAGTTATAAGGGATATTTTAATGATACTTGAGGACGTCGCGCGTCGGGTGGGATATTTATACTGGGCCATGCTTCACTATAACCAACAACATTTTCAGGTCATCGCGTCCTCGTCATCATTGTAACACAATCTCAAACGCTCCAGATGACAACAAATTACAAATAGAATCCTATATGCCGTAAAACAAATTGTATATTTTTGGGAGTGAATCTGTTTTTTTGTGGAGCGCGTTGTCGTATACGCGGCGTGTTATGATCATAGTGAATTAGAAATCTGTAGGCGAAATAGTAGATTATGCACCGTGGGAGTAAAGTACTGTCTTACGTCACCGGCGGCATATTGAACCCTGAGCGTTACGATGGACTCTAGAACGCTCATTTTAAATACCCTCGCTACGCTCGTGGATTAACTAATCCACGAGCGTAGCGAGGGTATTTAAAATATAACTCCCGAGCGAAGCGAGGGAGTTATGTAGAGTTCTGAGTGAAGCGAGGGGTTTAAGCTGCCCGTGACGAAGACAGGCTTTATCCTCGAGGTGCATACTCTACTTTTCATACCTACTGCGAGACATAAACCCTCTTTACACGGGCAGACGGTTTATTCGAAAATAGAACTGGCCACCATAGGCAGATCACATAAAAAGAAAACCAAAGGCTAAGAGTTTTCCTGCAAATAACGTTCCAAACTCAAATCACTTTACTCCCTTGGGAGTTTCATACAACATTACCTCCCTCTCTTGGGTTGGCATGTAATGCCTTGCTTTAAGTTGAGATTGCGTGATATTGGACATTATCGAGCAGGTGGTATGAAAAAGCATTAACCGCGACTTTCTGCCGAGCTTCTTGCTTACACGACTGATGCCACCGTCAGAGTAGGTAATATCAAAGGAATAGCTGGTGATGTCGGTCGGTGGCGGATCAAATATTTGCGAAACAACAAAGAACTAGCTGGTCATATCGCCTTAGTCATTAATCACTCCTTTATATACGTTAGCACAAAGCGCAATATTGCCGTTCACCCGTAGACGGCGTTTTACTTATAAACACACTGCCTTAATGACCTTTTAAAGCATTAAATGAAAATCGATAAATGCAAACTCGCTGCGATAGACACTCTATTCAAACACGTACACCTATCATCATAGCTATAGTCTTAAAGTGGTCGAGGGTAATGCTTTTATACAATGGACGACAATTGACGTTAAAAATATTCAACGGCTATTAGTTTTGAGCATTTATTTTGTGTAAGTTATTCCGTAATATTTAACCATTTAATCTACTAATATTGAAACATTGACTCGTAATTGTAAAAAACATATTTCAATCTAGTTTTATTTACAATTCGAGTACTAGAATATTAATTATAAAACTAGATAGGTAGTAGATACCTTCCTAATATGATACAGAAGAGATAACCTACCTTCAAAACTTCTTTAGGTAAGTTTTCTAAATGAATTTGATAAAATATAAAAAATAAAATGTAAAAGTTTTAAAAAATAGGTACGTCGGTTTGTAAACGTTGTTCACGGAACAGCATAGAAGAATATTTATATAAAACTGTTTCAAAATCAGTTCAAACGTTTCATATACCCATCTAAACTAAAAGCATAATTTAGTGACGTCGTAGGTGGTTTGTTCCTTCATTGTTAGTTTCCAAATCTATACTCTTCAATAGAGAAATAAAGCAATAAAGCTATTAAGGGTAATTTGATAGCTTTCAAACAAAACCATTTTGTTGCTTATATGATGTAAAAGTAACAATTATTTCAAACATATACTGCAGATTGAGGTATGTATTAGATATTTTTAAAACGCGATACTGATACTAACAAATGGACACAGGATTTGGGTAGTTTCCAGGGTATGTAAATCAAAATTGTAAAAAGTTCGTCAGTTAGAAAATAAAAATAATAATTATCTAATATAGACACGTATTTTTTGCTTTTTCAAATTAATGTAAATATACATAGATAAAGCGCATTAAAGTTAAGGGTGGGGGACTCGTGACGTCATTATTCGGTATAGGTAAGCCCCGTACAAACTGCACCGGGTTGTGACGCCACGCGAAATTTCAACTCTATGTATCGCCGTTATTTTTCGATTACGTAAAAAAAAGTAAAAATATGTGTCCAATATTTTTTATTAAATTACACGATTGACTAAAAAAAACTTAGTCAAGTAGTCAATTTGTTAAAAAGTTTGAGAAAGTTCATAATAATATGTATGTAATAGGTATTAAGTTCACCTTTGATGTTTAATAAAAAAAAATTAAAAATTAAATGTATGTATGTACATATTATATTCACTCACGCTTTGCTAAGTTGCATAGTTTATTAGTCGATATTGTAAACTATAGGTCCGACTATAGGTAGTACTATACACAGGAAGTTGGTACGTGAGACTCGTTTAATTTTTGAGTAATTTGCAGGGCTCCAAACGAACGCACGAGCACGCTCGCCCTCGCCTGGAGACCCTTCAAAATGTCTTTATCGACCCATAAAGCTTTTTTTACGTTGCGCGAAGTTTCTGTAGCTACGGGCACTAAGGTCGCATAACAGTTGTTTGATGGTCACCCCAGAGAAATAATTTTCTTAAGTCCTCCCTCGGCTTCCTCCATCCTTTCCGATCACTACGAAAGTTACTGCCAAAAGCTATATCGCTACAAAATAAATTCCGTTATGATCCTTTTACTTTTTACTAAGAGCTCTCAGAAGGAGTAATAATAGGATGATCCGGGAATGAATGCCTCCAATAAGTCGTCCTTTTGATCATAGTTTAAGGATGTGCTTTTTCACCCGAAATAAAGTATATACCTACTTTCTAAGTTTCTTTACAAAAACATAATAAATACACGCTATGAAAACTGTATAATATATACTAGCTGTGCCCCGCGGTTTCGCCCGCGTGAGTTTTGGGATCAGGAACCTTTGCGGACGCAGGCAGAACAACCCGCCAAAGTTTCATCACAATCGAACCAATGGTTTCGGAACGCATAGAGGACAGACATACAAACTTTTATTTTTATTTATAAAGAAAAAGATATACAGCTCGCGCGTATTGTGCTATAGGTATATAGCGTATGAAAGAAAGGTGATTCGAATTAAATCTGTTTATAGGTATTGGAAGTTCGTGTATATAATATTGATACAAGTATTTAGGCCAAAAGATTTATTTATTTTCTTACCAAGATATTATATTTAACGACTAAAGTCACATCAAAATAAATCACACCACTAGTGGCATTGTGATTTGTGACGTCACACATGACGAGTTCGCGACCATTTTATGCGATTTATCGCGTGCATGATGTGCAGAAAAAATAAAGACGATTTACAAACGGTATAAATTTTACAGGGCGGTATATTTGTCTATGGGGCCCACTGTACCTATATGGTCAAATTATTTTCTTGTGTACCTACATATTATGTATGTTTTATATAATTTATGCGATGAAACGCGAATGAAACGTAAAATAAAACATTGTAATTATACTTATTAATTAACTACCTATATCAAATGTCTTGTTCCGTATTGTATACTACTTAGGTACTAGATATTATAATAATAATATTAGGATAGCATATTATGTATCACATTTCATGGTGTACAAACCGTGGCACAAACTCATCATAAATATTTTACAAAGGCATGTCATGTATATTAACGTTAGATCTAAAACTGTATGAAAGGTGATAGGTCTGTAATCCATCATTAATATCTAATATTTACGGTATAAATTATTATCTACTATAGCTGTTCCCCGCGGTGGGACCCGCGTTAATTTCGGAGTTTCCGCGGAAATTCTGGCATAAAAGTACCCTATGTCCCTGTCTGTACCCAAAATGCATATGCAAAATGTGTATGCAAAATTTTATAATGATCGGTTGAACCTTTAAGGCGTGAAAGCGTAACAGACAGACTGACAGAGTTACTTTCGCATTTATAATATTAATACCTATTAGTAGGGATGGTATATAGGAAGGTTAGGAAGGTAAAAAAATTCAGAAATTCTCATGGATATTACTACTCTCTGCTCTCGATCAAATATTTTTGATTAATCGGAACATAATTATTAGGTACTAGCTGTCCCGCGCGGTTTCACCCGCGATAATTTCGAAGTTCCCGCGGAATTTTTCCATACAAACTTTGCAACCAATTTTCATCCCCTTGGGGGTGGAGTTTCAAAAAATCTTTTCTTATTAAAAGACTACATCATAAAAAGAACACACCCTCCAAATTCCAGGTCTCTACGATCAGCAGTTTAGGCTGTGCGTTGATCCGTCAGTCATTCAGGACTAAGCATTTTATAAAATGTACTATAGATATTAATAAATGCCATTTCACGATGTTTTCCTCATTGGGTCTACAGTCTGTTGTAGTCTAATATTGTACCTACTATATATGAATTAAAGTTTAAAGAAAGCAAGTATAGATATATCTAGATCCTTGGCAGTATACAGCATGTAAACATGAGTTTTGAGTCATCTTGAAATCTGCGATATTTTATAAATTTATCGTTTTTAAGTTTTATATGGGTATAATAGACAAAAAAAAATTCGGCCATTTGTACGTAAAGTTACTAAACGTATTATAATTTATACGCAGTTATTGGCTACGATATATGTAGACAATTATATAGCTAATGTATTGTTTAAGTATATGTATGCATTTGTTTATACATGCTCTGACCTCTTATTGTGCGATTTGGTATAACAAATCATATAAATTACGTAACAGCCTGTTATTGTTTTGTATCACTTCTAAGTCATAAGAAAATTATTTTGTAATGCTGTCGATTGTAATAAATAAATAAATAAAATAAATTAAAATGCATAGCACTTCGTAACTGTATATCTACCTACCATCTATACGGAATCACGGAGTAGAATCCGCTCATTCTGTTTATTGAACAATAAAATGAGAGGGGGCGATAAAACAACTGTCTGTGTGTCTGCCTGCTCACGATAATCTCAAAATCTACTGAACGGGTTGTCATGCGGTTTTCACGGGTATAGATTAAACTTATCTTAAAGGCTTTATTTCATTTAAATCGAAAGTCGGGTAAATTTTTTTTATAAAAAAACCTTTCACGTGGATGAAACTGCAGGGCACAGCTAGTATTAGCATAAATATGTGAATATTTTTACCTACATTCCTTTGGTAGGTATAAAATATTCCAAATCAAATAATACTTAAATAGAACATCGGATCCGTCTATAGTAATACCTACGGAAATGTGCCAATAATATTTCCAATTTTATTTTTTTTCTAAAAGTAGGTATTGTCGTCCCTTAAGTAATGATATTAAAGAACGCGGAATTAATTGTGCAGCTTCTTTCTCTCTGGCCTAAGCACTACCTATAGGTAAATTATGAAAATCTTTGAAGGGCAGGCGTTTTGTAGGGCGATGCCACAATGTCATTTTATTGACATCAAAAAGTCGGCGAACTTTAAGTAAAAATATTTGACTATGTCGCAAAATTTTTAAATAATCTATTCAATCTACTATATAATTTATTCCTTTTATTTTGGTTAGTAAATAAATAAAATATATTCTAGCTTTCTTGATGTGAGATAATATCTACCTATTCAATTTAAATGAGCGCTCATTGCAAAACGATAATTATGCCAATGAAAACGGTACAAATTTAAATTACAACATGCACATGTAAATTTACATGATAATGGGGCACATTTTCGTGTTATAACAAGGATCGACGTACATAATATAGCCTCTAAATGCTAACCCAATTCCAACAAATTAAGTGTCAAACGATTTATATAGTTGTTACATCGGGCGGTTTTAATTTTGTACGTATCTTTGTTATTCAAGTACCTATTTTATTTATCATCATTATCGTTTCAGTCAACGTATATGCTAACCCCCTCCTATCTTCTAATTGGTCTCCTCTATATACCTACAGTTTCTTTTTCTTTTGACATCATTAATTTGTGATTTTACTCTATTTCTCGTGTTTGCTACAAAACATTTATTCTGTCCGCACGCAATATTGCTAGTAAGATATTTATTTCTAGGTAGTAGGTATATTTATGTCTATGAATTTCGATTATCCTCATTAAGAAAATATTTATCTTATCATTAATTTTTATTTTTATATTTCGCTTCTATTCATGGCTCTACATCCTATACCTATTATATATGGTTAGAAAAGGAATGTAGGATTATATCATTAACTTGTTTGGTAGCCATATAGTCAATAGCTCATTTAGGTATACTCTATGACTCTGTGTGAAAATGTCAAGCAAAAGCTTTTATTTAACTTGCAATGTATAGCAACTATGTTTGACGGGTGAAACCTTGCAACTTAATTTTAATGTAGATATCTTCAACCGATTGAGCAGAAATTTTGTATACACGTTTAATTTGGATGACAATGCATAGTTTATTCTTTTCAGCGCATTTAAATAAAAGCTTGTTTTCTATACTAATATTATAAAGAGGAAAGATTAGATTTTTTGTTTGTTTGTTACGATTTAACTCATAACCGATTTCAAAAATTATTTCACCATTAGAAAGCTACATTATCCCTGAGTAACATAGGCTATATTGTAATCCGGAATTCCCGCGGGAACTCCGAAATTATCGCGGGTGAAACCGCGCGGGACTGCTAGTATTTTATAAAAAAGGTTTTTCCTATCGAAACTTATTATCACTATATTCATACAAATAAAAACGTATAGGTAAGTAGGTGAGTTCATATGTGTCAAATACGACACAACCATAGGCTAGAGTTGATCCCTCTGGAACAATCGTAGAGAATTTATTCCGAGGCAAGGGAAAAGTACAGATCGCGTCTTGTATACAGATACGTACGTTTTAATTAAATAAAAAGGCGTGTCTGCTGCACACTGGCTTAGGTAAATAAAATTCCTCTGGAAATCCCCTATAGTAGCCTGTAATTTGTGATAGAAAAAAATACTAAGCTTTTGCCCACGGCTCCGCTCGCGTTAATCTATATTGTCAACCAATTTGATATCTCTTGGGAACAGATCTTTTTTCTGGATGAATTGGAATGGCAATTATATCCTTTTCTGTGCGCCTGACAACTTGTAGGTATGTGAAATTTCATAATGATCGTGTGAAAGAACACCAAAGAATGTTATTAGTATAAGGATGCTTTGACATTGTCACATAGTGCTGGCTCGTCCCTAACTGGACACAAACAACACGTACTCATACTTAAGTTCATTCATTTATTCATTATCATTTTACGAGTAATATGTATTAGTTTTTTGTAACGATACTTAGGAATTGTGATCGAATGGTTGGTGACTTGCGGCTAATTTAAACTTCATAGTTTGAAAAAAAAAAATTTTTTTTCGTGTTTTATATAAGTTTCACTTCTTGCGCGTGTACACACTATTACATGCACCCGTTAAAAGTCAGTAACTATAATTTAAATGAGATGTCATACAGATAGATATTTTACAATTGATAAAAAAGGAGAATATAACCACTACGTTTCAAATGATAACGGAAACTTAGATACGCTTAGATAAGCTTAGATACGCTTAGATACGCTGATACGCTATACATGATTTTCCTACAAAATAAGTATCTTTAACTGAAATAATATCTACAAAATTCTTTTGTATTACAGGCATTTGTTAACGTTCCCGCCCCCGGAACAGTACCAATATTTTTTTTTGTGTACGAAGATTGAACCTGGTAAGTACGTTGAGGATTGTGAGTGCAGTGTGTAGGCGTAGTGGTGGCGCGGGCGGTCCGGTCGCGGTCGGTCGCTGAGACCGATTTCGTGGTCTGGTGAGTGCTGCGGGCGCGGCGCGGCGCAGCGGCCGACACACGTCGGTGACCAGCGACAATGGCGCCGGAGCACTGCCCCCGCTGCCATACCATTACGGACTGGATTACCCGTTGTTTTGTTTAATCACGCAGCCGACTTTGAAGTGCGCACTGAGACTGTGAAAAAACGATGCCAGCCACCGGGCACGTGTAGGAACAGTCAGCAAAATAATCCTAAACTTTTTATCCTACTAAAGTGAAAGTGTGGATGTTTAGATGTCTGTTACTCAATCACGCAAAAACGGCTGAACGGATTTGGATGAAATTTGGCAAGCACGTTGTCAGGGGTACAGAGAAGGACATAGGATATTTTTTATACTGGAATTCCTGCGGGAACTCCGAAATTACCGCGGGTGAAACCGCGGGCCACAGCTAGTAATATTATAAAAAGATTGAATTTGATTTTATGTTTGATTGCTTGTAAGTAATGATTAAAATCAAATCCCGAGTGACTTATCTATCTAGTACTTTTTATCCCGGAATTTTTACGCGGACTCCAAAATTAACGGGGGTGAAACTGCAGCGGATTTTGTCCTTAATATTAAATGCGAATGGATTTTAATTCTTTCTTCTTAAGGCGAACTTAATGCCGATTACATACATATCATTATGAACTTTCTCAAAATCGTGCACCAATGCAGAGATATACAGTATACGTACATACATTATCTTTTTTGTAGACTGTACCATAGAGAGAAACAAATTTCACTTCTACTTTCATATGAATATATTGCCTTTGTATTTCAATTGTCAGCGCTTTCTCTAGATTTCATTGAAAATTGTATAATTGGTTTAATTTGTACTTACAGCTACAGGCACGTAACAAGTCGCGCTCTTCTAAGTCAATATAACCTAAATAATTAGGTATATTCTTAGAAAATGGCCGGGGAAATGACACTCAAGATACATTAAATAATTACTTAAATAATATTATATAATTATTGTCATTGAGACAAAATTTCTGTATAAAATTGTATAGACAACGAAGGCATGAAAAAGAAGGCTACATAACAGGCTAGGCGTTTGACGCGTTTGCGGTTTGACCATAGCTCCTCTGATGTGAAGTGTCTCTGATGTGATCGAAAACTGCACACCTAGGAATAGAGCTGCCAGAACACACCATTAGAAGTTTAGCGTTTTTCATATTGAAGATGGTAGTTAGACAGCCAGACACAAACCTACCACCAAACTATAATTTCTCCCTGATGTACCTCAAAGACAAGCTCATTCAAGCTCATTCAGCTCAAGCTCGTTGTTGAGATTAAAACGCTTTACCACGGATATGTAATAACTATTTACCTGCCTATATCCTATAGCCACTTACTATAATATACGCAAATCTGCTCTGCAGTAGGTAACTAAGACCGTAACCTGAATGTAGTTTCGCTATTTTTCTAGTCTAACTTAAAACATAGGCTTTGTAGAAACAAAGTCAAGTCCGTAAGAGGGGTTATGAAGCTTGAAGAAATATTGTTTATTTTTTTTCCGCTAACGGACGGACTAATTAGAATTTTGATTTTCAAAAGTCGTCAACATCCCTATAAGAAAAATACCTTCTATTTCAAAGATAATTATCTTAAATGGATGTTAAACCACGTTAGGTACATCAACGTGAACCACCAGTCGCGGTACAACCAGCGTGAGTTTCGGAATCCCTGCAGGAAGTATTTTTTTCTAAAATTAAAGTAGCCTAAGTTATCTACTCCTTATAACATCACCTATCTGCCAGTGAAAGTTCCATTAAAATCGGTTCAACCTGTTTCAGAGATTAGCAGGAACAAACAGACAGACAGACAAGAATTTAAACAATAGATTTTTTATGTAATTACTTACTGTATATACTTTCATATGCATTTAATGAAAAGCTGTTACTTTCGAATTACAAACAGACACTTCAATTTTATTTATATGTACTTATGTAGTATGTATATGTATGTATATAGATATATAGATTAAATTGGATAATCGAGTAGCTCCGGTAATTGGCTTGCGGAAAAAACAATTTTAAAACTTATTGCATACCTAGTTCATAACTCATTAGGTAGATACTTATATTATGTAGGTATAAATAAATAAATAAATATAAAAGTACATATTTATGCGCTTGCTCAAATGTAGGGAACGTAGTAGGTACTTACCTTTAATTAATTTACTGTAATGAATTGGTATTGTTGATCGAAGGTAATGACAAAGATAATAATAATTGCTTTGTGAAAATTCTACAAGATATCGCGGGTTCGATCCCTGCAAAGAACAACGCTAAATAATAATGTCCAAGCATTCTTATTGTTAAAAATAACTAAATCGTCACGTACATAGACCTCCGAACTAATAAAAGCAACCAATAGGTATGTTGACGACTTTTAAAAATCAAAATTCTAATTAGTCCGGTTTGTAGATTATTAAAAAATATTGAACACGTATTAAACTTTAGGGTTGGGCCTCTTGACGTCATTGACCGCTAAGTCCCCATACAAACTGCACCGGACGTCACGCGAAATTTCAACTCAATGTATCGCCGTTATTATTTGATTACGTAAAAAAAATACGTGTCCAATATTTTTTATTAATCTACAAACCGGACTAAAAAAAATTTTTGTCAACTAGCCCATTGGTGTTGATTAAAATTAGTTACTTAACTGAATTTAACCCCAGGGCCTGCAGTAAATCAACATGAGAAGTACCTAGGTATATGGAGGGATGAGACTTTACAGAGTTCGAACATCGGGAACAAAAGACGAAGTTAATTTTACTGTATGAAATATAAAAGAGGTTGTACCTACTTGAAAGCAACATTATATAGCCTTGTGAATATGTTAATAAGGGGCTTTGATAAATGATTTTTAGACAGTGACAGGGCGCACCCTTCAACACCGTTACCCTTTCCCCAAAATTTGCTTTGCTTTATACCTGAAAGCCCGCCAAATCACTATGACGTTGAATGTTGATAGCAGAGTTTTGCCCAGAGCTTGCGCTTTGTAAAAAGGCTACAGGAAAAAAGAGTTCATACTTGTTTAAACATAAAATGTGTTATTCAAGAGGAGAAAAATACTTTTTTAATACCTATTCCTTTACTTCCATGCCTTCAAAAAGTTTTTATATTCATATGTGATACCTATATAACAATTTTTATAGAACAGTTCTTATCTCTAATCACTAAACAGTGGAGTGGTGACCACAAATTTACAGCGAAGTTTAATAGATTTAGAAGGTACCTAGACTAATTTTTACGCCAATACTTACACCTTATTTGAAGAAGGAAACATATTATGTTGCGAACGAAATACTGTTCTACAACCTAAACACGTTCAAGAAAACAATTATTTTGGTCTCCGCACAGCTGCAGAGCCGTTCGAGCGACATGTGCTTAATGTTGCTTTATATCGTCACGTAAATGAATCACCCACAACACGCGACCTTAAAAGGTGCTGTCTATTGAGCGCAACTTGCCTAAAAGCGAGCTTGCTCGAAAGTTTGATTGCTTGGCAAAATTATGCGACGAACGCAACGGCATTAAATTGTCATTAGAAAGGCACCATTAACTATACTTCTAATGAGTGATTACGTTAACTGGAGTGTGCTATGTCACATTGAGTGCGCGACGTGATGTATGCCTGTCCGTACGCTCGCGCTGGCGCGATTAATGCCTCCGTCTCGCCCTGCATAGGAGCGTCTTGTGCCGTGACTTGGCCGTGACGCTCACCTCGCCAAATCGCTTTCCGTAGGTATAGGTATTTTGTAAATATTCCAACAGAACCGAGTGGGGGGGTGTATGTAAATAAATCATGCGTAATGGGATTCCAATTGTGAATCACGAATCGTCAAGGAGAATTCGATTGTAATGGTGGTGGTACGGTTGAGGGCGCACATCGTCGCATTCGATAATGAGCGTCGGTGTGACGAAATCACACGACACGCCGGCTCGGCTTCCTCCGCCGGGATAACTCACCGTGCCACCGATAAAAAAATGTTGTAAACAATTTTTTTGGCCTCCATTTCGGAGCAAAGATATTTACCGTAACGAAACCATTGAAAATAAGATTTCCTGGAAATATCGAATATATATTAACAGCTTATAAAATGGAAAATCATTGGTTATGTGTCAACTTGCGTTGGTATTTCAAACAACCGTGAGCTCTGTCTGCGGTGTTATAAGCACAGATTAAGCCCGGTGTAGTCAGCGATAGGAGCTCGTGACCGTGCGACATTAATAGTTAATGTACAATTCTCTCAAATTGTAGCGTGATTTCAGTCGATCTCACGTCTGATGAACGATTTATGTGGATTTAAACATAACGTTGTATTAAGCGTCATTAACGAATTCTCTTTTTGGAGTTTGAATGTTCAACAAATAATAATTGTCACTTCCAACGAAACATCACCCCGTCCATTTCTAACACCAGCTGCATTTATAACATATATTTATGCGAATATTTTCACAAAATATACACACCGGCAGAATTAGCGGAACATAAAAAGGCAGAGTATAGAAATAATTACGTATATATATTAAAACAAATAATAATTAGACGTGAAGTAATAAATTAATATACATCTTTTAACACTTTAAAAGTTTGTAATTAAATTATTAAATTTTATTTAAAATAAAAATAAAAAGAAACACTTTTTCTCTAATTTGTAGGCACACAAATAATGTTGCAAATTAAAGATTACTGTGATTTTAACACTAAATAAATGAACGATTAATAACGTATGTTTCCCCTTCGTGATTCAACTTTTATTTGCAACATTGTCTGTGTTCTCACAAACTAGAGATTTTTTTTTATTTTGATTACTTTTAATAAAATTTAACTATAAAAACTTCTTAAAGTCGATGTTAAAAGATGTATATTAGTTTATTACTTCATGCCTGATAATAATTTGTTTTAATACATATATGTTATTATTTCTATACTCTGCCTTTTTATGTTCTGCTAATTCTGCCGGTGTGTATATAATATAGATATTAAATTTAATCTATAGGTAATATATACTATACTAGCGGTTCCCGCGGTTTCACGCGCGTTATTTTCAGAATTCCCGCGTCGGGACAAAATGTACCCTATGTCCTTTTCTGCACCCCTAACAATGTGTATGCAAATTTCGTGATGATCGGTTGAGCCGTTAAAAGGCGTGAAAGCGTAACAGACAGACAGAAAGACAGACAGACAGAGTTACTTTCGCATTTATAAGGGATTAATCATTAATTTGGCATTATTCAGATGGCGTTGTTAAAAAAATAGCTGGGAAATAATAGGAAAATAACTTTTAAAACCCATAATCCATTAACGTCTCTATAACGTGTCAAATCTCTAAACTAAATTAAAAGTTATTACCTACTTGACAAACTACTTTTTTTTACAAAATAACTTTTTTTTAGGAGTTGTTGCCATTGGAGTTGACCGCTTGCATCATCTACAAATCACAGTTGCCGAGTTAAAAAGAATATAAGTATTTTTTTTAGATGATAAACCTAGACACAAAAGAAACTTGTACATATTTATTGCTACAGTGTAAGAAGTACCATAATATCTCCGTAGCTGTATGGCTAGGGTCGTTTACTTGAAATAAATGTACACGCTATAAATATCTCTTTTGTGTGTTATTTTTTCATTACTCAACAGATTTATCTCACAAATACTACAAGACATGTAAGAATTGCTTGTCGTGGGTGCACAAAAAATCTTTTAGTGTTGAAGATTGGTTAATAAATAAATATTTCAGCAAAAGGCACGTAACATCAGGAAACCTGTGCCCCTGAAGATATAATATGTAGATACATATCTAAATCTTACGTTATTTATTAATTTCGTTAATGAAATTAATCATCTTGTTAGACTGGAGCAGTACCCAGTCACCGCCTTGAATTAGTAACTACTAACATTAAATTTGAAACTATAATATACTACAAACTGTGCCCCGCGGTTTCACCCGCGTGGGTTTCGAATTCCCGCAGTAAATAAGTACTAAAGTGCGGATTACACGAAGCCAGTAACTCTGGCGCCAGTCCTCAGAGAAACCTGCGCTGGCTGCTTGTGGTGTGAACACGTCATAAACACGAAGCCAGGTAACGCTGGCGCCAGTCCTCAGACAAGCCTCCGCCATGCAGGCGCGGGAGTCGAGGGGTATGCGGGCGGAGGTCACTGGCTAGAAAAATGGACCGGCGCTCTATTTCCGCCAGTGCTGGCAGCCAGCGCTTGAAAAACTGTTTATACGAGGCCAATAACAAGCCAGCGCTGGCTGCCAATTGGCAGCCAGTTTTGGCTTCGTGTAAACTAAGCTTTAACATCTACTGAATTGCCTTACAGAGCGACATAGTCGGGTTAGCGACTAGGCTCTTTAAATAAAGTTAAAAAACCCCATACTTCTTTCATATTCTTCTTCTAATTACAATAACAAAAACACAAAAAAAAAGAATTACTGAAATTGGTCCAGCTGATCACGCGTGATGCCGTGACCAAGGGAAATAGGGATTCATTTTTATTATATATAGTTATAAAAGTTTTTAGATTTTCGCGTAATTAACAAAATATATAGATATAATGAAAAACTATAATACATATTATATTCACCAATATATAATTATATATTATGTAAGTATTTGTTACATGTATGTAGATAGTTTAAAATTTTGCATGTGAACCTGAACACTTTAATATTACTTATTACAGCGAGAGTAGGTACCTACATATAATATTAATAAGTACACCGATAATTTCATAAATTTAATACTAATTGAATTTTAAGAAAAAGCGTGAAATTATTACTGATGCAATAATTTTTTCCACTTCGATCGCAACCAAATGATCGTCGCTGCTCAATTTTTACATTTTGTAACCAAGTCACGCCGTAGACTATAAAAGTAACAGTTGATTCCTGTGAACATCATTCGTTATTAAAAGGTAGTTTAGACGCGTACGCCTTCCACGCGGGAGGCAATCTATTTATCTATCTACCCTCTTTATGGTTTTCCCGCGAGTCGTGCGTAATAGCACGTAATAGGCACGAAGCAGAAAAAGAATAGACCGCGGATATCTAACATAATAATATAACAGCAACTAGCAAGTAAAGATGCGGTCGAGCATGTGTGCAGACAGCTTCTTGAAATAATTACTACAGTACCTTTTATGCTACTGCTCCACCTGCTTTAACGTTAACGTTGATGTTAATTTCTAACTAAGCGTTAATTAAGGCATTGAATACGTGTTGGCTACATTTAGTTTGCAACGTGCCGTTAAGCGTTAATTTTTAGTGAAATAACGAGTTAACACAAAATGGAGCTCGAGGAGTCGTAGCTTCAAACAGCTGTTTTTTTTTTGCAATGGAGGTAGAAGCAGCTGTAATTTTTGCATCAATGAGTGTTTCAAATTACTATTATATGCATTTATGCAATTTAAGAAAAAAAAAGCCACGTAGAATGAGAAGGCGTTAATGTAGCCAACACCGCTTAGTGCGCTAAATAACGCGCTAAAACCCTTTGATGTGTCCAACAAAACCGACACCCGAACGTCATTAGTAAAGCCGCTAGTAATTTCCCGTTGAAATGTTGGCCACGATTTGAAAAATTGTTTTTTTTTTTTTTTTAAAGGGGATAATTCCAAATTGGTCCCATTGTCACCATGTCAGGATCTGATGATGGGATCTTGGAGAAATCGAGGCGACTCTTCAAAATTTACAGGCCGATTTGGGTATTTTTTATTGTAAATCGTTTATTTGCTTTCGGAAAGCAAAATTTGAAGAAGTGGAACTGATGATGAAGACCACAGATGGTCATCGGAACTACTCAATAATAGGTATTTCACAGGTTCCGATTCGTTAACTTTAATGTGGTTTCTAAACAATTTATGATCGCCACGTATATGGCGAAGTGGAACTGATGGTGAGCAATATTTTGTAAAAGGTGATGAGCAGTTGGCTTATTGCAACTTAGAGAAATTACGAACTAAGTCAAAGCGAGAAATAAACAAAATTTTAACAAAAAAATTAAAAGCGACTTCCAAAACACAAAACTAAAAAGCTAAAAATAACAAAATACCAATTTAATCCAAAAGACAAAAATACACGTAATATTATAATTGGTTTGTGCTCATTGATCGGTTTGAAGTCGGTGACAAACCAAATATGGAGTAGATGTTTAGATGGCTAAGTCCACTCCCGCCACGAGCTCGTGGGCAGACACAAGCGGGCTTGGCACCGAATTCAAACCGATCAGTGGTAGCACAAACCAATAATAATATTACGTATATTTTTGTCTTTTGGATTAAATTGGTATTTTGTTATTTTTAGCTTTTTAACTTTTGTTTTGGAAGTCGGTTTTAATTTTTTTGTTAAAATTTTTACTTTTTTAAACGGCAATAGGACTCGGCAATAATATGGATAAATGGGACCGATAAATGGGATATTATGTACATATTAAACATTACATTTAGGGGGTAAAATTATTACTGAACTGATGCTCAAAAAAATTTCACTGATTAGAAGCTAAAGTATCTCTATTCTCTAGGTAACAAAGGATAGATACTTTTCTACCGATATAAAGAGTTCACAGGCGAATTTTAAAAAGTTGCCTAGTCACTAATTATACTTGTCAAAATTCTCATCGGTCCCCGCAGGAGTACCGAAATTCATGCGTGTGAAAATTATACTAGTAACGAGTAAGTTAGGTCTTATAATAATAGGAGATATATATATTATGGCACTTTCATCCTGCGGCAATTCTGAAACCAGGCGCAGGTGAAACTGTGGGAGGGACCAGCTGTTGCTAGCCACCTACGTACGTTGCTGGCTGTAGGGTAAGGGTAGTGACTAGCAAGGTACCTAGCTACAATTCAATTAAGTACTTTTAAGTGTTCACTTCATTTCTTGGCGGGTGGGTCTCGGTCTCGGTCGCGGTCACGCGTCTGAAATGGGTCCGGCACGCCTATGTTGTTTCGGGTTACAATACTAACTCCCGCGTTTTCAACCTTTCCGTTTTTTTACACAGCGCTCCTGAATATTAGGTAGGTACATAATCCTACAGTCCTATTAATATTATAAATGTAAAAGTGTGGATGTTTGGATGTTTGTTACTCAATCACGCAAAAACGGCTGAACGGATTTGGATTAAATTTGACATGCACGTTGTCAGGGGTACAGAGAAGGACATAGAGTACTTTTTATCCCGGAATTCCCGAAATTACCGCGGGTGAAACCGCGGGCCACAGCTAGTACTATATAAATATCTTACTGTCAACACTAATTCTTCTATTAGTCTATTCTTAAATTACTATGGCAATAATATTGGTAAAGAATAAAACAAATATATTTTCAGTATGTTTGTTTGTAGTGAATAAACTTAAAGTTTTTAAGTGACATAGGGTAGGTACTTTGTACTATAAATAAATAAAAAAATAATCAACGCGAGTGAAACCATGGAGGATCCACTAGTCCCTATACTAATATTATAAATGCGAAAGTAAGTAACTGCTGTCTGATACGCTTTCACGCTTTAAAGGCTCAACCGATCATCACGAAATTTTGCATTCACGTTGTCAGGGATACAGAAAAGGAAATAAGGGACTTTTTATCCCGGAATTCCCGCGGGAAAACCGACATTACCGCGGGTGAAACCGCGAGGAACAGCTAGTATTTAATAAAGCCTGTATAAAGTGGTAGCTCAGCGGGTTCGATCCCAGGTTCCTATACTGAATAAAAAAAATCCAGACGTAATGGGCAAGAAATAAATTCCTAATTGTTGCTATTTACAACCAAGCGACTTTGTTCTCAGGGAGGCTGCAGCAAAATTTGTAGCTAAAATTAGACAAATCAACTAACTTGTGTTCGTATATAACATTAACCCAGTAAGATATGTTAGTTAAAAATAATTAATAATTACCTTTGTTCATTTATTGATACACTCGTTGAGGGATAGACACGTACGTACAATGTTAAGAATAATCTAGAACATTTAGTTTTAATTGCATCTTATAAAATTACCTATTGGTTGTATGTAGCAGAATAATATTTAACCGAGCAATGTTCGTACTTTGCTAACACTTGCTTATTACGGTGTATCTATAGATCGTTCCCTGATCCACGTTTCTAATCGACATACTAGCTGTGCTGGAAATTCCAGGATTAACTATACTTATAAACCTTCCTCATGAATCACTCTATCTATCGGTGAAAACCGCATGAAAATCAGTGAAACAGTTTTTGAGTTTACCGTGAGCAGACAGACAGACAGACAGACGCGGCGGAGGATTTTTTTTTTGTTGTGACTTTGTTTGAAAATAAGTGCTTTGCTTACTATCGTCACTTTAGTGTTAGAATGCTGAATATTCGAATATTAAGACTGAAATTAAAGCTAAAAATAGAACCGGACTACCAAACTCAATGTAGCTGTAAAATAAACATCAACAGTTTGATGAATAGCGTCGTAGGCGCAGCACCCACGCAACCTCATAATCAAAATAGAGAATCTCACAAAGTCACGCGATTAGTCAGGCGGCAGGCACCCGAAGCGCAGCACTAGTAGAGTACAATTAGCAGCGTTTTTATCATTCTCACCATTAAACATTGGACCTAGTTATGTTCTCTATTACGTTTAAATAGGGGTGGATTCAATATGAAAGATATTTCACCGTTTTTATAGTTGGTAGTTTGTACCTGCTACTACCACAAAGCTAGCCACAGAAACAACGGAGTACTTCTACGTCCATTCAAAAGGTCTCCGGATCAATACAAATTTACTTATGCATAGTCAGTCCAGCTCAATGCCACATGCAATGGATAGAATACAGCATAAAATAATAAATAAAACTATAAACTTGGAGTATTTTTTCACATAAATACAGTTTGAAATCTGTTTCTGATTTTATAATTTTTCGTATTTAAAATTTATTGCCTTTAGTAAATTAAATAGATAACTTATCAAACGTTAATGCATCTTTCTCAGTTCAAATAACTTGTAACGTATTTACAATTTTACTATGAACATAAAAATATTTCTGTGATAATTAATATAAAGTATTTCAATGCGTAATTTTACGAATATTTTCAAAAAAAGTATTATATTAATTGTTTATTTTAGATTGAACTTTCGAAAAAAACCTTAGACCCAGCGGGTGAGCGGTGTACTTACGTTTCATTTTTATTTACGTGTACTCCAGTCCTTTACAGAATCTGTCTTTTTGAGAATCTGTCCTTATGAAAATTAAGGATAGGAATTCTGATAGACCAGCAGTCGATCGGTCAATCGCGGTATTGTTTTATACATACTTTAAACACGTAATATTTAAGTTTGTATGTGAAAATGCGGACGACTTACAATTAGTTTAAAGGTATTAAAAGTTCAGCCCAGAAACGTTCCGTTCCAAAGTGACTAATACACTTAATGTTTGTTGTACTCGAAGATATTATTATAAAATACATAACAAACACAATACATAAAACTTTTGCTGAAATAAAAGTTGAGATAAGCGATCAGCAGAATACAAATGTTAACGGTGCTTCTCCCTCTCAACAAAACCATACGTTGGTTGGAGTTCATAGTACGGCCGCAGTTCTGTTTTGAACCGTTCCAAAGTTTGCTGCTTAATGCGTTACGTCGCTCGATGTGGCAGCTTAACCTAATCCGTCACGCTTCTCCTTCTCAAATTATAATGGTTTTCGTTGGACTCCCTTTAAATAAGCCTAAAAAGTTCGCAAAGCCCGAAGTGGAGATATTATACATACTATACCTATATGTACATAATACGTACGGAAGCTAAATATTTATGATACTTTACCGACCACTTGTTTTAAAACTAACGGTGTGATTTTTACGAAATCCTTCATTATAAAAACTAAGCATCCAATGCGGATTTCGTTTTTTTTTTTTAAGTTTTATATTGTACTAGCTATTCCCCCGTGGTTTGATTTTATACTTCATAATAATCAAAATCATTGTACCTATCACCAGACGGATGTATGAACATCTATATCTACTAGATGAAAAATGTTCCTAAAGAAATAGCCAAAAAACAGGTGCCAAGTCAAAAGATTATCATAGTTATCTATGATAATCGATAACTTTTGCCGATTATTTTCCAAAAGTCAACGTGATTAAAATATACGTTATTAGGTACATGGGGTCAAGGATTAATAGCCTCACCCAAAACCAAACAAGCCGATTTTTTCAATGGCACTTTGTCATGGATAGGTATAATAATAAAGTATGTTTGGCGACTTGTGGAATTGAAAAAAATATCGTTTTTTTATAATCACATTCACATTATTAGTTGAGAATACATAGTTTTTTTTCGCGGTCTTTATAAGGTTGTCATTTTTATATTTATTTACTCTATAAAATAGATATAGATAATGTTATGATGTTTGGGTTTTTCAACTTGATAAATCTGCACTTGTACTTGGTTGGATACTTAACAAAGAGCGAAGTGGCGCGGCCTGAGGCCGAGGGCGCGGCGCGGCGGCAGCCGACCGTTGATTTTGTACAGAACTTTGTGTAAAGCTTGTACGTTTCGTGGGCCGATATCTGGAGCGTCGCCGTCGTCGGCGTCGGCCCACCACTCGCAAGCAATCTGTTTACGTAACTGCCCCCGTTATGCTCGGAGAGGGTTTCGTACTAGACGTTAAAACATATTGCCTCATAAATCGCGAGAATCCCAGCAAATACCGTACACTCGTAACGGTGTCGATTTGACTACGTTTTCTTTACGATTTTATTTGGATATTGAACGATAGCTTTAGAGCCTTGCGCATTATGCTAGTAAGTGGATGTACTGGTGTACATTTAAGCCGGTCTGGTATCCGTCGGGTTTTCCTCATTTCAGCTCGGTTTCCTTTAAAAATATACAAAACTCTCGGAAAAATGTGGCTAAACTTACCCTTATATACATTGATGCCAGATACCGAGCAAGTTTGTGAGAGATTAGACATCTACACGAACACACACACGCTGACATGGCCATGTTAAGGTGTAGTTACAACTGTTGCTAAATTGGTTTTGTTGTTCGATGAGGCAGTAGCAATTTTGCCTGACAATAAGTTTTCTTTTGCCCTGGCAAATGGACACAATAATACTCTGTTGTTCGCGCGACTTAAGTCTTAGTAATCCATTGGTTGTGTCAAACTAAGGTTGGCTGTTCTTTATAATATGTATACTTGTATGAGTAGTCCATTGTCACGCACGAACGGGAGTAAGTAACAGCAGACGAGGAAAAATTAAAATAAAAAAAAAACAATACTCAAAAAAACCTAAGGTTAGAAAAATACAATATAAATACTATAACATGACAAACTTCTGTAATAAACTACTTATAAAATACAATTATTTTTAATACATACAGTGACTTCGCAAACGAACCTGTCGCTTTCCATTGTTCTAGAATTTGGCCTTTGTGATGTTTTCTATCTCATTTGTTTCTTCCTTCTCAAACGACCTCTTTTGACATCTTACCGCCGCCGCCCTCAGAGTCGACTTTAAAGATTTTTAAAACAAAACTGCCGCAATCAGATAAGTTTAATAACTTAATTTTAATAGGCATTTAACTATGTATGTATGTATTTTATGTATGTATGTATTTTATTGTACCAGTATGTGTAGGATATGCATGTGTTATAGTATTTATTGTAAGTAAATTGCGTCTTTATGTTTTAGTTATTAATTATTGGTATCTAGTATTAAGTATATTATATATTGTTTTGTTTGCACTCCCTATCTTCTATATAGCTCTGTCTACCCAATGGTTAACTGGTAGAGAATGCCGCAAGGCATTAAGTTGGCCATTTGTACATACTGTGCAATAAAGAATAAATAAATAAATAAAATAAAAAACTAATTAAGTTACATCTCATTAAATGCCAATTAACATTAATTTACTGAACGTCTCTGATTGCTGATTGCGGCAGTTTTGTTTTAAAAATCTATACTTAACTAAGTAATCATTAAAGTCGACTCTGAGTGCGGCCGTTAGGCTCTTAACATTCATCCATCCCTTCCAAATGGCCGAACCATTCCTCTTTTTAACGGACTTTCAAAAAGGAGGAGTTTATGCATTCGACTGTATGTATCTCAGAAGAATAATTCTGAGGTATGTATGTTTTCAAATAATTAATTTTAGGCTTATCGCACATGCAAACACACGCACACGCACTCACGCACGCACACGTTGTACATTTAAATTTTTGGTTATAATGTCAGTTTCTTCTACACCCATTTACCTAGGTACTTTATGATTTACTATCTCTTAGTAATTGTTATTGTTGTTTGTCTTAAATGCGTTTTAAAATTAGTTTGCAATAAATAAATATATAAAATAAATACATTGATAACATAAAGTACATGAATCATGTTTGCGATACAACTCCATTCACGAAATGCCAGCTGTTTTATGATTAATCTTCGGCCGTGGCTGCACAATTTCCACGCTATATCTCCTGTGACCTGTCCAACCCTATATCGTAGAACGGATTAAGGCCGACCACGCAACGCTACATCCACCGCAGCGCCTTCACTAGCAAATTATAAACTCACTTAACTAGATACAGTTACAGTCTGTTAATAATTCCTTCCGAGCAACCTACGCTGATCAAGGACTATAAATTGCTAGTATTTTATTTCTATAAAACTTCACTTCCATGAATTCATCCATGTAATTATTTTTCTTTGATTTTTGTACTTTATTCCTTTATTATTATTCGTTGTGTTGTGTTGTATTATTACTTGATAATTAATATGTTAATAAAAAATAGGTAGAAATAAGCTATTGGTATAAAATACAATAATTTTGTTCAATATACAATAATTAGAAAACTCTGATAATATCTATTGTATTATTATGTGTACTTTTGTGTTAGTATACATACTTGTAGTGTTAGGGCGTGTAGAGTTAGAACTTTGGCTCCACATGAGATTTGATAACTTTTTGACAGTGCGAGTCATATGGTCTCGTCTTGGCAACATTTTACATGAAAATGTTTTTGGTGGGACAATTAAGTATAGAAATTGTTTAGATATTAATCATAATAGATATAGCACAATATATAGGCAAAATAAAATCAATAACTACAAGCAGCTGATATTGTACCCACTTATTCCCATAACTCATATAAACTGTCAATTATGGATTGGATTTATATTTTACTATATCTGTTCCCAGTGTAAACCGTGTGAATTTCGGGATTCCCTTGGAAACATATTTCAACAAATAAAATGTCCTAAAATGTCTATCAAGCCCGAAGAAACTTTACGAAAAAATCCCAACGTTAAAACTCAAAATATGTAATTTCTCGGAAGCAGAAATAAAAGAGGTGTTTCCCGAAAAAGGATCAAAGCCCAAATTTCCATTACTTTTAATATAGAGTACGATTCTGGTAACCACGGACAAATAATTTTTACATGAATCTCTAACCTCGAAATTTAAATGCAAATACGAATCCATAAGAGGTTAGTTACGCTGTGTAATTCCGAACTTCACATCTGAATTTTGAACACGAATATTGCGTTACGCTCACACGACTTCTTAAACTTCAAAGCATCCTTTCCTTTGCCGAGCATTCAAAATATAAATCTGTATCCACCCCAGTTCGGAAAAGTTATTGGTACATGTTCCAGATCAGTTCCAACTTCCACGTCACAGGTGTACTTGAAAACGTACGTAGCTCGTACTCGTATAAATCTTTCTAGATAAACGACAGATGTCATAGAATGTTATCGTATCTATAGGTATTCTTGAAGTAATGTTGCTTGTTCGTGCCCTATTTACTTACCCATGTAATAAGAAAAAAAACTATATTACCCAACCCAACGGGTTTCTAACCTTAGTAAGGCTTGACTTTTTTAAATATCTTTACATAGGTTCCTACCTCTGGAGTGGGTTCATTTGATTTCATATCAGGTCCTATAATCGATTACCTGCTACAAAACTTGAAAATCCTTTAAGATGCCTACACCTTCTAACTAATAGTTGAGGCTTTGGTAATTCATGGTTACCTACCTCTTAGATTTATTAGAAGAAAAAATTAAAGTAATTTGTAAATATTTTTTCTCTTAAGCTTTTAACATACGTTAATATTAAAAGTTGGAAGAGTTTTCGTATGACGGTAGAGTTTAGACTAATTAATGACCCTTCCATCTTTTTATTTATAACGGTGTCTGTAAGAAAATGTTTTTAACCGACTCAAAAAAAGAAGGTTGCTTTCTTACCTAGTCTGTCTGTATGTGCGCAAGTCACGATAGATTTTTATGATTATTTTACTGGGGCCGGTGTAATTAACATTCTTATAGGAAGGTTTTAGTATATAAAATACTAGCTGTGCTCCGCGGTTTCACCCGCGGTAATTTAAGTGTTGCCGCGAGAATTCCGGGATAAAAAGTACCCTATGTCCTTCTCTGTACCCCTGACAACGTGCATGCCAAATTTCATCCAAATCCGTTTAGCCGTTTTTGCGTGATTGAGTAACAAATATCCAAACATCCAAACATCCAAACATCCAAACATCCAAACATCCAAACATCCAAACATCCAAACATCCAAACATCCAAACATCCAAACATCCAAACATCCAAACATCCAAACATCCAAACATCCGAACATCCAAACATCCAAACATCCAAACATCCAAACATCCAAACATCCAAACATCCAAACATCCAAACATCGGAAGTAGGATAGTAGGAAGTAGGATTAGCTGTCCCCCGCGGTTTCACCCGTGGTAATGGGCATGTTGACTAATTTTTATTTTTTAGTCCGTCTTGTAGATTATTAAAAAATATTGGACACGTATTTTTTATACCTAATCAAAAAATAACGGCGATATTTTTTTTTTTTTTTTTTTTTTTTTTTTTTTTTTTTTTTTTTATGTATTGTTGTTACGTATATTGAGTTGAAATTTCGCGTGACGTCACTATTCTGACAGTTTGTATGGCGGTTTTGTGGTTAGTGACGTCACGACCTCCTCATCCTAAACTTTAATGCGCTTTATCTCTGTATATTTTAATTTATTTAAAAAAGCAAAAAAGACGTGTCTATTGTTTTTTTATTTTCTAACTGACGGACTAATTAGAATTTTGATTTTCAATAGTAGTCAACATCCCTATTGCAAAGTTCCCGCGGGAATTCCGCATTACAATATAGCCAATGACACACAAATATGGGGAATTTTTTTACTGGTTTTCCATTTGGTAAGTGAATATTTAAAATTGTTTTACCAAAACGAATGAGTACTTTCAAGACAAAAGTAGATATAAGATAATCTGGTGCAAAATTACAAGCTATTGTATTTGTATCTGAAATAAAGTAAGTACCCTACAAGTATATAAATACAGCTATTGTGTTGAAATTAGGATTCGCGCGCCGTTGTTCTTGAACAAATAGGTAGTTAAACTCTGATAAAGCCGGAAGCGAGGGCAACGCTCGCGCCTATCCCCGATAAGTAAAACCGAACGCCTTATTAACACACCTACCTGGGTCCTATTCGGCTCACGGAAAATACATGGCTGCACCGCTCCTGTATCTAAGGGTCTCTCCTCATTTACCCCCATCGCGACGGGCGATCGGTTTGATGCGAGTATGCTAATATCGATATGTGTGGGGAGGCTTTATTCAAGATTGTAGTGGTGCAAAATATTGTATCTTTTGTGCGTCGTGAGCCGAATTGGCTTGGCATTGAACATAGTTTAATGAGTGACTCGTATCATCTTGAATCTTAACAAATATTTACTCGCGTTCATATACCTACAATGCGCATTTTCACCATATCATGCATATATTATGTGCTATATCAGTATAATGGTCCGACTCGGGGTAATACCGCGCTATGTGTAGTCAACGCAAGTGTTACTGTTTAATTATTTACGCTCCAAATGTTACAGATTTGCCAGAGCTCGTGAAAGAGACGCCTAAAATATTACACAAATTTAACTGAAAGTATATATACTGTCAGTTACGAGTTGAACGTAAAATGCGTAGGTATTGTACCTAAGTATAGTAGGAATGTTTTTTAATATTACCTATCTGTGGTTGGTATAGCTGCTCGCCCCGCGATTTCACCCACGTATATTTTGGAATTCCCTCGACGAAAATAATTTCTTTCGACCGTAATCAAAAGTAGATCCCAATCCAATCCATCTTTACTACAATATCATAAATGTGAAAGCGAGTTTGTTTGTTTGTCTGTTACGCTTTCACGCCTTAACGGCTCAACCGATCATCTTGAAGTTTTGCATACACGTTTTCTTATAGGTACAGAGAAGGACAAAGAGTACATTTTATCCCGGATTTCTCACGGGAATTCCGAAATTAACGCGGGTAAAACTACATTTTATTTTGCATAGATATAGGTACTACACGTTCGCGTTATCAAGAACGTGGTGTATGCTAAATATAGGGTAGACTATATTCGGAATACCCGCTGGGGGTCGACACCCACTGGCCCCCTAATATTCGTCCCCCGGAATAAAAGGTATAGATTCGGCCCCTGTACAGGTGCCTATTGGGCCCCCGGTAGGAGACCAGTCAATAATTTAAAAAAAAAATTATGGTACCTACTCGTCTTCTGGAATAAAAGTTATAGATTCGGCACCTTTTCAGGTGCCTATTGGTTCCCTGGTAGAAAAATAGCCATATTTTTTTAAATAAAAAAGCGTTGACATAGTACATTTGTGAACAGAATACTTTAAGGAAATTACTTAGCTAAAAAAATATTAAAATTATATTAGAACGTTGAAAAATAAAATCTCAATATCCACCAACAGAATTTCTTAAAATCTCCGCTACTAAAAATCTATAGGTGGATTTTTACCTCGCTCACCGTTCCGCCACCTCGCTCCACTCCAGTGGACAGGCAACTATAGGCTTAGCCTTAGGCCTCCAGAAGAAGAAAAATACAACTGAATTGGCTGTATGGGTTTGTTAGTTTAAAAATAATAATATTATAGTGATTTTGCATGTTGATCTCTTTTAAATATTTATATAAAAACTAAGAGTTGATTATTTATTGTTGATAAAGATGTTGATATTTGGTTTATAACGTAATCATCTGTGATATGAAATAAATATGATATTTACATAGTTACAATACTATTTTAATATTTATACCTTTAGTGCGCGAATGTACCTCAACCACAGAAGCCGAAAGAAAACATCTAAATTAGTAGAATGAATAGGTACTTACTAAGATTTTAAAATAAATTATTATAGATTAGGGGACCTCAAACATTTGAGGGGACGCGTGGGCACAGGGTGCGAATTTCAGGGGACCAGTGGCCACCTCAAACATTTGAGGGGACGCGTGGCCACAGGGTGCGAATTTCAGGGGACCGGTGGCCACCTCAAACATTTGAGGGGACGCGTGGGCACAGGGTGCGAATTTCAGGGGACCAGTGGCCACCTCAAACATTTGAGGGGACGCGTGGGCACAGGGTGCGAATTTCAGGGGACCAGTGGCCACCTCAAACATTTGAGGGGACGCGTGGCCACAGGGTGCGAATTTCAGGGGACCAGTGGCCACCTCAAACATTTGAGGGGACGCGTGGGCACAGGGTGCGAATTTCAGGGGACCAGTGGCCACCTCAAACATTTTAGGCGACGCGTGGGCACAGGGTGCGAATTTCAGGGGACCAGTGGCCACCTCAAACATTTGAGGGGACGCGTGGGCACAGGGTGTGAATTTCAGGAGACCAGTGGGTCCGCTCCCCCCGCAGGATCTCTAAAAATAACGCGGGTGAAACCGCGGAGAACAGCTTTTATAAATGCGAAAGTGAGTTTGTTTGTTTGTACCACTTTGCGCCTTAAAGGGTGAACCAATCATCATAAAATTTTGCATGCGCTTTGTCGGGGATACAGAGAAGGACGTATATGGAACGTAGTTATCATACTCACTTGGCAATTAGTTGGTTATACGAAATGAAAAGCAAATAAATGTTTTCTTAATTGACTTCCAGTAATTTCTTTTTTTTTTAAATCTTTATTAATGAGCACAATACACAATACAATGTGATTATGCCGCTCAGTTGTATCAACAAAACACACTAAATAAACTATAATAACAAAACACACTAGACAGTAATTTCTTTGGAATACATCTAAGCTCGGAACATCTCTAACCCCACAAAATATGTGCTCTGTGTGTGTGTGGATTGATTAGTTGATCCCACCGCTATGCTGTAGCTACGTCGTAGGTACATTGAACATGAAGCTAAATTAAAATATCTAATTCACGGTTTTAACTTGTGCGGTATAAAATAAGATCATAAATTGTGGATATAGTAGTTTCCAGTTTGTTGTCTAGTGTGCAGTGAATCCGTATTAGTAAAGGAAAGTTTGTAGAGCTGGAAATCAGGATCCATCGGCGATCGATGGCTGCTCGCAGCTCGCACGGAGAGCTCCAACAGATTACAGAGCTATTTACATATGAAACGTTTCACTGAACGCCACTCGACTTGTACTTTTATCCGGGCATTGCCATACCCTACTTATTCTACTAAATTCGACTTATGTAAAACAGATTTAGGTACAGACAGAAAAATGTTTCGATTAATCATATTCAGTTATGTTGGTTACGTTTTGTTTATTTGGCGGTGTTATTATCATGAAAATCTTACTATTAATCTTCTTAGATATTTTATTTCTCACTACAAACAATTATCGTTATTACTAAAATTTATGTTTTAAATAAATATAATGTTTTCATGCAAAAAAGAAAATCAATTTTCATTAAATTCCATTTTTAGTTCATTTCCTTTCAAGTGATTATTATACATTTTTATCGCATTTTTGTTTTCATTTCAGTTCCATTAGTATTTAATTACCAACATCGTACATTTTTGTTCACGTTTCATTAAAGTTCAGCAGTCGTATTTATTATGTTATAAATAATTTGATAATATTGTATGTTCAATTAATCATATTCGATTAATCATATTCAGTTATGTTGGTTACGTTTTGTTTATTTGGCGGTGTTATTATCATGAAAATCTTACTATTAATCTTCTTAGATATTTTATTTCTCACTACAAACAATTATCGTTATTACTAAAATTTATGTTTTAAATAAATATAATGTTTTCATGCAAAAAAGAAAATCAATTTTCATTAAATTCCATTTTTAGTTCATTTCCTTTCAAGTGATTATTATACATTTTTATCGCATTTTTGTTTTCATTTCAGTTCCATTAGTATTTAATTACCAACATCGTACATTTTTGTTCACGTTTCATTAAAGTTCAGCAGTCGTATTTATTATGTTATAAATAATTTGATAATATTGTATGTTCAACCTTCATTTTTCTTTATTTTTCAGATCGAACTTCAAAGCCAATAATATGATTCTTTAAAATTCCATTCAACGCTTTTAAGACGGATAGGATCTTTAGTAACGAAGAGTGCAAAGGAAAAGCAATGCATCTATAGCAATTACAACTGTAATTTTATTTATTTTTCTTCTTACTTAAGGGTATAGATGTGCATCATTTGCTTCATTTATGCTTCATATTTTTATACCCTCTACCAAAAGAGCCTTATTAAGAAACAAAGGTAGAGATCCATTTTTGTCTTTAGGTAACCCATCTTCCTATACAATCGGCAATAGTTAATGAATAAGTGCGCGTGTATATGCGGGTTAGTATCTTTGTAACTCTTTTACGCTGAAACGCATTAATGAAACTTGACATACAAATAGAATATGTTCTGGATTAACACACAGGATAAATTTTATCCTAAAATTCTCGAGGGTGTTTCGAAATTCACACGAGTGAAGTTGCGAGGAACAGTTATAAAAAAGAAGTTGTAAATTACTACCTGTTAGGTATTTATGACTTTCCCTCGTGAACACTTTATGTCAGGATACTATAAGTACTTGCATGGTGGCAGGGCACTTTCTAGTTGACAAATAATAATCCGTCGCCAAGCACCTAACAGTGTGTTCCGGCAGCCTCATTTTAAAGGCAGTTTCCATTTCCATTTCAGGGCCCTTATTCACTATGACCATAACACGCCGCGTTAAGATAAGCCGCAAAAACTGTCTTTTCCTGGTAATCAAAGAAGTTTCATCAAAAAAGTAGCGTTCAAAGGTAGTAGTACGGACCGCCAAGAGGGGATTTGTGGATTAGCTAAAGCGCGTCAGATGAACATAAGGGGGGTACCTTGCACCATGTTGAGTACCTCCACCAAATATAGGCCCTCTACACTGGTGGGTGCGTCTAGAATAACCGATCAGATTAGTAAAAAAAAATCGATAACTCGAAATACTCGAGCGCGTCAGATTAAGATATGGTGGGTTAATTACATAGTGAGAAGTATGTATATGAATAATCTGACCATTTGAACGTGACGTAAAGGAGTTAGAGGATCACAAACTTGCAAAAAAAAAACGCAACTTCGACATTCTCGAGCGCAGTTGATTTGTTTTTTATTTTAAAGTAAATAACTCAAGGATAGCGGGAAAAATATAATCTGCCGATTTTCATAAGCCGAAGAAACAAAAATCGTCTTCGAATCGAACGAGCAGCTGCAGTGAAACATGTACCTATTCATATCTCTGTCTTTCTTTCCCTTTTACTTTTTCTCTATCTCTCACTCTCTCGCACCGTCCTCACACTACTTTCCGTCGCCATAACGTCATCACAGTATACCACGGCGCTAAACGTGTCGAATTATAACTTTTTTTGGTCGGTTAAAATACATATTAAAATAAGTTAAGGTAAGTATTACATCAAACTATAGGTTCACCTTTCACTTTAATGTAATTATATATATATTATATAATAAAGCTCATCACAAAACAACGCGTTCATGTTATTATATGTAAAACGAAATGGCTTGTTTGTGCTTTAAAGTTAGTTTTGTGAATAATATTTTGTGAGCTTTTACATATTTCATAGAAATATAAAGTGTGTTTTTTTGTGAACAAGAAATAGCTCATAAAGTTATTAAACTTACATCAGAAATAAAAAAAAATTAAAAATAAATCATAATTTTTGTTTCTAGCAGTCAGATTAATAATATCCCTCAAAATTATTGTCAGATTTTAAGCCAACATAACTTGGACTGCAAGCTGAACCTTCTGTAAAATAATCTGACACGCTCGAGTATTTCAAAATTGAGATTTTTTTTTGCATTTTCAAAAATTCGCTACTACCTTGCGTCACCTCCAAATCGGCAGATTTTCGAAGGGGCGCATTTTTAAGGCTCACTTAACATCCCCTTTGAATATCTGACGCGCTCGAGTAAATGTTTTTTTTTTTTCATTTTCTCCCCTTCCGGATGGCCACCCCCACCACGCAAATGGGCAGATGAATATATTTTCGATATCAGAGACACCTTGGAGTATCTAAACTACAATATCTGACGCGCTCGAGTATTTCCATTTTACTATTTTTTTTTACATTTTTGAAAGCCTGTAGAAGCTAAACCCACTGGTGAATGAAAAAATATCATATAACCTTATTTTGTTTATATCTCCTAATCTTCAAAACCCAATAGGTCCCAACGACGCTCGAGTGTCTCCCGAATTAGCATCGGTATCTCCCGTACTATAGGTGTATTACTTCGCTCCGCGCCTCTCTCCCTTTCACTTTTTGTGTATCTCTGCCTCTCTCACACCATTCCCAGGCTGCTGTCCGTCGTCATGACGCCATTTTAGGTACTTTACAGCTCATCACAAAACAACGCGTTCATGTTATTATATTATGTAAGACGCTCTGGCTTGTTTGTGCTTTAAAGTTAGTTTTGTGAATAACATTTTATGAGCTTGTGTTTTTGTGAACAAGAAATAAGTAGCTCATAACTGCTCATCTGACTGCTAATAAAATAAATAAATAAATATCCCTTAAAATTATTGTCAGATTTTAAGCCAACATAACTTGGACTGCAAGCTGAACCTTCTGTAAAATAATCTGACACGCTAGAGTATTTCAAAATTGAGATTTTTTTTGCATATTCAAAAATTCGCTACTACCTTGCGTCACCTCCAAATCGTCAGATTTTCGAAGGGGAGCATTTTTAGGGTTCACTTAACACCCCCTTTGAATATCTGACGCGCTGAAGTAATTTTTTTTTTTCATTTTCTCCTCTTCCGGATGGCCACCCCCACGCAAATCGGCAGATGAATAAGTATATTTTCGATATCAGAGACACCTTGGAGTATCTAAACTATAATATCTGACGCGCTCGAGTATTTCCATGTTACTATTTTTTTTACATTTTTGAAAGCCTGTAGAAGCTAAACCCACCGGTGAATGAAAAACATCATATAACCTTATTTTGTTTATACCTTCTAATCTTCAAAACCCAATAGGTCCCAACGATGCTCGAGTTAATCCCGAATTAGCATCGGTATCTCCCGTACTATTATGGGCAAGGAATGTTGTTAGTCATAGTGAATAAGGGCCCAGGTCGGCATCGCACCTGCACGCCCTCCGGTGTTGCAGATTTCCATGGGCGGCGGCAATCACAAAGTAGGTATCTTGTATCAATCAGGGATGCCGTAACTTCCTACCAGTGAAACAGTTTTTAGAATCGCTACGGTAACTCCATAAAGTTATCCTCTACATTGAAACTTAAGAAACCTTTTTAATATCTATGTAGACAAAATCTTATTTATGCCAACGATATTAACGTGCTAGTAAATAATTACTAATAGCAATAATGTTTCTCCTATATCGCCATCGAAGCCAATCCCACGTAAAACAATTAACGAAGTATTGATTTTAGGTGAGTTAAAAATAATTATTATAAACGGCTATAAAAATCCCACCTCGCCGCGTCCGCCATCAAAACTAGCGGGTAAAGGCGTTATTCAGTCGCGATTGAATAATGTATTCTCCGGGAATAGTTCGTAAATGTTACCTGTCTGTATTAGCTTCGTTCGTTTTAATATTTCATTTTATTTTGGACAACATTTTATTAAGGCTTAAACTAGAATTTAGAAAAAAGGTACACAAAATAAAGTGACACCGCAAAATTTTGAACAAATGAAACAGCACCATACTAAAAAGGTTAAGATAATTTATTTAATTAATCTTAAAGGGATTAAGGAAAATAACAGTCTAACTTACAAAGTACCTATTCGACTCAATCGCAATTTTTTCGCATACCATATTAGAAAAAAAATATGTGCTTTTTCGTAATATAATTACCTATGCGTTGACATATTAATATTTATCAATGATACTTTAAAGTATAGGTATTAGGTACCTACCTACTAGGACTCGGGTGAGTCTGTTTGAAAAGTCAGAAAAGAGGTCCCGTTATACCCATAAGAATAATACACACAAATTATCTTGGCTATAGGGTATAGACGGTATAGACATATTTTTTCGTCATCGTAAGTAGGTTGCCTACTGTGACTCACAGTCTCAAAAGAGTATAAAACCACTACGTGGTCTCAACTTACAAAACAGTATACATTTTCATAATTGAATATTTGATATACGCCTCTGAAACATTATACAAGATGAGAGTACTTGCAGATGAGAGTACTTACAGTACATTAAACTTAGGAAATGATTTCTGTGGTTCCAGCGCTTTTTCATTCAACGTATAGAGAGCAGAATGGGCTCGTATTTTAGCCCTCGCTACTCCATTAGTGACGCGGGACCCCCAACCAATATCGCGGGGGAACCTGCAGTGACAGGGTCATTCAACCCTCGTGCAACCAACCCCTCGTTTTTGTTATAAAATCAATATATTTGGAACACTGCTTCCTAAGGCAACAAGTCTCGGACCTGAACTTTTATGTGAATTACTTATCTGATATATTGTCCCATTATTATAGGACAGTATAGAGACAACCAGCCACCTTTTATATCTAAACGGTCAAGTTCACGAAGTTGCGCCGTTTCCAATAAAATCAAATAATGCCTGGTCAGGCAGTGCTTTCTAGCTTCTGGGATTTACGTTATGAGAATTAAGTCCCTGAAGAAAATTAAACATGTTGACCCGTGACCGTGAAGACTTTGTTTGGTATAACGATGTAAGATAACTTTACTTCCTTAATTTTTATAGTGAGTTTATTTGTTTGTTACGCTTTCACGGCTTAACAGCTCAACCGATCCCCAGTTGTCAGGGGTACAGAGAAGCACATAGGCACATACTTTTTATCTCGGAATTCCCATGAGAATTTCGAAATTAACGCGGAAGAAACTATATTAAATTTTGCATACTACTTACGTGTTGTCAAGGGTAGGTACAGAAAAAATATAAGGTGGTAAGTACTTTTATCTCGGAATACCCGCAGAATCTCTGAAACTAACGCGAATTTAATATATAAGTTTTTAATATTTTTCCGACGACCGACTTCCAAAAAGAAGGAGGTTCTATGTTCAGCTGTATGTATGTTTATTTTTTTGTTTGAAAGGGTCTCCGTATACTCCTAAGTTGGTCTGATTGCCAATTGCAAGTACGGATCTGACAATGGGATCTTGGAGAAATTGAGGGAACCCTTAAAAAATTATAGACACACCTATGGTGATTTGGGTATTTTTTTATCGTTTATTTGTTTTGGAAAGCAATATTTGAACAAGTGGAACTGATGATGAAGACCACAAATTGTCATCGGAACTACTCAATAATAGGTATTTCGCGGGTTCCGATTCGATAACTTTAATATGGTTTCTAAACAATTTATGACTGTCACAATGTATATGGCAAGATGGTTGTGTACCAGGAGAATTCCTCAACAATTAGCGTCCCTGCATCGCGAAAAGCAATACTTTGTAAAAGATGATGAGCAGTTGACATTAGGCTTACGTAGTAACGCAGATAAATTGTAAACCGACTCACTTAAAAGCAAGAAATAATCAAAATTTTACCAAAAAAAATAAACCCGACTTCCAAAAATACAAAAAATTTACTATCCTTAAAACTATAAAGTTAAAAATAACAAAATACCGATTTAATCCAAAAGACAAAAATACACGTACTAATATTATTATTGGTTTGTGCTACGCCTACCACTGATTGATTTGAAGTCGGTGACAAGCCAAACATGGAATGGGTAGATGGGCTAAGTCCACTGCCGTCGTGAGCGGAACAACCCAAGTGGGCACAGACCTGGGCAGACACAAACCGGCTTGGCATCGAATTCAAATCGATCAGTGGTAGGCGTAGCACAAACCAATAATAATATTAGTACGTGTATTTTTGTCTTTTGGATTAAATCGGTATTTTGTTATTTTTAGCTTTTTAGTTTTTAGGATAGTGCATTTTTTGTATGTTTGGAAGTCGGTTTCTGTAGAAGAGGTAAAATAATTAAAATACCAGTTACCTATAAAATATAAAATGAAATAAGTATAAAATGAAAAACGTTTACAATTTTTAAAGAAATAACACTTTGTTTTGAATAACACAAGTACAAAATACTAATTTTTGTCTTGTCTATTTGGTTGATCACGCATCACCCGAAAATAACTTTATTTTATTATTTTATTTTATTTTCGTTTATTTAGTACAAAAACAGTCACAAGAACATATAATAATTTTATGTTTCATGATTACACTAATAGCCAATGATAGTTACCCTTATATAGAGAACAGAGTTTAGCAGTAACTGAATGGATTTGTATTCGTTTAGTATACTTTTTACCTACCCCGGAATATCAAAAAGTTTTGGATGGATCGTTTATAATGCATATATTCAACGTTAACACATATGGTGTATATCAATAACAATGGATCACAGATTCTGTAGGGCTCACATACAACTCCTCACACATCTTCAAACACACAGACATTAAGTTCCTTCCACAACAGTATGTTCTCTTATTCGTCTGTGCCTTCCACTCATCAGCAAACAAATTGTGACCATTAAATTTCTTAATTTGCAAATTTGTTTTATATCTATATCCAACACATCGTGCAATGGCTCAGACACACGGTGCCAGACTTCCAAAATCCCCGTCTACTTTATTCACAAATCTCGGTTTCCCTATGGAATTAGAACACGCAACGCCCAGCGCTTTAGTTAAACCACTACCTACCACACGAACGCTACTTTTAATATAAACCAAATTCCGCTCGAGGCAATGGAAAATGCATTCAACTTACCCGTCCAGTCCATTATTTTACTTTAAAATGAACAAAAGTTATTTTCATTCTTTCATAGTGCAAAATGTGACTGAGTTTTTATAGTTCCAAACTGCTTTCTTTTTTAATTAGTTAATAAGAATTTCATCTACATATTTTTTCATAGTAAAAGTTTCCATTGTTTAACGATCCGTAATAGTTTTTTTCGTAATTATAAGTAGTATTTAATAATTGGTATAGACATTAGAATATAATTTATTATTTCATGATGCAAAATGTGACTGAGTTTTAAAGTTCCAAACTCAATTAGCTAATAAGAATTTTATCTACATATTTTTTTCATAGTAAAAGTTTCCATTGTTTTATTAACCGTTTTTTTGTTATTATTTAACCATAGGTATAGGCATACTTATAACATCTTTTGTTGGCGTGCGAAAGGCCGTTTAACACGTATAATTAGGCCTTGTTAAATATTCCCTCTTCACTGAATTATCGAGGTCGTTTATACATGCTACGTACTCGCTTACTTCCATAATCGGGGATCGCACTTGACCTCATTTTATAATCCCAGACCTTCGGGATAATTTCGCGGTTCGCACAGTTAAATTACGGAATCTACTTAAGCGTCCTATGTTCGCAATTCTGGTAATGAATTGTACTCTCTATTTCATAAGTATTAGGTAGGTACCTACATATCTGTTGCCATTTGCCTCTATTTACCATACATTTAATGGATATTGAATGGTACGGGTTTTTTTTTTCTACGCAACTTGAGCTTCATCGGTGCCCAGGTTTTCCAGTGCCCATTTTAGGTCATTTTGGTTGCGTGCACAAAAAACCGCTTTGTAGCATGATGCGTACACGGCACTTATCGTGAGAAACGTGCTCTCTCCGAAAGTCGTGAGCGCACTGAGTTGAATTGAATGTCTAAACTCTAAACGCATCTTAGGCCTAAAACCACTTTACGAGTTACAACCATTATTAACAGCTCGATTCCGTATTTTCTGATGAAATTTGTTATCTAGTATTTTAAATCCTGAGATAGACCGGTACAAAAGAGAATATTCATTTTATTTTATAGATATAATGATTGTTCTTGTGTGTAATTATATAAAATGAAATATCTACCTTAGAAAAATACAAGTCACGTCAGTTCAGTGCCTTGTATTAAAATAGTAGGTATATTAGATAATATTTGATTTCTCGCAGTTAATGTTATATTTTTTTTAGTTAATTAATTGGTAATTAAATATACGATGGAAACAGAAACAAACAATTATATTATAAATTTTGTCCTATATAATTACAGCTTACATGAACTTACTCGTTTGTTTCCAAACATGCATTAGCGATGGTTATTGTAGCTTATAATAACCGATCCGCAACATGCATGATCCAGCTTAATCAATTTAAAATCTCCACTGCCGGTCACATACGTATATGTTGGCACAAACATGGCAAACACAGCCATTAACAGCTCTGCTCGTTCAAATAAAATACTTTCGAGTCCATTAGAATTTGTGCCGTACTTTTTGGGGATTAATACGAAATAAATAAAAACACCGGACAAGAGCGAGTCGACTCGCCCACCGAGGGTTCCGTACAGATTTATAGGTCAATTAATTATTAAAATCTACAAAAAAATTTGGTCACCCAACATACAATTATGACCGCGCATATTGTTGCTTCCTCGATGACTACATTTTTTATATTATTTAATTACAATAATTAATGTAGGTATAGTTTCAGATTTTTCTCTGTACTTATACTACTGGATGACATTGCTTGTCATATTTCATTGTTCTAATTCATCGAAATACCCTATAAGTTTTGATTCCCTTAAGAGTTGCGAAATATACGTTTTTTGCGTCGTAAGGCCGTATCTTTTTTTTACGTTAACTTAGAAGATTTTTCCACGCTTTAAGGGACTGTAAACCTAAGTAGGTATATTGTGGTTTTAACACGATACCTCCATGCGTTCTCGAGAAAAAGGGACTTGACAGAAACACGGACGGACAGATGGGCAACATAGTGATCCTATAGGGGTTCCGTTTCTTTTCCTATTAAGGTGCGGAACCCTAAAAAGTGCCGGTTATTGTCCGATCAGTGTAAGGTTTGTAATGAGTTACGATAAAGTGAGTACCAGCGACCGTTCGATATCATTAAGCGCCGCCTTTTAATGGCGACCGTTTACTGATATACGATAATGCCGATGGTGTGTATATACACCATGATTTAATGGGATAATATTCTAACACTGATTATATCTCATTCATCATCGAAATTAGTGTTGGTTATTTTGGCCTCAATTTGTTCCATATTTTAAATTTAGTCTTTTATATATGTACATAGGTGACTCCTACTTACCTTCTCTTATAATGTCTTTGGGTGACTCCTTAGGTAAATACATAATTTTATTATGTGCAACAAATGGTTGATTATTATTATTATTATAGGAAATTTCGTACCTAAATTATATACAACGTGTTAATAAATTAACTGAAAACTAGAAAGTAGTTTGCTCAGAATCAACTAGCGAATCGATCGCACTATGTTTTAATATAGGTTATATTTTTCATTTTTACTAGCCCATGTCTAAATTATTTATAATACAATATTTGCCGCGTACGCCGCGCCCGCAGCAAAAAACTTTAAACCAGGTAGGCGCGGGCGAAGCGCTTGGAATTTCGTAGATAGGTCACCTCCAAACTAATGTTGAATAACTTTTAAAGTATACATTTTTTCGACATAAAATATATTTTAATCATATTATTGTTTATTTTTTTAAATGGGGTGTATCAGGTTTTCAGTTAATTCATTAACACGATATACCTACCTACGTGTATCACAAGAGAGCGTGGTTCATATCAAATGCTCGTTAGTTGATATAAATGTTGGTATGCAAATACTGTGAGCTGTAATCGAGATCCTTGATATTTGACCGTCCATTTTTATACCGTGTTTAGACAAAAATATTGCAAAAATGATATTTATCTCTGGTAAGTATTGATTGTGCCAATGTGCATCACTAGGATATTGCTTAGGTGCATCGCAAATTTGCAACAAAAAATCCGACTGCTTAAAAAGTAAACTGTAAGATGGAAACAAAATTACGTAGGAAGTAAGTAGGAACATATTATTGGAATTAGGCGTAGGTATTAACGTATTATTTCGTTGAAACGTTTTACCACCTTGAATTTCCTTATCAATTTCCACACCATAGTTGAAAAGTTAGAAGGGTGGACACTTTTTACGCCTCTAGAAGCACATAATTATCTCACCAACCATTCACTTTTTCATTTATTTTCGATAAGTATAAAAACATGGCATCTTTATAATGTATAGACAAGGAGTGCAGTAGTTATATATGTTGGAATTTTCAGAGTTTATTTCCGATATTTATTTTGTAGAGGTAAGTTGAAACAAACCTCATTTCGTCCAAGTCTTGCGACGTAAATACGTATATTTTTTCTGGTTTCGAGTGTATATTTAGACAGATTCCTCTCAATTCGTCGAAGTATCGCGATAGGATGTCTCCACACGTGCGAGTGAATCCCGTAGAGTAGGCTTTAGGGGGTGTGTGTGGGCGCTCGTTACCGCCTGCGGTGCCGACGACGGCGGCGTGTTTGTATTTCCAATCATTTTTAAAGGTAAACAAGAGGAGGTACAGACAGCTGCAGCGACATGCAAACACTTCGTTCAGTCTTTGAACTCTAGTACTATTGCAATAAGATTCAATGGCTGTTAAAAGTGTATACATATTGCTGCAGCTGGCTGTACAAGCACCTTCATAGTACATGACGAGTCAACAGAGGCGACACACCTCAGCTATTACCAACGATGACGACGCGCGATGATGCAATATTTTTGCATTATTTAATTACTTAAATAGACGCACTCAAACATTAAGGTTTGTCAAAAATCGCTAATATACTCTAAACCCTACAGTTACTTTTTTCCAAAAAACGATTGTAATTGATTTTTTTCTTTGAACAATCTATTATACAAATCATCAAAGACGGCTGTTCTGTTTTTGGTGAGGCTATTTTGCCTTTGACATCATACAATGACTACAAATGTAAAAACATTCAAACAGCCCATACATTACTAGAGTCTCAATTCATTTTAAATCTTTTTTCTTAAGCCCGTTGAAAGAACAAATTGTAGCAAAAATTTTGAATACAGAGCTGAAACGGGTGCACGCTTCATCCTGTATACAGAACAATTACGAATGGATTTTTACAATTGAAATCCTTCTTTACGCATGCAGGGTCAAAAAAGACGATCATTGGACACTTAAATATACTTAGTATGATATTATCGATAGTAGAAAATTTTGCTCTTCCTCAACCAAGAATTGAACTCACAAAAATACCAAAAACCACCTGTAGATAAATTTTTTGATGGATGAATGTTTATAAGGCACTTTGTCGTCTATTGAAATAAAAACATTAAATAAAAATATTTTTTTCAATTCAATATGACATCAAGGAAAAATAAATAATACCTACTCGTATTTTTCCAAGTCTCTAAAAAGTAAAAATGCAGAGTTATACTCTACTTACCTACTTCCTTTTAAAAACAAAGTCAACATTTATTTGGATAAAAATATACCAGTTTTTAATCGCAATATAATATTTTGTCGTTGGACTTCACTCTTTCCGTCTATCATCAAAATATTTTAAAGTAGCCTTTCCTTGGCGACTTTATTCACATTTGTATCACAAATCCAAATTTTAGGCGGCTCGTTGGGGAACATGATTAAATGCTGTGTAACAGAACTCATTTGTTAAATTATTAGTTATTACGTATTGTGGATTTATTTGTGTTTAAACGTACCTATACAGTACCTAGGTAGTTGTATTATATTGAAGCTTTGTTGTTCTCTCTGAATAACCGTATTATATTACTGAAAGTGATCACGTAAAACACGGCATATATAAAACTACTCTAATGAAAAAAGTGTGTTCCTGTTTAGCACGATGTGAGCCAAAGCGATAATTGAAGTTAAGACGCCCGCGGAGCTGACCGAAGGCGAACGGATAAGGAGATATCCCGGTATTAACCTCTAAGTTAGCGCTGGCGGAGGAAAATTATCCGCTGTACTGACCTCGGTGCCAATGGAATTTCTTCAAAGTGTATACGATTTATTTGTTGTAACAATGTATTCGTAACTATACTTAGATACCTACATGCACTGCAACACACGCTGTGTACATCCTAACTGATAAATTATAAATGCAAATGTGAGTTTGTTTGGTTATTTGTTTGGTACGCTTTCACGCAAAACTACTCATACCGTCATCATGAAATTTTACGTACACGTTGTCAGGGATACAAAGAATGACATGGGTACCTACTTTTTATGCTGAAACCCCTTTGGAATTTGCGAAAGTAGCGCGAGTGAAACCGCAGGGAATAGCTTGTCCTTAATATTATAAAAGCAAATACCTATGAGTTTGTTTCTTTTTTGTTACCTTTTCACACAGAACCGATCATCATGAAATTTGGCATACTTACACTTTTTCAGGTCTTCAGGTCAGGTTTAGAAAAGGACATTGGGACAATTCCCGCGGGAACTCCGAAACCGCGGGGCAAACAACACTTGTCTTGTTAACTTCATTCCAATGAGTTGTAAATTCGTCACACAGTAATTTACATCATTTTCGTATTATTTTATTGAAGTGAAACTTATTTGGGAGCGGGGTGATTTCCAAATTATTTTTGTGATTTATTTCTTGTCTCGATACCTTCAGTTTTTTGTCATATAGTTAAATAGTTAAGGCGAATCTCTGTAACCATGTCATCCACGTATAACGCAAGTGTTCACTAAAAGCAAAGCTCGTTGTTTCTTTCGGCGCAATATGTTTGAAAAAGAGGTACTACAAAAAATAGAAAGAGTACCAAAGATTGAGGTTAGCATCCGGAATTTTAGTTTTGAAGGGAAATACAAAGTTTCATCAAATTGCGTCCAGGGTCCTTATTCACTATATGACCATAACACGCCGCGTTAAGATAAGACGCCGCAAGCCCAGGAAGTAAGTGATTTGGAAACGCATACGAGTTAGTGATAAAATTGGTTTATGTTTATGCTTTGTGTTTTGTCTACTTTTACAATAATTTTGAAAAGTCAGAGTACAGGTAAAACGTGTGAATAAAACTTGTATTTTTAATTTTTTAATATCTTTTTTTAATTTTTTTTTCGGAGGCATCTACTGATTAGGTACCTAAGAGTTTTTGAAAGTTTTGCTAACGTATATCTAACACCAGGTCTAAGTGCACAAGACAACGCTAAATAATAATCACCTACGAGATGGAAATACGAATCTAATATTGTACAAGCTGTTTCCCGTAATACATGCGTTTATTTCGGAGTTCCCGCAGGAACAACCCTGACAACGTGTGTGCAAAATTCATCAATGCGTATTTAAAGCGTTAAAAAATAACAAACCGACAGATAAAATTGCTTTCTTATTTATAATATTAGTATTGTCTAACTGTACCTAACCAACGGTTCAAAATTCAGTGGTTTCAGTTTCGAAATTCCTTCAAATCGGTCGAGTTATTTAAGTTCTCAAGTTTTTGTGATACAAAGGCACGGACAATCATTTTTGTTTACATGTAGATATAGATGATGATGTACTTCTATACAAAAAAATATTGGGTAGCACACACACTTCAACACAAAATACAAACGTTGAATCCAATTCTGATCTAATTATTATTAATATACTGCGTTGTATATCATTGCGTGTATAGCAAATAAATAAAAGTATATTTCCGAGTCCGGCACAAAGCGAAATATATGAGTGCCCAAAGAATGCTCATCAGTTAAGGGTAATGCGGTTGTTGGCCGATTTGCTAAATTGCTTTTGAAGCCGGCTCGCCGATTCACCGCTCGAATTAACCGATAATTCGATTATCAATCACCCGTTATCGTTAAAATTAATCTTGTTTTTATTAATTAGTTGGTTACTAATGTTACCCAATTATGGTTTAAAAATAATAAGTTATAGATACCTACTCATATCCTTAATTCATTTCCAAGCACCAGTCATTACAATGAATCAGGCGTTTCTTAGATCCTAATAAAACTCGGGATAATAAATCCGTATATATTTTTTTTCTATTAGGTATATAAGGTAAAAATACCAAAAGGCCGTGATTTTAATTCAAGAGATAATTCCTGCAGAAACTCCAAAATTAACGCAGGTTAGACCGCGAGGAACCACTAGTAATGTTATAATAAGCAATTAAAATAACAAAAATTATACACGCAGCTATATTATATACGTAGCGCACAAAATGGCGTGTTAAACTCGAATAACAATTTTGTCAAAACCGTTATATAAGTTTCGATAAAATTAACCGGCACTTTGTTTTAGGGTGACTCTAAGTCGCATAACAATATTTTAATATTAACTTTTGAATTATGCTCTTCTAAATATTTCGATGAATGGCCCTATACCTACTTATTTACTTTTAATTTATTCACCTAATTATGTCACGGGGTGTTCTGCGGATCATGTAGTCATACTTGTACAGGTTGTATATCGTCGAACTCTGTTCGATCATAATATTTATCTATCGGTTTTCATAAATTCAGTTTGCCTTGGGCTGCAATAGTAATTTTTTGTTTTTAACACGAATATTGCGTACGAAAACGAAAGGATCCATATGGAATACTGATTTTACCATGAGAAACAAGTGACAGTGATAGAGAAAACCAGCTAATAAATAGCAACACCATATTTAAAAAGCGGAAAAATCTGAGTCGCAGTCGATAATACTCCCATTTATACTTACTAGCCAGCCACCGCGGCTGCTCTACGGAAAAACAAAGCAACTGTAATTTTATTTGCTACTTTTCACGCATAACGGACGTTGCTACATACCAACTCCACCAACTAACAAAAACCATATCTGTTTTTTTGCTCATCCTGTAAAATTTATTCAACTGCAATTACTTCGTTTTACCGTAGAGCAGCCGACCGACCGCAATTTATATAGATACTATACTTACTGAATTGAAATATTTCAAAATGAGCTCGGAACCACCCGGAACACAATATCTCTGAATGCTTTCCTCGATTGGCCTACGATTGTAATCTACATACCTATAAGATTATTATAAATATCCTGCTGTCATTCCACATTGCCATTTAACGTTATTATAGCTTTTTATTGAGGAAGAGACTCTTTGTTGGCAAACAATTTGAAGATGTGTGATGAGATGTACGCAAGGAGAAGAAAAAAACGTCTACTTATTTGTATAGTAGGTACCTAATTTGTTAACCATTGTAAATTGGTAGGTGTGTGTTAACATGAAATAAATATTGGTCGCGTCTAAATTGTATAATTCACCCATTTACAAACGGCTAATACCTTATATTAAGATCAGACTACCCTGCTGTTTTGTATTAGCAAGCAGCCCGAGGTGCTATGATAAGTTAGGTTTGAACTTTGACCACAACAGAGAGAAATGGCACTGAATTCCGACGCGCCAGCACCCACCACAACGCATTTTCTGTCCCCGAGTGTGTTGTGTTGTGTAACTATTGTTTCTATCATTTTTCGGTTGCAATCAAAAACATTGTGGTTTTGCGATTACAATATGCACGTTTTGACACCTACAATATCTAGCAATCAGCTAAAATAAACATACTTACTTCAAAATTTGAAGCGCTATATTTCTGATCGAAACTGAAATATGATAGCAACAAAAGTTACATAATAATTATCCTGCTGGTATTTATTACCTATACGAAAATTCGTCCGTTTTGTACGCGGGCGAATCTTTACTGTTATAAATGCGAATGTGCATTTATTTGTTAGTTTGTTTGTTACGCTTTCATGCCTTAACAGTTAACGGGTTAACCGATTATCATGCAATTTTGCATACACGTTGTCAAAGGGACATAAGGTACCTACCCTCTTGTCCCGAAATTCCAGTGGGAACCCTGAAATGAACGCGAGCGAAATCGCAGGGAACAGTTAGTTTATACAATATGCTGGCGACATACGTAGTATAAACGAGTAAAACGAGTAACACGGTCAATCAGCCACGGCCGCAGGGGCATGACAGAATCCATTTTCCTTTGTACGATCTTCTTTTTTTTTCCTTTTCCACCTACAAGTACAATGCAATACTTTCCAGCTGCAGTCCCGCGCGGTTTCACCCGCGATAATTTCGAAGTTCCCACGGAATTGTTACCACTGTGTTAACCACAAATAAACGCATTTTATTATTATTATTATTATAATTGTTCCATACAAACTTTTCATCCCCTTTTCACCCCCTTGGGGGTTGAATTTCGGAAAATCCTTATCGGATGCCTACGTTATAGAAAGAACACACCCTCCAAGTTTCAGGTCTCTATGATCAGCGGTTTAGGCTGTGCGTTGTTGTCAGTTATACATATACTGGCTGTGCCCCGCGGTTTCACCCGCGTGAGTTTTGGGATCAGGAACCTTTGCGGACGCAGGCAGAATAACCCGCCAAAGTTTCATTACAATCGAACCAATGGTTTCGAAACGCATAGAGGACAGACATACAAACATTCATTTTTATTTATAAAGAAGAAGAAGATAGATACTATGGTGGTGGTGGTGCAATAGACATCACACCAAAAAGAGATAATGTCTTCCTCTAATCCTTACTATTATAAATGCGAAAGTGAGTTTGTTTGTTACGCTTTCACGCCCTAACGGCTCAGCCGATCATCATGAAATTTTGAATATACAAAATATACATTGTCAAAGGTACAGAAAAGGACATAGGGTATCTTATGCCAGAATTCTCGCGGAATCTCTGAAATGAATGCGGGTGAAATCGCGGGGAACAGCTAGTAATTATAATAATTTAATACACGGTTTACCTTTTTTTTTTAAATATTAGTTACTTATTACAAAAAAACATAAAAACTAAACAGTCCTGATAACCGTCCGAAGTTTACAATTGTACGACAAGTAGGTATCTAGGTATTTAGTATATTATAAGGTATCACGAAATCAATGAAGTTCGAAAAAGTATAATATAATTTGCGAAAGTATTTTTGTTATGTTAAGTAGGTAGCTATAGTGACGTTCAATATTCGGATATAGGAACGAGTATTATTTACCTTCGTCCGTTTGCGTCAGAAAGTGTCAATATCGAAGTTAATAACATAGTTGGCTGTTATTGCGTGAAGCGCCACTGGGCTTTTACTGAATAAATAATAAAAAATAATATTTTCGGTTCACTGTTAACATTAAAACCTGTATTTTGCAAATTTTAAACGACTAACAGTTAGGTAAGTTTAATCATTCATGTAATACCATTTTCACAATTAAAATCAAATGAATTTTATTAAGTTTTAACATGCCTACTCATACTTGCTTTGCAGAAGAAAAACATGTAGTGGACTTTCCATTTTTTCTAAAGTAGTACGGCTTCTTTTTAGATTCCAAAAAATACCTACCTGCTAGATTCCTAACATTTTTACTAGATTCCCAAAACACTAGAGTCCTTGTCGTAGCTGGTATACACGTATAACTTACCAGTAGGGAGCAAATAATAGTTTTAATATAATATGTCGAAGCCAAATTTTTGAATATCGGCGAGAACAGATATTAAGTACGTTGTAATTCTTAATGATCGGTAGCTCTTGGATATTCGAATTATATTTTTTGAAACCTCCCTTGGCATTATTCAAACTCCTATCCGTTTGTTTTTACGCGAGTGAATGCCCTTTACATTTAATTTGTCGGCTAGTCAGCAGAAATAAAAAGAAAAAGAGCGTTTCTAATGTCAAAAATGAGTTTTTTTTTTTTAGTTTTTTCAGTATTTGTTTAACCTTATAACCCTGTAAAGCAACTGGAACGTACCTTTTCTGCCAAACCGAGTTAATAAGAATCAAGCCTAAGCTAGTTCTCCTGCTAATGTGTTAATAACGGAGAGGGAAATTCATATTTCCACTTACTACCAGTGGCGCTGTTATAGTCCACAAAATTAACGTAACGAGTGCGTTAAATATTGCGAAAGTTGTATGCGAAGCTCGCGGCACAGCCTCCGTTATAACCACAAGCTCCGTAGAGTCAAAAGTGAATTTCCAAGTTAATGCTTTCCAAAATTAAACCGTGTCGTGTACTTTAATGTCAGTGCGTTTTTTATATTTTGTTTCGTTCATGAGTATTGCTGTACAGAATTTTACCTCACTCTTTAAAAAGGGGATAGCTCGTTTATAAAAAAAAATTGTCCTACATTTTTTCAGCCAATTTAAGGAGGGATTTGGACGAGGTAAACGTTTTTAGCTTCATGCATACTCATGAAAAAAACTTGGTATATTTCATCCATATTTAATGGCAACTGAATACTGATCGTGGCCTAGTAAAATGAAATAAAAAGCGACATAGGTCATGCACTTTGGCGTAAGGAACGCAAACATAATGCTCCAGGATAAAGTATTCTAATATATTATGTTGTTGTGTTCATTGTTGTTAAAAACCACACACAGACATAAGAAGTAGGTATAAGGCAGTTCTAAAAATTGTTTGAAGCGAAGCGTGCTATAATTACGTTCTAATGGCAAGGCAAGCTTTCTAGTGAAAGGATTCACTCATACTTACAAAAGTTATAGCTCAATAAAGAACTGTTTTTTTTTTCTACCAGCTGCCCTGCGCGGTTTCACCCGCGATAATTTCGAAGTTCCCGCGGAATTGTTCCATACAAACTTTGCAAACCCTTTTCACACCCTTAGGGGTTAAATTTTCAAAAAATCCTTTCTTACCGGATGCCGACGTCATACCTATAAAGAACACACTCTTCAAGTTTCAGGTCTCTGCGATCAGCGGTTTATGCTGTGCGTTGATTCGGCAGTCAGTCATTCAGGACAAAGCAATTTATATGTATAGATAATTCGTTATTAATAAATGCAGGGGAGTCGCAAAAGTGTAAATTCGGAACACATGTTTTTTTTTTTTCAATGTTTTTCGTCGTCGTTTGTCGTCGTCAACTAAGCGATGCAGATTCCAAATATTATATTTTAAAATTGACGCAATAATTGTCTAGATACACATAACGTTTCCACCTGTGGTTTCCACCCTGTAGGTATACCTATGATGCGACTCAAAATACTAACAAATGGCGTGATTTGTTTGTTACGCTTTCAAGCCTAGCGGCAAAACCGATCATCGTCATGAAATTTGTTATTAGACACGTTGTCGGGGCTACAGATAAAGACATAGAAATGGACATAGGATATTTTTTGTACCGGGATTCCCAAGGGAACTCCGAAATTAACGCAGGTGAAGCCGTAGACCCACGTAGAGAACACCTTTATTACTAAGTCTTTATTACAAAAGCTAGCTTGTCGATATACCTATTTGTTTGTTTGTTACACTTTCTCGTCGTAACTACCATATACTCAAGCGATCATCATGAATTATACACCTTGGGCTTTACTCTTGAAAATGATGAGAACTTCGATTTGATTTCACCTCGACGTCATTTTAGTACATACTTTTGAGATTGATATCAAATCGTATTTGGAATCATTTAATATCTAAAGATGACGTCCAACAACTCAATAACACCACTCCTATATTGAAATCGAGAAATTTGACAGATAAATTCGATAGAGACACGATCCCAAAGCTTCAAAAGTAGCATTTGATTCCGTTTCTATCTCATTTCGATTTGAGTTCGATACTGAAATAGGGATTCATTTTTTTTTTCAGGTACTTATAGATGACGGGATTTAGTTTTTTTTTCAGTTCCGTCAATTTTCTGCACAAATATAATAAATAAATGATTTCCCGGTTAAAGTTGGTGAATTTGACACGAATAAAACAAACAATCAGTCATGGCTATACGAGAGTTGAGATTTTATGTACACAATTTTATTGATATCTGTATTTATTCAGGCCAAGCAAGTTGAACAATCAAAATCTTCAGCCGTGCGTCTGTGAGTATCTCTTTGTCACAGTATTTATTACCTAAAAATAAGATATTATCGTGGGCGAGATTCCCACCATTTTTCAAGTAAAAGACAAAGCCATATTATTATTTAGACAGGTAAATAAGATTTCGTGCTCCGAAAATTTATTTATATAATTTCTTTTCCCTATTATGTATGTACCTAATCTGGTTCAGGTGTTTCTTGCGAAATTTTCGCTTTTTCAATTTCCATGAAATTCTTTTTCTATGAAAAATTAATGAAATAAAGTAGATACATATAAATGTCCGTATAAATTAACACATAAATTAATGAATTTTTAAAGAGAAAAGATTTGTATTTTTTTATGTTTGTAACGAAAAAAAAAAACAAAAAACTCAAAAACTATACTAGACCGATTTCAAAAATTCTATTATTTATAGGAATTAGGAAGCTACAGTATTGTTGAGTGACCCAGGGTACTTTTTATCCCGGAATTCCTTCGGAAACTCCGAAATTAAAGCGAGTGAAACCGCGGTGGATCGTCTTACATATGGACGCAGATAAGCAATAACATGTTAACCCACAAAATTAAGTTATTGATTCAGAACGATTTATTGAGAGTTAGGGAACGTTTTTTAATCATGTGTTTACCTTATTACATTGCTTAAATATGTAACTAAATATTGAACATAAAAAATGTTGACACAAATGGCGCTCCTACTTTTAAAACACGATTTACTCAAAATTTCTCCAGTGTGGGTTAACACACTATTGCTTATCTATGTCCATATAATATTAGTAACTGAACTTTTTGATAAATTTGACAGGTTTTACCTACCAAAGTACTTATATATTTTTATCGTCACAGTTTATCAACGCTATATATATTGAGTTTATTTTAACCTCACAATTTTTTGAAGAACCATCTAACGATACCTTACATACATACACACATATTATTTGAGTCAACAGTCTGAGATATACGCTTCTAAATTCCGAAAAAAACATGCCCTTTTTATTTTTTAACTACGGGACAAAAAATTTAGTTCTAACTAAAAAATACTTTCAACTAACATTGGTTTGAATAAGATTATTTTAAGTTTGAAATATAGAAAATATTAATAAATTTGAATTTAAGGGTAGGTAAATGGTAGGTAAACGTTTCGTTCATTTACGGAACCTTTCACTATAAGTCCGATACGCACTTAGCTGGTTATTTTTTTTTTAATAAAATGAAATGACTACAAAAAAAAAACGAAACAACAGAAAGTTTTAAGAGTTTAGTTGTAGATTGTGAGCCTGACCATTGACTTCATTGAGCTCGCTTGAGGTCTGGTTGTAATAAAAAACTGAATTGAACGGAAATGAAATAACGCTAACCGGTTTCTCTCGGAGCGTCGAGAATTGAGCCTTTTTTTGTGACAAGACCCACGATTCACCATAAAACGGACATTAGGGAGGTTTTTTACCGTACCAAATACTGTTGGTAGGTAAGTAAAATAGGTAAATGATTTCCTTTTCCTCTGTTGCCGTTTTTGTATATATTTATGTGTATTTACACTTACACAGGAAATAGACAGTTATACGTATAAACTGTTTCTACTCACGGCATGCAGAGATTTGATTTTTTGTACTTATAAAACTAACAAAGTCTCAATGAGCTTTCAGGTAAAAATTTAAGAAAGTAATTAAATAGTAGTAGTTCAAAAGGTGAATTTAATTTAAACAAATATTAAGTTCCACAATCTCCTTGTATATTCGTTATCATTCTTCATTTATTCTCTGTATTTACCACTTATTTCCTCTTCAATACAATTTACACATATTAAGTTATAATATCATACATCGAACAATATCCGCCGTGCGTTACGTAGGTACGTATATTTTACAGATAATGTAATATTATATTCTTTTACATAATTATTACATTAAAGGGAATCAAAAATCTTTGGATAAACAAAATTCATTAACTCACATCTATTTCTCACATACAGATCGTCATGTAGGTATGTAACATAACATTGAGTTTCAACAAATATGACGTATTAACTATTATTATTAATTAGGTACTTACTATAATTATTTATTATTTGGCGATGATAGATAAATACCATTCCATATCACGTATTACTTTACACTTACATACACCCTTCAACTAATCAGTCGGGACCCCTGAACATGGATCCAAAGTAACTTTTCACTAAATCTAAATAAATTATATAATACAAAAACTATAACATACACTTTTTTATAGTAACAGATTAATACCAATACGTAGGTGACTCTTAATTTATAGGTAATTTACAATAATTCTGACATAGTACTAGATAATATATAACAATAGGTTTCTGTGAAACTACACATCGGTAGCACAGCCGTCTTGAAAGCTCTCTTCACCGGAGGGCTTTGTGATGGTGAGAACGCGTTTGAGCGCTGAGACGGGCGGCAGCACGGGCGGCGCCCGCTGCCACACGCGCAGGGTGCGCGGCGCGCCCACTGGTAGCCCGTAGTCGGGCGGGTACGGAGCGTCGCCCGTCGACGCCGCCGTGGCCGGTGCTGCTGCAACACTCAACGCGTGAGACCGCGGAAATGTGCGACTCATATATCCCAACTCCTCCTGTGATCCGTTCACACTGCAATTCTCAATTATAGGCGTACGATCGGAATAATACGCCGGTATCGCCGAACTGACCGCGCGTGCTAGGTTACTAGCTTGATGCATTTTCATTTGTTCCCACAGACCCGACGGATACAACGAATCGGATGCCTCTCGTGCGTACTCCCCGCTACCGGGGCGGGCTGCGCTGTCCGGTCTCGTATCATTGATAAGATCGGGGTCGATGCCGGTAGATACCGTCGGAGATACCACCACAGGCCCACCGTTTGTTATCACACTTCCTCTTCCTTCATAATGGTTAGTCGAGTAAGGTATGTCGTTGATCCGTGGAGGTTTCAATACTGGATTGCATTTGGGATCGTTGTAATTTATAGTTTCTTGTCTATTCGCTAAGACTGCAACATGTGGTCTGTCGGTCACGGATGGATGTACTTCGTTACCAGACACCACTCTGTCTATAGTATTCGGTGTCTTACTTTCACAGGCTGGCGAAGGACGAAAGCGCACAAATGTAATAAGTAGAGCCAAACAAATAACAACGACAACTAAAAACAAGGCCGCCCCAAGGCTTGCTATTTGTGCGCTCCCTAGAGAAGCCATTCCAGCTGTCATCTGTGTAATATGTACGGTAAAATTGGCTTCGGCATTCCCACCTTTGTTTTCAGCTACACAATAAAATTCTATTGGATCCGATTCTTGTGTGTTAGTCAAAATTAGAGACGACTTCTTTTTAGAATCACCTTCTTCGTAAATATGTATTTTTTGTTGAGAATTAAAATTACTCCCATTTTGAAGTAATCGACCGTTCCAGTACCAATTAATATTTGCACTCGGTATTCCCTCCGTCCTACAAATGACGGTTGTATTTTCTCCAACTCGCGCTTCAATATGGCGGCTTATTGGCAGAATCTCTGGTTTACACGCAAAATCCTCAATAGGCAACTCTGAAAACGGTCGATTTGCGAGGCGGGTGGGTGCCGAGCAACTAGGGGTTGAGAGCAACTTTCGTTTTGCTAACCACAGTTTGAGGTCCCTCAGCCGACAGTCACACGTCCAAGGATTTTCAGATAAATCGATAGCACGCAGTTTTTCTAATCTCTCTAATGAACTCAGCGGCAAATCCCTTAGCTTGTTACGATTAAGCTTTAATGATTCTAAAGACTTTAGATTCATAAATGCGTCACTAGCAATCTCCCTAATATCACTTCCAGATAAATCGAGTTTAACAATGCTTCCTAGGTTAACTAAAGCATCAGAATGCACTTTCGAAATAGGATTATGTGCTAACGTGAGATCTCTGAGAAAGGGTGTATCTCTGAAACTGTTTGAAGGTATCTGAGTGAGCAAATTATGTGATAAATCTAACTCGACTAAGTTTGTTAATCCCATAAAAGCGCGATCATGTATCTGACCAATATTACAGCTACGCAGATATACTCTTTGTAGATTATCAAGTCCCGTCCTAGAGAAAGCTTCGTGGGGCAGTATTTGCAAATTATTTCCCGAGAGGTCCAACACTTGCGTCGCGGGGTCCACCGGCTCGGGAACCGTGATCAGAGCTCGATTCACGCACTCCACAGTTTGCTTGCCTCCTTTCCATTTACACACACACACCGCTGGACAAGATCCAGGTAGGGCTGTTCCAGCCAAAATCGTTTCCCACATCATCACACTCACAGTCACTATAAACCACTTCATTTTGAGTTCAATCCAAATACTTTTTAAACGCAACTTTCACTGCGACACTTCATTTCCGTCCAACAAAGTCACATTTAAATCGTCACAAAATCCATTACAATAGATAACGCTATTGATGGCCACATAACATTTCTACAACATGATATCGTATCACATCACTACTCGAGAAAGTTGGCAAACGCAACATGTCGGTACGGTGAACGCTCGCGACGTCTGTAAATCAACTGAGAGGGAGGTATCGTCGAGCAGAGTAAACGAGTCTGACGCATGCGCGATGGCGGCCCCCTCGCCCCGCTCTGCGGGTTCCCGGCCGTCGAGTCGAGTACTGGGAGCGAACTCTTGAAAGAATTCCTAAAGCGTAATTTTCTACCTGGCGGTGTGGTGCGGCGGACCATCCCGTGAGCCGGTCGACCCGTCACGTTCATTCATAAATACCTGAGCCGGTTGTAGAGTGGGCTTTTCAATGTCGATCTCAGAATGCAACAATACATTCCCACTGCGGTAACGCACTTCGGCACGTTAGAAATTCTAATCTTTTTGTTATGGTCACGTTGGGTATGAGACATTTGGTTGGACAGGTAGAGGACCAATAATTTTCATTAAAGCATTGAATGGAACACGACTCGCAGGTACAGAAGTTAAAGCAGGATGTTACAGACGAACAATACGGCAGTTTCATTCATGAGTAATACCAGAATGAATAGTGAGTTTTTGTAATTTCTGCCAAAAATGTTCTACTGCCTATAGCTCTACATAACATACAAACTATGACTTACCTACCTATATTTTATTAAAAACGTTACGATTATCAAGCGATAAAAAAAAGCACAAAGCTGATATACTTTACACATTTTTAACGTAAATAATAAATGTTTAACGTAAAAATAAGTGACTTAAATAACTGTATGACAACATCTAAATGCAAATGTAATTCGATATTTTTTTGATTATTTTACGCACACTCAGTACAAAACTGAGCTGGATTCTGAAAGCCAATAAATGAGCTTGTAGTGGTACGAGGATAATTAGGTAAGTGTTCGATGGCGTGCGCGGTGCGCCCCTGCATGGAAGCGGCACGCGGCTGGCACGCTCCCACTCGCGTCGTTTTTTGCCACTCGTCAGCTGCATTGGCACCTGGTGACGACAGACGTCGCGTGTTTAACGCCATATGCCATCATTGAACTAATGAGGCTTCCACTTAAACACTGAAAGTGACATGATTGGCGGAATCGTTTTGCTACTCACAAAGAAGAGAAGTGAACATGAAATTATAATATACCAAAACAGACAATGTAAAGAAGACAGTCTAGGTAAGTAAAAGTACCTACACCGTCCTGCTGATAAAGTGTCGTCGTCTACTTACGTTGCCACGATTGAACTTCCGGTGGCTATTCCCGCTTCGACCATAAAAGTCATCGGTCTGTGTGAAATGTAGTTTTCGTTATCTGTTAATTTCCTTGTTCTAACGTATGTACCCAATTAAACTAGTGCGTACAATTAATACAGGTTCACCTTTTTTTGGTTCTTCTTTTAGCTACCATTAAGCATCATGGGCTTAAAAAAATACGCCATCAGTAAAAGCTTACACCAAAAAGAAAACAAACAGTATTGTCATACTATATACATTCTCTGTTATTTCATTGAATAAAACATTTGATACTGTTTCGTTCACAGCATTAAACGTATTACCCAAAAACGACCAAAAGTTTAAAAACACAATGATCATTCATCGATGAATAAATATTTTTAGTATTTTCTTTTAAACACGCAGTGAACAATCAAACGATCTTAAAACTCTTACGAAAGTTATCATAATATTACGCTCGGAATACCATGCGGCTTTAGGTACATACCTAATAGTAATGTAAACATTTCTACAGCGGAAATAGTCAACGGGTGTTACATGTAGACTCTACTTGTAAAGATACAGGATTAAAAGATGAAACAACTGTAGCAACAGGAAATAGCTGTGATTATAATTACAGTTAGATTACGAGATAAAAATTCAATAATAACGTTGAAGAAAAAAAAAGAACATTAAAAATTACATTTACCTACATACATTGATGACCAGTTGGCGATTTGATTGGGTTGATCATCGCCACTTTTCAATCACGGGGTTACTGGTTTCGATACGCGATGGAAGTAGACTTTGTATATTAAATACGAAAATTTGCATTATCATATGGATTTTACATATCTACTAGTTTTGCCGCTCAGCTTTTTACAAAATGCCGGCCGTTTATAAACAAACTCAATTTAACTGCGACAGTTATAGGTACATATTAATATCATCATGCTTGTTTCCACAAAACCAGCTTTAAGCTAGTGTTTCAAGCTTGGTGTGCATACGAGTGCTCATCAAGTATTCAAGTATTTATTGTTCTAATCTGGATTTTCCCCTTCGATCTTTTAATTGATAAAATAGGAGGTGCAGTTACGAGTTACTTAGTTTTGGTTAAGTCGTCTATAACGATTAAATTAACGCCACTTACTAAATAGACATATCTTTAAGATGTTTGATTTAAAAATAAAACGTTGAGAGAATATGTAAAATAGGACAAGCAAATACTTTTTTTGACAGTAGGTACCCACTTAAATTAAACTTTTTCAAACTATATTGAAATGCTGTAAAAGCATTATCTAATCGTAACATATTGAACGATCGATTTATTTTTAAATGAAATACCTACTTATGTTAGAAGACGTCATGTTTTTTTTGTGAGTTATAGTTTGATGACAATATGCGACTTAAATTGCGGTCCCAATTAGATTTATTAATTGTTCGTATATTAGACAGTTCCGGCGTCTTTTCGGGCAGACGCGTCGCACGGTTTGGTGATGCGTTCTCTTCAGCAGTAGGTATCTAAGTCGATTAATACTTCTGTCTAATTGGCAGATGGTCTCAACTAAACAATAAAATCCGCATAAAGTGTCTTAATAGAGGACCAAATAGTCATTTAGTCTATTCATACACTAGGTACATTATTGAGGTAAAACCCGTACTCACGGTATACAATGAAAACTGTCGAAGTAATATAAATAGGTACCTAAGTGTCTCAAAATCAAAATTCAACTTTCGATTCCACCACAAAATATGACAGGTCTACCAACAACCCTTGTTAAAAAATGAAGTCCTAGTAAGTATCCTTTTTTTATTATTCCGGTTCAGAATTGTATCTATCATAAATTATCTAATATATATAAATCACGTGTCACGTTGTTTGTCCGCGATGGACTCCGAAACTACTGAACGGATTTTGATAAAATATTGCAACCATTTATAATATGATCCAACTTAAAAGATAGGATAGTTTTTATCCCGGAATTCCCTCGGGAACTGAAGGACATAGAGTACTTTTTCCCGCAACCTCCGCGGGAACTCCGAAATTACCGCGGATGAAATCGTGGGGGACAGCTAGTATCATATATTACTAAAGTATAAAATACGTTCTTTCGCAACATTATAAATTCATAGTAGGTGCCTACTTTTGTTTTTTATATGAGTGGACTAGGTATGCAAGTATAATTTACATTTATGTAGCATAATTACCATTACGTTTTTATGTGTTATGTAGTTAAATAACAAATCAATGGAATATGTGCGTGTATAGACTGTGACATACAATAATATACAACATGACGTATCCGCCTAATTATACGGTTATAACCATCCACCTCGATTGTCCCCACGTTATACCACACTTCATTAAACATATTTGTTACCTCAAGCAATATTATTAGATAGTATCTCCAATGTTCAACATTTATAAATAGACCATGAAAATTAAACTGCGTCAGCTGCTACTTTGTCATTGAACTTAAATAGTTTTAAATTCAGTGGATGTCTGAATAAGGAGGTAATTTTTTTGGTGTGATATTTTTCAAGCTAAGAGCAATCGCTAAGATAAGCCCGGCTTGGGAACAGCAGCCCCGGTAAATTAAAAAGTATGGACTAACTTTTGCCACGGCAACCTCGCGCTACTGGAATTGCGCTAGCCATTTGCATATTCCTACCTATGCTCGACATTAATTCGTTATTATTATCTGTTGGATGTTTTTGGCACAACTTGAAATGGAAAATGGAATTATTAGTTTAAATACACTCCCGGACGCCAGAATTGAGCCTGCTTTCATTTTTATATTCTAGATTATTGTAATTGCAACTTTCACTTCCCTCTGCAGTTCAAATTTTCTTTTTTTTTGTCAATAACATCGCTCAGCTGTACCTACTTAAAAAACGTGATCGAGTAAAGGTCATACCTACTCTTGAAGCAATCGTGTTAGAATCAAATCGAAGTAGAATCGAAATGAGGTCGAAAAGGAATCAAATTTTTGAACCTTTGATACCGCGTCTCTATCGTATTTCTATCAAATTTCCCGATTTCGTTAAATTGTCATGGGAAACAATTCATTTTTTTTTACTAGTCGGACGTCATCATTAGACACACAATTCCAAATACGATTTCAATTTGATTTCAAATCAGCCGGCTTACTCGTGACGTAATCGTGTTAGGATCAAATCGAACTCCAATCGAAATGAGATCGAAACGAAATCAAATTTTGCTACTTTTGAAGCTTTGGGTTCGTGTTTCTATAGAATTTATCTGTCAAATTTCTCGATTTCAATATAGGAATCGTATTATTGACTTGTCGGATGTCATCTTTAGACAATAGCACGGTTCCAAATACGATTTGATTTCAATCTCAAGAGTCAAAAGTATGTGGGTACTAAAATGATATCGAGGTGAAATCAAATCGAAGTCAAAGTAAAATCAAAATCAGCCTCAAATCATTTTCAAAAGTAAGGCCCCTGCTTAAAAGCTTTTTGGTATTATTATTTTAAGTATCAAGCATAGAGGGAAGAAACTCTGTGGGGCGAATCAGGAACAAATCGAATTAACAGGCAAACCTACATGCATTCAGCGGACGCAGGTTCAATTTCACGGGTGGTGGTGGTGGATATCTTATTTTTGTACTTTAATTTGACCGGTATTTTTAACGAAACTGACACTATATGTGTAACATCTCTATGGTATCAGGATTTTAAAACCAGATACACTGGCTGGCTTTAGGGGTTCGGAATTGTAATTTCCTATTTAATTTCCAAATGTGTTTCTTTTTTCGATACAAGCAGTTTACGACATTTTAATATTAGCATACAGCTACTTACATCCTACATTTTTATGCTGTTTTTATTTTCGACACGTTGGTAAGTAGGTATACAAACACGACACTCTGCCAACAACACAACGCATCTACTCTTATAAAATTATTACATACTATGTGCCAAATAAGTGGAGAATATTCACCACATTGCGGTCGAGTTTGTTCCAGCATATTGACCGTACTTGTTCAGTTTTATGCTAGGAATTAAAAAAGTTCAGGTGATGTTAAGCTTTTTGATTTAAAACAAACATTTTTCATTCATAATAATGAACAATGAAATAGGTAGGTGTATGTATGATGTGTGTATATATACAGGATGGACGTCAAGTGCGTCCATACACGATTATATTCCTAAGTATTCAATATACTGCAAAATTTTAATGTGATATAGAATCAGCATTAGTAGTCTTAACTTATTCCAACAGTGCGTGTAAGCACGCTGACAATAATTAGTCTTACCTTGACTTGATTATCTATTTAATTATGTAAAAATTCAAAAATTCAAAATAAACTATCTGACTAAAAAGTGTATAATCAATGCGATCTTTAGTCTTATTTAGGACTGGTTCTGCTAACTTCTTGACATAAAACACTTAAACTCAAGGTACTTCTGCTCGTTGCCAAATTCATGCTCGTTATTTCTTTGCCGGCTGTAATTTTAAGCCAAAATTGGTGGTAACTTGGCAATAAGGCAATCTTTAGAAGTGTCTGCTCATTCCTCTTCAAAATTTAGATTGGTTGCGAGGTACATACTATCGGGATGGGAGACCGCCCGGAATGTTTGCGTGTGACCCTTGCCCGTGCTTCGAGGGACGTTTAAAGCCGTTGGTTATTAATTTAGATGACGGTCATTAGGGAGTGTCAGGAGCACCCACACATCGCCCTGAAATTTTGACGCTTCTCGCTTAGTAGGTACCTATGTTATGTAAAAGCGTATAAATAATGGAGTTAATCTAGCCCCTTAGGCAAATAATCCAACCATTGGCATCGGACGCGTAAAGCCACTTATCTACTACTCGGGTATTCTGCGAATCGATCATTCGAATACATATTTAAAATATCTACGCTTAATTTAAAGTAGAAAACCCCAACTTTTCAGTGGGTATTTTTGGTTGAGTAACAAGCGAAAAACTTTTCAAGTCAATAGGATCAGTCAAGACCTAGATATTAAATCTATTTATTGATATTATACTCGAAAGTAAACTATGTAAACGCGAAGAGAAATATTGGGTTATTTTGGTTTAACATAATATAGGTAGATACCTCTAGGTTACATTTTGAATCAAAATTTAGTAAAGAAACTAAATTCAGGCGTGTAAAACCACTGGTAACTGCTATAGTCGCAATGAATTCTATAAGTTCCTCAAAGGCTTAACTTACTTACGTAAAAATACAACCATTGTAAATGTGAATCAAATTCCGTAGCGCCGAAAATCAAATGTTATATTATACCTAACCATTATCCGCTTACCGGATTATTATATTTTATTCTTATTCCAAAACATATATAAAACCAGTATTCTTTGCTATTTGTCGAGTCAGTACAAAACAATATGCGATAAAATAAGCTCAAACAAAAGGCCATCATTGGTTTAAATGATCCACGATAGAATTTTATAGCTTATCATAAAGTCACAGCTACGCCAGATAGATAATAGGTACCTACTAATCATTTTTATTCGAATATGCCTAATTCTTCAGTCTAATGGACGGCTTGAATAATAAAAGGTACTTTGTTTCTGTTTTATTAAAAAAATACCGAATACATCTAAGAAAGAAATTAATAAAACGGTTATAGCAAAGTTTATCTACTGTACAAAATTAATTGTTCTTTTGTCTAGCTCACTCTCTAAAAAACTAAGCACAGAGAAATTGAATCATAATATTTATAAATTAGGTACTAGGTCGGTATAATATTCTTTTATACTAGCTGTCCTGCACGGTTTCACCCGCGATAATTTCGGAGTTTCCGCGGTAATTCCGGATTACCATATAGCCCATGTTTCTCAGGGACAATGTAGCTTTCTAATGGTGAAAGAATATTTGTAATCGGTCCTGTAGTTTTTGAGTTGAATCGTAACAAACAAACAAAAAATCAAATCTATCTACATATATAGATTGATATTGCCTACTAGTGTGATTTGGAAGTATAGTAGGCGCCACTTTCATGCTCATAGTAAACACTTTGACTTTTTTTCGTAATTAACAGGCTAGGCATTTCAACACAGCCCACCTGATGAATTTTCAGTTCATATTTTACAGTCGAAAAACAAAAGTACCTACTAAATCATTAATTTATAAACGCGAAAGTTTGTAAGAATGTATGGATGGATGGATGGATGGATGTTTGTTACTCTTTCACGCAAAAACTACTGAATGGATTTAAATAAATGAAACTTTACAATAATATAACTTATACATCAGATTAACACATAGGGTACTTTTTATCCCAGAATTCCCTCGGGAACGTCGAAATTATCACGGGTGATCGCGGGGAACACCTATAAAGTCACTTTTAGGAAGCTAAGGTAGTCTTGAGTGACATAGGGTACTTTTATTCCAGAATTCCCTCGGGAACGCCGAAATTACCACGGGTGAAACCGAGAAGACACCTATAAAGGAAATCCTTTCATTTATAAGAAGCTAAGGTAGTCCCGAGTGACATAATTTTTATCCGAAATTCCCTCGGAAACTCCGGAATTACCGCAGGTGAATCCGTGGGGCACAGCTAGTTATATTATATATGACACCGACGGGATTATCTCTTAAATGCACCGCCAAGTGAGCTCTCTGTGCTATCTGAAGGTTGACTGGCAGATAATGCCACTGTGGCATTAAGTCCGCCTTTTGTACCATGATGTGCATGAAGTTTAAATAAATAAATATTCGTTTTCGTTTTTTTTTTGTCTAATTCAATGCATGTACCTATTTAACAGTCCGTCTGCTGTCGCACATGACAAATCGGTACCCTCGGTTTTTATCATTTTATCATTTGACGGCGACCAGGGTACGTTTTATTCCGGGATTCCCGCGGGAACTCCACAGTTAACTATGGTGAAAATGTGGGAAGCAGCTACTATATAATAAGTATATTTACGCTTCGACATAGATACAATTTTATCTGAACTATGCGAGTGTTTGCGATTCACATCAGGGACAAAACACGACACGACTTTGTTCCAACTTCTCAGGCCTCGCTCCAACTACAGGCCGGGACTAAATCAACATCCCCCACCCAACACGTCACGTATTTATAAATCCTGCATTCGCTTCCTGTTTTTTGTTCACAATTCGGTTTTATAATAAAATAATGTAGGTACCTATGGAATTTTTTTGTTTGCCAAGAATGACTTTTTTCGAGTAGGTAAGTACGCACATTCGTTTTTGTACGACTTAGGTACGAGGGTTTCACGCGGAGCCTTCAAAAAGATTTGTAAAAAGAAATATGTAATAGCTAAGTGAGTTAATATAGAATACTATGTATTGTTTATATGATATCCATAATACTTTACCCACTTTTTAGTACTGAACGAGCATTTTATCAAAGGTTAAGTATACCTACTAAGAGTTTATCAAAGAAAATGAAGTGGCGAAAAGAAAGTTGGGATCAAAAGAAAAGTTTAACTTAAAAACTTGCTTGCATGATAAAAACAACTCAACGCACATAATCTATATAGGTACCTATTTAAAATGCTTTGTCCTGAATGACTGACTGACAATCAACGGACAGCCTAAGCCACTGATCGTAGAGACCTGAAACTTGGAGGGTGTGTTCTGTCTATGACGTATATACATCCGATAAGAAAGGATTTTCCGAAATTCAAAAAGGGAAATTAATTCCCTTTTCACCCCCCTGGGTGAAAATCCAAAATGAAACGTTTTTTGCCTAACTAAACTGGCCTGAATGAAATATGTTGTTTTTTTATATGGAATATTTTCGAAAGATAACTTTTTTAAAGGCTTTTATTTAACTTGCAATGTAGATATTATGTACATTTGTAATATGTTTATACGGGTGGAATCTTGCAACTCAATTTTGAAGCAGATATCGTCAACCCATTGAGCTGTTTTGTGGGTATATATACGTTTATTTTGGTTGACAATGCATGGTTTATTCTTTTTAGCGCGTTTGAATAAAAGCTTGTTTTATAAAAAAGTTTTTTTTTTAGTTTTTTCTATCGAGACTTATTACAAAGACATTTAACAGTGAACATTGCAACGGAACCGTTCACTAATGGCAGGCAGTTTTTTCTTTTCAATTGATGTTCACAAGTAACGGTTCACATAAGTAGCATTATTCAATAAGCATGTAATAACTAGAGTAATTAGATTGAGTAAGTAGAGTGCATTTTATAAAGTATGAAACCCTTAGCCCTCCATATAATGTAGGTACCTATCATCATTAGTTACTTTATTGCTATAATTTTATTTCTCAGTAGTAAAACAAAACTTTTCTATACGCTAGTCATTAAATAAATTGTAAAATATTAAAAGGAAATTCTTTCTTCAGCTTTGAGAAACTTTGAAACACTTTATTAAGCTTTTAATAAAAAAGGAAAGAAATGTGCTTAAAACCACGTGGCAGAAGTGAAACCTTTATATCTTTGGATATTAATATTACCTACTAGGTACATTATACTACTATTTACATACTTATACTACTCGCACGTCATACCTACCTATCATCAATCACAATGATGCTAAAGAAGTTTTCACTTCAAATTCCATTACGTAATTTTGTTTATTACCACTTACCTAAGCCAGTGTTTATGTTCAAAACCATGATCTTTATTAAAGCACGAAAAAAATCTTTATTATTATTCCTATGTCATTAAAGCGACTCTACCCGCCCTATATCATCATACGCTCTCCATAACGCAAGTACCTGAGCATTGAGGTCAATCAAATTGAATTCATAATTCGTTTTAGTCAGCATTTTACATCTGCATGGCCTCTCCGCTAAATTGGTCTGCACCGTAGAGCTTTTCTTTCAGAGCGTAAATGATATCATGACTTCATTTAAAACGCACGGAGTGCGATAGTGAAAATAGAACTTTACAGTTTTTATACGTAAGGTATATTTTAGTACCGACGCCGTTTACATATTAAGACGACACCTGATTTTTAGCCCCAGGTGATGTTTGTTCACCGTCAAAGTAGACTTATCGTAGGCGTAAATAGAGATCAAGTACTTTAGTCCGCTTGAAGCAGAGTTCACGTCTCTCGGCGCAAACTGCTGAGGTGTTCTGAATCGATTCGTTTAATAATAATCGGTTATCAGGGTTTGAAAAGTGTGAACAAGTCTCGACAGGATCCGATTGTTACACGCTTTGATAGGAACTTTATTGATACCTACTTTGCGAATGCGTATGCCGCACGTTTTTAAGTACGGTCTACTCGTCCATATGCGACTTCGATTATCGATATGACTCACGATTCGTATAACTAGTATTGTGCATAAGTAAGATATGCTTAGGAAGCTCATTTGATTTTTACACAACCTTACTCTACATCTATAAAATGTTAAGACTTCATCCAATTATCTATACCTACTTCAAGTCCTCCAGAAATTGACAACTTCTGTCTAGAATCTAAATCCTTAGATACCTAGGTATCAAATATGTATTTCTACTTATAAGTACCTAGTGTAAGTACTATGTTGCGTTCGTGTTGCGTCATACTTCTCTCATGAGTCAACGGAGTCACCACAAAAGCTTGTTTGTTCAGCGATAAACTGCACTACAAAGGAACAAGGTTGAATCGACAGGTTATTACATGTCTCTTTGGTTTAAATGTGTGGGTCCTCTGTATGTGTACAGATAAAGCTTTATTTGCCACCCACACAACTACAACAGCACGCCGAGACCTAGAGACAGGATGTCGCACACAATTAAACCTTTGTATCCTTGCTCTACGTTGTCTGAATTGTTTAGCTTATTTCTCGCAATATGAAATACCTACTTATATTTACCTACCTAAGACAAAATTAGAAAAAATCCGGTTCAGTAAGTTTCGTGCCTATTTCATACAAAGTATGTAGGTACCTACATACCTAGTAATTCTATCTACCATTTTAAGTAGGTATAAGTGATTAGGAAAAGATTCAGTTCTTTCCAATAAAAATGTATGTTAGGAGATTTTTATTATTGTGAGTACCTACCTATTTATTACTAGGAGCAATAATTTCAAAGCAAAACTTATTCAATTGAATATAAGTGACTTACGAGGTATCATTAAACATTAATGTAAGTAGTTGTAGCTTATAGAAATAAACAAAGATATTAAGAGAGAAGTCTCTTATAATGTCTTTGGAAATAAAGTTAATCATATCGAGCATTTATTAATTACCATGTTGAATTGTTGATCATGGAGATGTTAAATCGTCATTGATGTTGAAGATTTTCATGATTGATTGACGCTCAAAGCAGAAGAATATAAAGGTCAATTTGGAAAAAAAATGTGATGATTCTTGGTTTCAATTGTATTAAAACTTCAGATATGTTGGCTCACTCATCACGTAAATTAGTTACTGCCGTGTTACTTACCCATAAAAGTGAAAATAGAGATAGGTGCTGTTCGTGCTAGATATTTTGTTCATCCTCGTACATAAAGAGGTACTTTATATACAATAATCCTGAGTTGATCTTTTTATTCTCAACCATAAGTATTCCTTTCTCATAATATGACTCAACATTAGCTCAACTACGGTGAGTATATAATATGTAGTAGGTAAGTATTATATTATTAAGAAGCTGCCTACTAATATAGTGAATAACGGTTTTACTAATGTTGCTACAAGGGACTCTAGGTATACAAACAAACACAAAATAGTGGTTTAGTTTTTAAAAAAGCTATGGACCACATGGTAACAATGAAACCTTTGATAACTTGTACTCTGCCATGACAGGCGTGACGAGCAAGATGCATGCAGCGTGACGCAAACCACAAGCTACCTGCAATGTTCACTTCAAGAAAGTTAGCTGTTGTAAACCAATGACATTATAACAATCATTTTTACATTTTACACTATTTTGTAATGCTTAACCTCATAATATAGGTACTGATGTCAGACGGCAGTGCAAAGTTGTCCAAGGGTCACTGTCATTTGGTTTTTGGAACGAAGTTCTTAACGCAGTTTGCAGTAGCAGTTAATTCGCAGACACCATCACGATCGGGAAAACCGTTATGTGCCGTATTTGTTTATATCATGAATTTTTGGTTGTTTTACGTGTACTTAATTCATGTGTGAGTTAGGTAGGTAGGTACTTTGATTATTGCAATTTTGTGTAATAGTGATTCAAGGAATGGAAAAGTAAACCATAACAAAATTCTACCAAAAAAAATTAAACTGTCTTCAAAAACAAAAAAAAAAACTCCACACTAAAAAGCTAACAATAACAAAACACTGACTGCATGATGAAATTATGAAAAAAATTATGAAATGCATATTGTAATGTTATTATAATAGGTAAGTTTAGGTATTATATTATATGTGCTACCGGATCGGTTCGGATCGGTTAACGGAACTAAATCGCTACCTATTAAAGGTACATATTATAATGATCTATATTATGTATTTACACAATATAGAGACCTTTGTAGCTTTGACATTATAATATCATGTCATTTTGCTGGCAGTTAGTCTTTTTTCGGATACTGGTAGATAGAATTTGAATAGGAAAAAAAAATGTTGTAAAACAAATTTAGAGTTCAGACGTTGGGTACGTATTAAAGTTAGGTACATAATGATATATTGGTACTAAGGAGTTTAGAATTTTGAATGTCTGTCTCATACCTAATTAATGTCCTCCAACATATTGTGTAACTGTTCAAAAGTTAAATAAACATCGGCGCACTCGCATGGTCCGACAGGCAGGCCGTGGGATACTTTGGGCCATTGATAAATTCTCACCACAAAAAGTCCGAGCTAAAAGGGAAACTGTGTTGGAATGTCTGTTGTGGTACGAAAGCGCCCACACGAAGCGCCGCGTGGCCGATCGCATCGCAACGAAGGCATACGGTATGGCTTTGGTATACCTATGTATATTGTATGGTAATATACGTTGTGCCGTCCAATACTCGGCAGTGTAGGCGGTGAACTGACATTCCATAAGAAAGGGATCTGTTTTTAACGCTGTCGACGTAACGCCATTATAAGTTTATTGTTTTCCAAATTCCAACACCAACAGCAATATAAGTATTATCTATATATTATGTATACGCACAATAAAAAGCGAGATCTAATATCGTTTTTTGGTATCAGTAAAGTTCACAGCGAATGTACTTTATACCTATCCATTTCTTTTTTATCCTAGCTGAAATTACACAACGGGTGGTAATTAGGCATCTCTATCATTATTATCAGTGGGAGCTCTAATGCTTTTTCCATAGACATAACAAAGACGTAAGTACTTGATACAGGAATATTATACTATAGGTATATCTTTATTTCGACACCCGCATCAACTCATCAACTTACCCTTTTATTAACAATATCAGGTTTGCTTAACAAATTTAAAAAAATATTTAACATAGGTATACAATACATGCCTAGTATATACATATACATATTATTAGTTGCTAGTTGTTGTTTGTAACTTTTTGCTACCGTCATGTACTCCTCTCGTAGGAAGTAATCCGAGTGCGTTTATTTCAAAATTTATGTATACTTTTTTCTATATGTGGAAACTACTAGGTCTAAGAATTTTTTTATATGTTATTTTTAATTTGTATTTTATGTTGTACCGTTTGTTTCCCGAAAAATAAATAAATAAATAAATAAATATAAGGTTAGTAGATTGTCTTTAACAAAGAACAATTTCTGAGTTTCGTTCTAAAATAAGGTAAATAAGGTTTTTGGGGAATTATCTTATTCTTTTAAAATAACTCTTTTCTAGCGTTTCTATTTTTTTCCTGTTATTATTAGCTGTGTGCCTAAATTTAAATTTTAAGATCATTGTACGTAGTCAAAGATCCTTTCGCTTACAAACAAAGTAGGTTACAGTAGGTCCATCGTAATAGATTTATACGCTTTACTTAGATATTAACGATCCTTTCCATGTTCGAGACATAATAATAAATAGCTAGACTTACCTAGCAATAATAATAATTATTATTGAACGTACGTATTAAACGTAATTTTAAGCATATGTGATAAAATAAAACCCGAAAAAGTTAAACATTGCATAGGTACCGATCAAAAGCGGTGATAACTGATGATATAATAAAAATCTGTCGGCAAAGTAGGTAGTTTCCGTTTCAAACGGAAATAACTTATCAGATACGCGTCGCAAGGCGAGGCCCGTCGCTGCGCCGCGCCAGCCGACCGCCACCCCGCCTCACACACAGTGCTTTGTATTCCCGTATTATTCTCGGGAAGGTACGCCGCATACCATTGACTGTCTCGGATAAATAAAAAAAATCTTACAGCTTACCCGACGCGGCTCTACCAGGCACCAGCCGCACTAGCGAGTAGCGAGACATTGTACGAGCTATGAAGCCCTCTGTCGTCCGTCCCGTATGACGCACCGGGATTATTCTTTATACCAAAACAGGTTGTGAGTGCTGTTCGTTACCCACTTTTTTATCAGAGATATCGATATGAATATCAGTATTTTTGTTTAGTTAACTTTATAGCTAACTTCTTTCCGTGTTTAGCACCTGTTGGTCCTCAGTTGTTTTTTGCATGAAGCAAATCCAAACTTACAGACAAAAAAATGCTATTTGAATTAAGCTCCCTGCATTTTTCTTCTTTCTTCTGGCGTTAGGTATCTGCATGGCTGAGCTTTACACTTGTGCCATTGCCCATTCTGCGCGCTTCGTCACCATATTATTACGTCTATCGTCTTAAAGTCAATCCATATTGTGGCTATTGTCACCGCCTCTTCCACCTTCCTCAATACCCATGACTTTTCTAGTCACCTAATATATAGACGTATTCATTGCTAATTTTATCTTATAACATTAGGTATATAATGTTGTATAATGTTTTGTTATATTATACTCTGTACGCACCGTAAGGATTTTTGGTCGCTCGCTGCATTATTATTATTTATCTTTAATTTCAGACTCGCCTTTTACCATATTAAACATAGATAGATTTACTATGCCAAGTCCTTATAAAGCTGTCGTCATAAAAATATCGATAGGTAGATTGAAATCGCTATTGCTGCAGCAATATCGCGGCGCTGCGATGCTGTGATTGGCGCTCGGCGTGGGCGAACGTCGAGTCGGGAGCATAATGAACCAGCGGGGCTCGCAGACTGCTGTGGGTGGACAGGTGGAAATGCCAAGGATGAGACTGCATCCGCCGTTTGCTGGCATCTCTGGTATTCCGCTCTCACTGCCACACGATATAATTATATTACAAGCGTAGCCAACGCATCTGGGGATACCAATCCGTCAACGCTCGAGCCCGATTTAGCGTTACACGTGACAACACAATTCAGCAGGAAGATTTCCAATTAATGAAGGATCTCGTTCAGTTATTAGAGTAGGATTAGGCGTTACACGTACAGGTGAGCCTTACATATATTACAGGTGAGGCTTATATTATGATTAAATTATAATTGGATCCATCTCACTGAATAAATGAATTTTAATATTGTATACTATCGTATTAATTTTTATCTTTATTATTTTTTCATAATTACAGAGTCAGTGAAAAATTAATAAATATATAAATAAATAAAAAGGGAAACAAAGCCGCGGGCACTTCAAAGTATCGCTGATTAACGTAATCCGAAAAGTTTCTGAAAACAGGAATAGGTGTGTACACGCTGATCACCCGATATTCGTATATCCATATTTATGTAGGTACATACCTTTATAATTTTCTCTTTTTCATAAGTATGTGTATGTATGCAGTTAGGTCCACTAACCGCTACACCATCGGTGCTAAACTGCTGATATTAACGAAGATTTTAGTTCCTACTAATATTGAATGCGAAAGTAACTCTGTCTGTCTATCTGTTACGCTTTCACGCCTTACCGGCTCAACCGACTATCACGAAATTTTGCATAGACGTTGTCAGGACTACAGAAAAAAAGGACATAAGGTACTTTGTTTCCTGGAATTCCTGCGGCATCTCTGAAATCTCCGCAGGTTAAATCGCGGGGAACGGCTAGTAAAAATATATAGGTATATAAGTGATCACACTGAACGAAAACGCGTTTACATCATCCAGATAATTTTGTTATTCCTTAGAAGCCTCACTTAAAAATGTAGATAATTTCCCATATTATACATATAACTTTATACATATTATACTACTGTTTTTAATATGAGACTATACTGAGAATATCACGTACGTTCATTGTGTTATGACGTACCTAATTAAGTAATTCTCAGTGCAATATATGCGTGTGGACTATAATATAAAGGTATTTGTGAATTTCCCTGATGGTCCTGGCTCAAAATCAGTCCTAAGACTGCCGGATCTCATAGCAAAATGCTTAGTCAGTGACCGTTTTGGTCATGGAACGCACAGCAAAAACACCACTGTGATTTTATTCTCACAACCTTTTTTAAATATCTTATATTCAAAATATATTTGATACTGTTCTAATATAGGTATAAAGTAACTGTAAGTGTGTTGTGTCTGTTTCTATACATGCCTTTTCTTTCTATATTTCTAAAGGTGTTTGTTTAGTTCAATATTTAAAAAACAGAACAAAACCTTTGTTAAATTTAATATAGGTACTCATACATATACCTATACGAGTACGATGCCTGTGATCTGGGGCCGTATTTTTGAATCACTCGAATCACTTTTCGCACACGTAATTGCAAGATTCACATGTGAATGTTTAGAAAATGTATGAACATTCGCACGTGAATTCGCTAAAAGTAATTCGAGCGATTCAAAAATACGGCCCCAGGCACTAAACTTCGGTAGCGAAAATCTCGGAAAGCGCTTCGGTCTCACGAATGACCAGTCAAAGCTCTCGGAGTGTGCTACTTTTCTCCTCGATTGCGGGAACTACTTCCGCCGGAATCAATTCGAATATACTTTTTAGAGGTTAATATTTACAATTACAAAATTTAACCTCGAAGGAGTTTTAAAACCCATATCAACTATCGAAGTGTGATTTTTTTATATTCGTCGGAGAAATCTTGTTTTTGTTAAAAGTTATCACTAAATAACAACGTGCACTAAATGTATGAGAAAGTATATACGGTACTTGCATAAAACAATCAAGTATTTAAATTTTCTCTGTCTGTCTGTCTGTCTGTTCCGGCTAATCTCTGAAACGGCTGGACCGATTTTAACGAGACTTTCACTGATAGCTAATGTTATAAAGAGTAACTTAGGCTACTTTTTTCTTTAGAAAAAAATAGTTCCTGCGGGAATTCGAAACTCACGTGGGTGAAACCGTTACAGTAACAGTAATAGGTAACAGTGTTAAATAAATTTACTAATTATTTGTAATCGTGTCGAACCTTTATTTGTTTCACAAAGCAATTAATAATAAATTCACGTTTAGAATCTTTTGAAAAATCAAACTTATTTTAAAACTATATACCTATCCAACAATAAAAAAGGGAAAGGTAAGGTAGGTACCTGAAATTCTATCATTACCAAACTTTTTGCTTTTCAGCTCGATAAGTTGGTATTTTATTACTCATTGTAAACCACAAAGAAATAGCACAAATGTTGTGAGTTTAAATATAAACATAGATATCCACACTAATATATATTATAAATGCGAAAGTAACTCGTAACAGACAGACAGACATGTCTTAAACTGCATGCATGCCCCTTAAAAGTCTTTAAAAATATTTTTTGGAAATTTATACAGATTTGGGTCATCAATATAGTATACTGTAGGTACATATGAATATCTTCTACGGTTTGGCTGTTAAACCCGTGTGACCGACGACGAACAGAAGGACACGCGAGTGATTGTTGTTCATCAAACGGAGCAGCAGTCCAAACGGCCCCGTTTGAACCATTCGGGTACGGAACCCTAAAAAGTATGCACTAATGTTATAAATGTGAATTTTGTGTGCACGTGTCAGGATACGTTAGTTGATTCTTTACGGACAAGTGACTGGACAGATTTGGATAAAATTTAAATTAAAGTTAGCTTAAATACCTACTCTGAATAAAAACATAAGTTACCTTTTATTCTGGTCTTTTCAACTGAACCTCGACATTCACGCAGGCGAACCGGCGGGGAACAGCTGGTATTAAATTATAGGATTTTATCAAACATGAGTTCTGAATACGAGAACATTAACGCGAGTCGAATTTTTACCTTTGAGATTTCGGTGAGCCCGTTCGGCTTTATAGGAAACATTCTAATTAACTTTTAATTTGTGTAACACGTGTGATGTGTAAACAAACGGCCGGGTGGCAGAGGTGGCACGACAGGGCCGTGCCGGGACGTGCCGGGAAGTCGGGCCCAGCGCTCGGCGGGCTCAACAAAAGGTAATATGTATGTGATATTGACGCTTTGTAGGGTACCGAAGGGGATTGCAATATCAGCGAATTTTGCCGCTACAAACGACAAACAAAATACAAGTTTAATGAAAATTCGCCTTGTTAGGTCAGATAGCTGGAATTTTTAATGAGAACTCTTTTCATCGACGACACACACAAAGTGTTTATTGAGCCGTTAACCCTTCAGAAGTGCTTAAATGAATATTTTTTTTGTAACGGCGGCGATTTGATTAGAAAAATTTCAAGTCATCATTAAACCTATACTCGCATATTGAGACTAAACGACCAAATTAGGTAGGTACTACACTCAATTTTATAAATCACAATTTGAGTAAGTTAGTGCTAATCAAAATCCGTCAGTTTCGGAGTTTTTTTTTTACTAAGAGGGTTTTATCGCATAATTATGCGATTACGTCGCCCAATTTCATGGTATTCATGTCTGCTAACTTAAATAGTGCTATAGCGGTTCACAAAGGAGAATGGGCATTTTGGGCGCTCGGCGGCCATGAATGAAAGTACTATCATATGAAAGCACTGTTACCTATAAATAACTTTTGCTATGAACCTTTATATTCCATTTAGGGAAAAAAAATAATGAATATAATTATGTATAAGTAATTAGCTGTCCCCCGCGGTTTCACCCGCGTTATTTTTCCATTTTGCAGCGAAAATAAGTCAGTGAAATTACTAACCGTGTAACTAAAATCGGTAAATAAAAACAATAATCTATTTTATTCATTTTAGAACTTAGCAGTACATCGCGATGATAAAGTTTCTCCACAGTAATTGTAGGACTAAACCACATCAATAAATATAATAACAAAATTATTCATGGCCGCGGACCGTCCAGGCTCCATATAAAAAAGTCCATTCTCCTTTATTGGATTGGACCCATTTTTGGTCAAAATATAAAAAGGCTCATAAAATATAACTTAGTTTTCAGCTTTATTGTATTACGGAAAATATAGTTGTATATTATATATAACATGTGGTAAAACTAACTGCACATATTTACAGGGCTGAAGTATACGTTATAACAAACAGGATAAGCGAAAAAATTACATTATGAATTCGGTAGTTTTTTTAGAATATAAGGAAAATAAATTCGTTGAAAAATCATTATAATTACATTCATAAGGAACACAATACACGTAACTCACTTATACATATACAAGGCACGCGCCACGCACATAGCAAGCGATAGATCAGCTGTTCACCTTGATCGAGGTCATTGAACTTGCGATACCGGTGCGCGGCGATGTGAGCGATTGAGCGGTGCGCGGCTTCACACTTTGTTTTCTTTTTGATTGATTTATTTTGTTTGAAAATATTATATTGTTTTTTTATCTTTTTTATTTTATGAACATGTTTATAACGGTGTATACTTTCAACCCTGTAAATATTTGCAACTAATTTTACCGCGTGTTATATATATTGTATTATGCATAATAATAATTAAAAGTGCTTTAAAGCGAAAAAATATTAATACAAAACAAATAAGCCTGTTGCTAGTCGTCCACTAAACGGCCGAATAATAATCGTCCGCTAAACGCAAAATATACCTAATCATCTTTCCTAACGTTCTTTTTTTATTACGAGATTTGCATGCCGAATTAAAATTATTTTTATATGATAAATACCGTTAGATCTTCTATCTCGTGAGATTGTAAATTGTCAAAATATAGTGAACCGTAACAGTCTTTGGCGCATCGCTGGTCGCTGCCGCGGCACGCTCGCTACACTCACTCGACTCGCGCGACTTGGTCACTAGTCCAAACCTAATCTAACCATATCTTTATTATATAATGCGTTAAAAGCAATTAATCGTAAGCTGCTGCAGTATGTTACGGCAGTATCTTTAGACAGTTTACAATCTCGCGATTACCTATATGTTATAATCTAACAGTGTTTACAATTTTACGATGATATGTTTACAATATATTGACAACCTCTATAGTGAATTTATGTAGTTTTGTGGACGACTAATAATAATCCGCTTAGTGGACGACTAGACACTTCAAACAAATAATCCCACGTCGTAATACAATAATACCCATAAAGTAGCAGGGGGCCGTTCGCGCTATTTTGTTCTATATTATCAATGTAAAACTAAAAACAAACTATTCTCATTATGCACAAATTCGTATGGCACTATTCATTTGTTACAGCAATGTTCCAACTCAGATTTGATAATTGTTTGTGAAACGTTACACCAAAAGCGTCAAAGTAACAAAGTTTGACAATTTTTGAAGGTAAAACAAAAAACAAAATAATATAAAACTATTTTCATATTTAAAAAATAGCGCGATCGGCCTCCAGGTTTACTAGTGTTGAACCGTTATCGATTAATATATTGTTTTAGGATCCACCCACGTGGAAAAATTCCTAAACAATGCGGTACCCGGCTCATGTCACGGAGTATTGGGTTATGAGTTCGTTCCTCCCTGTTATAGATTAAACACAGGTAGATGTAGAGTTCTCTTTTGTGTTACATATATCCAAAGCGTAATGAATAGAATATTTGAATTTTCAGAAAACGCAATATAATAGTTATAATAGGTATGGGTATAGACTATTGAATGTAGGTACTAACTACTAATTCAAATTGAAAAACGAGAAAATAAAAGAAAAATTAAAAAAAATATAAAAAATTCAAAACACAGTATTGAAACGGGAAAAAAGATTACTTGGTATCATTGATATATTAAAAAACCCGTTTTTTTTGGGCTGGTGGCAGCCCTTTATAAAAAAGTAACCAACTTAAAGAAATAGCTGCTATTAAATTATTTTCTCCCCTTCACCTAAGTGTTTCGAAGTGTATTTTTTTAATTACTCTTTATCTTCAATAGATTGCTAAAATATCAAATAATACTGGTTAACCTAGTATTTAACGCATATTAAAGTATAAAATTTCAAGACGAAACTAATTATTGGAGTATAACGTCAATTATATACTTGTCTATCATGCAAAGGACGAAAAGGTAATTAGCTAAAGAGAAGGAGAAATAAAGTACTAGTATGATGGGAGATTGGGGTCTACTATCACACACTAACTTCACTGGTGGGTATAGTTGTGACTGCAATGTGTCACGCGTCTAATTTTTTTTTTACTTTACAGATAAATCTTTTCACATTATATCCTTACGATGCGAAAGAGACTTTGTTTGTTTGTTACGTTTTGGCTCAATAGAGTTCGGAGAAGGACATAGGATACTTTTTATCCCGGAATACCCACGGAATCTCAGAAATTAACGCGGGTGAAACCGCGGGGAACTGCTAGTACTATATTGTACATCCACCAGTACGTAGCAAATTTTAAATTAAATTCATAATATAATAGACGGAATGCGCAGTTGGTGTTAGTATTTGCATAAACATGCAATAAAGTGAGCCGCAGACCGATGTCACTATACCTACTACTCCCTACTCCACAGCTTCTAATATTGAGGCGATATTGAAATCGTTCATAAAAATCCCGTGTTCTCTGTCAAAAATGCGAATATTGGATCCACTGTATTTCGCTTAGGTACTAACTTATTTACGCATACAAACACTATATTATCTAATTTGCATTCGATTTTCAGGTTAAGTATGTACATATAATTGCACTCTGGCTTCTAATGCCACACTCAAACAGTTTCCTTTAGAACACGGCCGTGGTTATAAGTCGAGTCATTAATGTGACGACCATTCAGTTAACACGTCCCCTCCGGTCTGGTGAACCTTTTAAAGTCCCTATTCCACATTTTGAAATCAACAAAACGTATTTTTAACCAACTTCAAAACGGAGGAGGTTCTCAATTCGACGCGTTTTTTTTTATGTTACCTCATAACTTTCGACTGGGTGAATCGATTTTGATGATTTTTTTTTTATTCGAAAGCTGGTGCTTCCCATTTTGTTCTATTGTCATGAAATCAGAATCCGTCATGGGATTTTGAATAAATCGAGGGAACTCTTCAAATATTATAGGCACACCTATAGCGATTGGGTATTTTTTATAGTAAATACTCCATTTTCTTACAACATAAAGTGGAACTGATGATGAAGACCATAGATGACCATCGGAACTACTGAATAAATATTTCATAGTTTGCGATTCAATTACTCTAAAATGCCTGCTAAGCAATTTATGTATTACAATGCATATGGTGTGGTGAAGAAGCAGAAGAACTCTTCAACAATTAACGTCTCTGCATCGGGAAAAGCAATATTTTGTACAAGGTTATGAGCTGTTGACGTTAGACTATTGTCACTTAGATAAATTATTATAAACCAGCCTACTTAAAAGCGAAAAATAAACCAAAATTTTAACAAAAACAATTAAACCGACTTCAAAAAACACAAAAATTCCCTACACAAAAAGATAAAAATAACAAAATACCGATTTAATCCAAAAGACAAAAAACACGTTATATTATTATTGGTTTGTGTTACTACTGATCGATTTGAAGTCGGTGACAAGCCAAATAGGCAGTGGGTAGATGGGCTAAGTCCACTCCCACCACGAGCTCGTCGTGAGCAGAACAACCCAAGTGGGCAGACACAAGCGGGCTTGGCTTTTGGCTTTACTGTATAGAACGGGTAGTACTTACCTTATTAAGTGATCTGATGCTAAATTATAATTAAAACGACGAGCAAAAGGAGCATTGAAACATTGGACGGAACAAAGGTTCCGTCCAATGTTTTACCTAATTATTTAGGAGCTAATATTTGCTATGAGGAGAGAATTTTTTTAGTGAAATTTTAGAGTTAGCCTCTAAAAGTGATCTAAGAATGAAAACGTTTAAAATGACTCCATGCAATATATTTTTAAAAGTGAAACCGGCTCGTGACTACATTTACCTATATACAAGTTGTTAGTTTCCTAGCTTTGTGACTAAAGAACCCCAAGACTCAGAAAATAAAACAACGGGTCACCAATGTACCTACAGTGTGTAAGAAGATAAACTTAAAAAAAAACAGCAACAAGTTTAGAAAAACCTTGAATGAAACCAGCAAAGCGATCGCCAGTCGCACGTCTAGCTTTTTGATCATAAGACTGCTAATACCATTGATCTATTTGTACCTACAATTAGTTATGGGTCAATGCTATATCGTTAAGAAAACGTGGACTTACTTATTTTACGAGTAACGCAACTAACAAATTATTTTTAACACCGTGGTCATAAGTTTAAGTCATGAGTCGCTGCTCATTGATAATGTCGTAGCTTAGATGCATATCGCTGATGGTCAGATTTTCCGTAATGATAAAAATATAATAAATTATACTGCGTTTTTGCGTTCAGAATTGACCTGTAGAGGTGACAGTAGGTAACCGTCCAATTATTTTTACGGGTGCGCGTTTACCTTCCTTGCTACAAACGCGGCAATGAAGACTGAAAACATTCGTGCATGATCCTACATCACCTTTACGTATATAATGAGTCATCATAACTCTTGACTTTGATATGGCTTTGAAACCTTGTTTAAAATATAATATAATAGGTAAGTATCTAATATATACAAATATCTGAGAAATTCATGAAGTAGATATTTGAATTTCTTACAAAGTACCTACAGCAATAATTTGCGCCCAAATATAAAAGCGAAAGGTCACTGACTCGCTGACTAAACACGAAATCTTGAAAACTACTTGACCTGTGAAGCTATCTACGTGTTAATGAATTGAATAAAAACCTGATACACCCCATTTAAAAAATAAACAATAATATAGTTGAAATATAAATTACTAGCTTTGCCCCGCAGTTTCACCCGCGTGACAAGTTTTTAAGTAACAACTTTTTTTTCCGACATCAATTTGAATGAAACAAAGCCTATATGTAGCTCCAGGCTAAGCTTAATCTACCTGTAAAAACCGCATGACACTCCGTTCAGTAGATTCGGACATTATTGCGAACAGACAGACAGACAGACAGACAGAAAATAATTTTAAAAACTCTTTTTTTGTGGTTGGTTACTCATCTTTTATCGCCCCGTGTCAACTTTTCTTAAAAATATTCAATGTACAGAATTGCGGATTTTACTCTTTTATTATAGTATAGATAGATAGATATAAAAAAAAATTAATAGTCTAAAAGTTATTCACCATTAATTAGTAGAGCTGTATTTTTGAATTGCTAGAATTACTTTTCGCACACGGAATTGCAAGATTCACATAGGTATGAATGCTTTAAAAAATGTATGAGGATTCGCATGTGAATTCGCGATTCAGTCCGTGAAAGTAATTCGAATGATTCAAAAATACGGCCCCAGATAATACTTTGGAGGTGATCTATCTACGCAAGCGCTACACCCGCGCCTGCGTCGTGTCAACGTCCGATTCGATTTTTTTGCTACGGACGCGTACGCCGTTCGGCCGGCGTACGCGCCGTATATTGTATTTTGAATAATTTAGACATGGGCTAGTAAAAATGAAAAAAAATTATCCTATATTCAAACATGGTGCGATCGATTCTGAAGAAACTACTTTCTAGTTTTCAGTCAATTCATTAACACGTTGTATAGACGTCAGCTAAGAACGGATATCACGGAGTTCCAGTGGGAACTCCGAAATTAACACGGATAAGGGCAAGCTAGTAGATTATAATCTAAGAAATATGAAATAATATATAGATTGAGCGGTTCAAATCGCTGCCAAAACAAAAAAAAATAACAGAGAGTATAGTCAAATCAGAGAGTATAGTCAATACTAATAAACGTAATTTCTATTTATAAATTATAAAGTAAATAAACTGGATTTGTCTACACTCTTCAAGAGCAATCTAATAGCATTGATTCTCCTATACGTTTTAGTTTATTGTTTTTATTCTCATGAGAGATATCTCATGAGAATAAAATAATAATGACAAATTATACCTACTTGTAAACTTGGCTTATTTTTAATCTGTTCTTGAGCTAGAAGGAGCTACGTGAGTGAACACGTTAATATTTACCTACATTTTTAATTCAAACCAGGCGCGGTTCTACAGGGGGGCAGTGGGTGCATTTGTACCCACTGAGGACTAAATTAGGTACTTTAATCAGAACTTATAAAAATCTCTGGCCCTGTAAATTCTATAAATTTCGTGTTGCAACCAAAGGTGTCCCCCCTCAACCAAATCCTAGATCCGCGCCTGATTCAAACAAGGTGACTATACCTACCTATAAATTTTATGTTTACCGTACAAATATAGTAGTTATGTAAAACTACGAATGAATTTGGTTTCGTTACTACAGATTTTCGGATAAAATATCTTGAACAGATCAAAACTACATATTGAGAGGTTTATCCATAATTCCCGAGAGAAAGCTATTTGCAAGAATTCTGCTCACAATGGATAGAAATGGGTTTGTATAAAAATAAAGTAAGGAGTGTTCCTACAACATGATTTTGACAAGATAGCAAAAATAGGGAACACTCTCTACTGTTTTTATAGTTACATTGCGATATAACTGATAGATAGTCTCGTAATTTTGTATTCACCGTTTCTTTGTGTAATAAATAAATAAATAATAATAAATAACTTATAACCTAGCCCTAGGTCAATGAAGGGTAAGATAGAAAGGAACTGGTTTAATCAATATCTATCATAATATAATAATAATAATAATATAATAATTAATAATGCAATTCTTTTAAAACTAGCATAGTTCATACAGTTATCATCTATATATACATCGTGTTAATGAATTAACTGAAAACTAGAAAGTAGTTTGCGCAGAAGCAACTAGAGAATCGCACTATGTTTTAATTTAGGTTAAATTTTTTCACTTTTATTAGCCCATGTCTAAATCTATAATAATATAATATTTAATATATAATATGCAATATATAATAATATATAATAATATATAATATATAATATATAATATATAATATATAATATATAATATATAATATATAATATATAATATATAATATATAATATATAATATATAATATATAATATATAATATATAATATATAATATATAATATATAATATATAATATATAATATATAATATATAATATATAATATATAATATAATATAATATATAATATATAATAGTATTATAAAGAGCAAAAGTTTGTGAGTTTGTGACGTTGTTTGTATATCGTCCAATATTTTTTGATAATCTACAAGACGGACTAAAAAATAAAAATTAGTCAACATGCCCATACTGTAGGTAATATTGCTACAAAGATTGCCCGAAAAATCTCAAAATTCTCGAATCTTGTATCTTCTATAAAAGCGAATATAAAAGCGAATGGTCACTCACTGACTAAACACGAAACGGAACTTCACCTATGAAGCTGCAGTTTAGCAGGTTTTATAAAAGTCCGCTAACAATACGAGAGGATTTCACGGAGATTCCGCGGTACCACCTAAATTACCGCGGATAATATCCCAGGGAACAGCTAGGTACCTAGTCCATAACAGATAAAACTTTGATGAATGATAAAGAAACTTTGTCTTCGTAATTCGAGCCAGTTGCCAGCCACACGAGAGTCACTTTAATTTTCACTTAGCGCCACCGACTGCCCTATAACCGTTATTCCTCTTGTTTACTACCCCTCGTTCAGCTCACTGCCACCGGATAGACACTGCCCTCTTCACAATTCTACTAATTTATTCATTGGACCAAGTAAACTGTGAACCAAAGACTGGAGTCGAAATTCGTGGCATAGAAATCTCATTATTATTCATTGTTGTCTTTTTATTTAAGGCATAATCTTGGTAAGGACTTCGAAATGGAATATTTAATCCATTATTGATTAGAGGACGAAGATGATTACATGTCCTGTTCCATGACAAACACTCTGAAAGAGATGTTTAAATGGGAAGAGAGCAGCATTGTTACAATATTATATTGAATTATTAAAAACTAGCTGTTCCTCGTGGTTTCACCCGCGCTAAGTTAGGAGTTCCTGCGGGAATTCTACCCGACAAAGTACCCTATGTCCTTTTCTGTACCCCTGACAACGTGTTTGCAAAATTTCATGATGATCGGTTGAGCCGTTAAGGCTCGAAAGTTTAACAGACAGACACACAGATAGACAGACGCGTAGACGGAGTTACGTATTTATAATATTAGTAGGGATTACTCGTTATTTATAGAATGTAATTGTTTAGTATACATTGAAAATAGTTTACTCTGAATCAAGGATAGAATCTACCCAATAATGGATCAAGAATTATTTTTGAAGGTAATAATAAGTTAGCTGACCGCTATCGCACCACTGCACTGTTACCCTACGTCTATGGTAGGTTAGGTAGGTATCACTAGAGTGGTCAAACCTAAGGTCGTTTAGCGACAACACCAAGCTTTTGGTTACCATAATAATAGTTTGGTCCCAGTTTTTTGTGATAACGACCCGACAAAAAATCCTGTATCGGCTTTATACAAAGTGTTAATGAATTAAATGAAAACCTGATAACACTCCATTTAAAAAAATAAACAATAATATGATTAAAATATGTTTTTTATGTCGAAAAAATTTATACTTTAAAAGTCATTCAACATTAGTTTGGAGGTGATCTATCTACGAAATTCCAAGCGCTACGCCCGCACCTACCGGCTCGAATTTTTTTGCTACGGGCGACATACGCGCCAAATACTGTATTATCAATAATTATGACATGAGCTAATAAAAATGAAAAATATAACCTATATTAAAACATAGTGCGATCGATTTGCTAGTTGATTCTGAGCAAACTACTTTCTAGTTTTCAGTTAATTCATTAACACATTGTATAGAATTTATATAAAATAACTTGCAGCTACTGGACGAAATTTTGTTTTTAGTCCGTCATGTAGATTTGTAAAAAAAATTAGACACGTATTTTTCTTTTCTTACGTACGCAGGTACAGGTTTTACATACATAACAATATGACCTGTGCATATGTTGTTACCATCCCCCACTCCTGAACTTTAATACGCTTTATCCAAGTATATTTTAATGAATTTGAAAAACCAAAATATACGTGTCTATTATTTTTTATTATCTAACTGGGGGACTAAATAGAATCTAGAAAAAAAAATAGTCAAATAGCCTATTATAGTAATAGAGCGTCTTGTTCTACCTAATGAACCTGGCCTATGTATATAGGATTGTTATGAAATCTTGTCTGTGCAGTGTAATGTTACCTTGTAATAGCTCCTTAATTAACCCGTAATTACTCGCAGTCCTGCTCATTGCAGATCTAAGATAAAATCTGTAGTAGATGTGGGTATTAGGTCTACACTTATCTGACATCTTAGACAGATTTAATACGGTCTCAATGTTAGTTTTCAAACAAGAGAAATAAGGGCCCTTGATGTTAGACAGGTCATAGGTTACCGTTGCTGTTTGGCGCGATTAAAGCAGAAAGTTCACTCGTAAACACATTAGCAACGCCACACTCGCGTTGAAATATTTTAGAACACCATTTCATCACGCCGTGTACAGGTAATCCTGTTTTAGGACCGAGCGTCATCTGTTATTCTAAAAGATCATGCTTGTCATCTCCTCATTGTAGGAATAAATAGACAATGTTTTTGAAGTTGAGAAAGTTTCATATCATTGTTGTAGGTATTTGAAGGTTGATTCCGAACCATATTAGGCTGAAATTGAAGTAACAGCTTAAAAAAATACTGTTTAATATTTACTACATTGATATTGATGTGTTTAGTCTTATTTTATTTTAGTTTACATACAGTTACGCATGTAAACTAATGAGGCAATTAATAATTAACGTATAACATTTACTTAGACTAATTAAATTATCCTTAACAATGTTGACTATTAAACTAAATAAAGGACGGTGAAAGAGAAAAGAAAAAGAAAGTAATACCTACCTTTCTTGAACGTCAACCGAACTAAGCTTTTAGGAGCGTTTCAAAACATTTACATTACTCACATCTATTAAAATAGCAGCTGTTCTTAAGATCTTGTGTTCTTCTCTTAACCTATATGATTATGTCTTATCACTCTTGGGAATTAGTTCTGCAATCCATTAGTTCTCTTGTGCTGAAAGATAGTAGAGTTACCCTTTTATTTCTAGTCTGATTGAGTATTATATCCAATATATTCTGTATTGGATAGCTTCTTAGATAAAGATAACCCAAAGGCACTTCAAAATCTTACAGCCACTGTAGTTGTTTAGAGCGATTCCTACTACTTATACTAAAACATATAAGTAGGTCCGTTCTTATCTCATTGCTAATATCGGGCACGTCCTAAAGTCATAATTCGAGGATGAAGCACAGCGCCGCGCCTCGCAGCACCACATCGCATCGCTCCGCGTCGACTTAGCCCGGGACTCGTGCCCTTTGCTCTGATGATTCACGTTTACACTGTGCTTTTACATTATCCCCGTGTTGAGAAAACCAAGCATATTTCTCTTCGCAAAAACAATGGAATCTCCCCACCTGCCAACCAAACGGAGAAAACAAAAAATATCGCCAGCTATACCTTCCTATTCCTACCTATACATACAAGTTGAACGTTAGCTACACATAACATACAACACAATATGCCCCGTTTATAAGGAAAGCAAACGTTTTCCGCCCGCCGCCGGCATCATTATTTTCAGTAAATACGTCTTATTACTTACTTATAGGTAACTTATAATTCCTTAACTTCTCGAAGATACAGTGAAGTAGGTAAAATCACACAATTTTGTTTTTAAATCCCGTATTTAGCTGTCGGTCTGTGTGTTCTCTTTCACACAAGAAACGCGCAGAATCGAATAATCTATTCTCGTAAATAGAACGATGAGAAGACAATAATTATTCTACTTCCAAATACTTCGCTGGTGGAACTGCGGACAAAATTTAGACAAAGCATACTTTTTCAAATGAGTATTCTACTGAACTGCAACAAAAAATAGCTGATGACAGTCATGTTTATCAAAAATTTAGAACTAATATTACATATATAATGTGTATGAAGTGAAAAGCACCTCATTAAATCGAAGCTTTTGCGAGCGGTCTAGAAATTCATTTCGATAATATTTTCACAAGAACACACTGAGTAAAAGTGTCCATAAATTAAGGCATTCTCGGCGGCAAGTCTCAGAATCCTGTCACGGTATAAATAATTGGTCGACCGTGATATTTATTACGCATACAAATTTTGACAAAACCTCATGACAAATCGTTTCCGAACCCTTATGTTTAGGTAAGAAAAAAAAATCTTCAAAATATTACTGACTGCAACTTAGTTTTACCACGGATGCTTAAGTAGAAATAAGTGCACCTATACCACGCGCAAATAATATTCAAATTAGAATAATATTATCATATTTTTCCCTCGCCCAGGGTTCTACAGCTCAGATTTGAACTTTCTGCTTTACTCAGAACTAAGATTAGGTATAATGATATTTATTACTCATGAGTAATGACGTATTCTGCGGTTCAGTTGTATTTGTGACTTGTTTAAAATTAAAAAACTCCTCTAATCTTAATTTAGTAGCTTTCAAGGAAATTGGTAGGATGAATATAAAATTGTTATTTCGTCCCCTCATTTCGTCAATAAGTTGAGTTCGTAAACTACCTATACGTAGATACATTCACTGTAAAAAAAGCTATTGGACAAGAATCGAGTCGAATTAAGTTTTAAACTGGGATAAATATGATAAATTCTACATCGAAACGTTGAAATCATTAGTAATTTGTTCATTTACAAGATACCTACTTGTAAAAATATTTTGACATCTTTGTTCATTATTTTACTCAAACAACATGGTAAATATAAGAAGACATATAAAGATGAACAATTACATTAACGAACAAAAAATATTTATTGAAGTCTCGGACTGTTCCATAAGATTCGTGTTCGATGTTCTGATGTGCTGCGTTATATGATACTAATGACGTAGGCAGGCGATGGAATTCCGAGATACTTGGTTCTCATCTGTAGAAATAACAAACCGCGTAACGGAGACATCGCGTGTCATTATCGTTTATGTAGGTTACGGGTGACAGCTCCATCAACTATGTATATGTAAAACATAAAAAAATGTCTTCGGAACAACGCTCTATTTACTTATATAGCTCAATAAATCACCCCAAGGTTGTCCATGCTATCTTTCGAGATTGTCCGTTTAGTCCTGTTGAGCATTAATGGAATGAACTAAAGTGGCGTGTTCAAAAACACTCTTGCATCCACGCAACTCGGAAAAATAGGAGAACATTCAGCATACCCGTTTTTTTTTTACAAATGCTATTTTTATTTTATTTTTCGAAACTAGACCTAAATTTTTGCTTAGGAAAAACCAGATAAATCATCGTCTTCTATTTGTTTACTCAGTACACTGCATTTAAATTTATAACAATATAATGATGCTAGAAAGTTGATTATATATCAGTTTATAAATCGCATTACAAACTTTTAACTTCATCGAACATTTTTTAAGACATCAGTGCACCAAACAAATATGCAAAGTCGGTCAAATTTCTTAATAAGTACCTACCTATCTACTTACAAAACCGCTTCTAAAACAAATTTTCGCACAAGTCAAACTTTCCTGTCAAGCTTTCTCGACCTTAACGAAAGGAAACCATGCGTAATTTGTTTATCTTGTCGTTCTATTAATTAAGAATCCTGTTTACTGTTTCAATAGATACGACGGGACTTAAATAAGAATCGCACGAGTGAACTTTTAGCACTTTACTTCGTTTTACTCGGATTCTCACTTTGTGTGTGTTGTCGGTCCTTTACGCATGGCTCGCTCGCTCCATAATCTTATCGTTACACTACTTCTCACATGACATGAACGTTATCTACAGGGTCGTCCATATTCGCCATTTGCGGAGTACCTATACCTACCTGTCTCATCTCTCGATATCCGTTTATTTATCTGATTCTACTGTACCTAATCCTACTAATATTATAAATGTGAAAGTTTGGATGTTTGGATGTTTGTTACTTAATCACACAAAAACGGCTGAACGGATTTGGATGAAATTTAAATTGGCATGCACGTTGTCAGGGGTACAGAGAAGGACATAGGGTACTTTTTATCCCGGAACTCAAGTGGAAACTCCGAAATTACAGCGGGTGAAATCACGGGGCACAGCTAGTACATAATATACATATACTTAGTATTAATGTATAATATGTTTTTTATCTAATACCTACAAATGGTTCCCCGCGGTTTCACCCACGTTACTGTCAGAGTTCCCGGGGGAATTTCGAGATAAAACTACCCTATGTTCTTCTCTGTACCCCTAACAGTCAAAGCGCGTGAATGAACGCGTAACAAATAAGAACTCACTTTCGAATTTACAATAGTAAAGGATAATAAGGATTCGTATCATCTATACTAGGTATACATTAATTTACTACTAGACAATAATAAAAGAGTAGAATCCGCGATTCTGAACATTAAATATTTTTAAGAAAAATTGACAGTTGGCGATAAAAGAAGAGTGACCAACCTCAAAAAAAGAATTTTTAAAATTCTTTTCTGTCTGTCTGTCTGTCTGCCTGTCTGTCGGTTCGCGGTAATCTCCGAATCTACTGAACGGAGCGTCATGCGATTTTCACAGGTAGATTAAGCTTAGCCTGGAGCTACATATAAGCTTTGTTTCATTGAAATCGGATGTCGGGAAAAAAGTTGTTACATAAAAACTTTTCACGCGGGTGAAACCGCGAGGCACAGCTAGTAATATCTATAACAATACCTGTATACATAATTATGTAAATACATATTATATGTAAATTTTCTTCACTGTGAAGCTTTGTCCTTTATTTCTTCTACTTTTCGATTAAATCTTTCCCATTTATTATGTACCAAAGTCTATATTCTACTTATTATGTACCTATAATCTATATTCTAGCCATACCTATGTCACACTGTGCTAGAAAATAATAATAATATTTTTTGTCCTCAACGCGCTCCCATGCCGTTTCTTCGATTGCCATAATAATATAATTATAATAATAATAATCCACTTCACAACACACAGATCTACTTGATCCCACACTAAGCTATAAGCTTGTGTCGTGGAAACCAAGCAAACGTGGTATATACTACACATATATATTATACTATAGATATATACATATATACACCCAGACTGGAAAATGGAACCCTGTGTTGTCTTCGATTGCCATGAAAGTTTAGTGGCTCGTAGTGCGCGAACCGAGGAAGGTCTGCCGGGCACAGCTAATTATATTATAAAAAAACGCAGTTAGATTTTTAAACAGAGAAATATACATGTTGTAACCATATCTAAGAATTGGTCAATTCATGATTTTATGAAATGGTCGGACACATCATAAACTAAACATGTAGTGTCTAGTTACAAGTACTTTAGCTAGCTATTTTTTCTTATAGCGGCAACACTCGGCAACAGAAATAGGTACATCTGTGAAACCCACCAACGGAACCCTAAAAACTAGTGACAGGTTTTCCGTGTGGCCAAAGAAGTTTCACTTCAATATCTGCTGGTTGTTAAATTCCCTTACAATTAATTTATGAGAGATAAAGATCTATAATAGTATAGTGAATGGGCTTGTCAACCAAAGCCACTGAAACCTCGGGGCACAGCTATCATAAATAAAAAGCAATCTTCGAATCCACGCTTTGCTTAATTGACAACGTCCCTGGAGAAATATTCGTGTCTTTCCGCACAATACACAATTGGCGAGCACTAAGAGAAAAGCAAAGAGAGCGGACCTGAGATGATTGATAGTAGATGTTTCAGTTTTTATATCTGTCCAAATAAATCATCGTTGTCTCAATTAATGTCGCCCCGATGGATCGACGCCCGCCGATGGGGCGGGCGTTTCCATTGTGATTGATGGGTAACTTGAAAAACAAGTGACGATCTTTATCTAACCGCTTTTGGGTAGCGAGTGGCCGATCAGTGTCACAAACTGTACGAGTGGATCTCCACTTTTTGAGATGTTTATTGGTTAGCGAGAGTATATAATGGTACAGCGGTTGTACATCATTGATTTACTATGTTGTACATATATACCTATTCATACTTTGCTCGGTTAAAAAAAAAGAAAATCCAAATATTTCCTTTTTATAGTCGAGTTGTGTTTAATCGAAGACCTGGTGCTGTAGGTATTTACCTCAGTATTCTTCTGAGGTATTTACATTTCTTTACTGACATAAAAAAATTAAAAGAAATTGCAGAAACGTCTAATGAAGGAATCCCACCACGCCAGAGACGTTGTAAACTAATTTCTAAGAAGAAGAGATAAACTTTTTGGACAATTATCTAAAATGAATCCTTACAACATTTGAATGAGAAAGACGAATATCGGTGTTTTTTCTTTATTTTTCCACTTGATAAGAGCCTACTTGTATACGATTTAATAAATTTAGTGAAGCGGGTGAATGACCTTTACATTTGACTTATCGGCGAGCCAGCAGCAGTAAGAGAACAGAGGCGTGCAATGATCTTTAAAGTATAATCCTTCGACAATTACTTGCGCGCTCAATTTTCGTGAATAATTCAATTATTTATACGACAATAATGAATTTCATGTTTTACACAAAACGTATTTCACTGTGTTAGAAAATAATAATAATTGTTTTTGTCCTCAACGCGCTCCTATGCCGTTCCTTCGATTGCCATGAAACTTTATTGGCTCGTAGTGCGCGAACCGACGAAGGTCTGCTGGGCTCAGCTAATTATATTATCAAAAAAAAAACAGAAAGAAAGAAAGAAAACTTTTATTCCAGCAAAACACAAGAAAAAAACAAACAAACATTGAACGCAGTTAGATGTTCAAACAGAGAAAATATACATGTTGTGGCCACATCTAAGAATTGGCCAATTCGTGATGTGGCCAGCCATTTCATGAAATGATCGGCCACATCATAAACTGATTACATGTAGTGTCTAATTACAAGTACTTTTTGACTTTAGGCAGGGCGTAGAGCACCCTTACATTCTTGTTTAGGTTAGGTTTGCTGGTGACCAAGCCGCGCGAGCCGAGCAAGCGTAGCGAGTGTGCCGCGAGAGGCCAGCGATGCGCTAAAGACAAAATTCGATTAGCCAAGTAGGTATTAGATATGGTCACGAACATACCTGTCGACTATTACTTAGTTGATGTTTTCAGGCCAAAACTAAATGATGCATCATTTGCACAATATAACTCTTCGGCGCAATCCCCTAAACAAATATTTAAACAGTAAATAAATAAGTAGTGTACGTTTGAGCGGCGCCTAAGTAAATATGTAGTTGATAAATTTTTAATTTGTGTACCCGTAAAAGAGAACACGAAAGCTCCCAGTTCTGTAGGTACTTCGTGAAGAAGGCCGTGTCAGATTGATGCATGAGTTGGAGTATTTCTTTGTGCTCGCGTCATCAATCTCACGGATCTATTAACGTCGCTTTTCACCGCGCACACTAATTATCCGAATAAGCTTTTCTTGCTTTCTCGGAATAAACATCATAATAATTTCACTAGGAGTTTTTTATCCTTGTCATGTTTCGTTGCAGAAACGACTTTCCCAACGCACTCCGCAGCATAATTATATTGGTATAGGTCATTTGCTCGAATAATGTCCAGTATCCACTTATTCTATGATCCTATATACATACTAAACCTTAGACATTATATAGAACAAAGTCCACCGCCGCGTCATGTCTGTCTGTCTGACTGTTCGCGATAAACTCAAAAACTACTGAACGGATTTTCATGTGGTTTTCACCAATAGATAGAGTGATTCATGAGGTTTAGGTATATAATTTGTCAAGGTTTAGTATTAATTGGTTGCAATATAATGTGGCGGCGCAAGACTCAATTTGTGTGTGCAGGGCGAGGTGCATTTTGCGAGGCAATTTTTTTAAATATGTATTGACAAACTTTCTCATTATAAATTTCACTGTCGGAAAAAGTACTTTGTTACGCTTTCACGCTGAGACAGGGCGTCTGCCCTACGGAAAAACAAAGCAACTGACATTTTTTTCAAAATGAGTTTTTTGTATTTTTGGCACTTTTCATGCAGAACGGATGTTCCTAGCTACAACCACCAAAAAGGCTTTAGTCTTAGATAAAACAAAATTTAGAAAATCTTTAAACTATGGAAGATTTGTTGTAAATAAAGCGATTTCAGGTTTTTTGCTCCTCCTGTAAAATTTATTCCGCTGCAATTACTTTGTTTTTCCATAGGACAGCCGAGGGGGTCGTTCATAAACCCACACACCCGACCTACCCTCACGGAAGGGTGCAGGTTAGTCTGCCCCCGACGACCGCGAATGGCGCGCGTGTGAAGTGAGAGTATGTAATTCCCGCGGAAACTCCGAAATACCGCGGGTGGAACCGCGGGGAACAGCTAATATATGTTAAATAAAATAAATAAATAAAGTGTGAACGGTCGGTGTTTGTTACTTGACTGATATGGATAAAAATAGTCCATTGTAATTTCACCCCTATTGAAACACCCTTGTTAACTTATGGGTCGAAATACCAAAAAGTCAGAAATATATATTTATTTGAATATCAAAATGAACCTTTTTTTTGAATAGCGTAGTCCTAACTCCAATACGTAGAATATGTGTATCAGCGATAATTTCAAATGCTCACGGCTTATTACCTCTTTTCAATATAACTTATCCTGTATTAGTATATAAACATAGATTACAGTTAGATAAAGCAAGTCCGTTCGATTAGTTATTAGAAATCAACTGAAAGAATTAACTCGGCTAAGAATTCATACAAAAGGTTAAGCTAACGACAATTTGTTTCTAAAAGCCAACATAAATAGATATCTACTAGCACTTGCACGCGACTTCCTCCACGTAGAAGTCGAAAATGGTTCTAATAAGATTTTTAATTAGTTATTTACGTTATAGATTGGACCACCCACCAAGGAATCACGTTGTCCCATAAAAACTTTGCCCCCTATAGGGCTAAAATTTCGGAAATTCCTTTCTTGTCGGATGCCTACGCCATACAAAGAACACACCAGGTCTCTACGGTTTAGTAAGGCTGTGTGTTGATCCGTCAATCAGTCATTCAGGACAAAGCATTTTATATGTATAGACTAGCTCTGCTGTTTCCCGCGGTTTCACCTGCGTTAGTTTCGGCGATCCCACGGGAGATTCCGGGATAAAAGTACTTACTACCCTGTATTTTTTTTGTACCTATCCTTGACAACGTGTAGGTAGTATGCAAAATGTAATGTAGTTTCTTCCGCGTTAATTTCAGAGTTCCCGTGAAAACTCCGAGATTTCAAGCAGCCTATGTGCTTCTCTGTACCCCTGACAACGTGTAAATCTCATACGAAATAAAAAAATTATTTCGTCTGAGGTGTAGATATGCAAAATTTCGTGGCGATCGATTGAGCCGTTAAGCCGGGAAAGTGTAACAAACAAACAAACAGACAAACAAAGTAACTTTCGCATTTATAATATTAGTAAGAATTATAACCTAAGATAAATGATTGGTGTCCGCAGCGCTCCAACATTATAACATACCTATCTGTACTTCTTTAAAAGATAAAAATATATATTATAAAAGGTCCGAGACGTGCCTTTTGTATTGTAAAGCCAGTTTAACAGGACCAGACAAGCATAATTCCACAAAAGTTAGTTCGTTTTATACCTACTATCTACATTGATAGGTAGGTACAACAATGATAATAAAGCCTAGCAGTCTAATATTGAGAAATACACTTCATTCATTACTCATACTCGGAAAGTAGGTCTGAAGTTGCCTGAGAAGCGGGTTAAAAGTAACCCTTTTCAGCCCTAGGGAGAATCGCTTTCAACTGACAACTGTCAAATTATTAAAAAAAAACTAGGTCTATTTTCACATTTCTATTGAACCATGTTTCAACTTTCTATACAGCCAGCGCGATGTAAAATTGAAATAACGTAAAGTTTAAGTAGGTATTAATTAAAATAAAATTCACTCACTTTTTCTTAAGCTAATTCCTATTTATATTTTTTTATTTTCTTTAATTAATACTTAATAATTAAAGATAATATTTTTTTTAGGTCCCCACAACGTAAATAAAAAATACTGGCTGAATAGCTAGCTGGCCAAAGAAAAAGAAATAGGTGGGAAAGTGTCAAGCGACTATCCGATCTTCACTCATTTTTTCTTTAGCTAATTCCTGTTTTTATTTTTACTTTCCTTGCATTCGTAATGAAAAGCACAGTGTTATCCTCGGGAGAAAGACTTATTTAGTCCCTCGATCTATAGGCGCCCTCGCTACGCTCGGGCGCCAAACCCCGTCTCGGGACTAAATAAGTTACTTTCACCCCTAGGATAACAATGTACTATTTCATTACTCATACTCGGAAAGTAGGTCTGAAGTTGCCTGAGAAGCGGGTTGAAAGTAACCCTTTTCAGCCCTAGGGAGAATCGCTTTCAACTGACAGCTGGATACTGCAGAAACTCAAGTTTTTTTTTTATGTCATAGGGGGCATACCTTCTTACTGGCCAGTAGCACAAGTATAAATAGTAAAAAAAAAACTTAATTCAGCTCAGTAAAACAGCTGTTTTATAATTGTATGCAATACCAAATCAAATGGCTTGTCGAGCACTTACATATGGAAAAATGTATACTCCATGGGCTGATTCAAAGCAACTTTACACCGCACCGCAGCGGCGGCGCGGCGGCGGCGGTCCAGCGTACAGTAGCGGCACATAATTCATGCCACTCGGTAAAATATAATGCGGATGTTCTCATAATGTACGACGCGCGACTTAATCCACCAGGACTTTTTCCGTCGCAGATATTTATAATATAAATGGCCGACGGGCGCCGGAGACTCGTTGGAACAACCCGTGCGACGGACAGCCACGGTTTTTACAAACGTTCAACTTGTAACACACTTACCTATTTCACTGTAGGTATATGGCCTATCTATAGGTATCTATCTATACTTATAACAGTAGAGTTCTTGTGTCTGTACATCCATGCTATCCTAACGTAACCATATTATACCCACTAATATTATAAATGAGAAAGTAAACCTATATCTGTCCCCTTCCCACCAAAGGGTGAAAAAGTGAAACGTGGGTGAAACCGCGTGAGTCAGCTAGTTATTAATATGAAAGTTGGTACTGCCCATAAAATTGGTGCTGGCGGTTGAAAGAAAGTTCATGAGTGATAATAATTATTTAAAAATGTATTCACGTGTATAAATTACAGCAATTCTACACACCACTTTGCTCTATAATAAAAAATGGAATATCTTTAAGCATTCTTTTCGGTAGGTATTCATTTATTTATTATAAAGTTATACCAACAGAGTGAATAACAACACTTCTTAAAATCACAGAAACAAAAAAACAAACGTGTGGTTTTACTTACAATAATAATTACAATCTTAAAAAAGTAAAACATTACAAAGTTAAAATTTATACATCGTGTTAATGAATTTACTGAAAACTAGAAAGTAGTTTGCACTAGTAGTGTTGACTATGTTTTAATATAGGTTATATTTTTTCATTTTTATTAGCCCATGTCTAAATGATTTGTAATAGAATATTTGGAGAGTAGTACGGGCGGCGGCCGCCGCGGTAGCAAAAAATCGTATCCGTCATTCATACGTAGGCGCGGGCGTAGCGCATATAATTTCGTAGACAGGTCACCTCCAAACTAATGTTGAGTAACTTTTAAAGTATTAATTTTTTTTTGTTTATTTTTCTAAATGGGGTGTATATCAGGTTTTGGGTTAATTCATTAACACGTTGTATAATACTAGCTGTTCCCCGCGATTTCACCCGCGTTAATTCCGGAGTTACCGCAGAAATTACGGTATAAAAAGTCCCTGTCTTTCCCAGTACCCCGGACAACGTGTATTTAAAAGTTTCATGATGATCGATTGAGCCTTTAGGCGTGAAAGCGTAACAGACAGACAGACAGAGTTACTTTCGCATTTATAATATTAGTACAGATTAGAAAATTGCTAGGCCAAAAAGATCATTTAAGACATAGGTACTAAATACCTACTCAAATAATCAGAGACGCAAAAATTTCTTCACAAAAACAACCTGTAAAATTAAATTATACAGGTTGTATTTATTGATTAATATTACAACTACTAGTAAAGTATTATGTTAACTGTGATACATTTTAGCATTGTGTTGCATGCATAAGTTACATTATGCATATAGGTAAAACTAAAACTACATAATATAGTGTAAGAAGGAAATAATACAAAAATATAAATCCACTTATTCCTAGTATTCACAGTACAGTGAGATATTTGCTCGTTGGAGCCCCCCGTGTGGAATCATGATGGGCTTCAAGTGATAAATTACACCTCTCTCCGAGACGAGTGTTAGATGTCGGAAATCGGAATCGATCCAATCATAGCTACTTTTCAGTTCAAAATCAGCCCGTTCTATTCCGTCGCGAATACTAACAAAACAAGGTAAAATAAAATAAACTGACAATGAGTAAACACTAAACAGATCTACAATTTGTATGTTATAAGAACTATTTTCATAATAACAACTAGGTACATAGGTACGTTCCCACTTACGAATAAAATTTACTCTAGTATACATAACGAATATTCCGTTTCCGGTACTGTAAGGAGAGCTATAGATAATTTTTAATGGAAATGTTTATTGTATGTATATTTCCGCTAATTTAAATCTGTTCTATTATTATAAAGAGGTAAGTTTGTGAGTGTGAGACGTTGTAGGGGTAATCTCTGGATCTATGGAACCGATTTTGAAAATTCTTTCACTTATAGGAAGCTACGGTATATTATCTGTGCTACGGTAGTCCTGAGTGAAATAGGGTACTTTTTATCCTGAAATTCCCACGGGAACACCGAAATTATCGCGGCGGAAACCGCAGGGGACAGCTAGTGTCTTACCTACCTACCTGTATATCTTACCTACTTGTATCCTATCACAGTATGCTTAAATATGCTGTATTTACCATAGTACCAGTAGGTGGGTATAATACGGACAGCGTTGCCAGATTTTTTTGGCATGTCGGAAATTTTGAAACTTTTTAAGTAAATAAGCGGGATTATTTCGGCGAAACCGGGACTAAGTAAAAAAGAAGTATATATACGTAATCAGATATGTTTTATATATTTATTTCTTTATTTGAGTTTTAAATTACGTTAACGTACCTAACAATAGATGGCAAAATAATAATAATATTATATATTAATAATCCAAAATGGAGTAAAATGGAGGAGGCCTTCACTCGAAAGAGGTCCATAATATAATGTACTTACATGTTAATTGTTAATTTGTATTGCTAATTGGTTAGTTTTTTTTTATTTATTCTTATTTATTTGAATCTAATCTCAATGTCATTTGTTTTATTTTTATTTTATTTTATTGCATTTTTTTTTTGTATTATGGAAAAATAAAGGCTTAATAACAATAATAATAATAATCCACAAAAATAGCTAGAGAAAATTTAATCAAATAAAATATATTTTAAATCAGATTTACCCTATATCGTTAGGTAGTTGAGTCTTCTTCGTCCTGTGAATAAAAAATAATAAAAAACAAAAATCAAAGTCAAAAAGTTTTATTCATTAGAAAAATGTAGTGTTTTAAACAATACCTAGTCTAAGGAATGAGTCTGAGGGCCGTGTTATCCCCGAAAAGCGGGACTGAGCCTGTCCCGTGCGGGACATTTAATTTTGATTTAAAAAATCGGGACGTGGCGCCAAATCGGGATGTCTGGCAACGCTGAATACGGAACATAATTTCTTATTTCAATTTGTAAAAACAGTATAATTATACCATAAGCTGTTTAGATGGGTAGCCGAAACAAAAGACAACTTTTATGCTGGCGCGCCGCTCCGTTTCAGTCTAAACATTTTTCCGCCCGATATTCTCTTGAAACCCTTTTTAATATATAAAGGAATATAAGACGGAATTAGATGTCTCCTTTCCCTCCCGTCGCATCGCGTCATGTCTCTTTGTTCTCAAATTGTTTGTTCAACTAATTGTGCCCAGACTCGTATTTACCGAGCCAATAAACCGACTCATAAATCTGCGACGCATGAAAGACCCTTTAACTTAATTATCCTTTCGCTATGATTATATATTTAACAGCTGCACAATGTTGTGTTGGTGCTTACGCAGAAACTCACTACAACCACGCATCCAACAGGGTGTCAGGTTAAACGAAAGACATGTAGAGTATAGAGAGAACGTTCAGTATTCGATGTTCGTCTCAAATGTATCAAAAATATTATTCACAAAAATTTAAGGTGCACCTGACCGGCGTTGAATAAGGGTTGTTCAATGTTATGTTATTATAATACAATGTTATTATTGAGGGTTTCAATACTCGTTTATCCTTACACCCTGTTTAGGTATGTATAGTTTTATTGAAAAATAAAACAATATTATAGGTTCTTTTTAAATAAATAACATACCTTAAAAGCAAACGTCCGCATTGCTGGCTCAGGACCACAAGTAAGAAGTTTCGAACGTTGGCGACTTGGTCTGAACATCGAAGTCCGGATAGAATAGAATAGAATAGAAAAAATAGCTGCAGATGATTCCAATATATTCTAATTCCATTGACATCACCGTTGGTTTAGTGAACCTGATTGCTTCACCAGGTGTAACGAGTTCGAACCTCGCATCAGGTTAAATATTTATGTGATGAAAATTTGTTTAGCAAATTATACTATCATAAATTATAACGTAGAGACCACAGACAATGCAGGTCCGTGGTAGACACATTGCTTGTATTGTACAGCTGACAGCTGTGGAGTGGAAAGTTTTTGAGATGTATAGGAGTTAAACCAGTGCCACCCAATATGAAAATCCCATCTTCTAAGATGTTTCATTAAAAAGTAAAGCAACGGTAGAAGTACAATTTTATTGATGACTAGCTGTCCCGCGCGGTTTCACCCGCGATAATTTCGAAATTCCTGCGGAATTGGTTTATACAAACTCTGCAATTTCTTTTCATCCCCTTAGGTGTTGAATTTTCAAAAATCCTTTCTTATCGGATGCCTACGTCATACAAAGAACACACTCTCCAAGTTTCAGGTCTCTACGATCAGCGGTTTAGGCTGTGCGTTGATCCATCAGTCAAGGACAAAGCATTTTATATGTATACCTATAGATTTTTAGTATTCGAAGATAATATATAAAAAAACGAGAAAGGCGTTGCGATCGTGTTATAATAAGAAGAACACTTTATTGGTTCGTCTGTTTGTGATCCGACATCTGATTGACTCGATCGATTGAGGTCGTATTCATACAATATTTATTTTGTATACCACCAAAACATTATTTTTAGGATATTCCTGTTGCTGAGAGAATCCCGAAATTCACGCGGGAGAAACCGCGGGCAGCAGCTAGTATCGGAGTTAATAAATGTAGATTGAATAATTTACTGTTGAATTCAACTTTTATGAACTATAAAGAAATATCATATTGTACTTCATTTATGAAATAAAAGATGTATCGTAAGTTGTACTTACACATTTCAACGTCGCGTCAGTTTCAAAGGTTACGATACGAAATCAATAACGTCCAAGAGCTCTTCGGAACTTCTTGGAACATTGGCATCAAGGCTATCAACGATTCATAAAGTATCTCGTTTCCGACATAAACGATTTTATACTTACAAGCGATGTTTTTAGTCTGTGAAACTAAGCAACCTTAACTTATTTAAATATGGGGATAATTTTTTGTTTCAAAAAATATAAATTGTGTAGGTACTTCGAAAATTTTATTAGTGACGAAGCTTAATAGACTCAGTAGTTCAGACTCAACGTTGTAATATAATAGAACCTCAGTATGAAACGTAATATTACCTATTTAACGAATAGAGATGATGTAATAAACTAAGGCTATATGCATAAGCAAAAACTTAGTAATAATGTTGTATCATATTTTTCTGATGAATAAATATATCACATTAGTCACTGTAATACGAAAGTAAAGAAATTACTTATATGGCTCTTCCAGGATGTCGGAAAATGATTTGCTTTCAGAAGAAAATTTTTCCTAAGAAGCCAATTAACAATCTAAGTGGCTGCTTAAGATGAAAATACATTTGAAGAAACATAGATGCTTAAAAATACAACTATTCAAAAAAATTTACTAAAATATAAAAGGGGCCATGTTTTTACATGAAATATTGATTAGAAATTACCAATATGAAGGTGGGTGTGCACGTGACACGCAGCACACATGAAATTCTGAACGGATTTGTATAAACATGGTTCCTATTTGGATAGCTTATGTCAAGAGTCAAGACTGAACGAAGGACGTATTCCGCATTCGAATCTCGTCTCAAATAACTAAAAAAAATTATCTAAAAATATAAAATAGAATCATAATCATCGTCCCTTTTCTTTGTATTGCCGTTGCTAAATCTATACTAACATTATAAAGAGGTAAAGTTTGTAAATTGTGAGTTTGTAACATTGTAGAGGTAATCTCTGGATCTACTGAACCGGTATTGAAAATTCTTTCACTTATATTCCTATAAGTACGGAAGTCCTGAATCACATAGGGTAGTTTTAATCCCGAAATTCCCAACTTCGAAATGACCGCGTATGAAACCGCGGGGGACAGCTAGTAAAATATAAAGGTCATTCACCCGCGTTTTTTTAATGAATTTTTTGAAGTATGAATTGCCGAGGGCATCGTTTAACCTTACACTAGTATGTACATTATTTATACTTAAACACTTTTGTCCCGTTAGGTCCTTGTATAAGAAACAGTTTACGCGCCACTTACAGCTCATACAAATACGAATAAACTCATGTACATACAATATGTGGTAGATATGTGGCCTATTTGTGAAGCACAGTAGGCAGCCAACGCTTACGGATGCCGCGGACTATGTAACTCATACAAGCTTCCGGCGCAAAAACGACAGCGCCGTGCCGGGTCCGGAGTCCGGACACGGTTGGACGACGACACGACGCGACGCGATAGTCAAGAGATATGTACGCCTCGAATGTGTATATCACGAGCAATGTTAGCCGAAAAGGGGATACGAAACCGTGCATGAGCTCTAATAAGTATTACAAATAACTAAAATAGACTTTTGGAGGCATTTGAAGAAATTTCTCATATTTAAAAGTAGCTTTCCAAAACAGGAAACTAAATTTTCTAAATCATATAGATTCTATTGTGTCGAAGGCAGCAAAAATACTTGGGTTTGTACTGAGAGAATGCAAAAAATTTAGGAAATCAAGTACTAAAAAAGTCTTATACAACTCTCTAGTTAGAAGTCATCCTGGAGTATTGCAGCGTAGTTTGGTCACCTACCTATTCTGTACATATAAAGCGTATCGAAAAATTGCAAAAGCCGTTTTCTTAGGCACCTTTCTTGCAGCTGTAATATGTATAATAAGCTACGGAACGTTAGCAACACTTCGGAATGTCTTCTTTAGAAGATCGTAGGAAATTTTTGGATTTAGTTTTTCTTATGAAATTAGTTAACGGCACTTTTGACTGTCCTAGATTGTTATCAAAAATAGCTTTTTATGTGCCGCCTAGAATCCCAAGAGCTTGTAATTTAAAATTGTTTTATTTACCAAAGTGTCGCACCAACCTCAGGTCTCACTGTTCTCTTTCTAGGATCTACAATATATATATAGATCATCAAAATGACGTTGACTTGGCTACTACGTCTATTCCGAAATTAAAGAGGTTACTGCTTGCGAGGAGTAATGCGACCAGAGAGCACACAGTGTTGTACTCGCAGTGAATTTGGTTTGGGCCGCCTGTACTTTTGTTGATTTTGTTATTTTTTTTTTGGTGCATGTTGTGTTCTTCTATAATTAATGAGGCAATAAGCATATTATTATGTACATGAATTTAATTTATAAGCATTGTATACTCATTGTTGAAGAACCTAAGAAATAAATAAAATAAAATAAATAAATAAAATAAAGCTGTGCCCCTTGATTTCACCCACGTGGGTTTTGGAATTCCCGCAGGAACAATTTTTTTCTAAAATAAAAGGAGCCTAAGTTACCCTTTGTAACATCAGCTATCTGCCAGTGAAAGTCCCGTTAAAGTCGGTCCAGCAGGATCTCTTTATATCAGGAGGTACAACCATTGATTTACTAAGAATCCGAATTTTAATTATTAGTATCTTGTATTAAGTATTTTATATATTGTTTTGTTTGCACACCCCATCTTCTATATCTCTCCGTCTACCCAATGGTTAACTGGTAGAGAATGCCGCAAGGCATTAAGTTCGCCATTTGTACTTACCGTGCAATAAAGAATAAATAAATAAATAAATCCGCCAAAATTTCATCCCAATCGGACCAATGGTTTAGAAACGCATAGAGGACAAACATACAAACATTGATTTTTATTATGTAACTAGCTGTGCCCCGCGGTTTTACCCGCGTGAGTTTTGGGATCAGGAACCTTTGCGGACGCAGGCAGAACAACTCGCCAAAGTTTTATCACAATCGGACCAAAGGTTTCGAAACACATAGAGGACAGACATACAAACATTCATTTTTATTTATAAAGAAGAAGACGATAAGGAATAGGTGTACCCAGCGGTTTCACCAACGTTAATTTCGGAGATCCGTGGGAATTCCGGGATAAAAAGTTCTGTACCTCTGACAATGTGTATGCAAAATTTTACGGAGCAAGGATTAATTTCCCTCAATTATCCCCCACAAGCCAAGCAAATCTAAATAGATATACGTATAGACCTAATCGTGAACATTTAAAAGGCACTTTAAGCTTTATTCGAGAGCCGGTTAGCAATTTAATAATGGTCGGGATCTGGTAAGAATTGTGAAAGAAAATGGCATAAGTTAATTACACTAATGAACAAGGAAAGAAGGTGCGCTCAAAAAAATCCGCCCCGATATCACTCCAAATTCTTTACTACGATGTTCATCGCGCGGTTCATTAGTGCCCGGGGCGGAGCCGGGTTCACACCACGCGCTTCGCTTGTTTGATTATTCGATATGTTTTTTTAATTGTAGTTTACAAGTAATTCAAAAAATATAAAACAGGTTACTACAAAAGTGGTGAACAATTGCGTTTCTCGAAACTATTATACCTCATAATATTATGTGATCACAAGTCGTTTGTCTAACGATAATATTGATTTTGACTTCTCGGGACGATATTAGTGAGTAATAACTTATGTTTAACTTTATCAGCGTCATGTAGCCCTACTCGATCGACCTATACCTAGCTCCTTCATTAGTGGACCGAGTCAGGGTGGCACAGTCTACACTACACAGACATCAACTTTTTTCTGTCTTTTTCCAAAGAATGTTTCGTGAGTTGCTCAGTACTAAAGTATGCGCCTAATTTCTGAATCTTACCTATATTTCCTTTTTTCAAGAAAGTTTTTTTGATGAATTGACCAATTTTTAAACCAGAAACAATCGTTTAACTATTCCCTTTTTCGTCATCAGGTATATGTTAGCGTCCATACTAATAGGTGAGGTATTGAGTTAAGACTATATTCGGTATCTAGAATAGTCAAATAATAGTAAGGATTGAAAAAATATTCAACAATTGGCACTTATTTTTTTTATCAGACATTTGAAGTTGAGATTCTGAATAAGCTTAATTTGAGAAAAAGCATTTTCAAAGTTTGTGTGAAAAAAAAAACACTTCTATACTTGCCTGTTACATAGATTTTTATATAATACCTATTTTAGAATAAGATATATGAAATTGTAGATAATTGAGCATTTACGGACCCTAGGGTCTCTAGAGAGCGTAACACTTGTCGGGCTATAATCAATTAAAATCGCGGAAGCAATTTTTTCACCCAACTTTATAAAACTTCTCCCGGAAACTAAATAGAGCCAAGAACTAGACCCTTTTTGCTTGGATGCCAAAAAGTACTTAACCGATTTAAAAAAATATTTCACTTATAGGAAAAGTACAGTGCACAAAGTTGTACGGAAGATAAGACAGACTCTTGAAAGGAAAGAATACTGTTCAGCTGTATTTCTGAATATCCAACAGGCCTTTGAGCGCGTATGGCATAAGGGACTCCTATTTAAACTAAAGAAGCTTTTGCCTAATGCACTCTATATGCTCTTGAAATCTTACCTTGAAAATCGAATCTTTCCTGTGAAATACAGCGATGAGCTCTCAAATTTTGGGAATCCAGAGCGGGTGTGCCTCAGGGATCTGTACTGGGTCCAGTGTCTTTACAGGAGACTTACCCCTTTCCGAATCAATATTGGCAGCCACATATGAAAATTATACGGCTTGCTTGACAAGCAGTGCTGATCCTGTAATCGCTTGTGCAACTCTCCAAAGCCATCTTAAGTTCAGTGTCTGGTTAGATAAATGGCGAATACAGACAAGTTCTTTGAAATCTGTCCACATCACATTTGCACTAAAAATGGAGACTATCCGTCAGTTAAATTAAGGGGTGTAACCTTGCCACATACCTTGTTAAATATCTCGGCTGCCACTTAGATAGAAGGCTTAACGAAAGCTCACATAAACGCCAAACGAGAAGAGCTGAAACTGAGATACCAAGGTATGTACCTACTGCCTCATTGGACGCTCATCTAAGCTGTCACTAAATAATAAACTTCTCATTTACAAATCAGTATTGAAGCCTATCTGGACCTACGGTATACAACTGTGGGGTTCTGCTAGTACCTACATCCAACATAGAAATATTGCAGCACTTTCAAAATAATATATTACGCAACATTTGTAACGCCCTTTGGTTTACTTGGAACAGTGAAATCCACGAATATCTCGAAATGTCTACCATTAGAGAAGAAATTGAATTTCACCTCAACAGCTACAGCGACGACTCTCTCAACATAGAAATTCTCTGGCTCAACAACTGCTGGATACATCAGGTGATGTGATGCGTCTAAAAAGACCCAACATTCTTCTTTTTTTTTGGTTTGGGTTAGTTTTGAATGATGTCTGTTGTCATTGGACAGACTCCACATGTCATTGCTTTGATAATATATCTGATAAAGGCTTGATGGCTGATAGCAGATATATAAATTGGAAAAAAAAAAACTTATAGGAAGCTACAGTGTTCCTGAGGGTACTTCTTATCCCGGAATTACTACGGGAACTCCAAAATAGATGCGGGTGAAACCGTGGGGATCTACTAGTACTAATGTAGATCTGTAACATTACACCTAAATTTATTTGTTTTTTCTTTTCTCACTATTATCATTATTATAAAAATTAATCACTTCCTACGTTTAAAAGTTAAATGAGTATGTACAATTTAATTATGTAGGTTTAAAGGAGTAAGACTGAATTAATTTATTAATTTAGTGTAGAGTTTATTGTCACAGAACTTTACCGAAGCAAAGCCCCAGGCCACGGCACGGCACAAGAAACATAGCGTGGGGCAGGAAGGGGCGGGCGCCCCGAGTAATTCGTCCATCATACCTTGCAAATTGAATCACGTCTTTCATCTGCTCACATGAGAGTGTCTTCCTTTACGGAATCGCGTAACTTAGTCTCACTCGACATCTACCTAATATTTTGTTAAATGTACGCAGGTACTTACCTAACTTCAAGGATACTTAAATTACTCGAAGACTACAAAGTATAATCGCTGAAAATACTCATACAAAAGGGGTCCAATCGATAGACATAGAAGTTATCTAACACCCAGCGCTCGCTTGACACTTTAGCGAAAACATCCTGTACCTATACATAATTTATCATCCTGTATGTATTATACCAAATAAATGATCTTTCTATCTTCTAATCGTGCGTGACTGGCAAAAAAAAAGTTCATTTTTTTTAATGGTTACCTAAAGAACAGAGCAGCCGCGAACACATGTATCATTTCATACTTATAGGTATAAAACTGAGAGGTTAGAATGTGCAACATAGCAATTTCTTTGAAAGCAATTCATTGAACCATTCCGTGGAATGTAAATTTTTATTGATTTTTATCACAATATTGTTAAGTTTTTTCTGTTGTGGTGAGTTAAATATACCTAGTTGTGTCGTTTTCACGCAATTCAATTTGTCCGTATGAGAATTTCTGGTATGATCCCTGTGGGAGAATTTAAACGTATTTCATTCGATTTGCATTTCATTTGGCTAAGGAAACTATTAAATATTACAAGGCAAAATAAGTTTCTAACTATTCTTCATTGATGATTTAAATTTTCTCAAAATTTAATGTCAACAGTAGGTACCTAGTTATATATCATTAATACAATAACTCGTATACTAAAAATAAAATTAAACATTGAAATAAAATATTTTTAATGAGTTACTCAAGTATTTTGTTTTTTCATCGACATACATATTATGTCAGTGGTTTTTTACCTATTTTTCGGCATCGCGCTTCACCACAAGAATAAGGCTTTTGCTTAATTACATATTATGTCTATCAGTATTTTTTTTGATCCAAGTTATTGATCATGTAATAATCAAAGTATGAGAAAGTTAGTTATGGATTTGGGATTATAAGATTGCGCGGAGGGAGAAAGTTTCATTAGACATCAATACTTGTTGGGAACAAAGACGCGGCAGACGTGGAAGTTGGAAGCGAATAGCGGAATTAAACTCCCACGAATCGGAAACTAGATGAGATTCTGCTTTGTTCGTAAACAATGTGCAGCAACCAACAACGACATCGTACCTACCTAACTTTATAAACTTATTAAAAAAAAATTAAGCTGCTTATAGTTCAAAAATTATAAACATCCGCATTTGCCATGGAGTGCTATAGGTATCAGATAATATCTTGATTTTATATCGCTATAGCTATTTGTAGAGCCTTTGGACTTGGTTAAGCAACTCACGCTTGTTTTTCGGCCGCACTCAGAGTCGACTTTAATGACTACTTAGTTAAGTATAGATTTTTAATACAAAATTGCCGCAATCAGAGACTTTCAGTAAATTAATGTTAGTTGGCATTTAATGAGATGTAACTTAATTAGTTAAATGCCAAATAACATTAATTTATTAAACTTGTCTGATTGCGGCAGTTTTGTTATAAAAATCTATACTTAACTAAGTAATCATTAAAGTCAACTCTGAGTGCGGCGCGGCGGTAAGACCCGCTAAGCATTCTTGGCTACTTGACTAACCGCCGCACTCAGAGTCGACTTTAATGATTACTTAGTTAAGTATAGATTTTTAAAACATAACTGCCGCAATCCGACTAGTTTGATAAATTAATGTTAATTGGCATTTAACTAACTAAGTTACATCTCATTAAATGCCAAATAACATTAATTTACTGAACGTCTCTGATTGCGGCAGTTTTGTTTTAAAAATCTATACTTAACTAAGTAATCATTAAAGTCGACTCTGAGTGCGGCGGTAAATTATTTTTTTAATCCGTCGTGTAGATTAATAAAAAATATTGGACACGTATTTTTTATTTTTTTAACTTATCAAAAAATAACGGGTTGGATTGAAATTTCGTCTGACGTCACAACCTGGTGCAGTAGGTATACTGTAGGTATAATGACGCCACGAGTCCCTCACCTTAACCTTTAATGCGTTTTAACTCTGTTTATTTTCATTAATTTGTAAAAGCAAATAATACGTGTCTATTATTTTTTTATTTTCTATAACTAACGGACTAATGAGATGTGGAATAGTTTTGAAAATCAAAATTCTAATTAGTCCATCAGTTAGAAAATAAAAAAACAATAGACACGTTTTTTTGCTTTTTTAAATAAATTAAAATATACAGAGATATACGCATCAAAGTTTAGGGTGAGGGGGTCGTGACGTCACTAACCGCTAAAACCGCCATACAAACTGTCAAAATAGTTACGTCATGCGAAATTTCAACTCAATATATCACCGAAATTTTTTGATTACGTAAAAAAAGAAAAACACGTGTCCAATATTTTTTAATAATCTACAAGACGGACTAAAAAATAAAAATTAGTCAACATGCCCATTAGAATTTTATTTTCATACCCCGGAAAATATCAAATTTGTCAATTTAATAAAAAGGATGCTAACTGCGAGTCTCACGCGAAACAAAGCAAAGCTTATAAAAGAAATAGTCTGGTTTCATACCATTAGTTATCTTATAATTCCTATATCCTACCTTGCTCACGTTGGATAGATAAATGGATACCTCTAAGTAACGTTTCTAAAAATATGGTATGTCGTCTCTTTTTACGCTTTGACAGATTGAAAGAATAAGATAATAATAATAATAACAAGTGAATAACAATGTCCTTAATACGTAAACTTACAATAAATTTCATTGAATCCAAGGGTACTACCACCATTTCTTTTAGTATTATTTTATTTATTTTACCCTAACATTTATACCTTTATTTAAATTTCAACCTAAAACACTGAGTTTAAAGACGAAATTACTGTGGAAGAAATCTCACTGTATAGTACCTACCTACATACGTAATATAGGTAATATGTATGGCGCAACTATTAAAAGTATCTATACCTAAACAGAAAATATAGTAAACATGCACTACCAATAAGGCAAAAAAAAAACAATTTCTTTTTCGATTTACTGTATCAATAAAACGCGACATCCGTCTCCAAATCCCGGAATACAGAGGTAGGTACGTACCTATAGTTTGATTACATCCTTTAATTCATATTTACCTACCTTCAGCTATTACAGCACACTTAAATGGAATGATGCTCGCCCTAGCCTATAGGTATAGGTATAGTAGTAGGTAGATCTACTAAAGTGGAAGGACTACTTAAAGGAAATTAACTGCATGAAATCACTCCCAACAAATCGTAACTTTACCTTGAACGCGCTAACTTTTGATTATTATTCTTTCTTTGGAGTTAATTTATTGTTGAGACTACTTGGTATATAGTACCTACTCATTGTTTTATGTAATATGCCAATATTCGGGATTTATTTAATAAAAATGCTACTTTTCTTGAGTTACTGGCTGTTTCCCACGGTTTCAGCCTCGTTAATTCTGGGAGAAAAAGTGCCCTATGTCCTTTTCTGTACCTCTAAAAACGTATAGGCAAGTAAGTAAGTCATATCATGATGATCGTTTGAGTACCTAATTGAGGCATGAAAGCGTAACAAACAAATAAATATTACCATTTACGACATCGAATCTGAGTGAATGCAGACAGTTGAGATTTGACATAATTTAATAGTCTGTCGCATGTAACAATAACACAATGAACGTTTGACTCATAGTAGGTACTCATACCTACATACAAACAAAATCTACCTGTGAATTGAGACTTTACCTTTTCTCTATCCAATATTACCTACTATTATCATTTTACCAATATAAGGTGTTCCAAAAATAACTACTAACTACTATATATAAATAACTACTAAATAACTACTTCCAGTCTATTTTAAAGATGTATGGTCTACTTAAACAAATCAAGAAAAAGAAAACAAATATATGCATAAATTGAATAAATAGAGCGTTTCAAAGTTCCTACTTTTGACTTTACCGCCGAAACGCGGAATGACGTCACTAGTCAAAAATTACGCCTTATTAATCTGTGATAGAGATGTCTTTGTCGTATTGACAGAATCATGTGACACTGACAGACAGACAACTTCAATATCCAAAAGCGAAATTAAGTTTGGCGTTTCGCCATAATGGGGAAGAAAACGCAAAGCCTTTAAGCAGAGGGCGCTGTGTGTTTGTTACCTGTCAAAACACTTTTAAAACAACTAATTATTGCCTTTTTGAATTTCTAAGCACTAGTTTAGCTTTGTTGAGTCTTTAAATTAGTTTTGTGATGTATTTGTATGTTCTAGAGGTGGTCTCACAATCAGTTTCTTTAAAATGTTTCCTACATAACCTCAAAAAATCCATTATTTTATTTATCACTCTTTCCTTAATGTTAAATCACTTGGGATTTGGTGTACACCTATTTCCTCACAACCAAAAGCTACAACAGCGTCCCATAATTTATTTAACTAGTGAAAACAACAAAAATATACTCAGTTTCTATGTAGATTGACAAATCTTGTGTAACAAATATTTGGCGCCCTCTAGGTAGGAACTAATTGACAGTTTTCTACCCCATTGAAGAAGTAGATGAAGAGATCGTTATTATTAAGAAACATTGTCATTGGCAAATTATAATTATAGACGCCATTTTAAAGAAGAAGAAGAAGTTTGAACTGAGTCAAGTTACTTCCAAAAGTTCCAGTAAAGAATCAAAATGCATCTTACCGATGCATTTTAAAGTAAACAACCTAAAAAATAGGAAAATATGTGTTGACTGTATGCACTTAGTTTCTTTTGCCTTCCCCGAAAGAGGTAAATGTTTCCTAAAAAAATAAAAGTGACGTAATATGTTAAGCGTGGCTGTGATTGGTGTTTTGTTGCAACGTTCCGTTTCACAAAATTAAAAGTTGAATATTTTGGAAACTATTGATATTTTTTAATCTTTCACGATAATGCTTTTCTAAGGCTCTATTTTTGAAATATTGACACAATTTCTTATTATAAATTTCATGCAAGTATATTATAGTATACTTTCAACTCTTTGTAAATATTTGTAAATATTTGCAGCAAATTTTGGAGCATCTTATATATTATATTAGCTGTCCCCCGCGATTTCATCCGCGGTAATTTCGGAGTTCCCGCGGAGGTTGCGGGAAAAAAGTACTCTATGTCCTTTAGTTCCCGAGGGAATTCCGGGATAAAAACTATCCTATCTTTTAAGTTGGACCATATTATAAATGGTTGCAAAATTTTATCAAAATCCGTTCAGTAGTTTCGAAGTCCATCGCGGACAAACAACGTGACACGTGATTTATATCTATATATTAGATAGATAGACTAGCAGTCCCCCGCGATTTCATCCGCGGTAATTTCGCAGTTCCCGCGGAGGTTGCGGGAAAAAAGTACTCTATGTCCTTCAGTTCCCGAGGGAATTCCGGGATAAAAACTATCCTATCTTTTAAGTTGGCCCATATTATGAATGGTTACAAAATTTTATCAAAATCCGTTCAGTAGTTTCGAAGTCCATCGCGGACAAACAACGTGACACGTGATTTATATATATTAGATAGATAGACTAGCAGTCCCCCGCGATTTCATCCGCGGTAATTTCGGAGTTCCCGCGGAGGTTGCGGGAAAAAAGTACTCTATGTCCTTCAGTTCCCGAGGGAATTCCGGGATAAAAACTATCCTATCTTTTAAGTTGGCCCATATTATGAATGGTTACAAAATTTTATCAAAATCCGTTCAGTAGTTTCGGAGTCCATCGCGGACAAACAACGTGACACGTGATTTATATATATTAGATAAGATAAGATTATGTACCTACCTAAAGTATAATGCTAGCTGTTCCCCTGTAGCTTCCTATCCGTGAAAGAATTTTTGGAGTCGGTTCAATAAAACAAACAAACCCCCTAAGACCAACAAACTTTACCTCTTTATATTGATATTATATAAATTATTATAGATACCTCTATATTTTATTTCGCAACAGATTCTACTTCAAATATTTTCTCTGCAAAAAGCATGAAAGAGATCAAATTCTCTTTTAATTTGAATTCTTATAAACATTTTTACTAAGTTATCTTGGTAATTAAAATGCGATACTCCAAAAGAATATCAAATACTATATAGATACCTACCCAGGCGCAGCCGGGCGTATCCATTCTTTTCACTTGTAGTAAGTATGTACCTACTAAGCTATTCAAAACCAATTTATTCGAAAAAAGGTGTTTTAAAAACTACCGATAAATCACAGTGAAAACTTTTGATAAAAATCCACCAAGGTCCAATGATATTTTTATAATATCATTGCCAAGATCGCTTCCATAAAGCTTATTGCTTAGTTATACCCAGTTTGTAGATGTTCACAATATTTCACGTTTTCGTAATGTAGGTATATACATAAATAGAAACAAGTTTGTTTGTAGGGAGAACTGAAGAGTCTGGGAAATAGGTATAATTTTGTTTTTTAAGATTAGAAAATTTATTTATTTATTTATTGAAAGCTAACTCTACAGCACATTAAGAAAAAAAAAAACAATTAACCAATCTATTTTTATCTATGTATCTATTCGCCATTCGGTAAGTAGGTAAATATTTTTTTATTTCGGAGTGCTCGCGGGAATTCCTGCGGGAATTTAGAAATTTATAATATACTTACTAGTTGTGCCCGTGGTTTCACCCGGGTTAATTTCAGAGTTCCCGCGGGAATTCTGGGACAAAAAGTACCCTATGTGTTAATCTGATGTATAAGCTATATTATTGTAAAGTTTCATTTAAATACATCAAGTAGTTTTTGTGTGAAAGAGTAACAAACATCCATCCATCCATCCATACATACAAACTTTCGCGTTTATAATATTACTAGCTGTGCCCCGCGGTTTCACTCGCGGTAATTTCGGAGTTACCGTGGGAATTCCGGGATAAAAAGTACCCTGTGTCCTTCTCTGTACCCCTGAAAACGTGCATGCCAAATTTCATCCAAATCCGTTCAGCCGTTTTTGCGTGATTGAGTAACAAACATCCAGACATCCAAACATCCCAACATCCCAACATCCCAACATCCTAACATCCAAACATCCAAACATCCAAACATCCAAACATCCAAACATCCAAACATCCAAACATCCAAACATCCAAACATCCAAACATCCAAACATCCAAACATCCCAACATCCCAACATCCAAACATCCAAACATCCAAACATCCAAACATCCAAACATCCAAACATCCAAACATCCAAACATCCAAACATCCAAACATCCAAACATCCAAACATCCAAACATCCAAACATCCAAACATCCAAACATCCAAACATCCAAACATCCAAACATCCAAACATCCAAACATCCAAACATCCACACTTTCACATTTGGACGCAGATAAGCAATAACATGTTAACCCACAAAACGAAGTTATTGATTAAGAACGATTTATTGAGAGTTAGAAAACGTTTTTTAATTATGTGTTTACCTTATTACATTGTTTAAATATGTACTTAACTAAATATTGAACATAAAAATTTTGAACACACAGAATGGCCCTACAATTCTAAAACTTTAATTTACTCGAAATTTCTCCAGTGTGGGTTAACACACTATTGCTTATCTATGTCCATTTATAATATTGGTAGGAAGTAGGATAAGTGGGATTTAAAAGTTACCTACTACTATATGTCCACCCGACACGACGTTCAACGTCCTATGATACAATTCATGATGATCGCTTATCGACTTAGCGACTTAATTAACCTAACGAACAAACAAATCGCAACCCGCATTCACATTTATAATATTAGTATTAGCTAGGGTCACCAAAAAAACATAGTCTGTTAGTAAATAGGTAGGGTAGATTAGGTAGATAAGTCACTTCTTTCATTCATTTTCTTTCTAAATTCCGGCTAAAAATTAGAAGATGTATTGAAATTCCCGGTTCTTACATGTGGACCGATTCTGCTTTCCCCGGGAAAAACGCACCCTCGCGATCGAGATGTGATTGAACACGTCATTACGAATACCTAATTATTTGAAAAGTTGTCAGATGAGGCGATAATCCCGAAGTATGCAAAATAGCTATTAGGAATTTTACTAATAGCTACCTACAGCTGTTCCCCGCAGTTCACCCACGCCACGTCAGTCTCGGAGATTTCTCGCAAAACTTACATTTTAGGTGGGTAGGTACCCTAATAAAAATTAGCTGTGCCCCGTGGTTTCACCCGTGGTAATTTCACAGTTCCCGCGGGAATTCCGGGATAAGAATTGGTAAAAGAATTTTCAAAATCGGTTCAGTTGATCCTGAGATTACCCCTACAACCTCACAAACTCACAAACTACCTCTTTATGATATTCGTTCAAATAAACTTTTAAAAATAATCTTCTAGGTTAGCTAAGAGTAGGTATAGTCTAATCTGTCCATTTGTTATTTAGGTAAGTAGGTACCAGCCATTTGTTAATCATTTCCGTTACACTAAAAGCATTCAAATTTTTTATACGTACTTTATTTTCGTTTAACAACAATCCTAGTCAAGTTGCTCTTTGAGCCGCTACTCTAACTCCCGATTAAAGCTTTTATCGGAGGACTGATTAAGTGTCGAGGCTGCGATGGATTTATTGTAAAAGTTGGCCGTTCACTGAGGTTAGTGATTCAAGCCTGCACACTTTAGTCGAATAATTGTCTACGTGATTGGAATCGAGGCTTCCCATCGCCTTTAATAAGATCAGATAAGACCCCGGCGCCAGCTCTCCCGTGGCAGGTGTGTAGCTACGGGCATCGGGCACCACACGCAGCGCGGATCTTTTATAGATCTTCCACGGTAAATTGAGATCTCTCTTGTACGTACTGTAGAGATTGAACGCTGTAGAGTTAACCTCCATCGTTGGAAATATATAAATATATAATTAGAAGTGTTATAATATTTGAATTCGTATGAGATGTCACAAATAAATAAAATAATATTCTTTTATACCTACTTAATTGACTACGGAAACTCAGATTAAAATACGTGCTGTGCAGCCTGTGAATTTTGTATTTAGATAAAGATATTTAATCTTTATCTAAATACAAAAGTCACATTTGGTAACGTTTCCGCCCCCGGAACGTTTCATTACCATGTCAAGACTCATTTAAAAAATGTTCTCTTCTTGGATGTGAGCTACTGTTTACGGACAGCGGACATTTAGGAAATTTAGGAAATTGGGGATATTTAGGAAAGTCCCATACTTAATTAAATATTTGTTGCTACTAATATCAGATTAAGATTCATAATACGCATTGGTAAAAATATTAAAAAATATATTAAGTATACTTATAAGAAACAAAAAAGAAACAATATTTAGGTATTCAGAAAAAAATAAGACATACAAGACAAACAAACAAAAAAATAAGAATAAATTACATACGGCAAGTGCCCCTGGCTGAACTACTCCTATCGTAATAGTAGGTAGGTATAACAGCAATTTATTAATTATTAGTCTGCTTTGTTTCATCCTGAGCAAATAAATCTAAGAACAAGCAATCAAAGTGGCGGTCACGGCTTCATTCATACTAATATTATAAAGAGGTGAAGTTTGTGAACTGTGAGTTTGTGACGTGGTAGGGGTAATCTCTGGATCTACTAAACCGACTTTGACAATTCTTTCACTCATAAGAAGCTACAGTGATCTTGAGTGTCATACTTTTTATTCCGAAATTCCCGCGGGAACTCCGTATTTGCCATGTGTAAAACCACGGGGGAACAGCTATCTCTGGATCTACTGAACTGATTTTGAAAAGCTATTAAGCTAAGTACAATGATCTCGAGTGTCATAGGGTGCTTTTTATTCCGGAATTCCCGGGGGAAATCCGGAGTTTGTGAGATTGTAGAAGGTAATCTCTGGATCTACTGAACCGATTTAGAAAATTTTTTCACTTATAGTTAGCTACCTGATCCTGAGGGACATAGGGTATCTCGGAATTCCCGCGGGAACTCCGGAGTTTGTGAGGTTGTAATCTCTGGACCAACTGAACTAATTTTGAAAATTCATGCACTTATAGGAATTTAAAGTGATCCTGAGTGACATAGGGCACTTTTTAATTCCGGAATTCCCGCGGGAACTCCGAAGTTACCGCGGGTGAAACCGCGGGGCACAACTGTCAGGGTCTGTCACTTATTGGTCAGAGTAATAAAAGATGGGGATAAAAAAATGCTCACATAACATACAGTGCATAATGTTATTATTGGAATCAACAATGACTTCTCGCTTCAGTGGACGTCACGGCGACTTGTCCAAGGGATCGGGAGAGGCTCCATCTCGTAATCAATATTATTATGTCTAATACCTACTCCTTCAGAAAATCTATTGTACTTTTATTTTATATAAAAAACAAATACTGCATTTAATTACAAATTATTTCTAAGTAGCAATAATCCTACTAATATTATAAACGCGAAAGTTTGTAAGTAGGTATGTATGGATGGATGGATGGATGGATGGATGGATGTTTGTTACTCTTTCACACAAAAACTACTTGATGTATTTAAATGAAACTTTACAATAATATAGCTTATACATCAGATTAACACATAGGGTACTTTTTATCCCGGAATTCCCGCGGGAACTCTGAAATTAAGGCGGGTGAAACCACGGGGCACAACTAGTAAGTATATTATAAATTTCTAAGTTCCCGCAGGAATTCCCGCGAGCACTCCGAAATAAAAAAATATTTACCTACTTACCGAATGGCGAATAGATACATAGATAAAAATAGATACTTACTTAAATTTGGTTAATTGTTTTTTTTTCTTAATGTGCTGTAGAGTTAGCTTTCAATAAATAAATAAAAAATAAATTTTTCACTCAAACATGTAGGTTTTGCTGCCTGAAATCAGTGAGCAAAATGCGATTTTGCTCACTGAGTGAGACAAAGTAACTTTTTAATTTTTGTTTTCAGAAAACCGTGAATATCTTATTCAGCCTTGGGTTAATCATACAATTCGAAACATTTACACTCTATATTCTTTCCCGCCATAAGAAAAAGAGAAAGACAAAGACCAGCCCTTTCGAAGTTCCGATTTTGAATTCGACCTTCAAAATCGGAACTTATAGTAACTAACGGAACTAACGGGAACTTATAGTAATTATCGGAACTTACAGTCGTTTTATAGTAACTATACGAAGGTAGTAATAAACTTAACTACAATAGGTACTTCATGAAACACGTTTTGGCAGGTATTTCGAATTTATTTGAAGTACAAATATAAACTTGCATTTCTGGTAGCCATTTAAACACAAGTTAATTTATTTATTTTTTAATGTCATAGGGGGCAAACGGGCAAGTGGTACACCTGATGGTAAGTGATTACCGCCGCCCATAGACATCTGTAACACCAGAAGGCATGCAGGTGCGTTGCCGACCTGGAATGACTATGACTCATATGCAACAAAGTCCTCCGCCACGTCTGTCTGTTCGCAATAAACTCAAAAACTACTGAACAGATTTTCATGCTGTTTTCACCAATAGAGTATTTCATGAGGAAGTTTTATAGGTAGGTAATAATAATAATAATAAACTCTTTATTGAACACCACTTAAAATAAACAATGACGGTACGTATAGTTTATCCTGAAATTCCCACGGAAACTCCGCAATTACCTCAGGTAAAACCACGGGGGACAGCTAGTTACAATTAAATCTGCATGTCATAATATTAGTAATAGTTTCATATTCTTTATTATTGATACCTACTTAACTAAAGCAAACAAAGCATTTGCTATTTGCATTTGTTTCCTCCATTTTTTATCATGGAAAAAAGAGTTCCCGAGGCAGTCCCGAAAATTAACGGGGGAAACCGTTTAGTTCATAATATTAGTAGGTATCGGATTAGTAGCATTGATTTCATTGAAACTTTATTAGGTATACCTAGCTTTTTTTTCATAATCCATTTCCAATTTCTTGCTAACCCTGAACAAAGAGGTCGATAGGAACGCAATTACGTTCACAAGTAGAGGTGGAAAGCTGAAAAAGGCGTACTGTACACTCTACAAAGGACCCTTTGGCTAAATACGAGATATCCCGAAAAACCTACCTACCTATACTTACAAAATATTTTATAAGTAAGAAGGTAGGCCACGGAAATTTTCTTTGATTCAAAGGTTCAGAAATCCCTACTGTTATAAATACGAAAGTGAGTTACTTTGTTTGTTTGTTTGTTACGCGCCTTTCACGCCTTAACGGATCAACCGATCACGAAATTTTGCATACACTTTTTCTACCCACAGAAAAGGACATAGGATAATTATTATCCCGGAATTCCCAGGGAATCTCCTAAAGTAAGAGAAAGTACATTAAATTTTGTATACTAGGTAAATGCTCAACTAAATGTTATCAGGGGTAGGTAAAAAAAAAATATAGGGTAGGTAGTACTTTTATCTCGGAATACCTATAACTAAAACTATAGTTGCAACACCTGTAATGCTACTGCTCCACCTGCGTTAACGTTAATGTTAGCGTTAGCGGTCTCTAGTTATCGCGCTAATTTTAATGCTTTAAAAATCAATGGCTTTAAATCAATTGGCTACATATGCGCACTACTCCATCAGGTCATAATTTCTCGTTAATGATCGCGTTAACGTGGCGGGAAAATGGAAGTTGAATCAACTGCTATAGTTTACCTACTACATGAGTGTTATTAATCACTATATTCTTTAGTTCTATATATAGTATATAGATAGTATATATTCTATAGATCTATATATAGTCTTTAGTTTACAAAATTTTGGTCCGTAATTTTTTTACAAGTTTGTTTTTGATGGGATTCATTCATTTATATTTCTATATAGGTATGTATGTAATATATTTTTCATTACTCATACTCGGAAAGTAGGACTGAAGTTGCCTGAGAAGCGGGTTGAAAGTAACCCTTTTCAGCCCTAGGGAGAATCGCTTTCAACTGACAGCTGGATACTGCAGAAACTCAAGTTTTTTTTTTATGTCATAGGGGGCATACTTACTGGCCAGTAGCACACCTAATGGTTGATTTATGTAAAATAAAATTCACTCATTTTTTTCTTTAGCTAAAAAAAAAAAATTGGCAGCAAGTTATGTATAAAAGTACTGTTAATTAGTTTCTAAGTGCTGTGGATTAAAGTGAATAAATAAATATTATGCATTTATTGCATTTATGTTTTACTAGGTTTTTTGACATGTTTTTTTATGCAATTCACTCTAAAAACTCTTTTTCATCAGACCACTATTATATTTTCATCGTTCCCGCCCAAAGCAACTACTGTCGAAAAGACCGACACCCGAGTTATCGCCTAATGTCTAATGCCATTAATAATGACGTTAATAAATTAGCGCACTAAACGTTGGCTACATCTGCGCATAGCATCAATTATCGCAATAATTATCGCGTTAAGACGCAGGTGGAGCAGTAGCATAAAAGGTAGCTAGGTAAGTCCTAAGCTCACTGCATTAATATTTTAAGACCTTACTAGTAAGCAATGAATAAATATAAATAAAAAATAAATAAATACCTGCGGGATCTCCGAAATTTACGCGGGTGAAACCGCGGGGAACAGCTAGTAAGTAGGTACTTACGGCCGCACTTTTTTAATAAGGAACACAATTTATTTTTTCCTATTACCTATAATAATTAATTATAAAACATTTATTACTGCAGAGTGTGTCTAAACATCTAAAAGCTGCACTCAGAGTAGCTTTAATAATTACTTAATTTTAAGTAAAGGTTTTACCCGCGGTAGTTTCGGAGTTCTCGCGGGAATTCTGGGATATAAAGTACCCTATGTCCTTCTCTGTGCCCCTGACAACGTGCATGCAAAATTTCATGATGATCGGTTGAGCCGTTGAGGCGTGAAAGTGCGGTGTGAAGGCGTGTAACAAACAAACTCACTTTCACTTTTATAATAGCAAGGATTTTCTATATAGATTCGGTACTACGAACTTTGTTAAATCTGCCTATCACACGGAAGGTAATGAAATATGATAATCGAAACGAACTAATCATCTCAGGAAGAATATTTTTATTTCATTCTAGCTGGTGCCCGCGGTTTCACCCGCGTGAATTTTCGACCCTTGCAATGACAGTAATGACGTTTACGACGACGACGATTTTCTCACTCTTTTAAAACGTAGTGGTTATAATATACTCTTTAGTCTCAAAGAAAATATAATCACATAATCTGTCTTTCCAAGCCAACTGTCACTTCGCGAAAAATCAATTCAACAGAAAAAAAATGCATATCTCTAAAGAGATTTTATTATGTTCTATCTATATGCAACATTAAAACGTAGTGATTACCTTCTCTCTGTGCAACATTATATCGAAGCTTTCGACCATTGCATTGCGCTGAAGTATTTAAATGATGATAACTTTTTTGCCCTACGTCCTATCTTGATGAAACAAAGCCTATATGTTGCTCCAGACTAAGCTTAATCTTCTACTGAAAACTGCATCACAATCCGTTCAGTGGATGTGGAGATTATCGCAAACAGATAGACAGACAGACAGACAGAAAAGAATTTTAAAAACTTTTTTTGGGCGGTGAACTTTTATCACCCCTCTCAATTTTAGGTAAAATATTCAATGTACAGAATCGCGGATTCTACTCTTTTATTATAGTATAGATAGATGAGCTACTTACCTATATTTTATTTATAGAGATGTGCCGATAATGACTTTGGCCGACTAGCCGATTAGTCGGTTGTAAAGACTACCGACTAGTCGGCCGACTACCATAACCGGATCAGTATTTTATACTTACTATACTAGCTGACCCGTGCGGTTTTACCCGCGGTAATTTCGGAGTTCCCGCAGGAATTCCAGGATAAAATATAGTTATAAACCTTCCTCATGAATCACTCTATCCATTGGTGAAAACCGCATCAAAATCCGTTGCGTAGTTAAGATTTAAGTATACATAGGGATTAGGGATATAGGGACAGAGAAAGCGACTTTGTTGTATACTATGTAGTGATAGATTTAGTATCTAGGTTTATTTACGAATAGAACATTTTATTTTAGTTTTAATTATTTATTTTAGTTGTTTTAATTTTATATTACATATTTATTTTAATTTATTGTATATTTTTTATATTATTTTGATTTTAGTTATTTAATATTTACACAGATAATATAATAGAACCGTTTTTCCCCCAAAGGGTATAAAACGGATATTTAGGTTTCAGCCGAAGCTTGAACCACCTATGAGATTACACCTTCATAATTCGTAGTCAACTACCCGCGTTTCCTGTAAAATTCTTACCCAAATCAGTCTGTGCTTGCATTTGCTGTCTCTTTCTAACCTTGTCTTGGCAGCGCGCGGCTGTCCTGTTTGTCAGTACCTTAAAGCCGGCAAGGCATTAAGTGGTGGTTCAAGCTTCGGCTGAAACCTAAATATCCGTTTTATACCCTTTGGGGGAAAAACGGTTCTATTTAGGTGTTCGAGCCTCCGCTTGAACCACCTATGAGACGTGTTTACTATCTGCCGGCGCTGGCATAAAGCGTACTGTGATGTAGGGTAGGTTAAAAGTTATAAACTGCGGTAATTATTCAACAAAAATAAGTATTTATTCCAAAATATAATTTAAAACAATATGGTAACCTTTCCTTTCGTGATCATCTTAGTTTTATCAATTATAAATTCGCTTGATTAAATTGGATTGAATGAATTTACTAACTCGTTATTTATCGCACCTATCGGCTTTGGTATTTCTCTAAAATAATGATTAAAGAATGTATTTTTACTGCGCCAGTTGCCTCTTTCTAATAGAGCATCAATATCCAATCGATTACTGGTCCAAATGTCCGAAGCCACCGCGGCTCTGAAACTGCCTGCGGAAGCATTCATTCCGACTTCCTTAAAGAGAGATCTGATCCAGCCTGCTATTATGGATCGAGAGGCACCTTTTACTGCACCCCTGGTAGTTATGAAAAGATTAGAGATATTCTTAGAGTTGCGGCGTTGTGATGATACATTGATTAGTTTCCTAATCCAGAGTACCACGTCCAGGCGGCTTTCCTGACCTTCCATAGTTTTAAGTGACCAACCTGACTGTCTGTAAGAAGATGTATCAGTCTTAGATCCAAAAACGGGCCAAAAAATGATTTCATCACCCATGTCCTCAAACGAATCTTCTTCGATACTTAAGAGTGTCAAGTCGTGCACTCTTCTACCAGATGCTAGTAATAAAAGAGTGCATGTGTGTCTAGATACAGCGAAAATGTTATCTTCCCGGATAGTGTAACTTCTGAGGTAATTCAACAAATCTTCAATTTTCCACGATAATGGCTTTTTCTGTGGTGGCTTTTTGGCAAATATACCCTTAACAACCTGTCTTACCAGTGGGTGTGAACTCAGTGTTGCAGACCCATTGGGGTTAGCAAAGGTAGCAACGACTGATTTATGTAAGGCCACAGTTCTTGGAGCTAGGTTTTCATTAAGAAAAAGATGACACAAGTACTTGGCAAGCGATTGCGGATCTGGATTGTCCACTGAAAAACCCCGCGACAAGGCCCAACTTCGCCATCTTGACCAAACCGGTTTGTAGGTCCTTAAAGTTGACGAGCGCCATGAGCTTTCTAGTAGCTGTACTTCTCTTTCAGACCAGCCGTTCACTTGACTTGTCCAGCCCGAATCTTCCAGACCACTAAATCTAGATTCTCCACCTCTGGGGGTGGCCGGTTGGTTCGTAAATCGATCAGATTCATTCGGAGATTTGGGATTCTTAGTGGAGGACACAAGGCACGTCTCCGTACCTCCGGCTCCCAGAACGCTCGTGTCCAAACTGGAGTTACCAGTAGGTATTGGCCCTCGGATGTTTTCAGGTGACGTAGCACTTGAGGAATTAATGCTGGCGGGGGAAAAATCCATCCTAACCTGTACCGCCACGTCCTGCTGAATGCATTGGTGTACTGACTCCCCTGGTCCTTCGAGTCTTCGCTTACATAGGCCGGTACAATCGCTGACGTTCGTGAAGCAAACAGGTCTATGTCCGGGTGACCTAATTCTTGAAAAATCGTATATAAGGCATTCTTGTTTAGATGCCACTCCGGCAGGGCCTTGGCCCTGGATAGTCCGTCTGCTATCCCATTGTATTGCCCTGGTATGTAACGAGCTGTTAGGTGACACTGTAGCTTTTGGCAAAGTTCTAAAATTTTCGTTGCTGTTTGCAGTAACGTTAGGGAGCGAGTACCTCCTTGTTTCATTATGTAAGCCACACTTGTACGATTGTCGGTTTGTATCATTATCGATGTCCCTCGAATCTCGGGACCCAATTGATTCAGGACTTCGAAGACCGTCCAAAGCTCTTTCTGATTGCTGTGCCATTTTTGTTGGCAAAGAGACCACTCGCCCCAAAGGCGACGACCGTTTACTATTGCTCCCCATCCTCGATCGGCTGCGTCCGTAGTTATAAACACTGTTGGCTGGGCAAAGTGGATCGGAGACTTTTGATTCGCGTTCTGTAGCCACCAGCTCAGTTCCGCTAGGGCTTCCTCTGGTAACGCGAATTTTTTGTAACGCCTGTTCTTCGGCAAGCGGTTTCCTAGTCTTTGCAAAACTCTGCAATGCAGGCGTCCCAGTGGTACAACGTATGATGCGAAGTTTAGTTTTCCTAGAATTACTTTTGCATCGTACCAACTCCATTGCCTTTTCTGTATGAGATCCCTTAAATGATTTACCAGCTTTACGGTTTTCTGAGGTTCGATACTTTTTTCGTTTTTCTCCGTATTCCAGGTGATCCCTAGGTATTCCAATTCTTTTGTTGGTACTCCTGATGACTTTTGAAGATTTATTCTCCATCCTAGGTTCTTTAGGTATTCTGTAGCAATCATCATGTGCTTTGTCAGGGTTTGGTAGTCCCTGTGTATGAGTAGGAAGTCGTCCAGGTAAACTATGATGTTTAGACCTCTCTGTCGTAACTCGTGAGCGACCCAATTGGTTATTTTCGCGAACGCCGCTGGGGCGCTGGCTAGGCCGAAAGGTAAGCAGGTCATCTGATGTATTTTGCCTTCGTATACTAATGATAGGAATCGACGATGACTTTTTATGACTGGAACATGGAAGTATGCCTTTGAGATATCTATTTTCATCATGTAATCGCCTTTTTCCAGATGGGACGGGATGCTTTGATAGTTGAGCAGCCGAAACTTGGGAGCTATGACATATTGATTCAATCTTTTCAGATTGAATATTGGTCTGTTTGTACCGTCTCCCTTTTTCCTTAAGAAAAAGGTGGATAAGAAACCTGATGTTTGATTTGAGAGCTCCACGGCGGATGATTTCAACATGTCCTCCATTTCTTGGGCCATCTCTGGTGACGACTTTGTTTGAAATGTTTGAGTCATTTTCTTCGAAAATATTTTTAATGGGGGTTTTATTCGAAATGGAATTCTGTAACCTTTTATTATTTTGAGAATGGGTGCGGGTGCATGTTTCCAGCTGTTTATGTGCTGCTTTAGGCACCCCGCTTTGAATAAGTCATTTTTTGTCCCCTCCTTTTTTCTTGGAAGGGTGAGCGTGTGCTCGGGCTGAACTTGAAAATCCATTCTTTCCTTTTGTTGCAGGGTTCCATTTAGCATAATTGTCGTTGCTATATCTCTTTTTCTTCGAGGTAAAGTTGCTTGGTAACGTTCTGGGGATATCCCTTTTTCTTGTTTCGTCGTAATTAGGCTTGTCGGTGTGCGATGCCTGCTTCCTCCTGATTGGAAAAATCTTATGAATGCCACCTTGTTCCTTGACGGCCTCAGCTAGCGCCTTATCATCGAACAGGTGACTTTCCGATGGGGGAATGTCATGCAGAATTTGCCTCATTACGCGATTTACAGGGCGGAATGACTCCCGTCTTTGTTGTATCACCTCTGCACGACGTCCACACACGTATTGAAGTAAATTATCGGAGATCTTTTTAAAATTTGAATTTGCGGCAAGAAATTCTTTCCCCACTTGTTGTCGCATATCTTGTGGCATTTTATCCAGCAAGTTTTGGAAACATCTTCTTTGTTGGAGCAAACCATTAGTCACGGCTCCTAGTGTCATATCAACCTTTTCGAGAATGGTAACGGATTTGTAGCTAGGAGTTGCTCCTACCAATATATTATTAGTCTTCAGAGAGCTGAACGCTGGGGTGGCTTGAAACAATTTCTGAGTATCCGAGTATCTGACGTTTTGCCAGCCCTCTTGTCCAAACCGTTGACAGCTGATCCCCTGTTTCAGTAGTTCAGCATCAGCTTTTAACACTTTCGGTTCTTTTTCAACCGTAAATGGCAAAAAGTCAAAAGTAACTTCAGTTTCCGTGATCTCACCCTTTTTAAGAGCGGCTAATTTACGTTGAGCTTCTACAATTTGGTCTTCAAGGGCCTGTTCTTCCGAGGTTGAAGCCACGCTTCGTTTAGTTGAAGAGCACGAAGCAACGTCAATTTCGTCGTCTGTATTTGTGCTATCCGGGATTGAATCAAAAGACTCGTTCGCAACATCGGCAGTATTTGTATTGGGATCGCCCCGATCGAGTAATTTTTTGATGTTCTCATTTTGCTCTGTTGTCATGTTGAGCAATTTGCTGAACATCTCCGTCTGCTTAGTTAGGACCTCTGCTAGGAGAGCGTCACTGTTAGCGGAAACTGCTCGCTTTGGCGGAGAGACTCCCATCGGGGAGTCTGTGCTCGGCCTTTTCCGACTTTCGACTGAGCTCGGCTTACTAGGACTGCTTACTAGTGATGTTTCGCGTTGTTCGGCTGATTCGCGAAGTTGGGATGATGCGCGATGTCTGTTCAGCAATCTTGGTTTTATTTCACGCACTGCGTTTACGAAGTTGGAGTAGTCTGGATCGTGAATCTTCTCCATGATCGCGTGTGGAGCATAAAGTAAGGCACGTCCCAAGGGCCACGCCAGAATTGTGTTTTTTATGGACCTGAAGCGTCTTTCGGACAGAGACGTAGTTGAAGGGTCGAATGCCTTAGCTAACACATCGAGAGGTAAAGCAAATCGCAATTTAGCGTCAGTTTTCTGTGCTATATCTTCCCCAAAAATATCTTGGAACGAGTAATTCATGACTCGCCATGTACGCCACGTTGAAGGGAAATACTCGTCGATGGCTGATACTACGGCCTGGAATGCTCTGGCGTCATTCTGGTCTTGACCTGGCAGGGAAGCCAATTCTCCCATAGTAGTAAGCTCTCCCATGTCTGTAATGTGATTTATAGCTTTGGTTAAAAAAACGCGACGTCAAGTGATACGACGTCGAGTTAGTGACACGACGCGACGTGTCGAGTAACTCATACTACGCCTTGTTAGTGATTCGACGCAAGTTGATACGACGTCGAGTAACTGATGCTACATTGAGTTGATGCGCATGTGATGTCGAGTTACTGATACGACGTCGAGTAACTAATACGACGTCGAGTGGCTCATGCTACGTCGATAGATTTATGCGACGTTGTTGACTCGACCCGTAAGATACCGAAAAGAATCGTGACGGTGAAGTTAGGAGAACTCCTAAATCGTCGCTGGGCCGTGAGGCGCCGAGCGGAATTTTAATTGGGTCACTCGAGTGTAATAACTCAAATAATTTCACTCACCGCTGGCACTTTCCGTTCCCGCAGTGAGTAGGTACGTGTTGACCGCACGAATATTGAAAGCGTACTGACAAACAGGACAGCCGCGCGCTGCCAAGACAAGGTTAGAAAGAGACAGCAAATGCAAGCACAGACTGATTTGGGTAAGAATTTTACAGGAAACGCGGGTAGTTGACTACGAATTATGAAGGTGTAATCTCATAGGTGGTTCAAGCGGAGGCTCGAACACCTAAATACGGAATTTTATCAGTATTTTGTTATTTTTAGCTTTCTTTGTGTTTTGGAACTCAGTTTTAATAAGAGTTGTCTTGCCTTCCTCGCCATTAGTTTACGGTGGAGAAAATAATAATTCAAAATGTAAAGCACCTAATAGACACAACTGCCTTGCTCAAGAACTTGCAACTACCACACGAGTCGGACTGCGAACAACCATTTTTGTTGTAAAGAATTTATTCACACTACTTGTCCTCCGAGCTATTAAAACGGGAGTGGCCAAGAGATCATTAATTCTAATACAGTTTTTATTTTTTTCGCTAATTGCGGATGAGCACTTCATTCATGATTTAGGTAAGTACCTACCTACACGTGCGTACGTACTACTGCAGAAAATCCTTATAAACAATTTTTTTTTGCTATTTGTTAGTTTACATAATCTAGCTGCCAGCTGGCCACTATTTAGTTGTCTCTTTAAAGCGTGCTAGCTGATCCTTATTCATCCTACGTTGAGTGTAAGTATCAATAGGTCTTAAATAAATAATGAAAAACGAGAGAGGGAGGGCCTAAATGTGGGACATTAACAAGGGTTCAGTCCAATTTTCGTCCTGTCCACGTTGATATATTGAGGGCCGATTTGGAGTCGTACCGTCCCGCTCGAGCCGACGGCAAAAACTTGTTTAGCCAATCTCATAGTTTTTGGTCATTATGCAAAACCTTACTATTTATGAAAGTGCCTGGTCATTGGTGCACCAGGATAAATAGTTCTCAGTCTGAAGCTTACACAGTAGTGCATGCCTGGATCAAACGGCCGTCCAATCAACCACAGAATTCTTTTTTTAATATCTGAACAATCAATCGATAGCCAGCCAATTTGTCGATAGAAAATTATCTTTGTGCAACAAGAGAGCAAAGCCCCCAAAGAGAGCCCCCGTCCGTGCGTGACAACGGGCTGCCCAGAACACTAGCGCTAGAAACGTAGTGATTACCTTCTCTCCGGCGCTAGGTATACCACCTGCAGTACCAGCATGCAAGAGATATCATAATTGACCACATTTCAATTTTTTTTTTCCTTATGTTTTTTCATGCTAAATAAATAGGATTTAGAAAACCAGGAGACGCATATTTTTTTCTTTTCCCGAAATTTTCATTCTGAGTTATTCAAAAATTAATTTGAATCGTTGAAAATTTTAAAATTTCATGTCAGGATGAACATAGTATACATTTCCTTTGCCCCACTTGACATAGCAAAAAAAATCGAGAATAACTTTGTATCAGACTCAGAAGAATAATAGTTATTCTTCTGAGGACGTTCTGAGGTATTAGAATAACATTGACACTTCATTTTTTTATTTAGGTATATACGGTGAGCGCAAAGGTATTTACGGTGTACATCCTAACTTTGGACTTCACGAAGTTTTTGTTGAATATTTCGTTAAATAAGTATTAAAAAAGGTCTAAAAAATGTGTACGGTAGGTGAGTATATTTAAACAAATATCTCGAAATGGTTTTCGATTTGAAGTACCTATTGAAAATTGAAATGTTGTCGATTATGTGTACCTACAAATTTAGATTAGGCACTGTTTATACTTAGTTGTTTTTTTTCTTGTGTGTTGTGCTGAAATAAGTGTATGTTCTTTCTTTCTATTCTTTCTTTCAAACCTTGATTTCTTAAATCCTATGACGAAACTGTAATGATTAAAAATATTAATTTAGATTAATTGTCATTAGAATATTTTTTGTTTTATTTACACTGTTTGTGCTAAATATAAATTGATTGACATAAAATGAACTTTTATGTCAATTAGTAACAGCATAAACAAGTCCAAAGAACAATCCTATCATGTCATGCATTTTTATATCAAAAAGTGACGATTAAGTTAAATAATTAGGATGTCGCGTTGCAAAAACTGCAGCATTAAGCTTTGACCCTAACGTAAAATATTTTAGTAGAATCCTTTTTGCATAGGTACAGTATTTTTTGTTCTAGTTCTGTCTTCTTCTATTTGGTTTTCGCATATAATGCATTTAGCCAGTTTCAAGTATATGTCAGTTAAATGCACAAATTAGCGTTTAGTATCGTTGTACGGTTTAAACTTGTAGGTCATGGTAACGAATAGACTACAAGAACAAAAAAACGTCACTGTGAAAATTATTGTCCAATACAGCACCATAAAACACAACAAAATCCACTTTTAACAATTTTTTACTAACACGAAAATAAATGACCGAACTGCCATCTTTGATTCCCGCCAAAAAACTAATTTCGTTATATCCTACCGCACAGTTTCCCCAAAAGAAGGTAAATGAATGCGGTGGGATTTTATAAAGGGTATTATATTTTTTGGGGTATTTTAACAGTTTTTTTGGCGTCTTATAATTTTCTAATTTTTATTTCTTATTTTTTGTGACTTATTATTATTAATTTATTATTAGGGCCAGGATTTTTGCCAGAATTTTAAAACAATTATTATATTACGGCAAAAATATTGGTTGTATAAAAAAATCTTAAATAATAATAGTTATTCTAAATTTGATTTTATAAAAAAATGTCTTTTATAATTTTTTACTAGGATAAAGTCATAATTTTAAAATTAAAATTTTCATAATCAGCAAAAAGAATCATTGCATCATTTTGTAATTACGAAAAAAATATTGGTCGGAAAAAATCAAGTCATTTTTGCTTTTGATTTTTATTTCGAAACTAAGGCAAAAATCTTAGGGATAAATATTTTTGACAGTTGGTAACACTGTCTGTCACCTGCTGTCAACTGTCAAGTGTCAACTGTCACTATAAGTCTAGTTATAGTACGTCTTGTTTGGGATTATTTGATTTTTTATTTTAGTAATTTTTTCTACCTTGAGCTGATTTTGTGATAAAAAGTTCTCCTTGCTACCTTTTTGAAAAAGGCTTCGTAGCACCACTGAGAATTTAAATAACTTGTCAGTTTTCAGCACATACCTATTGTGCATTATTTATATTCGCAGCTAAACCCCCATCCGGATATTCTTTAAAAAATAGACTAAACCACTAATATCCATCGGTGAGCTTTGAATTTTCCACCTGTTAAGTCTTTATTCATTATTGTATGTAAAACTGTGCACAATGTTGTACTGATTATATTAACCCACCCAGGTTTTTCAACCTTCAAGGAGACGAAAACAGGAACGAATTTCCCTTCATCCTAGTCGACTCTTGAAGTGTAGAGATGAAATAATTTTCAAGTTAGTATCAGTATTTTTTTTTTTCAATTTTATAAATCATCCAAAAATGTTTTTCTGTACAGTTAGTTGCATTCCTCATTGTATTAAATGATTGAATTTTTTTTCGTCTTTCTCGAACTGCTGACTGCTGCTATGGCATGCTTACTATGCTTGCTCAGTTCACATGTTGTGGTCAGCAGTACAAACCCAAACTAACCTAGCATACTGTATGTTGGGGCGCTCTACATCTTTCACAAGGATCACTAATTATTATGTTAATTATCAGTTTTAAGGTATACAACAAAATTTTTTATGGTTTATGTATCACAATTGAAATTTGCAAAAAAACAGTCTAACCCTCAATCTCACCAAGATTAATGAAAACCTTGAAATATTTTTTTTTAATAATAAGACATATTTTGTTTTAGTTTCTTTTAGTTCAATAAACTAAAAATGGAAGAACCCAATCCAAAATTAGTATCCTGCAAGCCATTAAAATCGGAGTTTCAAGAATTTAAAAAAATAAATATAATAGGACAAGATGTAAGTATGAAATTTGGTTTTGGTTATTCTGTAATTGCATATTTCAAAAGATCATAATACTTATGTATTATTTTAGTTTCGTATCGGCAGAGGAGTAAACAACTCTGTAGTTATACCGAACATAAGTATTTCGAGATTACACTGTCAAATAAAAAAAGTTGGTGAAAATCTGTGGAATCTGGAAGACAAGAGCCGGTGTGGGATTGAAGTCAATGGGGATAAAATTGGAAGTGGCAACAGTAGAATTCTTCATAACAATGACATTTTAAGATTTGATCCATCAAATGAGTTTGTATACAAGTTTATCTGTAATACAAATACTGATTTTAATAACTGTGAGTTGCTTGCAAAAAAGATCAAGTTAGAAAATGAAGATCGGTCTGATAATGTTAGAAATGAACTGGTTGAAAGAGTCAAGTTTGAAGATGACGATCAGTCTCATTATGCAAGAAATGAGCTTGAAACTAAGATCAAGTTAGAAAACAGAAGTTTAGAAGTTCCTTGTGAAAAACTTAGAAATGATGAAACAAAAAATGTTCCACAAAAAACATTACAGACAAACAAAGTTAAGCACAATAAAACATTACAATCTCCATTAAAAGTCCTGAGTCAAGATACATTCCGGAATGATATAAATCTAAATGTATATCAGTCAGGCAATTCATTCCAGGAATCGGGGGAAATTAATGAGTTAAACCAGCAAAAAACACTTTCAGTGGATAAAAGTAATGTAGAAAACACAAATATCATCGAAATAATGAAGTCACAAATAACAGAACTAACGGTAAACCTATAACTAATATTTGGATGACTGGCAATATTTAGGCTGAGCAAAATTAATGTTATCTATTAGCTCTAATATAAAAACTGAATCCTTACTAATATTATAAATGTGAAAGTGAGTTTGTCTGTTTGTTATGCTTTCACGCAGTAACAGCTCAACCGATCATCATGTAATTTTTCATGAACGTTGTCAGGGATACATTGAAGGATAAAGGGTACTTTTAATCCTGGAATTTCTGCAGGAACTCCAAAAATACCACGGGTTAAACCGTAGGGAACAACTAGTAACTAATGTTTAAAAGACTGGCTGAGAAAAATAAATGTTATCTATTAGTTTAAATATAAAAAGTGAATATGGTAAAAAATTACTGATTTTATTGAAATCTAAAGAATGGTATATTTTACAATTAACTATTCTGAAAATAATTGTTATCAAAAACATATTGATCAGAGAAGACTTGTGAATGAGTCCTCACCTAACACTGATGACGGATTGTGTCTAAGCATTATTATTTAAACTATTGTTATGTTACGTGAATACCTTTGTAATAAGAATCTATTTATCATTTTCAGAAACAAATTTTAATTAACAATAATAAGGAAGATGAACTTCGTAAAGAAATTAAGAAACTTGAAGAAAAACTAGTAAATGAGAAAGAATTGGTAAAAGCATTGGTAGCTGAAAATTGTAGAGAAATTTTATTGAAACAAAATCATATAGACCAGCTAGAAACAAAGATCAGGGAACTTGTGGAAATCAAATTAGAGGAAAAGAAAAAATATCAACACCTACTCAAGAACAAAACTGAAGAACTGATACTTGCTAAAGAACAGGTATTATTTTATCTTTGTGTTGTTCAGTAAGTTATAAAGCTTAGTTCTACAACGTGTTAATGAATTGACTGAAAACTAAAAAGTAGTTTGTTCAGAATCGACTTCTAAATCGATCACACCATGTTTTAATATAGATTATATTTTTTAATTTTTACTAGCTCATGTTTAAATTTTATTTATAAATACAATATTTGGCGCGTACGCCGCCCGTAGCAAAAAAAAATCGAATCGGTTATTGACACGTAGGCGCGGGCGGGTGTAGTGCTTGAAATTTCGTAAATAGGTCACCTCCAGGCTCCAAACTAATGTTCAATAACTTTTAGACTGTTTTTTTCGACATTTATATTTTAATCATGTTATTGTTTATTTTTTTAAATGGAGTGTATCTGGTTTTTTGTGAATTCATTAACACGTTGTATAGGCATTGTGTAATATATTAATGTAACATGTAAACTAATATTAAACAGGAAAGATTAGTCTCTTTGTTTGTTTGTTACGACTTAACTCAAAAACTATTGGACTGATTTCAAAAATCCCTTCATGTTATCCCTGAGTAACCTAGTTTATATTTTAAACCGGAATTTCCCCCGGACCTCTGAAATTACCGCGGGTGAAACCGCAGGGAACAGCTAATTATTTTATACAGTGATTTAAAATATGTACTATTTTGTTTTAACTTCAAATTGTTCATTGTATGGTAAAAGATAAAATAATTAGTTAACATTTTTACGAAAATAATAATTAATAGGTGTTAATATGGAGGTGTGTGTTAGACAAAGCTAACAAGGTCATAGTTTCCAATCCGCGAAGTTTATGTTTGTGCATGTAAACATATGTGTTTAAGCAAATAATCTACTTATTTGTTTACTCAGGCAATTAAAGAAGCAGAAGAACGAAATAAACAAACAGTGGATGAATTAAAAGAAATAATCGATGGATTAAGAAAACAGATCCAGGACAAGGAAACACACAATTTGCAATGTCACTCCAAAATGGAGATGATAAACAATGAGTTTGATAAGATGATTAAGCTGAGAAACATGACGGTGAAGCTTTTCGTAAGATCTTTGTGTACATTTTTAACTAGCTGTTCCCCGCGGTTCTACCCGCGTTAATTTCGCAGATCCCGCGGGTATTCCGGAATAAAATTACCCTAGATATCTTTTTATGTACCCTGACAACATGCTGTATGCAAAATTTCATGCAGTTTCACCAGCGTTAATTTCGGAGTTCCCACGGGAATTCCAGGATAAAAGGTACCCTATGTCCTTCTCTGTACCCTTGACAACGTTAATGCAAAATTTCATGATGATCGGTTGAGCCCTTAAGGTGTTAAAGGGTAACAGACAGGCAGACAGTGACAGTTTTTCGCATTTATAATTAATAAGGATATTATAGTCTATACTTTTAACTGCACGAGGCAACATTCAAAATTACCAATTTTGTATAAACCATATCAGTGCTGAATCTGCACAAGATGTTTTCGCCTCTCATCGCTATATTGAGCGAAGAAGCAGCGTGAGATTTGCCTTAGATCTTGGCCAGTGCTAAAGTTCATTTTTCATTACCATTCGTAATTGTGAAGTGATCTTACGACTTACAGTCTTACAACTGAGAACATACTGACCGTGCTGTCAGTAGGTAGGTTCTGAGTTCTCACCCTTAGTGCCAACCCACACGAAGCGGTGCGGCGCCGCAGCCCAAACCATTTCGCCGCATTGGCGACCACACGGGCAGCCCGGCGCCGCAGCGGCGACAAAACGAGTAAGCATGCCCATCGCTACGTGACAGAACAGGACAAACAACAGCGAGCCGCTTACTCTCCTCCCCGCCTCGTCTCTACTCCGATGCGAGCGCGGCGCGGCGCCGGAGCGCGCCACAAGGCGCCGTGTGGCCACAACACATTTTTGTATGTAATATACCGCAGCGGCGCCGCTCAGGCGCCTGACCTGAGCCGCACCGCACCGAGTGGGTTGGCTCTTACTCTATTGATTCTCCTGACAAACGACAAAAAATCTTCTAAAAAAACCATCCTTAAAATTTTTGTAGCTAAACTTCCTTTTATACTTTGTGTGATGAATACCGGGTTCTATTTTCCAATCTGGGCGGGTATATATATATATCTATTATAATATATATGTAATAATATGTAGTATATAGGTACCACGTTTGCTTGGTTTCCACGACACAAGCTTATAGCTTAGTGTAGAATCAAGTAGATCTGTGTGTTGTGAAGTGGATTATTATTATTATTTATACTCTTTTTGCTTGATAGCCACTTTTTGACTGTCTATGACAAATGTTATTTTTAATTTTAATCTTTGATGTTTTGTTAATTATTTATTATTTTACTTCTTACTCAGGAGGAGCAGCTGGCTTCGGCGGAAAGTGAAAAACGTCGAGAAACGGAACAAGCTAATCAGACTATTTATTCATTACAAGATCAACTGGAAATTGTGAGTGCTGAATTTTTAGCGATATCTTTATTACTGGAAAAACCTATCTCAACTCTCACTGTATATAACGTACTGTTAACGGTCATGCTAACAAACGGAAGTTGCTGGAAGCTCATCTCAATACTAAAGAACAACGGGCTAAAACTCATCATCAGTTTTGTAATAAGATATTTATCATTATAAAGATAATATCACTAAATAAAACAGTTATTTTATGACGACTTGTCTCGATGTCTCGACTTGGAAGATACAAGTTTTTAGGCAATAAAGTATTGGTATTTAAATTTGAATAATATACTTAAATATGCTTGTTAAAATATAAATTTATTGCCCAAAAAGAGACAACAAAGGCGACCTTTTTGCTAGAGGCAATCTTTTCAAGACAACCTTAAGGTCATATTATTATTAAATTTGTACTGATCAGTTACACCGACTTGACTATCTAGATGGCATGACCTTAGAAATTTCTGACCTTATTATTATTATTATTAAATTCTCCCTTTTATCGTCGATTTTGGGGGAGAGAGGGGAAGGTGCATTGGGCATGCTAATGAAATAAAATTTATATACATACTGGCTTTTGCCCGCAGTCTCACTCCCGTTAATTTTGGAGATCCCGCGGGCATATCAAGATAAAAATACTACTCTATATTTTTTCTGATAGATTTACTCGCGTATTGTAGGAGTTCCCGCAGGAATTCCGGGATAAAAAGTACCCTATGTCCTTCTCTACCCTGACAACGTACACGCAAAATTTCATCATGATTGGTTGAGCCGTTAAGGCGTGACTGCGTAACAAACTAACTCACTTATGCATTTATTAATTAGGCCAATTATTATAAACCGATACGTACTAATAGGACATTTAAATTGGCGTAAGGGGGCGCGTACATATTATTATACCTACTTGTTTTAAATACTATATTAATAATAACACTTCACAACTCACAGATCTACTAGATCCCATAGCTTGTATAGCTTGTAAATTTTCAATTAAAGATCTATAAGTTTACTATAATAATTTGAGTTCTTAGGCTGCAGTACTGTGGCTTCTTTTCTCGGGTCGTTTCAAATGGGATAATATTATGATACATAATATCAAAGACATTATAAGAGAATAGACGAACAATACAAACTTTTACTATGCAATCCACGTCAACCAATTTTTGAGGGGGGGAATGATAAAAATTAAAACCAATCACATCGTTGCGACGCAATCAAATACCAGTCACCCATCGCTTTCCGTCAAGTGGTATCTATAGACGATAGTCTCTGCAAGCCAACGGAATTTTGTTAGCATGAGATCATTTGACCGTTGCGTGGTTCGAGGGGAAAGCTTAGCGGCCGAGCGTATTTTCAATCTATTCTCTTTCATTATCTTTGCATAAATAATAAAAATCTGATATTTGAAGTTGGGTTCTTATTTGCATCATGTTTACTCGCAGGCAACTACTACACTGAGAATGACTGAGGAACGTTATGATAAACTAGAAGTAAAATATAAGGATCTCGAACAAAACGATACAACACAAGTGCAGAAAGCGCTGGAGAAAATCGGCGACTTGATGGATACTGAATTGCAGTGCAGCATATGCGGAGAGGTTTTCGTGGATGCTACCACGCTCAACTGCTCGCATACCTTCTGTAAATATTGCATCACTATGTGGAAAATGAAGAAACGGGAATGTCCCAATTGCAGGTTCGTCAAATGTACTTACTTAATGCTCGCTGATTTTTTTTGTCATAATATAATGTTTATTTGGACGCAGATAAGCATTAACATGTTAACCCACAATATTAAGTTATTGATTCAAAACGCTTTATTGAGAGTTATAGAACGTTTTTTAATTATGTGTTTACCTTTTTACTTTTTTTTAAATACCAAAAAATCTTAAACATAAAAAAATGCTGAAACCATGGGGTCTCATCTCTAGGAAAAGAAAAATAATTCTGAGTGATTATCGATAGATGCCGTTAGAGGTATCGATTTGCATTTCACGATCGTGTAAAACGAAGATAACGCGAAATTACTAAGTAAACACTCGTTCCCGACTGCATGGAAAGAAGCTCAAATTACACCCCTTCCTAAAAAAATAAATCCTTCATGCTTCTCCGAATATCGTCCAATATGTATCCTTCCTTTCCTGTCCAAAGTACTCGAGCGCCTAGTACACCATCAACTTAGCCTTTTTCTAACAAAAAATAATCTCCTTAATCCTTTCCAGTCAGGTTTCCGTCCTGGACATAGCACTGTTACAGCTTTGGTCAGGGTTACTGATGATATACGACAAGCTATGGAGAATCGGCAGTTGACGATTTTGTCACTGCTCGATTTCAGTAGCGCCTTCAACTCAGTCGACTTTGACATTTTGTTGGCGTTAATTGGTTCTCTCAACATATCTCCAGAGGTGATTGGCTGGTTTCGTAGTTATCTATACGGGCGCCGGCAACGTATTCGTGTTGAAGATTCTTTTTCCAGCTGGTGCAAAATATCTGCCGGTGTCCCGCAAGGTGGCGTGTTGTCTCCGCTTCTCTTTGCCATTTTCATCAATAGTATCTCCCAGAACCTCTCTTCTTCCTACCATCTTTATGCAGACGATCTCCAAATCTATACGCATGCTACTATAGACAATTTCTGCACGGCTATACATACAACGAACAATGACTTAGAGCGAATTTTACAGTGGAGCGAGGCATACGGGCTAAAGGTAAACCCTACCAAAACTCAGGTTATAATAATTGGTAGCACAGGTTTTGTCTCTGGAGTTGACTTGAATTCTCTGCCTCCAGTTATGTTTGACGGGGTAGTCATACCAGTTAGCGCCACGGTAAAAAACTTGGGAGTTTTGATTGATAGGACCTTATCTTGGAAACCACACCTAGAAATGGTGAGCCGGAAAATGTTCGCATCTGCGGGTTCGCTGAGACGACTACGTAATTTTCTTCCAACTGCTACTAAAGTTGCGTTAGCACAATCACTCCTTTTACCAATTCTCGACTATGCCGACACCTGCTTTACTAACATTAGCGAGGAGCAACTAAATAAACTTGAGCGCCTCCAGAATTTCTGCATCCGGTTCATATTTGGTCTACGCAAATATGACCACGTCTCTGAATTTCGCACCAAGCTCAAGTGGCTCCCGATTCGCCTTCGCAGGAATGCTCACGTCCTTTTCCTTCTATATAGCATACTGTTCAATCCATCTACCCCCACCTACCTAAAAGACCACTTCGTATTTCAGTCTTCTTCCCATAACCTGCCTGTTCGATCATCCCGCAACTTACTTCTAATGATTCCTGCCCATAAAACCAACTTTTATGATTATTCTTTCTCTGTACAAGCAGTCCGTTTGTGGAATTCGCTACCTGTAGAGGTGCGAATGGCCAAATCATTACCTATCTTCAAGGGCCTGGTGAAGACTTTCTACCTCACTCATGGATCGTAACTTGCTGTAGATTAACATTTATAGTATGCACCTGTGTTTTATCACATTTAAAAAGTTAGTATGGTTATATTGTACGTATATATTTTTCTGTATGTATATTTTATATCTATGCGCGTATCTTTGTATATCTTTTTTATGTATTTTTATTATATCTTTTTTATGTATTTTTATTTATGTTCTATGTGTATATTTTGTATTATTATTTTGTATTATTTTATGATTCCTGTTCTACCTATATTATACCAAATCAATATATAAATTCTCTGTATTTGTCCTATCCACCCAAAGGTTGTCTGGAAGAGATCGCTAGTAAAGCGATAAGACCGCCTTTTGTATGCCCTTAGTTATAAGTTTCTGTAAACACACTGTAAATTATTTTGGTGTACAATAAAGTGTATTCTATTCTATTCTATTCTATTCTAAACAATGCTTTAAATAATTTTAAATGTTCCATAAGCATAAAAAAATCAAGTAATCTGTTAAATAACCAACAAATATAAAAGCAATTTTGTTTCTCTGGCGGCAATAATAAGTACTATTTCAACACGTGGTGAAGTAACCTTTAAAGTAATGGCGCCATCTATCAATATACTCACAAATTGTACAAATTGTACTTTCATTGCGTCACAGACATGAAGCGACACAGATAACGTAATATTATAGTACTACTAGTGCACAGAGGACTCAAGTGGAGTTTTTAGGGGAATCGAAGATGGTGGTGCCGTCATTAATTTTCGTGTTGATGAAAAATTAGGGAATAGTATTATATTGTTTAGGGTGAGAATGAGAAAGATCAAAACGTTAAAAACAAACGTATTTTACGATGTATAATAATAGAATTGCTATTATTACAAAATAATAGAACTCCGAAGTAGTCCAGTCAACAAAGCTAAAACTTTGTCATTTTGAGTTGAAAGGATAGGACCAACGGAAAAATTCGTGTCAGTATTCGATATTTATTATCCTAAGTAGTCAGGTATCTAAAACAAAGGAAAGTTTGAAAAAAAATGGCGAAAGCTCAAAAAAGCACTTTTTTGACTATATCTCCTAAATGGTTTATATTTGAAATAAAAATTATTCACAATGAAATTTCCTACAAACAATGCTTTCTGGATATTTTTGCGTGCGTTTGTCGATGTTTCGAGCAGTTTAAGAGAGATATTAGACATTTTTATTAAAATTTACACTTTGGCGCATTTTTTGCGAAAACTATCACACCTATGGAAAAATGTTAAGAAAGCTTTATTGTAGGAAATTTTATTGTCTATAATTTTTATTTGAAACGTTTTTTGATATTTCCAACTATTTAGGAAATATTGGACATTTTTATATAAATATTGCACTTTAGCGCGTTTTTTGCAGAAACTAACGCACCTATGCAAAAATGATAAGAGAGTTTTTTTGCAGGAAGTTTTATTTTCTATAATTTTTATTTGAAATATTTTTCAATATTTTGAACAATTTAAGAGCTATTGGCAAAATATTTTTTGAGATATTTATTTTTTATTCGAGTGAGTACACACTTCAGTTAAAAGGATACGTGTGTACGTACTGACAACGTGTGTGCAAAATTTCGTGATGAGTGATTGAGCCGTTAAGGCGTGAAAGCATAACAAACAAACTCACTTTCGCATTTATAATAGTAAGAAAAGACTGGACTAAAAAAATAATTGTTTTTTTTAAATTGCTGGTCGATAGCGAACCCTGCACCTTATCCTGTTTAAGAAAAAATTTAATCCCTTCTGCACCCGATAGTGGTTGAAGTTAGTGGGTGGAGATATCACAAGTCGCGACTCAAAAAAAGGCGGAAACACGCATTAAAATTTAGCGGCATAGTTTAGGTACCTATTGATTTAGCTGGTAAGAACAGAAATATTGTATCAAAACTGTTTTGAAAAAATAGGTAAGTACTAGGTATATTAATTAGGTAATCCAAATTTCGATTGTTATAATTTTAAAATAAGGTATTTCTACACTTCCTATACTACATACCTACTGCATACTTACTACCTATGCATCGTACAACGCCGCGCGTTGTGGCACAAAACTCGTAGAATAAAACTCAATAGTAGGTCGCGTAGGTACTGTTGCGCCGCGCCGATGCCTATATCTACGTACCCATACATTTATATGACTAACCTAGTACCTTCGGAAAATGGCGCCCTCTGACGATTAAATTTCATCTATACGAAACTGCCATCTATTGCTGCGATCAGTAAATAAAAATATTTTCCGGAATTATTTTTTTTAGGATGGTCACGTTTCTTTGTATGAGATGAGGTATCTGTACTAGTATAGTATTATATTATCTGTGGCTGAAACAAAATGACGCTATGATTTTAAAACACGATTTACTCAAAATTTCTCCAATGTGGGTTAACACACTATTGCTTATCTATGTCCATTTATTGGTAAGAAGTTATCAGTTACAAGTCATGTTCGTATAAGTAAAGAATTGGATATAGATATTACAATATCTATAATATTACAATCCTTACTAATATTATAAATGCAAAAGTGAGTTTGTTTGTTTGTTACGCTTTTACGGCTTAACGGTTCAACCGATCATCATGAAATTTTGCATGCACGTTGTCAGGGGTACAGTGAAGGACATAGGGTACTTTTTATACCGGAATTCTCGCGGGAACTCCGAAATTGTCGCGGGTGAAACCGCGAGGGACAGCTAGTGCCTAGTAGTAATAAAAATTATACAATGTACAGCCCCATTATCGTTAGTCACGTTGACAATCTACATATAATCGTTATCGCTATAGAAAACTTAGCAACGGTCACGAAAAATCGTTCAGTCAAGTAAAATTTTTCATGACCACGTGACATAACGATAAGTTCCTTGGTTTTCTATAGCGATAACGATTATAGTTAGTCAACTCAGCCTAATAGAGTATTGTATGTATTATTTGTGACCTTGCTAAGGTGCTGCTTTGGTGCGATGAACTTCTGGTTGGTATAGATGTTTTTTTATACATTTTAAAGTAGACATCTAAGATTGTAAACACGTTTAGCTTCAAATGAAGCTGCCGAAAAACACGTACTTGGCGAAAAGGCGACAGATAACAAATAGGTATTATGTATCAGTTTGCCTTCTTCATTTCCCATCGCAATTTACGAGACATCTTGAGATGTGACAAGCAAGCTCTAAATGCGAACCTTAAAGTCACAAAAAGTATGTTATATTTCAGGACGGCCATAAAATCAGAGACTAAAAGTATAGTGTTCGATACATACATTGAAAAAATGACACGAAGTTTAACAGAAGAAATAAAGAAGAAAAGGGATGAGCTTGTGAAAATGAGAGAAGGTACGTTAACTGATGTATTTATTTTGGTGTTTTTGTGAACAATGCAGCTTCATAACTAAAAATGCAGATCTAACTTTGTTTTTATGTTGTTAACAACTGTAGGTACATAATACAATAGGTGTACATATAGTACACTAATTGTTAATACATGACTATGAAATTATCATGTTCTGTTTGTTGTACGTTTTAATAGTAGATTTTAGTTCGTTGTCATTTATCTAAAACCTTCGTACACAGGCATGTAGGTATCACATTATATGTACATAGGTTTATTAACAAAGATTGCTCTATGAAGCTGTATTGTTTGCAGAGGACGCGAATAATATGCCCGACCCGGCCAGCCTGAGAAATAATAGGTATGCTTCTGCTTTCATTATTTCAGCTAATTAGTAAACTAATAATTTCCCATATCCGCTTCCCAGCTTCTACTTACGAAAAAGCAATGCTAACTATTATAAATAATTTAACTAAAAAATAACACTCACTAATATAAGACATGCCTCTTACTTGTTGTTAAAACTTGTTTTTTGTCATAGTCATTATGATACCCTTTCTGCTCGATAACCGTAACCCGTAACAGTTGTTCAGAATTCCTTTAACTTCTAATTTTGCTTTAAAGACTAACCTTAAAAAGTCTCCTCTAAAACCCTATGGTGGAAAAGAAAACGAATAGGCTTGTTTCCGATGTATGATAATCAATCAAAATTCTATTTAGTCTGTCTTGTAGATTATATTAGATTATATTATATTAGATATTGGACACGTATTTTTTTTATTTTTTACTTAATAAATAAAGGAGATACATTAAGGGCGTTTGTCCACCGCCGCCGCGCCAAAAGTTACTATGGATTTATGCGCGAACTTCTTTACCAACTTTGGAATACTTATCCAAATTTCTATGACCGTGTCATACATTGCATTGATATGGTTGGCACAAAATGCTTTCATAGATCGGATAAGCGATTAGTATGGAAGTGCCTACTCTTAAAACGTAGTGATTATTTGCTCAGTGGTGACGGTGACGGCGGCAGTGGACAAACGGCCTAAGTCGAAATGTCGCGTGACGTCACAACGTGCTATAAACTGTATTACTACAAGACAGACTGAAAACCAAAATTTGGTTGACAAGCCCATTATGTACTCATAATGGAAAGAAAGGGATACTCTTTGATCGCGCTATTCACTTATGCATCTTGTGGAAGAGACTTTTTGTTCCCACCAAAAGCTATTTTGAATTCGGTCAGTTTAATTCTGAAGGTGCGATATCTTTTATACTCATAATACGTACTAAACACCCAACAATGCTGTCGTTGTTGTTGTGATACTCGAAATGAATGCATATAAAAATAGTTTTGTGGTCGTCGTTGTGTTGTAGCGGAAGCTCGTTCAGCAGCAGCTCGTCATTGCACAGCCTCGTCGACAGTGACGACTCCAGCGACAGCGACGACGACGGGACGGTCGAGGTCGACCTCGAGGACGCACTGGAATACGCTGGCGACTCCAGCACCGGAGCGGAGGAGTCCCAGGAGTGAGTCTGGCTCACCCACTAGCAGGGCCGTAGCGAGGATCCGTTAAGGTCTACCCTCTTCAAATCACACCCTCATCCTCCCCCCCCCTCCTGCGGTATCACCAGATTTTTTTCTTTTTTCAATTAGGTACTCTAACTAAACTCTTCCTAAGAGCTTCACAAGAAAGCCTTGTGCAAAATTTCGAGGTTAGACATGGGTAACTCCGGACCCGTATATATCTTTGGATATGTATCCGGAGGCGGAGTTGTTACAACTCCTTCACTTATCCAACCAACTCCGACCACTCCGAGTCCAACCGATTGGAGCCGAGCGGAAGGAGTTGGAAGCGGCCGCGACAAATCCCATATCCAACCAACTCCGAGTCCAACCGAGCGGAGCCGAGTGGAAGGAGTTGGAATGATATCGCCGCCGGCCGCCGTAGTTAGGTACCTACAACTGCGGACACGACTGCGGACTCATAGAAAAAAATAAATTGACTGTAGTAATCTTTATAAGGAGCCATATGTTTCGACCTCAAAGCAAAATTTGAACTTAGATTTAAAAACGGTGAGTGAAGTCGCGGAGTCCAAGGGGACCGATAGGAAGTGAGAAAGGTACTTGCCTGTTGATACTCCCAAAAGCGCACACGCGTAAAGGATCCTGGGATTTGACTCGCACGATTAATTAGTAGATTTCGACACGATAAGTATAACACCTTGCTGGCATTAGTTGCGTAGCATGACTGACCGGTGACGTTTCGTTCGATGCATACTCAGAACAATTCTGAGGATGCATACGGTGCAAGTTTGATAGATGGATTTGACAGATGAGTGTCAATGGATAAGGATGGGACCTCAGTCTCCAAAATAAAAATGTCAATTTCGTTTATATTTTTAGTATTCTATAGTTTTATTAGGTAATCCAAATCTAAATAAAAAAATAGGTTAGTACAAAGTAATCACTGTAAATAATTGGTATTTATTTTGATTTTAATTAACTATTTAATTTGATAGGCAAGGTCTGTAAAGTATGAAGGAAAATCAAATATCATTACAATTACATTTGATTTTTTAAAGTAGAATATTGACATCCTGCCATACACATTTATTTTGAATCCGGACCCGGAGGTAATGAAACTAATGAAACAGACAACTGTTACTAACTCCGGATTCAAACTTGTGCGTGTCCGCTTGTCACATCCATATCCAAAGGATCGAAACTAGTTCTTTAGAAACGAAATGCTATCCGGATACATATCTTTTACTGGAAGGATATGTGACATATCGCGGTTCCATTCGGAAATCCCTAGGGAACTCTTTATAATCGACATGAAAAGTATCCCATGGCGCTCCGGGATAATAATAGTAATCCACTTCACAACACAAAGATGTACTTGATCCCACAATAAACTATTATTAGCTTGTCGTGGAAACTAAGCAAACGTGGTATACACTACATAGAATTACATTATCTTAATAATATATATAAATCACGTGTCACGTTGTTTGTCCGCGATGGACTCCGAAACTACTGAACCGATTTTGATAAAATTTTGTAACCATTTATAATATGGTCCAACTTAAAAGATAGGATAGTTTTTATCTCGGAATTACCGCGGGAACTCCGGAATTAATGCGGGAAACTGCTTATCACCGTAAACTACAGCCCTTTTTTCCCGGAATTCCCGCGGGAACTCCGAAATTACCGCGGATGAAATCGCGTGGGACAGCTAGTTATACTATAGATCTATAAACATGGCCAGACTAGAAAGTGGAACCCTGTGTTCATCAGACAAAGTCCACCGCCGCTGGAAATCGAACCCGGAACCTCTTGATTAGCGGGTAGGCATGGTGACCTACTGCGCCAATCAGGTCGTCTGACGACAGGGACAGGCGACAGGGTGTCTTCCTATTTTTAGGATCGCTTAGAAACTGCCACTAATATGGCGTTGACACAGTCGCATTTAATTATTCACCAATCTATAATTATTAATCAATCTTTGTTGTGTTTTGGAAAATAAACGGTCCTATATAGTTTGTCATAGTTTGACAGCACAGCTATAATAGTAGATGTATTTATTTTTATTTGTTATTAAATTCGCAGACTACTCACGGATCGTTCCCTCAGCAGAAGTTTCTATAATCGATCTAACGGAGAGACAGCCGCTCGAGCCGCCGCCGGCGACGGCCTGGCCGCCGGCGAGGAGTCGCGCCCCGCGCGTCATCACACTGTACTCGGTAACGCTAATAATGCACTATTCATTTATTCGATTTCACTGAATATAGAGAACCGTATTAGTGTTATTTTTAACCGACTTCCAAAAAAGAAGGAGGAACTCAATTCGACTGTATGTTGTTCTTTTTTTTTTTGTATGTTTGTTATGCGATTACTCGAAGACGGCTGGATCGATTTGAAAAATTATTTTTTTGTTTGAAAGGGTGTACTCCCGAGGTGGGCCCATTGTCATGAAGTCAGGATCTGATGATGGGATCTTGGAGAAATCGATGGGACTCATCAAATATATAGTATTTCATGGTTTGCGATTCGATTAGATTAATTGTCACCTTATTGAATTATAAACCAACCCACTTAAAGCAAAAAATAAACAAAATGTAAACAAAAAATCAAAACCGACTTAAAAACACACAAAAATGCACTAAACTAAAAAGTTCAAAATAACGTTCCCACCACATTGCAGACACGAGCGGGTTTGGCATCGGCTTCAAAACGATCAGTAGGTAGCGCATACGTAGGTTAGTTTGAACTTTTTAGTTTAGTGCATTTTTGTGTTTTGAACTTATTTTTTAATTTTTTTGTTAATTAAATAATTTAACCCAATGTAGACATGAAACGTGTCTACACCGCCCGAAAGCTAGTACGAGTATTTAATCTATATGTGTTATTGTATGTATATAACTATATATATGTTGCATAACGAACATGATAAAACCTTTTTAGAGATACGCATTTTTTTCTTTTGAATTGATTTTTCGCGAAGTGACAGTTTTAAGGCTTGGAGAGACAGATGATGTGATTAAATTTTCTTTGAGACCAAAGAGTATATAACCACTACGTTTTAAAACAGTGAGAAACTCTAACGTCATTACTGTCATTGCAAGGGTCGAAAATTCACGCGGGTGAAACCGCGGGCACCAGCTGGTAATATAATAAACAAAATTTTAACAAAGAAAAATTCAACCAACTTCAAAAACCCAAAAATGCCCTACACTAAAGTTGAAAGTAACAAAACACCGATTTCATCCGAAAGACAAAAATGCATGTAATATTACTATTGGTGGGTATGTGCTATCTCCTACCTAGTAGCAGACGTGTGAGCAGACACGAGTCGGCTTGACACCGACTTCACACCGATCAGTAGGTAGCACATACCATTAAAAAAATATCGTTTGTTGCCCGTATTAATACAATAACATTTCTTGATCGACAGCCCGCCTACGGCGAGCTCCGCTCGTCCCCGGCCTCCCCGGCCACTTCTACGGTGGTTACGGCCACTGCTACAGATGCGGCGCGCGGGGCCACTGGGCCCCCGGCTGCCCCAACCCAGTAGTGTAGACGCCGCCGTTTTCAACGTTAATTTGAATTTCAATTTTATAGACAATACAGATCGTAAGTAAGTATCGGATGATACGGGTAATAGGGCACTTGCATGAATTATTTTTTTCAGTCTATTTTCAAGATATATGGCCTACTTAAACAAAGCAAAAAAAAGAAAAAATATATATGCATAAATTAATTAAATACAGCGTTTCAAAGTTCCTACTTTAGACTTTACCGCCGAAACGCGGCATGACGTCACTAGTTCAAAATTACACCTTATTAATCTGTGATAGAAATGTCACTGTCGTATTGACAAGGTCACGTGACACTGACAGACAAATAACTTCAATATCCAAAAGCGAAATTAACTTATTTCAGTCACTTTTCAGCATCTATTTTGGACCCCGAGCAGGAAACTGGCTTTGAAGAGAGCCATGTTTTAACTTGGGGAACAATCTAACATTGTCATTGGCGTTTCGCCATAATTGAAGAAGTAGATGGAGAAATTTTTATCACTAAGAAACGTTGTCATTGGCAAATTATAATTATAGACGCCATTTTTAAAGAAGAAGAAGAAGGTTGAATTGTGTCGAGTTACTTGCAAAAGTTCCAGTAAAGAATCGAAATGCATCTTACCGAAAATATGCGTTAACTGTATGCACTTAGTTTCTTTTGCCTTCTCTGAAAGAGGTAAATATTTCCTAAAAAAATAAAAGTGACGTCATGTGTCAAGCGTGACTGATTGGTGTTTCGTTGCAACGTTCCGTTTCACAAAATGAAGGTCCGTATTTCAAAAGGTTACTCAAGTCATGAATTTAGTTTTAAACTAATTTCAAGTAAAGCTTTAATTTTAGAACCTTACTTGAAACGAGATTCATCAATTAACAATCAGCTGAGTTATTTCCTTATTCTACAACGACGCTTGAGTATTAATCTATACTCAAGCAAAGATTTGATCTTTGTTTACGTCTGTCATGTCAAGACCACTCAACCAATCAGAGTTCAAAATCTCTACTTAAGACTTGTGGGAAATCTATATGATCACTGTAAGGAAACACTAACAAACTGAAAAACAAAATACTTTAATCACTTTAATAATTGTTATAATATAATAATGTAGTGTTCCTATAAAAATCAATGATCTCAACAAGACTCTCGAAATCCCATTACCCTTTTTTGTTTCATTATAAACGTTCTATTGTCAATGTTCAAATTTAGAAATATATATAAAAAATAAAAATAACCAAAAAGGAGTTCTCAACATCACTAGTTTCAAGTGATTAGAACCAATCAGAGTTCAGAATCTCTACCAAAGACTAGTTTCACGTGATTATAACTTAAAACGCATTCTATATTAAGATTTACGCTTGAGTTATGATTTCAGCTTAAAACTAATCTCAAGTGAAACGTGATCTGAGTCACCTCCTGGAATACGGACCTAAAAGTTGAATATTTTGGAAACTATTGAAATTTTTTTAGTAAATCTTTCACGATAACGCTTTTCTAAAGCTCTATTTTTGAAATATTGACACAATTTCTCATTATAAATTTCATGCAAGTACCCTATTTTGTCGAGATCGTGCAGTTCCTGCCCCCCCGCCAAGTTGACATTCTACAATCGTTAACGCATACAAAACTAAGGAAAGGCGTCGTTACGTCACGCGGTCACGCTAAACTAGACTTTTGATCGGACTTTACGTGGCCACGTGACATTACGATTCGTTTCTCAGTTTTCTTTGCGTTATCGAATGTAGATCGTCAACTTGTCTGGGGCGGCTGGGCCACGAAACGCAGCGCTCGAAGCAAACTCGCTGTGCGAGTCGGTGTCGAGATCAAACGTACATGCGTTCTCAATGGCGTCGAGCGTGGAGATCAAAGGACGCGAACAGTACTGCTAATTGTAGCGTGATTCAATTTGCACTAGTATTTTTGTAAGCAATTTTTACACGGCGTATTTTTGTTAGTTATGAAGCCGATCGATACCTTAAAATTAAAAAATATTCAATGATAACGCTTTTTGTACCGAAAAATATCGAGCGAACTAAAAGTCTCAATCGATATAAGGAGAACGTAACTAATACGTATTCTCTATCAAAACAACCTTTTTTATCTACGTACATATGTCTATTTGATATTGTATAATAATATGAATACAAAATTTTTGTTCTCACTTCAAAACCAACAAAAATCCACCAAATAAATTGTAAATATAAATTACACCGTGTACATTGTAAGATTAGATGTAAAAAATGTTATATTGTATAGTAGTGTTCTATATTATATTTCACGAAGTCTGCTCTGCCCTGCATTGACGTGTATCGATGAGCGCATTTGTGTGTGTAAACATCCTTGCAATAGAAACTGAACGCTCCCAAAGTTACGCTCACTTAAACAATGTACATGTGCACCATGCACATCTCTACACAATCATAGCCAAACGTACTTCGTGAAATAAAACAACTATATCACCGATGTGTAGACTGTAGAGCTTCATATTGTACTACCTTTGCCGGTGCCGATTCTTTATCCTCCCCTCTCCGCCCTCCGCAGGGCAGTTTCGGACTACCGACCGCCTTCAAGTTCTATACCCAAGCACTGTTTCGGACTACCTACCGCCTTCAAGTTCTATACCCAAGCACTTAACGCTGTGTTCCGACACTGTGTTACGGACCTGAGTGCGGCAGTAAGTGTGTTACAATCTTCGGCCACACCGTCACATAACAACAATTTTTTAAATATTTTCCTGGCCTCGTTTTTGACGCATCGCGGCATCGTAACGAATAAAAGCTACTGGCGTACAGCCCCCCTAGCCAAGTTGAAAATCTATAATCGTTAACACATAGAAAACTAAGGAACGGAATCGTCGTCGTGATCATGCTTTTGGACAATTTTACGTGACCACGTGACATTACGATTCTTTCTCAGTTTTTTTAAATGCGTTAACGATTGTAGATTGTCAACTTGGCAAGGGGGGCAAATTGAAATTTCTTCTTTTTTATATTAAGATTTTTATCGCGGCCACAAGTAATACATGCTCGCGAAGCAGCCCCCCCCCCGAAAGGTTCAGGGAATACAATGTATTTTTATCAATAAAACTCTTTTCGACCTTAAAAACTATAAGTTTTGAAACAACAAATTTATTGCAACTATATTATGTAATAATAAATACATGTTTCAGTACAATAACAAAAACAAATTGTGCTTGACAAATTAACTAAACTACGATTTAGATTCATAAATAAATAAATACTGTTTAACATACATAATTATATTTAATGAATGCCATATCTAGCTTACAAATAAAACATACATTGTGTTCTTGTTGTCATAGGATTTGAGAATTTGTACCAATTATGCTTAGAGCTTTTGTAACGGGAGTAGGATATGTACGGCCCCCTTTACGCAAAAGCACATGTCCTAGTTCATATGGTGGCTAGTATCTCGTCTGCTCACGTGAAGTCGGCGGAAAAAAAAGTAATATTACAACAATATCTAGGCTACTCCTATTTATAAATGCTATAAGTAAAAATGATTTATTTTTAATTGCAAATTTTTTATCATAATTTGAAAGAAAAACTATTGTAAAAAAAAATCTGAGATAATTATTTAAAAAATGAAATTATAGTTCATTCAGATATATTACTTTCTAGTTTCCATATACTACCCCAAAAGTATGCAACTAATTTAACATCATTCCTAGTTTACCCCGTAACCGGTGACAATGGTACATTGAAAACAGTATCCATAAGTAAAAAAATTCCGATCTGTCACCGGTGGGGACTTTCGAGGTCGACAACTGAGAATGATCCATTCAAAATACTTGCATACAGTATTAATTTGCACACAACCACCTCACATGGTGAGGAATGTAAATACATTGAGATTGTACGAAAGGCTTTGTTCAACCACAGCCTGTTAACTTTGTAAGGTTTTAAAAATTCAAATAATATAAATCCATTATTATATAGTTTACTAAATCATCAATTTAGCATCTTTAATAATTATTTATTAGGTCCCACAACTATAAATAAAATATCCTTAATGAAGTATAAACAGGATCTAATAATAATACTTATTCAAAAGTTGAAAATTTAACTACGAATACCTAAGTTATCTATGTTATAGAGCTGAAGAGTTTGTTGGGTTGAACACACTAATTTCAGGAAATACAACTGGTTCGAATTGAAAAAAAAAAATTGTGTTGGATAGTCCATTTATCGAGGAAGGCTATATTTTATATATAGGCTATAACATCACACTATACCACCAACAGCAGCGGAGCATCAAATTAACGTGGATAATTCGCAGGGCACTGAGTTATAAAGAGTATAATATAAATTTGAATCGATGACGTTTCAATTTCACTAAATTCAGATTTAATTTGATGAAAGTTGCCCTTGTAGATCAAAAAGCTCTGTGTCATCCCCGCCTCGAATTTCCCCAGCGCGCAGCGGCGACGATTGAGAATGTTTTTATAGGATATTGTTTTTAAATAATTAGGTACTCATTTGTCATCGATAACAGCCCCCCTACCAAAGTTGACAATCTACAAATGCATAGAAATCTAAAGAACGCTAATAGACTGTAATCTTCATTGAACGATTTTACGTGACCACGTGAAATTCTCAGTTCTCTCTAAATTCTCAGTTTACTACGCTCTAACGAATGTAGATTGTCAACTTAGCTAAGGAAGGACAACTAGGAATAACCCATATTGATAATATTGAGTTAAAATTATTATAAGTTGCCGATCAACACAACCTAATCTGAACAAAAGTTCATGTCTTTTATTTTCTATCTACTAGAAACCCAAATAGTTTTATAGGTAGGTAGGTATGCAAAAACTTATTTTTATTTTAAACATTTGAAAATACACGTAACTATAAGCCATATTAGTAAGAACAAATATTTGATCTCTCATTACTTATTCTAGGTAAATACCTAGTAGTTACCAGATGGATGTTGCACATGCAACGGACTACTACTAGCTGTTCCCCGCAGTTTCACCCGCGTTAATTTCGGAAATCCCACGGAAATTCCGGGATAAAAAGTACCCTTTGTCCTTTTTTGTACCCGTGACAACGTGTATGCAAAATCAAATGATGATCTTGTATCATTAAGGCGTGAAGCGTAACAGACAGACCGACAGAGTTGCTTTCGCATTTATATATTTTTGCATATTAGTAAGGATTCCTAACGCCAGGTGGAAAAAATGTTGGCGAATACTGAAAGTAGAGACCGAAATCTGCTTTCATTGGTCCCATTAAAAAAAAATGGGAGTAGGCAAATGTACGCGCCTCCTTACGCCAAAGTACATACCCTATTAGTTAAATTCGTGGCCAACTAGAGCGTAAGACACACCTTTTTTCCACAGATGTGCGTCCGTGCCTCCTTTGAATTCAAGGGAAAGTATGTAATACCGAAACATCTTACTACTCCCGTTTTTTCTGAATGTTCTTGATTAAGATATGGCTAATAGCCGCAGCAGAGTTCTTGTTCTTATTTTACCAGTGATCAAAAAAGAAAGCTACTCCCGGCGCGCACACTACCTATAGCAAAGGTCCATCATTACAACATTCAACTGAATTGTGTTACTTTTGTCACAGTATAAAGAATACAAGATTTCTACGCTTTGCTACAAAACATGATGTAATGCTAGAATAACAGTAATAACATGAAACCAAATAACATTTCATATTGTATGACAAGATCAGGGTTCAAATATCTGTCTGACTTTTGACCCAGCATGATTGTGACACCTTAAATACCTACCACGAAGTACATAAATACATACAATCACGTACAATCAGACTATAATAATCATTGATAGATTAATACATTAACAATTCACAATAAAAAGTACATTATGCTATGTTATAGGGGCTTAAGATAGAATTTCATTCGAATGAGAGAAAGTAAGTATACAAACATCATAATAATTATAATTATTTCTGAATGGATCAGCTTTGGTTTTAGAGTTTAGTAGTACAGCCCCAGGACAGTAATTAATTTATAAATTAACTAGGTATTGTAAGTAATACAGTGAGGGCAACACTTAAAACTTTTTTTAAATTAATCATTCTTCTTGTCACCCGGTTGTTCAGCTTCAGAGATAGCTGGTGTATCATTTTTGGCATTTTTCTGTTCTTCCATCTCACCAGAGAAACCAAACTCATTGACACGCTTGTGATCGACTTTATAAATCCAGCGTTGGTACAAGAATATAAAGAACACAATATCTGTAATAAAATTTATGGTACATTAATAGGTATTACTATTAATACTAATTTGAATGTTATTGTAATTTTAATTAACCACTTATTTTAATATCATTTTAGTGTCTAGGTTCTTCGACTTTTGCCTTTGGCCACCTTTAGTCAGAAATATGACCTTCATGCTTCATGTCAAAATGGGCAAAGGTTTCTAGCAAGCACGGAAATTGAACGATGCGAGAGCGCGGCCGAAGATGCGACGAGCGATGCCAGAAGTCACATTGAATTGCGCCGGTCGGCCACCATTGCTAATCTAATCAAGTTCATGAGCGCATTTTGAGCATCTTAGATAATCAAATGCCTACCTACCCACTATGGTTTTGGTGATAACCTTGTTAATCTGCTTCGGCTTCAACTTTGACCAAAATCAACCTCCGGTTGGATACTACTATAATACTTATAATACTAATAATACTTATAATATTATACTCACCATCTCTGAAACATCCAATACGGTACATTGTAGGCATTTTAATAACAAATGCAAAAATGTCATCAATAAATGTGTTGAGGAACTTGTAGGTCATCATACGCCATGGCAAGTGAGCCACTGACTTCAACTTGTAATTGATGAAAAGTTGAGGAGTCATCATTATGAATCCAAATGTCAACAAGTAGCCATACATCATGTTTAGAATAAATGAGTACCATCCCTTATGTTCCTGATACAACAATGAATAAATACTGTACCCAATCAACAAGGGAAAGCATGCCCAACTTAGGTAACGGAAAGCCAACATATCATATTCTCTTGTGCTGGATTCCACATAAGACCCTTTATCAGTAAATGTCAATTTTGGTATCCCAAATATACGATCTTCTCTATTTAACTTCACATCCATAACCTTGTTAATTTTCCATACTTCAATCAATAAGCCTACAAAACATGATATCCGGACCATAACATTGGTCTCATTATCGAGAACATAGAGTAGTACTACAACTGATTGGAACACATTAAAGAATACTGATCTAACAGAGAGACCTTCAAGTGACTTTCTGTTATTCCAAAATTGGATGTCATTTTTGAATGCTAAAAGCTCAAATATTGAATGAAGTATTGAGACTGATATGGTCAGTGCTAGAAGATATGGTGAAGTGTCTAAGAGCAGTTCTTTGACTGTATCTTGCTCTTCATCTTGTTCTTCAGCTCCTAAAGCAGAGAACATGTTCAACTTGTCTTTCATTGCCTGGGCAGTGTATAATTGCCATTTCAAAAGACTCAGAGGCTGGTAAGTCAACTGCAACTGCAGAGATGTTGTTGTTTTATTGATTGGTACATAATCTCTTAGCATGTTCCAGTAGTCATTCAAAAAAATGGCTGGTTTGTACATTTTACCATCAGGCAAGAAATGAATAAATTCATCTAATGGTGGAGGCACACTGCCTTGCATCCAATTTGTTTGGTCAGTTACCAAATTAACTGTTAAATTTGGATGCCAGTGAGAAACTATTTCTTCCTTCATAGTCTCAGCTTTCTTTACTTCTTCAGGCGATTTTTCTGTTTGACCTGTTAGTAGGTTATGAGTTTTCATATAGCGAAGCTTTTTGTATTTATTGACCATGTGTTTGCCATAAGAAAAATAAGGACCAGCATACTTTTGCTTGTCATTTGGATCAGGAGATTTCCCAGTTTTGACTATGTATACATGCAAATATATAGAACCATTGTTTCTCAATGAATGTGATGGAACAATAGTGGTTGAAAAAGTAAAAGTACCATCATTATTAGGACCTCCATTCCAATCACCGTATATAAGTCCAGTATGTTTCCAAATAAGATTTAAATCTGCAAAATTATCTACAAATTCTTTTTCAGACAAGTAACAGTGCATGTCTAACATGGTCCCATTAGGAAACATGTTGATCGATGGAGTAATGGCAGCTTTTATGTCAGACTTAGGTGTTGAAGATTGACGAAACATTGATGTAATAAAATAGACAACTAGAGCCCTTATAATGAGGGACTTTGTAACAGCAAAAAATGATTCCAACTTAGTTGGTTGCATTCTACGGCGTTGCTCATCGATTTGTGCATTGATCTGAAATTACAAAAAGGTCAACATGTTTTACTATTTATATCAAATATTTTATTTATATACCTCTATTATTGTATTTCTTATCGATTGACAAAAACGCCTTAAAATGATGAAATAGACATTTCATAAAGGCACGTTGCGATCGCAATGCCAACTAAGTCTTGTTTAGTGAGATATTGTGTCTAATTATGTACTTACATCAATGTTATCTTCAGATGTCCCAGATACGTTATCACTTGGGATTAAGCTGCCTTCAGCAGAATCACTTTGAGGTTGTTCCTCAGTATTAGCCATTTTTTTTAATAATTTAGCTCTTTCATTTGTAATACATAAACTTTGATTTGGAAAAAGTTTTTTCAAAGACAATCTAGTTATGTGACTATGAGACACGTAAAAATTTAAGTTAAACTAGGTAGGGGTAATCGAAAAAAAATATGAAAGAATCAGCGTTCAGCATCACAAATTAACTAGACCCCGTATATATTGTATTATCTATGACTAGACCTATGACCTAATGACAAGTTTGACAAGTTTCAGGCTTCAGCATCCACAAAGTATCTAGAATAAAACATACAAACTAGAAAGAGACTAGAATAAAATGCACAACATGATATTGTACACCGAAATATACGACTGTGTACGACACCATATTGTACGGCACGTATTTGAAGTCCCAGTCTAACGCAACTAGGAACAAATTAAATTTTGTTCGTGTTTAGCACTCATTTTTTTTTTTATTTTTTTTTTCCATGGCATCAAAGATGGCCTCACATGCTATTTCAGTCTTTTGTCTCTGAATCTTTCTTACAATCTGTCATCTGTTTGTCATGGCGACGCATGTTGTTATTTGGGAAAATAATTGTGTGATTTTTAAAAATTTTGTGTGATTTACGCTTTGAAAAGTGCAGTGTGACTATTAAAAACTATTTTCTTGTGATTGGGTAGTGAAATAGCACCGATTAGACGGTGTAGTACGTATGTAATTTGTAGAAAAAGATAGAGTCGACAAAATTTAAATAAAAGGAAATTTATCACGAAATTTCCTATAGATGAAGACCGGTAAGTACAGCTTGAGTAAAGTAATAAAGTATTTTGTTCTCTTCAGCTATCAGCAAGACTAAAATAATACACTATCTTTTTGAAATGAGAAAAAATATTTGCATGTTTGTAAACCATAGTGATGTAAATCTTCACTATCGATAAAGTGAGTCGATAAACTTTAATGAATGATGCTGTTATAGTGAATATTTTGGAGTATTTTTTGTATAGCTGCTGCTGCGTATACTTTTTTCATTACTTACTGCAGTTTTCATTAAGTATTATGATCGTATTGTAATAAAGTGAACCTCGTCTTCTGTATAAACAACTATATTATACTCTATCTTGTTTCTAAGTGTACTTGCATGATTGATAGATATTTTAATTTCAGATGTCGACAATGGGTAAAAAATATTGGAAATGATGACTTAGCTTACATTCCAATCGAAAAACTTCACGATATAAAATATGTCTGTGGAGATGTAAGGAACGAATGTCGGATACTTCTACCGATAGATATTTCTACCGATAATTTAAACAAGGCTCAACAAGGAGGCACTGCGAAGTAAATCATTTACTTTCCCAAATAGGTTATTTAATTTTGACATAAAATGTAAATGTAATTTTTAAAGAGAAAATAAATATCTATCTATCTAATAACATCATCATCATGACAAACTAAAATATTGGAATAATAATAAATAAATAAAAATAATAATTTATTGTTTCAATTTTACGACAAATGTTTTCCCCCGTTGTAGATTTAATTCACCTGGTATGAAGCCCACGATGCTCTAATGATAATTTATCGATATCGATTTAATCAGGAACTACATGTGGCAATCCCTATTGTTCTCGTTAATGTTGGTACCCATGAGTTATGAAGTATTTTGACATTTAAATTTCCGCTGTGTTGGTATTGCTGGGTCTGCTAAATGGATTCCAAAACCAAGTAAGGAAGTCCCGTCTCTTAAAACGTAGTGATTAACTTCTCTCTGTGAAGTCCTATACACGAATTCCGATGTTATGCATTCCGCCCTGTACAAATTGGGCATCGAAATACTGACCGTGCAGAGAAGAAGAAGAGATTATTGAGGATTACTTATAATCCTTAATAATTTAGTGTGTCCTCAATAATGTGGGTCCGGCCTTTTTACTTAAATGTTCGGATTGTTCGGCCAAACTGGCTGATCTGTCCCGCTATTAGGTTTGGCGATCTGGCAACATTACTCCCAATATCGCCTCTGATTTTAGGGCCATGTCGTAGATGGAGAATGAATAGATGAGGCGATTTCCTTCTCTTTCTAATAATAAGCGAGACAGCGTTATGGCGAAGTTCTTAAGAGTGAAAGAGATTTCCAATTATCTTTTGTCCTTATCTAGCGTATAGGTTTTTTTTTTGTTGGGCAAAGTTATAGTTTTCCCAACAAAGCGCAGCGCTCTTTGTTTATTTTGATAAAAAACATTGTTTTTTTTTCAATTATTGAAAGCTAAATAGACTTTCATATCGTGTTTAAAGTGATTGTTTTTGTTGTGAACATAGTGATATGTTGTATTTTAGGCTGTCAGAGCCGTAATGAAAGGAAAACTGAGAATGTAACATTTCATCGGTATTTAATGATTTACTTTCATGTAAATGTGTTTTGTGCAAAATAGCAAATATGTTCACAATAACAGCTTTGTGGTATAAATATAATAAAAAATCAACATTAATTTAATGTATGTAATGTTTAACATTAATTTATGCCTTCTTAATTTAATGTATAATCTTGCCAAATTACGTAGTCCTTATTCCATAATGGTGACTGTCGTTACCATGCTTTCCGTAATATGTCGGGTTATACTACAACAAAGGTTGCTAGCTTACCCAGATTAATTTCCCATTTTTTTATAATATTAGTAGGTACCTAAGGTGTAACAAAATTATCTCGACCAAGTTTCGTGCCATCGTTTCCATCATTTGTTTTTTTTTTCAACGTGTGACAAAATATTGAAAGATTTTAGTCAACTATCTCTCAGACGCTGTATTTTATAACTTCGGTATCGAATCGAATAAGTTTAATTTGACAGTCAAGAGAATCACGTTTACTGTACCCTTCGCGTGTAAGACTGGTGCAAAGTGAGTCTAAGCTGAAAAACTTGCATGCTCTTGCTCATATAAGTAGTGTATGAAATAAACAATTTTATGTTCGATTCGATTTAAAAATTTTGGAATATTGGGCCTGATGACTACATTGTCCACGTCATATATTTTTTCATTTTTTATGTTAATAGTGTGTATTCTATATTTTTTTTTTCTTTTTCAGGTTTCCTTTTAAATTGGTTACTCTTATTAACTGGATAGCAAGCACTGGTTGTGTAAATTGGAAACCAAATAGCTATTCAAGGATTCGTTTCAAGCATTTCCCAAACAGTTCCTTTCGAAAAACTAAAGTTACAGACAATGAGAGCAGCTGGCGCGAACCAATAAGCAAGCAATAATAATAATCGTTTCAAAAACCATAAGCCAAGCGCGCAACTTTTATGATGCCCTGACGAGAAATAAGCTGGTTTGCCTCATTCGTACCATGCGCTAAGGAACTTAAGTTCCAATAAAACGTTATTTGCACCTACATAGTTTTCATTTCACTTGCCCCGCTTCACTACATAGTATAAAATAAAATCGCTTTCTCTGTCCCTATATCCCTAGGTATGCTTAAATCTTTAAACTACGCAACGGATTTTGATGCGGTTTTCACCAATAGATAGAGTGATTCATGAGGAAGGTTTGTAACTATATTTTATCCTGGAATTCCCGCGGGAACTCCGAAATTACCACGGGTCAGCTAGTATATTATAAATCCCCTCGACACCATCAGGGATCGATGATTTATAGTTTATATACAAAACAACCTATCCTATAAAACTACATTTTACTTCCTATAGCTTTTTCATCACCAAACAAGCTAAAACTCCTTGGAAATTGGGAATAAGTTATTTAGTGGCAATACTGGTAGTTTACATGTGTGCATAGGAAGAATATCACTTTCTAGTTTCTCTTAAGTCTTACGCTATACGCGAATGCCTCGTCTAGTTCATTCTCCGTCTACGGGCCATTATGTATTGTGTACTGTGCAAGCTGTGTGGCTAAAACAGAGCATCAAATAGACGTCATAATTCTTCGCCAATAGCAGGACAGGATTGAAATGTGGGCGTGGCGGTTTCTCCAATCCCGTCGTCGTACAATCCGCAGCGTACCGATAATGTACAGCCCGGATTGCACGAAACTGCAAAGTAGGACTGTTGATAAAAATATATCGATATTAATATTATTTAGAAATATCGATATTTATTACTAATACTTTTTGGACGATTATATCGATAGTTCGATATTCTAATATATATAAATCACGTGTCACGTTGTTTGTCCGCGATGGACTCCGAAACTACTGAACGGATTTTGATAAAATTTTGTAACCATTTATAATATGGTCCAACTTAAAAGATAGGATAGTTTTTATCCCGATCACCGTAAAATACTGTCAGGGGTACAAAGAAGGACACGGGAACTCCGAAATTACCGCGGATGAAATCGCGGGGGACGGCTAGTTGAAATATAAATATCGATGGTCGATATTATTTTTTAAATAAGTTTTTATTTTTTATTTTTTCTCGCCAATCTATACTAATATTATAAAGAGCAAAAGTTTGTGAGTTTGTGACGTTATAGGGGGTAATCTCTGGATTTACAGAACCGATTTTAAAAATCCTTTCACTTATAGGAAGCTACAGTGGTCCTGAGTGTCATAGGGTACTTTTTATTTCGGAATTCCCTCGGGAACTCCGAATTTCCCGCCGGTAAAACCACGGGGGAACAGCTATCTCTGGATCTACTGAACCGATTTTGAAAATTCTTTCATTTAGGTATAGGAAGATAAAGTGATCCTGAGTGACATAGGGTTCTTTTTTACCCTGGAAATTCCGCGGGAACTCCGAAGTTTGTGAGTTCGTGTGTTTGTGAGATTGTAGGGGGTAATCTCTGGATCTACTGAACCGATTTTAAAAATTCTTTCACATATAAAAAGCTAAAGTGATTCTGAGTGACATAGGGTGTTTTTATTCCGGAATTCCCGCGGGAACTCCGTAGATTGTGAGTTTGTGAGGTTGTAGGGGGTAATCTCTGGATCTACTGAACCGATTTAAAAATAAGAAGCTACAGTGATTTGAGTGACATAGGGTACTTTATATCCCGGAATTCCCGTGGGAACTCCGGAGTTTGTGAGGTTGTTATCTATGGATCTACTTATTATAGATAGGAAGCTACAGTGATCCAGGGTGACATAGGGTAATTTTTATCCCGGAATTCCCGCGGGAACTCCGTTATTACCGCGGGTGAAACCGCGGGGGTCAGCTAGTCATTTAATATACAACATCACCGTAAACTAAATATTTTATCTATTTGTTATCGTTTTGTTACTGCAAGAACCTTTGTATACCAGAAAAGTAATTAACAGTGGATACATTTTTCACCTTACGCTCATGTGAATGGAGCGAAATGGCCAAGCCACATATTCTGACTAAGTTTCTCAAACTGTCGAGTTTGAGAAGTAGGCCTTGTTGAGTTCTACATGAGATCAGCTTTTTGACAGTGCCCGTCATATGGACTCGTCTTGGCATCATTTTACACTATTTTACATGAAAATGTTTTTGGTGGGATTCTTTTCTTCTTCTTCTTCTTTAATAATGGCGTCTATAATTATAATTTGCCAATCACAATGTTTCTTAATATTAAAAATCTCTTCATCTACTTCTTCAATTATGGCGAAACGCCAATGACAATGTAAGATTGTTCCCCAAGTTAAAACATGGCTCTCTTGAAAGCCAGTTTGCTGCCAGTTCCTGGGTCCAAAACAGATGCTGAAAAGTGACTGAAATAACGAAGACAACGTCACACGCGTGTTTTCGGTACGGCTTTCACTCGTCAACAACCGATTCTTTTCTTTGTTACGTTTTGTTTTGTTTTATTTATTTTAATATTTTATTTGTTTTGTTGTAATTGTTAGATATTATGTTCTAGCTGTTCCCCGCGGTTTCACACGCGGTAATTTCAGAGTTTCCGCGGGAATTCCGGGATAAAAAGTACCCTGTGTCCTTCTCTGTGCCCTTGCAACGTGTATGCAAAATTTCATGATGATTGATTGAGCCGTTGAGGCGTGAAACAAACAAACAAACTCACTCGTCGTCTGTGTGTAAATAAATATATTTCTATTTTTTGTTTGGTAGACTTAAGATACCGCCACCGCCACACCTTTTAGGCATTTCTTCTAGTGCTGCGAATAGGTAGGTACTTAAAATCAATCATGAAATCTTTAAAACTAAAATGTCTGTGTGTATATTATAAGTAGGTACACGTAATCTGACGTTTGTTAGTAACGAAATATTACGTGTCTGGCACCAGGAGTAGGTCTTTCGTAGATCGTGATATTACGGGGATGGCAGTTAAAGTATTAACTTTTACCGCGTTTCCCCGTGCACGCGCTTGCGCTGCTATCGATACTGAGGAGATAGCGGTACGGGTAAAGATGGACAATTAACCCGGTTTAAAATTTAAACCCGCTACTTAGGTTTAAACCCGAGTTGATTGCCTATCTATAGGTATGGGGAGACGCCGCCGCGGGGAAATTTGAAACAAAGCGTAGTAAAAAATGGAAAATATTTAAATGTATATGAGGTTAAACGATTGAAGGACCCGTTCGATATCAGATTCTCGTAATCTCGTCTCCAATATTAAAATAACTATGTTTTTTTGGTTTAGAAAACGAAAATTCAGCGCGCAAATTGCCGACACGACGACGCGACGCACCGATAGATCATACCCTAAGCTTGGCACCTAGTGTAGCCTTAGCCTAAAGGTCATTTAATGCCTCTTCCTTTATTATTGCCAGTGGCAAACCGACAAATTCACGGTTTTATGGAGGTTTTTTGTTATTTATCCATGTTTTTTTATTTACCTATAATTTTAGTTACATCTAAGCATGAGTTCGAAGTTTTGAATAAGTCCCTCGTTCAACCTTACACCTCGTACTTTCACTAAAAAAAATCAAATCACTGGTTTGTTATTATTTATTGTTTATTACAAACACAAAATTGAAACACAGTTAATCGGACCTCGACTGCATTAAGAAACCTATGCAGAAACATTTAGATTTCCAGATTGTCGTGATAATCGCTTACTAAGGTTTACCTAGAACCTACTTTTGTAATACACAAATTCCGTTCACCTATTTTTTCTATACACGACACTTCATCACAGAGATTTGATTAAACATTTCGCTGATTACTTACTTTAAAAACGGAAATATTCTACGAACTAGCAATACAATTTACTTATGAATAAACATCCAACTAAACATGTAACATGACAGATATTTCCTTAACATAATTGATCTTCAGAATTAGGACACGAATATTCAAGAAATCGCAACAAGTTTTCTACGTTACCCAGCTAGCTAGCGTCTTTTAAAACATGTGCGCCAGTATCGTAAAATATTCTCATTTTTAATTTGACCTAGAAAATCATTACGCATTATAATTATTTATAGGCATTTGGAGGCTTATCGCTGTTGATATCTTGAGTTTTAATAAAAATATTTAAATCTCAGTTCAAAACATTGTGCTATTCAGAAACCATAAGCTCCAAAAGCGTTTTGGTTTTGGCCCAATTAAAAAATAAAACAATACGATTTCGTTAAACGATACAAATAGTTTAAAAGACGCTCCCGACTGTGGTTCGCAATAAAAAGTATTGGTAAACAAAGTACCTGTAGTGATAACCAAATAAAAATAGCTCTTTTAACGTTTATAACTCGTGTGCGATTTATTTATTCATAAGTATATTCCTTTCTATTTGAGTAACAACCACAAATATTCATGAAAAATGTTTGATTTGCTCACCGATCAATAAAGGTCCAACACTGACTTGTGCTTGCAAAATATACCTTTTCTAATAGGTACTTTTCTCTTGCATTCATCATCTTGCATTGTACCATGCGAACTTTGTACAACTGGCATACAAGGTAATATTTTATGGGCAGGCACAAGCCCAACCCACGCTAGTGATAACAGTCCACACAATTGCGACTGTTACGTTTAAAACGTTATATTATATCTATGTGTCTATAACTCTATACTATGACGTATTGTGAATTTATATAAAGATAAAACATAAACTTTTATACATTCCAAAGTAAAAGCTTCCCCCGAGCGCTAGATCTGTGCTAAATTATTTTAAGTGCATCAACTTAATTAAGAGTACCTACCACAGGTCGAAGTTAAAAATGTTGCCAGTCCCCATATCGAATGTTAGAAAAAAGATTGCGCCGAGTTTACATATCAATTTTATCATAAAGCAGTTTCTCATACAAAATAGGAATTCAAACATAATAATGACACCTAAAAAAGAAAGATCTTATTATAAATACTAGAAAAACCCAAAAATAAATGCCTTGCTCAAAATAAGCGCCCAGCTAGCTGCTACCGCACCAGTGGAAACTTCTATACGTACAAAATGGACTAGCGAATAGCGTTAGCAATAAGTTAAACAGCATTATTTTCTGATAGGTAAGTGAAGCAGTCAAATTGTTACTTAATTATTGTATTAACTTCGCATACTCCTCTAGGAGACAGTAAAGAATATTGTATTTGAAATGCGTCAACTGAAATTGAAACTGAAAAATCCGTATCTTGAATTATTAACAAAAATCTATATCGATAAAATTTATCAGAACGCTCAAAATAGAGGTGCAACTAGCTGTGCTTCAAATGAATTGTTTTCGGATTTCTTTCATTCCCGACTTGCACAACGCATATATTGCAGGGTGTTACCAACTCCGCATAATAAGCAAAACAGTAAAGTTGTTTCCGTGTCTATGATATTATGGTTATTATTATTTCTATAACCTATTCCGCATAATTAACACTAACTACGAGTAGATTACAATTAATTAATGAATTATGTTAAGTGAACTGTTACCAATAACACACGGAGTTGCGGTCACTAGTCTTGCATCTCTTCGGGCAGCTCGTGCGGATTGAGGATGCCGGGCACCGACAGCTGCACCCGCCGCTTCTCCTCCTGCGCTTGGGTCAGCGCAAACAAGCGCTCCTCCAGGTATAAATCACTGTCGTCCTCTCCCGTGTATTCCTGTAATTACATTTTTAATACAGTTGCTCAAAAAGTGGCACATTGCAGGGACGTATAGCGTTCGGGAAGTGGGCTATTACATACTCGAGCTTTTTCTTTACCTTTTCCGAACTCGTGCGTTCTCATTCCCAACTGTCAAAAATGGCGAAACGACTTTGACACACTTTTTGTATTGCGCAACGTAGGTTTCGTATTACTAATACGACTAGCGCCATCTCTTGATCACAGTTGGAACTTAGTTGAGTTTGTGTTTTTATTATTTTACTAAATTTCTTCATTTTTTTCGCAACTGTATTAAAAATAGTGGTTCAGTACACGTGCAGAACCGTCATTGCAAAGAGTTCCGACTGTCAACCCTCACCTTCGGCTGCGCCTCGGCTCGGGTCGACATTTGTCGGAACTCTTTGCAATGACAGCCTTTCCGCACTTGTAATGAAATATACTATTTGTATATTGCAGAATGCACACCACTTTTGGTCGTTGCTTAGGAATAATCTTAATCTATCTAATCTTAATATATATAAATCACGTGTCACGTTGTTTGTCCGCGATGGACTCCGAAACTACTGAACGGATTTTGATAAAATTTTGTAACCATTTATAATATGGTCCAACTTAAAAAATAGGATAGTTTTTTACCCGGAATTCCCGCGGGAACTCCGGCAATACTGCGGGGAACAGCTAATCACCGTAAACTACTGTCGGGGTACAAAGGACATAGAGTACTTTTTCCCGCAACCTCCGCGGGAACTCCGAAATTACCGCTGATGAAATCGCGGGGGACAGCTAGTATATACATATAAATCACGTGTCACGTTGTTTGTCCGCGATGGACTCCGAAACACTGAACGGATTTTGATAAAATTTTGTAACCATTTATAATAATATGGTCCAACTTAAAAGATAGGATAGTTTTTATCCCGGAATTCCCGCGGGAACTCCGAAATTACCGCGGATGAAATCACGGGGGACAGCTAGTCTAATATATATAAATCACGTGTCACGTTGTTTGTCCGCGATGGACTCCGAAACTACTGAACGGATTTTGATAAAATTTTGTAACCGTTCATAAAATGGTCCAACTTAAAAGATAGGATAGTTTTTATCCCGGAATTCCCACGGGAACTCCAGAACTCAGGGGTACAAAGAAGGACGTAGAGTACTTTTTCCCGAAATTCCCGCGGGAACTCCGAAATTACCGCGGATGAAATCGCGCCGGACAGCTAGTAATAATAATAATAACCCACTTCATAACACACAGATTTACTTGATCCCACAGTGAATGGGAATGACTCTGTGTTATTGTTGTTTGAAATTGGTCAAAATCCGCTTCGGTCGCTTGTCAAGGTACAGCTATTGCTCCTTGGGTCAACAGTCCCGACAACGTTATCGTATCGATCGTTCGTAAGTAGGGACCCAAAAATCATAACGATCAACATCATTACAGTAACCAACATTACATTATATGCAAGTCTCGACGTGAAACTTGCAATTCACGTAATGTTGGTATTGGTTGGTATTGATGTACCTAATAGCGATAATATGTGATTTTTGGGTCCCCAGTCGTGACTGTCGAGACTGCCGGCCCTGACTTAATATTATTCAATATAAGACGTAAAAACTTTAGGATTCCTACCCCAACCTGCCGACCTACTTAGGAAGAAAAACTATTGAATCGAGAATGCTGTTTAGGTTTCATATTGTATGTTTAACTATAATAATTAGAAATGGAAAACGTCGTGCTTATGACCATAGATGTATGTAAATCCTTACTTCCTTACTAATATTATAATTAAATGCGAAAGTAACTCTGTCTGTCAGTTCCCTACGCTTTCACGCCTCAACGGCTTAACCGATCTCCATGAAATTTTGCATACACGTGGTCAGAGGTACAGAGAAGGACATAAGGTACTTTTTATTCCGGAATTCCTGCGGGAACCGCGGGTGAAAGGATGTTTTTTCCTTTTTTGTAGGTGTGTAGTGTGTATATACTTACTCTTATCTGAACCAAGAAATCTCTCAAATGGTCCTTGAAAGCAGGAATATCTTGATCCAAATTGAACAATCCCTGAACAGTGATTTTTATCTGGTTTTCAGTCAGATGTGCGAACGCTGTTTTGAGTAAATTTGCCACATACTCCTGAAAAAGTATAAGAATTTGACGCGGTATAAAAAACAAAAATCTACTTGGTCCGTCAGTTGGATAATAAAAGTATAATTGACACGTATTTTTTTACCTTATCAAATTATTGATAAAATACCTACTTAATTAAAACGAATTTAATTTAGGAGTGTGACGTCATAACTAAGAACCTACCTAGGCGTGACGTCCAATGAAATTGATATTGATTTTTGATAAAAAAACAATATTTTTATTAATCTATAAGACGACTAAAAATTAAAATTCGGTCATCTTTCATCTTCATTAACTATATTTGATTAATAAAATTGATTGGGAAACTTATTACCTACTAATTAATTAAACTTGTACAATACCTGAATGAAGAGGACGTTGTCAGGAGTGGGGCCAAGAGGCACTGTAACACGGCCTGCTTCAACCAAAGAAAAAATATATGCCAGAATCGTAGCATGCATTGTGAGGCCAGCGCCGTGGGATGTGTCAGTCACCACACTAAACACGTGCTCAAGAATGTCGCACAGGTAAGTCTGGTAGAAGCTTTGCGCTGCCTGTGGATGTTGTTCTACATTCTGCAGCAGACGATACAGTATTTGTAGGCCAGTATCTGCTACATTTCTCATTGTATGTTTAAATGCCCAAATAATGGAATCTAGCACCAATTTAAACTGTGCTGGTGGTATACTCAGGAATGCTTTGAAACAATGTGTGTTAACAGCTTGGAGTAACAAAAAGAACTCAGTCCTATGCTCTGGATATTCTTCGAAATCTTTATTGATCATCTCCAGAGTGCACTCAAAGACTGCATCAAAAATTTTTGGTACTTCTGAAGTGATGTGTGCTCCAAGCTTATAAACGATTGCAGCCATACAAGATAACACCTCAGGCTCTCTGGCATCAGGTACAGTAGTTCTCTGATAATCTAAAAGAACTGCATCAAGGAGGGGTGGAATGAAGTTCTCTAATACCATACTGTTGTCTGTTGAACGAGATACCCAACCAGCAATCAATTTAAGAGTTTCCTTTTTAATAATTCTCATGTTCTTAATAAGGGGTTGTTTTGTTACAATAACGCCATTCAATGCAATAGCTTGACTGATGTTCTCTGACATCACTTTGTAAACATTGAGCATATCTAAGTAAATTCTGCCCAGCTGCACTACATATGGATGTCCTAGTGCTCGACAAGCACGGACGTTAGTTTTGAGAATACTCACTAGCTGTTTGACTGCTTCTGGATCCTTAAGAATGTCAACATTGTGTGATGCTTGTGAAATTATATCATCCCACACCTGATTTGGTAAAAGCATGTATTTTTCAATGAGCTGCTCTTGAGCTACTTGATCAACTTGTGCGCTAATCATGTAGCCTACAGCTTCATAGAAAGTGTGCACTTGAAGTGTTTGTAGATCACAAATTACAGAACTAATTGTACTTAAAATTTCCTCTATGAACGGACAAGCTTCACCAACTTGGGTGGTAACAAAATGGCGTCTGCATTTTAATGCAATTTTTATAAATGTGTCACAAGCCATATCTTGAACTCCATCGTGGGTCTCGTGCATAAATTCAAAAAGTTTATTTACAACAGTTTTTAAAAATTTCCAGTGTGCCCTTAAGAAACGCGGGTACTGACCAACAACATACATGATGTTACTAGCGATGATAGCTTTGTTATCCTTCCCTTTTTTCTGTTCACATAGTCCCAGAAGTTCTTTTATCACCACTACTAAGAAACGCTTTTCGTCTTCTTCCATCATTGCTCCAGAAATAGAACCAATGGCCCAACACAAGGTATTAAGGTTTTTCCATGACCATTCTGTGCCATTAACTTGGTTCTGCAGTTTCTCAGTCATGATTCTTTCAGTGTCCTGATAATCCAAATGAGTAAGGTATACTAATGTTTCTCTCATGTTCTTATAGAGATTAATTGAATCAGTATCTTTCATGAACTCTCTGACAACTTCCCCATTTTCATTCTCAACAACCAAAACTTCTTCGGGCTTTGCCATCCGTGATATCATAATGTATCGCACACTACTTAATACATCAGAATATATAGCTTTACGACCCATACTTTTTCCTAGCACCAAACTCGTAGTATGAGAACAGGGTGAAATGTTATACAAGTCTGCAGCAAATGCATTCCAAAATTCCAAGCAAATTTTGAATATTTCAACTTCCTCCACTTCAGAAATCAAAACCAAATATCTAAGAGCATTCATTAAGGTGTTATTGAGACCTCTTCTTTCAATAAGATGGCCATGTTCATTCAGATAAGTACATAAGAAAAGAGCAAGGTTTTGTATGAAAACTTGTTCCTGATCTCGACCATTAGCATAGGCTTCTCTAATGTTCGTAGTGAGAGGCAGCATAGTCTCCAACTGTTCCATCGTTTGGACAAGCAATGCCACAAACTGATCTTCATAATTACTCACAGTCACACCAGCAATTTCTGTTAAACAACTCAAAGTGACGTTCCGAAACATAGGTACATTCAAGAATTTAAAAATCAGTGTGCTAATCAATTTCATTTCGAATATATAGCCCAAAGGAATCCAGTTTAAGAATCTCAACAATGTGTGCAATGTGGCATCGACCAATGCAGCGTTTTGGGAATTCTCAAGCACAAATTGACAAAGTTGGAATATTTGACTGAATTCTGAGCACATTGTGTCCTTTAAATGTTTTGCTTTAGTTTGTGTGAGCTGTCCTGTGCTAAACACAAACACTTCTTCACTAAGTAATTTCAGAATTACCATATTGTTTTGGCAAAGACTCTCATTTGTCTTGGATGCACCCACAATATCACTGATAAATGATTCCCAATTATGAGGCCATTCTCTTTTTAGTACTTGAATCAAAATCATATTAAGCTTTTTTAAATAAACTTTGTTATTTTCCATAGTAGTTGGATCAGAGGAGTTTTTTATTATAAGCCCAACTATATACTTCTTTATCCCTTCACATTGATTTCTTGGCAGAGCTTTCCATCTCGTTTGTATCACTTGTTCTAATATTTGTAAGGCATAATATTTTGTTTCTTGGTTTTGTGAATACTCTAAGATAGTATCAACTCGTGTCCAAGCATCCGGATGTTCTTTCAGTGCTGTAAGAATCTCCTGCGCGACACGCTGCTGATCTCCAACTGCCGAATACAAGCACCCTACTATGCTGTCAAGCAGGGTGATATCCAACTTTTGATTGAAATCCAAAAGTTTTGATGCCTGTTGTTCAAGAGTTGCCATTCTGATTCCGATTCAAACTTAAGTATACTTCTTTTCCTTAAATAAAATCAAACTTATATTAATTTCCTTTCATTCCTCACCATATGCGACACTGAAAAACAAAATACAAAAATTATGTATCACTCAAATCTAACCTATACAAACTAATGTAGATTATCCCGAAATATTATTCATACTATGATTTGGTACAAGTTACATAAAACTGAAAGAATTCATAAATAAGTTTATCATTAGGATACTAAATAATAACATGCATAAATAGAATGCACAGAGATACAAAGCGCACACCCCTATTCAATATCCAGCATAGGGTGTTGTTATTCGACAAGGCGCGATATTAAATCTTTACCGTGTAGTTAACCGTATTTTCTGTCCTAGTACACTATAAATCACGTAAAACTTTAAGTTATTATGAAACTTACCCGAGAATCTAACTTGCGGCGCAATCAGTTCAGCCTAACGCACTTCCATACATACACACTCACTATAATCCGTTGCCGTTGTTTTTGTGAACACCGAAGCTTGAAAAGCGTGTCAATAATGTACAACCAACCATAAAGCAGAACCTGAAATTAAACAGCCCGATAATTTGTGTATGTGAACGAAGCTTGTATTTTTAGTATTTTTACGAATACGTGATCCTTTGAGGTTTAAAGTACGTCAAAAAAAACCAGGCTTGAAATTTTAAGTAACTACATCACTGACATACTTTTTTTATTTATGTATCTCAGAATCGTTCTCATAATACTTTTTAAATCATATCGGTTTTCTATTAAAACAAATGACTATTTTATGTAAATCTTATAGACCTTAACTTATTTTAGTAGTAATCATAAATGTGCAATTAACCCGGTGCTTGGGTTTAAATCCGATAAAAGCCAGCCTTTCATTGTCTTTTACCCAAAATGGCAGGCTTTTATCGGGCTTAATCCCAAGTACCACTGGATTGCTTGCCCATACATCATCCTTAATTCCTTACCCTTACTGCCCTGCCCTTACTTCTATATATTATGTAAATGCATTATCATCTGTGTAATATTAGCATGCGCTTTATTATGTGGCTATTTTAAATACCATAAGACCTAATGCTTGCACTACATTATCGCCGATAATCGTTGATCGTGTGATCGGTGATAATGTGGACACCTCAACGCAACCACAGGCGATTCCCTTTGATGCGTGCCCAAAAACCGACAATTCACGGATTGCCGGCGATCATCATAGATGATGATCGGCGAGTAGAGCCGAGTATAGGGAACGTGCAGGAACTATAGGTGGCAGCACTAAATCGACAAAAGAGACACTATGCGGACAGTAGAGAAAACTTATTAGACCTGTCATCGTGCTTTCGGAAGGAAGATAATAATTGAAGAGATAGTTTTGTTTTCATAATTATGTAAACAAAACTATCTCCTCAATTAAGTATATTATATTTTTGAATAGGTATGATAAAAGTTATAAAATATGGGTTCCAGTCTATCTATATCTAGGTATATACCTACTTATAATAAAACTGTAGAGGTCAATTCTGTACATTGAATATAATATATTCAAAATTAATATTGGAGGATGAATGGTGATGGATACTGATGCCAAAAAAGCAATGAATAAATTTTTTGTCTGTCTGTCTGTATGTGCAGTGTGCACGCATGGGTCAAATACCTACTAGTGAAGGGATTTTAACCAAACTTGGTACGATTGTAGTCCATAGTCCTGGACAGGTTATAGGCTATATAATAATTATAATATCATATTTTATAATTATAAATATATAATATAACGTTAAGACACATAGGAGCTTAGAGGTGACGATAAATTTGAAGCAAGTCGGCATACGTTTACTCAATCACGCAAAAGCGGCTGAACGGATTTGGATGAAATTTGACGTGCACGTTGTCAGGGGTACAGAGTAGCACATAGGGTACTTTTTATCCCGGGGTTCATGCGGGAACTCCGAAATTATCACGGGTGAAACCGCGAGGCACAGCTAGTCATCATCAATAATATAATAATTAATGATCGTCAGCGTGGCCAAAATATGTCAAAATGTTTTTAAGCTTTTGAGGCCGGCCATGTATTAGAGGTTGAAGAGATGAGGATGAGGAGGATGATCTAATGAAGAACATGAGGCTGTGAAAACTGGTAAAATTGTCGCACAAACTAAAATATCCAATGTTTACGATAAGAAAATAATCCTTACTAATATTATAAATGCGAAAGTGAGTTTTTGTTTGTTTACTTGTTTGTTTCGCTTTTACGCCTTAACGGCACAACCGATCATCGTGAAATTTTGCATACAAGTTTTCAGGGTGTTTATTTACTACCAGCTGTTCGGAATTCCTGATTTCCATATTGTCCGGAACTCCAAACAGCTAGTGGTAAATAAACCCCCTGAAAACTTGTATGCAAAATTTCACGATGATCGGTTGTGCCGTTTTTTTTTTGTTATTTTTTGTCGATGTATTGATAGTTGATACATCCAGAAATACAACAATGAATTGTGATTAGCTAGAATAATAATTGTCACTAGTAAAATTAATCCTGTTTACTTGTTATAAATGTGAATGGCAACTATCAATTGATTCGGATTGGCGACACCAGTCAGCAGCACCGTCGTTGTGCACGTTCCCTATACCCTCTACACCATCTTGCTTAAACATAATCGTCTGTACTCCGCAATAATGTAGTGGAGACCAGAGAGAAGGTTATCACTACGCCGCGGTGGAGACATAAGCAGAGAGAAGGTTAGACATAAGGTACCTAATGGCTTTTTTTGGGTAGCCAACTGCCAATTTAGGCAGTAGCAGTTTATGGAAAATTATCTTTGTGATTTCATTATTTTCAACAAATTACTTATCAACAAATACCCATAAATTTTATTGTTTAAAAGAAACAGAAAACCATGATATGTTTTCGTCAACAACTTTAAAAACCATTTCTTTTTAGTATTATAGCAATGTCCAATATTATTTCCATGTTCACTTTGTTTCTTTAGCTAGTCTTTCGTTATTGTAGGATAAAAAAATACAAAAATAGTTTCTGACTTTTTCCATAGAGTATAGAGAGAAAGTGTCTCGTTTTGTAATGTTGGCTGCTAGATACTCCGAAGGAAGCGTCGGATATTTGAACCAATCATAGATAGTTTTGATTTCAAATTTATTCGTAGTGGGGATTTATCCGCCGCCATATTGTGTTGAGCTGTGAGTGCTGAAAGTGAGTGGACATTTTATCAAAGTTGTAGTGTAAATTCTTTGTTAATAATTTTCGGATTGAGAAACTCTGAGGTAAATTCTTAATTTAAGAGCAGTTTTTGTCATGACTCATCAAGAAATGGGTTAATAACAATAATCTATCAAAGCCGGTTGTTGAAATCAATTTGATTTCATAGATGTTTTTTTTTTAATAAAAGACTCATGGACCCGCCCGTTGATTATATTGGTTAAATATTTTTTGAGTGGACAATTAATGATTACCTAGATAACTACATCTTCCAAATAGCTTTACGTTTGTGTTTCATAATTTTAAAATAATGATTTTGCTGTGGTAGAATTGATCGGGACAAAAGAAATACGTTGTAACTTCAATCGTTGATAAGTAGGTAGGTAGGTACCCAAATCGTTAAATCCAAACCAATGTTAATGCGTTTCATCGGCATTATTACAACAGTATAAAATAAAAACTATTTGGTGTAGGTATTATATGCCTTTTATGTTTATTGGGGTTCTAATAATGTACCTATTCCATAAGTTTCGATGGGATCAGTGTTTGTTAAAACCAAGTTAAAACTTTCGTATGACACGATGAATCATCGTTTCAAGTCGAGGGAGACAGCAGTAGCCTTGTGGACAACATAAACGATTTAAACGAGGGTGTGAGTTAACGTGTTGGAAATAGGTCTGTACATTTTGTCTGCTAATAGGTTTGTAAGTAGGTACTACGAAGGCAGCGGCTACGTTTAAACTTAAAAAAAACTATCTACCTACCTACTCAATGATTCACTTTAATCCTCTTACTATTTATTTAGATCATAGCTGAGTAGTAGGACCTATAGGAATAAAAAAAATAAAAAAACCTGCAAATATGCATGTACCGCATATTTGCAGGTTTACCTACCATTCTAGAAAGAAATATCATATAAGTAAATCATAAAAAGCGTGTACAGAGACTGTAAATGTTCAATTATATCCATTAGGCCAATGCTGCTAAATTATAAATTCAGAATTATTGTTGTGACTACTCCCAAAAAATATGCACATTGGCGCCTTGCGGTTACAAAATCAAAATAATTTGAATAGCTAAAGATTTTATATGCACTCTGGGATTCCCAAATCCCAAGGAGCACAAGTGCTGGTCCTGTCACCTTACTATACTTTTTATCCTGCAGATGGTGTCAGTATAGTTTCATAGGTAGGTACCTACACTTCTGATGATCCTACTAGGTAGGTAGGTAGGTACCAACTTACGACACACTTTACAAAGTTCATTTAATCCAAAATAAATTTGGAGCTGTGAATAAGTCAGTCCATGAATTCAGATGTAGTGGAACTTGACAGTTGGAAGTACCGCACGACTGCGAACTTCTCCCCGGTCCGAATGGTCAATAATGGTTTTCAATATACATATAAAGAAGGTAATGAATATTACCGGCTCGTGCCATGCAAGAGGAATGGACAAAAAAGCTAATGTGTAATAAACTATGGTCTCCATTCCAGGTTCCAAAAAAATGAGCCACACCCAGACTGAAACCTTATACCTAACTAGCTGTCCCGCGCGGTTTCACCCGCGATAATTTCAGAGTTCCCGCGGAATTTTTCCATGCAAAATTGGCAACCCATTTTTATCCCCTTAGGGGTTGAATTTTCAAAAATCCTTGCTTAGTGCACACCTACGTCACTTAAGGAATATTTGTGCAATATTTCATGGTTCTAGACCCAGTGGTTTCAGCTGTGCGTTGATCGATCAGTCAGCCAGTTTCTGATTTTATATTATAAGGTAGATAACGGATTCCTGAGCCGCTCAGTTATCCGGGAATCTATGCCTGTCGATCTGGTAACCATCGTGGAAATTGATTCTAGAATTATGATCGGGTGCGTGGTTTAGTGCAACAACCTGATCAAACCAGTCTTACGAAATATTCTCCCGTAAAAGTAAAAAGTGCAGTAGCGGAAATAATTGGTAGGTGGGTACCTACCTACCTAAAAATCACATGAGTAATATGAAACCCTGATTGCATGGGAGAGGCTAACGGCTGTATGAATATTTCCAACCAATACTTATCTAGGATACGAGATTCTTAACTCTTATTACAGTCCACGAAAATCCGGTAATGTTATACAGTTCTAGACTTGAACATGTTTCGCTTCTTAAACTGGTTTATAACGTCTAAGTAGATATACAAGCCAGATAAAGATGTCGGGTAAGTACGAAACATTTTAACTTAAGACTCCAGACGATACAGTTTTCTTTCATTTCGTTTTCGTCAATTGTTATAGGCTACTTTATTTCTTTTGCAATAAGATTCAACAACGCAATTGTCAAAATGTTCACATATTATTTTTGTTGTACCTACTAACTATTCAGTTGCGATTCATACTCTGTAGAACATCAGTAATTATAATATATGTTAAATTACCTACTTTTCGAGCGCAATCATCCCATGCTGAGTCAGTAGCAGTAGGCCACTATTCTTCCATTACTTGGAAGTTTGTGTGTCATGTATTAAAAGATTAATTATTTATTATTCACATAGCTTATATTTTTGAGTCTATTATTAATAAACGCAAACTTCTGTGCTCGTGATGTTACAAATAGTTTTCTTAATTCTACTGAACTTATACGGAAAATAACGCTAATTTAGGATAAATTGAACACTAACTGGATAGAAAGCCTGTCCCCGTAAGTGGTAATGTGTGGTTTTTTGTTATATTTTAGGTTAAACTGCAAATTGAAATACTAAACAATAATTTATACATATTGTAATCGAGAGAAGCTTAGGTAGGAACAATTAATAAAATCATATTTTATGACATTTTTTGATTGGAAAAATTAATAAAAGAAAGATAGGTACCTATTAAAGAAAGAAAATTAAATGAAAGCAGCATTCTAGATCATCATTTAGCTATATCTACCTCAGCGCTATGTAAAATAAATTCATTTTTAATTGTTTAAAAATGTGCAATGTTTTTAAATTAGGTAAAACTAAATTATATTCAAAAACAAATTATTCAAACTCTCATTCTACCTACCATATTTACGAACACACAAATCATAGTCTACCCAATATCTTTCGAACTTAAACTTTGACGAGAAATGCCTGATGTTTGTTTTTCTTATTTTGTCTTGGAATATGTTCGTATTATATCAACTCTATACACTCAGTATATCCTAATCATTCTTATTACTGACGCGTTTTTCTTTGAACACATTTGACATTACGTAAAAATACACATTTGGAACATTAATCATCTCAAAAAAATTATCTAACGGTTAGATTCTAACCCTCTCCAATCGTATACAATTCAACTAGAGGCGATTGGTCACAGTGAGTAATGCAGGAGTTGATAATACAGGTAAAACCTTCTATTTTGATGGTCAGATAAAAACTGCATTCTCGTGCAACTTGGGTTTCTTAGATGATAAAAGAGTAAAGTTCGTTTTAGAGCTTCGTTTAGACCGTAGATAAATTATATGAAAATGTTTAAGTACACGAGATATAAGCTCCTAATTTTAATAAACAATTTGATCCAATTAATATTGTGGTTGCTAATTCATTACGAGTAGAACTAATGGGTTATACACATTCCTCACAATTGAGCTTGGGACTCTGGGAGATATAACCTCTTTGATATCTACTTAGTCTAGTCTCTAGATGTTGACCGTAGTTACCAATAGATTTGTGCTTGTGGAGAGTATACTTAGTCGGTAATATTTTGCCACATAATACATGTAAAATAGTATGTATATTGTATATCTAACCTATCTAACCTTATGAGCTAATGATGTTATTTTTATCACACCAGGAATGTTAAATTCGCTTTATTTTTATGGGGTTATTTGCAAAATTGTTAAACTGAAAATACAGTAGGTACTTACTATTATTAACAGCTATTGTACTCGCTATTGCGAGTGATACCGATTGCAAGCACGAAAAACCGCCAAAACAAAATATATCAATGTGATTATACCAATTAACAAAGTAAAAGCGAATGTATGATAGGTATATTCTGCAATTCACTGTTTTAAGTGACAAGCATTTTGCGATAAAACACTGGCTATTGTACATTTTTGTTGCTTTCAGAAAACCTATCGTAATTATGTTTTGATCTTAGAATTTCAATTATATGCTCAATTAACATATAGATACGTATATCTGAGAATTAAACGCCTAATTTATTGTTATTAGTAAATGGGTACTTTATTTATGCGGCATTACAAACAGATTTTTTTACACACTTGGCGCCTTAAGTTCATCAGCCTTTCCAGGATTGATATAAAATTAGTTAAATATTTATAGGATTTATATATTTTCAGGATAGCCGATTTCCAAGTAACTTTTTTGCTGATAATTGGTATAATTATAAACTTGATCTTTAATAACTTTGATAACATTTACCGTGTATCAGCATAGGCATTGATGCCCGTGAGCTGTGGCGCACCCGTTTGAACATCTCACAGCCGGTCCCGGTGCCGTGTTTTCGATTTTCCACTGTATCTTGTCATATCTTGTACACAATTAGGCACAGTATCTTAGTATTTTCAGCGTGGATAAACAACTTATAAAACATTTATGAAACGTGCTTAGTTAGAACTTTTCTTTGTTTACATTGTGTCTTATGAAGTGCGATATAAATAACAGTTCTTGTTTGGTTAATAAATGTTTCTTTTATCATTAACAGGGACGTATAAACGGACGCGAACACAAATACGATACTTATTTTATATAATACTTAAATATCGTTTAGTTTCGCTCATTCCAAATGTCTTACAGACATTGGACGCTTATTGGAACTAGCTTATAATTCAGGTTTAAAAGTCTCATATTAAAATAAATATATCGATACAGTTTTAAACAGTTTCAGTACTGCGCATTTAGTTAAGTACTTATATTGTTTGTATGTCTTGTGACAAAAGTCCAACTGAATTGTTGCTTTGAAGAAATGCGACAGCAGAAAGTTTGAATTTCGTTGATCGAAAATCAAACCAATCTTAATTCTCAAATAAATATAGCTAGATATCTAATTAGAAAAAACGCCGTGTATTCGATGGAATTGGACAACTACTGAGAACTAGAGTTTATTTCAATGTTCTTTCAGTTGTTATTCATATTCAACAAAATGTATTGCTTTTATAAATGCTTTTTTAAACCATTTTGTTCTTTAAATCTATTCAAATCTTTGCTTTAAAAGAAGCAGATAATCGATTTTATCAATTTCAACCCAATTCGTTCAATATTTTGAATTTAAAGAATGAATGATCAACAGCTTTAAAAATGAGTTAAAATTTTTAGTTTTTTTATAGCTTCAGTGCAGCAAACTTAAACGCAAGGTGGCTTAATTCCGGTGACCGGGAGTGTATATTTTATATTGTAATTGTATTGTGCCGAGAGGTATGCACGCACCTTGTTTTAAGAAATTTAAAATTCTGGTTTGATCGTTGTTAACCTTGGGCTGGACAGAGTCAAGGTCGATGGTATAGTCAGAGACATGTAGTGCCCACGTCACTACACCTATTTTATTATACCGAAGCAGCCCTCCACGACTTGTCTCCCATTGTGTAGACGACGACAATAAGTTCGGCTTGACTGCTCGAACCTAAAAAACTCAACGAACTGGGGGCTTAAAACAGGTCATTCACCGCGCTCTGTAAACCAATTGGAAATGAATAACTCTCCACATGGTGTTGTTACTCCTCAGCGCTACTGCCAGCGCAGTAATAGCTATTATAGCTTATAATATAGTCATAGCGTGGCACGTTGCGTCGTTGTACCGATGCTTTACATTGATCTTGAAAAGAGATAAAAATACCTATAGATATTTTGTTGGATCATTACTAAAAAAGTTTCATTGCTGTTTTTTGAAAGACATGTAAGATATAATACAATGTTCATTGGATTGAAGGAGACTGTTACGGGAATCTTTTGGAATTACGATCACCGAATTTTTAAAACGTCGACGTATACATACGCCTGCCTTAACCAACGTCTGTTAATTATTATCTATATCTTCTTTATATATAAAAATTAATTGCTGTTCGTTTGTCTCACTAAAACTCGAAAATGACTGGACCGATTAGACTAATTTTAATCTTAAAATATTTGTGGAAGTTCAGGGAAGGACCAATTCAAGCTATTGTTGTGTTATAGTGAAAAATTGATATTTATTTAATATAAGGGGACAAATGTGTATGAATGAATTTAAGTGAGGTACAATAGATTGTAAATTGAACTTAGGAAATGTCTTTGTAAATCCCGCACGGAGCAGAGCATTGGGTTCCTTCACAGTTTTGCTATTTATGCATTCTTTTCTCAAATTTACTCAAAAATCCAAATGTTTTAAACTCTTTTTAAGTTTTTAAATTATTCTTGAGCATAAAAGAGGAATAATTGAAAGGTCCAAATTTGCCTTACAAGTGTTTAGCGTGTACGGTAAACACTTTCAGTTCAATTACCTACTTCGCGCTTTGTATAACCTGAATGTGACACATGGCTACAATTACAAATACATTAACAAATTAAGTGATAAATTAGCGCATGTTCTGAGAATATTAATTGTTGAAATCTCTCGAAGACCGAAGTACATTACTATTGTGTTGTAAGTATGTGGACAGTAGCCCGCAAACACGCAGTGTCCAAAGATAAGAAGAGTGCATGACTAATGTCTTTGCTATTTGTGTTTATATTGAGCGTAACGAGTGGGATAACAAACGATAAAGGCGACGATGTGCTAGGAATTCGGTCCACCACTAATTGCCGACGCGACAACCGTTTCAGCTACTCTTATGTTTCGCTTCCTGCGCCCGCGCCGGCTGCCATGCGCCATTTGTACGTAGTAGGTAGTTACTTAGCATCCACCACAACACAAAGTACACTTATTAGTTTTAAAATCCCTCCATGGCAATTTTATTATATCATCGTGTCGAAATCTTAAGTTAAAAAATACCATACCATAGTGCCATAAAAACCAGTGAGAGTGTAATATACCTAGTTGTTGAGGCAGGCAGATAATTTGTTAAAAAAGATAACGTTTGAAAGTCAGTAATGTTTTGTTAGTAATGAGGTGTAATCGGTACGCTACGGCACGGCTACGCTGTCAGTTATGTAGAACTTGCCTGCGTGTTTTATTATGAACTACATACAAACAGATAAGCTACCTATGTATGTATACCTATGTCAAGTTCCATTCAAATCTGTCTAGTAATTTTTACGTGATATGCGTTTTATCAAACCGCCAAACAGATTTTTTTTTTTCTAAAAATGGTTGAATGTTGTGAGGCCGGGTTTGTGGTAAATAAAACTATCAATTGAATTTATTGTTATACAAGGAGAAAACAGGAAATTTTAATTCATATAATATTATTTATGGTATCCCTACTCTATATTTTCAATATACAGACGCGCCAAGCCCGCAGTTTTATTATATTTCGTTGTTTACAGTAACATTAACTTAATACCTACTAGCGCGAGGGTTGCTATGAGTGCTATAACATCATTCATTCTTAGATTTTTACGTTTATAGTCACGTGTAGGTACCTACCCATAACAATAAATTCTATTGTTAGTTTTGTTCACCACAAGCCCGCCTCACATGAATAACATCAATCAACATGCATGCATCGCGTCGAATAGTTGCAGTCACATCCTGGCCCGTTTCGGTGCACTTTCGTCGTTCCTTACTATTTCGGGCGACATTATTTCGAGCCGCTAGTTCCCGGCACCGCGGCACCGTGACCCACTGACTCGTTCTGTATTCTAGAAACATTGACATCCTAAAGAATCATTCTTGTCATTCTTGTTATATTTGGATGCTCTTATGGATATGTCTTCTACATATAATAAATCAATAAATTTATTATATTATGTATTGTTTGCGAAGATACTTTTATAATTATAATTTTGTTCACTTGCGTGAATTTCGGGACTCTCTAAAAAGTATCCTTTCCCACTCAGGGATACTGTCTTATCGCTGAAACGATTTTTAGAACCGGTTTAATAGTTCGACACGTCATGACTTCATCAGACTTTATCTATTTTTATAATATTAACATAGATTTGTACTATGATAATAATTTCAACTACGCATCAACGTAAACTGCGGTAGGATAGGATACGCTTATGTACACATACATTCGCAGCATCAGCACGATTGTGTAGACGGCATACGCTTGGCTGTACTCGGCTGTACCCGCCGATCGTCATCATCATCATCATTATCGGTTTTTCGGGCACGCATCAAAGGGAATCGCCTGGTGGTTGCGTTGAGGTGTCCACATAATCGCCGCTCATTCATTCGTCGACCGACGGCGAACAAACAGTGTGACCAGATTTAAAATGAACATTATGCTAGCTGATCGCCTAAATTCTGCTAGTCTGCTAAATTTTGGAAAAATATGGTGGGTGTTCAAATGAAGAAACATAGAACTTTACCAGATCTGTCCAATACCCCGAGCACGAATTTATTCGCTCTCGTCTGTCGATATCGTCGTAATGTCAAAGCGTTTTTTTTGTATGCAAAATGAACGACACTGGATAGATAGCGCTGTTCATTTTCCATACAAAAAAACGCTCGATATCGAAAGGACGAGAGCGAAAAAATTCGTACTCCCCCTACAGAAATATGGAATTCGATAAATATATAAATGTCACACTCCACGTCCATCTTATTCTTGACGCTTGCCGTTCGACAAACTACTACAGACGATGGTGTGGACGCTTGCACGACGATCGTGCCGATTATAGACGATAATGTTGTGCAAAATTGCAACTATAATTTTTACATTTATGTATTGCATTTGTATACATTAATTAATATGTATCGGGATCGGGATCGGGACAAGTAGATTAGACGAACGCATGCATGCATAATGTATTGAATTTTTTTTTTCCTGAATGATATACCCAGGCAGGTAAATCATTATAATACAATCAAGCCAATCTACTAATGATTAATAAGTATCTTAAATTTGACCTAAACTTTTATACAAGACTAAACTAAGAATGTGTCCAATAACACAATAACAATGTATTGAAATGTCAAAATAATGTACATAGTACCTACCTAATTCATTTATTTATTTAATTATTTATATTTAAGACGACGAATAGGTTTAAAGAAAAATATTATTGTATACAAAAAATGCAGTCAATAGGACTATGTTAAGTACATACTGAGTGAGCTGTTAAATAACGGATGTGTTTCGTGTGCGAAGCAGATAAGCAGCAGACATGGGTGCCAAGCAGAGCAAGCGCTCGGTGGACATAAGCGGCAAGGAGGCGGAGGGCGCGGGCGAGGTGGCGGCGGCGGGCGCGGGCGGCGAGGGCCGCGTCGAGCAGCTCGCCGACGTGGACGCGCTCAAGCCGCAGCTCAACGGCGACGCTCACATCACGCCGCCCGATGAGCAGACTGTAAGAGAACCCACCCGTGACACCCCGCACAAACAATTTTGATGACCCGGTTGGCGCAGTAGGTCACTATGCCTGTCTGCTAATTAAGAGATTCCGGGTTCGTTTTCCGGTGGGGGTGGACTTTAGGTGATGAACACAGGGTTCATGCAGAAACAGCCTACACAGCTCACAGTAGTGCTACGTTGTAGTAGGGCGTGGGCAGGCACGAAGCTAAGAAAAGGGGGTTGTAGATATAGGCGAGAAACGCATTTTCGAATAAAGGACCATCCTAAAGTACGTCACACGTTAAGGGGGGAGAGTCGGTCGACGAAGTGACGGGTGACATTGTGTGTCACCCTTGTGCATCTAATTGCTAGATGTATAAGATATTGAAATGTGACGTCACAAAACTCCCACCCCTTTTCACACAACGGCACACTTCGTTAACCCCTTCCCCCTCTTTAATGTGTGACGTCCTGTATGGATGGCCCTTAAGCAATCTGACTGTTTACAACTGTCATTTGAAAAGTGGGACTAAAAAAATAAAAATAATTTAGCGTTTTGGTACTAAGGTGAAGGTGTCAGTATTTTAACATTTTATCAAATGTTTATACCATTATGCTTCTATTGGACTATTTATATGCACGCAACTAAATATTTATACTTACACGTTTCTTGCAACGATCCTTTCTAGTGCAGTACGTATTATTGTGAACCGGTCCAGACATACCACCCACGCCTTCCTGTTCAGATAACACTACTAAACTTAAACTTAGGCAGTCTGATCATAATCACAAAAGGCTAGTGCCTGGAATTTTTGTTATGTATAAACATTACCATTCTAATAAGTTTAGTCGGCAATAAATGCGATATGCGACGACTGCCTATAGATATAAATAGTTCCCCGCGGCTTCACCAGCGGTAATATAGGAGTTTTCGCGGGAACTCCGTGTTACAATATAGCCTATGTTACTCAGGGATAACGTAGCATCCTAGTGGTGAAAGAATTTTTGAATTCCGTCCAGTAGTTTTTGAGTTAAATCGTAACTAACAAACAAACAAAAAATCAAATCTTTCCTCTTTATAAACAGCAAAAACAGCTAAAGCTGGGTCCAAACAGCAAAAAAATAAATTTATTTTTTTACTGAAAGGTACTGTTTTAAAGTAACAGTCGCTACCTACTCGATATCGGGGGTAATGGCAAGTGGAAGCCTTGACAGCGCACACGGCACACGCTTGTGGCTGTAGAGTGCAACCATCGGTTCGCCGCCATCTGTGTTAGGTTAGCTCAGGGAGCAAACTTCACCGGGTCCCGCGTTGCCTATCACAATTTTAATAGTTTTGACTGACTTTTTGACTGACGCAATAATTTCACCGCTGCTCCATAGAAACGGAACGTGAACCTACATAGTACATACATATATTCGTAAACATATCGTGACCGCCTCATCTATGGCGCATTAAAAAAAAGTTTGAGCGTCAGTTTTTTTTCTTCCTTTTGTTAGGAAAAAGAGAAGCAACTCGACAGTGGCACTCCTGAAAATGAGAAGGACGCCACTACAGAGAAGGAAGAGAAGAAGCAAGAGAATGGAACCGAGAAAGAGGATACCCCCGTAACCAATGGAGAGAGCGAGCTAAAAGAGAGCGCAGAGTCAGCTCCCTCCGAAGACAGCAAGAAACCCAAGAAAGAAAAGGTAACACGCAAAACATAATGACCGCAATATAAGATCATGCAATTATGTCATACTAACATCTACACTTACTACGTCCCGCGTCATCAATACGCTTAGTACAGCTACTAATAGCTGTCCCCCGCGGTTTCACCCGGTAATTCCCGAGCTCCTGCTGGAATTCCAGGATAAAATATAGATGTAAACCTTCCTTCCAATCTATCGGTAAAAACTGAATGAAAATCCGTTGCGTAGTTTTAAAGATCTAAGCATGCATAGGGACAGACAGATAGCGGGAAGCGACTTTGTTTTATACTATGTAGTGATTAGAATTGTTGCCCACTCCGCTCGCGTGTTTGGGAATGCGCTGGCAACACTCCTCTCAGTAGTTGTTGCGTAATGCGCGTACAAACATACAATACATACCTGCAAACAGACAATTTTAAAAAATAGTTTTGGATTCTGCTAATACTAATATTAGAATCCTTCAATTTTTTTAAATAATTCCTGACTACTACTACCTACTCCCCTCTAGGTAACAGTCTAGCTCTACAACTTTGTATTATAATTTTAGTCAATATTCCGATTGTTACCTGTTTTGTGAACCCAATAAATAAATAAATAAATATGTGTAATTTTACTAGTAGTAGTTTATAAATAACGACATACTCAGAACTAACAGTTGAATTTGACGTGTTACAATAATTAATTAACATTTACAAAATTATATAATTATTAATTACAATCATAATAAGATAATTAAATCGAGGTTTCGTATTGAGTAATCACAATTAGACTTACATTGCCTTGCGTTTGCGTGTAATTCGATGTTGTGTTTAACAAAATGCATGTCGCTAACAGGTGAAGAAGAAATGGTCGCTGAGATCGATCAGTTTCAGCAGGAAAGACAAGCCGAAACAAGAGAAGAAACAGAAGGAGGAGGAGGCTAACAAAACAAACGGCGAACCAGAAAAAGTACCGGAAGAGGTGAGTGTCTTGTCTTGTCTTCCTAACGGTATACTTGAGTCGTGTTCACACTTCACTCTATAAAGCTCACAGCTCACAGACTCGATGCGAGTCTTCAGTTAGCGTCCAACCCAACTAGCTAAATAAACATTCTACAATCGTTACCGCATAGAAAAGTAAGTAACAAATCGTCACAAAGTCACTTCACGTAAAATCGTCCAATAAAGCTCTACTTTTGCGTGACCACGTGACTTAACGATTCCGTTCCTTAGTTTTCTATGCGTTTACGATTGTAGAATATCAATTTGGCTAGGAGGGCCGTACTAATTACAATTATTGACCGGTCACGCTGTGCGTTACGCAGTTCGAGGGTTAACGCTTGCCGACTTGTTTAGTCAGCGACTGATGGTGCTGCGAGGTTACGCGCAAACCTCAATTTGCTTAACTTCAATCAGCCGCTAGTTTCCGATTTGTGAGAGTGAAGATGATCAGAGGGGACTTTGTTTCTATCATTTTTCGGTTACAATCAAAATCAGGGCGGGTTGCGATCACAATATGCACGTTTTGACACCTAGCAATCATCCAAAATAAACATACTTCAAAAGTAAAAGCTGTCTAAACATGATTAATTAATCACAAAATCGCCATTTTTCTTATTGAAACTGAAATATGATAGCAGCACAAGTTACACAATTGACCTGCAGGCCTCAGAGTAGACAATACGCCGCTTACGTGAGCTTAGTGTAAACACGCCCTTACCGTACTATACTGACAGAACGTGCGGTGCACGCATTTTAATGTAAACTTCAACCATAATAATCTAACGTTTTTTAATAGCAGAGTGCCAGTGTTATATTCTGACGCATGTCAATTAAACAATAGGTATGTAAACTTTCTAATTTCATATTTATCCATATCCGATACAACCGAGTACTAAATACCATCGTAAACCTTCTAGAGATACTTATTCGTATTCCCTCGGTGTGGTCGCGGAGTGCACAACGACGGCTTGACACGATAAATTGTCAGGCTGGAGCTCGAGCCATCCATCATCGGAGCAACTTGGCCTACTTTCGTGCCGCTGGGTAGCCACATAAATGGTCTGTTCTCACGTCCGTCGGGCAATATGAACAATTACTGTAAACAAATGTGCGATTAAAAGTTTTGTACGTACCTTACCTACATCTTAGGACTAACAGTTCCCCCTTCCCCCGCGTCAATTTCGAACTTCCCGAGGGAACTCTTTTTTTATAAACATATTATGTATATCTTGAAGTATCATAATTGTGTTTGCCGGGTATGTTATAACTTCCTGCCAGTGAAATAATTTTTAGATTCGGTTCAGTTTACCTCTTACATACAAACAAAGATTCTCTCTAATATGTATTCAGTCACAAGAACTTTTGTAAAGGACTCCCTTTTATAATCTAGGCAAGAATTAAGAAAAGGTTTTGGAAATCAACCCCTAAAAGAGTGAAAATTACCATGTAAATCAGTATTTGGGCTATTCTTTTCAAATTAAGACTTAAATCTTAGGGATTTAACGGCCGCACTCAGAGTCGACTTTAATGATTACTTAGTTAAGTATAGATTTTTAAAACAAAACTGCCGCAATTAGAGACGTTCAGTAAATTAATATTAATTGACATTTAATCAGATGTAACTTTATTAGTTAAACTTGTCTGATTGCGGCAGTTTTGTTTTAAAAATCTATACTTAACTAAGTAATCATTAAAGTCGACTCTGAGTGCGGCGGTAAGTAATTTAACCCGCTGAGTGGAAAGGGCGAGTGGGGAACGGTTGTCTATACTAATATTATAAAGAGCAAAAGTTTGTGAGTTTGTGACGTTGTAGGGGTAATCTCTGGATCTACTGAACCGATTTTGAAATTTTTTTCACTTATAGGAAGTTACAGTGATCCTGAGTGACATTAGTTTATATCCCGGAATTCCCGCGGGAACTCCGGAGTTGGTGAGGTTGTTATCTATGGATCTACTTATTATAGATAGGAAGCTAAAGTGATCCTGAGTGACCTATAATACTTTTTATCCCAGAATTCCCGCGGGAACTCCGAAATTACCGCGGGTGAAACCGCGGGGGTCAGCTAGTTGTTTATAATTTTGTCTTGTTTAAAGTCGTTGGCCTTCACGCGAGGATAAAGGAGCGATGCGATGTGAAATCGCGAGCACGTGTGATCCAAACTGGTACGAGGGCGCTGGGCGATGCCACGTTGTGTATTAAATCAAGTATATAAATATATACAACTGTTCCTTGCAACCTGAACAAACATTTTTACTGCAATATTATTTATAACATCAGATATTTCGGTTGAATTAATAACTTTGTTACCGGATACAATGATGGCTATCGTTTCTAGCTCGACGGTTCTGCGTTAATTTAATCGATTCGTGCAATTAATAAATAATTAATAAGAAAATAGGTAATAGATCGTTTGCGCCGCGGCCTTGCGGACCCACCGTCTCGCCGTCTCGCGTCTGTTAACCGACCGAAAACAATCTGTGAAAAGATATTGCGCCGTAGGTCAGTGCATTGCACCCGAGTGGAACTAGCGCAGGCGCGTATAACAATGCGCACTATACTTATTTGAATTCAATGTGATCTTATGTTATATCCGCGCTAGCGAATCGTGAGCCGCCATCGCCGACGATTATGTCGCGCCATAGGTATATGACACATACGTCGGTTCATTGATACTTGTGCGACAAATCTATACATATAATAACACTAACGGGGCCGTGTCTGTACATAATTTCATTTTATTATTAACGACTATTTCAAAAAATGCGTGAGTGACGTGAAACACTTGGTTGGAATGTAGTTTTTGCACCTCGTAGTTTCCGAGTTAAGTTAAAGCTCTTTCGTTCCAAAAACCACTAACCACCAATAAGCGCGCATCTTCTATGGCGCACCGATGACGCCGCGCGCCGTGACGGAAAATGAATCTTTGCTTCCATACGTACCTATCGTGCGATAAGGTACTACGTTCCAAAAATTCTTTGCACAAATCTGAAACATGACACGGAAACTATACTGAACGAATTGGAATCAAACTTTGTGGGTAATTGCAAACACATATTTTTAATTTTTATCCCAGACCAACAAAGAGTTCCCCGCGCAACGTTTACCTACGCGAGTGAAATCGCGGACACAGCTAGTTATGTATATTGTATTCTATTGCTAGACGTTTTTGTACATAATTTGTTCCAGTTCGTATTAAAAGGCTCAATGGAACAAGTGGAACATCTAATTAATGTAATTACGGCGATGGCGGCTTTCTATATCGTGTTATACCTTCATTATAACCTTAAACCTATTATATAATTTGTGCTTTATAACATAATGATTAACAACAAAACTTTGCTAGTAGTATCATAAAAACTCATACGCAACATAAATGTAACACATGAGGAGGTCCCAAATGTTTGGCTCGCTCCGAGCGGCATAACACAGTTTACACGCGGTCATTGTCGTGTAACCTCCCACAGTGAAAACATAAAAACAACCGACATATTTTAGCGATTAGTAGCATTAAATTTGCATTTTATCTCACTAAATTATTTTCAACGTATCTATCAAAAATATACAAGCGATAAATTGAAAATCTTATTCAACTATAAACGTTTTATACCGTGGAAAGTTATTTGTTTTAAAATATGGTCTTGACCTAGATTTCTTTCAATTTTTGTCTCAAAAATAACACGGTTGCAAATCTACGTTATTTTAATAATATCAAATGTTTGATAAACACTTGTTTGCAATCTATTTACTTGTTACTCAATAAGAATTTGCTAACGTTTGACCAGATTCAATAGCCAGCTGAGTTAGGAAACAAGTTTGTGGAGAGTGTAAAATAAAATTTGCATCAGTGAGCAGGTTCGCAAAGTCATCGGTGAGCGCTTTAGGGCTTGAGTCTAGGCGTTGCGGGGCGCCGCGGTCGCCACGCGTAGGAAGTCGCAAACCGCTTCCCCCACCTTTTTCACCACCCTATGCCACGAAACACACAAGTCACAACGCTAAAAAGCGAATTCGGTATGTATATGTTTTATCGAAAATTCTACCAAAGGGCACTACAAATTGTTCGAATTTGCTAACAATTTGCACTAGTGTTCAGCGTTTTTGATGAGCGTTAAAATATAATTTTATTATGTAACTAACTGTGCCCCGCGGTCTCACCCGCGTGAGTTTTGGGATCAGGAACCTTTGCGGACGCAGGCAGAACAACCCGCCAAAGTGTCATCACAATCGGACCAATCGTTTCGAAACGCATAGAGGACAGATATACAAACATTCATTTTTATTTATAAAGATGATTTATTATGATAAAGACGATATAAGTGAAATTTTGAAGTTTATGAGCTTTGATTTCGACTTTCAGAAATAACACTCAACGAAACCGAGGCGATGTTTTCAGGGCCCAGGCATTACAGTGATTTAACGAACACAAGCCTTCGCCACCGATCTGATGGTATTCTAAGAGTAGACCACACCAAATCGGATTATACAAATACAATGAGAAATAATGACCAGCTTATTTTATTATATAGGGTGTCCTACGTATATGCCACATGGAGGGAAAGTATCTTGAATATTGTAGATGGAACATGTTACTGAAAGAAAACATTTGAATTTTAAAAACAATTTCAACTGCATTGATAGATATTTAAATAATTCACCCGGTAGCTTTATCATACCGATGATAAAGCTATTGATGATTAATTTTTTTTAAGTAACGGGTTCGATTCCCGGTTCAACCATGTAATTGTTATTATCTATGAATATGAATGCAGTTTAAATTGTTTTTTAAATTCAAATAATGTCTTTTTTCAGTAAAATGTTCCATCAGCTACAATATTCAAGGTACTTTCCCTCCCATTTGACATATCCGTGGGACACCTTGTATATAAGATGGACATTTATTACGTATTGATTTTATTTGAACGATATTGATCCATCTTTAATTTTGAAGACAATGTTTGACCGAACTTGAACTCCGAACTAAAAGAAAGCTAAAATGAAATGTGTGTTGTATTTTACTGTTTGGTTTTGGTAAATTCGTTCTTAAATTGCGCGAATGGCCTTCTGATATAAACTACATATTTATTTCTCGGTTTTTGTATAAATCAAACCAATTACGTATCAATATTATAAGATATCAAGTTATTGCCGAAGTTCGTTACCGTTACGTGAAATCATACTAGCGAATTACACGTCATATCAACAGTGATACTACTGCTAACGAAGCGAAGGTGGAAGGTGGCGTTGCGTTGCGTTGAACAATGCCCAGTGTCGTCTTGTGGTTGTCCGTTGTGTTATGTGTATCGCTGGAGTCGCGGTAACACGAGGCGCCCGCAGTTCGGGTTACATGTTTACTAAACGACCGCTGCGATCGCGATGCGTCCGCGCCGACTCGCCTGTCTTATTTTCATAATAACGCCGACTGAATAGCGCATTGGCGCGGCAAAACAAGGAAAGACTCCGTTTCCTATTGACGAAGTTCTGCGAAATTTTCACTTTTTGTGTCATCAAGAAATTGTTGCGATATTGTAAATTGTGATAAATATTCACAATTGTACATTTCATTCAGGGGCCTTTATTTTTATTTTATTTTTATTTCGTTTAATCACCATCTCGTTAAGTCTTATTATAACAAATAGAACTTTAAAATTTCTACTTAACACGCACTGTATAAAGCCGAAGTTTCAAATGACGCAAAGTAAGATTGTAATAAGAATGAAATAACATTTTTAAGTAATACAATCGTATACCCAAATTGTATTACTTAAAAATGTTTTTAAAAAAGTTAGAAATAAGCTCGCAAGCTTAAACGTTCTAAAAAAAAGATAACTTCCATCTAGCTTATTGGGAAAGAGAGCATAGATGTGACAAAGTAATAGTTAACTGAATTTTCATATGTTACTTTTATCCTGGTATATAGTACATAAGTTCCGGGAATCTGAATTATAACGAAATAAAATTCTGAAAAGGACTGAAGCCGCGGGCGATATCTTATTAAATATTATTTAATAAGAAAGTTGAAGTTACACAAATTCTATGCCGATAAGAGGAATATTTTCAATATCTAACAATAAGTTTGTGTACTATGTTTTTACTGTTATTAGGTACAAACATACGTACTAAATAATATTGTTTGTCTGTATGTAGATAGTTCAAAAACCTAGTCGGGACTAACGATCCTAGTCAAAGTGCGAGTTGGGTATAGTATGGGTATGTAAGTATATAGGATCCGTTAGATTTTGCACGTACAGCTAGCTGCTAGCTTACATTTTGTAAATAATACGGAGTTTGCCTTCAACCTACAATGTAATATTGTTTGATTCAATGTTCTCACTCTCGGGAGGTTCGCCCGATGGGTGTCAAGACAGGACATTCAACCGCTGATTAGTGGTGCTCCTATTGGCTAGGTATGACAGTAGTGAGTCTTGGAGGCACGATGCTATCTCCTCGCTATTTATTGGCGATGCAAATTACGTGCGTCCGCCGAGAGCCGGTCACACGACTCGCGACCCAGCGCCGGTGCCCGGTACCTACTCACATACACTGCACCACAGAACAGATGGAAGGGACATCAACTCAGTTTAGTAGGAAAACAGATGAAAACCAGTGTCGCCGGGCGATTTTCGTACACAAAACTATTCGTCACGCACAAAAACAAACGCCGTGCAACTATGCAATAAACGCCGTGTTTAAAAAAAAAATCACCGTGTTGGTTATATTGAGGAAAATACTTGTAAGGAAAGTACTTGGGATGCCTGCAAAAGAAGTTTTGGGTAATTTAGAGCAGCTAACTCCCTTTGCAACCTTGGCGCGCCTATTCCGCCTACATCGCCTCTCTAGTTAATGTATTATTTTCTCTGTGCACTGCACCGACCGGTGACCAGTGACCACTCACGTTAACTATACCTACCTAGTTAAACGACACCGCGAACCAATTACGTGTAACTTCATGTTTTTTATGGTCAGATAAGCGCTCTGAAATATACTAGTTGCGCTTGCGCGTTTTTATCCGCGTGAATTTTTGTCATAACATTTCTAATATTGACTAGCTGTTCCCTAATAGTAACTTTGATCGATGTTTTAATAATAGTGTATTTTTTTTTGCGGTTTACGATTTATGACGTATTAAAAAAAACTACTTACTAGATCTCGTTCAAACCAATTTTCGGTGGAAGTTTGCATGGTAAGGTACATCATGTATTTTTTTTAGTTTTATTATTCTCTTATTTTAGAAGTTTCAGGGAGGGGGATACACATTTTACCACTTTGGAAGTGTCTCTCGCGCAAACTATTCAGTTTAGTAAAAAAATTATATTAGGTTTGATGAAAAAAATATTTTTGAGTTTCAGGTTAGGGACCCCCAAAATTTATTGTTTTTTTTTTCTATTTCTGTGTGAAAATCTTAATGCGGTTCAGAGAATACATCTACTTACCAAGTTTTAACAGTATAGGTCTTATAGTTTCGTAAAAAAAGTGGCTGTGACATAGGGACGGACAGACAGACAGACAGACAAACAGACATGACATCCATAAGAGTTCCGTTTTTTGCCATTTGGCTATGGAACCCTAAAAACAGTAGCTATCGTATTGCAAGTTGGAAATAGGTACATCGAGCACAGCTAACACTGAGATAAAAGTATCACTACATAGGGATTCATTTTTATATATACAATAGATGTGAAAAAACTGAACGTGCTTATTTTACAGGTTATTTCCTGCATGATAGCATACTATGTGATAGTAAAAGTTATAAATAAACATAATAATATTATGTTTCTTTTATCTGTTGTCTAGACTCGTAAGTTAGACTGATAAGGTGTAGACTGTACATTCCCGTTTAAGACATGTATTTTTTTCTGTTCAAAAACTATTCTAGAGTCTTCTACTGCTGGTTACTAATTATGATAAATGGTGTACCTATTTACAAAGAGATAACTTCAACGCACTCCAGTGCAAGTTGTACAACTATTTTGTATTGAACAATGGTTCAATACAAAATGTTGCGCTTAATATTTCGTTAAATTATTATTTTTCTATTTATTTCTTTGTTAACTTTGTAGAAGCTCGTAGTCATGCAAGCATCGACACGTGCAAATAGCAATGTTTTATTTAGAGCGGAAAATCGTTTCCTAAGTTTGACTTCAATGGTATTGTATTGTGTGTTACGGCTGCAATGAGTCATCCTTTAACCATCGACACTCGCTCACTGTTCAGTGGCGATGCGATAAAAACTCTATTACCTGCTAATAAAAAGGCATTATCAAAACCTTTACTGCTTTCGACTGTCGAGCAGTAGGGCCAACTACTTTCAAACGCATTAAACGCTCACCGCTAACGTAATTGTATGAAAAAAAAAATGGAAATCACGCTCTATGCTGTTTTTTCTTTGTTAATGATATTGAAAATTGCTTTGATGATGAAATGGTGAATATAGGTAGCATTTATTGAGGTAATAAATATATCTTTCTGGTGGTTCGATGGTACGCGATCTTTTTTTCCCATCCTGCGTTGATTAATGTGGCGTGGTGTTGTGTCAGTGTGATTCCCGGCACAATACAGTTAGCTTCCCGTGTTTGCCACTCGGATGTTAGAGCGAAAACAATTGTTTTTGTTCCGTTCGTTGCGGACAATGATTTTGTCTGTCCCGCTTTGACCCGCAGCGTCCCGCTCGCCGCCGCCCGGGGCCGGGTCGTTGCACCTCGCTGCTTACAATCGCTTTACAATTATATAGTAATCATAACAAACGGCTTGTATAAATATAATAATATGTAACTCATACTTGTAAACAGACAATCACGCACGACTGCGCACGTCATGCGTGTACGATGTACCTTTCTGTTGATATTTTTTTAATACCAATTATTTAAATACTAAATGAATACTACTTATGTAAATACTACTTTCGGAGTTTCCGCGGGAATTCCGGGATAAAAAGTACGCTATGTCCTTCTCTGTACCCCAGACAACATGCATGCCAAATTTCATCCAAATCCGTACAGCCGTTTTTGCGTGATTGATTAACAAACATCCACATTTTCACATTTATAATATTAGTAGGATAATTTAAATATATGTATATCATAGCTTTAATTAAATTTGATGACGCTATCTTCGAAAGCAGATTAACATCCTCGAAATGTACATGTATCTAGGTATAAAACGAATAGTTCAAAGCAGAAAATTTTGTAACAACGTTGAACGTTGTGTTATAGGTATATAGGTTTGTTCATAGAAGTGGTAATATCAGATGCTATTGAGATCAAGTCAACATCTCTCCGGCTTTCCACTTCGTTAGAAATTGGACATTACAGTCACCATTGGCAACTTCCCTCGACCGCGGCGGCTGGCGCAGTATCTTGAGAACATAGTTCACTGCCGTAGACACGCGCGATGCTAGATAAACTTAATTAGCAAAATTATTTCTATTAGTTTCTAGTAGATATACTAGTTGTTGCCGGCGCTCCGCCCGTGTGGAGTTCATTAGCGCCACTGTTGCACCCAGGCACCCTGGGTACTTACATTTAAAACTCAAATTGTCATCACTCTTTTTTCCATGGACCGATGAGATGCAACAAAACAAGTTAGATTAGAAAGGCAACTGCTAAAACCCCATTAATACTGTTTTGGACAAATCGTGGACAATAGCAAGTGCTGTAAACTAAACACAGTTGCCGCCTGTGTATTTCATCAAGTTCAACGTCGACTATTGTCGCTGAATATAATAATAATTAATTTGTTATGTGTTAAGCAAAACTGCAGTAATTATAGTGTATGTAGGTATCTCTAGAGCGAATAAAGCAACGGGCGAGGCGTATCTTTCTACATCAGTAAACAAATACTGTTGACCTTGTGTCCCCGTATCGTTTTATTGTTAGCCACAATAAGCGCTGAGATTATGCCTTTATTTTCCGGCAAATTATGTACCTAGGCATTGGTACTCGCTAGTATGTAGCAGTAGTTTAGCCCGTTGCCCGCGGTTTCACCCGCGTGAATTTCGAAATTACCTCAGTAGGGGTAGTTTTCATGGGAAAAACCTATTTGTTCCTTATGACCAAAGGTAAAATGGACGCAGATAAACAATAACATGTTAACCCACAAAATTAAGTTATTGATTCAGAACGATTTATTGAGAGTTAGGGAACGTTTTTTAATAAATAATAATAATAATAATAATAATAATATAATAATAATATATTAATACTTTTAAAACACGATTTACTCAAAATTTCTTCAGTGTGGGTTAACACACTATTGCTTATCTATGTCCAAATATAAAATCTTTCAGTGGTTATAGAGTGCATATGAGATACTCTTACGCCGAGTAAGACACGAACTTATTTTAGTATTTTTGTATGTGCCTTAAGGACTTAAATCTAAAATTATTAGTGGGATAGTGTTTTCTCTAGTTACTAATTTTTGATTATTATGTACATAATTATGTGTGTAATTTACCTACTCTTTAGTCTTTACCTATGCTGACTTACAAACTAAACACGATGCAACAGTAGGGCTGCACTGTGCACTATACCAAATATCACACAGGCGTTAGGCGTAGTCATGGTTAGTTTATAATGATCATAACAGGTCGAATGAACGTAAGTATTTTAAAGACTAGGCATTGCACTGTGTATTTTGTCAGCCTTGATTCTCATGTACTACTGTAATATAATATGTCCTAGATCATGTGCACCGAAGGATAACTAGTGGGATATCTAAAAATGAACTCCAATCATCCGTTAAACTAAACGTGGCTGTATAAATAACTAAACACGTTGGATTCTCTTCAGTGTTATTTTAGGTTTCATAAGATAATCAACAGCCAACTAATTACTGTTATGGCCAACTATAAGGTATCATTATACCATCCGCCCTGAACTTAAGTACCAAAATATAATTAGGTTTTAAAAAGTGAAATTACGATTTCATACAAAAGCTTATTTCTTTTTATAGGCGATCGAAGCAACACCTGAGGCTGATGAAAAAGTGATTGAAGAAGTTAAACCTGAGGTTGAGACTAAAGATGAAAAGACTCCCGAAACGCCAGTTACAGAACCAATTACGAATGGAAGTAGCACGCCCGAATCGCCGAAAGTTGAAAGCCCAATAACGGAAGCTGAGCATGCAGTTGCGAGTACTGAAAAGGAAAGACCTGAAGCAGAAGCTGTAGTAGAACCCGAGCAGCTGCCTGTCAACGGACTTTCCTTAGAAGAACCTAAAAAAGAAACCTCAAATGCGACTCATATTGAGGAAAGAAAACTAGAGGAATCGACCACTGAAACTACAGTACTGGCTCCAGTTCCTGAAATTCCTGTTAAAACAGAGGTTTGTGTTCAGCAAATGCCTTTGATAGAATCCACGCCACCCCCGCTCCCTGCTAATCCTCCCCCTTCCTCAGTGGCTTCCTTCGCTGCTACTACCATGGCACCAGAGTTGACAAACGCTTTGCTAGCTAACACCACTGAAACCGCTGTTCCGCTACCGCCTGCTATCCCAGACACTAATGCCGATAATCTAAATGAAATTTCTGATAATAACCAAATTAAGTTAAAAACCGAAGTCACCTCGAATGAAAACATTGACGATATAAAGGAAACCGCTGAAGAGATGTCCATCTCCATCGAAAAGAAAACTGACTCTGATAATAATGACGTAATCGATGTTCCCGTTGCTGTTGAACAACCCAATTTTAATCAAGAGTCTATTAATATTGAAACTGATTCACCTGTTAAGGATGATGTTGTGGAAGTTGTAGATCAAATTTCACCTAAACAGGATCTCGAAGAAGCTAATGAGGCGGTCACAACAAATTCCAACTCCTCAAATGTACCAATTTATGACGAGAATGAAACTATTGTGGATAATAAAGCTCAAACGCCAGTGCCGTCTGAATTCACAACTAATACAGCAGAGTCAATTGACGCTGTCGTAGAGAAATATAATGAAGTTTCTCTAGATGAAAATGCCCCTAAAGTTTTCAAAACCGACATTCAAGAAAGCGTCGATATGAAATTAGAGAGCCCGGAATCTGTGGAAGATATACCCCTGCCACCTCCTCCTGCCGACGACGATCAAGATATGGATCAAGGCAGTGACTTTCAAGAAACCAATCACATCATCGATTCAAACCACACAAATGAATTAGAAAAGACTGACATCCCAAACGACGTCGACGACAAATTGATCGAAACTGAAGAGACAGCTTTTAAAATTATCACCAAAGACTCGATAGATACCGTGACCGAGAAAACCGAATGCAACGGCAACCTGGAGAGCGTCGAGTTAACGTTAGAACAGTGCACGAAGGAATCGCCGGCAAAAGTAAACGGCACCGACGAAGACGTGGATATAAAATCGTGCAAGGCAAAGGCACCCGAGCTTTCCGCAGAGTCGGTGTGTATAGCGGCTGGTGGCGACGCCGCGCCGCCCGCCAGCGCGCCCGCCCGCGCCTCCCCGCTCGCGCCCCCGCCCGCGCCCGCTGACGAGCCACAGGTGAATACCGAACGGAAAGTCTTGCCTTTGTAGTGGATTAGTACTATATATATTTGAGAGGCGTTCCGACGTCTTGTTAACAAGTTCGTATGTAGTTTATGTGCATATCTCTACCAGCATGCGTGGAACGTCAATAACGGGAAGAATCTGAGTGCATTCGACTTGAACCGATCCTACAAACTCTATACTAAATTCCGGCCCCTGACCGCTCTCCTGTCCTTTCCATTTTATCCATACGCTTTATTATCATACATTATTGTAGATATATTACTCCAGCATGTTATGTGATTCATTAGATACTTTTTGCTTTAGTGCTAACATCCATTTTGTATATAATAAGAAATGTAACTGAATTGAAAATAGAATTAGTCTTTTTGTTTATAATTGAATCTGTATGTAACAATATTGTAACTTAATAGCTCTTAAATTGTGTAATTAATACGATCCATTAAAGAAAACAATTTAAATTACGATGTTAATTTGTTTTTAACTTTTATATAAATAATTGCAGGACGCTCTTGCAACATCTGAAAAATTGGCAGATTTAATCCCCGAAATTCCAGCTGTACCCGAGTTGAATACTGAGACGGTAAATATAGCAGAATTATTCATTGTCAATATTTGAGTTTTGCATATTTTATTGGTATATTTAGAGACGAAGAGTGACACAATAATCACATTAAATTCAGATTTCCCACGTGAATTCCGTGATTAGAAGTACCTATGAACCTAGTACCTAGAAGACTCAGGAACACTGTAGCATTCTATTGGTGAAAGAATTTTCAAATTCTGTTCAGTAGATCCAGACAACCCCCTTCAACGCACACCTCCTTACCTCTTTATAATATTAGTAATAGATATGACGTGAAAACGTAACGGGCTGTAAGTTTTTCGAATGATCAAAATGGATTGGAATGTCATCTAAGCATCCCGTCGTCTACGCCATCACGTTAATCGGATAGCCCGCCGCGCCCCTGGTCACTCCCGGCGCGGCGCAAACCCCCCACGACGCTCTCTGAATTGCCTTTGTCTCCATATTAAGGAAAATTACATTTTGGAATAGATATCAGATGCACGCCTCATAAGGGATATTTGGGATGGGCACTGAACCTACGTAATATTTATTGACTTCTTTTTAATTTTATTAACAATACTAGTAATAATAGTATCTATGCAATAACAACCTGACTATTATTGTTTTTAAACCATTTTAATAAATATTTTTATTTCCTTTTTTGTGTAGTATAGTATGTATATTTTGCGAATTTTCCTTTCGATTACTTTAAAATTTTGAAAAGCGCGTTTAGAATTGATCTATGTGATAGATATACAATAAACGAAATGCACTTTAGGAAATTTTGCAAAGTGGACATTTTGCACAAAACCCTGTACAACCCTTGCAAAAATTTGAGCTTCCCACGTAACGGACTTGTTTTCTCGACTGAAAATTTGACTGGTAGAGAATGCCACTGTAGCATTAAGTCCGCCTTTTGTACCTTGTTGTGCAATAAGCTTAAATAAATAAATAGGATAGGCGTTCCTGAATATAATGAAGTTTCGGTGTTCAGTTGCAGGAGACGACGAGCGAGATGGCGGTGCCGGCGGCGGGCGGCAACTAGGCTTCGCGCCGCGCCAGCACACGTGTGTCTAAATGAGCCTTTTAATTTATTTCCATTTAGTACTGTGGTGTAATGCCGAACTAAGTTCGGTCATTTTACGTCAGAGAAGTGAATTTCAGTTTCAAATGTGACCTACATTATTATATATAGAATGATATAGTATAAGTTTAGCGTGCTTTGCTTCTGTAAAATTAAGATTTTATACATTTTATTCGCTAGGATCGATTTTTTTTACGATTATTTACATTAAAACATTAGTTAGATGCCTGGTATACGGTGCGATAAGTTGGTGCCATTATTACAGGGGTATTAGTTTTGACGTCGTGGCGTGTGACTCTCTCCTAAAATTTTACTCTTGATGTAACTTAGTAATTTTACTTTATTTACGAGAAACGTGATAATAAGTTCTGTAAAAAGTGTTTATGATCTTGATGGATAGTAAAGCTAGCTAGAAGGTTCCCCTATAAATTTTATTTCGATGTCGTGTATTATAATAAAATTTAATTAGTAATAAATGTACTAAGCCTCATTACTTGCAGTTTGCGCGTATCGAGCGTAACATAATGTCCGATAAATGTTTATTACATTTTTCAAACCGTCTACTTCAACACTAAACTAATAAAAAAAAACCTGAAGGCGATAATTCGTAATTATTTTTAATGAGACCTATTCTTAGTAAAAAAAAAACTATATTAAATTAGTTGGGGAACAGATTGAGAGCGTATATTCAATGGTAAGTCTAAGTGTGTAAATGTGTATCGCGAGGGCCGGCGTCGGCCCGCGGGGGGCCCCGCCCGGGCCGTGCCGAGACGCAGGCGACAGCGCAGCGTATTGCGTAGGGCAGAATTGACATGTATACCTACGCGATGAAAATAAAAAGCCGAAATGAGGGGGGTATTAAAGTACCTACATATATGTAAAAACTGTTCAAAGATTTTTCATTGTTTACCTGCTGCAACCGGGATTTAATCCGGTAAAATATAAAAATAACATTCAAGTTCAAGAGATTCTATTGCTTAAAATTAACATATTATCTAAAATTTAAGGAAATAGCATTATAATTTATATAAATTTTGTTTTTTTTTTATTTTTTTCAAAGAATATTTCTGTGGATTTAGCCTATTAGTAATAACCAGCTGTCCCCTGCGGTTTAACCCGCTTTCGTAGTTCCCGTGGGAATTCCAGGACAAACAATACCTAAACCTATATTGGTAAAACCGCATGAAAATCCGTTCAGTAGTTTTTGAGTTTATCGCGAACAGACAGACGCGGCGGAGGACTTTTAAAAATTAAACTATCCTTATCTAGGCTTTTTAGATGTGGAAGTTTCCTTTCTTAAGTTATCCTATGTTACTACAGTATTTAAGTATACTTTCTCCCCAAACGGCCTTTTATTGGTCACCGTGTATATAGATCACGAGCATACGTGCACGCGGCGAAATGGCACTGGTACAGGCCTTCACGTGCCAGCTGATGCTCTCACCCGACAAGTTTCGTGTTGCGGAAAAGTGCTTTTGTATACGAGGTTGGACTGACATTCTGAGCGTGCATAGTGGCGTTTGCAGCTGTGTGTTGTGCTCTGGTTTATTTAAATATACGTTAAAAAATAGGCGTCGTCTGCATCTCGGTGGAGCTGAGCCTTGGCGCATGGCACTTCGCGATTGCGTCGGGAAATATGATATTCGTATACAATTAAATTAAAACGTCGAATATGCTCACTCGAGACATTTTCTGTATATACGATAACTGAAATTCTCAATAAATATGTTACATTATATTATCTACTCTATAAATAAAAAATAATTAACAATTGTGTTTTTGAATCGACATAAAATTGTTAAGAGTGAAAAAAAAGTTAATTATGCGAATAATGTTGTAATAATTTTATTATGAAATTACAATAGCATACGTTTTACTTATTAGGATGTATTTATTATGAAATGTCAGCTCTCTCGAATTGAATCGTATACGTACGTGCACTACATCCTTTGTCAAATATGAAGGTGTACAGCTATGAAGTAAATGTACTGAAAAACAATATCTCAACAACATTCTGATTTGAATATCGATCTCCAAGTTTTTAGAATAATATATTATACATTTATATGCATATACGAAACATACATACCTACATATTATTATTGTAATATTTAGACTAGTGTGTGTAACCGGCTAACGGCAGACCAGGGACACGAGTAATGCTGCCGTTAACTATATTTCCACCTTATGCATATACGATTAGGTTGTCCGTAGTATTTGATAATATTATACAATTTATTATGTCACATTATTTTATAACAAAACGGCAGTTGCGAATATCACATTGCCATTTTGTAATTTTATACGTTTTTAATAAAATTCGAAGTGACGCATTCGAAATGAGAGACCTATCTACTCCCAAGTATGTTATAGGCAGTGAACACAAGCGAGACATTCCATATCAACTAACATTTGCTATTAATCCCATATTGCGCTTGTACGGGTAGGAACTTATTAGCCCATTACTGTGTACGTAGCTTATCAACACGTTTACTACTAGTATCCAAAATAGAACAATGAATGGGTGAAATGACCAAATTTACGAGAAGAAAAAACCCAATAAATCCGAATCACTGATGTATTTTTTCAAATATTTGTTTGTAAATTGTGATGTTTATAAAGTGTGTAGATGCATAGATTTTTGATAACTGTATTGAAATCATTGCTCATTGCAAATAACTTTCCCCCTGGAACTGGCAACTGTAGATTTCAAAGATTCCTACTTTACATGCGTTTCATTAATTTTGCTCAATCTACTTATAATTATTTGTAATGTTTATTAAAATTAACATGTCGGGTATCAAAACCTTTGTATACTAACACGCAAAAGTACAAAATCATGCAACAAGTGGGATATTTTGACATCACATCGTGCAGTCCTTTGAATATTATGTATTATATTACAATTTAACGTTCATACTTATCTAATGTGGTTTTAATACAATTTATTTTGCTGATTCCGCCGAATGTGGAACAATTTGTACCTATATTTTATTAATATGATATTCAAAAATTGATGTGTGAATGTCTCTAATCAATAAATATGAAAGAAAAATATTGGCCTTTGATTTATGCCCCCAACTTCTGTCCAAATACCACAGATGAGAAGGCCGCCGTGCTGAGTATAAATAATCCTTTTCTCTCTAGGTTAATATTGCTCTATGAGGAATGTGGATTTAGTTACTATTCATATTTTCAGCAAAATCCATATCTTATTAACAATAAGTTATCGGAAATACGAGGTTTTCTTAGGTTTTCCTATGTAAATCGGAAGGTATAGGACGGATATACGATATACGGACCAGCTTATAAAATGTGTAAAATAAATAATCAAAGGATTCTTTAAATATACATAATACTGTATTTGTAATTTCCTAGGGCATGCAATTGGATGAAACTTCTAAATAGTAGGTAAGTACATAAAATATTATGTAACACTACTAGTATCCCGGCTTACCCCGTGGAAATTCTGGATCTCGATAACAGCGCCACCTACCAAGTCTAAACAATTAGCTACTTGACAAAAATTTTAGTCCGTCGCGTCGTGTAGATTAGTAATAAATATTGGACACGTATTTTTTCTTTTTTTACGTAATCAAAAAATAACGGCGATACATTGAGTTGACATTTCGCGTGACGTCACAACCCGGTGCAGTTTGTATGGGGCTTATACTGAATATTGACGTCACGGATCCCCCACCCTAAACTTAAATGCGCTTTGTTTGTTGTTTGTTTGTTTGTTGTTGTGTTTATTGTAAATGTTTATTAAATGTGTAAATGTTTATTTTCATTAACTTTAAAAAGCAAAAAATACGTGCCTATTATTTTTTATTTTCTAACTGACGGACTAATTATAATGGGGATGTTGCCTACTTTTAAAAATCAAAATTCTAATTAGTCCGTCAGTTAGATAATAAAAAAACAATAGACACCTATTTTTTGCTTTTTCAAATAAATTAAAATATACAGAGAATATAAATATGTGCTTTACATTAAAGTTTAGGGTGAGGGGGTCGTGACGTCACTAACCGCAAAAACCGCCATACAAACTGTCAGAATAGTGACGTCACGCGAAATTTCAACTCAATATATCGCCGTTATTTTTTTGATTACGTAAAAAAAGAATAAATACGTGTCCAATATTTTTTAATAATCTACAAGACGGACTAAAAAAAAAATTAGTCAACATCCCTATTTTGATGTTCATACCCTGGATAATACACAATTCCGGAACTACTCACAAAAATTTCATCAAAATAGGTGGTCCAGCTTAGAAGGAGTTCAATGACTAACATTGGTGCAGAAGATTTCTAACCAAATTTTTTATTATTTTATTTTCTCGGAAAATTAGCTCTTGTAGTATGTACTGTGTGTACAAACAATCAGCGGGGTTAGCCAAGTTGATATTCTATAATCGTTAACGCATAAAGAACTAGAATAGAAAACTTTGGTCAGCCAATCAACTCTAATTTCACGTGACCACTTGAAAAGTGACATGACGATTCGTTACTTATGTTTTCTATGCGTCAACGATTGTAGAACGTTTGGCTAACCCCGCAGATATATTTAAATGTTTTCTTCAGTGAATTACTCTTAGATACGTAGTCTACAATATTAATGCAGAATTTAGTTAAAAGTATTAGAGTGAATTCTCTCGAAAACGAACTTTTACTAAAGTGATATTGTCATATGATAATTTCACATTCCCATCTACCTTCTCCTTAAGTTTGTCATCTAGACACGCGGGCGCGTGTCAAGCCGAAGTTCTCAAACTGACAGAACTGACGAGCCGCACCGTGTGTAATATTACACGAACCATTTGGAGCCACTTTTCACCCCCCCATAATTAAAAAACTATTTAACATAAACATGTCAAATTTGGCTCATGTATTAAGACTCGCGAGATAAACATGTGCTCCAAATTTCATAAGCACACCTCATACGGGCTTTTAGATATTAACGTCCAAAAATCGTGATTTTTATCACTGACTGACCTATAGACCAAAATTATAACCGACTTCCAGATGACCTAGGAACTTGATATTTGGCATCAAGGTAGACTTTTAGGCGTAACCAAAGGGAAAAATCTGAAAACTGGAAAAACTTAAAAAAAAATGATAATTATCAATAATTAAAGTTTTTAGATTTTTCCAATCAAGAAGGTAATATAACAAAGTTAAATATTGTAGTATGCAACTGGCTAATCAGAATTTTTAAATATTCTTAATGATGTATTTTACGTCACTCCATTAAACTGAGTCAAACATTGACAATTAATACTTTCGTTATCAGCACGAATTTTTTATGGTTTATACGTATAAAACTAGCTATTCTCAAGTTAAAAGTAAATCAGCGTTTATTTTACGTACGACGTAATACGTATATAATTTATGAATATCTGTGAATATTTTCATCAGTTCACGGAAATATCCATTACATATTATTCACATTTGACAAAGAAAATTCTGTATGTAAAAATGATGAATAAATAATTCTTTTTCAAGAATAAAACTGCTCCTGGATAGAGACGGTTATTTGGCTCTTTCGTCCGCCTACGAGTGCGACGTATAATCCTCGAACAGAAACTGTACAGGTACTGTCTAGATGATTTTGACTCCAATATAGAGATATACATGTAGGCGAGTTTCCTGAGCGACATAGGGTAGGGTAGGGTAGGGGTTTTTATCCCGGAAATACTAAGGAAACTCCAAAATTAGCGCGGGTGAAACAGCGGGCAACAGCTAGTGTGCAATGAAATTGTGTATTGTGCAATAAATTTTTGACCTCCTCAAAAATTTCAGGCTACGACAGTACAGAAGAATCTCGTTACATTAACGGCATAATCCAGCAATTCTTACTTGGAATGGCAACATGGATTTAAAAGGCAGCTGTATAATTGCAGTCATGTAAACTGTGCAAGATTTAGCCGATATAGGCAAAGTTATGGAAGATGCTTCAATAGCTGCGATTCTACTTCGACTTCTAGGAGGCTTAGGTCCTCAATATGCTCCTTTATGCGCATGGTGACGTAATATATCGTGCTACTGGAGTTTGTTGCGCAGCTTTTTCTCTTCAGCCATAGCGCTAGGAAGCTGTGAAGGGTGGATATTTTATGGGTGCTGGCTGCTGTCATAATAACTGTAATTTTATTGACGTCATTATTGGCCAAATTTGATTAAACGATTTGACTATGACTTTGATTTTGACTTGTCGCAAAAGAATTGATGAAGTGAAGTCCGATCTCTTTTATCATTTTAGAAATAAAAAATAGTGTCACTTGGTTGTCTTGTAGATGATACGAAGTTAACCGGGTCTTCTAGTGTATTCTTTTAGTGTCGTCTTCGTCTTGATCGTCTTAAATATTAATTATTTACTACGTAGTGTAGCATTCTGCTACAATATCAACCTTTTTTATTATTATTTTTTTTGGGACGTCAGATGGAATTGAAAAATGAGAAGAGATTTTTTGACGGACAGAAAGAAAAGGAAGGTGTCAGGCCGAAACCGAATGGAGATTATTATACGGAGCTACCAATTCCGGAACAGTTCAAGACGTTAGTGAACAAACCGCCGACCAGCCTCAACACCACCCCAGTGGAGAACAAGGGCTAAGCTGCGAGCCCTGGTCGCGAGCTCACCTTCAATTATTATAATTATCTTCAGCACGCTCTAGTTCAATATTAGTTGATTGCAAAATTTACTCCTATAGAGACTGTTCAAAACAAGTGTCCGAGACAACATTCGCTACAGTAGGTACCTACATTGTACAATGAGTCGTGCAATCGAATTACTGGTGGGTGACACTTTTACGTTACACCAAATTATTTACGTTGGACTTTCCAGAGTTAAAACCTTAGATGGAGTACATCTTATCAATTTAGATCCAAGTTAAATCAAGGCACAAGAGAGCTCTATTGTAGAGTACAACCGCCTGCGCACGTTATACCGCCCTAACTTGGCCAAATTAACTATAAACAGAAAACGCGTAAAAAAAAAAAACCCGATACTGAATGGGCAATTCACTCAAACATTTTAAACATCCAAGAAAATACAGAAAACACAAAAAAGATAGTTTTACCACGGAAACGCAGAAAAATAAACTAAATTGACAAAAACCAATTTCTGTAAAAAGTTTTTCTTTTCCTATTCATTTATCCATTTCTGTTAATATACAATAATATTGTGACCTATATATCTAGACCCGCAGTAGCGTGTCAAGCCAAGTTCAGGCTAACAGAACTGGCGAGCAGCACCGTGTGTAACTTTTGACCCCGTCATAATTCAAAAACTATTTGACATAAACATGTCAATATGAATCACGTATTCTCAAATAGAAGCTCTGATTCTTCACTCGTTAGTACTTCACGCGATAGGAGCGATGCAGGATCAGGGAAAAAAAAATATAATCGTTTATACAGGTGCTGTCTGTCGACAAGAGTTGTAGTGTCATGTCTCCAAAATATTTTACTGCATGCGGTGTTTTCTTTAAATGTAAGCAAAATACGTTTTAATTATAAATGTAACTATTTTTATTCGTGTTTGTTTTATTTATTATTTGATCTATTGAATCTATACACGCTGTAGCATGATAAGCCGAGTTCAAGCTGACAACTGGCAAGCAGCACTGTGTGTAATATTACTTACTTACTTACTTATTCTGCATGTAATGTAAGAATCATCAATCAAAATTGATGACAGCCGGTCTTTGGATTTTATGGTCTTTACATATTTACGTATATGTTTATGTGTCTTTACATAGTTGGTATTATATTTATAAAACGAGTAGAATACCAACCTTGATTTGTTTTAAATCCAAACATATTAGTTTCAGTAGATACTTACTACCCCGTAAACGGATTGAAATACAATAGATTAACAGAGACCATTTGGTATTAATTTTATTATGAACAAGTACCTAATACCTACTAGTAATTTCTGTACAAAAAGTAGTGATATCCCATCAAAAACATAAATGTGAAAGTGGAAGCCGAAGTTAGTGCTTAGTTGTCGACTTCGCCGACAAAAGAATTGATATCTAAATAGGTGCCAAGTTCTGTAGATAATCCAGAAATATATTCAAAGGAGCATAGAACTCGGCTAGTTTTAACATTAGAGTTATCTTTAGCTAGTCAAATTATGTATCTTTTTTATATTATTATGAGCAAATTACTGTTTTTATACTGTAAGGTCAATAGATCTCACCCCTTCAATATTTAGTTTGCTGGTAAAAACAAGCCAATATCAAAAATATTTATACTATAGTTTTTAGCCAAATATAAGATAACTGGTGTGTGAAAACTAGCCAAGTTCTATGCTCCTTTGAATATATTTCAGGATTATCTACAGAACTTGGCACCTATTTAGATATCAATTCTTTTGTCGGCGAAGTCGACAACTAAGCACTAACTTCGGCTTCCACTTTCACATTTATGTTTTTGATGGGATACTACTTACGGGACACCTGTATATAAAGATTGCTGTCTTAGAATAGTGAAAAGTTGTTATGCTGCTGCAAAGATAAGAATGAGTCGAGGAAAGACTAGAGCTATGGTTATGGTTAGTAACCTGCCTAATAATTAGGATAATCGTGAAATCATCAGCATACTGAAATTCCAAATCTAATAGTTAGTTGAAATGGGATCGGTACCTACCCTAAATATAGGAAAATTTTTACTTATTATAAAAATACTAGCTGCGCCCCGCGGTTTCACCCGCGGTAATTTTGAAGTTCCCGTGGGAATCCCGGGATAAAAAGTACCCTATGTCCTTCTCTGTACCCCTGACAACGTGCATGCCAAATTTCATACAAATCCGTTCAGTCGTTTTTGCGTGATTGAGTAACAAACATCCACACTTTCACATTTATAATATTAGTAGGATAATATCAAGTTTTCGTGAGGATGCCCCGGGCAATGATGGAAGGCCGTATTATGGTAAATAGGAATTTCAAAATCATCGCACTTCATGAAGTGCGATGAATGCCGGAAAATTACCGGGAATTCCGAGATAAAAATTACCCTATTTCCTTTTTTTTTATACCTGACATCGTGTATGCAAAATTTCATCATGATCGGTTGAGCCGTTAAGGCGTGAATCGAACAACTCATATTCGTATTTTTTATAATAGTAAGGATTTTTAATTTTAAGCGTCATTAATTATGATCGCTCATCACCTGTTTAGTTCAGCTGGACGGCTGCCCCTTAGACAAAATCCCTAGCTGCACCCTAGTGAGCAGGGTTATTACGGGAAAAATCGAAATAGAGTACTTCAAGATATTTTATATTAAAATTAATTTATTTATAGTCGTAATTACTTCAGTAATGAATTTCATATTTTATAGTCAAGAAATTACTAATTTCTTAAGCAAGCTATATTTACAGTTTCAGTTACATAAAAAAGTTATATAACTAACATCGTATTATTTAGATTAAAGAGTCTAAAGAGCTGATATTAATTTAAAAATTCGTTAAGAGTTAAGTACTTACAGACTAGTAAATTACAGATATAACAACTATATTAGTACATAATAATTACTCATGTCGTAGGTATGTTGTGCCATTTTCATGTATCGTCTAGCCAGAGACTAGACCGTAAATTATGTTATAATAGGTAGTAAAATAATCAAAATTCAAAATTGTTACCATCGTCAGAGTCGTAATAAGATTAATTTTACCCTTTGATGTATATGTATAAGGTATACATCCATAAATTCTAACGAATTATGGCAAAGTCAAGATTAATATCTAATCTTATGAAAGTAAGTCTCCTAAGTAGCTACCTATACCGGTCATATAAATCTAATTCTCATGTTCCTATGGGTATCTATCTAACCACTATAATATTGTAATTACTTAGATTCTTAAATATGATTATGATTTTTATATTACGAAACTGGTTAGGTATGATATTCAATTTTCATTGCTATTACCGAATACCTCCGCGACTTGAGCAGTATGTAAGTACTGCCTATTGAAGTTATTATTTGTGTTAACCCGAACACGATGGAAAATAAACAAAAAATAATGTAGCGTTCTAATTCTTTGAATTCGTTACCCTTAGTTATAATAAATTAAATATCGAACGATGATTATGGTGGGTTCAATTGGCAATAAGTTTAGTTAATAAAAATAGTAAAACTACCTATCAGAAAGTACTTATCGGCGAGAAGTGGGCGGGAGACGGGCAGTGGAGGTGAGCGTTCATGCATTGTAAAGGGGCCCCATTAAACCTACACGGCACTGCTCCGTGTTCCCTACGGATATCTGGTATGCTGTACAACTTCTATGTTGGTGCAATTAATTGTAATAGTTTCTAGTTGGTTCTAGATGTGTCGCTCAGCTAATAATCTTGGTCATATCTTTCCCTGCCTTCAGTTATATTGTGTTATGTTATCATCATCAGTTAGTCAGCTATCATTATAACAGCAGATAACTATCTGCTGTTATCTGCTACTACTGTTCCTTCTATATTCTACATACTTTTTTGCGAGAATCGAAGGTGTCGCTTTGTGTCATTAAAAAAAATTGGAAGATTTTACTTTGGAGTTTAAACTATCGCAGTGGCAGTTTTTAAATGTGTATTGAAATACAGTTATTGTAAACTGGAAAGCACCAATAACTGCAGCTTTAAACCGTTAGCGAGGTCATTAATGCCATTAAGTTATAACTCTACTTACATTTAGGTATTGTAAATCTGACCTAATTTGCGAAAGTTATAAAAAGAGGAAAGTATTAAGTACCTATTAGACAACTAATCGAGAAAGTAAAGAATAATAGATCGTTCGAACAAGGCTCGCATCAAAAATCAGCGCTCGGTTTAGCATTAGCACGCGTTGCCGACCTGCACACGCTACGCTGCTACATATTGTAAATTTTTAACAACCTAAAAGATCGATAGGTGTGAAATTTTCTATTAATCAGGTGGTCAATATTTTTCTTACGCAGTCATAATTTCACATCGTCGCGCCACCTAATGGAACTCTCGCGCTATGTAGAATAGTAAAAACTTATTAAGAATCTATGCTGCAATTAGGTACCTAATTGAATTAAAAATTTCATGAGATAACATTATTAATTATTAAGACTAATAACCATATTCACATGTTGGGTCGTTCCTGATAATTATATCCATGAACCTCTACGGATGTTAGTATACCTAAATAATTTTATAACTGTTTAAAAAATAAACGACAAATAAAAGGAAATTGGCAACAAGGTTTGTTAATTTTCTCCGATTTCCTTTTATTTACGAAACTAAAATGCGGCCGGACGGGCTGCTATATTCTGATTGTGTTTTGTAACGAAACTTCTTTTCAATTTTGAGTATTTGCAAAACTTAAGTTGGTTTATATACTTGGAAGTTAGACCCCCATAATTGTAGTTTTTGTGTTAGTATCATCAACCCAAAAGTGTTTTTGAGTTTGCCAAAATATGGTTTAAGACTTGGTGAGTTTTATTGCACAAATTGGCCATTGCTTATCAGGGGCCACCCATTTTTTAAAACCGAATATTGCCATCAAGTAATTTTTTCCTTTAATTTTAGTCCATAAAGACACTGCATGTTTACAATTATAAAGTCAATGCATGTTTCTATAAATAGTCACGACACAATATACTTTTAAGCACCATATTGTATGTTTAACATCAGAAAGTATATATATAAGTGGAGCATCAGCATAATGCGACAGATTCGCGACGTTGTTTTCAGTCAGTATCGGCATTCGGAATACCGAATCTTCGGTAGGTATACACGTATTTCGGTAGGTATATATACTATAATTTGAGAGACACGGCAACACGAATTCTCACGAACTAAATATTTATCATAATAATATACTTTTACAATCATTAATTTAACTCCTCGCGCTAAACTTAAAATATTTTTACAGCAAGTCGAATTGTCGTTATTTTCTATAGAGAACTACTAAGATTTGATGTTAAGTACAATTGTGGTTTCTCTTTCCATTCACCTACAAACATACACTTTAATATTAAAAAAAAAATGTTATAAAGTCGTAATCTGAGATCTATTCCTCAAGAAAAGTAGCGCATTTACAGCTGTTAAGTAGGTATAAAGCGAACATACAATTAAATAAAGATCAATAAAGCATTGAGTATTTTTCTTGTAGGTATAAGCCGCATGTGAATGTAAGTACATGGAATGAATATTTGATGGCACTAATAATAAAAAAAAGATTACGATTTCCAACAAACACAATATTTAAAATTATTTATTACGATCTATCTATTTACAGGGCATACCTTATTGCTAATTCATTTATGCTGAGTGTATATGAATTCATATAAAACTTTAAAACCAAGTGATATACCTAATAATATCCTGCTGTTATATATATACGTACCTTAAAACAAATAAAGATAATTCAACGAATGTTTTAATGAATAAACAAAACCACAAAATTATTTGGTTGTGTTTGAAAACTCCTTGACAATCAGCCTTAAATATTTTATCTTTAATCAAGAAAGATCCAATAAGAACCGATCAATTTCAGCATTATATGACGTGGTTTATATATTTTGTACGATTTCATAATCACCTTGTATAGTACAAGTAGGTACCCACTTACGTAGAAGCGTAATTAGGAAACACAAATAAGTACCTAGCATTTAATATTGCGAGCGTTGCTTGGTAGATTTGTGCGTGACCTCAGCAAAAACTTTCGGCTTTGTTAATAAACGTGACTGGTGTAAGCATTTACCCATTTCAATTTACAAAAGCTTAACTAGGTGTTGTTAACATTTGATTTAAATATTTTATAGGTATTTTTCCATAAAAATCTATGCTCAAAGGTCAAGAAGCAAAACCTTAAACTTTGAATTTTTGAAGCTGGCGATAGGTGCGTGAGTATTTGCGTGCCTAAACTCTATCAAAATAGGTACCTACCTCTTGTAGTATACGACAAAAATTAGAGTAAACTTATGGAACAAGACTTCCCACGTGTTTTTAAATATTAGTTACAAATACATCTTACACTATTGATAAAACTTACATACCTAGTTAGGTAATATTAGAATTGTAAAATTTGCAATTTAAAATTGTACAATGTGAAATGTGAATGTAAGGATGAGGCTACATAGGAATTGACATCGGCAACGTAGCAAAACTTCTTCCAAAATTGCATCGCTGTCGGCGTCGGTCGGATATGTAACCAAAGCCTTATAAAAGTTAGAAGTCGGGATTTCAGAATACCCATTGGAAAAAATAAGCAGTAAGTAAAACTATCCAATTACTAGGTAAAACAGTACAAGTTACTGTCCGAAAACAGTTACGGAAAAACTATAGGTACCTACCGTCTCAACAGTTAATTTTACTGTTTATCGAACATTACAAATGTTTAGTATGATGTAACGGAACAGTAACTTTTACTTTTCCAGTAAGTAGACAGTAAGTACCTATTGTGCAAAAAGTTTTGCTTACTTATTGCGTACTTTTTTCAGTGTGCTTTTTGACGAAGACATCGAAATGCATCGGTAAATATTATATTCATGTGTGTGTAATTACAATAATATTGAATTATAATACATTATAATTCATAGGACTTGTTGATGTCATTTATCGTTTTAGAGTTCGGTAGCTTGGTAGGTACCGCAAAAGGTGTAAGTTCGGCACTGAAACTAATTGTTACTGTAAAAATGGATAATTAAACACTGGTAACAGAAATGGAAATATGTGGAAAGTGTGAGGGTGCACATTTGTAGATAAAATATTATAATTGAACGCCAAACGTGTGGACACCAATAACGGCATAATATGTTTACAATTATCTGTGTGTTATGACCCTAGACCCTAAAATTCAATGTTGCTTGAATTCAGTCAAACATCTAGAAGAATCCATAAAAGTTCAGATTGTAGTAACCATTTGTCAGTCAGATAGAAGAGCATACAAAATGAAAAGATTTGAAGTTCATAACTTATAGAGAATAAGGATTCATAAAGATCTATTGGCAATTAGCGGGCAGTGATAAAATGTGTCCCAGATATTTCAGTAACCATTCTCAAAGTCTTTAGTCGATTTATTAAATAATGACTATCTACTGTTGAGTTCGAATTAACGTTAAATAAGTACATATATGGAAATGAACATTAGCCCTTAGTGGACAGTCGGTGAGATTCTCTATACAAACATGACGTGAACGCGAACCCGACAGTTAGGGTCGGCGCAGATCAAGCGGAAAACTAATCGAGTACATCAGCTCAAGTGTCGATAAGCCGCGGGGAAACGCTCGATGTCTGCGTTGGATTTTGTATTCGCAAACTTTGCAGTCCTTTAATCGGTGACATCAAAAAAGTGTTCGAGCATGCTCGAGTATTTCAATGCCATACAAGTTTGCCTATGTAAGAATTTTCTTTTGACAATCTCGTGTATGATTGACATATGACATTTTCTCGCCAGCAACGAAAGAATGTGCTATAAATTTTATAACATGCAACACCAATTGCACACCAGTCGTTGAACTTTATTACTGTTGCATTAAGATATTTCTGATGCTGAACATAATTGAATTCTCCGCTCGATTCGCGCTATTCCTAAAACTTAAAAGCATGGGACGTATGGGTATACTGGAGAGGCGTGCGCGTGGCGCGGCGCGGCGCGGCGCGCGGCGTTCACACGATGATCTCCCTGATGACGCGGCGCGCGCGCGAGTTGGGCGTGGAGTAGCCGGACTCGAGCGACTCGTCGTAGCTGAGCGAGAGGTGCGGCGGCTTCTCCTCCGCGCCGCCCTCCTCGCACGCGCCGCCGCCGCACCCCGGCAGGCCGCTCACCTCGTGGTACGGGGACTCTGTGCGCCGACACCACAGAGCAAATAAATTAACTAGACAGGACATGTAGGCGGGGCAGGCGCGCCCGCGCCACCGTTGCAAAGGAAGTTAGAGCAAAAATGCTCTAACTTGCCCAAAACTTCTTTTGCTACCATCCCAAGTATATTTACCACAACCTTCCCAAAACTGTCAATTTTGAAAATAGCGACTAATTAAAAACATAACCATAAAGCATACAATACAATATTTTCTATCAGGCAAGCCACAGCAGGCGCGGATACTGTAGCGACCATCGCCATGTGGCAATAGGGCTTGTTATTTTGATCATTTTCAAAATGTTGTGTTCGTCATAAGGATCAGACAAGAAAGGATATGGCAGAACTAAATGTGGTACTATTATTTTTGACCAGTCAAAATCAAATAACTATTCTAAGGCACGTTCTTAACAATCCTTATGAAACTCATTTCAATAAGAGCTAGCTAGATAATATCAAATTTGCTGTTTTCATTTAAAACGCAGTGAGCGAACTGACTAAACACGAAGTTTTGATTACAAATTACCTACTTTTTAACACTAAAATACTATAGATTATAGTACTAGCTGTTCCCCGCGGTTTCACCTGCGATAAGTTGGAGATTTCCGTGGGAATTCCGGTATAAAAAGTATCCTATGTACTCTGTTCACAACGTGTATGAAAAATTTCATGATAATCGGTTGAGCCATTACGGCGTGAAAGCATAACAGACAGAGAGACAGACAGACAGAGTTACTCTCGCATTTGTAGGGATTTTAGTGTTAAAAAGTGGTTCGGTCGGATGTTGAGATCCGACCATACCTATGCTTTTTATGTCCAGAATTTTTAAAACACGATTTTCTCAAAATTTCTCCAGTGTGCACATTATTGCTTATCTACGTATATGTCAAAATATTGATAGAATACAAATATCTCACCGATGTGTTGGTCCATTCGTTTCTTGGGCTTGTGCACGGAGGCGTACGGGTCGGAGCAGTACTCCTGGCGCGAGGGGTTCTGGCTGGCGCGCATGCCGTAGTCGGCGGGCGCGGGCGGGTACGCCGCGAACTCGTCGAGCGCGCCGTAGCCGCCGTGCGCGACCGGGTCGTAGCCGTAGCTGCTCTGGCGCTCGGCCAGCGGGTGCGCGCCCGGCAGCGGCAGCCCCCCGCCCACCCCGCCGCCGCCCCCGCCGCCCGCCATCTTCATCTGCCACAGCGAGTCCTGCGAGTTCACGCTGCCGGCGTTGTTGCTGTTCGTGTAACTGTTCTCTATGTATCCCATGTTCCCTGCGGACGTTATACCGTGTGCAATTTTAATTTTAATCTCACGCGCAACGAAACTTCTGAAAACTGATGAAAAGCCGAACAATTAGTAAGGGGAAAAGAGTGAGGGGATCATGCAGAGATATGCTAAATTTTACCTTCTATGTCGACAGTTGTAGTTAGTCCTTAACGTATGCACAGTGAGAAATAAACGATTTTTTGATGAGAAACTACGATTATTATTATTATTATTATTATTGGAAACGAGTCACTCGATCGAGTGAAGACTTTCCCTGATGAAATGATTTTTGTTTGTAACTACTTACAATCTGAATTGCTCATGGTTTGTGCAGGATGCCCCTGAGCGTGAGGCGGCACGTGATAGGAGAAGCCAGTCTGTGTCGCGTAAATAGCGTTTTTCGAATCGTCGTTCATTAGCACCAAGTCCATCGAATGTTCTAAAGCCTTATTTTCCATTCCGGCGCTTGCGTAGTAAGGCGGCGGGGCCTGGTTCTGCGGAGCCACCATCACTGGCTTTATAGAGTCCATATCGTAATCCTTGGACTTCTTCTTTTTGTTCTTCAGGTTTCGTTTCCGACGACAGAATATGACCAGTAGAGTCACGAAGAATGTGAACACGAGTGCAGAGAAAAATATGGCGATCATCGTCGGCATAGACATAGCCGTGTCTTTAATGTAGGACGTGCCGACTGAAATTAAACAAAAACCCGTCTTAAAATCAATATCAAATGTTGTATCACAATTTAATAGTCCAATAGTACAGCACTCACTTTCGGCGTTGGTATATTTGCTGCAGACGTCCTGGTTGATGTGCAAGCACAGCTTGAGTCGTAGGTGTGGGTTGGGATCTTCCATTAGCGGATCGTTGGCGCGCGGGACGGACCGTGTCGGTTTGTGCGGTAGTTCTATCTTGGTTTCTTGGAGTGTGACGGAGGCCCCGGAGAGCCGGAGCGGCAGCGTGTCCACGACCTGCCAGCCCCCCGCGCCCCCGCCCCCGCCCCCGCCCCCGAGGCCCTCGCTCTCCGCGACGCCGACCAACGCCAGGCACGTCGGCCCGACGCTGAACGTCATCGTCTTTGTACTAGGGTCGTACGTCACTTGTTCAGGCGGCGGTATCTTGTCAACTTTCGTAGTCACCGTTATCTCGTTCGAGTAGTTGCTCTGACCTTTAGTATTGACTGCTTTCACCTGAATACAGAAGACGTGATAAATGCCAAGTAATACCTAAATTACTAAGGAACTCCCCATTGTAGGGTTATCAAATTTTGCATGCTTAGTTGCTTATACATACAATACATATTGCAATCCGTAAATTTACCTTGAAGATAAACGTCAGATGCTGGAAGCAGCGATAAAAAAAAAAGATTTTAAATTAATTGGTAGGTACCTATCCCATGTAATTATTTTTAAACTATTTATACTTATTTTTTCTTTTTTGGATATATAATTATTATTATTAATATTATTGATATTATTTATATGAATTAAAAATAAACATTTTATTTTTAATTCAGTTAAGTAATTTCTTAAATTATCACCGCGGCGCGAAGTAGTAACTTTTTTATTATTAGGTATTTTAAATTAATTTTAGAACACTGTGGTTATTATGGTTAATAGTTAATACCAATTTTTTTATCATAATTTACTATATTTTGGAAACTTGACATTCGTAAAAGCTGTAAACAGACCTAAACCATTAAACGATTTAAACGCTGCTAGACAATATAGGATCAGTATTTGCAGTTACTCGCACCTATTTCACTTGTCTACCATGTTGGTGTATAAAAGTTTAACTGTCACAGACGATTAACAAATTGTTGGCATGAAGTGTTAGTGTAAAGAACAAGGGCTTTTACCTTGAAGGAGTATGAGTTATGTTGTTCGAGGTTCGTCACGTTGCAGGGATTGGAGCGGCCGCAGTCGTACTCCATGACCTCCTGTTCGAGCGTGTGGTCGGCGCACGAGTCGGCGGCCGCGCCGCGAGCGGCGATGCGGCGGTACCGCACGAAGTACTTCGTGTTCGACAGCCCACCGTCAAACCCAGCCTCCCATTTTAACGTCACAAACGAAGCCCCGATCAACGCACTCGTGAGTCCTCGAGGCGACTCGGGCGCACCCTTCGGCTGCAGACGAATCTGAGGCCGTATCTGGCCCAATGTGTTTTTTACTTTGCAATAATAATCGCCGTAGTCCTGGGGCTTCACGTTTTTTATTCGGAGCGTGCTCGAATGCGAGTCGTTGTTGTCGGTGGACGTGTTGATTTCATAGTGGCCCTCGGAGGACATTTGCAACGGTGACGTATTCGATCCGTAGAACCATTGGAACTCGGGCTTTGGATACGCCTGCACTCTGCACGATATCTCGGCAGTTTCCATAACATCGAAGGCTACTTTGTCGCTTTGTTGAATCAATATCGGTATATCTGAAAGAACATATTTTGAAAAGCATTTTTTATTATTTCTACTATTGATAGAAAAGTACGAATGGAAATTCTTACCTATGTATAGTATTATTATTATGTTAATGGTAGGTACTTAATTTCATATTTGTTACGTCGTCATTAATACGTTAATTTAAAAAGAGATAATTAAGTAACTAAGCGAATTATTATGATTGTACTTACGTTCAATTCGAAGGTGCATAGTAGACTCAATTTTCTTTACTTCATTTTCGAAAGTGCAGGAATATTCACCTCTGTCTTCTGGCATCAAATCGTTTCCATTAGGTCTCGACTTTCCGCTAAATCTAAGGGTGCTCTGTATGTTGTACACGGAATTGCTTACTTCGTTTACGTCGGTTTTAAAATCATATAGGTTGGAATCAACTGTAATTTCTACATTATGTTTGTACCACTTAACAGTCGGTCGTGGTTTACCGAGAGCGCTACATGAAACCGAAAAATCTTGTTCACCCGACCTTTTCGTCATGTGCGTCTGCAGTTTGGCTTGGAATCTCGGAGGCTGGTGCACTTCGAGTGTAACAGAGGCCATTTCGCCGTGGCCTAGTTCGTTGGTGGCTTGGCAACTGTACACACCCTCGCTGCCGAGGTGGACGCTCGGTATGGTGTACTTGTTACTGGTGGCCAGCACGGCGGGCTTAGCGTCGCTGTTGTCGACGTCCCGGAACCAGCGGTACTGGGGCGCTGGCCAGCCGGGAGGTTTGGCGCTGCACGTCAGCGTCACACCCGTCCCTTCCTGGGCGACAGGTCTGTCAGGGCTGATGTGAGCTCGGCCCGGCTTATGCCGCACCAGCACTGCCACAGATGTGCTGCTCGCTCTTTCTGTTCTCTTGCCATTGGCCGACGTTATAACATTAGCTGCCCGACATACGTATGTTCCGGCCGTGTCTGCGTTTACTCTCGTCAGTAAAAGAGTGTTACCTTTTTGGCGGAATTCCGGTTTCTCTTCCATTGTCCATTCTATGGAAATTGGTTCTGGATTTGCTGAAACCTCACACCGAATCTCGACAGTGCCACCCTCTTCCGCTTCGTATGTTTTCGATTCGACGGAGACGGTAGGTGGGAAAAGTACGTCTAAATATATATCTTTCTCTCCGGGCCGCCCAAGTCCGTTGTCAGCTGTGCAAGTGTATTTACCAGCATCTTGCAGGGTAACCCCTTGGACAGTGTGGGTGAAAGAATTAGATATATATTTGCCGTTGCGTGTCCATTTTACGCTGTTCACTTTTGGCTTTGCGTCCACTTTACAATCCATCACAGCGACGCTATCAATTTCAACTCTTAATGGATTCTCGGGTCCAACTTCTACACGCGGAAAATCTAAAAGAAAAAAATGTGAAAGTTTATTAAGTAACTCATATACTACGCCTACTTATTACTAATTCATAACTAGTTTCATTTATAGGGAACGTGCACGAACTATAGGTGGCAGCACTAAATCGACAAAAGAGACACTATGCGGACAGTAGAGGAAACTTATTAAAGTTGTCATCGTGCTTTCGGAAGGAAGATAATAATTGAAGAGATAGTTTTGTTTTCATAATTATGTAAATAAAACTATCTCCTCAATTAGGTATATTATATTTTTGAATAGGTATGATAAAAGTTATAAAATATGGCTTCCGGTCTATCTATATCTAGGTATTCCGGATATTTACCTCTAGTAATAAAACTGTAGAGGTCAATTCTGTACATTGAATATAATATATTCAAAATTAATATTGGAGGATGAATGGTGATCGATACTGATGCCAAAAAAGCAATCAGTAAATTTTTTGTCTGTCTGTCTGTCTGTCTGTATGTGCACGCATGGGTCAAATACTAGTGAAGGGATTTTAAGCAAACTTGGTACGATTGTAGTCCATACTCCTGGACAGGTTATAGGCTATATAATAATTATAATATCATTTATAATAATAAATATATAACGCTAAGACACATAGGAGCTGAGCAGTGACGATAAATTTGAAGCAAGTCGGATGAAAATGCGCTTTCGAGCTCTTATCCTCGTATACGTTTACTCAATCACGCAAAAACGGCTGAACGGGTTTGGATGAAATTTGACGTGCACGTTGTCAGGGGTACAGAGAAGCACATAGGGTACTTTATATCCCGGGATTCATGCGGGAACTCCGAAATTATCACGGGTGAAACCCCGAGGCACAGCTAGTCATCATCAATAATATAATAATTAATGATCGTCAGCGTGGCCAAAATATGTCAAAAGGTTTTTAAGCTTTTGAGGCCGGCCATGTACCTATTGGAGGTTGAAGAGATGAGGATGAGGAGGATGATCTAAAGAAGAACATGAGGCTGTGAAAACTGGTAAAATTGTCGCACAAACTAAAATATCCAATGTTTACGATAAGAAAATAATCCTTACTAATATTATAAATGCGAAAGTGAGTTTTTGTTTGTTTACTTCTTTGTTACGCTTTTACGCCTGAACGGCACAACCGATCATCGTGAAATTTTGCATACAAGTGTTCAGGAGGTTTATTTACTACTAGCTTTTCGGAATTCCTGAACTCCGGACTGTCCGGAACTTCAAACAGCTAATGGAAAATAAACCCCCTGAAAACTTGTATGCAAAATTTCACGATGATCGGTTGTGCCGTTTTATTTTTTGTTATTTTTTGTCGATGTATTGATAGTTGATACATCCAGAAATACAACAATGAATTGTGATTAGCTAGAATAATAAATTTCACTAGTAAAATTAATCCTGTTTACTTGTCATAAATGTGAATGGCAACTATCAATAGATTCGGATTGGCGACGCCAGTTGGCAGCACCGTCGTTGTGCACGTTCCCTATAGCTTATTATATTCGTAAGTACATCATTATTGAGCAAGTGCTTTCGGTCATATTATTATCTACTACATGTTAGTTGATAGTATATGTAGTAATTACACATCAAAGTTAACGTGTTTCGGATGATGAATTTGCTTAATGCGTTCCTAAAATTAGTGTGTAAATTTATTAGATTCTCGTTCTGTAGCTCTGGCTTTGATAGGAAGCGGATGTGCCTGCGTTCCATATACGAGCCATACCAATAATAAATCTGTTTACACAATCTGTCCGAATTACAACATGTACCTACTACCTACCTACTGCACTCTCTCAATCACAGTTCATTGGGAAAAAGAAAAATATTTACCGAGATTTCACTCGAATTTTGGAATAAACAAACAGGAAAATTAACTTTGGATATATCCGACGTGTGGAAGACTGTTTGGTTAACATTTGTTTTAATTTTTAGTTTTACGATGCGTGAACATACATTACAAGTAACAAGATTCAACGTTAAGAATTTTCGATATCAATTGTTTTTGAGTGCAGTCAGTGCCCCCATTACAAATAACGGGGAGGTTATCTATGTGGTTATCAAACGCTATTAATTTATGGTATGCCTCCTACAGCTACAGCTTTACCCATCGTGGGATATACCTACCTATTAGTAAAGCTATATTAGGTGTACATCCACAATTGTTGACTAGAATATAGAAATGGAGATTTTTTATCATTAAAGATATTGTGTTGTTGTAAAAATACCTAATCATACAGTAATTTTATCTACAAACAAAGTACTTATAGATATGTACCTACAGCCTACTTAAAATTTTGTGAGAAATCATCATATTTGTAAATTATTTATAAGGAAAATCAAAAGGAATTAATGAACGCTTACGAGTAGGTATATATGTATATGCCTACTTATTTGATGACAGACAGCAGACAGATGTAAAGGCGAAATGAGGGATTTTGTTTGTTTACAGGCGTTCCTTTTGGGAATGTAAATGTAGGCGCCTCTGACAGTGGAATCCCCGAGCGCGGCCGGAGGCCATCAAGAAAACGCAAAAGCACTTTGCAAACAACCTCAATCGCTTGACTCGCCTACGAGCTACGTAACCGTTGTACATTGCCTTTGCAAACTTCTTCACATCTCGCTCTTATTACAACTTTGGAATTAAAAATTTCAACTTACATTTTTTTCAACAACAACTCAGATTTGCGCATAAATTATTACAAAAACAAATACAAAAACGAATAACCTGGTGACACCATTTGTCTGACGTCAGAAAGGTCTGTTGTGTTTGTACTGCACCGGACTAGTGCAGTTGACTCTGCAGTCAACTATACGAATAAAAATTTAATAAGTCGACTGCTGTACAATGCGGCCAGGCAAGCTAGTGCGCGGGTTTTCACAATGAATAGCTAGATATGTGTACCAATATTATAAAGAGGTAAAGTTTGTGAGTTTGTGACTTTGTAGGGGGTTATCTCTGGATCTACTGAACCGATTTAGAAAATTGTTTCACTTATAGGAAGTTACAGTGATCCTGAGTGACACAAGTAGGTACTTTTATCCCGAAATTCTCGCGGGAACTCCGAAGTTACCGTGGGTGGAACCGCGGGGGACAGCTAGTCTTACTAATATTATAAAGAGGTAAAGTTTGTCATTTGCGAGTTTGTGAGGTATTAGGGGGTAATCTCTGGATCTACTGAGCCGATTTTGAAAATTATTAGATATACCAAGCCACGTTATTTGTGAGTGGCATAGGCTATATTGTATAAGCCGGAATTACCGCGGGAACTTCGAAATTACCGCGAGTGAAACCGCGGGGAACAGCTAATACTATTAGGTATAATTATTCGTAAACTTAGCTCTTTTACTATCCCCATATTATATGCAATCATATGTAATGTATCCATTTATAAATAATTTAGGGTTATTAGATAAAGAAAATATTGTGTTACACAATATAATTTGATTTAGAAGGAAAGCTCAAGGAATGATTACTACATAATATCTCAATTTTCTTTTTTTATTTAGGTAAAAGTTTATTTTCTTTCTTTCTTCTTTTTTATGGACTTTCGCATTATAATGTATTTAGCCAGTTTCAAGTAAAATTAATTAGATCAACGTATTTTCTATTATTATACGCTTCGTTGTACCGTTTGAAATAACACGCCACAGCTGTAGCTTTTTTTAGCTTGCAAAAAAATTCTCGGAGCTCTTGGAGGAAACCGAAGAAATCAGCTCGAAATGTCATATAACTTCTTGAGCACATAAAAAATCGTCACTGTGAAAATTATTGTCGAATACACACAACAAAATCTATTTTTAAACATTTTTATCGACATGAAAATAAATGACCGAACCAAATCTTTGGTTCCCGCCAAAAAAAACTAGGTAAAAGTTGTGAAAAGAAAAATACCAGAACATATTTTTTTTAATGCAGTCTCAAAAAATAATGCGCAAAATAAAGAGTAAAAACAATAATTTAAAATTCGAAATTCGGAAAAAACTTAAGTAGGTACCTACCCATTTCAAAAGTTGTTGGCCGTTGACATTTAACAAAATATAAAGAAGATTTTAACTTACAATTGACGCTCAAGTCGACTGTGGCGTCGAGCTGTTCTCCCTCGGGCATGGCGCGGTTCCACACCACGCACCGGAATCGGGCGCCGTCGTCTTCTCGAGTGGGAGTTATGGCCAGCGTCGCCGTTGAAGGCTCAGCGCGCGTCTTGCCGTACACCACTTGCGCTTCTAAGGGATACGGCGACCCGTCGCGGTACCATCTGGTCAGTTGGAAAAACGTAAAGTTACACAGGCGTGTAAGTAGGGTTATCTTATACCATAGAATTAATTGGCATAGAACGGCATTCAGCGCACGCAGAGTCAAAGAAGTCAGTCAAAGGACTGAAAATGTAGTTGAATCTAAGGATCACGTGACAAGTCTTTTGGCTCACGTATGTTTCGCGCCATTCCACGCACGCATCGATTGTTTTGTGCTTCATTTTCTAATGGAATTTTGAATGAAATATCGCTCATAAGGGTTATAATTATATGAAATGTGATGGTTTCCTTGTTTTAGTTGTACTCCGACACAAGAAATATATAGGTGCACTACCTATATTATTAGAAATATATATAATAAAAAAATAATTATATAATTAAATTAAATATTAATATAATATTCAATTAAATTAAATATTAATATAATATTAAAAAAATAAATATATAATTAGAAATATATAGATATACTACTAGGTGACACTTTAGGGGTTGACTTACCTACCAAAAGCCCTGAATAAAGTTTATAAATTATATTTGTTTCTTTATTAGAAAACAAGAACACAATAATGATTTCCAGTAGATACTCGTTAGAAACAGTATCATGGAAGTACCATGGAAGTACAAACTTTCCCTCAATGATCTTCGAAGAATGCAAAGCATTGTTCATACATAGTCAACTTGACTATAGTAACTGTAAGTAATGGTAGAGATAGGCATTTGGATCGGAAATTCGGCGACGAACTATTTGAATGTTAATTAATGGTAGGTAGGTAGGTACATACGAGTACCTATATCTAACCTTTGATAGACTAACGACCGATTTTAATAATGGCCATCGCGAAAACCGTATAACGTCGGACAGAATTTGTTACTTTGGGAAGGCAGAACGATGGGAACAACAACTGAAAATGGCCAATTTATGTTTATGACACAAAGACGCTCCATAACGACGGTAATGACCATAATTCTAAGGTAACTTGTGTCCTTACATTGCTGCGTTAACAATACTACTATTTACTTGGTCCGCTCGTCGTATTCTAAGCGTAATGACACAGTCTGCTACTTTACATACGATGGGCCATTGTCTCATCCGCGCCCTCGTATATCTCCCCACATCGTTCTCAATTGGATTCCAAATATCGTCTTTGACCGCGACGAGTTAATTACTAACGCATGTTACACATTATGTGCATTTACATAAAATATGGTCTCACAATTCTATCCGGTCTTCATTAATTTTATTTCCATACTAGTTGTTGGTCATGATTTTACTCGCGGGTCAGGATAAAAGTTAGCATTAAAAATACTCAAAATTACCACAAAGTCTAATGAGTTATTTATTTTGAACCTTAGCCTACCTACCTATTTGTTTTTCGATGTACAGATATCGCATATTTACAATTTTATTAAATGTGTATGGTATCTGTTGTGTGTACATACCTATCTACCTATGTTAAATATTTTATAAATTATTAACTATGACCAAATAAAAATAACGTCTTAAATACGTATGTACATCTCTATTACAATAACGAGCGATCGAAATCTATATTTAGACTACAATATTCCGAATATTAAGACGTTGGTTCGCAATTGAATACATCGTCGAAGCGTACTCTTTATTGTTGAGTTGAAGGCATACGTTTGCTCACCTCTAGAATATTAAGTAACCGCCGACGTTACATATAGGTACGTAGGTCGTAGATTACGATAATAGCACGAGGAGACTGGGCACCTGAACAAACAACTCACTTGATGGTGGGGTCGGGCGACCCTCCCGTGGTGGAGCACGCGAGTTGGATTCGGTTGCCCTCCTGCGCGTGGGCACCGGTCCCGGGGGTGAGGACGGGCGCGCGGGGGTGGGTGAGCACCACCAGCGCGTGCCCCTGCGAGTGCAGCGTCCGCCCGGAGCCGCCGGCCTTCACTCGGCACTCGAAGCGCCCGTTGTCGCGCTCGTACGACACGTTCGATACGAACAAGTCGTAGCGGCCTTCCGACGGCGCGTACGTTATCCTGAAACAATTATCACGATGAAGGAAAAGTGGTGACCAACACCGCAGTAGGTACGGTCACCTAAATTAAATTTGTGTTTTTGTGAATCGATGCCGAATCAATCGATAGATAGAGTCAGGTACGTTAATCGATAGAATATTAATGGTGGTACTGCCACTTTAATGGCCTCATCCTCCTACTAGACATAAAACCAATATTCAAGCCTTCTCTCCTCGTTCCTTTTAACAAACGGCCATAAACACCCGCGTTGGTCTATACGTGTTTAAAATCTATGTTTAACGATATCGGCTTTAAAAACACTTTAATCTCACTCGAGATTTCTAAACACTTTTCCACTTCTTTTTCCACATCGATAAATCAGATCAGTTGTATTGAAAATAAGCTATGTAGGAATGTTTCATTGAGACGGCACGTCGGAAGGCGACGCGACGCAGCTCAGGTGAAAAGATTTCCTGCGCAATTACTTGCAATAGGCATTAAGGTCTCTTTAGCATTAAAAGTCACTTTTGAATCAAGAGTAAAAAATCTTGAAATAAATAACTCTCCGTGAAACCATCAACCGATATCGATCATTATAAATTGTATAGATTATAGATCATCAGGGAACCTGAAGGTAATGTAAAAATGGAAATAATAATAAAAATGGGTGCACAATAGAACAATATATCATGTAAAAAAAATTAAAAGTACCTATGTGTAAGTCGTAACTACAAATCAATTAAGGAGTCCTTGTTTTCGAAATCGGTTAAAAATACAGAAAACAGGTAAATAGTAGTTACCTTATGTTTCGAAATTATCACACACCGATACCTGATCCCAAACAAAGCAAAGCTTGTATTATGCACGTATACCAGACAGCTGATAAAATAATGGACTCTCTCTTTTTGTTGCAAATATTATACCTACTGAACAGTAAATATCTAGACTCGGAGTAAGCCAGGATGAGTTTAAGTTTGAGTAAATTCATCAAACTCCCTGTATCAATGCTGCTATGGATCCATAAGGGCTAAGTACTCGTACTTGTACTAAACTTACTAATCTTGTAATAAACTCTCGCATAAAATGAGTGTCTGTGGTAAAAAATGGGATTGGCTAGGTGCGTACTGCGTATTACCTACTTCTATATAATTTAAATGTACAAAGGCAAAGGCGTCACTTCGTGACCGCGTTGTAACGTTATTTTTTATTTAATTGGATTTTATCTACTTATTACATATGGTAGATGTTGTAGGTTATGTACTCGGGCCGTGTGCTTTTTTGATAGCATGTTTAACTTTAATTTATAACCGAGTAGATACATACATAAATTACCCACTTTATTTGTTGTTTTTAACAAGTTTACGTGCCCATACTGGACAAGAACTTTCACACAGCTTAAATAAATGATAATTAGTTATTATTAATGTAACCTACCTAAAGGGTTATTGATTTTTATTGTCTTTTCAAAAAGTGACAGTACAACAACATTTTTCAATCACATTTTTTAACCGACTTCCAAAAAAGGAGGAGGTTCTCAATTCGACGTGGGTTTTTTTTTGTTTTTGTATGTTTGTTTGTTATGCGATTACACGAAGATGGCTGGACCGATTTGAAAAAATATTTTTTGTTTGTAAGGGTATACTCCCGAGGTGGTCCCATTATCACGAAGTTAGGATCTGATGGTGTGATCTTGGAGAAATCGAGGGAACTCTTCAAATATGTATATAGTTATTTCACGGTTTGCGATTTGATTATCTAAATTGTTGTTATTTTGTTATTTTCAACTTTTTAGTGTAACTCTAGGTAGTGTGTTTTGAAGTCGGTTTTAATTATTTTTTTGTTAAAGTTTTTATATTGTCACTATCACGTTACCTATACTACATTCTATATTTTATGGCCTATATTCTTTTAATAGGCAACTTAAAAAGACTTTATACCTACTTTAGATCTAATTTATACCACGTCAAGCAAGAAACGCTAATGTATACCTATCCATACTGTTTATAATATATTCTAGGGTCTTTACACAATGGCAGCAAATGGCAGCGTGATTAGGAAGGAAGAAAACGTACAAATAGCATTTATAGAATTTTACATATTATTCTCTCTTAATTTTTTTTAATTGAAATATAATACGAATTACGTAAAACATTTTTTATTATACGTATAACTTTAAACTAACGTTGTGCTACTGGGAAGTTAGTTGCGCTTGCGCAGCTTCCTCTCTTCACTTGAAAGCTGTAAAGGGCAGATAGTATTATGGGTGCTGACTGCTGTCATAATAACATGTAATTAATCATTGACGTCAAAAAGAGCCATGTTTTTTACTTTGAATGAAATTATCTGACTTTGACTTTGACTATGATATCTCAGCGGTTGGCCATAGTATAAGTACGCGTCAATAACTTACTGGTAGTTTGTTTCGAGCGGTATGTTTCCGATGGCGACGTTGTCGTGTCCGCTGGCCGTGGTGCGCACCCAGTAGTAGGTGAGGGGCTCGCCGGCAATGGGCTCCAGTGAGAACCGGCACTGCATGGTGATGTTTTCCGCTTCCCGCGCGTCATGCTGCTCGTCCTCGCTGTGCACCACGGTGATACCTGGCAACATTGCATTTACATTAAAAAAAAAAAGTTTGTACTTTTGGCGGGTCTTGAGCATGAGCAGCAATAGACGTCAGTTTTCTTTCTTTTTTTTTATTTACAAATTAGTTTATCGTGGTTCATATAGTGTAGGTAAACTTGGTGGAAACAACTTCCACCAAACCATCCTATTAAGGTCCAACGGTAAAGTTGGTCTAAGCGGTAAAGCATCAAAATACATCTCACCGATGCATTTAAATGTATTTACATTTAAAAAAAAACGTAAACGTTCCTGAAAGGAATAAAATAAAATAAAAAATTCGTTGTTTCGATTTTTATGAAACACGTCAAGATTTGCATTTGATAGATCACAGTAGTTGTTATGAAATTAATAGACTTACCGCCGCACTCAGAGTCTACTTTAATGATTACTTAGTTAAGTATTGATTTTTAAAACAAAACTGCCGCAATCAGAGACGTTCAGTAAATTAATGTTAGTTGGCATTTAATGAGATGTAACCTAATTAGTTAAATGCCAATTAACATTAATTTATCAAACTTGTCTGATTGCGGCAGTTTTGTTTTAAAAATCTATACTTAACTAAGTAATCATTAAAGTCGACTCTGAGTGCGGCGGTTAATCATTCTTAATTTAAAAATCGTTTAATTAGGTAATGATTTGCGGCCGCACTCAGAGTCGTTTTAAGGATTACTTAATGTGGCATTTAACTAATTAACGGCCGCACTCAGAGTCGACTTTAATGATTACTTAGTTAAGTATGGATTTTTAAAACAAAATTGCCGCAATCAGAGATGTTTAGTAAATTAATGTTAATTGGCATTTAATGAGATGTAACTTAATGAGTTAAATGCCAATTAATATTAATTTATTAAATTTGTCTGATTGCGGCGGTTTTGTTTTAAAAATCTATACTTAACTAAGTAATCATTAAAGTCGACTCTGAGTGCGGCGGTAAGTTAAGGAACTTAGTTAAATGCCAATTAACATTATTTTAATGAACGTCTCTGATTGCGGCAATTTTGTTTTAAACTGTAAATGCATAAGAAAATAATAAAATGACTATTAGTAGATATGCTTGCTTGGACATTTTAGATTTTCCTGCCACCATCTCTTTAACCTTATAGCGAAACATTGTCCATTTGAATTTTAACTTTACAAACAGTTTGGAAGGTTCAAATTTTAGCGAACAAAATTCCAATGTCAACTTATAATAAACCTGATAACTACCGAGATGGTTAACTCTCTATGGGACTATATTGGGATCGTGCGCGACGACAGCGCCACGTAACAGGTGGCCATTATGGACAATATTCAAGTCAATCGAGAATCCTACTATGTATTATAAATGCCAAAGTGTGGATGTTTGGATGTTTGTTACGCAAAAACGGCAGAACGGATTGGCATGCACGTTTTCAGGGATACAGAGAAGGACATAGGGTACTTTTTATCCCGGAATTCCCGCGGGAACTCCGAAATTACCGCGGGTGAAACCGCGAGGCTCAGCTAGTCCTACTAATATTATAAATGTGAAAGTGTGGATGTTTAGATGTTTGGATGTTTGTTACTCAATCACGCAAAAACGGCTGAACGGATTTGGATAAAATTTGGCATGCACGTTGTCAGGGATACAGAGAAGGACATAGGATACTTTTTATCCCGGAATTCCCGCGGGAACTCCGAAATTACCGCGGGTGAAACCGCGAGGCTCAGCTAGTAAGTAAATATTGTGAAAAATAATAATGAAATCTTGTGTTATTTTACTATATTAGAGAATATTGGACGGTGGTAGTCAGTAACATTATTGCCAATAACCATTGATTTACTACTAGATGAATAACATTCAAATTGTTGTTTTCAGTGAAAACTGTGGCCTACTGTGGCTTACTTTTTTTTTTCTTACGGCAATTATCCACTTATTTCTTTGGTCTCGTTTTCACCACGGTCTTGGAAATTGGTAAAATTTAGGCGCTATTCTTCTTGGTGTTATTACAATTCACAATAACACATCTTACTAGGACCATATTAAATCAAATCGATTGGAAAATGTTCACTGCAATATGGATTTGACAGCTCAAGTCAGCGACGAAAATGTTAATTTTAGCCATAGCGAGCGCTGTGATCTTTTAGGCTACTCCCTCCACCCGCTTTGCACCTTGCCAACTAAGCAGTACTAGGTGTGCCAGTTACCGGACAACTAACATACACAGGTAGTACTTATAATACTTTTTTAGTAAAAGAAAACCACAAACACAAATGTTCATCACGTATTTTTATACCGGGGATTTATAAACTCACTGGGTATTTGGCGTGGCAAACAGCTTTACTAACCACTAAACTAAGAAAATCCAATTTAATTACACTAGGTCACTTCTCTTAATTTCGCACCCACCATTATTACGAGTACCTATATTTTCGACTTAAGCAAACATAAAATGAGTAGATATACATTATTTAATCAACACAGTCTAAGTATGAAAAACCTTCTTTATTATTCATCCTTGCAGATTTATTTTAAGTGGTACAAGGACTCACTTTTAGGCTGAAGCGACTACAATATATAAATCAAATTAAAAGCATACGTTTGTTGTTTATTAAAAAAATATATATTTATTCACAAGGTAGTAAGTGTACCGACGCACGCTTAAGTAATTAGTCTCTGTTTCTATCGCAGAATACTAGATACTTCTAAGTTTATAAATTATTATAAACAGTGATTTACAGGAAACTTGATTTAAAAAAACATGATATTGTTGACAAGCTAGAATTTCAGTTAGTTAAATAGCTTTGTGAGTTTCTGAGGTTGTAGGACCTAATCTCCGGATGTACTTATTTTGAAAATTCTTTTACCAGTAGAAAACCACGTTATTTGTGAGTGTATATGTATATATATTGTAACCCGAGATTGCCGCGGGAACTCCGAAATTACCGAGGGTGAAACTGCGAGGAACATCTATAGCCGTATTAATTATTATTATTATAAACCGCGCAACTCGTAAGCGCGGCTGTCACTTTTCTTGCACACAAAATTTAATTTAATACGTTATCATTGTCTTTTCACTATTTAGATAGGTAGGTATCATGAACGTCATCAAAACTGGCATACTTTCATAATAGTCAAGTTTTAGGTAAACGTAATTACCTATTTTAATACAGTTGCTCAAAAAGTGGCATATTGCAGGGACGTATAGCGTTCGGGAAGTGGGATATTACATACTCGAGCTTTTTCTTTACCTTTTCCGAACTCGTGCGTTCTCTTTCCCAACTGTCAAAAATGGCGAAACGACTTTGACACACTTTTTGTATTGCGCAACGTAGGTTTCGTATTACTAATACGACTAGCGCCATCTCTTGATCACAGTTGGAACTTAGTTGAGTTTGTGTTTTTATTATTTTACTAAATTTCTTCATTTTTTTCGCAACTGTATTAAAAATAGTTGTTCAGTGCACGTGCGGAACCGTCATTGCAAAGAGTTCCGACTGTCAACCCTCACCTTCGGCTGCGCCTCGGCTCGGGTCGACATTTGTCGGAACTCTTTGCAATGACAGCCTTTCCGCACTTGTAATGAAATATACTATTTTAATACATAAAATGTCATTGCCTATAATAATATTATTTCCAATGCGACTAATTGTATTATCGACTACTTAATTACAGGAAGTTGCGTGGTCAGATTTGTAGTTTTAGTTGCGTAGGTCAACAGTTACTAAAGAAATGTCAAGCCAGCTTTATAAAAAAATGTAGAATCATTCTAAATAAAGAAACCTAACAGAAATTACAGAATGTATTCGTTTGCGTTAGAGCTATGAAGTGTAATCACAATAGTATTTCCTAATATCTCAAAGTCAGTAAAAGTCAATAAAGATATTGTGTAGGTACATACCTCAAAATACCGTAAGGCTGTACAAATTAGGTCATAAAGCCCTTTCCCTCTCGTGAAGTCTCGTGGTAAGTGAGCCCGAGTTACACTAGCTGTGCCCCGCGGTTTCATCCGCGTGTGTTACGCGTGCGGATGACACCGCGTTTCCCGCAGCAACTCCAAGCTCACAAAAGGAATATTTTTTACCGTTTTAGGAGCATTATATATTACTACTCGACTCCTATTGTTATTAGCGTGATGATATATAGCCTTTACCCTTCCTCAATAAATGGGCTATCTAACACTGAAAGAATTTTCCAAATCGGACCAGTAGTTCCGGAGATTAGCGCGTTCAAGCAAACAAACGAACTCCTCAGCTTTATCATACGTATAAGTACTCGTATGTACATATGAGTATAGATAGGGACATATAAATTGTACGCTTCAAGTTTAGTTCAGCTGCAATCCCAAACATTTGTTGTAGGTACATTTTTTATGTGACACCCGTTTGAGACGTCGCGTCGCGCGTCGTCGACGGAGCAACGCGGGCGCACGTAACCAGCGGTCAATGACATCGGGTCGCGTGCGCAGCTTGCAACTCACGGAGACAATTAAGTACATAGAACCTGACGGCCGTGATTAGTCAAGTAACAAACTTAGAGATGGGTCACTCACTATTATATACTTATATATATTTAATCCCCCATTATACACCTTCCAACAAACCACTAAGACGGCCACGACTTCATAAAGAATTCAAATAGCTAAGTTCTCGGTATAATTAATTATAATATGTAGCCTACGGCTAAAATCTTTGGCCGAGATCATGTATCTTTAATGTGTGTTCTTATGATATGGAGATTTTATAAATTATCAAAATTATGAAATTACAATGTATTTATTGTGTTGATAAAAAATACTTATACACCGACTAAATTAACAACTAAATACCCAAGATATCTAAAAATAAGTAAGTATAAAAACAACAACGCAAAAACGTCTTAAAAAAAGAACAAAAAAGTATTTTCTTTTTCTTCTGGACATTAATCACATAAAGTTAACGATCGTTAAACAAAAAGGACAAGCTAACAACACATAAATTGCATTTATCTACCTAGTCATGGAGTAACAGCAAAGTATGTAACCATTTTTTTTTATCTACTTCACAACAATCACAACACACAGATCTACTTGATCCCACATGAAGCTGTAAGCTTGTGTCGTGGAAACCAAGCAAACGTGCTATATACTACATATTAATACGTATATATATTATACTATAGATATATAAATACGCCCAGACTGGAAAGTGGAACCCTGTGTTCTTCACACAAAGTCCACCCCCACCGGGAATCGAACCCGGAACCTCTCGATTAACGGGTAGGCATGGTGACCCACTGCGCCAATCGAGTCGTCTTTAAAATCAATTAAAATCAATTATTGGGTTGTTTTAGATCGGACTAGAAGTTGTTGGTAGCTAAGCTAAAAAGAAGTTTCAAACTTCGCGATATAACTTTCCAGTTACTTTCACATCTCATACCTATACCTACCTATACTTACGCTTCACACGTCATCACGTTACGTATATAGGTATGTACGAACTAGTATTTTTTTTCTCTTTGCTACTTTATAAGTAATATATTATTATGTCTGTACATTCTTAACATAAAATAAAATTGAAATGTGCCTATAAAAATCATTTTGGTGTACATAGGTACAGCTAAAATTAATTAGAACTTTTGTGAATTATTAATTGACTCTTTTATGAAGCAGGTATTTTCTGTACAGAGAAAAAAGTCATCGTAATTTGCCACTTCAAAAAAAAATATTCGGAGTCTGTACCATCTACTCTACTCAACTAACGTAAATTCAGAATAATTTCAAAGGTTTATTTATTTTTCATTATGTTATAGACTGGTGACATTAAGATCCACAGTACAGTTTTTATAGGAGTTCATCTTGGGTATTGTGGGCATTACAAAGGTTTACTCTCTAGATAATGGGTTAGAAGTATAGATACATATATGTATTATACACGACCAAACACAAAATGAAAACTCAAGCTCAGCCGCACGTGTGTCGGACGAAACCGGTCCGGCCAGTCGGAGCCTGGAGCCAACCTCTACTCGACTCGTTTTTAATCAACCTACTGATAGACAAATTTCGCGTGCGCCGCGTACTATCTCGCTTGTGACCATCTTAATTTTTCTGTTTAACGGACCCTTGTATCTTATTTTAAACTAAAGTTTCAAATCAACCAACCTTTTGGTGGGAATAGTAAAACTAGAAGTTACTTAGTACAGCGTTTTTATAAATTTATTTTTACGTCAATTTTATATAAAAATTCGCATAATACTTCATTGCACACCGGCATTCATGCAGCGCGTTTAAATAGATAATAAAGCCTAAATCTTCCTATATTGAACTTGGCTTGACACGCTACCGCGTGTCTAGATAGACATTAATGAATCATTATATTTACGTAATTATCAAATATATATCTACCTATATTGTCAATCGGTGCATTATGGGTGTAATATGATATGCAATGTTTGTTGACAGCATGAATATGCAGAGAGCTAGCGGAAACCATAAAGTGCAAAACGCTGATTTGCTTAATCTGGCCGAAGAGACAGAGTTGTAAGTAGTTAAATAGCTATGGTTATAGTTTTTGCTACAAATGAAACTAGCATGCAACTAGAAACAACGCAACACATGGCATACAGAACACATTGCTAGTCACCATCCACTGTGCGTTTGAGACTTGCACGTTGCATGTAATTATCATAAACATTAGAGCCACCATCTTTACTATGGTAATATCTTGACTTGTACCTACAAGCTATAGTGTATGTTGATGTTGTAGGTACATGTTAAGATAAACTATGTGTTCAGACCATCCGTACAATTCAATTTGAATTTTAAAATCAGTTCCAAAAGTCGATATAAACTGCAGTTTACTTTGTTACAATTATATCAAGAAATGTAATGTCGTGTTAAAAACATCCATACAGCCGAACACAGATCTTCCTGCTTGTTGGAAGTCGGTTACGTCTCGTAAGAATACTTTATTTCGTAGGTAGGTATGTTAAACAGATAAATAAATAGTTATAAATAGGTACCTAGGTATAGAAATTATTCGGAAATACTATGACAAAGAACATTGTTTAATAAAGGTTAGATAGTTACCTACTTATAGACCACGAAATCTATATATAAATATTAAGGCGCATAAAACAGTTATCTTCACGACAAGTTCACCTTGATTTTTAGATTTCTGTATTCCTTTTACGGATAATTATATGAAACTGATAAATTCTTTTGTATAAAATCTACCAATCGCATATTTTATCCTTGTAATTCTAGGAAATCTTTTCCCTGTTATTTTTTTATTTACAAATTCCACTTATTTCTTAGTCAAGTTAGTTTTCAACAAGTCATTCCAAAACTTCGTTTGAAAGTTACAATAAGCATACGGATAAGCATGCATAATAAGTAGGTACCTATTTTCCATTAAGCCTCTTTATTGTTGTAAACTAACAACATAGCTCAACAATATTGAATATTGAGAATTTAAAACATGGTTATATCCACAACTGGCTGGCGTATAGTTGTATGATTGTATCCAACTAAACCATACCAAGCTATGTCGCGGTGTTGAGTCGATACAAGTCAGGGTCTTTCGGTGATCAAGCGACTATTTCTCAAATCGCGCCTACATAACTCCACGCCGCGCCGGCACACCGCGTTACTTGCTAACAAGTAAAACAATACCAAGTCTACGTTCCACAGTCGACTTCAGCGTGCGTTGAATTATTATAAATCACGCAACAGTAAGCCGCCTGATTGTCTTTAAACTATCAATGAAGTCTACTTTTTATTGGCGATTGGTCAGGCGTTTATCCAAAATTTTTATGGTAAACTATGGCTTGCACTTTAATGCTATGCTTACGACTATATCTAGAGGTTCAAGTTAAATAGAAATGGTGCTCAGTGGACTCCAGTTTCTATTGATTTTTTTTTTAAACCCAACAGCCCAATACATTTATTGAGGGTACAATATGATTTAATTCTAGAACATGAGCCAGATTATGGGCTTATAAACGTCAAGAATTATCCCAGTACCTAATTGTACGCATAATTAAAGAAGTACGTTTCATGCTTCGCAAAACGCTTCGAGCGTATACCTACTTAAATCTTGAATACCAATTAATGAAATATTTGCTGACGATATACCTACCTACTTATTACGGAAATATTTTAAGCATTGGTTTTATTTAATAATGACAATCTAATTTTAAACACTTAAGGAACGAACTTTGTAAAAGGTTTTCGAGCAATAAACTTTTTAATAAATAAAAGCATTTTTAGGGTTCCGTATCCTATTACTAAGACTTCGTTGTCCGTCCGCCCGTCCGTCCGTCTGTACGTCTGTCACCAGGCTGTATCTCATGAACCGTCATAGTTAGACAGTTGAAAACTTTCACATAATGTATTTCTGTTGCCGCTATAACAACAAATACTAAAAAACAGAATAAAATAAATATTTAAGGGGCGTATACGACAAACGTAATTTTTTTTGCTCGCTTTTGCACGATATTGATAACGGCAACAGGTAGACGCTTGAAATATTTGGTATCCATAGAATATTCAATATTCATTTTAAAAATAAATAATTAAATTTAAATTAAACAAATATTTAAGGGAGGCACCCATATAACTGACATGACTTTTTTTGCCCTTTTTATACATAGGTGTGGTACGGAACACTTAGTACGCCAGTCCGACTCGCACTTGGCCGGTTTTTTAACAATCTTATATATTACTAGCTGTCCCGCGCGGGTTCACCCGCGATAATTTCGAAGTTCCCGCGGAATTGTTCCATACAAACTTTTCATCCCCTCAGGGGGTGAATTTTCAAAAATCCTTTCTTATCGGATGCCTACGTCATACAAAGAACACACCCTCCAAGTTTAAGGTCTCTACGACCAGCGGTTTAGGCTGTGCGCTGATCCATCAGTCATTTAGGACTAAGCATTTTATATGTATAGACAGATTAACTTCACTTTTAACTAAAATTGTAATAAAATGTAAGAAGTCAATTGTAACCTGCTTTTAATCGTCGTATCGAAATGAAACTTTGTATTTATATTTAGTTCGGATGACTACTAGTTGGACATAGATAAGCAATAGTGTGTTAACCCACACTGGAGAAATTTTGATTAAATTAAAGTTTTAAAATTATAGCGCCATTTTGTGTCAATTTTTTTATGTCCAATATTTAGTTATATATTTAAACAATGTAATAAGGTAAACACATAATTAAAAAACGTTATCTAACTCTCAATAAATCGTTCAGAATCAATAACTTCGTTTTGTGGGTTAACATGTTATTGCTTATCTGCGTCCAGTTGGGGTTCGGTTCGTTTGATCGATGTTCTAGACAAGGACGCTGCCACTGGTCCTATTGCTAATTTTTAGTTCAGTTTACTCTTAATTCTTAAAGCGTTTTTTTTAATTATTTATGCAACTGTTGCATAATGAGGGGTATGAAAACACGAATGTGAGTTTATCACACGAGGCAAAGTCGAAAATGATGTATAATATACCTACTACTCTCGGATATTTTCCAATTCATGAAATCTTGGTATACCTAGGCCTCTTCATATTGTTTTCTCGACTTTTCTGGAATAATTGGTTAGAAACGTCCTTTACTGCATCAGAATATCTGGTGGTGTGTTATCAAAGCTTGTATCACTCATTTTTGTAAACAACAAAGTAATGATTTTTTGCAATACTTTTATAATATCGAACAAAAATGGCGGGATATGACGTGAATTCGAATATGTTTTGGTAGTGAAACGCGCGTGCATGACAATGTTCTTTTTTAAATTCGAAAATTCAGTACAACATTATGTCTTGGGCACTATGACACAGGTTGTTTTGATGTTGCCAATAAGCTGTTTCAGAATCTTATATAGAGGATAATAGTAGATTGTATCACAAGGTATTAAAATTGTATTTTTAGGGCGAGGGCGTTATTTTGAATCCAGACCGGAGTGAAGGATTCTTAAATAGAATCCTGAACGGAGAGAGGGATTCAAAGGAAATCGCCAGAGGAAAAAATAATTTTAATGCCGAGTGGTACACTCTACTTTTCATCCCCCTCTATGAGAAAATGAAACAAGAAATCGCTGTAATATATTTATTTGTTATTAAATATAATACAAACCTAAATATTTATTGCGTCCATTTTCACAGATTCCGGTGTTAATATTGTTCTTTATTCACTACTTGACGAATACATTTTGTGAAATCAATAAAATTGCAATATCAGCTAAATAAAAATATACAGCACATCAGTAGCCGCCTTTTTCTTTTTTTTTTGTTTGTGGCGCGAGTCTCACCGGCCAGTACTTTATTCATACAATTTGTGCAGTATCCCATCTATTAAAAAACTGACATTTTATTCGCATATAAGTGCACTTAAAGTAGTACGTTTCTAAGTTCCCTTCAATAAGTGCGACTAAAAGTTGTACTGAAATCCATTTTAACCCGCTAAACAGCGGGTAATAATGAGTTGTGAATTTGGAATATGAAACTAGTAATGTCTATCGCCAGAGACGACCAAGGAGGTCGAACGCCAAATACTGCACAAATTGTATGAAGAAAGTACTGACCGGTGAGACTCGCGCCTCAAACAAAAAAATATATATATATATATTATATAAATTCGTTAGATGGTGATGCAGGATTTTTTTATTTCATTGGTTCTCAACGAAGTGTGTGTACACAGCATGTCCAGTGTAGTAACTATACAACATAAAACATTTTCACTTTCCATTAGGTTCATTTTTTTATTGTTTAGCTAGATTTGGGGGTATTGAACTAACAGACATCTTAGAAGATTAAGATATTGGTTTGTCGGATGAAGAGAACCCAACAAAAGAGGTCCATTCAGCGCGAAATGATGATAGCAGTGACTCCGACCCAGGTTCTTCGAATTCTTCAGACATAGAAAAAAGAATCCGTCTGGATTCTTGTCCGGATTATTTGTGCTGTTCTATTGCTGTTACCCACAGTAGCCGTGCCTAAACCAGAAGTGGTCCCCGTACGCGTGGTGGTCGATCCAGAGGCCGTGCAAGAACTAGAGGTGGTCGAGGACAAAGCGCTACATCTGTACCATCATCGGCAACTGCTGATAATGCTATCTGCCAAGATATATGGTACTGCATACGGATTCATGGACAGATGAAGACTTTTTTAAACATTATATAACTGATAGCATTCTCGAACTGCTTGATGCCATATATAGAACATACCTTCTGGAAAAAGGGGAAGAGTTGAAGATGACGTTAAAAGAATTAAAAACATTCATAGGCATCCTGATCATGGGGTCATGGGGGATCTGAGTCATGGGGTTTAATAATTTGCCAGCTATAAGTATGTATTGGTCAGATAAATAACGGTTTTAAATCATAAAATATAAGTATTTTACACATAGGTGTACAGAACTGATGTTGTATACAACTACATTGAGAAAATCTAGATTTTCCCACAGACAATTTTTTTTCTATTTTTTGAGAACATTTAGTCACCTATTAAATCGATCCAGATGGTTTTTAATGAAATTCCCGAAAAAAAAAATTGTGGTTCTCAGGAGGTAAAGTGTAATTATATATTATTAAAAACTATATAAAATATAATTAAAAAACAAGGAAACCTGTACCAATGCAAAGTTTCGTACCTTAGTCGCGCAACTGCAAACAATAAGTTCGTTTTCACGCTCGAATTAAGTGCACACTGCACAGCATTCAGCGCATAAAATACGAACAGACAAACAAACACTGATTTTAAATATTAGATATATCTACCTATACAAGCAAACTATTAAAAACATAAACTTATATACGCATACAAAGCGTCACGAACGGTGAGAAAAAAATATTGCGGTTGCGTTAAGTACCTACTTAACTATACCTTCTCGTAAAATACGTCCTCGTAAAATAATAAGCAAAATGTCGAATGGCTGGATGATGAATACGTCATAGTCGCCGCGCCGGTTTGAATCACAGTTTCTCTAAGAATTGTTTGTTGTTTTTTATAGACTTCAACTATTTTACAAATTATTTTTTCACTTCTCATTCTGCACAAAATCGAATATTGTGCACAAGTGCATTAACGTATCTACTCATAAATTTATCTACATATATTACGGCAAAGAAAATGAGTCATACAGTCCAACACAATAAGAAATTCATAGATAGAATTTGTTATTTTATAATATTTACTTAAATGTATTTGCTTTATATGTTTTTTAAGACATAAATACTGTTAATATGCCGGGAAAAACAATTTCCTTCAGTATTCAAAACTGTACTAATTTTACTTTTAAATTTAATTAAAGAAATGATAAGTTATACTACTGTTTTATTTCCTCGCAATCGAAGTGAAAAGCAGAGTTTACAACTCGTCCACAAAACCATTTTATCCTCGACATTACTATCAGCCCTCGCCTTCGCCTCAGGCTGCTAAAAGTCTCGGATAAAAATGGTTCGTTTTGTGCACTTGTTGTAAAATCTACTATAATCAAAAAAGGATGCATGCAATGTGCATGTACGAATCCCGCCGTGCGTCTAAGGAAGTTTCACGTCATAAATAAATATTATTGTTGGAGACTTAAAATATTCTATACTAGCTGTGCCCCGCGGTTTCACCGGCGTGAGTTTTGGGATCATCAGGAACCTTTGCGGACGCAGGCAAAACAACCCGCCAAAGTTTCCTCAAAATCGGACCAATGGTTTCGAAACGCATTGAGGACAGACATAAAAACATTCATTTTTATTTATAAAGACAAAGATATAATTTTTTCTAAATGTAGCTGATGTTCATACTTTTTACGAAAATATATGTTTTGATGTCAAAACACAAGGAAACCTGACGTGTCAATTTTTTTTCATTCACATAATATAATTGTTTGGTAGCCCTAGTAGGTACATTCAAAATTTGATATTAGTTTTGTTTGTTTGTTTGTTTGTATACTTTATTGAACAAAGTTTTCACAAATTGCTAAAATTAAAATAAGTAGGTAATTTATGCTCAAAGGCGGACTTATCCCGCGGGGGGATTTCTTTCATGTATCAAGTTTTCATGTGACAAAGAATAGTTAAAATTTGCTGACCAGTGTTATTATGATAGGTATACGTACTCGTCATTAAGATATACGTGTGTTAGTAATAGGTATATAGTACCTACATGAAAAGAATACAATATAAGAACTAACACTTGAGAACACGTGTTGTGAGTACATCATATAGTGTAGTGAAGTGGCAGGGGACGTGTCACGCGGGGTGAGAAGATGGAGCAACGCAACACGCACGTAGTCGACGGCGCGGCGCGGCGTGAAAGACGAGATCGTGGGAGCGTGCGGGCTGCGGGCTGCGGCCGGCGACCGACGCCGAGCGCGCACTGGGGACGCGTTGTGTGTCGGATTGCAACTTGTCCGCGATAAATGGGAGTCAGACCGGTCGCACACAGTTCACTACACATTTTCACGAAGTACTTTTTTACATCTGAAAATTAACGTAAAGAAACGATGCACAAGCGAAAAATGAAACTACAGCACAGTCTTTCTTTCTAGTGCGCGGTTAGCTACCACCTTCAATTTATAAAATCTGTCGCCAAACCTAACCTAACGGTGTGTTCCGGCAGCCTCACTTGAAATCCACTTCCCATTCCAGGCTAGGTGTGTTTTCAATCTTCGAACTGATGTTAGGTAGATAAGTGACGGTGTGCACTTACCTAACATCAGTTGAGCTGCAGAAGTCAAACGTCTAGTCTGTTAGCTTAAAAAAAAATCCCTTTTTTCAAAAGTAATTACATATTGTATGTATTTCTGATGCTGCCTACGCTATAGTGCTCGCGGTTTGATAGTTTACCCTTAGGGGTTGAATTTCTAAAAGTAAGAGAAGTACCACATTGTGCCCTATTTGCAAAATTATGATTTAATTCTAACCTTAAAGCTGAGCGCGGCGAGCTAATCAATATACATTGCCCGAGGCAAAAATATTTTTGCGGCTGAGTGATCACTTTGCTTTCATCTTCTTTCATTTTCTCCTCTAAGAAAAATAGTACCTGGATGATCGAGCTTTGCTCGGTATTTTTTTTGGTAAATTTTACAGTTTTTACTCATAGTATCTTATCATCACAGTTTAACAATGCCATCTAACTGTTGCTGTGGTGGTAAAGCAGTACCTACCAAACACTCATTTTTGTCCGACGACGTTACCTAAAAATGAAATCTAGCTAGATCGATTAATCGCCCCGAAACCCCCTGCATACTAAATTTCATGAAAATCGTCAGAGCCGTTTCAAAGATTCAGATTATACACAAGAATTGCTCGTAATAGATATAACCAAAGACACTTTATGAGATCTTCATTTTTGGATATAACATATTATAAGATAACACATCAAAAAGTGCCAAACTAAAAAGTTTACCTTATCCTTCCGACTTCGACCACGAAAATACTTATTCTAGCTAGTCCCAAACTTAAAAGTAGGTCTAAGTATTTAATCCTATATGCTATGATGACTAAACATCAACGCTACAATATAGCTACAAAACAAACTGCCAAAAACTATTACCTTAGTAATATACATTTTTATGTAAGTATAGTTTTCGAAGAAAAGTAGTTACCGAAAAAAATTTATAAAATATTTAAGATCCAAACCTTAGCCACACGCAAACTATATCCATAAAATTTTATTTTCCCAAGGATTTTTAAATAAATGAAACAAGTATTTTTATTGTGGCTACAGCTGCGATGTCTCAAGCCTCGTAGTTGTTAGCTACACGGTGTCGTAGCGCGACTGTATACGTGTATCACTACCTACCTTTAAGTAATTACAATATTTCGCTACGAAGCAACCACGCAACAACGCGGAATTTTCATTGCGGTTAACGCAACAATAAAAAAATTGGTAAAGAAATATTGATATGTTTTTGTTAATTACAACACTTCTGTTTACGAATTAAAAAAAAACGATGATGTTTCGGTTTCTTCAATTTGTCAAAAGGTACGTAGCTAGCTGAAGTTTTTTCTAGGTCAAATCTTTTGGTATAAAGTTTGCAACCGAGCCCCTTCCTTCCACCTTCACCTTACCACACTCCGCAGACCGCAGTAGGTACCAACAAGTCAACAGTCAAAGATGCAAACTGCTACCTCCGGTTGACTCACTAAACACATCGTCACATCACTACAAAATAAGTCAATTGTTTGTACAATTTCGTTAGGTGGTGTTGAGGTTGCGGAAGAGATCTTTTACAATTACCTACTGCAGGTTTTATTATTACTAAAGCAATAAAGATCTACATTACTAACTGAATTAACTTTCTTATAAACCGCGTCTGTTTAGAGTTTGCAGTTATCTCTCGCAGTGCTTCATACCTACCTACCATAATAGTACCGCCACCCGGTCACTTACTAAAACTAAATACTTATAAATTAAATACTTATATGTATTTTGATATTTTTATACCTATAAATATAGTTCATTCAACGGTATGGATATGACGGCTAAATGAAAACATTGGAAGCGTCCGTTGGGCATTGGATAAGCGTCATTCTTTGTGATTACCTCATCTAAAAAACTATAGTGTTTCCGTCTCTACTCCAGTTTCTCTACACGTCATGTCATGATTTTATTTCCATATTTCTTCAGAGAGCTTTCAGACACAAAAAAGTGCGCTTTAATTTAAAACTTTTGTTTTACTTATCCAAATTGCGAAAAGCAAGGTTCGTTATACTACCAACACATAAAAACTACGGGGAAGTATAAAATTAAATAAATTATCTGTATTACCCCTGAGTTAACCCGTACGTGGCAGTTAACCACTCGGCGTTTTCTTATTAAGCCGCATTGAATAGGTATAAGCGATAAATTGAAACAATAATTGAAAGAAGTATGACGTGTTATATGACGGTGACAGAGTGACCCGATTCCGAGCCGGGGTAAGCATACCTAATAAATTTAGTGCGACTACGCAAGTGACTTATAATGGCAATGCAATAAATTAGTGCAAAAAATATCTACACGTCATGTGGCATGACCCGTGCGTCGCGTCGCTAGCCTCTTGGAGAGAGTTCCGCGAGCGCATAACGGTTGTGTGTGACAGTTCACGCACGGCTCACAAGTAGCACCCAGACCCATGCACTCATGGCGGAAGGAGCCGCTGGCGACCCGGCGCGGAGGGAACACGGTTAATGTATGAAGGGAGCAAGCTCACATAATTTCTCCGTCATGCAGTAAAGCATACAAACAAACAAACTTCTCAAAGACGGTTGGAAACATTTTAAAGGAACAATCACAACTTCATAATTATTATGACGTAATTTATTGGATACTTTCTCCGTTATCTCCGTTCGCCCAAATCGCAACTAATTTAATTCCAATTGTGAGTTTGGGAGGTTGTAATCTCTGGGTCTACAGAACCGATTTTGAAAATTCTTTCACCATTAGAATGTAACATTATCCCTGAGTGACATAAGCTATATTGTAACCCGGAATTCCCGCGGGAATTCTGAAATTACCGCGGCGAAACCGCGGGGAACAGCTAGTCGTAAATAAATGAATTTTACTAACGCTCTCCATAAGTATTTCGGCTTCCGTTATGACTTTTAATTGTATCAAAACAATTTCCACTAAAAAAAATAATTAGATCATAATTCATAACGATAAGTAGGTATGTACTCAACTGACTCCGCGAATTTAGTCGCATTGCTTGATCTGCGTTTGATGTTTCGTTTTGATGTTTTGATGTTTTGTGTGTTTCGCATTGATGACATTATTTAAACATAAAATGTTGATTTCGGAAAGAAGGTAGTGCTTAATCTGACCTAATACAACTCTAGCCAACGCAGTTCTTAATTGCGAGTAACTATCTAACAAGCAATTAAAAAAATACGTTTCTTGATTGGTTAATTAAATTTATCTATCGAAAGAATTTCTACACTCATTAAAAAAACAGGTTATAAAAACGTTGGAATATGCATATAACTAAAAAAATTGGTTTGAGTTTATATGGTGTTAGGTTTTTTGCGCTCATACCGCTTTGGATACACGACATGTGTGCGGAACGGAGGGTGCTTATGTCTTGAAAAAGCTACCATGTGGCGGGAATCGGGATCCTCTCCCTTCTCGCATAACGCGTCCCTGTCACGAATATAACCTCACGACCGGATACTAAGTATCAGTATGACGCTTAATAAAATATCGAAGACTAGCTATTAATATGTAGATCTCTCCACAGGTTTTTTAGACTTAAAAATATCTTCAAACTAGGTATTAGGTTTTTTTTTTATTAAGTAAATAGGTTCATTTAAATAACTCTATTCTATTCTAAAATCCAGTTTTTTGCGCTGTTTCTAAAACAATATGAGCATCATTATTCCAATTTGTTAAATTATCGTATTTATTTTATTTATATTCATAATGTGCAAGTGTATTAATTCCGGCGATGAGGAATTTAATTAAGGAGGTACTCAGTTAATATTTTCTGCCGCTGGCGTTACGTGGTTTCATATAAGATCACAAGCAAGACTTATCCTTATTCCTCATTCCCTAAAAAATAAAATTGTTTTGTTAGCCCAGTTAAATGTAATTATGTTTGCAAATTACAAAGGAGATTCACCATAAAACAAGAGATTGATAATAATGGTTGAAATTAAAAACCGGTATAGATAAGTATAGACTTTTCCTTTTTAATTTAAATTTCAAGGGCTTGTTTCTCACCTCCTCTGATTAACTTCCTTCGTACGTTCTATTGTCATCGCATAAGTACCGATTGAAATCCGACTTTTCTATACCTTCCTATAAAATTTTACTACTTTTTAGTACCCACCTACTAACCACCACTTATGAGTGAGATATTATATTCATTAATAAATAAAATCAATAAGTTTGATATGTTGGTGGCGTGGACATTATCGGCTATCCGAACATTCCTCGATGTCTTGGGAAATGTAAAGGAATTGCATAGCATTAAAAAAAAAAAATGCAACTAACCGAACTACTTACTGCAAAAAATCGTTTACGAACTGAATCTTTAAAATTCTATTAAAATTCGACGTACCTACGTTATTGAATAGAATACATTCGACGGCAGGTAGAAACGATCACATTTCATATAAGTTTCACCTTATTCTTCGCCTTTGCTTTGAGAGGACTCTCAAGTCTCAGCGGTATTGTAGAGTCTAGAGACGCAGTGAAGCTGCGTCGGCATGCAAGTTCTAAAGTTTATAGAGCGACGTTGCAACCTAGTGCAGGTACGACAGAGATAGGGATATAAGAGTATGGGAGAGGGAAAAGACCGGCCGAGCAGGTAACCGGCGCGCGGCGCTCCATGCACCAACGCGGCAACACAGGCAGGCGCTCCGTGCACCAACGCAGGCGCACGCCGCCACGCCGCCGTCGAGGTGTGCACTGTGCAGCGTGCGTGCCCCGCACCCAAATCACAAGCCAGATGCAATAGGCGCGTTTTTATTTTATTTTAATAAACTGTTGCCAGATTGTTACACAGACAGGCTAAGTCATAGCCGCAGGGCCAGGTCACAATCTTTTGTAGTTGCTAATCATTCATTAGGTTCTGTAGCGATTTTATAAAGTGACTTTTTATACCTTTTAATACACAACTTAATTTATTAGGTTTCTTCAATTTTAATTTTCTATATATTTGTTGTGTTTGATACCTATATTGGCTCATCATAATATTATAATCGGACATCTTAGATATGCAAACAAAGACATTCTATATAATTATGCAAATCTATTAAATCTTGATTAGGTACTATAAAAAACAAATATTTATACATGATCAGAAATAAGAATACGTCATAATCAATATCCTCAATCATTCGATAAATAGTAGAGTCGGCAGTCGGCACCTAAAGGTCTGAAATAATCCGAGTATAGGTGTGCCTACCTACCTACTAGTGCTTTGAAAACAGAAAAATGTCGAAGGTAAGGTAAGCTTTGAAAAGTCTTTTGAGATAATATATCCGGTTGCGTTCTACGAAAAAATCCGACAAGCTTACGCATATGGCACACATATTCTGTTACCTACATAAATAAGTAGATAGACTCGTATTTCTCCGTTAAGGAAAGTTATTCTAAAAAGCAATTTCGAAAATCTGAAGAGCACTTAAAATATGGAATTGAGCTTGGAGTGGTAATTAGTGTCTGAAAACGTATATTTTATTCAAGAGTCTGAAAAACCAGGCAAAGCCTCAGCTACGTGAAAATATATTGGTTTATAGTAGACGTGTTTTAATTTTGCTGGAATTGGCTTATCGTTTTACTTAAATTCATATTTCATGATGAAGTCGATTACTATTAAATTTTAAGTGAAAATTATAAAACTATAACTGTAACTCGTCTACACATTTTATCAGGCTCTACAAATGGAGGGTTAGAGGATTAATATATTTATAATTCATTTATTAATTTATTTTTATAAAAAAGCCCATTGATTGATGAATATTATATTCAGGTATCATGTGTAGACAAAGTTACATACATTTTTACAATTTTCAGTTAAAATTAATAAGAAAACGAAGAATTATTCAATATTATTCTGTAGTAAATAGCAGTAATAGTTATAGTAAGTATACTTCTTAATGTTTAACTTAACAATTCATAGCGAATTTGTGTAGGTAGGTATCTAATTGCGTTCATCTAATTTAATATATATAAATCACGTGTCACGTTGTTTGTCCGCGATGGAATCCGAAACTACTCAACGGAGTTTGATAAAATTTTGTAACCAACTTAAAAGATAGGATAGTTTTTATCCCGGAATTCCCGCGGGAACTCCGGAATTAATGCGGGGAACTGCTTATCACCGTAGACTACAGCACTTTTTTCCCGGAATTACCGTGGGAACTCCGAAATTACCGCGGATGAAATCGCGGGGGACAGCTAGTGTATGTAAAATGCTTTGTCCTGAATGACTGACTGACGGATCAACGCACAGCATAAACCGCTGATCGTAGAGACCTGAAACTTGGAGGAAGTGTTCATTGTACGTATGACGTGGGCATCCGATAAGCAAGGATTTTCCGAAATTCTATCCCTAAGGGGGTGAAAAGGGGGGGCAAAGTTTGTATTGGTTAGCGTGATTTCTTGGTTAAATCTAACGTAAAAAACCAATTAAAAATCCATTTTCGACTTTTACGCGGACGAAATCGCGGGCAAAATCTAGTACGTATATAAGCTATAAGTCATGACTTGACCTTTGAAGCAGTCATTTTGATACAAGAGCTCAAAAGATAAAACACACTTCACAGAAATTATCTATCTATACTATAATAAAAGAGTAGGTAGAATCCGCGATTCTGTACATTGAATATTTTTACCTAAAATTGAGAGAGGTGATAAAAGAAGAGCCCAAAAAAAAAGTTTTTAAATTATTTTCTGTCTGTCTGTCTATCTGTTCGGGATAATCTCCGCATCTACTGAACCGATTGTCATGCGGTTTTCACAGGTAGATTAAGCTTAGCCTGGAGCTACATATATAGGCTTTGTTTCATTGAAATTGGATGTCAAGAAAAAAGTTGTTGTATAAAATCCTTTTATGCGGGTGAAACCGCGGGGCACAGCTAGTAAAAAAAATAAAAAAAAAAATAAAAAAAATGAATCACTAACAGTATTTTTGAAACCATTTTATTATCGAAATGACTGTGAGTAGATTAAATATTAGTTGATTTTATCATAACATATTTACACGTAACTATTTATCAAAAAATGTTGATTCCATAATGTTTCATGACTTGAAACCGTTACTGAATAAGTTAGTTTCGTTTCATGCATGCAATTGAAACATAACTAATTTTGATTTATATACAGATGTCACGAATCGCGACCGCCTGAAATTCTACGCTGACATTATTTGGCTCATTTCAAAATATACATTTACATACTATTTGACTGCATGAAAATATACCATATTTTAACGTGTATAGAAGCAGTTACTGGTCTCATAGGGTCAGGATATCTGGTATATAATACATTTTATATAGTTAGATAGAGGATATAGGTATCAAGTCGCGGGCATTAAGTATAATTGATAACAATACGAGTTATAAACGCGTATGTTTTCATAAGGCTTTCCATAGGGGTAGGGTATTCTGTGAGAGTTTCAATTAGGAAGTTCTTAGAAGTTTCTTTTTATAAATTCATCTCTTGAGGCTGGCCGAGGACAAAGAAGAGCGGAGAGCAAAGGAGGAACCCAGAACCCTATACCCAGCAGTTGATAATAAGGGTGTTTGTGTGTGAGTTACGAGCAGCTTTTTTTCTACTCCTTCACGTTGAAACGACTGGACGGATTTGGATGAAATTTGAAATGGACAAAAGCCGAAATTCACGCGACCGAAACTGCAGAGGACAGTCAGTGAAATTATATTTCTATAACTATTATAATTGAGTAGAGATTTAAGATTATCTTTTTTGGCTGAATATAAAGTTACCTACGTTGATTTTAAGTAAATTAGTTTATGCTTTCATCTACATAAGTTATAAACAAACCCATTAAAAATGTTAATCCTATTAAACACTTGGGTACCTACTACCTACTCGTACTTTCGTGTCGTTTGATGTTAATGTTATAATTTGGTTATAGTCTAGTGGCCGGACGAGGGCGCTGACGTGACGCTGTGCCGGAGAGATGGCCCTCTGCGATGCACACCTGCGTTCTTTACCATAAACCTGTTTTTGTCAACACGATTTCCACACACCATTTGGTCGGCCGGCACATACATACCTACTCAGATCGTAAGTGTATCCCGGTTGCTAATAAGTCGTTATGGAAAAGATCTCTCTGCAGATGTTCGATTAATTTACATATTTGAATGTGCTATCGCGTATTATACTTTATTGTCAAACATAACTTATGATTAGCCGTTGCTCGTGGTTTCATCCGTCCACTACGATTTCTGTGTGCCAGATTTCATTCAACTGTGTGTCCACTCTTGGAATCTTTGGATTTTTGTATGTTTGTGATAAGCTACAAACAATTAAAAATCTAAACATATATTTATTACCTCTATTATTTTTGTATTAAATACCCGATATGACTTAAACTAGGACGACATCTATGTCAACCGCTAACTAGACAATAGGTACATATAAGAAATAGGTATGTCAGAAACTTGATTCAACCCGTTTAAACGAGTTTAAATTTTATTCCTATTTCAATTTAAAAATCTACAAAATTCAATTAACATTAATATTGTTTTGATGACAGTCATCCCTAAATAGGGGTCATTCATAAAGTAGGTACGTCACACGTGTCGTGACTTTTGTACCCCTACCCCCTCCCCCCCCCCCCTCCCGTCCTTGTCACAGCTGTTAGTCAGCTGTTGTTAAGTTTTCTTACAATAGTCTTGTATTGTAATTTTGTGTTGATGTTGTTGATGATGTAAATAAATAAACAAAATGTTTCCTTAGTCTCTTGGAAGACACGAACTCAGGTCCTACGGCGACTTAACTGAAGACCTCTCGAGATATTCTTTGTCTTTCCCGTTTTCCGCAGTACAAAGACAAAGATTTGAGCGTCAAAGAGTTTGCTTATCAAATACGAACCTTTGGCGATATTTGTGATGATTTGCCGAACGGTGATCATTTAACGAGGACATTATCTACAAATAGAAACCTTTCACTATGTTGTATTACGTTGTTCAACAAAAAGATTTATTCCAAGTTTTACTATTGTGAATAACTGTTCTTTTTACCGTCTCCTTTGGTTCAATTTCAAAAAACACTGTTGTAGTGCTTGCTTATATTATAAAAGGAAGCCTTGTAGGTATAAATTGCAATTTTCTTAGTAGGTAAGTTGAATCAGGGACGGTTCCGGGGCCGTATTTTTGAATCGTTCGAATTACTTTTCGCAGACGGAATTGCAAGATTTGCATGCGAATGTTTAAAAAATGTATGAGCATTCGCATGCGAATCTTATGATTCCGTGTGCGAAAGTAATTCGAACGATTCAAAAATACGACCCTGGTTTTGTGGGTAGGTATATAGTTAAATGTTATCCTTCTTTTCTAATTGTAGGTACCTAGGTACTGCAAGTTTTTTACCGCAAAATATAGAATTTAAATCTAAACTGTTTAATAAACAAAATTAATTAACCGCCCGAAATTACTTTCAACTGTCAAGGAAAAACGTTGGTCCCAACATAAACAATTATACGTGGGTACCAAAACAATTTCCTAGAAAGTAGATTTAATAGTTATTTGTGCAACAAGAGAGCAAAGTCATTTTTTGCTGCGAGTGCTGATTTTGAATCCTGATCGAATCACGAGCGTAGCGAGTGATTCTAATGTTGAATCCTGAGTGTGGCGAAGGATTCAAAGGCACGAGATGCAAAAAACTTTGCTCTCGTGTAACACACATAACTTTTCACTTCAGCAGCGAGAACACTTTAGGAGATAATAGTTATTTACAGGTTAAATATCAGTTTTATTTGCAGTAAATACTTATTTTCGTTTAAATACAACAATAAGTTAAAAATTCAATAAATTACATTAAAAGACATAATTATCTTTTTGCAAAATTTCTTTAGTTAGTACAAATTTCTAAACGTGTTTGTCTTTGAGGTCGAATTCAAAATCGGAACCTCTAAAGGGCTGGTCTTTGTCTCTCTCTCTTTCTAATGGCGGGAAAGAATATAGAGTGTAAATGTTTCGAATTGTATGATTAACCCAAGGCTGAATAAAATATTCGCGGTTCTCTGAAAACAAAAATTAAAAAGTTACTTTGTCTCACTCAGTGAGCAAAATGCGATTTTGCTCACTGATTTCAGACAGCAAAACCAACATGTTTGAGCTACTGAAGTGAAATAGTATATTTCATTACAAGTGCGGAAAGCCTGTCATTGCAAAGAGTTCCGACATATGTCTACCCGAGCCGAGGCGCAGCCGAATGTGAGGGTTGACAGTCGGAACTCTTTGCAATGACGGTTCCGCACGTGTACTGAACAACTATTTTTAATACAGTTGCGAAAAAATTAAGCAATTTAATAAAATATCAAAAACACAATAAACTCAACTAAGTTCCAACTGTGATCAAGAGATGGCGCTAGTCGTATTAGTAATGCGAAACCTACGTTTCGCAATGCAAAAAGTGTGTCAAAGTCGTGTCGCCATTTTTGACAGTTGGCAAAGAGAACGCACGAGTTCGGGAAAGGTAAACAAAAAGCTCGAGTATGTAATAGCCCACATCCAGAACGCTAAACGTCCCTGCAATACGCCACTTTTTGAGCAACTGTATTAAAAAATAATTTTTTTCTAGAATATCTAGATTTTCCTTCTAAAGTGTCATCAAAAGTAAAGTATACCAACATAAATATTGCAAAGCGCGAACTTTAGTCCAATTTTTAAATTGGAGATATTTAAAAAATTCACGAGGTATTTTCTTTGTGCTGTTTACTTTTAAAAAACCGGCCAAGTGCTTGTCGGACTTCGCACATTTAGGATTCCGTACCAAATATAGGCAGCAGTGGCTTGCCGCCGCCGCGCGCCCGCGAGACATAGTTTTGGGAATACATATAGTGGTAAATATAATTGGGATGGCAGCAAAAGAAGTTTAGAAAAGTTAGAGCATTAGAGCATTTGCTCTAACTTCCTTTGCAACGCGACGGTGGCGCGCCTGCCCCGCCTAAATGTCCTCTCTAGTAAAATTTTCCCTGTGGTTTCAAGAAAGAAAATTATAGAATTTCAAAGAAAAACATCGAGTTATCAATATTCTGGTATTTTTTGGGAAAAATATACGTAATAATAAATAATCACCAAGTTTAAAGTTCATAGGTCAACGGGATACTGGAAAATACTTCGGTACAAAATGTGGCCTTTGTTTTCTTATGTTTTTAAAACAAAAAATACTGCTTTTATCGACTCAGTGAACTCTATTCAACGATACCCCACTCGATTTGGTAGATAAACAAAAAAAGGCGACCGCCTTAAGGGAGCCCCCCTTAAAAATATTTTTTGACAATTTGGTACAGGTTTGGATCATCAATATACTCAGGGGTGTCTTTCCCATAGGAGCGCCGGGTGCGGCCACACCCTGGCGCCAGCCGGGCCGGGCCATCAACATTCGAATGAATCTAGTGGTAGATAGAAGAAGAAGAAGAAGAAGAAAGACGACGGACAGACGGACACACGAGTGACAGAAATGGGGCTCGATCCATTTGGACCCTTCGGGTACGGAACCCTGGAAATGAAGTTACTATTTACAGTCCACTTAAAGAATTGGATCATCGCTTCCCTATATACATACAACCTTAGTTTTTTTTTTCATTTTAAAAGAGAAAACTACAAAGTGCAAACGAAAATTTAAAGGTTTAATTGAAGAAATTACAATAAAAGAACTCTGACGACAATATTTTTTCGCCTTGGGCGTTAAAACGTTAAATGTGTATCCCGGGATTATTTGTAAGCTCGTTGAATATCTTTTTTAAACCCGTTTCTTTCTTTCCTAAGGTCAGTCGCGTTTTATTCCTTTGAAAAATCTTTCGATCGTTAAATATTTATGTCGCATTCAAATGACTTTCTGTAATTTACTTACCTACTCCGTTACGTGCTTCTTCCTATATTTTCTGGTGCTATTTTGGAAAGTAGGTACTTCATTTGAAAATTTTATATCCCTAATAGGTACTCTCAAATTAGATCGTGAAATAGGTTATTTGCCTATTTTTTTTGTTAATTCTATTTAGTCCGTCAGTTAGATAGTAAAAAAAATAATAGACACGTAGGTATATTTTTCAATTTCAAATTAATGAAAATATTGGATAAAGCGCATTTAAGTTTAGGAGTGGGGACATTGATATACCACACCATAGTAAATCAATGGTGGGGGCTCGTAACGTCATAATGATGTATGTAAAATCTGTACCTGCTTGTGACGTCGCGCGACATTTCGACAAAAAAAGAAAAAATACCAGTCTAATTTTTTTTTATCTACAGGACGGACTAATAACAAAAATTTTGTCAAATAACCTATTAGCAAATCACTTTGAAGTACAATATGAATGAAGAAATAAGATGAGGAAAACGTCGTAAAGAAGTTAGCTTGATCAAAGATCCTTGAGCTTGAGCTCGATTGCGAAAACCATTTTAAGAGACAGCACAATAGATATTCCTAATAACTCATACTAGTTGATGACATTTTGGGCATACTGAGTCACACTTGTCGAGCATGGCTTATTACACAAAATCGCGCTAAACATAATATAGCTTTCGTCAGAACACTAAATATAGTCGTCGGTCTATGTGTGTGTTCAATATTTCGCCAGACATAACATAGTGTAGATAAAGATGTGACCCTTAATTAATATGAACAAGCGTTATTAATGTAGCTGCTCAAAATAAAACTTCGTATTCCACCCGAACCATACGCGATAGGTATGACGAAATCTTTGACATAAAAAAATAATCATGTACCTATGGTCCGTGTGATAAATACGGGGATTAATAATATTTGCCGGTTATTATTAATAATCACCAACGAAACCGATAAAAGTGTTTGATTTTTCACATTAACTTTGCTGCGATATTGGTCGGTTTCATAAATGAGATGCATTTAGGTTAGTTAGCACCAAAGACAAATGGTTTACAAAGAAATAGCAGCTCAGCTTGGCAAATCATGTCAACTTTCTTATAAAATAAAAACTCAGTTTAGTATTAACCTAACCTCAGCTATGGCATGAAGTGCTCTGCATCTCATTTATCGAGTCAACCAGTATCGTAGCAAATTAATTGTGAAAAATTACTCACTTTCACCGGCTTCATTGGCGATTGTTAATAAGAACCGGCGATTATTAATAATCCCCGCGTTCTCACATTTACCGTAACATGCAAAGACATTCTATATAATTGGTAACATGTCAATGGACGAAACGTATATATATGTATAGCTTACTATAATTGTCGCGACAGCACGCAGAACTGTCAGCTATTAGAGAAAAATTGTCACACGTAGATTCCACAAAACTCTTCCAAACTTTCGCGGCGCTTGAGGAGGCAAGAAATTGGTGGAAGGCGGAGTGTCGCTTCCTTATAGTCTGTAATTTTCTTCCGGTATCTATGCTCTAGCTGAGAGTGGGATTTGTAGTGACCACAATTTAGTTATTAATATTTTTTAGTTAATTAATTATTTGTTATTACTACAATTCCTAAATTAAGTTTATTGTGTAATTGTACACATCATAACCCCGCTGTGGGCATAAGTTTTGAGTTACAGCGTGAATGAATAAATAAAATAAAGAATAAAATATAGTGTAGTACCTAAATAGTAATAATTAAGGTATCCTGAATAATGTGACCAACTGACGTATCCCGATAAAGAGACTGCAGGTATTATCAGTTATAAATATAAATACATCGTTAATTTGACTTTCATTCACGCTAGTTGTACAAAATGGAACTATTCGGTTGTCGTGTAAAACCAATTCGATAAAATGAGTAAAATCGACAATCCGGAACACTGCAACCAGGTGTAACCATGTACAGTCAGCATCAGAAAAATGTGTTATCACCTTTCTCAGCCGTTGAATCTTATTGTAATAGTAATAAAGATCAAAAAATGTTTACATATACTATATATATATGATGCTAACATGATGCTAATTTCGGACTGTACTATGGTTTTGATTTCCGTTTTCCGTTTAGTTCAAACACTATTTTAATTTTTTTTTAAACTTCTTCACTATTCTCTTTCAAATACATACCTGTTATGATTAATATAAATATTCAAATGAGTTCCTACTTAGTTTTTGATACAAGTATATCCATCTAAAATCCAACACGGATATATTTAGAACCTATTAATTTAAATGTCGCTTATTTGTCGGTATTATTAGTAATGATTAGGTAGGCTTTGCCTTGAGTATCTAATAATAGTTAGGTAGGTATGTGGTTTATCGACTAATTGTCAAATAATTAATGTTACAATTAAAGTTCCAATTACTGTTCCAAATTTATTAATTAATTTAATACAGGTATATGCTACTTATACTAGATGAATGAAATTATCACTGTCGTCAGTATTTAATTACAGTTTGTTGCAAAACTTTCGACGATACTTAGTTCTTCGTAACTACCTACTTGATTCCAAAAAACTCATGTAGTTAGGTACCTACCTAAATATATGCTTTTGGAACTCTTTGGAAGTTGCTAAAAATCTTACCAAAATGACAAGAACATTGTTATGTTCATAAATATACTTAATAATATACCTACCTACATTTGTGTAGTGACTTATTTTTTATAATTATCTATTTCCTCTATTTCAATAGAAAAACCTAAGCCTTTCAGTAACAACGAGACGCCACGGACGGTGGGTCGGACACCCTTTTTGTTGTCATTGAATAGGACACCTTTAACGTGGTTCAGTTAACTCTTTAACTATAAACTAGCTAATAATAATTTCCTTTGCTTCCCTTCCGTTCTTTTCATTATCTACTTTAACAACAAAAATATAATCGTCGCCTTTTATAAATAGCGTTAGCTGAGAGATAGTGATATTATAGCCTTTTTTTAAAGTCGGTTTAAAACGTAGGTAGGTTTTTGCGCCTGTTGTGATGTGGTTTAACAAATCTATGACATTTTAGTTAAAACTCATAACCCGAGTAGGCTAATTAGTAGATAACAGGTAAATAGTGTACCCTCAAAATGTGAGCCGATTTACTTTTACTTGGATTGTACCTAGGTATGTAAAAAAATAAGACTAAGCACATATCATTCACACGTTCACAAAACTTCAACAAAAACGTAATATGGGCACATAACTATTAACTACTGTACTTTGCTTTAGAAGCGAGTCAGCAAGACATACCTACTAAATGAATATAGTATGTAGGTTTATTATGCTGTAGGCAAACCTATCTTCGAAGAGAGAGAATTTTTATAGCCAGCAACATTTTGACAATTACACTTTATACCTACCGCTAATGATTAGGTGGTATTAAACTCTATACTACAGTTAAGGTTTTGAGAAAGGCGACACAGTTATTGTAAACTAAAAAGATTCGATTGTTTCAAAGTAAACGACGACGCCGACGTTCAAGTTTAGGTGCCACTTGAATAAACAAACCAAACGCACAACGATCACGCAATTAATTTAAAGTGACGTTACTTCACGTTTAAGGAATGTATTCAACGAATAGGTACTCAAAATTAAGATCGTATTAACAAAGTAAACTCAAGTATACTTTAGTTTCTGAGAGAGAGAGCTGCGCCGCCGGAGAGGCGAGGTGAGTCAGAAACACACTGAAAGTAAGTGGCCTCGGTTTACCTGTACAAATCAGCAGCAGCAAGGCAAACGGTGAAAGCATTCGGTTGATCCCCATGACGACGCTGTGGCAACTTTCCAATCAATTCTGATAACTTTTATTCAAATAATTTACGCGCCCATCTTGCAAGGCTCGCTAGTCGCTAGTCGCTACACACTTTATGAACTTCACTGCATCAACGGTTAACATCAACTTAACTGTCGCCCACAATACGTGTTAAACACTTGTCAGAATGTCGTCACATTTGTTATTAGTTGAACCAAACGATCACAGTTCACAGACAATTTGCACTATCCAATTATTTGTCAAGATGTTTGATTCAATTTTTAGTCGACACAGAAAAACTTTAGCGGTAATTGCGAGCACAGCAGAAACGACACGTTAAAGCCGAACAACGGTTAGTTCAAAACTGGTTAGGGTTTGGCTTGTGTGCGTGGCCCCGACAGCAGCGGCTATATAACGACTATAGCCGGTTACTCCTTCACACTCGCCGTCTCAGGTACTACGCACAGTCGCACACCACCGTGAATAAAAGAGACAGCACCATTGAAAAAGGGACCAAAACACAAGTTTCGCTTGAATATTCGTTGTTTGTGCTTGTTTTGAACGTCGCGTCGTCTCTGTGCTGCAAGCCTGGAACTTACAAAGCTTTTGGCAATAAAATAGTAATGCCATGAAGTCTTCAAGTTCTTAACCTAGATGCCTCATTAGTAGATAGATACTTGACGAAAATAATCACGGAACTTATCACGCCTAATTGCATAGTTTACTCGCACATTTATTTATTTAAGCTTACCGAAGAAGAAGAAGAAGAAGAAAACACATTTATTTCAGCACAACACATAAGAAAAAGAAACAAACATCAACAATGCACAACATGGTACAAAAGGCGGACTTAATGCCACAGTGGCATTCTCAACCAGTCAACCTTCACGGTGTTCAGAAAGTGTGCAAGCACACATTAACGATGTTAACTTTATATTTTGGTCAACCAACGAAAAACATCCAATCTAGGTATACATAATATGAATAAAATTGAAGTGTGTTTGTAATTCCAAATTAATAGCTTTTAATTAAATGCATATGAAAGTAATATATATAGGTTGGTACGGTACCTACCTACTCACATAACATAACAATTTTTTTAATTTTTCTCTGTCTGTTTGTTCCGGCTAATCTCTGAATGGCTGGACCGATTTTAACGGGACTCACTGGCAGATAGCTGATGTTTTAAGGAGTGACTTAGGCTAGGTACTTTTATTTTAGAAAAATTTAGTTCCTGCAGGAGTACCGAAGGTCACGCGGGTGAAACCGCTGGGCACAGCTACTTTACAAATATAGTAATTACTAGGCACAAATAGGGACAATAGGGGAATACCGAGTTTTAAACTTACGCAAAGAAGTTCCCCTGAATTTAGATAATTTCGGTCAGTCATTTCTTAGACAACTAAATCCTCATTCATTCTAAAACTTTACAACCACTGATCTAATAATTACTTGGTAAGTAACTAAGTACCTACCTACCTAATTGGCACAAATTTATTAGAGGAAAACCAAGTTTTAAAACTTTGCTAAGAAATTCCCTTTTAGACGACGACAGAACATTCCACCTATTTACTTATATACTAGGTGTAATGATGAACGAGGTAGGTACTTATTCAAACCCTTAATAACTCATATGTAGGTAACTAAAAAACATAAATTACAATAACAAAACACTAATAAACACACAGAAAAAACTAAATAACCACGTGGATTTACTCTGAGACCATTCAAGTATTACGTAAGCAGAATTTTAGTAATTATTATATTAAAGACAAAAATCTGATACTGAATCCCTGGTTTAACCTTACAGTTTACACCCTGTGTTTCGGCACATCCATCTTTTTATTTAACCTTATACTAGCTGTTTCTCGCCGTTTTTCCAATTGGATTTCGGGATGATCTCGCGGCAACTCTTTTTATCTGGATAAAATGTGTCCTATATTTTAATCCATATCCTTTAATCCAAATCCGTTCATGTAAGAATCGTCCAAATATGAACTAACGTACATTTCAACAACTCATGCCCTTTGTGGTTAGCTGGTTGATTTTAAATGTACCTACCTACTAACACCTGCCCCATTCTTTGGTCCGTTGACTTTGGAAGGAACGTACAGTACAAACTTATTTGTAAATTTCTGTACCGCTAAGTACCTAACCCTAAAGATAACCATGAAAGATATACACAAGGTACCGAAAGAAATATCTTTCCTGGTTATCGTTTTTAGATATTTTCTCATTTTCTCATAAAGTTTTTTTTTTTGTAACATCACTCGTCAAGTCCGAGTGCAGGTTAAATTTTTATAGCTTCGACAATAATAATTAACGTAGCGTATACAATATCTAAAAAGTAACTTTCAAGTGAGCGTGGATGGCCAAATCGGAAACTACGAGGCGAAAAATGCTCAAAGTATTCTCGGGGCCAGTTTTGATCAATTCTAATATTTTATCGATTTTTGAAAAAAATACACGTCATGGTACTTACTGTATTATTGTGCCAACACGTAGTTCCGCGGGTATAAAGATCCATTTCTGTGAAGAAAAGCTAAATGTAAGTATAATTTTTTAAGAAAATATTATTTTTTTTTAAACTTTTGCTAACCCATTAGTTAGTACGTAATTGTGTCTATTCCCTATTTTTCTTTTCACGCCTTAATTACTCATACCGATTATCATAAAACAAAAGACATTCTATGGACATAGATAAGCAATAGTGTGTTAACCCACACTGGAGAAATTTTGAGTAAATCGTGTTTTAAAATTATAGCGCCATTTTCTGTCAACATTTTTTATGTTCAATATTTAGTTACATACTTAAACAATGTAATAAGGTAAACACATAATTAAAAAACGTTCCCTAACTCTCAATAAATCGTTCTGAATAGGTAACTTAATTTTGTGGGTTAACATGTTATTGCTTATCTGCGTCCCTATATCATTGCATAAAACTATGCATACACGTTGTCAGAACTCCTAAATTAAAGTTGATGGAACTGTGAGAAACGGTTAGTTATAATATAATTCATTGAGTTTAATTTTTATGTATTACTATTTACTTACCATTCAATGGAAATATTGCACGAAAAACTAAATTAATAAACTTGACTTCATAAATTTTGTTCACCATAGTAACTTTCCGTCAATTGCTATACGACTAAGGCAAATACCTAAAGTAAGGCAAGGAAAGCAGTAAGAACCATAAAACTGTACTTAATGTGGTTTAAAATAATAAAGCAGTAAATAAACGTAAAGCTTTTAGTGCTTTTAACGTTCCAAAGATATCTGGAGCACACTTTTCCCTGCTTAAGCGTAGGTACAAGTAGACGCTTCTAGATGAAAAAAAACAAATCTAGGAAAGTATCTCCGCCTCATGTTATTTTTGTAAAAATCTGAAATAATCCTCTTTCCGACGTGGCTTACTGTCGTACTTGGATGATTCAAGAATATTTGAACGAGCCTAACTAGAGCTCATTTGATTTACATACTGCATTGCAGATCTATCACAGTCTAGCCATACAACCTTAGTGCATAAAGTAGATTTATAGAATCCAGACTAATATTATAAATGTAAAAGTAACTCTGTCTGTCTGTCTGTTACATTTTCAAGGCTTAACTATTCATATATATTAGAGATACAGAAATGGTAATTTTTATCTCGGATTTCTCTAGCGGGAACTCCAAAACTAACACGGGTGAGATCGCAGGGAACACTTAATACCAGAATAAGAACCAGCTAGTATCTAATGTTATGTTATAAAGAAGTAAAGTTTATAAGTCTGGATGTAGGGAGTAATCTCTGGAACTAGTGAACAGATTATAAAAAAACATTAAAAAAATATTTCAATTTTAGGAAGCCATACAGTATTCCGATTGACATATCTCTATCCCGAGGACACTCTTAATCTGGGAACAAGTGCTTCTCGCGGAAAACCGATATTCATGTGAGTGAAACCGCATGGGGTTATAGCTATAGCTGGTTGATGAGTGGTCACGAGAAAAGGTCTTGGAATAAAAGATATGAAAGTTCTCGAGTGGTGACCACAAGGTGGACGGGTGGACCGACGATTTGGAAGGTCGAGGGACGCCTTTGGATGCGGGAAGCGCAGGACCGGTCGTCCAACAGTGGACGTCTTTCGGCTGACAATATGATGATGATGATGATGATGATGATGAATAAGAGATATGGTATTTTCATCCTAATATAAAGAGTTCCAGCGGGAGTTCCGAAATTCACGCCATTGACACCGCGGGGGACGAGCTGGAGGGTAGTATATATCTAATAATATAATTAAGCCGCTACCTAAACGCAAATGCGCAAATCTTGACGTTTTAGTTCAAATATTTACCTTTATTACAATTAAAGGTTTCGTTTATAAACTATTCATACTTGTAACTTAATCGAATGACTCATATTTGAAATATTTCACGGAATTTACGTTCACAAGTCTCAATGAATGCAGATCAAAGATGCAGATGAAAAAAATTTGAAATGGCTCAAGCTGTCAGATTAAAAGCTAAAAAATAGCAAGATATTAAAAGAAATACGGGGTTCTTGATAGGCCACTCAAAGCTACGCAGAGCTGAAATGAAACTATACCTACTATGGCAGTAGGTAGGTGGCAGTAAGTAGGTGTTAGAAAAACTCATTAGACAAAACTTCATTCCATGAGCTATGGAGCCTTACTTTTGAAAATGATTTGTCTGATTTCGACTTTGATTTGACTTCGATTTGATTTCACCTCGATGTCATTTTAGTACAACATACTTTTGAGATCGAAATCAAATCGTATTTGGAATAATTTTAATGTCTAAAGATGACGTCCGACAAGTCAATAACATGACTCCTATATTGAAATAGAGAAAGACAGATAAATTAGATAGTGCTATAGTTGTAGATCACGATCCCAAAGCTTCAAAAGTAGCAAAATTTGATTCCGTTTCGATCTCATTTCGATTCGAGTTCGGTTTGATCCTAACACGATTACGTCAAGAGTATTAACCCTTATTCGATTGCGTCAAGAGTAAGCCGGCCGATCAATGTTTAGAGGAAATTATGTTCCAAAGTCGACCGGTCGTCGCCCATCCGCTGACTCGAGAGTCCGGATGAAAAACAAATGACAAAAACTAACATGCCAGTCTTCTTTGACAAGCCGAGAGCAGAGTCAAGAGGAGGTGTCCAAGAAGAAGAATATTTATGCAATTAAAATGCTATTTCTCTCTAGAATATCTTACAGTAAAATAATAGGTAATATAATAGCTTAAAACCCGAAACGTGGCCTTCGTGCATGTAGGTACCTAGTACTTATTTCATATTCTTGCTGATGATGAAAATTGAAATAATGAGAACGGAAAATCTATACTAATGTTATAAAGAAGAAAGATTTGATTTTTTGTTTGTTTGTTTGTTACGATTTAACTCAAAAACTACTGGACCGACTCCAAAAATTCTTTCACCATTAGAAAGCTACCAACATTATCCCTGAGTAACATAGAAATTGTTACGACCACAATAATTAAATAATATGGATTATCAAAAAGTAGCACAAACAGCGTGTCGCAACAAACCAACAGTTAGGGGCCCGACGCTGGTCTTCCGCTGGAGCCGCGTGTGGCGTTACGGGTGTGGGCGCAGAGTGAAAAAAATTAAGTAAATTAAATTATTTTTGTATTAGTTAAAACAAATCCAAATAAATAGACTGGGTTAAAATATGTACATAAATTACAATACTAAGTACATAAAAAATACAATAACATCTCCGATTTAATGTATTTAATATATCATAAACAAGCTATGAAATAGGCTATATTGTTATCCGGAATTCTCGCAGGAACGCCGAAATTAACGCGGGTGAAACCGCGGGGAACAGCTAGTATCTAATAAGTGTAAGTATTCCCTTACCCCATAGTTATTTCGTGATTAAGCAAGCCATTATACTTGTACATACCAAACAATTTCTGGTAAGTTGCAATAAGTTATTTGGGGGAAGTAATTAAATTATGAGTATCCCTTTTGGCGGGTCGGTGAGCTTAATAAAAGCGCAATGATGATCTTTTGGAGAGAGGAGGGGTGATTGCGATGAGTTACTACTCAGAGAAAATAATATATTAACTAGAGAGGCAACGCAGGCGACCGGGCAGGCTAGGCGAGCCACGGTTGCATAAGACGATAGAGCAAATGCTCTTACTCCCTTGGCTTGGCATCCCAAATACATTTTATACAATATTAATTCCAAAACTGTGAATTTTGAACGACGACGGTTGAGTGACGAGTTACCACGTTTACTAAAATTGTTTAGTTAGGTTTTTGTGCGTGAATAGTTTTTGTGCGAAAATGCAGCGACACTAGTTTTCATTTGTTTTCATACTGAGTTGATGCCCCTTGTTCTGTGGCTATTGCGATATGATTGCGTTGCTGGGGTATTATTTTAAGCAGACATCGACGGCGCTAAATACACAGAGGAGCAGCGCAGCGTCCCGCGACTTCTCCCGCCCGTCGCGTCGTCACGCGTCGCCCTCTGGGCTTTGTTCCCTCTCGCACCGTGCCAAATTGCCCAAATTTATGCGAACGCAACAACTGTCTCTATTGCCATAGAGCACATCAAATTTCATAATTGGAGGGGGGGACGTAGACATATTTGAATAATAGATTACAGTGCACTTAAACATACCTACTTCTGATATTGAAATATTGTTTTTATATACGTTGGTGCATAGCGTCGAGTCATCTTAGCAATATAAAGTTTTACATAAACGGTACGTGTTTGTAACGACGCAAGGGGCGCGGTACGGTTCGGTCGGTCGGTGAGAGTATGGAACTATAGACTATGGAGTCTACATTTATGGGCTGTGTTGCGCGGTGGTGGCGCGGTGCGCCTGCAGTCAGCACGTGCTCGCGGTAATCATGACTCGCAATTCGAATAATAAATAATTTTGTATAACGAACCGATACCAACAGAAAATTACACTCCGAAACATCAAGTTCTTCACTCAAATTCAAACTTTCTCCCCAACACAGGTGATATTTATGTGATAATTTTTGAATGGCAAGTTTCCAGATACCTACCTACTTTTTGCAGTGAACTGCGACTTGTGCTAAGTTATTTTAATTTCATATAAGAAGAGGTGCAGTGGTATTTATTATTTAACCAACTATTCGTCTTAAAGTTTTCTTTTATACTAGGTACTTAAAAGTGAATCAAACTCAGCACTACGATATAAATTATTTATACTCAACGCTATTGATATTTTGACTTTTATGTGGACTAATGTGGACGTTTTTGACATTTGTATTGAATTATATTATATCGTCGGAATATTTTATAATTCGCCCATACAGGGTGTTACACAAGGGTGTACACTGTACAGCATGTATAGTCATATTTGACGATTGAACCGGTATCATGACAAACTTTCTTAAAATTTGCTAGGTTCGATGGTATTAATATGTCTCTGCACCCTAACGGTGATAAATAGGGTACTTGCATGAAATTTATAATAAGAAATTGTGTCAATATTTCAAAAATAGAGCCTTAGAAAAGCGTTATCGTCAAAGATTTACTAAAAAAATTTCAATAGTTTCCAAAATATTCAACTTTTAATTTTGTGAAATGGAACATTGCAACGAAACACCAATCACAGCCAAGCTTGACATATGACGTAACTTTTATTTTTTAGGAAACATTTACCTCTTTCAGAGAAGGCAAAAGAAACTAAGTGCATACAGTCAACGCATATTTTCCATTTTCTGAAGTTTTTTTACTTCAAAATGCATCGGTAAGATGCATTTCGATTCTTTACTGGAACTTTTGGAAGTAAATCGACACAGTTCAACCTTAATTTTGCTTTTGGATATTGAAGTTATCTGTCTGTCAGTGTCACATGACCCTGTCAATACGACAGTGACATTTCTATCACAGATTAATAAGGCGTAATTTTGAACAAGTGACGTCATTCCGCGTTTCGGCGGTAAAGTCTAAAGTAGGAACTTTGAAACGCTCTATTTAATAATTTATGCATATTTTTTTTTTCTTTTTCTTGCTTTGTTTGAGTAGGCTATATATCTTTAAAATAGACTGAAAAAAATTCATGCAAGTACCCTATTGCATCAAATGATCTTGAACCCGTCACTAGTAAACAGTTAATGACTTACACCCAGTTATGACGTAACATGTTTATTTTGTTGCGAAAGTGGTCGACAATATTTTTTATTTTTTTTTCAATGAAATTTAGAAGGGGTTTTTAAGCTAAACACCATAGTCAAGTTATTGTATAAGATTGCCAGATCACAATCTTAAAAAATTACTACACCTTTCTGTAACATCTTGTATATAAACAGTCAGAATTATGTTTATTGAATTATGTATACGACTCTTTTTTGATACATGTATGATGTATTATTTTTAAGAAATTTTGTGATGCCAAATAAAGTAATGTCTATGTCTATGCCTACTTAATACCAATTGATTCTGTTGTGGTCATATAATAGTTCAAAATTTAAATCTAACATGACGCGGGGTGCTTGCAAATTACAAATCAACAGCGTTTTCTATTCTTGGCATTGTACAAAATGTCAGCCGTGCGACATGTACCTACCTAAACGAAACAAACTCACTTTCGCATTTATAATATTAGTAAGGATTAGTAGCAGGCAGTGTTGAAGAGTAGGTATATGTTGTAAATCGATATATATATAGGTAGGTACTCGATTTTTGAAGATTCCTTTGGAACTGTGACGTAAAAAACCAATATTTGTAAAGACGTGTGTTTTCATCAAAAGATAAATAACTTCATTACCGGCGTTCGGAACTTCAATCACCCTGCCTTCTACAACTACAATCGTAGAATAGAGAAAGAGTTCTTTTTTACAAAACATTATCTGGTTGAATTTGATCTCTATGTTTGAGCGGTAGAGTTTATTTTGCAGTTAGTGAATTGGATATCAATCGCCCCGCAGTTTGCTACGCGAGTTCTACGCAGCGCTACGCAAACCTCTCGTTTTCCTCAAAAGTTTTTTCGCCAAGCTATTACGGTAGGGGACCGGAGGTCTTTTTACCCATTGTTTATTTTGCTGAGGAGACCAAAATTGCTTTTGTTTCTGTAGTCGGTCGACCTGTCAATATTTATTCGGTAAATTTACCGAGGGCATTTTTGTATCTACAAAAAAAAAACACTGACAACCCAATCAATACAGTTCATAATTAAGACGGTGACAAAAAGTTTGTAACAAACTATTTTCCTAACAATTCTTTGTTACAAAAACAATGATTAAGATAAGTGTTGCATATTAATTTGGTCGTTTATCTTAGCGCTACCCAGGTAGATTAGAGGGTTCAATATGAGTCACGAAGTGTCAAGACACGGGCGGACAAAACCGTAGCTTAAACTTAAAGTACCTTAGGTATACTTAACCTCTAGCTGCCACGTTTAGCTACTATTGTATTATATTAACTGCGCCTCTTTCTTCTATTCTAGCAAAAAATAGAGACAATGAGCTTGGCAACCAAATTTTAGTTTTTAGTCCGTCTTGTAGATAAATAAAAAATATTGGACACGTATATTTAAATTTTTTATGTAATGAGAAAATAACGGAGATACATTAAGTCGAAATGTCGCGTGACGTCACGCCGTACTATAATTTAAAGCACGTTATGACGTCAAGAGCCCTCACTCCTAAATTTTAATGCGTTTTATCTTAGTATTTTTTCAATAACATGAAAAAGCAAAAAATACGGGTCTATTATTTTATATCTAACTGACAGACTAAATAGAATTTTGATTTTCATACCCCGGAAACTACCCTAAATAGTGTTTTCTAATTAGTTACAAATGTAAATAAATATTCAGAATAGCATCCATAGTTGGTAAGAAAGGAATGATTGTGAATATTCAAATTATGCAATCTAAAACTCATCATAGAAATTTTCAAAACTCCCAGAAACAAACATAGGTCATAGATAGATGGTTACCTGTGAGCCTCTAGATGTGAAATTAATATACCTACAAATATAATTAAATGTAATTGCAAAAAAGCTAATTTTCTAACTATAGTATATGTAGTAATCAATGTATTCAGACGTCATTTTTAGTTCCCAGAGAGCACGGGCAATAGATTATTTCGATCCCCACCCCCAGAGATCGGTCCTTCATCATATATCCTATCTACTCCGCACCACACTGTACCAAACACCGCAACATCTAAATCGCCGCTAGCGATGCGTAAAAAGCAATGAAAGCATTTTCACATGACTAGTTTCATTTCACAACCCCTCTTATCCCTAAGGAATTCAAAATACTATCTGTGGACCCCTAATAAGCGCCGGAGGGGTCCAGAGGGAGGCACCAATATATCCCCTGATGTGCACTTTTCTTTCCATCAAGAAAAAAAAACAATATTTATATTTTACTAAAGCTCTTTCGATATCTTATATTGCACCCTTGCTCGAAGGTAATCGTTAGGAAAAATTTTGTTACGAGGAAAACTTCGTACCTACCTAAATGCACTTTTAAAAATATGACGATCTGAGAATGCCTATATTATTATGCACATATTTTATGTCGGTCGCAGGCAATTTGTCTAATGTCATTTTCGGTTCTGTAACGGAAGTTCGGGCATTGAAAATTAGTAGGTACTATTTGATAGTGATGCAGTTTGTAGTAACTTTTCAAACGTTACATAACCTAGCAAGTCGCGTTGCTCGCAAATATAAAACCGCGAGGAAGTAAATTTTTCCAACTAACGATGCCGTTTGTGAACGGACGAACGAACATACAGCATTTTATTTAAAATATGTTTAAAATTGACAAAAAATATTATAAATTATGTATTTTTAGTTATAATTTGCAATAATTTTCTTGTAAAACAATTCCTGCACATTCAAATAATTATACACTATTTTAGACCCAGTCGTCGAGAAAAAAATGGTAAATTAACAAGTTACCAACCTCTCATAAGTTGGTTATAAACCTTCAATCTAGAAACGACAGCCTTTAATTATAAGAAGGTACTTGTGTAATTGTCGCAATAATATTATAGATTCTAGCTATTCCCTGCGTTAATTTCGGAGCTGCCGCGGGAATTCCAGGAAAAAAAAGGAATGTCATTTTCTGTATCTCTGACAACGTATACGCAAAATTTCGTGATGATCGGTTGAGTAGTTAAGGCGGGAAAGCGTAACAAACAAATAAATTCACATTCGCATTTATATTAAAAACAGTAAGGATTACGAAATCCGTTTAAGTAACCCTTTAGAATAAGTGCCTATTTATGATATTATGTCAATAAATATTACCCACGATTTACGTATTAGAAATATTTTAAACCTCACATAAAACAGAGAAAATTTTTAACAAAAAAATTAAAACCGACTTCCAAAAACACAAAACTGAAAAGCTAAAAATAAAATGCTAAAATTAACAAAATACCGATTTAATCCAAAAGACGTAATATTATTATTGGTTTGTGCTACCACTGATCGGTTTGAATTCGGTGACAAGCCCGCTGGTGTCTGCCCACTTAGGTTGTTCTGCTCACGAAGAGCTGGTGGCGGGAGTCGACTTAGCCCATCTACCCCCTCCATATTTGGCTTGTCACCGACTTTTTTTTAAAGTTTTAATTTTTTTGTTAAAATTTTTTTTTTTTTTTTAGTTGGTAATTTCTCTATGTTACAATAGCCTAATGTCAACTGCTCATCACCTTTTACAAAATATTACTTTTCCCGACGCAGGGACGTTAATTGTTGAGGAGTTCTCCTAGTGCATCACCATCACTTCCACTTCACCATATACATTGTGACGGGCATAAATTTTTTAGAAACCATATTAAAGTTAACGATTCAGAACCCGTGAAATACCTATTATTGAGTAGTTCCGATGACCATCTGTGGTCTTCATCATCAGTTCCAATTCTTCAAATTTTGCTTTCCGAAAGCAAATAAACGATTTACTATAAAAAATTCAAAAATCGCTATAGGTGTACCTATAATTTTTTAAGAGTTCCCTCGATTACTTCAAGATCCCATCATCAGATCTCAATTAGGTGACAATGGTATCGATTTGGGAGTATCCCCTTTCAAACTAAAAAAACAATTTTTGAAATCGCTCCAATCGGAACCCATGAAATAAGTATTATTGTTAAGTAGTTCTGATGACCATCCGTGGTCTTCATCATCAGTTCCACTTCTTCAAATTTTACTTTTCATCAGCAAATGAACGATTTACTATAAAAAATACCCAAATCGCTATAGGTGTGCCTATAATTTTTGAAGAGTTCCCTCGATTTCTCCAAGATCCCATCATCAGATCCCGACTTGGTGGCAATGGGATCTAATTGGGAGTAAACCCTTTCAAACAAAAAAAGAATTTTCCAAATCGGTCCAACCGTCTTCGAGTAATCGGTGAACATACATAAAAAAAAAAACATACATACAATCGAACATAGAACCTCCTCCTTTTTGGAAGTCGGTTAAAAAATATTGAGCTTAAGAAAGGTGGATTAATAAAACAATGACTCTTCTGAATATTTTAAATCTATCTCGGGCGCAGGGCGTAAAACAAGGGACCTATTTTATTGTCCCGACTCCCGAGGGCGGAATTAGTTAGGTAGAATGTAGGTAGGTATAGGGGAGAGTGGTTCATTGCAATATTTGAAGGCATGCCGCGTACATAATACATACATTAATAACTTTACACTCTGCCTGCTCTGTGCGATGAAATGTTACATTAGTAAATGTTTTTTTTAATAATATTGATGATAGGCTCTGTCGATAAGGCTTGAGTGCTTGACTATTAAGGTTATTGCCAAATTCTTTTGGCTCAACCACAATAATATCTGCTAACTTTTAGGATTCTTACTTCAAAAGGAAAAGGGGTCACTTCGTTGTCCGTCTTTCGGTCTGTCAAAAACAGTTTTTTTCACGATTTCGTATTAGAGGTACCTATCAAATCTGGAGGCACGGTAGTGCCCCCGCCAAGACGAGCCAAGCGAAGCGGGAGCACTACCTATCTTTTCTCGAAGCGCTTCGTCGTTTTTTTGAACCCTTACGACTTGGGTTTGTATTATATACCAGATAAACGAAATTCTCGGGATATGTCGTCAATAGCGGACTTATCAAACATAAAGTTTTAATTGCAAATAGCTCTTATACTTTAGATTTCATTGATATCTAAAAATCCCTGATTTCGTCACTGACTCACTGATGATCATCAAAATTCTTAGGGTGTTTCCTAATGTCCTAGAAAGCTGAAATTTGGCATGTAAGCTAGTATTAATACACAAACAACAAAAAAAATTATAAAACTTGTAACTTTTATCCCCCAACCCCTTAAACTAGGGGATGGATGTTTGTATGAGAATTCCGCAATATTGACTTACAAAAAGAAATTAACTCCCATCAAAAACATATTCTGCATGTACCTAAAATGATGCCAAGACGAGTCCATATGACCGTCACTGTCAAAAAGAGAGCCAAGCTTATAAAACTACACACCCTAACTCTGCAAGGCCTAACTTCTCAAACTCACGTAGAGTTTGAGAAGTTATTATTCAGAATATTTGGCTTGACCGTTTCGTTACTGCAAGAACCTTTGTATAACAGAAAAGTAATTAACAGTGCATAAATTTTTCACCTTACGCTCATGTGAATGGAGCGTCGAGTGTCGTAAAATTAAAACTTTAAAAGTTATTCAACATTAGTTTGGAGGTGACCTATCTATGAAATTTCAAGCGCTACGCCTTCTTTTTGTAATGGGCGGCGCGGCGCGGCGTACTATAAATACGTACGTACTGTATTATAAATCATTTAGACATGGGCTAGTAAAAAAAAATATAACCTAAATTTGAGCCTAAATTAAAACATGGTGCGATCGATTCGAAAGATGATTCTGAGGAAACTACTTTCTGGTTTTGGGTTAATTCATTAACACGTTGTATATTTGACACTCACAAGATGCATATAATCTATAGGGTACTTCCAAGTTGACCCTTGTACGGTGTACCACGAGAAAAGAGAAAAATCCGAAAACTGTTGATTTGTAGTTGGCAGTTGCATCACAATAAATTATTAAATCCAAATTTTCGAGACTCGATTTCCGCGATGATCGAATGATTTACCCCCTCATAGCCCTCGATGCGCGAGTCCGACTGCACTTAATTTTTTAGTTTAATTTTATCAGTTGGTGACCACGGTTTCATCCGTGTGAAATGCCATTTATATTTTTTAGATACTTTGAGAATCGAATATTGAATAGGTTCCTGCAATACGTTCATACTTCATCGTCCAACCATGTACCTAATACATTTAACGATCTTGAGAAATACACAGAATAGAAGGTAGATTATATTATAATTTACCTACGTCCTTTGATAAAGAAATTTGCCCTCCTCACACAAAGAGGTAGTAAATATATTATGATAATAGCATGTTTCGTATCAAATGTGGTTAGCGCTATAGATAACATTATCTCTTAATGAAACCATAATTTACCACGCAACTAGTGGTACCTGCACTCTATATAACAGTGAGCATACACCGTGTGAATATTCATAGTAGTGTGTAAGTACTCGTCATTAGTGATTGGAGAACACAGTATTTTCAATCAGACTCAGTGTGATATTTACACAAGTTTGGTTCTAGGTTAGTTTAGGGTATAGATACAATACAATACCGATTAACTGCCTAACGGTTTTCATTTGAACAACAAAAACTAATATTAGCATACTGTAATACTAGCTGTTCCTCCCGAGCTCATCCGTGTGGATTTCGACATTCCCTCGGGAACTTCTCTTATACCTAAAATGAATTCTGTACCTATCTATTAAAGTGAATATTAATTGCATCAAAATCCGTTGTAAGTATAGTTTACAAGAACTAAACAGACACACAGACACACAGATGCGGACAGCGACTTTGATTTACACCTATTATTAGATATTTAGGTAAGTTTTCATTCAGTTTTCCTTAGAAATCAAATATTATTAATTAATCATTCACGGATCATTTGCACGACCTACCTAATATCTAGTATATGCCTCAGTACCGAGCATTACAATAAAAATCTAATTTGTTACGCTTTCATGCCTTAACGGCTCAACCGATCGTCATCGTCATGTTTCGCATATTTCACGTTGTCAGGGTTACAGAAAAGGATATAGGGTACTTTAATCCCGGAATTCCCGTGGGATCTCCGAAACTAATGCGGGCGAAACCGCTGGAAACATCTAGTACCCTGGTGACCCTTTCGGCAGAGCATGCAAGAAATATATATTATTATTGTGTACAAATTTAGATTAGGCATTGCTTATGTTTGTTTCTTTTTCTTGTGTGTTGTGTTCTTCTTCTTCTTCTAGTACCTATACTCATGTAAAAATAGCTAACTTTGTTTCTACTTAACAAAGTTATACAAAGGAAACTTGGTAACGCACAGACTACAGATTGTACGTAAAGTCACCATCAAAAATATGTAAACACTTTGTTAGTCTTTGAACTTTTTTACTATTGCAGTAAGATTCATTAACTTCCTAAAGTGATTACATATTTCTGCTGCTGACTCTACCTTCTTTTTTTAAACGCGGGTAGCGTGTTTCTAATGGAATACAAAATATACTCATAGTTGCATCATGATAAAATGTACTTATAAAAGTTAAAAAGTGTGAAGAAAGGGGGCTATGATTCCAGCCGAGAGACATTGTTTCGGCCTCTACGTGTGATTGTGAGGCATCGGAGTTTGTTTTGTTTACTTTGAGGCTTGTTCCCATGACAGTTCACTTGCACGGGAACAATGCAGTGGGTAGGTATAAAGAGTTCGTGGAAATATAAGGTACCTGTACCTACCGTACCTACCTACTTACTCGTAATTGTTAAATGCGAAGTAGATGAACTATTTCCGCACAATCGCTGATGATAGGTTTACAATATAAAGAGTAGTAAGTAAGGTTATGTCGGCCGTTGAGGCTAAAAATAACCTACAGGAAACGAGACAAATCATGACTGAACTCTTTCACATCTTCACATATTATAAATAAAATTGAGGTGTTTGTTTGTAACGTCGAAATAATAGCTTCTTACTTAATTACAGTAAAGTACTTAATAAAACAAAAAACAAATCTTAATTTGTTTCGGTTTGTCTGTCTGTTTGTTAGGGCTTATCTCTGAAACGGTTGGATCTATTTTGACGGGACTTTCAATCGCAAATAGCTGATGGCATAAGAAGTTATGTAAGGTACCGACTTCAAAAAAGAAGGCTTTTGTTCGAGCTGGATTTTTTCTTACTAAAAGGTTAATAATACGCGTATGGTCGTATTTCGTATCTACCTAGTATCTATCTATGCGGTTTTATTAACAAAATTTTCGTGTGGCTAATCCTGTCCATTACCTACACTTAGGATTATGTAGACTTACGAATAAAAAAATATTCCTGCAGAAGCGCGGGAAGGTATTTGATCCCTTAATCTTAAATACATTAACTTTACCTAGTACTGCATTATGTGATTTTTCCAATATCGCATGAGTTTAGTAAACGTTAGCGTTGTGAGTTTGTGTACCTACCTATCAATTATATTGTAATACATATATCTATGAATGGCAATCAACCCAAGCACCGGACACCGAGTTGATTGCCCATTTTAAAAGCTTTTATTCAACTTAGTACGTAATATAGGTATGTAAATATGTTTGTACGGGTGGAATCTTGCAATTCAAGCAAGCAGACATCTTCAACTGATTGAGCTGAAATTTTGTATAGGTACACGTTTAGTTTGGATGACAATGCATGGTTTAATTAGCGGATTTGAATAAAAGCTTGTTATATAAAAAGTTTTTTATAAAACTGTTTTCTATCGAGACTTATAGTTATAATAATATCTGTACACATACCGAAAAGTTTTGAATTTGAGCGACAACTTTAAAAAATTAACTAGCTCTAGGTAGGTAGGTACTTAATGGAATTTCAAATTCATGTTTGTTCAGAAGAATACAATAGGTAATGACAAAAACGAATAAGAACTTTACGTATTATAATCACGGTCCGAAATAAATTATTATTATTCATTTATTAATTAGCGTTTGCAAATTTAGCATGTTAACTTGTTAAGTGCTAATACCAATAAAGTAAAATATAATATTTTATCCGTCACTATTACTCAACAGCAAGAAGCGTAACGGCAAATCTCACATGGCGCGCACTAGTCTACGGTTGACCTCATTGTGACCATAAAGGCACTGTATGCACAAACTACACAGATACTGGGCACATGTGAGTATCCATTGATTAATTTATAAAAGCAAATAGGTATAAAAACCCGGTTTTCAATCATGAAGTTCTAAAAACCGTTTTTGCCTTTTTATTGTTAGTTGTATTTTAAATAGGAGTATCTTCAAAGATTTATTTTTTCCAGCTAGGGCTCATTGCGGTCGAATCTACATCACATCACTTTTCTTGAAAAATTCCAGAAATTAATTGCTCATATCGGCTAAATATAGGTTCTTACCAAGATTATAATTTTTTTATCGACTTCCAAAAAGGAGGAGGTATTCGGCTGTATGAATGTTTTTTTTTTATTTTTTACGTATGTTCACCGATTATTGGTACTGTACTGTATTATTATTGTCAAACAACCACTGCTGTGAGCTGTCCCAGGCGGCATCTATATTGTTCGGAGGTCTATACGTTAATTTCGAGATTACCTCGGGAATTCTTATTCCTTTCAGCCGTTTATCACTAACAAACATCCTAACTATTCATTTACTCCACGTTCATACGTACATAATATTTGGTAAATAGGTAAGATACGATTTCTCCTTGGCAGACAATCCTAACAGAACGAGGTTTCTTCATAATTTCGTATGTTTTAAGTTACATCAATACTCTTAAAATGCCACGAGTGCAAATCCAACATGGAGTGCTAGAAGGGATCGTGTGCGAGAACGTGGAATGCAAATATGTGGCGTTCAAAGGAATCCCATACGCAAAACCACCGCTCGGAAAATTAAGATTCAAGGTAGGTACATACAGATAACACTATAGAAGCCTGACCTTTTTACTTACCTACGCTACAAATAATAAGTAGCTTTGTTTCATCCTTACCAGTTACCACCTATAATTAGCACAATCTATCCAATAGCAGCACTAGTTGCCCTGACTCACCGCCCGCGCTCGCGTGCGGCGTGGACCACTGTCGCGCGCCATATTGTAGGTAATTCAAATTGTCACCGTTTACGTCAACCGGTTGCGATGAAACAAAATATTAACACTAGCGAGGAAATCAAGGGAAAATATTCAGCACTTTTTGAATAATCTTTTCGATATCAGTTTCAATTTTGCGGCATTGTTAACAAAATAAGAATATATCCTATTTTACATATTCTCCTCCCCTCGATTTCTAGAATAAATGAAAAATTTAAATTATTACTAGGCGACTCAGACGAAATAAAAAGTCTGAGTTAGGCGATAGGATATCTTGATTTTTATAGCGGGTAGCATTCGATTAATCCTATTAAGGCCTTATAAACTACTTAGGTATTACTAGTCAATTCCATCCAGACATTTGTATTTAGTAGGGAATGTAATATTTTATTTATCTAAAGAACTTTATTGCACAAATTTACGTTTTGGCTAAGTAATAATGTTACCGCAGGCTCCGGAACCTCTCGAGCCGTGGGAAGGCGTCAGGTCAGCGTCGCAGCACGGTCCCGTCTGTCCGCAGTACAACGAGCGCATGGCGCGCACCGACACCGGCAGTGAGGACTGTCTGTACCTCAATGTGTACGCCAGAACCCTGGACCCGGCGCGCCGGCTGCCCGTCATGGTGTGGATACACGGCGGCGGCTTCTACACTGGCTCCGGTAACTCCGACTACTACGGACCCGAATTTTTCATGGCACACGATGACATCATCCTAGTCACAATCAACTACAGACTTGAAGTACTAGGCTTTCTGTGTCTCGACAACGACGAAGTGCCCGGAAACGCAGGGTTGAAGGACCAGGTCGCAGCTTTGACATGGGTCAAAAATAATATAGCAGCATTCGGTGGCGACTCCGATAATATATGCATATTCGGATGCAGCGCGGGCGCAGCCAGCACCTCTTACCATTTAGTTTCGGAAATGAGCAGAGGTTTGTTTCACAAAGCGATATGTCAGAGTGGCGTTTGCCTCCACGAGTGGAGTCTCAGTTTATACGCGCGACAAAGAGCTATCCAACTCGGCAGACTATTAGGCAAAGATACTGAAGATATGACAGAACTTTTGACTTTTCTGAGGAATGCGCCAGTCATGTCTCTGGTCAATGTGAAATTGCCTTCTTTAGAAAATGAACACAAAGATCTCTGTGACGGTATTTTATTCGGACCCGTGGTCGAAAAGGCAGATCTTACAGTGCAAAAGTTTCTTACAAAATCACCGTTAGACTCGATCAGAGATGGACAACTGGCTAAAGTGCCGATTATCGTCGGATACACATCGGGGGAAGGTATTGAAATAGCGAAAAACGTTTCTTACATCATAAATACATACTTTTCTAGAGGCAAGACGATTCTGCCGAGGGAACTGAAATTCAAACTGTCACCCGAAAAAATTGTAGAGGCTGATACAAAAATTAGGAGATTCTATTTTGGTTCAAAAGATATAACGGTGGACAACATCAATGAGGTGGTCGCCCTCGCAACGGACATGTACTTCGCTTATAACATCCACCGATTCGCGAGGTTACACACGATTAGAACGTCATCACCAGTGTTTATGTACAAGTTTGCGGCAGAAACTGAAAGGAATCACATGAAAAGACATTATAAAATGGATGCAGCTGAGGGTGTGTGTCATGGCGACGAGCAACCGTATTTGTTTTATGTTACTTGCCTCGACATACCTTTAACAAGTCAATCTAGGGGCATGATTAAAAAAATTGTGCAGCTATGGACTAGTTTTGCCAGAACAGGGTATGTACACAATGTTGACAGCATCGTTACTCGTTAGTGTAGTGGTTAGTGAACCTGACTGCTACGTCAGGTGTCGCGAATTCGATCCCTGCGCCGCAGTAAACATGTATTTGTGTTTTATTGTTATTGATTTAATGTTACTGTGGCCACCATGGATATTCGGCATTCTCTCGGGAACTCAAATTTCAGCCTTATAAAAATATATCGCCATACAAATTTGAACCCGCTTATTCACCATCTTAAAGGTTGCATTTTGGAAAACCTTTTCTTGGCACGTGTCACACCATTTGTGGAAACCAAAGGATTTCCAAAGAGTCAAATTTCAATTTTCTAGAATGAAATAAAGTATTGTTTTATAAACTCAGAAATATCGCAAGTTTAAAGATTTTATCATTTTATTTTGGATGTTTATTGTTTCAGTACCCCAGCTATACAAGAAGACTCTAATGCAACTGTGAAATGGAAGCAGTATTCGATGGAAGATAAAAACTGTTTCGTTATTGGTAACACTTTGGAATGTGTTAAAAATATCGACGAGAATCGTATTAAATTTTGGGATGAGATTTATGGAGAAACAGTTGAAACGAACGATTAGATTGATGTTCTAGTGTTTTCATGAAACGATCAAACTTACATAAAGTTGTCAAACTTGCACTATCCCACTTCTAATTTGTATACCAAGCACTTGTTGCATGTTACTTAAATTATTAGCTTAATATTTATATACCAGTAGTCTGTATACTAGAGAATAATAAAATAAAAAAGACAATGGATACTTAAAATTATGTATTACTATTAAATGTCACAATTTCTTATAAATATACCACCATCTCTATATTATAATAGTCTATGTTATTAAATATTCCAAGATACTGCACAATCCAGTCGGCGAAATTTATTACAATGAATGGAGACATTGTATACAAAAAAGAAGCCGACAGAACTGTTTCCACAGTATCGATGAACTTAGACTCACAGAGTTGACATTTTAAACATTTTTTGCACACACTTGAAATTTTACAGTTTAGTCTTCTTGCATGAATCATACATCATAAGTAATTAAAACATACAAAAAGAACAATAAATAATAAAAAGAATGAAATATATAACTTAAACATTAGTACTGCTAACCACGAAGCGACACTAAACACTTTGGCGTTTCATGTGGCCCAAAGAGTATATAACCACAACGTGATGTGACCGTAACAAACAGAGAGAATAGACACTGGAAGCCATTTATTAAAAAAGAAGACTTATGAAACCAAACATTATATTATATTTGAATACATCTATACACTTAGCTTATCAAATTGGTGTCGCTCAATTCTCGAAACCCATTTTGATTTTCTTACACAAGTCAGATACGGCTAATTAAGAGCCATCTTACATTTTCGCGCGAATTTCTAAGATTTTGGACTCCTACATTACTATGTTAAGTAACACCCAGAAATTATTTAATTACTGCAAAAAATAGGTCTATCTTTGGTGTTGACACTTAATGTAACACATTTACTAAAACTAATTTGGTAAATTTTTAGTGCCTCTTCTCCCACAACCATTTTAGTGAAAAATGGCCGCAGACTCAATTTCAAAGTCCTATATCTATTAATAATGCTGATATAATAAGTTTCAAAAAATATAATAATCATCGGACATATATTTTTGTCGTCATTTAATGTAATAGATTTTTGAATTTCATTACCATTATTGAATAAAAAAAAGAAATAATTTGGTAAATTTTTAAGATTAAAGTGTCAATTTTATCGTGATTTTTGGTTAAATACACAGTAATAACTAAAATGAAATTATCCCAAAATAAACAATGTTCTTTGGAGAATTGATTTCTACAGTTATTTTGCAAATATTAGCAAATAATTTGTCAATATATTGATCTAAACATCAGTATAAATTACAATGCACAACCGGATACCGATTAGAATGGCGCGAGCGCCCGTCGAGGCAGGACCTGTGCCATTTTGTTCCGCGTCCCGACTTTCGTGCGCTCGTATTGTAAAATTGGTAAAGTGGTGATTATACTGCGACCAAATATTTTTGATCCGCTTCGAGTTTTGTTTCGCGAGGTAAGTTTTGTTTATTATGAAATATGTAGGTATGAATTATTTTAGTTGTTTGTATGATAATAATAATAAAGATATATGTTAATAAATTACTAATAATAATACTATATTTTTTTTATTTTTTAGCTATGGGTACTCGCAAGGATAGTGTATACCGTTGTTTTAAAAAAAGGAACCGTGATAATTTTGCAGCCTTAAAAAAGGCAACAGAGGTAAAGTAAATACAATTACCTACAATTTTTTTCGATTTAACTGAAGTATATCGCCTGACAATGGAATATCATGATGACATGGAGCTGATCTGCTGATGGAGCTGGAAGGGGGCCATAGGAACTCCGTAAAAAAAGATACAATCCCCTTGAGTTAGTGCTCGTTAGATTGGTCTTGACGAGTACTTCATTTGAAAAATGGATTATAATGTACCTGTAACATGGCATATTTTTATCGGAATGGGCATGTTACCTAAATTTTTTTTATCTGTCTTGTAGATTAATAAAAAATATTGGACACGTATTTTTTCTTTTTTTACGTAATCCAAAAATACGCCCCCACCCTAAAGTTTAATACGCTTTATCTTTGTATATTTTCATTTATTTGATAAAATTAGTTCAGGTAAAAATTTTATTCATAAAATGTTTAAGTAGACCATATATCTTTAAAAAAGACTGGATTTTTTCTTGATATGGAATTTATCCTACTAATACAAAATGTGAAAGTTTGGATGTTTGAATGTTTGGATGTTTGTTACTCAATCACGCAAAAACGGCTGAACGGATTTGGATGAAATTTGGCATGCACATTGTCAGGGGTACCTACAGAGAAGAACATAGGGTACTTTTTATCCCGGAATTCTCGCGGAAACTCCGAAATTACCGCGGGTGAAACCGCGGGGCACAGCTATTTATCTATAAAAAAAACATCTGAATACTTTTTTCCTGAGAGCCACCGTTTCTGAGATAAACGATTCAAAATGTTGGATGAGTTGTAATCGTCATAATATGTATAAGTACACCACTGAAGCTGTAATACAAGTAAAAAAATATTATTCTATCGGTCAGTGTAACTAATATATTAGTTAAAAAAGAAACCCAGTTTTTCATTTTACAAAGCCAGTAAAACCTTAAACAACATCTGTCTCGTATAAATTGCTGCGTGGCTAGGGTCGTATACCTGCTTTATCTGAGAATACCTACGATTGCCCACGGCTCAAGATTGCGTTGTCCACCTCGAGTCTCGACGCGCGCTTTACGCTGCTTACGTTGTCTACGTGTGAGTCACTACGCACACATAAACAATAACGCAGTTTGTACCTAAACTCGCGCGCAATATTTTTGTGAAATGGCTCTTAAGCCACAACACACAAAGTTGGAATGACGCTCTCACTCTCTCCTGGGCCACACACATCGCAATTTGTAAGAAAGAGATAACGCAAATATTTCAATTTATATGACAATACAAACACGAGAGTGCCAAGACCCGCTCGTTCAGATCAAACGGGAAAAATATGTTCGAACACTTTCTTGGTATCACTGAACAAAAGACCGTAACAGTATCGCCTTTAATTACAAAATCCCCACACCATGTGCCGTTTTATGCGAGGAGACGTGCCTGTGTTAGATTTTCTGTTTAAAATCAAAGTTCGGACACGGATCCTTACTGAGTGATGTCTGACACGTGCCTAAGCATTTCCTATTTGATATGAACGGATCGCCAACGCATCTCCTATTTGTCATCGCTTGCGCGAACATGCGTTTCACACGACTCTAGATAAAGAGTTGCCAACCGTCCTGTTTTCCCAGGACATATTGTCCTGATTTTTGGGGTGTCCTGTACTTTAGTAGTATGCTGGGTTTATTAAAGCGTCCTGCTCCACTACTGCCTCCAATCTTACATTTTGTCGGTGGGTCCCGTATAAATTAATTGAATTATGTGTGTAATTATGTTATTAACTGTAACTTTTATTATTTGAGTTTCATCGACCCAGTTTTCGTTGCGCAAACGTCATATTACTATTAATTGACTACTGCTCTAATAATAGTACTGTGTCCTGCTTTTAAGTCGTAGTGTCCTGGTATTTCCACTTTGAAATCCAGCTTTTCTAAAATTCAGTACGACAACTGCCTCTCTGTGGTGTGTGTGGTTACTGGTGGTCTCTACCGTATATCCACTTCCCAAGTGATTTCATCTCACGGTGAAAACGTATCGCATAACTGCGCCAGCGATACGTAATTAGGACGACGTCTTAGCTAGCTAGCGTCGTTTATTCTCTCTATGTGCAAAATATGTACTAATTTACATAAAACAATATTTAGTCAACTTTCAATCATGCAGTACCGGTCAGTGCTTTATTGCTCGCGAAGACATTGACTTAGTAAAACCAATGTTCGCTCTCTTGGAAGGTTATGAGTCATTAAAAAATGACGATAATTTATTGACGACATAAATCGCAATTTTGAAAAAAAAAGACGAACACTCGCCATGTGAATCGGGATTCGGGAGTTAGTCAATAAATATCACGGTATATCAATATGATCTCGATATCGTAGCATGATACCAGGCACAAAACCTATGAATGTACACCTCATGATTATTATTTTTATACTAGCTGTCCCCCGCAATTTCATCCGCGGTAATTTCGGAGTTCCCGCAGGAATTCCGGGATAAAAACTATCCGGGATAATTTATTATTATTATTCCGGGATAAAAAATATCTTTTAAGTTGGACCATATTATAAATGGTTACAAAATTTTATCAAAATCCGTTCAGTAGTTTCGGAGTCCATCGCGGACAAACACGTGACACGACCTCTTGAATGTCCTAGGCACTACAGTAGTCACTAGGAATTTTGACGCTCAAACGTCCTAGGCACTACAGTAGTGCCTAGGAATTTTGGCGGTTTTCTTTATTTTTTCTACGGCGAACTATTTAAGTTGGCAGTATTGTAGAAGTTTTATTAGCTGGAGACACTCATAGAGAATACAAATTAGATTTTTAACCAATCAAAATCGCAAACACGGCCCGGAAATAAAAAAAATAAGTTGGTATGGGCGAGTTTTACTCCGCCATTTTGCATACTCAGTAGTGTTCTGTCAGTAAGTGACCGGGCGCGTCTGGCATATTAACGTCGTAATAGTTTAATCGCTTAGTGTTTATATCGTGTATTATATATCAAATTACTGGAAATTAAATAAGGTTTTTGTTTTTTATGTTTATTTTAGCAGCACGACATAATTTTCAGTAAAAAAAAGTCCGTAACTTTTGATGATGTAATAATTTGGATAATGGCCGTCAAACAAAAAAAATATTAAATATTTATCTTTTTTTTCTAATATTAATTTGTTTAAAACTTTACGAAGAATCAATTGTTATGTAGCAAATTTACTCAAGATATCATTTCACATATTTTATTGGTGTTAAATCTTGTGAATTAACTAAATTTTCATTTTTTTCCAACCCGGGAAACGATCCGCCATGGCAGTTTTACTACTGGCCGGCAAGAATTTCGTCAATAAATAGTTTTTATGAAGTGATTATTAGTTTTGTGATGGTGTAATTACATAAAATCGACGCCTATACTGGCCAGTTACATTTTAGTGTATGTGAAATGTGATATGTGGCTATAAATTTAGTGCAAATCGTGATCGAATCGTGAATGAATTTTCACGGATTTGAAAAAAAACCACCATCTTCGGAAAAAAAAAAATATCTTCAAAATCACAGGTAAGTAGTAGTTTTAAGTTGCTATTTTTTAGAAGACGTATGTAAAAACGAAAATTTTGATGTATAACACATCAAATATAATTTTTCTTAAGGTAGGTGGATATTTCCATATACCCACAGAAATCCAACCTTTTTTGTTAGTATGTGACGGTGGCCAGGGTGACAGCTGTCATGACACACACATCCGATGGGTTAAGATTATCATCTTGATGGGTATCAGAAGAAAAGTAAACTTTTAAAAGATGCTGCGAGCATCGCTGACATTAAGCTGCAATGGCAAAAAATTGAGCTGAGAAAAGAAAACTACAGCACATCTTATGACAGCATGCATGAAAGTCATGGAAAAATTATGTTGGCCTTAGTATTATATCAGTCGTCGGGTACCCTCACATTAGTTTGAGACCAGGTGCTGTGTGTAATGTCCACGCATTATGAGTAGGTAACGTGATACTGACATGATTTTGGGTATTGTGACATTTATTGGCTATCTAACGTATTTACAATCTCAATTTCAGCGTCCCGCTCACTGCGAGGGAAAATGGAAGAACACAAACACAGACATGAGAGCCTTCATCCGGTTTGGGTAGTGTTTAATAAATACGTATTCTGTCGTTTAAAATATGTGAAATTGAACCGAACATAATGGAGCATCTCAACACTCAAGCACACTCACGACACTCCATACAAGCGAACCTATTTATTAACCCACTACTACTACTACAAACGGCCGACTCGTGTCTGTGTCTTAGGGCTCGCGCGAGGGCGCGGCGGGGCGCGGGGAGGCACGCGGTCGGCGGAGGGGGGAGCAGGCACGGCCCTCCGAAAATTTGTTTTGTTTGCATATCCCAATATCTAAACTACTGAACCGACTATGATGACACTTTTCAGCTTGAAAGCATATTTTATCACGTTCCAATTCACGCACGGTTCATTGGTATTTTTTTTTACCAATTTATTTGGTATAATCCTAGCCTATCAACCTCATTTAGGGTTGTGGGCATGCCCACCGTGCCCAAAAGGCTGAATCAGTGCTTGGGGGGAGCGGAGAGTGTCGCTTCTTTACGTGGCAATAGTATTGTTTGTGTGTGTGTGTGTTTGTGTGTGTGCAGGGTGCGGGGCGGGGCGGCGCGTGCGCGGTCAGTAGCGGCCCGAGCGCGAGTTGCGCGGCGGCTCGCGGCGGCGCTCGCGCGAGCGGGAGCGGCGGCGGCGCTCGCGCGGGGAGCGGCTGCGCGAGCGGCGCCCGCCCTTGCCGCGGCGCGAGTACAAGTACCTGGACATCATCAAAATAATAACACACGTTTAGGCTGCGTTCCGAAACAGCACTCGTGTGCACGCAGACTCACGCTAGCCGTGTCGAAATTCTCGTGCGTACACCCAAGTGAACCGGTCGGAAACAGGCAGTGGTACACACTGGTGAGCCATCAAACCGAAATAAAAGGTATCCTATGTCACTCGGAAATACTATAGCTTCCTATCAGTGAAATAATTTTTAGAATCTAGCCAAATCAACATTCTGTAATTGTTAAGCAACGAATTTTCATGTCACTTAGTCAGTCAATCAGAACTCTAGTTTTCACTATTTTTACGCACTAGATTTCGAAATTCACAAAATATTTTTTATTTTTTCTTTTTTTTTTACATGGCACCTTAAAAGTAAAACCTTTACCTCCTCAGTTCTCTAGATATAGGTTTCAAATGCATGAAGTTGCAAAAGCCACTGCGAGTGCACTCGCCCATCTCGTACTGGCGGCAGCAGGCTTCGCGGAAGTCCGTGACGGGCGACAGCTCGGCGTAGACGGGCCGCCCGCCGAACCATCGATTGTTCAGATCGTTCACCGCTTTCTCTGCATCTTCTTCACGACGGAACTGAAACGAATAAGAAAAAAAATTGTGACAAATTGTGTCAAATTTGGTTGCCTAGCATGTATGTCAGTGATTTTTTTTTTCCAGCAACTACACAACCTTGTGGAGTGATGAAGAAACTAGGGAATCTACTTAGAGTTACAGACACACCTACCGGTCAGTCTATTTTTTAAATTAAAAAATCATCAACCATCTAGCAGTGAGTAGTAAACATGTTATACTATATATTAAGGTATGGAAGTTAGTCAAGTTTCATTTTTAAATGTTACCTGTTTGTAATTAGATAGTAGAAGAATCTCAAGAAAATTATAACTTTACACAAGTTTTTAGAATGAAAGCTTCAACTACAGTGTTATGTAACTATTCTGTAAAGAGAATGGAACAGAGTTGTTGCAGTTGCCTTCTAGTCTAACTTCAGACTTAACCTATTTTTTTAAATCAGTTCACAGAATGAGTTATGAGAAAGCAGAGCTGGGAGCATCTTTAAAAAAACACTAATGAATATAAATCAGCATATTATATAAATTGACTAGCTGACCCGTGCGGTTTTACCTACGATAATTTTGAAGTTCTTTTGAAGAAGAATGAAAGAATTGTTCCATACAAACTTTGCAACCCCTTTTCATGCCCTTAGGGATTGAATTTTCAAAATTCCTTTCTTATTGGACGCTTACATCATACAAAGAACACACCCTCCAAGTTTGAGGTCTCTACAATCAGCAGTTTAGGCTGTGCTTTGATCCATCAGTTATTCAGGACAAAGCATTTTATATATACAAGAATATAGATTTATCATTCTACACAAGTAGGTACTCACTTTAATATACACATTTCCAACTAAGTGATCACCGAGGTTATCACAAACATTCATTTCTTCAATCTCTCCATATTTGTCTTCACATTCAACAAAGACATCTTCAAAGAAGTTGTCATAGTGTTCTTGCATCTCTTCATCTGACACATTGGCTACCACCACTATAATAAGACATAAGTCAGTTAAAGACCAAATTATAAAAAAAAACTATTACTTCAAGATTGCTGCAACTGTTATCATAAGTATGAAGGTTCATATCATCGCTGCACGTGTGAATCCGCATAAGAGCAATTTGTAAATACCGCGTAACATTAAAACGCGCAAAGTTCAAATAAGTGAATTCATACAAAATCTTAGAAAAGGTAAATGTACATTATTTCCCAATTAAGAAAGTTGTAAAGCACAACCTGTTTAGTCGGTAATAAGAATTAAAATCGCCGAGATATTAAGTTTTTTCTTCCTCCTGTCAAAAAGCAAATAAGCGGTCTTTACAAGTTGCTCTTATGCGGATTCGCACGCGCAGCGACGATATGTTTGTATAACTGAGGTTTGTAATGGATGAAAACATGAAACTTCAGGTTTCAAACAGGGTATTTTTCATACTATAAAAATTTATAGTTCTCGAATGAATTTTTTTAAAGTAAAACTCATTCAAATTTATATTTGTCTTTTTTTTCAATTATAAAATATCCACACATAAACATATTATATATCACATTGAATATGGACATAGATAAGCAATAGTATGTTAACCCACACTGGTGAAATTTTGAGTAAATTAAAGTTCTTCAATTGTTTCAAAATTTTTATGTTCAACATTTAGTTACATTTTTGAACAATGTAATAAGCTAAACACATAATTAAAAAACGTTCTCTAACTCTCAATAAATCGTTCTGAATCAATAACTTCGTTTTGTGGGTTAACATATTGTTATTGCTTATCTGCGTCCATATAAACCCTAACATTGCCAACATTTAAGAAAACTGGATGCAATCTTAGGCAGATAGTAAAAACTGCATTATTTTTATTAATTTTTACTATCATTTCACAATCCCATTATTACACTAGGTATAAGCTCATATTGTGGAAACAAAGCAAATGTAAACTATACATACACTATTACATAAAATTATTAGACACATTTAACAATTAGTGGAGATTGGAAAATGTTAATTATATGAATTGCAGAAGTTTTTAAACTTCATCAACTGCAATATACCAGACTAAGCAAACATCGGTGTATGTGTTTTTAAATAAAGTAACATTACTAGTAGTAGAAGTACTTACAGTGACTTCCATCTGCTGATTTAGCTGAATTCTGAGGGTTCACATACAAATTTTGTAATAAAACCGTTTGGGAAAACGTGGGTTTATTGTGAATCCTCGAACAACGATCGCCATGCCGACAAGCTCCAATTTTAAAGTAAAAAGAGCAATTGACTCTGTAAAAAATTAGAAGAAATTAACATAACCTCTTAAATTTTTATCAAACTGCAAACCGAATTCACTGGTAAAGTACATTTAATTTAGAACTTACTTATCCTTCTCTGTACCAAATATAGCAGCTAAATATTCTGCCATCCTTTTGCTTTAACTGTTCCGATAGTTTCTTTACAATCGCTGAACGTAGAAAAAATCCACGCAAAGTTTACCGCCAGTCGCCACTGTCCCAACTTTCAAGCCCTAACGCTTCACTACACAGTAAACATCAGGCGTAAACCTGTGAACTAATTGAAACTATATTCAGATCCACTTTAAAGCAAAGCAACAAAACGCGATCGATCATTTACCAGACTAGTTTTCTGTTCAAGTTGCACTTTCTTTTCTTGCCAAAAATAATGCCCAAAACCCGAATGCCATCACGAAACTGACAAAAAAGATGCCGATGGCAGGATTACTTAGTGTTGTACTTACTGAAATTTTTCCATAGATAATAATCGATTTAAAAAAATCTCCACGAACGAATCGAAATATCGAATAAAACGAATGTCCATCTGTAAGGTAAATAGATTTTTGTTTTATTCGTCATCTACTTCATAAATCAAGTTCAACTCACTAAAATTTAAAACTACAAGCTTAATTAGTTAAAATTTTTATTTTAAAAAATGTAAACAATCATACTTTTTTTTTATGATATTGAAAAACAATTGTTTCTTTAATAAACAATGGCAAGACTAGTCTCAGGACGAGTGGCTCGATCACACTGCTCGATCACTCAAAGACTTAGGACTCAAAGAGTAAAATTATGCACAGAAGCAATATAATAATATTCAGTATTCACAAGCACTCGCTTCCGAGTTAACTCAAGTAATTTTTTCACTAGATTCCGAACAAACTCGAGTCAAAAAATTTTCTACTCCATTTTTTTTGTTGATGTTTACCTCTTTCGGAGAAGGCAAAGGAAACTGAGTCCATACAGCCAATTTACATCGAAATGCATTGGTAAGGAATCACCGAAACTTTTGGACCAAATCTTCACAGTTGAAGTATACTCTGTGGGAAGATGAAGAGTAAAACGCCTCATTCTCAGAAGAATTATTCTTCTGAGGCCTAATTTCATCTTACTGTTTCCACAGACACTAATACAATATTAATCACGATAAACTAATTTGTAAAACAAAGAAATAAAATTATTATTAATATTATTATTATATGATAATGATGATTTGGATCGTTCAACGGTTTTAACAGTAGATTTGATGTTTTCAACAAGACACCCCTGTTTTCTATTTTAGCACAAATTCTACTGTATTTGGTGGTACTTATTACTTAATTATGTATCATGACGTATCCTTTGTATGTATCCGAATTAAAGTAAAAGACGCACGTAACGTAATGTAACGTACATCACCAATAAACATTTTGAAAACTAAATTAAGAACGTCCACGACGACATCGATAGTCAAAAGCACATTACACACAAAAGCAGAAATTCATTATTGTTATTAATTTAATGCAACTGAAAAGCAGAATTATGAAAAATTCGATAAAAATATGTATAATTTCAATAAAAAAATGGTGCAAAAAATATTTTTAATGAGTAATTTTTTAATGAATATTTGAAAAAATAAAAAGATCTTTATTCAATTTTATTAGTTCAAATATTCATTTTTTTATTTATCAATATACTTATACTTATTTAATTATAGTCAATCTGTGATAAATTAAACAGTAATCGCATTTATGATAAAATTTTAAGAAACATTTTAAAACAGTAGTTGTTTTAAAATTACCATTTTACTGTTTTGCTGCTTTTTGGTTTGCCAAGGTTGGCAAATGGCAGCAAGTGTCTTGTACAGACTACAGGGGAACCAGAAATGCACAACACGATACCTATAGGGAGTTTTCCGATTAGTTCCGATTATCTCTAATACCTTAGCTAGATGGCGTAACGAGCGTAGTAACCACTCTGTCAAATTACCCTATGCGTAAAATGAGGTATTTAGGAACCTAAAATAAACGGTGTTGGTATAATTATTATAAAGTTTTAGTTTATTTTACAAAATTTTGATGGTCTTTACTAGTGTCCATACTTATTCGTGATATTTAGTTAGCTGCACAAAAAAATTTTGTGCTTAATACCTACATTGAAGATTGTAAAATAAAATACTTTGCTTTATTTACTGATATCACTAAAAAGATAGTTTGGTCTTCTTTAGGCTCTTTTTTGGAAAATAAATGGACACCTCTGTATAAATGGCACACGAACCGTGCATAGTTTATGCCTAATAATATTTTTACGCTTATATCAAACATAAGAAAGTAATAAAAAGAAGTGGAGAAAATGTATGCCCTAAAAAAAATCCATTATGTCCTAGGCAAACCAAATGGGCTGATATAAGCAGAGAGAAGGTATATTATAAGCTCCCGATTTTATAGATTTATTGACCTTCATCCTTAACCCAAAGACATTCTATATAACCCCTACAACTCAGACGAAGAGTTTTTATTTCGTCTGAACCCTACAACTAGACATCAAGGAATCTTTTTTTTTTTTAATTCATCCACCGGTATTTGCATAATGCTATCATACTTATTCGCATTCATGCATCGCAATTTTAAATTTTTGTTTCGTAATCCTTTAATTTGGTATGCCACAACATGGGTTCAGATTTAGAGCTTTAAAGCATTCTAAAAATGCTAGCTCTAGTTGTTAGGCCAAGTTAGTTGTTGACCAACACCTAGATAGAATATCATTGAAAAAACCGCTCGCCGTACTCGACACGACTGAGCCGCAATCCGCATGCGAATGTGGAGCCTAGGCGCTTTCGCGGCAAGTTCGCGGCTTGCGAACCCTTTGTCGTGGGACAAAAAACCGAAAATTTTCGGGGAACGAGGCGCGAACGCGGCGCGAAGCCGCGAAGAATATGCGAATCGGATCCACACTCATGGTTCGCGGGTGTTTCGCGGCTTCGCGCGCGAATCTGGAGAGCCCTTTACCAAGTACGTTTTGTGTGTTCTGTGATATTATGTCTAGTTAATTTGTGGTTCTGTGGGTATTTCATAGATAATACAATATATACGGCTCAGAAGAATATGCTTAGTTTTAAGTTTTTTACATGACACAAGTCAAGTCACCTGTCACAACATTAGCCGTAAATCGCTAGCTAACGAGTCGACCTATTTGAATTCTTTTGATCAATTATTTTATTAATAAGTTATTGTTTAAAATTTCAAATCGAATGAAAACGATTCAATAAAATCAACCTGTTATTTTCTGTTCGGACTTCGGTGGTACCTTTACCTACTGGTTAGTCATTAAGACTATTTATACAATTTTGATCAGTTTGAATAAAATTTTGAATTTGATCTAACCAAAAATTATTTAATTTTTATTTACATCATTTCAATACCTACCTACTTACATTGTTTTTGATGTATCCCAGGACTAGGAACTCCGCAGTCTGCACGTCTTGTGTCATGTACCTACGTGTTGCTCAGGGTATAACGGACTGAAGCGCATTTTACTATCAAAAATAATATTTATAAACAGCAGCAACATGGCTCGTTTTCTCACAAAAGATCAATTGGAAGGGTTTGAAAAATATAAGGTAAGTAAGTAGGGTAGCCACCTACCATGTAGGTACATCTCACTAAATTTTTGACTTAACATATTTTATGTAGATACCTACCTAAATACACTGAAACAGCGACTTCGCGGTCTTTTTTGCCGTCGTGTTTACTTCAAAGTTATTTTAAAGTAGGTACTTTCGATAACAATGAAGACCCTAAATTATTTTTTTTTTTAAAACTATGAGGGCTAAAATTACAAAGGTCTCTCTACAAAGGTTTCTCTGTTCTTATTAAAGTACTGAATAAAATACCTATAGACTCACATGATTTGAGAGGTGCTTCCAGACATGGGGCAATCCACAATACCTATTGCCTACTCTCTAAAACATAATATAAGAACAGATGCAATCTATCAAATACTATCTAGGAATCTAACAATGATCATTAGTAATAAAGTTTCCTCTGTCTAGAACAATCTCTGATGGAGGGATTTATTAATAGAAGATCAGAAATTAATCCATCCCATTCCTGAAACCACCCCAACATACTCTACATACCTCAGTTATATATGTTTTTGTATTTTCCCAGTACAACTCTATTGATACCAGTATACTTAGCAATAAAGTAATGCACCCATTCTGGGATTGGTGTGTTCAGGTAAGTGAAATTGTTTTAAATTATATGATATTTTTTCCCAATATTAATTAGATTAATTTATTAAATTATTTCTCCAACAAAAAAGGCAGTAGATAAACTACAAAATAGCATAATAATTGAGCTAATTTTTTTTATAAATAAACTATTATTCTAACAGCATGAAGATAAGGTTTATTTAACATTATTCCAGTTTTGCCCGGTGTGGGTTGCACCAAACCTGCTAACATTCTCTGGCTTTCTCCTGACGGTTTTTAACTTCCTATTATTATCCTACTATGACTTTGGATTCCATGCCCTCACTGAGGAGAATGTCACCAATGATCACATCCCCAATTGGGTGTGGGCAGTGACATCGGTCAATCTCTTTGTTGCTTACACTTTAGGTGAGTTCCCACTATATTTTAATAAAATTAATTATTACAAATATAATTCAATAATTTTTGATAAACAATTTTAGGTAAAAATCTTCAAATGACAGTAAAATATTGAAAATAATATTTAAAATTGGTTAAGTAGTAGTTTTGAGTTTATCTAAACTAATATTGTAAAGGGGAAAAATTTGATTTTTTGTTTGTTTCTTTGTTACGTTAACTCAAAAACTACTGGACCAATTTGGAAAATCTTTCACCATTAGAATACTGCATTATCCCTGAGTAATGTAGGCTATATTGTAACCTGGAATTCCTGCAATTCCATCCATTAGCATAGACTAGCAAGTAGCAGTTTCCTGTTTTACATGCCTTTTTTTTATTATAAAATAAAGAAAAAACATTTGCAACAGAAGTTCTTACAGCATAGATAGTTATTTTTTCTTTGGCCAAGTTCTACCTTTATGTGGAATAAATGTTTCATTTACATATAAATTTACTTGATTGACGTATCCACTGCTTTAAAATACGTATGCTGTAGGGAGCTTTGTGCTGTCGGTAATGGGCTTTGCTGCTCCTTTTAGACTGTAAAAAATGAACAAGTGTGGTAACGAAACATGATATAGGTAGTCTATCACACTCATAATATGGGCAGAGAATCATCAGCATTTCGTACCTAAATTAAATAGATTTCATTGCGACATTTTTCAAACGCCAAAGACGCAATAGTTACATATTTTGAACCGACTTCCTTTTGTTATAATATCATTGGATTAGATAATACATTTATTTTCTGGGTTAAATATAATTAATGCTACCTAGTATCATGGTTAGATAATACTGTGATTTTCACTTTATAAGTAACACATAATATTCAATAGAAAGAATGGGACAACACTTTACATACAATGTGTTGGTCTATTATCCTCACAGTCAAACATGCATAGCCTCAATCAGAGGTCACAGCATGGCACCCGGTGCCCTTTGTTATCTTATGTTCATTCATTCACAATAATAGGGCAACTACAAATTCTTTATTGTTGAATTGTAATGACATGTTATAAAATTACTAAATATGAGTGTATTGAATAATTATTAGATCTCATAATTACTACTACTTACTATATATTATATTCATAATATTTTGAGTTTTGAAATACTCTTATTTTATAGAATTGCGTGCCCAAATTGCGCTGCAATGCCTCTTGTTTTATTCAGTACTTTATGGTCATAAAACTTCGCGGGTTCGCGTGCAACAATTTGTCTAAGTTTCGTCGAAGTCGGATTTATTCGTATAGAAACTCATAAATGACGAACCATAGAAGACATAGACATAGACATAACTTTATTTGGCATCACAAAATTTCTTAAAAGTAATACATGCATCAAATTTAAAATGAATCGGATATAGTTTCCGTGATGCCAAAATGGACACCGTCTCAGCATATGCTGTCGCATAAAGCGCGGCAGCGCTGGTTTTCAGCGGAGCCCATACGGCGCGGGGATGCGTCCGCGCGATACCCGATCGTATGTCTGCCCGCCAATTCAAATACATACACATTACATAAATAATATATATATATATAAAAATTGTATAGATACATAATATATGAGGAACGCGAAAATAGATCGTTGCGGCAGATTTATAAAATCGCTCTTTCCTGTTTCGTGAGAGTCCAAACGACGATTGGATAACAGTTAATTTATACATATATCTTCATCTTATCCATTTTATTTACAAACTAGCTATGCCGCGCGGTTTCACCCGCGATAGTTTCGAAGTTCCCGCGGAATTGTTTCATACAAACTTTGCAACACCTTTTCGTCCCCTTAGGGGTTAAATTTTCAAAAATCTTTTCCGGATGCTTACGTCATACAAAGAACAGACCCTCCAAGTTTCAGGTCTCTACGATCAGCGGTTTAGGCTGTGCGTTGATCCATCAGTCATTCAGGACAAAGCATCTATATACTTATAGATCTTACGTTTTCGACATAAAAAGTCACGAGTCAATTAAGTAATTCTGTTAAAATTAACATAATATTTATAATTTAATAGCTGTGCCCCGCGATTTCATCCGCGGTGATTTCGGAGTTCCCGCGGTAATTCCGGAAAAAAAGTGCTGTAGTTTACAGTGATAAGCAGTTCCCCGCATTAATTCCGGAGTTCCCGCGGGAATTCCGGGATAAAAGCTATCCTATCTTTTAAGTTGGACCATATTATAAATGGTCACAAAATTTTATCAAAATCCGTTCAGTAGTTTCAGAGTCCATGCCGGACAAACAACGTGACACGTGATTTATATATATATTAGATTAGATAGATAGGTACCTATTCATGTGTAAACTTTCCTCACTGCTACAAACCAAGGTTTTGTAGGTATGTAAACAAATCGGAACCCCTAAGTTTACCTTTTTAATATAGCTTTACATCAATTTTAAAAAGAATTATCAAGAAAATTGTTAAAGTAAGATTCCTATAGTAGTTATAGGAATCTTACTTTAACAATTTTCTTGATAATTCTCCAGTATTTTAGAGCGCAAGGGCCGTATTTTTGAATCGCTCGAATCACTTTTCGCATCAAAAAAATCGAAACATCTTGCAAGTTTATGATTTGTAAGAATTATCAGAAAAATGTGTATATTTAGGAATATACATTATGTCATGTGTCGTTTATTAGGGAGAAATATGAGGTTTTCAAATTCTAATTTGAATGTTCTAAATTCAAATTAATTTGTCCTGCCGGGCTAAGATGCGTAACACGATAAAATTTTATCGAGCCATTTTATCGATTCTCGTCATGGAGGACGACTGGAGAGCGTATGCGGGGGCAACCGCACTCACCAAACAAATGCTATTTGGAGCTTTTAGCAAATCACGTACGCATGTCACGCGCTCTCGTTTTAAAGACAAAAAAAACCTAAAAACAATGCCTATTTGTCGAATTAAATGGTGTGGAAAGCGCAGTGCCACTTCAAGTTACACAAAGGATGGCATAACATTTCACAAGTAAGTGATTTTCCATCCAATTTTGACAATTTGAATATAAACATTAAAAAAATGTAATTCCTAATTTCTAAGACAACCCCGTTGATGTCTTTCATGTTGTCTCTTTCTAATACGCGGATATGTACGTTAGCAAATCTCTCTTTCCTTCCTATAGTGCTGTCCGCAGCCAATCGCACGCAGTGAATGTTGCCTCTGCCCCCGCCGTAAATCAGTGAGAAGTGTTTAGAACAAAAATGCTCCGATGCGCTCTCCAGTCGTCCTCCATGATTCTCGTCGACATATTGTATGGCTTTGTCGACGAGAACCGATAAAATGGGTCGATAAAATTTTATCGTGTTGCGCATCTTAGCCCCCCTGGAATGAAAACTCTTTTGTGTTAAATTAGGACAGAAATAATAGAAAACGGAAGTGTTTCGATTTTTTTATGTGAAGTGTATGTATAGTGATAGTGATGTATATTGTAGTGTTGTCGGAAAAGTGCTTTAAGTCATTATGGGTTAAAAACTATATAGGTACCTATTATCTATTTTATTTGTATAACTCCAGACGGTATCGACGGGAAGCAAGCCCGTCGCACCGGCACAAGCGGCCCGCTGGGTGAGCTCTTCGATCACGGACTGGATTCGTACTCCACTGTGCTCATACCCACGTGCCTGTACAGCATATTCGGCAGGTAGATACCTACTACTACTACTCACTACTCGCCGCCGCGCGCCGCCTTGGGCGGCTATGGCAGCGAAACAGGCGTCACTAAAAAGAATCTCCGACGTTTGGATGCCGATAAGCAATAACATGTTAACCCTCAAAATTAAAGTTATTGATACAGATAACAGAACGCTTTATTGAATGTTATAGAACGTTTTTTAAATATGTGTTTACCTTATTACATTGTTTAAATACCAACAAAATGTTAAATATAAGTTAAAAAAATGTTGACACAAAACGATGCCATAATTTTAAAACACGATATACTCATAATTTCTCCAGTGTGGGTTAACAGTTAAAACACTATTGCTTTCCGTTTGTGGTTAAAATTTTACTAACGCTAAAAAAAGTCACGACCATGCAATATAGGTCAATTTTAAATTAAAAACTACGCCCTTGACAGGTACTTAATTATAAAAAAGTTTCAACAACCAAAAATGGCGACTTGGCAGTTTTCGATTAAATTTTTTGCTGGCACGTGGAAATGCTGTCGAAATTTAATATGAAAGAATAATTTTTCAACAAATGTTAAAACTGACTTACTTTCAGTACTCAACTGCCTACCTACCTCTACTACTATTCAATACAGAGTTCCTGGATTTACCCTTTAGGAAATAAAGAAAACATTACATTACATACATTACATTACACCTTAAAAAGACATCGCATTACACTAAGTATAATAACATACATTAAATAACATTTTTATATGTACTTATTTAAAAAATCAGATAAAAACCTTTTCTTTTTATAGTTGGTCAAATATTTATGTACACACATTGATTATTATTATTATCAATGTATACACACAAAAATAACTTTTTAAAATGAAGTATCATCTAAGATAGGTACATTTCTTCTTTATTGCAGAGATCAATTAAGCCCCCTGAGACTTTTCTTTGTATTATGGAATATATTTATAAACTTCTACCTGACTCACTGGGAGAAATATAACACGGGAGTGATGTTCCTGCCTTGGGGATACGATTTCACTATGATTGTGAGTTTTTAAAAAAACTTTTTGATATCTAGCTTAAATACTGCAGTCATCATAGGCACGATGACAAGGTATAAAAATAAAAATTCCATTTAGTCCGTCAGATAGTAAAAAAAAATATAGACATGTATTTTTTTGCTTTTTCGAATTATTAAAACGTCATAACTAAGTATAAAGTAGGTACCTAGGTGCGATGTCACACGGAATTTCAATTCAATGCATCGCCGTTATTTTTTTGGAAACGTAAAAAAGGAAAAACACGTGTTCAATAGCTATATTTTTTTTTATTAATCTACTAGACGGACTAAAAATTAAAATTTAGTTATGCCCATTTTTAGATATTTACCATAGATTTACATGATTTACCCTAGATTTTACATATTCTACTATCGATCTTAAAAGATAATATGTTTTTTTTTATGCAGATCTCACTATTTTAAAAATTTTATCGACACAAAATACCCAGTTTCATGATGACTGAACCGCCATGTTCGATTGCCGCCGTCAACTACCGACGGTTAAAGGTCCGTCTATATCTACAGACATTGAGCGTGCCAGACACGTTTCGTTGCAGACAAAAATAATATTTATTTATTTATTTATTAAGTTAACCAACGATTATTACAATCAAGCTAATTGTATAATCTAAGTACAGGTTAACATCACATGTTTAAAGTATTTAAGTCTAATAAGACCAAAAATATCGAAAGATTGTCAGCATCCATGTAAAGCTGTTAACATTTTTTATTTTTAAATTTATTTATTTATTTCCTATACAGTGCGTATCTATCGTAACACGGCCGCGCAGACGTCGACAGACACGGACCGTGCCCGGCCAATATTCGCGGAAATAATAGTTTGTCCCGCAGTTCATTTCTGTACGTGACTGTGGCTACTACTGGCTACAAATGTCGAGCAGTGTGAATAGAACATCGGTGCTGACGTCTTTTGTAAATAAACGGTGCAGTCTATTGGTTTCTGCCTACATTGCTGCCCTGGCATGTGTCTGGCACGCTCAATGTCTGTAGATATAAACGGCCCGTAACGCGTTGGTGTCGCCAGGGCTCCTGCGTGCTGCTGCTGGTGACGTCGGTGGTGGGCCCCCGCACGTGGCACGTGGCGCTGCCGGGCGGCATCACGCCGGGCATCGTGTTCGAGTTCGTGCTGTACTTCTCCGCCACGCTCACCAGCCAAACGGTCATACTGTGGAACATTTACAAGTTAGTTTTTTTTTTCTTTATCTATACATCAGCTGTACCTATAACATGTGGTAAAATGCAAATATATATTTACAGGGTTGAAAGTATACACCGTTATAGACATGTTCATAAAATAAGAAAGGTAAAATATATATATATACAGCAATACATTTAATTCAGTGCGCAAACTTTGCCCAATTAAAATTAAATGAGTTTTATTAAGCACCTATTTTTTATTTTGATAAGTCTTAGTACAAAAAAATAAAGTTATTGTTAATGGAAGATGTTCACTTTGAAATTGATTTTATGGCTACTCTATTCGCCGCCGCCGCCCCCCGGCCCCACCGCGCGCCGCCCGAAGCGCTCATTCGTTTTTCGTGCACAGGCGTAGGTAGGTATTTACGTGGGTTACAATGTACCTACCTACCTGCTGATCGCTAATTCTATCAGGTTCGAACCTCAGACGAAATAAAAGTTCGAACTAGACTTTTTAAGATTAGACCGTGATCTGATTTTATTAGAAGAGTAATTCCAATTTTTCCTTCATACTTTCATGGGCTTAGGACCATCAAAATGCAGAAAATAAAGCATTAATTAATAATTTAACCAATTAAATTATGGCACTTTTAAAAACATAATAAAATTAAAATTATTGATATTAGGTAAGTACCTACTCGATCTCGCTCGAAGAAATCGAAAATGGCTTCTTAGATGTCAACCGCCAGTCGAGGTCTTCCAGACCCTTGAGCGTGATGTGGGGTCCTAAACTGACCGTGATCAAGCAGCCTTTGAGTGGCTGCTAAAATTGTCATTTCATTAGGGACCGCGGGGTTTACAATACCATGGGCTCGCATTCAAGGTATGCTCTCCATTACATACATTCTGCGAGCACGTCGTAAACTTTCACCACTTAACAGATACACCCGGACCATCTCATAAAACTCGCGGTTACTAAAGTCCGTCATCATGACCTAGGTACGACTACGAGTAGTACGACACACACGCGGCGCAGGGGTTGCGCGGGAAAGCGATAGGACGCGACGTCACAATAGCGCATGCGTAAGCAGACTGTCGGGCCGGCAGTGTCGGCTTATCGGGCGAGCCGCGGGCGCCTGCCCCGCGCGCCCCCCGTTTCGCCCGCCCCGCCCGTGTCTGGGTATCAGTTGTCGCCCGAGAGGTTCACCCCCGCTGCAACCTCACCGCGTACGGCTCACGGGTCACGGCGCGTGCATCCACAGCTGATATTATTACGAATAGATAGTATCCATGTTTTACGGATTTAAAGTGGGATAAAAATTAAAAAAACAATTTAACTAATAGTGGAAATGTGTTCTATTACTGATACTGAACCACCACAATTTTTTTGCGCACTCTTTAAAATTTAAGCCTGTATATGTACCTATACATATTTGTTTTTTTTTTTTTCAAACAAAATAAATCAATAAAAAAAACAACCTGTGAAGGCGCTCGCCGTTCAATCGCTTTACACACACAATATTGCCGCGCGCCAGTATCGTAAGATTCCGGGATGAAAGCACATTGTGTCCTTCTCTGTACTCCTGACGACGTGTATGCAAAATGATGATCGGTTGAGTAGTAAAGGCGTGAAAACGTAACAAATAAACTCACATTCGCATTTATAATAAACTTATAACAAATTTTGATGTATGTATTTGGGACGGGTTAGTACCCAAAGGATACTTGCATTGTGTAGAGTTCTGTCGCGCTCGCTTACATGGGCGGCAACAATATTCGCTACCCAACCAATCGGGAGCGTGCTCTTCGTGTGCCGCGCCGTCACCCCGACCGCACACGTACGATTATCGTGTCCGGTTCCCCGATACTGTTAACAAAGCAGGGCACGTTAATGGGCATGTTGACTAATTTTTATTTTTTAGTCCGTCTTGTAGATTATTAAAAAATATTGGACACGTATTTTTTCTTTTTTTACGTAATCAAAAAATAACGGCGATATATTGAATTGAAATTTCGCGTGACGTCACTATTCTGACAGTTTGTATGGCTGTTTTGCGGTTAGTGACGTCACGACCTCCTCATCCTAAACTTTAATGCGCTTTATCTCTGTATATTTTAATTTATTTTAAAAAGCAAAAAATACGTGTCTATTGTTTTTTTATTTTCTAACTGATGGACTAATTAGAATTTGGATTTTCAATAGTAGTCAACGTCCCTATTCCATAATATACAATAGAATAGCTTTCGGGTGCCTTATAGTCCTGCCAACCCTACCGGGGAAGTGTCACGTGACACGTCTGAACGTAGTGTTGCCCGCGGGCAGGTCGTACCGCGACGGCACAGGCAAGATGCGGCCGGCGGGCGAGGCGCTGCGCCCGCTGGTGCCGCTGCTGCTGTTCTTCGCGATGAGCGCGGCGTGGGCGCTGTGCTCGCCCTCGGACATCATCAACCGCGGGCCCAGGCTGTTCTACGTGCTCACCGGTACCATCTTCTCCAATATTAATGTGAGTATCAGTGTATCTTCATTTACCTCCAGTGCCATATAGATGCCATATAACTAGATGAGCAATCAACCCGGTGCTTAGGAGTAAACCTAAATAAAAGCCTGGCATTTTCGGGTTTAAATCCGATAGCGGACCGGTAGGATTTTATCGGGTCTAAGCCCAAGCATCGATTTGTTTGCCGATCTATATTTAGGCATTATTAGATCTAATAAATATAAAACTTTAAGGACTGTGTGTATATTATGTATTTGTGTGTGTGTGTGTACTATAAGTACACGTAATCTGCGTTGTGTACAAATGTATGTTTTTAAGTGAAATATCTTAGAAGATACTACCTATGATTTATTTATTGCACTATTTTTAAAATAACGTTCGAAATATCGATAAAATCTGACCTGTTTGAACGCCGCCATATTTCGCTTGCCCTGGATAACGACACAATCACGCACAGAGCTCGTTTACATAAGTTTTTCAGTACGAATATCGACGCTGATTAATAGAGAGCGGGACTAGTGACATCACGTTTTGTTTCGAACAATGTGAAAGATCTTCCCTCCCTTTTTTCACATTTTAATTACTATTTTTTGCAGTTAAAGACTAATTAAACAATAAAATAATTAAGTTTATTCATAATTGGGTATTCTCCAAGGTTTGAATATCAAAATTCTAATTAGTCCGTCAGTTAGAAAATAAAAAAATAATAGACACGTATTTTTTGCTTTTTCAATTTAATGAAAATGAACATAGATAAAGCGCATTAAAGTTTAGGGTGGGGGGCTCGTGACGTCAATATTCATTATAAGCGCCATACAAACCGCATTGAATTGTGACGTCACGCGAAATTTCAACTCAATGTATCTCTGTTATTTTTTGAGTACGTAAAAAAAGAAAAAATACGTGTCCAATATTTTTTACTAATCTACACGACGGACAAAAAAAAAATTTTTTGTCAAGTAGCCAATTTCTGTGTGATAAAGATTCCAGGAAAAAATCTTCACTATTATAAATGTGAATGTGAGTTTGTTTGTTACGCTTTCACAGCTTAATTACTCGATCGATCATCGTTAAATTTTGCATACATTTTGTTAGAGGTACAGAGAAGGACATAGGGTATCTTTTATCCGGAATTTCTGCGGGATTTGCGAAATGGAACAGCTATACTCTATCCACGGAGCCAAGTCAATAGGGAAAACAGAGATTGGTCAGCAATAACCAATGCCTCTAGTCTGTTCGTGGTACCCGTACCTACTGGCATTCGTGGCGTTCAGAACAGTTTACGCCCACTGACTTTGAGATTTGAGATTACGTAACAGATAGAGCGCTATATTAACTTGTCTCCGTGGATAGAGTATAGTATAGTATCAAATAAAAACGACTTGCGTATTTCCTATCGGCACCCAAGCCTGTGTGGCACGTTGCAGTGTCGTCTGATCGTGTCGCAAATGAGCGACACGCGGTGCGACGTGTTCAACGCGCTGCTGGTGCCGTACGCGCTGGCGCTGGCGGCGGTGTTCGCGCTGGGCGCGTCGCCCGCCGCCGAGATGATGCTGCTCGCCGCGCTGTGCGCCGCCGCCACCGGCGCGCACCTGCACTACGGCACGAGGGTGGTCAGTGGTGACACGATATCTACCAAACAATACAGAATATATAAGGTGTTCCAAAATTATCTGCAAATATTTACAGGTTTGAAAATATACATCGTTGTAAACATGTTCAGAAAATAAAAAACTACAAAAAAATAAAAAAATTCAAACAAAATTAATCAATTAAAAAGAAAACAGAAAATCTGTAAGAGTGATGTTTTTTCAATGAATTTATTTTACCTATATTCTGAAAAACTATAATATTATTTTTTAGTTTATCTTGTTTGTTATAACGTATACTTTCAGCCCTGTAAATATTTGTAGTAAATTTTGGAACATGTTATATATGTATATAAAGAAGTGATACTTTCCGCCTCCCACCAATTACATTTCTCCTTATACCCCGCAATACCGCGCGAGAGTTTCTTAGTAAATTCCGAGGAAAGTTTGATGTACCTATGTAGAATCAATATGTGACAATTATTCACTGACAACTGACAGTTAGTTAGTTAGATCTCCCCACGTATATATACTAGCACACTCACATTGAGCCAATCGGCTGTATTACCTGACGGACTAAATAGAATTTGGATTTCCATACCCCGGAAACAAGCTCATTACTCTTCAGTTCTCAGCGCCATTGCTGTGGACGCACCCAATAGGCTAGTTTCCTGGGTAAAAAAATCGAAATTCTATTTAGTCCGTCAGTTAGATAATAAAAATATAAAAACACGTATTTTTTGCTTTTTTAAAATAATGGAAATATGCATAGATAAAGCGCATTAAAGTTTAAGAGTGGGGGACTCGTGATGTCACAGCTCGCTATAACGTGCGAACAAACTGTAGCGAGGCGTGACGTCATGTGAAATTTCGACTTGATATATCTCCGTTATTTTTTGGTTACATAAAAAATAAAAAATACGTGTCCAATATTTTTTAATAATCTACAAAACGGACTAAAACAAAATTTAGGAAACTAGCCTATTGATGTTACGCGCACAATTTGATGCTAGGTGTAACAGCTATTGCTGTGAAAACGAAATTCTACATCTTGAAATGTAAATCTATCCACAACCACTATAATATATTATTCTTGATTTTTTTTTACAGGTACAAGAAATGTGTGAACATTTCAATATTGATTGTTTCCACATAAAACCAAAGATTGCAAAATAAGAAGAAAAAAGTGATTTGGTATATACAGGTATACCTACAGGTTTGTTTTAGTTTAAAAAAAAATTAAGTTTTGCTGTTCCATAAACAGGTTAAACTAATTAGACGATGGAATAAATATCAAGTCCAATCAAATGTTACAAAACAACTCTAGGTACCTATTTTGTTAAGTTTACGTAAACAATAGTTAATTGAAGATCTTGAATTGGATGGTTGTCACGTTTGCCAAGCGAGTGCGTGCGTGATTGATTTGAATGCATTTTGAATGTACCTAATTATATCCATTATTTATTTTATAACGTTGTTCCTGTCTAGAGCAGTGGTAACCAAAGTGATGACGAGCTGTACGACAGTACAGTTTTAGACAAAATAAGTCCGCCTGGCAGTTTTCGTTAGCACAGAGAAGCGCAGACCGGTATCCGACTGTAGCATCTGCGCTTAAAAAGGGCTCGCTTTACACTCATGCTAATAATTGTAGCATGAGTGTAAAGCGAGCCTTATTACTAAATTAAAAATTCAAGTATAAATTATTTCAGGCCACAAAAACCCATAGTAAAATCATCAGCAGAAATATACGATCGCTTTTGATAGCTATTAAATCTTATGGCAATAGTAATAAAGTTCAAAGACTAACGAAAGTGGTGAATGCGGTGTGCGTATTATTCTGTATTAACATGCATTTACGAATGGTGTATTTACATTTAAAAATAAGGCTTTATTAATTTATTCAATTTTCTAAACAAAGTTTTGAGTTTGAGTTGTATAAAAAAGAACATGTAAAATTAACTGTCGAAAAATGACAGTTGTCAGGTCTTTGTACTTTCTCAAGTACCTACCTAGAAGCGGCTGCGTTTTTAACGCAAAATCGATCGGCCAGCAAAGGCTCCACCACACGGGCGCGATATTATCGTTCGATAATATCGCATACCGTTACTGCGATAACTGTTTTCAGTATATTTTGTATTAGGATGGCCATGGGTGTAACACATTGCTGCGATAATAACGCCGCAATGGAAGTAGGACGTTGCGTTTCTCCGTCCTGCGATATTCCGATATGAGTTCCAGAATGTTTTTGTATCAGGACGCAAACGACCGTACACACACCTGCGATAATAACGTTAGTACTTGACAGTTTGAAATATCGGACGATATGTGTATGCAAGGAGTCGGGACGCAATAACGCATGCGATATTAGCGAGCGATAATAACGCGACTGTGTGGTGGCACCTTAATAGCGCACAATTTTACATTGCGATGTAGTACTTTAACCAATGATACTCCCTTCAATTCTAATAATATAATTGACTATAATTAATTTTTCATTGGTGGATAAAAGTTTTCCACGCCACCTGGGCTACTCAAGTACATTGTGAGTATTTTTGTTTTAAACTGTACGTAGCTAGGCGAAGGTTATAGACAACTATAGACGAAGGTTATAGCTAGCTAGACTAAAAGTCAAGCCACAGCGTAAAAATACTAAATTGGCAATGTCAGTCCTAAAACAAAAAATAAGTTTGATATAGGTGTACGTACGCCTTTGATTAAAAAAAAATAACGATGTTAGGTACCTAATGAAATTGTGACAAAGAGGCGTAATTTAATTTTTGTTTTTACAAAGATGGCATGATAATGGAAAGTTTGGAATCCCCCGTTCTACACTTTAGGCTCTCTTCCTTTTACTTGTAGTAAATAATTACTACAAAAATTTTAAGAATTTACCTACTATGTAAGGTCGCTTTGTTTAATATGATTCACAGAAAGATAGTTTCTCTTCCTAAAACTCTATGTTCAAAATCATTGCAACGAGTTTAGTTTTGAGGAACTATCGTCTCATCAGACTTTGCGGTGAACGAATCTGATTTTGCGCTAGAAAATGACGCTACGTAAATTATACCTAGGTACCATAACATAAGGTCGAGTTTTAATCGTGCGTATATCGTGCGGTCTACAACGAAAATTCGCGTTTATTTAGTTTTAAAACGTGTTTTTTTTAGTTTTTGACTCAGAAAGACGCGCTTTTCGTTCACTGGCGTTTAGCATTTAAATACAGCTTTAATTTATTTTAGCCTTTATAACAATCTCAAAGTGGGTCGTGCTTTGATAACATATCAGGATATTAAGTAAGCAGCGTGTGATACCTTGCCAACACAAAATATTCTTCATGACATTTTATTTAGAAATAAGAAAAATCAATGTGTAAGTAACTTTAAAAAGAATGTAAATTAGTGTTGCCATGTTTAATCCCCTACCAATAAAGTGATCGTGATTCGCGAAGATTTAGTAATATATTATACAGTAGTAATCAACTTTATCTTCAAATAAATCTTCTCGTAAATGTGAGAATACGAGTAAAATATTTATTGTTAACTATTATTTACTAGAAACACTAGTCAAGTACGTAATTGTCGTGTATTTCATATTTTGTAAATGTGGAAAGTAGTAAAAGTTTCATGTTCGATAGGATATCTAGTTTATACGATATTGACTTAGCCAATTATTTAGATCTAAGGTTTTAAAAATTCTATAAATTATAATATTATAATTCCTATTTTATACTCTTAATACTCTGAAAAGACTCGTGTATGCCTATTTTATTTTTAAATACCTATAGAATATGTTCTCATAAAAACTTATATTTATTTATTACCAGACATCGGATATGACCGTGCACGAATGTTTGAAGGGCATCTTGACGAATACTATATGATTTGTTATTATCGATAAGTTAGGCAAAGCGAAGTGATTTCAAAAACCTTTTAATAATTATTTTATATAAAAAATGGTTAATAGAATGCAATTATAAAATTATTTATTAGCATGAAGACGATGATGAACCGCCATGTCCTCGTTATAGTCAAATATGCCCATTTCAACTGGAAACTCATCGCTTCTTTCATATGCCGTCAGTTCAATTACATCAGCTTCTATAAAAGTACACGTGGAAGCTATATGTGGACTTTTTATTATTATAGCCTATTATTATCAAGCCCTAGCAAAGTTTCATTCGTGCCCCGGCAAATCCGATGTCTGTTTATTACTAATATTATCTATTGTAATATGTACCTATCTATATAGATATATAACGAAACTTCCTCGACTCATCAACGCCTAGCCTAAACTACTGAAACTTGAAACATGGAATAGGCATGTTGATGACTTTTGAAATTCAAAATTCTAATTAGTCCGTCAGTTAGAAAATAAAAAAACAATAAAAACGTATTTTTTGTAAATAATTCACAAAACCTCTTATATAGATTAGTTCGGATTTAAGATTGTACAAATATTTTTTGACTAATCAACGCGCAGCCGAAACTACCGAAGATAGAAACAGGAAACTTGACAGCAGGTAGTTTCCTTTTGGCACTAGCCACTAACAAAATAATTTTAGAAATTAAACTCCTAAAGGGGTGAAAGTTTGTATGGAAATACCAATGGTATCTACCATAATAAACACTGGAAGTTAAATATTTTTTTTAGTTAAACGTTAAATAGGGTACTTGCATGAAATTTATAATAAGAAATTGTGTCAATATTTCAAAAATAGAAAAGCGTTATCGTGAAAGATTTACTAAAAAAATTTCAATAGTTTCCAAAATATTCAACTTTTAATTTTGTGAAACGGAACGTTGCAACGAAACACCAATCACAGCCAAGCTTGACACATGACGTCACTTTTATTTTTTTAGAAAACATTTACCTCTTTCAGAGAAGGCAAAAGAAACTAAGTGCATACAGTCGACGCATATTTTCCATTTTCTGAAGTTTTTTACTTTAAAATGCATCGGTAAGCTGCATTTCGATTCTTTACTGGAACTTATGGAAGTAAATCGACATAGTTGAACCTTAATTTCGCTTTTGGATATTGAAGTTATCTGTCAGTCAGTGTCACATGACCCTGTCAATACGACAGTGACATTTCTATCACAGATTAATAAGGCGTAATTTTGAACAAGTGACGTCATTGCGCGTTTCGGCGGTAAGGTCTAAAGTAGGAACTTTGAAACGCTCTATTTAATTAATTTATGCATATATATATATTCTTTTTCTTTCTTTGTTTAAGTAGGCCATATATCTTTAAAATAGACTGAAAAAAAAATCCATGCAAGTACACTATTGCTAGATTTTTTGCCGTGTGCTGAAATAGCCGCAAAACCGCTCGTAGCACATTTACGATTAAAAACCATGATTTCGTCTGTTACGAGATGGACTTCATGAGAGAAGTTGTTTTGTAAGAAGGAAGTTGTTTATAAAGAAAAGTGACTCCATTGCAAATACCTTGCACATCCACTCATTAAGGGGTTTAAGTATGTACCTACCTACTGTTCTTTTTGGTGCACGGTGGTTTGGCGAACACCAAAACCCAAAAACCGTGCGCGGTGAACCACGCGCGCGCCTAATATTCAACAGGTTGCAACTAGGTATGTATGTGCGGTTTTCTGTGCGCCCTTTGTAACAAACGGCCTAGCCAAGTTGACAGGTACTATTTTACCACACTACCTATTTTTTAACAGCTCAATTTTATTCCTTTGACCTATATTTCATTTTAAACTAGTTTAATAATAATTTATGGTTAATGCCTGTTATGTTTATAATTTTAAATAAAAGGTGTTTTTCATATTCTTTTTCGTTTTGTAACAAAATACTCGTACAAGATACCCTCGAGCCTCGTAATGAATGTCTGAAGATAAGAACCTATTGGGTATGAAATAATTTCATCATCATAGGCGTCACTCCACCTCTTAAAACTCCCAATGACTGGTCACATCTTTATATGTATTATTGACCCTTTCAAGTTTCACCATCATCTCCGTAACATCACGATCTGCGAAAGACGTGCTCCTGGAGCACGAAACGTAATATTACGTCAGTAAAGAGCCACTGCATTGACTGTTAGATAAATCACTTACCATCAGGTGTACCACTTGCCCGTTTGCCCCCTATGACATAAAAAAAAAAAAAAAATCACGGTTCGGCAACTTTTTCTTATAATAGGGCCACAAATGTTAAGAGGATATTGGTGCCGGCCACATTTCATCTAATAAACACATTTTTTATTTTCTTGAAATTATTTTTTGCAGTTTTACCATATTTGTTATTACTCTCATTTTAATTTAATAGGTATAAAATTAGGTAGGTAAGTAAGACAATATAATTTTCGAGTTTTTTTTGCTGGCGGTTGTGTTTTTGATTAATGCCTGGATTGCTTTCCGTGGCTTTGGGCGTAGTTGTTAGGTTCGTTTGAGTTGCAACTTGCAACCAAGCGATCCGAGTTGTTTTTATAACCTCGAAATATTTGAAATTTCAGGCGCCATTTGTTTTCTCTCAACTCATATTGCGAATAAGACTGTTTTACATCCATTTATAAACTTTTTGTGACTACGACACCTCCAGCTCTTAGTTCTTAAGAACTCAGATTGATTTATTTTTCGTTGAATTCGGTTTTTGGCGCAAACTTCGACACTTCAGGTCACATAGGTAGCTGCCAGAGTGAAAATTAACTTACATCAGAGATGGTTGTTTGGTTACTGCACTCTGAGCCACGGAACGGGTGAAACTACGCTCTGACAGCTGTCAGAGTAAAATTTCACCAAGCCACTGAACGGGTAGAGAGCGCGCTCGATTGCACTCATGGGAATACAAAGAGTATATAACCACTAATAAAGTGCTAACAGACGACCGAAATTGTACGGGTGTGGTGCGATCTGCGCAACAGACGAGCGCAGTGCGCACGGTCCAGTCGTTTTTGAGTATGCAACACGGCCGCTCGTCATGTCTCCGATAAAAAAAAAATTAAAATGGCGTAAGTGTTGGTTATAGGAGCCACATCACCACTGTCACTAATAAACGAAAAAGAGAAAAGAATGGGCAAAAATCTATCTGAGAAATAGACAAGAGTAGGTATAGCAATATGAAACTTATTAAAGACTAGCTGTGCCCCGCGGTTTCACCCGCGTTCTTTTCGGAATTTCCTTAGGAACATTTTTTTTTAATAAAAGTATCCTATGTTACTGCTTATAACTGCTATCTGTCAGTGAAAGTCCCGTTAAAATTGGTCCAATCGTTTCAGAGATTAGCCGGAACATATAGAGAAAAATTCAAACAACAAATAAACTCACTTTCGCATTTATAATATTAGTAAGGATGTCAGTACCGTCTATACATTCTAAATGTGCATTTAGTAATTTGGGATTACAAACAGACACTTCAATTTTATTTATATGTAGGTATGCGCCGAACGGTGCGGTGCGCCGTACACACGATCGAACTTGGTTCGGGCGCACCGCGTTCGATGTGCAAACCATCCCAACACACCGCACAGATGTTAATAATAATAATGTGCGGCGACAGCCCTACACACGACCGAATATGGCACGGAGCGCACGAAGTTCGATGTGCGGACTGCGGAGCGCACCGAATCCGGTCGTCTGTTGGCACTATTACTTGCGCGGGTCGCACCGTTGGGCATAGTGGCTTACGGGCCGCATGCGGCCCGCGGGTTGCCGACCCATGGATTAAATATGATAAAATATAATAAAAATTCCAGACACTAGAAGAGATGATGCCTAGTGTTTGGTCTGGAAGTAATGTAAGTGGGTACCTGCCTTTACGCCGGGTATACCTAATACGCAGAACAACTACTTGTACATGTAGGTACAGGTGGGTTAAAAAAAAAGGAATGTTTAAAAAGGAATCTTTGTGTGGTATGCAATGCAAGTGTACCTACTTTTAGAAATCTTTTTTTTAACTTTCATGCTACTAGTCTAGAACACAATGCAACTTTATGTGCAAACATTTTGAGGACCACAAATTGCTATAGGTAGGGAATTTATTACCCTGCTAGTACATCATATTCAAGTGAGTGAAAGTGCAGCATATACCTAGCAAGCTTTAATTCTGCAGTATTGATTCACATTCAACAAAAAGAACAAAATTAGAGATCATAAACATTTATTTTTAAAACAAAAACAAACATTATAAGTAATAAAAATAATCCTTAGCATTTGGTGGCAATCACATCATTTATTTCATCTCCTACAGACAAAAGTTTCCTCCACTGTTCTGGAGTTAAGCACACACCTTTCTTGCCTGGTAACAGTTCTCCATTTTTCTCATAAAACTCTCTGATATCTACATAAACTTTTCCCTTAAATTCCCTGATCTTAACTAACTTCTTTCCCTGTAACACCCAGGTAGGTTCTTTGTCATCTGTTCTAGCGCTCATTTTAGCTTTTTTTTCTGGATGGGGATTCCTCTGGAAAATGTTTAATAAAAAAAATTACCCCACTTATCAACATTACTTATACAAATAGAAAAATAAAATGAGTCAGGGCCCTTATTCACTATGACCATATCATGGCAGATTAAGATAATGCATCACAAAAATTGTCTTTCCCTAGTTCCCAAAGAAGTTTCACTTCAAAAAAACAGATTTAAAACGTTTCATATGGCATACAGAATAATAATTTCTAATGTTTGGGCACCTAGAAAGTTTGAGATTGTGTTTTATGGAAAGCGCATTGTGGCCAAGGAATGTTGTTGGTCATACTGAATACCTAAGGGCCTAGAATTGGCAAGAATATTTGCATTTGTAGTAGGTATTTGGTTGTATTTAAAAAAAGAATTTTTAAATAGTGTTTTCCATTCATAGTCATTACTCACGTCTACTGGACCATCATCGCTATCACTGCTGGAACTTGCTTCTCTTTTCTTGTTTTTCGGCATATTTTCACAGAACCTTAGGTACTCACTGAAATTCAAAATTTAAATCAAAATTCACGTTTTCTATAAAAACAAAGAATAAAATAAATAATAATTATCCTTACTAATATTATAAATGTGAAAGTAAACTTTGTCTGTTATGTGTTACGCTTTAACGAACATACACGTCGTCAGGGGGACAGAAAAGGACATAGACTATCCTTATCTCGAAATTACCTCGGGAACTCCTAAATTATCGCGGGTCTAACCATTAAATTTTGATTACTACACATTGTCCCCTGAGTACAGAAAATGAATATACTAGGATATTTTTTCCCAAAATAGGTACGCGCAGGAAACCGCGGGGAACAGCTAGTTGGATATTTAAGAAAATGATTTGTCGACGTAGTCAATACTCAATAACAGTATAAAGTAACCTTAAATCATAGTACCTACCTTCAACCTATATTTCTAATTTTATTCCAGTTATATGCTGCCGCAAGTTGTAATCTGTGATTGTTAATTTAATATTTTGATATTAAGCACAAACTAGGTATTTACTATGTAGGTACCACAGTTCAGTTCTCTGACTGAAATCAAATTATTAGGTATAAATTCCGAATGAAACGAATGAAAGGTAAATAAAGTAAATTGAGTTTATTTTTTGGGAACCAGGAATTCACAACACGATAATGTACGACACTGGAATGTACAGCACTGGAATGCGCGACACTGGATTGTACGACACCGGAATGTACAGCACCGGAATTGGTGACACCGCTCCTATTGGTCGATGAAATCACGCCTCCTTTCTTTGTGCTCGTTTACGTTACTTACCTAAATACTGGGTCAAGTTATTGTCAAATACGGCACATATATTTTATGTTAGATTTTTTGGTGATGATTATTAGGTTTCATGTTAGTGTTTATGCCCATTACGTTATTATGTTACAGTCTATAGGCAGGATAATCAAACAACGGACCACTCTATATATTTTACTGTATAGACTTAGAGTACAATACACTAAATCTGGTCCCTTAGTTTACACCTTATAATTATTATTTCCACGAGCTATGTGCCCTATACAGATTGTACAGATTATAAAAGTTACGAAAAGAAAGGAACCAAAACTGTATTAACTGGCGAACGGGAAGCGACTGGCGAGCGGTTAGCTTCGCCTGATTTACGTCACCTTTCCTATACCTATCCTATAGTAGGTACTAGTGTGGCGATGATGCCACTATAAGCTATTTATTGAAATAAGTAAAAAGTAATGAGAACATTACTATCAAGGCCACATCATGAACAGATTTCAAAGTAGTATACCCGACATTCTTTATTAGGTTAGGTTCTTACTGATGACCAGGTCTCGCGAGCCGAGCGAGCGTAGCGAGCGTGCCGCGGTAGCGGCCGGCGATGCGCTAAAGACAAAATAAGGTGACATTTATTCGATTAATTCTTAGGTGTGACCACGAAGTTTCGATATATTATGCAAAAAAAAAGAATATAACAAGTTGTAACAATTCATTAAAGTGAAAAATAATAATTACGTTACTAAATATTACACTTGGACTTGTTAATTGAATTTCCATCAGATTTTGAGACAGTAACTACTAACTACCTACTACCTGCATTGTATTGAATACTACTAAACGGAGCACGAAGTCGGCTAGGCCATGAAATCCGGTGTCGCCAATTCCGGTGCTGTACATTCCGGTGTCGTACAATCTCGTGTCGTGCATTCCGGTGTCGCCTTTTCCGGTGCTGTACAATACAGGGACTCTATTTTTTCACGTTTTTTTTCTAATTTTTTTTGCTTTTTTTTTTGTTAGATTATGGATTTACCCCGATGGGGAAGGCAAAGGAAGCTAACTGCATACAGCCAATTCTGTGGTGTTTTTCTTCTTCTGAAGTTATTTACATCGAAATGCATTGCATATAGCCTGTTTCAAGTAAAATTAATTAGATCAATGTATTTTCTATTGAAATGCTTCTTAGTACGTAAAACGTAGTGATTATATTATCTTTGCTCTTGGAGGAAACCGAAGAAATCAGTTCGAGGTACTTGCATGAAATTTATAATAAGAAATTGTGTCAATATTTCAAAAATAGAGCCTTAGAAAAGCGTTATCGTGAAAGATTTACTAAAAAATTTTCAATAGTTTCCAAAATATTCAACTTTTAAGTTTGTGAAACTGAACGATGCAACGAAACACCAATCACAGCCAAGCTTGAGTATTAACTACACTCAGGTAGGTAGGTACTAAAATTAAAAAACAATTTTTTATTTTATTTCTGATTCTGCATTGTTCGGGTTGGTACCATAGAGTAACTCACAGACGAATAAGAGAACATACTGGAGCGTAGTAACTTATATACTTATACTACGTTGGTACTTGGTACTGATGTTGAGGTACTGAGCGACGAGCAGTTGGTAGCAGCAGCAGTTGGTACAATGCAATGGTGAATCACAGATAACTATATATAAGTCAGAGAATGGTGAATGGTACAATGGGTTATGGGCATTGGGCACAGGCACGGCACAGACGAATAAGAGAACATATTGTGTTATGGGACCTCAGAAGAATAACTAAAGTATGGGACCAAGTTACTCTATGCCCTATGGTTGGTAGTTGGTACCACCTTCAGAACAATATGAGAGATAAACAATCGCCTCATGCCCGAGTCAGACTATCGATAACTATCGATAGTTATCGAGATGTTTAAACTATCGAGATGTTCGACTTGATTCTCTCGCAATCGCGCATCGCTAGCTCGCGCATTCCAGATCCAGTGCCAGTGTTGCCAACTTAGGGGTTTCCCACCTAGATTTAGGGGGAAAATGAATGCAATAGGACTTTTTTAGAGGCATTTTTAGGGGTTTTTTGACTTACATATATTTTTATAAATTTTTATTTCTTATATTTTTTCATCGAGAAAAATAGAGGTTAAAAAATATAGGGCCTGAAGTAAAGCAATCTAGCCAATCATGTTTATTTGTTGATCTAACGGCTTAGCGACATCTAGTTTTCTTAGTATCAGTGTTTACCATAAACATAATAGGTATAGGTGATTGCGATGTCTATGCTTAGAGCTTTTGGCGGGATTTGAATTGATATTTGATGATATTTGATATTGTGTGTGTGGTGAAATTTGCATAATAGTGATTCATTAGTGATGAACAGTGTGCGGAAACAGTGCAATAGGTAAGATAAAATGGGGCGTTCGTCGGGAGTTTGTCGTTATATGCAACATCCCACAGAGCGTCCTATTAAGGTTTACTACGATCGATACTTTTACTACGATATTTTTACAACGATCAATAGGAAAGCCGTAATTTCGAAAAATTAAGAATTTTATAATCAGCATTTTGATGATAAATCTTCATTTTGTAATTACGAAAAAAGATTGGTCTTAAAAAAAAAATAAGAGACATTTTTGCTTTTGATTAAATTGTTTTTTTTTAAGACCAATAATTTCACCTTAATGATTTCGAAACTAGGCAAAAATCTTGGCGCTGCTGTTTACTAAAGTTTTTTTTAATAATATTATTGTATTTAGGGGCATTTAGGGGTTTTTGACTTAACTTTTAGGGGTAAATATTTTTGACGGTTGGCAAAACTGTCCAGTGCTGTAGCCGTAGTGGTCAGAGGTAGTGGTTATATACTCTTTGGCTGTAGCCACAAATTAACTAGACATATGGCTGTAGCTGAATTAGTACGACGTGTTGTGCATTCCTTGTGGGGTTTCCCTACTTTATTTTTAGGATAGTTATTTAGTTATATACTTAATTTTAACTATAAACCGAAATAGTGTTAAAAGCCACGTGCCATTCTAGTTTGAAAGTAATGAACCAGTCGCAAATCATGCAGGAGCCTTGGAATGATGCTTTAGTTCTTCCTCCACCTGTGCATACTTGTCGTGTTAGTTACACAGGATATTCGAATGGTTAGTAGGTATTTTGGTAAAAACAGTCAAAAGATGAATTAACTAGCTTGATTTTATAATTGTATCAGCTTATAATTCTCACAATCCTTGACTAATAATATCTGGATTTTTTGTTACGCTTTCACACAATCAATCATCATGAAATTTGGTTAAGTATAAAATTATTATGTTGTCCAGACATTCCTGTGGGAACTCTGTAATTAACGTGTTTGAAAACACAAGAAATGGCTGGTTGAGAAAATAGGTAATGTTTTTTTTTCCTCAACCAAATTTGAAAGCAAATCTGAACTAGCAGTGACCTTATTGCCTTAATAAAGCACAAGTGCTTAAGGCAAAATGTGTTTAGCTAATATCAGATGTTAGTTTTTCTAACAAGTGATATCAGTTTTCACTTAACACATTTTTTTTCAGATGTAAAACAGCTTTTACACATTTGTGAAAGTATATCAAAGACTTTATTTAAACAATCGCCACTGCACCAAGAGAGTGCTATACTTTCAAGATTCCTATACAAATTTGATAAAAAATTTCGGAATGATATTGGTTACAGAAACCTCAAAAAAGTGAACACAGCTTTACGAAAGTATTTAAAGTTAGACTTATTAAAAGATATTGCAAATTTTATGTCTATGCTACCAACAAACAGCAATGATCATTATTTACCAACACAACAAGGGCTTGAGTACATTTTAGTACGTATTATGTCCTTTGCAAAGTTAATGTTAAGAATATGTGTTTGTTCGAAACAAGCTGGTGTTTTTTACTTGGATCGCACAAAGAGAGGTGAGACCCATTGGATGTCTCTAATGCCATATGCATTGACATGCCGGATATGGTCTATGAGCTTGGTGCTGCTTCAAAATTGTTGCAACTGGTATTCATACTTATATCCATATTTAGAGAAGTTTGAGCCAAAGGGTTTGCCTTTTTTGCCTCCTGAATATAAACTACCTATTAACATTGAAGAATGGTTAGACATGAAAAATCTTGATAATTTTGGAAGATTTGAGTGGTCACAGAGTAAGAGGAACAATTTTAATCATGGTTTTATAGATGATGAAGAAAGTGAAACATTAGAAAATATAATTCTAGACTATGTGAATCAAATAAATGATGAAGAAGTCTTGACTCCAGAACCAGGAGAGTCAACGGGGGAACTGTCTAATAAAATAACAGTTAACCTACTCAAAGACAGTGAAAAAAGCTTTGATAAAGGTGAAGTCATATCTAGGGAGAGCATAAAAAACAAAGGGGTCCTGCCAGATAAAATTAACCTTTTCAATGAAAGTGAGAAAAGTTTTGATAAGGGTGAAGCCATATCCAGGAAGAGCTTGAAAAACCTAAATAAAAACGATTTAAATCAAAGTAACATTGTACACACACCAGTGTTAGTAACAAATTCAAAAACCTTGAAAAAGTTTATTGAGCGTGAAGAAGCTTTCCGACATAATGAAGATACTCAGTCTCTCACCAAACATTTATCGTTCATGCAGTGGCAAGCTCTAAAGCAATCTCTAAAAAAAATTGATAATCCTGTAAGTAAAAATAGAAAAATTGAGAAAAAATTCCAAAAAATTTGGAAAGAAAAATGCTTAGACTATATTTAATAAAATATAGGAAAGGAGTAAAAATAAATTATGTATCTCAGTGTTTTTATTACTATAAAGTAGTATTAAATATTTACAATAATAATATGTAAATAATACAGCACCATTTTTTGTAGATATCTTATATTCAAATTAAATTCTAAAGCAAGCCAAGCTCAGGTACAATAAAAAAAGGGTTTCTAATTCACAGAGAGATGATTTTTTTAATGTGAAAATGAACAAAAATATAGTAACATTGTAAAGTCAACAGAAAAATTAAAACATTATTTTGTAAATTTATACCTAGGTATTATATTATCTGTGCCTAGGGTCTCAAAACGTCATAGTGTCAACGTCTGTATTCTGAGTAGATCCATTAAAACTAAAAAAGAGTATTTATTATACAATAAACTCAAAAATCAATAGGTATATTCGTTTTTTCAATCCAGCTGACACAAATTATCCAAGTGGCATTTTTAGGCCTACCCCCTCATAAAGAAAAATGTTTAACAATAATTCAAACAATTTAATTGTAATATAATGTAATTGATAAATCAGAAATTGAAATTTTCTTCGGTGGTCAGAGTAAGGGGTGTCATTCTTGGTTTACAATCAACATATTGTGGAATTAATTTGCTAATAGCAGAGTTAAAGTTGCTTTTGATTGATTCCAGTGATTATAATTACTGGCACGAATTTGGGTTCAGGTCTTTTTTTTGTATTCTTATGAAGGTTTTTCTTTAGGGTTCGGCTCTTTTTTCTGGTTCTAGTGTACCAGTTCCGAATAAAGATTCCGTATCATTCCATTTAAAGATTATCAATGAAAGAGGGACACATTTGACTCCATATCCTTGTGTATCTTTTCATTTTCAGAAATTATCTGTGTTGAATGGTATCGCTAACCGTATTAACTCAAACAAGTTTGGACCCACTTTGTCTTAAGAAGAACGTACGAACAACGAAAATAAATGTTCTCTAAGAGTCCAGTGTAGGTGCCAGTTCGAGTTTTAGTTAAACACTGGTTCTTTAAGAATGATTTTAATCCCTGATGATTTTTAATAAAAACTGATGTTTTCAATTCAAAACTAAATATACAATGACATTACAATAAAGCAGAGGTAGATACGTTATGTCATAACTAAGGCGAAATCGAAAATACGAATTAATTTTATTGTTATATCATTGTAATATATTAAAATATAGGTAGGGTCTATAGACAGTATCTAAAAAAGAGCGCTTGAAAGTCTGTACACGTGAAAAAGCGAAACCTCTTTGCTTCAGAATCATTTTCTCAAACCCGACCTTGAAATTTTTCAGTGCGTCCAAAGAGGTTTCACAATAAATAATAATAGAAGTTTTACAGTTGACATATTTTACAAACACTACTGTTTGTAAAATATGTCAACTGAAAATCTTCATAAACAGATTCATTTCCTACTGTTGGACAGCTTTTGTAGACGCGCTTTCAGACCGCCTTCTTTTTTAGGTTGAGTGATAGGTTTCCTTTCAACTTGCAGTTTCTTGGCTTCTTTTAATCTAAAAGAAAAAAAGAATATTTATCCCAAATTTCATTTAAAAGTATCATACATAATAATATAGGTAATAATATGGACGCAGATAAGCAATAACATGTTAACCCACAAAATGAAGTTATTGATTCAGAACGTTTTATTGAGAGTTAGAGAACGTTTTTTAATTATGTGTTTACCTTATTACATTGTTTAAATATGTAACTAAATATTGAACATAAAAAATTTTACACAAAATGGCGCTATAATTTTAAAACTTTAATTTAATCAAAATTTCTCCAGTGTGGGTTAACACACTATTGCTTATCTATGTCCATATATTATGTGGCCTAAATGTACGAGTGCCGCAAAAGTATATATTCTGAACAAATGGCATTATTTTTTTAATGTTATTCATTTTATGCATTATCCAATGCAGAGTCCATAATATTACTTTGAAGTTTTACAATATCTTTAAAATTTACGGAATAATCTTTGGACACAAAGTTTTCATTGCGAAGTCTGAATTGCAACGCATCACTTTGTTTTTGGGTCAGAAAGACGCGGGTGGTTTGGACTGAGATTCCATAGTTCTCTTCATTGACTTCCTTATAGCTAAACGCCTTTAATACGTTACTAACGCCTCTATTGCTAAGGAAAATCTTCTTGCCTCTGCCACATCCAGATACCTACGCTTTCACGAATGGGCTCGAATAGTAAAACTATAATACCTAGATAATAGTTTCTGTAAACGGATTTTTCATTATTTATTTGTTACGTTTCTTATTGTCAATAGCTAGGTCAGTAATAACTTTCGTCTTGTACATAACTTGTATATAACGTTTCCAAAACTATAACCGTACTAACATTAAAAAATAAATTGAATAAAGGGTAAAATCACATATGAGGAAACTTACTTCTCTTTTATAGCCAATTGTTCCTCTTTCTTGTAAATATCCTTAAAATCTGTACAAAACGCCGTCCACAAGGAGAAGAACTCCTTGGGTTCACAGTCTTCGGGTTTGCCGCACTTGGAATTGTACTGATAAAACTTCACAGTGGCCGTGAACTTGGCGCGACACTCCTCTAAGTTGTCGTTCTCAGTCTTCAGTTTCTCCTCCGCCGCGTTTAGGAATGTTGTCATTTTGTCTTTAAACACCTCTAGCTTCTTGTTGCCTTCACCACCGGGTGCGTCTTCGGTCGGGTTCGGAGATTGTGCGTCCCCCTCTATCACTTTCTTGACTTTCTCTTTGCAAGCTGCAAATTTAAAAAAAAAAACAACATAATTTAAAATTAATATGTGTATGTATGGATGCGTATTTACCTAAAGAGTAAACACCCAGACAGTGCAAATGTAAATGTTTACCCTGATGATGCGGGCTTCGAAACCGCGACACATGGAAATCTGTCAGGATCGCTTACCACTAGACAACGTGTTGTCAACGGTGATAATGTCCAAGCATAATTCTGTTGGGTTGTTATTGTTACTTTGTATTTTTAACTAACTACTCACACTATCAGCCCTACGTAGGTACACTTCATACTTAGTTTATGACGTAATGACCTCCCACTCCTAAAGTTTAATTCCTTTTAATTTAAGTAGTTTTTGAATAATTTGGAAAAGCAGACAAAGACGTGTGTATAATTTTTTTTTATATTTAACTGACGGACTAAATATAATTTCGATTTTTATACCCTGTTATGACCGGTAATGAAGAGGCAAAGTTTGTGAGGTTGTAGGCGTTATCTCTGAATCTACTGAACCGATTTTGAAAATTCTTTTACCAATAGCTTGCTACAGTGTTCCAGAGTTTCATAGGGGGTATTGACTCTCATCCCGGAGTTCCCACGGGAACTCCGAAATTACCGCGGGGACAGATAGTTTCGTATAGTTTAGCACTCGACAGTCGACACTGACCGTTGAGTTGTTGCGCGAGCGCGTCGAGGTGCGCCGCGACCTCGGCGAAGTCGATGGCGGCGGCGCGCGCCACGTCGCCCGGCTCGGGCACGGGCAGCGCGCAGCGCGCCGCGAGCGCGCCGCCCGCCGCGCCCATGTACGTGCGCACTATGAAGTGCAGCAGCGTCACGTTCGACTGCTTCGACTGCTCCACGCGCACGCGCACACACACACCCGTCGCAATGAAATGAAGCAATGGAATTCGTTACTAGCTGTCCCCTGCGGTTTCACACGCGGTAATTTCGAAGATCCCTCGGGAATGGGCATGTTGACTAATTTTTTTTTTGTCCGTCTTGTAGATTATTAAAAAATATTGGACACGTATTTTTTCTTTTTTTACGTAAACGGCGATATATTGAGTTGAAATTTCGCGTGACGTCACTATTCTGACAGTTTGTATGGCGGTTTTAGCGGTTAATGACGTCACGACCCCCTCACTCTAAACTTTAATGCGCTTTATCTTTGTATATTTTAATTTATTGGAAAAAGCAAAAAATACGTATCTATTGTTTTTTTATTTTCTAACTGACGGACTAATTAGAATTTCGATTTTCAAAAGTAGTCCACATCCCTATTTCGGGTCACAATACAGCCTATGTTACTCCAGGGATAATATAGCATACTCACTGGCGAAATAATTTTTGAAATCGGTCCAGTAGTTTTTGAGTTAAATCGTAACAAACAGAGACCCGTCGCTGGCCTTCCGCAGGTGCTGCAATGCAGGTCAACACGCAAACACCCGTCACAATACAGGTCAACACGCACTCGCCCGTCACGATATAGGTCAACACGCACACACCCGTCACAATACAGCTCAACACGCAGACCCCCGTTAAAATTTATTGTACCCTCAATAATTTTTTTAAATAACAAATTTAAATTTATTATACACTCAAATTATTAACAAATAAATTTATAAGATCTTTTACGTCTAGGCACATTTTATAAGTAGACAATTTAGAGTAAGTACCTTGACATCTTTTAATTTCGCCAGTATCTCCAGACCGAAGCCGTCAGCCTGACCTCTCTGTCCGTTCCCACCGTTCATGTAGTTACCCAGCGTCAATATTATCGCAAACAATTTCTTCAGAGATTCATTCGTCATTAGGAACTGTAATAGTTGTATACACGTTTTTTTTAATGTTTCATAAAATATTTGACTCAAAAAAAAAACGGGTAAGTGAACGGGTTTGGGGCTCATATATTACATTTACATAATTTATAAAAATCCAACGCGAATGTGACAAATTTTTCCTCACCATGCCCAAAAAAGTTTCACTACAAAAACTGACTTAAACAATCATTATTCATCACCTCACATGTATGTTTTAGATTATCCAGTTTGTGCATTGTTGTGCTCACTGCGTCTTCAAATTCTGCTTGAAACATAAAACATGAAATTCGCTCCGCAAAATGTGGTATTCCAGACAAATCGTGTAAAAACGCCTCAGGTTTATCTAATGGTATATCTGGTTTATTTTTAATGTGTTCTATTATTTTAGCTTGTTCTTCATCAGATGCACGCTGCGAATAAACAATTTGTGTTCAGTTTTACTACTAATACTAGTACACCTAGTACGCCATAATATACTAACCGATACTAAAGGTACTTTATCATACTCACAAGTTCATATATCTGTTGTAACGCCTCTAAACTAACAACAGATGTATCAAAGTTGTATATAGCATTCTCAATCTCTGAAAACTCAACATGTAGGCTTTGAGCGAGTATGCCGACGTTCTGTGACCGTTTACTGTCCAATATCTTCACTGGCTGGATCTTGGTCTTTACTTCCACCTTCTTTTTAACCGGCGCTTTCACTACTTGTCGCGAAAACAGATCAGTGAATTCGTCAATATTGTCTAATTTTGTTTCTTCAATTTCTAACCATAAAGGTTTTATTTGTTGGGGCGCAGTTTCACTTTGGCACACTTGCGGCGCGGGAGGAGCTAGTATCCGAGTCCAATATAGAGGCTTCATCGGAGCTGCTGGTTTCACTGGAGGTTTTCTTAATCCTACAAAGGAGTTGCACAATAAAATTTTATTACAGCAGTTCGTGGTCTTAAAATTTAGAAAAAAATGTATATTTACCAGTACGTTGCATGTTCCAGCCGCCGGCTGGTGGGAGAGGGAAAGGAATAGGACCTACACTCGGCGGTGGCAGCCCGGTTGATGTTGAACTGTGGGAAAACGGGGTTGCTGGCTGGGTTTGTGGCGGAATACTCATTCCTGGCATTGGCGGGGGTGGTGGTCCCATTCCTGACATGGGCGGAGGCGGGGGTCCCATTCCTGGCATGGGAGGAGGTGGGGGTCCCATTCCTGGCATGGGAGGAGGCGGGGGTCCCATTCCTGGCATGGGAGGAGGTGGGGGGCCCATTCCAGGCATAGGAGGAGGTGGCGGACCCAATCCAGGCATCGGTGGCGGCGGGGGACCAAATCCAGGCATAGGAGGAGGTGGGGGACCCATTCCGGGCATAGGTGGCGGCGGAGGACCAATTTCAGGCATAGGAGGAGGTGGCAGATCCAGTCCAGGCATAGGAGGTGGCGGCGGGGGACCCATTCCAGGCAACGGAGGAGGTGGCGGTGGGCCAAAGATTTCAGGAATGGGAGGTGGCGGTGGACCAAAGATTTCAGGCATGGGAGGAGGTGGCGGTGGGCCAAAGATTTCAGGCATGGGAGGAGGTGGCGGTGGGGAAACTATTGTAGCTGTGGTTGGTAGCGGCAATGAGAGATCTATCCCAGGCATAGGTGAGGAAGGTGAAACTTTTTTTAAAAATGATTGTGGTTGTGCCACAGAAGCAGGGTCTTGAGTTGACAAAACATCAACACCAGGCATATGAGGTGGTGGTGGCGCTGGTGGCGGACTTATTGATTTAGGTACTAATTGAGATCCAGGTTTAAGTTGAGAATCATCAGTTACTGCTATTTTGAGAAATGCATTAGGAGCAGTTGATGACTGATTTCCAGAACATGTTTGATTTCTTAATTCCAACACTATTTCAATACCAGCAGAATTTTGTTTAGCCTCTTCTGACACTGCTGAACTTTGAATTCTATCACTAGGTATATCATCGTTTTTGTCTTCAGTATTAGAATAATTGCTTATTTTATATTCATTTTTCTTTGTATCATTTTGCACTGAACTTTCATCCTCTAAGTCTGAAGAGCTTTCAATCTTTTTGCTAAGTTTATCACTTGAAGTATAAGTACTAAGAAAAGAGCTATCTGATGAGCTTGCTAGTGTGACAGCCGAGATAGTCTGATCTGGATATTTAGCCATCTTTTCTTCTGCACCTTTTTCAAAATCTTCCATACATTTAATATCCTTATCATAGTTATTACTAATACATTTCAGTGCATCAGTTTGAAAACTTTTATTACAATCTCTGCTTTTATTTAACTTACAGTAGTTTTCCACATCTGCAGACCTTTTTTTCATTAAACTATCATTATAGGATTTTTTGACTATTTCGTTTTTACTAATTAAATCACTTAAAACTAAAGTTTCATCTTTATTTACATTTACCTTTGTAATAGTCTCATTTTCAATTATATTTATCACAGGTTTATCATACAGTGCATTTGTTCCAATGGCAGGTTCAGTAGTTTGAACTTCTTTGCTAACTAATTGAAGTTTGGTTGATACATTTTCAGAAAGCCAACCAAAGTTGTTTTCTATATTTTTATTGAGTTCCTCAATTTGAGTATTTATTTTATGTTTCTCAATTTGATATTCTAGCTCTTGTAGTTTCTTTTTCAGTTGGGCAATATAAATTTTGGCCTCTTTGATATCATTTATTTCTTCATTGTTATTATGATTGTTTATATCTTTATTTTCCTGATTACAATAGTTTGTGACATGTTCTTGTGCGCAGAGTGTTTCCTTGTCTGGAGGCCATGCTGTGCCCATGTGCAATTTGCCTGGAGTTACTGGAAGTGATGATGGAGTCTCCATGTGTGACCAGAAATACATTAAATTTGGCTGTGAAAGCAATTATTATATTTTAAGACCATAGTTATAATAATTTTATATTTTACATAATGGACACCAATACGCAATAACATGTTAACCCACAAAATTAAGTTATTGATTCTGTATTAACTTTATTAAAAGTTATAGAACTTTTTTTTACTTATGTGATTACTTGTTGCATAAAAAATAGGCAAAAAATGGCTGTGTAATTTTAAAACATTAATCAAAATTAATTATTCAAAATTTTTATAGTTTTAATATTGCTTATCTATGTCCAAATTATGTAACTTTTGTAAATTTGCCTAAAGGTATTGTGATTTAATATTATTCCAATGACAAATCCTAACTAATATTATAAATGGAAATTGTTTGTTACAGCTTAACTACTCAACCAACTGGTTGGTTGACTGATAATAGTCAGGGATACAGAAAACGACATAGGGTACCCCGAATTAAAAGCGGATGAGACCGTAGGCAACAGCATGTAATATAATAAATTGATTTTATCGTAATATACACCTACACACATGATTCACGCTCCATGCAACCGACACGGATTCATTAGCCTTTCTCCGGACTAGATTTTAGTACCTTGAAAATATTCTCAGTAGGGGCATCTTTGTCCGATATTTGTCGAAGAACACCAGCTGCCAAGAGGTCGGTGCAATACTGTACTCCCAAACTCCTAAGATCTTGACTATTTAACAAATGCTTCAGATTATTGTTTTCAGCTATTGAAGACACAAACCAGTTCAATAGCATTTGCCCTGAAATTAAAATTTAAAATACATTACTAACTGTGTAGCGCAGTTAATTCATCCGAAAAATAGAGATCTCTAATTTAGAAAACAAATGCAGCAAAAGACATAAACAAACTTTGTTTTGTTTGACAAAGACAATAAGTCAGAGTTTCGACTTTCGACAGTGATTTGATAGCTTGACGCTGACAGTTGACATTTGACAGATTTTTTTGTTTTTGTTGTTGTTAATTCAACTCCCTTTGGAGAAGGCAAAGGAGTCTAAGTCCTAAAGCCAATTCTTATCCTGAAGTTATTTACATCGAAATGCATTGGTGTGATGCATTTCGATGCTTTACCGGATCTTTTTGCAGTAACTCTTCACAGTTGAGCCCTAATAGGACACTCTGTGGGAAGTTATATAGTAAAACGACAACCTCTCGATGAACGCCCCATTTTATTTTATTTCAATGTTTCCGCACACTGTTCACCACTAATGGATCACTATTATGCAAAATCCAACACATTCACACAATATTAATGACAAAACCTTACTGGTAAAACAAACAAATAAAACTGACGCTGATTTCTGTTAAAATCTCGCCAAAAGTCGCTCTTTTTATGGACTTTCGCTTATTATACATTTCGCCAGTTTCATTTCATTGACATTCCGAAAAACTCTGATAACACTAAGATATGACGTCACTTTAGTATACTGCGAAGCTGTTCCTTTATAGTTCGCTATATTGAGTTATACTGGTTACTATTTCAAACGGAACGCAGTTCATCCATGTCGTTAGCATGTCACACTGTCGACCACTTAGGTACCTACATACATTGACAGAGGCAATAAATCGCGATGGAATTGTCCCCAAGTGTCAAAAAATTCAAGATGGAGGCCGTTCCCAAAAAAATGTCATTTTCTATGGACATTCGAAGTTATTTTTAAAATATGAAAATACTAGCTGTTCCCCGCGGATTCACCCGCGTTTTTTCGGAGATCCCGCACCCGTTCATTCCGAGATAAAAGTACTCACTACTCTATATTTTTTTCTGTAATTACCCTTGACAACGTGTAGGGAGTAGGCAAAGACATTCTATTGGTAGTAGTAGGTATGCAAAATTAAATGTATTTTCTTCTGCGTTAATTTTGGAGTTCCCGGAATTTCGGGATAAAAAGTAGCCTATGCCCTTCTCTGTACCCCTGACAACGTTGAGTCGTTTAGCCTTGAAAGCGTAACAAACATACAAACAAACTCACTTTCGCATTTATAGTATTAGTAAGGATGACGCGATATTGCGTACCAAATTGTAAAGAAATCTGAACTTATCGCTTCCCTAAAGTTTTATTCCACATATTATGTACTAGCTGTGCCCTGCGGTTTCACTCGCGTGAAAAGTTTTTATGTAACAACTTTTTGAATGAAACAAACCCTATATGTAGCTCCAGGCTAAGCTTAATTTACCTGTGATAACCGCATGACACTCCGTTCAGTAGATTCAGAGATTATCGCGAACAGACAGACAGACAGAAAAGAATTTTAAAAACTTTTTTTGGGCTTTGTTACTCTTCCTTTATCACCCCTCTCAATTTTAGGTAAAAATATTCAATGTACAGAATCGCGGATTCTACTCTTTTATTATAGTATAGATAGATAGATTATGGTTGTTTTTTTTTCACGTGAATGCACAAACTAGGTACCTACTTAGACCGTGTCTTGAATGTCCTTATAAACATAATATTATTATGCTACTTACAGTTTTAATGCAAATAGGACTCAAACAGTATGTTGATTGTTGCTATTATTTAGACTTTTAGAGTGAAGTCACGGAACGCACCTTTGAAACGCTAGGTTAGATTAGGTTTGAACTGTGGTACTCTGTGACCATTTAATAGAACTAAGTCAAATGGTACCGATCACAGAGCAAATAAATTAACTAGAGAGGACATGTAGGCGAGGCATCAGGTGCGCTACCGTTGCAAAGGATTTTGAGTATTTGCTCTAACTTGCCCAAAACTTTTGCTGCCATCCCAAGTATATTTACCACAATATTACCAAAACTGTGAATTTTGAAAACAGTGACTAAGTAAAAACGTAACCAAAAAGAGTTTAATACATATTAGTGCGTAATGAACAGTTTTGTGTGCGAAAATCACCCGGCCATCATCTGTTATCATAAAACTAAGTTGATGTCCCTTTTATCTGTTATTTTCTGTTCTGTACGTGGTACCGATACACGATGGTAGTAGGTAACCAAAGACTTTTCAATTTCAATATCTTTGGTAGTAACTATAAAATATTTATCATGTGCGAACACCCGCCACACCGCATTTAGTATCCTCGGTCTTTTACAATATTATGACCATTGGTTTACAAACCAACGGTTTTTACATATTTAATGATATCGTCGTATCCTCAAAGGGACATACCTAAATGCATACGGTTTTCTGGTGCTATTGATGATTTGATAAAGTAGGTACCTATGGGTGCCATTGACGGTCGCTCTTTGACCCGGAATTCGATTCGGAATTTGAAATGTTATCATAAAAAATTTACAATACCCTTTGTCAAAGCAAAAGAATCAACTTATTTGATAGACTTACATTTAGAATCCTGGTTAATAAATTGAGTTTTTAATAATTTGACGGTTAAGACGTGAGGAAACTCAATTATATTTTTTATCACCACTACTGTAACTCCTGTCCTCAAATCATATTCGAACTCTACTTGATTTTTGCCGTAAAGTACGAAGGCCGACATTTTAAACCACTTCACTGTTTTCTTCATGTTTATTGTAAGACTCTTCAAAGGGACGCGAAAAGGCACTAGCGCATGGATTTTGTTATTTGTAACAGGTTTTTGGTTTTGCTTCTTTGAGACCGGCTTAAATTTTATTTCGGAAGTAACGGAGTCATCCCTATGTAGTCCCAGGATTGTTACAATGTCATGAACACCTTTTTGTCGGTCGCGGCACTTGCTCAATAGCTTTATATAATTAGAGTGAGCTATGGAAGTTGATGTGAAGTGGACACGGTTTGCCGATAACTGCATAATTTATTATTGTTAGATCTATGCGCTTTTAGCACCAAGTCACGTACGCAATGGTTGTTCCGTATCTTTCTAACTAATAACTACAGAAGATAATTTGGTGCTTCGTTAATTAAAGATAATTTTCTTATCTTATCACGTCTGTCACAAAAGTTTGCAAAGTTGGTAATTTTATCAACACCGAAAAAAGTAAAGAAGCCGGTCGACTTTTGCCGTAACTAATAAGGCTTATTTTTACATGTATATTTCTAAAATTTAGTTATATGGCGCCTATCGTTTACACACAATATTATTTATACGTAGATATTAGTGATACTTTCAAATGCTCTCGACTTGGTGCACCCGTTTTGGCTCCATAAAACATATTGTATTTCAGACACAGTTGTTATTGAATTTATTAGGTATGTAAGTTATTACATACATTAAAAGTAAATGACGTTTACCTTCAAATTTTTCATACAACTGAAAGTCAAGTTTCTCTGGTACAAACTTGGGGCGTACTACTTTTTTTTCCGTGTGCTTGTCGAGAGTGAGTGAAGCTACCTTGCGTAGCACGTTCGATTCTGGGACAGGTACGTCACTGAGGCTGGAGTGGCGGCGGTCTCTCTCTGAAACAATAATAATATGAAATAATTTAGAATTCCGGGATCATTAATTTGGATTATGGACCTTCCTAGCTTCATTCCTATACAGGGTGTAAGGTTAAACCATGCAGGGACTGAATGAGGGGTGTTCGTTATCCAATTCATATCTTAAAATATATCATCATACTAGCTGTGCCCCGCGGTTTCACCCGCCTGAGTTAATATAAGAATTTCACGTCAAATGGTACCTTTATACTCGTATACGAAACCAATAATTAAGATTAGAAGGAAACGCTGTAATCAATGCACATACTGAGTGCACCTAACTAACAAGTGACATAAAAATGCTATAGGTAAAACACGGATTTCGTATTTTTCATGTCACTATGTCACATGTATATACATAAGATTTGAGTCTCAGATTTGAGTGTTTCCCTAATCTCATCAATCAATCAGCGTCTAGTAAGAAAGCAGGTTTTCTTTCATGTCATTTCATACATATAAAAGAAAGGTAAGTAGGTACCTACTCCGTAAATTACTACACACTTTACTACATTAAGTATTCATAGTAGGTATTGTTTTGTAGAGTCGGATGGATTGATACATGCATTTGAGTTGATGCGTAAAAGCAAATCAAAAATTAAATATATGGTTTTAAGGTTGAAATTTGTCTGGAGGCTACGTATTGGTAGTAACAAAACTGGTTTCTTTACTATGTAGAGATTCTTGAGACTTGATTCAGTGCACACTGTAGAGTTAAAAATATATGTGCCCCGCGGTTTCACCCGCGTGAGTTTCGGAATTCCCATAGAAACATTTTTTTTTCTAAAATTAAAGTAGCCTACTGCCTAGGTTACACCTTATAACATCAGCTATCTGCCAGTGAAAGTCCGGTTAAAATCGGTCCAGCTGTTTCAGGGATAAGCCGGAACAAACAGACAGACAAACAGGAAGACAAAAATAAATGTTTTTTTTTTAATGTAAGTAACCGTATTTATACTTTTATAATAATTTATGTACCTATTTAGTGAAAAGCTGTTAATTAAGAATTACAAACAGATAGGTATGTAAGTATATAGATAAATTTACAGATTTGTTTTGTTACCAAAATAACTAAGTATAGGTACGTTACTATCAATTCATAATATTATCATTGGTTAATGATTTCGGTTCTTTTTTGAATAGATTATTATTTATTGATGCATAGGCAGGGGTAGCTAACAGCTGTACATTTTACTAACCGTTATCGAGGATGGTAAGGGAGGATTCGTTGGCGACAGGAGGCAGCTCCACTTTCCGATGTTTGGAGAGCGTGAAGGAAGATTGCCCCGGGCAAGCTTTCAGTCTATTCTCGAGGAATTCATGGTTGCACTCATGCGTATTCCGCTCTACGTGCTTAGTTGCCAATCTCGAAAAAAAAGAGCCCATAACCTTTTCATTATCGCTCTTGTCAATACTGTCACCGAACACAACAGTTTTTTCTTCTTTTTCCATATTGTCGTCCGTCGAAAGCGGCGAGGCGGCATCGTCGTGTGGCATGTCTACGGCTTGGGAACACGCGTCGAGCGACGATCGCGACTCGATATGAGCAGGTGCATCCGTCTGTGACGGCGTGAGCGTTCGATGGAGGTCCTCGTGCGCGCTGTCGCTCTCCGCTGAGTAATAACACTGGTTGAGCTCGACGGCGAGCGGTGTGAGCGGGTCCGTGAACACTGACTCCGAGGTAGAACCGTTCGGCGGCGAGGCAGTCCACGGAGGCGCGGCGAGCGACCGCGGCCGGCTGCAGGTCGGTGACCGCGACGCCGTGCTCGGCGGAGGCTCGCACTCGGTCACCGTTACCCCGGAGTGCACGCTCGACCACTCCGTACCCTCCCCGTCCCGCTCCGGTGTTTTGAGCAAGCACTCGACCGTGTCGTTATCGGATGTGTCGATCGGCTCGTTGTTATCATTATCAGATTCCGGAGTTTTATCGAACTCTCGACGATTGTCGGCCCCGCGTTTTGCGTTAGTTTTAACACGTGCATGTTTTTTGCTTTCTCGGCCTGATGATTTTTTGTTTAGGTTTCTAATGAAATGTTTGCCTTTAGCAGGTGATTTGCCAACTTTAGATTGTTTCTCATTTGTTTGACTGTTACCCATTTTTATTAGGAAGACAATATAGTCACGTTTCACAACACACTATTGTATCGAAACACTTAGACATTCATGGTTGTTATGTAAAAAACTAAGCGGTTAAGCAAATGCAGACCTTTAACTCAGTTTAGCATGCGCAGAAGCTATTGTCGAAATCAATATTATTTTTCGGCGTTTTATTCCAGCTTAGGGTAGATGTATAGGTAGATACATCTATTTCAACGACCTGTTAGTTATTATTATAGGTTTGAGTTAGTAGTAGAATTGGCGAACCTTGTGCAGTTTGCACCAGTCTAAAGTGGGTACAACAAATAGGTAGGTATACCTACCTAAGTATTGCCGCGGGAAGTTTAGGTTGGTTGTTGGTAGGTACTACCATGTTGGTAGGTATAGGTACACTGACCATATTATAATATGTCTCACGAAACTTCAACTGAAGTAAAGGAGGTGCTTTACAAACAGTATGAGCATTTGAAAATATTGTAGTTCAAAATTAATTATTTTTTACCTGAATCATCACAGTGATCAATCTATTCTACGGCTTGCGGCTTGTAAGAGTTGACTGGCAGAAATCGTCATACGTCACGCCAGGAAAAAGCGTTATGCCTCTTGTCCGGCGTAGTTCGGATATTATAACACATGTGTTAATTAAATGCGAATTTTAGTGATTACTTTAATTCATACGTATATTTATTTAGATAAGTATACTTAGGTAGGTACCTACATACAAAATATCGTAAGCGCTGATCGTAAGTCAACATAACATTACCTACCTAATTTTAAACAACATGTTGTAACAATAACACACGCATTTTTTTTTCATCATGGTCGTAGTTCTGAACAAGGTCCTAAATCTACAAAAGCCTCCCCTGCAGCTGCCGCTTGGTACCTATCGCAATAGACAACCTCTGCACAAGGAACGACCCAGGCAGGGAGTCACCGCCTCTCTTCCTTATTCGACACCCGACAATCGACATCACTATACTTAGATATTATAAAACAAAATCGCTTCCCGTTGTCTAACTGTCCCTATGTGTCTATGTGTAAGATCTAAGTCTTTAAAACTACGCAATTTTTATTTTGATGCGGTTTTTTTATAATACTAGTTAGAATAGTTCAAGCGGAAGGTTTATACGTACCTATAGTTTATCCTGGAATTCCCACGGGAACTCTGAAATTACCGCGGGGGTCCCCAATAAATTCCTTCGAGTCGAATCCCCAGCAACCCATGGCATGCATCTCACCAATGCATTTCGATATGTAATTATCTTCAAAAGAAAACACATTTGAATTGGCTGTATGGATTAAGTTTCCTTGTCTGAGAGGACCTCTATTCTTCTGAGGAGAGGACTTTCAAACTTTCAAAATAAAATATGTTGTTGACGAGTGAAATGCATTTCGATGTAAATAACTTCAGAAGAAATAAAATACACCTGAATTGGCTGTATGGACTTAGATTCTTTTGCCTTTCCTAAAGGAGTAAATTTAAAGAAAAAAAAAGTCTACTGTCTGACGTTGTCACTTGTTAGTTGCCAGGTTGCCACCTTGTTACAACGTCATAATCACAAACTACTTATACGGGATTTACACTCGCGCCTCGTACCTCGCCTGCTTCGTCTTGTGGCCAGGTACGTGGTATATACTACACATATAATTACATATATATATATATATATATATATATATATATATATATATATATATATATATATATATATATATATATAGAATAGAATAGAATAGAATAGAATACACTTTATTGTACACCAAAATAATTTTACAGTGTGTTTACAGAAACTTATAACTAAGGGCATACAAAAGGCGGTCTTATCGCTTTACTAGCGATCTCTTCCAGACAACCTTTGGGTGGATAGGACAAATACAGAGAATTTATATATTGATTTGGTATAATATAGGTAGAACAGGAATCATAAGATAATACAAAATAATAATACAAAATATACACATAGAACATAAATAAAAATACATAAAAAAGATATAATAAAAATACATAAAAAAGATATACAAAGATACGCGCATAGATATAAAATATACATACAGAAAAATATATACGTACAATATAATTATACTAACTTTATAAATGTGATAAAACACAGGTGCATACTATAAATGTTAATCTACAGCAAGTTACGATCCATGAGTGAGGTAGAAAGTCTTCACCAGGCCCTTGAAGATAGGTAATGATTTGGCCATTCGCACCTCTACAGGTAGCGAATTCCACAAACGGACTGCTTGTACAGAGAAGGAATAATCATAAAAGTTGGTTTTATGGGCAGGAATCATTAGAAGTAAGTTCCGGGATGATCGAACAGGCAGGTTATGGGAAGAAGACTGAAATACGAAGTGGTCTTTTAGGTAGGTGGGGGTAGATGGATTGAACAGTATGCTATATAGAAGGAAAAGGACGTGAGCATTCCTGCGAAGGCGAATCGGGAGCCACTTGAGCTTGGTGCGAAATTCAGAGACGTGGTCATATTTGCGTAGACCAAATATGAACCGGATGCAGAAATTCTGGAGGCGCTCAAGTTTATTTAGTTGCTCCTCGCTAATGTTAGTAAAGCAGGTGTCGGCATAGTCGAGAATTATATATATATCGTATAATATATATGTAATTATATGTGTAGTATACATATACCACGTTTGCTTAGTTTCCTAGACACAAGCTTATATCTTCGTGTGGGATCAAGTGGGATGGAGGCGAGGCACGCGGCGAGCCCCGAGCGTCTGTTCACACTCGCGCTTCGTCCCTCGCCTCACGCCTCTTGCGCCTTTTTCGTCTCTTTGACTCGTGACAAAAAAGCCGCTCCGGGGGACGCGAGCGGCACGAGCTACGAGGCGAGGCAGGCGGCGAGCGACGAAGTGCAAATGTGAACAGTCGCTCGGGGCTCGCCGCGTGGCTCGCCTTGTCACGCGTACGCGAGGGTAAATCCCGTATTAGAGATACTACCGATACCGTAATACGGGATTTACACTCGCGCCTCGTTCCTCGCCTCGTGCTTCGTCTTGTGGCCAGGTACGAGCCGCGAGTGTAAACGCTGTTTTATCGGCGTTTACACTCGCACCTCGTTCCTCGTCTTGTGCTTCGTTTCGTGGTGGGGTACGAGGTGCGAGTGTAAACGCTGCCTCGTCCCGTCGCTCGTGCGTGCGACCGCGACCGCGCGATCGATGAAAAAGAGACAAAAGAGCTGCGGCCTGCGTTCAGTTGTCTTTGAGTTAGCAACAAGGGAGGACGTCGAAGTGTTAGCGGCAACAAGACGACTTTGCTTACTGAGCTTTTACTACTACTCGATTAATTTTAATAAAAGAAATCCTTACTTATTATTCTAAAAATCTTTATATTATAAAGTTTGTATGGATGTTTGTTACGTTTTCGCGCAAAAACTACTGAATGGATTTTAATGAAACTTTATAATAATACAGCTATAAAAATATCTAAAAAAAATAGCTATAGATGCCTGTTATCTTATTATATTATATCTACTGTTTGCTAGATTGCTCTATAGGATTTTTTACCAAGCTTGGCTAATAATTATAGTATTAATATTGCGCTATCTATGTATGGCTAACAAAAGCTTTTTGAAATTTGAACTGTCCTGTGCCTGTATGTGCGTGATACAGGTTCTCGACGGTTAAATTTCATTTATTCCTGAAATAATCAAGAGATGTCGTTAACCATTATTTTGTAAACGTCGAAAATGAAATGCATGTATTTAAGGCACATATATAATTTATTTAAGGCTAATATTTTGATCTTGCTTCAAGTAGAAGCAATTCAGAATAAGGGTACTTTTTATCCCGGAATTCCCACAGGATCTTACGCTTAAACGCTAGAATATAAAATAAATTGCTTGTAAAATAAATAATTTAAATTTAAATAAATAATTTAAAAAATAAAGTAAATAAAATTGTGTATATCATCTTCTCCTGCGCCGGGTGTCATCGACTGTTTTTTGCGCAGGAGATGCTGTCAATAGGTTTATTGTTTAGTGCGGTTGGAGGTCTACATATTTATCTATCTATCTATCTATAAAAGAGTAGAATCCGCGATTCTGTACACTGAATATTTTTAACAAAAACTGACAGGGGACGATAAACGAAGAGTAACCAAGCACAAAAAAAGGGTTTTTAAAAATCTTTTCTGTCTGTCTGTCTGTCTGTTTGTCTGTCTGTTCACGATAATCTCCGAATCTACTGAATGGATTGTCATGCGGTTTTCACAGGTAGATTTAGCTTAACCTGGAGCTACATATAGGCTTTGTTTCATTGAAATCGGATGTCGGGAAAAAAAGTTGCTGTATAAAAACCTTTCGCGCGGGTGAAACCGCGGGGCACAGCTAGTATTAATATAATAAAAGAGTAGAATCCGCGATTCTGTACATTGAATATTTTTAACAAAAATTGACAGGGGACGATAAATGAAGAGTAACCAACCATAAAAAAGGGGTTTTAAAAAATCTTTTCTGTCTGTCTGTCTCTCAGTTCGCGATAATCTCTGAATCTACTGAACGGATTGTCATGCGGTTTTCGCAGGTATACTAAGCTTAGCCTGGATCTACATATAGGCTTTGTTTCATTCAAATCGGATGTCAGGAAAAAAAAGTTGTTACATAAAAACTTTTCACGCGGCTGAAACCGCGGGGCACAGCTAGTTTCTTAATAAAATCTAGTCCATAAAACGTTTACTTTTTGGTTATTTTTGTGGAATCTATGTTTGGGATCCCAAATTATCGGTTTCTTTTAAAATAATTCTAGAAACCAAAACGTTTCTTGTTGCAAATTGCAACCAATCCATTTATGCAGTTTAAAAGCACACATCCATCGCGGCCCAAAGTTGAAACCCGAATGAAGCGAGTACGCGAGTGTAAACACCACGCTCGCTTTGACGCGAGGTCCTTTGACTCGTGACCAAAAAACCGCTCCGGAAGCGAGCGGTGCGAGTGACGAGGCGAACCACGCGGCGAGCCCCTAGCGTCCTCGTCCCTCGCCCCGCGCCTCTTGCTCCTTTTTCATCCCTTTGACTAGTGACAAAAAAGCCGCTCCGGGGGACGCGAGCGGCACGAGCGACGAGGCGAACCACGCGGCGAGCGACGAAGTGCGAATGTAAACAGTCGCTCGGGGCTCGCCGCGTGGTTCGCCTCGTCGCTCGTACGCGAGTGTAAATCCCATAAGAGGTACCGACCATAGAGTAACTTATATACTCTACCAAGGACCTTCTCTCTGTATCAAGTGACAAGTGGTTTGCTTGCTTGTTGGTTGGTTATTTGTGACATAAGTCTAGTTAATTTGTGGTTAGAGAGTATCTTTGGTCTGTTTGTTTTGTTCCTCAGAAGAATAACTAAATTCTCAGCATCTGTTTTGGACCCTGAACAGGAAACTGGCTTTCAAGAGAGCCATGTTTTAACTTGGGGAACAATCTAACATTGTCATTGGCGTTTCGCCATAATTGAAGAAGTAAATGAAGAGATTGTTATTATTAAGAAACATTGTCATTGGCAAATTATAATTATAGACGCCATTATTAAAGAAGAAGAAGAAGAACTAAATTCTTCTGAGTTTTGTTCATTTCATTGTTGATTGATTGGTTGTTTGTTGACTTGGAAATATATCATGTAGGTACCTACCTAGATTTTGTAAAAAGTGAAATGAACAAACAATATTATGGATAATTTTTTGATGAAGCAAAACATGAATACTAATATGTGTAGGGCCTGTCTATCAACGGTGGAAGAAAAATTAGTTTCAATAGATGAAGATTTCATAAATGCTTACAACGTATTAACAAATCTTAACGTAAGTCCCGTGTTAAAATTTGTTTTGAGACCAAAATGTACAAAATTTATTTTGGTTATATTCAAAATAATTTGTTTATTTTCAGATCATGTTAGCGGATGACCTGCCGCAGCTTGTATGCCAAACATGTCTGAACAATGTCGTAAGTTTTACCAAATTTAGAGACAACTGCATTTCATCAGAAGCTGCATTACAAGAAATTATATTAAAGGTAAGTCATGAAACTGCTATTTTAATTGTAGTTCAACTACTTACCTACATAGTAACCTACTTAGTATATTGAGATTAAATTTCATCTATTCTCTATTAAAATATCTAATTTTACTTTTAGGATATTAAGAATGAAGTTGAGGTCCAACCACAGGAAGGCACTAGTTTCAGTTATGGTCATGATAGACAAAATATAAAAACTGAAATGGTTCAATATGATGACGCTGAGGCTTATTTTGAGTGCCACTTAGACAATTTTGATGAGGATGTATCATATTTTATTAAAAAAGAAAATTTATATGGTAAGATGTTAACACTAATTTTGTATCAATACTAGCTGTGCCCTGCAGTTTCACGCGCATGAGTTTTGCGATCAGGAACCTTTGTGGATGCAGGAAAAATAACCCACCACCAAAGTTTCATCACAATCGGACCAATGGTTTCGAAACGCCTAAAGGGCAGACAAACAAACATTAATTTTTATTTATAAAGAAGATAACTTTCGTTTACTGATAACATTTTGCACAAACATAAAAATTGTAAGAAACTATAAGGGAAGAGGGGTAATCAGTAATCACTACAGTAACCTTCACTGAAGATAGGATTTAATATTAATGTTCGATAATGCATTTTTAATATGTCCGTAGATGAAAATCCAAAGAGATCTCAAAGGATTAAAGACAAACACAAATATCTGAAGTCATTTGCTGAAACAAAAGAAAATGTAAAGACAAGTAAGTAAATTATTATTGTTCTATTGTATCTGTCTGACATATGTAACAAACCTTGTCATGTCTAAATTTCAATAAATTTTGAAAAATCCAATGAAACATGCACTTGCAATTTTTCCTGAATTTCCCAATTTTTCAAGCAAATATTTCTTTCCCAAAAAACATTATTCAAATTATTACAAACATTAAAAAAATATACCAACTCTGTCCAATAATTCTCAAGTGAAGTTGGCTGTATACTTGGGATGTAAATGCATTTATTTATTTTTGTCTTTGTTCTCAACTTCTTATTTATCTGTCTCAAGATTCTCAAATAACCCTGGCAGCCAACCCTGGGTACTATAGATAGAGTGACAGTTGCATCACTCAACACAGTCATATCCATGCATCACACAAGCAAAGTCACTGGCAACAGCTGGGCTTGACTATTTAAAATGACCACCTGATTTGCTGCCTAAATAACCTGTAACCTGCATTTTAACATAGTGGTACTGTTTTAGATAAGAAACCAAAGAGATCTCAAAAGTTTAAAGAAAAAATAAAGTCACCAGCTGAAACCAAAATAAAAGTAAAAAAATTACCCTGTGGTAAGTAAACTATGTAACTACATTATTATGTTGATAATATAGTTTTGAAGGTTTAAAAAATAGTGTTTTAATTTTTTAGGATTGTGCACAAACAGTTTTGAAGATAAAACTTTGTTAAACACTCATTTGGAACAGCATAGAAAAGATAATAGTAGATGTGATATTTGTCTGAAAATATTTACAACATGGCCTAGACTTTTGGCTCATAGAATGAAGCACATGACATCCAAACAAACTCAATGCCACTTGTGTCCCAAGAGATGTATGTCCGCCCTATCGTTGGAGTACCATTATTTAGTCAAACATTGCGAAGAAGAAGTAAGATAGTCTCATTTGTGATTTATTTGCACCACTTTTAATGCTGTTTATAAAGTGCTATATTGTTGCCTGCGACTGAACAGAGCATCATTATGCTTTTTAAGTTTCAAAGTATCATATCATTGACCTATTTCGATGAAACATAAGTCATAATGTGTAACCTGCAAAGCAACTGAAATCGCGATTCAAGTTCCATACACAATGTTTGAAGTGGCCGTACACTCCAATTTTTACTTTGCGAACTTAGCTGACAAACTACCTTGTCTTTAGATACAATAATAACGATAGCACACTAGTGCTAACCGCGGAGTTCCCGCGGGAATTCCGAAATAAAAAGTACCCTATGTCCTTCTCTGTACCCCTGACAACGTGCATGTCAAATTTCATCCAAATCCGTTCAGCCGTTTTTGCATGATTGCGTAACAAACATTCAAACATCCACACTTTCACATTACAAGTAGTAAGATTAAGTAAGATGCCTACTTTAATACATTAAAGCTACAGTATTACGTATAAAATTCGTATAAGAAATCTAATCGTCATGGGTTTTTTAATATATCAATGGTCATGATCCAGTTATTTATTTATTCTTTTTGCACAAAATGTAGTTAATGTACAAATGGCGAATCCATTTCAAAGGTTTTTTTTTAAATTTCACTTCGTGCGCATGTACAATGTACATGTCGTTGCCACATCTAAGAATTTAAATATTTTAATAACTTTAATTATCATTAATGTATAACTGTGCCTACTCTTAAAGTTATACCTATTAATGTTGACTATTGGGTGATGCACGAAAACGAATTCAACTTCTGTGTTAAATAATATCTTTTTAATACAGTTGCTCAAAAAGTGGCGTATTGCAGGGACGTTTAGCGTTCGGGATGTGGGCTATTACATACTCGAGCTTTTTGTTTACCTTTCCCGAACTCGTGCGTTCTCTTTGCCAACTGTCAAATGGCGACACGACTTTGACACACTTTTTTGCATTGCGAAACGTACGTTTCGCATTACTAATACGACTAGCGCCATCTCTTGATCACAGTTGGAACTTAGTTGAGTTTGTTGTGTTTTTGATATTTTATTAAATTTCTTCATTTTTTTCGCAACTGTATTAAAAATAGTTGTTCAGTACACGTGCGGAACCGTCATTGCAACTAGTTCCGACTGTCAACCCTCACCTTCGGCTGCGCCTCGGCTCGGGTAGACATATGTCGGAACTCTTTGCAATGACAGGCTTTCCGCACTTATAATGAAATATACTATTTTAATACAGTTGCTCAAAAAGTGGCGTATTGCAGGGACGTTTAGCGTTCGGGATGTGGGCTATTACATACTCGAGCTTTTTGTTTACCTTTCCCGAACTCGTGCGTTCTCTTTGCCAACTGTCAAATGGCGACACGACTTTGACACACTTTTTTGCATTGCGAAACGTAGATTTCGTTCGCATTACTAATACGACTAGCGCCATCTCTTGATCACAGTTGGAACTTAGTTGAGTTTGTTGTGTTTTTGATATTTTATTAAATTTCTTCATTTTTTTCGCAACTGTATTAAAAATAGTTGTTCAGTACACGTGCGGAACCGTCATTGCAACTAGTTCCGACTGTCAACCCTCACCTTCGGCTGCGCCTCGGCTCGGGTAGACATTTGTCGGAACTCTTTGCAATGACAGGCTTTCCGCACTTATAATGAAATATACTATTCTATTGTTTTTAGTTTAAAGGCATTCAGTGTATGCAATGTTCGCTGATGTATAAATCCCCACTCAAATTAAGGAAACATGTGAATTATAAACACTCAGATAGAATATTCCAATGTGATAAGTGTGAAAAAATGTGAGTATAATCTATGTATCTAGCTTTACAAGCATTTTGGGGCTGCTTTTCCTTTAGTCGGCTAACTTTCAAGTAAAGATAAGTTTCAGTAATTTGACATTATGAGTGGTCGCTTGAAATTTGCTAGGACGTATTCACAAAGCCGTTAAATTAACGAATAAGCAAGCAAACGGACGTATGCGGATGTGTAAATAATAATAATAAAAATGCTATTATTACACAGGGCCTCAAACTAGACAGAGCTTGTACTACGGTTACCATGACCATAACACGCCGCGCTAAGATAAGACGCCGCAAAAACAGTCTTTCCCTCGTAATCAAAGAAGTTTTACTGCAAAAAAAAAACACAAAAATTAAAAAGCCGAACAAAATACCGATTTAATCTAACACACTACTACTATTGTTGTATTATTACTACTATTATTGGTTTGTGCTATCACTTTTCGATTTGAATTCGGTGCCAAGCCCGCTTACGTCTGCCCACTTGGGTTGTTCAGTTCACGACGAGCTCGTGGCGGGAGAGGACTTAGCCCATCTATCTACCTACTCCATACTTGGCTGGTCGCGTAATTTCGCTGCCACAGTGAGCTGCACTTAGTATTTGTTATATTTTGATTTTAGATTGTGGAGTAAGTCTACCTTGAGGCTGCATATCTTAAAAGAACACACCGAGGAAAAAGCTTATTGTTGTGATCAATGTGATTACTCCACTAAATATATAGGGGGACTGAAGGTTTGTTAAATCTAGTATTTTAGTGTTAGGCAGGTGGTATTAATGCTATAACATTACACGCCACTCCATTGGTGTTCAAGCGGTTTATTCTGAGAGGGTACCCTTTGTAGACAATCTGGATAAGACGTCTAGAACAAATCCAAATCAGACGATCGTTCGTGATTTGGATTTGTTCTAGAACCGTACGCCGCGGGCACCAGCTAGTAATTGGACATAGATAAGCAATAGTGTGTTAACCCACATTGGAGAAATTTTGAAAAAATCGTGTATTAAAATCATATCGTGATTTTGTTTCAGCATTTTTTTATGTTTAAATGTTTTTTGGTATTTAAACAATGTAATAAGGTAAACACATAATTAAAAAAACGCTCTTTAATTCTCTCAATAAAGCGTTTTGAATCAATAACTTAGTATTGTGGGTTAACATGTTATTGCTTATCTGCGTCCAATTAATAACTAGTATTTTCTAAAAAAAAAATGAGACCATCTTGTTACTATGCTATTTAATATTACTTTACTTGATCCAAGCGACACCATGGGATGGCAATAATACATGATGTTGTTTTTTCTAAATCAACAGGTTCGATTCCCATTTAAGAAAATAAATAATTAAAAAAAACATCCCAGAGACTCCTTTGAGAATTTTTCGCTATTCCTCGTAGAATCGAGAATTTAGTCATCCTCGCCCGCATGAAAATTCACTCTGTATATTAATGTTTTTTCCTGTGTCTTCATATCATAGGAGCACATAACACGCAAGCATACCGCAAGTAAAAAGTGTTGTAAGAAGTGCGGTCGGCCGTTTGTTGACCAAGAGCACCTTGAGAAGCACAAATGTCCCGTGCAGTGTATAGTGTGCCCTGTCTGTGGGAAACTGTTCAGTTTGACTAATAAGGTAAGTTGCATACCAACAGATTAGCAATAAAACTTGCTATGAGCTCTTTCATGAGAAATGATTCGTTTAGTCCACTAAAAATCATACCCACGATTGTTTTACTATTGATTTTTTATATTAGCGCAATTTCCCACCAAATAAGCTGAAAAATTTAAAGTTGTTGAGTTCAGACGTGTTAGCGTCTGCATTTTTAATATCGCTGGCACTGACAGGTGACAGGTGACATAAACGTCATGCGACAGGTGTCAGGCATAGAAGCTGTCAACGGTGAGTGAGATTGTCATTGTGAGTTTGGGAAATTGGCGGGAGTGCATGGCACTCGCGCCCTTTTGTGAAAGAGTAATTAAAACAGCTGCTTAATGTATTAATCGAGTATTATTTTCTAACATTTCAGAAGTGCGATAAAGGAACCAAACACCCATGGTCAGGACTAAGGCGCTCCTGTGCAATTTGTGCTTGTGCATCACACACAGGCGCCAGGCGCAGACAGTGGTTGCGAAGGTGCTGCCCAGCACATCTAGGTTCTCAAGGCGCCAGGCGCAGACCGTGGTAGCGACGGTGCTGCCCAGCGCATCTAGATTCTCAAGGTGCGGTCTAACGACATAACATACGACCGGAAAACCAAGTTAATCTGGTATGTACTTATCTAACATATCTATACAGCGGTATTTACTGAATATGTAAACGCTGGATGAGTCTTTGTGCTCGATTTTTGATACAAACTTTATATGCTTACACAGTATGCACAGTTAAATTTATTGATACATAGCGGTATTTACTGAATATGTAAACGCTGGATTATTCCTTCTTTTTAGTAGTCATTCAGTATAAGTTTCAGACACTAAGTATATAGTTAAAATTGATACCTACCCACATAGCAGTGTTTACTAATAAAACATACGACTGGAAAACCAAGTTAATCTGGTATGTACTTATCTAACATATCTATACAGCGGTATTTACTGAACATGTAAACGCTGGATGAGTCGTTGTTCTCGATTCTTGATACAAACTTTATATGCTTACACAGTATGCACAGTTAAATTTATTGATACATAGCGGTATTTACAGAATATGTAAACGCTGGATCATTCTCTCTTTTAGTAGTCATACAGTATGAGTTTCAGACATTAAGTATATAGTTAAAATTGATACCTACCCATATAGCAGTGTTTACTGATATAAATGTTGAACTTTTCCTTTTTCTGAAAGTCATGGTGCAAGTTAATAGTTTGAATTTTGAGGATTTGTTACAGTTATTTTTTTGAGTTAACATGTAACTGAATAGTTCGGCAACAGAATTATTACCCTATTACTAAATGTTAGTTTTCTCTTGTGCTCATGGCCCTCAGGCTGATAGCACTTTGCCAGCTCTGATACCCTATAGTTAATTCTGTTAGCATACCTACCTGTTACTTGAATAAAGTACCTAATAATCATGCAGATAGGAAAAGTTTTATTGAATCATTTAGCATAAATCTGCGGATGCAGTAATGACATTTTGATTAAAGAATTGTCTAATCCTGCAGTCTAGTGTAATAATATTGTACCTGTGCTTTAGAAATCATTCTTTATTCTTCATATAATGAAAGACTAATATTAGTGACTGACTACCTTTAAACAAAATAGAACATCAGTCTTGTGACCGAAGTATTCACTCATAATTAATTACAGTGCCTTTCCCATGTTTCTAATATGGGTACTGCTCCTATCTGAAGTCAAGATCTAACTTTACTGTGGTTATTTTTAATAAGAAAATATTTGGTGAATTAGACAAATTTTGAAAACGCAGCTACTTAAATAACTTAGTAAAGAATCAATCAGTTGTACCTAAGTAGCAAATAAGTATCGCTTAGTGACTAAGGTTGGAACACCCTAGTAGGGGCTTGAGCTTTTATCCCTAGGAGATGTAGTAAGACTCTCAAAATGCAGTAATAAAATGAGACTAGCAAGAAAAACTAAATAAATTCAAAAGAAAATCATTAAAGCTAAAAAAAGCAAGGGTTTCAAATATCTATTGATAAGAAAAATTCCGATCTTACAGTCTTTTGAGTCTATTGAAAAACTAACAGTACTCTGCGGTTTCTCCTGTGTTAATTTGAGGAAAACCCTACAAAAATATATTTTATCAGGTACAATAATTTTGATGTGAATGGTTCTAGATCTAAATTAGGACTCCTAAGTCCATCAAAACACAACGAAAATACAAAATCAGAATATAAAATGAATTTATAAAAAGAATGACATTAGAATACAAAATATTATAATAGGTATAGGCAATGGTGCGTTAACCCACACTGGCAAAAGTTTGAGTAAATTGTATCTTAAAATTGTAGCGCCTTTTTGTATCAATTCTTTTGGGTTCAACATTTTGTTGATATTTAAACAATGTAATAGATAAGCTAAACACATCATTGAAAAACGATCTATAACTCTCGATAAAGAGTTTTGTATCAATAACTTAATTTAGTGGATTAACATGTTATTGCTTATCGTCGTCCAAATGTAACACAATGTACTATTATAACATCAGTTATCCACTTGTAACAAATGTTTTAACGTGCTTCGGTGTAACTGCCTCAAAGATTAGTCGGAACACAAAAATTTAAAAAACATCTTTTGTTAAACGTAGATAATAGATACAACATGCATCTATGTAGTAGAAAGCCGTTTGACGCTAGCTGTGCCCGGTTTCACATGTGCGAAATTCGTTTTGTAACAAGTTTTCTTTTCTCGACACCTCCATTTAAATTAAATAAATCCTTTTGTTGTTTCTTAATCCGTACGATCTGAATAGGACGTAATTAAGCTCATGTCAATTATAAAAATTATGAGGCGTAATCAAGGTGACTAGGTCAAGACTGTACTCTAGGTACAATATAACGTATATAGAGTGGTCCGTTGTTTGACTATCCTGCCTATATGTATAACGTAACGGGCATGATCACATGAATAACCTTAAACACCACCAAAACCTTACGGAAACAGCCTGATTATAGCAAGATTAAGATAACTCCTCACCATTGCAAATTATGATGACAATTTAGCATCAGACATAGCTTTTTTCTAGCAGTTTTAGCTAATCTATATTAAAATGTGATTGACTTTGTGAAAGTTAACTCGTTTTAATTCTCATTCATTTAAACTTGTATATTTAAAGAATAAACTCTTAGACCAAAGTAATGGGAGACAAACGAAACAATGTTTTATTACAGATTATATTACTACACTATGTAGTAAGTAGTTTCGTTGGATTACCTTGCCTCAGCAGTCATCATTTCATATACCAACTAAATCTCTAAGAAAGATTTCAGCGTATGAGAGAAAGCGCCTGAAGGTGTTAATTGAATCTTCCTTAAAAAAATCACTACATGGCTCTCGGATACTTGTACAATTCCTGTTCCTACAATAGGATAATTATTTAATTGCGTCATCACCACATGTAGTCGTTGATTTATTAACTAAGAAAGATTTCAGCGTATGAGAGAAAGCGCCTGAAGGTGTTAATTGAATCTTCCTTAAAAAAATCACTACATGGCTCTCGGATACTTGTGCAATTCCTGTTCCTACAATAGGATAATTATTTAATTGCGTCATCACCACATGTAGTCGTTGATTTATTAACTAAGAAAGATTTCAGCGTATGAGAGAAAGCGCCTGAAGGTGTTAATTGAATCTTCCTTAAAAAAAAATCACTACATGGCTCTCGGATACTTGTACAATTCCTGTTCCTACAATAGGATAATTATTTAATTGCGTCATCACCACATGTAGTCGTTGATTTATTAACAATTATATCCATTCGTTATTAATGCATTGCCTAAACGTCAATATCGAGGTCTAAAATATAAAATTACAATATTATACGTATGTGTTATTATAGGTTGTTGAAAGCCGTAGTTACCGAAAACCGCGTGTCGCGTTAATCTTCGTTATGTCAGTCACCTACTTTGAACTCATTTGTTTTGAACTCTGAGCTGGTGGTTTTGGAGATACTACTTAACCGTTAACCGTGTCTTGACGTAGGGATCAGGGTAGTATTGTCGTCGGCGTTTCGCCATAGTTAAAGAAGAATACAGTATAGTTTCAGTTCACCACTTAGATTCACAACGAGGATTACCTAAACCAAAATAGTAACTACATAAAAGTGAACTCACGGATAGAATAGTCACAATTAATTAGAATGTCGTATTGATGCGAAAGAAAACGGGCTGGTTTCCGCAATTCGACGACTGGGAGCCTATTTTGCGTGTGGTTTCATGTTAGTATCACTTTGCCGAGCCTGCTATGGTACACTCTTATAAACAATGAATTTGTTAATCGTTATAAAAGTAAGTCTCAGAATGAATCCAAAGATACTCTCATAGTAACAAGAACTAACAGTAAATTGATAATATATACATCAATTACCCATAAGATGAATATTGTGAAGATCCAAGTAGACTTTTTGTCTAATAATTAATCATCTTTTAAATATCCATGCTATTCTTCTTCAACTCTTTATACAGGTCTGTTAGAGTATTACGCTAGGGTGAAGAATATTTGTTTACCTTGAAAAATAATATGGCATTAATATGGTGTCCAATAAATTGCAAACTAGATAATAGAGCCGTATTCAGTGAACGCGTAATGAGTAGTGAGTAGTGACAGACATATTACAAAGATGACCAAATAAGTTATCAGCTTAAGTATTCTTCGACTATATTCCATAACTTTATAGATTATCTTTGCATAGATATTAGAGATATCGGTTTAGAGAAACTAATACATTAAACAATACTAAAATAAATGAAAAGGACTCTGAGTTTATTCTAGAAAAACTTATCTTCGCAAAGCGTTAATTATCCAAGATAGGAATCATTATCACACCAGTAAGTGACATTAAAAATATGTTAAAATAAACTGAACGAGACAAAGCCTTGTAATAATATAATAGATAATACCAAATATAAAATATAAGAGTTGATTAGGGCGTGGCAGGTTTAATTGCATTATTATGATACCTTATGTGTTTACGATCCACTAGCAAAATGACGTTGTTGCCCTGTTGAGCACTTTGTATCTTGTAAAGGCCTCCCTAAGGGGAAACTTGTAGATATGAACGACTTCATAATCTATGATGCCTTCTAAAATAAATCATGTCACTGGATTTCGTAGAAAATCGAAAATCGTAGTATCGTTCGATCCTTCTTGGTTATCAAAGATATTTTGTATAACCATCTCTCGGTTAAAACATTCCGTTTTGCAGAACGCGAACATTAGTAGAAGAATAAGTAACATTAGTAGAAGCTATTAGTACAAAGAAGCATAGAAACGTAGGCTCAAGTAAATGGATATCAATGCCAAACGTTTTAACTTTCAGTAATGAAAGATTTTGGACCCTTTTACAGATAGCATGAGAGTGTTCAGGTGCTCCGTTCATTTTAATACAGTAAACCTTTAGACTTAGACTAGTTGTTTAAATAGAATCTGCTACGACGATAGTGTTGGAATATGTACCTACTAATAAGTAGGTACCTACAGTGAGAAAATAAAGGAGAGTATATCGCTAACTTGAAATAGGCTAATCTAGAAAATTAATCAGAAACATAAAATATCGAGATTAGTAGTATTGGATTATGCTTCAAAGTTTGATCTCTGACTATTATCAATAAACCGTATTATGTAACTTTAAACCTAGTCTCTTTGTGATGGCGAATTTTAGTAAAAAGAGAGTAAGTCCTCATTATTCAGCCTCATTCATAATCTTGATAGTAAAAGACACAGAGAAAATAGTATAATAACTGGCAACCATGTAGGCGGTGCAGGCGCACCACGGTTGCTATGAAGCAATTACTCTAGCTTTACCGAAACTTCCATTGCTGGCATCTCGAATGTGTTTCCCATAATATTCCCAAAACCGAATTTGTGTAACAGTTACTTGGTAGAAACCTAACCGAATGGCGGCGTTTAATACCCACATTCCATTATGCCAGTAAATGTATTTGTGCATTATGGGTTCGTGTCCGGGAGTCACCCAGCGACACTAGTTTTCATATTAAACAGAGTTGATGCTTCTTCTATCTATTCTGTGGTAAAAGGTTTGCGGTCAGAATTTAACAACTCTGCCGAGTTATTTAATTGCAATACTAATTCCTTATATTGGGGCAAAGAGTAGTCAAAGTCTAAAGAGACTGAACTAGTGATTTCATTAAACTCGGACAAAATTAAACCCCGAAAATATTCTCTAATAAGTAATAAAGTAAGAAAATAGTAAAGTAAAAGTCTAACAGTAATAAAGTTGAAGGGTTTGTTGTGGAACTGACCCTTGAAGTACTTTTCACAAGTAGAACTATGTAATTTATTTTATATACCGATAGCCGAGGCAACGAGCCAATGAATTGGTATTGCTTTGGATATTTTTCATGTTGTTTAAGGTTCAGACCGTGGGGCGAGCGTGCTGCCGATGGCTACCTGTACGAATATTGGAGTGAGCGCGCTGCCTGAATGTTAAATAGTAAACCTCGGAGCAAGCATGCGGCCGATGGCTACCTGTGCGAATACCAGAGTGAGCTCGCTGCCTGAATGTTAAATAGTAGACCTCGGAGCAAGCGTGCGGCCGATGGCTACCTACCTGTATTAGTACCGGAATAAGCACGCTGCCAAAAATTCTAAATTCAAAAGCTATTTATTACTTAGGATTGGTTACAATCACTTGTAATCGTCAGCAGGTTCTTAGAACTATAAATTACCGTCAGTTCGGAATACGCCCTCTGCTGAGAAGAACTGACAAGAAACTCAGCAGGGCTGTCTTTAAATGATCTTACTTATAAACTAGGAGAACAAAAAATAGTAATTGGATAGAGCAATTCATTCCCAGACGTCTGTATCATTTAAATAGTCTACTGCACTATAATATGCTTTATCGCATAATCTGTGTTTAATAAGCGTCTTGAATTTATTAATTGACAAATTAGTTACATCGTTTGGGAGTTCGTTGTAAAAGCGTATACATTGTCCTTTAAATGACTTAGAAATTTTATGGAGCCTAGTCTTAGGCACAGCGAGTTTATCTTTATTTCTTAAGTTTAGATTATGTAAATCACTGTTTTCTTAAAGTTGCCTAAATTTTTGTGAACATATAATAAGTTCTCGTATATATACTGAGAATGTACAGTCATTATTTTAAACTCGCTGAATTTAGTTCTCAGTGAATCCCGAGGGCCCAACTTATAGATTGCGCGAATGGCTCGTTTCTGCAACACGAATACAGAATCGAGCCGAGCTTAATCTACCTGATAACTTTTTTATATGTGGGCCCCATTGTAATTTTGCATCTAATGTTATACCTAGAAAGACAGTTTCATCGACCATTTCCAAATCCTCATTATTGATCAGTAATCTGGTTTTTACTTGTTAAACATGAAATAATAAACCTCGGAGCGAGCGTGCGGCCGATGGCTACCTGTGTGAATACCGGAGTGAGCGCGCTGCCTGAATGTTAAATAGTAGACCTCGGAGCGAGCGTGCGGCCGAAGGCAACCTGTGTGAATACCGGAGCGAGCGCGCTGCCTGAATGTTAAATAGTAGACCTCGGAGCGAGCGTGCGGCCGATGGCTACCTGTGTGAATACCGGAGTGAGCGCGCTGCCTGAATGTTAAATAGTAGACCTCGGAGCGAGCGTGCGGCCGAAGGCTACCTGTGTGAATACCGGAGCGAGCGCGCTGCCTGAATGTTAAATAGTAGACCTCGGAGCGAGCGTGCGGCCGATGGCTACCTGTGTGAATACCGGAGTGAGCGCGCTGCCTGAATGTTAAATAGTAGACCTCGAAGCAAGCGTGCGGCTGATGGCTACCTGTATTAGTACCAGAATAAGCACGCTGCCGCTGCACCGATCATCATTGGAGCAAGCGCGCTATATATTGTGATGACAGGACGTTGGAGCGGACATTGAATCCAAATCAAAAATGATCTGCGGTAGTAAAGATGACATTGCTTGCATAGAGCATGATTTAAAATATACTTATACAAAAAATACTCATGGTAGAATGAGGACATTCTATCTTATCACAGGATGGCCGAAATGTTAACTGTTCTTTTTTTGTAAACTTAACTGAGTTATTCAAATAGTCTTGCTTTTTTACATTTTCTTCTGAATACGATACAAGATCTCAGAATCACGTGTATGTGCTTCTTCCAATATTATTGTTAAAAGTATATATTTTAAAAGTTTAAGGTTCTTAGTTTTAGTTGCATTACTTTGTTTATGTTTTAAAGTAATTTTATCCTAATCATTCGTTTTTCTATAAAAATCTGACGAATTATTAACTGAGTGTTTTTATATTGTCGGAGTTTTTCAAATAGTTTTGTTGCTTACAATTTCTGAATATAAGATGAATTTTAGTATCATGTGTCGATAGATATGTAGTTCTTGCAAAACTTTTGTTTATTTAAAAATATTTAGGTACTTAGTTTATGTTATATTTAATTTTTCCTTTTATATTGTACTTTTAAAGAAATTTTATCCTGAAAAGTCGTCTCTCCTGTACTGAGAATTAGACGAATCATTATATTTTGTATAAAAGTCTAGAGGAGTGATGGTCACATCACACCCTTCTTAATTTTCCTCAAACACTGTTGATGGTTGTCTGGGGTCAGACAAATGTCAGAATGGCCGACTGTTAGCGTCTGCATTTTTAATATCGCTGGCACTGACAGGTGACAGGTGACATAAACGTCATGCGACAGGTGTCAGGCATAGAAGCTGTCAACGGTGAGTGAGATTGTCATTGTGAGTTTGGGAAATTGGCGGGAGTGCATGGCACTCGCGCCCTTTTGTGAAAGAGTAATTAAAACAGCTGCTTAATGTATTAATCGAGTATTATTTTCTAACAGACGTAACTAAAATGTTAATTTATAGTAAAAACTATACAGCACGTCTAAAGCATTATTCTGTTTTTAAGGGAAAAAGAGTTCAGGGAGATCCGATTTTCACGTGAGAGCGAGCGTTACGATAACGCGTCACATTTTTTTTAGAACGAAGTTCTTTATCGCACTGTGCAGATGGGAATAAAACTTCATTTTCCGTCACGGCGTCATCCAGCTGCTCTATACGGAAAAACAAAGCAACTGTTTTATTTTTTTTTCGAAATTACTTTTTTTTGTTGTACTGTTGCCTTTTTTCACGGCCCACAGCCATACCGCTATCGCTATCACCTCTAGGCTCGTCGCAAGTCGTGGCGGGGCGTGTAGACTATAGAGGCACGAAATAGGCTACTTGACTAAATAGTTTTTAGTCCATCGCGTCGTGTAGATTAACTATTCTTTTTCCTTTTTTACGTAGCTAATCAAAAAATAACGGTGATACATTGAGTTGAAATGTCGCGTGACGTCACAATCAGGTACAGTTTATTACCCAGGTACGGGGCTTATACCGGTTAATGACGTCACGAGCCCCTACTCCTAAACTTTATTAATGCGCTTTATCTATGTATATTTTCGGTAACTAATTTTTGTTTAATTAACAAAAAAATAAAACCGACTTCCAAAAACACAAAACTAAAAATCTAAAAATAACAACATACCGATAATCCAAAAGACAAAAACACACGTAATATTATTATTGGTTTGTGCTACCACTAATCGGTTTGAATTCGGTGACAAGCCCACTGGTGTCTGCCCACTTGGGTTGTCCTGTTCACAAAAAGCTGGTGGCGGGGTTGTCACCGACTTAATACCGATTAGTGGTAGCACAAACCAATAATAATATTACGTGTGTTTTTGTCTTTTGGATTATCGGTATGTTGTTATTTTTAGCTTTTTATTTTTAGATTTTTAGTTTTGTGTTTTTGGAAGTCGGTTTTATTTTTTTGTTAAAAATTTGTTTATTTCTCGCTTTTAAGTGACTTAGTTCGTAATTTCTCTAAGTTACAATAGCCTAATGTCAACTGCTCATCACCTTTTACAAAATATTACTTTCCCGACGCAGGGACGTTAATTGTTGAGGAGTTCTCCTGATACATCATCATCAGTTCCACTTCACCATATACATTGTGACGAGCATCAATTGTTTAGAAACCATATTAAAGTTAACGAATCGGAATTTGTGAAATACCTATTATTTAGTAGTTCTGATGACCATCTGTGGTCTTCATCATCAGATCCACTTCTTAAAATTTTACTTTCCGAAAGCAAATAAACGATTTACTATAAAAAATCTAAAAATCGCTATAGGTGTACCTATAATTTTTGAAGAGTTCCCTCGATTACTCCAAGATTCCATCATCAGATCTCGACTTGGTGACAATGGGACCTAATTGAAAGTATACCCTTTTAAACAAAAAAACAATTTTTGAAATCGCTCCAATCAGAATCCGCGAAATACGTATTATTGTTGAGTAGTTCTGATGACCATCTGTGGTCTTCATCATCAGTTCCACTTCTTCAAATTTTACTTTTCAAAAGCAAATGAACGATTTACTATAAAAAATACCCAAATCGCTATAGGTGTGCCTATAATTTTTGAAGAGTTCCCTCGATTTCTCCAAGATCCCATCATCAGATCTGGACTTGGTGGCAATGGGACCTAATTGGGAGTATACCCTTTCAAACAAAAAAAGAATTTTTCAAATCGGTCAAACCGTCTTCGAGTAATCGGTGAACATACATTAAAAAAAAAACATACATACAATCGAACATAGAACCTCCTCCTTTTTGGAAGTCGGTTAAAAAGCAAAATACATAATATGCGTGTCTATTTTTTTTTATTTTCCAACTGACAGACTAAATAGGATTTTGATTTTCATAAGCCGGCGGGCAACATGCCTACTGTCGGGGGCGGAGAGTGTCGCTTGTTAACGTAGCGTAGTAGGTACCTACTAGTACTGTTTGCCTTTGTGGGGCCAGCTGACCCAGCACATGCGGTCGCACCGGGCGGCGAGGTACAAGTGCGACCGCTGCCCGACGGTGCTGAAGACCAAGTGCGCGCTCAAGGTGCACCTCGACCGGCACGACGACAACCGCACCAAGCAGTGCGAGTACTGCCACGCCAAGTTCTTCTCCATCAGTGTTCTAATCAAACACCGCCGGATACATACGGGTACGTTACATCACATTTGTATAAGTTTTTTTAGGTGAATATTTGACGAATAGTATAGGTACTAGCCGTTCCCCGCGATTTGACGCACGTTAATTCTGGAGTTCCCGCAGGAATTCTGGGATAAAAAGTACACTATGCCCTTCCCAGTATGCCTGACAACGTGTATTCAAGCTTTCATGATGATCGGTTGAGCCGTCAAGGCGTGAAAGCGTAACAGACAGACATACAGTTACTTTCTCATTTATAATAATATTAGTAGGGATTAGTAGGGATATACTAATATTATAAATGCAAAAGTGAGTTTGTTTGTTACGCTTTCACGGCTAAACGCAACCGATCACCACGAAATGTTGCATACACGTTGTCAGGAGTACAAAGAAGGACATAGGTTACTTTTTATCTCGGAATTCCCATGGGAACAACTGCGTTAAATTTTGCACACTACTTGTTGTCAGGGGACATAGTGAGGACATAGTGTACTTTTGTCACGTATTCCCGCGGGAACTTCAAAATCACTAAGGGCGAAGCCGCGGGGAACAGCTAGTAGTAATATTGTAATTTGTAACCATCTTCAAACAAAGGAAAGGTATCTCTGTAGGTATGTTTGTAACTATACATATTACTAACTGTGCCCCGCTGTTTCACCCGCGTGAGTTTCGGAATTCCCGCAGGAACTCCCTTTAGGGGGACGAAGAATAGATGTCCGATTCTCAGGCATACTGAATATGCATACAAAATTTCATAAAAATCGGTCAAGCCGTTTCGGAGGAGTATAGGAACGAACATTGTGACACGAGAATTTTATATATTAGATTAGATGTGCGTGCGCGATATTTTCCACAAACTTATACCTGGGACTGATTTTTATGAATTTTGTTAGTATTATATCTGTAAGTACATACAGTTGTACATAATATGGGAAGGTTTTCGTAAAGTATTAATATTTAGAAAAGTTTACATCTAGGTTTGCCACATAATTATCTATCTTGATATCGATATTCTTGATAGCAATAGATATTTGAATAAGTAGGTATTATTTCTGGTTACTAATAGTGATTATTTTTGTTTTAGGTGAGAAGCCGTATGTTTGTAAAGTGTGCAACAAAGGGTTTACCGGAAATAACAACTTAAAAGTGCATATGAAAGTACACGGCGAAGATTTAGTTGTGAAAAGAAATAAAGAGGCAGACGATACAAAAATGTTCTAAAAACTTATAATTCCATTCGAATAAAATACAATTAAATAGGTAGTAAAATTTCAAGAAGTTACGTATTTTTTTGTTTTCATGGTACTTAATATTTTTAATATTTTATATGAATGTTATTACTGGTTCTATGGAAGTTTTATGGAGTAAGCATAATGTAAGAGTTTAATTATTATGTCCTTAGTTACCTATTTTAATAATAAAAAAAAAACATTTCTTTAAGAAAACTGTAAATTATTTAATTACAAACACTAAATTATGTCTTAAGTATAAAAAATAATAACTGTATCACATACTGAAAAGAAGTCTTTGGCAAATACCATGACGTGGTACTAGAGCTTATACAATATTTAAAGTTCATTTAACAAATTTATATCAAATCCATGAAATAAAGATATTTGGGCAAGAAATAAAAAAAATATAAATGAATGAGATCATTCAATTAAAACATAATGAGTAAGTACATACAAATAACTTATAACCAATTTTCCATCAATTTACAATAATTGTGTATAAATACATATATAAATACTAAGGGCCTATGCATATTGCACACCACGTTTTTAAACGCGCCGTCGACGCACGTTTGTAGCAATACAGACGCGATACGCTCGCGAGTCAGACGTATAGACTTTTGTAGGATAAAAGCGCGCGTTTAAAAAACGTAGCGTGTACAGGCTCTAAATACACACAAAAATTTTGACTTACAATGTATTCATTGTGAACAACCTTATTTACCTAGCATTCTGATATCTAAGCCTTAAACTCTTATAACAGAAAGCCTATTTGAATAATTAATTACAGAACACTTCAAGTAAAATTAATATCAAATACAGTCATGTTTAAGGTACAGTGGGATTGTACTAGTGTGCTGGTTGGACATTCTTATTAAGAAATAATACATACCTACATTCATAATTATCTTATTCTACACTAGCTGTAATTTTTACTAACCATTTTACTCAAATGAATTATAAATAACTGAACATTAATACCCAAAAGAAGTATTCAATTCAGACAACATAATATCGTATGTGAATTGTGATGCTGCCGATATTAGCCCCACCTTTAATTTTGCCGTAAGATATGAAACCCCCTATACATAAATAAATAGAACAAATGTAGTCTATTGATATACCTATTACAGTACTATTATCATTATTAGATCTAAGTACAAAACCCTTAAACACCTGGAGTCAAGTTGTCATTATTACAAGTATTAACTAAAATAAGTGGTGGTAAATGTGTTATTCCCAAAACCTTTTATGTAAAATTATTCTTAATAACTAAAAGAAACAGTATAATATCACCATAATTACATAACTAATTATTAAAACAATAATACAAACCTAGTTTAAGGAAAATTGAAATGTATTTGAACACAGCTGTTGTTGTATACAGCGCGACAAAGGAATGTATTTTATCATAACTAAAAGTGGAAGAATAAGAGCACAGCATCATAATGGCATATAGTAGGCCGAAGCCATTTATCTCGTGATTATGCTGACCACGAGGTTAGGGTTGTGACTTGTAACAACTAAACATTATATTATGTACGTAGGTCCCAACTATTGCGAAGCCTAGCACAAATTTTTGTTCTATAAATAAATTTTGGAACTTAGTTCCTTATCGGGTGGGTGGAAAAATTCATTTTTCCGTCACGGCGCGCGGCGTCATAGGTGCACCATAGAAGTTGCGCGCTTATTGATTGGTGGTTTTTGGAACGAAATCAAGTGTTACACGACATTCACTTAATTTAAAATTTAAATAACAATAGTAACCTGCCAATCATTACTGTTGAAGCTACCTTCTTATATAATTATTATTTGCTCTTAAAGCAATAATTATATTTTTAGGTAAGCCTTCTTCAATTTCCAAATAAATTATAAGAACAGACAAAAATGATAAACTCTTAATATAACGACACTTCTCGACGAACGACGACGCGACGGAATGACTTGCACACAGCGACTACTTCCGTAGTTCCGTCTCACGCGCCGACCGCTGTCATGGCGCTGCCCGTAGTGTTGCCGCTCTCCAAGCCGAGTCTCCCAACACGGCCTCTCCTGACACCCTGACGTCCTCGTCAGGATCAATCTAATAAGGTCTTATCAGACTCGTCTCGCACATCCAGTACATGTAACAGATCGGTTAACAAGGGTCTCCAGACTGCATCCAATTTCGTCATAGCGATGCAACAAAATTTAAACAACATTCGCAGATACAACAAAAGTGACAAGGTTTTAGGTACACAGTTAGGTTAGTTTCAGTTATATTCATCCAAATTAATATTCGTCACACGAATTACCAACACCAAAATAAACCCAAGATCTACGTCTACATCCACAACCACATGCAAAATAATCAACACTGAGCCGCACTGTGAGAGTCTCTTCGTTGCACGGTCGCACACTCTCACAGTCGCACTCAGCGACTCTTCGGCCTAGGCCATTACCGAAAAGCTTTCACACGCTGGGTAGTGATCAGGTACCACAGCGACTCTTCGCATAACGAAAAGGTTTCAACCCTGGGCAGGCATCCGGTGCCCAGTAACACTTCGCTCAACGAAGAATTCCGCAACCATCATCATCATCTTCATCCTCATCATCATCTCCATCTTCATCGTCATCACCGTCGAACGTAGCAACCCACTCGTAGGTCGGCTTCAAGATGACCTCGATGCTATACAGTCGAGATGCAAAACAGTGCGGTGACGGTGACGCTTCGCCGACACAGACGCAACGGCGTGCTGTGACGCGATCTGTACAGCGACGATGAACGGTGGCACGGTAATATCGCCCACAAGACACAAGACACAGCCTCAACTTGTACCAGCGCACTATAGCGTAGCGGTGCAGCAGCACGTCCGTGGCAGTACGGGCGTGTGCATACTGGAGTCCCACGTCGAACTCCTTTCAGACACTAATTGGTTCCAGAATTCGGTTCAGATATCCATCCTAAGAGTAAACTGCAAGTCGTAGAACTGACAATTGCATAACTTTAGTAAGCTAAAGTAATTTCACAAGAGCTTCGATCTTTCTTGAGCTCGGCCTAACCTGACCATTTCTAACAGGTATTCAAGTATTTATTGCTTACTAAGTGTACATAGCACAACAGAGTCTTATACATTGTTACAGTGAGCTTAAGACTTAGCTATCTTTTACAGGAGTACCAAAAATATTATGAAGCACTAGTAATTAAATTACTAAGCATCTACATAAATACATTTCAGTTCAACTACAACATTACATTACTCAGATTAATGTTTTTAAATACATCAGATGAACATTAAGCTTAACACTCAGAAGAATAGAGGCTTAACATTAGATTTACATCCAGATACCGGATTCACGTTTCAGGTTACATAAACTTAACATTAAATTCACATCTAGATATCAGATTCACGTTTCAGGTTACATAAACTTAACATTAAATTCACAACTAGATATCAGATTCACATTTCTGATTACATAAACTTAACATGTAATTCATCACAAATTATTTCATCACAAGAGTCAAGTTCAGACAAAATATCAGTATCAGTCATCAAAATATTCCTTCAATGAATAAAAACATAAGTTGCTAATTATTATTAGAATGAGCTTAATTAGCTCATATCTGCTCCTTTTTTCAATAAAATGCTTAGGTATAAGAAATATAGGAGACACAAACTTGATAATTTCCATGCTACCTACATATATTTAAAATGGATGTTCCCATACCAATTACCATTGAAAGCAACACTCGTGTGTACGCAGCTTTATAAATCTGTGATGAAATTTATTAAAAAGAAAATATCACACAACATTCAAGACAACAATATACAGGTAGGTACATACAGATTATACAGACAGACAATAAGTCTACTATGGGCACAAATATTCATTTCTTGTTTATTACACATAGTACAATTGTTAAGATGTAATTTATCCATTCAATGTTTTGTTTTCATCTTTTTTTTTACTTTGGTAGCTTACTCTTTGATTCACATAAGTGATACTCTTCCTTCGGGTAACTTACAATGCAACATAAGTATTTAGTTACCTTAACCAATTCATTCAAAGTGGAGTGTGAAATTAATGGAATTTTGTATCGGCAGTCAATACCGATTGACCGATGTGATTGTAGGTATCTAGTAAGTAATGGATACGTCTTACTCAATAGGCGGCAATCATTAGCTCTTAAGAGCATATCCAGCACGTCGAACGCAGTATTGTCACCGTGAGACATGGTGACCTGCCCTGAGTCAGCTCCCAGGCAACTCCATCGCAGTGGCGCCAGACTGTCGCGGCCAAGCAACGCGCCGCGAGGCGCTCTGCTAGCGCTAACGCCGCGCTGTCGCGATTCAGTGACGCGGCGGCGCCTGCACTCGTGGCGCACGCACTCAACGTTTCCATCAGGGTTTAAAATCCTGGAGAAACACATTTAACCGGCAGAAAGGGATCGAGAAAGTAGCTTAGTACCTACTTATTTACACTGCACAGAAAACGAATGACAACAATAGGTATTGCTGCGATTACATCGTAGGTACCTACAAGACTTAAAAGACGTTCGATCGCGCAAACTTCGTTGACGTTGTCGCAATCTTTTAACTCGACAAAGGTACTTCAAAACGTAATAAGAATCACACAATCACACAGAAAATAGACACGAAGAACTATTTTTAAATAATTTTAATCACACTTGAAACTTACCAATAAAAATGACAAACCATAAGTAACGGGTAGTTACACAAATATTAAATTGTCACGTCAGAATGCCAATACTTGTGGTCCGTGAGACAATCCCAATTCTGATTTTAGGTAAGCCTTCTTCAATTTCCAAATAAATTATAAGAACAGACAAAAATGATAAACTCTTAATATAACGACACTTCTCGACGAACGACGACGCGACGGAATGACTTGCACACAGCGACTACTTCCGTAGTTCCGTCTCACGCGCCGACCGCTGTCATGGCGCTGCCCGTAGTGTTGCCGCTCTCCAAGCCGAGTCTCCCAACAATATGTATACACACCAATGCGACATTATTCGGACGACATATTATTATACTTTATGTGAATTGAAATAATCAAAAATCAATTTGCTCGGAAATGAAAATTACCGACCTGCCAGCCTATCGTAGATTCGTCGAAGTTTCTAGGCCTATAATATTATTGAATTCCACCAAAGGCGACCATTTTTAAGAATAGGAAATTCTTGTAAATGATGCATGTGTTTGGACAATATTAGAGAGTCCATTATCTTACAATAAGATGGATCAACCTCATTTATAAACAATAATCAATTATATCGTACATAGTGTTTAATTGTTTTATGATTATCATTGAGTCTATACTCGGCGTCTGTACTTCCCGAGTAAGTACATATTATGTACATCAGCATCAATACGTCTCTCGATAACCCACTGTAAAATTGAAGTTTTTATAATTCACGCTAACATGTTAGGGATCACATTAATCACGAGAGGCTCGAAGGGGTGGGGGGGGGGGGGGGGGGGAGAGTGGTTCGGAAAAAAGTTCCGAAATATCACAAGGAATGATCCGGATCAAATACTGAATATAATAAATACACAATATCCTTCAATACGTTCAACCTTACACCCTGTGTAACAAGTTAAGTATGGATATATGGAATAATCTCTGGAACTACTCTACCTATAACTCTTTCACTAATAGAAAGCTATAGTATCCCTGAATAGCTTAGGATACTTTTTATCCGGACATAGTTTCCCAGGTGAACCCAGGGAGGAGCCGGGGTTCATTCACAACTATACAACTTCGTTGCTGGGCGGCGCGTTAGGTATCCGCACGACGGTGTCCCTCGCGACCGCCGCGTCCGCCTCTACTCTCTCTAGCGAGCCGACGCTGTGTTTCTTCGTTTTCGGCGCTAGGGGTGGTACCTCGTCGTCGAGCCTGGCCCCGGAGCCGCGCAGGCTGCCGGTGCCGGGGCCGGGGCCGGGGCCGGCGCCGGCGAGGGAGCCGCTGGAGGCGGAGCAGTGCGGCGGCAGCAGCGGCACGCGTTCCGCGTCGCCACGCGAGCTGCCCGGCCGCGGGCGGTGCGCGCACCCGCCGCTCGCCTCCGAAGCCGCCGTCTCCGGACAACCGCCCATTTGGATCCATTCTTGTATCCTGACAAATAGCGTGCAACTATAGATGGGCAATCAACCCGGTGCTTGTAATTAAACCCGATAAAAGCCAGCCTCTTTCAGTTTTGAACCCGATAAAAGTACGTAAAAGGCTGTCTTATCGGGCAAACCCAAGCAACAGGTTGGTTGCCCTACGCGCAACCTTTTTAGTTTAGATAATATTAGATCATCTAACCTAACTATTAACGAATATTATACATACGTTTATCATATATTATTTAAATGCGAATTTTAGTTTGTTACTACATACTCAACCAATCCAACCAATCGTCATGAAATTTTGCCTATTATCCCGCGTATAGCTCTTTATCCCGGAATTCCTACGGAAACTAACGTGGTTGAAACCGTGAGGATCAGCTAGTAAAGAAGGAATTACCGCAATAAATCTTTTTGCAGGTTACTTTGTGTACTTTTTTCTCGGGATTCCCGTGGACTTCCGAATTTAAAGCGCATGAAAATTCCTTCATCAGTGTCGGAGATAGCTGAAAGCTACAGAAGAACAGCTAGTCCTTATACAACTAATATTATAAATGCGAAAGTGAGTTTGTTTGTTACACTTTCACGGCTTAACGGCTCAACCAATGACCACGAAATTTTGCATACACGTTGTCAAGGGTAAAGAAAAGGACATAGGCTACTTTTTATCCCGCAACTTCTACGTTAATTTCGAAATTAACGCGGAAGAAACTACATTAAATATTGCATACTACCCGTTGGCAAGGGTAGGTACAGAAAAAATATAGGGTAGTAAACCAGCGCTAGGTTTACCTACACCTAGCCAATGCTGAGTTGGTGTCCCTTTCGGCAGAGCATGCAAGAGATATCATAATATGTCTACACATTTAGATTAGTTACTGTTTGTTTTGTTTCTTTTTCTTGTGTGTTGTGCTGAAATATAGGTATTTTCTTCTTTCTTCTTCTTACTTTTATCTCAGAATTCTCGCGGGATCTCCGAAACTAATGCGGGTAAAACTGCGGGGAACAGCTAGTAATATTATAAATAAAGTACGAGTGAGTTTGTTTGTTTTTTACGCTTTCACGCCTTAACTGCTTAACCAATCATCATGAAATGTATACACGTTGTCAGGGGTACAGAGAAGGACATAGGGTACTTTTTATCCCGGAATTCCCTCGGAAACTCCGAAAATACCGCGGGTGAAAACAGCTAGTAATAAATATGGTTTATTCCAACTAATTAGATCAGTAGTGCGATGATCGAACTGTTTTGGTTTAAAAAAAAATACTTAAGAAATAAGAATTTTGTATATTTAAATTTTGTAAATTCAAATAAGAATTTTGAATTTACAAAATTTAAATATACACATATTACACTAACGATAAGTTGGTAATTGGTATACATGAGGATATATGCAAAGCTGTTTCTGACTAGCTGATTCCCCGTCGAAATAGTAAAAATATGAGGGTAGACCCTAAATCTGGGTGCAGCGAGTCCCGTCACGATCTCCATAATATTGCATCAAGTATTTTTTTAATCTTCAAAATCGCCTTATTGTTAGTATCGTTACGGTTAGTGTGTACGTGTACCTGTCGACTATCTCGTCGAAGTTGGGCCGGCGCTGCGGCGCGTGCTGCCAGCAGGCCCGCATGAGCGCGTACACGGCGGGCGCGCAGCCGGCCGGCGCCGCCAGCAGCTCGCCGCCGCGCACCATCGCTATCACCTCCTGGTTGCTGTACCTGGCGCACGAGTGGGCAGTGGGGCTCATCCATAAAGTACGCCACACTCATTAGTAAGACCCCCAACTCCTTTTCACAGTAATTGGTCACATATGTGAGACTATTTCTTTTATCTATCAGTAGTGACGGTAAATGTGAATAATCCTCCTACATTCAAGTTTCTATTTACACACTTTTATATGAATGCTGAATTCTAAATAGTATTGAATCCTAACTGATGGCTCAGTTAACCAAAAACTGTTACCTACCCATAGTATGGTTGCAGTCCATAGCTGTAAATTTCCCAGAGAACCACTCCATAGGACCATATATCACTTTCTGTAGTGAACTTTCCATACAGTATAGACTCTGGAGGCATCCATCTTACAGGCAACAGGCTTTTTGATTGCACCTGCAAATAAATTATTGAGGCATTTGTTTCATAAATACAAAACTACTATAATCTATTTAAGTTGGCAAAGAAAATATAATTACTCTATAGTAATCGGAACTGTATATGTCCCTTGATAATCCGAAATCTGATATTTTCACAACAAAATCATCTGAAACTAAACAGTTCCTTGCGGCTAGATCTCTGTGTACATAGTGGTGGGATGCCAGGTACTGCATTCCTGATGCAATGTTTTGTGCTATGTTCAATAGTCTCATTGCAGGTAAACCTTTCCCTGAGGGAGGAGCACGTCCCATCAGAAACTCATGAAGGTCCCCTCGAGCCATAAACTCAAACAACATACAAAGCGGCTCTTCCTTAAGAGCCACACCAACAATACACACAATGTTATCATGAGTCAGTTCAGAAATCAAATCTATCTCCCTTCTAAAGTCAGCTTTGGTTTTTGTTGATGCATTTTCCTTCAGAGCTTTCACTGCCACATATTGTGTCTCCCCATTATTTTTCAAAGCTCCTTTGTACACTTTTCCAAATGCCCCCTCACCCAACTCCTCCAAGAACTTTATTTGTGCTAGAGAGTACTGTGGAATGCGAAGTGCTCCTCCACGAGTGCTTCTAGTCAAGTGAGGCTGGTTGGCCATATTCTGATTGGTTAACAATTCACTCATTTCTATTGGAGAATTTAATCGGGAATTTCCATATATGTTCTTATCAGCATTGGGTAAGTTTATGTCTCTGATTGTTGATGCATTTGCCTTGTTTTTATTTTTGTAACAGATACAAATACCAAAACCGATAACAAATGTCGCCAGCAGTAGTAAAATTACCAGAATGTAAATCCAGATTTTGTGTGCACATTTGGGAATGTCACAAAACTGTTCAGTTTTACCATCTTTGTCAACAATACACCAAGGCCGAGTTTTAATGCCACCTGGGTTTCGACAATAACTGTGTCTTCCTGCTAGTTCTGGGAAGTTAGAAACTTTGACATGCAATTGTTTTGACCATTCAATGCAGGGCATTCCACTGCTAGAAATATTTACTCTTCCTAGGTATCCACTACCATTTTCCCAATAACAATCATCATCAGACGCCATGACTGCACCTATATCAATTTTAAGACAGCCTGAGTCTTCTTCAGGTAGATCTTGGCAGTCTTCCAGGGTCAGTTGCTGCCCAATATGTGGGTGTCTTTTAGCAATAGCATATTCTGTCTGACATAGTTCATTTTCTAAAATTTCACAGTCCTGCTTGCAGACACGTCTCAACACTGTTGTATTGTAGCGATAGTTCAGTAATTCTTTGACAGTTTTCATATTTTTATTAAAGTGTGGAAGCGCTCCATTTGGCAATTTGTCTAACACAATCTCTGAGGCATCATGACTACTAGTATTAGTTTGGTCATTTAAGGCCACAGTGAGACTGGTGAAAAGGATCTTAGCTTCCTTCATAAAATTCTCATTAGTCACCAGCGGATCTCGACAAATTGGAAAAGTTGAAAAGCATAGACTTGGTACTGCAAACCCTTCACAATGTGAACTTATATCTTTTGAGTATTTTGTAACTCTAAAGGCTATCATTAATTTTTCTTCCAGTGCAGCCTGTGTTGTATCATATGGGATATATACAAAGTGGCCAGTGAGGTGAGCAGCACACACTCTGCCCACATACTGCTGACATATGGGCTCTAACTTCTGATATTTTTGTAATGCTGTTTCATTTTGTGCCTTCATATCCTCTGATATGAGATTAGGTGTGGTTTTAACAGCTATCTCAATTTCTTCATCAGATTTGCCATTTGGAAGTGAGTTATTAGAAGGAATCTCATAGTTCTCAATTCTAACTACATCTTGTTCTACAATAAGCCTTGTGGTTTGTTTCTTTTCATAATTTTGCTTAATAACACAGGTATAGTTACCATCATTGACTGTATTAATGTTTTTAATTTTAAGGCTTGTGGCTATAGTGCCATTTGATGTATCAATTTTAGTAGATATATTTATTTTGTGAGTGTCTAATAAAACTATGTTATCTTTTAACCAGTACACTTTCAGGTTTTTCATAAGAGTCTGTTGTATGTGTTCAGGTGGTAATTCTGACAAGGAGGTTTCTATACGCTCCCTACTCTTTGTGTATTTTTCGACTTTCGTGAAGTTCATGATAGCTTCACATTTTAACTTTACGTCTTGGCCGATTGATTTCCTTACAACGGGCGGCGGAGTTCTAGAGAAGTATATGTCAAGTTTTATGTTCCATCGTTTTTGTTCAGATGTGACATTCGCTTTCAATATGAGATTTTCTTTTTCATCTACTGAAAATGATTCATTTTCGACAAACGCAAAACAAAAAACAATAAGTACACACAAGAATTTCATGATGGTTAATTGCCATAACACTTTCCAATTTATTGATCAACTCTATATCTTATGATACTAAAACACTTAAATGCATACAGGTACACATTATTCTGTATTATTTTCTCTCATAACAATAAAATTAATTTTATTAAAAAATATATACGCTTCACAAAACACAACCTCAGAGAGAACACCACCCACCACAAACTAACTAGACTTCATATCTCTAAATAGTTTGTGCTAGACTTACTTATGTCCACAAATTAACTAGACATTATGTCTACTCAATTTGTGAACACAACACAACCACAGAGTACTTTTTAACATCTGAAACAGTTATTCTTCTGAGTGAAACACGTAGTGATCACAAACTACTTAGAGATACTACGTAGTGATTACCTTCTCTCTGATCTGAAATTGAGGTCCAACTCTTCGCCTAAATTGGGAAAGTCAAAAAGCCGCCCTCTGGTATCCAGTTTCAGAACTAACGTCACCTACAACTTACCGCATATTTTTAAAGAAGGATGGCCAAATCGTACTCGAGATGAAACAATGATGTCCATAAATGATATACAGGCTGTTGTTTTGGTCAGCAACGCGCGTAACGGAGGTAGTAATATAACTAATATGGGTTCTAAAAAAAATATAAAAAAAAAATATTTTTTTTAATTCGGAACATTATTTAAAAGAAAATCTCTGCACAAGATATCTAAAAATGTTTACATTAAATGGTAATTGGTAAAGCCTTAGCGCGTAGACTAGAGCTACGACATCTACGCGCTACGAGCAGCTACATCGCGCGTCGCGTCGTCGCCGGTACCTACTTAGGTAGGTACCTACTTTTGCACAAACGTTTTACCTATTTAGATCACGGTAAGTAAACAACACATTTTAGACTCTCTTTCCCTCCATACTTTACTGGGCTTAGGACCGGCAAAGGAACTGAATAATTTAGAAATTATTAAATTAGAAATGACATTTTTATCCATTAATAATATCCATTAAAGTTCTATGGCGCTGTTATTAAGTACCTTTGGCGTATTTAAAAAGGTGAACGAACTTCTTTACAATCATTAAACGTGATTTACAAATTATTGATTACACATAACACGAAGTCTTCTAAAAGTTTTTTTTATTTACACTGATTTTACGTTAACGGTTTATCTGTTCAGTGTCTACCGCGTTGCGCGATGCACACAGAAGCACGACATCGCAAATTGTCTTTTAATCACGATAAAACAGTTTCATTGTTCGTAATCACTTCTAAAGCGTTCAGTATCTCTTGTTTTAATGTGTCGGCGTATTCGTCATGCGTACCACTTTACGTCACCCCACAAATAAAAGTCCAATTGAGTTAGATCGGGTGAACGTGGTGGCCACGGTATGGGTCCACCTCTTCCTATCCAACGATCACCAAACTCCGATGTTAAATGGTCAATGCCAAAGCTTCGCCCAGCATCCCAGGTAGGTATTCGCGCGCGGCTGCGCACGAAAGTAGGTATTCAAGGACTGCATCTTGAACATTAACAGGGAGCCCAGATTGACCTCTACCTGTTGTGTGACGAGGTGTAGCGAATGTTACCCATTCCCTGAGACTAAAAACAACAGTCCTTATGGTGTAACGAGTTTTACTTGGACGAGTTGAAAACGTCGCACTCCACTCGGCCACACTATTCGCTTCATCTTCGCTATTACTAAATACCTACTCAATAAATCGTAAATTTCACTATTGGTTAATCCTGCGAACGACCGAGCCATTTTAGCATAGAAACAACGCACGCGCAATAGCCGCGGCTGTGGGAGGCAGACTGGCTGGCGCCTGGCGCTGGCCGCTGGCGCTAGCGCCGGCGGGCGGGGGTGGCACATCGCCGCGCCCCCCGGCCCCCGCCGCCCGGCCGCCCCGCCGCATTCGCCCGCGTTCCCACCGAGGCGGGGTGTATGTAGGTACTATGTACGTAGGTACTATTGCATGCCATATGATGCGCGCCGCGCCGCGCGGTCAACGACCGGTAGCGTAGGCTCGCCCGCTTGTATAAACAAAATAAATAATTTTTTCGGATTTTCCTTGAAAAAATAATTATTTTTTTTTATATTTTTTTTGATATCAGTATCGTTAGTACAACCACCTCTGTGACGGGCGTTGGTGACCAAAACAACAGCCTGTATATATGAAAAATACCCATTTTAAGATCTTAAAAAACACAAAAGCCACAAAAAAAAGATATCAATTTATTTTTGTTTTTGTAATTTCTACAACATCCATGTATGTGGTTTCAGAACGCACCTTTTGACGATTCATTTCGCGTATGAAATGACTTAGTATTCAATTTTCTGAATAGTTATACTCGATAAGTATGTAGGCATCAAATCAACAACTGTGTGTGCATTCTTGTCATAAAAATAATTATGTAGGTTCATATTAAGTATAAGCATTTTATTCAATTGCGTACAATGGAACGTCATTTGTCCTCGACAAGTTACTTAATCTGTGGTCATCGAACCGCGTCAGTGATTGTCATTGTTTTTGTTATTTTTTTTTATTGACAATTGACATGACACCCGGCAATCACGCACGCATCTCGCTTCACTTGCTGTTCTATTTTGGATTTCCTTTGTCGTTTTGACTAGTTTTGACCTAGGCATTTTTTACGGACTGATAACTACCACTTGTGACTATCGCTATCGCTAACTACATTTTTTCTATGCTTATTTCTATGCTAACTACACTTTTAGGTCGGGTAAAAGGTAGTTGTTGATTCTAACCTCAAATGTATTGTTGATGTTATTTTAAAAAATCGTGGCTATTTAGATATGATTTTTAAACGGGATGGTATTAACAACATAAAAACAAATCAATCTAACTATAGTTTATTTTGGGACATGAAAAATAAAAGTCAAGTCCAGATCCTATAGAAATTTGGCCATTGTTCTTTAAGGTAACTTTAAAATGTCAGTTTCATGTATAGAGTCGGCAACTGCCTGAACACAACCCACAAACCTCACACCTCAGGACAATAACAGTAGCATATTCTTCTGAGCCTCACACCTTTTTTAGAGAATAGAGAATAGAGATTGTGTCAACTCGAACTACTAACTCGAGAGCTCAGAACAATACTGTTATTGTTCTGAGCTCGAGAGCAAAGAGTAAAATAAACATTCATTCTCCATCTACGACATACAGGAATGCGAGAGTCGAGAGTTGTGCTAAATTCGAGTTATCTCGATTTGGATATCAGAACAATAAGTTTTTTTTTCTCTTCTTTTTGAACTCAACACCAGAGACATGACACAACTGTCATGTCTCTGCTCAACACTGACAATAACAGTTATTCTCCTGAGAGTTGGATTCTCCCTAACTCGAGTCGAATTCTCCCTAACTCGAGTTAAATTTTCCCTCGCAGATGTAGCCAACATATTTTAGTGCGCTAATTTATTAACGTCATTATTAATGGCATTAGACAATAGGCGATAACTTATGAACTGATAGAGTAGTGTGCAGATGTAGCCAATTGATTTAAAGCGTTAAAATTAGCGCGTGTAGCGTGTGACGTTCCAAGACACGCGCGTTCTACTCGTGGCATAATGCCACGACGCTATGTTTAATTCACTCGCTAGTTATACTTCCGCTTCCGCCCTCTCGCCTCGGTAGCGTTTGAGATTTCCGTTTCCGCCCTCTCGCTTCGAAGCGTCTGGGATTTTAAAACCAGTGTCCGGTTGAGCGGCAGATAGATGAGTCGCACGCGCCTAGCTCGCTTAATCACAGCCATTATTGTAATTTGTGCAATTTCAGTGACTTAATTGTATTACAAACGCTTGTTGCAATGTTGATTAAACTTTTTTTGAAGTAAATTCCATCATCTTTTGTGATATAACCAGAACCCCGGGTCACAACTGGCGCCCAACGTGGTTTTTTCTTTAAAGTTTTTCAATGCGTAAAAGTTTTAATGGCTGCCGTGATTCGCGAGTGAGTAAATTTTCTCGTGCAAACTCATTATTGTATAGTACTTTCGATCAGTATTTGTGTTCAGTTTAAGCTACAAGTCGTTTCTGTGTGTCGTGGGATATCTACGTACCTAGAACTTATTTCAGCGTCGCACATACCTACTTCATCGAGTACCTACCTACGGTCTACGCTGCCGTTAACCGCCTACAAGTTCAAACTTCAAGTATATGATTCGACATGTCGCGTCGCAATCGAACTTCAGGCGCCGGCATCAATGAAAATGAAAACGTTACGAATACGAACGTAACAATGTCTCAGGAGCACTTCAACGCTCTCCTCTCGTCGCTCCAGCAGTCACAAGCAGAGTTTAACCGTCAACTCCTGCAAGAAGTGCGCGCCTCCACACCGGTGCATCATGACGCGACCGCCACTGCTGCGGCTGCGGCAGCCGCCGCCGTCGCCTCGGCCGCATCATCGCAACCGGCATCAGTGGGCAACTTCGCCAGGTGTACTGCGCGTTACGGAGGAAAGCCAGATGAATCGTTGGACAACTTCCTTGACGCCGTCGAGGTCTACAAAACGTGTCTCAATGTATCTGATGACAGCGCACTTCGAGGTGTATCCATGCTACTCACAGGCCCCGCTGCAGTCTGGTGGCAAGGTGTCAAAAACGCCACCAAGACTTGGACAGAGGCCGTCGATCGGCTCCGCTCTGCATTTGGCGAGCGTCGCCCGCCCTACCGTATCTACAGGGAAATCTTCGATCTCGTCCAAGGTACTGATAACAGCGACCTGTTCATAGCCAAGGTACGTGCATTATTAGTTAAGCTGCCTCCAGATGATTTGACTGAGAAAGTCCAATTAGACATGACATTTGGTTTATTAGACCGCCGAATCAGAAAACGTATAGAAAGAGTTTCTATTGTTAGTTTCAACGAGTTGCTAAATAAAGCTCGTGTCATCGAAGATTCATTAAAAGAAACGAATGCCCAATCGCCACGTATCGTCGAGAAACAGCTGATGAATAAGTTCTCTTCGTCGTCCCGTACAAAGCCCAAGCAGCATCACAAGCTGTATAACAGCTCTATTAAAGTTCGTTTATACTCTTAATGCTGTATTTCCTGGACGCATAAAGGCTGTATAAGCGCTTATACAGCCCTTATACCCCTGAAATTGGCACAAATTATACAGCGTTTTGCGTTATATTAGCTGTACAGTAGCTGTATAAGCATAAAATAGGCTGCATAATAGCTGTTTTGCGGCTGTACTATGGTGTACGAGGAAACCAATACACTCCAATTACTACATTGTAACTCAATTGTAATGCTTTACGTTGTAAAAAGTCTGTTGAACAGAGTTACAAAAGAATTAAAACGAAACAGAAGATAATTATATTAAATGATGGCGTTTATTAATCAGTATTGATCAAAGTGACATTTATTATAAACGCTAATTGTGTTTAAAGATTTGGAGATTCGATAGGCGCAGGATACAGTGTATTATCGTGCAAAAATAAATTTATTGTGGATATATATTTGTTTTGTGATAAAAAATAAACGCGCCAGCAAAATAACCAAGGAAGAGATATTAAATAAGGTAAGTAAATATGGTTTTTATAGGTTAGAATTTAAAAATGTTTGAATTAATGGACGTCGAGCCTCATTGGTGCATAGTAGGTTATTGGACAAACTGAAAATATTGATAAACTTAAAAACATTAGTCTAATTTTTATGTACTCATGTTCGTAATCTTCGATTTGTAATTGATAAAATGGCGAAAATTTGCTAAGTAGCCTAAATTCTATTTTGATGGTCTTATAGCATTAATAGCTGTACTATGTAGGTAATGGATACTAGTATTCAGCTTTTAGCGGTTGATGGGCTGTATAAACGAATAAATTTACTATTAATTTTGCATAGCAGTGTTTCGAACATCACCTGTAACTCTTTTTAGGGATACGTAATATTAAGTGAAAAACCAAAATGCACTGAGAGATCACATCACGTTTTCGAAAATAAAGTATTAAAGTTATTTTTTAGAAATTTCAAAGCATTTATTGTAGTTTTGCGTCCTAGAATTTGTAAAGAAATAAATAGGTGAAGTGATGCAGTCCAAAATATATCCAATTCATCAATTCTCACAATGCATCTTCTACATCTGTTAAATTATAAGTTTAGGTTTATGAATATTATAATAACACGAATCCACTATGAAACATTAAACAGCGTCTTCTCCAAAACCCTAAAATCTTTGCTTACGAATCTGCGATGCTCTCTTAGTGCACACACATACATTGAAATCATATCGTTTTATTTGACTCATTAAAGTTAACAAAAGCGAAGTCACAGATTACTTAATAGTTACTACGTAACAGATAAATTACTCCAAACAAAATGTTTGATACCTAACGTGTTAATAGCCTACTTTTTCTGCCGCATACAAAAATGCACCTATAGCTTTGAGGGTAGTGACTATTGCTTCGCAGCTGCGCCAGACTACGTGACGTCAGAGCGAACGCAATCGGACTAGGGTTGCATCTTTCGGTAAAAAATTTTCAACCACTTTTCTTCTAATTGTGTTTTAGAAAAATAAAAGTCATATAATAGTCATATTTACAAATGTTTTAATTTAATCATTAATATAATGCTCGGTAAACTAATAATAATTAGTTTACCAAGCACAGATTACTTAATTATGTAGGTATTTCGTGTATAACTAATCGACCGAAATATGACGACGAATAATGAGTGCGTGCGCGCGTGTGCGACGGTTGTTGGCAACCTACTGATTTCGCCATTGCGCCGGGGCGGGCGAGAGTAGGCTAGCAATAAGCGCAAGTACATCGAGTGACAGCGGGCTGGCGAAGTCCTTACAGTATTATCGGTATCTCTTTTTTTCATAAAATAAAATATTTTACGATTCACTCTGCCGTACTCGTAAGGTATGGATATGTATTGCTGAGTTGCAAGTGGCTGAGGTAGGTGGCTGAGGTAGGTACACAGAGTAGTGTGTCATTGTGTGTATAATATTTTGTTTTGTTTAGTAGCAGTCAAGAGCGCACACCGCGTGCCGTTTTTATATTTTTGCACAAACATACTAGGTACAACAAAACTAAAACAATTAGATATTTTATTTTAAAGCTCGTGTAAATTAATTGAATTCGGCAGTAATAATATTTCAGAGTGTATCCAAAAACTTTTTACAAGCGTTTATTTGTGAACGTCAGGTGAGCGGGTAAATGAGCTTCAATTGTGAGCAGATGTGCATGAGAGGAATGTGTTTTAGGCTCACAACTAATAACGTTATCGATCTGTCTGAAATAGAAACTACCTTCATGTTGTTTGATTGAACTAATCTAGTAATTTTTTGTATAGACTTGTAAATTATATAATAACTAGCTGTGCCCCGCGACTTCGTCCGCGTGAGTTTCGGAATTCCCGCAGGAACTCCAAAGTAGCCTAATTTACTCCTTATGATAACAGCTAATAAACAGTGAAATTCCCGTCCAAATTGGTTCAACCGTTGCGGAGATACACCCGCGTGAGTTTCGGAATTCCCGCAGGAACTCCAAAAAAACTACTCTCTACTCTTTTAAGTTGGACCATATTATAAATGATTACGAAATTTCATCAAAATCCGTTCAGTAGTTTCGGAGTCCATTGAGGACAAACATTGTGACACGAGATTTATATATATTAAGATGTTAGGCCATAGAGTCAAAAATAATTAAGGCAAAAATAAAAGCTTGTTTTAAAAAAAACCTTTTATAATAAGTACTTACTTATTTATTTATTTTTTAGGAAAAATGCCGTTCAAGATTGTGGAGACAGTGGAGAAAGGGAAAAGTTTAATTTTCATTGTACCCAGTTTATGGGAAACAAATGGCATTTTGAAATGGCCAAAAAACTGCTTAGATGTGCGCAAATTGGTCATGAATGAAAATTGCTTACCTGCAACTGGATGGTCAGCCTCAAGGTGTCGAGTAAAAAGACACTCAATACCGTCCTTTTCGGAAGCAGAGAGAGAATTAGAGCTTATGCTTGAAAGAAGCGATACGGATGACACCGACAAAGAAATACAAAACAGTAAAGTGCAATTTCAAAAAGAAAACGTGAACTATAACGCTTTAGCGGAGCAGTTGGTTTGTATATTTTTCTTGTTACATTATTTTGATTAGTAGTGTGGTATATCTCAGCAAGTAAGCAGACGTACTCAAATTTTCAAAATCCACACCCAATTGCATTTTTATACTTTAAATTTTATAGGTTCACTAGACGAACCTCCCCGTCATTGCACGGTTAGAATAAGTAGTTTTTATTGAGGATTTTCTTAAAACTTGCGAGGTCTTTTAGACCCCCTTAATGTCAACTCATCGCAAAATCCTTACTTTTTCCGCGAATGTCTACTAACTGTAAACTAAATTAAACTAACTTAAACTAAATTATGGGTCTAGCAGTTTTAGAGGTTTCGTGATGAGTTAATAAATAAGGCACGGAGCCATATTTGATATTTGACGATCGTTCAGCGACTCAGGCTCGTTGACAAGCGGCGCGTGGTTCAGCACCGGCGCGCTCTATACCTATTCAATATGAATGTTTCGTTTGAAATGTTTACATTCCGTATTAAACTTATAAATATTTTGCGGTTTTGATAACATTTCTTGATGTTTTTGATAATATTTATTTTATGTTGTTTATGGTTGGTTTCAGGTTTTTAAGAAACCAACTCTACCATCCACTTCATCAGCTTCAACCAAAATACTCGAACCCTTACATCCCGATCTGGACGCTTCAACTGCAACGGAATATTTTGTTCAATACGTCGTGAATGAACCAGATGTAGAAACAAATTCGGGCAGCATGGTAACCTTGCACAATGAGTTTGAAACTCAAATTCCTATTCAAACCCAGCAAAATAATGATAGTAATCAGACTATTCAGTATCTACAAAAAATCTTGCAAAATCAATATAATATGGAACAAAAAATAAACATTCTGGAAAGTAATCAAAAAAAAATATTTCATAAATTGGCAAGCTTATCGGTACAATTAGACGATGGATTTTCCAAGCAGAATCTGAACAAAAATGCAGATGTGGTTTCATTGGCCGAATCCAAACTTAGATTTGATAGTGAAGCTTTCATCATAAAACCTATTGACTCTATTTCAGACCTAGAGAAGATGGAGTCATTTCTATTGGACAAAAAAAATAAAATTAAACTTTTAACACAATATTCTTTTGTATGTCCAAAATCAGAGGGCAAAGGGGCAACATGCGCCTATAAAATTCTAGACATGTTTCTAACTCGGGAATTTATGTGTAAATGCTCTTGGACAGGGGGGAGCAGGAAGAGCGAGGAGACCAAATTTGGTTTGAAAAAATACAAAAACTTCCTTAATTTTTTCTTTGAACTTGTAAGGTCCTGGGATGACACTTACACCCTGACTGATAACGAACATTTTTTCATGTCTGTGTTAAAAAACTCTGGCAAGAGGAAACTAAATAAGAACGAAAGAGCCTCTACAAAAAGAATAAGGACAAAAAAAACTGGACAACGACAAGAAAACCAAAATTCCGAAAATCAGGAAAATCAAAAAGCCGGAAATCAAGAGGAAATACAAAATGATATGGAAACAAACGAAGAAAGCTCTGAAAATATAGCAAATGACGCAGAACCTATTGAACAAGAGGAGGATGAAGAATCCCTTTGTTAATAGATAATAAAATTGTTTAGCTATCTAAATCGGTTCAAAAAACGTAGAGTTAAGTTGTTTTAAAAACACACTCTCTCATCTCGTGACTGTGATTTTCTTATGAGACAAAGTAGTAATTTAACTATTATAAATTAGTATACTATAAGATTGACGGAATGGAAAAAAAAAATGGGTAAGCTAACCTATTTTTTAAGAACATACATAATCTTGTGACTGTGATTGTCCTTAAGACAAAACATATACCAAAACTTATTTTAGGTATAGTCTTTTACTTAGTATGTTAGTTTAATACTTACCAAAAACACATAAGTAACTACTAAAACTTCTTTTTATAGCCTTTAATTTAAATACTTAGCTAATTAAAAATGAAAACTAAACCATTTTCCCCTGAAAACATACGTAAAATTCAGGAAGTAAATTTTTTTTATTTGACTTATGTTCCAAGCAATCTCCATAAGTTTCTACACTTTTTTTTTACACCCTGTATAAACCGTGAAGTTTTAATTATTAGTTATAAGGTTCCCTTAGTGAAGCAATTTATATTCATGATTATGAAAATCTTTTACTTTGGGACTAACTCTAGCTCATATTCAAAAGCCAGCTGTTCGATTACAATATATGACATTCTTACTTATATCAATACTTATTCGACTAATTTGTATGAAACAGCTATTTTTTTTTTCAAGATAGTAACTAGGCCCCTTAGTGAAAGTTGTTTATATTCATGGTTCTTCAGACAAACGGAACCTAATACTTAAATTTCACGGTTTATAGATAATAATCCATAATTTTCCATTGTAGAAAATTACTTTGCAATGAGTATTGAAATTTAATTTGTATGACTCTATTAGCGAAAACTAATAAAAAATAAAAAATCTATATAAATCAGAATGAATTTTATTTATCTATCAAACTGTGTGCAAAAGGGGTATAAAATATAATTGGTTTTTATGTTCTATACATACTAGTTTCATTTTTACATCTTCAGGATTAACAATGGTCTCAATTTGCCCAGAGGCATGCAATTTGGCTTTGAATATATTCAAATATGACGATTTTATTGGTGATTCAAAAACTTCTGCTAAGTCTGTAATTATAAGAGCGCATATTTTTATTTTTTTCTCAAGCATATATATTTTCTTTACCTCGAGAACCTGACCATCGTTGCATAAAAAATATTTATCTTTCGATTTTGGTGACAGTTTATAGTCTTTAAAATGTAGTGCAGTTAGTTTTTTATTGTTAGTACTTACAAAGGGTTCATTAAGTACGATTTTTTTTCTGCTCTGTACGATTTCTGAAGCTCCTAAATCTTCGCTAAATCTTTTCGCCACTTGAGCAAGAGGTTTGTGTCCGTGCCTAAGCATCCTTTTAATTAAATAAAGCTTGTTCTCGAAAGGATATGCGCTGAAAGTATGAAGCGAACCGAACCGTTGTACTTCATCCACGACGTGTGCCACATTGTGAACGTTACTTGTAATATAATCTACTCCGTAAAAGTCTTTAAAATGTTCAACAAAATACTGTAGGAACTCTTTTGCCAACGGTAGTAAATGAACATAGTTTTTACTAGTACATATTGTTATACCGCAAAAAAACGTCAAAAAATGGCATAATGCGTCATGTGACATCACATGTGGAAGTATAACAATGCTTAAATAAAGCAAGAATGATCGATATTCAGATGCTTTCCAATGGGAAAGACAATCTAGTCCTCTAACTGACCGATGAATTTCAGATGGCAATTTACATTCAGAAAGAAAATTAGAAACTGTTTCAATATCTTTGGCACACCATTTAGTTATGTACTTTCCAAAATTACCATTGCGCCAACCAACTAGTAACCGTTTCATTATGCCCAAGTCGACTAGATGCAAAGAATCTGCTACCGGGAAGTCTTCAACCATATCGATTCCTAATCGTAGTAAAGGTGAGTCTTTTTTATGGTGAGGTCCATACTTTTTGTCACGAAATTCTTGGTCAGTCCTCGGACGGCAGTTCATTTCAGGAAAAGTTACTGTATGGGATGTATGTGAATATTCTCCTACGGTCACACATTTTAAACATCCATGCTTTCCATTAAAATTGCATACACCTGAAAAATAAATTAATATACCATGATCAAAGTGACTTGTATTTATATTATTCATATTTATTCTCATAGTTCATTACTTAAGTGAAAGAAAAGTAGGAGCATTACTTAAGTGAATTGCAATCTTTTTATATATATGCATAATGATTTACTTAAATTCTATACTGTTTCAATTCTATTTATTACCTTTAATGTAAGCTCTCGCAGGAGAATCGCATATAAAACATCTTATTCCTATAGATACTTTACTCTTGATTTGTTCAACGTACATTCCATTTTTAATTAGGTTGTCAATTTCGTTTACAAAATCATTTAAATATTCGTCAATTTGCTTTGGTTTTCCAACACCAAAATAAATACCAATCACCAACGGTTCTATATCAGGTCTTTCAAATATAGTACATAAAATCGGCCAAAACTCTTTATTAGAACTATTAAATATTGGAAGACCGTCAAAATTGAAATTCAAATAAATTTTACTCGGAACGTCAACCCATTTTTCTAATATATTTTTTAAAGATTTAGATAGGCCGTTATGCCAATATTCACCTCCTTGAATCGGTTTGATTTGTATTTGCTTTACAGTACCTAAAATTGTTCTGGCATCGCATGGTAAAATTCCTGGAAATCTTAAGTTTATGATAGTAGCTAAATCATTCAATGCTACGTGAGCTATGTTTCTTTCTCTGGCCCAATTCTGTATTTGTTGGCGAAATAATAAATTTTTTTCATATTCACTTTCGCCGTCACTTGAACTGCTGCATGATAAAATGTCGTCATCAGTTGCAGAAGGTAAAGCTAATAAGTTACACCTGATATAACTATGATCATTCACAATATTTTCTACGGAACCCCTTTCATTAGATGTCGACGGTATTGATGCTTGACTGTAGGTGATGTGATCTGTTGCAATATCTCCATGTTCCTCGGCAGTAATTTCATTTTGTTGATAATTTGTAATATTTAAATATTCCTGTTCAATCTTTCTTCTAATAGCACCAAATCTTTTTCGCTTTTTCCACATATTTATAAAACAATCACAAAATACAGCATATACAAATGCACAATAATTCAAAATGGCGACTCTGTCACTTATACAGATTAAGGCTGTATTATAGGCGTCATTTATTTTAATTGCTGTTTATTACTCTCAAAGACAGAAATTAGACAGCTATCGTCTGTAAAAGGGTGTACAATTACACCATAAAAAGAAGCAGTTTGCCTACTTCATAATACAGAAATAAGATTTGAGGACCACCGTAATACAGCTCTAAGCTGTATTAAGTAAGTGACGGTATGCAAAATGCAGCTATTGTACAGCTTTCATACTAAAATGAGATTAAAGTGTTACAGGAAACTTAAAGCTGTACATGACAGTTATCATACACTGATTTAGAACTTTAAGCGTACTTTGACTCTTAATACAGAATTAATACAGTTAGAGCTGAATAATTACTCCTAAACCGACATTATAACACTATGATGTCTTTTCAACGTTCTTATAAAGCTGTAAAACAGTGTTAAGTGCTACATTGGCTGCTTTTTAGGTGTTCATTACGCTTGGTTGCTGCTTGGGAGGTCGATGAACCCCGCAGTGTTATTACCGATTTGACTCGAACGAAAGTCGCCGACACTTCGAATAATTCATCGTCGCAGTTTACGATTAGCGAGAAGAATAAACGTATTTACTGTGTCTATTGTAAACGTAGTGGTCATACGAGAGACGATTGTGCGCGTTTAAAAAGCAAAGTTGAAAGTAAAATTACCGAAAGTGAAAATAGAAGTGAAATAAAAAGTTCGGTTTCGTCCGAAATTAAGTGTTATGGGTGCGGTGCCGCGAACGTTATTCGTGCGAAATGTCCGAATTGTAATCCAGTTGCGAATTCGAAAAGTGCGTTTTATTCGTTTACATGTAAGCCTCAGTGTTCGTCACCGACCATCGCCTTAAAACGCCCGGGAGGCGTTAGCGCGAGTGAGCGCCCGCTTGCGCGCCCGACGCGCTCGCCGTCGCAGTCTTCGGCTTTCCCGCGCGGTGACAAGGTCACTGCAGTTGGCGATCGCGCTAACTTTTCAACCGCCGACGTCCAACGCGTTAACCGTGCGTCCGCCGGTTTGGTTTCAGGTAACCCTACGAGTGCCGTGGGTAATCATGTTGTTGAACTTTGTAATGCCAAAAATAATTATTCTAATGTTTGTTTAAATGATAATTCATATTATTTCGATAATAATTTAAATTTTTGCGAGAATAAAGTTAATGCCGAAAATTTTTGTATTAAAAATTCGAAATGTTCAAATACAAATTTTAAAAGTTATGATGTTAATTCTATGTGTGTCAACGTATGTAAATGTTCTGTTTCTTCGGGAAAATGTATATGTGTACCTTCTGTTTGTCAATTAAGTGATTTAAACGTTTCTTATAGACGACCAATCTTGAATATAAGTATATTAGGCGAGCGAGGTATCGCGTTAGTAGACTCTGCGGCGAAAAATTGTATCGCCGGTCACACGCTGCACGCTGTCCTAAAACGTAAAGGTCAAACGTTTATGCCGTCAACTAAAATTGTTAAACTTGCAGATGGTGTCAGTAGGGTTATGAAAGTACTTACCACTGTTGTTGAGGTGACACTTAAACATAAAACAATGAAAGTAACGTTTTTTATTTTTCCTGATTCAGAAACAAATGAAACACTTTTAGGTATCGGTTTTTTAACAAAATTTAATCTTTCCTTTGATTTTGGAAATTCTAACTGGAATTTTAGTGAGGATAATTGTGAAAAGTTTCAGTTACAATTTGAGGAAGCCCATTCCTCCCCCTATAATATTCACGTTACTTCTTTGAATATTCTTAGGGATGACGAGGCGACCTCTCTTAACCCTTTGCAACGCGAGGAGCTTGCCCGCCTCTTAACGGAAAATAAAGATATTTTTGAACCCGTCGGCGAGCCCACTCCTTTCACGGAGCATAGGATCGATACTGGGGATCACCCTCCGGTGGCTGTCCCGCCTTATCGTCTCGCACCGGCCAAGAAAGAAGTTATGAAGGCTGAGTTGCAGAAGATGGTGGAAGAAGGCATCATAGAGGAGTGTGAGTCGGCATGGGCATCTCCTGCCCTACTCGTCCCTAAAGCAAACGGTAAGGTCCGCTTTTGCGTTGATTATAGAAAACTCAATGAGGTGAGGTTACTAAGACAGATGTATACCCGATGCCCAGAGTGGACGAGTTAGTTCAATCAACCAAACGGAATTGCTTCATGAGCACGCTCGATATGCGCAGCGGATATTGGCAAGTGGCAGTTAATGCATCTGACAGACACAAAACTGCTTTTGTAACGCCGTTCGGTATTTATCGGGTTCTTCGCATGCCCTTCGGTTTAAAGAACGCGCCTTCAACATTTCAGAGGTTGATTGACAGGTTACGATCCGGTGCTTCGCTTCAAAATGTGACTCTTCTAGCTTACCAAGATGATTTGCTGGTAATTTCAGAGAGTTTTGAGCAGCACATCGCTGACCTGCGTGCAATCTTTGAAAGGCTTCGTTTGTTCAAACTTCGCGCAAATCGAGACAAATGTGTTTTTGCCCGTGAAGAAGTAAAATATTTGGGTCATGTTATTTCACAGGATGGAGTTTCGCCTGATGATAACAAGGTGCGTGCTGTATCGGAGATGAAACCTCCATCTACGCTGCGCCATTTGAGGACGTTTTTACAAACATGTGCTTGGTTTCGTAAATTTATTCCAGGTTTCTCTCAAGTCGCAGAACCATTAACACGACTAACCAGGAAGAATCAACCATGGCAATGGAAGTCGGAACAAAACGACGCCTTTGAGGAATTGAAAAAGAAACTTACCTCGGCGCCGATTTTAGTGCAGGCAGATTATTCGAAGCCGTTCATCCTTCGAACCGACGCTAGTAACTATGCGCTTGGTGCCGTCCTGTTACAGGGTGAAAAGAACAATGAAAAACCTATTGAATATGCGAGCAGACTATTGTCATCTGCTGAAAGAAATTATTCCACTACAGAAAGAGAAGCTTTAGCAGTTGTCTGGGCTGTGGAACGTTTTCGTGGTTATATTGAAGGACATCCTGTAGTTATAGGTACAGACCATCAGGCTCTTAAGTGGTTGTTGACACTGAAGTCGCCATCGGGCCGTCTTGTCAGATGGGCGCTCAAGCTGCAAGCTTTCGATCTTCGTTATGAATATACTCCCGGTAAATGCAATTCTGTCGCTGATACTCTCAGTCGTCCAAATTGTGATGAGGAGACTACGAAATCTTGTGGAATCTACTCAGTTAAAGTAGATTTACCTGCAAAAAGTCCCTCGGAGCTGCGTGAAGGACAGTTAACCGATCCAGAGTTGAAGAAAATTGTAGAAGACCTAGAAAGTATAGAAGAGATCAAAGCGCATCATTGGACTGGTCGAGGTTACCTAATGGAACAAGGAGTGTTGTTCCGCTACAACCCAGACACAGATAATGAAGAACCGCAGTTGGTGATTCCTGCTAGTCTTCGTGAAGAAATTTTACGTGAATGTCATGACGTACCAGGTGCAGGCCATCAAGGGATAGATCGCACCCATCATAAATTGTCGAATAGTTTTTATTTTCCAGGTATGCGTCGTATGGTCGCTGAGTATGTCAGGACCTGTGCAACCTGTCAGAGATACAAGCCTGCGAATACTAAGCCGTCTGGTCTCCTTCAAACACCGATTCTTAATCAAAGAGGTGAAGTCTTAGCAATAGATTTGTTCGGTCCGCTCCCGCAGGGCGAGCAGGGGGAGCGCTGGATATTACTTGTGGAAGATACTGCAACACGTTGGGTTGAGCTTTTCGCATTGCAGGAGGCCACATCCGAAGCGTGCGCTCGGGTGTTAATCGAAGAATACTTTATGAGATATGGTTTGCCACGTAGAGTCATCTCCGATAATGGCGTACAGTTCACAGCTGCCGTCATGCAGCAAATAATGTTCATCTTGGGTATCAAACAGGATCGTTTGCCTCTTTATCACCCAGAAGCAAACCCCGCCGAAAGGAAAAACAGAGATTTAAAGGTTCAGCTGGCACAGTTGGTCGATATCGAGCATTGTACTTGGCCATTACACTTGCCTACTGTTAGGTTTGCTATGAATTCTGCTGTTTGTCAAACTACTGGAGCAACTCCAGCCTATCTCATGTTTGCTAGAGAGCTTCGTTCACCTATTCAGGTTCAATATGACGTTAGAGCTATATTGAAAAAAGAAAATTTTGTTCCTCAAATTACACCATATTTAAGCAATTTCTTGGATAATTTAGTCTCAGTCCGAGATAGAGTAGAACAGCAGCAAGACAGGCGAAAAGAGTATGCTGACAGGGCGAGAAAGTTAGAGTCTTTCGAGGTTGGAGATCAGGTTCTTATCAAGTCCCACGTTCTTAGTAATACTGCCAAAACTTTGTCTGCTAAGTTTGTTCCGAGAAGGGATGGGCCGTATCGTGTCGTTAAGAAGACGAGTCCGACATCATATGTCGTAGCCCGGTTAAATGCTCCAGATGAGGTTTTGGGCAAGTTCCACGTTTCCGAACTTACGCGTTTCCATAATAAGGATGACTCGCCTCCTGATCCCATCATGCTTAAACGTAATAGAGGTAGACCTCGTAAAGATAAGCCTGTTGAAACTGTTAATTTACGAGTTCATGAACGAGGTCATTCTCTTGAACTCGAGGGGGAGAGTGTAGCGTGTGACGTTCCAAGACACGCGCGTTCTACTCGTGGCATAATGCCACGACGCTATGTTTAGTTCACTCGCTAGTTATACTTCCGCTTCCGCCCTCTCGCCTCGGTAGCGTTTGAGATTTCCGTTTCCGCCCTCTCGCTTCGAAGCGTCTGGGATTTTAAAACCAGTGTCCGGTTGAGCGGCAGATAGATGAGTCGCACGCGCCTAGCTCGCTTAATCACAGCCATTATTGTAATTTGTGCAATTTCAGTGACTTAATTGTATTACAAACGCTTGTTGCAATGTTGATTAAACTTTTTTTGAAGTAAATTCCATCATCTTTTGTGATATAACCAGAACCCCGGGTCACACGCGATAATTATGGCGCTCGCGCTAGAGACCGCAGCCACTAACACTAACGCAGGTGGCGCATTAGCATAACAAGTGTTGGGGCTGGCAGAAAATAAACGAATCAAGTGAAAGAGCTAAAGCGCTATTCGTTCGTTGGGTGCGCGCTTTAATTAATACGATTAATACTCTCTCCATCGACCTAATGACACCGATGGGCGACGATAAAAAGAAGTTTTCCAATCATATCAAACTATAGGTATGTTCCGTAAATTAGGTACGGATAGCGCTGGCCCATTGCTCGCAGTGACCAGAGAGAAGGTACGAGAAATTCGTTCCGTTATAACTTTCAGTATACCTACTGAAAGAAAGAAAGAGAGAAAGTTAAAAAGAAAGATTTATATGAGCAAAACGACATAACACAAGTTAATACACAGACGAAAATTATTAAACAGTAATAAACTAAAACTAAACTTCTTGAAATGATTGTAATTATGTTATTTTTTCACTATTTCCATAGATTTTGGGCGATGCCCCATCGTAACAAGTAGTACCTAGCAGTGGCGAAGGTACCATAGAAGCCGATTCCCACCGGCTTCCCTTCAGAAGTTGGGAACACAACCACTCTCTCTACCGTAATTTAGAAATGGCACAATCAGTAATTTTTGTAGGAAGTATTTCAGTAGAATCTACTGAAAGTAAGTGAAAGTATTTCAGTAGAATCTACTGAAATACTACAAAAATTATCTCTACTGAGTAGGAAACATTACAAAACGCCTAAACTATCAACAAAATTTGCTCTTCAACAACAAATTGTCATAAAATAAGCCGCTGGCGCGATCGGCTTTTTAGCGGTTAAACTTCCATACAAAATAATGCCGTGACGTCACATCAAGGTCGCAGGCAGCCGGCTAAAGTAGCAACTATGGCAAGCCGCTGCAAATCGAGTTACTCCCTCCTTCTCGCTCACGCGTACGCATTTTCTATTGCTGTCTCATCAAATATCCTGATTGGTCCTAGAAATTCGAAACGAAGCGGACATTCTGTGTTGACTGTTTACAGACAACTTGAATTTATGACGAAAAAAATGAAAATTTATAGGTATTTGAATTTATTAGTTAGTGTCACGTATTAGAATTTATTACTTGGTATTAAATAGTGATTAGTATTATAATTGGTTTGTTTTTGTTGTGTGTAATGATAGTGAAAGCAGTTACGCAGACGTACGTTGAAATTAGGTGTTTGCGGTAAGTAAATAGTTTAATAAGTTGAAATTACTATTAATATTTATAGTAGGTACCAAATAGATTTCCGGGTTGCCTCTCTCAATATTTCACCCTTCGCCACTGGTACCTAGTATTTTATTAAATAAAGTCTAATAAATAAAAACAGGCGCAATACCAGAATATAACCAAGGCAGTTGTATGAAAACTAGCCCTAATACACGCACCTTAAGTACCTAATAATAACAGTTTAAAATAGTACATTGTTATCCTAGGGGTGAAAGTAACTACGCTCAGGCGCCAAACCCCGTCTCGGGACTAAATAAGTCTTTCTCCCGAGAATAACACTGTGCTTTTCATTACGAATGCAAGGAAAGTCAAAATAAAAATAGGAATTAGCTAAAGAAAAAATGAGTGAAGATCGGATAGTCGCTTGACGCTTTCCCACCTGTTTCTTTTTCTTTGGCCGGCTAGCTATTCAGCCAGTATTTTTTATTTACATTGTGGCGACCTAAAAAAAATATTTTCTTTAATTATTAAGTATTAATTAAAGGAAATAAAAAAATATAAATAGGATTTAGCTTAAGAAAAAGTGAGTGAATTTTATTTTAATTAATACCTACTTAAACTTTACGTTATTTCAATTTTACATCGCGCTGGCTGTATAGAAAGTTGAAACATGGTTCAATAGAAATGTGAAAATAGACCTAGTTTTTTTTTAATAATTTGACAGTTGTCAGTTGAAAGCGATTCTCCCTAGGGCTGAAAAGGGTTACTTTCAAACCGCTTCTCAGGCAACTTCAGACCTACTTTCCGAGTATGAGTAATGAAAATGACATTTGTTATGTCTCCCTGCTCAAAATGGACCTTGACTCAGCGCACTCAGCATTATGTCGTGAGTGCCCCACACTCTCGACGCTGGTTTTCAGTCAAGATCACTGACGCATGTTAACCACGCAAGACGAACAGCGCACACAAATCGTACACACTATACCTAGTAACATCAGACGAAACAACTTCTTATTTCGTCTGAACAACTAACAAACTAATAAAATGGTAGATACCTACTAATAATACTAATAATAACGACACACAATATGATACCTACATTATCGACTGTTTAACTATGTAGTTCGACACATTACGATACGGTGCGAAATATTCGTCACGGCTCAGCTCGTTATTATCCTACTAAAGTATCTCCACACATAAATAAAACATACAAAAGATAATACTTAATAAATATCTCCACACATAAAATACCTAGACACAGATATTATAATACTTAAAATACCAATAGGCAGTTATCCCGACAGCTGGGATTGAGGATACTGAGATGGTAAAAGTGTTAGTTATAGGGCGACAGAGGACTTTTGTAAAGCTAGCAGGATACCTCTCAGCTTACGCTGAAAGTTATAATATTATATCTACTAGGTGCATCCCGCACAGGAGGTGGAAGATCATTCCAGCACTTAGACGCTGCAAACCTGAAACTTCCTCGAAACGCTGCGGAGCGATGAGTCGGGAGGAGAGTCACCAGCACCACCTTGTCTGTCTGTTTGTATTGTCTAAAATACCATTTTAATTTTGAGTCATCCGCAGCCACATTTGCTCGACGGTAGGTAGTTGATTATATAGTACATATAGATCTAGGTACCTATTATTTAACAAAGATAATAAGACAGTCATCTCCAGCGTTTTTGTACTTGTCCCCCTATGTTGATTTATTACATCAGGCTGTATTGGAAATCCCAATTTGGGATTTGGGGCATCTTCCTCTTTCTTTTGGAAGGGAGACGTCATTTCATTAAGCAAAAAAATAAACTGTTAAAATAGTTTTTTTAGAAAGGTAATGTATTTAGTGTAACTTGCGATATGTAGGCGTCAAATACGAAGTTGTAGGTAAAATAGGGTCAGCGGAATTTAATCCAGTTCTTCTTCAATTTCGTTTTTCAAGACCACTCCTTCGAGTAGAGAGGAGTCCGGCGGCATCCATTCACAGCTCGTGTCTTCGGACGAACACACCTGCGCAATGATGGTTTGTGAGTTAATTTGTTAACATTAACAAGTAGGTACCTACCTCTTGACTGCAAAAGAAAAATGTTCATGTTATCGATCGAAGAAACTCGTCGTATTTATTTGTAAGCAAGCTGCAAGCGTTTACGCGTTTGGGCTAAATCCTAGGGGTTACATTGTAGGTATCTAACTATTAATAAACTGTGAAGATCCCCGTTACGTATTGTATGTTGGTTATTTGAACTGATTTTGAAAATAATTTATGGCTGGTCAGTGGTTGAGATGCTTATACCTACCTATCAGAAATGTTTATTATAGTCGTAGATATAATCGTAAAAGGTATAATACGCACTTGACATTTGCACGAGGCGGCTTCGATGTAATGGTACATTTCGGTTCCGGGTTCCACTCCAGGGTCGCAGTATCTCAGCTTGGCGGAGGCGTGCCTCCTCTCGCCATGCGTGCACACTTGGTGATGGGATTCCTTGTAGGGGAACTGCCAGTCTGATATCTACGAATAATCACAACCAAAGGTAGGTACTTAAAGTACCTATCTATATGATATATGAGAATGATGGCAAATCAAGTTTTCGTTGGGCGTTGGGTATATGGCTGGCAATACGATTATATGAAGAAATGTTCCAATCCAATTTATATTAAAACCTCTCGAAAATACAGTAGGTACAGTAAGCTTGTAAGTTAGCGTGATGGAAATAATAAGTATTTGGGTTCAAAGAGTGAAACTTTGGGAGAACGTTTTAGCTTAACCCGTATACCTAGTTTTCAATTACGAACAAATTATTATTTTTAAGTAGCGACAATAGATAGATAGATAACTCTTTATTGTACACCAAACAAAAAAAAGTTTTTTTTTAATTAACTTAATAGGTATACAAAAGCCCGTCCTATCGCTAAAAGCGATTTCTCCCAGGCAACCTTTCCTATGGGACCAATAATTGTAAGAAAGTATTACTGGCAGGTGTGTGTTAAACCTCATAAGTGAGACAGTAGCCCCAGCATGACATGATCTTGACGTCGTCCCAGCATCGCCTGCCGTTGAGGTCGGTCTGCTGCGCCCTGTGCGTGTAGCGCCGTGGCCGGCAGCGGACGCTCGATGCCGCGCTGGGACCAATCAGGGACCAGCACAGCACCACCGCCGCCAACACACACAAACTCGATCTTTTGTACAACACCATTTCACCACCGTATTACTAGAAATGTATAAAACAATGCAAAATTTGAATAAAAATCAAAATATTTAATTTGTGAAGAAAATCTTAAAATGTTTCTATCCTTAACCTTCTCGTAAGGTGGTTCCGGTCAGTGTGACAATGTTTAGCCCTAAATGATGTTCTTATAAAGAGACGAATATAGGAGACGTCATAACATTTCTCACGGATCAGTTAACGTCACAATGGTGTTCAAACCATTACCTCCACGATTGCGCCGTTACACTCGGAGTAAAAGTAGAAAGAGGACACTTGGTTCGCAGAATACATTTGAATATTTGAATTTTACAGAGGACAACCAAGAACGTTACGTAGCTGTAACTACCCTGTGAAATAATTAGGAATGTTTACACGTACTACTCGTTGGTAGGTAGACAACATGTTAATGGATGTACCTACCTACCTAGATTCAAGATTGTATATTATAGTGCAACGGTCCAATGAGCTGGTGTTTTCAGCGGACCCGTGAATTCCGGATTTTCTCAAGAAGAAAAGTACTTAAACCTACTCTACATTTTTCCAGGACATACGTACCTACCCTATGTGCGTTTTCAGAACTTTAAGTACCTAATTAAGTAAATATCAATATCACAAATCCACTTAGGCGTTATGGTGCTATGTGGTGAAAAAACACACACCGATACAATTTTTCGTGTGTCCCCATAATTAATTGATGTCGTTATAATATTGCGATGCAGCTAAGATATGTACCAAACCTGCGTCATGTGGGTTTACCAAAAAAAGCTTTTTAAAGATAAAAATATCGGTGACATAACATGGATGATATTTATGGATAAACAAGTAAAAGAGCTTAGTAAATAACGAGATTTAAACTCGACCCAAAAAAGTCATTAAAAGCGGTGGCGCAGAACAAATTACCTCATTTAGTGAAGGTTCGTCGTGTCGCCTTTGGGACTTGGGAGTCTCCTCGCCCGGTGGCGGGAGCGGCGCGCGCCGCGGTTCGGCCAAGTCAACATTCGACTAATTGCATCGCGCTTGCCGCTCCTTATTCTTGAGTCATTAAATAAATCAGATTAAGTAGGTAGGTAGTTACCAAATCCCATAATTATAGTTAACGGAAATAAAGTTTAAAGCTGGATTTTTGGTAAGGAATATAAATATACGATATAACCTATACGTACCTACCCTGTGACTTGAAAGCTCGGTGGTTCGAGAAATGAGTCCTTTTTCTGTAGTAAGTAATGTAGAGATGATCTCGACACGTTTCTGATGGAATGGCGGGCTGAAATGTAATGTAAATGTAACGCGTACGTGGAAGGATCGAAGAGAGACATTTACCTACTCCATGCTGGGGCTCTTTGATTAGACTTTCAGTTACATAATTTATACGTTGCAAGGAACTTAATGTAAGGGAAAAGATGTGCTATATATTTTGAAAAAGTCCAGTTTCTATAGGTCGGCTCGGCTATCGGCTGTAGGTCTTGTACCTATATAACATGGAAAACGGGTGGCACACACAAAATAGAATACGCACACTTGATTTGAATCTCAGGGGACTATCACGACATCGGAATGTCCATTGTTATTTGACTGTAGGTAAATATCTACGGTAGGTAAGTAAGGGCAAAACATTGCAATATTTACTTCGATATATGGTTATATCTAACTAGCCGTCCCCCACGATGTCACCCACGGTATTTTCGGAGATCCCGTGGAATTTCGGGATAAAAGTACCCTAGTATGTCACTCAGGACTATCCTAGCTTCCTTTAAGTGAAAGAATTTTCAAAATCGGTTCAGTAGATTCAGAGATTACCCCCTACAACCATAACGTCACAAACTCATCAAACTCACAATTCACAAACTTTACCTCTTTATAATATTAGTATGGAGTATAGATATAATACCATATAGAAAGTAATGATACTTTAGTATCATTGATAGAAACCGTAATACAGGTGGAAACAATGATAAAACTGACCTAATTAATTCATGTCAACATGAAACTTACACGAAATAGGTATCAGTAAGTTTGTCTATCACGCATTTGGAACTTACGGAAAAATTGCAGCAATAGTAGGTAAAGATGATTTTCAATTAATGCTACTTTTAATTATTTTCTACTTTGCAGCAACGTTCTTTACACATTGCTCGGACTGTGCATGTTTTTATTTGCAATTTACATACATAGACATACTCCGAAGACATAGACACTCTCGATCTTCAGCAATATTGTTACAACTATAGCTGTTTCCCGCGGCAACCGTTGGTAATATGGGGGTTTCCGCGGGAATTCCGGGATAAAAAGTACCTACCTTATGTCCTCCAGTCCTCCTTTATACCCCTGACAACGCAAATTTTCGTGATGATCCGTTAAGCCGTTAAGGCATGAAAGCGTATCAAACAAACAAACAAGCAAACCCATTTTCGCATTTATAATAGTAAGGATTTTTGCTTGTTTACTGGGATCATAAAAACTTAGTATTTATACTTTTTACACGTCCTCCCTTCGATTTCTTTATAAATGAAATATTCTAAAAAGATATGATTTTTTATAGCGAGTTTCGTTATCGTTAGTGGTCGGTCAAGAATCATCCCACCAAAAACATTTTTATGTGAAATGTTGCCAAGGCGAGACCATATCTACGACTCGCACTGTCAATTAACAAAAAAATTAAAACCGACTTCCAAAAACACAAAACTAAAAATCTAAAAATAAAAAGCTAAAAATAACAACATACCGATTTAATCCAAAAGACAAAAACACACGTAATATTATTATTGGTTTGTCTTTCCACTAATCGGTTTGAATTCGGTGACAAGCCCGCTGGTGTCTGCCCACTTGGGTTGTCCAGTTCACAAAAACCTGGTGGCGGGAGTCGACTTAGCCCATCTACCCCCTCCATATTTGGCTTGTCACCGACTTAATACCGATTAGTGGTAGCACAAACCAATAATAATATTACGTGTGTTTTTGTCTTTTGGATTAAATCGGTATGTTGTTATTTTTAGCTTTTTATTTTTAGATTTTTAGTTTTGTGTTTTTGGAAGTCGGTTTTAATTTTTTTGTTAAAAATTTGTTTATTTCTCGCTTTTAAGTGACTTAGTTCGTAATTTCTCTAAGTTACAATAGCCTAATGTCAACTGCTCATCACCTTTTACAAAATATTGCTTTTCCCGACGCAGGGACGTTAATTGTTGAGGAGTTCTCCTGGTACATCATCATCAGTTCCACTTCACCATATACATTGTGACGAGCATAAATTGTTTAGAAACCATATTAAAGTTAACGAATCGGAATCTGTGAAATACCTATTATTTAGTAGTTCTGATGACCATATGTGGTCTTCATCATCATCAGTTCCACTTCTTCAAATTTTACTTTCCGAAAGCAAATAAACGATTTACTATAAAAAATCCAAAAATCGCTATAGGTGTACCTATAATTTTTGAAGAGTTCCCTTGATTTCTCCAAGATCCCATCATCAGATATTGACTTGGTGACAATGGAATCAATTTGGGAGTATCCCCTTTTAAACAAAAAAAAAAAACAATTTTCGAAATCGCTCCAATCGGAATCCGTGAAATACGTATTGTTGTTGAGTAGTTCCGATGACCATCTGTGGTCTTCATCATCAGTTCCACTTCTTCGAATTTTGCTTTTCAAAAGCAAATGAACAATTTACTATAAAAAATACCAAAATCGCTATGGGTGTGCCTATAATTTTTGAAGAGTTCCCTCGATTTCTCCAAGATCCAATTGGGAGTATACCCTTTCAAACAAAAAAAGAATTTTTCAAATCGGTCTAACCGTCTTCGAGTAATCGGTGAACATACATACAAAAAAAAAAACATACAATCGAACACAGAACCTACTCCTTTTTGGAAGTCGGTTAAAAAGTTATCATCATGTATAGAGCCAAGCTCGTACACGCCCTAACTCTACAAGGCCTAACTTCACAAACTCTAAACCTAAGTCAAAATATGTGGCTTGGCCATTTCGGTACATTCACGTGGGCGTAAGGTGAAAAATTTATACACTGTTCATAAATTTTCTGTTATTTACAATAGTTCTACAACAAGAACGTAACGGCGCGTGTAGAGTTAGAAGCTTGGCTCTACATGAAATCTAAAATTTTTTTGACAGTGAGCTGTGCGATATAGTATATGGTCTCATCTTGGTAACATTTTACATGAAAATGTTTTTGGTAGGTATAATTTTCACTGTAGATATAGATCATGAGTCATTAGCTCACTTGAGGTATACGCAGCCGGCCCGTTCGTCATTATTTTGTTGCAATTTAAGAGCATTGTACGCTCCATATTAGCGAGCGCCCTGAGTAGCCTTACTTGTATTTGAATTGTACAATGTAGGTACTTACTTATAGCTAAATTTGTATCAACAACGGCTTATTGTTAACAGAAGCATAATAAATTATACAGATATACAAAGGTATTTGTACTTTACAAGTCATTACTCTTGTAGGTACATTATGAATAGGTATCTACTTAAGTTTGGATAGAAGAAATTAATTTTGGCTGAGCTGTTGTTCCTCGCGATTACACCTGCGCTGCGTTGATTTCGAAGGTCCCGCGATATTATGTTGACAAAATATAAAATTCCGAATCCGGTAGAACTGTCAAACTCGTAGAAGTATAAGAGGATGTACCAAATACAGTGAGACTGTTTTAATTTGTTGCACGCTGTCATGCTTTCTATGAGTCCATAATTTGTTTGGACACGAATGGAATAGGTACAAGTGCCTACCGTGTACCATCATCTGTTTACAAGACTAGGTACATTGTAATTTTGTCCACTGAAATTTCAAACTTTCACCAAAGTTGTAATTACAATGGACAAAATTTCAATGTATGGACCCCGGCTTCTACATGAACTGAGTTTTCGTGGTTGCCTTGCATTTAGTATAATATACATATAAAACAACATAGGTTTTGTATTATCGCAATCGGTTCACGGAAAAAAGAGTTATTACAATTTGGTATAAAATGTAGGTACCTATATTAGTTGTGACTCCAAGCACTACGAGGGCAATCGCTAATGTTAAATAATTTTATTCGTAGGTATCTACCTAAATATTTCCGTGTAACGGATTTTTAAATGTTTGTATACGTTTTGTTAATTTTTTTGGTTTATCAAAGGCGGTTACGAACGTGCTACGTAGGTCCGCCGTCCGAACTACGAAAATCAGAGTTTCCGAGAGCCGGCAGTCTACGTAATTCTTTACTCCGTTGAAAGCTCCCGGTAAAGCTACACGTGCATTGAATAAACTTAGTTACCTAATACCTACCATAAACTTCGTACCTATTTGTAGTGCTAATAAACATACCTATATATTAGGAGTTCATCGAAATAAGCATAATAATTTAGTAAAAAGCAATAGAATTTACATCATTTGATAGGTACCTAGGTACCTACTGTTCAAGCGGAAACTATACTGAACAGCTATTAAATTGGTGAATTTTGTAGTGAAAACTTCGGATTATTGTAAAGCGGTGAGTTCTATGAGTTTAATTTTTGTACAACCGTGGACGACCGTTGAATACTTCAGCATCATCATCATCCCACTGTTAGCAGTAGGCTGGAAAAAATTATGACTCACAAAAGATGAAAGGCGGCCTGGGAAAAATTTGAACTCTAAGTGCGTGCCCGCACAAAACTATACACTATACAGGATCTAAAGTTAAACGAGTTACGTATTGAAGGAGGGTATTCAGTATTCGATTATGATCTCCAATAACTTAAAATAAGGTAGGTAAAATAAATTGTTTTTAATGAAATTCAGTGCGCAAGTTGCCGATGCCGCTGAAGGATCATACTCTGAGGTACATTTAATGTCCCTTTCCTCTGTACCGCCGTCAAGCTGTTTTTATTTAAGACTAGCTATTCCCCGCGTTAATTTCTACGATCCCGTGGATATTTCGAGATGAAAGTACCTACTAGCCTATATTTTTTAGTATGCATAATTTGATGTAGTTTGACCCGCGGTAATTTCAGAGTTCCCATGGAAATTCCGGGATAAAAAGCACCCTATGCCCTTTTCTGTACCACTGAAAACGATAAGGCATGAAAGCCTAACAAACAAACAAACTCACTTTCGCATTTAGGTAAGGAATTAAGGATTTTCTGGACGATTTTGCGCGAATGTTGGCATTCGAAACACGAAAACTGCCCCCCTAGCTAAATTGACATTCTGCAATCGTCAACGTATCCTATACGTTTTCACGTGGTCACAAAAGTACAGTTTTGATTGGCTGACCAAGTGACATGACGATTCGTTACTTAGTTTTATGCGTTGTAGAATGTCAATTTGGCTATAGGAGCTGTTTAGAAGAGGTATCTATAAGCCCTGCTAGGCTGCTAGCTACTATGCTAAAACATGTCAAACATAAAACGTGTTTGTTTCTGCATGGTGCTTGAAACGACGACGGACAGACATGGCTAAACTTAGGTGTATTGTACTGAAATCTGATATTTTAGTGATGTAGCGTAAAATTTGCGGAACGTGCTAAGGCCATGCAGCACTAACTTTGTGTTTCCATAATATCCACAAGGACATTGATTTTTATAGAATTTCGTACCTACCTATACTTATGACTACTTGTAACATAGTATAAGACCTATGTACTACAACAATAGGTACTATTAAACAATCTAATTAATTATTTTGTTGATACTTTATTCTTATTTTAAAGGTATTTTAATTTTATTAACTAAGTAGCTAACTAAGTAGCTAAACTCTCCATATAAAAAGAATATTATTTTCTACTCTTTAGTTCGACTAGCTACGAAAGCGTGTTTTTAACTATTTATTTATTTTATTAAATAGCTGTTGCTCATTTTTCACCAGTGTGAATGCCGCGATTTACATACCTAATGTTCGAAATTGAGAACGGGTGCAGTAGAGATCAATCCTTAGACTGAAGATATGGGACATCACTTCAACCAATGCAGCGCTACATGTGATGTACTCGCTTGTTTACTGTTATTAGGTAAGCGGAATGCCATAAGTACTATGCTTACCATGCTTACAGATTTAATACATAGGTATATGAATATGAGGGTGTAATTTTTTCAATAAGGGCGAGCCCTCAAAAATTCACCTTTACCCTATGATCATAAAAATGTAAATGAAACAAAACAAAACCTTAAATAAAACGTGAGTTTACGTAGGTAATCACCAATATGATTTGTCGACTCACCAGCGTCAATAAAAGGAAAGAGCTGGTTGAACATGGAGTAAGATTCATCCTGGTGAATCAGCAAGTTGCATGCTTAATTTTCGTGAATACTTTCTTTTACGATAATAACGTAAAAATTTAATGTTATGTTTCCTTAGATATTTGAGAAGTGAATCGTTGCCTACCTACGTCCCTATTTTGCACTAAAAATTATTTTGATGTTAGGTTTTACAACGTCTCTCGAGCTGCTGGAGCTGCACGTGCCACCCAACGTGCCGCTGGGAAGCCGCGCCCAGCTGTCGTGCCGCTGGCAGCTGGGCCCCGCGGACGTGCTCTACTCAGTCAAGTGGTACAAGGACGGGCGCGAGTTCTTCCGCCACGTGCCGCGCGACGTGCAGCAGACGCGGCGGTTCCCGCTGCCGGGAGTCGACGTCGCGGTACGTACCTACGTATGTACCTCACGAGTCACGAGTCACGCGACACGACGACGCGACGCGCGACGTGCCGCTGCGCTGTCAGCATGCAATGTAATGAAACGAGTTTTATTTGGACTAATATAATGTGTAATTTTAATTATTTATGTTGGCTAACAACAAGCAATAAATCTATCTAGCTATCCAGCGGGGTAATGCCGCCAGTCTTTTGGGCACGCTTCCAGCTGTGGAGGACCTAGGTCAAATTTTTTATTTGTAAATATAGTTTTTTTTTAAGTTTTCCATAAATAAATAAATTGTATTCAAACTGAAATACTTAATAATTTTGGTTTTGGGGGTTCCCTCAAGAATGTTTTAAAAAACAAGTAGAAAGGTACATTAATATTACACCTATTCAAGAACGCGAGCGAGAAGTACAGGTACTATTTTTAAAATTAACATATTTTGTCATTTTACGCATTTTATTTTGATGACTTTGTGAAACTTTGGTGAACTCTAATAATATTATTATGCCACTTCACACCTCACACATCTACTTGATCCCACACTAAACTATAAGCTTGTGCCGTGTAAACCAAGCAAACGTGGTAGGTATATACCTACACATATTATTACATATAAATTATACTATAGATATATATTATAGGTAATAGGTAAAGTTTTAATTTATACGTACCTACTTAGGTATTTATCAAAAGTTGGCTACGCCCATGGGTCTTACAGGAATGTGAGCCAACTGGCGCGCGGTTGGTGCTGTCACCAGCGGTACTTGCGACAAGCGGTCGCTACCGCTGCGAGGTGTCCGGGGAGCGGCCGCTGTTCCCCACCGTGTCCGACCACGCTGATTTGACCGTAGTTAGTTAGTACTGCAGATAATAACATACAGGATGTTGCAGAAAGGTTTAGTCATATTATACGATCGTGTATAGTGTATACTGTAAATGTTAATGGTACAGAATGATTGGAAATTAGTGGCATTGCTGATACGAATAAATAATGCAAGTCAAAATTTTATCAATTTACTCTTGTTATCTATATTCTATACCATCAACTGCAGTACACGAACGTTTCATATGACTACATCTTTCTGTAACATTCTGTAGGTATATTGTGTCTACTAGTTGTTCCTCACGGATAGTATTATATTATTATATATTATATATTATTTTATATATATATATTATATCATACCTAGTTCGGCAACAGATGCTACTTTTCAATGTAACTTGGAAATAAATAAATTATTATTATTATTATTATTATTATTATCTGTGCCCACGGAAATTCCTGGATCAAGGTACCCTACGTCCCTTTCTGTACCCTTGACAATATGTACCTATGAAAGATTTCATGATGATCGGTTAAGTACCTAGTTAAGCCGTGAGTACGAAGTCGGCATTAAATTTTTGTTTCAAATATGTTTTTTACATTTATTAAATAACAGCTAAATAGGGTATTCTATTTTGGTGACAGTTGTCCCGGACCACGGTCCCGTGCTGTCCGGTTTCCGTGCCCGCTATCGGATCGGCGACCGCGTGCGTGTGAACTGCACGTCGGGGCGCTCCCGGCCCGCGACGCGGCTGGCGTGGTACGTGAACGGCGAGCCGGCGCCGCCCGCCGCGCTGCAGCCGGCGCACACGCGCACGCACCACGACGGCCTGCTCACGACCACGCTGCAGCTCAACTTCACGGTTACACAGCAACGTTTCAGACAAAACCGTCTTATAGTCAAGGTAGGTACTCTATCTATTGTTCTCTTATACCTAACCAACGAACCACAGAATGCACACGTACGTACTGCCCCCAGACAAGTTGACAATCTATAGGTAAACGTTAACGCATAGAAAACTAACAAATTAATATCTTTTGATAAAATTTTTCAAGCAGGTTAGTAGGTACCTACTTTCATTGCATTGTTTGTTTCAGTGCCTGGCCACACTTGGAAACGTTTACTGGAGGAGCAATGAAGAGAGCGCTCTCCAAGCTTACCGTAAACTTTATGACAACTCAAACGGAATGAGAAGTTCTGAGAGCACTCCTAGCATTCGGGCGGATCGAGTACACGTCAACCTGTCGCCAGCCGTCAGCCTTTCGCATACAATTTTTGTTTCACTCGTAATCTTTTTATGTAAAAGTCACTTATAGAATTTACATTTCCCTACATGCTGTACCTACATAATATCTTTAAGTAAATTATAGCGTTCTTGAATAAAATCCTTCGTATCTTCTTTCATAGTACCTACGTATAAAATGAAGTCGCTTCCGCTGTCTATTTGCGATAAACTCAAAAACTACTAAACGGATTTTCATGTGGTTTTCACCAATTGATAGTGATTCCAGAGGATATAGGATAGGATAGTGTAACTACAAAATTTCTATAAATAAATAAATAAAACTACCACGGGTGAAACCGCGGGGAAAGCTAGTTTTAGGCATAAATTATGGAATCATGTATTGAGTGTTAGTAAAGAAAAATGCTCAAAGTATAGGTATTAGGTACCTAGTTATCCTAAACGCTGTGCCTCTGGCCGCTGCCGGCCGATCCGGCTATTGGAACGGTTGCCGAAGCCGGCTAGTGGAAGTTAAACAAAAGGCTGTGCTTCTGCTGACGGAGCACGAGCCGCTTCCGTATATATGGTGGTCGAATATGGTGACATCTAAGATGATGATCGCATCGCCGGCCGCTGCCGCGGCACGCTCGCTACGCTCGCTCGACTCGTGTGACTTGGTCACCAGTACCATAGATAATATAATTACTAAAACGTTTTTTTTTCATGATCTCCGGCAACCGTCCCAAAATTTTATGGGCGCCGGCTCCGGCAGTGGAGGCACGCCTATCCCAAAATCCATGCGAAAGATCGAGCAAAATTTAATTTAATTCATTCATTTATACCTACCTATACTAAGGTCGTATTTCTTAATGGTCTCAAAAATTCTATAACTGGCTGCGTTACTTAAAAAAAAATAAGGACAAATTCAACATCATAACATTCCATCTGCCTCTATTGTAAATGTAGTGGTTAAATACTCTTTGATTATAATTTATCTATCCTTTGTATAGCTATCTAGATGACGTTACTAGACGGAAACGTAGCGTAGTTTAGAATATTGCGTAATTTTAATTTTATCTGTTATTTTAATTTAATTTTTAAAAATCCCAAAAAAAAACTGCTTATTTATATAAGTACCTATATCTATTTATTAATACGTGACTAGGTACTTATTTGCAATTTCCTGATGCCTATAGCTGAATTCTCACCAAATAATCAGTAATGAGCGAAATGTTGTTTGAAGAAGTCAAGAATATTATAAATTCGAATCAAACTTTGATGGTCGATCCAGAGAAGAATAAAATTATAAATTCTCCTGAAAGCTTTGAAGGTAAGTACCTACCTAGCGTTACCTATCTACATTGATATCTACAAAAATGATTAATTTTTGTGCGTAGATAAGTAAGTAAGTATAAGATAAAATTCGTGATGGAAAAATAAAGGGTACTGAGCTGAGCTAAACAAAATGAGCTTGTTTGTTTGGTTGAATGCGCTAATCTCAGGAACTTATAGTTCGAGTAAAAAAAATATTTTTAAGTTGGTTAGTCCATTTATCGAGGAAGGCTGTAGGCTATATTACACGCTACGACCAATAGGAGCGGAACATCAAATTAACGCCGGTGAAACCGCGGGGCACAGTTATAGTTTAAAATAAATAGTAAAATCTACCTAATTTCCTAATAATCCTCAAACCTACCTAAGTAATTTAAAATTAATGAGGATGATGGAGGCCTTGGTTTGTTCTTCAAAGCACTAATTGAAGTAGGTACCTACATAATATTAATTTTGTTCTACATTGTTAGAGCTAGATAGTAGATAACTCTTTCTAAGCTGAATAAAAGGTATCTAGGTACGTTACATACTAATGGCACCTTTATTAGGTACCTACCAAATTATGGTGTTACGGTGTATGCTTTGTTTGTCGTTCTATTGAATAAATACATAAATCCATGGGAAGAATCTGCGTACAATGAAACGTTTAATAGTTCTATCTTTATCTGACTAACCACAGAAAATAGCATGCTATTTCGCTTTCCATTCCTGATTCCACTGCTTTCGTCTTTCAAGTTTCAATGTCAAAACTTGTAAACATCAATCGAACGACCAAGGCATTCCGTAAAATAAAACATTACACAATTGTGTACAATTTATAACTAGGAAATGCGCAGTTTATTTATGTAGTGTACTGGATTTACGTAATTTCGTCTGCTAATACATAATACCTACTTAGTCATAATAATTAATAATTAAATCGTTGAGATACGAGGTGTATTGACTGTATTTCTTGATCAATAGTAGGTAACAAATAAACAGTTGTGTTTGCCTACATTGATTGTAAATATTAAATGATTTTAACAAAATGTCACAAAGAGCGCATATAAAATCGAAAATAAAAGTGTGCAACAAATCTGTTTTTCATCTTCAAGACAAGAAGGCAGTTGATGATGAGCTGTCGATTAATTTGATCAAATCGGCCAAGAGGAGCGGTCAATTGAGCCTTTGCAATAGGGGTCTTGGAGCAGGTTGGTATCAGCTGTATATTATCTGTTCGGTATCTTTTTGCTTTGATGATTGTATCAAATAATCGTTATAAAATTCACTAATTGACTGCTTACTATGCTTCAAATATTTTTAACAATAATCAAATTATGTGAGTAATAAAAACCTAATGTTATTATTATTGCCAATAATTTTTATATTATTTATGATTAGTTCCCGATAATGTATGGAAAATTAATGAATTGGTGTTGGAAGAGACCAAAGTGGTTGACTTTGCTAGATCGGACCTGAACAACTGGTGGAACAGTGAACCACTTAAAACCCTTGACATTAGCTCCAATGCAATTAAAACCTTATCACCCGATATTAAGCTTCTACAATCCCTTGTTACTCTCAAGGTAAGCGACATATTGTTTTACTTGAATCTTAACTCTTCCTGTGATAGCTACATGTAGGGTTATTCTCCTTTAACTATTTACTATTGTAGATTTAACTATTTTAATAATACAAATCAACACAAGCTAATTACTAAACAAGGCTGGGTAAACATTATATTAGGAGTCTCTTCCATTACATGTACTTTAAAATATTGTTTGTTTTAGCTTCATGATAATGCATTAAGCAGTTTGCCTCCAGAAATTGGTGAGCTTAAAAATCTCACAAACTTAAGTCTGTATCATAATAAATTGGCAAAACTGCCCAAAGAGTTCTATAAGTTGACGGAATTGCGTTGGTTCAGTTTAGCTCACAATGAAATCGAAAAAATTGAACCTGACTTTGGAGACTTTGTTATGTTGAATTTTTTGGTGAGCACAAGTTCACAGTGAAGTTAAAATTAGTATTTGTATCTTGCCTGCTGATTTAAATTTCACTTTAATTTCCAGGATTTATCTTTCAACAAAATTAGAATTTTGCCACCTGGTATGGGATATCTGGTCCGATTAGTTGAGTTAAACTTATCAAACAATCAACTTGAAGAATTACCTCCTGACATAGTTAATTTAAGAGGTAACCACACAGAATTCTGCTAATTTTTTTTGTATCTGTTTAGACCATAATTAGACTTTATTTATAGGCTCAAACTTTTTGATAATTTCTAGATTTGAAGAAGCTCAACATATGCCACAATAATTTAAAAAAATTGCCTGCACTTGGAGAGTTAAGAAAAATGGAAATATTGGATGCAAATCATAATGATATTGATGAATTGCCAAACTTCTATGGTTGTACAGCTTTAAAGGAAATTTATATTGCAAATAATTATATAAAGGTACCTATGGCAAAAGTCAAAACTACTTAAAAAAGTGACAATATTGAATGGCGCAAAAATACAGAGAGTATTTATTTCCTTCAAAATCTATGGTTTCGATTCCCGGCTAGTAAAATTAAATCATCCACACTCACTTGAAAAATTTACCTTCATACTTCATACTTACACTTACACTAAACTAATAGATAGTTACTATAATAACTAATAGATAGTTACTATAATAAGTTTTTCTTATGCCCGCTCCACACTCCCTCGAGAATCTTCCAAAGAACGCCAAACGCGGGAAAACCAAGAGAACGTGAATGTGGAGCTGATGTTCTCTGTTGTTTCTCGTGGATTTCTTGCGTTCTCGCAAATTTCTCGCGTGAATGTGGAGCGGGCTTTAAAATTTGCTGATATTTCATGGACTTTGTTATTTTTCCCTTATAATGGGAAAGTTTTTTTGATATCAGGTATTCTAATTGTCAGTTTTTAAAACTGAATAAAAAAATTAGCTCTTTGATAGGGTCCTGGATAAAACTGAAGGCATTTACTTGCCCACAGATTTGGCCAACTTTGTAGTTAAAAAATAATGATTGCTTATTTATTTTGGTTGCAGGAAATAACTGAAGAGTTTTGTGATCAGATGCAGCACTTGAGTGTGTTGAATATCAGAGATAACAAAATTGAAGTGTTGCCAGAGAACATATCACTGCTGAAAACTTTAAAGAGACTTGATCTCACTAACAACAGTTTGAATAAGTAAGTTCTGTTTTCTGAACACAGGTTTCCTTTAAAATGGGTTTCCAAAAAGTATGTCCCTATGTCCCCCTGACAACGTGTATTTAAAATTTCATGAGACTTCTTATTTACTCAAAATACGAGCTAGTCGGAGGTCCAAGAACCTCTCCCAAAATTCAAACCCGACATATACAGTCGTGGTCAACTAATTAGGGTCAGGGACACTAAAATCGAGAACAGATATATACCTGATTTTGGACTTATTAATACAAAATATTTATTGAAATATCAAATCCTATTATTAAAATCATACCTACGCTCCTATTAATATTACTTATAAATCGGTGTAAATAAATTAGAAAATCTTGCAAAAAATATATTTTATGTCCGAGTGAAAACACATATTACATTTCAGTTATTCTGTAGCCGGACATTTAATTAGGGACAGTAAAGTAAAATGAAGCTAAAATCTGAAGTATCAATATTTTTTACAAAACTTAAACCTAACCCTGATCCTTAGGGTACCCCGGCTTACCACTGGAAAAATCAATATCTAGTGGCAGAAATTTCGTTTTTAATGACGATAACACCACATCTTTGTCAAGCATGGCAACAATGTTGAATAGACAATATTAATTTCTGACATAACCCCACAGGAATCTTTGCCCAAGCCTCACAAAAAGCTTCATACAGTTCATTTGAAATTGTAGTATGATAGATTGTGACTTTTTTCAAGATTTCATGCGAAATATGGTCGTCAGGATGGGTCTGGGTAATTTTTTGGCTAGTCTAGCACCTACTGAAACTGACTGAATGATAGAAAGAAAACAACACGTTTTTATGAGTTAAACCCAATGTCCATATTTATGTGTAAACGCCAAACGTGTATGTTGGTGTTCTTCCTTCAACGATGGTACTTTACGTGCCACTCTTCCTTGCAATCCCACTTCTACCAGAACCAGAAGTCCTCGAACAGTTCTCCCCGACATCCTTGCCGTTAATTCAGTTCCAAAAACTTGTGTTTAATTACAACAAAGCCTAAAAAGGGATATTTCTTGGCTAACGTGGTCATCATTTTGTCTACTTGGGAGTTGGATTTCTTGATTTTGTTTTTCTGGGTACATTTAAAGAGTAGTTTTATTACGTTTTAAATGTTGCGCAGCATTGGATACTATAGTTTCAAACATTTTAATATCCAATTATCGTTCGATATGACCTCAGACGAAATAAAAACTTATTTCGTCAGAGGATATGACCACATGTTCTCAAAAAATAATAATAATCACTTTTCGCTGTGTTGCATCACAGCTTTTATTCCTGCTCATCGTTATTTCAAAAAAATATAAATTTCACGACAGTAAAATAAAAAACTAGACCGTCTCCAGAACTAGGTTATTTAGACAGAGAAAAACATTTTTTTATATTTTTATATAGTACAATACAAATTCTCACTGTCCCTAATTATATGGCCAGCCCGTATTATGAGAATACTAGAGAACTGTTTTATTCTATTAGCAATAATTCATAAAGATTGATGTTTAAAGCGATATTATGGTTTAAAAAAACGGGCACTATTATTAGGTCGAAATAAACAACAAATTCTTTTTAAATTAGTAAAAAATTAAAAAATTAATTCTCATATCGATATATCTGGAGTGTCCCTAATTAGTTGACCACGACTGTATGTTTATGTATAAATAAGATGTAGGTATCTATACTAATATTATAAAGAGGTAAAGTTTGTGAGTTTGTGAATTGTGGGTTTATGAGTTTGTAACGTTGTAGGGGGTAATCTCTGGATCTACTGAACTGATTTTGAAAATTCTTTCACTTATAGAAAGCTACGGTAGCTTCAGTGACATAGGGCAATTTTTATCCCAAACTTCCTAAGAGAACTCTGAAATTACCGCGAGTAAAACCGCGGGGACAGCTAATAGTGTATAGATATCAACAGATATGACAGTAATTATGTAAGTGACGTGCGCAGACTGCCCAAGAACCTGGGCCTGCTGACGCAGTTGCAGAGCATCAGCATGGAGGGCAACAAGCTGTCGTTCGTGCGGCAGGACGTGCTGCGCGGCGGCGCCGACCGCGTCATGCGGTACCTGCGCGAGCGCATCACCGACGAGAACCTGCAGGAGGCGCGCTTCACCGACGACGCGTGGCCCGATAAGTACGCTCCTTTATACGAATGCAAAATTAAGTACCAGCTATAAAATTCAAGTAAAAAAAATTAATATAAGTAGGATTAATGACTACTTAATTTTAAGTAAGGATTTTAAAAACAAAATTGACGCCCTCAGAGATGTTAATTAAATTAATGTTAGTTGGCATTCAACTAAATTTAACCAAAGTCGGTTAAAAAAGTGCTTTGAGACAGGATCTTTTTTCCTTAGTAATGTTGGGACCAATCGTATTTTAATTTTCCATAGATATACATTGAAGAAGTCGCAGGCGCTCACGCTGCCGGGCCGGGAGCTGGCCGCCGTCCCCGAGCACGTGTTCCAAGCGGCCGCCGACTCGGATGTGCACGTCGTTGACTTATCCAAGAACAAGTTCAAAGAGGTGCCGCTGGGGTCAGTGTGACTTCACTTAATATTCTTAGTTGTAGTGTTTAACTGTGTACTGAAAGTGAGTCTATGCTGGTGAGTTGGGCCTTGTTCGCAACATAACTAAAATAAAAACCGGCCAAGTGTGAGTCGGACTCGCGCACTAAGTCCGTACTATCTATAAAAACGGTAAAAAAATATCACGTTTGTTATATGCTCCCTTAAATATTTATTTTTTTCTGATCTTTAGTATTTGTTGTTGTAACGGCAACAGAAATACATCATCTGTGAAAATTTCAACTGTCTAACTATCACGGTTCATGAGATACATACTGTTGACAGACGGACGGACGCACGGACAGCGGAGTCTTAGTAATAGGGTCCCGTTTTATCGTTTGGGTACGGTACCCTAAAAAAGAACTGCGTTCGATCCTACAGGCCGAACTACATCTTAGTTGTTCTGGTTTTTTTTTTTAATTTATGTAACTGACTAGATTCATTTTTATTAATGGTTTATTTTATCATGCTAATACTGTTATCAGTGTCAAAAATTAATATAGGTACGTCGGAAAAGGTGATTTCCAACTTGTGTCGTATAATAACTACTCGTAGGGAATTACCAATTTTCCGCACTCGTATTATAATTGACTATAATTTTCACATTGCAGTATAAACCTTGTGAAAGAAACCCTCACCCAGCTGGTGTTGTCGTCCAACAATATCGAAAGAGTACCACCAGAAATCATTGCCTGTGTTCATCTACAATACGTTGATTTAGGGAAGAACTGTCTCATTGATTTGCCCCCGGAAATGGGCTCCATGAAGAATATAAGAGAGCTAGTTATATCTAATAATAAGTGAGTTCTCTTCGTTACACCTACTTTTTACTAAAATCTAGAAATTTTTCTGCGGCATTTCAGCCTTGTAGTAAAAAAAAAACATAAAAGTAGGTAGTGCCCGACTGGTTAATTACCATTTTCAGGTTGGAAATCAGCCGCTGTATGATTTAATATGGCAGATGTATACAACGTGTTAATGAATTAACTGAAAACTAGAAAGTAGTTTGCTCAAAATCAACTAGCGAATCGATTGCACTATGTTTTAATGTGGGTTATATTTTTAATTTTTACTAGCCCATGTCTAAATTATTTATAATACAATAGTTGGCGCGTACGCCGCCCGCAGAAAAAAATTTGAACCGGTAGGCGCGGGCGTAGCGCTTGGAATTTCACCTCCAAACTAATGTGGAATAACTTTTAAAGTATAAATTTTTCTACATAGGGGAGACTGGGTACGGTTGTAACAATTTTGCTTTGAGCTTTCATATCTCCTTTGCTTATAGGGCGATTTAGATGCTTGATACACCAAATGAAAGTTTGTTTTTTGGCCTAACATTATCGAAGAATTTAAGTCCCTATTTATTATTCTTTTCTTATAGCAAATGTTTAAAAAAAAGATGTATCATTGTTACAAACGTCCCCATGCCAGGGTCGGTTGTAACAGTGGTAGGTGTCGGTTGTAACAGGAAGGAATTGAACAAAAATACACAGTAATTTAAATCAAATTAAAATTTTTATTCATTATTATTTTAATCAGCCTTTTTATAGGAACTTTGACATTAATTGAGATAGGTTGGTCAAAATTAACATTATTAAAATCATTTAACCATATTAAACTTAGTGAGCTCTTTTACTCAAAATAGAAACAAATTTTAAATATCTTCTCCCTTAAAACCTAACAATTTTTTGGCACATTTTCTAAAAACTATTAACTTTTTTCTCTTAAAAACTAATAATTTATGTTCAGAAATCAAAAACCAGGAAAGTTTCCTTGACAATCAATAAAATCAGTCGGAATCTCCACAATTGTGACAAATATAGTGTCTTCCACCTTCTGTGCACTTTTCTTCTTCATTTTCGTTTTTTGATAGGTCTCTTTTTCTGATGTATCTTAGCAGAGAAACGTAATTGATTTCATGCTTGTTTGCCGCTACACGAAGCGAAGCTCCTGCTTTTACATCTGCGTACGCCTCTTTATATTGAGAAATATCTTTATTTCCTCTTTCCGTCTTTCGGAGGCGTTTTCGTGGCATCTGAAACAAACAAATAAAGCTAGTAAGTTACAAAGTTACTGTTACAACCGTCCCCAGAAGAATTGTTACAACCGTCCCCAACCCCTTTTGCAACATAAAATAAGTTATAGCTTCGAATGCAATTAACATACAGAGTAGCAAAGTATATCTAAATATCGTGTAAAGACCCACTATTCAGCTTTTTAGACACACATAGCCGTAACAATCATAACAAATGAGCAATCACAAAAATAAAGACATGTTTATTACTTACTTTGGGTTCGTGATTTTCGATAATGCCTCCTGCACGCGTGGTTCGTCCGCGGAGCACGGACTGACACTGTGAGCCGTGTGTTAAAACAAAAGTCGCGTCGTTTTCCCCTTGGACCCTTCACCCTTTGGAGATACTCGCAGTGTTACAACCGTAACTTGTTACAAACGTACCCAGTTTCCCCTAAAATATATTTTAATCATACTATTGTTTATTTTTTTAAATGGGGTGTATCAGGTTTTCAGTTAATTCATTGACACGTTGTATACGATCGATCGTACGGTAGGTTCACGAAGATACCGCGGTGCGTGTACGAGCTGGAGAAGCTGGAGATACTGCTGGCCGCCGAGAACCAGATCACGGAGGTGGACGTGTCGGCGGACGCGCTGGCGCGGCTGCGGCGCCTGGCGGTGCTGGACCTCGCCAACAACAGCATCGCGCGCGTGCCGCCCGAGCTGGGCACCTTCACGCACCTCAGGTGAGCAGGGGCCAGGGCCAGGCCAGGCCAGCGACGAGCACGGGGGGAAACAGTAACAGCTTTACCGCGATGACAGCTCAGCGGTTGGTGCGTTCAAATAATCCCATAATAATAAAATAATCCACTTCACAACACACAGATCTACTAATAGGCTATTTGTCATTTTTTTTTATTTTTAGCTCGTCCTGTAGACTCATAAAAAATATTAGATACGTATTTTTTCTTTTTTTACATAAGCAAAAAATAACTGAGAGGCATTGAGTTGAAATGTCGCGTGACGTCACAAGCAGGTGCAGTTTTTATCTGCACATGAAGTTACGAGCCCCCACTCCCAAACTTTGATGCGCTTTATCAAAGTATATATTTTCATTAATTAGAAAAAGCTAAATATACGTGTCTATAATTTTTTTATTATCTACCTGACGGACTAAATAAAATTAACAAATTTTTTTTGTCAAATAGCCTATCGATCCCACACTAAGCTATAAGCTTGTATCGTGAAAACTAAGCAAACGACGTGGTATATACTACATATTATTACATTTATACCTATATCATACTATACAGGAAAAATTTTTATTCAGTGCGCAAACTTTTACAAATTAAACAAACACCTTTTTTATTTTGATAAGTCTTAGTACAAAAAAGTAAAGTTATCGTGAATGAAAGATGTATATACTTTGCAAATTGATTTATTGGCTGGCTACGCTATTCGCCGCCGCCACCGCTGCGCGCGAAGCGCTTGTTCGGCTAGGAATTTACGTGGGTTACAATGTACCGACAGCTGATCGAGTCGTTCACCCCCGCTGCAACACCCCCTCGGCCACACCCCGCGCCCATTGATATTGCCGAATTAGATAGTGCCCATATTTTGCTAATTTAAAGCCGGATAAAAAAAATATAAAAAAGTTTTGAACAAATAATGGAAATGTGTTCTATTACTGATACTGAACCACCAAAATTTTTTTGCGCATTGCTTAAAAAATATTTCTGTAGATTGATAAAAACACGCCCAGACCACCCAGAGTGCAACCCTGTGTTCTTCACACAAAGTCCATCACCCCCACCGGGAATCGAATCCGGAACCTCTCGATTAGCGGGTAGCCATGGTGACCTACTCACCTACTGCGCCAATCGGGTCGTCAAATACCAACAATAAGCTCGAGCCGTCGGCGAAGAAAAACGTTCACAAATATAATCGGGCATATAGAGTAGGTATCTAGGTAATGATGATGAATTATTAACCCCTGGCCTCGTTTAGAAGATTTATAGTATACAAAAGATCAGAAGAGAAAAAGATCGTATCGAGTTTGAGTAGACAGCGTTTCGGAGTTCCAGCGGGAATTCCGGAATAAAAAGTACCCTATGATACTCAGGATCACTGCAGCTTCCTATAAGTAATAATAATAATAATAATCCCCCGTGGTTTTACCCGCGAGAAATTCGGAGTTACCGCGGGAATTCCGGAATAAAAAATACCCTTTGACACTAAGTATCATTGTAGCTTTCTGTAAGTGAAAGAATTTTCAAAATCTGTTCAGTAGATCCAGAGATTACAACGTCACAAACTCACAAACTCTTGCTCTTTATAATATTAGTATACATACGAACCTATAGTCATGCATTTTACGTTTAAATCACAATATAAGGTTATCAATGATTAATTTCAGTGTACAAGATATTGGTCCTATTACTTTACGTAAAGGTAACCTTTACGGGTCTATAAGATTAATTGTATTCTTTCAAAGGATTAATTGAGTTTTTTTTTTCAATTCTCACACGTATCAGGTCTCTAGAGTTGATGGGCAACTGCTTCCGGCAGCCTCGGCACGCGATCCTCGCGAAGGGCACCGCCTCGGTCCTCTCGTATTTGAGGGACCGGATTCCTGCGAGTTAAAAATTAAATTGTACTCACACCCCTAGTTTTTAGACCGCCGATTAGATTCACTAAAGCACTAGTAATTTTGAACGTTCTAATCGAAGACCAAAATATATTCGTAAATAGTTATTATTTGTCACATCGTGGTTTCAGTTAAATTTCATACAAATTTTAATACTTACCCTTCTTACATGTTTACTGCTTTTTATGTAATAAAATTACGTTAATGAAACACTACTGTAATCTAATATTGTAATTATTATATTTCAAAAATAAAGTTTAGTATACTTACAATAGATGAAAAGCAGCTGTAGCTATAAGAAGAGAGGTATTTAAGTTTGTATAAAATCCAACTACGGTCCACTTTATCCAACTAGAGAACATTAGGTATATAGTTTTGTGCTAACCGTATTAATAGAAATATTATTTTTCGTTTCGTTAATCGGCGTTCTAGAAACGGGAGTTATCTATAAAATAATTATTTTATGAAATCCGCTTTTGAAGCTTTTGAAGCATGCGTTGTATTATATGTATATGACGTAGGTATATCTGTAGCAAGTCAGTGTTGTTAACTAAAATAGCGTTATTTTCGTTATCTAATGTTGTTGTGTACCTTATGTACCTATAATATATACCCACCTCTTGTTTTTTCGTATTTATACATTCGTTTTTCTTTATTGTTGAATTTTTTTTGTGATTTATATTATATTTTAGAATTGCAGCTAGTCTTTTGCCAAAACTTTCAGTGATTATTGTTTTTATCGTTCTGTTTAAGGTGCATGCAGGAGTGAAACTCTTATGTTTAAAATCATAATTATCTTCTAAGATATTTTGTTTAAAAGAAATGGGCATGATGACTAAATTTTAATTTAAAGTCCGTTTTGCAGATTAATAAAAAAATAATGGACACGTATTTTTTACGTACCTAATCAAAAAATATGGCGATACGTTGAAATGAAATTCCGTGTGACATCACGCCTAGGTACAGTTTATACTTAGTTATGACATCGCAACCTCCCACTCATAAACTTTAATGCGTTTTATCTAAGTATATTTTGAATAATTTGAAAAATGCGTGCCTTTATTTTTACTGTCCAACTGACGAACTTATTACAATTTTGATTTTTATACCTTGATAGTAAAATAAGTGAGTTTCAATCATGTATGCATCTTAACCAAACTGCTATTTGTTGTAATATTTTGTACTAATGTAAAATATTTAAACAACCTGTAACATAATAAACCGGAAAGTAGTAAATACTTTGTTCAACTGAAAAGCAATTTCAACTGTTTTTAATAATATCAAATTTTTTAATAAGTAACTACTTACTAACTCTATAAAAAATGTCATAATTTGGTACTCACAGTTGATAAAAATTTAGTAATTTACAATTATACTATATAAAATCAGATATTTTTTTGTGTATAATATAATATATTGTATAAATATAAATTACGTGGAACCAAATTACCTTTGACAGACAGACTGAAAGCTACCTGCTTTCTTTTAAAGCTTTGATCGTACGACAAAATCTTATAAAATTTAAAAAATGTAGTCAAATCTTTTACTTTTAATAACTAAAACCTTTGTGTGTCCCGCTTGCTTGGCTGTTAAACAAGCTCATCGTTACAGTCGGCACCAAAATCGCTAAGCTCAATAAAATACTTAAAAAAGGTATTAAGCACAGTAACTTTCCATTTTGATAAAAGTATGTACAAATAGTTATGTGAAAAGCAACATCACACAAGATGGGTAATATTAAATAATAATACAGCTGTAAATGTTATAGCTAGTGAATGTGTTAATGAATTTTCGTGGCCGACTGTATCAGACGGAGTGTAGGTACTGCGAGATGCCTTGGCTTCTACAAGGCACGAAACATCGTATACTGTTATACAGTATGTATATTTATTGCAATAGTGGTAAAGTTGAGCGTAGATACGCGACGTGTTTACAGATTTTTGAAGCTTACTGTACATCTCGTAATGAATCAGATCACAACTATTTTGTCTTTTAGTCAAAAAGAAGCGGAAGCGGAAGCGAAGAATACTAGAGGGGCTATGATGTAACTTTTGTGTCTATCATATCATTTTTTGGTTACAATCAAAAACATGGCGGCGGTTCAAAAACACCTACAATATCTAGCAATGAACCAAAATAAACATACTTCAAAAGTTAAAGTTATCTTAACATGATTAATTAACCACAAAATTGCCGTTTTTCTGATTGAAACTGAAATATGATAGCATCAAAAGTTACATAGTTGCCCTGAAGTGACGATTCATTGTTGACTTAAAAGTGCAAAGATATACATATAAGATTAAAAATCTACTCTATTCGCCTCCATTTATTTTGTTATGGTTGTCTTTTATTTAACCAATATATTTACCAATCACAGTATTAAATTAGTCAGTGAATAATATCATGTAGGTATTATATTAAAATTTATACATTGTTACATAAATAAATTATAATGATATGTTATATTGCTTAAAAAGAGGTACAGTATTAATAAATTATTTATAAAAAAAATGGTGAAACTAATTAATTTACCTATGTATTTTTTTTTCATTATTAATTTATCATCGCTTTCACAAAATTTATGTTATTATATTGTGTTTTATTGTACCTATTAATTGTCAGCTCATTTCAATTGTCTTAACAATAACTTTTAAGCGATTTTGCACAAATCAATGCCGATAAATAAAAAATATCAAAACCATAGTAAGTTTATTTTTTTTTGTTTCTGCCTTCTGCCGCGGTCGGTCGTCGTAATCTATAATATACATTCTTCTTTTAATTGCATGAAGTTTATATTATGTATCTATGATAAAGGATAAGGTAAGTTAAAAAATAGTATTATAATAGATTTCTTTTATGTATTTGGTGTACCTACCTATGTATTATATAATATAAATGAGAGATAATTATTACCTATCATTATTATTGTTATAATATATGAAAGATTATTGTATTAGATCTAATTAAATCAAGAGGCTCGTTTTTCTATGATTAATAAAAAATAGGTTAATATATTGACTTTTCTGGCAATAAATTTAAAGATCAGAGGGACACCTACCTATCTACACTACAAAAAATTTCGGAGGTTTGAAAAAAAAAACGACCTAGAATGCTACCTTGGGGGTAGTCCCCCAAGTATATTTTAAAATAGTTTTCAAATAGGTATATAAATGAACTTAATAGCGTACCTACTTTAATTCTATTTGGGTTTTTCTCTACAATTGCACGAATACAATATGTGGGTGCGCGTGAAGATAACGTTTTGAAATTGTACCCAATGTATGTACATACCCACCTACAGAGCTTACCTCGTGACTACCCATCGATGTACATCCTATTATCAAACATGTATTGAAATCACTCAATGACACTCTTTATAACATGCGGCCTTTTGTAATCGATCACAGATTCGCGTCTATGTTCCAAAATTACCGTGTATATTTATATTATCTATGATTGGTTAGGTTAGGTTTGCACTGTTGTGAGCTGTCTTGTCGCGCGAGCCGAGCGAGCGTAGCAAGCGTAGGTACGCCACGGTAGCGGCCGGCGATGCGCCAAAGATATAATAATATTATCATGATTGACCATTTTTGTCTAGCGCTTGTCTAATTATCCGTATTTTCCGTATAAATTTGGTTTATCTAATTATCCTACGCCATAACAGGTACCTACCCATCTGGAGAATTTTCACATAGGATAAACTTAGGTGTCTCGTCGAACTGAGTCACTGAAAAAACAAGGCGTGGGCTGCCGTATATGTATCACATTCATGATTTCATCGACATAATATGGACATAGATAAGCAATAGTGTGTTAACCCACACTGGAGAAATTTTGAGTAAATCTTGTTTTAAAAGTAGAAGCGCCATTTGTGTTAACATTTTTTATGTTCAATATTTAGTTGCATATATAAGCAATGTAATAAGGTAAACACATAATTACAAAACGTTCCCTAACTCTCAATAAATCGTTTTGAATCAATAACTTAATTTTGTGGGTTAACATGTTATTGCTTATCTGCGTCCATATAAGGAAACTTAGTTTCAGTGCCTATGTAGACTAGTTAAGTGACTGTAACTATACTTCTTGGCCAAACATAAATTATGACAAATGTCAACATAACATCACGATGCCACGACATAGGTACGAAATAAAGCAAGGCCGCTGCGCGTTGTCGAGTTTTTATATAGGTAGATATCTACTTGTTAACATTGCTGTCATGGTACCTACCTACATAGCTACTTCCTATAGTACCTACCTACCAACTCCGTATTAGAAAATAGACTTATTAAAAAATAATAGATATAGAGACAGCAGTATTATATAAGTATACTAGCTGTCCCCCGCGATTTCATCCGCGGTAATTTCGGAGTTCCCGCGTAAAAAGTATTCTATGTCCTTCAGTTCCCGAGGGAATTCCGGGATAAAAACTATCCTATCTTTTAAGTTGGACCATATTATAAACGGTTGCAAAATTTTATCAAAATCCGTTCAGTAGTTTCGGAGTCCATCGCGGACAAACAACGTGACACGTGATTTATAATATATATTAGATATAATAAGATAAGATAAAAACTATCCTATTTTTTAAGTTGGACTATATTATAAATGGTTAGGTACAAAATTTTATTAAAATCCGTTCGAGTTGTTTCAGAGTAGATACATCGCGGACAAACAACGAGACACGTGACTTATATATATTAAGATTATATCTGTGACGACAGGTAGGTAGGTAGGTACTATATAATTTACACTGCGCCGCTACATGGTTAGCCGGAAAGGGGGTAATACATGGGGCACACTAAAAGTTTTGCACTTCTAGCTAATCGGAACTATTTGAATTTCGAATGTTATATTTTTTGAAACTTTGCAACCTTCTTAATAATAAAAAAAAACAATTGGCGGGAAATCATTTGTCAATTGTTTTTTAACACACATCAAAGTTCTACGTACGCAACGAAAATGGAATTAAGTCGAAAAGATTTTAGAGCGATGATTTTTTATGATTTTAAAAGTTCTCTCTCACCGCAAAACTGTGTCGCTCGTCTTCAAAAAGCTTTTGCTAGAGAATCACCTTGTTTGAGCACCGTGAGGCAATGGTTTGCTGAATTTGAGAGAGGTCGAGTTTCTTCACATGACGAATTTCGTGCAGGGCGGCCTTCAACTGCCGTCAACGAAAATAATGCGGCTACTGTTAAGCGGCTAATGGAAGAAAACCCGCGGATTACCTATGAGACAATTCAAGGACTATTGAGGATTGGTATGAGCCAAATTCAGAAAATTTTACATGAAGAATTGAAAGTTCAGAAACTTTGCTGTCGTTGGAACCCAGATGAAATAACAGCGGAGCAGAAGCGGGCTCGCGTGGAATGGTGCTCACAAATGCTACTGAAGTACGACCACGGACATTCTAATGCTGTTTATGACATTGTCACAGGAGACAAAACGTGGATTTATTGTTTTGAACCCGAAAAAAAAAAAGCAATCTTGTGAATGGGTGTTTGAAAATGAGAACAGGCCAACAAAAGTGAGGCAGGCGAGAAACGTTGGTAAAAAAATGATCGCGTTTTTTTTCTCAGCTACGGGTCCCATCTGTACAATTCCACTTGAAGATCAAAAGAAGGTATTCTACCGAGTGGTACTCTACCATTTGTTTAGCCAGGGTGTTAGAAAAATTCGCGAAAGACGACCAAAAAGCGCTCTCCTACATCATGACAACGCTTAGAATCACACACGGCCAACAAAACAAAGTCCTTTTTATCTTCCAAAAAAGTACAACTCGTCACCCATCCTGCGCATAGCAACGACCTAGCACCCTGTGATTTCTGTATTTTCCACAAAAACAAAGATTTAATGAGAGGTTTCACTTTTACCAACTCTGAAGAGGCAGTGATAGCGTTCAATCAGCACGTAGAAAACATGCCTTCAGATCTGTGGTCCTCCTGTTTTATAAAATGGTTCGATCGCATAAAATAATATTTAAAATGTAAAGGAGAGTATTTTGAAAAGCAATAAATATAATATTTTGGTTATAACATGTTGTTTTTTTAAGTTACGCAAAACTTATAGTGTGACCTACGTACCTAAGCAAAAACGATTTCTATTAAATTGTGCATTACTCACTACTCTAATGATTAGGATGGATAGTATTTCCCAAAGTCAAAAGGTTACCTACTGGTAGCTAGATATAACTTTACGTATAATAAAAAAGCGCTATTTCAACCCTAAAATCAGCTGCTGTGGCTGACTGTGTACTTGTGTTTACTTTTAAATTAATCATTTGTGTGGGTTTAGAATACTTATATTATACTTAGCCTCCCACAAGGGCGTACCCAGGATTTCAGCTAGGAGGGGGCAGGGGGCTGCTTATACCTGTTTCGAAAAGATCGTCTGTCGGGTATATTGAAACAAAAAATCATGAAAATGGACTTTTATTCATTAATTTTGATGATGACACAAAACAAAATATTATACATAATTATACCATACATTATGTATAATATATATTATTATATTATGTATGTATATATTAATTTAACAGTAATCTTCTCGGATTTGCCGCAAATTTGTCTATGACAGTCTTTTCAATAAACTCACTGTTACTATACATAGACTCTATATCGAATATTGTAGAATATTTAACTATAGAAAAAAAAATCTGGCTGAAAAGATATTTTGTTTCCAACACTTCATTTTGCGCAGAGTAGGTAATACGTTTTTAATTTCTATTTGCCAAAAAAAAATTACATTTATTTAATCTTCTAGGGGGGGGGCAGCTGCCCCCCCTGCCCCTACCTGGGTACGCCCATGGCCTCCCATATAAAAAGATGACATAGAAATAAAAAGTACCTAATTTTTGTTTCACGCGCGTTAATTTCGGAGTTCCCGCGGGAATTCCGGCATAAAAAGTACCCTATGTTCTTTTCTGTACCCCTGACAACGTGTATGAAAAATTTCCTGATGATCGGTTGAGCCGTTAAAGCGTGAAAGCGTAACAGACAGACATAGATAGAGTTACTTTCGCATTTATAATAGAGACTAGTTGTTTCTCATCCACGGTAATTAAAATATAGAAGTTCCCGCGGGAATTCCGGGATACCCTATGTCCTTCTCTGTACCCCTGACAACGTGTATGCAAAATTTCATGATGATCCGTTTAGCCGTTGAGGCGTGAAAGCGTAGCGAACAAACAAACAAACTCACTTTCGCATTTATAATAGTATTAGTAAAGATTTGTGTTATTAGTTAATTAATCATCGATAGATAAGTATAGGTAGGTATCTGTATTTCTCTCACTTAAGTCTCAGGTGTAGATAATTTTTAAAACGGAAAGTTGATAATAATATTTCAGATTTGGATCTCTTTCCGTTACTTATTAATTATTATATCTGTGAACAAACCACTTTCACCTTGAGTAGGTACATAATTAATAGGTTCACTTTTTATCGGAATTACGATTTTATAATTTGTCGTGTTTAAAGTGCAAAGAGCGGCAAATCTCTACTCACGCTATGTTAACGAGTGCCAGGTAGTTATGTAGGTAGCTATATTTACATAACAATACAATGAGCGTAATGTAATTAACATAACAGATTGCATTTGTGGGTCATAACACAGGACGAATACTTAAACAAAAATGTTATAAAAATATTAACAATTATTATTATACTACTAGCTGTTCCCCGCGGTTTCACCCGCGGAGTTTTCGAATTTCCCGCGGGAATTCCGGGATAAAAAGTAGGTACCCTGTGTCCTTCTCTGTACCGTGACCTACAAAGTGTGTACTAAATTTCATAATGATTGGTTGAGCCGTTAAGGCGTGAAAACGTAACAAACAGACTGCAGACAGACTGACAAAGTTCCTTTGCCATATACAATATTAGTAGGGAAGTAGGGATGATAATATTATATAAACATCATATTATAATGCGAATGTTGGATTGCTTGTTTAGCTTTCGGTGCTTCAACGTTTTAACTGATTTCATTATGAAATTTTGCAAACACGTTGTCAGGGGTAACCTATAAAAACAAAGTAGCTGGTAGGTACTATTCTTAACGTGGGTGAAACCGCAGGAAACAGTTAGTTTAAAGTATTATATAGTAGTTAACAAGGTGCGTAACAAACAAAACAAACAAAGTCAATTATATGTAGGTTTTAGGTAAATATACATATAAATGAAACCCCATTTTTCTTGGTCACGGCATCACGCGTGAATGGCTGGACCAATTACGCTAAATCTTTTTTTGTTGTGTTTGTTATTGTAAGGAGAAGGAGAATATGAAAAAAGTTTAAACTTCCTGCGGGAATTTCGTAACTCATGCGGGTGAAATCACGTGGCACAGCTAGTTACCCTCGCCGAGAATTAAACCCTGTACCTACCTCTTGATCAGCAGAGAGGCATTCAGCTGCCCACTGCGCGATCCAAGGAGTAATAAACTAATGACTCATATATCTAATCGCCAGGCCAACCCCGCCATGATTTGGCTAGAGGTACCCACGACGTATAGAGAAGTTTACTGCGTCGTCATGTTTGGTAAAAGGAAAACTTTAGCAATTTCCATATCCGTCGTAAATTTCAAGAAATTAACGACGGATGATTTCACAATATCTATGCAAAAATAATAATATAGCGGTTGAAAATAATGGGTAGGTATAAGTAAACACCGTTGGTTTTGCGAACAACCAACGGCCCGCATGGCACATCGTTGCACAACGAACACGTCGTTTTGGGCGACGGAACTCGGACGTTAGTATTATCATTTATCGAGGTTTCACTATCGTTTGCCGCCGACTCGTCACTCCATTGTAAATTGTAGTCTGTAAAGCCATAATAAACTGCAAGGTCAGACGTGTAGTGGGGGCCGGCACACGAAGCCTGCACTGCATACCTACTGTTACAGTAACTGAGGAGTGACGGCTGTTCACTTGCCAACGTCTTTAATGAAACAATTCTTGAAATTTCAAGTAAAAGACCTCTGATGACTGATCAAGTCCAACCTGATCAGCAGCGGTTTCAGACAAAATAACTCAGTAAAAAGTTCTGAAGTAATTTTAAATCGTACGAGTATTTTCTCCATCGGTGTTTATTCAGCTGTAGTTAAAATAGAACAATTCGTAATGTATTAGTTGCGCAAATGGTTCATCACCCTCTGAAACAATTCTGTTTAGTTGTAATGTGTATATTTGCTATCGGTATATCAGTGAGTGCATGTCAGTCAAAGGATTTATCGGTCGAGTTCCAACACGCGGAATGCTGGCGAATTTAAACTTAACGACCGCAAAGTTATGCTGCAGTGATATTTGAACTGCTGAAAACGGCCACATGTTGTGTAGTAATGAGTTATTTTATGTGAACCATTCAATAGTTTTAGTGGTACTATTTACAAATCTTATGGATAGCTTTGGATTCTGTGATTGTGAAATTTGTGAATCTGCAATATCTAATTAGATTAGTACCTACCTACCTATAGTCTCAGTTTAAATAGTAGCAACTAGCAGTGATATATCTATCATCTTATCAAGATGTTGTTGTATGGACTAGTTCTTTGGATCATTTCGTATTTCATTTGTGGTAAGTATTAAACATACCTATGTAAATGACTGATTGACTAAAGTAAGTCCTACATAATTTTATATAAATTATTATCAGCACACCGGCTGATTTGATGATTACCACACTGTCCAAATCACTAAGTCTATAGAAACATACAATTTGCACATACATTCTTTTAATGTAGGTATACCTACCTATAGGCGAGCACTAAAGAGTTTTTGGAATCAATCCCTATTCAGTTAGAAAACATAATTTGTAATTTATTATGTGGGTATTATACGAGTAGGTACCTACTATAATATGTACCTATTTAGCTATAGTAAGCAGTTTATAAATCACTCAAAGAAAAACAGAGGTGACATGGAGGACGTTATAGAGCAGTATAGGTAGATATTATAATGTTTAGCAGTTTATTTATTTTTTATGTAAGATGACGCCTATAAAAATATCAATGGATATAAATGTTTTTCACGTAGATACAGTACGAGCGGAATGTCGAGGCAACCAGTTACCGTCGTACGTTAGGTGGACAGGGGTGATTCCGGAGCGGACGCCCCCTGTTTTCGTGTACTCCGCGAGTGGTGACGAGGAGTCTCTGGCCGGTGCCTGCTTGGCCCGGTGTCGCGAGCTCGAGGACTGCGCGGGAGTGGCGGTGGCGTACGCCAAAGGCAACTGTCACGGAGTCGCGCACGCGCCCGACGCACAGCTACGCAGTGACAGCGACGTCAGCTACTTCAAGAAAACATGCTTGGAACGTGTGTAGGCATTGTCAATATCTAACTGATTCTGATATATGTATATAAATAACATCCTTTTTTTAAATTTTGTAAAAGCGAGAGTCTACATAGGCCTCAATATGCACTCCATTCTGAAAAAGGCAAAAATTTATCTATTTTAGCATAAAACTGTGAGAATTAAAATTTCTTCGTTATAAGTAGGTGCATAGTAGTTTCACCAGTGTCATTTTGAAATTCCCTCAGGAACAGTATCTGTACCTACCTACAGTAGTTTCCTATTAGTGAAAGAAGTTTTGGAAACGGATCTGTAGTTCTAGAAATTTCCCCGATATCCAAACTGACGGACTTAAAATTTTTACCTCTTTATAATAATAGTTTACGGCTAATTTTCTATCGGATCATCACTATACTTGGTATAATACCAAGTCGCTTCACGCTGCCCGTTTCTATGTAGATATGCTTAGATCTTTAAAACTATACGCAACGGATTTTCATGCAGTCTTAACCAATATTAGATAGAGTGATTCATGAGGAAGGTTTATATCTATATTTTATCCTGGAATCCTCGCAGGAACTCCAAAATTAGGTACGGCGGGTGAAACCGCGGGGCACAGCTAGTATCTTATAATAATATCCTAATATGTCTTATAGTTACGTAAGCTGGCATTCTGGCTCTATGGCACTCAATTAGGTATATCATCTGCCCCACATTTGTCGCAAGATAGGTAAACTAAGTAATAATTGAAAGCAAGTTCAGTGGGAGCTTCAGAAACCCATTTTGTTCCTTAATCAGTGCCAGGAGAGTGCAGCCGTCGCTGGTGGGCCGTGGAGGTCACTCCGGGATATCATTTGCACAGCGAAGACCACAATGTTAAAGTGCTTCTAAATACCACAATTGAGAAGTGCTATGAAGCTGTTGTTGATCGAAACAGAAATAAACTGTACAGGTGAGCAAATACTTTAAAATTAAATTAGGTATATTACGCCAATTTTATAATACAATTATACTTAGGTAACACCCCCTTTCTTGTATCTACATACCCGCGTAAACCCAATTTTTTTTTAAGCTCCCTGTGACGTAAATGTTTTTTAAACGCAATGTACCTGAGCATGAATTATCGAGGGCTTAATTGTCCCTCATTTTCAAATTACTTTACTTTACTTTACTCTATAAGAATTGTTTTTTAATAGTTTATTGCCCAGTTTTCAAGAAATTTTCCGTTAATCTAATCATTGTAGAAAACCATAACAACTATCGTACCACTTACATTATATGCATTGGATTTTATTATAATTGATGGTTAACAAGACTAATTATATACAATATGCCTATAGGTGTCGTGAATCATGTCTTTATGTTTAGATACTTAGGTACCTACCTATAAATGTTTAGGTAGGTAACCTAATTAGATGCTTTTATTCATTCAGATCAGCGCAATGGTCAGGAGTGGACGGAGTGGCCAGCACGGAGGTGTTTCAAACGTCAGACGGCTCCCTCGGGAACTGTATCTTAAACAAACAGGACAAATTTACGGAGCCCGAGTCCTACAGAGTGTCGAATTACTACACTCTGTACCTTGAGAATCAATGTCGATTCGATTGTAAGTAGAACTTTATTTATACAACGTGTTAATGAATTAGTACCTAACTGAAAACCTGATACACCCCATTTAAAAAAATAAAAAATAATGTGATAAAAATATACTTTAAAAGTTATTCAACATTAGTTTGGAGGTGACGTATTTACGAAATTCCAAGCACTACGCCCGCGCCTACCAGTTCGATTTTTTTTGCTGCGGGCGGCGTACGCGCCAAATATTGTATTAAGTTTAAATAATTTAGACATGGGCTAGTAGAAATGAAAAAATATAACCTATATTAAAACAAAGTGCGTTCGATTTGCTTGTCGATTCTGAGCAAACTACTTTCTAGTTTTCAGTTAATTCATTAACACGTTGTATAGATACACTAGGGAACATTAGGGAAACATTAGGTACTCAAAAAATTTCTCTTACAATGTCTTTGACATTACTATTCGTTCATAAATTAATACACTCATATTTCTATATTATGTAGATCCAAAGAAGATAGACAGATGCTCTTATGAAGAATATTACAACCAGACTCTGAAACACGTCGAGCTAACTGTAAAGAATTATACCAAAGACGAAGTAAGTATATTTATACTAAGACAATACTGAACAAGTTAATAAAAAAAATATGTTTTTTGTCTCCTATGAGTATATGAGTATAATGGATACATCTACCTGTTTTTATTTCATTCTGTATAGGATCTACCATTAAAATTGAATTATAACTATATCCTATAGTGGTATACCTATATCAGAGATTCTCAAACTTAATTCTTTTACCGCCCCCTTTGAAAATTAATTTTATTATGTCTCAGCGCCCCCAATTTTTTATACACGCCTAACTTAAAAAAAAAAAAACAATTTTATTACTTGTATAATTTAGTTATAGTTTGCTATATTAGTCGGTGCTGGTGTTTAAACTTACATTCTAAACTAGAAATTTTTCCCAGTGATGGCAATTAAAACGCATTTTATAATATTAAAAATATATTTTTATCAAATTAAAAAAACAATATAGATAGGTAATCATGGATGTAATGGATAGGTAATCATGGTGTATGGATAGTAATGGATGGATTTGATGATTTTTAACAAGTTTATTGAAATCACGTTCGATTTTACTCAAAAACAGTCGTAAGTCGCCGCCGCGTTCGGTAACATGCTCTTTTTAGTAAGCAGCTAATAACTCGATATTGAGTAGTAGGTAGGTTTTCATTTTATTGAATTTTAAAATATAAAGTAAATGAAATTACAAATCAACCAACGCCCCCCCTTAACCACGCTAACGCCCCCCATTTTTATCTGGGCCCCTTAACGTCCCCCTCTAGGTCTCCAAAGCCCACAAGGGGGCGATATCGTCCACTTTGAGAAAGACTGACCTATATTATCTGTAACTACTATAATAATCGTGAATATACCACGTAACGATCGTAAATTACCCATGTGTGTAGTGTTTACCTACGTATATTTACAACAGTAAGTAGGTACCTATATAAGTAGGGAAAATATTTCTTGTAAATATACGTGTTTGTTAAAAAAGTTAATAGCGAATTTTTACTTATCATATAAATATTCTATTTCGATAAAAAATCAAATATGTTGTTTGTTATTGTAAGTGCATCACTTTAATCACTTGAGAACGGCTGAACCGGTTTGGCAAATTGTGTGGGAAAACCCGAGAATTTAAAAGTATTATTTATAACGTTTCTACATACAAGTGTGTCTTATTTTAAGTGCAAGAAGGCGTGCGAAGATGAGGATCGTTTCGTGTGTCGAGGCTTCACGTGGGTGGAGGGTCACACGAGGGGAGAGCGGGGATTGTGCGATCTGCACAGCGAGGACCTGGTCACGACGGGCTCCTGGCTGCTGCGCCGCACCGGGCCCGCTACTTACTACCGCAGGGTCATCTGTCTCAACAGTAAGTAGGTATGCTTAAGTGAACGAACCACTTGAAAGTATTTTATGCGGGTAGGTACCTATAGCTTCAATGCTCCTCACGCAAAACATAACTGCTCTACTCCTGCTTCGATAATAGTTTCCACATAATATGTATATCGTTATGTTATATCATTTTCGTCAGGCCAATTATCCGTCGCAAAAGTAGAAAGTGTGTGTGGAGTTCCGTGGTGTAGAGAACCCCTTGTTAAAATAGACGCGAAGCACTCCACCTTAGTAGAATTTAACTACATACCTATTAAGATATTTTCTTTATGATTTACTAGAACATTAATATTACAGTAGCCGTTTAGGAAGTGTCAAAGGGTGTTTTAACTAAAGCCTCTTCTTTAGAAGGTTTGTGACGCAGCTGTTGTAGTTGAAAGTATCAAATCCGAGTGATAGATCTATTAAAATAGTTGTACTTAGAGCGATTTATAAACATCTTATCCTAAGGTAAGTATATAGATAAACGATAAACTTAACAATGACTTGTTATCGTTACGTTTCAGTAAGCGTAGAGTGCGACAGTGCAAACATAATAGTAACGTATCGACCGCGCGGCGCGTTCCGAGGCCGAGTGTACGTGCCGGGCCGCGGCGAGCGATGCAGCGCGCGCGCAGACGACGGCGCCGTCAGGCTCTCCCTGCCGCTCACCGGCGAGTGCGACGTCAACTTTGCCCTTGGAATCACTAACAGCCCTAATGGTGTTATTAACAGGTTAGATTATGATCTTGTCAATTTTTTGCAGCGCTTATTATCCGAACCAATTTTATGTGTTTCTGACTAAACGGCGACTGAGAGCCAATTCTTCTCACGTACGTATAGCTATACCTAACTCAAAACCGTCAAATAAAGTTTATCAATTCAATATAATATTCTGAGGAGTTCCTTATCGAGTGGTGCAAGTTTTGTGTATTGGGTCCTCTGGAAGAAATGAGAGAGAGAGTGATATTATTATAACGGTGTCCTACTTCAAATTAGACGAAGTGAGTAGTGACAGAGTCCTAGATAACTTATTCATGTTGGTGCAGAACAATGGCGTACGTGATGGTAATGATCCAGAACAACCCGATCATCCAGACGGCCGGAGACCGCTGGGTGCGCGTGGGGTGTTCACCCGGCGGGCGAGCCACCACACAAGTTGACGCCACTGTGGCCATCAAAGAATCCAAGTGAGTCAACATTAACTACAGGAACTATCTAAATATTAAATATAATCTGAACATAATTTGGATTGTCAGAGACGTCCAATAGTAAAATTTAGATGCCGCCTTATATTGAGAGTCATGTGAATTGCCATTAACCGAGACAGCACAACCCTGGGAGAAAAGCGCGAACCGAAAAGTTTCCGACCGAAGATTGGTCAACAGTATTTTCATATTTTCGTATTTTCTTGCTGGTCGATGATATTGTGTCGCCAACATATTATCCTTCGGGTAACGAAGGCTGACCGATACCTACCTCTTCGGTCTGCTTGACTTCTCTCCGTGTGGGAATAAATCGTTTAACTTGGCACTGGATAAGGTACATTGCTCGTCGCTAGCCTTTGGGGTTAGAGAACTCTCGAGAAAAATATATATATCGTAACTAAAGTGATGCGGAATGCAAGATTTTCATATTGTAAATGTGTGAAAGTGTCTGGACCGATGATGGTGAAATTTAGGAAACCGTCACAAGCCAGCGAATCGGCCAGCGCTGTGTTACCATCAGCTGCTAGCGCAGTATTCGGCGCCAACGTGGCGCCGCTCTCGATGTACGTGGTGCGCGTACAAGAGGACACCGCCGCTGCCAGCGGGGGTGCGGTCTCGCTCGGCGAGCCGCTCGAAATCAGGATAGAGTCTACTGGTAGGGTATACCTATCAACCTACTTGCTGCTGTAAATCTTAAAAATGCTAAATTAAGTCTGAAAAAGCTTAACAATTCCTCTGAAAACTGGAAATAATTATGAATAGTAATAAAAATTACTCTAATCAGGTCTTGGTTGACGTTTAGGTATATCTTTTAAAATGTTAAATATTAATGTGAAAAGTTAAATCGGTGCAGAGTGCGAGTATTTGTTATCATAATTATATATAACCCATAGCACCTGAAAAATCCTCAATGTACCTAAGCCCTAAACAAAAGTTAGCTGTTCCGTGTTCATGACAAACAGTCTTGCAACGGATGTCAGACCGCTGGTCGAAATTAACTGATACGCTATTTGGGAACAATCAAACGTGAAATTACTTTATAAAAATCAGTTAAGTGTAAACAATGACTCATCAATTTATATTAATTCGATCTCCAAACTAATTCAAAAAAAGTAATTCGACACGATGCTCTGATACGGGCTATAGTTCAATAGATATATTTTGTATGTAGGTAATAACTTACATTACAGTATATTTTTTTTTTCTAGACGATAATGAAATTGAAGTATATCATCTGGTTGCTTCTTCTCGTCTCGGTGACAGTTCGGTGCTTTTACTAGACAACAAAGGTTGCCCAACTAGTCAGGTAATAGTAAACTCTTTAATATATCAAAAAATATTTGATCTATGACTTTTCATGATACGGTTAGCGTTAGAAGGACCAACATTTTCAAACAGATTGACATATTATGTATACCTACGTCTAAAGTTTAAATTATTTGCAGGTCGATTTCCCACCGTTCACAAGGTCATGGTTGGGTGGCACTCAACGATTGTCAGCTAGATTCAAAGCTTTCCGATTTCCAACATCTCATGTCGTCCGTTTTGCTGTCATGGTGCGATTTTGCAACGGCAAGTGTATACCGGTTAGTATCTTGTATCATCGTAACTTATGTAGGAAAAGTGACTTCTTTAAACTAACTTTATTCTATGGTTCAGTACCTATAACTAATTGCAGAATATTTTCAGCCAGATTGTGGTTTACAACAAGGGAGATCCGCTAGAGGAGTTAACGAGAGTTCTTATGAATGGAATGATGAGGAAGTAAAAGGAGCGATCCGGGAGGAAGGGTGGAAAAGCTTTCGGAACAATGCGGGTGGTGTGGTCGCGCAGGGGGGCGCGGTGAGGTGCGAAGGGGCGAGCGAGGGGAAGGTGCCTCTAGAAGTCGAAATGGTTGTTGGTTCTAGGGACATCCTCTCCGCTGATACGCTGGTGAGGGCTGATCACCAGGCCACGATAAGTGAGTAAAAACACTGTCTGCTAATTGTTATGAAAATCTCAGGAGGTACCTACCTAACATAGTTTTATTGAAAGAGGAAAAGTCTAATCCGACGGTTATTTATTTATAAAAAATCTTTTGTTTAAAATTATCTACATCCACACTAAATATGAAGGTACGAGTTAGTTCGGAGGTTAGTAAGTAGTTTTTTATACATATATTTTTTCCATTCAGCCGAAGAGTCAAAGGTTCCTGATGGTGCCCTGGTGTGTGTCCACGAGCTGCTCCTGTTGGCCCTGGCTCTGACCTGGTTGGCGGTGCAGGTTGTGTTGCTGGTGGGATGCTGTGTTCTTGTCAAAAGGTGCAAAAATACTTTAGAAATATTAATTATCAAAATATTATACCTACACAAGAGCACTAAAGTTTCATTTAATAATCACCGTGAGATCTTGGCTTGGGTCGTGGATCCTAGTGGTTTTGGTTATTGTTACTTGCAATCTTTGTCATCGTGCTTCTCTTTGTTTATGAGTATACCTATCTATATTTTTGCACAATAAATTATTGGTATTCAACAGCTAAAGGTTGATGTCAGATTTGATAGGCTTGTTTGTTAATAAAGCTAGGAACACGAAATAATAAAACCTAATTCTATCACACACTATAATTTCACAGGTACCGCAATTTGGCTGAAATGAGCATGCAAAAGGAATATCAATCTTTCGACAACGTCGGCTTTGATACAGTCTCCACGCATCGGCGGGTGCACTGGCCTGACCAGGATATAAACATACTTCATGCTACGTAGATGATAATAATAATAATATAATAAAAGGCGAATATTCGGTTTATATTTTAGGTTGAATTATAATAAAAAATCCTTTCATAACAAGTAGTGAAATGTACCTGAATTTGATCGAATGTGATTTGAGATAACTAACTACGTAGGTATTCTCACATTCTTCAAAATTTTCCAATTTTTTTGGATGTTTTAAAATTAGTAGGTAAGTAATACTAGTAAATGTTTAGTAAAATTACAAATTTTACATTACGAAATCTTTTTATTTACAATAGTCACTGATGCCTTTGCTCTTAAGTTTCATTCTTTTTTTAAAGTATCAAAAACAACCAATCGTTGCTCGGTATGGTTGTCTCCTTAGACCCACGTGTGCGTGTAATTACATCTCGAAATCATTGCGTGGTGTTGCTGGAGGGTAACAGGAGGGCGGGCGGCGCGGGCGCGGGCGGGGGTGCGGCGAGGGCGCCGCCCTGCCTCGCCGAGACCCGCGGCGCCGCCTGCCGCACCGTCTGGCGGTTCGACGCCGCGTTGTAGTGGTAACCATCGAACTTGTCCGAATTTGCCGCGGGGAACGTCGCCGTACCCATGTACATTATCTGTGGCGAGAAATTGTCTATCATAGAAATTATCAGCGGTCCCGCGATCTTCACCAGATCATTAGTTCAGCGCGTGGGAAATCACGATGCAGCGATGATAGCTCAGTGGTTGATGCGTTCGGATCAAACGCCGCAAGGCGTAGGTTCAAACCCTAACAATGAGCTTGAACTGTCGGTGAAGGAAAATATCGTGAGGAAACCATAGCATGGTGGTAGGGCGCTATCTAGTGCCCGGCTGGCTTGCTACCACCTTCAAGTTGCGAATCTGTCGCCAAGCACCTAACGGTGTGTTCCGGCAGCCCCATTTGAAAGCCAGTTCCTATTTCCATTCCAGGTCGGCAACGCACCTGCATGCCTTCTGGTGCTGCAGATATCTACGGGCGGCGGTAATCACTTACCATGAGGTGTACCACTTGCCCTATGATATAAAAAAAAAAATATCTGACACGGCTTGTGGCACTGACTGATTCCTCTTACAAAGTCTCTGTTCAAAGGGTAGCACATAGGTTACTCATCCAGGGAGGCACTAAATGAAACATTTTAGAAAAGCAGTCTTGACTCATTCCAACCAAGATAGGCACAGGAATACATGCGAAAGAAAATCATTAACCACTAATCAACCTAGTCTACCTAGTAACCACTAATCGATCTAGTCGCAATCAAAGTGACCGATTGGCCCCCACACAACACGCCCTTCTATCTCCTTCACAATATTTGTTAAAGTCTATTTTTTCTGTCTCTTATTTTGTACCTTTTAAATGGGGACAAATCCTTTTCTTTCTTTCTTTCTTTCCTAAGGCTGAAAATTCGCCAGCAATCAAAATATAAATACAAATAAATATATTGTACATACATAACTGTTCCTTGCGGTTTCATCCGCGTTAATTTCGGAGTTCCTGTAGGAATTTGCGTATGAAACCGCGGGAAACAGCTGGTTAAAAATAAACTCAAGTACAAAATAAATAATGCTCTTGTACTAGTTCACACAGAAGTCACAGAACTGATAGGGAATACTTTTGTGCCTCTGGAGTAGGAGTAAGCGCATTATAAACGCCAACGTCAATACAAATATTCAGGGTTCACTTATTTAGTAGTGGCTCCCACCTGTGGCTTGTAACCCTCCGGTCCGGCCTCGTACTCGACCAGCTGCATCCGTCCGTCGGGCAGCAGCACGTGGTAGGCGCCGGTGGCGCGGTCGTCCTTCCGCTTTTCGTTGTGCCCGAAGTCCAAACTTACCGAGTTGTCTTGCACGTCGTAAGAGAAATCGTAATTCGCTGGCAACTATTACATTACAAGAATCTATTGTTCTAAATGTTAACGTAGATAATATATATATATATAGATAAATTATTTATATAGGATGGATATGTCATGTGTAAATAGATGTTGTCACATTTTGACCATTTTGACTGTAGGTACCTACTAAGTATTACCCATCCGGTTCGAAAGACCAATGCGGGCGAACTTCTACGAAAAGTGTGGGATTGTATTTGCATTTGAATTTTTACCCTATTTGTGAAAATTAGTGTAAAGTAGTGTGGCACGAACGTGGAAGTGAGTAAGTATAGTTGGTAGGGAATATTTATATGAATGTGGCCAATAAACTTACAGTCGGTTCAGGAATTAATTTCTTGGAACCCGCTCCACCACCTCCGCCTCCTCCGCCGCCTCCGCCTACTTTAGGAGGAAGGTATTCTTGGGCGGTTATACATGTCATCCAAGATAATAAAGCCAGCTGAAAATCAAACCCAAAAAATATAAGAATGGAGTTGAAAATTCCGTTTCTGTGAACACAAATGACCAAAATCCTATAGCTTTTAAAGGAATAGCTCAATGCATTTAAATTTCATCAGATATTATTTAAAAAGGATAATCCGTGATCTGAAAGTGTTATATTTCAGTACCTATCTATAAGCTATGTTATAATTAGCATTTTTGTTATGTTTACATTTTATATATACAAATTATATTTGTGCTGCTGGTCTTCCATATAAATAAATAAATAAATAAATAAATAAATAAATACCTAAAATAATAGGCGCGTTTAGAGTGGTTTTGCGTTATTCTGTTTCTGCGCTTCTCGATCAATGTATCTAAGCATTTGGTAAGCTTAACAAAATACACGTAAACAATTGACGACTTGGTAAAAAATACGCTTCTGCAGCCCTTTGTACATATTTAATAAATAAAGTAGTATTTATCTCTCCATCCAATCTATTAAACTCAGATTTTCCGCAAGCGCCAATTAGAAATTAAATTATGTAATACACCAGCATCGAAATAAAATTAGGGAACTTACACAAGTTATCCTCCACATTTTGCTAGCAAACACTAACGCGCGACGCGAAGGGGTAAGAAATAATGGTGCTAGCTCCTATGGATCGAGGTTTATAAAGTGTCAAGTCTGCGGTCGCGGCCGCACCGCCAGTTGCATTTTCCATTAAGATGTCTCACGATTTGCTGAAATTTCGACAGTTTTAATTATAGGTTGAAAATTTTTATCAAGGTGGCTTTAGAATTTATTGTTAAATAAGCATAGGTACCTATATATACTAGAAATAAATGCAGATTTAATTATGCCTACCTATAGGTAAAAACCCATGAAAAACTTAGGTAAGTAAGATGTGAAAACAGGCAAAACTTTAAGCCTCAAAATTTCGGCCCATAAAAGTAGATAGGAAGGTAAGTAGGTAGTGTAACATTTTTCTGTTTTCAACTTGACACCATAGAATTAAATGATTTAACAGGTTTTCAGCATGGGAAACACATTCCGTGCACACAATATGGAATTTCAAGTTTGGTGAAAACAGAGGGGCTATTATGTAACTTTTGTCTCTATCATTTTTCGGTTGCAATCAAAAAAATGGCGATTTTCGATTACAATATGCAAGTTTTGACACCTACAATATCTAGCAATCAACCAAAATAAATAAACTTCGAAAGTGGAAGCTGTCTGTACATGATTAATTAATCACAAAATCGCAATTTTTCTGATTCAAACTGAAATATGATAGCAACAAATTTGTGCCTGTGGGCCTAAGATGCGCGCCACGATATGTTTATCGAACGAAAGATAAAATTGTCGATACGATAAATACTTGTGGGCGTCCAAGCAAAAAGGTTCAGAGTAGAGTATTGAGTTAAGACTAGATTCGGTTAAACATTTTTTGCTGCCGGTAGACAAAACGATATAATATGTCGACGAGAATCGATAAAATGGCGCGATAAAATTTTATCGTGTTGCACATCTTAGTTCTGCTGCAGTTTACTAGTTCTCTCGGCGTAGGTAGGTACCTCTTAATTACGCATAGCTCACGCACACATTGATTGGTTTGGTGCTTCAATTTCTAAGAATGTAACTAACACTTTATGTGTACTAGGTACCTACCTAGTTATTATCTCTATGCTTGCTACTTTATCTTCAATAATTGATTGTCAAGATGCCAAGTGAATAAATAGGTACCTACCTATACATATATTATGTTGAAATCTCAGACGAAATAAAATTGAAATAATGTTGGGCGTGATCCAACGTTCATTGTAGTGGGGAGGGATAGGTATAGGTATTAGATAGTCACGTCTTGTTAGGTCGCTTCTCGACCTGCTTAACGATAATAATATGGATCTATTTTCTTAATTTGCGAAATACCTATCTGTATTAATGAAACAAATATAGTCGGATAGGGATTACTATGCTTATAAAGTCCGAGAAGAAAATATTCCCGCTACGCTAGCAGAAATTTTAACATATTGTTGAATATCGTAATCTGGGAGAAAGTTAGGTAAACTTGCGAAGTCCGAGCAATGTGTGACTTATGAGGAACCGAACCGAGGAACGTGTGAGTGAGTAAAATCGAAAAAAGTCGTAAGTAGCATTTGGAAATCACCGGAAAAAGAACTTTAGTAGGTACTTACATAGTATGTACATAAACTTGTAATCTCTTTGGCTGTACTATTTGTATCTGTAACTATACCTACTTAAATTATCAAAAAAAAAGAAACAAATGTTGTTGTTAAAATGTTGTTTCCAGTTATTTTTCATTTGTTTTTCTTTCTGTCAAAATGAGTGAATCTTGAAGAAGTTTGTTAAGTAGGTAACTAAGTAACTACATCTTAAAATTTCATTACAAAAAATAAAAAAATGCATTCATGCATTGCAAACTGCAACAAAAATTTGTGACGTGGACCTAATCAAAGAATCCTTATGAACCGTGTAGGTAGGTACCTACCTACCTATGAACTAATTTTGCGATTCTTTTAGGAGACGCAGCTGTAATGAAACCGAACCGTTTTTAAAGAGATCGATTGATATCTGGTGCAGTACGATAAGAATTTCGGAAAACGGTCGTGGTCAGAGGTCGGTCCGGCTTCACAGTCGGAGGCAAAAGTCCGGGTTAACTCGCAATAAGGTGATGCTGTGTGTAACTGTGTATGGTGGGATTGGATGGATATTGGACATGATTTATTATCAGCTTTTACCGCTAGGCAGAACCATTGATTCGGATCTTTAATGCCAAAAACTGATGTGATTAAAGCAAAAAGTTGAGAGAAAGCATCAGGGAATTGACCAATAAAAAGGGTGTGGTTATAACGTGCACTTGTTTCAGCGAGGCTATCAATGCATAGATATAAGGATTTTTTTGTAAATTTTTGGGAAATTTTCAAGCAAAAGTACCTACTTAGGTAGGTTAGATACAGTTTGTACCACACCCTTTTACAAGACGACCGTCGACCACTAGATACCATTGCCAGCCACCCATAGACTTACGGCACATACAACTGGTTCTGTCAAAAGAACCAGATGTTCTATTCTTCTTCATTTCGTGGACGGAGAATAGAATGGACGAGCTGCTAAAATAATAATAATTACAAGAGTGAGAAAGTGCGAATGGTAAATACGTAGGTGCGAGCTGGACGAAACAATTGTTTTTGGTCTCTTTCTTGCGTATCGTTTATTTTTGTCTGCCTACAATTAATTGTAGGCAGACATTTACATTGTTCTTTGTTTATTTGGATAAAAAACGTTGTTTTTTTCAATTATTGAAAGCTAAATAGACTTTCATATCGTGTTTAAAGTGTTTATTTTTGTTGTGGACATAGTGTTATGTTGTATTTTAGGCTGTAAGAGCCGTAATGCTAGGAAAACGGAGAATGTAACATTTCATCGGTATGTAATGATTTACTTTCATGTAAATGTGTTTTGTTCGTGCGAAATAGCAAATATGTTCATAATAACAGCTTTGTGGTATAAATCGTATAAATATAACAAAAAAATCAACATTAATTTGCTTTCTTATTTTAATGTATAATCTTGCCAAATTACGTAGTCCTTATTCCATAATGGCGACTATGTCGTTACCACAAATTAACTAGAGTCGTTATCATGCTTTCCGTTTAAGTCGGGTTATACTACATCAAAGTTTGCTAGCTTACCCAGATTAATTTCCCAATTTTTCATAATATTAGTAGGTACCTATGAGGTGTAACAAAATTATTTCGACCAAGTATCGTGCCAAGTGCCAATCGTTTCCATCATTTCTTTTTCTTATCAACCTGGGACAAAATACTGAAAGATTCTAGTCAACTATCTCTCAGGCGCTGTATTTTAAAACTTCGGTGTCGAATTGAATAAGTTCAATAGGCTACTTACATGAAATTTATAATAAGAAATTGTGTCAATATTTCAAAAATAGAGCCTTAGATAAGCGTTATCGTGAAAGATTTACTAAAAATATTTCAATAGTTTCCAAAATATTCAACTTTTAATTTTGTGAAACGGAACGGTGCAACGAAACACCAATCACAGCCAAGCTTGACACATGACGTCACTTCTATTTTTTTAGGAAACATTTACCTCTTTCAGAGAAGGCAAAAGAAACAAAGTGCATACAGTCAACGCATATTTTCAATTTTTTTAAGTTTTTTACTTTAAAATGCATCGGTTAGATGCATTTCGATTCTTTACTGGAACTTTTGGAAGTAAATCGACACAGTTCAACTTTAATTTCGCTTTTGGATATTGAAGTTATCTGTCTGTCAGTGTCACATGACGCTGCCAATACGACAGTGACATTTCTATCACAGATTAATAAGGCGTAATTTTGAACAAGTGACGTCATTCCGCGTTTCGGCGGTAAGGTCTAAAGTAGGAACTTTGAAACGCTCAATTTAATTAATTTATGCATATATTTTTTTCTTTTTCTTGTTTTGTTTAAGTAGGCCATATATCTTTAAAATAGACTGAAAAAAAAATTCACGCAAGTACCCTATTTGACCGTCAAGAGAATAACGTGTACTGTACCCTTCGTGTGTAAGACTGGTGCAAAGTGAGTCTAAGCTGAAAAGCTTGCATGCTCTTGACTGTATGAGTAGAGTATGAAATAAACAATTTTATATCCAATTTGATTTGGAAATTTTAGAATATTGGGCCTGATGACTACATTGTCCACGCCATATTATTTTTTAATTTTTCATGTTAATACAGTTTGTATTCTATATTTTTTTTTCTTTTTCAGATGTCCTTTTAAATCGGTTAATCTTATTAACTGGATAGCAAGCACTGGTCGTGTAAATTGGAAACCAAATGGCTATTCAAGGATTCGTTTCAAGCATTTCCCAAGCAGTTTCTGTTGAAAAACTAACCTTACTGACAATGAGAGCAGCTGGCGCGAACCAATAAGCAAGCAATAATAATCGTTTCAAAAACCATAAACCAAGCGCGCAACTTTTATGATGCCATGACGAGAAATATTAAGCTGGTTTGCCTCATCCGTACCGTGCGCTAAGGAACTTAAGTTCCAATAAAACGTTATTTGCACCTACATAGTTTTCATTTCACTTGCTCCGCTTAAATTATAAATCCCCTTGACACCTTCACGAATCGATGATAACCTATCTACTCTATAAAACTACATTTTACTTCCCATAGCTTTTTCATCACCAAACAAGCTAGAACTCCCTGGAAATTGGAAATAATTTATTTAGTGGTAATACTGGTAGTTTACATGTGTGCATAGGAAGAATATCACTTTCTCTTACCCTATACGCGAATAGCCTGTCCATTCTATTCTCCGTCTACGTCTTCATTTAGATGCTTTATTTTTAAATAGCTTATCGAATAAACTCCACTGGTTTAAAATTCAATTTGAACTCGACAATGGCAGAATTATTGCGCTAAACGCAACGTAACATACGATAATCAAAAGTTCCCAAAAGTTGATTTTTGGAGGGATTTTAGCGATGACGGACGTCAGTAATTTTGTTTCTTTGTTTTGCAAATTAGTTTATCGTGATTAATATTGTGTGAATGTGGTGGATTTTGCCTAATAGTGATCCATTAGTGATGAACAGTGTGTGGAAACATTGAATTAAGATGAAATGGAGCATTCATTGGGAGGTTGTCGTTTTACTATACAACTTCCCACAGAGCGTCCTATTAAGGTTCAACTGTGAAGAGTTCCGGTAAAGCATTGCAATGCATCTCACCAATGCATTTAAATATAATGAACTGCAGAAAAAGAAAAATACATCTGAATTGGCTGTATGGACTTAGCTTTCTTTGCCTTCCCCATTGCGGTAAAAACTAAAACAATAAAACTGACAGCCGGACGCCAGCCAGCCAGTGTTGCCAACTTAGGGGTTTTCCCCCTAGATTTAGGGGGAAAATGAATGTGATGGGATTTTTTAGGGGTATTATATTTTTTGGGGTATTTTGACTTATACAGCCTGTTACCGAAAGGTGTGGTCATAATAAACGATCGTGTAATGTTAATGGTAAAGAATGATTGAACCATGATGGCAGTGCTGATACGAAGAAATAAAATACGATAAAATTTTATCGACTTAGCTTTTTTTACTTGCCTCTACACATCACTAGCAATCAATTGAATCGGTCAGATAACAAGTCAATGACCCCTGCCCAAGCGCACCACCGCAGAGCTCGACCTTTGCGGCCTTGGTATCTTGCACGCGCCGATTGTACAATGAATGATATATCTATCTCGTTCTGGCTCATGCGGCCATTATGAAATAGGCGCGGCCTATTTCCTGAAGGGCCGCAACCCACCGCGCATCGTTCTAAAAGTTACTAGGAAAGTAGAAGGAATAAAATAAATAATTTCTGCATTCTTTTCTTTTAGTTTTCTGTCTGTGTTTAACCTCTGCAATCTGCTAAAAAAAACTGGTCAAGTGCGAGTCTCCTCGCCTAAATAGCAAAGAAACAGCGTGCACAAAATAAAAAAAACTACTAGGACATTAGAAGTTACGAGGTAGTAAAGAAATGTAAACAAAAACAAATAGGTTGCCTAGGGAACGACGGCGGCGCGGCGGTACGGGGCGGGCGGTGGAAATGGAAAAAAACCGGCCAAGTGCGAGTCTACTCGCCTAAATAGCAAAGAAACAGCGTGCACAAAATAAAAAAAAACTACTAAGACATTAGAAGTTACGAGGTAGTAAAGAAATGTAAACAAAAACGAATAGGTAACCTAGGGAGCGACGGTGGCGCGGCGGTACGGGGCGAGCGGTGAAAATGGAAAAAACCGGCCAAGTGCGAGTCTAGCGCATTGAGGGTTCTGTACAATTTTGTAGATATGTAAATAGTTCGTGGTAAAGAAGATTGAGGTACAAACTTCACTTTGTCATCGGAAAAATTTTGTCCTCTCACCCATCAATAGGTCGCGGTCAGACTAACTGCAAATAAATTTCAGAAAAAATAATAATTATGTAACTACTTTACGGGTTTTGGAGTTTACCCTTTACTTGTGCTGTATCTAAAATATTGCTTCTTGCATGATTGTAGGTCAACGGGAAGTAGGTTTGATGCACTTGTGGTTGTGAAAATAAACGAAAAAAACAACCGTTTGTACACGCCTGTGAAGTTGGCCCCCCAATGTCAAATAAAAAAATTAGTGAGTTCTAGTCGCCTCTCACGTAGTTCTGGATTTCCTTATTATCTTTTTGGAAATAGTTCTGTTGTTTACATAGGTCAAAAATGGTTCTGAAATAGTAAGGGACCCTATTTACGGAGCGATGGTAGTAAAAAAACTACCGGAACCTAAATAGTTCCGGAGCTGACAATGCTAAAACGCTTATCACACTTTACAATTTGTCAGACACCAATCCAAGAAATCGGAAAGTGTAATCGAAGTTAGAACAGTTGGTTCCGATTTAGGATCAGTGAGTGAGAGAGAGAGCAAGTAATCACACTACATTAAAATGTACCCTAGAGTAGTCGATTTAGGGTACAATTTAGTGTGTGATCACTCGCTATCTCTCTCACTAACTGATCTTAAATTGTATCCGATTTAGATTCCCTAAATTAGAAGTAGTGTAATAAGCCCATTAATGGGGATCTACTCGAGCGTCATTGGGACCTATTGAGTTTTGAAGATTAGGAGGTAGAAACGAAATAAGGTTAAAATATGATGTTTTTTCTTTCAGTTCTACAGAGTTTCAAAAATGTAAAAAAAAATAACACAGTCACATATTAATAATAATATTCGAGGAAGTCAGATATTGATAGTTTACTCCACGGTATTTGATGATGGAGGTTTACATTGTAGGGGTCACTGTATGGAAGGGTCAAAATTGAAGAAAAGAAAATTATTCGAGCGCGTCAGATTTCAGAGGGGATGTTAAGTGAACCCAAAAAAGGTCCCATTTAAAAAACTGACGATTCGCACTTAACGCAAACGCGTGGCGGTCTTTGGAAAATTAAAAAAAAAAAATAGCTATTTTAAAATACTCGAGCGCGTCAGATTTTTATGCAGACGGTTCAGCTTGATGTACTAGTCGTTCTGACCAATAATAATCTGAAGATTATTTGGAGGAATACTTTTAATCTGATGGCTTAAAAAAAAATGAGATTTTTTTTTTAGGTTACTAAATGTGATAAATAAAATACACAGAAAATAGCATGAAAAAATATTTTATAATACATTCAATTTTTGTTTTTTTCGGCTTGTGGAAATTGGCAGATTTTTTTCCATCCTTGAATTATTTACTTCAAAAAAAAAAAATCAACTACACTCGAGAATATCAAGGTGGTGTTTTTTTTTTTTTGCAATTTTGTGATCCTTTTACTCCCTTACGTGATATTCAAATCGTCAGATTATTCATATGCACACTTTATTTTAATTTTACACGCCCGAGTATTTCTATCTATCGATTTTTTATCTATTCTGATCGGCTATCCTAGATGCGTGACTCTGTGTAGAGATGCAAGGTATCTCCCTTATGTTAATCTGACGCGCTTTAGTAAATCACAAATCCCTTCTTGGGCTCCCGTGCTATAATACTTCAAAAATTCATTTCTTAGGTATTTAGTAGATCAGTCGCCACTCGCCAGTCGCTTACTGTTTGTTCAGGAGTAAAGTTCGGTATTTCGAATTGTTATTAAATCACAAATATCTTTATTAAGCAACAGTGAACACTACGAAATAAAACTGTGTCAGTGCAGCTTGAGTTAGCCCGTGTGAAGTTCGAAAGTTGTTCTGGGATAGATTTGTTGAAGGTAAATCAGTGGGTGAATTTCGGTGGCTGACCTTAGCCGTGACTGCTGACTGGACTGTATCCTTCCGTCCGCACTTGGAACTTTGCCCGGGTGCATGGGACCCGCAATTGGAGGTGTCAAATACTGGAGCACTTCAAAGAGAACCCAAGAACCACCTGCAGAACGTAGTGCTGCAGGAAATCTCGGCGTGGTAATTCGTGTAAAAGTTTGGTGTGTACTGTGGGATGATCGTCGACAACGGCACCACTTCCATCGTACCTACCCGCTGACTTAGTTTCTCATGTGTTTCTACCAGTGTTACCAAAGTATCGACATACGAGTATGAGTGCCGGATGCGAGAGATAATGCTGGATTGAATACGAGCCGTGATCATGAATCATGATTCTGATGCATGATTCCAGTGATAACACGTGTGACGTGCCACGTGTGCACTACCTACCTACTTCGTCATTGAAAGAAAAAAAATTTAACGCCAGTTCTTTGAAGTGAGCCGCCCGCGCGGTTACAGTCGGCACTTCCTTTGATAACGCCGCCTACTACTGTGGTACTACGTTGCGCCGTTCTTACTAGGAAATAAGAAACGAGATGGAGGCAAATAATAACGTTTGTAAACACGAGTAAACAACTGTTATGTTATGAATTGTTGTGATTACAAGTGATCATTCAAATTTGCGTGTTCTTCAAGACGATAATAATCAAAAGCCAACATCCTCGAGTGTTGTTGTGTGACCAGAACCAGCGATATTATTCTTAACTTAGCATCACACAGTGTTTTGTGATCCAAATAATATGAAACCAACATTGCCACAAAATTTTAATAGTGCAGTGTATTTAAAGTATTTTTTGGCAAGTGAAGTGGAAGATTTCGTCTCAAATTCCAATAATATTGACGACAAGTTTAATTACGTTACGTATCACGTAGGTACCTACCTACACCACGCGACGTTGTTGAAAACAATTTGCAACTCGCAAGTCGCAATGAAACATGCCCTTTGAAGTTTGCCGCCGCGCTGCGTCGGCCCGCTATGCCGGCCACCAAACTTCGGCGTACGCGCCTACCAGGCTCTCATGGCAAATCGGGGGGTAAGTCGTAAGTTCGTGAAAACCGGGTCAGCGAACTCGTTATCTTTGAGCGGTTCATGACCTCACTAGTGATGTGACATTGTTTGTGTCGATACCAAAAATATGTTTTTTTACTAGTGTGAATTTGTGAAGTTGGATTTTTGCGTTAAGTACTAGTGGCTTATTGTTCTATACCATTAACACTGCACGATCCGTTAATTTGACTACACCTTTCTGTAACAGGCTGTATACAACGTGTTAATGAATTAACTGAAAAATAGAAAGTAGTCGAATCAACTAGCGAATCGATCGCACTATGTTTTAATATAGGTTATATTTTTTCATTTTTATTAGCCCATGTCTAAATTATTTATAATACAATATTTGGCGCGTACGCCGCCCGCAGCAAAAAAATTCGAACCGATTGGCGCGGGCGTAGCACTTGGAATTTAGTAGATAGGTCCACCTCCAAACTAATGTTGAATAAGTTTTAAAGTATACATTTTTTCGACATAAAATATATTTTAATCATAATATTGTTTATTTTTTTAAATGGGATATATCAGGTTTTCAGTTAATTTATTAACACGTTGTATAATATTTTTCACCTTAATGATTTAAAAACGTACTAGAAACTAGGCAAAAATCTTGGCGCTGCTATCTATATAATAAAAATGAATCGTCAAATGTGTTGGTAAGCGCATAACTTACAAACGAAACCAAATTGGAAAATTGATTTGATTGATTTTTTTTTTCAATAATATGTATATTGTATTTAGGGGTTTTTGACTTAACTTTTAGGGGTAAATATTTTTGAGGGTTGGCAACACTGGTCAGCCAGTTGTCACTTGTCAGTTGACTGTCAGCTGCCTCAGTCATCATTTTGAATTTCCAGAAATCTGAAGTCCTCTTTCGTAAAATTACCTGTTCAATTAAGCTCACCTGATTAGCAACAGGAAAAACTTGAAAAAACTTATATTTTGATAATGTTGAGTCCATAGTGGATGCACTAACTTAAATAACAACCTAATAGAAAAGTATTACTACTATTTTATCGCGAGAAAATTGCAACTTAATAAGAGTTTACTGACTAACCATGAATACGATCCTGCGGAGTAGTGGAAGACTGATAAGCCGCGAGTTTTCCACCTCATGTGCAAGGCAGTCTGCAAAGGCTCCTACCATAAAACCAAAGCGATTTATAGGACCTATAACGTGGAAATCGATGGCTGCGACAGCAGTGGTAGCCGGCGGTCTCACGGGGTTTATGATGTATGTGAAAAACGAAAAACAGCAAGCAATAGACCGGGAGAGGAAACGGCAAATCGGCAAAGCAAAGATAGGAGGCACTTTTGAACTGGTTGATCCAGAAGTATGTATCAAATGGTTCCCAATTTTTATTGATGGTTGGGTACAGAGTGATTAGAGAGGTTGTTGCATTTATTGATTTGGCTTAAAAATGTTAGTAACGCGAGTCAATATTTAGTTTAGTTTTTGATTTTTTTTTCCTAGGTTAAACATTAATTTATTATAACTGATGCAAACTTGTGCAATGTTACAGGGAAAACTAATAAAAAGCACAGACTTTTTAGGCAAGTGGTTACTGATATATTTTGGATTCACACATTGTCCTGACATATGTCCTGACGAACTGGAGAAGTTGGCAGAAGTTGTCAATAAACATGGTACTTTTCTACTTTTTAATGTTTTTTTTTAAATTTGGCTTGTTTTTGTGTGGTCTGGTTTGACACCTAAAAGAATATTATTTAATAGATAAACCATTAATTTTCAGATTCCATTCCCTCAGCACCACCATTGCAGCCATTATTCATATCAGTTGACCCACAGCGAGATACTCCTGAAATAGTTGGAAAGTAAGGAATTTTGTATATTTTATCTGGTATAAACGGTGAGTGTAAGGAGGGAACAGGACTTGTCAGTCGATCACTCAGAGGGGGCACTGAGCAAATAATCACTACGTTTTAAGAGTAGGCACTTCCATACTAATCACTGATCCGATCTATGAAAGCATTTTGTGCCAACCATACCAATGCAATGTATGACGCGGCCATAGAAATTTGGTTGAGTATTCCAATGTTGGTAAAAAAGTTCACGCATAAATCCATAGTAACTTTTGGTTCAAGGGAGTGTCGCTGGCCTGAGAGGGGGTAAGTTGATAAAAATGGAGGGTCTGGAAAGCGAAAGTATGAATTGTGGGTATATTAAATGTCTGTCTGATGAATCCTTAAACAAATGTCTATGGTGAACTTTGATAAGATGAAACATTGTATAAAATATAACTTATTTGAATCTAGATAAACCTCTTACCGCCGCACTCAGAGTAGACTTTAATGATTACTTAGTTAAGTATAGATTTTAAAAAAAAACTGCCGCAATCACACAAGTTTAATAAATTAATGTTAATTGGCATTTAACTAATTAAGTTACATCTCATTAAATGCCAATTAACATTAACTGACTAAACGTCTCTAATTGCGGCGGTTTTGTTTTAAAAATCTATACTAAACTAAGTAATCATTAAAGTCGACTCTGAGTGCGGCCGTTAGTTTGGTAATAGTATATTTCACTATAAGTGCGGAAAACCTGTCATTGCAAAGAGTTCCGACAAATGTCTACCCGAGCCGAGGCGCAGCCGAAGGTGAGGGTTGACAGTCGGAACTAGTTGCAATGACGGTTCCGCACGTGTACTGAACAACTATTTTTAATACAGTTACGAAAAAATTAAGCAATTTAATAAAATATCAAAAACACAACAAACTCAACTAAGTTCCAACTGTGATCAAGAGATGGCGCTAGTCGTATTAGTAATGCGAAACCTACGTTTCGCAATGCAAAAAGTGTGTCAAAGTCGTGTCGCCATTTTTGACAGTTGGCAAAGAGAACGCACGAGTTCGGGAAAGGTAAACAAAAAGCTCGAGTATGTAATAGCCCACATCCCGAACGCTAAACGTCCCTGCAATACGCCACTTTTTGAGCAACTGTATTAAAAAATACTGAAAGAACTCTTTTTAGTGAGTTATTATTTTTTGTTTGTAGATATTGCAAGGAGTTCTCCCCACGATTGCTGGGACTTACAGGGACTAAAGAACAGGTGCAGCAGGCCTGCAAGTCTTATCGAGTGTACTTCAGTGCTGGCCCTCAAGATGTTGATGATGACTACATTGTAAGTGTTCCATTTTTCATGACAATATCATTCATATGACATATTGCAAGAAAACTTTACTTGATTATTAATTGATATGAAATATTTAGGTAGTTGTAGAATAGTTTTTTGGATGAAAAAATAAATAGTAGGTGATTGTAAAACAAATATTGTATATTGCAAATATTTTTGGTTGTTTCAGGTGGATCACACAATTATAATATACCTTGTGAATCCTGATGGTGACTTTGTGGATTACTATGGCCAAAACAGAAATGCTAAAGATATTCATGACTCTATGCTGGTTAACATAGAAAAATATAATGCAGCACAAAAGAAATCGTGGTTCTAAAGCATTTTCATAATGTGATAAAATTATTTAATAACTATTAATTAGATGAAGAGTATTTTTAAGTAAAAAATAAAGAATTTACTTATTAAAATTTGGCTAAAACTTTATATAATTATATTCACTTATATAAATGATAGGTCTCAGGTGGGAAATTTCGTAATTGATTAAGAACTAGGAGATAATATGAAAATTAGCATTTTATTTTAAATATAAAATTTATACATATAGGCATTCAAACCATCTCTATGTATATTTCGCAATCTCTACTGATTTTTAATTTATGACCTTCTAATTCTCATCTTCAAACATCACTTCCTGGCCAAACCGTTACTGGGAAATTTTATGATAAAGACTATAAAATATTATTAAGAAAGCTCTGAATTAGCAAAAGCAAATTAAAGTACATTTACAAATTAGAAGTTGGCCGTCATTTTGCTAGTAATCTTACTGATGGTGACCTGACCACCGGAACTGTGTATTTGTACTAAGCTTTGGTCTAACTGGTACAGCTTCACTGTAGCCCCTTGGAGCGTCGCGCTCGACGCCGATATGCTAACTTCGCCCTCGTTCACGGTCACCAAATTAACGTCACCGGCATCGACGAAACTGACATCGTTGCCGGTCAAGCATATATTAGTGCTTTGGCCGTGTGTATCCACATTGTGACTGTTGTCCACGACCAGTATGTTAGTTTTCAATTCACCATCGTCGTCCAGCACTAACTCTCCCGCGACCTCTGAAGGCATTTGCTGGATAATAGTCATAGCTCCGACATCACTTTCCAGTGTGTTCACTTCACTAACATTCTGTGTATGGATATTTTCGTTGTTCTCATGGGTTATCTCCGTCTGATTGTCGTCTGCGTGGCGAATATACACTACTCCGGCCTTTTTCTTAATGTCGTGAGTTTTAACGTGCTTCACAAGGTGGGATTTGGTCGAGAATTTTTGCGTGCACACGGCGCATTCGAATGGTTTCTCACCTGGAAGCGAAATAAAATCTATGGATAGGGTAGTCGTAATTTAATTATGAAATTTAAATCAATAACAAAATAGAAATAATGAACAGTGAGAAGGGAGCACCAAGCAGCAGGCCACTACCAGCAAGCAGGGAGCACGAGGAGCAGGCAACAACCAGCAAGCAATGAACAGTGAGTAGAGAGCAGCGAGCCACGAACAGCAAGCAATGAAGGTAGCACCGAGCAGTGGGCCACTACCAGCAAGCAGGGAGCACAAGCAGTGGGCAACGACTAGCAAGCAATGAACAGTGAGTAGGGAGCAGCGCGCCACGACCAGCGAGCAATGAAGGTAGCACTGAGCAGCAGGCCACTACCAGCAAGCAGTGAGCAGGGAGCACAAGTAGTGGGTAACAACCAGCAAGCAATGAACAGTGAGTTGGGAGCAGCGGGCCACGACCAGCAAGCAATGAAGGTAGCACCGAGCAGCGGGCCACTACCAGCAAGCAGTGAGCAAGGAACACGAGCAGTGGGCAACGACCAGCAAGCAATGAACAGTGAGTAGGGAGCAGCAGGCCATGACCAGCAAGCAATGAACAGTGAGCAGGGAGCACCGAGCAGCGGGCCACTACCAGCAAGCAAAAAGCTAGCTAGGGTTCTGTACCGGTGTGCACGCGGCAGTGGTCGCGCAGGCGCGCCGCGGTCACGAACCGATTGGGGCACACGGTGCAGGCGAAAGGCCGCTCGCCCGAGTGCCGCCGCATGTGCGCGCTCAGCACTTTGCGCGAGAACCTGCCATAACCACAATACAGGCATAATTCACTAGCTGTGTCCCGCGGTTTCACCTGCGTGAGTTTAGCAGTTCCCGTATGAACTTCCTACCTCTCCTACCTCTCCTTTGCGAAAAAAATATTCCTACCAAATTTCAAGTCTCTAGGTCTCATGGTTCCAGAGATATCGTCATGAGGAAATCTTTAATATATAGGTACTAGCATGGTACTAGCTGTGCCCCGCGGTTTCACCCGCGTAAGTTTCGGAATTCGCGCAGGACCTCCGAACTTCTTACCGTTTAAACCTTCTATGTCGTATGAAAGGAATAAGCCATTACTCACTGAGCTCGGTTAGAGAAAACGAACAATATTTCTATTTTTTGCATGAATAGAATTAGGATTTTAAAAATTAAAATAAATTCAATTCAGGGCACAGCTGGCCTGGTAATATACCGCAACTCTTGCAAATCGACAAGGTAACCTATGGTGTGCAAGTGAACCCAAATGTAGCACACAAATATGTCTACTCATGTAAATAAAAAAAGTATTAAGTATTTTTATCGGTATAACTAAACTAAGGTCCGGCCACCTATTTAACACGACGAATAATACACGTTAATATTATTTTATTATTACAGCTAAAACTACAATTATTATGGTTTTAAGTACAAAAATAAAGCTACGATACCACATAGCTTTGTAAGTATGTTATATGGTACAGTTGTTCTATTTCACGGAATCCGTTTGGCTATGATTGTATTGAGATGTGCAGTGCGTCACTCTGGGAGCGCTGTTTCTATCGCAGTAGTGTTCACACGCACAAATGCGCACATCGGTATACGACACTACTACAGCCAGGGCAGAGCGGACTTCGTGAAATAGTACAACTACCTAATTAGTTGTCTAAAAATCCTTTGGCAGTGGGCGTCGGGTCAACACCAGTTGGGCAAGTGTCATACCTCTTGCCGCAGACCGTGCACGCATACGGCTTCTCTCCAGTGTGCGTGCGCAGGTGGTTCTTGAGGGCGGAGCCCGACGAGAACTTGCGCTCGCAAGTGCCGCACTTGTATGGGCGCTCGCCTGAAAGAAAACGGGAAAACTGGCAACATTCACGACATAATGACATCACCGGCACCGTTAGCACCGTTAGCTAGGGTATGTTCCGTTATTACTGATACGTAAGGTACGACGTCTATTTATTACGCTGCGAAGCCGTTCCTTTACAGTTAGCTTTACTAGTTACTGTTTAAAATGTCATGCTGTCGACCACTCATTGACGACCGACACGCGGTTGATCAATCATTGGTTGGTTGATCACGTCATCAAACCACTGATAGTACCTTACCTCGAAAACCCCAGTGCTCACAAGTACAACTATGGCGACGATTATGACGTCATACCCTAGGAAACTGCGGCAGTACACTGTCAGCTATAATGGAACTTCTTGTAGGTATGCACTCAGTCTTGGCGAGCGAAATTAATTTTTTCAACTTTTTGATAGCTAAAAACAAAATGTTGTCAAAAAACATTGGGGGGGCTTGGCATATACTACGGGTGGTCACCGATGGGGGGGGGGGGGGGAACGTAGTATGGGTATACACTCCCATAGTATTGTTTGTTACCGGTGTGCGTCCTCATGTGCAGCGTGAGGTTGGAGTTCTGTATAAAGCTCTTGCCGCAGGCCGAGCACACGTACGGCTTGTCGCCCGTGTGCGTGCGGTGGTGCGTGTTGCGCGTCGACTCGTGACGGAAGCTGCGACACACAACATGCAATTAATCGTTAACACATACAAAACTAAGGAACGAACCATCATGTTCTTAATTTTAAGTAAAGATTTTCAAAACAAAATTGCCGCAATCAGAGACGGTAATGTTAACTATACATTATAAAATATCTTGTACACGGGTAAGTATCGACAATTCTATAATTCTAAAATGAGAAACTTTAATTGATTAAAATTTTAAAGAGCATTTTTGTGTGAGCGCACCGTTTGTCGCAGTAGGTGCACGCGTAGGGCTTGCGCTGGTCGTGCACGAGGCGGTGCGAGGCGAGCAGGCGCGCGCTCGGGAACGCCTTGCCGCAGGCGCACGCGCACGGCCGCGCGCCGCTGTGGCGCTGCGCGTGCGCCGCCAGCTGCCCGCGGCTGCTGTACCTGCGGCGCGCACGATACGGGGCCCTTATTCACTATCACAACAACAAGCCTTGCCCTTAACGCGCTTCTCAAAAACACAAACACAGTTTCATTAAAATCGATTCAATAGTTTTTACGTAAAAGAGTAACAAACATCCATACATGCAAACTTTCGTGTTTACTATATTAGCAAGTATTAATAATATTCTGTATGTCATAAGGAACGTAATTAAAAAGACAATAGTTGTAGCGCGTTATCTTAACGCGCCGTGTTATGGTCATAGTGAATAAGAGTAGCTACAGAAACGGAGTATATCCAGCCCGTTGACACTCCAATAAAAATCAACTGATTCTTCCATGACTCTTCCATAAGACGGTCGGCTTGTACACATGTAAAACGTGTTGCGCGTGTGTGACGTAACGAAAGGTTGACAGCGAGCTGACAGTAACTGTCAGCGGTCAGTGAATAATTTGTCACATGTAGATTCTACTTGTCAAACTTTCCTCAGTCTTTACCGAGGTCACTTTCGCGGGGTATGATTAGGCAGGAAATTGCGGAGGGTGTCGCTTCTTTATAATCTCTATCCTTTGGTATATTGTACAATATGTAATATGTGTATTGTGTGTGTGTGCGCGCGCGTGTGTGTGTTAGTTTATGTACGTGCCAGATGGGCTGTCGGGCAAGTGGACTGTATGACGATTACTCTGTCCACCTGACTCGTACGTAGCTATTACTGGGTACGGAGACACAGGAATCAGAACGGCGAATGCCAGTGATAACGCTCTTTTACTATCTAATCAGAGCGGCACTATACCCGTGACCACTAGCGTATGCAACGAGCTTAACTAGGAAATACTATATCGCGAATTGATTCTAATTAAACTTGTCTGAACTATATGACGCATTGTCTTTCTAATATTTGGCGAACTGTGTGGTTCCTATTTCAATGTCTAATATTTATAACTTTTTTCTAGTGCGCGTTTTGCTAGTGTTCGCAGGAAATAAATGCAGTTTCTGTTCATTTAATTTTCACAATCTCAATTAATGTAAGCTTACCCATTGGTCACAGTCAATGGCTATCAAAAATGACGAGTCGAGGACATCAAGCTCACTGCTATTCGTGGCTCCTATTGGCCAACGGTTTTTGCTCGCTATACTCAGCGGGCGGATGCGATTCAGTGGCCGTAAAAGCTTCTAGAAACTTTACCTTTTATTGCCAAAGTGATGGCCGCTTTTATGGGCTTGGCAATAAGGTTCAATATACAAGTTTTAGTCTATTTTAAAACTATAGGTGCACCTCTAAACCTATACAATCTTTCTATACTTAGGTTGCTATACATTATTACTTATACCTAGCTTATACTATGAAGACGTCGGTTGTCTCGGGCACGTCGGTCGTCCTGCACATCCTCCCGCCGTGCAGCGCTCGCGTTCAGTAGAGGGCGCTGCAGAAACTCGCTGGGAAGGCGACCGGATCCGTCGGCAGGATCACCAGCTTCTTCGTGGGGCGTCGTAGTACGCCTCCTCTTGTCTTCACGTCGGCAGCTCTGACGATCCCGTCGGCCCCTGGGTAGACGGCGATGACGACGCCGCGCGGCCACGCATTCCGTGGCAGCGAGCCGTCGGCGATGAGCACGACGTCGTTGAGCTTGATGGGGAGCCCGCGTCCGTGGGGCTCCCGCCGGTTTTGGAGCTCCGGAAGGTACTCCTTGACCCATCTGGCCCAGAACAGGTCGGCCAGGCGTTGTGAGGCCCGCCAGCTGTTCCGGCCAGTCAGGTCGCGGTCGGTGAGTGAGCCGGGCACCGGATGGCGCGCCGACCCGAGCAGCAGGAAGTGGTTCGGCGTGATGGCTTCGGCGTCAGCCGGGTCCACCGACACGTGGGTCAGTGGCCGGCTGTTCACGGTGAACTCTGCTTCGGCGAGGAGCGTCACGAGCACCTCTTCGTGAGGCTGGCGCTCGTGAAGCGTCGTGGAGAGCGCGGTCTTCACGGACCGCACCATGCGCTCCCAGGCCCCGCCCATGAATGGGGCCCCAGGAGGGATGAAGCGCCACGCGATCATCTTCTTGCTTGCTTCATGTTCGGTCGCTGTGTCCATGGCCCGCCTGAGCTCGCGCTCGGCGCCATGGAGGTTGGTCCCGTTGTCAGACCAAATTTCGGTGGGACAGCCCCGCCGCGCGATCATGCGGCGCAGGGCCATCACCGCAGAGTCGGTGGAGAGGGACGCGGCCAGCTCGAGGTGAACGGCGCGCGTCGTCAAACATGTGAACAGTGCAACATATCTTTTTTGGGTCCCCCGCCCAACGGTCACGGTCAGGGGGCCAAAGTAATCAACACCGGTAAAGCTGAACGGCCTCACGTGGTGCGCGAGGCGGCCTCGGGGATGATCACCCGTAGGCGGCGTCGGCGGCTTGTTGCGCCGAATTCGGCACGGCCTGCAGGCCTTGAGGGCCGTGCGGACGGTGGTGCGTAATTTGAGCACCCAATATCTCTGTTTTACCTCATTTACGATCATCTCGACTCCGCTGTGGTGCAGTTGCCTGTGAGTCCACTCGATGTATAGGCGGGCGAGATGGTGTGCTCCATCCAGCACTGGCGGCGCCCGGGTGACTTCGGGGACGCCTTCGATCGCGTCAATGCGAGTCTTAAGTTGGATAGTGCCATCGACCAATGACACAGCGAGTGCGTATAAGCGACTATTGGTAGGTATGGGCTTACCTGTTTCGAGGCACTCGATATCCATCGGGAACGAGCTGCGTTGGCTCGCTCTCACCAGCAGCTTCTCGGCGGCACGCAGATGCTCCGCTGACAAACTCTTGTATTGTCTCGTGGCTGCGGGCTGCTGGATCCTTGGCGCGGCTTTGCGCTTTGAGGCGGCTGGTTTCTTGTTCCAGGCGCCGTCCTTTTCTTTGTTCTTTGACGTCCGCTTGTAATGGACGTCCTCGGTTCGGCGGCGGCAGAGGTCAATGAACTGCAAGACCCTGCCGGTCGCTCGGAGTAGCCTCTCCCATTTAGAGAATCGTTTGAAGTCGGGCACGCATTCTCTCGTATCAGGGCGAGCAGCGTTCGTAAGGTTATTGACTTTTTCCTCACCTGTAACGACAGCGGCGTCCGGGGGGTCGGCCGGCCACGTCGATGGTTCGTCGTACAGGAACTCCGGCCCTCGATACCAGCGGTGCTCGGAGTTGAAGTCATTCGGCACGTCCCGCGTGGCGTCGTCTGCGACGTTCATGCGGGTGGGCACCCAGCGCCATTCTGGAAGTCTACTATTATCTTCGATCGCCGCGATTCGGTGGGCGACGAAGGGTTTAAAAGCGCGGGCCCCAGTTCTCAGCCACGCGAGAACGGTCTTGCTATCGGTCCAGAAAGTTTGTGATTCTGGCTTCCGTTGATGCTCTTCAATGACAGCTGCAGCCATGCGGCTGCCCATGACCGCGGCCTGTAGCTCGAGCCGCGGTATTGAAGTGGTCTTCACTGGTGCCACCCGAGCCTTAGCGAGTACTAATGTGACATTTACCTCGCCCTCCGGGGTGACGGTGCGCCAGTATACGGCGGCTGCGTAGGCAACTTCACTGGCGTCTGTGAAGGTGTGCAGCTGGAGCGATGTGGCGTCGCTGTAGCGTAGGTAGCACCTCGGCACTGTGACGGCGCTCAGGTTCCGCAGATGCGCCATCCACAGCGTCCATTGTTCGGCGAGGTCTGGACTCAGCTTCGCGTCCCAGCCTGTGCCGCGGCGCCACACCTCCTGTAAAATTTGTTTGGCTTGCACCGTTACAGGCGATGCGAGCCCCAATGGGTCATAAAGAGACATTACAATACGGAGCGCTTCTCTTTTTGTTGGTGCAGCACTCTGCATTATCCTCGCTGGTATGCGTGCCAGGTCGAGGTTGAAGGCTAGTTGATCTTGGTGGGGCTTCCACACTAGACCCAAAACCTTTTCTATTTGGCTGCCATCGCTCAGATTGACGGCCGGTCGCTGCGCTGCTTCGGGGTCAATGGCCCCGAGTACGTCGACTGAGTTCGATGCCCATTTGCGCAGGTCAAAGTGGCCGCGTCGGTGGATATCTCGCACCTGGCTGGACACTTCAACGGCCTCGGCCGTGGTCTCGAAACTGTCTAGGTAGTCGTCCATGTAGTGATTATTGACAACGGCAGTTGTCGCCCGTGGCATAGAATTTTGGTATCTTACCGCGTTTCTGTTCTTAACGTAGATGGCCGTTGACGGCGAGCAGGTGGCGCCGAAGATGAGTGACGTCATCCGGTATTCTGTCGGCGGCTCGCCGTCGCGGCGACTACCTCTCCACAGGTATCGGAGCGCGTCGCGGTCTGACGGGCGTATCTTCACTTGCATGAACATTTCCGCTATATCTGCGGTGACAGCAACGGCATGCTGCCGGAAGCGCATCATGACTCCCGGTAGCGACTGTAGCAGATCAGGACCTGTGAGCAAATGATCATTGAGGGAGACTCCCTTCGTCTTGGCAGCGGCGTCGTGAACTATTCTAAGTTTCTCCGGTTTTAACGGGTTCACGACGGCAAAGTGTGGTAAGTACCACGTTCGATTCGGCGTAGACGATGCCGGTGCGGGTTCAACGTAACCCTTCTCTATGAGAGCAGTCATTTGTTCCTCATACCTTACTTTCAGCGATGGCGATCGGTCGAGCTTCCTCTCGATGCCGTGGAGCCGACTCAGGGCGTTCTCCCTGTTGCCTGGCATCGCAGGCTCGTCCTGCTTCCACAGCAGCGCAGTCTCGTACCGGCCGTCCTTCTCCGTCGTGCACTCGTCGAGGATGCGCAGCGCACGTGCCTCCGGGTCATTGACCGGACGCTTCGGGGTCACTGTAAGGGACTCAAGAGCAAAATAATGTTTTAGTTGCTCGTCCATGCGGTCATCTGTGGTCAGGTGGTATACATGGTGAACTCTCTGTCCTAGTGTTCGGCTGTGTGCACCATGGAGTACCCATCCGAGGGGTGTGAGGGAGGCGACTGGCTGGTGTCGCTGACCCTTCCTGACCTCCGACGCCAGCAGGAGGTGCCAATTGTCTTGGCCGATTAATATTCTAGGTTGAATGTCATCATACCTTATTTCATCCTTTATGTCCTCCAGGTGTAAGCAGTCGGCTAAGTCGCTCTCGGTGACTGCTTGTGGGGACAGGCGCAGCGCGTCTATGGTTCGCGCCATGATCTCGGCGTCGCCTCTGCTCCCTTTCAGCTGCAGGGCGACGTGTTGCGACGACGGTGTAGCTAGCCTCGTTCCGGCGATCGCCTCTATGAACAGAGGCTCGACCGGCCCGGTCGCGCCAGTCTGGCGCGCGAGATCTGCATCTACTAAAGTTATAGTGGACCCGTCATCGAGTAGGGCGTGAGTGTTTACCACTCCCGCCGGTCCGGACACACACACAGGAATTATTTTTAGATACGTCTGGAATTTAGTGGGAGCGCACGCGGTTGTAACTGTTTCTGTTTCCTGCGTCGGTGCTTTTTTCGCACGCGACGTCGAGTGCAACAGCGCGTGGTGCGAGAGTGGGCATCCATCGCGGTCACACTTTTTAGTTTTACAACTATGCATTCGTTTTCGTACACGTAAGCATCTAAAGCATAATCTACGCTCTTTTGCTAGGTCCCAGCGGGCATCACAAGATAAATCATTAAATTTCTTACATACCTCTGTGGTGTGTCCGACGGCATTGCAAACTGGGCACTTTGATTTCGCACTATCACTATTTTCGGTGGCTGCGAACGTTCGGTTCGGCCGGCGCTGGGGCGGGCGGCTGGCCGGCTCCAGCGGCGATATTTGTTCGGGCTGCGCGTAGGGCGCGCACATTTCGGCCTCCAAACCAAGGAATCGAGCCAGGGTCACGAGGTCTGGTTCCTGGTCTCGGTGTGGCCTGGCATATTCATACCATCTATATCTGATACTAGGGCACAGTTTATCTATCGTTACCTTAACTATATCCGGATTGTTTAGGTACTGCTGCCTGTTGAGCGCCTGTAGCGTTGCCACGGAGTTGGTGACCCGGCTCGCGAAGATGCACAAGTCGCGCGGCGAGTCGGTCGGGCGCGACAGGGCGCGCAGGCGGTCCAGCTCGGTGCTGGCGATGCAGTCCGGACGACCAAAGCGAGACTCCAGCGTCCGCATGATCTCATCTGGATTTGAGTTGGAGATGAGGAGGCTTTCGACGGCCTCTTTCGCCTTCCCGCGGAGGCTGCGGCGAAGGCGGGCGACGTTCTCGGTTGCGGTGTACGTAGAGCTGGAGTCCTTGTAGGCTGCGTTGAACAGCAGCCACTCTTGATGTGAACCACTGTAGTTCGGTAGTTCGGCGAATGCGCGTGAGCGCGCATGTCCCCCTCTGGCTGCGAGGGCGATGGCCTCGGCCAGCTGAGACATATTGACGTTTGTCTCGGCTAGCGGGGTGGCGCCCGAGGGCGCCCAAACAGGCGGCGGCGCCCAGGCGGGCGGCGAATGCCCAGCGGGCGGCGATTGCCCTGCGGGCGGAGGTTGCCCAGCGGGCGGAGGTTGCCCAGCGGGCGGCGATTCGGCGGGCGGCTGCAGCGGCGGTGGCGGCGGCCCGGCGAGTGTTGGCGCTGCGATCGACGGCAGTTGCGGTTGCAGCGGCGCTGCGGGCACAGAGGTGGGCGGCGGTGGCACGGAGAGCGGTTGTTCGATCGGCTCATCTGGAAAATCAAAAAGATGTGCCCGGCTGTCTGTTAGCCACGCACCCACTCTTTTATTAGTTTCTGCCACGGATATGGCATCGACGTGGCTCTCGATGGATTCCAACTCTTCCTCGGCCTCTAAGACGGCGAGACGAGCGGCGGCGAGCTTCAGGCGGAGGCGCGCCTCTTGACGAGCCTTGCTCTCCTTCTTTACCGTCCTGCTGCCGCTGCGACGGGTACAGGCGTCGCTAGCGGACAACACAGACTCGGCGGGGACGGTAGGCAGCTGTGGGCGCTGTGGCGCCTGGGTTCGCTCAGCTGTGTGAGCGGTGGCGGTCGTCGCGGCGACCGACGGCGTCTCGGCGGCGGACGGCGTCGGTGCGACTGACCCGGTGGGGGCAACGGACGGCGACGCGGCGGTGGCCGGCGTCTGTTGCAAGCGGCAACGCGAGTGTTGCGGCACTATATGCTCGGACGTCGAGCGAGCTATAACAGTAGTCGCGGCGGCCGACGTCGTCACGGCGGCGGACGGCGTCGGTGCAACAGGCTGCATCGAATCAGCTGACGGTGGCACGGCGGCGGCCAGCATCAGCTGTGAGCGCTGTGGCGCATCGGTGCGCTCGATGGCATGGCGAGCGGTGACAGTCGCGGCGGTCGACGTTATCGCGGCGGTGGACGGCGTCGGCGCCTCTATAAGACTCACGGTTACGGGCGTGGACGTTCCGGCGTCTATATCTTCGGACGGTGAGGCGGGCGGCTGGCGATGCGTCACCAGCCGGGCCTGAGAACGGCCACTCGTAGAGCGAGTCACCGGCATTGTGATTCGCTGTTCTCCGTGATCGCGGCTCGAATGGACCAGAAATGTACGTGCCAGATGGGCTGTCGGGCAAGTGGACTGTATGACGATTACTCTGTCCACCTGACTCGTACGTAGCTATTACTGGGTACGGAGACACAGGAATCAGAACGGCGAATGCCAGTGATAACGCTCTTTTACTATCTAATCAGAGCGGCACTATACCCGTGACCACTAGCGTATGCAACGAGCTTAACTAGGAAATACTATATCGCGAATTGATTCTAATTAAACTTGTCTGAACTATATGACGCATTGTCTTTCTAATATTTGGCGAACTGTGTGGTTCCTATTTCAATGTCTAATATTTATAACTTTTTTCTAGTGCGCGTTTTGCTAGTGTTCGCAGGAAATAAATGCAGTTTCTGTTCATTTAATTTTCACAATCTCAATTAATGTAAGCTTACCCATTGGTCACAGTCAATGGCTATCAAAAATGACGAGTCGAGGACATCAAGCTCACTGCTATTCGTGGCTCCTATTGGCCAACGGTTTTTGCTCGCTATACTCAGCGGGCGGATGCGATTCAGTGGCCGTAAAAGCTTCTAGAAACTTTACCTTTTATTGCCAAAGTGATGGCCGCTTTTATGGGCTTGGCAATAAGGTTCAATATACAAGTTTTAGTCTATTTTAAAACTATAGGTGCACCTCTAAACCTATACAATCTTTCTATACTTAGGTTGCTATACATTATTACTTATACCTAGCTTATACTATGAAGACGTCGGTTGTCTCGGGCACGTCGGTCGTCCTGCACAGTTTATGTGTGTGGCGTGCGTGAGTGTCAGTGTCGTGTGTGCGTGCGTGTGCGTGTGGGGGGGAGGGAGGTGTGCGAGCCGACCTCTTGTCGCACACGGGGCATTGGTGCTTCTTCTCGGCCCGCTGGCCGGTGTGCACGCGCTGGTGGCGGCGCAGCGCGTACAGCTCCGAGTACGCCTTGCCGCAGCCGGCGCCGTCGCACGCGAACCGCTTCCACTGCATGTGCCGCTGCAGGTGGCGCCGCAGCATCGTGCGCCCTGCGCGCCCGGGGAGCGGGGAGCGGGGAGCGGGGAGCTCGCGTGAATTGGTTTTCCAGTTCATTAAATTACAAAAGCAACAAAAAAAATACCTCGCTCTGTATCAACAGTACTACTGAGTAGTCCAAATGATACAACCTTGTATCACTAGTACTACTACTACAAAAAATACAAACTGAGAATGATTTCATCAATTAGAGATCACCTCCTCTTACTTACTCTGTGATAGAGATGTGACTGTCATGTTGACAGTATCATGTGATCAAGTTCCAATAATGAATTAGAATGCATCTTACCCGTGCTTTTGGTAAAAAAAATCGCATTATTTTTTTAACCAGTAATTTTTGAACTTTATTTATATTTTAATTAAAATTTGGAATAATAATAAAGATTTTACCATTGAACTTCTTGTCACATTTGTTACACTGCCACGAGGATTCGTTGTGTAAAGCCGAGTGCAGATAAAGGTCATGCTCTGATGTGAATGATTCTTCACACTGACCACAAGAGTGTGGGAGAGTTGTCGATTCATGTTTAACTTTCATGTGTGCTTTTAAATTCTTTGGTTTGGCGAATTTCTGCAGTACAAGAAACACATAGTTTATTAAGCCCATAGGACCGCATTCAAGGCACGCAGTAATTAAATTTTACATCTGGTGGAACCAGCTCAATGTGTCTCGGCGCGCACCCTTTCTGTACTTCAAATTAGTTGTTAATGAAACTAACACTCTATGTGTCATCTATTGATCTGTATGATTAAACTTATTCTTCTAGTATCGATATTGGCGTAACAGAGCTTGATTGAAGCACACTCGAAGTAGATATTATTGTTACCTCTTAATTTCAGATTTTAGAGAGGTCACTACCCTTAATTTTAGCAAGATATGTATTAGATATGTATTTACCTGTGAACATATACTACAAACATTGGTTTTGTTTTGTTTTTTCTTCTTTAAAGTATTTTTTTCAGTTACTATTTCAGAGAAAATATTCTCTGGATCTGAAACAAAAATAGTTATTATAGTGCAAAATAAGTAAAAGTTGCATTTGGATTGTTTTTTTTTAAGTTCAGTGTTACCTGTAATTGTGTCTTCCAATCCTTTTCTGTAAATTAAAGTTGTTTAGTTACAAAGTATTCAAAATGCAGGTAAGGATTTACCAAAATGGTGAAAGTAATTGACTACAATTTTTTGATCTTGCATTTTTTTCTAGGGAGTTTATATTTGAATTTAAATAGATTGTTGAATAAATAATAATTATTATTGTGTTGTGTACCATACAAAATATTATATCACCCTCACATTTTTGTTTTTTCTTTTTTAATATTTTCTATAATTATTGCACTCACATCACTGTCATCTTCCAAATATTCAATTCCTACAATATAAATAATATTTTTATTTGCATGTAAGAAAAGGCATTTAAATTGAACAATATTATCACTTTTTAGAATTACCTTCTATAAAATCTGATTCTTCTTTGACTTGTGTTATATCTTGATTTTTTTCTAATTCGTTGCAATGATATAGTGCACTATAAATGAAATAAAAAACACTTGATATCAGTTAGATGTAGTAAAATTATTAATGGTACATAATGGTTTCTTGTTTAATGAATTTTGAGCTTTATTTCTATTATACATACACTTTACTATTCTTTGGCTCTTCTTTGACATTTTCAAGTAGTAATTTTAGTATATAATCAGACTTTTGGCATTTCTTCTTAAAATGAAAGCTTTTTACAACATTGTCTTTACATAACATACATAATTTGGATGGCAGACCATCATTTTGGCATACCTAAAAATCAAAGTTTATGAAAAAAAATATACAACTAAAAACTAAAATGTTTTCTGAGAGACAAAAAGCAAGACCACCTTTGTATGACAGTGATGAACAGTAAACAACAATATATGTCGTTTTTTATTATAAGTGGCTATAAACATAATTATTCAAACTACAGAAAAAACAGACCACCTGTAATATCAAACATCATACATTTTTATACAGAATTGAAATTTCTATAACTTGAAACTTGGGCTTAATTTCACTCAAAATGGTTAAGAGGAGATAAGACAATTTCAAAATTAAAAGTTTAAAGTAGGTACTAACTAATGACACATCAGTAACAGTAATAAGATATCCTTACTGGTATTGAAGTAAATATGGTAAACATATCAGCTAAAACTTCACATTTCCCATCAGATATTAACGGCATCAGACCACTGTTGTTTGTGGACAAACAGATTCGACACAAACTCTGCACATCAAACTGAGCTGAATTGATACATTCAAAAAGCTGTTGAGGTACTTCTATGGGGTCATTTTTCAATTCTAATGCTATGCTATCTGAATTGACAGAGTCACTCTTTTTATTCATGGATTCCATGTTTTGGTACTAACTCAATGAAGCTAGGTATGCCGACGAAGAGAAAAACTCAATTTTTATTTATCTTTCGGATAAATTATCAGACAGTCACTTTTCTGTCCTGTTAACTGTAAAGAGGCTATCCAATTTGCACCCATTTTGTACTTGTTCAAAGTTTAAAAACAACGAAAACAAAATAATACATTACTGCTCATGCAAAGATTTAATGCACTTTTTGTACCAGATAGTAATTGTTACTAGTTTTTAAAATGTAGTCATTAATAATATCTTTGGTTTGCTAGTTTTCGTAAAATAAACGTAAAACGTAAATACCGTACAAACGAAAATTCCCAAAAAAAAAATCAACATTTGACATTAATTTTTTTTTATTTACCCCAATGGGGAAGGCAAAGGAAGCTAAGTCCATACATCCAATTTAGTTATATTTTTCTTCTTCTGAAGTTATTTAAATCATAAACAAATTTTTAACAAAAAAATTAAAACCGACTTCCGACTGTTAAAAATTTGTTTATTTCTCGCTTTTAAGTGGCTTAGTTCGTAATTTCTCTAAGTTACAATAGCCTAATGTCAACTGCTCATCACCTTTTACAAAATATTGCTTTTCCCGACGCAGGGACGTTAATTGTTGAGGAGTTCTCCTGGTACATTATCATCAGTTCCACTTCACCATATACATTGTGACGAGCATAAATTGTTTAGAAACCATATTAAAGTTAACGAATGGGAATCTGTGAAATACCTATTATTTAGCAGTTCTGAAGACCATCTGTGGTCTTCATCATCAGGTCCACTTCTTCAAATTTTACTTTCCAAAAGCAAATAAACGATTTACTATAAAAAATCCAGAAATCACTATAGGTGTACCTATAATTTTTGAAGAGTTCCCTCGATTACTCTAAGATCCCATCATCAGATCTCGACTTGGTGACAATGGAATCAATTTGGGAGTATCCTCTTTCAAACAAAAAAACAATTTTCGAAATAGCTCCAATCGCAATCCGTGAAATACGTATTATTGTTGAGTAGTTCCGATGCCCATCTGTGGTCTTCATCATCAGTTCCACTTCTTCAAATTTTGCTTTTTAAAAGCAAATGAACGATTTACTATAAAAAATACCCAAATCGCTATAGGTGTGCCTATAATTTTTGAAGAGTTCCCTCGATATCTCCGAGATCCCATCATCAGATCTGGACTTGGTGGCAATGGGACCTAATTGGGAGTATACCCTTTCAAACAAAAAAATAATTTTCCAAATTGGTCCAACCGTCTTCGAGTAATCGGTGAACATACATAAAAAAAAAAAAAAAAAAAAAAAAACATACATACAATCGAACATAGAACCTCCTCCTTTTTGGAAGTCGGTTAAAAATGCATTGGTGAGATGCATTTCGATGGTTTACCGGAACTTTTGGCTACAAGTCTTCACAGTCGAACCATAATAGGACGACCCAATTGGCGCAGTATTTGACGACCTGATTGGCGCAGTAGGTCACCATGCCTACCCGCTAATGAAGGGGTTCCGGGTTTGAATGCCGGTGGGGATGGACTTTGTGTGATGAACACAGGGATCCATTTTCTAGTCTGGGTGTGTTTATATAATATCTATAGTATAACGTATATGTAATTCTATGTAGTATTGTAGTAATTACAAAATGAAGATCTTAATTTTTAACCGACTTCCAAAAAGGAGGAGGTTATGCATTCGATTGTATGTACGTTTTTTTTTGAAGATAGTTGGACCGATTTCAAAAATTCTTTTTTTGTTTGAAAGAATTTACTCCCAATTAGGTCCCATTGCCACCAAGTCCAGATCTGATGATGGGATCTCGGAGATATCGAGGGAACTCTTCAAAAATTATAGGCACACCTATAGCGATTTGGGTATTTTTTATAGTAAATCGTTCATTTGCTTTTGAAAAGCAAAATTTGAAGAAGTGGAACTGATGATGAAGACCACAGATGGTCATCAGAACTACTAAATAATAGGTATTTCACAGATACCGATTCGTTAACTTTAATATGGTTTCTAAACAATTAATGCTCGTCACAATGTATATGGTGAAGTGGAACTGATGGTGATGTACCAGGAGAACTCCTCAACAATTAACGTTCGTGCATCGGGAAAAGCAATATTTTGTAAAAGGTTATGAGTAGTTGCCATTAGGTTATTGTAACTTAGATAAATTACAAACAGACTCTCAAAAGCAAGAAATAAACATTTAAAAAAAAAAAATTCAAACCGACTTCCAAAAACACAAAACTAAAAAGCTAAAAATATCAAAATACCGATTTAATCCAACAGACAAAAATACACGTAATACTATTATTGATTTATGCTACCACTTTTCAATTTGAAGTCGGTGACAAGCCATATTTGGAGTAGGTAGATTGGCTAAGTCCACTCCCGCTACGAGCTCGTCGTGAGCTGAACAACCCAAGAGGGTAGACGTAAACGGGCTTTACCGAATTCAAATCGAAAAGTGGCAGCACAAACCAATAATAGCATGTATTTTTAACCGACTTCCAAAAAGGAGGAGGTTCTATGTTCGATTGTATGTATTTTTTTTATGTATGTTCACCGATTACTCGAAGACGGTTGGACCAATTTGAAAAATTATTTTTTTGTTTGAAAGGGTATACTCCTAATTAGGTCCCATTGCCACCAAGTCCAGATCTGATGATGGGATCTTGGAGAAATCGAAGGAACTCTTCAAAAATTATAGGTACACCTATAGCGATTTTTGGATTTTTTATAGTAAATTGTTTATTTGCTTTCTGAAAGCAAAATTTGAAGAAGTGGAACTGATGATGAAGACCACAGATGGTCATCAGAACTACTAAATAATAGGTATTTCACAGATTCCGATTCGTTTACTTTAATATGGTTTCTAAACAATTAATGCTCGTCACAATGTATATGGTGAAGTGGAACTGATGGTGATGTACTAGGAGAACTCCTCAACAATTAACGTCCCTGCGTCGGAAAAAGCAATATTTTGTAAAAGATGATGAGCAGTTGACATTAGGCTATTGTAACTTGGAGAAATTACGAACTAAGTCACTTAAAAGCGAGAAATAAACAAATTTTTAACAAAAAAATTAAAACCGACTTCCAAAAACACAAAACTAAAAATCTAAAAATAACAACATACCGATTTAATCCAAAAGACAAAAACACACGTAATATTATTATTGGTTTGTGCTACCACTAATCGGTATGAAGTCGGTGACAAGCCAAATATGGAGGGGGTAGATGGGCTAAGTCGACTCCCGCCACCAGCTTTTTGTGAACAGGACAACCCAAGTGGGCAGACACCAGCGGGCTTGTCACCGAATTCAAACCGATTAGTGGTAGCACAAACCAATAATAATATTACGTGTGTTTTAGTCTTTTGGATTAAATCGGTATGTTGTTATTTTTAGTTTTTTATTTTTAGATTTTTAGTCTTGTGTTTTTTGAAGTCAGTTTTAATTTTTTTGCTAAAAATTTGTTTTTGTCTGTTGGATTAAATCGGTTTTTTGTTATTTTTAGCTTTTTAGTTTTGTGTTTTTGGAAGTCGGTTTTAATTTTTTTGTTAAAAATTTGTTTTGAAATTACGGCTTCTTATTGATCCTAGTTAAAAATTATAAAAGCCTTTTTTTTTGGAAAATTAAACTTTGACGAACTTTTATTTAAAAATTTCGGAGTTCCCGTGGGAATTTCGGGATTAAAAGTACCCTATGTCACTCAGGACTACCGTAGCTTCCTATATGTGAATGAATTTTCAAAATCGGTTCAGTAGAGAGTTTACCCCCTACAACGTCACAAACTCACAATTCACAAACTTTACCACTTTATAATATTAGTAGGTAATAAGGTTTTTTTTATTTTATTTTATTTAATATTAGTAGGTATAGATTAGCTAAAAACATGAAAAAACTATTATTATTGGTAAACAATCTCGAATCAATAGTTAACAATGTGATTAATGGTTCAGGACCAATCTCACAGTTCACACAGCAAAACCTGTGTGTGATACAAAGCCGTTTCCTAAGTACCTATCTTACATTAAGGTCTACGCAAACTCGTAGGTACTCATAAAGCCTCAGAGGTCATACATAAATGACTTGATAGTCTATCAGAATCGCCAGTTTTAAGAACGCTGATTAACAAACAGTAGCTCGATCAGTACAAATAAATTGACCACGCAGGTAGGTATACCTACCGGTTTATAAGAAATTCAATGGCCAATAAGTAATTCCAGAAACCGAGGGACTTAATAGAAAACGAAAGTATGTTTTTTTATTTCGATTTTACTGATAAAATTCTTTAATGATAAATCCATACATTCTATGAGCATACCGATAGAAAGATTCAAATTTGTTGTTATTTTGTCACAAGTCACAAGACGTATTCTGCGGTCTGCCCTACCGTTATCGGTGACCCTAAGATAAATGAAATGAGTATGGAATTGTCTCGAGAGGGGACGGAATTCGTAAAGTTGCGACTGTTGTGTGTGCCCAGAACGTAAGTGCACTGCCAGGAGTTAAGACCAGCGGTGGCCTACCAACGAGAAGGGCCCACAGTGTCACCAATATGTTCATTGGTGTTACCTCTAGCGGAGGCAACGTTAATTCCCACTACGATTACTTGATCTGAACTCCGGATAGGTAAGTGTGGATTATAATTATACATGGCTTTATCGCAGGTCAAAATGATTGTTACAACAAAAGTTTACTCGTATAAATATTGCAAACGCAGTGGTAGTGTGCCCATTATCTTTTAGTTTGTTTTGAGGAGACCTTAGCAATATAATGTAGCGGTGTTACTTTGCAAACAAAGGGCAAGTACTTACGTTAAGTGAAAATAATAAAATAGTGATGTGTTTTTTTACAACGTACCCACCTACTTGGTCTAGGTAACCCGATTTTGTAGAGCTCGTATTTTAGTTATACATATAACTCTGTGTATACCTATAGCTATTTCACCCGCGTTAATTTCGGAGATCTCGCGACAATTCCGGGATAAGAGTATACTCTATTTCCTTTTCTGTACAACGTAGGTACAGCGTAGGTACAACGTGTAGTATGCAAATTTGAAATGAATTTAAACCAGCGCTAATTTCGGAGTTCTCGCGTGAATTCCGGGATAAGAAGTACCCTATACGTCCTATTTTGTACCTTTGACTACGTATATGCAAAACTCCATGACGATCAGTCGAGCCGTTATGGCATGTAAGCGTAACAAACAAACAAACAAACTCACTTTCACATTTATAATAATAGTAATAGGATTAAAAGTTTATTCGTTCCTCGATTAGGTTTTTTATCATGAACAAATTGATAGGTACGTTCCAAATTTCTTTCAGGCTTCCCCAACTAAGAACTCTACTCACAAAAATTTGAAATGGCACTGGACTTCGTTGGTGGATGTGTTGGAGGTAGAGTAAACGATACGTGATGTTAAAAAAATAAGAGGTTGTAGAAAGAACGTTTGCCTAATATGGTTGCGTTATTTTCAGGCTGCGCTGGAATATTAGCCGGTCATCCACTGGATACACTTAAAGTACACATTCAATCAGGCAGGGGTGATGCTGTACAATGTGCGAAGGCTTTGTTGAGAGGAGGAACACTATCCAATCTATACCGCGGTGTGGGCGCCCCGCTGGGCGGGGTGGCGGCGGTGAACGCGCTGGTGTTCGGGGCGTACGCGAACACACGACGAGCGCTGCCGCGGCCCGACTCGCTGACGTCACACGCCGCCGCCGGCGTCACCGCGGGCACCCTGCAAAGCTTCGCCTGCGCACCTATTGAGCTGGTGAAGACGAGGCAACAACTCGCGAAACCCGGAGACGGGATGCCTACTAAAGCGTGGCAAGCTGCTCGCTACATCATGCGAACCGGTGGCTTCAGAGCTCTCTTCCGTGGATTAGGTATAACGATGGCTCGGGACTGCCCCGCGTTCGCGATCTACTTCACGTCGTACGAAGTCATGACCCGCCGCGACCGATCGGCGTTGAACGTGTTCACAGCGGGCGGGATAGCGGGCGCGCTGTCGTGGGTGTTGCTGTATCCGATAGACGTAGTCAAATCGAGGGTACAAGGGGACGTCGTGGGACGGTACGCGGGCGCGTGGGACTGCTTTGTGCAGTCGGTGCGTGCGGACGGGTGGAAATGTATGAGGCTGGGGTTGGGGGCGGTGGCATTGCGCGCGTTCATCAGCAACGGGGCGTGCTTCACGGCGGTGGCGTGGACGGAGCGCGCGTTCCAGCGGTTCGCGGCGGAGCCAGCGTTCAAGTCGCTCGTGCACGCCACAGTGGGCGAGGCGGTGTGCTACGACAGCGGCCAAAGCGCACCCGCCGAACATTATTTCGAAATTTAAATATAGTCAGGAACTTAAGACACGTACACATTCGTTAAGTACCTACAATCTACATATTTAATTGCACTATACCAAAGACTTATCGTGTTTATTAGGTGAAATGTCATTTTAGTCGCCTGATAAACGATGTTGATACTTTTATCTCGCAATAACAGTAAAGTTAATATACTCGCATTAAAACATGTTTGTAAATATACTTCGTATTTTGATTCATTAAAAACTTAGGGCTAAAGAAAACAACTTATAAAGTCTCCTTATATCATATACTTGTCCGAAAAATTTCATACAATTTTCAAAAAACTATTCCAAATATACAGGAATGATTCACATTATGAAAATATCACAACAAAAGAGCTAAAATAAATGTAAATATTTTAAAAATAAACGGTTACGTTAAAATTTCACAACAGCTAACATTAGTCTTCGCATTAAGTATTTTACATTCAGTTTTTTATGACTTTTATATATTTCATCATCTTATTGATTAGGTACATAATTAATTACCAGGAAAGCAAATTATCTTCGAAGCAACAGTGTAATTTAATTATCTGAAAATATAAACATTTTATTTTGATTGCATGCTTGTGTTAATTATATTAAGTACCTACCTATATGAACACTAGTATACCTACCTACTTCATACGCCTACTTATACACGTGTACCCGATAGGTTGCCGGTTGGTCTTGTTTCAGTTTTCAGCCAGAGCTTCTAAACAGATACGCACCTGAACATAATACGTACTATAGTGCCAGTAATTTAAAGAGGAGTCGATTCTAAAAAATATTTCACTGATAGATAGCTACCAGCGGCTCTTGGATGGTCAAGAATTCATGACCTAATTAATATTCGACGTAGGCACTTGAAACATGCAACTATCTCTAGATATCAGCTGAAATTTTACGATCAGGGTAGTGAATTTAGCAGGCACGCATAATTTTTTTCTTTTATCTTCATGCCACAAGTTTCACCCACGGTAATTTCGGAGTTCCCGTGATAATTCCGGGTAACAATATAGCCTGTGTTACCGTGCGATAAATTTTGAAAACGGTCCAGTAGTTTTTGAGTTAAATCGTAACAAACAAACAAAACATAATCTTTCCTCTTTATCATATTAGCATAGAATAGTAGGTAACATTATTATCTGTGCCATAGACAGGCGTAGATACTTACTTACCACAGAACAGAGAGAAGGAGCATAAACTTAGTTTAGTATAAAAACAAATGAACAATACCGTAATTTTAATTTTTAGAATAGCGATAATAAGATTTATATATGCAGATAATAATAATATGTAAAAAAAGTTCCTAGTTTAGGAATATTCATCTATCATCATATCAGCCGAAAGACTTAGATATTGTTGGATAGGGCCTTTCCCAAGGATCTTCACAACACCCGGTCCTGCGCTTTCCGCATTCAATGGCGTCCCGCGACCTTCACTATATCGTCGGACAATTTATTTATTTAGGAATATTATGAAAAATATATACTTGAGACGCTATAGAAAAGTAAGTTTAAAAAAAGTTAGAGCGTTTGATCTAACCTTTCCCACGTGTACATTGCCTATCAGCTTAATATTATGTTATTTTCTCTGTGGTAGCGAAGTACTCACCGTATTGTGGTGCGGGTTCGCGCGGTGCGAGCTAGTCCCTGTCGCGTTCCAGCTGCTGGGGCAGAGGGGGCGGCGGCGGCGGCGGCGGGGGAGGGGGCACCGGCACCGGCGCCGCGTTGTTGGGCTGCGGCTGGTTGTCCATCAGACCCAGCTGCTCTAGCATGTCGTCGTTGTCCTCTATCAAGTGCACCTGAGTGTCCAACAACCACGTGACTCGCGTCGTGTTACGTGAAAATAGTATGTATGTAGGTCATAGAGATACAGTGGCGTAGCTACCGGTAGACTATAGACGGTGATCTGCTGTGCTGGGTCCTCGGACCAGCAAACCTCAAATAATAAAGTAGCTTTGCATCTTAATAATAATAATCTACTTCACAACACACAGATCTACTTGATCCCACACTAAGCTATAAACGCAAACCAAGCAAACGTGGTAAATACTATACATATTATTACATATACTATATTATCTTAGTATATCTAAGTAGGTATATTATATAAACAAACTGAATCGCCGAAATGTATGTGATGCGATCGCATTATATCTTCCAAACGACTTCACAAAATTGGGTAATCCTTTTTTTGTGTTCGCTACTGTCAGGACAAGATTTTTATAATCTAAGTTTGGAGTTTCTGCGGGAATTCCGAAACTCACACGGGTGAAACCGAGGGGCACATCTTAGTAGGTAGTTTAAATATATTTATATTTTAACTTGACCTCGATCATAGTAGATATTGTAATCTGTTCACTTGTGTTGTAATTTTTGTTCAGTAGGTACCTACCTAATGGCCAGCCTTAGTTTTTAACCGACTTCCAAAAAGGAGGAGGTTCTATGTTCGATTGTATGTATGTTTTTTTTTTTTATGTATGTTCACCGATTACTCGAAGACGGTTGGACCGATTTCGAAAATTCTTTTTTTGTTTGAAAGGGTTTACTCCCAATTAGGTCCCATTGCCACCAAATCGGAATCTGATGATGGGATCTTGGAGAAATCGAGGGAACTCTTCAAAAATTATAGGCACACCTATAGCGATTTGGGTATTTTTTTAAGTAAATCGTTTATTTGCTTCTGGAAAGCAAAATTTGAAGAAGTGGAACTGATGATGAAGACCACAGATGGTCATCGGAACTACTCAACAATAATACGTATTTCACGGGTTCCGATTGGAGCGATTTCAAAAATTGTTTTTTTGTTTGATAGGGGATACTCCCAAATTAATTCGATTGTCACCAAATTGAGATCGGATGATGGGATCTTGGAGTAATCGAGGGAACTCTTCAAAAATTATGGGAACACCTATAGCGATTTTTGTATTTTTTATAGTAAATCGTTTATTTGCTTTCGGAAAGCAAAATTTGAAGAAGTGGAACTGATGATGAAGACCACAGATGGTCATCGGAACTCCTAAATAATAGGTATATTTCACAGATTCTGATTCGTTAACTTTAATGTGGTTTCTGAACAATTTATGTTCGTTACAATGTAAATGGTGAAGTGGAACTGATGGTGAAGTACCAGGAGAACTCCTCAAAAATTAACGTCCCTGCATCGGGAAAATCAATATTTTGTAAAAGGTTATGAGCAGTTGACAGTAGGCTATTGTAACTTAGAGAAATTACGAATTAGGTCACTTAAAAGTGAGAAATAAACAAAATTTTAACAAAAAAATTAAAACCGACTTCCAAAAACATAAAACCAAAAAGCTAAAAATAAAAAGCTATAAATAACAAAATACCGATCTAATTCAAAAAACGAAAACATACGTAATATTATTATTGGTTTTGGTGCTACCACTGATCGGTATGAAGTCTGTGACAAGCCAAATATGGCGAGGGTAGATGGGCTCAGTCGACTCCCGCCACCAGCTCTTCGTAAGCAGAACAACCCAAGTGGGCAGACACCAGCGGGCTTGTCACCGAATTCGACCCGATCAGTGGTAGCACAAACCAATAATAATATTACGTATGTTTTCGTCTTTTGGATTAGATCGGTATTTTGTTATTTATAGCTTTTTATTTTTAGCTTTTTGGTTTTGTGTTTTTGGAAGTCGGTTTTAATTTTTTTTTCATTGCCTATGGAGTTTGGTTACCTAGCTAGAGCTACGCTTCGCTATGGACTCGCTCTCAGGGGGTAGGTTTCAACCGCGTTAATTTCGGAGTTTCGGCGGGAAAGGTAAAGACCCTGCTGCTTTATAATGCAATTATTAATTACCTATTACCTATAATTACCTACAAAATAAATATTATAAATAAATGTCAAACATTCGTTTCTGATTTTCGCTCTTGTGAGTATTTATTGATACGATTCTGTGCTGAGATGAGAGCTCTGTGGTTTACCACAGAGTTCTCAACACACAGGAATGCAAGTAATGCAACTCATAATAACAGCCCATCGTAGTCAGAATAAAATAGTATACCGACAGAAAAAAAAGCGAGATAACGCAAACGTGATAAAATATTAATAAAAACAAAGTATTCTATACTAGATGAATGGCTAATTTAATACACCACGTGAGCTACGAGCGACTCAGCACAGTAGCCCGTAGCTCACGTTTTGACCCTGGAAAAATAGCTTGTTATGATGAATGAAACCTGTTATTTAAATCACCTACTAGCTGTTCCCCGCAGTTTTACCCGCGGAAATTTTCCGTGGGTGAAACTGCCCTATGTCCTTTTTTTTCTATATCCTGACAACGTGTACCTATTATGCAAAAATCTCATGACCGGCGTTAATTTCAGAGCTCCCGCGGAAATTACGGGATGAAAAACCTACCCTATGTCTTTTTCTGTAGGTACCTTTGTCAACGTGTGTACATTTCATGATGATCGGTTGAGCCGTTAAGGCGTGAAAGCGTAACAGACAAACAGACAGAGTTACTTTCGTATTTATAATATTGTAGCCATGATTAAACTGTGATATAAACTAAGAAGGTACCTATACAATTATGTCCATGATGTGACATAAATGTTATAATATAGAAAGAGTAAAGATACTAACCGTTGAGATTATCTGTCTATTTGACTTATCTAACGTGTCCATGTAATAGGTACAAGGCATAGGTCTTTGAAATCACACTGGCTGGTTAGGGTTCAAGCCATTTCAAGAGCGATGAATGATAAGAACGCTTTAGTTGCTCATTAGCTTTTTTAAATAGGTATTTGTAAATGGACAAAAATTCAAACTACCTACCTAAGTTCTGTTAGTGAGGAATCAGAGGGAAAATGTTTCCACCAAAGTAAGTGAACACAAAACAGCCTCCTTATTCAAGTTCACAATTTACAATCGTTAACGCATAGAAAACTAAGGAACGAATGGTCATGTCACGTGTTCATGCAAAATTGGACTTTTGACTTTTGACTTGAGATTTGTGACACCAGTGACACGACGATTCGTTCCTCAATTTTCTAAGCGTGAACGATTGTAGATTGTCAACTTAGCAAAGGGGGCTGGGTTATTTACATGTGGACGTAAGTAGGTAGGTAGGTAATATAATAAATTAAGTATGTACCTACTATGTAACACCTATATAGTATACCCACTAATAACAGTACGGAGTGATGAAATTGGGGTCAGCGTAGTATATACCTATACTCATAAAGTAGGTACGCACATATCTCATTATAGGGTCATTGACAAATATTTTAGAGAAGCAATAAATAATTTTTTTATTCAATTGGCAAAAAAAATATAGCCATCGTGCATCGTAAAACAATTTCGTAGGTATAGGTATCTAAAAACATTATAGGTAGATCTAACGATGGATTCGATGGAACGATCCATTCCTCCAATCAAAAGTGCAATTTTTCGTGGCTACAATTCACATGGCGATAAGTTCCTTAGTTTTCTATAGCAATAACGATTATGGATTGTCAACTTGACTAAGGAGCTGGCGTAGCAATCAGGTTCACTAACCGCTACACAAACAGGGTCCATAATCACTATGACCAACGACATTCCTTGCCCATCCCAAATTTTCTCTCTGTATGCCATGCGACACGTAAATGCATTTTTTGTAGTGAAAATTCTTTGAGCACGAGGGAAAGACGTTTTTTATGGAGCGTTATCATAACGCGACGTGTTACGGTCATAGTGAATAAGGGCCCAGTGCTGTCGAAGACTAACATCAGGCAGCGCGGAGCGGTGCTGGCCGTGGCGCGCGGTCTCCGACAGCAGTATCTTCTGTCGCTTCTCCTCCATCAGCCGCTCGCGGTGTTTGTGGATGTAGTCGTACACGTTCGGCAGCCCCATGATCACGCACGCCGACAGCGCCGACCGGTAGATGTTCATGTCCGTCGCCTCGTACCTTTGCCGACGGACGGTAAAATAAAAAGTTTTGCTATACTAGGGTACTTTGCCTTTTTTTAACGTTGACGTTGACTAGGCGGAGTTTTTGACGGGCATCGAAGTTGGCGGTTCATTCATTTATTTTCGTGTCAAAATTGTTCAAAGTGGATTTTGTTGTGTTTTATCTGTATCTGTATTGGACAATAATTTACACAATGACATTTTTTGTGTGCTCAAGAAGATATATGACATTTCGAGCTGATTTCTTCGGTATCTTCCAAGAGCTCCGAGAAAGTTCTTGTAGTCTATTCAGTACCATGGCCTACAAGTTCAATCCGTACAACGATGCTAAACGCTAATTTGTGCATATAACTAACTTATTTTAGGTACTTGAAACTGGCTAAATGCATTATATGCAAAAGCCAATAAGAAGAAGAAAGAAAGACAGACTAGGCGTTTGACCTGCACAGCTCACGTGATGTTAAGTGACTTTAATCTTATATTTCTTTTTGTTTATGGCCTGTTACTCTAATAACAATATCCTTTTACACATGGTCGATTCTGTTTGTCATTCTACTATTCTCGGCAAACGACACTAAAATCTAATTCGGTGTTTTAAAAATTTACTCTTAGCTCTGTATACCTACCTTATTTACAGAAATGACAGTCCACAACCCTCATTTGTTTGTTTGACAGCTGTGTGATTTTACTTTCGTATTCATGTGTGTGATTCACATTATAGCACCAAGTGAGATAAATTATGCTGTGTATGTATTTTATTTTGGACGAGGCGTTTTATATCGGTGTTAGCTCACGAGCTTCAGCCAAGGAACAGCCAGTATCTAGATATAATAAGAAGAAAATGATAAATGAAATAATGCTAGCTCACCATTCATTTGTTTTTTCATCGTAACATTCAACGTGGTAAATGGTGGTGACTCCGTTGAAACCGCCGATGGCAAATATCATGTCGTCAATCACTTCAATGGCGAAATTGCTGCGCGGGTTGTACATATCGGGGACGGGGGCCCAAGTGTTTGTGGCTGGATCGTACACTTCGCCGCTGCACATTCGCGATATGCCATTGAAACCACCTATCACGTATATCTGGAAAGTCAGAACTTGGGTTCATTGATCAATTTCGTTTTCTCTACGTGAACTTGTAATTTACTCATAGATGAATTAAAAAATTAAAAAAATTATCAACAGGTTTGCTTACTCTTCCATTTTTATTTAGCACGAAATTCTGAACAATTTTAGTTGACACTTTTACAAATAATCTATTACTAAGTATTTTGAATTAATTGCTAAAATAATAGCTGTTCCTCGCAGTTCCATCGGCATACAATTTGAATCCCATCAAAATACCTCTCAGAACTACCTAATTGATTATTTATCGTAGTAGAAAGCGTTTTAACTATATAATATACATAATATTACCAATAATAATAATTTTTTTTTTATATAAAAATAAATATTTGTACGTTTGTCCTCCATGCGTTTCTAAACCATTCGTTCGATTGTGATGAAACTTTGACGGGTGGTTTTGCCTGCCGGACGCAGGTCCCAAATATAAAGAGATCCTTCGGGAATCCCGAAACTCACGCGGGTAAATCTCCGAAATGGTTGGAACAATTTTGATAGGATTTCCACTGCTACTTAGCTGATATTATAAGGAGTAAATTATGGTACAATGGAGTTTCTGCAGGAATACTGAAACTCACGCGGGTGAAATCGCGGGGCACAGCTAGTGATTTATAATTAGAAATAAGTACTTACATTATCTTTTTTACACAGTATAAAATGAAGTCGCTTCCGCTGTCTGTTCGCGATAAACTCAAAAACTACTGAACGGATTTTCATGCGGTTTTCATCAATAGATAGAGTGATTCATGAGGAAGGTTTATATCTATAGCTTATCCTGGAATTCCCGCGGGAGCTCCAAAATTACCGACTAACGACAATCAATATAGGTACCTAAATACCTTGTTGTGATACGCAATGCAAGACACGCCGGATCGGCGGGAGCGCATAGGAGCAAGGTTCGTCCATTGGTTCGTGTCGGGATCGTATACTTCCACACTGTTCATGCACTCCTGGCCGTTAAAACCTCCGGTTATGTAGATTTTGTCTGGAAAAAAAGACTAACTCAGAAGTCCATAGGTCCACAGCTTGTTATGCTATAGACGCGTGCTCAGAAATTGGCGCCAAACAATGTTGGTATTAAAAAAAACCTGTTTGATTATTATGATAAGGTGATAACGATTGCGGTGTGATCATTTACTATGTTTCAAAATTAATTCTCTGCACTAATTCGTTAAAATAACGTGGCAAGGAAAAATATTAGTAAATAAATAATTATTCTACTTTATTTGTTTTTTCTCTGCCCTCCTGCTAGCTACGTTTTTACAAACTCACTGTCTAATGCGGCGGCGCTCGCGTCGGATCTCTGAGCGTTCATGGGCGCCACCAGCGACCACTGGTTGGTGCGGTGGTTGAACCGCTCGGCGGTGTTCTGTCGATGGTGGCCGTCGTAGCCACCCATCGCGTATATCGTCTCGCCCAGCACCGCGACAGAGACGTAGCAACGGCGCGCGTTCATCGGCGCTACCTTGTGTTTGGTTTAAGAAAATTTTCAAAATTTAACTGTAGGTTCAATGTTTTCTATTAGTCATTAACTAGCTTTTTTCCCGCGGTTTCGCCCGCATTAATTTCGGCATTTTTGCAGGAATTACGGAATCAAAAGTACTCTATGTCCTTTACCCCTAAAAACGTGTTTGCAAAATTTTATGTTGATTAGTTATGGCGTGAAAGCGTAATAAACAAACAAACTCACATTCACATTTATAATTGTTAGGATTACGCAACTGGCTAGTTTCCTAAATTTTTTTTTTAGTCCGTTTTGTAGATTGTCAAAAAATATTGGACACGTATTTTTTTATTTTTTATGTAACTATAAAATAACGGAGATATATCAAGTCGAAATTTCACATTACGTCACGCCTCGCTACAGTTTGTTCGCGCGTTATAGCGAGCTGTGACGTCACGAGTCCCCCACCCTAAACTTTAATGCGCTTTATCTATGGATATTTCCATTATATTAAAAAAGCAAAAAATACGTGTCTTTTATTTTTTTATTATCTTACGGACTAAATAGAATTTTGATTTTTTTTACCCAGGAAACTAGCCTATTATTTACCTCAAAATAAGCACATAGATTAGTTTGCGACGTGTCACTTTTGAAAAGGTTGACTCCTTTTCTGATTCTAAACTTTTTTTCAGGACTGCAATCAACCGATGGTTGTAAATGTTCCAGTTCATATGAAACTACTGACCTCGCGCCAAGTTTTTGTGACAGCATCAAAGCAGCGACAGGAGTTGAAATAGTCCATGCCATCGAAGCCTCCAATAATGTAAATACAATATCCGAGTACCGCAGTTCCGTGGTACGCCCGAGGCCCTGCAGAGTCCACTTCCTCTACCTATTTAATTTGATAATTTATTACTCATTTGATATTATTATTTTTGTATGATATTTAATATACTTGCTTAATATTCAGGGGAAAATCTGCTAGTCGTTTTAAACATATTTTGCTATAGGACCACCAAATCTGTAGGTGTCAACTTAAACTAACTTTTGTCGACCTAGTTATATAAAATTTTGGAAGACCAAAGTTTTTGCCAATAGTTTCCATATCCTATAGCATAAGTGATGTTATTAGTAGAGTTCTTCTTGGGATAAATGATTCTTAGTAAATTACCTACCTATATTAAAAATACCCCTATAAAAGATATTTTTTATTCGCATTGCAATTTTTTTAATAAAAACCTTTATCCAGCGATCGGCCCTGGTGTCGTAAGTTTCAATAAACGCTGTCGGCGAACCTCCACTCCAACCACCTATGGCGAAAAGAACCTAAAAATTTGATAATGCAATATCCGTAATCAATAAAATAAATTATATGCAACAAACGTCTTCTCCCTACAATAGACAATACTGATTAACGTTACCTCGTGTGGAACTCTAGGACGCGCAATTTCCGGTGTAGCAACTTCGCCATCCCGCTGCGCGATCATTTCCAAGTCATACAGGAACTTCAGAGTCTCGATAATGATAGGGCGTGAACCTTCATTGCCGACGACATACGGATGATCTTTGACATTTTCCAAAAAGAACTGAGGAGAATTACCACCATTTGCAATATTAAACATTGATTAATTATACAAATCGAATATTATGTATATTTACAATGATAGTAATGCGATAGTAACTTGCGTGTCGAGTAATCCAAGCCGTATGCTACCCATTAGCTTAACAGTATGCTGCCATCGATTGTCGGGGTCATAGTTGACCCAGCGCAACACCGCTTCCCATACCACTTCTTCACTCTTAACGTTCAATTCGTCTTCGAGTATGATTGAGTTCAGTTCCTCTATCGGCAGATGAAGAAACTCATCGCTCTGCGTGGCGACCGTCACGAAATACCGCAACAGATAACGGCGGGCGTCAGCTTCCAGTTTGTAGCAGAATACCCGTCTGAAACCACTTTTTATTTGCAATTTTCCGCTAAAACGCGGAGAGAGTTGTGTGAATGTAACGAGAAATGCCCACTTAGCGAACGTCATAATGCCGAGACAGTTCCGCGGGTCCAATGAGACCCGGAGGTAGTCGCAGCAGAGCTGCAGCACGCCGAGGAACGCGAGGTAGTCGGCGGTCATGAGGAGCTCGTGCACGTTGGTGTCGGTGACGTCGATGCGGCGTAGATATGCGTACTCGATGAGCAGCAACAGGATCTCGGAGCGGACGCCCGATATTAACACGTCGCTTTGCTCGCGAGAGTGCAGCGTTGTTGTGAAAAGGGCCCTGGATTAACGGTGAACCGTCTTGTTTATGATCACACATACCTATGCCTATACTAACTACGGATTTCATTTATTTATTCGGCAAACTTATCACTTTTTGTTTTTTCCTATCACTTTTTGTTTTTTCCTGTTCGATTTCTTTCTCTCTCTTCTAAAATACTTAGGTACCCACTCAGTATAGATTGCGGGCGCGTATTGGCGTAAGTAGGTACCCGCGCACGGGCTACAGCTGTAGCTATAGCTGTAAAATATGTCTACAGCGCAACTGTGTTCAAGGAACCATTAAATTGTGTGAGCTTTCTAAAGTGTTCTAACAGGAAGTATGGGCTGCAGGCAGAAAGTATGGCGCGGTGCACGGGGAAGGCGGTGCCGTCGTCCGCGCGCACGATCGCGTCGCAGAGCAGCCGACACTCGCGCAGCCGGTGCAGCGCCTGCATGGCCGCCACCGACATGCACCGCCCCGTCTCGCGACCCGCCGTCTGACGAACAACATACAACACACACCAACGCGTATACGGGAGAATTCAATCAGACTGAAGAGGATTCGAGAGCGGCCGAAACAAAATCGTTGGTGTTGCAATAGCAACAGGCGACGACGTGTCACCGCGAAGCAATTGGTTTCTATGTCGATCTATGAAATACCTTCCATAGCTAGCGACACGAATCGCTTTTATTTTTTTATTGTACACAATGAGCAATCATGATAGTCCACTACGAATGACGCGTGGAGAGAGTAGTGCCAAAGAATACTACGTATAACTATTAGGTAGTAGGTGCTAAATAAAGAAGCGACACTCCGCCTCCCGCAACTTCTGTGTTCCGCCACAACGTAGTGGTGAGCTTATAGACTGCTATTCCTGCTATTACTGCTGATTATGTGTTGGACGATATTAACTTGAATTTCAAACTCTTCGTCGCTCACCGCGCTCCGGCACGAGCCCTACGACACAAGCACACAAACAAAACGTGTGCAGGCAAGCTGCGCGCCTGTAGCTAGTAGTATAAGGAGTTAAATCTGTTTGCTTGTAAATATGGACTATGGAGTGTCACAAATGAGGCCTAAGTGTGGGTTTTTTATTTGCACATTATAGAATGGTGGACTAACGATGACGGTACGCGTCTGCACGCGGTCCACTATGAGTGGTGTAGACCGTTTATGATAAAGGTGACTTAGTGACTTCCGAATTCTTATTCAATTACGACCAAATTAAAACTGAACGATGCCATCTTTAAGATGATTTGTAAGCATCGCTGGGTCATCTCACTAACCGTTTGGATCTTGGTGTAGAGCAGAGATCTCATCATATTGAATGGAGTCAATTTTAACTTACTAATATATCTGATGAATGCGGATCTCATTATAAGTATTGGTAGGATTCGTAGTTCATTTAACGTACATCTGCACGTAGCACGACTGGTAGATATCTACATCTGGTCTTAATACCTAATATTATTTATTATCAATGGAACTGGCGGGGATTATTGTTATTAAAGAAAGATGTGAATAAAATAAGAGAGGCAATGATCATCCACTTGCATCGATCCTCCCATTTATTTCACTCATAAACACTTCTTTTATCGTCTTTTCAAGCTCGTGTAACAATATAGCAAAGAATAAGGTGTTCAATATTTGGCCTATGTATCGCAAGGTGTTGAAATCTTTGATAAAGACCAGCTGCAATTTCTTGTCAATTCCTAGAATATATGAATAGAGTTGTCTAATCTAGGCAGTCATTATATTCTCTTTGGGTTTAGGTGTAGGTAATGGCAATAACGACAATGATTACTCAGATCTATGAGGATCGCCGCGGGTCGCTTGCAGTCCCCGGGTACATTCTTAGCTCAGCTTTACTTACAGTGTTATTCGGGTCGTTTTCCATTTTAGTTTGGCCTTAACGTAAAGCCATCGTTAAGCATAAAATTGTCACGCATTAAAATCTTAAATGTAAGACGAGACGTGTCACGACACAATCGAGATTTAGCTCAATAAATTTATAAAAATAATCGTAAAAAATTAACACAAAATAGCAAAATCAAGTCATTTGATGAAACATTTTAGGTTAGCAAAAAAATGATAAAAAGAATGACAAGTATGTATGTCAGACCTTTTTTTTCCAGATGACATTACTGGATAACAATATTTTCATTTCCAGCGGTTGCCTCGCTGAAATCAAGAACGTAAGTAATTTTTTTTTCTTGCCAAATGGCGTTTTAATATTTGATTTTAAAAGTATTGACCATTTGAGGTTGGTAAACATATTCGGATCTACTTTAATAAGCCGTATAGGTATGCTACTTTCGAACCTTGCAATATCATTCCAAGCTCTATTTGTACTACAAGAGTACCTAATAAACAATCTATTTAGGACACGACCAATAAAACTAAATGTTTGAATAATTAATAATTTATCTTAATAATATAATTTATATTAATTAATTAATTTATCAATGAAATTCATCTTCATACACAATCATAACCACAGACACTCCTTAAGTATATTGGAATTTTTACTCTTAGCCTTAATCGATAACAATAACTATCAATTAAGTGGAGTGGCTGTCTCCCTGGCCGTGATGCCGTCTGCCCTGAGCCTCGACAGCAGAGACTTATAGACGACAGGCGAGAAGGGCAGGACCACTCCACGGTCCTGGATTTCACCTGTGGATGAGAACAATGAAAACTATATTTGATTTAGTTCTAATAAAATATTACAAACTTTATATTAGATACCTATGTAGTTTAAACCAAAATTGAAAATGAATCAAAGCATTTGGTCCTTCGGACCGGATAAACATGCTTAGTTTCTAATTTTTATAGCGATCACAGATAGTGAACTTGGCTACGGTGACCGATTAGTATCTCTAACATTCTATTGATGAAAATGCAAAAGCTGATTTAAGTAAAATAATATACTACTATTTTCCAATTATACTATGTTGATTAAATTATACCATCTCTATTCACAATTAATATTCTATTAGCCCAATTTTTTTCCCTGACTTTAGATCTGAACAATCCCAATACACAATTAACCTGGCCCCCCCTTCGCGCATGGCTAACTAAATAGCTTGTTTTAAGCTCTCACCGTCTAACACCATTTTGGCAGCGATGGCGGTGGGCAGGCCCACGGTCCTCGCCATGGCGGTGTGGCCGCCCGGCTCGCCGCGCACCGTCATGGTCACCTCGCGCCGCTCGCGCCTGCCGTCACTCCACGTCACACCTACTTCGTGCCGCAGTACCACTATATCGGTTTCCCCTTTCTCTGTGGAACGGTACAATTGGAAACAATTAGGTAATTATGAAGATGCTTAATTTATACATATAAATAAAAATGCATAATATGGAACTATATATGGTATTTAAGTACCTACATATGTAAAAACTTCTTTTTTTATTTTTAATAATACTGTAGATTACAATAATTAATACCTACCTACTTTTAATATCATTGGTAGGTTAGGCTTGTATAGTAGAGCGACGGAGACCAGATTTTGTAAAATCTCGTCGGTATCTCTTATGTATACCTACAACAGGCATGGATGTGTTCAGGGCGTTGTGTAGATTACGAAACTGCTTGTTGTAATGTTTTTTAGTGGTGGAGGGGATAGCAGTGACGTCATAAACATGGCCGCCAACGGTTTTTGTTTTTGTTAATTACATCGCACCTATTAGGTCTATTTGCTTGTGTGTGGTGTCATTTGAAAGCTTATTAAATGTTCTTTAATTTATTTCCCGACATTTAAAGCGTATCTATTATATTTAAAAAAATATTTGACAAAATATGATTTTTTTTAAGCGATTTCAAAAATATTCTCTTTTTACTGAGAAACCGCTACACTTACGGTAAATTTGTTTAATATAAAAATTAAGTAAAATTTTATCACCTATTTAAAAATGCCAGTTTCATTAAAATAGGACTTAAAACAACTGAGATATGTCTCATTTTGTGGCGCAAGGAGCAAGGTTTTGTATCGTAATCTTATAGAACTGCTGTGCGTTTGTCGCGCTAAAACTCGTAAATGGCTCGACCGACGTGAATATTTCTTTTTTTATTGGGTTTTTAACTACCAGGAAAAGGTTTGTATTAAAGAAAATTGGGAGTTCCTGGGGGAATTCCGAATCTGAAACCGTGGGGCACAGCTAGTTACGTCACATAAATATTACTAATTCATGCTGTTAACCAGAAGTGCTTTCTTCATAGTACTGCCTTAAATAAATTATAAATTGTAGTTGCAATTGTGCTGTGTTAATAGTGAACAATCAAAACAATAAGTACTGTTATAAAATAATAGCTGTCCCACGTGGTCACACTGCACCCGCGAGAACTCCGAAATTCCCGCGGAATTGTTTCATACAAATTTTGCAACCCCTTTTAGTCCCCTTAGGGTTCAAATTTTTAAAAATCCTTTGTTATCGAATGCCTATGTCGTAAAAAGAACACACCTTCCAAGTTTCAGGTCTCTACTATCAGCGGTTCAGGCTTTGCGTTGATCCGTCAGTCAATCATTTAGGACATGGCAGGCAACTTATATAATACACACATCAAAAGTGTCTAGGGATCAAGCATTTTTATGCGGATTTCTTGAGATTGAGATGTGGCGTTTCGTGTGCTTTTCTGATGAGTCCCGTTTTGGTATGAGACCGGATACAAGACGTATACGACACTGGAGAACCCCTGGACGCCAACAGCGATTAAAATCCTGCCAGGAAGTCCATCCTTATAGTGGTGGAACCATCATGGTATGGGCGGGTATTTGGATCGGCGGAAGAACTGAGTTGATTTGGATCAGAGGCAACCTCAACGCTCAAATTTATGCTGAGACGATTGTATCAGACGTCATCGTTCCTCTACAAGTGCAAATTGGTCCCTTATTTCAGTTAATGCATGATAATGCACGACCGCACACCGCAAGAGTTGTAAGACAGACTCTCGCCGCAGCTAACATCAATGTCCTGCCCTGGCCTGCTCAGTCGCCAGACTTGAACCCGATTGAGCATGCATGGGATATGCTACAGAGAAGAGCTCTGCCGAATATGGAGGGTATCCAGTCGCAAGAAGACCTTTTTTTGTTGTTGCAACGAACATGGGCGGCCATTCCACAGCGTGATTTGGATGAACTCATTTTGAGTATGCCAAACCGATGTTCTTGTGTTGTTAGTGTTCGCGGTAGAAACACGGATTATTAATTGTTTAAGTTACCCAATAAAATTTTAAAGAAAACTGTTATTTCAGTCTTTTTTTCGAACTTTAATGTTAGTGGTTCAAATGTCAAAAATCCCTTTATTAGGAAAATGGCAAATTTCTTTATTAATGCAAAGGTGACTTGGTTTATCGTTACTGTGACAAACGAAAACACTTTATTTGATGAATCCTTAAAGAAAGTTTTAATTAATATCAATCAGGAGAAAAGTTATTGCAAAAATATATGTTGATCCCTAGACACTTTTGATGTGTGTATTTGTTAGTATCAGGCAATTATGATAATAGGGTTAAAATAAGCTAAAATTCATTATTTAACTATCTCGAACACAAAAATTGTATTGATTGAAACAAATCTCATCTCCAAAAGGACTTGCAAACATTCCTGTTCCTTCCTGACATACAGCCACATTTTGCTGTACGACAACCAGCACTAATTACTGTTTTCACCGACATCCCATACGTTTACGGGATCCCCTAAGCGTTGTTTTGTGACCATTAGAAGATTGTTTCTGTTTCTTCACTAACTTTACTAACTTTTGCCGCTTGATCGGAAATATGTTATGAAAGAAATTAATTAAGATTTAATTTATTGTCCGAAAAATATAAAGATATTCGTAACCGTACGATAATTACTATCGTTAACATACGATAATTTGTGCCTCGTGATCGTACACATTTATGACAAAAACTAACTAGAAGATATGTCTAAATAGTCATAATCCTGATAAGTAATGGTTAACTGATAATTTTACGCCCCTGGTACTCTGGTTGATATATATAATAATAAGCTCGCTTCAGGTTGCCGACACTAGTCCCATTTCGTTGGAAAAGGAGTAGTAGCGCCCGTTATCTGGGGGCACGGCAGTGCCCCCGCCAAGTCGAGCAACAAAAGCGGCACGGCCGTACTATCCTTTTCTCGAAGCAATTCAGGCCATTTTCGACCCCCTATAACTTCGTTGTGGATAAAACTAGAAGCCTGAATTTTTAGTAAACAAGCAGGTATTGTATAAAGACGGTATAATTTAAATTTCATTCGATTTGAACCAGTAGTTTAGGAATTATAACTAGTCAAAGTTTCTTAATTTTGTAGGTCACTCACTCACTCACTCACTCACTCACTCACTCACTCACTGACCGATCATCAAAATTCTAAGGCACTTCTAGCAGACATAGAAGTTTGAAATTTAGAATACAATTAGTGTTTATTGTATAAATCAAGGAAAAATTAAAATATTTAGCAATTTCGGTCCAGTTTTCTAGATACACTAAGTGCATAAATAACTTTGTAATCCCATATAAATGTATGGAATTACAAAGTTATACATGCAGTTATATGTACCAACTGCACAAATAACTTTGTAATCCCATATAAATATATGAGACTAGCTGTTCCCCGCGGTTTCACCCGCGTTAATTTCGGAGATCCTTCGGGAATTCCGAGATAAAATTACCCTAATCTGAATGCTCCAACGATTTTCATGAAATTTTGTATACAGGGGATTTCGGGAGCCATAAATCGATCTAGCTAGGATTCATTTCTGGAATTCCCGCGCGAACTCTGATATCAACGCGGGTGAATTAATTATTGCATACTACACGTTGTCAAGGGTACAGGAAAGGTCATAGGGTATAGTACTTTTATCTCAGAATACCCGCGGGATCTCCGAAATTAACGTGGGTTAAACCGCGGGGAACAGCTATTTAAGCCGTTGCCCAGATATTAATAAATAATAATAATAAATGTAGCTATAGTTACCTACCTAGATATAAAGTGTAGATACATAGTTACCTAGACATAATTATGTTCAAAGGTACAATGGTCAACGGAATGAAAAAGCAAGAATGGGGCATGTGTTTATATATATTATAAAGTTGTACCAAAATCTTTCAAGTTATTAAAGTAGACTAAATTGCTCAAAGGAGGAAGACCATTTACAAAAAGAAATGAGATCCCATCAAAAACAAACTTGTAAAAAAGTCCAAGTCTCGCAACTCACTTCTTCTACAGTAAAAAGTTGTGAGATCAATGTAATACCAAGTCGGTTAATTTATTCAGTGCCTACTTAAGGGTCCTTCTGTCTAAAGTTATCATGTTATAAGCTAATCTAATAACATTTTATAGTGACCATATCAAATTTAAAAACCTTTTATGTTTTAAATAGATTGATTGGCTTGGCGATCACGTGAAAACACAATGTATCTCACAAGTAATACATATTATAATTAAATTAGATTGTTTAGAACCATAATTATGTATTACATGTGAGATATATTGTGTTTTCACGTGATCGCCAAGCCAATCAATCTATTTAAAACATAAAAGGTTTTTAAATTTGATATGGTCACTATAAAATGTTATTAGATTAGCTTATAACATGATAACTTTAGACAGAAGGACCCTTAAGTAGGCACTGAATAAATTAACCGACTTGGTATTACATTGATCTCACAACTTTTTACTGTAGAAGAAGTGAGTTGCGAGACTTGGACTTTTTTACAAGTTTGTTTTTGATGGGATCTTATATTCCACAGGAGTAATAGACGGACTCCTCTTGTCTCTTATCCCGGATTTTAGTATGTTCAAAAAGCACATGCGGTTTTCACATTTATCTCGTTTTGATTGCGATTGTTCTTCAAAAAAATTTCCACAAAATCATCAAAATTTTTGGTAGTTTTTGGTTTACCTACGAGTATATTTTGAATTAGCACCTGGCCGTCAATTAATTTTGCAGTTTTGGGCTTAGAGGATCCAGAATCCAAAGAACTCAGTGTTTCTCCCTTCTCGTGTAAAATAAGCTAAAACTGAGTTTGTGCATTGTCGAAGCCATCCGTTCGGAATTTCGTATTGAATAGAGCAGTGGGCGAATCCCTTAACTAATTTTTCAAAATTGTTTTCAGGTCCAGGTTTCGTCCATTTTTTGATGATTAAATAATAAGTTTTGGCTTATATTTTTATAACAGTACCTATAACTTATTGTTTTGACTGTTCAGTCTTGACATAGCACACACGCAACTTATATGTAGGTATTTAATAATTTACTATCTGCTCCCGGTTAGCGGTTTCACTCGCGGTAATTTCGGAGTTCCCAGGGGAATTCCGCAATAAAATGTACCCCTTAAAACGTGTATGCAAAATTTCGTTGTTATTGGTTGAGCCGTTATGGCGTGAAAGCGTAACAAACAAACAAACACACAAACTCACTTTCGCATTTATAATAGTGAGGATTTAGGGCAGCATTATGAAGAAAGCACGTTTGGTTAACAGCATGATATAGTAAGATTTATGTGACATATTTTTACATTACATTAAATTAGCTGTGCCCCATGGTTTCACCCCCGTGAATTTCGGAATTCCCGCAGGAACTCTCAATTTTCTTTAACACAAACCTTCTCCTGGTAATTAAAAACCCAATAAAAAAAGAAATATTCACGTCGGTCGAGCTATTTGCGAGTTTTAGCGCGACAAACTAACAGCAGTTCTATAAGATTACGATACAAAACCTTGCTCCTTGCGCCACAAAATGAGATATATCTCAGTTGTTTTAAGTCCTATTTTAATGAAACTGGCATTTTTAAATAGGTAATAAAATTCTACTTTATTTTTATATTAAACAAATTTACCGTAAGTGTAGCGGTTTCTCAGTAAAAAGAGAATATTTTTGAAATCGCTTAAAAAAAAATCATATTTTGTCAAATATTTTTTTAAATATAATAGATACGCTTTAGATGTCGGGAAATAAATTAAAGAACATTTAATAAGCTTTCAAATGACACCACACACAAGCAAATAGACCTAATAGGTGCGATGTAATTAACAAAAACAAAAACCGTTGGCGGCCATGTTTATGACGTCACTGCTATCCCCTCCACCACTAAAAAACATTACAACAAGCAGTTTCGTAATCTACACAACGCCCTGAACACATCTATGCCTGTTGTAGGTATACATAAGAGATACCGACGAGATTCGGTTTAGAGAAGGAATTTTCTCAGTTCGCCGCTCTACTAGTATTGCTGTAAATGGGCATTGGAAATTTAAAGGATACCTAACATTAGAATTCATTGCGATCTTTTGGAAAGTTTGTTTAGGTATCTGTTTGCTGTTTGAATGCTCATCACGTAAAAACTACTAATGGTAAGTACTAATGTACTACTAATAATTTACTGTATGTACTACTAATTTGTATGAAACAAATCTGTCTACTCAAATCTGTGAATTACGGCCGCACTCAGAGTCGACTTTAATGATTACTTAGTTACGTATAGATTTTTAAAACAAAACTGCCACAATCAGAGACGTTCAGTAAATTAATGTTAGTTGGCATTTAATGAGATGTAACTTAATTAGTTGAATGCCAATTAACATTAATTTATTGAACTTGTCTGATTGCGGAATTTTTGTTTTAAAACTCTCTGCTTAACTAAGTAATCATTAAAGTCGACTCTGAGTGCGGCGGTTAGACTTGGCATCATCATCTTGACATTAGGGATGTTTACGACTTTTGAACATCAAAATTCTAATTAGTCCGTCAGTTAGAAAAAAAAAACAATAAATACTTTTTACTTTTTGCTTTTTCAAATTAATGAAAATAATAGCGGATAAAGCGCATTAAAGTTTAGGGAGGGGGGCTCGTGACGTCATTAACCGGTATAAGCCCACATACAAACTGCACCGGATAGTGACGTCATGCGAAATTTTAACTCAATGTAGATATCGCCGTTATTTTTGGATTACGTAATAAAAGAAAAAAATATGTTAAATATTTTTTATTAATCTAAAAGACGGACTAAAAAAAAATTTGTCAAGTAGCCCATTAGCTCAGATAATATAATACTACACTACCATTAGGTAAATTTCGTACTCTTCAATATCCAAAAATTATGTTTTTTAGTAGCAGGTTTTATAATTTCTGTACTCCTTAGTATGTTGGCTATGTTTGCAGAAATACACAACCGATTCCTTTGGTGTAATGTTTATACCTATATTGGAAGGTTTTAGTAAGTATTTGTACAAAATATTGAAGTACGGTGTAATGAACTTTGACGTTCATCAAAAATAACATACATACTGAAGCTAATAAAAAGCGTGTAAAAATAACTTATTTACAAATAGGTAGCAGAAAATTCAATGCAAGAGTGAAGAATTCATTTGCACTATCAGTTGTTTACTGGTCTAAGTATAGGTATCTAAATGACGATTGTTTTGAATTACTTCTACTGTTTATTGCTGATTAAGTGTTTAATTATCTAAATCTTGATAAGTGACTCTTATGACTAAGTAGCGATGAAAGAAGAGAATCGGTATTTAATTGTTTAGTGAAACAACTTATTTTTGACTATAATAAGAGTCCCTTCACAAAATTTCTGTTTATTCACCGCTAAATACATACCAAGCTGTAATCTCTTGCTAAGGTAATGGCTGACAGTGGAAAGTGGCGTCCCGCACTTAACAATAGCGATGTCTTCTAGGAGCCCTAACGATTCTAAAGCCTGCGCCCCGTGGTTGCCGATGCGTTCCGCCAACCTTGATTTAAGGTTCTCGTAGAATATGGTCGAGTCCACCAAACCCAGGAGTTCGCAAGCGAATTGACGCTAGAAAGAAAGAACATCAATATTACGATTGAGGATGAGGATACGCTGCAAATAAACATAAGTACGCTAGATGATCTTGATTCCCCTCTATTATATCAAAGGTTGACTGGTAGAGAACGCCTTAGGCATTGAGTCCGCCTTTAGTACAGTAAAGTGCAATAAAGTTTTTTAAATAATATTTAAAAATAATATTTAAATATTATATCATTATCACCATCATATCAGCCGAAAAACCTTCCCCAATCCCCAAGGATTGCCAAAACGTTTCCCACATCCAATGGTCCCGTGAGTTTCACCAAGTCGTCAGACCACCTTGTAGCGGACCTACCTACGCTCCGTCTTTCGTTATATACTTATAGTTTTCGGTAATTTGGTGAATGGTAGCACTAAGTTTAATGACAAAAACATGATCATGACAAAAATTATTAACACAAATCAAAAAGGTAAAAAGAAATTGAAATTACCCATGTGAGTGTAGGTCCCTCCGGATGTAGGGATGGATGAGGACTAGGGTCCACCAGACCGAACAGTTGCATCGCCTTCATAGTATCAGCGAATCCTGTAAATAAAATAGAATAAAATTATTAGTTGCATTTCCTTCAATAGAAAATAGAATGAATTTTGAAGCATAATCTTTCAGTCTTATTACATTCGGTATTTCAAGCCCATTGTGTCCATCCACTGCTAGACACAATCAAAAGCAAATCACTGCCTTTAATTCCTTTTTCTCGTCAGTAATATCTAATCCATATCTTCTAATATTATAAATGCGAAAGTAACTCTGTTTATCTGTTGACTTTACATGCCATAACTCTCCCTTAACTCAACCGATTAACACGAAATTTCACAAACACGATGACAGGGGAACGAAAAAAGACATATAGTACTGTTATTCCAGAATTTCCGTGGTAACTCCCAAGTCCCAAATTAAACCGTGGGAAGCAGCCAGTTAAATTATATTTAGGTACTTAATTTTTAGCTATTATCTAATTTTTTACTTATACATAGGTACCTACTCTACACTTGAATACTCTACATTTATTTAAACAATAATTGTTCACCTCTATACCGAATAGTCCCTCTGAATATAGTGTGCGCGTCTTCAATACCATACAGACTTGCGTATTTTGTGCTGTCTCTATTGGGGTACCCTTCGAAAGCAAACCCTGGAAGGAAGTTAAGTTCTCGCGTCACCGACATCAGTTCGCCACCACTTAGTACTTCCACCACCTACAAATATAATAGATGTTTTAATTCGCTCAGATTTTGAAAAGTGCATAACACTTGTAAAGATATTGTACCTGTCCTTTGCTAAGATATTTAGCTCCCGATATGGTGTTCAAAAGGACCCCTCGTGGACTCCAGGAGAATTTGTACCGCAGGGCATTGTCACTATTTTCGGGCGCGGGTAGCCCGCCGCAGTATGAGACGAAAGAGTCTACTCTTCCACCGTGGCTTTGAACGTGGTGGATGCATTCTAAAGCTAGCAAGTGATCTATCCCAGGATCTAAACCCACTTCGTTTAAAATAGTCACACCAGCGTCCTTAGCTCTGGAAGAAATAAACTTTTGCATAGTCATAGGGTCATTGACAAAATGTCATGTCAAGGTCTACTAGGACCTTACTTTTGCCTTTGAAAAAGGAACTATACCTTATGAATCTGATTTACAATAGGCGTACTTTAGTTTTAGACGAACTCATCGAAGGACAGCTGATATGGAACGGATTTTCCGAATAGATGGAATGAAAACTAATTTTTGTTATATAGTATTTCAATTTTGTTTAAATTGTATTTGCTACTAAATGATGTGATAACAGAGGATAGATACTAACTCATTGTGCAAATTCTGTATTTCCGGTGACACATACGAAGCTGTGACCATATGCACTCCAGCTTGGAGGCAAGCCTTAGCCACCTTTCCATGGAGGTCATAAGGCAGCAGAGATATCACAAGTCTAGACTGAGATGCCAGGTTCAGTAGGGCCGACTCGTCACTAGCCTCGAAATACTGGGAGGTCACACCGTAGCGTTCTGCTAGTGCGTCGGACTCTTCTTTCACTTGTGATGCTGAAAAGTGGTGAAAGAATATAAATTGTAGCTAACAAAACTGTAGACAGGCAGGCTGTATCTATTCGTCACAAATGTTTAAAAAGAAACGATGAAGGGTCTGTTTATCTGTTTTGTCGGTTGAGTTGAGTTAAGTCAACCGTGCTGATAAAAGAATGACCTTGACGTTTGCCACTTTAATACACCAGCAACCATTCATCAGATGTGAAAAAATTCTCTATTTACCGATAGTGACAGCAATATTCTTCTCTCTAGCAAGGTATTCCACCACCGGAGCCGAGACCAACCCACTTCCCAGGATAACCACTTGCTTTTGCTGGTCATTGCCTTCCACCTTGTGTCTTGAACGACTGGAAAGTTTATCGCATTTTATTCGGGAACATTCTAATCTCCAAGAGATCTTTGAAATAATTATTACTTCATAACTTTCTTTAGAAGAGTGGGTAGGTGATACTTCTACTGATAATAATTTTTTTAAAGGATTTAACTGATTTTTTACTTACTTATTGGCCGATCGTAATTCGTTTATGTATTCAAAAGGTGGCGTCAGTTTTCCGTTGCTCGTTATAATTGCCTATAATGTAAAATCATATCTTTAATCACATATTATTTATATGTATAGAGTTCATATATATATATAAAGTATAATGAATATTGTCGCAAATTATTTATTATCTTACATCATGTTATATCTATTATTATTTAATATATTATCATCAATTATATTATCTTTGTCATTAACCTTTTGAATACCTCAATATCAAATTAAGAAGAGATTTGGTGTTCTAGCTTTTGTGAGTTATCAAGTTTTTTCCGCGGTTCGGTTTGTATGATTTGTGATGATCCGCTGGCGCTGCAAACCTGCCCCCTTAGCTAAGTTGACATTTTATTTAGGTATTTATTTCAAAAACAACCATACCATCCTTACAGGTTAACCTAATGCAATTATATGACGACTTCAAGAATTTACTTATACCTATACTTTAAGGTTTACTTACAACAAACAACGTATATTTTGTGAATTCATTCAGAGATTCATTTTATAATCGTTAACGCATAGAAAACTAGAGAACGAACAATCATGTCACGTGGTCATGTAAAATCATCCAATCGAAAAATCAATTTCAGGTGACCACGTGTTATAATAAAGGTTTCGTTGTCAACGATTATAGGACGTCAACTTGGCTAAGGGGACCGTTGCGCCCTTGCCCGCTTAATCGTCTTAATCTTCTTTCCATAAACTGGATCAAGACGAAACCAAGTCAATCTTTTATAAAGACCACTTTGGACCTTATCAATGCATAGTTTACTAAACTTTATTTTAAAAAGAAAAACTACGGCTATTTTGACAATGTTAATAGGTAGGTAAACAACATGTTAACAACGACATTAATAAATAGATGAATTCGTGTACCTACCTAAACACGCACACGTCGGCACATAAAAACGCACTTAATCTATTATAGTACGGGAGATACCGATGCTAATTCGGGAGCGACTCGAGCGTCGTTGGGACCTTGTAACGTGGTGCTAACGCCCATGGAGGTAGTATGTTCTTTTTTTCATCTAAATTCAAAATTTATTTTTCTTGGGCGTCGGCGTTATTGTTTTGTTTACCTTTTCGGATTCTTTCACGCTGCGTAAAGCAACTACGCTGTGATTTGTCTTCTAAATAAATTAAATGAATATATTATAATCTTAAATATCTGCAAGCTATAATATAATAAAAAAATCTACAACTTAAATTACAAAAGGAAGCTGTTCACTAAACAGGTATTTAATAGTTTTATTTGCACATTATATTTTAATATTTGTAAGCCTTGATCCAGGTCTCATGTAATGTTTTAATATCACTCACTGGTCTTTTGTGATGTGACGTGAGACCTGGATGGCTGTCGGCAGGAATTTCATGTTGACAAATGATTCCAGCTTCCTTCTTTGGATATCAAAGCTACTTTCTTCCAACCTATCAACAATCTTTACTTGAAAACCTTGGATCTTCTGCTGTTCCTGTTCCTTCTTCCTTCTGATCTTCGCATCCTGGCCGACGCCACTGCAGCTTCGGACTCTACGTCTACCACGGATCGCGAAGGCCAGTGATTGTTTTGTATATATTTAAACTTACTCTTAGATTCTGTACTGATTACACAAAATTATAAATTTATGAACCGTGTTTTTCTCACGACCCGTTTCAACCTATTGGGTTTTGAAGATTAGGAGATATAAACAAAATAAGGTCATATGATATTTTTTCATTCACCGGTGGGTTTAGCTTCTACAGGCTTTCAAAAATGTAAAAAAAAATATTAAAATGGAAATACTCGAGCGCGTCAGATATTGTAGTTTAGATACTCCAAGGTGTCTCTGATATCGAAAATATATTCATCTGCCGATTTGCGTGGTGGGGGTGGCCATCCGGAAGTGGAGAAAATGAAAAAAAAAAAACATTTACTCCAGCGCGTCAGATATTCAAAGGGGATGTTAAGTGAGCCCTAAAAATGCTCCCCTTCGAAAATCTGCCAATTTGGAGGTGACGCAAGGTAGTAGCGAATTTTTGAAAATGCAAAAAAAAATCTCAATTTTGAAATACTCGAGCGTGTCAGATTATTTTACAGAAGGTTCAGCTTGCACTCCAAGTTATGTTGGCTTAAAATCTGACAATAATTTTGAGGGGTATTATTAATCTGACTGCTAGAAACAAAAATTATGATTTATTTTTAAGATTTTTTTTTTCTTTCTGACGTGTAAGTTTAATATCTTTATGAGCTATTTCTTGTTCACAAAAAACACACTTTATATTTCTATGAAATATGTAAAAGCTCACAAAATATTATTCACAAAACTAACTTTAAAGCACAAACAAGCCAGAGCGTTTTACATATAATAACATGAACGCGTTGTTTTGTGATAAGCTTTATTATATAATATATATAATTACATTAAAGTGAAAGGTTATAGGTGAACCTATAGTTTAATGTAATACTTACCTTAACTTATTTTAATATGTATTTTAACCAACCAAAAAAAGTTATAATTTGACACGTTTAGCGCCGTGATATACTGTGATGACGTTATGGCGACGGAAAGTAGTGTGAGAACGGTGCGAGAGAGTGAGAGATAGAGAAAAAGTAAAAGAGAAAGAAAGACAGAGATATGAATAGGTACATGTTTCACTGCAGCTGCTCGTTCGATTCGAAGACGATTTTTGTTTCTTCGGCTTATGAAAATCGGCAGATTATATTTTTCCCGCTATCCTAGAGTTATTTACTTTAAAATAAAAAATAAATCAACTGCGCTCGAGAATGTCGAAGTTGCATTTTTTTTTGCAAGTTTGTGATCCTCTAACTCCCTTACGTCACGTTCAAATGGTCAGATTATTCATATACATACTTCTCACTATGTAATTAACCCACCATATCTTAATCTGACGCGCTCGAGTATTTCGAGTTATCGATTTTTTTTACTAATCTGATCGGTTATTCTAGACGCACCCACCAGTGTAGAGGGCCTATATTTGGTGGAGGTACTCAACATGGTGCAAGGTACCCCCCTTATGTTCATTTGACGCGCTTTAGCTAATCCACAAATCCCCTCTTGGCGGTCCGTACTATTAAGGATGATAAATAATTCCGATAGAATTACCAATTCTGGTACCTACCTAGTCGTCAAGTTATGATAGACTAACTGTCCCGCGCGGTTTCATCCACGATAATTTCGAAGTTCCCTATGAATTGTTCCATACAAACTCGGTTCCCCCCTTTTCACCACCTTAAGGGTAGAATTTTCAGAAATCCTTTCTTATCGGATACCTACGTCATACAAAGAACACATCCCTTCAAGTTTCAGGTCTCTACGATCAGCGGTTTAGGCTGTGCGTTGATCCGTCAGTTAGTCATTCAGGACAAAGCGATTTACATAATATATAGATTACCCCTTGTACAACAGGCGATAAGTTGTGTTCTTCGAGCGGTTTGGTCGCATCGGAACTCATGATATCTTCCGCGTATGGATAGAGTAGATCCCCGAAGAAGTCTGTGGACTCCCGCGGCAGCTGCGTCGGCATGTTATCTATAGAGCACACCAGCACGCCTGGCCCTTTGAAGCTGTTGATAAGTCGCAATTTATTAACTCGTGTAATTGAACACGACCCTTCAACGGAAAAAAACACAAAAAACAGTCTTATCTCTCCAAATGCTGGGAGTTTCCGTGATTGCCATTCACGGAAACATTATTTATTATCGAATCTTACGGAATATAGTTTATCTACTGGCTAGTGGCTACTTACTACTTTCGTCTATTTTTTTTTTTCAACTTCTTTCGTTTGTTATTTTTGAAGAACCACAATCAAAGCTCAGTTTAAGATAAATATTTATAGACAGGGTTTTGGCTATAGTTATCTTAAACCAAGCTTACAAACATGTTTACAAAATGAACACTTTTATCTTTAAGGTAGTTTAAAGGTAAGTAAGGTACCTGTAATTATAATAAACAATGTTAGGTATATCTTAGGTAAAAATACCAACATTGAATATCGCAATAGTATAAAAATACGCAAAACTTAGGAAAAGCAAATAAAGTACTTAATATTATTTTCATACTAGCTATCCCCCACGGTTTCACCCGCGGTAATTTTGGAGTTGCCGGGGGAATTCCAGGATAAACTATACGTATAACCTTTCTCTTGAATCACTCTATTTATTGGTGAAAACCGAATGAAAATCCGTTCAGTGTGTTTTTAAGGTAACAGACAGACAGACGCAGCAGAGGACTTTGTTTACAATTTTATGTAAGGAAGTATTATTGGAGTATGGTTCACGTTTTGTTGAGCGAATTGTAGATAACTAATTTTTTTAATCAATCAGCTACCAACTGACAATAAGACGCGATAGTGAAATTCCAGGGTCACGATCGTTAAGCGCATAGTAACAAAAGGGATAGCGTGTTTATTTATCTTTGGCAACAAGATTAATATTTCAGTAGGCATTTACATGATTAGAGTAGTCATTAGGTAGGTATGTAGAAACTGATATCAAAATCACGATGTATATACACACTTATGTTTCTATAATTTTTCGGTTGCAATCAAAAACATTATTTTGCGATTAAAATATGCACGTTTTGACACCTACAATATCTATCAATCAACCAAATTAAACATACTTCAAAAGTTAAAGCTGTCTTAACATGATTAATTAATCAGAAAATCACAATTTTTTGATATGATAGCAACAAAAGTTACATAATTGCAGCCCTACTGGACATGGGATTATTTTTTATTCGAATTCTCGCGGGAAGTAAAAAATCAACGAGGGTGATTCATCTGGTAATATACTACATAGTAGGTACTAGAATTCAAGTGAATACCTGTTAGTATCCTTGTTTCTGTCAGCGTCGTATAAACAGAAGGGTGTGTCGATGGTGGTGCATTCGTTCATGAACTCGATAGACCCGCCCGGGTCAGCGGATATGTCGCAAATCGCAAGCATCCTGTGCATGGAAACAGACACCAATTCAATTTGGAATTTCCATCACATACTACCCCTTATCAAAGTTAACAGTCTATAATCGTTATCGCTATAGAAAACCAAAGAATATATCGTCATGTCACGTGGTGAAGAAAAATCGTGCCATCAAAGTCCTATTTTTCACAATGCAGCAATGTTTAAAAAAACACAATATAGCCTGATATGGCAGCCTATTCTATAAGTAGTTATGATAGTTCTAGTAGGTACTGGTAATTATATCACATACGTGGTCATTCTTAGTATATTCGGATAAGTTTCGCTGCCAATGCTTATTCCCATATCTCAAGGATATAATATTACTTATATGATAGTAAAGTGAAAAAAATTGGTTCGGTGCAATCCTTTAATACTCATATCACTGGGTTGGTGATTGAATAAAAATGATTTAATAATAATAATAATAATAATCCACTTCACAACACACAGATCTACTTGATCCCACACTAAGCTATATCTAAGCTTGTGTTTTTGGTTGATGAGTTGGTGATTGAATGATTATTAAAGAAAAAAGAAGAAAAATTAGAAAATTTTGTCCTCTTAGCCCATCGGAGTAAGCAAATGGAATTACTTACAAAATATCGTAATATGACTGCATCCCGCGATTGGTAAATTGCTTGTTTATGCCATCTTACCAAAAACTAAACTTACAAAAAAGTGCAAATCAAAACAGACTTCAAATAGAGTGCAATAATTTTATACGTTCCTAACTGTTCATTGATAAAATAAAAAAACATTACTTCAGTTAGTATAGGCACAGATAATGTACCTATAGGTTAGGTACCTACTGATTTTTTTCCTTTCATAAATCAAAGACGATGCGATAACTTCGACAATGTATTTTTTTTTTTTTAATCATTTATTTAGTGAGGCTTTTTACGCTCATGCGCCAAGCCAGCCTCGACAATGTATTTGACACACAAAATAATTTAATCGTATATTACACGATATAAACTTGAATACCCACATGCTTTATTAAAAAATTAACTGTCACCCACGGTTTCACGCGCAGTAATTTCGGAGTTCCCGCGGGAATTTCGAACACTCAGGACTACTGTAACTTCCAATAAGTAAAAGAATTTTCAAAACCGATTCAGTACATCCAGAGATTTACCCCCTACAACGTCATAAATTACTGACAAATTCACAAACTAAAGCTCTTTATAATATTAGTTACCTATAAGTAGATTAATTTTATCGTTTTTATCATCATACCTCGGTGACTTTGGTTTTTGAAAGGACAAAAATCACCTGAAATCACCTGAATATATTTTGTCAACAATCAATTAGTGTCCATGTCCATAGATTACGGATTTTATTTATTAAGTTTACGAGTACCTACCTAGTGATAATCATGTTGTGTTCGACGTCACCCAGCTGATAAAGAAATTGGCACAGGATTAAACCGTGCAAAATTGTTACACCTACGTTAGAACTTCACTTAAATAATGATAAAAGTTATTACTTCATTTTCACACACGCCCCGAAATGTTTATACAATTTAATGTTATCATGAGCACAATCACATTTATGTTATTTAATCGTTGACAGTAAATTGTTGTGCTATGTAACACATACAGAATGGTGGTAGGCTCAGTTAATTTCCACTCCACAAACGTGGATCCAGGCTCCCCTTCTATTTAGGTACGATTTAAGTAATTTGTATTAATTTCAATATTTTAAAAATCTCTGGACACGACTATATCAGGATGACCAATGATATCATTACAAAGCGTTATTTACGTACTTATTCGTCATATATCTAATAAACACGGATAAAATAATTATGTACTATAAATTCTAGACATATATTTTTTGAGTTTAAAAACGGCTACGGTTAAATAACGTGTTTTTTGGACTTCAAAAAAACTACGCAACGGATTTTGATGCGGTGAGTTTCGAAATTCCCTCAAGTATCTACTCTGATAAAAGTAGTTATAGTCCCTATCTCCCAGTGAATTTTCCGCGTAAAACGGTACAACCGTTTCGGAGATTAGCCGGAAGTCAGAACAAACAGACAAAAATTTTATGAATGGATTTTTTGTTAAGTATAAATACCTACCGTATTATGTACCTATGTATACTTTCACGTCATGCACTCAGTAAAATACTGTTATTTTGACGTTAAAAATAGACACTTAGGTATTTACTTTTACTTTCGTAATGTGCTTTTAAAACAGATTCAGTATAATAAGCTGATTTGTCAACTTACCTATGTGGTAAAGCTGGAGCTCCAATACTTTTCGGCAGCCATGGAGTATGTGAGGGTACCAACAAATGTTTGGCATCCGGAATGGTCAGTAATTTAGGACTACCCACAGCCCAATATATGCAGTTCACCAGCACTGAAGTGTATGGCGCTATCTGTTAACAACAGTTATGATGCATCAATGAACATATTAAACACGTACGACATATTTTTATGATCGACCTACTCTTGTGACCGATAAGATTTGTCCCATTAAAAGTGATTATAGCAAAATTATAAGGACATTAAGTATTTATTGCCTTTAAAACGCTCTATATTATTCGCTTGTTTCTAAGAGATAACTTAATAGAGATAACAATGCAAATACGCGCAATTAAATAAACTGACAGTAGGATTTGCGATATTTTAATAGAATGTCGCGTAGCATTGACATCAATGATAATAAAAGTATTACTGACATAGAAAAACTTAAGTTTCACCCAGATTCACAGTTCAGTCATTGCAAATAGTGGTATCGAAAATGATTTTATAAGTATCATTGGGTATCGAAATCAAATGTCACAAATTTTGACGAGTTCCTATTTAAATTAGGCGATAAAGCTGCTTTTGAAAAATAAATATAGAGTAATCGTTAACCCTTTCACCGCCAAACCCGTAATATCACGATCTACGAGAGACGTGTTCCTGGGAAAACGTAATATTATACGTGACCATAATATCGGGTATTATATTATGTATTACGTTTTACCAACACACCACTGCACTGATTTTTATATTTATTTGATTAAATGATAGATAAGCATTCCCAACACTAGTAGAAATCACGTCTGCGTGTGGAGGAATTGGCCATGTTTTTGTAGCCTTAACTTATTCACAGGGGTGGGCGTCTTTCCCATAGGAGCGCTGGGTGCGGCCGCACCCGGGCGCCAGCCGGGTCGGGCGATCAACATTGCATCTGAATGAATCTGGTGGTAGATAGGTAGGTAGGTACTTACCTTACCCAACTACAGTTTCGCACCCGGGCGCCGCATATGGTTAAGACGCCCGCTTATTCAGGCTACAAAAACGTGGCGGTCAAAGGGTTAAGTAATCTAAAACTAGTTAATCGAAAAGAACAGCTTCTTCACATAATAATATGTATTTCAATTTTCTGGTGCGTTTTTGAGGATGTTTTTGCGTTTGCATCGTTGATTGTGTAGGTACGTAAATAGCGGTAGGTGTGTTAGTTAGGCACCTACCTTCTGAGCAAATGTTGAAATGTATCTCTCCGGAAACTCTTCATATTCCTGAGGATCGTAGCCACCTCCATTCTTCCTTTCCAAATGATGGCGCCGACGAACTTCGCAACCGTATATCTTGTTTGGACCTAACATGTGAAAAGGAATTATGATAATAGTGCGTGGACATGATAGCTGTTTTGGTGCTTAATTAAATCTAAATAAATAAAAATGAATCGCTGAAATTACATAGGTTAACGCGCATAACTTCCAAACGACTGCACCATATCGAATAACTCTTTTTGTTTTGTATTCGTATAGTCAGGACAAGGTTTTCATAAAAGAAGTTTGCGGGAATTGCGAGACTCGCGCGGGCGATAACTACTCCTAAACGGTTATACTTATAGATTTTGACGGGATATTCACTGCTAATTTGCTGATGTTATAACGAGTAAATTAGGCTACTTGGGAGTTCCTGCGGGAATTCCGAAACTCACGCGGGTGAAACCGCAGGACACAGCTAGTAACTACATAATTATATTATAATTTAAAATACATTCAGATAGAGATCATTTAAACTTTTTAGTTGACGCGCCCTTCCATCGGGTATGCGCACACGCACAACCGTTAAAATATGGATACGACACATATAAATCTGGTCTGTCTATATTCATCACAAGTGCGCAATACTGTCGCTGCACTCACACTATTAAATAGATATTATCTGATACATGATCCCGCACATCTAAAACTGCTATTGAAGTAGTGGGGCGCGTCATTTTAGTTTAGATAAGTTCTACATAATGATAGATACATACTAAATACCTGAGCGTTCACTACCTACGCTTAGGGTTCATTACATAACTGTTTAGGTACCCGCGGGAATCAAACACACAACACCTGGCGAAGCAGTCGTTGACCAAAAGACTATAGGTGTTGACAGTAGGGTTTATGAAGATTCAGGAGAGCAATAATACATAATACTCTCTAAAATTTTTACTAAATGCGAAATTCTTGCGATGAACAGTAAAAACATTAAGTGGTCTAAGTATATTTTGATTATCACCTACTTCCATGCTCAGCTACTTTACGCAGCATTTCGGGTGGGACGTATTCGTGAGGCAGCTCCCCGAATATTTCTTGACTTCCCTATAAAGAACAAAAGTTACACCTTCTTTAAAATATCATTATCGTCATCGTCATCGTCATCGTCATCGTCATCGTCATCGTCATCGTCATCGTCATCGTCATCGTCATCGTCATCGTCATCGTCATCGTCATCGTCATCGTCATCGTCATCGTCATCGTCATCGTCATCGTCATCGTCATCGTCATCGTCATCGTCATCGTCATCGTCATCGTCATCGTCATCGTCATCGTCATCGTCATCGTCATCGTCATCGTCATCGTCATCGTCATCGTCATCGTCATCGTCATCGTCATCGTCATCGTCATCGTCATCGTCATCGTCATCGTCATCGTCATCGTCATCGTCATCGTCATCGTCATCGTCATCGTCATCGTCATCGTCATCGTCATCGTCATCGTCATCGTCATCGTCATCGTCATCGTCATCGTCATCGTCATCGTCATCGTCATCGTCATCGTCATCGTCATCGTCATCGTCATCGTCATCGTCATCGGTAATTGTTATTAGCCCACCTGAGACACGTTGCCTGATCCCGTGAAGACAAATGTAAGTGGTCCGAGAGATTTAGGCATCATTCCCAATGCGACCTCGTAGCCGGCGTCTCGGATAGCTTGGCGGGCCATGCTGGAGTTCCTGTAGTTGTGCGCTGGTCCCACGTGCATGAAGGGCGTGTGGTGGCCCAATGCCAGCAACCTCAGTCCGATCCCGTGCATTATGTTGACCATTCCCGCTACACCGGCGTACTTTCCGAAAGCTACCACTCGATTGCCGGCGTCGTCCATAAGTTTCTCATAGTCTATTAAACGGATGTTCTAGAAAAAAAAACATTAACTAAACAATCTGGGGTTTTAAATTTTGACACTTCCAATTTTTTTTAAAAAACGCTTTGCCGCAATCTCGTAAGCACAAAGGGCTTATTCAGGTTCACATCAAACAAAGTCGCTCCGCTGTCTATATGAGGTACCTACCTACTCCTCACACATCCCCCAGCGTGACGTCCGATCGGCATGCGAATACGCTAGTAGGTATCAATATATTATGTGAAGATTATTGGAGAGATCTGTGGGAGAGATCCATAACGATCGAGAGATGGTTTTGAATCTGCATAGGAGTTTATAAACAATGAAAAATTAGGACAAAGTTACACTGACCGCCGCCGATGTTTTGCCTTTTTGGCAATGCCACAAGCAATGGGCATGTTGACTAATTTTTTTTTAGCCCGTCTTGTAGATTAATAAAAAATATTGGACACGTATTTTTTCTTTTTTTACGTAATCAAAAAATAACGGTGATAGTTACATTGAGTTGAAATTTCGCGTGATGTCACTATTCGGACAGTTTGTATGGCGGTTTTAGCGGTTAGTGACGTCACGACCCCCTCACCCTAAACTTTATTGCGCTTTATCTCTGTATATTTGAAAAAGCAAAAAAATATTTGTCTACTGTTTTTTTATTTTCTAACTGACGGACTAATTAGAATTTTGATTTTCAAAGGTAGTCAACATCCCCAGTAACAAATATTGAGCCGAGCTGGAACAACCAATAGAATTAGAAACATTAGTAAGAAATTAGGAATAATTCTACCTTAATTTATATACTGTAGGTTGTCTGTTTTATCCTATTTGTGACGAAGACGAATAAAACAAGTACTTTTAGCCATCTTTTAGCTCAAACAATTGAAAGAGAATATTTTATGGATGGGAATAGAAAAAACGTTTCGCAAGCCTTACCTTAGTTAATATGGCGTCCAACATTGGCATGTTGGCTTCCTGTGCCTTGATTGTATGTGAGAAGAAGCAATATGTCTTGTTTGGTATCAGCAGGTCGATAGGGGTCTGTTTCACGCCGAATATAACGCTCGCTTCGCTGATGTCCTCTTGAATTACTGCACCCGCGTTTATGTATGACTATAAAAGAGACAAAAGTCTTTATCTTCAAAGAGGTAAGATAGAATATTTTATTTAAAGATTGTGGATAAATGTAAATTTTTTGACAAAACATTTACAATTTTATAGATATTAAGTTCACTCAAAGGGCTAATTCTAACTACCCTTTAAGTTACATTTGTCTGTCTCTTTCCATCGACGCCTCAGTGATCGACGCACGCAACATCTAGCCGCTTGAGTTAGTCGCGGATCCTGATATCGTTCACTGTAGTGATGCATTTTTAGTCAAAAGGTACCATAAAGGTTCAGGACCTACCTGCATAGGATAGGCGCGACGGTTGGAGGGCTGCACGATGATCTTGACACCTGACCGCACCAGACGGTTGACATTTGTTGGTGAAAATGGGGCCCGACGCTCCCATACTGATTGGTCTTCGCGCCGGATCGCTATTATTCGCCGAGGCTGATCAGAAAAAAATATGACCACTAGGTATGAAAACATAACTTCACGTCTGATGCGACGGAAGCACCTACTTTTTTAAAATAGGTATAAGTACTTGATTTATTAATTTAATTTACGGTGTAAATGTAGAGCGCAAGAAATTATAATTATACCTTCTGTAAAAAAAAAGATTTGGGAAAAAGGTAGGTTAAATTGTTTTATTTAGCATTCGTAAACCCAATCTAGTCAAGGCACCACAAATTTTTTAGAATTTACATGGTCAGTGATCTTTATAAGGTCTGATTAAAGCACCCACTCCCCCGTAGATCCGCGCCTGATCCGCGCCTGACTGTTTCTCCTGCTCGACAGTCGACATTGACATGTCGAGCCGGAGAAACTCAGCAAACAGTAGGTACTTATTACTTAAACATTTAAATACAAAACAGTTTACTGTGGAAATAGAATAATATTTACCTTTAAGTACAAATAATCAGCATTGCGTGGCTACAGTTATCTGGTAGGTATAGTACTTACGTACCAAAGTATTATTAATTCGTATTTATCGTAAAGTTGCGGATTTTCCAATGGGTACCTAGGTCATACGTACCTACATACATTGTTTTTGTTTTGCTACATTTTTCATTAGGTTAATTACGTGAGGCGTTTAAGAGGGGGAGGGGGTAGAGCCGAACCTCACCCAATCTCACGTGGGCGAGAAAGGGGCCTCGGCATCTGCCGTAATTTTATTCCGCAAGAAACAGTGTAAAATTGCGAGAAAACTGGGTTAAATTAAATGAGAAATGTTTCTCAAAAAAAATATACTATCTTAAATTAATATAGGTAGGTATATAAATAAAATACATATAATCTCCTACGCATTTTGAAAAATGTCACGTGAGATTCAGGGAGGAGGGAGGGGGTCGTGGTTTTTCATGAGATCTCACCAGGGGAGACAGAGGGTCGATAAATCGTCAAAATAACCTCTCGTAATTAATGGATGACCCCTTCTTTATCGATCCCCCACGGTTTAACCATCGTTAATTTGAAAGTTCCTAAGAATAAAAGTATCCTTGTCCCTGTGTTACAAGTTTAATAAATTAATGTTAATTGGCATTTAACTAATTTAGTTACATCTCATTAATATACTTAATATACTCCATCTCAATCAAAATAGGTAATAAAAAGTCAGGGTGGTGATTTTATATTAGGTACAAGTAGAAATGAAAAGGAGAAATCGTGTATGGAAGTAAATCCGTAATATGAGTTCTACTTTTAAAACAAACACGTATGGAATTCCTTTTCTGTTTACCCAACCCCAACTATCCCCTATATGGGGATAAAAAAAATCAGGTTTCGCAATGAACTTGGAAAAAAAAAGAATTTATATACCTACCTATGTATCTGAGTATTTTATTTTAGGACGCAGGCAGGTAGAGTCGGACAAAATACTATGTCCAAATAAGCATATAGCAATATCTAAAGCATCTAATATTTATGCAATAATAGTAGATTATACACCAAGGGGATAAAGCACTGTTTTATGTCACGGGCGCTACATTGAATCCTGAACATAACGAAGGACTCCAAATTTAACTCCCGAGCGCAGCGAGGGTGTTATAAGTTAATTCCCGACCAAAGGGAGGGAATTAAGATTGAGTCCTGAGTGCAGTGAGGGATTCAAGCGCCCAAGAAAAAAACAGTTTTATCCCTGTGGTGTATACTCTACTTTTCTCACATAATGCGAGACAATAAAAAACCAGGCTTAGTAGATCCTATATAGCCACTTCTTTCAGCTGGCGTGGCCTACTCGATTTGACAAACAAATGAAGTACGTCTCACTGCGAATCTAGTGGGCCACGGCTTCGGTCTTCGAAAATCGAGTTGGCCGCGCCCGCTGAGAACACATTCTGTTTAGCGAAATGAGACGTTATGGACATAGCAATAAGAATTATGAAAGTGAAAATCACATTATTGACCAGCGGGTTATAATGAAATTCAATAGAACATTATAACCCGGCTAAAGCCAAGAGATATAATGTCTTGCTTTCGGTAAGGTTTACATGACATATAATTCGGCATTGTCGAGCATGTGGTGTGAAAAGATACTTATATACGTATTTGACTATAAGACAGGCACTTCAATCCTGAAAACGTAATTTCAGTTCAGTTTCAGTTTCGCCAAATACCTATATACCTACCTATTATCCGTATCCGTTATGCTTTGAAACTATAGTGGTCTATTTATATTGTGATTGAAATCTAAATAAATATGGGTAGGTATACCTACCTATCTAGGTAGTTTGGAGAATCGATATGTACAAAAATATATTACATATAAATAAAGTTGAATTGTCTGTTTGTTATTTCAAATTAACAACTTTTCACTAAATGCATATGAAAGTATAATATATACGATAGGTACTTACTTTACATAAAAAAACGTAGTATTTAAAAAAATTCTGTCTATCTGTTTGTTTGTTCCAGCTAATCTCTGCAACAGCTGGACTGATTTTAACGGGAATTTCATTGGCAGATAGCTGATGTAATAAGAAGTAACTTAGGTTACTTTAATTTTAGGAAATAATAGTTCCTGCGGAAAATTCTCACGCGGGTGAAACCGCGGGGCACAGTTATAGTACTTACATAAACCTAAATCCCTCGGTAGAATAGTGTGGAAAAAAATCCATATAAATGCCCCAATAGGTCTGTGTGGTTAAAAATCCAAATAAATTCCCAAAACCCTGAATGAAAAAGAAAAAGAAAACACGGTAGGTACTTACATTAGAGGTAGAATAAAAAGCTAAGCGCTTCAAATGGCTTGGCCGTAAAGGGGGTGACCGCAGTAACATTTCTCGATGGTTAAAAAATAAATAAATTAATATATGAATATAACGTGCTCATTAATCCACAATCACAGCGGCGACACTGCGCTACTCACGGAGCGTGTAAGTAATCTGTGTTTCAGTTGGTATGAACAAGTAGAAAACAGAGTTCCCTCAAGAAGTGATAAGGGCAGTATCTATCAAGAGATATACTACAATTTATTATGATATTTGATAATTGAATTTAAACCGACTACTTAGCGACTTCTTCCTATTTCAGTACAACCGATTGATAATCTAATTATAAAGATGTTATAAAATAGGTAATGTAAATGATTAATATGATAAAAAGAATGGTAAAGACATGACATTTTTCGGCAATTTAATATGTAATATCAGCTACCTAATACATAAAAACAAGGGGAAGCAAGGGCCAGCAGTTTATTGAGCAAAAACAGCCTTTTAATACAGCGGATCCAGCCTTAGATATGGGCACAGTGTGGGCATGCTCACAACCTTAAATTGAGGTTGAAAGGCTAGTTACCGTGGTCCGTGCGTGATTTGGAACGCGATAATATGCTTTTAAGCTGTAATAGTGTCATCATAATCGGTTTAGTAGTTTAGATAAAGTGAATGAATGAATGAAAAACTTTGAGCACCACTTTGAAATAGCTAACTAAAGATTGAGATATGCAAACAAAACAAATTTTTAGATGCCACAACCTTTTTTAGGGGCTGTATCCGCGTCTGCTTTAGTAGGTAGATAAGTGCGCCACACCATCATTATGGTAACGGGGACTTGGCAGCTACTCAAAGGTGGAGGTGGACAGAGTGCGAAAGCAATGGTGTAATTTTCACTGTGTTTTTGGTATCATACCTATATCTATCTACCTATTATAATTTAAATCTAATACTGCCAGGCGTTTTGATCGGGGAAAAAGTAGCAAAGACATGCGTAAAAACGTAAAAATAAAAGGATTTTTTTTATAATTATTATTATCATAACATTTTATTTTTATTTTAGGGATACCTATACTAGTGCATGGATGTATCGTGGAGTGTATCGTTGGACCGTATGGAAACAAAATTTGGATTCTGGTTTTAGGGGGTTGAAGATGATTCATCATGAAAAGTCGCGGTCTCAAAAGTTGATAATTCCGGTGACAGTATAGTAGGTACCTACCTACCTATACCTAAACCTACCTACCTACGTAGTACGTAGTGTTTTCTAATATCTACCTACTTACTTGAAATTGATTGTTATTTATAAAAAAAAAACATTCATAAAGTCGGTTTAGTAGTTTCAAAGGTTACTATACACAAACAAAAATTTTAAATTTCAAAATCTGCGATGATATCTACGCGATGATAGCTCAGTCATCAGTGGTTGATGCGTTCGGATCACACGATGCAAGGCGTAGGTTCAAATCTCAACAATGATCTTGAGCTGTCGGTAAAGAAAAACATCGTAAGGAAAAATACCATGAGGATAGGGCACTTTCTAGTGCCCGAATGGCTCACAGACTGGCTCTAGCGTTTCTAACTAAGTAGTTGAAAATTTGTCGCCAAACACCTAAAGATGTAGGTAGGTATCTAATGTCAACTGCTCATCACCTTTTTGCAAAATATTGCTTTTCCCGATGCAGGGACATTAATTTTTGAGTTCTCCTGGCACTTCACCGTCAGTTCTACTTCACCATAGGTAGGTATACAATATACATTGTAACGAGCATAAATTGTTTAGAAAACACATTAAAGTTAACGAATCGAAACCTGTGAAATACCTATTATTGAGTAGTTCCGATGACCATCTTAGGTCTTCATCATCAGTTTCACTTCTTAAAATTTTGCTTTTCGAAAGCAAATGAACGATTTAGGTACTTTAAAAAATACCCAAATCGCTATAGGTGTGCCTATAATTTTTGAAGAGTTCCCTCGATTTTTCCAAGATCCCATCATCAGATCCCGACTTGGTGGCAATGAGACCTAAGTTGGAGTATACCCTTTCAAACAAAAAAAGAATTTTCCAAATCGGTCCAACCGTCTTCGAGTAATCGCGTAACAAACATACAAAAAAAAACAGACGAATTGAGAACGTCCTCCTTTTTGGGAAGTCTGTTAATAAAGAAGCCAAAGTCAAATTCATAGGTAAGTGTTTAGTAGAGATAAGGAGAACCATCTCTGTCTATGAAAAGTGTCCGTCAAGAAGCAACAAATAGTGGTAGCGCTACGGTAGTAAATGATGAAGGAATTTCAAAGATAGCGCCAAAAGTTATTAGAGTAGGATAGCGACTTGAACAAGGAAAGAGAAACTTCCGCTTTTTTAGTTTACAATTTTCGCCCACTTGGGCAAGTTTTCGCTCGACCATAACAAACTTTTCCCATTATTGTTCAATTTTTTTCTAAGGTTTTACTGTTGTAAAAACTCTACCCTCTTATGTACCTATAACGATCAAACTTTGTCAGTTGTCAACACGGTTCCAACTTAGGGGTTTTTTCCCCAAATCTAAGAGGTAAATGAATGCGGAATTTTAGATTTTTGGCTTCTTAAATTTTTTCAAATTTTTATTTCTTATTTTTTTTGTTACTATTTATTATTAATTAATTATTAAGAGCAGGTTTTTTTGCCGCAATTTCAAAATAACAATTTTAATGCTGTCGAATTTTTGATGTTACTTTTTATCACAACAAAATTAATTTTTAATCATTTTTTTGACGAGGAAATAAATGACCGAACCACCATTTTTGATTCCCGCCAAAAAACTCACCTACTTACCTACCTATCTATATTATGGGAAAGGGGAGCTTTTGGCGGGATTTTAGCAGTGACGGACGTCAGTTTTATTTCTTTGTTTTGCAAATTAGTTTATCGTGATTAATATTATGTGAATGTGGTGGATTTTTCATAATAGTGATCCATTAGTGATGAACAGTGTGTGGAAACAGTGAAATAAGATGAAATGGGGCGTTCATCGTGAGGTTGTCGTTTTTCTATAATACAACTTCCCACAGAGCGTCGAAATGCATCTCACCAATGCATTTCGATGTAAATAACTTCAGAAGAAGAATTCGCTGTATGGACTTAGCTTCCTTTGTCTTCCACATTGGGGTAAATTTAACAAAAAAAAATAATAGTGATGCCAAAAACGAAAAAAAAATCGATATATCGATGTGTCGATATTTATTAAAAGGCAGTGCCTCCGCAGCCGGCGCCGGCCGCCGATTTGGCAGCCGGCGCCGGCCGCCGACTTGGCAGCCGGCGCCGGCCGCGGATTCGGAAGCCGGCGCTGGCTGCCGGAATATTTTGACTTCGTCAACAGTGCAAACCTAACCTAACCAACTCAAGTTTAACAAATTTTCATTTTCATTAGCAAATTATAATAATCAAAGATAATAAATAATATTATCACTTTATCCGAATGTAAAACGAAACAATTCTTACAAAGTCAATGGCAAATGGTTGACACATCGCGGAGTTTTGTATGAAATTGTGAAACTTTAGTAGGTATTTTTTTTCTCGAAAACGATGAGTTTCCGTAATTAGGGATTTTATGTGAAGTTATATTAAGCAAAGTCCCACACACATAAAAAATATGAAGCTCTAAATCGCGGGTGCTTATTGTACAGTTGAGCCGAGAACTTCTTCAAATTGTTTATACGTTGAAAATCTATCATTTACTTTTATTTTCACATTATTCGCACAAGCCATGGTGTTTTTTTCGCGAGATACGGTGCGAGTAAATCACACAACCACAAACTCATGAATGAAATGACAAATGACAATACCATGACATGACATTCTGACAGTGCTGCCAACATACCCATGTGTGCACCGCCGGCTCCCAATCACTTAAATTTTGGAAGCCGGCGCCGGCTGCGGAGGCACTATCTTATTAAAATATCAAAATTATAATATCCCTATTCAATATTGAATATTGATGTCGATACAATATGTAATAAGAAAAAAAAAACGACATTTCGATATATCGGTCAGATTATCAAAAGATTTCGAGTTTTAAAAAAAATAGCTTAATATTATCAATAGTAATTTTGATACAAAATGTACATCTCAATAAAAATGAGTGTTTCTTTTTTTATGTCATAGGGGGCAAACGGTTAAGTAGTAAAACGTAGTGATTACCTTCTCTCTGTTAAGTAGTACACCTGATGGTAAGTGATTACCGCCGCCCATAGACATCTGCAACACCAGAAGGCATGCAGGTGCGTTGCCGACCTGGAATGGGGATGGGAACTGGCTATCAAGTGAGGCTGCCGGAACACACCTTTAGGTGCTGAAATTGGGCGTTCATCAGGAGGTTTTCGTTTTACTATACAACTTCCCACAGAGCGTCTTATTAAGGTACAACTGTGAAGATTTGCTGCCAAAAGTTCCGGTAAAGCATCAAAATGCATCTCACCAATGCATTGACGGTTCTTTAAGTGCTCAAGAAGATATTATGACATTTCGAGCTGATTTCTTTGGTTTCCTCATTTCGGCATTTCGATGTAAATAACTTCAGAAGAAAAATACTACTGAATTGGCTGTATGGACTTAGCTTCCTTAGCCTTCCCCATTGGGGTCAATAGAAAAAAAATAAAAAACAAACATTCTTAAAATTACAAATTAATATTTTTATTAAATCATTTTAACGCAAAAAATAATTAAGTTATTATGCAAAGAGAATATTTTATATAACCACTACCGATATGTTGTAATTATATCTAAATGCCAAAAAGACTTATTTACTGGGTGATAAATCCCTGATTCTTCAACCTTCAAACCAAACAAAAAATAGAAGAGAAGAAAAATGAATAAAATCTGTAGAATATGTCTTGAAGAGGGTGTCCTTTCTTCGATATTTACTAAAAACTTTAATTTATCGCTTTGTGATATGATCGAATATTGTTGTAATGTAAAGGTAAAAATATTATTTGTTGACAGCTGCAAATATGTATCCTGTTTAAATGATTTTTATTGACTACCTATGTACCTACTTATGGTAATTTTTCATTTTAGATAAGCAAAAATGATGGTTTACCTGAACAAATATGTAGTAATTGTGTTTGCAAGTTAGGCATAGCATACCACTTTAAACAATCATATGAAAGTGCTGATATACGATTGAGACAATACTTAGGATTAAGAATACCCACTAAGTAAGGAATAATATATTTTATAGGTACTTTTCAACTTTAGTAAAATTATTAAGAAAATTAACCATTAAGTTTTTTCAATTGCAGAAATAATGATGTTGGTGTTATGACTGACCCTGTAAGTGCTAAGTAATTGTAGTAGGTACTTAAATATTTTAACAGCTAATCGATTCTAATATTGTTTGCTAAACCATGTTTTATTTTGTTTTGTTGGTCACACCATATCTTTATGAAAAAATGATTTTAATGTGTTAAAGTTTCCTTACTGATTTAATAGGTTCTTCCACAACCAATCATCATAAAAAAATGGTAAGTTAAAATATTATAGATTAAGGAGATTTGAGAATTAGAGATTAGAAAGACTAATTTTGCCAATTTTTTTTTGTTTTTCATCTTTCTTTAGTAAATGTAAATTAAATGAACCAAAGAAAAGCAGTTCTAATTACAAAGCAAAACCAGATAGTGAAAAATTGAAACGTGGACCAAAACCCAAACCAAAGCAAGTGCATGCTTGTTACCAATGTGATAAAGAATTCAGATGCCAGGCTCAGTTGGATATGCATGTAAGGTGAATATCCATATTTATTATTTACATCACCAGAAAGATGCTGGCTGCTCACATGAGATTATCCTAAAAAATTAACTTTTTTTTGTTCCATAGAACACACACAGGAGACAAGCCATTTGTATGCATGTACTGTCCACGTAGGTTCACACAGAAACATAATCTGACAATACATCTAAGAGTTCATACTGGTGAACGACCTTTTCAGTGTGAAGTTTGCAGGTAAATGTTTATCAAGCATTTTTATACTAAAATATTTGATAGAATTAGTTAATTTAACTATATTAAACAGCTCCATTAGTCCAGTATTCATAGTTGATGAATTTGATTGCTACATTATCTGTCTTGGATTTTTAAGTGATAAACTTTTGTGTAATACATTGACTGTTTAGTATGTATAGTACCTATGTATATACAAAAGATAATTATTATTCTCATTTTAGCAAAAGATTTTCAGCACAAGGCAACTTACAAGCTCATCTTAAAATTCATACAGGACAAAAAGACCATGTAAGCTTTCAAATTGTATATTATACAATAAATAAAGATATACATATATAATATTTACTTATATTTATGTAAATTAGGAGGAAACTAGGAAATGTTTCATTTTTATTACAGATATGCTCATTATGCAACAAGTCATTCATAACATCAAGTGAGCTGACACGCCACATGAGTAAACACAGAGGTGTTAAAAATTTCAAATGTGATTTGTGTGGGGCTGCATACATCCATGCCAGAGACCTTGTGAGTATATATTTGTCTCAAATCTAAACCTAAAATTCATGTATTGCCAACATTACATAAAAAAAATTTATTTCAGAAACTGCACAAAACAAAAAAACATCAAGTTATGCCACAAAAAATGCAGAGTGAAAGCTATAACAACAGCAATCACATAGACATAATTGGCATAGAAGCAGAAGTTCCACAAATACCTGTTAAAAATATCAACCATCACATACCGCTACCACATTTGAACAATGAAAAGAGTCATCTTCTCCAAGCAATACCAGAACACAGTCAAACATTGCCATATGAATCAAAATTAATAAAAGATATTTTTCATCAGTATTCCAATAAGAATGTTGAAGAAATACATAACTGTGCTTTATGTGGAGAAGGATTTGATTATATACATCTATTAACACAGCACTACATCCATCGTCATAAAGGATCTGACCCAACAATCACTAAGAATTAAGATTTATAATGTATAGTTCTTAGGTGTTACAAAAAGATCTTTAAAATTATTCTTTATTCCTGTAGTAATATTGTTCTATTTGTGTAAATATAAAATACAGATCCAGAGAGTACCTTATAAAAAGCCTGTGGGCTGTGTTTAGCCTTTCGCAACACCCTGAGGTAATTTGAATAAGGACAATTAATATTTATTAACACTGGGTTTATTTTATTTTGGTATTTTACTTGAATATTCTACTTAGGTATGTATATTTAACGAATCGGTGTCCATGGCTCTAAAATGTCGGCAATCTTCTTTCGCTCTGAAAAAATAAAAATACTGTCTTTGGTAGGTACATAATGCTCTTAGATGGTGTTCATTTGCTTTTCATTTATTTGTCAAACTTGTGTACACTCTAATAAACTTTCATTTTTTATTTTATTGAAAGATATTTAATTAAAACCGTTATTACCTGGAGTTGGGAAGTCCTCTGGATGCAATTCAATATAGTGTCTAAACACAGCGTCCTTTTCGGCATAATATTCGTCGCGTTTGTTTTGCGCATAATTTAAGATGGCTAGCCATCCACCTGTAGCAAGAATATGTTTCTGGATGCCTGGAATGAAAATTTTGCCCTCATAGTTAGGCTGAAAACCCAAAAATTATAACTGTAAATGTTTGTTACGTAATTTTATACCGCTGAACACAGGACGTCTAGTTTGGAAGTTGATAAAAACTCCCGTCATTACTCCGAATGTGACTCCTAAAATGTTAGGCCAATGTTCATTTAAAAATGGCCTTTTTCTTCCTTGATCTCCCAACTTAAGAAGTTCAATCGCAGACATTTGCGAAGACATCTTAAATAGTTTTCGAAATGAATCAGCCCTTGAAAAATAAAAATGCTTGATAGTTGATTTGTCAACAAACCGAAGTGTACCTACTTTGACAATTGACATTAACAATTTTTTTTTAACAATGCTTCCTAACCTTTGCTTCCTATCGTTTTAATACCAAAAATGAAAGTGGCAAATAACACTGTGTTGTGTGTTGAGTTCAAAAAAACAATTTTGACAACTGTCAACTACACAGCAGATTTTTTTTTTGGGAAGTTTAGTAAAGGGGTAACCTTAGTTTACCCCTTTCGGGGAAGGCAGGAGGAAACTTAGTTTTAAATTTCTTCTTCTGAAGTTATTTACATCGAAATGCATTGGTGATTGCTTTACCGGAACTTTAGCAGCAAATCTTCACAGCTGAACTTTAATAGGACGCTCTGTGGGAAGTTGTATAGTAAAAGGACAACCTCCCGATGAACGCCCCATTTGATCTTATTTCACTGTTTCCGCTTCCTACACTAGTGCCATTTCAGTGAGTGTTCGTACTATCATAAAATTTGCTGTTTACCGCTGGACACTTTCAACTAATCCCCCGACCCCCATACGAGACGGTTCTCCTTACTTCTACCCTCCAGTCTGTGGTCACGTAGTGGTTAAATCTTCTGAGGGTTAAATATACTAGTGATTCTCAGAAGAATTTGTTCTGAGTAGTGATTTTAATGATCTTCTTTCGATGGACTTTTGGCAGGATTTTAACAGAGTGGACGTCAGCTTTATTTCTTTGTTTTGCAAATTAGTTTATCGTGATTAATATTGTGTGAATATGGTGGATTTTGCATAATAGTGATCCATTAGTGATGAATAATGTGCGGAAACAGTGAAATAAGATGAAATAAGGCGTTCATCGGGATATTTTCGTTTTACTATACAACTTCCCACAGAGCGTCCTATTAAGGTTCAACTGTGAAGATTTGCTGCCAAAAGTTCCGGTAAAGCATCGAAATGAGTTTTATCAATGCATTTCGATGTAAATAACTTCAGAAGAAGAAAAATATTAATGAATTGGCTATATGGACTAAGTTTCCTTCTGCCTTCCCCGAGAGGGGTAAACTTCACAAAAAAAAAAATGAGAATGTCTTTAGACATAAGTCTAGTTAATTAGTGGTTTGAAGTAACAATAGGTACTTCGTACAACTGGAAAGCTTACTGTGCATCGAAACACGCACCGAGCGAGAGGTCATTAATCTTGGTTCGTCTCTTTCAAACTAGTGTAACCATTCTTTTTCCTCATAGGAAATTTTTTAAAGAAAATCGCTCAATTACGAGGCTCAGTTTAATATCAATTATTGAAATTAAATAATAAAATGAAGCAGAAACGCACAGTATTTTATTAAAATAGGTAGATAGTAATTATATCTACTCTGTTTTTATAGAAAGACTCGTAAGATCCTAGTCCATCGAAGTAAACTTTTTGATGATTGTTTGTACGTAATGCTAGCTACCAAAGTTATATACACTAGCACGCACCGCTATTGCGCATCATCCTCTAATAAACAATAGGTATACTTACTTATCTTATATAATAAAAATGAATCATCAAATGTGTTGGTAAGCGCATAACTTACAAACGACTGCACCAAATTGGAAAATCGTTTTTTTTTTGTTCGTTATTGTAAGCTGGAAATGTAAAATTGTTACTATAATAGTATTAATTTGGTCCACCACTACAATTTGACTAATAAAATTATTAAAAGAAATACCCACAATATGAAAATTATCATCACACAAAGAAATCATTGGGCCTTCAAATTGACGCTTTCACCGATGTAATACGAAATCTTCGATTAAAGTTAACGAAACTAATGAATTTCCAAGGTATTTAGTGATACAATAAATTTAAATTATGTACAGAAGTAGTTTCAAGTGTAGTCACCCTAGTTCACACTGATATCAAACTTACCTGTGAAAAGATAATCCACAACCAGGATATGATTCTTTCCCACACCCACTTACAGCACATATATTGTTCACCATTTTGCAATCAAATACACAATCAAAAGCACTTTTTCAACTAAGAAAACACATAAAGTTGCAACAAAGTAGACGCCATATTGTTTTTGTAGTGCCGCTGCCGGATGCTACCATTGTACCTAGTGTTGCCTCACGGAAAGTAATAAAACTTTTCCATAATATTGAAATGTCGTGAAATGCGTGAAATATACAGCCTGGCCCTACATACTTTTGCATTTATTGATAGTATACTTTCGAATTATTTACAAACATGTCGTATATTATAATATTTATGCCTTAAATTTATTGTTTTTTGCGAAAAAAGCTTTTTGAATTTACTACCATTGTACTATTATATATTTCACATGGCAACTGTGCGAAAGGGACACACCAAGAAAAAAGAGTTTTCGCTCAGGCTCACTTCTATAAGGAGATATTGGTTAATTAAAAAAATACTTTATTTACATGCTCGTAAGGTTTATTTTAATATGTCAAAATGATTGAAGTAAGCGTTCCAGTTGTACGTAGTACCTATTAATTCCATGGGGACATTAGTCACATAAGTCTAGTTAATTTGTGCATAAGTCTAGTTAATTTGTGCTGTAAGGTTGTGTTCAGTTGTGTTTGTCCTTAGATGTCTAAAGTTTTACGTTTACCTTGTTTTCTTTAGAATAAAATTTAATACAACCTAGAAAAAGCTAACGACAAAGTCTATTAATAGTGATAATGGTATGTTAAAGTTCTGTTGGAGGTTAATGGTTATGTTATAAAGTTGGCTATCGTGAAGTATTTTTAACGATTCTTTTGGTTATTCGTTGCGTTAAAAGTGCAGGAAGGTTTTTTTTATTAATAAAATGTGTCTAATTACTAACCAGAATAATTTGTTTGTAGGGAAAACAAAAAAAGACCAGGAAGATCGTTGAAAAAAGATTTGCTAAAATGAAGAAACTTATCAGTCCAAGTGATAAAAGGATAAAACCAAGTGAAAGAGCAGAGCCAAGGAAAAAGAAACAGTCAGATGAGCCTAAAGTTCGTGAAGTGCCACAAGTCAGCTCTGCATTATTCTTCCAATACAACACACAGCTTGGGCCGCCATACCACATACTGATAGACACCAACTTTATTAATTTCTCAATCAAGAATAAATTGGACATCGTTCAAAATATGATGGATTGTTTGTATGCTAAATGTATTCCTTATATAACAGACTGTGTACTTGCTGAATTAGAAAAACTTGGTCGTAAATATAGAGTTGCACTAAGGATAATAAAGGATCCTCGATTTGAAAGATTAGCTTGTATGCATAAGGGTACATATGCTGATGACTGTTTAGTTCAAAGAGTGACTCAGCATAAATGTTATATTGTAGCTACTAATGATAAGGACCTTAAAAGGAGAATACGGAAGATTCCTGGAGTTCCCATTATGTATGTTGCAGACCATAAGTATACCATAGAGAGAATGCCTGATGCTTATGGTGCACCCAAGGGTGCCATTTAATACTATTTAATAAATTATTATAAAAAAAACATTGTTTTAATCACATTTTGATTTTAAGGATGAGACAGACAGCTCACCTGATTAAGCTAAAAATTGCATTGCAGTCTTTAGAATTGCACCATATGGTTAAAATCGAACGTCCCGTAATGCAAGGGCTCAAATATGTTTGGCCAGAACTTGTAGAAGTTAGGATTTTTGGTTTGATGCACACTCGAGATATTTCATAAACCTTGAAGAAACCTTAAGTATTTCTATTTATCAAAAAATTAAAAGGCATCTAGACCACGTAAAACACATTTTTTAAACCGTACACATCTAACTTTTGTTTTATTACTACAGAGAATATTTTTCCATAGTCCAGTTGACGGGATGGATATCTAAACCGTACCACAGGCAAAGAGTTGGTTAAGAAAATAGTTTAGCACTCAGTTGATTATTATTACTATGTACTTACTAAAGCGAATAAAGTACTATTCAGTGTTAACCTACTTTTGATACAGTTGGTTGGTTGGTTGACCATACCCGTTACAGTCCATGAATATATTGATTATTGAATCAATTAGTTTTTAAATAAATCAAATACACACATTATACAGTGTTTATTACGGTACATGTTAAAATAACTATGTTAAATACTAATTGGTTGTGCTAGGCGTTCCAGGTGAGCCCACAACATCAATGATCTCTCCCACTGGCTTAGAATCAGTATCGGCAGTTGCACTGCCAATTGGCGGTGGAATCTTCAGGGTCTGCAAAACGACAATATTTATTTTAGACTAGCTTCTCTATTCCCCAGCGAACATTTGTGCAAGATTTCATGATGATCAGTTGAGTCGTTAAGGTGTGAAAACGTAACAAACAAACACACTTTCGCATTTATAATATAAATAAAGATTATTTTTTAACTAGCTGTGCCCTGCGGTTTCACCCACGGTAATTTTGGAATTCCTGCGGGAATTCCGCGATAAAAAGTAGCCTATGTCCCTCTCTGTACCCCTGACAACGTGTATGCAAAATTGTATGTATTTCGTGGTGATCGGTTGAGCCGTTAAGCCGTGAAAGCGTAACAAACAAACTTACTTTCGCATTTATAATATTAGGATTCAACTCAATTTAGCGCTCAACTTGCGTGCGCCCCTTATGACTCTGCGCCCGGGTGTACCCGTACCCCTTGAACCCCCAGGTAAAGACGGCTATGACCGGGGGAACAGGTTAGTGCCTCAGCTGTGCTTGTCCTCATGTAAATAAAATAAAGTTTTTTTATCTATGCATAAAAAATCATAATAATCGCATCTACTTGCCCAGGCATTTGCTTACGCTCACCATCTTCAGTTACAGTTCTTAGATTTACAGAAAGTCCTACCTTTCCCGGATTGGTAGCTTCATACTGGTGTCTCAAAGCCTGCAGTTCAAATTCACAGGAGGCGAGGGCGTTCTTCAAGTCTATCAATAGAGCAAGATCCGAACGTAGCTCATTAAAATGTTTGCAAATTGCCTCCGTTGGTGTTGGTGCTAAGTCTGATAAAAAGAAAAATATTTTTAATGAAAAGCGTTAAAACTTGAAGCTACGTAAGGCTCAAATTAAAAAGAAGTGAAATGGTGGTAGGTATGAAAGGTATTTCTCTTTGGCATGTGGTGTTTGATGATAACAGCAACTACACTACCATAACTACTCAAACAAATTAGATTTCTTTGTGAAAGCTTAACCAGCTGCAGTTAAAATTATTAGCATGGTACACAAACCAATATTGTGAGCTCGTAGCTCTTGTTCAATAGCTTTAGTTTTTCGCTGTCCAACACCAGGAGGCAACTTCATGCGTTGCGACCTCAGCCAGACGCCAGTGCTGCGCGCTTCCGGGAACTTGATACCCGACCATTCCACAGTCTGAAATTGTTATTGTATGGGCGCGGTAAAGAGCAGTTCTTTTATGGAATAGGGGGAAAACGGGCTGGTGGCACACCTGATGATAAGTGATTACCGCCGCCCATAGACATCTGCAACACCAAAAGGCATGCAGGTGCGTTGCCGGCCTTTAAGAAAGGAGAAGGTGGGTTTATTGAAGGTTCCCAGGTCGTATTCGTTCGGAAAAAACTGCCGGCGAAAGCTGATTCCACAGAGCGGTTGTGCGAGTCAGAAAGTGTCTGAGAAATTGCGCAGTTGTGGATTTCCAAACATCAAGATGTGTTGAGTTGTGTGTGTTGTATTAGCCGGCCGATATCGCACCGTCGTGTGTTTTACAAAATGTCAGTGGCCGTTGGTATGTTTGAATAAGAAGAAAATGACAATAAGAATTATTCACGAAGAATGCAGGTACAATAGATGGTCACTAGAATAAGTTTAGCAAACTCGGTGCAGTCAGTGTCAGAAATATGTAATCACCTTTGCCAGTACTGTTGTTGAATCTTACTGCAAGCAATAGTAATAAAGTTCAGGACACCTTCGAGACTCTAGAAAGTATCCTACAATTTAGGGATTCTGTAGCTTCCTATCGGTGAAATAATTTCTTGAGATTACTCCAAACATCTAACCTTCAAACTTTACCACAAGTGGTAAGTAAATAATTAATCTTACCCCACTCTCTGCAGTCCGCACAGGTTTCTGTTGTGATGCAAGCTTTTTCTTATGTAGCTTCTTATCATGTCGTCGTGCGACATTTGAAGATGCTTGAGATTGTGTATTGTGACTATCAGTGCCATTGTTCATTTGGCTGGCGGGCTGTGTGATTCCACTGTCTGCTCGTGAAATCAGTTTTTGTAAATCTTGCGTTTTTCTTTCCCTTTCACGTTTTCTTGCTTCGATTTTTTTTAGCTCATTTTGTAACATTTGTTCTTCATCAATCTATAAAATTTAAATAATTACCTATGTACCTATCTATGTACATATAGTTAAGTAGTGTGTACAAAAATTAGGGAGTGTAAATAATGTTTATAACTGTATCATAACACTTTATTTCCATTTACCTGTTCTTGAGTCCTATCAAATAACCTTCGCAATTGTTCTTTCCTCTTTCTTTCATGTTCTGCATCATAATGGTACACACGTTTTTCTCCATTTACCAATGTGACAGTATTAGACCAAGGGTTTGTTTTCACCTGAATTATTAAAAAGGTAGATCCTAGTTATTAATTGTTTAAAAACACTATCATTAAATTTTTATACTATTTCTTGTTAACCTACACACCTTGCTTAATATTGCACAAATGTTATAATATCTCTCTTTCATGTCCTCAATACTCCTGTCTCTGAATGCAGCACGGTCCCACCTGTCATGTATGACTATGAATCTAAGGTCAAATCGTTGGCAGAGATCCATCAAATGGTCTGTCTCAGCTTGACTCCAGTCTTCAGATTTCAAATATTGATTGTATTCCGCTTCAGAGTATGACGGTATTGACACTTGCTATGGTACAAAAAAGGTTGAATGTCAATACAAAATAATTATTTGCATGTAAAAGTTTAAAGTATCTGTGCTACCTTATTGAACTTAGCAAATGGATACTCTTTAGCTTCATCAGACACTCTTTTCCAATGATGAAACACAGCACCATCTGTACGGGCTGGGTTGGTGAATGGTGCCCACTCCCATTTCCTCACTTTACGCATTCCAAGTCTTGCCTTTGCTGATTTGTAGCCCATACCTGAATATATTATGAAAGCCTTTTTTAAATTATTATTTATAAAGACAAAAATGAACAATATGCATTAAGATTATGTATATCTTGGTATACTAATGATAATAGTGTTTAAAACATAGTTTACATAATTTTATTTTCATTTTTTAGAACACAAACCAAATCAGTCATCAGTACAAAACAAGAGAAATATAAAAAAAGACTTACTTGTACCCCTAACACCTAATACTTAGAATTATACGTGATAAGTTGTCACTTATCACTTATCACTAATATTATAAATGTGAAAGTGATTTAGTTCACACCTTAACGGCTAAACCGATCATAATGAAATTTTGCATGCATGCTGTCAGGGATACAGAAAAGGACATAGGGTACTTTTTATCCCGGAATTCGGAACAGCTAGTATGTTAATAAAGGATTGGAATAATTAAAAATAAACTACATATTATGATAAAAGTGTGAAAGTTAAAAAAATAATATAACATAGCTGCTCTGAAAAAGATGGAAAAAATGAAGTTATCCAAAATAATGTTTATATTTTATATGTAATTTTTCTGCAACTAGATAAGTTATAATTAAATAGTTGGAGATCATCGGGTTTACAAATCCGGGGAGTTTGACATTGTGCTTGGATGTTGTGATGTTGATAAACATTCCCAACATACCGGTGTCGGTAGGCATGAGCGGAGGCAACTCCTTGTTGTCATTGTAGAGGAGGGCAAACACTTCTCTGTGCATGCCTTCAGGCCTCTTCGCTGCCTTGGCCGTAACATATTTCTTTTTCAGTTTGTCCCCATGGATGATACTGTCCCTTGTTATTTCTGACGTTGGCTGCTCTATATCTAATATATCACGTATGTCAGCCATTAAAAAAAGATGGAAAATTGAACAATTGCAGTCTAACTAAACAAATATTCTTTAAAATTTATAAATATCAATCAACCCTTCAACGCACACAATCAACCTTTGATAAAATTTTGTGATTGTGAACTAGGGATGTATTTTAAAATTAATCGATTTTTAATTATCGATTTTTATTGTCAATAATCGATTTTTAATTAATACATTTTTCCTCACTATGTCGCATCCGTAATATTATCTGCTGTTTCTACGATGAGCTGTAAGTATTTTTTTATGAATGTTTAACATTTACTCGAAGACGGCTGGACCGATTCGGAAAATTCAAATTCAACTATACTATAGATCTTTTGGGGCACTATAAAAGTAAATTCTTTTTTTTTTAAACTTGTATACCTACTAGAAGTGGCCCCATTGTCATCAAAGGCAGGATCTAATGACGTGATCTTGGAGAAATCGAAGCAACGTTTCAAATATTACAGGCACATCCATTGCAATTTAAGTATTTTTTATATTAATCGTTCATGGTCGCCACTGAAAATCAGCGTCGTGGAAGTAGTTCCACGGCATATGCTGAGTGGTGGCCATTTTGGTACCTTGTCTATTTTAAAATTATTTGTGTTTCATTTTGATACCAAATAAACCTCTATTCTTTTAATTTGCTTTTGGAAAGCATCATATTTTGGTAAAGTGGAACTGATGAGATAACAGATAGCCGTCAGAATAACTCAATCTTACTAATATTATAAATGTGAAAGTGTGGATGTTTGGATGTTTGTTACTCAATCACGAAAAACAGCTTAACGGATTTGGATGAAATTTGGCATCCACGTTGTCAGGAGTATAGAGATGGACATAGGGTACTTTTTGTCCCGAAATTCCCGCGGGAACTCTGAAATTACCGCGGGTGAAACTGGGGGCACAGCTTGTAATAAATAATTATTTCATGGGTTGCCATTAAATTACTTTGATATGGTTGCTAAGTAATTTATGCGCGTTATAAAACATACCGTGAAGTGGAGCTGATGAGGAAGTACCAAGAGTACTCTTTATCAATTAACGCCCCTAAGACGGGAATAGGTATATTACGTAAAAGATGGTGAGCAATAGGGTACTTGCATGATTTTTTTTCCAGTATATTTTAAAGATATATGGCCTACTTAAACAAAGCAAGGAAAAGAAAAAAAAAATGCATAAATTATTTAAATAGAGCGTTTTAAAGTTCCCAGTTTTGACTTCACCGCCGAAACGCGGAATGATGTCACTAGTTAAAAATTACACCCTATTAATCTGTGATAGAGATGCCATTGTTATATTGACAGTCATGTGACACTGACAGACACATAACTTTAATAACCAAAAGCGAAATTAAGGTTGAACTGTGTTACTTCCAAAAGTTCCAGTAAAGAATGAAAATGCATCTTACCGACGCGACGCAATTTTAAGAAAATCCCTTCAGAAAAAGGAAAATATGTGTTGATTGTAGTACTTTCTTTTGCCATCCCTAAAAGAGTAAAATGTTTTCTAAAAAATAAGTGACGTAATATGTCAAGCGTGGCTGTGATTGGTGTTTCGTTGTAATGTTCCGTTTTAAAAAAATTGAAAGTTGAATATTTTGGAAACTATTGATAATTTTTTAGTAAATCTTTCACGATAATGCTTTTCTAAGGCTCTACTTTTGAAATAAAGCGAAAAAAAATAATAAGAATTTGATATAAAAATTGGACGTTATAATATGTATTTATAATATGTATGTATAATATGTAGTTATAGTATGTGCTACTATTCTACTTCTACTTAATCTGATAAATTGTTAATTTTATGCCCTTTGTTTTATTATTAATTATTATATAGTAGTTTGCTGATTTTAAGTAGCTGTTTGTTTTCCAGAACAAATAAATAAATAATAGAAAAATCGATTTTTCCATAATCGATTATTATTGAGACGAGAAAAATAGATTGTTAAAAATCGATTTCGTTCACATCAAGTCACATCCCTATTGGGAACAAACCTAATTACACCACAAATAAACTAGAGTGACTTATGCCAGACTGACACTTGTCAGTATGGTTATCACTTGTCAGTTGTCACTTTTGTTCTTTTTTATGGACATTCGCATATAATGCATTTAGCCAGTTTCAAGTAAAATTAAATAAATCAATTTATTGTCTATTACCTAAATGCTTCGTTGTGTGAGGTTCGTGGTGGTAATAATCTCCGGCTAGCTCAAATAAAAGATATTTTTTGTAAATTAGAGCTTTTGTATTCTTTAAATCGTTTCTAGTTCTATCAAAAAGTGAAAAGTCAAATTTTTTAATATAAAAAGGAACAGATATAAAAATAAAAATAAATATTAGAAATGAGGCGGGATATCATAACGAGTGGCATACGGCCGCCTCGTTACAGTTGTACGCAGAGAGAAGGTAATCACTACGTGGTTGTACGGTTTGGAATTGCAAGCCACGGTACTATAGCTTGAAAGAACTTTCTCGGAGCTCTTGGAGGAAACCGAAGAAATCAGCTTGAAATGTCATATATCTTCTTGAGCACAGAACCGTCAATGCATTAGTGAGATGCATTTCGATGCTTTACCGGAACTTTTGGCAGCAATTCTTCACAGTTGAACCCAGTAGGGCGCTCTGTGGGAAGTTGTATAGTAAAACGACACCCCCGGGAATCGAACCCGGAATCTCTAGATTAGCTGGTAGCTATAATAGTGACCGGTCTACTGTGCCAATCGGAACTGTGTGGGAAGTAGGTATAGGTAGGTAAATGTGTTATCAAAATTCAAAACTTTAAGCAGTGTTACCAACAGTAGTTTGGTGATTCCGCTGATTATATTCTGGAATACATACCTAGTGCTTAAATTCCTTTTTAAATTGAATAAGTATACCTACAAAATACCTATGAGGTTTTGCATAAAAGGTGTCACAAAAAAATTATAGGTAGAGGTATCTGGAAAAATGATTACAGGCAGGCAGGTTTAAATACTAAGTAATTTATTTGTCAGAATAAAACATTTCAGCTGCCTGTGATTAGTTCCAGAAATCTGCGCATTGCAACTGGACTGTCCAGGGGCACCTAGAAAATTGTTAAACAGATAATAATAATTAATATTACCATTGGCGTATCTAGGGTTATTTTTCAGGGGGCCTGGCGGCTGGCCCCTGACATGTTATGGCCGATGCGAAATACTGTAGGTGGTACTAAAAACTCAAGTTTCGTTGAAAAATAAATAATAATACTCGGGGGGTCGCGGGTGCAAACTTTTAAATATTAAGTCTATTTTGAAGAGCCTTCTGAAGTTAGTTATCAGTATTATAGAATTAAGAATCAGTAGCTCAACATCCTGGGGTGGGCACTAGACCATCCTGGGGTGGGCACGGCCCACTCAGCTCCCCCCCTATAGAATACGCCTATGAATATTACCAGTCAATGGATATACATTTTTTGAATTTTTTTTTTTTAATAAATTAAAAACAATTTTTTAAATAACAAAAAAAATAAATTGTAAGCCTAAATAGGCGCCATTGACGCCGGCTGCCAGGGTCGTTAGTTCATAGCCTCTGGCACAGATAAAAGGTAGTTATTCCCAGCGGAAATATCCAACGATATATTTAATCATCTGATTGCCGGATTGACTTCGCTCCCAATGAAAGTGGATCCGGGTTCGATTCCCGGTGAAGGTGTAAATAAATTTTTATTTTTATTTACGTAGGTACCTACATATTTCTATCAATAACAATAATTAGTTAATTACCCAACTATAAAGGTATTTTAGTTAGGTACCTACTTACCCACCTACGTTGTAGATATTTTTTAGTTCTATGACCTTATGGATTCGCGCGGGTAAAACCGTGCGAACCAGTTAGTTATTTTTAAATTTATAGAGCTAAATACTTAGACGTTCTCTTTCAGTTCAAAAATTATTAGGTAGGTAGGTATACGTATAGGTACCGATTGTCCTGCAACGTTCATCCAATAAAAACGCAATCTATCAGTGATGCGAAAGTAGCCCTCTATTTGTTGGTTCACAACAAAAACTTCTCTGGCGCTGTTCGAGAATTCTTCTTTGCCAGGCCACTGGAGATTGTTTACCCATTCCAGTTGACCTAGGCATAAAAAAAACAGGCGATAAAACGATGAAACGTATACGTATGTATTTATAAATGACACGGAATAAAATGCCTAACTTGTTGAACTTGTACCCATACCTAATTGATAAGAAACTACCTACCTACTAACCTGGTGTATTGGAAACTGCATCGAGATTTCCATTGTAAATTATTACCTTACATTCCGTGTTATTGAGCAGGTATTCCACTGAAACAAAACCAATTTGTTTTCCACTTAAAATGTAAAAACTATTAAATCTAGTACCAGCACCCTTAACCAAGTATATTATCTGTGGCCAAGTTGACAATCTATAATCATTATCGCTGTAGAAAACTAAGAAACACGATCAAAAGTAGGTACTTAGGCAGGTAGTTTAAGTTGTAGTGTGTAGTAGTTGATAATTAGCTATTTTTTATAAATACCTTTGTTTATTGACGGAACCATAAAAGATCTGCTAAAAGCCTGAATTGCCGCTTCTTTCTGCTGATCATATCCTACGTCTCTGTCAATGCCCAGCGCCGGCGCCACTGTCGAGTCCATGAAATCGTGCAAGTCCAAATTTGAACGCGATAATCCTATAAGGTAACGCCACTGTCCGAAGTAGTCTGAAATTAACGGTGAAAGAATTACTACAAATAGGTATAATATAAAAATTTTAACTGTTCATTTACAATAAGGAAAGGTGGTTATAACAATCTTTTCATCCTGGAGTAAGATATAGGTTTAAAAATATTTAACTACAAAATTCCCAATACATAAATAATACAAAAATACATACACAATGAAACAGCTAAGTTTACGATTATTTTAAAAGTACCTATTCTAGGTGTGCAGTTGGGCGTGCAATAAAGATAGGCAATCATATGGGTTAGGTTGGGCTAGGCTAGTTAATTTTGTTATTTCGACAACTACACTCTGGACTGCGCTCAGTGGCGTACAGCGTAGGCGGACTACCTAATATAGACGGGGTTAAAGTCGTATCAGTAAGGCCCCTTCTTTTTCGTTCTGAAGACCTATAGATCTCATAGATACCCAATAAATTATACACGTTTTTTATTGCTTTATTGTTTGCATGAAATTTATTATGTTTCGAATCTCTTTAAAGTAATTGTCGCTACAGATATTTACTTATTTGTTACTGATAATTTGTATTTCCATTTGTTCTGGCACTACTTTACCCAATCATATAGCTTAACTTTTGTCATTATCATATCGCTTGTTATATGTGTGGGAATATATATAAAGATATTATCCCATTGCTACAATACTTTTATATACTCAATAAGGTTATGTACGGTTATTATATTTAATGTGTTGGCTGGAAGTGCGAGTTCTCTCCCCGTAGTAACATTCGAACAATTATCGGAGTGCCATAGTGATTTAAATATTAAAATTCAATCAACTAAATATTGACTCTGATCTTATAGATGAAATATCAGTATCTAATACATTCTTAAGCTCTCCTGAAAATTGCATAAAATTTATACCTAGTGGGAAACAACAACTCAATATAATTACTCAGAATATTTGCAGTTTATCAGCTAACATCTTAGGGTTTCAAGCTTTATTACACAGTATAAACATCACTCAAGACATAATAATTCTCACGGAATGCTGGTTACAATGCAATCCGTACATTCCTCACCTAGATGGCTATGATCAATATTCCACAAGAAAACTTTTGAACCAGAACGATGGTGTTGTGGTTTACATTAGTAAGCTTCTTCCTAACATAAAGATATTGGAACCATCACTTAATGATGCTAGCTGTTTGGCTGTACAAATAGGCACTGATATATGTATTTTAGCAATATATAGATCTCCTTCCTTTAGAGACCCTACGAATTTTCTGTCCTCTCTTAGCCAAATTCTTACGGACTATTCTTACTTTAAGACAGTTGCTATTATCGGAGATATTAATATAGATATAGCTGAGAACAGTGTGGACACTAGAGCATTAGATTATTTAAACATGGCAGCTACTCATGGACTTCTCTCAGCTCACAATTATCCAACTAGAGGAAAATCGTCACTTGATCATATTGTCTTAAAAACAAAACTTGCTGCCACTACAATCGTTTTGGAGTCTACTGTAACGGATCATCAGGCTGTAATGCTTTCATTGAACAAAATTTATAAACCTTGTACACATAAAATAAAAACCAAGATAGACTACATTAAGCTTACTCATCTTATGGAAAAAATTGACTTTGACCCTATCTACAGCTATAGTGACGTGAATAGTTCTCTTGAATACCTTTTAAACTCAATTAACAAAGCAATTTCAACGTGCTCCTCCCAGCAAACGCTTCCTCATCGTTTCAGAACCATTAAGCCTTGGATTACTCCTGGTGTCTTAAGGTGCATTAGAAACCGTGATCGCATGCATAAACAACTCAAGATAACACCAACTAATGAAATCTTAAAGACAACCTATAAGAGGTATCGAAATTTTTGCGGTAATTTATTAAAAAGCCTAAAAAGGGAGTATGAAAAAGAGAGGATACGAAATGCTGGATCGAACAGTAGAAAGCTTTGGGATGCAATCAAAGAAATAACGTGTACAAAGAAAGTGAATAATTTGGCAAATAATCTTCTCAAAACCGATCCCCAGACCTCAATTAATCTAATAAACGACTATTTTGTCAACGTTGGTAAAGTGTTGGCTGGTAATTTCCATAATAATATTCTGTCCAGTCCTAACAGTAACATGAACAGTTCGTGTGGATCTATTGTGTTTCTCGACACTGATGAAGATGAAGTTAACAGAATAATTGCATCTCTCCGCACTGACTCCGCTGTTGGCATTGACGGAATATCTCCAAAGTTTCTTAAGGAGTATGCTTATTTGTTGAGTAAGCCACTCACCTATATTTTTAATTTGAGTATTGCTACTGGACAATTTCCAGATCTATTTAAAGTGGCCCTTGTCCATCCTGTGTATAAGTCGGGGGAGAAAGATCATATCAGTAATTACCGTCCTATATCTGTTCTGACTTCTATGTCTAAAGTACTGGAAAAGATAATTAATGGTAGGCTAAAGAAACACCTTGAATCAAATAAACTTCTTCATAGTAACCAATATGGTTTTCGTGAGAAAATATCTACCGTTGATGCCGTTCATGACTTAACTAATCATATAGTTGAGTCTCTGGACAGGGGCAGGAAAGTAGTTGCTATATTTCTTGACCTTGCGAAAGCATTCGACACGGTCTCAATCCCCAGGCTTTTAGACAAGTTGGAATCACTAGGAATAAGAGGGAATCAGTTAAAGCTGTTTCAGAGCTACTTGCATAACAGATCTCAGCGTGTCAAAGTTGGTGATCTCATTAGTGATGACCTCGCCATTGGGTATGGCGTTCCTCAAGGTATTGTCTTGGGACCTACCTTATTTTTATCATATGTCAACGATATGTGTAAACTCAACCTCCATAACACAAAACTTATCGCCTTCGCTGATGATACCGTACTTGTAACTGTGGCTGAGACATGGAAAGATGCATTTCAATTTGCTCAAATTTCTTTTGACAAAGTTGCTGAATGGTTATGTGACAACTCCTTAACCTTAAATGTCGATAAGACTAAATATATGACATTTTACTTGCGTTCCAACCCTGCTTTTACTGAACAATCAATTGTTGCACATAATCATGCCATAACTCAGTGTAGCGCTGGCCGTCAATGTGATTGTCCTAAACTCACTAGGTCTTCGACTGTTAAATACTTAGGAGTAACCCTTGATGAGAGGTTGTCATTTTCTCCACACATTGATATATTAACATCCAGAGCTCGCAAACTAATATTTATTTTCAAAAATCTGCGACATGTTGCGGATGACAAGGTTTTAAAAATGGTATACTTTGCTCTTTGTCAATCCGTCCTGACTTACTGTATTTTGATTTGGGGTGGTGCTTCCAAAACTAACATGCTTAAGTTGGAGCGAGCTCAGCGAGCGGTATTAAAGGTCATTAAATTTAAAGATTTTCGCTATCCCATGTCAGAACTATATAAAATTTGTAAGGTTCTAACGGTGCGGCAACTGTTTATTTTACAGTTGATATTAAAGCAACATACGCTGGGGTATAACCTGCATCCGCAACATACCCAGAAGCGAAGACAAGTCGTAGATTTCACAAAAGTATTTAAAACCAGTTTCAGTCATAGATTCTTTTATTTTCTTGGCGAATTTGTCTATAGTAAAATTAATAAAAAATTAACCGTACATAAACTAAATAAATATAAATGCAAAAAAATTGTAACTGAATGGCTCCTTTCACTAAATTACGAGCAAACAGAGAATTTCCTACATATAATCGGGTGATATTAATTTGATCTATTGTATTATAAATATTTACATACGATATAATATATGTTATGAGATTGGTAATGTAATGGATATTTTATAATAAGTGTATGTATAATTTCTTTTTTACCTAACCAGTGCTATCGGAAGGTTGCTGGTGCTTATGGCACGGGTATTCCCAGTATAAGTACCAGCTTTAAAACTTTAAAATTTAAGTAAAAACCAGTATAAAAGTGGTATATATTAAGTGGGTTTCAGTGTAAAAAAAAAAAAATTTAAGCGAAATAAAGATTATTATTATTATTATTATTAAATTACTTCTGACTAGAATTTTTGAAATCGTTCTATTTTTTCCAAAATGTTTAAACCACCTTCACTGTTTTGTAACTTTGTAAAGAGATTTTCTGCAAAGCGCTGTCTTGCCAGTCTGTGACATTGTGGCCAATATTTTTTAGGTTTTTATTTTATTTAAAAATAAACGGGGATTTTAAGTCTAGTGGCATCGCATTTAAGGATAGGTCTTGCAAGGCCCCATTAAGTGCGAGGCCGTAGGCGAGGGTCCACTTTGCCCACGCCTAGCTATGCCACTAGCTGTGCTCGCTGTTTCAGAATACCGTGAATGGAATATGTCTGATTCGGTAATATGTTTTTTTTTTTACCTGTATCCGCACGCGTTAGTTTCTCGACAATGTGGTTCAAATTAACGGCAATCGCCCCAGCGTTTTCGTTGACAAATTGATCTAAAGACAAGAATCTGTCAAAAGCTACAACCATGTCTCCGTTCTTAACCGAATAATTGGTTTCGTTCGACAACGTTTCGATTGCCTCACGCCCATTTGCGTCGATGTACCCAAGCTCTTCGAGATAAAATCCAAGTTTGGTCATGGCGAGTGCCGGCGAAACTATGCCATTCCCGAGAACAACTCCTGTCAAACTATTATACTCGTTGTCGATCTGTTTATTAAAAAAAATTAATAAATTTCAACACAGCAAATTAAAATAATTGATAAATAAATGTCGCATGCAATTTATATAGTTCATCTATTCATAAACGGCGTCGTGGTACCCTATAGTACCAATTCTGATTTGCGAGCACCTGAATTTCTCCAGCATCATATAAAAATATTGACCGTTTGTAAACGGACGAAATATGCGATTTGCATGCGACATAAATAAAATATTCTTATTTTAAATTTATATTTGAATAAGAGTTAAGATGCTCACTTCGTTCAAACGGACAGCAAGACTTAAGGCCAGCTGTGATCCGTGACCTTGTCCAAATATGTATAGAGGTGCATCTCTGTAACCTTCGTGAAGGCTATAGAATGACTCTAAGACATAAACCAAGTGCTCCGCTGGAATGTAAAAGTACTTTTAAAATTATAAGTCTCTCAGTATTGTTTAATATTTAATATCTACCTATTCACAATTATTTGTTCTTACTATTTCCCTCTAGAGTATCAGGAATTGCATCATCACTTGTAGCTGCACTAAACCCAGTTCCTAGTGGAGCGTCTACGAAGAGGAGATTGTAATTATCGACCTGAAAATGCAAATAAATGGCTATTTTAGGTAAATACCATATTAACTACAAACATTTAAGTAGGTAGGTACCTAAATATTTTTTTATCATCTAACTGACGGACTAAATAGAATCTTTTGATTTTCATACGAAAACTACCCTATTGTAACTGTTAGTAATATCTTACCCACGAGTCATCTCGTCTATTCATGTTAATGTCATATGGCCCAAACATGCCAAAGTTTGCCAGCAGACTGGGAGGGATACCTATCACACCGTCCAGCCACAGTACAATTGGTCGCGAGCTTGCCCTCGAACTATTGACACATGGGTAGAACCACCAGAACATATCGCCAGCATCTCGGATCCTCACTAACGCCGCCCTAGATTCCACATCGCCTAATCCATTGATGTCTAGTTCTGGAAAAAGAGAGTTCGTGTTGTACTTGTATACCTACACACATGATGTGTGGTCGGAACTTGGTTGATTCTGAAATAACTAATCAATGGAGTAAATAACTGAAATAGGTTTTTGGGATTATACAAAATAGCGAAAGGTCACTGACTAACATGAAATCTCGAAAACTACCTGACCTATGAAGCTGAAAGGCAGGTAAATAGTTCATAGTTAGGAGACCTAGTTTAGTGTGATGTATAAGTGGACGCAGATAAGCAATAACATGTTAACCCACAAAATTAAGTTACCTATTCAGAACGATTTATTGAGAGTTAGGGAACGTTCTTTAATTATGTGTTTACCTTACTACATTGTTAAGGTATGTTACTAAATATTGAACATAAAAAATGTTGACAGAAAATAGCGCTATAATTTTAAAACACGATTTACTCAAAATTTCTCCAGTGTGGGTTAACACACTATTGCTTATCTATGTCCAAGTATAGTAAGTAATCATAGAAGAGGAAAAATCCTAGTCTGGGATTCGACCAGTTGGTTGGTTAATAGCGTAATAGAATTGTTACGGAGTAATAGGTGCTTACCCACAGTAGTGTATTCATCTGGCGGGTATCTTCCACTAACTATAGCCACCATACCAATGCAGCGATGCCACCAGCCAACACCAAAACGGCGAACACTGATATTATGATTATCACCGCTTTTTTAACCATTTTTATCTCGAGTGTTAATTTAAACAAAAAATATTAATCATCGAAAAATTTATGTTAACGAAGACAACATTTTACTCCTAATGACATAAATTACGACGTTCCAATCTCATTTTATCGACTGATTACTATTATATCAGCTAGCTAGCAAGTGTACCTACTTATTTGACTAAAAAAATTTACACTATAAAGTGTGTACTGTGTAATATAGGTATATATATTTTTGACACAATTATATTAAGTAAGTCTAATGATAGATACATTGTTTGATATTACCTAAACAGATAAGCCATTAGAGAAAGATATAGATGGGCTTTATTCAAAGCAAATGATTTAATATTAGGTAAATACTTGCATATTGCATAATTATGCACGATGACCTATTCGAGTCTTGTGGCCTTAGGTAAAATAGGTAGGTACCTCACAAATTATCTATTCAATTCTAATAAATATACGTTACCTAATCCTTACTATTATTAATGCAAAAGTTTGTTCGTTGCGTTTAACCGATCAACTTAAAATTTTGCATACACGTTTTCAGGGTACACAGAAGGACACAGGGTACTTCTATCCCGGAATTCCCGCAGGAACTCCAGTAAAGAAATAAATTAAAGGCGAGTACTGAGTATGTACCTACATTTGCTTCGTGATAAGGGTGCTTCGAACATATTTTTCATCGGTAGACTGCAGCTGCTTTTTCTATAATAATCGCATTTTGCTACGCTCGTGTTCTGTCACATTATTATGTGCTTCTTACCTGACAAGCTTTTATTTACTTGTAATGATCGTCCTGTTTAAGCTGTCTCTTTTAAAATTTTAAAATTATTTTAAAACTTTAGCATATTGATGTCCCTACGTATCAGTTCAGTGATAATACAATTTATGGCATCATATAGAGCTGATCTGATGATGGAGCCAGGATATAGGGACGGAAATGATAGGACAAATAATAAGACCATCGAATTTGGGATAGCACGAGCAGGTACTTTTCATTAAACATGATCACGAGGGTCCAAAGATGGAGCTGGAAGTGCCAATCGCACTGAAATACTTGATTGGAAATATTATTCAGTTTGGGCTCGTTTATTAATTCTTTTTTTATTAAAACCAATACAAGCTTACACAAAACGTCTGTCTTGGTCTCAGTCTTGGTAGACTAAATATTATTATTAAAAAACTTGAATGCGATTTTTTTTATAACTAATACGTAGATACCATATTTATTTAGCTAAACAATTCGTATTCTTTATCCAAATGAAGTCATGTCACGAAGAAAAGCGTTGGTTCCTTCGGGATTGTCTCTTGGTACCTGTAATTTTAACAAAATACCTATACTTAGGTAAGTATTAAACGATGAAAAAATATAAATGAGGATAATATCGATATATGAGGAGATAAAGCGTTGTCGAAGTTCCCTCTAGTAAAATTACGTACCTACATAGTGCCATTATTCTCCGAGTAAAATGATTGTGACATACCTACGTAAGGAACGGTCGTAAAAAGACAGACGAACAGGGAGTCGGGCCAAACGAAATAATTATAAGGGTTACCTATATTCTTTCCATTTGGCTTCGAAACCATAAAAAATGAGCAGTTAATAATTTTTGTCAGTGAAGCAACTTACACTATGACCGGCCATGTTTATCCAAAAGAACCTGAAGTTTCCATATGACTTGTAATATCCTTCTAGTTGATCGTTTTCCCAGATAGGAAGGCGTGGAGAGTTCCTGTATCCTTGAGCACCCGGCCATTGGAGTCGGTCTACCCATAGTAATTGACCTACGTCAACAATGTCTCATCGTCAGTTATTCATTGATTGATCATCTCGATGAAATAAAGGGACAAATCAAATTTTAAACCAAAATTAATTGATAAAAATTATAGGCTATTCAAAGAATATTAGAAATATACAGATTGCGATTCAGAAGTTCGGAGCAGTATCACAATCTTATGATATATTATGATATCCAAGCTAGCTAGCTGTTCCGATTTTGAAATCATTGTATTTTGGTACGATTTGTGAAATAATGTCTGAAACCGACATTTGTAGTTTAGGTACCCGTCATACTATGGGTAAGCATCTATATAATAAAATAATCCTACCTGGAGTATCGCAGATAAGGTCCAGGTTTCCGTTGTATTTTGTTAAAATAATATCAGTTTCATTTAACAGTCGTTCAACTGAAATCAAAATTAAAAATATCAGATTAAATAACTTTGATGAAGACAATTACGCGACATTACAAAAAATTTGGGGAATCTACAGTACCTAATATGACAAAGCGGAGGAATATTGCCCACCACCACTAGGATCACTTTGCGTTGCAAGATGGTATGCCATCTGGATCTAGGTTGTAGTAACAAAAAAGTATCTAGTTGTAAAACGGTTACGTTTCATACGAAATAGGTTTGAGAATTGACCTATAAAATGCAGTTGTGCCACACATAAAGAGTATAGGTACTGATTAAGATTATTATATTGTAATTAGTTTTTTTAAGGCATCGTTGGCATATCTAACAATAGATATAATTTATTCTAGAGCTTCTTTTTTGTGTCGTCTTGGGTGACTAGAATTAGGTAGGTTCCTACCTGGTACATACACAAAACTATTAAAATACGTAATAGTTTGAGTGAGTTCCGCTAATTATGAATTAACAAATGCATCATTACTTCCTTCTGTGACTGGCTTCATGAAGTCTTCCCTCAAAGCATCGAACACTGCATTCGATAACGATCCCCATACCACATGATCTGGTATGTTCAGAGCTAGTTTCACCTGCGTGTTCATGAGAGTGTCGAGACTAATTTCTTCATCTCTAGTCAGAAATGGGTATGATCCATCAAGTATCATCAGTTCACGTGCAATCTCTGTGAGACGTTTAATATTATATTACGAAAGAGACAAAAATTTATTTCTTTATAGACAAGACAAAATTTTCTAAAGTCATCACTCAGTTTGTGGTTTGATGCGGTATCGGGGACAGAAATCCTGTTAACATACTTTCAAAACTTTCGTGCTTCGCAGTATTCGAGAATTGATAAATCAATACTAGTTCTAAGCATTGAGTAGGTAAGTCAATTTATTTTATTTTATTAGAAAGACTACCTGTGCCCTACGGTTTCGCGCACTTTAATTTGAGAAAAATCCTACTGAAATATATTCCATTAATATATGATTTTTGAGTAACTTTAACCGTTTACGCAGCGTACCTACGTAACGGAAGCTCTCAAAAAGAATAATTTTTCCCGTTTTTTGCAACATTTCACATATTTGCTGCTCCGCTCCTATTGGTCGTAGCGTGATGTTATATAGCATAGCCTTCCTCGATAAATGAACTATCCAACCCACGAATAATTTTTCAATTCGTACCAGTAGTTACGGAGAATAGCGCGTTGAACCAAAAAAAAACTCTCACTTTATAATATTACTCTTTTTTGACTCTTTGGCTTTATAATATTAGTACCTTTAGATATCTTATAGGTTGTAAAGAAAATAATTATATGTTTTACCCATAGGAGTTCTTGTCGTGTCAATCGATGAAAAGGTTTTAGTTAGAATATCGTAGAAATCAATGTTTCCAGTGTGTCGAAACACTTCCTGCTGTGTTCGAGCCCATTGCGCTGTAGACTGAACGTACAATCCTGCATTAAACAGTCTCTCGGCTTCCCTGGCTTGTATCTGAATATTGTCGTGGCCATTCTGGTCCACTAAACCAGCGGCTAGTAGCAACGGTCCCCATGTGAGGGTTGCATCTACAGGCGATATCCAAGCATTGCCCATGGCTATACCTCGTAAATTGGACTGGATCGTTCCTTCAGCCTCTGCCTGCAAAAGAATTTGTATGAAACATGAAATATTTCCTCATACAATATTATTTTCATTAAACGTCTGAGGCAAAAAAATACTTCAAAATATATTTTTGAATTACCGAAGTATTTTTTTCTTTTTCGAATCATTTCCTCACATTTAGATACTGAAGGTGCTTTGACCTCTGACTTCACAAACCTTTGGCTAAGTTGATAAAGCTTATGTCGTAGTAATAGCTATACGAATTACTATTCAACTTTACTGAAGATATGGGTGCCGAAACATACCTCCTTCATCCTAATAGCCATATCTACAGCCATTTTTCCACCATATGACTGACCATAAATGTACAAGGGTACACCCTCAAACTCAGAATGTCTTGTGTAAAATCCACGCATCAGTTCAACGAAATCCAGAGCTATAAAGTTAGAGTTACTTACAGGAAAATTAAAGAACTAATTGTGGTACGAAATTAATCAAACATTAAAACATTTGTTTACTGACCAATTTCATCGTTGGTCGTAGTCAATAAGCTGTTGTTATTGACGTAACTGAATCCTGTTCCTACGGGGTTATCCACGAACACCACGTTGAAGTTATTTATCTGCAAGAAGATGTTAAAAATCATCGTAATTAAATTCACAAAAGTGCCTTTCATCTGTTCTACATGCAACGTCTAAACTATGCAACCTTTTGACATACCTATTTGCATAATATTCCAATTAGGTATTTAGTAATCTTTAAGTTTTAAGTTTATTAGGTATTTATTATTTTTTCTTATGTATAAGTAATGTATGTTTTGGTTTAGTATCATTTCCCTTTATGCCAAATGCGGTGGATGTTTTTATCCACCAATTATTATTGCACCTATTTTTATTCTTAAATTCAACTGTAAAATGTTGCCCCCTAATTGATCTCAATAATTCTATTGTTGATAAGTATTTACGGTTTTGGATTCTCGGTATCTTCCTTTTTTATGGACCCAATCCTTACCCAGGTGTAATTCCTCTCCCGTCCGGCCACGTCCATAGGGCCGAGTATGTCGAAGTTGCCGATGCCCGTGGAGGAGCCCCCGGGCCCTCCTTGGAGCCACACGATGAGTGGTCGGTCGGTGTAGTTCTTCACATCGGCTCGCGTATAAAACATCCAGTAGAACATGTGAGCACCATCTCTCACCTCCACGTAGCCGAAGTCTTGATCATACGGACCGAATTGCCCTGTTTTTTTTTAATAATACTCAATCAAAAGTTGACAATGTCCTAGTGTGCCATCAAGACTAGACATGGACTCAACATTCGACAGGTACACAATACTCATAGATACCTACACATAACTACAGCAGAATATTATTTTAAACAAATTAATAAGGATCTATAAAATAGCAACAGTGATATGCAAATTAATACGAACAAGTTTATTTGTGGTAAAATTAGATCATAAGTTAATATTTGAAAAATGGGTTCCAAATGGGTTAATCAAACTTTCAATAATTAATTAACTGAATGCAAGCTACCGTAAAAGCGAAAAAAACTTTGTATAAACTGTATTTTTCTTTTCAGTGTGGAGCCTTTATAAAAATCGCACCTATAATCTCCAGAATAAAAAAGCTATAATAAAGAGTGTTAACCATGACATCATTAGATATTATTGTCAAAATCGGTAACGCGATAGTAAATTACTCCTCGAATCATTCTAGTTAGTTTTGTTCTATAAATCACTGCTAAAATTTCTTGTTGGTACTAATTGTGACTTGTGTTACTTCTTTTAAAAATCATAATGATAGAGAATGGTTAGCAAATTTTTAATATGGATAAATAGTAGATAATAGAATTATGTTCACTTACCATTTGCATATTGATTTATAAATATTGACAGTATAATTAAATAGAACCACATCCTACTAATGATATGACGTATTTGCTCTAAATAGAAGTGGACCATATTACTTACCCATTACCCGATTACTTTCTTTATCGATGATGATACGGCTTATCTAAGTTTTTTATAAGTTAGGTAGGTACGGTATTAATTTTGTGGTATTTGTGTGATTTTAAATACTATGGAGTATGGTATCCTTCATCTAAATTTATTTCTTGTTTATTTAAATTACAAGTTGTTAGAATATACTAGACCTTGTCGCCTTACAAATCTGCAAACATTCAAACAACAAAATAAATTCAACAAACACACCCGCAGCCCGTACGTGTAATTTACGATAAATGGAGGTAGCCGTAGGTATATAATATAATACTCTTAGATGGTCTTATATTATCTGTGGTCTAGGTATTTGTGCATGAATTATTTGACCTTAAATCTATGGCCTTACGAATACTAGGACATATGTACATTTTATCTTTGACTATATAGTGCTCTCAAAACTGCGGAAATTAGGTCCAGTAGGTACTTAGTTATATGCGCAAGAACATTCGAATTCTATTTAATGGAAGGACAGAAAGAATGTAAAAAATACCTATCGTTTTAAATTTCACTACTAACATTATCCCCGTACATCAAATTATTTTCGTTAAATTTAAAAGTAAATTATTACCTTTAACGTACCTACCTCAAATTCACCTCTATAGTTACATAGACGCAGTCGCAATTCCTTGTTTAGTATAATAGCATCAAGAAAAATCATAACCGGTATAATCTGGTAAGAGTTGTATTTGCTCCAAGCTAGGCCAGCTGCCTGTGAAAACTGCATGAAAATCGGTTCAGAAGTTTCTTAGATTAGCATGAACAGACAAATAGGCTAAAATTTTAGACTCACCTTTATGTGCTCTTAAACTATATTATCAAACCTATTTCAGGACTTGAACTTGAAACCGCACGTAGGTATACTTATCTTAAATCTTAAATATTGATCACATGCACAGATTTCTGTGCGTGTCAACCCATGCATGTGGTCACATGACTTCTGCAGCTGCGAACTGTGTATCAGGATCTCATTATTTGTGTTTAAATAGAAACTGATGTTTAGGTTTTATAGTATTTATCGAGATACATATACCTACTAATTAGGTAAGTACTAGACGTTGTTATTTTACAAACGAGCTGACCCGACATGCGCAGTTGAAATGTTGCTATGGCAACATTAAGTTGTTATTTTACAATAAGCAGATATGAGTAAACACGTAGTGATTACGTAGTGATTACTTCTCTCTGGTGATTACCTTCTCTCTGTGAGTAAACTCCAGTCGTGCGTCGGAAACTGACACACAAATCTTATTTGTATCATATTCTAGCGAATTTGAATTTGTTCAAATCGCATATAATAAGTTAAAGTTACCTATAAGTTTTTTATGCACCTGAACGAAACATATTGACGGGGACAAAAAAAACTTTATAAATATTTATACTTATAATATCATTGTCTATTAGCACAAAATTGTCTGCTCCTAATAGGTAATACCTAGCCGAACCTATGACCTCCAGAGGCATCACTCAAGCCCACTCAAGCCTCATATCTCGCGACCACTGGACCGGAGATAGGATGCTCCATGCACGCTGTGTGGCAGCCGTAGGTGTGGCTTAGTTGTGCGATCTACCCGTTCCGCTACGGTCACATTTGTAGCTGGTCCACGAATGAGCACAAATGACCGATTCGTCGATTTAAAATTTTGTTGTGTGAATAAATTTAAAGATTATTATTTATTATTTAGTGGTAATAAATTTAAAATTCTAATTCGCGATATTAACCAAAATGATTAAAGTTTCGCTTGCCTTCCTCAAACAGGTGGGTAAAGTATTTTCGATTATATTATGTATTTTCGTAATGACACAAAAAATATTATTGTACATATCCGAGTGAAACTTCTTTCGCGACTGCAGCCATAATCCTTACTATTATAAATGTGAATGTAAGTTTATTTTTTTGTTTGTTTATTACGCTTTCACGACTTAACAGCTCAACCGATCCGAGCGTTACAGAAAAGGACATAGGGTACTCTTTATTCCGGAATTCCCGAGGGATCTCCGAAATTAACGGGGGTGAGTTCACGGGGAACAGGTAGTATTATAAATAGGTTTGAGTGTTCCCGTGGTGTAGCTAACATTATCGTTCGATTTAATTCAATAATATGTTATTTGCAATAAAAACCCAAACAAAGTCTAAGTATGTTGCTTCAGGCTAAGCTTTATCTAGCAGGGAAAACCGCATGTAAATCCGTTCAGTAGATTCTGAGATTATCGTGAACAGACAGACAGACAGGCAGAAAGGAATTTAAAAAAACTTTTTTCTCGTTGGTTACTCTTCTTTTATCGCCCCCTCTCATTTTTAGTAAAAAAAAAAAAAACAAATAATAATCCACTTCACAACACACAGATCTACTTGATCCCACACTAAGCTTATAAGCTTGTGTCTTGGAAACCAAGCAAACGTGGTATATACTACACATATTATTACATATATATTATACTATGGATATATATATATATATATATATAAACAGCCAGACTGGAAAATGGAACCCTGTGTTCATCATACAAAGTCCACCCCCACCGGGAATCGAACCCGGAATCTCTTGATTATCGGGCAGGCATGGTGAACGTTGCGCCAATCGGGTCGTAAAAATATTCAATTTTCCTACAAAATCGCGGAATCTTCTTTTTTGTTATACCTATCTAATATAGATATAGAAAGATATAGTAAAGTAACATTGATATTATATTTGAATGTACTCAATATTATAACTATCTCAGATCATGAAAACATGGTTGGAGATTATTTCACAGCGCCGCGCCGCCACGTCCCAAAATAAGAAGATATTGTAATATAGTGACTAATAATGAAGTTGTAATATTATGTTGGGCATTCGAACTAACACAGAGAAGGAACTCCTCGATAAGAGATTGGTGGCGTTAGTCCTTAACTAAGATGTTTCATGTTGAATGATCCTAACGCTTTGAAAATAAAGAAAACTGTGTGTGTGGACTGTGTAATTGTGGATTTTAATGATGAATAGGTATCTAATTATCATAATTAAGTGTCACGAATAGTACAAAACATACCTAGGTGCGGACGCGAGGTAGTTGCAACCATAGATTTAGAATGTTTTGCGTAGCAAAAAAAATTCTAAATCTATGGTTGCAACTCGCGTCCAAAGATTGGCGTAAATATATAATTAAAAAAAAAATGTAGTTCCACCCAAAGTACACTATTCCTATGTCTAACCATTCTATTACCTATAACTGCTATAGGCTTATTCCTACTAATCGGCTCAACCTATCATCATGAAATTTTGTACACACGTTGTCAGAAGTACAGAGAAGGACATAGGGTACTTTTTATTTCGAATTCCTGCGGGATCTCCGAAATTTTCGCGGGTGAAACCGCGAGAACAGCTAGTAAATTATGTAATAAACGAGTTACGCAAACGTAGGTATGTAACTACCTAAAGTTATTCACTACAAAATGGTATAGGTTAAGTAGGTATAGAACAAGTAAGCAGGAATAAAGCGATAAGACTGTCGTTGGTCATTGGAAATGACCGGCATAAAATACAAAGGTGCTATACCTACGTATACTGTTGAACAGTGGCGTAGTGTGCCTTGGAGGGGGCCCTGTATCAAAATTAGTTGGGGGCCCAAATGAATGGCAAAGATTTGTCACAAAAGAATCACAAATGCTTCCTTTTAATTAAAATAAATATTTATTGATTATACGTTATCGCTTCCTTCTAGAAATCGAGCTAGCCAAACAATAGGGTACTTGCATGAATTTTTTTTTTCAGTCTATTTTAAAGATATATGGCCTACTTAAACAAAGCAAGAAAAAGAAAAAAAATATATGCATAAATTAATTAAATAGAGCGTTTCAAAGTTCCTACTTTAGATCTTACCGCCGAAACGCGAAATGACGTCACTTGTTCAAAATTACGCCTTATTAATCTGTGATAGAAATGTCACTGTCGTATTGATAGGGTCATGTGACACTGACAGACAGGTAATTTCAATATCCATAAGCGAAATTAAGGTTGAACTGTGTCGATTTACTTCCAAAAGTTCCAGTAAAGAATCGAAATGTATCTTACCGGTGCATTTTAAAGTAAAAAACTTCAGAAAATGGAAAATATGCGTTGACTGTATGCACTTAGTTTCTTTTGCCTTCTCTGAAAGAGGTAAATGTTTCCTAAAAAAATAAAAGTGACGTCATGTGTCAAGCTTGGCTGTGATTGGTGTTTCGTTGCAACGTTCCATTTCACAAAATTAAAAGTTGAATATTTTGGAAACTATTGAAAATTTTTTAGTAAATCTTTCACGATGACGCATTTCTAAGGTTCTATTTTTGAAATATTGACACAATTTCTTATTATAAATTTCATGCAAGTACCCTATTCCAATTAAATATATACACTTTTCTTGCCTTTTTCTCGGCAAATTGATTTATTAAATCATCTATAGCTGAAGACGATTTCAGTTTTTCAAAAATTTACTCATTTTTGCTTACACACGTTAGGGGCTCCTGTAGCCCGGGGACCCTGATAAGGCGGTAGCTACGCCCCTGCTGTTGAATACCTAAAGCTATTATAATAAACAAAGAATAACAAATTACGACGCCATTCAGCTTAAATACAATGTTGGTTCCAGCACTCAAAATAAGTTTAACAATTACCATACCTACTCGTATTTTAAAGAAGCGTCAATATGTTACAAATTACAAATTATTACACTAACTAAACTACTACTGTTTGTTATGGGCCCTGGAATTGAGAGCCTCTTCCTTTGTAGATAGGTATGGTGACCATTAATAATTGTCAAAGACGATATTATGAGACGAGTAAGTATTCGACCAAGACCAATATTATGGTAACCAATCATCGCAGGGTTGACAGTTGACACACAATCAACTTTTTCAACGAACTATTGTTGTGCGATGATCCCCATGTACTTGTGAACTATCGCGATTTCCTGATTGAAGCTATTGAAAAGAACTTTTTGTATAAGACTTTGAAAACTATACTACTAGGTAAAGCTGCTACAGGTAAGATTCATTGGGTCACTGACTCTTTGAGCGATCACCTTGATATAGAAAGGGAGCGTAGGGCCTTGTGTGTGCGTGGCAACATGTTGGCCCGCAGATTTTCACGTTGCAGCAAACAAGTCAAACTGACACTATTCGGCCTACTGTCAATCGTTCTACACGTGCGGTCTGTGGACTAAATACACGCAGCGTGCATACGGCTCGTTGCGCGTTCAGTATAACAATGCATTTAGAGTGCTGTTTCGACTTCCACCTCATTGTAGCGCGTCGGGAATGTTTGCAGAGGCGCACACTGACTGCTTCTACGCTATAATTCGTAAGCGTAGTGCGTCTCTGCTCGGGCGAACACGCAATACATCGAACAGCATTCTGAATGCATTGTCAAGCAAGTGGGACTCCCCTCTGCTGGGGCACTGAATGCGACTGCATGCCACTAGCTCGCAACCAGAAGCCAACTTAAATTAATTATATTTTATTTGTACTAACTCTAGGTTTTAAGGATAATGTTCTAATATTATAAATCCAAAAGTAACTCTGTCTGTCTGTCTGTTACACTTTCACGCCCATCATGAAAATTTGCATAGGTACTTAGCTACCTTGTCAGGGGTACAGAGAAGGACATAGGGTACTTTTTATCCCGGAATTCCAGCAAGAACTCCGAAATTAATACAGGAGGCCGCTGATTACCAAAACGGCTGGACCGATTTTGAGGAAACTTTCGCTCGCAATTAGCTTATGTTAAAAGGGGTAATTAGGCTACTTTTTGAACTGCTGCAGGAATGCTGTGGAGCACAGCTAGTACCTATTGAGAATATTGAAGGTTCACCCAGTTCAGTTTGAGATTCTCATCTCAAATTTATAGTGTATGTGCTTAACCGTGTTTTTTTGGGTGGAGTTTTGTAAATCAATTTTCAAGCAGATGTCTTCAACCGATTGAACTGCAATTTTGTATACCTAAACGTTTAGACAACAATGCCTGGTCTATTCTTTTTAGCTCATTTAAATAAAAGCTTGTTTTCAAAAAAGTTTTTTTTAAGTTATTTTTATCGAGACTTATTTTTTATTTTGACATAATTATACGTAAAAAAGTCAACAGCTTATGAAAAGTTGGCGCGCAAGTTGCCGACGTGCTGATGGATCATAATATCCTAAGGGCTAATGGTCATTCAATGCCGTTTTCTTTGTAAATTGCCACGCCGGCAAACCAAATCTAAATTGTATAAAGGTCATTTGAGTAAATATAATATTATACATACATTTTATTTAGATTCTCTATGATTTATTAGAGGTTTTTTATTTATACTAAGTAGTTATAATATGTAAGCATAAATGGACGCATATAAGCAATAACATGTTAACCCACAAAATCAAGTTATTAATTCAGAACGATTTATTGAGAGTTAGGGAACGTTTTTTAATTGTGTGTTTACCTTATTACATTGCTTAAATATGTAACTAAATATTGAACATAAAAAATGTTGACATAAATGGCGCTCCTACTTTTAAAACACGTTTTACTCAAAATTTCTCCAGTGTGGGTTAACACACTATTGCTTATCTATGCCCAGATTATATAGAGGGCTTTAAAGGCGTTTCGTTAAAATCTAAACTTTGTTTCAGTTATGGTTGACCGTTGGCGCTTCGTTGGCGTTTCTGATCATCGGGTTGGTTAGAGGATACTCGGCGTCTTCTATACCATCGATATTAAATCAAGATCCTCATCTGATAAATAGTAGTGAGCAGAAATCATGGGTCGGTATGTTATATTGCATGACAACAAGATAACATGCACAGTGCACACGTAGGACGATGTGAATCACACAAAGATTTACCACTTAAGAAAATTGTTGTTCAAATCACAGCATGTTCTTTGGACATGATATATGTAGTTTTTATTCAAAATCAAAACGGATGTATAATTCTGTTTCACAGTTATAAAACTAAAAAGAATTATTAGGTAAATCCTACTAATATTAAAAACGCGAAAGTTTGTAAGTATGTATGGATGGATGGATGGATGGATGGATGGATTTTTGTTACTCTTTCACGCAAAAACTACTGGATGTATTTAAATGAAACTTTATAATAATATAGCTTATACATCAGATTAACACATAGGGTACTTTTTATCCCTGAATTCCCGCGGGAACTCTGAAATTAAAGCGGGTGAAACCGCGGGGCACAACTAGTATCTAATAAAATATCAAATCAAATAGTTTTCAATATTTTAACCATATTAAAAAAATATTCAGGTAACTAAGTAGGTAGGTAAGTATAAATTTAATGTTTGTAGAGTATGGCCGCAAACCAAAAGATCTGTGCCAAAAGCATAGGAGAGAGAAAAGTACCTACATATTATTATATAGTATATTATTATATAGTATTTTCCAGTCTCAAAAGTCACCGCGTGTTGGTTAGTCCAAAATCGTACATCGGATGGAGCATCGAAAGATGTTAATAATATGTAGTTCATTCTTCTATAAAATTCTGATAGATGTTCGGTAGGGATTTGGTAGTTAAATAGGCGGCGTTTAAATATCTATATTTTGATAATTTTTAATTTCTTTTATTTTTAATAATATACCTAATTTAGATTGAAGTGAGTTGTTACAGTTATTCGATTTGTAATAAAGAAATAATGGACAATGGACACGTAATTTTTGCTTTTTTAAATTAATGAAAATACACAGAGATAAAGCGCATTAAAAATTTGGGTGGGGGGTCGTGACGTCACTAACCGCTATAAGTCGCCATACAAACTGTCCGTAGTGACGTCACGCGTTTCAACTCAATGTATCGCCGTTATTTTTTGATTACGTAAAGAAAGAAAAAAATCGTGTCCAATATTTTTTTTTAATCTACAAGACGGACTAAAAAAAAATTTAGTAAACATAAAAACTACTATAAAAGTTTTTTCGCATAATATCACTGACACAGCTGTATCAGAAGACGGAAAGCATAGTAGATGCAAGTAGAAGTTAGAAGTTAGAACGACTTCCATGTGTTTTTCAGGGTCAATCCCACCGGCGGGTGCGTTCGTTGGCAGCTTGCTCTCCGGCGTTCTGATGCAGCACACGGGCCGGCGGCGCACGTTGCAGCTGACAGCACCTCTCTGGGCTGCAGCCTGGGTGTTGCTGGGGTTCGCTGACCTATACCCCTTAGTCTTGCTAGCTCGGTGTATCACCGGCCTCTGCGTAGGATTCGTGCTGGCACCCGTACAGGTTTACGTAAGTATTTAATTACCAGCTGTATAGGTACTTTGCGGTTTCATCTAACCTAACCTAATATAGCTTTGAACCACAATCTCTAAAAGGAAATACTGTGTGAATCTGAACTCAATTGGCCGAAAGTAGATCAGCTATTTGGGAAGAGCTGAAGCCCGCGGTTTCACCATGCGTCCATGCCCAAATTATGTAGGTATTATCGGGTGCTCTTTATTGTGCTAAGACAAACGTATATGCTAAATATTATAACAAGCAGAGACATAACTTGCCTATATACTTTTCATTCAAAATCGTTCTTTAATTTTACTTGATGCGCGTTTAAATAAACCGATGATACGACAAAAAGATAGATACATATTATGAAATATGGATTGATTTTCAAAAAATGATGGATATAGGTGAAGGGTGGATATTTTATGGGTATTGTCATAATAAGTGTAACTTTATTGACGTCAAAAAGAGCCCCATTATGGGCCAAATTTGAATAAATTATTTGACTTTGACTTTATTAACGCTACTGGTTTTCAATGGTACGTGAACACCTTGCAATTTTTTTAGTACCTTTATATTTCAGATTAGCTGTTCGGCGCGGTTTCACCCCGCGTTTGTTTTGGAGTTTCTGAGGGAGTTCTGGGACAAAAAGTATCCTATGTCCTTCTCTGTACCCCCGAAAATGATGTATGGAAAATTTTATGATCATCCTTTAAGCGGTTAAGGCGTTAAAGCGTAACAGATAGACAGACATACAGACAGAGTTACTTTTGCATTTATAATATTAGTATAGGGTTTTACACATGCTAAGTCAACAGTGTTATAAAACGGATGTACAAATTAAAGAGAAATATACTAGATACCAACATCAATTCTCGATAAGCTTACCTTCGAGCAAGTTTAAGTTCATAAAGTCTGCATTTCACACCAAATCAATCTGTTAACTTTTGAAAGTCTCCGAGGCTCAAGAAATCTGTTGTTTATATTTGGTAATTGACATTGATTTATGTCTAACTAGCTGGCCCTCGCGGTTTCACCCGCGTAATTTCTGAGTTCTCGCGGAAACTCCAGGATAAATTATTGATATAAACCTTACTAATGAATCACTTTATCTATTGGTGTAAACCGCATGAAAATTCATTCAGTAGTTTTTGAGTTTATCGCAAACAGCGGAAGCACGGCGGAAGCGACTAGGCACATTTTTTACTACCTACGTCTCAAATAAGTATAGTATTATACCTATTTTATCTGTGGTATTGTACTCCTACCTCTTTCATGCGCCTCTTCGTATGTCACGAAAAAACTCCGTAACAATTGATTCTTGTCGTAACCGGATTTGAATTGGCGACAAAAAATGCTATTCGCGCGGTAAATAAGTAAGGACATAGGTATCTACCTAGCGAACGAGTTAAATACAGCAAGGACCTTCATAAGTGAAGGTATTCTTAGGAAATATAATATGAGATTTTTATTTAAACTAGCTGTGTCCCACGTTTCACCCAGGTTTTTGTATAAGTAACATCTTTTTCCCGTCTTCAGATTTAACTATACTATAGGTATGTTGCTCGATGCTAAGCTTAATCTATTTGTCAAAACCGCATGATAATCCGTTCAGTATAGTTCCGGAGATTAGTATGAATATACACGCGAACTCTACTATTTTTATTATATAGTAAATAGGTATGCACCTACTAAGTAAAGTAACAAAACGATATCATTTTTTGGTGAAAAGATTTTGATGCTATATTTCTTAACTTTCTAAAATCCGATGATGAACAAGACGAATTTATTTATTGTACCTACATCAAAATAAAGTTTTACTCTTTTTACAAGGTGGTTTTTTGTAAGTTTATGAAGGGGTATTATTGATTGTAGTGCTTTACAAAATGGTAGGTGAAACGGGAGACTTATTCAAAGAATCATTCAGTAGGTATTTAATTCTCATGCCAATTATCTCAAAAACTAGGTATAACGTTTTTGTACCTAGGTACATCAAAATAAAATTATACTCTTTTCACAAGGTGTTCTTTTAAGTTCAAAGAACCATTCAGTATTTAACTCTCATACCAGTTATCTTAAAAACTAACGTTGATTATTTATATGATCACCCAATAAAAACTAATCCAATATAATTCATAAAAACGACCATGTAAAAAACCAACCAGATAATAAAATTAAAGTTCCTTCAACTTCCCTTTGCTTTGTATTGTCACCGACGCACGATGCGCTGACATGACTGAAAGTTCAGTCACTTAAAATCTCGCATTTTTTCTTAAGATTTTCCCAGTGGTTCGTCAGTGTTTTTTATGTTTATTTTTATTATAATACATAGTTACATGTAAGCATTAAATAATAATTTCCTCGTCTAACTTATAGTGAGTAAAATGTTTTTGCATCTCGATGAGACAAAGAAGAATAAACTCAGACTATTGTGTTTTAGGTGAGCGAATGCTGTGACCCCGAGATTCGCGGTCGTCTCGGCTCGTTGCCGACTCTCTCCATGTCCTTGGGTATCCTTATCTCTTATGTCGCCGGCAACTGGCTCTACTGGAGATATTTGGCCTTTTACTCAGCTGCCTTTTGCGGTAAATAAATCATTATCAAAATCATTATTACATGAATGTTAATTTGAATTCCAGTTTAGGATGTAGCTGTAATGCTAAATTAATGAATGTTAACTTAGAAAAAAAAAAACAATCAGAATGTTTACTAATTAACTTTTCTAATCTATTCTATTCTATTCTATTCTAATCTATTCTCCTGTTGCGGATCTGCTGAAAGAAATTCCACTTATGACCCTTGTACATGATTACTTTTATACCAATTTCTTTCTTTTTATGTTGTGCTTGTGTGCATTAATTGTTAGATAAATAAATAAATAATTCTACTAATCCTACTAATATTATAAATGTGAAAGTGTGGATGTTTGGATGTTTGTATGTTTACTATTCAATCACGCAAAAACGGCTGAACGGATTTGGATGAAATTTTTTAGGGTACTTTTATCCCGGAATTCCCGGGGGAACACAGATAGTTAGTGTTTAATTTTATCGATATTACCGCGGACAACACTAACCATTATTACGTAATCACCAATTTTTACCACATGAATTTTTACCCTGATGCGCGAACTCGCTACACTTGGCGTAGCAGTCGGTTACGTTACCACTACAGCAACGTTGCTAATAATCATCAGTGTTTTTAAGTTTGCTGAAATATTTCATGCAGCGTTATACTTATAATCTTCGTAAATTTCGTGAAAATACAAATAAAATTTGTATATTAGTCAACTGGTCGACATTGCTTATGTGTTATAAATTTGATTTCAGTTGTTTTGTTTTTGGTGTTACTGCCATTACCGGAGTCTCCAGTGTGGTTAGAGGGGCGAGGTTTGGACTCCAGGGAAGCGGTCCAGTGGCTTCACCTGCCTACCCATGCCACTGCATCCCCACGTGATGATGAACCAGAGTAAGGCATTGAACTACCTACATATTTTATTAGGGGTCATCAGTAAAGGACGTCACACTAATATCGTGATTTTTTGACCCCCCTCGTCCTTGTCACATTTGATCACATTTGTGAGATCCCCATCTCCCTAGTAACTTTGACGTCATATATTTAGCAGTTCCGACAAAACAATTTAAAGCTTAGTTTGCCAGCAAAACAATTTAGACCTTATACAGATAGAGTAATATTTTTATGTTTGTCGTTAACAGTTCAAATTTGGCATTTTACCTAACACTTATAGATGTATAAGATTTTTTGAGATTTGCCGTCACGAAACTTAGGACCCCTCCCACCCGTTGTCACACAATGTGACTCTTCGTCGACGCCCTCCCTAACCCTTAACGTGTGACGTACTTTATGGATGGTCCTTTACGGCAAAAGATGCTATACTAAATACTCAATACAATAAATTCTTGGCAATCCCTACTAACATTCTAAATGCGAAAGTAACTCTGTCTGTCTGTCTGTTATGCTACTGCTCTACCTGCGTTAACGTTACCGTTGATGTTAATGTCTAACGTGGTAATGTTAGTAAGTTAACGCGTTAAAATGTTGGCCACATCTAAATTAGCGCACTAATTTACGCGTTAACACGCAGGTGGAGCAGTAGCATTACGCTTTCACGCCTTAACGGCTGAACTGATCACGATAAAATGTTGTATTTTTATCTCGGAATTCCCGCGGGAACTCGGAAATTTACAACGCGGTGAAACCGCGGGGAACAGCTAGTATGAAAGGAGAAAGTTTTGTGCAAAGTTTTAAAAGACATGGTTGTTTACTTTGATTATTTTTATTTTCTTTGCTTGTACCTACTGTAACGGATCACGAATTAAATTACTTACCAGTAGGTACCAGTACCACAAGGAAAAACTGTTTATAAAAGGAATAAAATAAAAATATAAGACTAGTTCTCTAGACAAATACCTTGCCAATCTTCTACAGGACCGGTTTTGAATTTAGAGTTAGTCGCCCTCAGAGGTGAGAGGATGAAGGGGGGAGGCTTAATCAAGAATAATAACGGCAAACATACTACATATACAGGTTAATCAAAACGTAACGTGAAAATTATACCTATATAGAAAAAAAAAATAGGTAGTAGGTACCTACTATAATACCTACAGGTTGAAAGTTCGGCTCTGTCCTCCGTGGTTTCACTCGGGCTAATTTCGAAGTTTCCGTGGAAATTTCGAGATAAAAAGTGCCCTATGTGACTCAGGACTGTCATAGCTTCCTATAAGTGAAAATATTTTCAAAATCGGTTTAGTAGACCCAGAGATCACCCCCTACAACGTCAAAAACTCACAAACTCACAAACTTTACCTCTTTATAATATTAGTATACATAGTGTAGATAACAAGCCTGTTATAAACATAGGATAGCAAGTAAGTACCTACATAATAGTTTGAGTCAGGTCAACGGTAAGTTTTTTTTTTACCTTTTTTTAACAAGATCTCCTGTTTATGCAGCACAATAGTTACTGTTCTGCGACTTCTGCGAGTCTATATTATGTCGCAACCAAATTGTTTACTTTAGTTATACGTAAAACTTGGACCACAACAGTCAACAGAGTCAAATTCCGATGCATGACACAACGTATTTTTTTCCTTGGTATTATATAAAGCGCCGGTCGTCAGTAGGTACCTACCTAAATGGGTGAATTATACACGATACAAACGATCAAACGATAAAGTTCAGGTGAGTGAAACTGAAAGTCATAGTCGGTCAGAAATATGTACCAGGCACCTACCATAACTGGAAAATCTATTTTCCTCACTTAAATACACCTATTGCGGTTTGTGGGTCATTTAGTTTTGGAAGTAGAAATGTTTTTCTAGCAGTCTCACTATGCCAAAAGAGAGACTGTTAGAGAATGCATTAGGCATATCCTAAAGTTCGCCTTTTTTCATCTTAATATAAATAAAAAGTAACTTCTGAATGTTAATAAACTAAAACTAAACTTAACCTAAACTAAAATAAAGCTAAAATATTTTTTCTATTTGTGCAATAAATTTCTTGAAATTAATAAATAAATACCTAAGCCTTATTAAAAATACAATTATTTATTCAATTTTACATACCACTACGATCGACTTCTTTTCAAATGTTTCAATAGCATCACGTTGACTGTTACCTTGGTTACAAAAGAAACTTTTGTTTCTTCTCCTAAATCAGGTATATGACGATGTTTACTGCATATTCCAGGAAACTCAAGGAGTCACTACCGGCACCAGAGAGCCTGTTCACGCGAAAGGTGTTTTTCTCATCGGCGGTGATGAAGCCCCTGGTCATAGGGTTCGCGCTGCTGTTCTTCCAGCAGTTCAGTGGAATAGATGCCGTTATATTCTTCACTGTTGAAATATTTCAAAGTGCAGGTAGGTACCCATACGGTTCACATCATGAATTATATTTGTTTAAATAATACCTAACCTATATGCATAAAATTGCTAAAATACTTATTGCAATTGAAGATTTTTTTAATCCTTTTTCGTCTCTTTCTATAGACAACAAATATTAATTGTTCATATAATAGGTACCTAAGTATATAGATAGAGACAAAATATTATTACGTTTTTACAGCGGTTCACTTTATGATATTTCGCGATTTCGGTTTCCATTGTTTATTTTAAAGGATCAACTCTTTGTGGCAATGTGGTTGCCGGTTGGTACTGTGATGTTTGCTCCCTAAGATCTAAACTAACACATGTGGTTCTCATGCAATAGTCAGATGCTTGGCCAAGCTAAACATAATGGCATTTGGTCGGTGACTGATGACTCCATGCATTAACTATTATACATAATGTACCTATGCATTCCTCACGGCCTGTTTGAAGATGTTTTATAACTTTTCAAATCAAATCAAATAAAATATACTTTATTGCACACACAGTAGAAGACAATATTTATAAAAACACAGAAACATATGGACACTTTTCAATGACAGGTAGCAGATTAGAGCCCATGACAGCTACCATAACAGTTGGCGCGGTGCAGTTGATAAGCAACGGCTTCAGCACGGTGCTGGTAGACCGCGCTGGACGGCGGCCATTGCTGTTGTTGTCAGCAGCCATAATGGCTGTTTCCATGGCCGCTATGGGCGCTGCATTCTATTTCCAATTAGAAAATGAATCATGGCTAGGGTATGATTAATTTAACCTTTTTTTCTATACGCTTCATAATATAAAAAAATAATTAAAATACCTAGTTATTTTTGTAATGCGGCCAGTATACACTGGTATTCGTATATGCTTACAAACGTATACTAGCTGTTCCCCGCGGTTTCATGCTTGTTAATTTCGGCGTTCCAAAGGGAATTTCGGGATTAATAGTGCCATGTACCCCAGACAAAGTTAATGCAACATTTCATGATGACCTAGTTAAAAAGGTAACGGACAATCAAACAGACAGTTAGGTACTTTCGCATTTATTATATTAGCTCGCATTAGTATGGATGAATACATATCGAATGACTTATAATATTTATAAGAATTATCAGATATCTACCTCCTCTCTTTAATTTGCCGCAATTAATCTTCACAATTAGTACATTATATAATAACTCGTCATTCTACTAATTCTAGTTACTTATTGTTCAATTTAATTTTTCAGATACTTGCCCGTCGCCAGCCTGGTGGTGTTCATGATAGGCTTCTCCTTAGGCTTTGGTGGTCTCCCGTTCTTACTGCTGGGAGAGTTGTTCCCGGCTAAGCACCGCTCCCAACTCTCAGCCATGGCGAGCGCTGTCAATCTTCTGTCGATGTTCAGTGTTATCAAGTCTTATCACGCACTTGAGGTAACCAACTGAATAATTAAATTAAATCTTAACGTTATAATATTATTCATGTCGCCACATTTAATTTTAAAACAAAATGACTTGCTTGCGATTTCCTATCGAATGACACACGGAACGTATTTCGTTCAAAATTTAACTTCTAAGCTTAAGCGACGCTATGTCCTTTTTTGCACAACGCGTATACGCATATTATGATTTTTTCGAATGAGTAGTTAAGGCTTAAAAGTACACACACACACACACACACACACTTCGAAACTCTTTCATACGCTTTACAAAATTAATACAACAACGAATAACCAAAGTTTGTAATAAAATCTGTACTCTCGGAATGTGTTATAATGTGTTACACAAATTAGTTATGAGGAGCGGAGTCTCTTGGCACAGGCATATTCGGACATAGATCAGCAATAGTGTGTTAACCCACACTGGAGAAATTTTGAGTAAATCGTGTTTTGAAAGTATAAAAAGCCATTTTGTGTCAACATTTTTTATGTTCAATATTTAGTTACATATTTAAACAATGTAATAAGGTAAACACATAATTAAAAAACGTTCCCTAACACTCAATAAGTCGTTCTGAATCAATAACTTAATTTTGAGGGTTAACATGTTATTGCTTATCTGCGTCCATTTATGCTTAAAAGGAGGCTCCAGCTATTTATTTAGTGAAAGTAAATAAATAATTTTGATTTTTTTTTAATTGAATTTTTGAATATTTTAATTTATTTGAAAAAGCAAAAAATACGTGTCTATTGTTTTTTATTTTCTAACTGACGGACTAATTAGAATTTTGATTTTCAAATGTAGTCAACATCCCTATTATTGTTGATCAAATGGTCCCGCTTCAGCATAGTAATTTTATCTTACACATCCCATTTATTAGTGGGGCAGTGGTGGTTGTCAGCCGGAACCGTAATCAAATGATTGGTGACGTCTCGGATCCGAGGTTACATAATCTCGTACCTATATTGTAAATACAATTGCTCTTATACTAATATTTTAAAGAGGAAATATTTGATTTTTTGTTTGTTTGTTTGTTACGATTTAACTCAAAAACTACTGTAACTACTGTACTGTACGATTTGGTACATTATCTCTGAGTAACATAAATTCCGGAATTCCCGCGGGAACTCCGAAATTATCGCGGGTGAAACCGCGCGGGACAGCTAGTAATAAATATTAAGGATTAGGATTGTGTGGCGGACTGAAATGATTTTTTTTTGTCGGTAGTAACATATCCTAATATTCTAATTTTTTTCCGCAGTACGCGTTGACTCCAGCTGGTACATTCTGGATGTACGCCTGTTTCTGTGCAGCCGCTTTCTTCTTCGTCCTCTTTGTAGTTCCCGAGACAAAAGGAAAGTCTCTCAGTGAGATCGAACAGCACTTTAACGGCAGAGAACAGTTACAGGATGAGAATTTACAGACGTCGTTGTAGTTGCTATCGAAGTAGGCTTTAAATCAGTTTTAAAGTTAAACTTCTGCAGGCGCAAACAAAAACGAGTGTGTGTTTGTGTGTGTACACGCGCAAGGACAGAAACATTTAAAGATATTAAACCATGAGGTTTAACTAATAGTAGGTATAGCTGAAATAATGAATTATACGAAAAATGTATACTCACATGTTGCAACTTTTGACATTTTTATTCACCATATTGCGTCCATGGATTAAGTTTCACTGTAGGTAAATTACATATCGATTTATTCGAATCGTTGATATCGATTCATTATTATTATAATCTTAAATTTAACTTTACTATGTTAATTTTTTTCCACATTTCAGTTCCAACGCGTGTGCACGTAGGTATTATAAATTGGGTAGGTATCGAAACGAACGTACCTAACGTACTCCTTTGTAACTTTTGAGTAGGTGAACTCAAAGTTAAAATAATATATGTATAAAAATAATGCTGGACATGAAAAGCATAGTCGGATACAGCATATGGTCGGATCTCAACATCCGACTTTTGGTTCGATGATGAGATCCGACCATATGTTTTTCATGTCCAGAATGAGTAACAAAACAAACAGGCTGTGATAAATAAATTGTACTGTACCTAGGTACCTACCTATGGTATCTATTATTTACCGCCCCTTTAGCCAAGGTGATGATCTAAAATCGTTTAAGCGTAGAAAACTAAGAAACGAATCGTCATGTCACGTGGTCAGTGCAGGTCACGTAAAATCTTCCAATCAAAAGACTGATTATAAGTAATCACTTTAAGTAAGGATTTAAAAAAAAATTGCCGCAATCAAAAACATTAATGAAATTAATGTTAATTGGCATTTAAATACTTAAATGTTTTTAGTTAAATGCCAATTAAAAATAAGTAAGTACATATTAGTTTTCTGTGTGTTAACGATTATATAAGTTTGTCAACTTAGCTAAAGGGGCTAAAGTAGTTTAAGCTGTAGTTACGGTAGTCATAATATTATAATCTTTATTCTTTTATTATACATAATTATGTAATTGTATGAGTTGCATAATAATTGTGATTTAATATTTAATATTAAAGAATAAAAATAGATATCAACCAAAGATTCTTTTTTATTTTCCTATATATAACATACTAGAGTAAGTATACCTACAGTTAATTTGGATTTTTGTAGAAAATTTTATGAATTAAGAAAACTAAGCAATAAATTGATTCCCATATTCTTCGGTTACCTTCTGTTACTTTGAATGAATTTACATAAAGATTAATTCAATATTTCTTTAAAGAACGTTAAATCAAGTTACCTAGTCAGTACTTTATATACCAGGGAAAAAGTTTCCCGAATCAGTTTTGGAGTTCCAGAGATAACTCTCTACAAACAAACAAGCTTTTGTTTTTTATATTAGCATAGATTACTTCCTACAAAGACACAAAACAAAACTTGATCTCTTACTTACAGTAAGTATTTAGATAATTATAACTTGATGACGTGAATGCTTGATAACATAGCAGCACCGTTGGTGTAGGTAGTGGTAAGTCTAACTGACTGCTACGCAAGGCGTCACGGGTTCGATTCCTGCATTAGGGTAATTTATATTAATTTAATGTGTTTACCATAAGTCTGGGTTTTTAGGTATATTTACAAATATGTATATTATTACCTATTATTATGTCAGGACTCTGGTACCCATAGTGCTATTTGCTTATTTCGGGATCAGTGGCATTGCGTGATAATACTGTCAAAGAATTATCATTTGTACCTTACTAAAAACTTTTAACACCTAAAATTTTTCATCAAGTGCCCTCTTTTAAAAGCTTTTATTTATCACAGTCACCTTCTTACAATTAGTCGTTTTGTTTGCATTCTCTGGTAGTGTCGCCATACATATGGTTAATTTTGGAATTACCTACGTAAGCCGTGTGAATTATGATGGTGTACTTATTTATTTATTTATTTAAAAACTTTATTGCACATTTATGTACAAAAGGCGGACTTAATGCCTAAGGCATTCTCTACCAGTCAACCTTTTGGCTAGGGGATAGTTTAATGGAATGACACAGAACCGGAATATCTATATAACTATCTGTCTATATATGTAAATAAATTAAATAATATACTAAATGCATACACACATACATATACATAAATACCTACCTATGTACCTACTTGTTGTGTATTAAAAACTATCTGTTACAGTTTTGATGATACCTACAAAAGAGTGTTTTCTTTTTATCTTCTTTTTATGGATTTTTATATTAGTCTTTCTGTACAGATTTTAGAATAGATACTTGGACTGGGAGGAATCAGTAGTTCAGTTAACTTTACTAATGCAATAAAAAACATGGCGGTTTTGCGATTATAAAACGTTTTGAAACCTACAATATAAAGCAACCAACTAAAATAAACATAGGTTCGAAAGTGGAATCTGTCTGTACATGATAAATTAATCACAAAATCGCTATTTTTCTAAATGAAATTGAATTATGATAGCAACAAAAGTTACATAATTGCCATTACATAATTATTATTATTATTATTATTATAATTGCCCTGGAGAAAGTCTAGTTAAAATACGCAGTCCCAAGTAAGCAGGGAACGTGTGGCATCACCCATCACGAGTGCTCAACGCGAAGGACCTCCGTTGCGCCACGGCTCACAGCCTGACGCCTCACGACTCTAACTAACGCGCTGGGGATGACACAGATCACAATTCACAACCGAACACGACACTGCACATTCAATAGTAATCATTACCCACTGTGTATGTTGACATACCGTTCGATTCGCATCGAGGACATTAGATTCGATTTATATTATTTCAATTAAATGATACGGCTTTAGTCACCCAGTCACACTCTGCGCCCCTATATTTCTATGATTTAATTACAACTAAACATACTCCTAACTAATATTATAAATTCGAAAGTGAGTTTATTTATTTGTTTGTTGAACTTTCACACCTTAACAACTCAACCAATCATTTATTAATCAACCATAAATTTTGCAGAGTATAATTATGTTGTCAATGGCACGAAAGTACGTCGACGTCCTTTTATTTTTAATTTTCCCGTTATTTTCTAAAAAAAATAATAAACGGCAAACTGGTAGAACAATTGGCTTTCATAAATAACTTACACAAAAAAGTCACTATAGTTGGTTCCCCAACCAAATAACGGGAAAATTCAAATTAATGTCTGTATGTTTGTCCTCTATGCATCCTAAACCGCTGATTCACTTGCGATAAAATCTTTGTGGGCTTTTCTGCATATCGCAAAGCTTACTGGTATAAAGAGTTCCGGAGGGAATTCCGAAATTCTCGCGGGTAATATCGCGAAGCACAACAGTTAATAACAAATATCCTCCCGTGACAGTGAAATCAGAATTTTAAGAAAATCACACATACCTACTCACTTCTTAATAAGTCCCCGAGAATAGCTGGAGGAAGGTAGATAGGCCATGTAGGTACAGGACGTTGTGTATGTAGAAGATGAACCGTGGACTTAGGATCTGGCGAAAATTGCTGGGTTCAGCTGAATAATATAGCGTAGGGGTCGGTCATCGTGGTTGTCGTGAAGATTTTTGTCCCGGAATTCTCGTGGGAACACCGAAACTAACGCAGTTAAACCACGGGGAAAAGCTAGTTATTAAATAAAAAATAAAATTGTAGTAACCCGTGTCGGCAATTAAAACTTAATGTTATTACCATATTATTATTCTCAAGTGTTGAGAGTGGTTTAGTAGCTGAAGTTTTTTCCAGTAGAAATAGTAAGTGTATAAGCGAGCAAAACTTTGTTTATAGTTTGTACCTGATTAAGCTTTAGTTCAGCGGTTTATGATTTAAAATACAAGGATGGTATTCTCGTAAACTATTGTTTTTTGTATCGCGTATGTTGTATATTGCATATTAAGAATATATTATTGTATATAGGTAGGTACTAACTGTGCTTGCGGTTTCAGCCGTGAAAGTTTCTGGATTCCCGCAGAGACTCTTAATTTTCTTCAATAAAAACCTTGTCCTGCCAATAATGATCACAACAAAACAATTATTGAAATCGGTGGAGTAATTTTCGAGTTAGTGTCAAAAACTCAAAACTAGCTATTGTTGTTAGTTTCGGATTCCCTGCGGCAATTTCGAAATAAAAGTACCCTAATAAAAATATTCTTTTCTGTACTCCTGATAGCGTACCTATGTACCTATATTATGTAAAATTTCAAAGGTAAGAGACGATAGACAGGCAGAGTGTGGATAATTCTGTAAACATTGTTTTAATTTAATTACTATGCTTTAACAAATTTGATAATCGTAATAGACTCAACGAAACGTATATCTAGATTCTAAATTATGTGATAATGTATGCGATTTAGCAAGGATTCACGGATGCGGCGGTCGTCGTGGCTCCCAGAGCAGATGCACGAAATGAAACTCGAACCTTACTCGAACAGTCGATGGATCACGCGGGCGACGCTCTTGCATTACTTCTGATATCACGCTCTCGAGTTCAAACTTTCCTATATAAACACGAGCTATTCCAATTCAATGTATTCCAATTCTGAATCTACATAAAGTAGCAAGCTCATCCTGTGAAGTGTGGTCAGAAAATTAAATCTTATTAATAAGTTTATGAAAAATAAAACACAAAATCAGCAATGCTTATAGTGAGTATTTATACGTATATTCGTTTGTTTTGTGAACATTTTCATGCAAATGCATAAGGTTTTTTTTTAAACTTGTCGTTTTCAGTGGACTTTGTGGATGTGCGCTTTGGCGTGGGCGACGATCAATTGCGAGCCTCCTGTAAACAGCTACCTACCTCCAGATAATGGTGCGAGTACTGTAAGCAGGCCTTCGGCTCAGTATGGTTCACCAGGATCTGGTAACGGCAGTCCCGGCACCGATAGTGGTCTACGAGGGTCAAGTAATCAAAACCAGCCCCAAGATTCTTACAACCAACCCGGTCAATTTGGACGGCCTGACACAGAGTACGGACCTCCTAATCAAGGTTTTGGACAGAGTCAACAGCAGGGATTTAACTCTCAAACACAACGAGGGTCCACTCAACGACAGGGAAATAAGAATGCACCCAGTACACAATATGGTGTTCCAGGACAGAGATCCGAACCCAATTCAGGATCGTTGAGAAATATTTCGCCATTTGGTAACAGAGATAGCAGTAATAAACAAAACCTTAATAATAGGATATCTGGTGGTTCAATTAATGATCAGAGACCTCAGACTTCTTACGGTCCCCCACCCAGTGGACCGTTTCAACCCACAGATAGAAGCACAGGGTTTAGAGGTCAATCACCTAATCAACACACAGGATCTTTGAGAGCACCTGAAACATCCTATGGAGCACCTGAAGCTGATGGTTCTCAGAATGGTTTCAATGGCGGACAATTTTCAGGTGGTACTCCTTCAAATTCGTACGGCACACCTGGTTTTGGCGGAAGTGGAAAAGGTTTCAGTAACAGCGGATCTCAAGGAGGAGACAACAGCGAATCCGATGTAATCAAAACATGTTATTTCTACTACTCTCTTTGCTTAAACTGATTCATAATTATTTATTTCAACATAATAAAAGCTGAGTGAATCGTTAAGCTCACGCGTCTTATAAACTAATTGTATTTACATTATTTTATATACTTACACATATTTAAAAAAAAAGATCATGCCTGAAAATGTTTATTTGTTTAATTTCCAGGAACTATCTAAATACGAGTTTAGCTATGATGTGGACGACACCCAGACAGGTACTAAATTTGGTCATTCAGAGCAACGTGATGGTGACGTCGCTACCGGACAGTATAACGTAGTTCTGCCTGATGGCAGGAAGCAGGTGGTCGAGTATGAGGCTGGACTGCAGGGATACAAGCCTCAGATACGATACGAGGGTTCGTTGATTATCTTCGTTGGGATGTGTTCATCGGAAAGAAAAAAACTTTTTTTTTTCGACTACCTACACGAAATTCCTCCAGAAGATTATACGAAATCTCTATAGTACCCATATTAATTAATCCAATAATAATTTAACGAAATTTTATTATTTACAGGTGGAGTCAATGCAGGTGATGGGAGTGGAGGTAATGACGCAGGATTTGGTAAATAATTTTTGTCCAATTAGTATTAACTTGTCTAGATAGATAGATAGATAGATAGATATTTTATTCTCTCTTTAAAAGTTAGTGATATTAGCTAATAGTTAACCTATACAGATGGTGTATTAACTTTTTTCATAGTTTACTTACTAAAAAAGCGAAAGTTAATCCTTATAATAAAAGCTATTTTAGAGATTACCCGGAACAAACAGGTAGACAGACAGACAGAACAATTTTAAAAATTGATTTTTTGATGTTAGTACCGTATGTATTAAGTGAAAAGCTGTTCATTTGAAATTACAAACAGACACTTCAATTTTATTTATGTCTAGATGTCTAGATATTATTTGTAGCGATTTTATGTATTATCCAGGTTTTGGTGCTGGTCAGAACGGGGGTAACGGATATCCAAGAGGCGGTCCTGGGATCTCAGGAACTAATAATCCTGGATATCAACAAAGAGAACAAGAAAATAAACAGACCATCGGTTCTGGAGGATTTCAGAGACAAAATGATTTTGGCTCAGATGCGATTCAAGATCAATCTTCGCAACTAACAAACCAACAGGGTGGCTCGCCAGGATACCCGAGAGGGGGATCTAGTAATGGCAAAGGAGGTTTAAAATCAGGAGGTTTATCTGCTAATGGCTTTTCCGAACAAAACGGGTTCGGTGGTCAATCGGGGGGCTATTCATCAGGAGGGCCACAAAGAAACGGTAACGGCAATGGTTATTCACAAGGAAGACAACAAGATTTCTCCAGTGGTCAAGCACAATCAATCAGTGAGGGACCAGGAAGTGGTTACCAAAATGGTGGCCAAGGGCGCGAAGAAGGATACCCGAGGGGAGGTCCTATAAATAATGGCAGAGGTTTCTCAAATAGACGTCCACAAAGTGGGAGAAACGGTGAAAATTTACCTAACCAACAGGGTGGTAAAGGAGGTATCAGAGCACGTGACCAAGAAGGTTATCCTTCCGGTGGGCCAAGTGGTCTTCGTGGCTCCGGATACTAATCTAGTATAATTTTCGGCAACAAATATATAAAATGACAAAGGATTTGTGAATCAGCTTTCTGTAATGTATCGACATTGTGACTTCGTACTTAAGAAAATGTAAATAAATATAATAAATGTACAATAAATCAACTTTTTATTCTTTAGCTATGTAGGTAACTAATGCTATTTCTAGTAGTGATAATTAATATAGCCTAAAAATCAATGAGTACCTAATGTTAATTTAACCAAAATTTTTATGAGTTTATTACAAGCTACAAAAAATTGAATTTTCAACAGAATAGAAACAAAACATGGCCGTAGCCTCAGGTGGATACGCGACAGAAGATGCTTTATTACGCGGTATAAACACGTCTTATAAGTGATAAGCACCTAACAAAACTTTCGTTAATCTCTCACGAAGCAAAAAAGTCTCAAAGTCACGTCATTCCTACTTTTTAATAAGCCATATCATTTAATTATATTTACAATTTTTAGCTCCATAGTTTTTTCATACTGAAACGAAATCGAAAAGTTAATGGTTATTTTTATTTTTATAAAAGTGCTAATTCCTATTCATGGAATAAAAAATATATTTTTTATCAACCATCTTTATTAGACTATATTATTAGTATATGGACGTAATTTACAAATTTCAAAAATAAATTGTTATAAAAGCTATAAGCTAATGCCGTTGTGGCATCTATCACAATCTTAGTGAATGTTTCATTATTTGGAATATGATGCATATTATTGCGTTCATTAATTCTATAAATACCTAATAATTATATGTTTATGCAAATAAATGAGTCGTTTTATTTTTCAACCTCATAATAATTACCATATCTACATTATCTACTAAGGCAAATTAGTCGAAGTCATTCCTCTGTATTTTTTTTTAAACTGTACCTACCGAATTTAATTTTTTTCAATAAATAAAATTTTTGCCGAACTTTGACTCTAGCACCTGTATTTTGTTTTATTTTTTATATTCTAAGTGGTTTTTTTGGTCTGAGTAATTTTTTATAAAAAAAAAAATATCTAAACGTGGCAGGAAAAAACTTTTTCCTAGTAGGTATTATAATACAGAAGGAAAATAAAGCATTTACGCGTGTTTGGTATTTGCATGGAATAATCGTAGCCCGCGCTTCCTTATAAAGGCTCTTGTCCACCAATCAAATTATCACTAACAACATCCCTGTTATGAATAACATCGGTAGTGACTTATGGATTGCCGCGGCTTGACCTGAAACAAAAAATAACAAAGTTGTTTTTAAAAGTCATCGTAACACTAAAAGGAGTGAATAAATTTGATACCAAATGTTCCTACTTTAATATAATAATACCCTTTTTAGGGGGAGTTTATATAATGTAGAAAAAAAGGTTTTTCGTGGGACAAGGCATTTTTTATCTAATTGATCCAACATCTCAAAGTGATAAGCTTTCTTTCTTAATTAGATATTATTATAGAAAGAAAAACATAACATTCTACGAGATAGTCTGCAAAAAGTATGGCAGGTATATTCACTTTTCTCCCTCAAAAATAATCTTTCGATTTATATACATACCTTCTTTATCATCTTTGTCGTCCGGTAGTGGAGAGGGTGTGGTTAGGGCGACCAAATCAGTGTCAGTGCTCACAGTAGGTATAAAACCAAAACCGCTTGGTTTAATAGGTGGTTTCACCGGTATGATGACGGAGGTTTTGTCTAGATCCTTCACCCATTGAGGACGTTTGGCGACGTACCTACTAGCGACATGCACGGCCTCCTTTTGGTAAAGAGGTGCAATCGTGGCTTGACACTGCAGATGAGAAACGAGCAATTTGTTTTATATCTCATGATAAGTCATCACTGTAAGTTGACAGTTTACACATTGCTGGTACAGTGGTTAGTGGAACTGATTGCATTGCCAGGTGTAACGGGTTTGATCCCCGCATCAGGATAAATATTTATGTGGTGAACAGTTGTGTTTACCCTAAGTCTGGTTGTTTAATATGTATTGTATAAAACCTTTTGTCTTCCCGAATACACAAATAAATAAATAAATAAATGTATCATATGTATGTATTTACACAGAAAGAAGTAGGAATTTGAAAAAAAAAATGAAAAAGCGTTTATTGATCAAAAAATTAAATTGTACAATAATGGGGATGTGGACTACTTTTGAAAATCAAAATTCTAATTAGTCCATCAGTTAGAAAATAAAAAAAAAACAATAGACACGTATTTTTTGCTTTTTTAAATAAATTAAAATATATAGAGATAAAGCGCATTAAAGTTTAGGGTGAGGGGGTCGTGACGTCACTAACCGCTAAAACCGCCATACAAACTGTCAGAATAGTGACGACACGCGAAATTTTAACTCAATATATCGCCGTTATTTTTTGATTACGTAAAAAAGAAAAAATACGTGTCCAATATTTTTTAATAATCTAAAAGACGGACTAAAAAATAAAAATTAGTCAACATGCCTATTGAGCACTAGTCCTTAAACTAGGATTCCCTGTGTTATAGGGACCAGTAGTAGGTAAGTACTACTATATTGCAAGTTTGAGGCCCGTATTCCAGAAGGTGACTCAGATCACGTTTTACTTGAGATTAGGTTTAAGCTCAAATCATAACTTAAGCCTACATCTTATTATAGAATGCGTTTTAAGTTCTAATTACTTGAAACTAGTCTTGAGTAGGGATTCTGAACTCTGATTGGTTCTAATCAGTTGAAACTAGTCTTGAGTAGAGATTTTGAGCTCTGATTGGTTGAGTGGTCTTGACATGACAGACATAAACAAAGATCAAATCTTTGCTTGAGTATAGATTAGTACTCAAGCGTCGTTCTAGAATAAGGAAATAACTCAGCTGATTGTTGATTGATGAATCTCGTTTCAAGTGAGGTTCTAAATTTAAAGCTTTACTTGAAATTAGTTTTAAAACCTTTTGGAATACGGACCTGAGATCAGGTGGTTGTGATAATTATTATTATTACTCTTAAATTTCTGTAATATTTATGGATAACAACTTCTTAAAAACCAAACTGCCGCACTCAGAGACGTTTATTAACTTAAGGTTAGTTGACATTTAACTAAAAAAAAAACAAATAACTTTAATTAACAAAATTATTTAATTAACGTCTCTCAATAGTGAATACGTCAATTTTGTTTTTAAAATATTTACTCAAAATTAAGTAGGCACCTTATCATTAAAACGATTCTGAGTGCGGCCATTATTCTTTGATGTATACATACTAAATTGGCGTAGTAGTCAGGTTCACTTACCACTAACTACATCAACGTCAACAACAGTGCTGCTGATTGTTAGTACTTAAACGTTTTCGGTTTGGTACTCGTAGGTAAGAATATGGACTCACTTTAAGTTTCATCTGGCCATGTACAAAATGGCTGGCGTCGACGATGAACTTCAGCTGCAGGACAGTTTGCGTCTCCAATGAGTGGTCCACTGACACCCTGTACCATGGACCCTGGAGGTACTCATCGGGGGCTGGGTGCTCGTTGATGAACCATTGCAGCTGGGATTCAGGGTCTGAAGGCGGCGATGTACAGTTCACCACCAGTCTATCACCGATTTTGTATTGGAGTTTTTGCCCTGATAAGTTTGGCGGTTTATCTGGAACAACTTTTGGATAGAAAACTATAATACTAAACTATTTTTTCTATAATACATAAGAGGAAACTCAATTTAAGTCTTCTCAAGTTAGAGATCTGTTTCAATCTATACATATTATTATAAGAGCTTACGCCCAGCAGAAACCGCTAAGCTAATCGCTGAATTTTGAGTGTACAATAGAATATAGGTTTATTTGGTACCAAAAAGTTTTATTTTCCAACTTATTTATACTTATAGGATTTGAATATTAAGTCTTTTGTTCAACCTTACCCTCTGTATATTGATGAAAAAAGAAACGTGTAGAAAGGGTCAATAGTGAAATGAATAAAAAAGATTAGCAAAATATCAGAAACTCGAAATGCCAGATGCCGGGAGCTCAGAACGACAAACTCTAAAAATACCAGGCTCAAAATGTCAAAAACTCAATATGTTCAATTCATTTACTTAGTTGAAAGCGTTTCGTTATAATTAATAAAATTGACCCCCTTTTATAGCAAACTTTTATGAAACATTGTCATTGGAAAAAATATTGCGATACCCAATGACATTCTACATCATTGGCGAATTGGCGATACCTAAATCAAGATTGACGCATAATTTAAAGAGGAAGAAGAAGAAAGTGTAAGATTATTATTATAGGTATTTAAACTTTACACTTAGTGGATCTTTTTCATAAACTTTTTGAAAGCATGCAATGTGCAAGCTGCAAGTCAACTTACGATAGACCAGAATATTTTTGTCGTCGTGCGCCGTGGTGAAGCTGGGGGCTTCCCCCGTGACCTCGCAGCGGTAGAGACCCGTCGAGTTGCGCGTCATGTGCTGCAGGGTCACGAGGTTGCTGGACGATCGGGGCAGCTGGAGGTCGATACGTGTTTCAAATTTGGAGTATTCTAACTACTATTAAGTTTGTTTTTAACGTTTTCACGGCTCAAATACTTAACTGACTATCATGAAATTTCAGGCACAGAAAAAGACTTGGTTAGTTTTTATCTCGGAATTATTACGGGAATTAACGCTGGTGCAACCGCGGGGAACAGCTACTGGTAGTATAAATGCGAATGTGAGTTTGTTTTTTACGCTTTCACGCCTCTACTATACAACCGATCATCGTGAAAATTTTGCATACACGTTGTCAGGGGTACAAAAAAGGAAATGGGGTACTTTTTATCTCGAAAACCACACGGGGCCGCGGGGAACAGCTAGTAATAGTAACTATAACAATTTTAGTGATCGTTTGTCTTCATATTCATATCGTGAGATAACACAGAACATAAAATAACTGAGGGACATCAAGTTAGTTTAGTATGAAACCAGTGTCGCCGGGTTATTTTTGCACACAAAACTATTCATCACGGACTAAACCATTCAGTAACGCATTAAACGTTTTTTGGTTACGTTTTTACTTAGTCACTATTTTCAAAATTCACAGTATTTGGAATATTGTGGAAAATATACTCGGGATACTAGCAAAAGAAGCTTTGGGCAAGTGAGAGCATTTGGTCTAGCTTCCTTTGCAACCGTGGTGCGCCTGCCCCGTCTACATGTCCTCTCTAGTTGATTTATTTTCTCTGTGTCAGATAACTCACGTCGACATTGACACCGCGCGTTGGGAACACCCTCGCCGGGGTGGCGTCGCGCGGTACGAAGCGGTAGAACTCGCGCCCGTCCTTGTACCACTTGATGGAGCGCAGCTGGTCACCCTCCATGTCGTACTGGCAGCTGAGCAGGGCCTCGTCACCCAACGCCACATACGCAGGTATCCGCATCTCCACTATACGGACGCTTATCACCAGCTCTGAAGAAAAAAAAAGCTACTGTAGAGTAAGGAAAACATTAAGGAAACCATAACATGCTGGTAAGACACTTTCCAGTGATCACTTTTAATTTGAAAATCTGTCGCCAAACACTTTACAGCGTGTTCCGGCAGCCTCAATTGAAGCCATTTCCCATTCCAGGCCATATAGGTTCCCATCTCATTCTAGCTGTGTTAACAATCTTCGACCACAGTCGATCAAACGCCTAGACTGTCCACAATAAAAAAAATGTTTCGGAGCTTCGACTTTAACTCCAATAAATCTGAATTTCCGATTGATGTTACACCTTCGGTTCTGAATTCGGCTGCGACACTTTGAAACGGAGGTTTATGCATGTCACACAGAAACCCCCCATACCACGTGCTTTCTGTCATCGATTACTCTTTCATTTCATAATAAGAAAAATATTGCTTAAATTCTTCAATTAATCAATTAATTATTAATTGAAAACATACCTTTATTCACTAACAATAACAACATTAACACAACACTCCCACGCATTTTTGTCCAGCGTGTTAACCTACTCGAATCCACACTAATGATTATAAACACTTAAACGAAAACCGTCCGCATTTCACTTCAGCTCACATGCTTAATCAATTTGTAAAACAAAACATTTCACGGTAAATTCGACTTCAATTGTGTACCTACACAATTGATTGATAAATTGTATTGAGTTGATTTCCAAATCCACCGAATGCGCGGGCATTAAAATAGACGAGCGAAATTCCGGAGAAGATTCTAAATTTAAATCTTGTCGCTACTGTCCAACGCATGCGCAATGTGTGCAAAGCTGGTAGGTAGAGACATTTCAAATTTCCAGCAGTTTTTTTCCACAGTCCACTTATCAAAGTACAAAGTATATACTCACTAACAAGCGAGCAAATGTTGAAAAGTCGCATGATATCAAACAATTTTTGCGCCGCCCTTAGCAATTAATGCGTGTAGAATTTTTGTCTTGTATAGGCAGTTCGCATGAACGAATAAGGGGTCATTTAATTGGAATTACAAAAAATAAAATAAAAATTTAGTAACCCCATTTTAAAGTTAATTCGAGATTGGAGGTGGGTATATAGTAAGTCCATGCCATATAGACAGGACTTAGGTCTTAGCCATGAGTCATCGCAAATACTATCGGATCCATTAGGTACTCCAATACTTAATTGAATGAAATATAATTTAAAAAAATTAATAGTTAAATAATGAAAGGTTCAAAGTCTTTTCTTGTATAATTTGCCTATAGTTACTGGGAGCGTCTGTTACCTTGGGGAAGAAATAAAACTTCTTCGACGTTGTGATTCATATGACGATAACTAAAAATAAATATTATAATAATAATGTCTGTTACGCTTACGTAATCAAACACATCCAACATATTATATTTCTCTATGTCAATTGTCTAATGAAGAAGTTTTAATTTAAAAATCTTTACTATTAGATAATAAAGGAAAGTTAAGTTTTAGTTTTTTAGTTAGTTGTTATTAGTAGAGTAAACAGCAAATCGCAGTCTTTAAATAAAATATAGGTACCAATTTATGAACTAGGCACGTTAATTTAGTAAAAATTAAGTAAACGGCCAACCCGTCACACGTGGGTACGTAATTATGGCATTGCATAAAATTTTTATTTTTTTTTTTAACATTATTTACCAAAAAAAAATTAATCACGATAATCAATACCTAACAAGCAGGTTTATGCGTTTAAAAAACTTTAAAATTTGTAACAATTTTTAATTTGTTTGGTAAAAGCCTCGTCAGCTTTTTTCCACCATATTCCTGAACTTTTAATTTACTTTTAAAATTATATCTACCTTCTCATACTCATAAGTATACCTAGGTACCTATATGACTAAGCTACAAACTGGTTAGGCTTTTTCAATATCATTTATTTTCTCAAAGCATTTGTAAAACGGTTGTCTTCCTTTTTCACAGTTCCCATCAAACAATCGGAAGGTATTTGTCAAAACCTATTTTATCTGACGAATTAACAAGCTAGACTATATTTACTTGCGATGTACCTATAGGTATAGTTGACAAAACGGGCTAGCAAGGGCTACATTAAGGCCGTATGCATCTACTTATACCGTTGTCTACCTACCTAGTTTTAGAAAAGTTTTCCCGCGAGCGACAAAATTTTCGTGTCGCGTTATCGAGTCGTAGAGTTGTAAGTTGTAACAGCGTAGCGGCCTCTATTGGAACTCGATTGAAATGTGTTCTATGCTACCGCTGCTCGAACTAACAAGCATTTATGATGGGTAGGTACCTACCTACTACGATTATATATTAACTACTAGCCGTGCCCCGCGGTTTCACCCACGTGAGTTTCGGAATTCCCAAAGGAACATTTTTTTTAATAAAAGTAGCCTAAGATTCTCCTTATAACATCAGCTATCTGTCAGTGATAGTCCCGTTAAAATCGGTCCAGCGGTTTCAGAGATTAGCCGGAACAAATAGACAGACAGACAGAGAAAAATAAAAAATATAGATTTTTTTATGTACCTACCTAAGTACCGTGTATATTTTCATGTGTAAGTAGTGAAAAGCTGTTAATTTGGAATCACAAACAGACACTTAAAATTTTATTTATATTCATAGATGTATAGATGAAAGAATTTGATCAGATTATTACAAAGATTGGCCAATAATAAATTATTTATTCAAAAACGGCTTATTAAAAAAACATCTAGTTTTCAAAATTCGAATCACATTTTTTTACTTAATTTAATACGATGCTATACCTATTTATGAATTTATTTAAATACTTTATGATTTATCTCCGCTAAAATCTGAAACTGAAAGCGGTATATTTTCGTTTTTTGATAGACTCAACATGAATCGCTAGATGTCTCTACCATGCGCACAAATTGTAGAGTCAATAAGAGAGACATTGAATGATTTGAATTACCTATTGAATTAAATATTAGGTCCAGACGACAATTGATCGGAATAGACTTTATTATGATCACTACGGCAGTGGACAATGCCGTATTCATAACAGCAATAATTATAGAAAGTAGGCTCCACTGTAATGAAATGGTGTTGTCTGCTCAAGTAAAGAAAAGTACGAAACATCACTTTAACTAAAACCCCTTATAATTTCATCTTATATTCTAATTTAAAGTCAAAATATATCTATCAAATTTCTTTCACCAATACCATACAAATATTTGATCATTGGACAAAGATATTCGATAAAAGTGATTGACCCCTTTGCAAGTATACATCTGTATATATGTGTATGTAGGTACATGTTAACATCTGGACATAGCTCGTAGATATGCACATATTATTAGATATACATAGGGACATAGGTACCTAGTCTTTGATAGCAATATGCAAATTTTTCCATGGGTTTATTCTATCGATAAAATTAAACTGCACTTTCATTACGGAGCGTGTCACAGGCAGACAATTTGAGCGTTCGTTCAACCCTCGTTGAATATGCACGTTTGCAGCGTTGTATAGTTCGAAAAATAAAACTAAGAAGCATCTATAAAATCAGAAAACATGTTTACCCTACGGTTATGTCGATATACTTGTAAAACAAATTGGAAATAAGGCTTTATGTGTATGCTATTAGACTGTGACTTCACACAAAACCTATAATAAAAAGGAAAAATTACTAAAATTATAATAAAGAGGAAAAGTTTGTGTGTTTGTGGTGGGTTTACCTACTCTGCAACGACTGAATGGATTCTATGAATTCTTCTACTAATATAAAGCTACAGTATCTTTAGTGAACACACTATGTACCTAATTCAAACGAGACACATTTTAGCTTTCAATAGTACGTGCTTTTATGTATTTATCCAATAAAAATATACATAAAGAGAAAATATGAATGATTAATTACCGAGAAAACAACTGTCGATATCGGCGCATTACATCGGTGAAAATATACAACGGCAAGATAAGTTGAATTATCTTTGGTTGGAATACGTCGTCGCGTCTTTTTCTTGCGCGATCGGTTTTCACGAATAACAAAGTTATAGGTAGGTATATTACAATAAGTAGAAAGTTAATTAATTTTCTAAATACATATTATATTTGCGACTAGAATCGAATACTGAATACTGAACACCCGATTCTTAATGATGAACAACGTTATAATTACCTATAATACTTAAATTCATTTAATAAGACTTTGTTTTATAATGTTTTTGTAATATTAGCAATAATTGTAATTATTCACCTAGATTTAGTTAGGTTACTTACTGAAATCCGATTTCTATTATTTAGTATGTTTAAGATAGGTAATAATAGTACAAAGAAAGTTTCCGCTATAGTTGATCCGGATTTTCTCTTGTCATAAGATATTTAAAACAGCTTAAAACTTCGGTTAAAACCTCCAATTATTATTTATTATAGGTACCTTACTTATTTAGTGCCTATATGTACTTATATGTATAAGCCGCTTACCTATCTACAGTTCACGGTAGCAATTATTGTGTAGCTAATTAGCTATAAGCAACTGGTAAGTGAGTATTTAGTTTGTGCAGAGGTCTAAAGTGCCTAAACTAATTGGCATAATACGTAATAATAATTTATTAATTACAAGCTGTTCCCCGCGGTTTCACTCGCGTTAATATCTAAGATCCCGTGGGAATTCCCGGATAAAAAGTACCCTATGTGTTGTTATGATACGTATATTTATATAAGATATATTAATGTAAAATTTTATTAAAATCCATCGGGTAATTTTTGCGTGAAAGTGTAACAAACGTCCATACGTCCATACATATATTATAGGTACAAACTTTCGCGTTTATAGGTAAAAGGATTGTTAAAGATTATGTTATGTTTATTTTATTTATAGTTATGTTTTTTACTGTAATAGTTGTGCAATATATATAGGTACTTATATCAAATTTCATTCAGGTCGTTTCAGTGTAGTTTTACCTTACACTTATAAACGATCCGAAAAACAATAATAAATCTATACTATAATAATAGAGTAGAATCCGAGATTCTATACATTGAATATTTTTTACAAAAACTGACAGGGGACGATAAACGAAGAGTAACCAACCACAAAAAAAGGGTTATTAAAAGTCTTTTCTGTTTGTCTGTCTGTCTGTTCGCAATAATCTCCGAATCTACTGAACGGATTGTCATGCGGTTTTCACAGGTAGATTAAGCTTAGCCTGGAGCTACATATAGGCTTTGTTTCATTGAAATCGAATGTCGGGAAAAAAGTTGTTGTAAAAAAACCTTTCGCGCGGGTGCCGAAAACCGCGGGGCACAGCTAGTAAATAAATAAAAGCACATACAAAGACAAATATCCCAAAAAGTATCGAAATTAAAATTATGCTAAGTACCTATGTTTCTTTTTAATATTTCCAATATATGTACATATTTGTACAGACAGCCTCAGCCCACCCTAAGTCTTCATCTTTACTATTAGGTAGGTATAATGTAATGTATTGATTCAATTAAATATTCCTAGAGCCCAATTATTGTGTATAGGTATTACTTTCACACAAAGCTCTTACATTTAATTAGTAAAGGATTTAAATGTAGGTAAACAAATATCACTTTGGCAGATTTCAGAACTGCCACTTCCTTGTTTGTTTACAAAATATGGCTATGGAAACCCTTCAGATCGAAAATGACCACTTTCCTAAAATGTCCACTTTCCTAAAACGTCCACTCATGTAGGTATAGGTATTTTAATTGTATCCGTGGTTTATAAATTATTTCGAATAGTAGCATATTGCTGACCATTATTATTATATTATTATTTCCACAGGAGAACAATTTAAAACTCTCAAATTTATTTAATTCTGTATAAATCGATGTAGGTAATATAATGGTAATATAATGGTAGGTATTATAATGCCCACCATCTTTCTTTATTCGCGTGTGAATGGCGCTATATCGAATTAAATTAATCGAAACAAAACCGTAAAATGTAAACTTGGCTTGACACGCTGCCGCGTGTCTAGATACGTAAATTACCTTTTTGATCTTAGGTTCCTTTAAGTCGAACGCTATCCAAATACGACATAATAGAAATAAAGTTAAAATGATTAGCGCAATACGAAATGTGTTTAACGTTATACGTTTTGGTTGTGGTTTGGTTTTGGTGAATTAGTTTCAAAATAGTGGGATCGGCCTCCTGTAAAAGACCGTAAGACGAAACGTCCGTTCGTTATACGTACGCGAATGTCTAATATTTTAATATTCATTCAGAGTCCGAACGCTAATTAAGCGGGGTTCGAAGGGATAGCCGGTCCTTTTGTAGGTATCGTTCCACTTTGTGATTAGTTTAGTTGAATAAACGAGATAGTTTCAAAATGATTGTAGCACGTTGTCACCTTCTGTCGCCAACCCACCGTGCAAGGTTCACAACATTGGTTAACAAGGATATAGTAGCCAAGTATGTAGAAACATAAAATAATATTATAAGCAAAGTTATATAGTTGGCAAGGGGGTGTCACGCTGAAAGAGTATAAAAGTGTCACGATTGCGAATAACTTTTGCTTAGGGTTTGTTTTTCAAGTCAATATGTCGAAGGTCATAGGGCCCTAAATGCATTTAGTATGATAGTTTTGTTATTCTTAAAAATCTTTTATTAATACCATTTTCTGAATAGAAATAAAATTTTTACCTAACCGGCCTAAACATTAACTTTCTCTTTTCGGTACAAAGAAGGATTTAATTTTGGTTGCAAAAGTGATGATAAAAAAATAACAATATTATACATTATTATATTTGTCAGTGATACTTTAAGGTGCTCACTGCTTAGTGCTTGGTTCCCCTGTTCCGCCTAACCAAGTATAGTGACCCTCTCCGATAGACGCATGTCCCCCGTAACTATCAGCCCCCTATACAGAATTGAACGCAACGCTATCACCACATGCACCGGCACGATCGATATCATACGATTACAGCCAGCAATCGTTTAATATTGTATACTGACATGTGACAAATTTTCTAAACTTCCATGTACGCTAGAATTTTGACATTATTTCACGTAGATAGAGGGCTATTAAAAGTAATACAAACTGTTCCTCCCGCGGTGTTAACTTTTATATCTCCATAGTGGTAGAATTTCTAAAAATCCTTCTTTGTTGCTTGTCTATAGCAGAAATACCTATAGCAAAAAGCGATAAAAAAAAACCAACTTCGAAACACAAACAAAAAGAAGAAAAATTAACCGAAAGCTAAATTCAAACTTTTCATTTTAATTTTCGAATTTCTGTCCTAAAAGAACAAAAGAAAAAAACATTTTTAAGTAGAGTTACAAAGTAGGTACCTACCATAAGTGTCCTATTTCAGGATTTAAAGAAAGTTTAGATATTTTATCAACAACTATATTACCGTTCTCGCCGCGATTTAACCCACGGCGTTTGATCTTTGACCATATGGGTTGAATCAACGATCCTCCTTGGGTTGAATTTACCAAAACCCTGAAATGCAGGGTTGTCTATTGTTAAAAAAATAACCCAAACACCAACCAATTTCTAGAACTGTTGAAAACTAACTGTATCTCCATACAAACTTTCCCCCCTTAGGAATTGGATTTTCGAAAACTTTTTTGTTGTGTCGTGTTGACGAATCAGATATCATAAACTATTAATCCTGCACGGTTTCACCCGCGATAATTTCGGAGTTCCCGCGGAACTGTTCCATGGATAATTTTCAACCCCTATATTATCTATCTATACATATAAAATGCTTTGTCCTTAATGACTGATTGACGGATCAACCCACAGCCTTAACCGCTGATCGTGGAGTCCTGAAATTTGGAGGGTGTGTACTTTGTATGACGTATAGGCATCCGATAAGAAAGGATTTTCCGAAATTCTATCTCTAAAGGGGGTGAAAAAAGGGGACAAAGTTTGTATGAAACAACGTGTTTTCTTGGAAGAAATTTGATAGTTTTAACCTCTTCGATGTCTGATTTCGACTACCACGCGGACGAAGACACGGGCAAAAGCTAGTGTATAGATAAATAATATAATATGTACTATACTCAGATATGTAATTTTATACATAAGTAAGTACTTTTATTCATTTTACTTGTATTATAAAAATTAACCTACGTAGTATAATATAATATCTATAGTATTTGAATTCTAATAAAACCACATTACAAAATGATCGATCGAAATTATAAAGGAATTGAATAAAGAAATCTTGAAGCTCTACATCTGAAACTTTTCTATGCCTAACAAATTTGCAAATCTGAAAGGTAATTAAGTATTAAGAAAAGAAAAGTAGGTCATTTTCACGTCACGGTTCAACTAAATATCTGCTCAATTACCTAGGTATGTAATAACTAAATATCTCCTAACATTTACACGTCTAGCTTCTTTGAACTTAGCAGAATATTTATTGTATTTTAGTGTTATATTATCCTCATAAAGTATATAATATTATGTATTACGTTGAGCACCCAGCACCCGCTTCTAGTTTCTATCTTCAGCTCTCTATCACCTTAAGGTTGCCTTGAAAATATTGTCTCTATAGCAATAAGGCCGCCTTTTGCTCTGCTGTCTTTTCTTTTTATTTGTCTTAGTTTTACTATCTCCTTTGGGGCAATAAAGTATATTTGAATTTGCATTTATTATACCAGTATTATTAAACCATTACTCGCGAACATATTGTTATTTTGAAAATTAACTATGTAATAAATATTACAGCGATGGTCCGAGTATTCTTCGTTTAGTTACAAATAAGAGCTTGACCGATTTCGTTGGATATAAATCTCAATGAGAGAGGCACGTTCCTTACATAGTGTGAATGAATGATTAAACGCAGAAGATCTTAATTTGTTTTCACTTTAGCCGGGTCCCGGCTACACTGCGGTGTAGGTAGTCTTACTAAGGGAGAATTACGCCCCTCGCGGGACTCGGCGCAAGTAAATCATCATTAGAGGTCGCGGGACACGCCTTGTCTTTATAAAAGATTCAACTTAACACCGAGTAGACGGCCGAATGAGCGCTCGTTGCTGCTGAAACATGATTGTAATATTATGTTTTAAAGAAAAAGCGTCTGAAAATTTTAAGCTCGTTAGCGTTACTCGTTAATTGCTTACTAACATTAAGTGCAGGTAAATAGAGTATTTTGAAACGGTATAAGCACCAAGTTGGCGCTGATAATCGTGTTGTAGTCTGAATGAGTTCTTCGATGAAAACAATCGATGTTTATTCGATTGTATTGTTATTGTTTTATTTTAATGAATGTATCTACCTACACTACATTTTTGTATTTATATTTCTTAATGCGCTTTAGAAGTATAGGTATTTTCAGAATTTTTTTTATAATGTGGTCACGCCAGTAATTTTTTGTATGTACCTATGTATGTATTTTTTAGTACTTTTAAGAAATGCGCATTCGGGCAACATTCATCGACAAATATCTAATTGCCAGTTTGACAGTTGAAGTTTTGTTGCCGAGAGTGCGCGTTTCGGTGTGAAATTCCCCGTGCTGCGCTACGAATGCGTTCCAAACCAGTCGCAGTTAATATAACACGCCTTGTTGACAGTTGATTTAGAAATAAAAATATAGTATTTTTCGTACTTCGTACAGTTGACTGAAATATAGTAGGTACGATACTACATAGCTATAGTACGGGTGCAGGCCACCCAACTCCCCCACCCCCTGCCTCACGCACACATGCACACGCTGAGGCAGTGAACTCGCTATCTACTTAATACCTATTGTGTGTTGTTAAGTTTGTTGGGAAACTTTAAATTCGGGACATTTATGAAACTGTCGGATGGCCACGAAGTTTTGTTAATCAAAATCGTGGGGAGGCACGCGCGGGTCCGACGCCGAATGTCTAACTACAAATAGTTAGGAGTTTTGTCTCAACCACCTAGTTATCACGCGCTAGACGGCTAAAGCGAGATATTTTAAAACTAGCTGTTCCCCGCGGTTTTATCTGCGTTAAATTCAGAGTTCCCGCTAGAATTTCGGGATGAAAAGTTAGGTATACCTACTTACTCTTTGTCCTTTTCTGTGCCTACTGTTAACAACGTTTAAGGAAAATTTATTGAATGAATGGGATAAATATTATCTATTTGAGTAGCGAAGGTGCGAAAACGCAACAAACTCACATTCGCATGATTAAATTAATCGTAAACACTTTGAATTCCTTTAAAATAACATACAAATTAAAAAAAAAGCAGACCATAGAGATTTATTTAATTTCAACAGGCATCTTAAATTTTAACTTTGGACGTCACTTACTCGCATCTATACAATATGATATTTTCAAATCTATATAGTAGGCTACAGGACTTATTTAGAAACCTAAATATTCTTAATATCAAAGTACCTATCCATTAAGTACCTATCGAGAATAATAATATGTTATATGCTTATTGCTGGTATTATAGTAATTATTCATTTTAGTGTCAAATTGAGTCTAGCCCATGGTCTTGCCTACATGAAATTTATAAAACTTCATATTTTTTTGAGAATACCTTCAATAAGGTTATTGTGTTATTCTAGTGACTATCAGAGGACTAAAATATAAAAAAAAAATATATTTATAGCAAACTTGGGAAAGCCTGTGGGTTCGTGAGTTCCAAACGTTCCTTAATCTCTATTTACTCTTGTACTTAAACCTTACAAAACCCTTTCAGATGCCGAAATGAAAATGGGTAAATTTTCTATAACGTGTTATTTTATTCTCTTTTTAGATCTTAACGGATCGATGAATGAACATTGTAATAGTATGCTTATGAATTTTTCTCATCCTATCTCTTGTAAAATTTTGACTAGGATACGATATTAGTACGACACATCTATTCTACACGGAGAGAAATCAATCAGACCTAAGAGATTTCGGTCACCCTTCGTTGCCCGAAGGATATGTTGGCGACACAATATCAGTGACTAGCAGGCCCAGTGACCGAACCCGCACAGTGCAAATTACGGGAGAGTATAATGGCCAAATATGGTGCCCAACCGAACACCGGTAGCAGAAATACTGTTGACCAATCTTCGGTGGGAAATTTTTCGGTCGCGAACTCTACCAAACAAGCCCCTATTTTTCTCTCAGGGTATAACGTGATATAAATTAATATGTATAACAACGTAATCTAATATAGACAATTTTGGTTAAAAAACTATTTTCTTTGTTGTTATAGGAATAACGTTATGAATTATGATAAATTCTTGCTTAAATGAGGCTCGATACAGCGTTGTTCTATGGATTGGTCAGCGAAACTTCCCACTGACTTCCGAAGTTATTTAAAGGGAACGAAAACGATTTGTTATAATTTCTCACACAAAATAAATATTTGTCTGGATACATACCCTAATAGTTCGAAGGATATTGGTCCCTTGCTATCTCCCCTAGGAGCACTGACGGCATGGCTCATTTCCAGGCATTTCCTATTTAAATTTGTTCCCTCGATTTCCTTATCGTGGCCGGGGTCGAGGGTTGTCGACGCAAAAGACACTCGCGTGCATCGAACGAGGGGATTGCGCGATGACTCATACTGTTTGTATGACGCGTTGCAACACGAAGCTTTTGCCATGAAAGCTTTGCCTAAATCACTAAAACTATAAAAAATAATATATAGCGTGGATAGAGAAGGGCCCTCTTCAATACAGAGCTGGGAATAATGCTAATCGCTCAACGCGAAACTTTACCATACAAACGATAACTTTTTTATGTTACAGATTAAAATTCAAATAATTTTAATTTGCAATACAAAAATCTAGCCGATTTATGTCCATCAAAATAGTGCATATTTAAACAATAATTTTAAATGCTTCCAGTTTATCTTAATTTAAAATAAATACGGACCGTTATGATATTACTCGTTTAATATATCGAGCGAAATAAACGAAAACCATTGCTTGTAAATAATTACAAAACATCCATTACTGCGGTCGACCGCATTCATAATAAATTGTTTAATTGTGTTTCGTCGACTGCATGACAAACAATAAAAATAATGAGCAATATTGTTTGGACAATTCCGGATAATTTGATTGTTCGCTCTCGGACTGCGCTGGACGAAGCTTCAGTCGCCGTACCCTTCATGTGCATTATGATATGCAAGCAAACAACGCAGTCAAATAATATAACCCAATGTAACCCACTCAATGTAAATATAATGCAACCTCAATAACAAGAAATGGTGGTTTGTTAATAATAAATAGTTAAAGGGTTTGCTGCACAAATTATACAAGCTCTAAGTGATTATTAGATAATTATTATTTTCTATTTTCCCTTTATGAAGGTCACTCCCTTTACGAATCACTCAGTATTTAAATATTTGTAATAATTTTACGTATTTGAATAACTGCAGTATAATGAAGTGTTTTTCTTGATTTATTTTTCCATAATATGTAAAAGTTTCTTGGTACACTTTATTACTTTAATTTATGTAGTTGACAAATATATAATTTATTACAAAACATTTTAAAATATAATAAGTACTCCTAATTATAAAGTAGTTGAATTTAATTAACTATTATAAAATATAAAGTAGGTACATAAACGTATCAATAAATATAGTGTAATCAGTAACTCTATTTAACTTCTAGATAACTAAAATACAGGAATATTTGTTATTCTGCGTAGGTAACGTGAGGATATTCCGATTCCTATAATTATTTTGACATAATTATATAGATACGTATGTAGGTATATAACTACACCGGTTTTGCTTAGTTCCTAGTTGCATACTATAATAATATTACAAATGCGCAAATAACTATGTCAACTATGTCAACTGATCATCTTGAAATTTTGTATACTGCACGTTGTCAGAGGTTTAGAAAAAGACATATTGACTTTTGGAATCCGAAATTAAAGAGGGTGAAACCTCGGGAACCTAGTTGGCGCTATACAGGTATTTTATCCGCTAAACTTTTAGAGAATTCCTCATAACGAGGGGGCTCGTCGGACGTCGAACCGGTTAGGGTTAATCCATTCCAAGGAACAAACCCGGTGACTAATGTCAGATATATGGTATAGTTAAATGAAATGAAAACGTAATTATCACATTCTTCGATGGTGATATCATTTTAAATTCACATTGTGGCTTTATGGTAGGTACCTATTGCTTGACGAGTTGCTGTGTTAAACGTTCCGTTTCACAAAATTAAAAGTTGAATATTTTGGAAACCATTGAAATTTTTTTAGTAAATCTTTCACGATAACGCTTTTCTAAGGCTCTATTTTTGAAATATTGACACAATTTCTTATTACAAATTTCATGCAAGTACCCTATTAACCAATCAGTACAGAGGATTTAACATCTAAAAGAACAAGTTAGGAGACCACACCAAACCATACCAACGACCAAGTGTGTGTCCTCATAGTGAGAAAAAATGAGAACAATAATATATTATGTCAAGAGGCCCTCACCGAGGTTCATGAGATTAAACCAAGTGTCAAGACAAAAGAAGTGGCAGAAGTAATGTGCCCACAATAAGAATAATGGGAACATTATAAAGAGTCAGCAGTCGAAGACTCTGTGGCTGTATATACCTGTATAAGTAATCAACTCTAGAAATGTACAAATAACTACCTATAGATACCAATGGGTTAAACTTACCACATACCTATTTACTGTATAGGTATATACAGTAAATAGACGCTATTAACTTAGGTTTCTTGGTAATAAAAACTGTTTATTACGTAATAAATAATAGGGATTACTACGTAATTACTAAACTTGGAAGATGGCCTGATGGTATACTTATTGAGGAAGGTTTTAAGATAAACAGCTGGGTTCACGAACCATTTTTCCTTATCTTACAAATCTTCTATACTTTCCTATCCATAGATGTGTATCTTTGGATTAGTAGGTAGGCGTGATTACATGGGTTGATTGGGGCCAAATTTTAAAAATAAAATGGTTCATGGAATTTTCATAATTTGTACTGCATAGGTGTAAAAAATGTAGCCATAATTATTATGGTGGATACATAGGAATCGATATTTGGGATATTATTTTCAAATAAAAGAACACGCATGGGGGTTTTCTGTAATTCATCCCCTAAATAAAATAGTGAAAGGCGGTTAAAATTCAACCGGATGGAGCAATAGCAAGTACTCTATACAAGTAACTAAATTTAATAAGACAGATATTTGGCATTTGAGCATGGAAAAAATTAAATAATAGAAAATTAATATAATAATATTAGCAGAATCAAAAACATAAATTTATTTTTTCCTTCTGTTTATACGCGTGATCGCAAACCTAATGCCAAACGGAATAAAACTTTTCGCAGTTGCCTTTTAAGGGTTCCGTAGCCAAATAGCAAATTGGAACCCTTGTAATAACATCATGTCCATCAGTATGTCTGTCTGTTCGTATGACATAACTATCTAACTACCATTGCATCCTTGGAGACTATTAGTAGTACACCTACAACTACAAACCCTATGTTTTAAGTAAGACCGATATTTACCGACTTCATTTAATTAATAATATTTGTTAAGTGCTTTTCACACAATACTCACAATGACGTGTATATTACAGGTCAACAGTTTACGCATTAAGAGTCCTGTGTCCCACGCGTAAAACTCCACGGGCAATTTTTTTATAGTCTCCATTAAAACTACCTACCTAGTACCTATACCATATTCACAACAGCCCCCCTAGCCAAATTGACATTCTACAATCGTTGACGCATATAACACCAAGGAACGGAATCGTTAAGTCACGCGTGATCACGCAGAACTTTGCATGGTGGTAGGGCGCTCTCTAGTGCCCGGCTGGCTAGCCACCACCTTCAAGTTGTAAATCTGTCGCCAAGCACCCAACGGTGTGTTCCGGCAGCCCCACTTGAAAGCCAGTTCCCGTCTCCATTCCAGGTCGGCGACGCACCGCCTTCTGGTGTTGCAGATGTCTATGGACGGCGGTAATCACTTAACATCAGGTGTAATACTTGCCCGTTTACCCCCTAAGACATAAAAAAATAAAACTAGAGTTTCGATTGGACGATTTTAAGTGACCATTGCCGCGGCACTCATGACTTAACGATTCGTCACTAATTATTCTATGTGTTAATAATGATGAATGTTAATTTGACTAGTGGGGCAGCTACTTTAATTATTAATTTTTCAAAATTTGTAGCGATTAAACTAGATACCTACCTACTGAAATTTTCTTTCATTGTAAGCATGTTGTAAGTATAGATAATTTTAATATTTACATATAAACTCCAACAATTCCAACATAGATAGCACAGTTGGTGTTAACATTTTTGCAGATACATACTTTTTCTTAACTTAATTTTGAGTAATCAAAAAAACACTATATTGTATCTGCGTTTGGCTGCAGTATGTATGTTTTTTATTGTTAAAAATATTATATTTTAAGTTAAAGTTGTCATTTGTAACTACGCCGGCAACGGCAGAAAATGCTGAATCAATCTTAGAGTAACACCAACTTATATACCTACCATATTCTTGCAAATAAATAAATAAATAAATAAAGAATATACCTACAGCAGGCACCGGGCGCTCTTAAGTTATTAGCCAGCCTTATCTTTATGGTAGTATGCAGTCACATTTTATTTTGAACATTGTTAATTTCCCACGAGAGTGCCGGTAATAGGTTAGTACTAGATCATCGGGTAGGTGGAACTATGTTTTTCAATGAAACTGAGGGTCTACTTTGGTTTAACGAGTGGCGATTAAAGCTCTAAACTAAGCTTAGTTCAGTAGGTGCGAAATTATTTTTTTAATGAAACTGACTTCTTTTTGGCAATTTGCGATTAAAGTTCTAAGCGAAGCTAGTGTAATACCAAAGGTAAGGTTAAACTTTACATACCTAAAAGTAGTCTATCCCCATATTTCACTCGCGTTAATTTCGGAGTTGTCGTGGGGATTCCAGGAAAAAACATACCTTACCTGTCAAGAAGGAATACTGTTTTTAAAATTGGTTCAGAAGTTTTGGGTTTATACTTAACAAATAAATAAACACATACAGTAAATACATCAAATCTGTTCTCTTTCTATAATACTATTAGGATAGATAACGGCCACTTTGACTTTTTAATTTAACTTAAAACTTTAACAATACTTTAACAATACTGCTGCATTATGTACTTACTATCAAAAATTTGTATTTAAACTGTTTTTCCTGTCAAGTAATCTTTAAACGAGCAATTATTGTATATAAGTACATAATTATGTATATAATTTGAATCTCGGAAACGGCTCCAAGAATTAATTTAATTAAGCATTTAAGGGGTTTCGGAGGCGATTAATAGATCTAGTTAAGTATCATTTTCAGAAAATGTCGTTTTATTCGTGTTTTCAGGCAATGAAAAATGAGTGTTTGGTACTGCTTTTCTACTTAACAACAGATGTCGCTACGAGCGAAGTTCGGTCGCCCAGATATTTACTTTTTAAATGAAATGTAGTCTTTTCCTTTTGTGAATTTCCATCAGTTAAAATGAACTCGATCGCAAACGAATCACAGTAGGAACGTTATCGTTTGATGTTCGACAAAAGCGTACCCGGGGTAAGTGTTCTAAAAAATATAAGTTTCGTATTAAAAATGGTTGTAACACCTAAAGTGGTTTTATGCCTAAGATGGAGTTAGACATTCAACTCAGTGCGCTCACGATTTTTGGAGAGAGAGCACATTTCTCCCCCTACAACCTCCCAAACACACAAACTTACTTTGCCTCTTTATAATATTAGTATATACTTGGCTTTGTTCTTTACTTAAGTCACTGAGTAATGACATAATATAGATATAGGTAGATTTTAAATATTGCTCTTTATCTTGAAAAGAAGAACTGTGATCGCGATTCACTTTGAACATTATCTGTCATCGAAAGGTATTTTACTTATCACGTAAAAATAACTGTATTGTACACAAGGACACAACAATAGATTACGAAGACTACTGACCCGATTTTAATGTAACTCAGTAGGTGTGTAGATGCATATTATGAATGTCTCTGGTCTACATATTATCTCCTGTTACAACTGAGTGTTCTCGAAACAATCCCGAAATTCGTGCCTATGGGATCGCCGACATCGGACAAAGTTCAAAAAGGTAAAAATATAAGTAAGTAATTAATGTAATATTCCAGTTTTTTCAAAACGAAATAAGTTCACGCTCAAAAGCTTATGTCTATTGTTAATTTTAAATAGACATAAGCTGAACGAGACCAACGAGTTCCTAAAAGTGTGGAATAAGTAAGTACATACCAGGAATCATGATCCCCGATATTGTCATCTGGGCACGTACTTTGCTCTCGAAGGCAATTAATGATCGAGTTGGTGGTTTACGGTATTAGACATGCAATTATACAGTAAACTTGCAAAAGGTTTATTGCGGTAATTCTGTATCGATTTTTATTTCGTTACTAGCTGTTTAACCCGCGTTAATTTTGGAGTGCTCGCAGGAATTCCAGGATAATAGATAAGTACTCTATGTCCTTTTCTGTACCCCTGGCAACGAGTATACAAAATTTCATGATGATCGGTTAAGTAAGTAGTTAAGGCGTCACAGAGTAACAGACAAACAGGATTTACTCACTGGTTTTTGGAAATAGTTGAGTTCATTATAATCTTAATTAAAGATAACAATAGAAAGGCGCCGATTTCGATGCACAGGAAGTAACAAAACACAAATTAGCAAATGCATTGTGATATGCCCCTGGTGCCAAACAGCCTTTTCGACCTGTAATCTACTTACGTAATTCACCTAGGGTGTTTCACTTTTGTATTCGTAGTCCACCCAGGTAAAAGAAGACCTATGAAGATAGGTATTAAATTCTTATAAAACTAACACGTTTGAGGCATTTCAAATGTGAAGACACATTTTGTTCACGTTGAGAAATGATACAAAAATTAGATCACGTAGTTTATATTTGTTTTTTATTAACTATAATGTTGAGCTACACAACTCTCTCATAAATTATATTGTTATTTACACTTACTTAATCATATACTACACAATGTTTAACAATAAGCAACAATTTTGACTTTCAATTAGATAAATGATAGGGTGAAATACAAAAATAAAATAAAAGGCGTAGGGTGCTTGATATACCTATTATCTTCAATTTTTTATATCACTAGCTACTTGTAAAGGTATAGAGCATCCCATGCTTTTTTACACTAGCAAAGTTAATATTATTTTCAATTTTAAAAAAAATATGGTAATAAGCATTTTTGTGTTTTTATGTTTATTAAACTATGTATTTATATGTTTTTAATTTAAGGTTTTAATACAAAATGACGATTTATGCCAGTTGGATCCCAATTTTTCGTTCCATTTTTTAAATATTACCGTTGGATTCCATTTTCCTATCATTATTAAATCCTTCATTTAAATAGCGTGTAGTTCTAAAAAGAACCAGTGTATCGTCTTGAATCAAATAAAAAAAAAACATACATACAATCGAACATAGAACCTCCTCCTTTTTGGAAGTCGGTTAAAAAAATTGGACATAACTTTTCCCGAATTCGTCCCTTGTTTTTGAACCGGGTTCCCAATATTCGTGACGGTAGATACGTACCTATTTTAATTCTTAAAATGTTTACAATAATTTTTATTTGGGATTCAAATGGATATTAATTGAGATGTAACAACGATTAGGTATATTGAATTTTTGACCAACTTAAAAATGAGATACTAAATCAATATTTGTAGGACCCAACGACAAAATTTTAAATTTGGATCAAACAGTGTTATCCAACGGGCGTAAGTTCAAAATCGAAGGTTTAAAGTAATAATATCCCCTCGAATTACATTTAATTTTAAGTAGTTTTGACTACTACAGGTAATCTAATCGTTTAAAACATCCCTAGGAGAAGGTCAAGAATATATCGAATATAAAGGCATACATTTTATATGCATTACATAATCATTATATGTCTGCACTGTTTCAAATTAATTTTTTACACATTCGATAGTAGGTTAAAATTGAACAGATCAAGTTAATAAAAACGTGTAGATAATAAGCACAGAAATTTACGGCCGATATAAGTATTCATATATTCAATATTAAATTTAATTTTATATTACATTAATAGATGTTAATGTTTTCAGTATTTTTCTTGTCTAAAACTTTTCCATATAATAGTTTATTTTTTAATAAGAACTCCATAACTAACCTATTTTTCCCTGTACACTTTATAAATATGATTGGAATATTTTTTAATAAAAACATTATTATATTATAATATCTAAATTACGGAAAGGATAAAATAAATAATTTTCGTCGAAGTTAACACGTCGAAGATTTTACTATAATAATTTCAGGTAAATATTTAGTATTTATTTCGGTCATATTAACAATAAGCAGCTTAGCAGTGACTAGGCAAATAACAACATACTTCTACAATATTTATATGCACATGTTTTAATATAATATAAAATAGCTATTATAGACATTGTTGTCATACCATCTTTTAGTACCTATTGTACTAAACTCTTCAACTATTCATTACATTCGCGAAACACCAGCAAGAACAAAAGTAAAAAGTATTAAAAAATTACTGTACCTACCTATGTTAGCCTTTTCACGACTTATATATTTAACTATCAGTTACCTTTTATGTGTATTTACCTCAATCGTTTTTTTCTTGAACGTAAAATGTACTCTATCACAAATAGTATCTAACTTGATAGAACGCTAATGATTTCAATTTCAACGTATAGATACGTACTTATTTTTTATGGTAATTTCACAATATTGATTCGTTTATTACAAAAAAGTTATTCAATGTTTTTATAATAGTTTTTTAAATTCTTACTATTATTAATCGACGGGTCCTACATATACTAATGTTACTAACGCAACCCACAAATTGGCGAAAAGGAAAACACGTTACACAAATGAAGCTAAAGCTTTAGTATATTAAAATAATAAAAAATAATTATGCAGTCTTTTTTCTATGTTTCGGTATAACATTTCAAAATATCAAATATTTATGTTGAGTTTTGTTAAAGTCACAAGCATTTAGATTGCTCTGTATAAAGTTGTGTTTTGCCACTTACACTAAAATACGCATTGGACTCGTCGAATTTTAGTTACCTATCCAGATTTTCAGTTAAGTTACTATCTTGTTAAACATAAAAAACAGTTCATAAAATCAAGCAGATTTTACGTTTCCGTCAAGATTGATAATAATGTACCTATCGAAATATAGATACAATTATTACAAGTTTATTTCAGTTGGATAATATCTAATCTCCACTTAGATCTGTATCTGTCGTTAAACATTAAATAATATCAAATGTCTTAACAAATCTAATGTCTCTCTCTTAGCATTATTCCCACTTGTTCTACCTGAATCAAATTTTGATTAAAAAAAAAATATTACAAGTCTATTCTATTGTAAATTCTCTTGCCAAATGTACCTACAATGTTATGAAGGTTTAGTTAAACATTGGGCTGTCCATGTTTTGGTCGAGTGAATATATGATACAGAGCTCTACACGATATAGAGCTCTTGTTACATATTATACTACTGGCAGTCCCGCGCGGTTTCACCCGCGATAATTTCGGAGTTCCCGCGGAATTGTTTCATTCAAACTTTGCAAACCTTTCTCCCGTTAGGGGTTGAATTTTTAAAAATCCGATAGGATGCCTACGTTATGCAAATAACACACCCTCCAAGTTTCAGGTCTCTACGATCTGCGGTTTAAAGCGTGCGTTGATCCGTCATTCAGCCATTCAGGACTAAGCATTTTATATGTACCTATAGATTGTAGACACAAAACAGTGCATTACCCATTTAGATTGAAATAATCGCTGACGTGGACTATGTAGAGTCATTGATTGTACAGTCATCATTCCTGTAATATGTATTTGCCTGGCGTGCTTTTTGTGCTTCGAAAATACAACAGCTGCAAAAGCATTAATGTTGCGTTAGTAAAATGTTATATCTAAGCACAACGTATAGCTGAATTAAACTTTATTACGTAGTAGCAAGCGTCGCTATTCTTTTAAATGTTTTTGCGGATCGAATCTTTTGTTTGTTGTCTAGGACATAACCAATCGATGTGTGAGCGACGTATAATGTTCGCACGGCTTTTGGAAACTGCACCGCTGCGCCGTCCCGAACGCCACACGCCTCTTGGCAATTTTATTTTATTATTTCAAGTAGTGTGTTGTGGAGTCAGAAAATAAAATTTAATACAAAAAAAAATAACGTACGCACCGAGATAAGCTGTTTCCAGTACATCTGAAATTTCATGACTGCAGCGCGAGCTTGAATCTATTCATAGAACCGCTCTATGCCTATTAACTTAATAATATATGAACATTTATAATCTGTTACATTTTTGCATCTGTTATACTCGTATATAAATGTGTGTTTTAAGTACCTATGTAGATTTTTTTTAATATCCAAATAAATGGCCTTCTAAATTATACACAACTTTGTAAAAAAACACTGAACGAATGAAATAAGTAAATTAAAGGGATCTTTATAATCGATACAGTAACGTTATTTCTCGTGTGTGTTAAAGTTAGTTAATGTTGAATATCGGTCGTTTAAATACGTCTATCAGCTCCCAGGCAAGTAGATATTTATTTCTATCCAGGCCAAACCGCACGTAATTCCATTAGACTATATCTATGGATAAAGTCTTAGGCATTTAGTACCTATCTATTTGAAACAATCTCTCGAAGAACATTAAAATATATTTTTTTAAATTTAAATTTTTTTTTCTATAAATGTGGATTCCATACTTCCCTAGTAAATGATTATTTTTTTTATAGGTATAGTTATATGATTTGAAGCATTTTTACAAATATCATTAACTTTATAAAAACAAAGTCGCTTAGTTTTAATTTATTCTTACGTTGTAGGTATTAAAATTTGTAGATTTTGAGTGATATGTCACTTTATCATAGAAACGTAACGATTTTTATCACTTTGCTTAAGTTACGTTCTTCTCGTTTATTACGACCTGAAAGGCAACGCACCTAATATACCGTAAGTAAAATAAATGCCCTAACTTTGGCTAGCGAAAAATCTTTGGAAATGTGAGGTGATGCTATATTTCATCTTTTGTAACTAACAATGGCACATATTTAATCACACAAGTATAATAAAATACAAAACTTCGTCTAGGGTAGGAAAATTTAACTTTTCTGTTAAATTTGCTACAAGGCAAGGCTAAAATATCGAACTAATTTATGGATGAAACAATGCAAATATAAATAGTATAAGTATTATATACAAATTTATTCTTAAAAGCTTATCGATACTAATGGGTACAACATCCAAATCCTGTTGATTAAATTATCAACCATAAATGAATATCCATTCCGTTGACGTTCACCGCCCACTATTAAATCTGAAACAACCACGAAACAACTCACTTTCCTGGCTCCACTAATTTTATTTATCCTGAAACGTCACATTTTCGGTTTTTAGTCAGCGGATAACCAGTTTAGTCATGATCACTTGTGTTAGTAACGCGCTGATTGGGAGTAAACGTGCTAGGGTGGGGCAATGTGCGGCGCCGGGCCTACCCGCGGCCTGGACTCGGTCTGCACGTGACGTGCCCTCCAGGTCACGTGACCTGGAGAAGCTTAGCTTCTCACCCTGCACGCTCTCCTCGTTGCTTCGCCAATAGACGGTCGCTATTGTTGCTAGGCACTGCAAATAACAGTATAGTATTATAATTATAATATTTGGATATTATCACACAACACCACTCGATCTCAAACTGATATTTAAAACTTTTTTAAAATACTTATATATGATCCTACATATTCAACTCCCTGACTTAGGGTTCGTCTAATACGTTGATCGAACCCGCGCTACTTGTGATGATAGTCAGGTTCGCTAACAACTAAACCAACAATGCATCAATCGAATAAAGTTAGGCAACTAGTACTCAATTAATCTTCACATATCTCCGCGGTTTCACCCGCGGTAATTTCGGAGTACCCCATGTCACTCAGGACTACGATTGCTTCCTATAAATAAGTGAAAGAATTTTCGAAATCGGTTCAGTAGATACAGAGATTACGACACAACCCCGCAAACTCACAACTTTACCTCTTAATAATATTAGTATAGATATAATTAGTAGATACTACAATAGTTTGAAAATGAGAATAATTGTGAAAGTATTATTTGTTTTTCTACTTTCATGTTGCAATATATGAAAAAAAAGGTGAAATATGGTGCAATATAAACAGGGATACTGTCACTGGAAGCTTGTGTATAGCTGCTCATATCCGGTGGGTAGGTAATGTGCACATGAATTGGGAATTGGGATCCATTGTTACACTTTTTTTAAGACTAACAATAAGAGAGATTCAAAATATATTCCAATATTGTGTAAGCTATACCTATCGATGTGCCCCAAGTAATTGTGTATTTTGAATTTCATTGATTTAGCCCAAATTACCATGATAGTAATTTGCCTTGATTGATTTTTGCAAGAAGTGAGACTGAATTTTTGGTTGACGGTTTTTGATGACCCAAAATTAACTGAACATAATTTGATTGGGGTTTTTTTAAACTGAAACGTATACCTTCCTACTTTGGCTTTGCGTCGGATAAGTGACAACTATGAGTAGATTAAGTGTAAAAGTCACGTATGAAAAGGTTAGGTTTAAGATGATATAGGTTTGACAAGATGGGTCGTTAAGAGTGGTTGCAGAGATTAAATCAGAAAATCTTCTGTTATAACATGTACTCACCATCGCAGCTAGATTTTAGGTAAATATTATTTAACTCAATTTTTTTGTCGTTCTTTGCTGGTCTCATTAATAATTTTGCAAAAACTTAATTTCATTTTAATGCCTCGTATAGGTACCCTTGCACAAAACTTTTTAGTAGTTCATCTATCAATTAAATTTTTCCCGTCGTCAGATGAAAAAATTGATGGTGACAATAGACCTCCAATTGCCTCTGTGTACGACCCTGGTACACTTTTTCTCTCCAAAAACTTTAAGTACCTAAGATTTTTACTGAACTAAACCTAGTCACGAAGTTTCAGTCTGTTAATTATTAATTACTGAGAAAACAAAGCGTGAGCTGCTGGACTATTGAGTATCTATTTTAAACACCTTACACATTACGTAACGTAATGATTTCTTTTTCCTAGACAAAAATACCTGTTGAAAAACGTGTATAAATTCATTTAAGACAAATTTCCTTAAGTAGTGACTATAACAACTACTACTACTACAACTACAAGTCAACAAAAACAAAATAAAAGTTAGAATGTGTTCTCACTTTGAGTTTCAAATCGCCCTTCCTAAAGTGTTTCGGTTTCACTTTGAAGTCGAGCTGCAGCGTGGTGGTGAGCAGGCCGTCGTGGTGCGTGCGCGTGTGCGCCGGCTGCAGCGCGGCGGGCGGCGCCGGCTCGCCGTTCACGTACCACGCCAGCCGCGTCGCGGGCCGGGAGCGCCCCGACGTGCAGTTCACACGCACGCGGTCGCCGATCTGGTAGCGGAGCCGCGCACCGGTTATCGTGGGCCCGTGCTCCGGCAACGCTGCGAAAAACCCAGTAATGAAAGAGACGAAAACTAGAAAATCACTTTAAAATCTTACCTAATGCATATCCTTATATTATAAACTAGCTATATCCCGCGGTTGCATCCGCGTTAGTTTCAGAGATCCCGTGGAAATCCCTGGAACTACGTATAAACCTTCCTCTTGAATCACTCTATCTATCGATGAAAATCGCATTAAAATCCGTTGCGCAGTTTTGTTTGTGACACTTACAAGCCTGAACTATATACTCAATTGATCATCACGCAATTTTGCATACACTTGGTCAGGGGTATTAAAAATGACATAGAGTACATTTCATCCCGGAATTCCCACGGAAACTCCTAAATTATTGCGGGTAAACTGCTATTTAATATTATAAATGCAAAAGTAGTTCTGTACCTACATGTTTTACCTTTTCACGCCTCAACTACTCAACCGATCATGTTAAGGCTTCAAAAAACGACATAGGGTACTTTTTATCCTGGGATTCCTCCAAAACTAACGCGGATGAGACCACGGGAAATACAGCTAGTATAATTATTATAAAGTTAGATTCCTGATTATTTTGAATATTTTCTTCTTTATTTTTATTAGTTTTGTAATGGGACTGATACTCGCATCTAGTTATTTGTTAAAAAAAAAGATGAGTTACTTCCGTCATCGTAATGTTTTAAAAATTTGTAGAATACATATCCTTTCTGTTCCCTTCTATCTTTTCTTATAGAGGTGCCAAAATATATAATTCGACTACGAGTAAACACTAGACGGCGCGGCGCGTAGGCAGTAATTGGCTACAATGGTGATGCTACGATTGAGCCCACGTAGCTCTTCTACGAGCGTAGCACTTCAATTATAATGTTAAAAGTGTTCATTATTTTTCTATTTAATAGAAGCTTTTGCAAATTATAGCTACATAGTTTCGCTAAAATGACTTTAGGATTCGTATTTTCTGCTAGTTGAAATGAAAAGGATTATGTTAATTACCTACATTTTAATTTAAGTTTGCACACATTTATAGAATAGTTAGGCGAAATTGTACTGTAATTTATTTTAGTTTCATTTTAAAAATTTGTATATACTTTATTAATTAGCAGCTGGGCCCTTATTCACTATGACCACACGTCTAGAAAACGCGCCACAAAAATTGTATTTCACAGAAGTTGCACTTCAAAAAAATTTATTTACAACGTGTCTTACGGCATTCAGAATAGGTATTAATTTCTAATATTTTGTCATTGAGCTTTTGGGATTGTGTTTTTGGGTAGCGTATAATGGGCACGGAATGTAGTTGGTTATACCTAGTGAACAAGGCTGGAAAACAATTTCTGAATCACGAAACCTTTACAGTTATATGTGATGTTCTTACCGACGACTGTCATATCAGAGTGATCGGACACGGTGGGAAAGAGCGGTTTTTCTCCGGATACCTCGCAGCGGTACCTCCCGCCGGTCTCCAAAACCGCGGGGTACAAAGTTATATTAGCACCATTGAGACTGGACTCCTGCAACAAACACATTTATATAAGTACATATAGTAGATACCTATATATCTAATATATATAAATCACGTGTCACGTTGTTTGTCCGCGATGGACTCCGAAACTAGAGAACGGATTTTGATAAAATTTTGTAAACAATTACAATATGGTCCAACTTAAAAGATAGAATAGTTTTTATCCCGGAATTCCGGCGGGAACTCCGAAATTACCGCGGATGAAATCGCGGGGGACAGCTAGGATATGTATAATTTTGCTTTAGACTGATTTAGAATAGTCTGTTCAAGCAATAAATATAGAGGTCACAAATGAATTGAATCAGTTAATTAATTCAAAATTTAAGCTTAGTTAAACATAGTTGAGAAGTTCGTAATAGAATTAATAATTTTAAAGCATGGCTTCATGAATATTACCTACATAGTTGTACTCTTCAAAAATAATTCAATTTTTTGTTATATAATGTATTGCATTACATGCTTAGATTTTATTGAAAAAAAAAATTTTTAGAGGCATATGATTGCCTCTGTATAATGAAGAGAATAAAAATAGTGTCCAACGAACAGAAATCCTTATAATATATATTACTAGTTGTGACCCGCGGTTTCACCCGCGTTAATTTCAGAGTTCCCGCGGGAATTCCGGTATCAAAAGTATCCTATGTGTTAATCTGATGCATAAGCTATATTATTGTAAAGTTTCATTTAAATCCATCCAGTAGTTTTTGCGTGAAAGAGAACAAACATCCATCCATCCATACATACAAACTTTTGCGTTTATAATATTAGTAGGATAAATAAACCATGAAAGGTCACGATCCATTTCTAAGAGCTCATGTATTGTGAAATAACTATACCAAGTCTAGCGATCACAAACCTTTGTTCACCTTATTGATCAACCTGTTCGGAATGCTCGTCTATACACCATCATAGTACCATTACTGTTGTGTAAAAATAATTAAATTACCTATATGGGAATTTATCCCCGTGAGGCGGTAAGCAATAGGTCTAATAAAGCCAAAATTTCTAGGCGATTATTGTTTAATTAATTGTTAAATATTGTTACATATTTATTTCAATATTTTGTATTTTTGTGATGCCGAATAAAGATATGTCTATATCTATATCAATTGTCAATAACAATAATTAGATGATATTTTAGGTTTAAGTGATACTACTAGCGTATTATTTTTTCTTTGAAAAAAAAATAAAAAAAAAAATATTATGTCCCCAAATTCTGAATTCCATACAAACGTCATATCAAAAAGTGACAGTTACGAATTTTGTTTACCTAAACACAAATTCGTAGCTACTTAAACTTACATTATAAAGCCGTTTTTAAAAGTACTGTATTACTGTTAGTGGCTTGAAGATAACTACAGATTGATAACAGATTTTAATTTTGTAGTTTGTTTGAAGACGTTTGTGTATCTTGAGCTTATAGCTACTTCCGTTTTAAAATGCTCTAACCGCCGCACTCAGAGTCGACTTTAATGATTACTTAGTTAAGTAAAAATCTATACTTAACTAAGTAATCATTAAAGTCGACTCTGAGTGCGGCCGTTAGATTGAATAAATAATTGCAAAGAATTTTAATTGAAATTAAACCACTGTCGCCTTAGATATGAGTGTCAATTAGATGTAAAATAATTATTTCTTGAAAATAGTTGCTGATATATTCTGTCCTTAATTTTTTCTGGTCACACATAACACGCAAACTGCTGGACGACTTTGTTCAAACTGGGTGTGTTTTAACCGCCACACGCCGATAAATAATTTGCTAAGGGCAACCCGAAACTAATAGGGATGTTATCGTCATCGCGAGCTAGTTAGTAAATTGTTAGTAATGTAGGTATTCTACACCTTCATAGTTTACAAGTTTATTTTACCAAATTGGTAGTGGCAAGTGATCATATCAACGAAACCAATTATCTTATCTATTATTCCCACAGCTAATAGAGTTACGTCAATTAATAAAAGGATTATAGAACGATTTTATTAGATAGAAGTTAATCCGATTTCGTATAACAACCCAAATACAAAGATTAAATATTTGCTTAGCCAGAAAAGGTACGGTGTATACTGTGTAATAATGCAGGCACTAGGCACACAGTGGACCTCAGTTTCATGGAGGTCAGTGACGAGGTCACCAAATGAGAGAAACTAAAATTGGCGCTGTACGTGGTCGCTCTCGCCTGCCATTACGCAAGGGTTGTCAGATCGTTGGAAAAATTGGACAAAATTAAAAAAAAAGAAACAAAAAAGTGAGAATTAAAACTAGGGGCAAAATTTGCGAATAAAATAATTATTTATATAACACATAATAATTTTTTGAAACAGCATTTTTGCCCACTCATATAATTATTATGCAAATACACAACCAAAATCGCAATAACGTCTTCAAAAAAGAACCACAAAATTTGAATGTTTTTAATAAAAAAAACAGCAACATACTAATGAATTTGTGTTAATTATGTCATTGTACCTAACAGTTGGTTTAAATTCTACTTTTTATTGTGATATTTTCTCTAGTAGGGTCAATCTGAATAAACTGTAAATGGTTTCCGCCCTTTAAATTTAAAATTAGTGTAACTTCATATTCTGTTTTTTTTTTATGTCTTAGGGGGAAAACGGACAGGTGGGACACCTGATGGTAAGTGATTACCGCCGCTCATGGACATCTGCAACACCAGAAGGCATTCAGGTGCGTTGCCAACATGGAATGGGGATGGCGATTCTGTGAACCGATTACAATGAAACAAAGTTTGTTTTTAAATTAGATTTTAAGTAAGATAACTGTGAATGTATAGAATCTTTAACCCCAACGTCAATAAACATCAGATGATTGATCAGAAGCCTAGTCTGTTAAGTATAATTGTTTTTTTATAGTTATTTATTACGAGCTGGCAACCCTCAGCACTACACAAAGAGTTCTGTTTGCGTATACCTGCACCTCTTTGCCGAGTAATATCCGTTTGAGTTTTATATACATAGTTTCTACTCGACCCGACCTAAACAAACTGCTCTGCGAATGGGATTAAATTAATTGGCAACGGCGAAAAACAAAAATATAATCTAGGAATAATTTTTAAGTTAATATTTTGATTTCGAATCGACTTTCTGGTTTTACCTAATTTATATGAATCTACCTTAACATCAAGAATTATTGTCAAAATTATTTTTCTACTATACAAGAATAGAAAATACGTTATGCCAAAATTGTTAGTAAATACTCAACTAGAGATCATCCTATATAGGTGGGCCTGGCGTCTGGATCGTTTAGGTTGTAATAACCTATAGGTAACCTACATAATACCACCAGGTCCGGGGAATAGGCATAAGGATCTGTCGAAAGTAGGTATAAAGGTAAATTAATGTGAAAAAAAAATAGTTAAAAACTAAGTGAGTGGGTGTTTGTAAAAGAAAATGAGTGACGCAAAGCAAATGCACCTGTATCTGATCTTGAATTAATTTCTGAACTAATAATACGTCTCAGGCAAGAATCGGACAATCATCTTACGAATCTGAATTTTGGAAAAATCTATTGCTTTATCTTACACTAAACTTTGAGAAATCGTTCAGTAATTAGGTATGATAGTCGTTTCATGGCAATAGTTTATATTGATGTTGCCAGGTTTTATCGATACCTGCTCATATTATAATCCTACAAGGTAAGAAAATAAACGAAACAGGAACCGCTGTGTTTACTGCACATCGCGCGGCCCGTGGCGGAAAAACTTGCACCCGACCTTGTACTTGACGGAGTAGAGCAATGCCGCGGGGCCCAGCTGCCAGCGGCAAATCGTGTCACGTGTAGGGTGAACGTACCGCGACGTCGACTCCCGGCAGCGGGAACCGCCGCGTCTGCTGCACGTCGCGCGGCACGTGGCGGAAGAACTCGCGCCCGTCCTTGTACCACTTGACGGAGTAGAGCACGTCCGCGGGGCCCAGCTGCCAGCGGCACGACAGCTGGGCGCGGCTTCCCAGCGGCACGTGGGCAGGCACGCGCAGCTCCAGCAGTTCTAAGCTGGTCACGCTGTACTCTGAGGACAAAAAAAAATCAATACTACCTACAATCATGTGATTTTGAATCAAATGTTGGTATTTGGTAAAATGAGAAATACTTTGAATTCAATTTTACCATAATTTATTCAATTCTAGTTGTCCCTATCAACTTGTCACCCCTCAAGATGCAATTATAAGTTCTGCAGTAGCTAATCTGTATTATACAAAAATACAGCATTTATAATATGTTTGTGGTCGTAAAACTCAAAAGCAGTCCATGGATTGACTTAAAATTTTGACAGATCATTGTATTTTTACCCAAGAGTGTTTATAAGTACATACTTTTATTCTGGTTGTTGACCGGTGGAGGTCGTAGCGAGTGGATGCCTGTCGCATTATTTATTCGATATTTTCACCACCGTTCAGCAGCCATTTTGTTTTCCAAGATCGAAGCTGGTTTCCGAAAGGGAGTTGTGTTTTATCTTGGGGAACAATCTAATACTGTGATTGGCGTTTTGCCATAATTACTTTAATTGCTAAAAATACGTACATTGGCAGAATTGGATGCGATAAATCGCGATAGATTGCCATAATTGAAGAAGAAGAAGAAGAAAATACTTTTATTCCGAAGTTTCCACGTAAACGGCAATTATTTTTTATAGTCAAATGTTACAACGACAGCGTAGCTATAAGAATTATAGGTAAGTCAAACCACAGCGAAACGTCTAGCTGGTAATATATAAATAATAATGTAGGCGACATAATAAATAAATCATTACTGCAATGTAAGCCTCATTTATCTGTCAATTTTTTTGCACACACAGTAAATAGGTAGGTTATTACCTAAGTATGAAGTAACACACGCCAACTACATTAGCCTCATTAATACTTCTTTTTTGTGGAAATATAATCACACACGTAATGGAACATGAAAACGGCGGAGAGACAGCTTAGATTACGAGTCGTCGAGTCGGTAACTAAACAGACACAAAAGACTGCGCTGTAGGTACCTACCTGCTATGTGCGAGCAAAAAGTTCCATTCTGTAACCCAAAAACCAAAATTAGTTAAGTTTCACTAAATGAAATTAAAAAAATGTTACGACCCGAACGTAATACCCACCTACTATGTATACTGCGTGTTCACACGTAAAAATATTACCTTCTATTAAAAATGTTACGCGTAGTTGTTAACGTACATATTATTATGTACGAGACATATTTTTATTTAGCCGAAGGTAACGTGTTATGATGGCGAAAATCCATTAAACGCCGCGTCAAATAATTTCCCATGTGACGCCCTCGCGCGGCCCGTAAAGAGGCACTATTGCTTCTCCCCGCGCCCAGTCGTGGATAATATTACTTTACGAGCGCCGAGCGGGCCGGGCGCTAAGTGTGAGTGCGCAAATTGACGAATAACACTCCAAATTATACAAGTCAAAGGATACATTAATAATACATATGTTGCCTAAGTTATTATACCTAAGTATTTGCTGTTCCCCGTAGCCTTCCAGCGGAATTCTCTCGGGGATTTCGAAATTAAAATACTTTTCTTACTTTTCTTGTAAATTATTGATAAAGAGAAAACTTTAACTTTGACGACGATAATTTAAAAAATTTCACTCTAAAATTTTTCTACGGACAACAGTGTCTGTACCTAGATATTCTGCAGACGATGTGGACAAAAGTTTATTTGTGAAATTTTAATATTGTCAATGCGAATGTGACTTTGTTTCATGAAATTTTGTGTAACTACCAGGGTTGTCTGTGAGGGGGGGGGGGGGGCGGGGGGGGTGTTGTGTCAGGGGTGCATAACACGAGATAGAGTACTTTTATGTCGTAATTTCTGCGGGAACTCTGAAATTAACGCGGTTAAAACAACGAGGAACAACTAGTAATATAATAAAAAAAAGCCTTATAGTATTCCTTGCATTAACAAGTAAACTTATTCGTTTACTTAATTAAATGTTAGCACTATTAGCTTCTTCCTCTGTTAGTAATATAATAAATAAATAAATAAATAAAAGGCCCTTTATTGTTTTTAATTTTGTATGCAAATTTACAATACAAATAATAAATAGTTACATGCAACAAAATCAGAATATGTGGGCGTCTAAGCTAAAAGCTACCAGTTCTTGGCATTTAGTTCCGAGATAAAAACAGTTTTGTAAAGTTCGGTGAAAAAATTGCGTCTGCGATTTTAATTGATTATTAATAAATGCTCAATTTTCCTCAATTTCATATAATATCTTAATCGACAGTAATATATAAAAATTTATGTAACAAGCAAGAAGAAGTATGTTTTTTCATTTCACACAAACTTTTAAAATGCTTTTTCTCAAATCAAGCTTTTTCAGAGTTTCAACTTTAAATATCTGTAAAAAAAAACTCTGCTAGTTTTTGATAATTTTTCAATCCTTACTATCAATTGACATTTCTAGATACCGAATCTAGTCTTAACTCAATACCCCACGACTGGTACCTTTTTACTTGAACGCCCACACACACAAGTATAATACAATAATTTAAGTATAACACAGATATTAGCTATTATTCAATTAATATAATTAATTAAATAACAATCAATGTCCACGTTTTTAATTATGATTTAATTAATTAACTACTATTTTTATTGTAATATTGTGTTATTTATTAATTTATTTATAATGTTACTTCGTATCGATAATAGTTAGTAATATAATACTGAGGTTTTAGTATTACAATGGTATTTTAACCAAGATTTAAGACTATGCGCTCAGTATATTGACCAGTGATGATGTTTTCTTCTTATGAAAGAAAGTCCTTGGGTAAATAGGGACAATTGGTTTGTGACGAAAAGTATTATGTAACAGTATTATGTTACAACAACATCGGCACGCACGCCGCTAAAGAGACGTTCTCCTGAGAGCGGAAATGGTGGTAAGTGTGGCGTCAGCGAGTTAGAGGCAACGACCCGCTGCTGCGACGAGTGCCGCACTGGAGATAGTGCACGTAGCCAGCCGACTGTGCCTGCCGCTAGGGGTGTCGTGAGCTTGTTTGTTATTCCTTTACGCCTTAACTACTCAACCACTCTTCATAATATTTTGCATGCACGTTCAATCATCTTATGTGTGAATATGGAGCCACTAGTTGCAGTATTGAGATTCTCAATAAACACGTGCAACTTCTTTAACGCGCAAAGCAAAACTGACGCTGCGCTGTCGCACGACTGTCGTCTAGACGCAGCGACAAGTAACGAGAGCGCTCCGACTCTCCTAGTTTGTCACTGCGACTCTTTGACTGTGACGCCAAGTGTGCGGAGCTTTGAACAATTGTAGGCCGCAGCCTGGCGTCGCGTCTAGTCATTGAGCTGTCGCTGTCGCGTGTCGCATAGTGTACGCTGGCTCTAACGCGAGTGAAATCGCAGGGAACAGTTAGCTACATAGTTTACGATTAATGGATCTGAATTCATGGGTTTTTGCTTATTTATTGCTCTTTTTGCTGTTTTAGCTGTTTTTTGTTTATTTATTTATTGACATGAAAGGTAATTTCTTTTTGTTTGACAAATCTGGTCGGTTTATATCGTGTCACGTTTTTTTTAATTAACTGCGATATATATATACAGCAAGTGCATTTATGTAGAGTATTGTAGAGTGATTCGTCAATCACCTATAGTCACGCAATGAATTCATCAACCAGAATTATTTGTTTAAAATTTTCTGTTAGTGACATCATTTATAACGCTTCTGTCTGTCTGTTTGTCTCTCCGTCTCTCTGAAATGATTCAACTCGAAAAGCAGAAACGCTAGACGCAGAACTTGTATTGTTTTATAAATATTGTTGGGAGTTTCGTTTCAACATAAGTATTAATTATGCTACATTTATCTGACTTCATCAAAAATAGAAGAGTGCCTATATGTTTAAATTTTTCGTTGATTCCAAAATCTTTCCACTTAAAACAATTATTTTTATAACTGGGCAAAAAATAGTTAATTCTTTGTCGTCTTAAAACTTGTAAGAAAACATAGACATTAGAAAGACAGACATTGATTTAAGGATCACTTTACAAAAAGGTAAAACTTTAAACTTTTTTAAAAAGTTTTGTTGGATTCGGATTAGTCATATTTGAAGATTACAAAAAATATTCGGGTATTAAAAATTTTAGCAGTTTAAAAGCGGTGAGATTGATAACCCTACCTACGTACGTAGTTAATTGTTAAGCTGTACATGACCGGGCAGTTGGCCAGCGTTTATTGAATACATACTGTCTCAACTACAGTCGCCACGATTTTCTTACCCGCGGTGGTGACAAACACCTGTATTTTGAGGCAGAAAATAGAGTACCTCCTATACTATTTTGATAAAATAAAATAAGATAAACGCGATAAGAGAACATACCTATAGCTTTAAAAGAGACATGTCGGAACAATTAGGTATATTATGTATTATTTCATGTTAGCGAAAGTACCCATTGTAAACGTTTTACTTACGTGATAATTTGTTTGAAATTGGAATGCTTAACATTTTGTGCTGTTTGAAAAGCGACGGGATGATTGTTGGTTAACGTAAAAACAAACAGCACAATATATACTTACTACTATAATTAACTAGCTGTGCCCCGCGGTTTCACACATGTGAAGCGCTTTAAAAAAACAACTCTGTTTCCTGACGTTCAGTTTAAATAAAACAAAGCTTATAATATTATGTTGCTCCAAGCTAAGCTTAATCTACCTGTGAAAACAGCATGAATCATGATAATCTGTTCAGTTGTTCCAAAGACCTGCGTGATCAGACACGCGGATTCTACTCTTTTTTTAATTACTAGGTGTGCCCCGCGGTTTCACCTGCGTGAAACGTTTTTACATAGCAACTTCTTTTCCCGACGTCCGATTTAAATAAAACGAAGTCTATATGTAGCTCCGGGCTAAGCTTAATCTACCTGTGAAAACCGCATCACAATCCGTTCAGTAGGTTCGGAGATTATCGCGAACAGACACACAGACAGACAGACAGCCATGACAGAAAAAACTTTTTTGTGGTTGGTTACTCTTCTTTTATCGCCCCCTGTCAATTTTTTTTAATATTAAATGTACAGAATCGCAGATTCTACTCTTTTATTATACTTAGTATTAATTAATAGTAAAGTAATAATAGATAAAAGATAGATAAGCAGATCTACAAGAAAATATATCAAACACAACATAATAGTCCGTACAGTATTAAATTTATTTATGCTTTATCGTACTATCGGTCTCATCGATGGCACCCAATCAAAAGCACCATCTAAGAGGCACCCAAAACTCACTTGTTGACTAGTCGATTGCACTCGGAAATTTGATACAAAACATGGCATACTCAAGCACCGCTCACGCGATGCCTCGCTGTCAATAACCAAACGAATAACGCTCACGAACTGACAGCAGCTGTCATGTCAATGACAGACTTAATCTATGCCTAAATATTCTATAAATGCTACGGTATGATATATGTTCCCCCTGCTTACCATTTTAGTTCAGGGGTTGAATTATTACCAAAAGCCCTGCAATACGCGTAAAGCGTGTTTGATAGGAGAGCCAAAATACCACTTACCACACATTTTTCCCTTCACTTTTTCCTTTTCACTCCCTGAGGGGATGAATTCCTACAACCTTTTTTATTGTTTACTTACATCATAAAAATAAACTTTATTCAAATATTCAAGGTTTCTAGACCCGTTATTTAGTCTGTGCATTGATGAATTCATCAGTCAGTTAAGGCATATATACCTAATTGTAAAAAAATAAAAATAAAATAAAATATAGACTGTGGATTAATCTCCTATAAAATTGCAACTAAGAGAATAAGTGAATCTCCATATAATACATTTTGTCGGCGGGTCCCTAAAATCTGTAATCTTTATTGAAGTCATACAAAGTTCAAATACCAAAACTTTTTATACAATTTTATCCCACATAAAAGTCTTTTATGCAACTTTGATCAAATTCAGATAACTGGGAAGGATTCAAATAGACTTTTATGACTTCTTTGAAGTGGGTTCGTCTGTTGACTGCTTTCTTACTATTAAGTAGGTACCTTCATTTAATTATTCTTGGGATTAAATTACTGACAAAGTGTTATATTCGAAAATTTAATTTTAAAGACTAGGTATAATTTAAAAGAATTACTTAAGTGGATAGAATGTATAAAATATTCCAATTAAGTAAAATTTAAATGTCGAATTCTATATAAGTTTCATTTGGAGTTGGCATATAAACGTTTGCAATTTTACGTTAGTAACACATTAATTTTATATTAGATAAAAATCTTAGTGACTTAGTGCAATGAAAATATTGTTTTCAGTGTATTTATATGTATGTGTAATGAACTTCTTTGTCGATTCTTTATCGTGTAGTATATTCATGTACTATCTAAAGCTTTACGCAGAGTTCATGTTATGGAGCCAGCTATATTACACGCTACGACTTTTCATTTTGTTCTTAGCTTGTTTCATGGAAGACTGGATATTAGTTTTTATTATATTTGTCCTCAATTTTATCGTATATCTACAGCTAAACACATAGGTAACTTATTTTATTGTTGCGAGTAAACAGTTACGAATAGGTACAAAAGCGAGTTAAAATGTTTTTAACTAACTTCCAAAAAAGGAGGAGGTCCTCAATTCGACTGTATGTTGTTTTTTTATGTTTGTTACGGGATTACTCGAAGACGGCTGGACCGATATTTTTGTCATTTGGATTAAATCGGTGCTTTGTTATTTTCAACTTTTTAGTGTAGTGCAATTTTGTGTTTGTGGTTTATATTTTTTGTTTAATTTTTTACTTAGAAAAATTCTCGTTTAAAAAGAAATCGATAGTAGAATAAGTAGAATAGGGTAGATTTGATGATAATTCTGCAGTACCTAATGTAACATATTTAATACAAAAATGTTTAAATGAAAATCTCCGAAGGTTGCAGATTGAGTTGATTTAAAATGATTTTTGAATAGTAAAAATTGCTGCAAAATTATAAAAATTACCCATTTTACCATATTATACAAATTCTATTGACTAGATATCTGTTTAAATGAAATATCTTGGAAAATTCATTGTTTTATTTTATAGCGGGTTTCACTTCTTTAAAATTGGCCTGAATTTTTTTGCTGGCAAGCGTAGTTAGAAGAAAACAGCCTGTACCAAAATGCTTGTTAAAAATTGCACAAAAACAAAGTGACATCTGGTTTATGTTCGCCCTAAGTGTGTGTTATATCGATGCTTGTGTTCTTTGCACATGAGCCAGAATCGAGTGGCGTTTAATCGGGCCCTACTCACAATGATTACGTTCATTGCATAGTCCCATGTTTCAACTGGATTAAATAGAGCCCAATTTTATTTATTCGTTTTATTTATTCTACAGACTCGGCTGCTGTATAGTTTCTGTTTTCTCTACAACTTTCGAATTTGAGTGAAAAATGTATGTACCTACCTAAAACTTCTTGATTAGGTATGTTGATTTAATTTTTTGACGATTTTGATTTTTTATTGATGATTTGATGATTTTCTTAATATCTAAATTTTTGAAATTTTTGAATTGGGAATCAGCTCACATAAAAATAAAACATATTGTAACAGCAATAAACTTTTATACCATCCGGATTTTCTAAGGTCTGATTTAAATTCACTTTACTCACTTAATGATTATTTAATTTTGTGTAGCAATGGTGAACTCGTAAATAGTATTTATCTAAGTAATACCTACTAAAATATCACCTTTGCTACCTTAGTGAAATTCACATCGCACAATTATTTAAAAGTCAGTGCCTTCTTCTTCATAAAGTAGGTAAGTATAAAACAAAATCACTTTTCACGTCCGCTTGTCTGTATCCGCTTAGTTTTTCTAAACTACACAACAGATTTGAATGCGATTATTATTATCATTTACAGAATTTATTCTGGGAAGTTAACATTTCTTCTGGGAAGTTTCCGAGAGAACCGTAAAATTCTAGCCGCTGTAACCGCAGCTCGCGCAGGGAATAGGCATGATGACAAGGTATAAAAATCAAAACTATATTTAGTCCGTCAGTTAGACAGTAAAAAAATAATTGACACGTATTTTTTGCTTGATCGAATTATTGAAAAAATAATTCAAATTCAAATATACTTACATAAAACGCTTTAAAGTTTAGGACATCACGACGTCATATAAACTAAGTATAAAGTGTAGGTACCTAGGTGTGACGTCACACGGAATTTCAACTTAATGTATCGCCGTTATTTTTTTAATTACGTAAAAAATAGAAAAATACGTGTCCAATATTTATATTATATATTTATATTATGTATTGTATCCAGTATCGTATAGGTATATCGTATTATGTCATTTTTGTATTTAGTAATTTATGTATTAGGTATAATCAGATCCGAGACGTCACGTATTTATATATATATATTGTTATTTTATTTTATTTTTTTGTTTAGTTTTATATAGGTACATTTGTTTGTTTTTTATTGTAATTTTCATTTTATAGTTTATTTTTTTACTTTTAATTTTATTTATTTTTTTACCGTGGTTCCGGCTGAAAACCAGCGCTGCCTCACACTGTTAAGTGTGTGAGATAGCATTATGCTGAGCCGGGACCATTTTGTCAACATTTTTGTATTGTTTTTTATTGCAGTTGTATATTATGTGTTGGTTGACAAATAAATTTATTTTCTTTCTTTCTTTCTTTCTTTCTTTCAATATTTTTTATTAATCTACAAGACGGACTAAAAATTAAAATTTAGTCATCACGCCCATTGAAGACCAAAAATTTCAATGTTCATTGGCAATAATGTTTTGCTTATTTTAACGTTTGTTTAGAAGTCTCAGTTACCTACTTTCACGTTGACAGTGTGTAAATAAATGTAAAATGGATCCGAAATGCAAATATGCAAAGCAATTTACTCGTTCACGGTTTCTCAAAGTTCGTTTTACTTTTTGGAATGTTTGCTAACATTAAAACATTTTAATTAAGCTCTTTTTCTTTTACTTGCCACTTGAAAAAATTAAGTGCCCCGCTGCTCGATCGCGAGGGGTTGTTATGATTTCAAAGTCTAACATTTAAACTGAATGACGCCATGCAAGCTATATAGTTCTCATGAATGCAGTTATTTCACAACAAGATTAATTTGAATTGTAATTGGCCTGATTCTAGTAGGTACGAGAGGGCGAACGAAAATATTGACTTCGGAACCGCTTGTTTGTTATTTATAATCTGCTATTAAAAACACAGGTTTTATTATTCAAAGGCCTAGCCATAATAATACCTCCAATAAAGTACCTTCAACGGCATTCGGAGTTAAATTTGTTTGTTAAACTAATTGATTGGTTTAAGACTATACTTTGCAAGCTATAAAAGTTTGCCACTCCATTTAATTTCCAACTAGACGGTTAAGCTCTTTTGCTTATAAAGCTTTGTCCTCATTTAATATTAAAAACTCATTTGTCTGTCCGTAATTAGAACTGATTTTTCTCTTTTGTCAATTTTTCAACGCACACCACGTAAAACCACAGAATTCTCATAATTCTTGATTTTAAAACTGTGAGTAAAGTAAAGCATTTTTGTTAAAAAAAATACAAAAAGTACCTATATTTATAATAGGTAGTATTATATATCGATCACATAATTTAGAGTAACTTTTAAAAAGAGAAAGATTTTTTTGAAGAAGGCTTTCATTTGCAGATAGAGACAACACATTTACAGCTGATAACATGCGTATAAACTCACATTAAAACGAGATGTACGATGAAAATTTTCTGTGGATCACGTGACAAGACTGAATTAGAATTTTGCTGAGTGCAGACTCTAGCTCTCATAGCGTTGATTTTCAGTTGGGACTGATTTCATACAAGTATTCAAGTATTTAATGCTTACTTTAGTCACAGCTTTTGTGTTTAATTGTTTAAACGAATTATTTAAGTCCCATTTGGTGAAAGTCGCCCTAAGTGTGTAATTTAAACTAAGCAACAATAGAAAATATTTTTTTGATGTACATTGGTTTTTGTTTTAATATATTGTTTACTTTATTTCAGTCTTTTTATTATTACCAACAGGTTTTATAATGAGGTTTTCTGTAGTTTTTTGTCCACACAATCCATCAAGATTTAAATAATTAATGGAAAGGTCTTAAGAAGGGGCTGTGCAAACCTAGCAGGTCATCCTAAAATTTTTGCCGAAAAGTGCGTCTGCACTATATTGTTAAGTTAGATAACTAATAAATAACTATACTGTTAGATATAGAGCTCATACTTACCTTATCTAAAATGGAGAAATACAACCTATCTTAACAATGCATTCAAGTTGTAAGTTACAAAAACCTAGCTTTAGTTGTGCACAGAAGCCAGCCAATCTCACTCCAACTGTATCTAAAGAAACTGGGACAAATTCTAAAGGCTTGAATATAAAACTGCTCGCAGCACCGCGTCTAATTATACGGATATCATCTTTTAACTTAACAATGTAAAATGAATATGCACACAAAGCGTTATGCACACAAGTTACGATGTTCTAGTAGCTATTTGCTTTGCGAAGTGAGTAGGTAAATATATGTAGTTTCTAATTAAAGAGGAGCGAGATGTGGTTGGTGCTGGGGTCTCTTGTGAAATCACGCCGCGGCAAAGTGAATATGTCAATAAAGTTGTTGTTCATTGAGTCGATAAGTGGTTCGGAGCGGGCGTAAGGCCCGTTGTGCATTTTATGTGCAACGAATCGGTATGTACATAATAGATTATTGAACGATTCAGAGATTCTATAAGAAGTGATATTAAGTTTTTTTCAAAAATTCGTTAAAACTTAAAGATAAAGGAAAAAAGTTATTGGAAAAAAAAAATATTACATTGAATAAACAGTGGGTCATACTGAATAGGTATAGGGATATAGAGACACGGTAGTGTGTTAGTCAAGCTTGCAAAGCAAAAAGGTAACACATCAGCCATGGGTTATATCTTTCTTACCGACTTACAGCAACATCAAACGATAGAAATATAAGTGACTTAATATTATAGAAACTAAATCATACCATACGTACCTAATAACAAACAAATTTATATAACGAACATTGATGTTTAATAAATTCATGTCTACCTAATTTATATCTTAACATGAATCAGTCATGTATACCAAATAACTACCGTAGTTTCACCCAAAATTCTCTTTTAACAAACTTCGAATCAACTTTTAACAAATTAAGTTAAGTACTTAAAACGTATTCTAAACTAGCTTTTGCATATGTTTTTACTTTCTTGTTTTTCACTGCTAACGAACTCTTTTCTCACAGATTGACTGAGCTTAATATTTTATCTATTCAGAATAAATAAATAAAAAACTTATAGGTATATTTCCTTCAAGAAATCTTAAATGTATCGCTATAAAAAGTATCTTGTATGATGAAACAGTATTTGAGAATGAAAGTTTTTTCTGTAAGTACATAGGTAGTATTGTAACAATTAATTATAATTATATAATGCGAGATGTATCACGCAATTAACCCACTGGGTTTTTGAGTCTAGCCTACGTAAAAAAACAATGTATTTTTCTTGAAAATAAATAAAATAGTTTTAGTTGACCACAATTACTTGGCATTTTTATGCCGCGTAATGCAAGCCATTGTCACTTTTACTCGCATGCAGTTATTTAATACATTATCATTGTTTATTATTATTGTTATATGCCAACATAGGTTGATATACAGCTCCATAAGCTCCACAAGTTTTTCTTTTCTATATTTTTCCAGTGCAGGTATTTGAAATTGAAAATTGAAATTGAAAGTATGTATTGAAAAAGTATGGCTCACACATTTCTCAAAACAGTTTCAATAGAGCGCGATATCCCATCACGGTGGTAAAATAAACCAACAAGCTCCGGTTCACCTGCTCAACATAATACCTTACACCTTACACTATTCTAACAAAAGCTCAAAGCTCTATTACAAAAGGTTAAAGTGGGTCTTAAATTAAATATACCGCAAGAATTTCGTCTTAGGAATTCCAAGTGCTTGCCTCAACAACATGCACACACATAAGTAGGTAGAGACGATAATTATATGATTTTTCTACAAGTGTTAGGATTGGTAAAGGTAGATTACAATTAATGAAGAACTAAATACTAGTGAATTGAGTTTTACTTTTTTCTTAATTGCAACTTCTTTGATTGCAAGTCCTAAAATTTCAAAGAATTTGAGTGTTTTATACGAAACAATTTTATCGCAATTAATTTCACTTCCAAGTTCTGTCAAGTGCGTCAAATTCATGTTTATCTCTTTCTTTGGTAATTAATAATGTTCTATGTCTGCGAGGCAACAGTTTTGCCAGTGTCAGTGTGTTAAAATTTCCAATAGGTACAATTACATTTTCATATTTCACTTCATATAAATTCGTTTCTACAATATGAACATTATCTACAAATTATTAGACATAAAGCTTTGTACGAATTCATATACGTAAACTATTTTTACTGGTTAGAAACCGTGACTCCCACAAATTTCGACACCCGTCGCACGCAGTTTCGAGTGTTTTTTTTTAATTGATTTTCGTATGTTTGTTGAAATAATAAAAGTGCAGCAGTTTAATTGATTTTTAGTTTGTTTGAACATACATCAGAAAAAACTTCTGGCCGGATTTAAATGCTAATTGATACGTGTATATATAAAAAGTTTAAACGAGCAATTCTTACATAATATTCACAAATATACCTATAAAGGAAACGGCTCTAAAGATTAGGATTATTTTTATGTCATTGGGGGCAAACGGGCAACCTGATGGTAAGGATCAATTTAAGGTTTTGCTGTAAAAGGTATCGGGAAAGATACCTATAGATAGGTATTATAAATATATTATAAATATATATAGATTATATTATATTATTATTATTATTATATTAGATTAAATGTAATCTATATATATAAATCTCGTATCACAGTGTTTGTTAAAGAACTCCTCCGAAACGCCTTGACCGATTTTTACGAAATTTTTGTGTGTATTTGGTAGGTCTGAGAATAGGTCGGAGGCTATTTTTTATACTCCTAGGTGATAAGGGAGGTAAAGGTGGTGGTGGGTAAGGGTTACAATATTTTATTTTGTTGTGTCGCGTTGTTATCAATGATTAACGGAGTAGTATCATTATATATATTATCTTTGTTATCAATGATATTATATATTTTGTTCTTCCGGATTCTCTAAATGTATAGGTAAATGTTTGTTTTTGGTGCAAATGTGAAATATTACTGAGATCAGGCACAAAATATCGTAATTTGAGCTTTAACCCGCGTCTATTTCTAAATAGCAAAAATAGGTAATAACTATCTAAAAAAAAAAAAAAAATTAAGGAAAGCATCCAGTTTTATCAAATTACTGTTCATCGACTGGTCTGCCACGGATAAAAGCTCTTGGCAAAGTTAATTATCACCTCCCGGCCATTGATGCGTGCATTTCTGCAAATGTCATCTATCAGTAGTTACCACGAAATGATACAAGCAACTATCGCCCCTCAAGAAACTATATTTATCTTGAGATAGATAGAAATTATACGCGCAAGTTACGAGCCAAACGCTTATACTTTCACACATTGATAAAGTTTCAGCGCGTTTGAATGGCAATTGCTGACATTATCGTAAAAGTCGGAACTTTGTGTTGAAATAGCTCCGGCGAAACATAAGGGGTTCCACATACAATTGCTAAACTTTCTAATATACAGCGGTGACATGTTCCTATTGTTCCCTATATCTCATAAAAATGTCAAAACAGAATAAACTGGGTATCTTGTATATGTATATGAGGCGCAAAATAAATGAACAGGGAGACTGAGTCAGGTGACATGAGACAGTTAACGGAAACACGTTTACTAGCTAGTTTTTATATATAGTTTACTAGCTATTCCCCGTGTAAAACCGTGTTAATTTCGAAGATAAAAGTTAAAAAGTTAAAAGTAAAAGATAAAAGTAAAGACAAAGGTTGAGTGGAACAAATCCCCTCGCAGTATAAGTCCGCCTTTGCATAAATTACGCGCTTATTTTAATTTTAGCAATTTATAAAAACTTTGTTTATGTTCATTAAAGTATACAAACAAACAAACCCTGTTTCCTTTTCTGTACCCCTGACAACGTGTATGCAAAATTTCATGATGATCGGTTGAGCAAGGCTTGAAAGTGTAACAGACTGCCAGACAGAGTTAATTTCGTATTTACAATATTAGTAGGAAACGATTACCTTAGCCAACCAAAATCACAGTTGGACAGGGTCCACAAAAGATCTCTACGATGATCGGTCCTGCCTGCCTCGCAATCTTGACCAGCCGGGCTAAGATGCGCAACACGATAAAATTTTATCGAGCCATTTTATCGATTCTCGTCGATATATTGTATGGCTTTGTCGACGAGAATCGATAAAATGGCTCGATAAAATTTTATCGTGTTGCGCATCTTAGCCCCCCAGCCGGGCTAAGATGCGCAAGACGACAAAATTTTATCGAGCCATTTTATCGATTCTCGTCGACATATTGTATGGCTTTGTCGACGAGAATCGATAAAATGGCTCGATAAAATTTTGTCGTCTTGCGCATCTTAGCCCCCCTGCCGGGCTAAGATGCGCAAGACGACAAAATTTTATCGAGCCATTTTATCGATTCTCGTCGACATATTGTATGGCTTTGTCGACGAGAATCGATAAAATGGCTCGATAAAATTTTATCATGTTGCGCATCTTAGCCCCCCTGGTCATAGGTTTACCAACCTACCTAGAAAAACCTACCCACATCGTATTTGCCTGACGTGATATCCTTAAAAGTTCAATTAAAATCTTTAAAACAAATAGGTAGGTACCTAAGTCAATCAATGAACCATATCGCATGCCTCATAGTCTTAAGAAGGGATTGAGATAGGTAAATGAAAGGCAAAATTAGGAAGTAGATGCCGTTATGGCTGTTTTATTTCAGACAAAGTTAGTCTTTTGCAGCAGTAAAAGGTATGTACAAGAGAAATACACACAATATAACAAATTTTTCCCAAGTATTATATTTAAGTTACTCAATCGAAGTTGACTACGATTTGTAGGTCACCGTGTGATAGTTTTTCTTTTGCGTCATATCTCAATGCATCAAAGTATTCTACGCTCAAAAAGTAAAAAAATAAGCAAAGCATGTGAAGCGTATGTGAATTTGATTTAAATTAGAATCAATGTTATGCAAATTAGTCGCTAGTACCTTCTAGGTCCTAACATGCCACACTTATGTTGAGTAGGAAAACAAAAACGGTATCCACCTATACGTCCCTCTATGAGTCTACGCTGTTTTCTATGTTGACCTTTACGACCCCTATACACCTACATGGTGAGCTTACTCATAATGAGGACAAAACATGATCCTACGTATTGTAATTTGTAACATACTATACGTTAACATTTTCTATTTAAATTTTGGATTTCATTACACTGTCATCACTTGTTTCTTCAATATATCTATTTTAGTCTGAGTACAAAATTAGGACTCCAATCTTTACAATAGGGTACTTGCATGAAATTTATTATAATAAATTGTGTCAATATTTCAAAAATAGAACCTTAGAAAAGCGTTACGTGAAAGATTTACTAAAAAAATTTCAATAGTTTTCAAAATATTCAACTTTCAATTTTGTGAAACGGAACGTTGCAACGAAACACTAATCACAGCCAAGCTTGACACATGACGTCACTTTTATTTTTTCAGGAATCATTTACCTCTTTCAGAGAAGACAAAAGAAACTAAGTGCATACAGTCAACGCATATTTTCCATTTTCTTAAGTTTTTTACATGCATGCATGCATTTCGATTCTTTACTAGAACTTTTGGAAGTAACTCGACACAGTTCAACCTTAATTTCGCTTTTGGATATTGAAGTTATCTGTCTGTCAGTGTCACATGACGCTGTCAATACGACAGTGACAGTTCTATCACAGATTAATAAGGCGTAATTTTGAACTAGTGACGTCATTCCGCGTTTCGGCGGTAAGGTCTAAAGTAGGAACTTTGAAACGCTCTATTTAATTAATAATTGCATATTTTATTTTTATTTTTCTTGTTTTGTTTAAGTAGGCCATATATCTTTAAAATAGACTGAAAAACAAAATTCATGCAAGTACCCTATTGTATTTATGTTTGTTCACAAAAAAAGCAATAACGAATATACTAAACTTAATAGGAAATGAAATGCCAATTACGTAACTTAATGAAAACTGTAATTGGAAAACTGAATTTAACTCTCGAACGCTATAAGGTAAATTCGCTTACGTTGTGCTTGCTTCGCGTTAAATAGCATTTTCAATCTGTTCGCACAGTTTGCGGCTTTTTGTTTCATGTCTTTCTCTCTTAGATTGAACTGCACCTACACGATGGATTAGGTATCAGCATTTAATTTACTTCTAGTCTTACCGCCGCACTCAGAGTCGACTTTAATGATTACTTAGTTAAGTATAGATTTTTAAAACAAAATTTAATGAGATGTAACTTAATTAGTTAAATGCTAATTGACATTAATTTATTAAACTTGTCTGATTGCGGCAGTTTTGTTTTAATCTATACTTAACTAAGTAATCATTAAAGTCGACTCTGAGTGCGGCGATTAAACTAATAATATAAGAACGATAATAAGTAATATGTTTTGTCGAGGGTAATGTCTGGAACAACTGAACTGATTCTTAAAAATTCTATCAATAAAAGTACCTAAGCTACCGTATTCCTGAGTAACATAAGGTTTTATACGTTGCCGAAACAAAAAGTTTCTGAGGGAGTACCTACCGATGTTTACGTGGGTAGAACCGCAAGCAATAGCTGTTTGGTGTTCAGTTACGACGTTACGAGTAATTTAAGTCTTGGAATAGGAGATAGGATACTTTTCAACTCGATACAAAGGGTTCCTGTGGAAACTCCGAAGTCGGCACAGCTATTTGTGTTACTATAGCTGCGCCCTAAAGTTTCACCCGAGTGAAACGTTTTTAAGTAACAACTTTTTTTCAAATATCCAATTTCAATAAAATAAAACCTATATGTTGCTCCGTGCAGGCTAAGCTTAATCTACCTGTATAAACCGCATACGTTCGGTAGATTCAGAGATTATCGTGAACAGACAGTTAGAAAAGGTTTTTTCATTACTCATACTCGGAAAGTAGGTCTGAAGTTGCCTGAGAAGCGGGTTGAAAGTAACCCTTTTCAGCCCTAGGGAGAATCGCTTTCAACTGACAACTGTCAAATTATTAAAAAAAAAATTGGTCTATTTTCACATTTCTATTTATTTATTTATTTATTTAATTGATTCACCAAACTGACAACAATATAACAAACAAAAGATACATTGCAGCTTAATAGTACACAATTATTGTTATCTTCTAGAGGTGAATACAACGTGTTTAAACAGGTGCTAAATTAAAAGAGTAAAACAAGAATAAACAAAATGAACCCAAAAACCCAGAAAGAAAAAAGTAGTTACTGGGACCCAGAAAGTTTCACGTGCTAACTGAGACATGTTGAGAGTCGATGTTTGACCGAATTCAGGGAACTACCAAATATGTCGAAGTTCTCTTGCACCTGGTTGTAAGTGGAACATATTCTATAGATAGGAGAATGTTGTCCAAGGTTTGTTTTGGTTCGATGTAGCCTAAAAGTTCTATGATTGTGTAGTCTACTACTTTGACGTGGAACCGCGAATCCAATACGATCTAGGAGGACCGGGCAATCCACTAGTCCGTTAATAATTTTAAACAAAAGTAAAATGTCACTACCCTTACGACGAACATGCAGCGGACTCAGACGGTAATGCGCTAAACGACTTTCGTAGGATGTAAGGCTACGGCACTTATTATCAGTAAAAGTAAGCTGGTATAAAAACCTTTTTTGTACACGCTCTATCCTGTCCGAATGAACTTGATAGCATGGATTCCATACAGGACTGCAGTATTCAAGAATGCTTCTGACCAGGCTATTGAAAATTAATATCGACAAGCTTGGGTTCTTGAGTAGCTTTGTCTGTCTGAATACGAAGCCAGACAGACGTGAGGCCTTTTTAAGTATTGAGTCAATATGTTGCCGGAAGCTTAGTGTGCTATCCATAATGACCCCCAGATCACGAATTGTGTTTGACTGGCTTACAACGTCGCCATCAATGCAGTAATAGACTTCAGAAGGTTTTTTTTGTCTAGAAAAGCGAACGTGGAAGCACTTTTTGACGTTTAGAATCATGAGATTTTGAATGCACCAATTACGTACATTGTCTATGTCGCTTTGTAAAATATTCACGTCAGAGGCGCTTTCTATGACTCTGTATATTTTGAGGTCGTCAGCGTACATAGCAAAGTTCGATTCGATAACTTTCGTGAGACCATTGGCAAATATGAGGAAGAATAAGGGGCCCAAAACAGAACCCTGTGGAACGCCGGATGGCACGTCACAGATCGGTGAATTGAAGTTGAAAGCAACAAGTTGAGAGCGGTTCTTTAAGTACGATTCGCACCATCTCAGTAATGATCCATGGATACCCATTCCGGCAAGCCTACTAAGTAGCAGTGAATGGTTGACTAAGTCGAACGCTTTGCTGAAGTCAGTATATATAACGTCCACCGCTTTATTGGCGTCAACAGCCTCTGATAGAAGTGTAACGAACCCGATAAGATTAGAGGTAGTGGATTTTTTTTCAATAAAACCATGCTGATGAGGACTGATAAGACTTTTCACATGAAAAGAAATTTTTTTGTGGATAAATGATTCAAAAATCTTGCTGAAGGCCGCGAGGATTGATATCGGCCGATAATTGATAATTTTGTCAAGATCCCCATCTTTGTGTATTGGAGTGAGGTAAGCAAGTTTCCATCGAGCAGGAAACACTCCGCTGCGTAGTGATTCATTGAATATCGTGCATAATGGAATATAAAGTGACTTTGCACAGTTTTTTATGAAAAAAGGTGACAAGAGATCTGGTCCAGCGCCTTTGTTATGATCTAGAAGCATTGAACCATGTTTCAACTTTCTATACAGCCAGCGCGATGTAAAATTGAAATAACGTAAAGTTTAAGTAGGTATTAATTAAAATAAAATTCACTCACTTTTTCTTAAGCTAATTCCTATTTATATTTTTTTATTTTCTTTAATTAATACTTAATAATTAAAGAAAATATTTTTTTTAGGTCGCCACAATGTAAATAAAAAATACTGGCTGAATAGCTAGCCGGCCAAAGAAAAAGAAATAGGTGGGAAAGTGTCAAGCGACTATCCGATCTTCACTCATTTTTGCTTTAGCTAATTCCTATTTTTATTTTGACTTTCCTTGCATTCGTAATGAAAAGCACAGTGTTACCCTCGGGAGAAAGACTTATTTAGTCCCTCGATCTATTAGCGCCCTCGCTACGCTCGGGCGCCAAACCCCGTCTCGGGACTAAATAAGTTACTTTCACCCCTAGGATAACAATGTACTATTACACTTCTTTTACCGCCCCTTTCAATTTTTGGCAAAAGTGCCTATCCCATGTACAGACTCGCGGATTCTATCTTTTTTTTTTATTTATTTATTTATTCGTTTCTACAGAGCAAGAAATTTACAAAATAGTGTGAATTCTATTCTTAAATCGGAATTATCTCTACACTGAGTACATTGTTTTTAAAACTTGTGGTACCAACACTTATGTAGGTACCTAATGTTATCAATTTGTATTAAATAACATGAATATCTACATTACATCTTTAGATTATGTATTTATGATGAGGGCAAGACCTGGCGGGTGCAATATGTTTTCCCGCCAATTCATCCGTGGGAATTGTGTAATTATTTCGGAAAATCCCGCAACCTTATTAGATCAATCCCATATCCGGCCGTCCTTATCCCAAAGGTTTTTAGTGAAAACTAAATAATGTATACAAACCGTGAAATTTATAGCCTAGTGATAAATCTTGAATGCGTAAATATATCGCTTGTCAATAAAAAATAAATAAAATTTATTCAAACTAACATTTTAGTAGATAACCAATAAAAAAAAAGAATTATGTGCAAAAAATAACCACGTCTCCCGTGTTTTCCTAGATGATTCCAGGAATTCCTAACCAGGGATTTTAGGTTAGTTGGTATACGTATATTAGATTATAGACAACTTTCAGGACTCTATCGTTAACTTCAAAGAGCAAATATAGTAGCTTTTTATGAAAAAATTGTTTAAATTCGGTCCAATAGTTCCAAAAATTACCCTCTACCAACAATTAAACAAAGTTTTTCCCTTTATATGTATAACAGAATTTGTTGGACAGAACGGCCATTACCTACGAAAATAGGTAAAAACTTTATTTTTTTTCACATACATCCATGGTAAAACATAATATTCTTAAGCATTTAAGAGGTGTGCCTCAACCTGAACGAAAAGGGCAAATTGTTTAAAGCTGTAAGTGAAGCCATCGCTGTAGCAGAAGCTCTAAGTCTTCCATACTATCGTATTACGGATAGGTACGTTAATACTCTTATTAAACGTACAAACTATATACGCGTCGCCTGTATTTACTCTATAAGCTCACGTTAACTCGTATATGTAACGAGTAAATGCTGCTTTGTAAATAAAAAAGCTTGGCTATGCGCCTTTTGTATATAGGAAGATGACTTTAATTTTATTAAGGGCCTTTATCTACTATGTCACATTACAGCGCTGTTAAAAATCTGTTTCAAGTGATTTCGTTTAGCACCAAAAACCACCAAAAGTAGGTAAGAGTCTTTGCTATTTTTACAAACTTTTAACTTGCAATGTTTGCACGTCGCTTGTTTGGGTTAAATATAACAAGCTAAAACCATTTTTAGGGTATAACTATGACTTGCATTGACATCCAGAATGAGCTCCAGTTAGTTATTATATTACATAAATAATAAAGATATTGATCTTTTAATGTTGTTAACTTTAATTGCTACAAAAAAAAAAATTGTCAAAATCTAGTAAAATTCATTTTGAATTAACTTTCTTTGAAAATATGTTTTTTTACGTATGTCGAAATGAAACACCTTGACTCATGCAAATAAGTTAATACAACTTGTACCTATAGGTACTTCTCTGATTTGGGTTTAGGTCTACATTTTATTTTGAAGAAATAATTTAACTATGACTTTTTTAAACCTAGAATGCCGTAACCCATATGTTTGTATTTTGATATTTTAATACTTAGATACCTACATGATTTGCATGCCAGCTTTCTGGTGAAGAGTGTGAAACTTATTGTCACTGTACCATCTAAATTACCACTTTTCAAGCAAATAAAGAATTATTATTATTATTATTATTATTATTATTATTAAATAAAATACCTACAATCTACATTTAATAAAGTTTATAATTAGCGTAGACTATGTAGTCTGTGTGTATTTGACATATTAATTAACAGTTCAACTTTGTATGAATTTTTAAAATAAATTTACACCTAAGTACGACATTATAAGCTTAGATTAACTACAACAAAAAGTGTTCAACAGTTCTGAGTCCTTACTTTTATTGCTTAAGATAACTTGTGTATACTTTTGTGAACCTTAAGATACCTTGTGTACCTTTGTGTACTTTTCAACTGAAAAAGTAAAAATAATTCCTTTTGTTCACTGCACGACTTAAACCTTTAACGGGGCGTATATGTTTACTGTACACCACTGAAAAGCATTGTAACTGCCCCTTTTGCAACTTATATCCTGGCCGCTTTCAGTAACAAAGTAACGCGGCGTTTAAGCTCAGTGCAACAATGACAACAAAGTGCGAGCCCGGGGCTGGTATTAAGCACTTCTCACGTGGCCTAATTAAGTGTTACACTTAAAGTGGTGATGGCGGGCGGGTGTCGCGTGGGTGTCACTCAATTATTCGGAGCGCGATGCGGGATCACGCCCCTAGGGGTGCCACGGTGCCTCTCCCATCCTCGCCTCTCACGAGTCCTCTGGAGCAACGCACAGCTAAACTCCACGTTCCACACGACAATTATGTGGGATACGCGACACTCAGATGGATTATGTGAAATTAAACGGGGAACAGTAACTGAGTGGGTTTATTCATACCGACTCTACAAGACTTATAATTTATCTGCACACTTTAATGTGCAAGGTACTTAGGCGAAAATTTTACGACGAAACATACTTAATGTTACCTTGTGCTAGAGTCTAAATATATACACCGTGGATCAACTAGCCCGAACCGGTGGTTCTCGATGACTTTCTCTAACGAGAATGACCAGCCGGGTTCCGTCGGCATCTTTTTAGCACTTATAAAATTAGTTGAACCACTTTTTGGGTTATTACATAACCCTCTTATTATATTTTTTTTTCTGTATTCCATTGTTTGGTGCTTCCACAGTTAACATGGATTGAAGATCGATTTTACATTAGGTCATGTGACATAAGCTCTAGCGAAAAAATGTAAACTGTAGTCATTGATTCAAAATTCGCAGTATACGATACTGCAAAGAGAATGTAATCACAGGTTCAGAAATGGTTAGTAGGTATAGATACCCGGATTAGCTGAGAAAATAAATTTTTACTTCGTAAACATTTTTTCTTTTTAAACAATGATAGATAATAAGTGTCAAAGTTAGTCAATCAATCAATGTTAGCCTGAGCTGTCCCACCGTGAAACAATGGGAGGATAATCACTTTAGTTACCGGTGGAAGCTTAAAATAAGTACCATTTAAAAGAGTCGACAAAAAACACCTCGAAATATTGTTATTATTCAAACAGTATTACAACTGACTTATTGCTGACTTGCTTTAATCTCGCGGTTGGATCAAGAACGTACTTTGAACGTTGGTGATAGAGTGCATACTTGTTTGCCGGATATGGGAACAAGGTTGTGAGATTACAACGTGTCGTTACGATGCTCGTTTAGATACGGCGCATGAGGTATTGCAGATCTAGACGGGAGCAAAACTTGCGAGAGACGTCAGCCCACCGCCGACTCTTATTTATTTCGCATAATAGCCACTTTGTTTTACACATCTTGCGGGTGAACCTACAAATCATCGTTTATATTTGATGAAATCTAGGGGTTAGCAGTTGTACCCGACCCACTTTTTTATGTTGATATTACAAAGTTAATACAAAGTTAACAAAATTGAAAAAAATAGGGTGTGGTGTCGAGGGACAGGAACGGACGAAGTTCCTCATGCTATTTTTCCAACTCCGAAAGTAATTTGATATGGATATTTTGTTAAATTTTGCTAAAATTGAGAGTATATTTTGACCACCAGAAAAAGTCACTTTTAACTAGCTCAGATCATGTAGTTCACTTATGTCAATAAAAAAGTATGGCGGCCAGCGCTTGAGGACAATTTTATTATCCGGACTACTCTGCGCTTGGACGAAACCGAACGTCTCAATTTGCATAGAGCAGGCATAACGCTGTTTTCTTACGTTACCCGCAACGATTTTTGACCGGTTAACTTCTCTCGCAAGTCGCTTTAAGGAACTTAGTTCCAAATAAATAACTCTTACAAAACATTGTCCGTATTACAATTGAATTCAAGACAAAGAATCTAATTACAAATCTCGTATGATTGCTACGTATTTATAATTTGGCCAAGGCCCGTGAAATCGAGAAATATTTTGTACTGGATAATACACACTTTTGCAAAGTGAATATAGTTCATACATCCCACTAAATATTGTAGTTTAACATAACAGAAAATTACAGTTTGTGAATTTATTGTTACTATACATAATACTTATATAAATTTATAAGAAAAGGCTCTATACTATATTATTCATTCACATTCCAAGATAATGTTTCTTTTTATAGAGTACCAAACAGAATTTCATCATTATTTGTTTTCCTTTGATGTTGTTTGAAATTATAGGTTTTTGTAACAGGTTTTATTGTTGGTTACTTACACTCATTATCCTGATTTGACGACGTATACCTACGAGACGCAGTTACCGCTATACATCTGAACCATTGAACTTATCGGCAAACAATAGTAGATTATACACCAAGGGGATAAAGCACTGTTTTATGTCACGGGCGCTACATTGAATCCTGAACATAACGAAGGACTCCTAATTTAACTCCCGAGCGCAGCGAGGGTGTTATAAGTTAATTCCCGACCAAAGGGAGGGAATTAAGATTGAGTCCTGAGTGCAGTGAGGGATTCAAGCGCCCAAGAAAAAAACAGTTTTATCCCTGTGGTGTATACTCTACTTTTCTCACATAATGCGAGACAATAAAAAACCAGGCTTAGTAGATCCTATATAGCCACTTCTTTCAGCTGGCGTGGCCTACTCGATTTGACAAACAAATGAAGTTCGTCTCACTGCGAATCTAGTGGGCCACGGCTTCGGTCTTCGAAAATCGAGTTGGCCGCGCCCGCTGAGAACGCATTCTGTTTAGCGAAATGAGACGTTATGGACATAGCAATAAGAATTATGAAAGTGAAAATCACATTATTGACCAGCGGGTTATAATGAAATTCAATAGAACATTATAACCCGGCTAAAGCCAAGAGATATAATGTCTTGCTTTCGGTAAGGTTTACATGACATATAATTCGGCATTGTCGAGCATGTGGTGTGAAAAATATATATAAAGGTCACCGATACAAAAAAAAAAATCTTTGAAAGCTTTTTGCTCAAAATATACAATAGTCGAGGCAAAACCATTCATGTCTTACTTGGGCTGTAATCATCTAGCTTAATGTATTTAAAGCGACACGACAAAAAAGGAGTGAAAGTTCTGACCTGGTTACAGCTAAAATAAGATCGCAAAATGATTTCAAGTGTGCACTATTTTTAGTACTACAGTTTGTCCTATTAAATTTTAGTAAATGAAAAATTTTGTGACGATGCCTGGATGTTTGTTACTCAATTACGGCATAATGAATTTATTGTAGACTAGCTGTGCCCCGCGGTTCCACCCGCGTGAGTTTCGGAATTCCCGCAGGAACTCCTAACTTCTTTTATTCTTCTTCTCCTTACAAAAACAAACACAATAAAAAAGAATTAGCAAAAATTGGTCCAGCCATTCACGCGTGATGACGTGACCAAGATAAATAGGGATTCATTTTTATGTATTGAAGGTAGATGAGGCGTTTAATATTATAGATTATTAAATCGGACGCGTTTCATCCCGGAACATTAGAGTTCCTGAGGGAAGAAGATATTAACTGCTATTAACAAGATATTGTGATGCTTCGAGAATTTCTGTATCTCTTATATTGTATATTGCTGGTAAAACATACGTACCTAATTCAAAACTGTTACAACTGAAACTTACTTCGATCTTGATATTGTAATAAAGTTGGTTCATTTCATATCAGTAATGAAAATTAATGTTCCCGTTTATGTAATAAAATTAAACTTTATTTGAACAACGCATCTCTGGCTGTGTCTGTAGAACCAGCGCCACCTCGAACTCGAGCCTATACCTAGTGATAAATTTACAAAGAATAATCTCAAACTCTGTCGGTTTTCAATTAAAACATGAAATTTCATTCTGTTTACTTTCTAACTCCAATATCATGAATTATTTACGTTGAACCATTAATAATAACACGGAAATGTTATGTTCGATGTGGTTACCCTTTGTACATTAACCTGAGGCGGGATCAATTTTATCTAAAATAATAATCTGAGAGCGCGTAATAGAAATGTGAGAGGAAAATTACAAGCGTTTGAAAAAGAAAATGGCTGATACAAGAACAGCTTTTTTGACAAATTTTATTTCATTACAATGGTTGAATTAAATTGAATGACGTAAATTGTGTACTTACTTGTCACACAAATAATAATACTTAAATATTTCAGATTCGTAATCTATAAATAAAATGATATTCGTTATGTTGCAAAAGCTCAGAAACTAATAGGTAAAACAAAATATAAGCTCAAATTTAGAGGGTTGAGTATGTCCACAAGTAGGTAAAGTTTTAGCTATGTTTAGAGTTCCCGAGAGAATACCGAAATTCACACGAGAAATATCGTGCAGGAGATAATCTTGTATCTTATTGAAAAGCAATGACTGATGGGGAAATCCTGAAAGTATCCAAAAAGTATTATTCGGAGTTACTTCCATTTATTCCAGTTTCTAATAAGATAATAATTAATCTAGGAAGGATAATTATCGTGTTCGACGTGTTCGCTCGCTTCCTAAAACAGAAGAACAATAAGATAATTAAAGTTAAATAACGGTTTTAATAATTACTTACCTATTACGAATCACATACTGAGTAATGTAATGTAAGTATGATACTTATAAACAAGGGCTAATCTCGTCGTGCGCCCGTTACGTTTGCTCAGCAAACATCCAGCTCTGTTTGTGCATACAATGGCTACATACAATAATTGTGCATGGAGTGGGCCGGAGACGATGCTAGGCTTGTTGGCTCAGCGGTCCCGCTGGCACTAAGCCCCACCAGTGGGACCAGTGTTTGCGTATGTTAATGAGATGTTAATAGCGCGCCAGTTCACTGTAACTGGATCATCCGGCCTCCCAGTTTTCCATCATCGATTGGAACGCATCTTCGGTTACTTATTTTGTTCGCTCAAGCGCTCTTGCAGCAATAGACTATATAATTCTACGGTTTTTTTAAGGTGCGTGTTGCAGATACTTAACGCGGCTTGTGCTAAAAAAATTGAACTAAACCAAAATCAGCTTAAAATTTTTTCATAGTTTCTTGTGGTGTAATGTGGAAAAAGTTGGTTTGTTCTTCTAGGAGGGTAATTTTTAGGACTACTAACCTAATTCCAAAGAATCTGTCGGTGATAGGACGCCACCTCAATATTCCTGAGTAACTTAGAGCAAAGAACCAATTCCGAAATTGAGGTGGGTGAAAAATCTATTTTATTTCAACTTTTCAAAAAAAAATTTCTGCTCTTGAGTTTTCTGGAAGAAATTTTTTTTTGGTCATAAGTTCGCCTATAACTACTATTTTCAATAATATAAACATTATTTCATCACTGTTTTTTTTATAATATCCTTGTGCAATAAAATTTGAAAGAATAATATATCAGAAAAACATAAAATATTATTTATTTTATTTTTATTAAAAACTGGAAAAAATCTATTTTAATTTTTTTTTTTGGGTATTTACCCTAGTTTATTATCCTACGTTCGATTTATTGCATATAAAATAATGAATATTAAAATACATTTTTTTACGACAGCGCAGGCAGCTACAGGCGCCTTAAACGATCTGGCACGGATTCACCCGCGCACGCGTTAACTGTTTTTTTTTTGGAAAACTGTTTTTCGTCTCGGTTAAAAATATCCTATAGTAGGTTGACCCAGGAAATAAGCAACAAACATACTGTATGTTATTCAAATACATCCAGTAAATGCACGGGAAAACTACTAGATATAGACACAGTTGTTTGTGGTTGTTTTAGACTAAAAATACCTTTTTTTCTATAAAACATCCATAACATAATTCGTGTACAATTGCTGCTTGGCTATAACATTATCAGAAGATCTAGGTATACATATAAATAATATAAGTAAAATTGAAGTGTCTGTTGACTTTTCACTAAATACATTTGAAAGTACTTTATATTAAAACAAAATTTTAATCTGTCGACTGTCTGTCTGTTTGTTCCAGCTAATCTCTGAAACGGCTGGATCTATTTTAACAGGACGGGATTTTAACGGGACGAGCTGATGTTATATGGAGTTCCTAACTTATGCTACGCTTATTTTAGAAAAAAACTGTTCCTGCGGCAACGGAAACTCACGCGGGTGAAATCACAGCTAGTAATAAATATAAATGAGCAGAACAAAATGAGCGTAAATACCTGGTACAATAATCACAAAGTAGAAGTCATACGCTTTAATAAATAATAGGAAAGTTACCTAATTATATTTCACAGTTAATTAAATGATGAAATCTAATTCATATTGTATCATTATGGCAAAATTAACACCAAATTAGTGAAATATGATTCACCTACTATGATTTGTCAGATTATTTGAAATAAAGTCACCATTAAAACTAACTAGCCCTGGCTGTACAATAAATAAAATAGTGCCACACTCAGAAAGTCTAACTCTAAGAGGATCGTATGCTATACCTAGAGTACCGTGACTTGACAAAAACATATACTAATATTTGGACCCAGCCATGGAATAACTTCGTGTGAATATCAAAACAAAGTTTGTTTAATCTGCCATTCCTCTTACTGCAATTTACAAAATTACGTAGATATATAGCATAAAGACTTAAATCATATTAAACAGACTGAATATATCTTTTTAAATCTATATTAGCAAGCTTATATGGCTTTTTTAAATATTTTACATAACAAATGCTTGTACCTAAGCTCTGCTACAGAAGCCGTCAGAATAACCTCAATAAGTCGTGAAGTCTTTGTTAATATTTGCTATTGATATTGTTGAGAAATGTCTCATATTTAATGAACGTAAAGTCTATTGGTACAGTTTTTTTTCCGGTTACCACTCGTATCAAAAACAAACTAGAAGACATTCTTAATGGCTGTTAGTTTTTGAATACTTTAACGGGTCACTGTTCTGTAACGAGGTCAAGTGCCTGTGTTTGTTTCTTCAGTTTATAATTTAGTTTGGCCACTAACTATTGCTGATTGTGATTGAATTAAGCTTCCAATAGTTGTTCAATTGGTAATAATTAAGTTTCTAGAGGAATTGAGTTAACAATTTTTAAAATCATAGTTCCTTTCTTCCTTTATTTATCCTTCTGAATGACCGAACCATCTAAACGTCATATTCTTGTTTCCGTGCCTAAAAATGAAAAACGGAACTCTTATAATTCCGTGTCCGTCAGTCCGTTGTCATAGAAGTTTTTTTCGCAAAGGTTAATTTGGTAATTTACAATATTTTTACAGATAAAATTTGAATTGCATATCATATTACATTTTAAAGAGCTAATTCATTCAGTCATTGGGGCTAATTATAGTCTTTTTTAGGTTACTAAAGTATTGTCTTACAGGGTTAGTATACATATTAGCCATATATTAGGTACTGGACACCCGCAAATCTTCCGACAGTATAATACCTATATATATAGTTCTGAAAAACAAGATTTTTAAACTTTAATTAGTTTTACAGAACCCCTGTTATCGCTTTACTCGCTCTTGATAGTAGGTAACAGTAATTTTAAATAAGAGAACTTTTCCAAAATCGGTAAAAATAAGAAGTAATGAAAAACACTGCTAGGTTATATGATTATTGTCACGTTAGTTAATATTAAAGTTTTTTGACACCACATTCGTCTCTTGAAACAACAAAATATTATAAACTTTCTGCATACAACTCACATCAGTCCCAAGTTCCTAAGTCACAGTTGCAACGAAGAGTTGCACTAGCTCGTTTTATGGCCCGACTTGGTATAGCGATAACGCAACATGCAACCATAATGCAACTCGTGTTGCTAACTGCACAGACCACACTAGGCTCGAATTAATTAGTCTCTATTACTAATTACCCGCTACATATCAAATTGTGAAACGTATTTACATTTCAACCACTTAGTTCCAGCTCAATTTTGCAGTTCAACATAATCTGGAAGCTTGACAGCTGTTCGTTGCTCTCCACTCTCGGAGCTCAAATCCATAAGTGTCTCTCGGATTAAATGGTGCTACTATGATGTGTCTCATTTATTATTCAATAAGAAAGTATATGAATCAGTGAAATAGATTATTCATAACCAGTGTTTAATGGTTACAAAGTGTAATTCTCAGAATATTACGAAGCTACAGAATTCTTGACTAACATAGGATAGTTTTTATACGAGATATGAGTGGAACTGTAGGAAACATCTATTTCTTTATCGAACAGGACATAATATGGAACTTTTTATTCTAATATCGAAAGCGTTTTCGAGGTAATTTTGACATTAACGCAGAGGAAACCGTGAGGGGAACAACGTGTGTAGATGCGGGACTTAGGGACTTAGCGCGCGATTGACACACTTGTAGTAGCGCTAAATATGTATAAGTCGACCTTTTGCAGTCCAATATAAGCAATTTGGGAAGATAGTATAAATCTCATACCTAATATTAACATCTATACATATAAAATCTATAATATAAAATCTATATATATAAAAGAGTACAATTCGCGATTCTGTACATTGAATATTTTTACCTAAAATTAAGAGGGGTGATAAAAGAAGAGTAACCAAGCACAAAAAAAAGTTTTTAAAATTCTTTACTGTATGTGTGTCTGTTCGCGATAATTTCCGAATCTATTGAACAGATTGTCATGCGGTTTTCACAGGTAGATTAAGCTTGGCCTGGAGCTACTTACATATAGGCTATGTTTCATTGAAATATAAAAAAAGTTCGGGGAAAAAAAGTTGTTGTATAAAAACCTTTTGCGCGGGTGAATCCGCGGGGCACAGCAAGTAATATTATATTTTGAAAATTATACATGCTAAAAAGCTTTGACGCTAATTTTTGTCGGTTACTACCAAGTTCAAATTTATAACGACATCACAAAGAAATGCATGCGTAAATATGTTACGAGAGGAACTCGCGCTGACAACAATATGTTCGGAGGAATAATTCATAACCGTTGTATTCATAATACGAACACGGTGCACGTTCTCAGTAACGTACGGTCCAATTTTGGCGCACAATTTACCTGCAGATGCAGCAAACACAAAGAGGTAATATTTTCAACGGCTGCGGTGGTGGGAAGGGGGGAGAGGGCTCGCGAGGACGCACATACAGACGAGGTGAGCCGTGTGCGCCGCTGCCTACCTACTCATATTACGGCGCGGCGGCCATCTGCCAGTTGAACAATCAACCTAACAAGCCACGCTCCTCTGACCGGATTAAAAGCTAAAGCCGCTCGGAACAATGGCGTGGCCCTTCATCAGTTACACTTAGACGGTAACAGATCGGCCGTGTCGCGACAATGCCCCCTCCTCCTCCTTGTTTATTGCTAATCCTAAATGGATTACCGGGCGGCGGACGGCCCCTGAACCGACGGGATCCGTCAACGCTCCGCGCTCGCATCGACAGTCACTTAGGCACATTGTTTATTTCAATCAATTATACTGTTTAACATTGTCACTTTTCCAATTTATGACACGCTTAATACAAACAACAGTTAATAAAATAATAAAGTTTCATAAAGTTAAGTATTTATTGTTCATATTAGTGTAGGTATATTAGTATACATATATGCATGTCACCTAATGACAGGACATGAGGACAATTTTACTCTTAGTAGCATCATTACAAGCTATGTCTTATGCAAATAAGAATTTATTATTATTATTATTATAGGTAGGTAGGTATACCTACTCTATGATATAGAGAAAGATTGACTAAGTTGAGCAAAGCATGTGTGCATTCAAACTCGTACCCACCTACGGATGGACGAAGTATCCTTTCTAGTTTGACAGTAACATTGACCTACGACGACCTATTGATGCACACACGCTTTCAGGGGTGCAGAATAGGACAAAAGGTAGTTTTAATTCCTGAATTTCGTGGGAACTCCGAAATTAACACGGGTAAAATCCACAGAGAAGAAGCTAGTTTTTTCATTGAAGTACAATGATTGATGAGACAACTGCTCAACTACGCTGAAAATTATTTTACCAGTACCTGTACCGTCCATTCTACGGAATGCATTCGCAGATTCACAATGTACATTTGTTAGACACGTCCTAGATATAATATTTTGCACCGTATAACATTATCTATTCAAACTATGTGCATATTATTTGCGTAATAGAATCATTTCCGAGTTCGACGAAATTGTCTGTACGAGACATGGCTAAACTACATCGCATTACGTACACATGTAGTTGTTCTTAGTTGTGTCGAACTACGTGCCACCAGGTAGGTGCACCTGGCTGGTTCACGGAAGATTATTTGAAACTAGCTGTGCCCGCGGTTTCCCCCGCGTGAGTTTCGGAATTCACGAAGGAGCTATTTTTTTCTAAAATAAAAGTAGCCTAAGTTACTCCTTATAACATCAACTATCTGCCAGTGAAAGTCCCGTTAAAATCGGTCTAGCCGTTTCAGATTCGGAACAAACAGACAGACAGATAGATTGACAGACAGAGAGACAGACAGACAAAAATTATAAAAAAATGAAGATAAGAAAAAAAAATGTATCTAAGTATAGCTTGTCTAAACTAAAATGACGCGTTCCACTATATACTTAGCAGTTTTAGATGTGCGAGATCATGTATTGATAATATCTCTTTAATAGTGTGAGTGCGGCGACAGTATTGCAATTTGCACACTTGTCTTGTGATGAATAGACAGTGTCGTATCTATATTTTCGGTTGTGCGTGTGCGTATAGCCGAATATGGAGTGGGGCGTTATTTTAGTTTAGACAAGCTCTACCGTACATACTCTCATATAATATGCATTTAGTGAAAAGCTGTTAATTTGGAATTACACACAGGCACTTCAATTTTATTTTTATTTATAGACTTATAACTCAACTAGCTGTTCCCTGCGGTTTCACTCACAATAATATCAGAGTAACAAGTATTACCAGGAGATAATTCCAGGACGATAAGTCTCTAAAAAGTCCTTTCTGACGCGTACGCAAAATTTTACGTGTGTAACCAAGGAAAGAGTTAAACAACTTCCTTAATTTAATTTTTATTTCTGCACGTGTCTTAAGTCTTTAATGATATCATGTATAATTTGTGGATCAGATCCATTTTCTGATTTAATTTCCGACGATTCTCAGAGACGTAGGTACCTACTGTGATGTCCAGATGAGATCAGATTTAACTTGAAAGGCCGATGAATGGCCAAGCACGAAATGAATAGCGATGTGCTCACGGATCACTCCAGACCCATTTACCAAAGAGATTGCCCCACATTTTGATGAGACTGACTGTCAAGTACTTAAAGGTAGATATTCCATTCATCAGACTCTTTAACTATATTCTTACAAGTCTTTCTCATACAGAGTATGGAATTCATTTTGTTTTTATATAAATTATTTTTATATGAAGATTTTTTGTGGCAATGCTACATATCTGTTAATTCTTTATAAAATAAATGATTCAAGCATAATTTTAAACTTTGAATTGACCTATATTGGCGAATTCAAACATAATTTGAATGTTTCCTGCCATTGACAAAAAAAAAAAAATTAATTTTATTAATTAATTATTTTGTCTATGATATGTATCTCTATTTTCATTATAGATGCCATCTGTTAATGGTATTTCTAATCAAAAGCTAGCTAACCTATTCGTTTCTAAAACATCTAGGAGGCGTGTTTGCTTAACAAACACGACTGCTGTCAGTTAGATTGTTTAGATTGGTACATTCTACATACTTAGTGTGAAATAATCACATAAACAAACATTGGAAATGAAAATAATGATTTAAATTGTATTTTTCCGTAATAAACGATGGGCTTAAGAGCACCTTCTGATGACCGATGAGCTGTCATTTTGCGCTGCTTTAAAGCTGATTTATACACAGCTATTGTTTTTATAGAGACAAAACGCAAGCGATTACCCGATATATCACGAGTTGTAGCGACCACAATATGTCAACAGAGCGAGCGCGCGTCGGGCGCGGGAAAAACGAAACTAAGCGCCCGCTGTCAAAAGTACGTGACCTTAATGTATATCAATTCGACCGTGATTTATACGGGAGGGATCTGTAAAATATGATATAAAATAAACATTGACAACCAAAACGATGAAATACGACGTAGCGATGTGATTTAAGGGAACGTTTCACGTGGTTTTATGGCGCTATAAAATCAGCTGACGACGGATTCCGTCCGCGCTCGACTGCTCGTAGCTAGCGAGTGTGCGCTTCAGCTAGCGAGTGCTTGGTGTCAAAGCACACGTACTCCCCTAGTACAGATTTGACAACAATAAACAACGGACATTTATTTGTTTAGTTGTTTTTTTGCTAGTTTTATGGAATCGAGTCAGTTTTAGTCCCCGAACGATGGACACAGCTTCGAGTGACAATGTCAAAGCGACGACAGTATGATTTGATTTGTCTTTTTGTAGTTCCAGTTTATTTTGTACTTGTCAGATGATGAGCGTCCACCTCAGAACAATATTATTCTTCTGAGGCGTCCACTTAATAGTCTGACAAGAGTTCGAATCTCTTTGACGTTATTATTCAAATCCACTGGTGTAGAATGTTTTGTCTAACCCAGATTCACAGTTCCATAACTGTAAGACTAATGTCATTTGTCATAAATTTTCAATAAATAATCACTTCAATCTTCAAAGAACGCCATAAAGATGTTTTTAAAGAAACCGTCCTGACCAAAAAAAAAAACAAATATTGTCGGGTTCGGAAGTAGTATTCGGCTAGCTCAAATAAAAATAATAAAAGATAAATTTAGTAAATTAGTGCTTTTGTATTATTCAAATCATCGTATCTAGTTCTGTCAAAAAGTAAAATTTTAAATATAAAAGGAACAGATTAAAAAATAAATAACAAATATTATAAATGAGGCGCGATATCATAACGAGTGGCATACGGCCGCCTCGTTACAATATATTTAAAATTTTGTGGATCATTTATAAGGAGGATTTATAAGAAGGTGTATACCTTAGGTTTTTAGTAGGAAAATATATCATGCAATGATTATACAATCACGTAGAAGGAAATGGCATAATATAGTCTAGTATAGTCTTTGTTTTACAGAACACTAACAATAATTATGAAGTAGATGATTACATGAAATACCTACTATAGTAGGTGTGATTATTATCAATATTATTGATTACTAGCTGTTCCCTTTACGGTAGCACTCGCGTTTTACTCTTTTCACCTAAGAGCTCCAATACAAATTTTAATGACTTTAACTTCAAATACTGACATGACATGCCTTTACCTTCTCTTTACTCCCTTAGTTAGTTAAAAATTGCTCTCTCTGACTTAGTGTTCGTCATAAAAAATTAAGCTTTTTGCAAAATTTCAATTTTCGAACTCAACGTTAAGTTAGGTTACCTTCACGTTGATGAACATATCAGTGAAGTTCATATTAACAGCAAAGCAAACATGCAAAATTCAGTTCCATTTGCATTTATTATCTGGCATGATTTTCATAAAATAGCGACAGACGAAACGCGGACGCAATCAAGTCGGGAAGTCTTTTCCGGTCTCGCGTACAGTAACGAAATTACTATTCGTATTGGAATGTAGAAGGCATACTAATATTTACACGATCGTGAGTACGCGTAGTGACTAGAGTATCTGATGTTCGGACTGGTCAACGAGGGAGCCAGACGCCACCGAATGTACCTACATCCAATGTCCGAATAGTTAGGGTTAGCGCAGATAAAATGGGATTCTATTCGAGATTTTACCAGGAAGATAATGTGGAAAGTAAAAATAAGTGTTGTTTTTATTGAGAGTAGGTAACACTGAAATAGGTCTTTGAAAACTACATTTGTGTAGTTTTTTTTATTTTTTAGGAATAGTAAATATCTAAATCACCACTCACAAATTTTTTGGGTCCGACATAATATTATGTATTTATAAATTAAGTATATAAAAAACAATGTTTATTATGGTCAAGTTCTAAAGAGTCCACGATCGTAAAGAACACAAGGTGAGCTTTCATAATGAGTCTTCATATAATTAGATAAGAACTATATTTCCGTAGTAAAATCATCCAAGAATTTTTTTTTGCGATGAAACGGTAACTTTTGAAATTTTTAGTCTCGATGTTATGTCTAGTTTAAGCAAATTATATCAAGCTAGCAATTAGTTCTATTTAGGTAAACAGAGTACTAGAACTTTTGGGATTTCACTACGGGCATTAAAAATTATCAGACCAGTATTATCTGAAGATGCGACTGTACCTACTCCCTAGTATTCAAACATTACCCTAACTTCGCCTAAAGTCATTCGTCCGGCCGTGCATCATCATTAAAATCAAAACTAATTAAACTTGTACAATGTAATGTTGAGATATAATGTCCGGTTCCCGATAAGTAATCTTAACTTTAAACATAATTTAAGAGAGTCCGCAAATCATAAGATATCATTCTGTACTAAATCTTTGAAATGAAAATATAGTTGAACTTTAATAAATATAGGTAAAGAAATACTTACTTGGAAAATGATAATAATGAATACAAAAACAATGTTATGTCGAAAGACAATTTTTTTGTGGAATACCTCTAAAAAATTAGTATATTTTTATTAGTAAGTACAAACTTTATGATAGGACTTTTAACGAGTACCTAATGTTATGAAGACAATTACCGGAGTCAGTTAGTCATATGACCCATTGTCTCCCGATTATGGTTGGACTATTTATAATATATACATGCAATAACAACAACAACAACAAAAAACGTAACGGGATTATTATTATAAACGGGACCGGCAGCGACACGGTCGAGATGCTTTTCAATTACCGCACACAATGTGTCTCCAAACAGTAGCTCGGAACGAGTGGCGCCCGAAGCCAGTTGTGACCAATTTTCTACACGATAATAATTATGCTAATCCCTTCCGATCACAGAGCCGAAACAATGCTAATCTATTAAATTATTCCGGTATTTATAATTCATTGTACCTACCGTGTATGGCGTCGTAAACTATTGTTTATAGGTATTTGAATTGATTAATGGCACTATTTAAAAAGTTATATGTATACTTTCAATAAAGGAAAACTTCCTATAACATGTGTAACTATAGTTCTTCTAAAATTACTTTTTACGGTACCCAAGTATTGTTGTAAAAATAGCAGTTCAATTATTATTATTATTCAATGCGGCTATGAAACATAATATGAAAACACCTGTAAAAATATACAGAGATAGGTACCGGAAAAATAACCAAAGAAGAATTAAAGAGAAAACAGAGAGAAAGTGAATTCTAATTATTATAAAAGGGGTGCGAAACGAATAAAGAAGTATGTTTTTAAAACGATTCTCGAAATCAATTTTACGTTCATGTCTATTTAAACTCTGTTTGACGGGTGCCGCAGTGCGTACCTTTAATAATATAATTCTCAAGAGAATTTCATTTTATCAAAATTACTAACGTACCTACCTACTCATTGAGTGGAAAATATCCAATATTGTGTGGGTCGCGTTCGCCATAGCGTAAAGATATAGAGCAGCAGTCGCGGACCGAATTAACATATTCTGGCCTGTGTCTACGCTACATATTATACCCACCCCCAGCCTTCTGCGATTGTAAACAAGATTACCTGGAGGTTATGAAAACTCCGGGAGCGTTCGAAACGAAAACACGGCCGCCATCCCCGTGTGAGGCGCGATCGTTCCCGATAATACTTATAATGCAACAAAACATTTATATTTTTTTTTGCTTGGAACCCTAAAAATTTTCCGTTCTTATTATGAAGATACTTTGGAATTTTATTCAAATTCTTTAAACTCCTGGAATTTTTCCTCTTTATACTTAAAATAACGTTGTCTTTGGCGCATCGCCGGCCGCTGCCGCGGCACGCTCGCTACGCTCGCTCGGCTCGAGCGATTTGGTCAGTGACCATAATCATAATCTATCGAAATAATGCGTTAAATGTATTAAATTGTAAGCAGTATGTGTTACTGTTCACAATCTTTTGACAGATTACAATTTCGTGAGATAGGTTAGGTATAATCTAACGGTATTTACAATTTTACGGTGATATAGGCATTTACAATATATTGACAACCTCTTTTGTGAATTTATGTAGTTTAGTGGACCGTGGACCTCTAATCCGCTTGGTGGACGACTAGACACTTCGTATAATATTGGTAATGTATTATAAGGAATTGTAGATGCATCTAAACTGTAATTGGAGTGAAGATGGTATTCGATATAAAACAATGAAAGATTCGCAATAAAATTCAGATTTTTTAACAATTCACACAATTATAAATACTAATTGGGAGAGGAAGGACCGATGGAAGTATTCCCGTAATAAATTATATATATATTACATAATAAATATTTTTATAATTATCTATGATTTCTGTTATACCTATAGGTATATACCAAATCATAATATAAATCTTTTGTTTTTGTCCTGTGCACCTAAAGATTGTCTGGAAGAGATCGCAGGTTTAACGGGATTAAAATGTGCGACATTATATGTATGTATGCATGTATACATGTATACATGTACATTGTTATTATATAAATATAAGCTGTATAGGTATATTATTATCGAAGGCTTAAATCTGTCCCTCGTTTAAATTTACTCCTTCTATAAACATAATACCTATTATTTACTCGAAACTATTGATCTATTTGAATAGCTGGGTTCACCTTATTATTGTACTTATTGCATCTTGTGTGCCAATTCATATTTGTCGATCAAACGTGAATATTATAACTGACCATATGTGATTAATTTCTGAATTCGGCATGCGTGAATTAAAAACCGTAGATCGATGGGAAAAAAGAATTCGAGTGTCCTTTCCAAACGATAAACCGGAATAACGATATGCATCGACGTTGGGTTCCACGTACCCGAGTGGCCACCCGAAAACGTATCGGTCAGTTCCTACCTATACCTATATTCGAGCAAATATATTTTTAAAAGTTTATTTATTTATTCGAACACGTATCTTTGAAGCCTGTTGTCAAACATAGATTCATTTAAGCTATAGCAGTTTGGTTTTTAACGCGGTTTCAACGCGTTATTTTGAAGTTCCCGCGGAAATTTCCTGAAATCCTGTCTGAGCTGACGGATCCTATGCGTATCTATCTACCTATAAACTATCTTCCTGCAAAATTTTAGCATCATAGGTTAGGTAGTTTTCGAACTTTCGTGTTTCGTTAGCGAGTGCAGATATTTCGCTTTTACATTCGTTGATTCACGACCGTGAATTTCAGGGTTTTCGGGGAAAATTTCTATAGGATTAAAAATGTTGACACTTCGAAAAAATCATTATATTAATAAAAATCTGTACCTAGTTCTTTTGGTGTGATTCACATTCACAAACCACAATGGTTTAAATATTTTGTAAACTATAATAACTATTTTTATAATATATAAACAGAAATATTAGACATAGAACTAAGGTTCCATTCAAAATTCCGCGAAACGTAGTAAGGTAATTCCACCACCCGTGAAATTGCATCACTCTGCGTGCACTTAATGCAATTATATACGTGTATTATATTTTATGATACTAATGTCTTAACCACAAGAAAACTATAGGCGCATTAATACTGCTTGAACTCTTTTGTCCGCTTTTGTGGCTTTACAAATATTACATTCACTTATGAAACTTACCTAACATCTGCTTATTATATTATTAATTTACAATACAAGATATACGCTTATTTTTTATTGGAATTAAAAAAGATATTAGGTTTCTATTACATATTTACCGAAATTATGACCATTTCAGATCATCAATTGTGGTGGTAGGTAGGTATTTTGTTTTTTAAATATTATTTTTAACGATCCTTTCTTCTTTTAAAGCAGATCCATCTCATAACCTATATAAATGTCTACACCAATACATCTAACCACTCTTAACTAAGCGAACAAATGGAATAATCTAGACCCACTACAGTAAAAGTAGTATAATCCGCGTTTCTGTACATTGAATATTTTTACCAAAAATTAAGAGGGGGCGATAAAAGAAGAGTAGGTAATCAAGAACAACAAAATAAGTTTTAAAATTATTTTCTGTCTGTCGTCTGTCTGTTCACGATAATCTCCGAATCTACTTCTAAAATAACTGTCATGCGGTTTTCACTGGCAGATCAAGCTTAGCCTGGAGCAACATCAAGGCTTTATTAATTTAAATCTATGATTTGTATATAAAAACGTTTCACGTGATAAGTTGTACCTACCTATATAAAAACGTTTCACGTGGGTGAAACTGCGGGGCACAGCGAGTTATGAATTAGACTACATTTGAAAAATTATTTTGTGATAATATTTCATTGTTGTTATACTACACTAGCTTTGCCCCGCGGTTTCACCCGCGTTTATGTCCTTTTCTGTACCTCTGACAACGTGTGGTATGCAATAATTAATTTTTATTTTATTTTTTTAATTCTATTTCACCCGCGTTAATTTCGGCGATCCCGCGGGGATTCCGGGATAAAAAGTCGCCTATGTTCTTTTCCATGTCAAAGACTACATACATGCCAAATTTCATCCAAATCCGTTCAGCCGTTTTTGCGTGATTGAGTAACAAACATCCACACTTTCACATTTATAGGTATACCTAATGACTAGCATTTTCTTTTAACATCTCGAGTTCGAGATGGAATTTCGAAAAAATCGAAACATTGAGTACCTATCTAAGTTAGACCCTTAGCAATACAACAAAAACAAACCGCATTCAATTTGGTGCAGCAGTTTTTGTGTAGCACGAATACAAACATACAGACAGACAGACAGACAAAAATTCTAAAAACGGTGTATCACTCATAGAGTCGCCTAAATTTATTTTTTCTTATTTATCTCCCATGTACAGACAATGTATAGATAAAAGAAAATAAAATCAACGAACGAATCGAAATGGATATTTTTAACGAAGTTTCAATATTTTAACTTTACAAACAAATAATGAAAAAAAAATACAATATAAATTCCAATTACTTTTACTGTTGCTCATTGAACATAAAATATTTTACTTGTATAAAAAATAAATAGCAACTTGTGTAATATTGGAAGCGATCCTGTCGGTTAAGATGTAAATTATTATGTTAATGAACCTCTATCGAAACCACATCAATGTTCTTATTAAACTGGATTGTATTACAGATAGGGTGTGCGGTGTGTCCGTTACAGACTACTCGGTAGCCGGCAGGGTTGCTTCAAGTTTTTTCATAGATATTTTCAGGATATTTAAAATGGGACAAATGATTTCACAACAAAATATTATAGTTAGATACATGCACACTGAATAGCACATGTCACGCATAAATTACATGACAATCCCACACGGGAAGATCGGAACGTCTTCAGTTGCCCGAAAGATTTGTTGGTAATATCAAGCACAGTTACCGAGCCCACGTGGTGTCAATAATGTGCAGAACAGAAGAGTTTACTGACAAAATATAGTGCCCAACCGAACACCGTAAGCATGCAGAGGTGCTGGTGATCGATCTTCGATGGAGAACTTTCAGTCGCGAACTTTACCGAATAAGGTACTCTAGGTACTTGATCTCTATTTATAGATATGGCAGTAGGTTATATTTTATAAATTGTAATTTTTTTATGGCAGTAGGTACTTTAAAAAAAAACTGTCTATAATATACCTAGGAGTATTTTTAATCCATGAATATATTATAAGTAAAAGTTTTTGAAGCTTATATAGAGCAGCTCAATGAAATGTGTTAGCACAATTTCTAAATAATTTTCAAGTTCTCTTTTGATCTTAAAAATATTCAAATACTTACCGATTATCCTACTTATTCTATGCTAAAAATCTACACATCAAATAAAAATATTCTATTTTGGTATAAAGTGACTAGCCTTGGAGTAATTTTGTCCTTAAGGTAAAATTTTACAACCGAGAATGGGGTCTTTTAGGTCTGTTACGAAGAGAATCTAAAAATAATATTGCTGTATTGAAAGGCCAAATACCATTTTCTATGTATGACCCCAACTTGAAAACCAATGGTATAACGCCTACTTTACAAACCATTTTTTACACTCTTTGAAGTAGAATTTCTGAAGCCATTTCGTAGTGCTTCCTAATATAAAAAAGAAGTCAAGAAAATTTTGTATATCTAGACTGAGTTCTTAAGGAGTTTGGTCTGGGCGCTGATTAAGTCACCAAGAGAGCGAGAGAGATATATGCTATATACTAGGATTGTGCCACTCATAAAAAAGACAACCTTGCTGAGTTTCTTGTCAGTTCTTCTAGTAGAGAGCGCGTTCCGAACTAACAGTACTTTCAACTAAATTTTAAGAACAGCTTGCTGATGATTGATTATAAGTGATTGCACCAAATCCTAAGTAACAAAAGAAATTGTAAGCAACCAAACTTGACGAGTTACCAAACACAACAACTCACATTTCACAAAAACCCATCGTAAAGATTAGTGATTTTGCCGAGCGTAGCCCTGTAGAGTGGGTCGCTCATTGCATTCCCGCCCAAGCAAGCGTGGCCAGAGTACGTGAAGCCAATGTCATAATGTTTTTACTACTTATTAGATTCGTTTTTTATGAAACAGATAGTAGACAGAGGTTACAGGAGGCTTCTCCATAGGTCCCATAGTAGGTATTATTAAAAAATATAAAATTATCCAATATGATAAGGCAACCATTTTATAAATATCTAGCGGAAAATCAGGTCGAAAATTAAGTTCATTGAAATATTATTTGGACTACAGTTTTCTTAATACGTTTTTTGAAATACGTTGTTTAAATTAGTTAGTTTGTATAATAATAAGTGAAATGAACAAGTAGGCTGGTATAGGTATATAATATTATTATATTTTTTATCAATTGAGCAGCAACTATCGTAACTATATAGCATCCTTTACTATCCTTTAGGTATCTACTACAATACGAGTATAATAAATATGAATGTGAGTTTATTTTTCACACCTTAAAACTTCAACCGAAATTTTGCACAAAGGTTGTCAGGGTAAACAGAGAAGGACATATCCTGGGATTAGCGCGGAAACTCCGAATATAACGCAAGTGAAACTGCGGGGACCAGCTAGTAAATAATAATTCAAAATAGATAGAGGTGGGTATAAGAAGGAGTTAAAATTGTTGGTCTGTTGCAATCGCCGGCTGAATATTGATGGCGCAGAGCTTCACCGTAGCCAATTTGTATTCTATGCATAAGTAATGTGGAAAATATGGAGCCGGGATTCAAGCGCACAATAAATATTGACATCAGGCGTCCTTCGGTCCTTCCGCTGATCTTCACACGTACGACACTAACCTAACCTTTATAACACTGTACACTGTCAATATTATATTAAACGGCACCGGAAGGGTTATGACTTGTGTCGTTTTATACTTATGACGAGAAAATGTGTGTAACGCGCTTTCTAGAAAGACAATTCTATGAATATTTGGACATAGATAAGCAATAGTGTGTTAACCCACACTGGAGAAATTTTGAGTAAATCGTGTTTTAAAAGTAGGAGCGCCATTTTGTGTCAACATTTTTTATGTTTAATATTTAGTTACATATTTAAGCAATGTAATAAGTTAAACAAATAATTAAAAAACGTTCCCTAACTCTCAATAAATCGTTCTGAATCAATAATTTAATTTTGTGGGTTAACATGTTATTGCTTATCTGCGTCCATTTTTGAAGTTTAGAGTGAACAAGGAGAAGACATCGCTATATCGACTACGTAACCAAAAATCTGTCATATTAGAGTCGTTACTCGTCAATGATAAATCTTTCAGTTCAAGAGACACATATTCGTTTCCATTAAATTTATTATAATAATATGTTTATTTCAATAATATTTTTCTTCATAGTCCTGTTCACTTAATGGTTGTCTGTAAACCGCCTTTTATATCCCTATAATGTCAATTAATTAATATTACAAAAAAATTAAAATAACATACAGTGTATATAACATAGAGTGGTCTATTGTTAATAAATTATGGTGCATTGAAGTTTCAGAGCGAAAAAGCAATAAATGAACCTATTATTTAATCTTTATAAATGAAAATGAATGTTGGTCCTCCATACGTTTTTAAACCATTGGTCCGATTGTGATGAAACTTTGGCGGGTTGGTCTGCCGGCGTCCGGAAAAGTTCCCGATATAAAGATATTTTGCTCCGAAAATTCTGAAACTCACGCGGGTGAAACCGCGGGCACCAGCTAGTTCATTAAAAAAATCGAGATAACTACCCTACGTAATTTAAGACCACAGCAAATTTTTTGTTTGTTAAATTTACCCTTCTTGGGGCAGGCAAGGGAATCTGATTGAGTTGATTACCAGTATTCATTGATTATTGCGGATCAACCTCTTTAGCGTTTAAAAAGTGGATTGATTTGAAATCGGCCAAATAAAATAAATCTGGCGTTGTCGAACCATAGTATTTACTGTAACTTGTTTAAGCCCATGTTTATTTACGATGGTCTAGACTGCAGCACCTGTGCACGGAGATGAGGATTTGAGATAGATAAATAGATGGAATTAAAAATAAATCTCTAAAAACTGTACACGTAGGTAAGTTAGGAGAAAAAGTTTTTGCATCTTTTTTATGGGTTTTTTAATACCTGAAATAAAAACATTATTATTATTATTAAGTGTCGAACCACCACTGACACTTCATTGTTGCAAGTTATAATTATGTTAATATTAGCTGTTCCCTGCGGCTTCACCCGCGATAAGTTCCAAGTTCCCGCGGGAATTTCGGAATAAAAAGTACCCTATGTCCCCTGACAACGTGTGTGCAAAATTTCATGATGATCGGTTGAGTGAAAGCGTAACAAACAAACAAATTCACTTTCGTATTTATAATATTAGTAAGGATTATTTGAGTAAAAGGTCTCATAACTCATCACATTCACTTGTAAAGAACCAATAAGGTGGTTGCGAAAATTTAAAATGTATATACTAGAGATTTTGTGTAACGTTTCTTTTTTTACGAGATTTTACGTTTCAAAGCAGAACAAAACTCAGCGCAATTTTATTCATTGCACGGCAGAAAAGTTTATTAGGATTTTCGTAATTTTTATGTAGGTTAATTTCACGGAAGTGTTTTTTTCCACATGCTTATTTAAAATTAATGAATTTTTTGTTCCTTATTTAATTGTTAATAAACTCAATAATGCTCGTATGAATTGTAATTAATCCTCGTATTTAATCCTCCTGGCTGCTGGGCATATTTTGTGAATATGTTTGTTGTATGAATATGTTCTTTCTTTCTTTCATGTTTTTGCATTTCAATGTACCTACAATATTTTTTTTTAATTATTATACTTCTGACAAATTTTAAGACTTAAAAAAAATATACGATGTATGATTTTTAAAAAAATGCGGAAGTTATGTAGATATTTGCCTTGCCTCTTTATCTACATAAACTCCATGCGACATCTTAGTACCTAACAGAAAAATTTGAATGAGTCCATATGAAAGAAAATGTGCGTCCAAAATGAGTCGGCGCCTGAGACGCTCCTCCCTAATGGAAATTTACATACGAACCTTAAAATTTTATTCATAAGAAGAAAATTGTTTCACTTTCGCCGCTGGGGCGCGGTCGGGGCGCACTCGAGTAACAAAATCGAATTATTCCCAAGCATTAGAAATTTGGGCCATTACCTGACGAATAACGAAGATAACACAGCTTATCGAGGCACGGGTTTGGCACCGGGTACTCGCGCCCTCCGCCCAATCAGATTACCCCCGCGCAGAACAAAAGCTGAACCCGATGGAAGCAATAATATTAATCCTGCGAGTGAGATCCGAGACCTCGTCCGTTACCCGCTAGTTGTTACAAGTTTTACTTCGTCAGCGATAAGTGTAACATAGCCGTGTATTGAACGGCTTAACTTCGGGAAAATTATATGTTAGGTATTGTCTCCGCTTTGATAATTCAAAGGAAAGTTCTATATTATAGGGCATCGTTTGACAAAGTAATAATAATCATGTCTTCGAAAATAAGGCTACCTATAGGAAAATAAAAGATTCATTTCTTTGATTAGTTCTATATACGTTCCTTCAACTTTGTCTCTTATGAATAGTTAATACTAGTAATTAACTACACGTTATCCGTACATAGAGTCGTTTAGTATAAGATATATAGCCTATCGTATTATCTTAGCGAATAAAGAAAAACAGGGCGGTCATATTCCCGTCACTAATAATGGCAATAATGTCAAGTGTTTTATCCACATAGCGGCGCCGTTGCGGCTTTTATTACAAAGGTTATTATGCCATATTTCATAAATTATTTGAGGCGGCGATTACCCAGCGACGCAGGCGAGATAACAAGGGGGTTGCGGGTTGGGGCGCACAATCTCCGGTGAACCGCCGACGGGCCGCGCCGCGCCGCCGCCGAGTGGAGAGGAAACGCCAACACCAATCTTTGATAGAAACCATCGAGCTAATTTCAATTGAGAAGATGTGAAAAATCAATTTTAGAATAATAGATAATTCTTTTCTTTTTTTTTATTGTGAACAGGCTAGGCGTTTGACAACAGCTCACCTGATTTAATTTTATTTTAATTGTTCATTTTCGCTTTTGCTTTTTATGGATCAGTTGTTCGGTCAACCGGAATACGGAAAAATAATATTTTACTAAACAAAAAAGCGAGGTAATTTAAGAACAATGTGTATTTAAAAAAATATGTAATATTTTATATGATCCGCTTACTTCAGCGTACAATTTGATTCGGAAAATCTTCACATTCAAATAAATAAATTCCTACCTAAATAAGCTCGTTAACTTTTGTTTTCAGTTTTAATTAAAAAAATTGAATAGGCAGATTTCGATAAAACTATTAGGTACACACAACAAAATAGATAGCTATGCAGGGTACACTAATACAGATCTATGTGTGAGAAATATCGGTTCCGTCCCAACAAGTTCGCTTACGCACACATAAATACCGTGAACAAACGTATTATGCACACTAATATGGTGCAAGAAATTGTGTGAGTTATAAACGAATGAAGACTGTTCGTGACATTAAAAAACCATATATAAGATAAATATTTCACCGCTTCATCTATCGCTTAGTTGGTCTAGCGGAGCCAAAGACTGCATTTGATAATATCGACTATCGAGGAAAGAGTAATTATAGGGTTCAAACCCATGGATGAATGATCATGAATGTTTTTTCTTTTTTTTTATTAATATATTGGGAGCAATGATCTTGTTTTTATTTGTGATATTATAATGAAATAAAATAAAATAGTTAAAAAAACAAAAATATTGTTGTTCAAATTAAGTTATTAAATACGTTAAATAACGGTAATTTCTACATAATAAATAAAGTGTTATTATTTTTTTTAAATAATGAATTTGTTTAAAAATTCAATCCTATTTTTTGTTTCATTATTATGTTTTTATTTTCTTTATTGAAGGATCAACAGACTCACAGAATAGTCAAATGCGCACAGAACATTTCACATTAAATTTAAGTCTTCATCCTAATATATAAGATACTAGTTGTGCCCCGCGGTTTCACCCGCGTTAATTTCAGAGTTCTCGCGGTAATTCCGGGATAAAAAGTATCCTATGTGTTAACCTGATGTATAAGCTATATTATTGTAAAGTTTCATATAAATCCATTCAGTAGTTTTTGCGTGAAAGAGTAACAAACATCCATCCATCCATACATACTTACAAACTTTCGCGTTTATAATATTAGTAGGAAATAGGATTCTCACTGAGACACAATATTGTGTTATTAATTTGCTACTTATGAAATTTAACATGGTTTTTAAATTACTAACTGATTGATTTGTTTGATGTTTGTTTGATCAGTATTATAGTAGTTTTTGCTAGGGCAGAACAGGAGGAAAAATAAAATAACTGGTAGGGAATATAAAAATATACTCATCTTTAGTATTATTACAAGTTTTTGAAATACTCAAATTTACTGAAATAATGTTAGATTAGATATAGTTTAGAACAAAATTATGATTTTATAGAAAATGAGAGCAAGGGTAACAATTGCTTGATTTATTTCTTTAGTTTCAAAAGTTACTAGTAATATTTATGTATATTTATAACTCAGTAAATTGTGCTGATGGAAAATTATACTAAAAATTTTTAGTAAACACAACTGACAGGTTACCTTATTTATTATGAGGCAAGCAATCTTTAATTTAATAAATCATTAGCGATATGAATCAACATGCAATTTTGTTAGAAATCATTATAATTTCAAACTAATAACAATAACATCACATCGACATGATTATTATTTATTTTAATATTTAATTGGTGCGCCCCCATTGTCTATTACTTGTTGCAATCGTGACCTCATGCTCATAACCAAATTCCAGCACAACTCAGTGCCACGCATCATCTCCCACGTTGAGGTCACTACTTCATCCAAATTGGACCTGGATCTCACTGCTGATGGGTCCCAATTGAGAACCATGTGCCCCCATAGGTTCTCAATTGGATTTAAATCGGGACTTTTAGAAGGCCACTCAATAACAGTGAAGTTTTCTTGGATGTTTAGCCAATCTTGCACGACTCGCGCTCGGTGCACGGAGCAGTTGTCATGGACAAAGTAAATGTGTTCGTCTGGATATGCTACTCGCACACTCGGCAACATAACATTTTGCAACACATCCAGGTAACCTTCACCAGTATTGCGACCTCCTACTTCTATTAACTCACCGGGACCCATCGATGACATCCAGCCCCAATATCCCAGAGTGATGCGACCACTAGACCTGCAAGGGAGAGTATTAATCTCCTTATAACGTTCGCCTGTTCGTCTCCATAATATTTTGCGTCCGTCCTTATCAGATCTAAAAGTCTTTTCATCTGTAAATATTACAACATTGTTGCACCAATCAAAGTTTAAATACTGTGTCGCAAAATTAATCCTGTTGACTTTGTGACCCTCGTTCAATGGAATTTTCTTCGCCGGCCGACGACATCTCAATCCAGCGGCACGCAAATGATTACGCACAGTTTGCAAAGTGACACCATGTCTAGTTGCCGTAGAACGGGTGGTTGCGAAGGGATTAGCACTATGTGTCGCCACAATGTCTTGATGACGACTTGAAGCTACCGTATATGCTGTAGCCGCTGGGCCAGGCCGATGGCGGTCCACATGCCCTTCGTCCGCATAGCGATGCACCCAGATTTGAACCGTACTCCTCTGTAAATAATAAAATAAATAAACAAACTGCCTTCAACAAAACACTCATTTATAGTAGGTATTTGTAAACCAGTAAGCTACCTTTGAAAAGTCTAATATGTCAAACAATTAAGTTTAAGTTATACTTACAGATATCATTAATCGACGTGCGATTTCACTTATAGAAATATTTTGCTCGTAAAGCACAATTATCTCTGCTCGCTGAAATGGTGTTAAATGACTCATGACGACGTTAAGCAATTGTCTTGTAGTCAGCAATATGGCCGTAAGCAATATGGAAGTTTTATAGGCGAAATACATATAGTTACTTTTTGAGGGTAATGGAAATCTTAAACGTTCATTGATAGGGCACAACATATTTTATAAGAGGGTATGACTAATAAATCCAACTAGCAGTTTATCTATTAACGCCTAAAGCAGGTTGCACACACAAGTTACAATTCAGCAATTTAGCGATAGCCTCGTTTCCCACAAGTTTTTAAATATCAATACAATTATTTATTTTCGACCTGATCAGGGTCCTTATTCACTATGACCATTACCCGCCGCGCTAAGATAAGACGCCGCAAAAACTGTCTTTCCCTCGCAATCAAAGAAGTTTTACTGCAAAAAATACATTAACCACGTTTCTTATGGCATAAAGAATAATATTTTCTAATATCTTGGCATCTAGAACGTTTGGAAATGCGTTTTTGGGACGCGCATTATGGGCAAGGAATGTTGTTGGCCATATCACTATGGCCCAAATAAGGGCGCAGAGGTTAGACATGTCTTATTCGCCGTACTTTAACACCTGCCTGTGCAATTATATATGATAATAAAAATAATATTGTCTACGAAGATGCCATAGCGCGGCTCTGTGTGATACTTGCTTTACTGTGTCGATGTGTGTGTTAGCATGTTACTCTGATACAAAATATTTACACAAAATATTTCGCACACATAGATCTGTATTAGTGTGCCCTGCATAGCTATCTATTTTGTTGTGTGTACACGATCTAGGGCTCTGCTAAGAGCTAGGGATTAATTTAGATTTTTAGTTCCAGTTAGTAGAGTTAGTCGAGACAGAGGTGCTAATCTAAGTATTTTCCCAAAGGTCAACAGGTTTTAAGAATATACGTTCCTACACTAATATTATAAAAAGGTAAATTTTGTAAGATTATTTGGATAGGAAGTTACAGTGCCTGAAAATATTCTCGAGAACCAACTGTAGTTACGAGCAATTTATTTTTTAGGATTGGAGATAGATACCTAACGTATTTCGATACCAAGAGTTATTGCGGGAAATGTTGCAGCTAAAACCGCGGGGGCCCGGCATATTTTTTATTAGGAAACTAGCTGTGCCCCGCGGTTTCACCCGCGTGAGATTCGGGATTCCCGCAGGAACTCCAATGCAGTCTAATTTACTCCTTATAACAACAACTAATTAGCAGTGAATCCCGTCAATATCGGTCCAACCGTTTCGGAGATTCACCCGCGTGAGTTTCGGAATTCCCGCAGGAACTCCATAATTCTTTTATATAAACCTTGTCCTGACAATAACGAACTCAAAAAAATCAATTTTCCAATTTGGTGCAGTCGTTTGTAAGTTATGCGCTTACCAACACCTTTGACGATTCATTTTTATTATATAGATGAACGACACACTATGTCCTCTGGAGAGATTTTTACACATAAAATGTTGATTGGTCGTTAAAGTTTGGGGTATAAAATGATTATGTTCAAATTGTTTAAGGTGTTAACTGTAACCCAACTTGCGTCTGTTTTTCTTCAATAAGTAAAACTTATGATATAGCGATGACGTTTGTGTTCTTGACAATTGGATTGGAAACAGGGGTTGTAATCCGTAAAACAAATGCTAACGCAAGACAGTTTTACATTGGTTTTTTTTTGTGTTTAGTTCATTGTTTGTGAGACAATCAGGCCGGAGACAGGTTGCGGTTAACCGCGAGGGGCTTTGAATACCGATGACGCGCTACTACAAAACTCGTTTCAATCTCTATTCTATGCATAAGTAATGCGAAAAGTATGGAGATATCGCTCCAATGCGGTATACAAGCTCCTCTAAAACATTGTTGTATATATTTTTATGGTAACGACTGCTGTTATTTGTTCCTTAGTGTTCGTGGTACAGTAACAGCCGCATAGAGGGTATAATCCCGCGGTTGCAGATATACTAACTTAACGTTACTAGTGTTTTATTCATAACTCATAGACGCATACCGAGAGTTTACATCGGTATCAGGCTGAGGGCGACTCACAGTTTGCACCTAATTATATTTATTATTCGATTCTGTAAAGTTTATATCTCAAAATAAGATCAGATTGAAAAAAATAATTCAACTCCCAATTAAGCTTCCAATTACGTCTAAGAAAATATGCACTGGTCTATGGAGTAACAAAATAAGAACGTTTATAGTCTACCCCAGTTTAGTTTTTAATTATTTTTTCACAAAAATCTATACTTATAATAAAACTGAAGAGAGGTCAATTCTGTACATTGAATATATATTCAAAACTAGTTGTGCCGAACGGTTTCACCCGAGTTAATTACAGAGTTCCCGCGGGAATTCCGGGGTACCCTATGTGTTAATCTGATGTATAAGCTATATTATTGTAAAGTTTCATTTAAATCCATCCAGTAGTTTTTGCGTGAAAGAGTAACAAACATCCATCCATCCATCCATACATACTTACAAACTTTCGCGTTTATAATATTAGTAGGATTAATATTGGAGGATGAATGGTGATCGATACTGATTCCAAAAATGCAATCAGTAAATTTTTTGTCTGTTTGTCTATCTGTCTGTCTGTCTGTATGTGCGCGCATGGATCAAAAACCACTGAAGGGATTTTAACCAAACTTAGTACGATTGTAGTCCATACTCCTGGGCAGGTTATAGGCTATATAACATAACGATAAGACACTTAGGAGCTGAGCAGTGACGATAAATTTGAAGCAAGTCGGATGAAAATCCGCTTTCACATACGTTTACTCAATCACGCAAAAACGAATGATCGGATTTGGATGAAATTTGGCATGCACGTTGTCAGGGGTACAAAGAAGAACATAGGGTACTTTTATCCCGGGATTCCCGCGAGAACTCCAAAATTACCGCTGGTGAAACCGCGGGGCACAGCTAGTCTTAAATAAAATAGAATTCTGTTTAAAAAATCCAAATATTCATAAAACATTCTACCTGATGTAATAAAAAAACGAGCGATTTATTAATATTTAATTTTTTGCAAGTTTTTGAAATCTTGGCCAACAAAAAGAGAAATGCTCATTTGACTTTCGGACGGTATCAACTATCAACCGGGAGAGACATGGAGTTAACAAGGCCGTGTGGCAAGCCACGGTGTGATTTAGTCTGGATCAATGTCGGATCGTGGGAGCCTAGTGACAGGCGGCAGCCGGCTACAAGACATTTCCACATAACCAGAGTTATGGTATACGGCATGTAAATAAACGAGCGGTTAGCGTGGCTAGTGTCTATTCAGGAATAGGCAATAACAACGCGATTATCTTATTGGAGCTCGTAACAACAAACAGGCGTGACTCCCTATACCTACATTTTTTTTTTGTTTTTTTTTTTTGTTTTTACATAGATATTATTACCGAAGTTTAAGCAAATCACTTTTGACGTTAGGCTTTTGTTATGTTTTAGAATGAATAGGTATATTAGAAACTATAGCACTATTGTTTGCGAAAGTCCATAAGAAAAGAAGAAAAAGAATATTACAGTTTTATTAGTACGAATTGATATTATAATAATATAATCATAATAATAAGCTTGGACATTGTTACATAGCGCCACCTGTTCCCGAAATTAAGTAGAGCTTGTATTATGAGTATACTAAACCCCTGATAACACTTTTCTGTAAATTTAATTATGGTACGACTAGACTAACGCGGATGAACGGGGTTGTCATATCTCAGGCTTTTATATCCCAAGCATGTCATAATCTCAGACGAAATAAAAACTCAAGACGGAGCGCTGTGAACAACAAAGTGAAGCCGGTTTAGTAAACATGTGTGCATTTAGTGAGTGTTGCCGTGCAGTAAAAATGTATCCCTATACATTTTTATTGGGTAAGTTTCTTGAATAGGCATGTTGACTAATTTTTTTTAGTTCGTCTTGTAGATTATTAAAAAATATTGGACACGTATTTTTTCTTTTTTTACGTAATCAAAAAATAACGGCGATTTATTGAGTTGAAATTTCGCGTGACGTCACTATTCTGACAGTTTGTATGGCGGTTTTTGCGGTTAGTGACGTCACGACCCCCTCACCCTAAACTTTAATGCGCTTTATCTCTGTATATTTTAATTTATTTAAAAAAGCAAAAAATACGTGTCTATTGTTTTTTTTATTTTCTAACTGACGGACTAATTAGAATTTTGATTTTTAAAAGTAGTCAACATCCCCATTACCGTTTACTGTCCACCGTTTAAGATTTTTTTTTTCAATTTAGAAATATGGTGGAAACGAAAAAAATAATTAAAATTGTCATCTTCAAAATGTATTAACTCGACGAACGACGACTCATTCCGGCTAAGTCGAATCACTTGTATTCACTTTTCATTAAGCCGGGAATACCTACACATGCCTGTAGCTGGCACACTTGTATACAAGCTACTTGCACATGCAAGCTACTTTCATGTGTATACACTAACTGGCATGCCTGTTTCTGCCACGCAAGTAGTTAGCACAACATTTGATTTTCTGGCAGTTACTGGCATGCAACGTGAGGGAGGGGACGCGGGGGACTGAACAGTCTTGCAAATCTATACGCGTTGCGCCAGCAACTTGTACATGCCGCTAACTAGTATGTACGCTACTGTCCTGTTTTACTGGCATTTCTATTCCCGCCTTTAATGTCTTTATTTCGGATCGAGAACCTTAAAAGTATTGGTTTTTGAAGTGATGATAAAACATAGAAAAAAAATTAACACCCATCTCCACTTACATTAATTTAATGAATATGAAAAATTAAAAATAGAAATAGGTAAATGAAATTGTTACATTACGTTCCACGTCACATTAACTTACCCAATAAACGGGGACTATTGTGACGCTTAGTCGTGGCAACACTTGTGGAAGTTTAGCTGTCATAAATGAATAGAATTGATTTATTAAAAATATGGATTTTTAAGTTTACTTACGTATGAAATGTGATACCATCGTGTTTCTTATTTTTCGTAGATTAGTTTTTACACCCTTTCACTACACATTTCGGCATATTTTATTGAATAATTACGAATTATTACAGCGTGACACTCCGCGCGCCGGAATATTTCGACTGACAAGGTATGGCAGAGTTTCATTATAAATGTGTGCGTGTGACTGTGCATGTACACGCCGTGGCAGAGTTTTGCCTGCATCAATTGTGATGTTAACAGCGCTCCGTCTTGACTTTTTATTTCGTCTGAGGTCATAATATGTTTTTAATACATCAAGGGCCCATATGGAAATAATGGCAGCTCAATCTTAATTTGTGTAGATTCCATTGTTTCCAAAAATTACTTTATGTATGTAAAGTAAAAATATATACGATTACGTTTGCGTTTTTTAAACATAGATAATATATGTAATATCCCAGTTAGTTACTAACTGAATTAAACGTTTAAACAGAAAAAAAACCAACAGACACTAATTTTATCTTTTTTGATGATGATAATCGTTATTATGTGAGCGACAAACAAATACGAGTTGGATGCCTATTTAAAGCTACAGCCTAAAATTCCGTGAGTTGTTTTGAAATTAAGAAGAAAACTAAATTTGATTATTCTAATTTGTTTTTAGTGTTGTTCGTTCAGTGAAAGTGTAGGATAAACAAAAAAATTGTAGCAAAGTTTATTTTTAACTTCTTAATGGGTACCTAAGTATTTTTAAAACCAGATTTGGTGGGAAGGCATAAATATTCAGTGGCGCTCTATCTATGTATACAGGATGGCAATTTTAAGTGTGTCTAAATGGTAATTTGTCAATTTTTAAGATAGTGCAAAATTTTTAAGTGATAAGGAATCTCTATGCATAAAATTATTTAGAAAAAAAAAATAATAATAATAATAATAATAATAAACTCTTTATTGAACACCACTTAAAAATAAACAATTACAAAAACAATTTTACTACAAGGTAGAACAATCGGCGGTCTTATCGCTCAGAGCGATCTCTTCCAGACAACCATAGGGTAAAATAATAATTCTTTATGTATCCAGAATTTGTACTTTTGCGGCTCTCATACATTTACCACGGTTTGTTCACTAGGTACGTAGATGAACTCAAAGATTGTGTGTGTGATATATGTTTAAACGTGCATTAAACGGTAATTACAATAATATAATAACATATTTTAGTAAATATATGAGAGTCACAAAAGTACAATTTCAGAACACAGACATGACAATTTTTTTTTTTTTTATGCATTAACGATACTGACTCCATAATCACTATAAAGTTTCGCAATATCTTTAAAACAAGCTAAATGTACGTAATTGTTTGGACACACTAAACGTTTCCACCCTGTATATATATTTGTTTAGTAGGTAAGTACACTTACAGTATAGGTACTTAAGTTTTGGCAATTTATTCCGATACACTGCGGCTGTGCTGAGACCGGAAAAGTTAGGCGATGGCAGAATTTCCTAATGTGATTTTAATTCGTTCTCCCCGCGACAAACAGAGCATTTCCAATAAGAGCAGAGTTTGCGAATGTATTTTTGTCTGTTAAAAAAACAAAAAGTTTCAAATGTGGCAAGATTGCTTTTTAACAACAAACGTTGTGTTTCACATTATTTACTAAAGACAAACTTCGATTATTGATTGGTCAATAAAAAAGTCATAAATGCATTTAATTTTATTAGAATAACATCTCATCCGCCTCAAACTAGTATAAAAATATGATCTACCAAATTATGTATTTGCTTTTAAAATAAATAGAAAGAGAGAAATATAGGATAAATATAATCCTACTAATATTATAAATGTGAAAGTGATGATGTTTGGATGTTTGGATATTTGGATGTTTAGATGTTTGTTACTCAATCAAGCAAAAACGGCTGAACGCATTTGGATGAAATTTAACATGCACGTTGTCAGTGTTACAGAGAAGAACATAGGGTACCTTTTATCCCGGAACCGCGGGAACTCCGAAATTACCGCGGGTAAAACCGCGGGGCACAGCTAGTACATAATATTTTTTTGATAATTAGTAGTATATTAATCAGGAAAAAATAAATACCGCAAAAAGTAACAGATTTGGCAGTTTTATAATATTTTCTTTAAATTGGGTTCAAATACTTAGACTGTTATTATAATATGTAGGCATATAATGTATTTTGTTATCTATTTGGGTTTTTTATGACCTCGAGTAGAACAGAATAGATTACTCTTTATTGTACACCAAATGTTACAATAGGTATTTTCACAAAAAATCTAAATGACAACTATAAATAAATCATTTTAGCACAGTGTAAAATTAAATTATACTTACCAAAGCATAATCAAGTTCAACTTGAACTTAACTCTATCTAAATAGATATACACAGTTGTACTTTTAAGCTAAATTAAACTTAAATTTCAGTAAATCAAGCTTTTGGAAATTTTTTAAGAGAATTCAAGAAAAAATAAATTAATATTTGGTGTCACTTTTACACTTACTTATAACTCGCTTTTTGCATTCGATTTCGATAAGTGAAAATCTATAAAGGATTTCACCTACTATTGCCGTCGATACCAAACGTAAATCACAAGAAATCGGCAGTATATATTCAACGAGGCGAGATTTCTGCGCGAGAAAACGACACCACCTGTTTTTTATTATAATTCGAATCTTTTCCAGCCTTAAAACTTTGCCCATTTCAATGTTAACGAACAACTTTAACTATAGGCACTACATTTTTTTTTAAATAACTTTCTTCGTTTTATGGAAAAATAAAAAAAAGAATTCCTTGATCAAAGAATAATGTTAAGTGATTTATTAAATTTTTGACGTTGAAGACTTTTCATCTCACGCAAGTAATAACTTTTAATTTAGTGGAGTGTATTATGAGACAGTTTTTTCTTGTTGATTGGTTCAATATTCAAGGATTTTTAATTAGGTAGGTATATAGACGGAAACCTACTAGGGGAATTATGTTTAAGTATATTATAATATACGTTTATGTGAGGTATACATACCTAAATAAATATATTCCCTGAGTAAGTTGATATACCTATTAATAAAATAGCTTAAGAGTAGTCATAATAATACTTGGTTGCTTGGACATTATCACGCAGCACCATCTAGTGCCAAACTAAGCAGAGCTTGCTCTATATGAGCTACAGACAAAAGATAATTATACCTAATAAACTTTTCTCCTACCTAACCATAAGACCAATGGTGCTCATATTCGTTAGTGTTTAAGTTTTAATAATTTGTTATAATTGGTTCTGTTTTTAAAGCCATCATGACCGATCAATTAATTTTTAAGGGCACAGGAATGACTATAAGGTCTCATATGGAGTTATAAACCCACAATACGAGTATGTTAAGTAATCTTCCACTCAGTAGGTACTCATGCGAATGCGTTCTAAGCTGTGTTGTAGTTTCACCTGGAAGTTTTCGGCGTTTCAGAGATGAATTATTTGTGCTTTTCATTATAATTCACGAGCTGTTCCCCGCGGTTTCACCCGCGGTAATTTCAGAGTTCCCGTGAATTTCCGGAATAAAAAGTACCCTATGTCCTTCTTTGTACCCCTGACAACGTGCATGCAAAATTTCACGATGATCGGTTGAGCCGTTAAGGCGTGAAAGTGTAAATAACAAACAAACAAACAAACTTTTGCATTTATAATATTAGTAAGGATTGTACCTATTACCATCCAGCGATCCAAGTTTTGACCGCGATAATCATCACGAACTCAGAGAAAGAAAGATAGCGAGACAAAGAGAGATCAATGAAAAAAAATGATTTTGACATTTTTTTATTCATTAAATTGAAAAACACAAGCGTCAACTTCCCTTATACATTTGGGACTGATCAAGGTCCACCTTGTTCCTGAAGAAATAGACGAGGGGTCTCGTCTCTTGAATGTACTTGGTAATAAAAAGTATTATGAACCAAAATATATAATTATAGGGAAGCTGTCCGTAAGCTACAAAAAGTTCGCATTCATAGTTGTTTTTAGTGGGAAACCGTAGTACCTACCTCGTAGACCCTTTCAAATAAACAGAAAAACAACAATTTAGGACCTACGGGATTCAAAAGTTTTATGTATCCAATAGCTATCCAACGAAGAACGTTTGAACGATGTCCTTTTAAATGTATATTGTACTATGAACTTATCTACCTATTAAGTATACCTACTTCAGGTAACTAAGCATTAGGTACCTCCTGCTAGCTACAGCGAAGTTTGCTTACTGAAGCCGATCAACGTAATTGCGCTATCAGTTAAGCACTGTAATTTGTATACATTCGCTGCTTGCTCAAGGAAGGTTATATAAAATCTGGAAAAATCTATCTTGTGAACGAAATAGGTAACTTACGTTACATTATAATGGTAGAGCCAATCGCGATCGTATATATAAACAAAACTAATTTTAATGGGGAACGAATGGAGGTTGGAGATCAGGAAAGTTTTAGAAGTAGTATAATAAGTATAAGTTTAATCAGCCATTTTAATATCCCAAATTCTAGGGCACAGGCCTACCCTAACGCTGAGAACCACCACCCAAGGTCGTTGTGAACTGGTCTTTTGTGCAGGTTTCATTGAGTCGCCAAGGCTTCAAGTTATAACGACATAGAAATAAAATACTTCAGCTGTGCAATTCGTGTGCACACAACACAACGTCTTCGAATCGGCACACCGCGCCATCGCCTGCCGATAATATTGTGTACGGAGAAATGGGACCGTTCCACTTTCATCCACATTGGCATGTACCGACTAATGCAATTGCAAACACAATACCAAGCCATGCACATTCAAATAAACCCACAATTCCACTATACGCGTGTCAGTACAGATGGCATGCAATAACTTTAATTAGGTACATTTTTTGATGTTTAAAAAATTATCAAGCTGTATTCCTTTTTATAATATCTACCTACTATTTAAGAACTAGCTGTTGCGTTATGTTTGAAAGTGCGCTGGCGTCGCTGTCGCGTCCATCAAATAATACATTTTATACGATTTATCCGATTACAAATTGTCATAATCTCTCTTACTATGAACAAGGGTCCGAAAATCCTATCGTTTATATCGTCAGTTACGTCCGAGAGTGCATAAAAAATTAGCCTTAATTACAAGAACCTAACAAGCTTAAAATACAAGAATAAAGAGAAACACGTATCCATATTCCATAGTTCAAATTCTTAGTCAAGATGGAGTCCATACAAGAATCCCATAGAAAAAGAACTTTTAGTTTTCCCTGAATTTTCCAATTTTTACCGTTTTTTTCCAATTTTCTCTTCTCTCAAAACCCTAATCAAACTATAATGAAGGGAAAAATAGCCAATTCATCCAGTCATTCTTAAGTAAATTCGCTAACCAACGCATTTGATTTTTATTTATACAGATAGTAAGTACTCCCAGTAGTTCTATTTGATAGATCCTTAATGGATCTAGTGAGATTGCGTTCTCATTAAAGTGTTGTAAGAAACTTTTCTTTTTTTATATAAATAAGGTTTAATTACGGCGTTCTATCTTTATAACTCATTAAAATTGTGATATTAAGTTTCCTCAGTTTTAATAGACAACGTTGTACGGTGATTTGCTTCCTAAGAAAAGACATAGGGTTTTGCCCTAAGGAAAAATGTTTTCTGCTTGAGAAAACAATATGGCTGATATCCAGTGGCCGTATCGTGTATTTGGTCCCGCACCCACTCTAGAGAAACATTAAAAACAGTTGGCAACTTTTAATTATAATAATGCCTAGGTAGACATTATCACACAGCACCGCCTGTGGTTCCAATTTAAGCAGAGCTATTGTATAAATTAATTATAGGTATTATGGGACATTGGAACCACTGAAATGAAACTTAGGTATAAAACGTTATTTTATTGTTTGAAAACACCTACGTCATATTATAAATAATCATAATTGTATATAATATAGATATTATATGATATTTTTAAAATTAAGACTCTCCTAGACACAAAATATCTAAATGTTAACCACATACTCGTACATACCCTGACATATATCACGAACGTTACTTGTGAACTCTTTTAATGAGCTTTGTGCAAAATATCATGAGTTAGATCACTTGTTCGTTGCTTGAACGTTGCTCAATAAATCAGTTGCGAAACATATAATTTTATGCAAAGATGACTAGATGTGATAAAAAATGGAGATACGGGCGGTGTGAAGTTGGCCCCCCAATGTCAAAAAAAAAATAAAATAAAGTGAGTTCTAGTGGCCCCCCACATAGTTCCGGAGTTCTTTATACTTTTTGGAAATAGTTCTGTTGTTTACATAGACCAAAAATGGTTTTGAAATAATGGGGGGCCAACTTCCCGATTTTCATATTTTACGGCCTTATACCGCGAAAAGTATTAGTCAAATCGAAAAATGTTATAGAGATAATGTGTAGAACTCTTTGGGGGGCCAACGGAACTCTTACAAAAAAATCGATTTTTGAATATTTTATTTTTTTTCAAAATAATTAATTATATTCATCTGAACCTAGCGTCTTTCCTATCGGTTATGTCGAAATAAGTTATAGGAAAAACTTATAGAACTCTTTGAGGAGCACCTAGAAATCTAAGAAAAAAATTCATTTTCCGGAAACTAGATGAAAATTGAGAAAAACTTTTTTTTTATACACAAGTTTTTAAAAAAATAGCATGAGTTCTAGTTGCCCCCCACATAGTTCTGAACATCTATATACATTTTAGAAATAGTTCTGTTGTTTACATAGTCCAAAAATGGTTTTGAAATAATTTCCCGATTTTCATATTTTACGGCCTTATACCGCGAAAAGTATTAGTCAAATCGAAAAATGTTATAGGGATAATGTGTAGAACTCTTTGGGGGGCCAACGGAACTCTAACAAAAAAATCGATTTTTGAATATTTTATTTTTTTCCAAAATAACTAATTATTTTCATCTGAACCTAGCGTCTTTCTTATCTGTTATATCGAAATAAGTTAGAAGAAAAACTTGTAGAACTCTTTGAGGGGCACCTAGAAATCTAAGAAAAAAATTCATTTTCCGGAAACTAGAAGAAAATTGAGAAAAACTTTTTTTTTATACACAAGTATTTAAAAAAATGGCATGAGTTCTAGTTGCCCCCCACATAGTTCTGAACATCTATATATATTTTGGAAATAGTTCTGTTGTTTACCTAGCCCAAAAATGGTTTTGAAATAATTTCCCAATTTTTTTACGGCCTTGTACCGCGAAAAGTATTAGTCAAATCGAAAAATGTTAAAGAAATAATGTGTAGAACTCTTTGGGGGGCCAACGGAACTCTAACAAAAAAATCGATTTTTGAATATTTATTTTTTTCCAAAATAACTAATTATTTTCATCTGAACCTAGCGTCTTTCTTATCAGTTATATCGAAATAAGTTATAGGAAAAACTTGTAGAACTCTTTAAGGGACACCTAAAAATCTAAGAAAAAAACACATTTTCCGGAAACTCGATGAAAATTGAGAAAAACTTTTTTTATATACACAAGTTTTTAAAAAAATGGCATGAGTTCTAGTTGCCCCCCACATAGTTCTGAACATCTATATACATTTTGGAAATAGTTCTGTTGTTTACATAGACCAAAAATGGTTTTGAAATAATTGCCCAATTTTTTTACGGCCTTGTACCGCGAAAAGTATTAGTAAAATCGAAAAATGTTATAGGGATAATGTGTAGAACTCTTTGGGGGGCCAACGGAACTCTAACAAAAAAATCGATTTTTGAATATTTATTTTTTTCCAAAATAACTAATTATTTTCATCTGAACCTAGCGTCTTTCTTATCGGTTATATCGAAATAAGTTATAGGAAAAACTTGTAGAACTCTTTGAGGGGCACCTAGAAATCTAAGAAAAAATCACATTTTCCGGAAACTCGATGAAAATTGAGAAAAACTTTTTTTTTATACACAAGTTTTTAAAAAATGGCATGAGTTCTGGTTGCCCCCCACATAGTTCTGAACATCTATAGACATTTTGGAAATAGTTCTGTTGTTTACATAGACCAAAAATGGTTTTGAAATAATTGCCCAATTTTTTTACGGCCTTGTACCGCGAAAAGTATTAGTAAAATCGAAAAATGTTATAGGGATAATGTGTAGAACTCTTTGGGGGGCCAACGGAACTCTAACAAAAAAATCGATTTTTGAATATTTATTTTTTTCCAAAATAACTAATTATTTTCATCTGAACCTAGCGTCTTTCTTATCGGTTATATCGAAATAAGTTATAGGAAAAACTTGTAGAACTCTTTGAGGGGCACCTAGAAATCTAAGAAAAAATCACATTTTCCGGAAACTCGATGAAAATTGAGAAAAACTTTTTTTTTATACACAAGTTTTTAAAAAATGGCATGAGTTCTGGTTGCCCCCCACATAGTTCTGAACATCTATAGACATTTTGGAAATAGTTCTGTTGTTTACATAGACCAAAAATGGTTTTGAAATAATTTCCCAATTTTTTTACGGCCTTGTACCGCGAAAAGTATTAGTAAAATCGAAAAATGTTATAGGGATAATGTGTAGAACTCTTTGGGGGGCCAACGGAACTCTAACAAAAAAATCGATTTTTGAATATTTATTTTTTTCCAAAATAACTAATTATTTTCATCTGAACCTAGCGTCTTTCTTATCGGTTATATCGAAATAAGTTATAGGAAAAACTTGTAGAACTCTTTGAGGGGCACCTAGAAATCTAAGAAAAAATCACATTTTCCGGAAACTCGATGAAAATTGAGAAAAACTTTTTTTTTATACACAAGTTTTTAAAAAAATGGTATGAGTTCTGGTTGCCCCCCACATAGTTCTGAACATCTATATACATTTTAGAAATAGTTCTGTTGTTTACATAGTCCAAAAATGGTTTTGAAATAATTTCCCGATTTTCATATTTTACGGCCTTATACCGCGAAAAGTATTAGTCAAATCGAAAAATGTTATAGGGATAATGTGTAGAACTCTTTGGAGGGCCAACGGAACTCTAACAAAAAAATCGATTTTTGAAATTATATTTTTTCCAAAATAACTAATTATTTTCATCTGAACCCAGCGTTTTTCTTATCGGTTATATCGAAATAAGTTAGAAAAAAAACTTGTAGAACTCTTTAAGGGGCACTTAGAAATTTAAGAAAAAATCACATTTTCCGGAAACTAGATGAAAATTGAGAAGAACTTTTTTTTTATACACAAGTTTTTTAAAAAATGGCATGAGTTCTAGTTGCCCCCCATATAGTTCTGAACATCTATATACATTTTAGAAATAGTTCTGTTATTTACATGGACCAAAAATGGTTTTGAAATAATGGGGGACCAACTTGCCAATTTTCATGTACTACTACTACTACTACTACTACTACTACTACTAAATTACTGTTATCGACGTCTGGTTTTGAGTTTTTTTTTTTTTTAGTTTTGCCGTTCTTACTGCCTCTGTGCACCCTTGATCACTATGCCTTAAAGATTGTAACTTTTTAATCTATAAATAATGTAATAAAAATGTAATTGATCGCTGTCTGTACATGGGAGATATAAGACAAAAAATATTATTGGGACCTTTATCAACGCAATAGCACTGCATAACAATGATTGTTAGAATTTTTATCTTTTTTCATGTGCGTTTGTGCACGCTTATCTCAGAAATGGCTTATCTGATTTAGATGAAATTTTTATTATGTAACTAGCTGTTCCCCGTAGTTTCACCCACGTTAATTTCTGAGATCCCGCGAAAATTTCGGGATAAAAAGTACCTTTTATCCTTCTCTGTATCCCTGGCAACGTGTATGCAAAATTTCGTAATGATCGGTTTAAACGTTAAGGCGTGAAATTATAACAGACAGACAGACGTGAAAATAATATTTTTTTACTTCTTACTGATCGACCATCATCTGCTGGATTTCGGATCGGAGTTCTGGTTTAGTATCCAGTTCTAAATTGAAGATACCATACTGATCTGTGACAAATGCAGAAGTTCCGTCCTTCACGTGCTAGTGGAACTGTCAAAATAATATTGTTTTACTTTGTCTCGGCTCTACCATGATCAGATGGGTTTTAAACGGGAGTTCTGGTTTTCAATCCAGTTCTGTATCTAAGTTCTGATATTCGTCTGTGAGATACGAAGGAGTTCCGAGCTTCACGTGCTGGTGGAACTGTTAAAATATTTTTTTTAAACTTTTTAACTGCTCTACCATGATCTGCTGGATTTTGAAACGGAGTTCTGGATTTTTATCCAGGTCCTAATTGAAGATGTTATACTGATCTATGAGAAACAAAGGAGTTCCCGCCTTCACGTGCTAGTGGAACTGTTAAAATATATTTCTTTTTACTTTTTAACTGCTCTACCATGATCTGCTGGATTTTGAAACGGAGTTCTGGATTTTTATCCAGGTCCCAATTGAAGATGTTATACTGATCTATGAGAAACAAAGGAGATCCCGCCTTCACATGCTAGTGGAACTGTTAAAATATATTTTTTTTACTTTTTAATTGCTCTACCATGATCTGCTGGATTTTGAAACGGAGTTTTGGATTTTTATCCAGGTCCTAATTGAAGATATTATACTGATCTATGAGAAACAAAGGAGTTCGCGCCTTCACGTGCTAGTGGAAATGTTAAAATATATATTTTTTTACTTTCTAACTGCTCTACTGTAATCTGCTGGATTTCGGATCGGAGTTTTGGTTTAGTATCCAGTTCTAAATTGAAGATGCCATACTGATCTGTGAGAAACGCAGAAGTTCCGTCCTTCACGTGCTAGTGGAACTGTCAAAATAATATTGTTTTACTTTGTCTCGGCTCTACTATGATCAGATGGGTTTTAAACGGGAGTTCTGGTTTTCAATCCAGTTCTGTATCTAAGTTTTGATACTGGTCTGTGAGATACGAAGGAGTTCCGCCCTTCACGTGCTGGTGGAACTGTTAAAATAATATTTTTTTACTTTTTAGCTGCTCTACCATGATCTGCTGGATTTTGAACCAGATTTCTGGATTCGTATCCAGTTTTAAATTGAAGATGTCATACTTACCTGTGAGAAACGAAGGATATCCGTCCTTCACGTGCTAGTGGAACTGTTAAAATATTTTTTTTTTTACTTTTTAACTGCTCTACCAAGATCTGCTGGAGTTCGAAACAGAGTTCTGGATTCGTGTCCGGTTCTAAATTGAAGATATCATAGTGATCTACGAGAAACCAAGGAGTTCCCGCCTTCACGTGCTAGTGGAACTGTTAAAATAATATTTTTTAAATTTTTTCGGCTCTACCATGATCAAATGGGTTTTAAACGGGAGTTCTGGTTTTTAATCTAGTTCTGTATCTAAGTTCTGATACTGGTCTATGAAATACTAAGGAGTTCCGCCCTTCACGTGCTAGTGGAACTGTTAAAATAATATTTTTTTTACTTTTATGCTGCTCTACCATGATCTCCTGGATTTGAACCGGATTTCTGGATTCGTATCCAGTTTTAAATTGAAGATGTCATACTTACCTGTGAGAAACGAAGGATTTCCGTCCTTCACGTGCTAGTGGAACTGTTAAAATAATATTTTTTTTACTTTTTAACTGCTCTACCAAGATCTGCTGGAGTTCGGAACAGAGTTCTAGATTCGTGTCCGGTTCTAAATTGAAGATATCATAGTGATCTGTGAGAAACCAAGCAGTTCCCGCCTTCACGTGCTAGTGGAACTGTTAAAATAATATTCTTTACCTTTTTCTCGGCTCTACCATGATCAGATGGGTTTTAAACGGGAGTTCTGGTTTTTAATCTAGTTCTGTATCTAAGTTCTGATACTGGTATATGAAATACTAAGGAGTACCGCCCTTCACGTGCTAGTAGAACTGTTAAAATAATATTTTTTTTACTTTTATGCTGCTCTACCATGATCTCCTGGATTTGAACCGGATTTCTGGATTCGTATCCAGTTTTAAATTGAAGATGTCATACTTACCTGTGAGAAACAAAGGATTTCCGTCCTTCACGTGCTAGTGGAACTGTTAAAATAATATTTTTTTTCTTTTTAACTGCTCTACCAAGATCTGCTGGAGTTCGGAACAGAGTTCTAGATTCGTGTCTGGTTCTAAATTGAAGATATCATAGTGATCTGTGAGAAACCAAGGAGTTCCCGCCTTCGCGTGCTAGTGGAACTGTTAAAATAATATTTTTTAACTTTTTTTCTACCATGATCAGATGGGTTTTAAATGGGAGTTCTGGTTTTTAATCTAGTTCTGTATCTAAGTTCTGATACTGGTCTATGAGATACGAAGGAGTTCCGCCCTTCACGTGCTGGTGGAACTGTTAAAATAATACTTTTTTCCTTTTTAACTGCTCTACCATGACGGCCAGAGCTCTTGTTTCTTACAGATCAGTAACAGGTCTTCAATTAAGAACTGGATACGAATCCAGCACTCCCGTTTAAAGTCCAGCAGATCATGGTAGAGAAATAATAATTAATATTAATATTGCTTGAACATTATCACATTATCATCTATAGTCCCAAACTAAAAAGAAATATTGGTTTTAAACTAATGAGGGACCAACTTCCCAATTAAATTTTTTGCGGTCTTGTACCGACAAAAGTATTAATAAAATCGAAAAATGTTATAATTTGTAGTAAAACTCTTTGGGGTCAACCGAAACTTCAAAAGAAAAATTGGTTTTTTATTATATTATTATGATTGACGTAGATTTTTTTTAATTATTTTCTTTTTTTGGTGTTATTTTTTATAACGCGTCGGTCCGGATTCCAGAGATAATCCCATCGTGCATCTATTTCATACTTGTGGCCGTCGCGAGCAAATCCTCACCGTCTCCCTCTTAATCCCTTATTTTATAATTTTATCAGACCTTAGGAGGTAAACCCGCAGTCAGAGAGAAGGTAATCACTACGTTTTCCCGCCAAAGAGTTCTACACATTATCCCTATAACATTTTTCGATTTGACTAATACTTTTCGCGGTACAAGGCCGTAAAAAAATTGGGAAATTATTTCAAAACCAGTTTTGGTCTATGTAAACAACAGAACTATTTCCAAAATGTCTATAGATGTTCAGAACTATGTGGAGGGCAACCAGAACTCATGCCATTTTTTTAAAAACTTGTGTATAAAAAAAAGTTTTTCTCAATTTTCATCGAGTTTCCGGAAAATGTGATTTTTTCTTAAATTTCTAGGTGCCCCTCAAAGAGTTCTACAAGTTTTTCTTCTAACTTATTTCGATATAACCGATAAGAAAGACGCTAGGTTCAGATGAAAATAATTAGTTATTTTGGAAAAATTATAATTTCAAAAATCGATTTTTTTGTTAGAGTTCCGTTGGCCCCCCAAAGAGTTCTACACATTATCTCTATAACATTTTTCGATTTGACTAATACTTTTCGCGGTACAAGGCCGTAAAAAAATTGGGAAATTATTTCAAAACCATTTCTGGGCTATGTAAACAACAGAACTATTTCCAAAATGTCTATAGATGTTCAGAACTATGTGGGGGGCAACCAGAACTCATGCCATTTTTTTAAAAACTTGTGTATAAAAAAAAAGTTTTTCTCAATTTTCATCGAGTTTCCGGAAAATGTGATTTTTTCTTAGATTTCTAGGTGCCCCTTAAAGAGTTCTACAAGTTTTTCCTATAACTTATTTCGATATAACCGATAAGAAAGACGCTAGGTTCAGATGAAAATAATTAGTTATTTTGGAAAAAAATAAATATTCAAAAATCGATTTTTTTGTTAGAGTTCCGTTGGCCCCCCAAAGAGTTCTACACATTATCCCTATAACATTTTTCGATTTTACTAATACTTTTCGCGGTACAAGGCCGTAAAAAAATTGGGCAATTATTTCTAGGTGCTCCTCAAAGAGTTCTATAAGTTTTTCCTATAACTTATTTCGATATAACCGATAGGAAAGACGCTAGGTTCAGATGAAAATAATTAGTTATTTTGGAAAAATTATAATTTCAAAAATCGATTTTTTTGTTAGAGTTCCGTTGGCCCCCCAAAGAGTTCTACACATTATCTCTATAACATTTTTCGATTTGACTAATACTTTTCGCGGTACAAGGCCGTAAAAAAATTGGGAAATTATTTCAAAACCATTTCTGGGCTATGTAAACAACAGAACTATTTCCAAAATGTCTATAGATGTTCAGAACTATGTGGGGGGCAACCAGAACTCATGCCATTTTTTTAAAAACTTGTGTATAAAAAAAAAGTTTTTCTCAATTTTCATCGAGTTTCCGGAAAATGTGATTTTTTCTTAGATTTCTAGGTGCCCCTTAAAGAGTTCTACAAGTTTTTCCTATAACTTATTTCGATATAACCGATAAGAAAGACGCTAGGTTCAGATGAAAATAATTAGTTATTTTGGAAAAAAATAAATATTCAAAAATCGATTTTTTTGTTAGAGTTCCGTTGGCCCCCCAAAGAGTTCTACACATTATCCCTATAACATTTTTCGATTTTACTAATACTTTTCGCGGTACAAGGCCGTAAAAAAATTGGGCAATTATTTCTAGGTGCTCCTCAAAGAGTTCTATAAGTTTTTCCTATAACTTATTTCGATATAACCGATAGGAAAGACGCTAGGTTCAGATGAAAATAATTAATTATTTTGAAAAAAAATAAAATATTCAAAAATCGATTTTTTTGTAAGAGTTCCGTTGGCCCCCCAAAGAGTTCTACACATTATCTCTATAACATTTTTCGATTTGACTAATACTTTTCGCGGTATAAGGCCGTAAAATATGAAAATCGGGAAGTTGGCCCCCCATTATTTCAAAACCATTTTTGGTCTATGTAAACAACAGAACTATTTCCAAAAAGTATAAAGAACTCCGGAACTATGTGGGGGGCCACTAGAAATCACTTTATTTTATTTTTTTTTTGACATTGGGGGGCCAACTTCACACCGCCGGAGATACGGTCAAAAGTAATTAAACGGTTGCAATATTCTTACCTCGGCACAGAAGTATAATAGCCAGAAGTAGAGCTCGTGATTGCGCGTGCGCTGATATCATCTTGCTAGCCCCTAGCACAGCGCATTCGTATTTCAATGTGTTGCCAGCTGAGACCCACGCCTCAAGGAGCTCATTGATTCTAAATTCATTCTGCACTGCCACCTGAAGAAAAGAAGAAAACACTATTTTGAATTTTCCAATGGAATTTATTAGCTCTGATAACATTTTAACTCTACCGGTACACATGTTTTTTTCTAAAATTAGAGGATCAGATCTTTTGGATGAGGATAGTGCAGTCCGGTCGACGTGGAGATTATTTGGCCTTTGATCTGCTGGTCACGAATTCACGCTGGTAAAATGATATTAAACAAAATTTCAAACGGGTAAATGTAGGTAGGTACATTGCGTGAACCTTAAATAACTCAATCTATTGTTCAGATTTAGCAACAGTTGTAGCTAATAAAATTAGGATATTGATTGAAGGCATAGACAGATAACTTTAATTAAATGGTATACGAACGTCAGCCTCCCGTCATGTTATTACAAAACTTGCACAATTCAATGAAATTTCAGCACGAAACAAGCTAGTTTATTGAAAAATTCTACCTTCCTTCACAAAGGCTTCGCTCTTCGAGATTTTCCGTATTAAATATCGTATTAAATAACGACCGGCACCCCCTGTCGAAGTTGACAAAAGATGGTAACTTATAGCTACTGCTTGTGTACGCTATATAATGATTTTAATCTTACAAAATAGCCAAGGAACAATATAACGAGTTGGTACCTATATCAAGTTTATCATAAAACACGAAAGATCTGTCAGTTTGATATCAAAGCCAAGCTTTTCCGAATGTCGGTTATAAAAAGTTGTTCGAACAGCGTGATATACGTTACGCTAAAAATTAAAAATTTTCTGCATAGAAATTGGGATAAAATAAATAAATATATTTTCTCGTGGGTGAAACGAGTAATTTAGGTCTTATAGAGGAGATATTACACTTGACTTTAATGTCTTTTGAATTCATTTTTATTATCACCTGCTTTTGTGATCCTTCATTCATTGTGAGAACGCCTACATAATTAAATGGATTGAAGAGATTTATTTTATTCTTGGTATTTGGCTGTCTTTGTTTTTCAAGGACAAAAGTAGGCAATAGTGAAACAATCAAGCAAACAATATCTTTGGACATATTACGCCAACCAAAACTAAAGTATCTAGACATAATAATTGTGAATAATCAACATTAATGGCATACCAACCGACCCCATGCTTAATGAAGTAACAGAAAAAAATGGAATTTCAATTCGTTCGGCGGCGCGGGTTATACGGGCGACGTAAAATAACATGTTGGTGCGGTTTAATTGGGCGTTTTTTCAAACATTAATCAAGTGTAACGTGTATGTTTGGGGGAGAAATTTTTACGTCAGCCAAAAGAGGAGAAGTCACATAGCGATAGGCCGTGACGGATGAGGGGAGGTGGCGGGGTCGCGGCTCGTATTGCATTCATCAAAGCAAGATTTGTTCCCGGCCGCCGCGGCGGGACGTGCGTCGGATGTCAAGCGGCCACTCGCGTAATACGATAAATGTCACGCGATTGTCACAGCCGGGGGCGGTGACTTGAATATCGCCGTTCGCAAACTTCGTACTTATTCGTTAAGGGTATACTCACACTAAGCTCATTGTGAGCGTCTAACGACCGACTCGGAGCCGCCCACTGTCACAGTGGTCTGCAGCCCTGGGTCACATTCATCGATAACACGATGTTTCGGGTTAAATCTTTTTCAAAATCACATATACTTTATTGTATACCAGCTGTCTCGCGTGGTTTCACCCGCGATAATTTCGAAGTTCCCGCGGAATTGTTCCATACAAACTTTTCAACCCCTTTTCATCCAATTAGGGGTTGAATTTTCAAAAATCCTTTCTTATCGAATGCCTACGTACCCCACCCTCCAAATTTCAGGTCTCTACGATCAGCGGTTTAGGCTGTGCGTTGATCCATCAGTCATTCAGGACAAAGGATTTTATATATATAAATAAAGATACAAGATATGGAAAATTTGATAACAATTAGGTAGGTAAATATAATATTATACGTATTTTTAATATTTATCTAAATTGAATGTTTAAGAAATGCAAATATGACACACAACGACTCCATTTTGTCTAAGTGATAAATGATTTTATTTTTATCTACTTAACAATATATAATAAACCAAGTACAAACCGTAAATTGTATTATTATATAATTATTATATATTATTATATAATAATATAATAAAATAATCCACTTCACAACACACAGATCTAGGTACTTGGTCCTACGCTGGGCTGTGGGCTCGTGTCAGTACAAACCTAGTAAATATATATATAGCGTTTTGTTGCCACACAGCTCCGTAATAATAAAACGAATTAAAAAAAATACGGGACAGAATTTAAAAACTAAACTATGCCTTATGTACATAATATATTTATTTTTTTAAATAAAAGAAAAACGAACAGCATCAGTAATAACACTACATATACTTACAACGGGGGATTGTAAGCACCACCACACAATGTCAAATACAAATAACCAATAGAACTTTACATGTGCAAGCTTTCAGAAAAAAGCTTTAGTGCGAACTTACTGTGTGAATATTTATAAAAATAGCAAGTTTTTCCCTTTACCCTGTTAAACAGAAGCTTTTACCAGTAAGTTGTTACGACAATCGCACATAAGTAGCTAAAAAATAAAGGTTTCTTTTAAATTATGTACATTTCGTGTTTCGCCAACCATTGTTTATGCCAAACTGAATACATAATATTGTGTTGTACATTCATGCATGTATAAACGTTTGAGTTTAAACATAGTTTTAGAATCTTTTATTAGAAAAATTATACCTACTCTCAAATATACCTTATACTACTTGAGAGTAGGTATATTTGCAGTTAATGTTTATGTACAAACTACAATACTATAATATTCTAGCTGTTTCTCCCGCGGTTTCATACGCGTTAATATTGACACTATCATGGGGACTCTTAGGTATGAAATAATAGTAGATTATACACCAAGGGGATAAAGCACTGTTTTATGTCACGGGCGCTACATTGAATCCTGAACATAACGAAGGACTCCAAATTTAACTCCCGAGCGCAGCGAGGGTGTTATAAGTTAATTCCCGACCAAAGGGAGGGAATTAAGATTGAGTCCTGAGTGCAGTGAGGGATTCAAGCGCCCAAGAAAAAAACAGTTTTATCCCTGTGGTGTATACTCTACTTTTCTCACATAATGCGAGACAATAAAAAACCAGGCTTAGTAGATCCTATATAGCCACTTCTTTCAGCTGGCGTGGCCTACTCGATTTGACAAACAAATGAAGTTCGTCTCACTGCGAATCTAGTGGGCCACGGCTTCGGTCTTCGAAAATCGAGTTGGCCGCGCCCGCTGAGAACACATTCTGTTTAGCGAAATGAGACGTTATGGACATAGCAATAAGAATTATGAAAGTGAAAATCACATTATTGACCAGCGGGTTATAATGAAATTCAATAGAACATTATAACCCGGCTAAAGCCAAGAGATATAATGTCTTGCTTTCGGTAAGGTTTACATGACATATAATTCGGCATTGTCGAGCATGTGGTGTGAAAAAAGTATTACATTTGTAATATTTTTTATTAGTGGTGAAATAATAAAATAAAAAGTATTACTTATGTACTTAATAATAATATAAAAAATATATTATATATAATTTTTAAAATATAAGTATAGCAAAAAAGCCTTCAGAACTTTTGCAGACACTATCCAATCTCCATGTCCTTTATTACTATTATATTTGCCGCTCGCTCTTGTAAAAAAAAAGACAAGCAAAAGCAACAAAAGGCGAACGAGTTTATCTGTCCACGAATAGCACTAATAATTGTCAGCTGAGTGTCAATGAAAATAAATCAGGCCACAATACTTTGTGTTCGGGTGGTCTATTACTAAAAAAAGTGGGTATGCACACGCGCCGCGCCGCGCCGCCGTTTGGGAGAGACGAGGCGCAAAGCTCAATGGCACGGTTATAAAAATAAATAATAATAACACAGAAGCTTGCGCCGCGGTCGCGTGCGCCGTAAAGTTGCGGTTTGCTAACGTAAACACGCGCATCCGTGGTGTGTCGACTTCCGAACGTATCAAAAAAGATGAAAATGACCGTCCGCCCGATAACAACCAGATGTACATGTAAATGCGCACGTACTGGTATTATAAAAAAAAACAAAAGTGTATCTGTTTGTCGGTAGATGTAATCTCTGGAATTACTGAACCGATTCTAGAAATTCTTTCACTGATAGAAAGCTACAGTCCAGAAATAAGAGTAGGCATCAGGTACCGAATAATAATAACATTAAGTTCTTTATGAGCACATATAGGACACTTTTTATGTTATCATCAGTGATATAATCTAAAAGCTCATGGTTTAATACCCCCTTTCTGACTAACCTTGTACAGAACTTTGTTACAAACGAAGGTTTGATCATTTTTAATTACGTTGTTCTTTAATTGCATTTGATTTGTTAGACAATTGACTGTCTGATCAATTTCTCGGTAATAAATATTAGAATAAAGAGAAGGGGAAGAGAAGCGAAGTAGTATAGTGTTCTGTGTTTATATGATTATGATACTGTATGACGACGATAATGGCTCACTTGATTGAATTAAATATGAAGGATTTTTGTTTTTAATTTCAACTACAAAGTTTTTGTTATCTGATTGGTCCGACATTTGTCCATAATATCGCCTGCAGATGGGTATAGCGAAGATATTATGGACTAAGGTGCTACACGTCTGCCAAGTATATACCTATTCATTTTAGTCTTGATGAGGTCCAAATTGTAGACTCCGGCAGGTCATTCCAATCCCTAACGGTATGCACAATGAAATAAGTACAAAGCAAACAACATTTATAGGTGTTTTGATGGTAGCAAGAAATACAACGGACAAAATTCTGAATCCGGCTAGTTTTTCGAACATATGCGTCAATCTATACTGTATACCTATATGTATATTTACTATGTATGTGGTATAGATTCTATACCAATGGTACGAATATAAAGAGGTAAAGTTTATGAGTTTGAGACGTTGTAAGGGTTGTAAGTTTCTTTTACCGATAGAAAGTCAAGTCATTTGTGAGTGTTATAGGCTATATTGTAACCCGGAACTCCGAAAATACCGCGGGTGGAACCGCGGGGGAACAGCTAGTATCAGATAAGTTCAGTAACGAAACCACGTTGCTGTAGTGGTATGCGCGATAAGCGTTAGTTTTCTTGATATGTAAACAATCATACCTTACGCAAATTGTAATGTTTTAACTGTGCATTAACACTCAGGGCACGTTAATTGAAATTCCAAATCAGGGTCAGCAGTCTCGACGTACATAATAAATGCTTATCGATCGGTTTCGGTTGATAACTTCTTAACGATAAAATATATCGATTTTTCGTAATCTCTACAATTTAAATAACAGTTTTTTTCGCTAAAGTATCGAACACAACTGTCAAATTAACGATTACTATTGATATAATTAATTTATACGCAGAAAAACTATTGATAACATTCACAGTAGAGACTTTCAGTTTACGATAATCTCGATACGGCAAGCGCTTTTTTCGCTAAACTTAATGATCGATAGGAGATCACATCGATCGTTAAGTATTTCGAGACTGCAGCCCCAGGGCATTAACTTCAGAAACTATTATTCTGTTCTGCAGTACTTTTACCTAAACTTACTGCATGATATTAATCACTAGCTGTCCCCTGCGGTTTCATCCGCGGCAATTTCGGAGTTCCCATGGGAATTTCGGCATAAAAAATACTCTATGTCACTCATGACTACCGTAGCTTTCTATAAGTGAAAGAATTTTCAAAATCGGTTCCGTAGAATTTACACCATTTCCAGAGATTACCTCCTACAACGTCACAAACTCACAATTCACCAACTCACAAACTTTAGCTGTTTTTAATATTAGCGCTTTCAGCTGCGTTAATTTTGAAATTCCAGCAAGAACCCTGTGATATCTTTTCTCAGTTGACGTCTCCTACCCATACAACCTATCGTCAAGTTTCAGCTTAATAGGTCACGAAGTTTTCGATATTCCGTGTTAAGTGAGTCAGTCACTTTTCAGTTTTATATGTACAGACTAGCTATTCATCTCGTATATAGTTTCATCCACATTAATTTCGCAATTACCTCGGGAACTCTTTGTATCGGGATGAAAATGCCCCCAAGACCTAAAAATAATACAAGCTCTGCTTAGTTCGGGATCTGATCGCGCTGTGTTAATGTCCAAACATTATTAACACGAAACGAAAACGAAACTGAGAGCACCACCTCAACCACCTCAGTAATAAAATATCCGTGACTTTTGACTGTCGCCACCATGCTAATTTTCCTCCATCACATACGTATACTACCTGCACGCCTTCAAACGCAGAAAAAAATGTAGAGTTTTACTGCAAAATTTGATAGACACATTGCAGGAAATTGACAGCGTGTTTTTTTCATTGCTTATAAGTAAATACAATATATCTGTCGCGGGCTAACTGTATACTTTATTATTCTTAAAGGGCCGGCATTATTAATTAAAAAGCTGTGGACAGAAAATGTTGCTGTTTTGTGTTTACCAACATTCTAACGAGTTCATCAGGTTTGAACACCAGAATCAAATTCTATGTCTACTATAACGCATTTTCTGTTCTTGTATTATATTCCAACGTCATATTTGAAATGATTCATATTTTAATTGTTCTTCTATTAAAAAACAGTTCCAAAATATATGTAACTAGGTATCTATATTTTGTGTACCTTTTAAGTTAAATTTAAGAAAAATTTTAAACACTTTTTTGTTAGTTTGGTGTACAATAAAGAGTTATCTATCTATCTATATTGAATAATTAAAAAAATAACAAAGATCGATTATTTTAAAATCTTTATATGGATGCAGATAAGCAATAACATGTTAACCCACAAAATTAAGTTATTTATTCAGAACAATTTATTGAGAGTTAGGGAACGTTTCTTAATTATGTGTTTGCTTTATTACATTGCTTAAATATGTAACTAAATATTGAACATAAAAAATGTTGATACAAAATGGCGCTCCTACTTTTAAAACACGATTTACTAAAAATTTCTCCAGTGTGGGTTAACACACTATTGCTTATCTATGTCCATATAATGGCTTACGTTTTGGTCAGCGTTTTGTTCATTTACTAAGTTAAGAGCACAATATACAACGTGTTCATGAATTAACTCAAAACTTGATACACCCCATTTAAAAAAATAAACAATAATGTCATTAAAATAAATTTTATGTCGAAAAAATTTATACTTTAGAAGTTATTCAACATTAGTTTGGAGGTGAACTATCTACGAAATTCCAAACGCTACGCCCGCGCCTACCGGTTCGAATTTTTTGCTGCGGGCGGCGTATGCGCCAAATATTGTATTATAAATAATTTAGACATGGGCTGGTAAAAATGAAAAAATATAACCTATATTAAAACATAGTGCGATCGATTCGCTAGTCGATTCTGAGCAACCTACTTTCTAGTTTTCAGTTAATTCATTAACACGTTGTATAAGAAGGTACGTTTTATCTGTTTCCAGTTACCGAGATTTCATGTCCAAACCTCCCGCTAGATATTATTATTAGGATATAAAAGAGAAATATTCAACATAAAAGGGGTCTGCAAAAGCATAAAAAATAATTGGTATGACTTTACCCCTATACTGTAAGATTAAACAATACCCCGTACTGTTATGCCCTGGATATTTGCACACAAGCACCCATATACGATGGAAAGTGAGTACTTTATGATCTCGCTGGACCGACTGAATAAAATAAATTTTCTTTTCAGGACGCACTCGAAGTATCGACTTCGTATTTTAAGATTACATGTGTTATGCTTTTCCACTTTTTACTAATATTATTAACTAACGGTTTAATTAGGATTCCCTGCGGGCAACTCTTTCTTTCACCGGGATAAAAAGTTGGTAGGTATACATACTCAATGTTAAGTCAGATCATAAGTTATGCCAAGTTTCATTCAAATCCGTTCTTTAGTTTTTACGTAGGTAATGCACGTTCAAATGAAACCGATGCCGATTTATATAATATTATCCAAAAATAAATATTGGCGGTCCTTCAACATTATTATGTACTTTTAGGTTTTGTTTTATTCCTAAAGAGTCTACGCTATATACCAATTTGGAATAGTACTATAATTACATAAATTGAATACCTCATGACATTGAGTTTTAGGATACGTTTAAACAATAAAGAAGATGGATTAATCAATATATTATATAATTAAGATTTCGTTAGAAAAGTTTACACGTTGCTTAAAATCATTGTAATAAACGAAACCAGCCGCGAAACATAAAAGGATTTTCTCACACAACAAATTAATGTCTTATACAAGCAAGAAAGTCTCGTGCTCGCATATCTAATGAAAAATAATTTAGGTGTAGACGGGAGGCATTAATATTAATAAATAATAAGGCGACTGTTCGCACGGCAGTACATAAATCCGGCGTGCTGCGAGCCGTCACAATAGTAATATATTAGGACAAATGTTATTACAAGCTCGACTCGTTATGTTATTTTTGTACGTCCCCCGAGTTACGAATCCAAGGCAAGCAGCCGGCCGTGAGACTGCACTCTTCGACAGCGTATCGTCCTCGCCCGCTCCCGCTTCCTCTTCCGTGACCGCTTGTCCCATGCGACTATCTTAAGGTACATATACACACTCATTGATATATTACGACCGAACTATTTTGTGCTTAGCAAGGATTACGTAACATAACATGAAAAGAAAACCGGGAAAAAATAGCTTCTCCACACTTATTGTAAAGTACATATCTCATAGACAACCATTGCCAAAAGAAATAGCTATGCGAGGCATAGAATGCGCGTATTATACCGCAAACAATCTTCTTGGATTACTTATTGATTAGGTGAAAACAGCGATTTCTTGACTTCCGAGCCACTTCATATTATCATAATACATAATATTATACGTAGGTACTTTGCGATAGACGTGAGGGAAGTGACATTCGCAAAAAATATGCCGAAAAGTGCCCGATGAGTAAAGAATTATTACTTCAAAAAGATTGTAAAAATAGTTATGTAGGTACTTGAATATTTGTGTTATCCCCCTTTAGTGCCAACAGTAGACCCTTCGCCAGACCCGTTATTGTTATGCCAAGCCGTAGAACCGTAGAAACGATTTTCAGCAACGAACCATGATATAACATTGAATTCCCAAACTTCCAAGAACAACTCGCCAGATGTTATTGTTATAAAATTATCAGTGTTCAATTATTCAATGATTTGAAGCCGACTGAGTGGCTTTATTCAGCCTAAATACACTCATTTTCATATTGAAAATATTTGATGATAGAAATAATTTTAAAGTTTTACTCTATTTTAAATTCTATTATAGTCTTATATCATATTATCATGGAGGTTTAAATTAAATAAATATCCAATAATTATATTTTTAAAGAAATATTCCTAAAAAATTAAAAATAACTCTATTAACGATATCCGGAAATCTAATAGGTAGTATAAACTAAGCTATTGCTGTAAAATAAACTGCTGGGTGTACAGCATCGTCAGTGCCCCCGCCAATTCCAGCAAAAACATAGTAGTATATGGTGTCGTAGATGACAATATGACACATATTATATATTTCTACTAACTGATCCCCACGTCAATTTCGGAGTTCCCGCGGTAATGCGGTAAATAAGGGATAATATAACATAAATATGCAAGATTGATTAATTAAAACGTACCTACCTAAAAATGAGACTTATAATTCTTATTTTTCTCTATTTATACGAACATTCATTAATTTTAAATAATGATAAATTTACTATCAATAAAAATCTTGACTTGGATATTTTAATCAGCCAAATAGGTGCATACAACAATAGGTTTTAATGCTCTAAAGTCTAAACCAATCTAAACCATAATATACACACCGGCAGAATTAGCGGAACATAAAAAGGCAGAGTATAGAAATAATTACGTATATATATTAAAACAAATTATTATCAGGCATGAAGTAATAAACTAATATACATCTACATACATCATAATCAACATCGACTTTAAGAAGTTTTTAGTTAAATTTTATTAAAAGTAATCAAAATAAAAAAATAAAAAAACTCTAGTTTGTGAGAACACAGACAATGTTGCAAATAAAAGTTGAATCACGAAGGGGAAACACACGTTATTAATCGTTCATTTATTTAGTGTTAAAATCACAGTAATCTTTAATTTGCAACATTATTTGTGTGCCCACAAATTAGAGAAAAAGTGTATTTTTTTTATTATTATTTTAAATAAAATTTAATAATTTAATTACAAACTTTTAAAGTGTTAAAAGATGTATATTAATTTATTACTTCACGTCTAATTATTATTTGTTTTAATATATATACGTAATTATTTCTATACTCTGCCCTTTTATGTTCCGCTAATTCTGCCGGTGTGTATATTATACGGACAAGTCCGTCTCCTCCCTATCAATACTAGTTATGTAGTAGTTGTTGTTTATTATGTATTGTAATTTATGTGTTGTAACAAATAAAGTTATTTTCAATTTCAAATACAAAAAATGTACCTATTCATAATATTCTCTTTGTATGGTTTAAAACTGAGGCTTAGACAAGTTTTTCTCGGAGCTATAGCGGTAGCAAAACAGCTCGAAAATTAATATATTTTATAATAGTAATAACAAACCGCTACTACAGAATATTATTGTTTACACAGCACAGAAATAATGTTGGAACTAACTCTTTCGGTTCCCGTTAATAACTCCAACCTCTACAGCAATTTGTTCTTTAATACATTCATAAAACATTATTATATCGCATATTAGGTCGCTATCTATAAAACCTCCGTAATACGACTTATGAATTAAAGACTCGTAAAAACTTCACAAGTGTAATAATATTCAGTGGAAATTACATCGTATATCCAACACAATGTCGTATATGTAATACGCAGCTACACAAAGTGCCCGTGTTTTAATTTCATTACGTTTTGCGTGTGAAGTAAGGAACTTAAACATAAATTGAACGAGTTCGGAGCGTGGATGTGTTTTTGGTGAAGTAATTAATTTTTGTTAGGGTGTTCACTTTAATGGTCTGTCGACATGTGGCGGCGGCAGACGAGGGCCGGACCCGAGCGGTGCGGGGCGGCGGGGGGCGGGGGGCGGGGGACCGGAGGGATTGTAACAACATCGGGCCAGTCCATATGGAATAGATGTCACGGAAGCCCGGTCTAACCTTCAGTGTGAACTAGACTTGATTTCAATAGTTGCACTAGTTCACAGTCTATTTTTCGGTAACGGAATCTATAGAGGTATGGACTAGGTACATTCAGAAGTCGAAAAGGGGATGTCAACCAGCGAGCACTATGAAAGAATCTCTTATAAGTATCGATCTAAATAGGTATACGTAAATGTTTAAAAATATCTCTATGAGTTATTCTTCCAAAAAAATCTCTTATTTTTAGATAATAAGGTATATATACCTCAATCCGATGGACTAAGTTGGGTACTCGGAAAGCGAGGCAATGAATCCCAGATCGCACACTGCAGTTTTGAAATTCCAGATTGATTTGGACTAACAATTTATGAAAAGCGTGACCTTTCTTTTACAATCCATGGGTCGTCCCATTGAATTGAAGTTTGTCTACAAGTTCAATTTAATGGACACTTTAATGCATATCGGGTTTTGTAACCCCTTTCCGACTCCTTGTATAACAGATGTGATCGTTATACCAGAAAACTAAGCTTTGATTAGTTCATCACCACCGTTTAAGATTGAACAGACGAATATAAAACGTTTAAAAAAAGCTAAATGATATCAGAATGCCGTTCCGTGGAGCACGCTAGTCTTAATCTAAAAGCCAGCCAGTCAATTATTTTGCTTATCTTTATATATATTGACAAAATAATTGACTGACTAACAGAAGCTACGTGCCTACAGTAGTGACGCTGCAGCGTTTATTTTCAGCTGAAGCTTTAATTATGTTAAGGTCAATGTGATAAATGCGGTGAAAATTGTTACCTATTTTTCCCCATTAATAGGTAACATTATTTTTTTATTAGTAGAATCCATAAATGAGATGCTAAGCAACCCAACGTGCTAGGTTAGGATAGGTCTGTACTGATGACCAAGACGCGTGAACGAGCGCAGCGAGCGTGCCGCGGTAGCGACCGATGATGCACCAAAGACAAATGGTAGGTACATGCATAGTTCTGCTTGACAAGCTCCGTTGTCTTTGTTATAAGATAAAACGTAACCTGATCTAAAATGCCGAGGTGCTCTGGATTTTATTCATTGGTTTAACCATCAGTTTTTTCCTATACAGCCAACTTAATATGAAAAATTAGGTAAGTAATAATTTTCACCGCATTTATCACATTGACCGTAACATACATAGGTTTAGAAGTAACAATCAACTGGTTTAGTGGAGGGTGGAAGAGGTTTATCAGCTTTGTGCACTTTTAGTGCATGACGATCAAAGGGGCACGTACGTTCTGTGTGATTTCACTTATTTTGGTATGGGTAGGTACCTATTGGTATTTGCATGCACTTCGGTTTGGCGCGCGTTGACAATTATTGAAATGGTCGCGTCACGTCGCATCGCGTCGCGCCGTGCAAGCGATGGACCAGCGAGCGCAGCCAATACAGCAATAAAGCGCGTCGGCGCTTGTTTTCGATAACTTTGATCGCTCCGGATGTCAAAGTCGTTTCGCGCAGTTTCGCGATCGTTACTATACCAATAAATACAGATTTAATTTTAGAATAATTCCAAACAGATCCCGCCGCACCGGGAGCCAGGCTCCACGATTCATGGCTCTATAAAGTGAACCGTTGCCTTGTTTATAGCATCGAAAATGTATCCGCGAAGTGTAATGTGCCGAAAAAGGGAATACTTTAGGTCAAAACGGAAAGGTTGTTTTGTTTATGACACTATTACATTTCGGACCACTACCACGCTCCAAGAAATTAAATTAAATTATTCTATGATACCTACTCAGAATTGGATCTATATTATTTTATAATATTACCAGACTAATACTATACCTGCCGTAGGGAAGTTATTTATGAACGTTTTAGAAAATGACACCTTTGGAGGAGGGTTAACGTTCAAACTATAATAGCAATGAAAAATTTATGTGCGTCATTGATGTTCGAAAAGGGGCACATTAAAACTATTATATTTTAGCACAGTTTCACGATGCGTTTGCGTCGTTGCCAAAACTATCATTCTCGTTTCCGATCGGGGCCCGCACGGACCCTAATTTCGTTCGACATTTATCGCATTTGTTATTTAAGTTAACCATGGTATCGATATCAAATCTGATAGTAGAGATTTGACGTTTACGCTTTCCTTTTATATACGACTTGTTGTTCTTCTCTGCGGTTTTACCCCTTTCACTTTAGGGGTTGAATTTATTATCAAAAGCCCTAAGATACGTGTTCTTTTATTTGAAATGAAAAGTTTTCATTAAAACATAATCGCCTGGAAACAAATAACTTCTTATTTTCGTTTTATTTCATTTATATAAAATTAAATTAGCTGTAATTCGGAGTTACCGCGAGAATTCCAGGATAAAATATAGATATAAACCTTCCTCATGAATCACTCTATCTATTGATGAAAATCAGTCACGTAATTTTAAAGATCTAAGCATATATAGGGACAGACAGACAGGAAGCGGCTTTGTTTTATACTATGTAGTGAAGTTTTCGTTTTATTTCATTTATTCGCATGTTTAATTCGTAGACCAAAAAACTAAAAAGCTTTCCAGTTTTTTTTATCCCTACTTTTGACGTGATCGTTTAGTTTTTTGTCATAAAACGTGTACCTATACCTATACATATTATGTAGGTATTAGAAAAACGCGCGTCGCTCGATCCCCTATTCCCGTCAGTGTTATAGCGGGCCTGCGCACTCATTTGCGAGAGAGTCGCTGCCATTGAGGACTGATTGGTTAATTGGTCAGTTTAATCAATTGACCGCTCAAAGAACGCACGCCAGCCGCCATCGGCGGTTAGTCGTTTCGTTTTTAGACGCAACCGAGTTACCATTGTTGTTGAACCTTGTGGGTCAATAAATCCATTTGTCAGAGGACAATTCCATCAATGACTCAAGCACTACGTAACATGAAGAGCGCTGTAATTTTCATAATTATTTTCAACTAGCTGTCCCTTAACGTGGTTTTACTCCCTTAACTTTCAACTCCTTTTTCACCTCCTTAGAGTTTGTATTTCGAAAACTTTTCTTTGTTCTTTCGCAAAAAAAAAAGTTTCTAGCTTCAGTAGTTTCGGCTGTGCGTCGACTTGTCAGTGAGGAAGCTTCTTTAATGTAGATTAATTGTAGGTAAATAACTATATAAATTAAATTCAATACACATTGTTTGTATGTTTGTCCTTTATGGGTTCCTAAAACATTGATCAGATTGTGATGAAATTTTGGTGGGTCGTTTTGTGTTCGCCCGCGAAGGTTCCTGATATAAATAGTTCCTGCGGGAATTTTGGACCTTAAACGGATGAATTCGTGGATTCCAACTATACGTACTAATAGTACTAATAGATTTAACAGCTGTTCCAGAAATCGTATCGTTAGACCATTAAGATCCCAATTTAGGGTTTCGTACCCTAAGCTCGATTAACGTTATCTCGATGTCCTTTTCGAAGAGGTACCTACCTAATTATTATAATACCTAGAACCTATAAGATAGTAGTATTTATTTAAGGCAGACAAAGTAGACTCAAATAACAACCTTCTAAAATCTTTAAAATCTTCTTAATTAAGAAACGATTTGGTACTTTAATTGTTTTTTATTTGTTTTTCCTTATATGATTCCGTATCCGCGGATAAATAACCTTATATAAATAAATTACCAAAAGTATAACAATTATACAGACGATAATTAAATCCCTACTCGTACTTAATTATTATTTGTTTTCAGGACAATGGCGCGTTTCCCACAGATCCTCGGCTCCCCACTAATTTCAGTGTTGGATACAAAACGGCGGCCCACTGATTGAGATGAATCCTCCTTTGATGAAAGCTTTGGTTTTTACATTTACTTGTATATAACCAATTGAATAAACTATATTTTATTTTATGTTAGAGACTAGTTAATTGATGTTCATATCATTACATAATATATAAAAATAATTACCTAATGGCTAATAGGCATTGAACCGTATTCAGCGCACGCAGCGTGAATGACGTGAATGCATGTTACACACATGTGTTTTTGTGTTTTAATTTGGAACGGAATTTTGAATGAAACTATCGTTAGAGAGTTAGTGTGTAGTATCTTTATGAAACTAATTAAAAATATGTATAGGTACTAGGTACGAGAATTATGAATTCAGACACTTTAATCAAGATTTAACTAATTCGCAAAGGTTATGGTTTCTAGAATAAATTAAATTGAGATAGAGGGGGTGTTCTCTTACGAGTCAATGAAGATTAGCTAATTTAAGCTACTCCGACTAATTTTATGTAGATAAAAAACAAGCGCTGTTGGCTGTGGTTTAAGAACTCTACATTTGACACTGTATGGTAGTGTAAGTTTTCAATGTTTTTATCTTTAATTTTAACTAGGTATAACAATGAAAAAATTACAATTAAAATTTGCACGTCTATATAAATATAATCATCTATATCTATAAAATATAAACGGATGAACTTAAGAATATAATTATATGATAGTCCTGTAATAATCCCAACTGCAACTAAATAAAAGTATTATAGGAATAAAAAATATATTTAGGCTTTCACGTGGTTAAATTTAATGAAAAATAAATATTCAGTTACGCTCCAGTATAAAATTTTGTATAGGTAAGTACTTAGTTAGCACAGTTAAAATGATTTACATAATCACATGACTCCATTATATTATAAATGTCTACATTTCTCTGTTTATTTAAAAAATAATAAAGAATATTATAATATGTAGGTGACATTCCGGGGCGGGCACGTTTACAAATTATTTATTTAAATATAAAAGATGTTTATTTCAAAGGGAAACCTTGCATTAATTTCTTAGCTTCCATAGTCAATTATATAAGATTCTATTATGTATATAATTAAGGCATGTTATACAATTTAAAATATTCTTATTTCCGATCAGTGTGGACATGGACGTTAACAGCGTTCAGCTTCTACAGTAACTACAATAAAATTGGCATCAAAATTTAACTACTTTAGACGCAACGTCACATAGGCTAAACTAACTTCTGAGATTTTCCATTTTTTTATGTTTGTGGATAAAAATAAATAAATGAAAAGAAATCGATGAAAGAATAATTGTATTAATTAAGGTAAATACTAGATTTACTTCTATAAAATATTCATGAATATTCTTCTATATTTATGTACTCCCATCGATTTCTATAAAATATATAAAAACTTTTTTATATTTATATAAAAAGTTAAGCTATAATTTTTTATAGTAGCTCAAACTACTTTTACAAACGTTTATTTAGATCGCGGTCGTTTAAAAAAAAATCACGAAATTAGTCAAACAAAATAAAATAAACCAAAATAAATCAGGTATTGTGTGTAAATATTAGGTATCGCCTTTATATCCATTTGGTTAGTAAGTACTAAAAGCTTTCCAAACTTCATCAGCCATTCGATTAATTATATTTCGTCTCTGTAATTACATACTTACAGATATAAGAAAGGTCAGTATTAAAAATAGCATAACACTTTTGCGAGTTAATTTTGCCTTTATTACTACTACAATAAGATTCATTCTTTACATAATATAACTGATTTTCAGAAATCTTTCAGTGACAGTTGAATATGTGTGTGTTACTTGCGAATATATGAAAAAGTGCTTCAATAACTACTTTAAAGGTATGAATTTAACGGAAAATTAGCAAATTGAAAACACAATATTTTGTATATACAATTAGCTCTTGTGACGCCTAATGTATAAGTAACTGAATTGCAAATTCAGATCAAAAATACAGTGCCAAATCGTATAAACAAATTAATAATATATTTCACATTTTTAGGTTTAGTATTTACTAAATATCTTATGTTTTATGCTTCTCAAACTCTACATGCTTAGCAAATGCGCTTCAAAACATCACTTAAATGGTTTTTTTCGTTGTACCTACTAATTAGATGCGTATTATTATCTGAAATAATAAGAACGGTACTAATTTATCTGAAAGAAAATAGGTGTAGATTAAAAACAGTAGAACGAAGATGAAACATTAGGCTTCACATTTTTGTGTAAATTAATTGGACGAAGATAAATCTTAGGAGATGGGTGGCAGTGGGGTTGATAACTATGGAGTCACGGGAATAAATGAGATAGGCAATGAATATTTATAATACTAAGCAAATGAATAATAAACACTTAGTTACGCTCTATCTGTATAACTATAAATAGCTTAAGTAACGCTCTACCTTGTGGTTAATACTATAGCTGTTCCTCTGCGGTATTTCACTTTTTTTCAAAAACACTTTTACAGTGCTTCTGCTTAACTACTAACGGTTGCACTCAGAGTCGTTTTAATGATGACTTAAAAGATTTTCAAAACAAAACTACCGCACGCTGAGACGTTCATTTAATTAATGTTAATTGGCATTTAAATAATTAAGTTAAATTTAGTTAAATGACAATTGTCATTAATTTAATGAAAGTCTGTGAGTGCGGCAGAAATCTTTACTTAAAATTAAGTTGTCATTAAAACGACTCCGAGTGCGGCCGTAAGTTATTTGAATAATGATCGTCTGCAAAATAGTTTTACAAAAAACAAAAAGGTTATTTAGACGATGCGTTTTGTCAATCAGTCACGGTACATAACATAACGTAACATAAAATAACATAACGTTTGCTCCGTTATGTTATTAAATGCGGACAAACAAACATATGACCATATATTATACTATTACAAGTAAAATTTATTTTCTGAACAAGGTTTTTTTAACCATTAGATAGGTACTTTTACTAATGCTAACTTATATGCATCGCATGCAGTTGATGAAAACAAATTAAAAAGTCTGACCCGTTCTGGATTAAAATATCAATTCGTTATTTTCAGCGAAGGCATTAATTATTTATTTACCCTGAATCAGCTGAACCGCAAAGCTTTTATTGAGTTAAAAGGGTTTATCCCAACTAGTTAGATTTTGGCTGATTTAGTTAAAAATCCATTATCAAAGCGGTATTTCCGACATTATAGCTCGATAGCTCGCTCTATATAACTTCACGCCAACTTTCAAATAATAAAATAAAAAAAAATTGAAATTTCTTCGCAACATAGAAGATAAGGTACAATGAAATGAGTGGGGAACAGCTAGTATTATATAAATAATTCCTACATTTGAAAATTCGTCCTGCCGTCGTTGTAATAATGTCAATGTAAAATAAAATTTATTACATTATCCTAATGGGATCTTTTTTCTGCCGTAAACAAAAAATGTGTGTGCAGATTTTATAAATAACTAGTTGTGCCCCGCGGTTTCACCCGCGTTAATTTCAGAGTTCTCGCGGGAATTCCGGGATAAAAAGTACCCTATGTGTTAATCTGATGTATAAGCTATATTATTGTAAAGTTTCATTTAAATCCATCTAGTAGTTTTTGAGTGAAAGTAACAAACATCCATACATTCTTACAAACTTTCGTGTTTATAATATTAGTAGGATAAGTTGTAAATAATCCCTGAAATCCCTCTGTGTTCACTGCAAACGGGGATGTTGTGTGCCTTAACGGGCTATTAAGGTGATGTTATTACCTCAAAGGTCAGAACAACTCTCTTTCCTAAATATTCTTTTGTATACTCGTACTTATCACGAATGCTGACCGCCCAAAATATTTTTTGTATTTACCTTCATATATCTTTACTAGCTGTTCCACGCGGTTTAACCCGCGATAATTTCGGAGTTCCCGTGAAATTGATCCATACAAACTTTGCAGCCCCTTTTCATTCCCTTAAGGGTTGAATTTTCAAAAATCCTTTCTTATCGGATACCTACGTCATACAAAGAACACACCCTTCAAGTTTCAGGTCTCTACATTCAGCGGTTTAGGCTGTGCGTTGATCCGTCAGTCAGTCATTCAGGACCAAGCATTTTATATGCATAAATACTTCTTCTATTTATTATATTGTACATATGTGAAACTTTCTCACGTAGATAATTTGGCCAATGTTAAGTTGCATTATTTAAATATATAAAAAATTGCTGACCTCGTTGTACGTTTTAAATCCGCATTTAACAAAATATATCCGCGCAAACCAAAATTTAAAAACATTTAAACTGTACATCTTTCACGAGTTGAATTAAAAAGAAAGAAAGATTTATTTAAGCAAGATGGAGATATGATTTTAAGATTTTTCTATCATGTTCAATTGTAGAATGAGCCATATACTAGCAGCTGGCGCCCGTTGCTTTTATCGCGTTAATCTATCCCTCGGGAACAGTGCTTTTTTTTCTGGATGAAAGCACTCATGTCCTTTTCTGAACCTTTGGCAAAGCGTAGTATGCGAAATTTAATGATGATCAGTTAAGTAGTTAAGGAGTGAAAGCGTAACAAACAAACACTAACAAAAAGAAACACAAATATCCTACTAAATGTACCTACTAATTTGTAGGAATGTATGGATGGATAGATGGATGTTTGTTACTCTTTCACGCAAAAACTACTGAATGGATTTAAATGAAACTTTACAATAATATAGTTTATACATCAGATTAACAAATAGGGTACTTTTTGGACCCGATTGGCGCAGAGGTCACCATGCCTACCCGCTAATCAAGGGGTTCCGGGTTCGATTCCCGGTGGGGGTGGACTTTGTGTGATGAACACAGGGTTCCATTTTCCAGTCTGGGTGTGTTTATATATCTATAGTATAATATATAAGTAATTCTATGTAGTATATACCACGTTTGCTTGGTTTCCACGACACAAGCTAATAATAGCTTACTGTGGGATCAAGTAGATCTGTGTGTTGTGATGTGGATTATTATTATTATTCCGGAATTCCCGCGGGAACTCTGAAATTAACGCGGGTGAAACCGCGGGACACAACTAGTTAACAAATAAAATAGGGAGAAAGGATAGAGCAAAGGGCAATAATTAAGTTAAGAATAATATTGCACAGTGACCGTTGAATAATGGTCAATGATGATGTGTAACTACAGACGGTCTTCGCACGTCTCTGTGGGATACTCTTCTATTTTTGTTGTTTGTTGTTGAGCAGGTAGTAGCCCGTATCTATTGTCCACTATCTTGATAAAAATATATCGCGTAACAAAATGTCGATATTATCAAGAAAATTTGTGTGCATAAACCTCGGGGAATAAAAACTTACGAATACCTATACCTGACATTATTTATTTACTAAACTAGAAATGAAAAATAACATTTACGTGTTGTTTTATCCTGAAATTTCAAACAAAACGATAATAAAATAGTCTGGAATGACGGGCTCGTCTTTTTCTTGACTTGTTCTAAATGTCAAAGATAAATTATTATTATTATTGTTTGCTTCGACTATTAGATAGAGTAAGTTAACTAGTTATGTTAACTAGTTCTCCATAATGGTGGCTGTAGTTAAATGGTTTGTAATTGGTAAAATGAAACCCCTGTCTGGGTAAATTAATTAAAAACTAGTAGTTCGGGTTGTATCCACTAGTTCCAAATTATCCTAATTTAGAAGATGTTGCAAATAAATGTTGCATTTGAATTTTTCTGTAAGACCAAGAATAAAGCATAATGTTATAGATACATACTTTCTGTTGTTGATGACAAAGACATCCTAACTATTAACTAATATTATAAATGCGAAAGTGAGTTTGTTTGTTTGTTACACTTTCACGCCTTAATGGCTCAACCGATCATCATAAAATTTGGTATGCATACATACACGTTGTCAGGTATACCTACCGAGAATAGGGTACTTACTTTTTATCCCGGAATTCCCGCGGGAACTAAGAAATTAGCGCAGGTGAAACCACGGAGCACAGCTAGTTAATAAATAATTTGTTCTAAACGTATAGGAACTTAAGTTTATGTATTTTATGTTTTAACATACATGTTAAGTCTAAACATAAGATATCCCAGGTTCAATTAATATCCATTTGGTGATATTTGCATGATATGCGTTCAAAATATGAACGTACAAACAAACTCTGTAGCTGGTATGTGCCAATCTATATTGGATATAGTCACCGTAAAATTGTCAAAACCGTTAGTTTATAAAATAACGGTAATATTGTGAAATTCTGAGGACAGAAAATGCGCGGTGGTGGGTGCTCGTACATGATAAATCAGTACCGTCGGTACCATTTGACTTTGGTGTGGTCACAGTTCAAATTTAACCTAACCTAGTATGTCGGAGTCATGTCAGGGTGCACATAAATACCTCTTCAATGCCAATCGTCTATAATTTAACGGTTTTTACAATTTTACGGTGACATACCTATATAAAAACGAATCCCTATTTCACTTGGTCACAGCATCACGCGCGAACGGCTGAACCAATTTCGATAATTCTTTTTTTGTGGTGTTTGTTATTGTAAGGAGAAGAATAATAAAAGAAGTATGGAGTTGCTGCGGGAATTCCGAAACTCACGCGGGTGAAACTGCATGCGGGGCACAGCTAGTTGTACAATGAAATAAGTCTATGTGCCGAATAATCATTAAATACTTTAAATAACATTTAACATTTTTCGTTCTTCACTTTCAAAATTGTAAATTACCATCAACCTATACCTTTTCTTTTTCAACGTCCTTTGTTTACCTTTACACAGACAGCATTGTTAAGGGTGTTTAATTAGCCTTAGTCTCATGCCGTAATTATATATTGTCTCATTAATGTTATATGCCTGTTAATGATTAAATATAGTGAAAATAAAAATAAAATAAAGTGTTGGTACTAACCACCGCACTCAGAGTCGACTTTAATGAATGATGAGACGTTCAGTAAATTAATGTTATTTGGTATTTAATGAGATGTAACTTAGTTAGTTAAATGCCAATTAACATTAATTTATTAAACTAGTCTGATTGCGGCAGTTTTGTTTTAAAAATCTATACTTAACTAAGTAATCATTAAAGTCGACTCTGAGTGCGGCGATTAGTGTCTTCAGTGACTTCATTCACTTTTATTGGCGTTTATTTTCAATGCACGTATATCGAGCCTTTACAGTAAAGTTGTACTTATGCCTACATTTATAATATTTATGGAACGATAAATACGCATCCTTAACATTATAGATGTGAATGTGAGTTTGTTTGTTACGTTTTCATGTTATAACTAGGTACTCAACCGATCATTATGAAATTTTGCAAACACGTTCTCGGGGGCATAGAAACGGACATAGGGTACTTTTTATCCCGGAATTCTCATGGGAACTCCAAAATTAAGGCAGGTGAAACAGCGGGAAAACAGCTAGTTTGTGAAATCAATTCGCGAAATTCGAAGAGTGCGTCTTTTTCGCAGTGCGGACAAATTCGAACCACTGAAAATAAAATGTCCTAAACGGAGCTTAAATTATAAATATTTTGTCCTATTAACACTGCAATTCCATTGAACTGCTAATTAGATTAATAATTCAATAGATTTTCAGATTGTTTGTATAATTATTTAACCCTTCCCTGGAGCGATGCGACGCGTCGTCAGGCTGAGCTGCGGCGCCGACCGCACGAAGCATCCAAAAAACTAACCTTTAAAGGACGTTTTGTTTATTTGCCTTACTTTAAAACTCTGTGTGATGGTGTTTTGGTTGCTCCTTCCTTTATTATTTCCATATGTTTGTTAGTTTATTAATTTAGAATGAACGTGTGAAAAATTTAAGAAAATAAATTTACTTATTGAGCATGTAAGACTAAATAAATCTGTTTCGATGTCATGAAGCAACATTATACATATAATAAGTAGGTTGTACAAACTGTAAAAACAATTAAATTCTAATTCGATCCGCCACCCAAAAGTTTTGAACAATAAACTTAATTTTAACAAGCTTAATCAGAAAACTTACTCATAAGTCTGTAGAAGCAACAGTCTGTATCAACATCCATAACACTTTAAAACCATCTAAATAAACGTTTTACCGTACACTGAACCAATAATAAATACACATAAACAAATAATGTCTTTCCAAAATGTCTGTAATCACTTTCTGCGAGTCAGATAGAGTATACGATAAAGTTTTTCGTGTCGGGAACGCGTGTAAAGAGCTCGCGCGAAAACCGTGCGCCGTTGGCGGGTTACATCAGACGAGTGGCACACTGGCGCAGGCGAGTGCCACAGACTGGCAACTGTCACGACAGCTAGCTGCCACCCGGTGGTGCCATATGCTATCGCCTTATATCTTAACTAGCGGGCTCCCTCCTGTTGCTTACTGTAACATATGGATACTTACCGTGCAAAATATTACATTACTCATAAAAACAAAGGCCAAAGAAAAAATACCTAAGCAAGTAGCTAACTACTCTAAAACTAAAAGGGGCTCGGGAAACAAATGGAGATGAATTATACTTATTCAAATGAACGAGACAGAGATCAATAAGCTTTAAGTAATAAGTGGTTTCAAAAGCTGAAAAATTGTTAAGCTTGCTTTAACGCAATTCGCAATTTCTTATTCTTTTAAATAAATTGGAGATGGTGCAATCGTTTTTTGGTTAGGTAAGTACTTAACTAATTTTCTTATTCTTTGGAAACAATTTTTTTGTTGTTTACCTACTCGTAAAAAATAAGGTAGCTGTGTCTGCTCAATTGAGAGAGATCAGAGAGAGGTATATGTACCAAAAACATAGATGTCTATGTCTATGTCTATGTGATGAATAAAATATCATACTGTGATATAAATGAAAAATCATCAATACGAATTGATTGACTAGAATAAAAAAGTTATATAACAATATTTTTGATAAATAGGTATAGAATATAGATATAAAAAACTATTTTTTTATTTTAATTGAAATATTTAAATTAATAATGGGGTAGTTTCCGGGGTATGAAAATCAAAATTCTTAGTCCGTTAGTTAAATAATAAAAAAAATAATAGACCTTTGTATTTTGGTTTTTCAAATTAATGAGAAAATACGTAGATAAAGCGCATCGAAAGTTTAAGAGTGGGGGCTCGTGACGTCATAACGTCGTATAAACTAGTACGGCGTGACGTTACGCGGCATTTCGTCTTAATGTTTCTCCGTTATTTTTTTATCACGTCAAAAATGGGAAAATACGTGTCCAATATTTATTAAAATAACTGTAAGTTGAGTTTTTTTTATCTACTAAAGCAGACAATAATAGATATTATTATACCTACTTATGTTATTATATGTACACGACCAGATCACGATGACAACGATCGGTCGAGTGGTTAAAGCGTTACCATTACTTAAATATCGTAACATGTTTTAGATAAGCTATTCTTGGGGGATAGATATGTATATGCCATCGTGGACTTTTTTGTAGGTCTATAAAAGAGAAATATGCCATGCATTGTTTTTTCGATGAAAGCTCCCAGGCGGCATGACTTTTTCCAACACTTCCAACAGTTATCGTTATGATATTTCAACCAATTTAGACTTCAACAAATTATATATCTACCTAAACCTTTCTCATGACCCATTCTATCTATTGGTGAAAAGCGCGTGCAAGTCCGTTCAATACCTAGTTTTTTAGTTTATCGCGAACAGACAGACAGGCAGCGTTGGAGGACTTCGTTTTTTATTATAATATATATATAATATATAGGTAAATATAATTTTACCAACGAAATATTAAACAGCAGTGAACAACATTCAAATCATAAAATGCGCATATTTTACATCTTGTTTGACAACGACAATTGGGCGTAGATAAGCAATAACATGTTAACCCACAAAATTAAGTTATTGATTCAGAACCATTTATTGAGAGTAAGGGAACGTTTTTTAATTATGTGTTTACCTTATTACATTGCTTAATAACGTAACTAAATATTTAACATAAAAAATGTTGACACAAAATGGCGCTCCTACTTTTAAAACACGATTTATTCAAATTTTCTCCAGTGTGGGTTTACACACTATTGCTTATCTATGTCCAATTATTTGGCTAGATCTACCAAAAACTAGTTTTACTAAAATAAAATGTCTTCAAAGGACAATGTTTACAAAGTAATTCATTTTGCCAGTAATAGAAATGTTGATGAAAAATAAATAGGATCGACACAGTAATAAAGAGAATCTTTTATACGAATTTAAGATTCCTTTGTATGGAGTTCTGAATAATTTACCTGGTGCTCCCAATAACCTATAGTAGCTCCTCGATGACAATTATTATGGCACTATAACTCTCCAGTCTACATATTAGAGCAATGTTCTACAGTTACGTATTGAGGCAATTGTATATACTTGTGCTAACAACACAATTTCGATGAAAGCTTTGTACGGTCCGCATAAAATATGTACGGGCAATGTAACAAAGCATATTATTAGACGAGAACTGGCTTGTTCGTACGCAAAGTTAGTACTGATTTAGTTCGGCATTATTATTATCCTTTCTTATTTAAACGTGTGTTGAATAAAACTTACTTTATCCTTGAACTCATGTACCTACTTAGTGTAAATATAACTTACCTATTCTAGAGCCGAGTGTCGTTTTATGTTGTTTTACCTACTGTGACTTAATAACTCAAATGACAATACCTATTCCAACTTTTATTATCTATACCTGACCGCTTGAAAGATTTTCTTGTCGTTGTTTATAAGTTTAATTTCTTGCGGGTCAGTCAGTTAGCCAAAAAATGTCGTAGGTTGCACAGCCCATCCTCTATATCTCTCTGTCTGTAACAAACAAACAAATAAACAAACTCACTTTCGCAGGATTCATAAAGTTCAACGAATGAGAATCAGTGTATAAATATTTTTAAATTTAATTCTGACTACATGTATGTAATCACTACACACACACACACTCGTTTTTAATGACGACACCTTGCACTTTTATATTAATATTTGGTCAATTTTATTATTTTATTTTTATTTTATTTTTTTATGAAGGAAGATTAAGCGGGATTTTTGGTGTTGAAAGTGTATTTCATTAATTTCAATAGGTATACCTACAGATATCTTTATGTTATTAAATCTCTAAAAGAAACATCTTGAAGGAAATATGTTTAAATGAAATACTGTCACTGTAAAATACGAGGAGTAGGTATACCTATCGGATAAAGACGCCGAAAATAATAAAATACCTAAACTCTTGGGCTGTTTTCAATTTTGTAATGGGAAAATGAAACGTTTCCTACATAAAAAGAGCACTTTGTTCAGTCACTTAAGGACTCTGCGCATTAATGGTAATTATTCTTTAATTAATGTCTACAAATATTTTTATTTAAGTTGTTTTATTTTTGACTAAATGAGAAGAAAACAGTTTGTTGTGTAATCTATATGTACCTGTATTATAATTTATATACACAAATCTAAACTAATTTATCCCAGAACTCCCGTGGGAACTCCGAAATAAACACAAGTGAAACCGTGGTTGATTGACGACTTAAAAAAGCTTCTTGATTGACAACGCTCAGCCGACACTAGTAAAGCTAAAAACACGGAATTCGCCACAAAGCTTTCTTTAATAACCACTAAGAAGGGATTTTTGAAAATTAAACTCCAGAGGGAGGAAAATGTTTCACCCTCCGGTGAAAGTTTTTTAAGGAAGCACGTTTTTCAGGTTCCTTGGTAATGCAACCCTTGATACTCGTAGAGTGAAAAGGGTATTTGTTAAGCACCTAAAAATACTCGTAGATGATGAAGTTCCTTCAAGTAGTGGCAATCAAACGGTTTACAATCTAACCGTTTTTTACGATTTAATATTACATTTATATGTACGTACAATATATTATCAACTATAGGTGACATGTTTTACTTATGAGATATAGTTATATGTATTACTAGTTGTGCCCCGCGGTTTCACCCGCGTTAATTTCAGAGTTCCCGCGGGAATTCCGGGATAAAAAGTACCCTATGTGTTAATCTGATATATAAGTTATATTATTGTAAAGTTTCATTTAAATCCATCCAGTAGTTTTTGCGTGAAAGAGTAACAAACATCCATCCATACATACAAACTTTCGCATTTATAATATTAGTAAGAATGTATAGGTACCCGATATTTAACCAAACACCAGTTAAAAGTGATCCGAATTACTCTCGTTAACAAATTCAACAACATTGTTAGAAAAGCTCTCAGTTCGTTATTTGGGTCTCCATTGTGAGTTGACAGTTAGCTTTCAAGGGACACAAACTTTGACTAAAGCTTATTTGTATGCAAAGCGACGTGTGCAGGTTCGATCCCTATTTCTATTTTCCACTAACAAATTAATTATTAATTCACTTGTGCTTAGACAATTCTTTTGACAGTGGGTTACTAAAGTTATTGACGTATGATTTGAAGTTTAAAATTAACTTTTATATAGTTAAAAGATAGACGAAAATTATTACTTATTATTTTTATATTATTCAGCTTTGAAGTTTGTACATGCTGGTTCTTATTTATGACATTAAGCTTGGATGGGCATCCTTACTAATATTATAAATGCGAAAGTAAGTTTGTTTGTTAGTTACGCTTTTACTGGAAATTGGAATTACAAACAGACACTTCAATTTTATTTTTATAATATCTAGACTAGATGTATTGATTCATTGGTTGTAACTATTATTATTTATATACCATACTTATAAATAGCGACTTTGTTCTCTGTACCTATAGAGCTCAAAAAATTATTTATACGCTATCAAAACATTTTTTGTCCGAAGATAATCTTCAAAGCGGCTGAACGGATCTTCATGTAACTTGTTAAGTATTTCAGGTCCAGAACTAGAACAGAGGTTACTTTTATCACAAAGTTCACACAGGAATAATTAAGTTTGCGCGACAAAACTGTGAGAAAGAGCTAGTTTTGTTCTACACATCACATTAATTGTAACAAGCCGTTCAATTTAGAGTTCAGAGGTAGGTAATTTACGTATACCCAACATGGTATTAACATTAATGGTAAACCCAACACTCTTCCCTGTTCATAGATCCACAGAATCTGCCGGGATCCGCTCGCTGTTATCATGCCTAAGAAGCGAGCATAACTTGATCAACTATACTGCATTATGTCAGAGTTCTGTAACTCTATCTAGGTACTACTGGTTCTATAAAAATGAGTGTTTTCGTTTTGTATTATATAATGCTACAATTAATGTTTCAGACAATGCTCGAATTCTCCGAATATGTCGACTGTATGATACATTAGAAATAGATTTGTATATCTTTTGTTGTGGGCTTTACAGTTTTACAACAGGACTATATAAAAACTATAATAGATTATGGTAGTAGTAGGTATTATTGACTGCGTAGTGAATTGATTAAAATTATTTACATTTTAGTATTAATTTCTAAATTCTCAATATTAAATTTGTCTGACATTTCACTATTTTCATATTATTATTATATTCGTATTATTATTGACATTTGACTAATAATATAACTTATACTTAACTTATATTAACTTAACTTATATTTTGTTATTTTTAACTTTTTAGTTAAGTGCATTTTTATGTGTTTTGAAGTGGGTTTATTTATATAAATTTTATTTAGTATTTAGTAACACTATTGATATTATAATTTGTGCGATTTTTTTTTTATTTTTTTTATTATTAACAGTAACATTATTAACAGTAGGTAAGTCAAGCTTCAAATCAGAGAAGAATTTCATCTGATTAGGTAGACTGTCGACAGTCTATACAATCCCATTTATGCAATTCCATATCGTTCGTTGGATTATGATGAAACTTTGATCGGTTGGTAGGCGAATGCATGCAGGGAATTCAAACCACGACTCACTTTCTCCATGATACAAAAGCACGGAACAACGCCGGGTTCATGGTGAGTTCCAAATATTGATAAGTAACTTTTATAATGTTTATATTGACCAACCATAACCAACTATCGAGATTCTATAAAATGAATGATGTAAATTTAAACATATTTAAATGTTTGAGATTTAGTTCGAAACGTATTATTTAACCTATAATTATTTATTTTTATCTAGGCTATGGCAGACGAAGACTGCGGTTCGGCGGGCTTGATTCGTGCCGTGCGCGCGTCTCTACGCATTATGCAGGGGTCGCCGAGCGGAAAATTGGTATTTGTCAAGCTGTTTAAATGTAACTATGCTATGATATAGCTACAAATAGATTTATTGATACTATGTAAATGAACATGCATTAAAGATACTTTAAAATATGTATAAATATAAATTAAACTTATTCTAGAAGCAATAATAAGTGTTGTTTGAACATAATAGGTATTAAAAATTATGTTAAAAATCATTAATTGACTAGCTGTGCCCGCGGTTTCGCCCGTGATACTTTCGGAGTTCCCGCGGGAATTCTAGGATAAAAAGTACCCTATGTCCTTCTCTGTACTCCTGACAACGTTCATGCCAAGTTTAATCCAAATCTGATCAGCCGATTTTGCGTGATTGAGTAACAAACATCCACACTTTCACATTTATAATATTAGTAAGATGAGCAGCAGTTTGTATCTCGAGTTCCAGATGGAATTTCGACAAAATCAAAACATGAGTATCTAAGTTAGACCCTTAGCAATACAACAAAAAAACCGCATGCAATTTGGTGCAACAGTTTTTGCGTAGCACGAATACAAACATACAGACAGACAATTAGACAAAAATTCTAAAAACGGTAGTTTTTGCTTCTATATCACTCATAGAGTAACCTAAATTAATTTTTTCTTATTTATCTCCCATGTACAGACATCGACCTGTTACAATTTTATTATATGTATATGTAGAAGATAACTGATATTTGGCACAAGTAGATTTTCTTCTATAATAATTGTTGATGTTGAACTCACTTTCACATTTATAATATTAGAAAGGATTCCGGTATTAGTAACTAATGATGAAACCCTATGTCACGGCATGCTTAAATGGCTGGACGAATTTCACTAATTAAGGAGAAGAAGAATAAAAGAAGTTCCTATAAGGGAATTCCGAGACTCACGTGGGTTAATCTCCGAAACGGTTGGACCGATTTTGACGGTGGATCTTTCACTATTATAGGTATATTTATTCCTTCGGGAATTCCGAAACCCGCGGCCGTGAAACCGCGGGGCACAGCTAGTAAATTATAAATAAACAAATAAATACCTATAATTAAGTACAATATGTATCAGTTAATAGGTTTTTAACATTTAAATGTTTACATCAATGGTTATTATAGTCAAAAACGTTTCAATCTGATTGGAAACCATTATTCCATGACAAATAATTGGGCAATAAAAGTAAATCAAACACATACAATCGCTTTTGGCGTAGGTATATTGTACAGTTTAATATATCTAGTGCTTATTATGCACCAATTTCCGTATTACCGCGCCCCCGCCATTTTTTTTTCAAGTCGGGGTCACAATTTTTGTCCTCACAAAGGCAATGTCCATTAAAATGCACGAACTTGGGACTTGAAGCGTAAACGGCTTCGTGTGACGTATGCACTCCATTAACATATCCAAATGGATACTACAGCAGGTAAATATGCATATTTCACACTAGTTGTTCTTCGCGGATTCGTCCACTTGAATTTTGTATTTTCTTTCTTCCTACTGAGAAAAACGAGCAAATATTGATCAGGAACGTAACAAGTTTGGTACATTAAAATACATCTCGTAGTTTTAGCTCGATACGTGATCAAATATACGTACTTTCAACGACATCCTATATTATAATAAACTATATTAGAATTCTGACTGAAGGGCGAACCGATAAAGAGATTAAATTTAAAAAAAAAAAACATCTTATTAGCAATCAATCACTTTATTTACTTCTTTTCGTTTATTTTCTGTGAACAGACACCGTTATATACATTATGTTCAACCTTATTTATGTATATAAATTTCTCGTATTTCAACGACCTAATACTGGTAGCATTGCTGGTGCATTACACACAAAGACATTTGGGGAATATATTTTTCAAATTCATTTCATTTTCACATACATAAATGTATTTAATGACGTCTGATTGTGACAAAGAGTTGGATATTATACATTTGCACTCATTTTTGTAATCTCTTTTTAATTTAGGGGCTTTTATTTTTTTCTCATAAAAAGTATCTGCAATACATTCAACAAAGAACTTTTCACCTGGAAATATCTTGGTTGGACAATCAACTTAATTTTTAATCAACTTTAACAAAGGAGGAGGTTATCAATTCGTTTGTATTTATATTATTTATGGGACCTACCTATATTACGCGATGTTTTCACCAATTTTCAATCGAGTTTTATGGTTATTTTATTATTTGAGTTCACCTGACGGCCTGTATATTTGTGCAGATGAAATGGACATAGTAGATTAGCAATAGTATGTTTACCCACACTGGAGAAATATTGAGTAAATCGTGTTTTAAAATTATAGCGCCATTTTGTGTCAACATTTTTTTATGTTCAACATTTTGTTGTATTGTTATTTAAAAAGATAAACACATAATTTAAAAACATTCTTTAACTCTCAATAAAGCGTTCTGTATCAATGCACTCAACATAAATCTCTCAATTCAATCAACTTAATTTTTTGCTTATCGGCGTCCAAATTAACCTGTGTAAATGTAGGTATAGGTACATTAAAATATTAAAGTGTACGTGCAACATATTTTATTTTTTATAATAATGATTATTTAGTTGTAAGTTTTCCTATTGATTTTCCACATTTCTATAAAGAACATGATTCAAGATGGCCACTCGAAAAATAAATCCTCGTTGTATCAAAGTTTAGCCTTATCAACATAGGAATATGCACACTATAAATTCTGCTTAACGTACATGTACCTAACGTACATGTCATGGAGTTGCATTAATAAGAAGTTATGGTATAATGTAACGTGCAATATTTTACAGAACACGAATTATTTGCAGAACGTATTTTGACATAAAGGTATGCAAGAAAATTAGATTGGGAGATCTCTAGCCAGCTTACTCTTGATGCAATCGAGTTGGGATCAAATCGAAAACACAATCGAGCTCGAATCAAAATGAGATCGCAGGATCGAAACGGAATCAAATTTTGCTACTTTTGAAGCTTTGGGATCGCGTCTCTATCGAAGCTGTGTCGAATTTATCTGTCAGACTAGCTCTTCCCCGCGGTTTCACCCTGTTAGTTTCGGAGATCCCGAGGGTATTTTTAGATAAAAGTACTTACTAACCTATATTTTTTTCTGAACTTATCCTTGACAACATATAGGTAGTAGGTATGAAAAATTTAATGTAATTTTTTCCGCGTTAATTTCGAAATTCTGTACCCCTGACAATGTGTTCAAAATTTCGTGGTCATCGGTTGAGACGTTTAGCCGTGAAAGCGTAACAAACAAACAAACATACAAACTCTCTTTTGCATTTTTAACATTAGTAAGGATTTCTCGTTCATGAAATTGTCAACGAAAATAATCCATTTTTATTGATTTGTCGGAGGTCATCTTTAGACATTAACGCGATTACACGATTTCAATTACAAAGTCAAATTAAAATTGGAACCACACTCAAATCATTTTCGAGAGTTAGCCTCCAGCTTTAGCTCTGAGGGTATGACGTCTGGGAGATTATTCTAGTGAAGTCTAGTGTTATATACATCAAAACTTCGATAGTTAATTAATGCTTCTATTCATTTCATGCTTACAGGTAACTAACATATATATAAAATAAATAAAAACGCCGATGAATCATAGAAAAAACACGTTAAATAAAAACGTGGGTTTATGACAGTACCGAGTACGAGACTTTTAGGTACCTAACTACCGACATAATTTTGATTTGTCGGCGCGCTAGCGGCGATATGAAGGAATGGGGCTTCGAATGACCCTTAGATGGACGTAGATAAGCAATAGTGTGTTAACCCACATTGGAGAAATTTTGAGTAAATCGTGTTTTAAAAGTATAGCGCCATTTTGTGTCAACATCTTTTATGTTCAATATTCAGTTAAATATTTAAGCAATGTAATAAAGTAAACACATAATTAAAAAACGTTCCCTAACTCTCAATAAATTGTTCTGAATCAATAATTTAATTTTGTGGGTTAACATGTTATTGCTTATCTGCGTCCAGATATAGGTAATTGCGCCTAAATTGCTGGCTCAATTTTCGTGAATATTTGTTTCTTTTTTATATTTAAAACGAGAATCGAATACGTGAATTACAGTTCCTTCAACACGTCCCTCGTTTGACCTTACAGATATGAGTATATTTAAGGTCGGTTGTTTTCGTATATGCTAAGTACGGAAGTCTACAGGCTTTTAACACCTAAATCTCGGCCATGCTGCATGTTAAACGCAGACTTTCTTTCACATTTTAGTACATATATGCATCTTATATTTATATTTGACGACTGACGTTTATATGAAAAAAACCACCACTACCAATAAAAATCATAATCATCGTAATGAACGTCCACTGCTGGCAAAAATCCTTCGCCTCTTGGGGAAGGATCACCACTAAGCCCGGTTCTGCGCTACACACCAATGGCTGATATATTTGTATGTTTATCTATATGTAGTTATACAGAAATTCTCTAATTTTTTGAACGGCAGAAGTAAGATTGTCGGTACTCAGCTTGTTTATTGGGGTGTGTGAATAATAATATCAGAAGCGGCCGGTCGTCGCGTGCGGGCGTGCGCGCGCGCCGCCCGCGCCAGGTGAGACCCGCAACATCTGCCGGACGGTCCCAACACCCGATACCGAGGTCTTACAATAAAATACGTAGGTACACAGTGTAAAGGTCTCCCCAAACTTACCGCCACGAAATCTCAATCGCAGTCGGTCAAAAAAAAAATTTTTAGTTAGGTATATTATGTTTTAGCATGTAGCGTAGAGAGACAAAATTTAGCTGGTAACGGAAGTGCGTTTTGTTTTAAAAAAAGGGTTCTTTTTAAAAATTCCTAAAAAATAGGTAGGTTGGATAATATTTATTCATTTTTTATAAATTTTTTTTTACTCGATCCTAATATCGTCAGAAATTTGTAAGTTTCTGCAGTCCATATTGCGTTACAATGTCAGTAAGTTTGGAAGAGTCCCTAATGCAAACTCGGAAAGCTGCGTCCACCGCGTGCGAGCATCAGTTGTAGGTAAACACAAACCTGCACGATATCGATTATCGCTCATCCGTGTAACATCGGTTATAGAGTGATTTATTACTCTACCTACTAGCTGATGCCCACGGTTCCCGCGGAACCGAAAAAATAACCTATGTCCTTCTCTGTACCCCTGATTACGTTTTCAGGGGTGCTTATACAAAATTTCATGATGATCGGTCGAGCCGTAGAGGCGTAAAAGCGTAATACATAAACAAATAAACCAACAAACAAACTCTCTTTGGCATTTATAATAGTAAGGATAGTAGATATTTATTTAAAATAATTTAGAAAAACAATAATTGTAAAATGGTATTCTAATAAGTAGAATATGTAGAAGGAAATCTTTGATTTAATTCAATTTATATTCTTTAGTAACTGTTGCCCGCGGTAATTTTGGAGTTCCTGCGGGAATTCCTGAATAAAGTACCCTATGTCCATGTAAGTAAGTACAACGTGCTTGCAAAATTTCATGATGATCGGTTGAGCCGTAGTGGCGTGAAAGCTAAAACAAACAAACTCACTTTCGCATTCATGATATTAGTAAGGATTAGTAAGGATAAAATTATTTAAAAACTATAACTAACAAAGGGCTGCCTTAATATCTAGAAGCAACTTATTCGAGTAGGTAATATTAATAATAACGCCTTTGTTTGAGTGAAAACTATCATGTAGAGTCCTAAATTTATTGTTATTATATAACGGTTATAATAATAATTTGTATACTTATAGGTAATACAAAAATTAATATGCTATAATTATAACTGATAAAGCTTTTTGTCTCAAAAGTATAATCAAAGTACAAATTATAATTAATAAGTCGTAATAATCTATGTACTTACCTATTGTAAGAATGCAAAAGAACATTAATTTTAATCCAAAGAACTAAAACAAAATTCTTTAAGCAATTTCCTATGAAGGTGGGTAATCATCACAAGATTGCTATTTTATTCCTCATAATGGTCTCAATAACTGGTAATGGTGTGGCTTATGGGTTCGGACTTTGACCAAATAGTTATTAGGTACAATAATTATTTATTATTGTATTCCTATCCCATTATGGTTTAGGAGTTACCTAGGCAGGTAATAACTTCTGTCAGTATAAGAGTTGTGTACCAAATTAATTCAAATTCAAATTTACATACTTTATTGCCCCAAAGAAACAGTAAAACTAAGATAAATAAAAAGACGAGACAGAGCAAAGGCGACCTTAATGCTAGAAGCAATCTTTTCAAGGCAACCTTAAGGTGAGAGAGAGCTGTAGATATAAAAACTGGAAGCGGGTGGTGGGTGTACAAGGTAATACATATTATATACCATATAAGAATAATATAACACTAATACATGGTTTTTTATATGTGGATACAACAAAATACATGCAAGATAAAATAGGTAGGTACACATATAAAAAATCGATAATAATTAATTTACATTGTAGACATTAATTGGGTACTGTGGATAGCCATTTAGACTGACATAGTAAATTAAATAATTTTATAATAAACTAGCTGTGCCCCGTGGTTTCACCCACGTAAGTTTCGGAATTCCCGCAGAAACTCCAAAGTAGCCTAATTTACTCCTTATATAATATCAGATAAAATTAGCAGTGAAAGTCCCGTCAAAATTGTTCCAACCGTTTCGGAGATTCACCCGCGTGAGTTTCGGAATTCTCTTCTTTCTTCGAATTCTCATTCGGAAATCTAAGTTTTATTTAAATCTGTCCAGTGGCATCAGATCAGTGACTATTTTTGCTTGTCCACGCTATAATTATTTTTACTTTATAATATTTTCTATGGACAGATAGGTATCGCGTGTTTTCCGTTGTTTTATATAATCATTTAAATTGGTAGATATAATATTGATATTGTTTGGTGTATTATGATAAAATTAATTAACCATACCCGCGGTTAATAGAGCAATATCATTTTGGTATCAGGGTGTTACGTTTCGTTGCGTTAATGTAAATAGAAGGTTAAATCATTTAGGAGGGGGATTTCGTTTCACCGCCTTTATCTTATGGTCTTATTATCCTTACCTTTGGCTACAAATTACAACTAATAATATTTGAAATTAAGGTTAAAAAGATTGTACTGAAGCTAATAAAATAAGTTAAAATATTCAATGATTTTTTATTACAAGTTTACAAGTAGGAAATAACCCACTTAAAACGGAGAGAAAAGTCAAGCTTTGATCGTACGACCAAGCTGTGACTAGCCATATGTCTCGAACATATTATAACTGCTCAATAAATCTTTACGGAAAATTTATTCGTATATATTTCAGAGCTCTCTCGGGAACTCTAAAAAGTGTCAGCTTATATAGGTACAGTTTAAAATACAGCTTTATATCAGTGAAATAATTGAAAAATAAAAACCACTCAGTAGTTCCAGATAATTATACCATTTATTTCCAAACTTACAAAGGGACGTTGCCAACTTTTGAAAATCAAAATTCTAATTAGTCTGTCACTTAGAAAAAAAAATAACATAAGACACGTATTTTTTGCTTTTTTAATTAATGAAAATATACCTACATAGATATAGTCCATTAAAGTTTAGGGTGGGGGCTCATGACGTCATTAACCGCCTTAAGCCCCCATACAAACTGCACCGGATAGTGACGTCACGCGAAATTTCAACTCAATTTAGGTACTATCGCCGTTATTTTTTGACTAGGTACGTAAAAAAGAAAAAAATATGACGTGTCCAATGTTTTTTATTAATCTACAAGACGGACTAAAAAAATAACAGCAATGCATGCTATTCCACTCGCCGATAAATTGTTTTACAATTTGGCATATTATGGTGTTTGTTAAATAAAAAAAAAAATTAAAAAGCAAATCGTTTTAATACGCGTATTTATTTACTGGTGAATACTCTGGTATTTGTAGCCGACCGCAGCCATCGAGGCAAGGACAAAAATTCAATTTACATTGCGCTCTCTGCCTCTCGGTTACTTAATTTTTTTTTTCTCAGTAAAATAAATCTCTCGTAATTGATTTCATTCTACTTCGATTTGTCTTCGTTAAAACACAGTTCCTTTTGTCTATGTAGTACCTACGCCCTTAAATGTGAAAATAATAAATTTCGTGAATTAAAACAATGGAGCGTATTTTTTTAGCTGATTTATGAGACGATATTGTAATTGCAAATCAAATTGAATAAGTCTGCTGCCGAAAGTGTTACTCGCATTGCTTTAAAATGTTACTAGTAACGTTATGAAAAAGATAAATTGACTGAGCACATCTAAAACTAAATAATTTTGATGTTTCCGTACCTTTGAAAATGTGTAGGCGCATGATGATAGGTTGAGTAGTTAAGACGTAAAAGCGTAACAAAATAAAAACAATTAAATAGCACATCGATTCTCATTTATAATATTAAGACTAGCTGTGCTCCGCGGTCTCTCCCGCGCGAGTTTCGAAATTCTCGCAGGAACAATTTTTTTCTAAAATAAAAGTACTCTCAGTTACTCCTTATTATTACTTTCACTGGCAGGCAGATGTTATCATCAGCTGTCTGCCAGTGAAAGTCCCGTTAAAATCGATTCAGCCATTTCAGAGATTAGCCGGAACAAACAGACAGACAGACAGACAGACAAATTTTAAAAATTGATTTTTTTACGTAAGAACCGTATATATTTTTATATGTATTTAGTGAAAAGCTGTTAATTTGGGATTACAAACAGACACTTCAATTTTATTTATCAGTACAGAAGTACAGATACAGATACAGATCATGGACGTATACTGTTTAATGGCCAGAGTAAAAGCAAAGGCAAATCTCTATTCACTTTTTTCATTCAATTTTGTTTTAAATTAACTCACGCGTATAGTGTTGGTACGTTCAAGAGACGTCCGACCTCAGTCCCGGCGGGATGACAAAGGAATTTAATCAGTTCAACTGTTAGCTGCTACTAAACTTCAGCGTGAAAACTCGTTTATACCTACAGGTGTCCTGTAAGTAGCAACTTGAACTTAGAGAGAAGGTATAGGAAAAATCAGGTGCGTGTAACACGTGAAAGAAGTAAAACTTGCATAAAACGTAACGCGTAACGTAAAGTTTTCTTCTCTCGCCCATCAGAAGATTCATGGTTCTAACTAAGGGTAGATTCTATTATTACTATTAAGAAAAAAATTACGTCTATATCCTTTTTTGTAAGTATTATACTATCTTTTCAGTGTTATTTAGGAGTATTGATATATTAAGAAAAAAATATTGAGTAAGTACCTACTATCTGTAATTTTAAGTCAAAAATTGTCTATTAATTTGAGAAGCTTTCGTGCGAACGCAAAATATATGTAGTAGGTAGGTACATACCTACTTGTATGTCAGATTGATAAAAAAATTAAATAAACAAATTTTTAACAAAAAAATTAAAACCGACTTCCAAAAATACAAAACTAAAAAGCTAAAAATAACAAAATACCGATTTAATCCTACAAACAAAAATACACATAATACCTACTGTTATTGGTTTGTGCTACCACTTTTCAGTTACCTATTACTGTTACCTACTGTTACCTATTACTATAGACAAATTGAAGGGTGTATAAGGGACCTTCATTCCGAACGTCATAACTTCATAGTTTATATTATCTTTATCAGACATTTAGGTAATTTCTAAAAAGACAACACGTTCGATTATGGTAGCTCCTCGTATCGGTCGGTAGCTCGATCGGTCCGCGGCCTCCAACCCTTGCGTTATCGCGGGGACATCTCGCCCTGTGGGGCAGCACATTGCTAATCTACCGCACTAACGATCTCTACCAATCGACTCTAACCCTATCAAATAGCAAATTAAATTGGTTGCGTGATACACATAACATGCTCAACCCGGCGTGGTGGTCGGTACTGATACATCATATTATTACTAGCTTCATCCGCGTTAATTTTGGAATTCTCGCGCAAATTCCCAGATAAAAAGTACTTCTCTGGAAGTACCCCTGACAACATGTATGCAAATTTCATCGGTTGAGTAGGTATTTGAGGCGTGAAAGCGTAAAAAACAAAAAAACAAAGTCACATTCGCATTTATTAAGGGTAAGATTAAGGATTTGAATTTAACAAGAATCTTTTGATAGTGGACCGTCATCGCTTCTTGGCCTATTGGCTAAGATCAAAGTGTAGTGTACCGTCAAATTATGTTTTAAGGTACCACTAGGCAAGTATACCTACTTATTATACCAAATGCACCGTTGAGCTAATCTGGCTGCTACGCCAGGTGTCGCGAGTTCGATCCCTTCATCAAACATTTATTATATGATTAACATTTCATATTTACCCAGAAGCTGTGTGTTTATTATGTATCTTAATTAGTTAATTGGAGGTAGGTATTTTACGATCTGAATAATTTGATACTAGATGCACCAATAAAAGTACTCACAAATAATTCTAAGAAAGACTTTCAAGATTAACATGAACACTTTCTATCTCGCACTGAACAAACATGGGTGCGATGACACCGTGAAAGTATTGTATATTTAAATTAGTGTTAAACAACGATGTTTTAATAAGCACTGGGTATACAAGGTGCTGCGGCTCGAGAATGGCAATTACAAGGTAACGTCACGCATGGACTTAGCTCGTCTAATTTGAAAAGTCAGCTCGCGTCTCCCTCTTAATGAGTTTTCGTCTAATGCCTTTCTTGGTGAGCAAATTTATGTCATGAATAATAATAGATGCCAACATGGCACCATTTAAATCCCTTACAAACACAACCGCAGATAATCCTATAAGGAAACATATTAGTTAATAAACACCGCTTCTAATTACATCTTAGACGACGTTCGCCAGGTTTAATCAAGAATTTTATGATACCAGTATATTTTTAAAATATTAAGATAAAAAATTCAAATAAGTAGATGCTTCTAACTTCAAATGATGCTTTATATATTTATTTATTTATTTAAACTTTATCCACATCATGGTACAAAAGGCGGACTTAATGCCACAGTGGCATTCTCTGCCAGTCAACCTTCAGGTAGTACAGAGAGCTCACTTGGCGGTGCATTTACGATATATATTTAGATAAAAAGTCACATAGATATAGATATATTATATTATAATATTTACATTTATATAAAGAAAATACATGTACATTTTACCCAGATTTATAGTTCCATTAAAGTACCTATACCTATACTTTTAAATGGCCTACGGTCACGAATTTTGATTGAACTCGTACTATAGCCATAAAACATAAAATTGTTATTAAAAAACTGTACCTACTTATGTACTAGTCCCTCAGTAACACTGCAGCTTTCTATAAGTGAAACAATTTTTTAAATCGTTTCAGTAATTTTTGAGTTTATGCGTTACAAACAAACATACATAAAACCATTTTTTTCTCTTTATAAAATAAGTATAGATTAATAAAAAAACACTTCCAAACGAGAAAAAGATCAAAACCTCCACCGTATTAAATTTACCTACCTATAACAAAATTTTTCGGCTTCTTTCTTTGTACGTTAAAAGTCGACGCATACTTACCTACCTACGTCATGTCTAGCGTTACGGAAGCTCAATTTTCTTTGCTAGTAGGAAAATGACCATTAATTTTAGAGCCAAAGATCAAAAGCAGCTATTATAATTTATGGCTTGAATTATTTCAAATTAATAATTTAAGTATAATTATGTAATTTAAGTATAATAATTATAATTATTTATAGTATTATGTAACTCCTACACTGAACACGAATGAAAGCACCGAAAATAGCTTCGAAAACCAGGAAACCTCAAATCTCTAACTGAATTTGAAACTTAACCTATTTATTTTAATTAATCAAAGTTATAAAGTTTAAAAGGGGAAAGCAATAGTTGGGCAATTTGGATTTAATGCCACGGGGCAGAGGCTAGTTGGGTAATTGCTTAATAAACTTTGCCACAGACAATAATAACTTAAAGGATGGCTACCATTTGTCCTAAGTATAATGACTTGCGCCATGTTAACTTTACCAACATAAAGGTTAATTCCTTGAAGTTGCAATAAGTAGTTGTTCTTAAAGTGGTTATTGTTAATAAATTATATTATTATTATCTTCTTTATAAAATCAATGTTTGTATGTTTGTCCTCTATATATGCGTTTCTAAACCATTGATCCGACTGTGATGAAACTTTGGCGGGTTGATCTACCTGCGTCCGCAAAGGTTTCTAATCCTGATATAAAGAGATCCTGCGGGAATTCCGAAACTCGCGCGGGTGAAACCGCGGGGCACAGCTAGTCTATTATAATTTTCGTTTTACCATCTTGAACATACACATCATCTACCCACACCTATGTACACTACGTATATTAAAAAAAAAGTTAATTGCTATCAACATTTGTAAGTTTGTATCTTAGTTTGAATGTAGAAAGTAGTATCTGGAACTACTAACCGATTAAAAAAAAATCTAAGGACTTATGGATATACCTATTTTATATTTATTTATTTATTAAGTTTACCAGCAGTTAATACACGAGTATTATAAATAACAATGCGGCTTTAGGGGTTCAGCTACGTGTACAACTAATTATAGGTAAACACAACATGCTTAAAATTATACAAATTAAATTTAGAGATTTGACCAATTAGAATCATTTAGAAGATTTTTTTTGTTTTTCTGTCTGTTTGTTCCGTCTGATCTCTGAAATGGCTGGACTGATTTTAACGGCACTTTCACTAGCAGATAGCTGATGTTATAAGGTTAGGTGCCCTTATAACATCAGCTACCTATTTTTACTTTAAATTAAAAAAAGAGCTCAATAAAAGGTGGTGGAGGTTTGCTAGGCTATTAAGGTGAATATCAAATTCGTCCAGCTGATTGTACAGCTTGCAAAAACGAGGTACAGGGGAGTTAGCACCCAAAACAGTTCTTCTTAGCGGAGGACAAAGTGGAGTCATTCTAAATCGTGGATACCTGTGAGGGACCTTAAAACAGATTTTTTGCAATATAAGAGGGCAGTCAATTTTACATTTTATATCCGCGTAATTCATGCGGGTGAAACCGCAGGGAACAACTGTTCAGTGTATCTACTCATGAGCAATTTAAATCTGGGTATAAGAGGTACGGTGCTTTTACCCTGATACAAAGAGAAATGCGAGGATCCAGATAGTTACTAGCAGTTTAAAATTTGATTTTCCAAAATAATATTCTAAAAGAAGAAATAAATAAGGAATGTGTTGAATTTAGAGTGTTTATGAATGCTTATCTCTACATAGTATAAAACAAAGTCGCTTCCCGCCGTCTGTGCGGTTAGATCTTTTAATGCGGTTTTCATCGATAGATAGAATGATCTAAGGTTTATACACTTAGTTTTTTTTTTATGTCATAGGGAGCAAACGGGCAAGTGGTACACCTGATGGTAAGTGACTACCGCCGTCCATAGACATCTGCAACACCAGAAGGCTTGCAGGTGCGTTGCTGACCCGGAATGGGGATGGGAACTGGCTTATACTGGATTTATACTGGAATTCCCACAGAAACTGGTAAATTACAGCAGCAGAAACTGCGGGGGATAGCTAGTTATTTATAAATCTGTGGCAACGAGGCCATCTTGTTCTGAAAACGACTAAGGCAGTGGATCTGTACGATTATCGGCCTGTGCACCTATCGCCCGGATACTATGAAACGGATGGATGAATAAAGATTGTAACCCCGGTCAACATAGGTTTAAGATACTTTTATCCCAGTAAAAAAAAATCTTGTGAGAATCTCAAAACGCACACGAATTAAGCCGCAGGAGGAAAAGCTCGCTATCAACAAAATTAAACATCTTTTATTAACCACGAACATGACTTCACAATTAGGTACAACTCGTTTTAACACTAACTAAAATACAAAATAAATGTGGCGAAATGCAAATGTGATGAAACCTACTGTTCATATTTAAACTAACTAAATACGTACATGCCAACTGTTTAACAGTTCTCAAATTCACAAAAGGCTATAAAGGATTAAATATTAAATAGGTATTTCGTGTTTCTACCGACCCCGTCCGTGCTAGCATATCCTTCAAGCAACTTCGCTGCAATATATTAACAAGGAAATTTAAATGCGTTATTTTTTGCTTGATATAACGTTTTATTTAAGTACCTAACTATTACGTATCATATTTTGATTAATGAGTTGACTATTGAAACACATTACTTGTATTCTGGGCTGACTATTTATAATCTATCTGGCTATAATGGAAGTCTATAGTAAATTTTTCTCTCGATACATAGATGGTAACATAATATAATATAATAGAAGAAGGAAGAATGTGCCATATTTTAAGTCAAGTATCCAATTGCCAATGGAAGCCCCGCCAAAATACTTAGTTCCAACCGTTTCGGAGTTCCCCCGGAAATTTTAGGATAATAAATACCCTAACTCTCAAGTTGGGCCAACAAGACACATATTATACAAAACTTCATTGAAATCGGTGCAGTAGTTTTAGAAATTAGACACATCTAATACAATGAGCCAATTCATGATGTGACCGGCCATTCCATGAAATGGTGGCATTGACTATCGAATGTCATCATATTTTAACTTGTTACTAGTACAAACCTGATCTAACCAAGAATGTCGGGGTGCCTAAAGCCCTGCCTAAAGTCAAAAAGTACTTGTAACTAGATACTACTTGTAATCAGTTCATGATATGGCCGACCATTTTATGAAATGGCCGGCCAGGCGGCCACATCCTGAATTGACCAATTTTTAGATGAAGCCACGACATATATAAGATTTTTCGCCAATCGGATAAAAGTTTTGTAACAATGCCCACAATCCGGCTCTATATATATATATACGAAACATCGGCAACTACCAATAGATACATCAGCTCGCTCGCTTTCTAGTTTTCCCAAGGAACCGTCGCGACATAAATTCCCTGCGTCTATTTACATTAGGCGTACTGTCGAAAATTAACATATACGAGGGTATTCCCAAGCTAAAAACCTGAATAATTTTTGCTAAACTCGCACAATTCCAGTTATAAAATATGTGTGAATCTTTTAAACAAATTTATCTTATATTTTCTACTACATAGCTTTTCCTTCCAAGGTTTCATCCACTATTCACCCTTTTCACTCTTAAGGGTTGAATTACAAAAAAATACTGGAACTTACGTTTTCCTTTTTTTATAAACGAAATATAAACGATACATTTTCCAAAAACCCTTTGACAGGCTACATCATGAAATAAATTCAGATACCTACGAGTACCATATATGATGTGTTAATAAATATATAAACAATTTCAATATCGTATTATATTTTTATGAACTCCGTTGAATCTTTTATAGATTTGTAACGGTGTGTAAAAAGAACTTACCGTTAATAAAAAAACATCATACACATGAAATGAACCAGCGTTTTCTAATTAAAATACCAATCCAGGTAAAAAGCGCCACGCTGGCGAACCTAGACGTACGAGTAATACTGCGGCATGATGACGTTAGTGTTTGTGAAGGCCTATACGAGTTGTCATTTTGGTGGTTACATGAAAATATCGCTACACGTTAACCGGGCGGTAATTAAAACCTTCGTTGCAGGTAAAATATTTTAGAAACACTTCGATGATTACTTACACTTTCCTAGTTAACGATGTATATAGGCGGGTAGGTGGTCAATATAAACTTTACTTGACTACACTACGTAAGGTATTGAAGTATAAAAAATGCACTCAAAGTAGACTCTACAATCGAAGATTGAGAAAGATGCATTTGTATGCTTACAAATGGCAACATTTGTGTTGAATCGTTGCTCTAAGTAGGTACATTTCCTAGGTTTCACGTAACTCTCACTTAAGTACGACAAAAACTATTAGGTTTGTGGACTATCTATACACGCAACTGTTTCTTCTACTGTGTCGTTCAAAAAATGTTACTGACGGATTATAACTTTAGTCGAAATTATGGTAATTATAATATCCATATATAGGCTTAGGTATATAGGTACATAATATCATGAACTTAATATTTATCCACTCCTACCTCCTCCTTTGATATCAGTTTATTAGATCCAAGAAAAGGCATGTCGATTTTTACGTATGGGTAGTGAAAAGTCCGTGTTTGTTTTCCAGGTTTCCTATTTTTTCATTGCACGCGTATGTATTGACGTCAATTAAACTAGAAAGCCCAGTCGTTCCACATAACATCTCTTTGTGATGACAGGTCCTTTTTGACAACACAAAAGGTCTCTTTGATATCAATGTATGTGGCGTTACGAGCGGAAAATTTGTAAGGATTGTACTAATTCTTTGACTGCTGTCAAAGCAGACCCCGCGAATTTTGTCTTTTATTATATTTATTAAATTCTTCTTAGATACGCAAGTTTATCCTAGTGGTTCTCTGCGGTTTCATCCACGTTAATTCGGGAGTTCTCGCGGGAACTCCTCAGAATCTTCTTTTTAGCTGATTTACTCTTCATAAACTATGTACCTAACTGTTAAATTTCAGCTTCATAGGTTCCGTAGTTTTCGAGAGTTTTATATGTATAATATATATATATATTAGCGTATGTGTTTACTTTATTTGGCTATAACATAGTCTTTTGAGCTGGTGGCACAGTTGCATCCGTAGCAGTTTATGCTTTCAATTTAAAAATTATAATTACCTACTTTAATTAATAATTGACAGTCAACCACAGCTTACCTGATATTATGTGTCGGTGTGCTCTAATTTCATAACTATATATAGATAATAAAACATTTACATGCTATTTTTCCATACGCACCTACCTATATATTACCAGTACACCTATAAAAGAGTTCAACGACTTAGGAAGTTAAAGAATAAATTTCAACTACTTATAATTTCCTTTTTATTTCTCACGTAAGTATTAGGTTCCATTAGACGTGAACCGCTTATTTATACGTTTCAGCTTCACCATTCTTGGTGCCGTCAGAGTAAATTTTATGGTTCACGTCGCACGGCAATGCAAAAATTTTCTCAACGTATGAGTTTTGCGGCCGTTTTCGCGATACTACATATTTTGTGCTAAGTATAATCTTGTTGAAAATATAATATTACATGGCGTTGTTTTTTGACAGTTTTCTTAGAAAGATAATGGATATAAATCATTAGTGGCAACGATTAACTCTGGCAGTTACATACCTACTATAAGTTGGGTCCAGATAAGTGGGATTATTCCCGTCTCCACGTCAGCATTTGGACGTCGAAACCGAAAGGGCGGCCTACTTCGAGAATTATACAATGTCCCGTTTTAATAAATCTCTATTTACAATGCCTCGCTCGGCGACTGGAGAGAAAAGGCTTAAGCCGAGACATTTTTCTTCATTCAGCAAGTGTGTGCTAACAAAGTCTGTGACGCGAAGCGGCGCGAGATTTGGCGGACGGATGACATTTTTTCTTCTCTATCTTATTTTCTTCTTTTTCTATGGGAGGTATCTATACTTAAAGTCTTAACTAAAATGTTTTATATAATATAGTATAACTTTTTATTTTATTTAACACCTATTTAATGTTCACAGAACTTATGGGAAATGCGTATTACATACAAGTTATTAGTATCGTATTATACTCGTAGTTTACTGTTGTTCGCTAGTAAATGTATACGTAAATTTCAAGTTTTCCTCGATGGGCATAGGCTATATGTGAATGATGATGACCTTAATCGTTCAAATCATTTAGAAGTTACACGATTACTAACAGACACACCAACAATTATCCTCATATAAATACCTGTTAATAATAATCGATCATTTAATGTTTTGTTATGAAATAAACAAAAATCATTTTCTTTTTTTATATTTTAACGGGAATACAAGAAATTATTATTTATCTCGAAGTAGAGTAGGTAGGTAGGTAGAAGTCGAGTAGGTATTTTGAATTATTTTATTTCGAATATATATCTTCTATCTATATCTATCTGTAGGTAGGTACTTATAATAAAACTGTAGAGGGGTCAATTCTGTACATTGAAAATATATTCAAAATTAATATTGGAGGATGAGTGGTGATCGAATCGATCGGTCGGTGCCAAAAATACAATCAGTAAATTTTTTGTCTGTCTGTCTGTCTCTGTGTCTGTCTGTACGTGCACGCATGGCTCAAAAAGTACTGAAGGGATTTTAACCAAACTTGGTACGATTGTAGTCCATACTCCTGGGCAGGTTATAGGCTATATAACATAACGCTAGGACACATAGGAGCTGAGCAGTGACGATAAATTTGAAGCAAGTCGGATGAAAATGCGCTTTCGAGCTCTTTTATCCTCGCATAAGTTTACTCAATCACGCAAAAACGGCTGAACGGATTTGAATGAAATTTGGCATGCACGTTGTCAGGGGTACAGAGAAGAACATAGAGTACTTTTTATCCCGGAATTCCCGCGGGAACTCCGAAATTACCGCGGGTGAAACCGCGGGGCACAGCTAGTGTATAATATTATCTTTCTGTACGAATTTATAAAATGTACCTACCATTGCACAGAGTAAGTGGAAGTATTTTCGGTAAACTCTCTGAACAAATAAAACTACAACAAAATACACGTAGGCATTAAATTCTATAGGTATACCTACCTAAGCTCAGGAGTTCCGAGTGCAAAATTGAATTTTTGAAACGTAATTTTCAATTCCGGTTTAGTCTCGAGTGCTCAGTTTATACTTTCATCGGCTACGAATATATTTTAGGACTCTCTTGTTATCACTATAATATGATATAGCACAACAATAACCGAATTCACCTACATTTTCGCTTTTATAGGTGAAATTGGCACTATCAAAGCTTTTTTAATTATTTGCACTACATTATAATGCAATTTCATTAAAGAATGTCCACTAGTTAGCATTAAAAACAGCACAAATACACTAAATTTTGATGTCATGTCATGATAATATGGCAAATAAAAAATAACAAAAATTATTCCCTACACGTTTTAATATACATACCTCTGAGTAATATTCAACGCTATTTCCATATACTCGAGTAGATGTGTATGATATATATGTACGTTGTCCGTTGGGGTCACTCATAAATTTCAATGAACGTAACATTCTGGCTTACGTATACTTTTAAGTGAAATATCTACTACATTAGGGTACCAAACTACTCTCGGTGAATTTCAATACACTTACCACATAATAAATCGTAATAGTAGGTCAATGGTGATGGTAATATAAAGCAATGTAGATGACAGGCTTTTTTGTTGCAATAAATTAACAAAGAAAAGTTATATACAATATTTTCTAGGTGACACTAGCAATGTAAGTTACAATTTAAAAAAAGACATTACATACATAAATATAACCGTACATCAATATATAAGTATACATATAATATGTCAAGTATAGTGATTTTTTCATGGTATTTTGAAGTGTTACACGGTCGTGAATAATTTTTAAAAGCCGCCCCGAACATCGAATCTACATATTATAGTCATAAACAAACTACTCCGAATAACTCTGTACTTAAACGGATATTAAAAAGCAGTATTAGTTTTCCAAAAATCAGAACTGTACGAGTTATTTGTTCATTCCGCAAATAAAAGTAAGAACCAACTCGTGCATTATTTCCAGACAAATTATGTGAGACATAAGGCTTTATTGCTGCCTTTAAAAAGTTTTACTTTCCAATAGTCTCCGTGTCAAATATTATAGGTACTTGTGGGGGAATAGGTATGTTGGGATTTTCGTTTGTTTTTCCTATAGTTACTAGTGGAGTGTTGAAACGTAGGAGTCTAATATATAATCCCTGATGTCGGTTGGTTTCCTACTTACTCCCCGGTCCGTGTCGACTTCGACTCGACGTAGGCGGCCCTCGGCGCCAGCGGAAACCGACGAGATTTGTTACAAAGCCTCTGTCAACGGAAAAACAAACGAAAACCTTGATAACGTAGCTATATCATTTGTTACTATTAGATATTTTTCCTATCTTGTATTATACATACCTACATACATATTTAGTTGCAGAGTGTAAGGAGGTTGGTACCTACTGCGATTGCGATTGCGATCCAGGGTGAATTTTTTGAATGGGTTGAAGAATAGAGAGTGTTATCTAGCTAGTTGTATGTGCAAAAACCAACGAGAGGATAACTTTTTGTTCCCACAGGTTGAATTCGTCCCCGCTACTTCTTTCAAAATTCATGAGAAGAGTCAATTGACACAATTTGAAAACAGACATCTTGTTACAAATTTTATGTAAGTAAACAGGTCCTGTGAAAAAAATAACAATAGGTACCTACGGCTGCGTGCATGAAGTGAAACTTTTTGTCACAGTGACTGTTTACAAACAAACTACTGAAATGGGAAACTACCGTTATATCCCCTTTTAACAACTTAATTGAAGAACTAATTTGATGGAAAAATCACCATTATTGTAACTGTCTTAAAGTCACGTAACATATGAAAAAAAATATCCGAATAAGTTTCATTAAAAAAAAAACTTGTTTTAAAGTCAGAATGTTCATTTCCTATAAAAACTACTTATATCAGAAATGAGGATGGCTTTAATTAGGTCACGAGCCAACCTCTGTCGAACATGGGACCCCGTTAGTCGAAAGACTTTTTCCTATTATCATTTTGTCGAACCTGAGTGCGGGCGGAGTGTAGGTTGAGATAATTGCACACACCACAGTTTCAAATGAAATTAGGTAGGTTAGGTTTCTGATACCATATAGGTACATAATAATTATTTTACTCATATATTTTTAAATAAATACTTAATTATCGCGAATTAAGTTTGGTTTTTGTTTAATTATAAATATTTTATTGGAATTTTGTGTAATCACTTTTGTGTGGTTGGTCTTACTTGGTTATAAATTAAATTTTATCTTAACCTATTCGTTTCGGTTAATGTGATGAATAATGGGATTATTAACAATTGCCGGTTATTATTAATCTCATTAAAGAAACCGGACAAAGTGATCACTTTTTCACATCAACTTTGCCACGGTACTATTTGATTCCATAAATGAGATGCAAAGCACATTAACCCATATGGATACAAAAAGCTGTAACAAATGGGGCACATGTAGGAGCCTAATACTTTTTTTCTAGTTATAACGACAGTGGGTATTATTGGGCGATAGCATGGAGAGCATAAATATATTTTTTTAAGATATGATACAAATTAATTGTGAGCGGAAACAACTGCACAGATTTAGATCAAACTTATATTATTGGTCATCATAATTTGTCTTATTATTATGGGACACTTCCTATCCCGTTGTAACATATACAGGCGTTAGGCCCTAGGCAATAGATACAGGTTCAACAGAAAACGCAGGCAGAAAAATAAAACTATTGAATTACGTATAGGTACGCTGTGTTGGTTGCATTTCAATGACGGTGAACACTAAAAAAATATCCTTACTTATAATCAATTTTTTTTACACAAAATGTCCATAATTTCCCTCAACCTAACTCAACTGCAGATGAAAAAAAAAGACTAATACCGCGGTGAAAAAAGGCGGAGGAATTTACCAAATCTTCTTGATGAAAGATAAGCTGCGTAAGATCTTTACTTTTCAGGGATTAATCCACAACAAGCATCGTAATGAACGCTGTGGCAGCGGCGGTTGTACTTACTTACTTGCTCGCAACTTAATTATGTTTCAAAAGACATTAAAACTTGCTGCCAGAGTGAAAAATAATCTCTGTAAAATTATTGCCTTCAAGATATAGTTAGATGGAGATACCGTCGCAGGAGGATTACGATGTTGCTCGCCTGCCCCCTGTATTATGAACTCTGAGTTCTGATATGTTCTAGGTAAGAAGGAAGGATAGCTCTACAACAAGCGTTGTGTGGTCCCTGTTACGCACTAACATAACGTTTTTGAAGTGCGTTATATACCGCCCCGAACGGTTTAGGGTTGCGTATTTTTCCCCTAATATTCGTTTAATCCGTCTAGGTACATAAAACATTGTGCGTCGAAAAAGTAATATGAGCAAATAACAAGCCCCTATTTATAGCTAATTGTGGGTCTACTTTCTGTCAAATTACATATTATAATGAGTATCTTAAGAACGTTCGTCTAAATAATAATAATAATACCTATGATGATACCTATGATGTGGTTTCATGATAATCATTATCTTAATGATAATTACACAAAAATAATATATCAACGACATAGAGGTGAAACAAGGCTTGATATTAAATTCGTCGTCTCATTTGAGATACCTACATGTGTACAAAACACAAAGCACTTGTTTAAATCCGCCGTAATAATTTTGGTAAACATACCTACTACATATTAGGGGATTCTCCATTTGGTTATAATAGATTTAAAATTGCTTCACATTTCTCTTTTCTCCTCGTCCTCTGTACAACAAGGATCTTAGTTACTTTTGTAAAGGTTAATTAGATACAACCTACGAGTATACCTACAGTTAAAGTAGGTAGTCCAAAAATAGGCAGATATGTATGTTTTGTCTGTACCATAATATCTATTGACACGTCTCCCTAATTCTGCGTTTCATGCCCATGTCATTAAATAAGTACTTAGTTGCATTTCATGAAATGGTCACGAATTTATCACTTCTTAGATGATGCCGCGACAAACATACAATAAAATTATTATATAACTCTTTTTTGTTTAAAAGAAATTAATCGGTTTTCAGCCTTTGAAGGTAAAATAAGATCGCCGCCATGAACCATCTATAGCAGATATATAAAAGGCTAGTCGTTCGTATTACATATAGCCAGCATTTTGTACGTATACCTATAATGCCGACGACAGAAAATGCCGTTGTTTTGTACCTATTTGTTTCGGTCAGGTTTGAACTGTGATCACAAAAGTGTTCAATATAGTAGGTATAGGTACAGATTTCCGATGCACGAGCATCCGTAACGCGCATTTTCTGCCATCTGCATTACTTAAAGTTTAAATCAATATAGATTATAAGATAAAATAAATTTTATTTTTTAAGCGCAGTTATTCTGGCTATTAAATAGGTATCGAAGTGAACTGGATAGGTGCTTGGTAGGTATATCGAACACAAGTTATCTGTTTGCTTCTCTGCCTGTCAAGTGCCAACATTATAGCATTTTTTAAAGATCATTAACGTACTTAACAGAATTATCATTTGATGAAATTACGCCTTTTACATTTTTTTTTTAATTTTACTTTGGCTTTTTCATACTCGATAGCATAGAATCAATGGGTATGAAACCGCATTCAGCATTCTAAAGGTGGTGGAAAGAGATTACTTTGTCTCCCATCGCGAACATATTTTGCGCTGTGTCATATCAATTGTTTTTTTTTTCTAATGAAACTGAAAAGTTGCAGTAGTACAATCAATTGAACTGTTAATTGAACTACTGAGAATAGACCTAAACCAACGAAATTTTGAATGAAACCAACGCAACGCTCTATATGTGTAGGTAAGTCGATATCTTAATGCTTGATAGTAGTTTTATTTGTTTGAACTAAGATCGTCACATTATTGAAGCTGTACATTTGATTTGAGAACAATTCATATTTACAAACATCACTAATCAATTAGTTCTCATGAAGAGCTCTATGATACCTATTATGCTCTCTTTACAGACCTGTAATGCGACAAGTCATTGCAGTCTTCAAGGAAAAATTTTCTGGTACATTAAAACATTTGAAGATCTTTGATGGGGCTCTCTTCAATTAATATTCAACCAAAGTTCTATCTTATAATACATGTCTCAGTTTCAGACAACTTATAATACCAACAAAGTTACATCACAGAAGTTGTAATTGATATGAACAAGTAAGTACCCATGCTTGGCTTCAGCGTTGTTATAAGTAAGTACAAGAGCAGCTTCGGTAGCTCGTCTGCAGAACCCGGTACTCAGTAGCACCTATACGTAGGTAACGGTACAAATTGCTTAATTAGAAATGTTGTCGGAACCTACGCAAACTGGCTTGCTTGTTCAAGTTGCCCTGAGAAACTTATCGCTGGAGCGTGCCCTCCTATCCTTTCCATTTGGAAAATATTTATTTAGCATCCACCCCTTAAGCCCCAGCGCTCAGGTGCGAGATCGCCCCAACTCAAATAAAGGGTAAGATGTTAAATAGGGCTCTTGTACTCATCGCAATTTTGGTTGTTGCTATTTTTGTAATCGCCACACCTTTGGTGTAGGGAAATTGATTTTAATTAAAATCATTTCGATGCTAAGACAGCTACCATTAAAATTGAGCTTCTTTGGAATGTATACATTATTTTAATTATGTAAATAATCAAGTAAGGTAGGTACAAGTACGTCCAGTTGTTCAATTTACAAACTAAGTGTATGTAAATTAAATGTTAAAATAAATATCCTTAGTACAAAATAAGAGACTAAAGGCGTAGTTACATAAGACGTATAAAATAAAATTTGGTGTGTCTGTGTACCTACCTACCTAGAGATAGCTCTTAAATTTAGTACAAGAAATTATTTTTTCCCGGCAGGAGTTACCGAGGAAAACCCGACCCACACGTGAGGTAAGCCGCGGGCATCGGCAATAATACCTTTCATGAATACATAGGTAGGTACATACCTACAATAACCGTAATTAATGAACGATTGCATATTTAATGTAAACCTAAGCAAAACATCTAGATTAATGGATTAAGTATAAAATAATAGGTTCAAGGTACCTATCTTTATTAACAATAATACCTAGCTGTTGTAGGTACCTATTTTAGAAATGGTTACTGTCTTATGTCTACATGTCATATACTTAGGTACCATGCTTATTAGTAGTAAGATACTCACTCAAAATAAATGATTTTTTTCTCTAAACTGCTGAACTTTTACCCGCAGTTTTACAAGTTTTTAACCCCTATATTGTACCATGTAAACTTTGAAACCCCTTTCACCTCTTCTGGGGCTCTCAAATCATAGGGAAAAAAATAATAAAAAATAATTCTGATTGTCATTTCAGTTTGTGCAGCTAAAATAGCAACAAAAAATTTGCCTCTTAATACTAATAATATTGTAATTTGGTTCAGAGAGGAAATTCTACTCGCGCAAAACACAAGCCCCCCACATATTATATTCTTCCGCTATGGCCAATAAACAAAATATGCTAATATCGATATTCGTAGTATGTTACATCGCACGCCGCAAGGTGTAGGTTCAAATTCCAACAATGAACCCTGCCAGTAGCCACCAAGCACCCAATGGTGTGTTCCAGCAGTCAATCTTCATTGCCATTCCAGACTATGTGTGTGTACCTATGTCTTCGACCAAAAAGTCACTTTACATCAGGTGAGCTGTGTTAAAAAAAAAAACAAAAACATACATACATACAGCCGAATACATAACCTCCTTTTTGAGAATCGGTTAAACAAGGAGTGTGGTTTTGTAACTTGCGTGAGTAGAAATATCTCAGTTTACTAAACCCGAGCAGAGCCGTAGACAACCGCTAAGTTCACCTGCTTTTCATTCAACTACTAATAGAGTTTTCCAAAAATATCGTTTAGTGTTTGCCTAATTCAATTTCATTTTTCTTTCTTTCTTAGTTTCAGTTGTACTTTAGTGTGAAAGCTGCTTTATACAATAAGTAATTATGTGTTTACCTTATTACATTGTTTAAATATGTAACTAAATATTGAATATAAAAAATTTGCCACAAAATGGCGCTATAATTTTAAAACTTTAATTTAATCAAAATTTCTTCAGTGTGGGTTAACACACTATTACTTATCTATGTCCATTTATAGGTTAGGAATAGGTCAAACATGAAAAGAAATTAGTACTTATTCGTAATTTCCTGTTATTCATGTTAATAAGTTTGAAACATTTCGGACTAAGTATTTAAGCTATCGGCATTCTGCTGGTAGATTTATAGCAGACGCTAGAGCTCTAAATTCATTCAAATTCTACAAATGGAAGCAGATGCAATGCGGATTACAGACAGTAATATCTCTCAGCTTTTAGTATAGTCGGCAAAAAAGCAACTAGTTATAACTTTATAACAATAACTTTACCCAGTAAAAAGTAATACTTTTGTAGTGACTTATCCATAAAGTAATTTAATTGTAACATCTTATTATGCACCTAACTGAGTTAATGTCAAAGCTATCAAATACGAGTAGGTATTTTCAATTATAATATTATTATTTATAGGTATGTGGAAATATGTCAATGCAATATCGGTAGGTCTTTTTATGTTGACTTTACAAGCAACTGTACTATATACTATTATAACCGCTTTGATGAGGTTCATGTTATGTTTTGCTTTACATATAAGTAGTTCTTTAGTGGATTGGATGAATGAAATATGCTTGCAATAAAACTTTAAAAGGTTTGAAAAAAATGAGATGTCCAAAATAAATGAAATACTCATCCTCATTTATGAAATGAGTGTACATAAGTACAAGATGCCTATTCAAGTGTCACAAAAAGCCTTACGAGTTGATGATAGGTAGGTACTCACTCGACTTCTAAGTTGAATCGTCCGAAAAAAGAGAGTGGATGATTCACTCGAATAACGGCCGATGATTTTTGTTCGCTTTAATTAAGTCACGAACATCTTCCAATGCTGGTCTGGTCCTTTTCCTTGGCAAAGGTACCTAATCTCGATTGGGCGGGCGTTATTCAAAACTCACCCTCGCCGTGCCCACTGCTCACTCAACACCGATTGCTAAAAACCCCACTTGAGCACGTCGCATAAGCAGACGAATTCAAATAACTCGGACACACAAAAACACCAATTTCCAAACATCGGGTCGTGGGACGATCCTGAGCAACTCTTACCAATGGAAATCGAGTTAGATTCAAATTTAATGAACTAGTTCAAACTCAAGTCACGGTTGGCTACGGGCTTGTTATCTATCTATATATATAAAATCCTTTGTCCCGAATGACTGATGGATCAACGCACAGCCTAAGCCGCTGATCGTGGAGACTTTAAACTTGGAGGGTGTGTACTTTGTATGACGTAGGCATCCGATAAGAAAGGATTTTTGAAAATTCAACCCCTTAAGGGGATGAAAAGGGGTTGCAAAGTTTGTATGGAACAATTCCTCGGGAACTTCGAAATTATCGCGGGTGAAACCGCGCGGGTCAGCTAGTCTTTAAATATGAAATTGTATTATTTCCTTGTAAGTAGGGGTAGATAGAAATTCATAGATTTGAAATTCGCTTTTAAAGCTATTTTAACTAAATAAGAGTCAGTTTATCCTGTTTGGTCCACGTAATAAAAAATATCCTGTGACAGCAATGAAATTCGTTATTACAAAAAGCGTCACATATTCATCAGTCAGGCAAATTTTTTAATGAAATTTCCGGTTTAAAAGCTCACCATTGAATATTTGCGAACTTTCCGACGTGCTAGATTAGGTTAGGTTTGCATAGTGGCCACACGGCTATAATAAAATTAAATGATGTCGAATATCTATTTACGAGCACCCACCACAACATATTTTTTGTCCTGGGTTTCATAATAAAAAGTGTCAACTGTTTATAAACTGATGAATTATACAAATTGCGTGCGACACAATAAGTAACGAACGCAACATCCGGTTCCTGCATGACAATATTAAGATTTTTTAAGTCAAATCAATCGTGAATCATAGAAAAAGTACTCCTAAATACCTATTGTTTTTGACAATACTTCTGCACCTATAGTCGATAAAAAGTTGAAACTAACGGCCGCACTTTAAAATCATTAAAACAACTCTGAGTGCTGCCGTTAATTTGCAAAAACTTTTTCAAATAGCCTTGATTTATAAATTGGTAAGTAGCACTTATTTAGGAAAGTAGGTAGGTATAAGGTATTATTTATTTATTTATTTAAAAGTAAGTGAGGATTTGAAACTCAATAAAAGTCGATTTATAGAACATAAATCTCCCTAGATACCTATCCCTCTCATATCTGTCATAATATGATTGAGGATGGACCTATTGTTACAATTGCTACTTTACCAAAATGGAGCTATTAGAGAATAGAATAAGTGCCTAACCGCCGCACTCAGAGTCGACTTTAATGATTACTTAGTTAAGTATAGATTTTTAAAACAAAACTGCCGCAATCAGAGACGTTCAGTAGGTAAATTAATGTTAATTGGCATTTAATGAGATGTCACTTAATTACTTAAATGCCAATTAACATGAATTTATTAAACTTGTCTGATTGCGGCAGTTTTGTTTTAAAAATCTATACTTAACTAAGTAATCATTAAAATCGACTCTGAGTGCGACGGTTAGTCATCAGGTAACATTCAGTAAAGGGTTTCGTATAGGAGTGAAGAACATTTACCGTTAAAATTCATTAAAATCAATTATTTTTTTCTACCACCTTGATTGTGAAAGTTATATGAGGGTGAGAAAGTAAGAAGCTATATGGCTCTAATATCTAACTACCTACTTATACACTATTACAAACTTTCAGTCCACAGTAGTAAAAGATGAATTGATTTTTTGACTGCTAACTTCTAATTTAAAACTGTTTACAGTGTTTTTTTTTTCTTTTTTGAGTTAAGTATTCACCTGTTTCTGAGCCAGACGAATCCTATTAGGATGGTAGTTTTGATGTGCTAATGAGCACCGTTTGACACGCTCACTACTCAATGCATACGCGTACCTATAGGCAGATAGATACGACTCTCGTGACGCGTCAACAAATGCTTCGTGAAATCGTGAATACCTACCTCTTTGTGAAGCCAAACGCCGCAATACCATTCTGCATCAGATAAACCGTACGAAATAGCGAACCTTTGATGTTTGTTAACACACACTTTCAGGGAATTTGTATTTAGAATGGAAAACATGTACCTACCTACATAAATAACAGGTTTTTAATAAGCAACCTGTTCTTAATTAGGTAATATACAAAAGTGAATTCAAATATTATACCTACCTACCTATGTTAAAGCTTTCTTTTTGAAGTATCTACCTACCCATGTGGCGAATTATTTACACTTTTGCCGCCAGTGGGTTATTCAAACTTTGCCGCCCCTACCGACTCCAACAATTCGATACCCTAGTTGAAAATCATGAAAATGCGTCAATTCCTATATTTTTTTTTATTACCCAAGGATACGTTATGATTGTACAAGAATTAGTTTTTTGTTACTTGGTTACTTCTAGCCGCGGCGAAGCCTTCAAATCAAGATTGTCTACATTATTCGTGACGATCAAGCTACGAATCAAATCCACTAACTACTAAAAATAACAAAACTACAAGTAAACCATTGCGGGCTCGCGGTTTCGTGGTCATGACACCTGCATTTGCGAAACGAAAAAAAAATGGTTGCAGTTAAACGAAAATATACTTAACGACGCAAGGAATAAAAGTCAGATACTTCAAAATCTCGGCTGCAGCTAGTAAATCTTCGTGCGTCATACATGCAGGCCATGCAGGCTATAGAGGGAGGCTTATAAAGTCGCTACACTGGCAACACTCAAGACCAGCGGACCGTAAAATTGCTAACTACCTAATAGGTGCTACGGTGTTGGCAAAGTATGAAATAACTGTGAAGCACATCAGAAACTTCCAGTTTAAAATTAAATATACGTATGTACGTACTTACTAGTTATCGCTAACAACTAGGCAACTACTAAAATTTGAATCTATGTAAGTAGGTATATAAAAATGCTTAGGGATGTAGTGTATGCGAGAAAGATATAAACGTGCACTTGTCGTCTCCTTCGCACGCAAAAAAATAGGGTTATTGTGTAAGTACAGTGCTGAGACCGCGTGCGGATGGAGCCGATATTATTGGTATTTAGGATTAGTCTAAGACGTCTCAAGTAAGTAGTTCATCTACTATTAAAAATGAATCCCTATTTCCCTTGATCACGACATCACGCGTGAACGGCTGAAGCAATTTCGCAAATTCTTTTTTTTCTGTGTTTGTTATTGTAAAGGGAAGGTTGTTATGAAAGAAGTTTGGAGTTCCTGCGGGAATTCCGAAACTCATGCGGGTGAAACCGCGGGGAAAAGCAATAATACTTAGATAATATTGGTAGGTAGGTATAGTGTGTGATTTTGTAGAATAGAGGAAGTCAGTAAGTTCATCTATTTTATTCTATTCTATTCTATTCTGTTCTGTTCTGTTCTGTTCTGTTCTGTTCTGTTCTGTTCTGTTCTGTTCTGCTCTGCTCTGCTCTGCTCTGCTCTGCTCTGCTCTGCTCTGCTCTGCTCTGCTCTGCTCTGCTCTGCTCTGCTCTGCTCTGCTCTGCTCTGCTCTGCTCTGCTCTGCTCTGCTCTGCTCTGCTCTGCTCTGCTCTGCTCTGCTCTGCTCTGCTCTGCTCTGCTCTGCTCTGCTCTGCTCTGCTCTGCTCTGCTCTGCTCTGCTCTGCTCTGCTCTGCTCTGCTCTGCTCTGCTCTGCTCTGCTCTGCTCTGCTCTGCTCTGCTCTGCTCTGCTCTGCTCTGCTCTGCTCTGCTCTGCTCTGCTCTGCTCTGCTCTGCTCTGCTCTGCTCTGCTCTGCTCTGCTCTGCTCTGCTCTGCTCTGCTCTGCTCTGCTCTGCTCTGCTCTGCTCTGCTCTGCTCTGCTCTGCTCTGCTCTGCTCTGCTCTGCTCTGCTCTGCTCTGCTCTGCTCTGCTCTGCTCTGCTCTGCTCTGCTCTGCTCTGCTCTGCTCTGCTCTGCTCTGCTCTGCTCTGCTCTGCTCTGCTCTGCTCTGCTCTGCTCTGCTCTGCTCTGCTCTGCTCTGCTCTGCTCTGCTCTGCTCTGCTCTGCTCTGCTCTGCTCTGCTCTGCTCTGCTCTGCTCTGCTCTGCTCTGCTCTGCTCTGCTCTGCTCTGCTCTGCTCTGCTCTGCTCTGTTCTGTTCTGTTCTGTTCTGTTCTGTTCTGTTCTGTTCTGTTCTGTTCTGTTCTGTTCTGTTCTGTTCTGTTCTGTTCTATTCTATTCTATTCTATTCTATTCTATTCTATTCTATTATATTCTATTCTATTCTATTCTACTCTACTCTACTCTAGTCTAGTCTAGTCTAGTCTAGTCTAGTCTAGTCTAGTCTAGTCTAGTCTAGTCTAGTCTAGTCTAGTCTACTCTATTCTATTCTATTCTATTCTATTCTATTCTATTCTATTCTATTATTCTATTCTATTCTATTATTATTTACGGAACACGTTCAGTTGCAACTTGCAAGGAATGTTGTTATTGGTGATAATGAATAGGTGGTAAGGGCCAAGGACGGTTGACAGATAGTCACAATATTCTCTCGAAACAATTCCTGAGCGATATCCGCTACTCCACCAATAAGTAACGTATACACACTAACGTACGTATTACAACAATTAAGTATATACAAACTTTTCACAGCAAGATGGAAGTTAATTACTTTGCAACAAGAAATAAGTTACGGTACGCCACGCCGCGCCGCGCGCCGCCGCGTCGACACCGCGCGCTGCATCCAGTTGTTTCCCGCCGCGCGCCGGGCGGGCCGTAGCTTAGGCATTCCGGGCGGGGTGAGCTAGTAGATCTACTCGTACAGTCAGCATCAGAAACGTGTAAACACTTTCGACAGCCGTTGATTCTTATTACAATAGTTATAAAGTTCAATGACTGACAAAAAGTATTTACATATTTTTAACCGACTTCCAAAAAAAAGGAGGTTCTGCATTCGGCTGTAGGTAGGTATATTTTTTTTTTGTTTTTTGATACTGACTGTAGCGGTAGGTATCACAAATTGTGATTTGATTTGACCCGTAAAACATTAAAATTTAACCACGCGTTTGATGCTTGACGCTTGTACACTTCGCGGTTTAGGTCCGCTCGACTACAGATAATATAATACTATGCCTACTAGTAGTCGACTAGACTAGTCGACTAAGAAAATATATTATACCTAGATAGATATACCTATAAAATAGAGTAACTACTTGCGATGGTACCTACCGATATTCTTCGTTAGTTTTAAGATACGTTTCAATTTATTTTATTTTTTGGTATGAAACAAACTTTTTTTGTATTCTATAGTAGGTATTCTATTCTAATTTCTTATGATGCTTAGTTCTGCAGAATTTAAACTTGATATACGTACTTAGGTATAAAAAAAGTTTAAGAAAAAGTGTCAAAAACCAACGGTCTCGATTTTGAGTGTTTTTATTAAAAAAATTATATCATTAGGTAGATATCTACCTACCTATATGTATTTATTCAGGTAGATAATATTGCAAAATGATCACCAATAACAAACCAATGAAATGTATTTACCTATACACCTACCCCATTTTACATTATTCTCTGACGCTGTTTTTGAATGAAATATCCTATAGATGCAGAGCATTAAAAAGAAGAGTAAGAAGAATTGGGTTGAGTTGATTAATGTAAGCGCAGGTATCTACCCAGCAAAACTTTATATAAATTAAAACAAACTCCTTTTGTTGTATAATTAAACGTAGGTAGGTAGGTACTTTTATGTAGTTTAGTAATAATAATTTGCATGAGCACGATTGAAAACGCCCGCCACAGACATCCGCTAATCATTCGAATAGAGGGGGTACGCGACGTTTACACCGAATTTATGGCTTTGAAATGCATTGGAATTTGGAATAGACCGAAGAACCAATCTCAGTGAATATAATTCATTAATTGAACGCCAACTCTTAAATGACAGCTGTTTCAACCAGTCAATGGTTCTCTACCAACCACTCTTCCCACACCTTAACTTCAGTTTAAAATTGTCGCTTAAAAAGTTTTTCATTTCAAACCTGTCATGGACACGAACCAAGAAATTTGATATTGAAGCAACGTAAGTAATGTTACTTACTTATAATGCTTTATATTAGGTACATCGTCAAGTCAGGGTATAAAAGTTGACTTCTCTTGCTTAACTTTGTAATTTTAAGTAAAGATTTTTCAAACAAAATTGCCATCAGAGACGTTCATTAAATTATTGTTAATTGATATTTGACTAACGGCCGCACTCAGAGTCGACTTTAATGATTACTTAGTTAAGTATATATTTTTAAAACAAAACTGCCGCAATCAGAGACGTTCAGTAAATTAAAGTTAGTTGGCATTTAATAAAATGTAACTTAATTAGTTAAATGCCAATTAACATTAATGTATTAAACTTGCCTGATTGCGGCAGTTTTGTTTTAAAAATCAATACTTAACTAAGTAATCATTAAAGTCGACTCTGAGTACGGCGGTAAGTTGACTTTAGTTAAGTGCCAACTAACATTAATTTAATGAACGTCTCTGATTGCGGCAATTTTATTTTAAAAATCTATACTTAAAATTAATACCTAATAGTTAAAGAGTGTGGCCGTTATTCACCGTAATTATGTTACGTTGAATTAGCGGTTAGTTTATCGTAGACTAGTTGTGACCCGCTGTTTCGCCCGCGTTAATATCAGAGTTCTCGTGGGAATTCCGGGATAAAAAGTACCCTATGTGTTAATCTGATGTATAAGCTTATTATATTATACTATTATTGTAAAGTTTCATTTAAATCCATTCAATAGTTTTGGCGTGAAAGAGTAACAAACATCCATCCATCCATCCATCCATACATTCTTACAAAGTTTCGCGTTTATAATATTAGTAGGGTAGGTACTCCGAGAAACTCGATCGCAAGGAGAATTTAGCATTTGAGGTAGGTACCTAAGTAGATTCGACGTAACTATAATTCGTCCATCGAAAAACAATGTTACCCTGTGCAACCTACCTAACATATTTCCCTCTAAGTAAATCTATACAGATATCATCCAAGTACCGATCTACCTAACTAAAATTTCCTTACAATGCCGCCATGCCTACTACAGTTAAAACACCTGCCTAACAAAACTTTAGAAACAAGACAATAGCATGCGGCACTTGTCTAGAAAGCTCAAGTTGTAAAACAAAAAGTTTCTACAATGTATTAGAATAAGGTTGAAAATCGTTCAACATCTTTCAGACATGTTACAAGTAGCAATACGCGCACCATTTTGAGTGCCTAGATTCTAGACAAGCATAGCTCTTGGCTCTTTACCGGGCAGCAGCCCTTGCGATGCATGAGGGCATATCTCTCTTGACCTAATAAAAACTAAGCACAATCAATACACACTTTTACTCCAACTGTACTTCTAAAAACTAAATTTTGCTCCAGTAACAATGAAACTTAATTATAATATCCAAGCTCATACGACTTGATAGTTGACTTCCGTTAGTGGTTAGTGGTTACTAATTCACTCACACATGAGTGATCTTTGGCACGCATGCAACTATTATTGAATGAGGTTTTTTTATTTGCATTCTCTATGTTTAACAAAATAGGTACAAAGTAGGTACACAGTTATGACAAACACAATACGAGCGAACCTGTGGGCAAAGGTTGATTAATATTATTATAAATGAAACGCAGTAAATAATTTTCTTCGTTGTTTTTAATGAATCGTTAGTTTTAAACACTACAAAAACAATATTATGATATTACATGTACATCTACTGTATAAATAAACATGGCTTAGCTTCAAATTGAAATTGAAGATCTATAAAACAAAATTCACTTCACTTACTATGGCAACTTATAAACACACACTCGACAATATGCAAGTCAATTAATACATGAATTATTTCGAGCTGCTTTTTAACTTATGGAATGACAAAAACTGAAACTTTATGGTTCCTATTCAGAGGGCAAATTCTGCTTGCATGGAACACAAGACCGCACCACTCCTGCATCAATAAGGACTTCCCTCATGTACCTACTCCCCATCACAACCTATGGACATAGTGCAAGTAAATAGAAATAGAAGTGTGGCACAGACTCTTATCAAGGTGGGAGTGGTACGGTTTTGTGTGCCCTTAGCGCACTTTTAAAACTCGAGCGGAGCCGCAGGCAACCGTTAGTTAAATTTCTTTTCTTTCTTACGGAAAATAACCATACTGTGTGCTTTCTTTTGGGCAGTACACGGGCTTGTACCTAACCGAAATAGACTATCCCTAATTTTGATTAAGACCACTATAAAAACCATTACTTAGCTACTTCGATGAAAATATTAATTTTCTACTCATCTGTTAAGTAGTTATTTCGTGATAGAAAATTCAGAAATTAGATGATGCTGTTATCTTATAGTTTTATCCGACAAACATGTTTAGTAAGTACCTACCTATCTACATAATAACAATATCGAAATTAGTATAGGTAGGTATAAAATTCTTCCATACAATGAAAGTTAGGTGACTTCTTAAATTTTTTAAAGCATCAAGGATTCAAACAGAAAAAGTAAAAAGTCAAACGGCGAGCTACCTACCTTTAACTTTTAAGCTCTTTTTATTTATAACTCAGTTAACTTTTAATCCCGTAGACATAGTCTACTCCAAAACCCGGTCTACGTAAAAATAACTTGGTGTACCTAATAGAAATAAAAAAAAAATTAACCAAAAAATATCTTATTTCTAAATTTTGTTGTTTTTTTTTAGTTATAATGCACATAGGTAAATATCGAAAAGTTTATTTAATAGTCTAGATTGAGATTTGGTAACACAATATCTGCCAAATAAGATAGTTTCCTAGGACAAATTTCGAATTGCGTAGGGTATGGGTGCATCCATTAATTACGTTAGATTTTGGCGATTTCTCGACCCCCTGATAAAATGCCGTGGGATTTTTATCGACCCCCTCCACCCTCCCATTATCTCACGTGAGATTTTTCAAAATACGAGTGTATATATTATTGGAGAAACATTAATTCTTACAGTAAAATACACTTTATTGCACCAAATATTTAATTTAACCCAGTTTTCTCACAATTTTACACTGTTTCTTGCGGAAAAAAACCACGTGATATCTGCCGAGGCATCCCACTGACCGCGTCAGATTGGGTGAGGTTCTGCTTGAAAGATCGAGAGTATGAATACGAGGGACAAAATTTTGAATCTCATTAATATCAGGAGTGATGACCGATGCCTGAAATGGTCGCATTTTGGCGATCGAAAGTAGGTAATTATTTATTTCAAACTCAAATGATTTCAAATTTAAATACGTTTGCGGAATAAGGATTTAAATTGTTTTTAAACAAATTTATAAATGGTAGTTGTAAATTACGTAGGTATCAAATTCATAGTTGAAATCAAAAGAAACAATGATAAATTTTAATACCGCGTTACCCATGTCGGTTCATAGTTTGTAAAGAGTTACGGAATCAATGTAATTTAACTTTACTTGGTATAATTAAAACTTCAAGCGAGTTAATATCTACTAAAGTAGATAAAAAACTATAGAAATATCAAGGTATAAGTTTAAATTTGTATCAAAGTTGCGATATGATGTTGTCACAAAAAAGTTGTTTACTTTCACAAAATGGGTATGGTTAGCATGAAAAAGGGCATCCTTTGACATTGATTGTAAAAACTTTATTACTATAGTTTCAGAAACTGTCACGGTGTTTTCAATTCACTTCACTTACGTACAGTAAGCATCAGAAATATGTAATCACTTTCGACAGTGTTGTAGATTTTTTTTTGCAATAGTTATAAAGATGAACGACAGCCGAAAGTGTGTACACATTTTTGACGCTGACTATAACTTCAAATTATACAAACTAAAGTTATAAAAATGAAGATTATCTGTTATGATTATTTACTTATGAGATTCGTTAGTTTAATATGATTTATTAAAAATTGTTTATTCAAGAAAAATTTCAGTACAAATTCTAGGAGATTACCTACTATGATTAGGTTATAAACGGCCGCACTCAGTCGTTTTAATGATTACTTAATTTTAGTAAATATTTTTAAAACAAAACTGCCGCAATCAGAGACGTTCATTAAATTAATGTTAGTTGGCATTTAACTAATTAAGTTAAACTTAGTTAAATGCCAATTAACATCAATGTAATGAATGATTGCGGCAGTTTTTGTTTTAAATCTTTACTTAAAATTAAGCAATCATTAAAACGACTCTGAGTGCGGCCGAAAGAGTATTAAGTATAAATAGGTCCTTAAGATTAAGTTTACACTGGCAAGTGATATGGCAACACCTCGTTTTAGAAACAAGCGTAGCCTGAAGACTGGGTTAAAGTTACAATTATTTCATCGATATAAATATAAATAGGATATGTTTGCAGCAATGCATTCATATTTTTAATACGCACCTTGTATTGATGTTATGAATTTCAATCGTATAAATACACATACATTATTTTTCTCGACAATAACTAGGTACCTGCTTAAAATTATAATATAATACAGTTCAATCTTAAGCGACAGCAAAAAGGTTTAAAAATTTACAAAAAACTAATTTTCAATCTTCTTTTGTTCTTTCATCATCATCAGAATTTTTAACTAATTCCATTTGTGTCGTCTATACGAATAAATAATTTTAACAAGTGAGGAATTCCTACACAATAACTATACATGATATAAACATAACAACCGAAAACCTTTAACCACACTTGTAATTATATACAAACAACAGGGAATCAACAATTGATTTATTATTTACATGTAAATGGCGGTAACATAAATTTTAGGTACATGGTGACGTAATAAATAATAAAATCAAAATATACAAAAACGTATAAAATGGATAACCAATTAAAAAAGATGTGACTTACGGCCTATGCACACCACGTTTTTTAAACGCGCCGTCGACGCGCGTTTTAGTGACGCGTCAAAGGCGCGCTTTTATCCTACAAAAGTCTACAGCGGAGCTAGGATGCGCAACACGATATGTTTATCGAATGAAAGATAAAATTGTCGACACGACAAATATTTGTAGGCGTCCAAGCAAAAAAGTGCATTAATGAGGTATTGAGTTAAGACTAAATTCGGTTAAACATTTTTTGCTGCCATGTTACCAGAGGTAGACAAAACGATATATATGTCGACGAGAATCGATAAAATGGCTACATAAAATTTTATCGTGTTGCGCATCTTAGCTCCGCTGGCTTCGTCTGACTCGCGAGCGTATCGCGTCTGTATCGCAACAAACGCGCGTCGACGGCGCGTTTAAAAAACCTGGTGTGCATAGGCCCTTAGCTTTACACTGGCTACCGTTACAAGACGCAATTCTCTTTGACAAGACGCGTGTCGCATGACACATGTGAAAGGTTCGGTTTATTTCCGTTCGCACGAAAGGAAAATGTATATTTTATATTAAATCGACCAGTTACATTATTTTTACTTTCGTCGCATGGAAGTAACGAATGGGACGAATGGGAATGCACCAAAGGCATTAGAGGATTAAGTCAAATAGGACGAATGGAAATACACCAAAGGCATTAGAGAATTAAGTCAAATGGGACGAATGGAAATAAACCAAAGGCTTTAGAGAGTTAAGTCCAAAATAGCTGTTGCCAGGTGGAAATTGTATCGAGTGGACACACACTCGTTGCTTCAGCCACCTGTAAACGGCGATTTGGCTGGTTCTGAGGAGATATCTTGTGGATCAAGTTCAACTTTACACTGTTACCTATCGTAAGGTTTTTAATAAAAAAAATTTACTGGAAGAATTAATAATAATAGATGCCATAAAAACAAATCAGAAATTGAAAGATTGTCTATTGTTGATAATCCAAGTTAAACTAGTTATCTATTACTATATATTACAGACTATATAAAAGTATACAGTGATTGAAGTAAGCGAAGAATTCAACTAACAAGATTATCAAAACCATTGTCATAACGCGTTCGCGTAAATAAAACGGTTGCAGTTTTAACACAAATATTTATATTTAATAATATTTAATCTATCGCCGTTTCTCTAAACAGCAAACATTTGGACTTAATTATAATTAAACTTTGGTATAAAATCCAGTCTCAAACAATAATTATTGTAAAAAAAGACGGAACAAAGGGTTATCCCAAAAAACTGGTAATTGAAAAAATAACACGGTGTACTCCAAACATAGACATCAAGAATGGACTGACCAAATACCCTTACAAAATTGACCATTAGCTAGAATGGCCAAAGCGACTGCGCGGCCAATCTTCTATAGATTTGTAGCAAGCCTGTGACGTAGCCTGAGCCAGCAAAAATTCTAGAAAGAGACAACTATACGTCACCGCACTATCGCTCTGTCTCTCTCACTTTTCCGCAATTTACTTCACAGCAGCCCCCTTAGCGAAGTTGACAGTGTACAATCGTTAACGCATAGAAAACTGAGAGACGAATTGTAATGTCACGTGGTCACATTAAATCGTCCAATCAAAAGTCCAGTTTAGCGTGACCACGTGACATAACGACAACGTTTCTTATTTTTCTAATGTGTTAATGATTTTAGATTGTCAACTTGGATAGGGGGGCTGAATCGGGAACGCTCAGAACATTCTTTAATATTATGCATATGATTCCAACATACAGATGACGTTTTAATTACGCGTCACGCGTTCTACCAATCATTGAGTTTGCCTATGGTGTGATATTTAATAATATAATATCTATTGTTCTATGTAAAATCTATTGAATGTACCATATGGAATTACCGACTTATAAGATATACTCTTATATTAACACTTATTGTTAATATTAAAGCAATACTCTAATGATCTACCTACATTACGGTCATGTAATAAATGTCTCAAAATTACTTAGTTTATGTCATTATGTTTAATACTATTGGATTTTTAAGTTATTGTTAAAAGACAATTTAAAAACCTCGTTTTCACCACAAGACACATGCATGCATAAAAATAATGAATCATTATTAAGTAGGTATCTAATAAAAAATAAGGACAAAAATCTGTTTCAGTATTAAAATCAAAATTAAAAACTAAATAATTTACACAATGAAAAAAAGTACAAGAAAAATTCTAATCTATCTGTACAGTACAAAACAGAATTTCAAGATAATAATATGATTATCATGACAGTAATATTACGACATACGTTAAAAAATACAATATATTAATTGATTTTGTTGTACCTATTATAATCCTAAATGGAATGATTTTTTAGGGCTTACCATAATAGTCAAATGATGGATACTAATTATTATTACCATACAAGTTTCTCGCACGACTCATGCGTTTTGCAATTCGTCATCATTCTAAGGTTATATTCACTGGCCTGTGGTTTACTATTTTCATTGACTCAACGCCATATATACAACAGACAGCATGAGTTCCGACTGTCAACCCTCACCTTCGACTGCGCCTCGGCTCGGGTAGTCATTTGTCGGAACTCTTTGCAATGACAGGCGTTCCGCACTTGTAGTGAAATATACTATTTTATTTCTGGACATGTACGATCGCAGTGTGAACATAGCATTAAGTATTACACTACAGTTTAACCATCCTTCAGCATTAATTCCCACACAGATCCCACATAACATCCCACAAACACAATTAGCTACTTCATACACACTGCACTTACGAATTATTTCTATCGTCCACTAAGAGATTTCATTCTTTGGAGTTAAAATATAATATTATAAATATAAAATCCCTTATTATCCTTTCACTTTTATATTATACGTTTATAGTAAGTTTTACGTACGTAATAATATTATAATTTAATTTAATTACCGCCGCACTCAGAGTCGACTTTAATGATTACTTAGTTAAGTATAGATTTTTAAAACAAAACTGCCGCAGTCAGACAAGTTTAATAAATTAATGTTAATTGGCATTTAACTAATTAAGTTACATATCATTAAATGCCAATTAACATTAATTTACTGAACGTCTCTGATTACGGCAATTTTGTTTTAAAAATCTATACTTAACTAAGTAATCATTAAAGTCGACTCTGAGTGCGGCCGTTAGTAAGTTAATAGGAGGGACAATATGAAAACCATTAGACAAACTATAACTTCTTACGCATACTGGAATGGCGATAGGAGATATGGCGATGTAGGTATATAGAGATATAAAACTTGATAAAAATTTGTTCGATCACAGATACGTCAGATTTGAAAAAAAAAATCAATAAACGAACAGTAAAAATTTCATAGTTGAGGTCTTCGTTATTTTTCAATGTCAAAGTATAACTAAACTTACGGCCGCACTCAGAGTAGTTTTAATGATTACTTAATTTTAAATACAGATTTTTAAAACAAATTAGTCTAAATCGGAGACGTTCATTAACTTGATAATGTTAATTGGCATTTAACTAAATATAACTTAAATTTATATTAATTTAATGAACGTCGCAGATTGAGGTTAATTTGTTTCAAAAATCATTACTTAAAGTTAAGTAATCATTAAAACGACTGACTGCGGCCATTGAACATTTTCGCTAAGTATGCGGGCAAGTATTTTGCCATCTAATCAGGCTAAGCTAAGACTAATAAATCTATTACACCCCAATATAGAACCTTCCGAAAGCTCGCCTTGAATTCATGACTGCTATTGGTTTGTTTGCTACGCTTTTACGCCTCAAATTTACTCAATAGACCATCATGAAAATTTGTCTAGGTACACGTCGTCAGCGGTACAGAAAAGGGCATAGGGAGAAAACAACATAGGGACATACTTTGTATGCCGGTATTTCCGCGGAAACTCCGAATTTAACGCGTAGCTAGTCTATACTAATATTATTAAGAGAAAAGATTGAATTTTTTGTTTGTACGTTTGTAATATGTTTGGAATGTTTAAACTTTAAAATTAACGGATTTAAAAAAAAAAATCTTCAATAGTTGAAAGCTACAGTACCTATTCCTGAGTGACATAGGGTACTGTTTATTCCGAAGTCCCCGCGGGAACTCCGAAATCAACGCGAGTGAAACCTTGGGAAATATGTAAGTATTGTATAAATAGTGGGCGGGGGGGGGGCAAAGTTACGAGTGGTTAATAATATATAATTTAAACAAAATTAAAGTGATGATGTAAAAGTGATAAAAGTAAGACTTTTCTTTTTTTTGGTACAAATATATTATAAAATATGTTAGTTCTTGATATAAAACGATGCACTCTATTTAAAAACTATCAAAAGCTGCTGCCGTTTTAGCTCCGGATGAAGCGTGTAGAATGGAATGGATACAGCTTTCGAATAAACTTTTACTGGCAACATTTTACACTATAAACTCGAAGTCTAGTTCAATTTGTGTTGAGAATAGGAGATACGAAGAAACAGGTTCGAGTATCGAGATTTTGTGGTCGATATAAGGATCGAACAGCAAACTCGAGTTCGAGATTTTTTCGAAGGAGGCGAGAATTGGGTCCCAGAACTTCAAAATTAACGCGAGTGTAAACCTTGGGAAATAACTAGTAAGTATTGTATAAATAATGGGGGCAGGGGGTAAAGTTACGTGAGCACGATGGTTACGTGGGCGCGACGGTCACGTGGGCGTGGGCGGGTGGCGCGGGTGGCGCGGGCGATGCGGTTACGGTTCCGGTTGCGGGTTATAGCGGGTGCGGCGCGTCCTCGCCGGGCAGCGAGTGCACGCGCGCCGACAGCAGGTTGTGCAGGATGAACACCGCCGGCTTCGGGCTGCCCTCCATGTCCAGCTCCTGTGTGCCGATGTGTGCGGTTATATAGAACATATTGCTTTGTTTTACCGTAGGGCAGCCGAGTAGGTATTTATTTGATTATTCAAATGTAAAAAAAGATGTACTCCTGGCGCCATACACGTAATATTCCGTTACCAACAAACCACTGTACTTTTATTTATTTCTTTATTTATCAAATTACACAACTCAGATTACGTGTACTTATAGTACACAAACATAGAGTCCTTGTAGTTTTATATTTATTAGATTTGATGAGCGTTTTTAAGCATTCACAACACCAAAAGAAATCATGCCTAAAACGTGTGGCGCTGGCGGTAAGTTGAGGTTACCAAAACATGGCGGTTAAAGGGCGGTTAATAAGATTAAAGCGGCTACACACGACCCTAAAATCAGAAACGATATCGGGAGCTAGGGAGTAATGTTGCCAGGTTGCAAAACCTAATAGCGGGACAGACCAACCAACAAAAAGGCCGGACACAAATGTCCGACCAAACTGGCTGATCTGTCTCGCTATTAAGTTTGGCGACCTGGCAACATTGCTCTCGATATCGCTTCTAATTTTAGGCCCTGTGTAGCCGCTTTAAGATGTGGCACAGAATAAATACTAATACTGCGTACAGAAGTCTTACTCTGCAAAGATATTTAAAGAAATATCTACTATTGTACTCAACGTTAAGGTGCAATTTTGCTCGCGCTAGAGTTAAACGCAGTTTTCTTCAGATACCTACCGAAATCCATTGCAAACCAATTTCTTTCTTATAGCTATGGAAAATGGTTCATATTACACTAAACCGATTCACCGAGCGGCCGAGCGGCGCGCTAGGGTTATGAGTAAGCAGGTAGTAGGGAAAAAGTAGGTATGTATTCTGTTTCAAAACTCGCGCGCGCGTAAGTACGTCACTGTTCGCTCGTGAGCCGTACTGAATTAGTCACGGGGCCGTAGCCGCCGCGCCGCGCGGTATCTTGTAGATAGATGTCTGCACGGGGAGTGAGACAGGCCTGGATGTGGTGTCGGCGGGCTGGCTGGCGGTGCACTGACCACGGTGTCGTCGTCGGCGAAGTGCAGCCAGAGCGCGGCGCGGTCGTCGTCGGCGGAGGCGCGCAGCGCGTGCAGCGGCCGGCGGTACAGCGCGCGCGCGCCGCCGCGCCCCAGCGAGCCGGCCGCCTCCCACACGCACACGCCGCCCGCGCCCAGCGCCAGCCGCGCGCACACGCCCCTGAACCTGCGACAGCGACAGGCTGCGGCTTACAATGGGGATGTTGACTACTTTTCAAAATCAAAATTGTAATTAGTCCGTCAGTTAGAAAATAAAAAAAAAAAACAATAGACACGTATTTTTTGCTTTTTCAAATAAATTAAAATATGCAGAGAAAAGCGCAATAAAGGTTAGGGTGAGGGGGTCGTGACGTCACTAACCGCTAAAACCGCCATGCAAACTGTCCGACTAGTAACGTCACGCGAAATTTCAACTTTCAACTCAATGTATCGCCGTTATTTTTTGATTACGTTAAAAAAAGAAAAAATACGTGTCCAATATTTTTTATTAATCTAAGACGGGCTAAAAAAAAATAACGTCAACATGCCCATTTTCATATATTTTGTTCAAAACTCCGCACACTTGGCGTTAGAGTCGCACAGTCGCAACGACAAGCTAGAGGAGTCTGAGCGCGCTCGTTACTTGAGACACAGAGCTATCGCTTGCGGCGACGACTTGTCGTTGCGACAAGACGCAACGACAAGTCGCACAGTGTGCGCAGACATTTAAACGCGATAAACGGCTGGGCGTTTACGGGCTTTTATCGGATTTAAACCCAACACCGGGCGTAAACCGGGTTGGTTGCCCGTCTATAAATTAGTGGCATCACGACAATGGGGAATATGCATGTCGCTTATATTTACTTGATATTTTTTCTCGTGATTCTTTGTTACCCAAACATAATAAACAATTATTTTATTACTAACCGTTACCTGCGGTTTCACTCGTGTCAATTTCGGAGATTCCCCGAGAATTCCGGGATAAAAGTACCCTATATCCTTTTCTGTATTCCTGAGAAGTTAATGCAGTTTCACCCGCGTTAATTTCGGAGTTTCCGCGGGACTTCCGAGATAAAAAGTACCTACCCTATATCCTATCCTGTACCCCTGACCACGTGAATGCAATGTTTAGCATTCACGTGGTCAGGGGTACAGGATAAGCCGAGCGAGCCGATAAAGCGTGAAAACGTATAAAACAAACTTTCGCATTATCAGTTTATGGATTAAGTTAGTCATTCGTTTTTGAAAAATCAATAAATATCACTTTGTGTAGTAAAATGCATAATTATAATTTTTTTTTAATCAAAGTATACGTGTCTAATTATATTTTTTTCATCATCTACCCGCATGCGGCCCGGCTGTCACCTGCATCTGAAGGTGAACTCGGGCTGCGCGCGCACCGCGTGGTGCGCCCCGTCGACGAGCGCGCCGGCCACCGCGGCCAGCTCGGGCGGCGCGTCGGCGCGCAGCGCGCGCACGCACAGCCCCGCCGGCGTGCCGGCGCGCACGCCCAGCGCCGCCGCCGCGCCCGCGCCGCGCCGCCACCACGCGAGCCGCGTCGCCGCCAGCCCGAAGCTCTCGGAGGGCGTGCACCACGCCTCCGCCGACCACGGCGCCGCCTCGTACAGCCTGCGCGATGCGTGCAACGGTGATTATGTCATAACTCATAGAGGGCAAGCAAATGGGCAGGTGGTACACCTGACGGGCTATTATGTAACTTTTGCTTCTATAATTTTTCGGTTGCAATCAAAACATGCCGGATTTGCGATTACAATATGCACGTTTTGACACCCTATAACATCTAGCAATCAACCAAAATAAACACAAAAAGTTGAAACTTAATTAATTAAACACAAAATCGCTATTTTTCTGATTGAAACTGAAATATGATAGCAACAAAAGTTACATAATTGCCCTGCTGATGGTAATAGTACGGACCGCCAAGAGGGGATTTGTGGATTAGCTAAAGCGCGTCAGATGAACATAAGGGGGGTACCTTGCACCATGTTGAGTACCTCCACCAAATATAGGCCCTCTACACTGGTGGGTGCGTCTAGAATAACCGATCAGATTAGTAAAAAAAAATCGATAACTCGAAATACTCGAGCGCGTCAGATTAAGATATGGTGGGTTAATTACATAGTGAGAAGTATGTATATGAATAATCTGACCATTTGAACGTGACGTAAAGGAGTTAGAGGATCACAAACTTGCAAAAAAAAAACGCAACTTCGACATTCTCGAGCGCAGTTGATTTATTTTTTATTTTAAAGTAAATAACTCAAGGATAGCGGGAAAAATATAATCTGCCGATTTTCATAAGCCGAAGAAACAAAAATCGTCTTCGAATCGAACGAGCAGCTGCAGTGAAACATGTACCTATTCATATCTCTGTCTTTCTTTCTCTTTTACTTTTTCTCTATCTCTCACTCTCTCGCACCGTCCTCACACTACTTTCCGTCGCCATAACGTCATCACAGTATATCACGGCGCTAAACGTGTCGAATTATAACTTTTTTTGGTCGGTTAAAATACATATTAAAATAAGTTAAGGTAAGTATTACATCAAACTATAGGTTCACCTATAACCTTTCACTTTAATGTAATTATATATATTATAAAATAAAGCTCATCACAAAACAACGCGTTCATGTTATTATATGTAAAACGCTCTGGCTTGTTTGTGCTTTAAAGTTAGTTTTGTGAATAATATTTTGTGAGCTTTTACATATTTCATAGAAATATAAAGTGTGTTTTTTGTGAACAAGAAATAGCTCATAAAGTTATTAAACTTACACGTCAGAAAGAAAAAAAAATCTTAAAAATAAATCATAATTTTTGTTTCTAGCAGTCAGATTAATAATACCCCTCAAAATTATTGTCAGATTTTAAGCCAACATAACTTGGAGTGCAAGCTGAACCTTCTGTAAAATAATCTGACACGCTCGAGTATTTCAAAATTGAGATTTTTTTTTGCATTTTCAAAAATTCGCTACTACCTTGCGTCACCTCCAAATTGGCAGATTTTCGAAGGGGAGCATTTTTAGGGCTCACTTAACATCCCCTTTGAATATCTGACGCGCTGGAGTAAATGTTTTTTTTTTTCATTTTCTCCACTTCCGGATGGCCACCCCCACCACGCAAATCGGCAGATGAATATATTTTCGATATCAGAGACACCTTGGAGTATCTAAACTACAATATCTGACGCGCTCGAGTATTTCCATTTTAATATTTTTTTTTACATTTTTGAAAGCCTGTAGAAGCTAAACCCACCGGTGAATGAAAAAATATCATATGACCTTATTTTGTTTATATCTCCTAATCTTCAAAACCCAATAGGTCCCAACGACGCTCGAGTCGCTCCCGAATTAGCATCGGTATCTCCCGTACTATAAGCGATTACCGCCGCCCATGGACATTTGCAACACCAGAGGGCATGCAGGTGCGTTGCCGAACTGGAATGGGAATGGGAACTGGCTTTCAAGTGAGGCTGCCGAAACACACCGTTAGGTGGTCGGCGACAGATTTTCAACCTGAAGGTGGTAGCTAAAAAAGACAGATATTATGTCAATGTAACTGTTAAACGCGATAGCAACAAAAAAAAATTGAGAAATAATACGTAATTCACACCTCAGTTCCCGATCTGTGATGACTACGAAAGTTGGCTGCCAGCCCTCTGCTTCATCAGAACTATCTGATCCGCCCGATGTACTGTTCTGCAAAATCAAAACGGGTAATAGTGTGTTTCTCTCGCGTCATGGGCGATATTGCATCACTCGAGTGTTTACACAAGCCTACTGCACAGTGCACACTCACCTGATCGTGCGCGGGGCGGCGCGCCAGCCAGCCGGCGTAGCGCACGTCGCCGAGCAGCGGGCGCAGCCGCGGGCGGGCGCGGGCGAGGGCGGCGCGCGCGGCGCGGCGGGCGGCGGCGTGCAGCGCGCGGTGCCAGCCCGCCGCCGCGGCCGCGTCGCGCGCCCGCAGCGCCAGCGCATGCACGCCGTCCGGAGAGTACACCTCGATCGTGCGATCCTCTACACAAAATGTGTACAATATTGACGATATATTATAAGATGTGGCAGAATTAGCTGCAAATATTTACAGGGCTGAAAATATACGTTATAATAATAATAATGAAGGTCTCGGGGCGGAAGATACCAGAATAATCCGGCCTTAAGCCGAGCTAAAAAACCAATAATAATAATAATCTCTTATTACCAATTAATTAAGGAAAATTTCAAAACCAGGAATTACAACTATTTAAAGTAAAAACACACTCAAAGTTGGTAAATGACAGAATTGATGATAACCTTCTGCTATTTTAAAGACACAAGTAGATACCTATACAATATTTAAATAATATAATGGTGTCACGTGCACCAAATCTTTGCGTCGAAGTGAATATTATAACAAACAGGATAAGCGAAAAAATAATATTGTAAGTTCTGTAATTTTTCAGAATATGAGGAAAATAAATAGTGACACATAGAGATATTTCGTAATTGAGTGTAAGCTGTTTGAAATTTAAGCACACAAATCGACGTGGGCGTGAGCAGTGCCTAATACCGTCACACCAAAAGACGTAATAAGATATTTACACCACATTAGACATTCCATGCCTGCAATTCTATACCTATCTAATAAGAATTGCGGTAATGACCTGTCGTCGTTTAAAAATGGCAAGCTTAATGGTAAGTTAAGCTTATTGTAATGGGTTTACCTGGGTCATGATGTCGTAAGTTCTTGGCCACACACGCCATCAGCAAGGGCACATAACGAGTATCAGCACGGCGGCGACGGGGCGAAGGGGGTGACGGCGGCGCTTCGGCCATGAATCCACGCTGCAGCTCCCACCCCACTTCACTGATAATCGATGCTTTGCGAAAGTACGGTGTCACCTCCCGAAGGTATTTAACTAGAAAGTAAATAAAATAATCAGCATTAGTCAAGTCCCAAGACCAGAGCTGATTTTGAAACACACACATAATATAAAACATTGGCACATCTACAGCGGTCTACTTTTTCATTAGACATTGACTGTCATCTGGAGAAGGAAAACATTAGAAAGGATGTCAACTAAACAGATGGGAGGATAGAATGGCCAAGACAACAAGAAAACCTGGACGAGAATAGCTCAAGATAAAAGAAAATAAAGGCCTTAGTCAAATGAGGAACACACAGATGAGAAACAAAAAAACTTTCAGTTGTTTTACGGTATATTTAACTTTACTATAGATAATCTGTTTCTAGGCTATAAATAAATTATATCAGACAATGATACACATAAAACCTACTTTAAAAGTATAACAACAATTAAAAGGTAACAAACCTTAGAAAAAAATTTAATAATATGTTTCGAATTGAGAACTTCCTCCAGTTTGTCGGTTAAAAAATACTACTATTTGTTAGTATAAATACCTAGATACTTATGATTAAATACTAAACACACAGATTATTTTAAGCACTTTCATCACAGAAATGTTTACCCTGATGAGGCAATCAAACTCACAACACCTGGGATACCAGTCAACTCAACCACTACACCAAAAGTACTGTTGTTGCTACAGTAAACTAAAGCCCTTTTTCTGTATTTTAATCCATTCTAAAGAGAATATAGAGCACCCAGTGAAATAATTACTCTGGATACAGCCATATAGGTAAGTACAAATGACACTTACATAGTTACAGTCACTGACATAATTGGGGTTAATTAATGTGTCATAAAAGGAAGTAAAGTTTTACTTATGCAACGTTATAAAAGTGACTATTTAAAATCTAGAAAGCAATGTTTTAGTTGTATATGCATAGTAGGCACTAGGCAAAGGAATGTCCGACTCACTGGCTGGGCTGAGTAATTGGGCTTTGGATGTAAAATTAAAAAATGTCCCTAAGTATATTTTAATATACTTAAACATTTATTAATATTGAATTATAATATGTACATTACACAAATTACAAACCTTCCAGTTGAACCATTTTTCCAGCTCTTTTAAGTGCTTTAACAGCCTCCTCGTGTGTTGCATCTTTTAAATCTTCACCATTAACCGAGAGTATAGCATCACCAACATATAGCTGCTCAGTGAGATCGGCTGCCATACCTTTGAATATTTTTGAAATCAAGATCGGCATATTGTTTTCTATGCCCCCTTTAATAGATATCCCCAAGCCATTATTGTCAGATTTCACCACTTGAACCAAACGTTTTTGATTAGCTATCGCTTCTGGAACTTCTGTGAAATCGCTGTTGGGAGTCTCAACGTTGTTGTTGTTCAGAGTTCCGTTGAGGGTTGTGGTGGCGTCGTAGCCATCGTCGAGGCATACACTGAAATAATCGTCCTCTTCCAAGGAACAGTGGACGCGATACCACACGCCACGAACCAGAGTCTCCAGTAGACCGGAACGAGCGCACGTTGCATTCGGACTATCGCTGCCGCCACTAGACGCTCCGTTTTCCACCATTATTTCACCTTTTTGTTTACAAATCACAATAGTGGCGATGCCAAACTTATAATACAGTGCTACTAACGAGCAAGGCGTCCGAATGTGTTAATTAACCATGACGGCCTTGGCTTAGCTATTTTGCATTATAATCACGAAAAAACTAGACATAATAAGTTTAAAAATTATATTAAATATTTTTAACAATGCAATGAAAATTGAAATAGGTTGGTATCGCCTTTGCAAAATCGATTAACGATTTCCACAGTCGGTTCACGTACCTACGTAGTAAGTAGGTACGTAGGGACTAGTTACTCTGTGGGGACTAGGGAGTAGGGTACTAGGTGGTGTAGGTATGTAGCTCCGTCCACGGTATGTAGGTACTCTTTGACGTACGGTGGTAGGAACGTCACATTTTCAGCAGGTCTTTATCATTCAAAAGTCATAATATTTCGCAAAGAGAAACTTCGCTTCATTCATTGAATATTCAGGGAAATCTAGTAGAATACAATCTTCCAATTGCAAATATTACAATCTGTACCTAATTCTTTGCATAATTGCACCATTAACCGTTCACTATTTCAATATATTTCTTTTAGTATTGCCAAAAAAACCTTATACAAAAAAAACCGGTATTCGTCTGAAAATAATCGTTAAAAACCGGTTTAAAAAATAGTAAATCGATTTCATCACTAAATCCCCGTCATCCTTTTCATTCTTAATTAAAAAAAAATTGTGTTCAAGTCAAAGCAAGAGTCAAGAGTTGGTCTTGGAACTTGGAAGAAAGAGCTCAGTTGTTGCAGTCGAGCGAGCGCGAGTCAGTCAAGAGACTTTAGAGTCAACTTTTAAATCGGAACGTGAGTTTTAGTTAATTTTTAAGAGTACATGGTACTTACCGTGCCCAATAAACACCCAACCTGACATCAAAAACTTTTTAGATTAAGGTACCTTAGTTGGCAACCTTTTTCTTGGTTTATAAGATAGACTAAAGAACAACATTAACAAACAAAAAGTTAAGTAAATAAAATAAGTCCTTAATATTGTAAATGCGAATATGAGTTTGTTTTTTACGCTTTCACGCCTTTACTACTCAACCAATCATCATGAAATAAACGCTGTCAGGGGACATAGGTGCCTTTTTTCGGATTTCCCGCGGGAACTCCGAAATTAACGCCGGTAAAACCGTCGGGCACAGCTAGTAGGTAAATAAATTAAAATATAATATTATTTCAAGATTCGTCCATCTTAGAGCTTCATTTATTTCAATACTTACTATGTATTTTGTTTTATTATTAACTAGCTATGCCCCGCGGTTTCACACACTGTAATTTCGGAGTTTCCGCGAGAATTCCGAGATAAAAAGTACCCTATGTCCTTTTTTGTACCCCTGACAACGTGCATGCCAAATTTCATCCAAATCCATTCAGCTGTTTTTGCGTGATTGAGTAATAAACATCCACATTTTCACATTTAAAATATTAGTAGGTTTAATACTAGCTATTCTCCGCGGTTTCAACCGCGTTGATTTCAAAGATCTAGCTGCATTCAATAAAACTATCATCAGCTTCACAGATCTCGTCACAGAAGGTTCATCATGGCAGCGAACTATGAAAATAACCCAGCCATTGTGAATTTCGTCAATTATTTAAAAATACCAAGCGTCCAGCCTAATATCAACTATGGTGAGCCACTAAATCATATCCTTTAATATTACGTAACATATACTTTTGTACGTAAGTGCGGCGGTCACAATGCGGCAGTTTTTTTTTAATCTTTACCAAAATTAAGTAACTAATCATTAAAATGACTCTGAGTGTGGCCGTTAAACAATTTAGCTGATCACAGAATTTATGCGGCATAATGTCTATGTAGGAAATAAAAAACTTCTAGTGATTCTCCACAAATTCTCGATGTTATCTAATTTTATCTTGTCTTACCTACTTATATGATCTGCACACACTACTATCTACTTCCTTTTACTTTACAGTTTAAACATCATAATTATCCCTGTAATATCGATGTTTTGTATAATATTATTATTATTTCTAGGAGGGCGAAAGTTATTACCCTACAGACATTTTTAAACGAATCCTTTATCTTCATGATAAATTTATCATGTTAATCTGTGGGAAATAACGATTTTTTACAAAAAAATCGTTATGGCCTATTATACTATGGGTTATACTATTAGTAATCGTTTTTGACAGTCATTGACGACCCGATTGGCGCAGGAGGTCACCATGCCTACCAGCTAATCAAGAGGTTCCGGATTAATTCTCGGTGGAGGTGGGATTTGTGTGATGAACACAGGGTTCCATTTTCCAGTCTGATCGTATTTATATAATATCTATAGTATAATATATAATATGTATGTTATTATAGAATAGAATAGAATAGAATAGAACTTTATTGTACACCAAAATAATGTTACAGTGTGTTAACAAAAACTATAATATATAATATAATATATAATGTACTTATACCACGTTTCCTTGGTTTCCACGACGCAAGCTTGATATAAGCTTATTAAGCTATAAAGCTTAGTGTGGGATCAAGTAGATCTGTGTGTTGTGAAGTGGATTGTTGTTATTATTATTCAATTATTTACATACATCTTAGGTTTTTTCCAATAGAAATTTAATAAATAATGAAAAACCTAAACCTAGTGTGCCACTGACATATTATTGAATCTTATTGCAATGGTAATAAAGTTCAACAACTGACAAAAGGGTTAACATAGTTTTAATGCTGACTATACTGTGTACTGATTACAATGACAGGATGCGATAAATTGCTAAATTGCTGCCTTATTTACGATATACTACTCTGGAAGCTGAATCTAATAACTAAATGGGATCTTCATGGTCAGCAGCTAGCTACCTATCTCAATAGATCAATATTAAATAGGATCCAAATCAATAAAACCAATCCTGATGATCATTGATGAGCTTTTAACGATATTTCAGATGCATGCATCGATTTTCTTAAAGAACAAGCTGACTCGATAGGGTTAAGCCTTAAAATTTATGAATTGGTTCCTACAAAGCCAATCGCAGTACTGACCTGGCTTGGCAAGGAACCCTCACTGCCATCGATACTTTTAAACTCTCACATGGACGTTGTGCCCGTGTATGAGGTGAGTTATTTGTTGAAAATTGCCAAGGTCGATGGACCCTAAGTTAGGATTCCCAACATTAACAAACCCTGAAATACGTTTTTTTTTTACTTCAGAACAGTTGGACATATCCACCTTTTAGTGGTCACATTGACAAAGATGGTAAAATATTTGCTCGTGGCGCACAAGACATGAAATGCGTTGGAATCCAATATCTTGAAGCTATAAGAAATTTGAAAAAAGCTGGTGTACAATTGAGGAGGACTCTGAATATTTCTTTTGTTCCTGGTATAAAATTCAAAATGACAAAATTTATTGATAGGCAGTTTTCATAATATTTTATTTCACCTAAACTTATAACAAAACACTGTTAGATTTAAGAATAAAGTTTTTACTGAGTATATTTTATATTACATAGATGAAGAAATTGGTGGTCACGATGGTATGGAAAAATTTGTTCATACAGAAGATTTTAAAGCACTTAATGTGGGCTTTGCTCTGGATGAAGGAATGGCTAATCCCAATGAGGAATTCATCATATTCAACGGTGAAAGGAGCATTTGGCGTAAGTAAGCAGCTATTAAAAACGTTTATTTGTCATTGGGTATAATAATATATTCTTTTATTTATATATTCGGGGTCCTTGAAGATTTACTGCTGCTAAAAATGTACATACTGGTTACTACTTAAATGTAAATGTACTATTCCAATTTAACTGTATCAAACGATATACGATTCGATCATGATTCCATATCTATTTTTATTAGAGATACATGTCCATTGCACGGGTCAACCTGGTCATGGGTCATTACTGTTTCCCAACACTGCTGGTGAAAAGGTAAGATTAGAAAAAAAGATAAGTCCGATAATAATAAATGTAATCTGATTTATAATCTATGTAAAAAAAATTAAACAGTTTACACTTATTCTATCCACAGTTGAGATACATTATAAATAAATTTATGGACATGAGGGAGGAACAAAAAGAAATATTGGAAAATAATCCGAAATTCACGATTGGTGATGTAACAACGATAAATATGACTCAAATTTATGTAAGTTATTTAAGCTGAAAACTTTCTATGACTGCTTTGCATGCTATAATTGCGTCTACATAAAAATATTTTCGTAGTAAAATATTTTGGTGATAAACTCATTTGTAAACTAAATAAGTAACTAGTTGTTTTTTATGGCATTACGAACCGTTTTATGTATTTTAATCGTATCTACTTATTAAATAAATATGTTGAAAAAAATTCTAATCTAATCTTGATGGTTAGTGGTTACCTGTGATACCTAATCTCTATGTATTAACGTTAATTATTTAATTAATAACTAAAGAAGCTCCTAATTATTTTTATACTTTCATGCTAACCATAAACATACCCATAAGCGATATGATATTGGTAAGTACACAAATTTCATAAAAAGGTTTTAAAATTATCAAAAGCCAAGGGAATATCAGAACATTTGTAAGAAAAATACTAGTTCTTGATATAATTATTAATGGTTTTTAGGGTGGTGTGCAATCTAATGTAGTACCAGAGAAACTGACTGTTGTGTTTGATATTCGATTAGCTGTTACAGTCAATCAAGAAGAATTTGAAAAAATGGTATGTTCTTGTAAATTCTACTATCAAAAAACAAAAAAATTTACTAAAGCCTCTGTTGCATCTATAGATACGCAATCAACCCGGTTTAATCCCGGTGTTTGGGTATAACCTAATAAAATCGAATTTAAACAAGATTGCCCATCTATAGTTGTGTGTTTACTTTCGTAAATTTTTATAATACCTAATAACATTTATATGTTCTTCTCTTTAAACTTGACACTGGTGACAAGTTAGCCAGAAATTGTAATGACAAAAATATATTCTAATTTTAATAGATTGTTTTATGTCATCAAGAGCAACAAGGGGCAAATATGGACAATCCGTTGTAGAATTTTAAATATTATTGTAATCACTGCAGAACATGTTCCAATACATTTTAGGTACTGATAGTATATTGAAAACGTATTTTATGAATATATATACATATTTATATTCATTGCATTAAGTATATTTAAAAACAAAAGCTATAGCTTCATTAGGCTATTTATCTGTTGTTAAAATGTTGATACCCAATAATTACACTCGAAAACAGCATACATAAGCATAACGTAAGCGACAAAATCAATAGATTTGATAAAAAATAAAATAGTTAGAAACTGTAAAATTTTGACTGTTTGTCTCTTTCTAAAACAGAATTTTGTATGGTAGTTGTAGGGCGCTACAAGCCAAGTGACGTCACTATAGGACTAGCGCTTTCCTTGTCTAACTTGAACTTTTAAAGAGTCATATCTCTGAAAGTAAAAAAGATATTTCTAAAAGAATAATGCTATTATACTACATACTACATACATACATAAAGGTTTCTAAAATAATAATAAAAAATAAACACAAAATTCCCTATTATAAAATATTCGATAAAAACAAAATGGTTGTTAGCAATGTTTTGAGTTTTTATTTCAGATCCAAAGATGGTTTGTGGAGGCAGGAGAGGGCGTTTCTTATGAATTTGAACAGAGAAATCCAAACGCGGAGTGTACAAAAACGGATTCCTCTAATCCGTACTGGGTAGCTTTCAAAGAAGCAGCGGATAAGTTGTAAGCTTAACATGTACTTAACATGAAATAGAAGTTTACCCATCTTTACTAATAATATAATAAATGCAAAATGAGTTTGTTTGTTTGGCTTTCACGCTTTAATGGCTCAACCGATCATCACGGAATTTTTCATGCACGTTGACAGAGGTATAGAGCAGGACATAGGGTACTTTTACCCCGGAATTCCCGCAGGAATTCCGAAATTACCGTGGGTGAAACCGCGAGGAGCAGCTACTTAAAAAAACAAATTTACTAGGTGACGATGTCTATAAAATATCAACTTAATATTATCCTTATTAATTGTTTTTGCAGGAACATAAAATTGGAGCAGAGAATATTCCCAGGAGGTACCGATAGCAGATACATACGGCTAGTGGGAATTCCGGCTATTGGCTTTTCTCCAATGAATAACACTCCAGTACTTTTGCATGATCACGACGAGTTTTTAAGCGCTGACATATATTTAAAAGGCATAGGAATTTACGAAAAAATAATTACAGCCATCGCTAACGTTTGAATGCGATATAACATTTCATCAATGTTTTAAAAAGCAACTTAAATTCTTCATATTAAGTTGAATTTGTTATAAGATTTTTTTAGTATAATTTTAAGTACGTTAGGTTAATTATGTTACGTTGATCAACTAAAATGTTTACTATATTTTTAATAGATATTTGTATGTACCTAATCGGTATCAATTTTAATACTTACTCAAAATAATGCCTAATGGTGCCTTTATTTGCATATGTAGGTAAGTATAATAACATATTTTTCAAAGAATTATTAAAATGTTTAGTAAATTTTAAAATTAAAATAAATTAATTTAAATACATACTTGGTTATATATGTTTTTCCATTTGTAGATAATAAGTCAGGCAGCCCTCAAAAAAAATAGTTTTTTTGAAAGCAATAAAATAAACCTTTATTTAATACCAAAAAATTAAGTAAAATAAAAATATAAAGAAAATTATGCAATTTGTGTAGGTACCAAATACAGTAACCACCAAGAGAGAGACCTACGTAATTTTGACCCGAGGTATCTAACTACGGTGGTTATATTATTCTCTTTGTATCTAACACTGTTTCCTGCGGTTTCACCAAAGGTAATTTTGGAGTTCCCGCAAGAATTTCGGATTATAGTATAGCCTACGCTAATGCGTCAAATTCAATGATTTTATTTTAATATCAATATATCAATGATTTAATAGAACGTTTTAAAGAAATCGCATTGAATGCAATGATACTAGATATGAGTATTAAATTGATTGCATGTGTATTGCCATAGAATACTGATGACAAAAACATTTACGTTGTATCCATGCGTTATACTTTTTGAGCAAATTTATCGTAAAGTTTTAGAAAAAAGGAAGCATAGGACATAGGTATTTAAGTCTATTTTAATAAAAAAAAAACAATAAGGTACATACATTACAAAATTTTGAGATTCAGTGACAATGATAATTATTTTATGTATGCTTAGTATTGCTTAGCGAAACAACTGAGAAATTAGTAAAAACCGTATTTTTATGCGATGAAAAATACGGTTTTTGCTAATTAAAATAAAACTCTCGAATTTAAAAAAAATCAAAAAATCTTTATTTACCCCAGTTTCAGACCCTCAGAAGAATAATTAAAGCATTATTCTTCTGAGTTCAGACCATAAGTTAATGTCAGATTTTTTTTTTGTTAAATTTACCCTAATGGGGAAGGCAAAGGAAGCTAAGTTCATACAGTCAATTCAGTAGTATTTTTCTTCTTCTGAAGTTATTTTCATCGAAATGCATTGGTGAGATGCATTTCGATGCTTTACCGGAACTTTCGGCAGCAATTCTTCACAGTTGAACCTTAATAGGACGCTCTGTGGGAAGTTGTATAGTAAAACGACAACCTCCCGATGAACGCCCTATTTAATCTTATTTCACTATTTCCGCACACTGTTCATCACTAATGGATCACTATTATGCAAGATCCACCATATTCACAGAATATTATGAATGAATGAATGAAAAACACTTTATTGAACACCACACAAATAGTGCAAATACAAAAAAAGATAATTGAAAATAGAAGTATTAGGTGGCTCCAAAGGGCGGCTTTAATCACGATAAACTAATTTGTAAAACAAAGAAATAAAACTGACGTCCTTTCTGCTAAAAATCCCGCCAAAAGATCCCTTGATGTCAGATATTTTGCCACCATGTTTTCGACATGACAAGTTGGTGTAAATCTGTTGCCGCAATGTGTTGCTAAATTTTTGGGAAACTTGTGTCGTTAACTTGGTAGGAAAAAATTTCAGAGGCAGTTTTTGAGGTCAAAATGCGGACAACTTGATGAACATGTTGGCACAGCTGGTGAAAATATAAAAAAGCATATACAATCCTTGGGATATTACCAGCGAATATAAAAACCGCTTAAAATTTACAGGAGAACGATTTATGGCAATGTTTTATTTTTCGGAACACAAAACAAAATCATTACACAAAAAGTACTGAGTGAATTTTAGTGTAATTAATGCAAGATTTTTATAAGTTAATTGCGTAGTTATCTAAGTTATTTTTATAAGTTTATGAGCTTAATTTTCTGAAATATATGTCATTTAGCTCAAAATTCATCCAATCTAGTCTAAAGTTAAACAATCAACAAAATGCTCGTAAAAATTTTGAAACCAATCTTAAACGATGGAGTTATAATAGCTGATTCTAAATATAATTTTAAAAAACGAAATATCGTACATAACTAATTATAAACATAAACTAATTAGAGATACTACACGAAAAATACAAATAGCCAATCTAAAAACTTTAATACAAATAGCCATCGATATTCGATATTGTTTTTAATGAACGTTTTGTTACCACTTTCTTCGGCAAAAGACCAATAGATAGCGCTTACTTCGGCGAAAGTGCTGCCTCTATATTTCACCCACGATTCCCTAGACCCTATCCCTACACTACGTTCTGAACTAAGGTTCTGAACTTCTGACTTCTGGTTCAGTTCAGTCTGAGTTATGTCTAGTTAATTTGTGGTTCAGACTTCAGTTTTCACTTTTCGTTCATAAATAACAGCTATCTACCTACTTATTCACTATTTTTGGCTATTCGTAATTTTTTCAATTTTTTACCAGTTTTACCGAAGGATTTACTTTTATTTCTGTTACGAACATTTTAATTAAAAGTGGAAAAAATGCTTCAATGATATAAATTAACTAAATACCAGTTGCTGATATATTATCATGGATTTTATATTACGTTAGAGACTCAAATTTATTGTAAACATACTCCTAATAGCTTGGGATATGTAAACTTTGTGATAGCCAGTTTAAACTTTCACAAAAATGTCTAATACGTCGTCTTCAAATCACAAAAATTATGCAAAGAAAGTGGTCAATTCTCGCGATCGTGACAAAAATAAAACTGTTGAATCAGGCGGCTCCAGTCAATGCGACACTCCGCCGCACAACGAAAAGGTACAAACTAGTATTTACGTATACCTATTCTACGTATATCTCTACCTTTATTTTGTAATTTGATATTATAAATTGTTATTGTGCTTTTTTAGGATGGAAGCTCATCACAAACCCAAGGGAAATTTGCGGGTGTTGGTGTTGAATCAATACAATGCATGGCAGAACAAGTCGGTGTGGACATAAATGTGGAAGCTGCCACTAATCTCGCTGAAGATGTCAGCTATAAACTTAGACAGACTATCAGTGTCAGTATCTCTTTGATGTTGAAATACTCAAGTGTTTGATGATTTTTTGTTGTCAACTGTATATAATTTTATTGAAAACTGTCATTTTTTTGTGAAGAATGGAACACATTCGATAAGTTAAATTCTTTTTTGATTCCTCTGTGTAACTCAAAACTCAAGCATTTTTGTGGATACTTTCCACTTACAAAGAAGTTTAGTAACTTTGAATTATTTTGTGATAAGTAATAAATGAATGTTCAGTTCAGGATAAGAGGCTTATTATTATTATATTATTATTATTATAATAAATGAATGTGCAAAATTGTGCCAGAAAGTACTATCAGTAAACACGGTAAAAGATCCATAAAGATCTGCCAAAAAAAGATAGAGATATGAATACAGATATTTATCCACCTTCAGATATCTGTGGATACAGATACAGAAATTCAGCACATCAATAGTTAATTTTACAGTTTCCATAAGAGTTCCAGGATAAATGTACTCTTTACACTTTTCTGTAGGTACCCTTGACAATGTTTATGAAAAATTTCATGATGATTGGTTCAGTAGTTAGGGTGTGAAAGCATAACAAACAAATAAACACATTATTTAAAGAATTTTACTACACAAATAGTACAAAAGACAGACTCAGTTCCTATGCCATTATCTACCAATCAAATCTTTTTACAGAGTCAGACTTTGGTAGCCTGGGGCATATATCAGAAAGTCTAACTCTGTATCTTGTTACTTTCTTATACCTACCTAATTTGTGAGGTTTCAATGTCAATTTTTTTATATGGTCTCTTAACAGCATTATTCTTACCTAATTGTTACTTTATTTTCACTAGATAAATTATTTTTAATCAATCTTTTCAGACAATAGCTTTACACAGTGAGATGTTAAAAAAGTCCCGATTGGATACGTGGGATGTAAATTCGGTGCTGATGCTCTCTGATACAAGTCCTGTTGTTGGAACATGCAACTTGCCTTATGTACCTGTTGGGGATGAAAAAGTTATTTGCCAATACGTAAGTGAACTTCATCATTAATGAATAATCCTTTTATTTAAATTAAGGAAATGATGTATGAGTTTTTGATTCAGTGATATATAAATGCCTGATAGATGTACCAGGGTTGGCAATGATTGGACATAATACTTTACTTTCAGGATAATCTTATAAATGTTGCTGATCTAGCATTAACGACACAAAGTTTTATATACTCAACACCACCAAAATTATCTGTAGAATGGATCACAGATGACAGTATTTTGAATAAAAATAGCAACATTAGTGACTATTTACAACGTTACTTTATTAAAGTTGGAGGAGGTAAGTTTTATTTTATTTGTTGTAATTCCTACTATGCTTGAGTTTTCACTGAGGCTATTTGACAAAATTTTTATTTTTCCGTCCTGCAGATTCTAAAAAAAAATTAAAAATATGAGATACGTATTTTTTTCTTTTTTTCCTAAGCAAAAAATAACAGAGATACGTTGAGACGCAATGTCGCGTGACGTCACAAGCAGATGCAGTTTTTACCTGCATATGACGTTACGAGCCCCCACTCCCAAACTTAAATACGCTTTATCAAAGTATATTTTCATTAGTCTGAAAAAGCAAATTTATATGTGTCTATTATTTTTTTATCATGTAAATTACGGACTAAATAGAATTTAGAAACAAAAATTAGTCATAAATATTAACAAATAAAAGGGTAAAAGGGTAATGATAAAGATAACTTACTGCACCTTGTGATTATACAATCTGTGTGTTGTGAAGTGTATTATTATTTATTTATTTACCTTAAATTTAGGTTTTTTACAGTATACCTACATTTACAAAATAATAAATAATATAAAAAATCTAAACCTGTGCTCTGCTCAAACTACCGGTGGTTAAAGTCACAGACAGGAACCTCCGTACAATGTCGTGTCGAGGGTTACCACCTTCTGCATCTGACCCTTGAGCCAACGACTTAGGGATTATTATTATTACCTTATAGGTAACAAAAAATAAAATAAAACACAGTCTTTATGCCTGTCTTAAAACTATAGAATGAAATAGAACAGAGTTATCGCAGTTGTCTTCCTTTCAGTTCAGTTTAAAACATAGGCTTTGGTTTATCACTTGGCAATTGGTTCTCAGAGAGAGAATTTATGGAAATAATAATTATTTTTATAATAACTGTAACCCTGTGTAAAATCAAAATCAGAAATGTTTTTTGACAGTCTTTGAATCATTACAATAGTAATAAAGTAAAACAACTGACTTTATGTTAAGTACATATTTTTGATACTACTGCACTAAACCTAAAAGTGACACCAGTGCACTTCCAACCACCACTAATAGCCAGTCAATGGCATAACTAACCACTGTCATAAGGATAACTTTTTTTAGTTCTGATGAAGTAAATGAAGTAAAGAATTTGATTTACTTTCGCCTCTTTTCAGCTCTGCTCAACCTCAAGCAAAGTTTGAAGGATATGGCAATAGCGGACTTGGCAACAAACACTAGAATAGGTCCAATATATCCGAATTTATTCAACCTGGCAGTATTAGTACTTAATGATGACAACCTGAACGCTATTAATGCACCCACTAAGAAACCTCTCAAGTTGAATATTTTGGATATGGTTGATGCTCTCTGTTCAAATCCGTGCTGCTTAGACACTAATGTTCAACAACAGGTATGTAATGACAGTATTTATAAAATAACAGCTAATTACAGTTTTACTCCAGAACTGGTAGATTTATTGTCTGGTATAAACTATCAAAGAGTTCCTGAAAGAAACACTAAGCTAAATAATAATATAACTACACGAGTGAGGACTATAAAATAAAAAAAATGTATAAAATAATTTTACGTAAGTGTATGCAAAAGCTTCTGCCAATGCGTAATCATGCTGTTTTTCTTACAGTTTCAAAGATTATTTCCAGTAATGGTGTCGAATATACTTGGAAATGTTTCATTGGCTGACAGGATGGTGGCTATTTTAACCAAAATGACCAGAACTTGGCCGTCGTTTACATCAATAGGTAATGTTTATTTCAGGGTTCGTCCACATTTGACGAACGCGTATCGAATGTGCATAATATTTGAGAATTTGCGTTCTGATTCCGCTCATTCCCTGCAACCGTTTAGCGTAAGCTAACCCAAAAGTACGTTAGGCCACAAACTACTTAGAGATACTACCGTACGTTAGGTTTTGTTTGTCGTTACTGTAATTATAATGCAAACTGTAGGTACAAAGTTAACGAGTGGCGTGTCAGAGTCGCGCGCCCAGTTCGTTAGCCTTATGCGTTCACCCGATGTATATACGCCCCTTAAAAGTTGATATTGTGTGAGTATTTAAATGAAAGCAGAGTAATGAAGTATTTTTAATAATAGACAAAGAGTAGGACATTGACATTCAAGAACGTTATCGTTTGAAGTCGTATTTTGGAAAAAAAAGGAACAAAAATTTTCTTTTTTTCCAAATCTTTTTTTTTTGTAATTGGCTTCCAGTTTGTTGCTTGACTCCGCCAATGTCACATAGTTGAAAGTAAACATAAGGTTATTATGTTCGGTGGAAATGATATTCCCGAGAGCCTGAATTTACCTACAAAAGTACAAAAAAGGAGACAATATGAAAGCTAATAAAGTGTTAGCATAGATAATTGGAATCTCATCGAAATTAATTGAAACAATAATGAGTTTAATTTGAACAAGAAACTTCGTTCTAATAACTTATCGAAGTACAGTTGTTAGCTAAAAGTATTTCATATATTAGGTATGACGATACGGAATCAACAGAAGCCGTCAGAAAAGTTTCAATTGATGCAAACGAGCAAAAGCCAGTTACTACAAAAAAAAATAATAAAATATAATATACTAGCTGTCTCCCGCGATTTCATCCGCGGTAATTTCGGAGTCCCCGCGGGAATTCCGGGAAAAAGTACTCTTATGTCCTTCTTTGTACCCCTGACAGTAGTTTCCGGTGATTAGCTGTTCCCCGTAGTAGTTCCGGAGTTCCCGCGGTAATTCCGGGATAAAAGTTATCCTACCTTTTAAGTTGGACCATATTATAAATGGTTACACAATTTTATCAAAATCCGTTCAGTAGTTTCGGAGTCCATCGCGGACAAACGACGTGACACGTGATTTATATATATTATTATAAGATTTTTATTCTATCTTCTATCCAGGCAGGAATATCCTCTACGATTACCTGTCTCAAGGCACCCAGGAGCGTTTGACGGGGCCCATGATAAAGTGCGTGACGGCCCTGGGGCGGGAGGCGCTGGTGCAGTGCCTGGACGACTACTTGGATCACATCGATCGCTGCGTGCACCGGCCCAGGCGCAACGTCTCGCAGCACGACGTCAGGGAGGTTATTATTGTGAGTGAAGTGTGCATTATGCCGCTAGAATGGGGATGTTGACTACTTTTGAAAATTCTAATTAGTCCGTCAGTTAGAGCATAAAAAAAACAATAGACACGTGTTTTTTGCTTTTTAAATAAATTAAAATGTACAGAGATAAAGCGCATTAAAGTTTAGGGTGAGGGGGACGTGAGTTCGTGACGTCACTAACCCCGAAAACCGCCATACAAACAGTCCGTCAAGTGACGTCATGCGAAATTTCAACTCATGTATCGTTGTTATTTTTTGATTACCTACGTAAAAAAAGGAAAAATACGTGTCCAATTTTTTTTTTATTAATCTACAAGACGGACTAAAAAAAAATTAGTCAACATGCCCATTAGTCCGGTCCCTTTACAAGCGGTCGGCATTTTTGTATAGTGTCGAGGACAGGAAATGCGTTGTGGTGGGTACTTGTGGATGGGAAATAGAGTAGAATAGAAGTTTATTTGGTACCAGAATAGGCATGTTGACTAATTTTTATTTTTCAGTCCGTCTTGTAGATTATTAAAAAATATTGGACACGTATTTTTTCTTTTTTTACTTAAACAAAAAATAACGGCGATATGTTGAGTTGAAATTTCGCGTGACGTCACTATTCTGACAGTTTGTATGGCGGTTATAGCGGTTAGTGACGTCACGAGCCCCTCACCCTAAACTATAATGCGCTTTATCTCTGTATATTTTAATTTATTTGAAAAAGCAAAAAATACGTGTCTATTGTTATTTTATTTTCTAACTGACGGACTAATTAGAATTTTGATTTTCAAAAGTAGTCCACATCCCCATTAAACACAAACTTAAATAATTTTAAAATAGACAAGGTACCAAAATGGCCGCCCATCGGTACCGTTCGATTCTGCAGCTTTATTGTCATGTCACGTGGTCACGAAAATTTGGCTACGATTTTTCGTGACCGCGTGACATGACGATAATTTCCTTAGTTTTCTAAAGTGAGTGAGTGTAGCTGCTGTTGCGGTCACAGACCAAATCTAACCTAATGCCCGATAGACGTCCATTAACGCCGGACCAAAACCCATCTCTAGTAAACATGTTTGTCAGTTATTACCTTTAAAACTATTGCAGCAAGATTCAACTACAGTCAGAAGAGATCACATATTTTTATTTTTGACTCTACATACATTTAGGAATTATGTTTTTTGCCGAGTTCTTACCATATGCGCGATGTATGTGTTATGTAAGCAGAAAATACCAAATTAACGCAAGCAGAAAGCCTAGAAAACTAAGTAAATTCTCACTTTATTCTCAGGACGCCTCCACATGCCTGCTCAGATCTGAACCGACGACGTATCTAGAAGATTACGTCATGACTGATTATACATTATACGAGATCTTGGGCGATTCTGTAATGCCTCGGCGATTGCTGATGCCTGCCAAAGGTAGGTGAATTAAAAGATGTATTATAAAACTGTTTCCTCAGTATGTCTGTAAATAAAGAGAGGAGGGGGATATATATAAGGTTTAAGGGGGATATATATAGGAGGGGGATATATATAAGGTTTACTTATGCAAATCATCCCCATTGGATGTAAGGAGATAATAACAGTGCCATATGTCGACGTTTTGAAGAACTGAATTTTACGCTCGTCGCCAACTTTTTACCAAGAATTTTCATTCAATCTACAATCTTCTGTATATATAAAATGCTTTGTCCTGAATAACTGATGGATCAACGCACAGCCTAAACCGCTGATCGTAGAGACCTGAAACTTGGAGGGTGTGTTCTTTGTATGACGTAGGCATCCGATAAAAAAGGATTTGTGAAAATTCAACCCCTAAGGGGATGAAAAGGGGTTGCAAAGTTTGCATGGAACAATTCCGCGAGAACTTCGAAATTATGAAATTGCGCGGGATATCTAATCTCTAGAACCACTGGTACGAGTTGAAAAATTATATTTGTGTTGGATAGTCCATTTATCGAGGCTGTAGGCTATAATATAACAACTCGCTGCGACCAATAGGAGCGAAGCAGCATTGGAAAATGTTGCAAAAAACGGGAAGAAATATTCCTTTTGAGAGCTTCCATTGCGTAGCTGCGTAAACGGAAAAGTTACTCAAAAATCATGTGGTAATAGAATATATTTTAGTAGGTTTTTCCTCATATGAACACGAGTGAAACCGTGGCGCAAAGCTAGTATAACTATAAAAAAGAACTAAATATAGACCTATAATAACATCAAAAAATTGATTTCAGCTAAAACCCCAGACGAGGAGAAGAGTCCCGAGAAATCGTCAGAAGAAGAGTTCACGTACATACCTTCAAGGGTCGTCATACGGAGGTCGAAAGTGAGGTTGATACCGTCCAGACAGACGAAGAGGCACTGCTTGCCGCGGGACGCGTGGTTCGAGCCCGCCCCATCCAACAGCATACACATCAAGGTCAAGGGCTGGCTGTCCATAGAGCCCCGTGCTAGGTTCAAAACAGTGATGGCTAGGGCAGTGGGCCCGACGGATGAATTCGAACGAACTAACGGTGTGACGGTGGCCAGTGGATTGTTAAATAGGTTTAGATATAGGCTAAGCAAACCTCGCGAAGACCCTCCAATATTTGGTGGGTTAATGTTGTAAGCTTTAATTTTACTCTGCTAATCCGTTAATAAAACTATAATTTATTTTATTTCGTCTTGCGTACACATGACTTGTTTTATTTTGAAAGTCTTTCCATTTGCACCCTATTTTTGCAAGTTTCCGATTTGCAAAAATGTAAAAACAAAACTTAAACAAAACCGCCATATTATCATAACAAATCATGTAAATGAGACACATTGTATAATCATGAATGGCTGACGCAGTTTATTTTGGGTAGGTGTCGCATTGAAAAAAAATTCGCCGGCAATATTTACGTGTAGGTACCTACCTACCTAATGCGGTAGGCAAACGCTCAATCGTGTTACAAATAAAAAGCGTAGATGTGTTGTTGATCAAATATAATATTTTGATGCCAATCGATCCTGTTTCATAAAGGATCAAAAGTCTCTACTGGACCGACAGTTTTTTTGCGATTACTGACATTTATAGTATTTACTTTAAACCTCAGTCGGTCCAGTGGAGACTTTTGATCCTTATAAGTAACAGGATCGATTGGCATCAAAAAAAGTTTTTGTGTAAAATGACCATTTTCTTGCTGACTGTACATTTTTTCTAAAATCTGTAAATGCAGTTCAGAAATTTATGGATAGTCTCCTAAAACGTTTTCCTGTAACTATAACGGTTAAGGTAGGAACCCAGACCCTGCCCTTACTTTCCCGTCTCAAAAATTCATCTATGAAATAACATATGGTAAAATTAGCTGCAAATATTTACAGGGCTGAAAGTATACGTTGTAACAAACACAGTTTCATTTAAAATTAGATATCTACTCTCATTAAAACATTAGATAGGTACCTAGATATATGGTGGAGGCGCCGGGAAGCCTTAAATTATAAGCCATAAATTACTATTACCTTCGTGCGCGTGTACGACCAAACCACATGTACGACAGACTCTTTCGCCCGAATTGAAAAGGTTTCACTCTGTTTGAACTTTTTTTTTTGAGATAAGTATTAAGCCTACTAATTCTGTTTAGGTACCTTTGCCTTTAATATATAACAGAAAACAAATGCGAAACGTGGCATCCGCTGCGCGTGTAAGATGCAAGATCTTTTTACAGGTGATGCATGGATATTATACACGGATGGTAGTTAGTAACCTATCTACGTTATAAAAATGTAACATCATTGGCAAAGGCGGTAACAATGTTGTGATGCAGATATGCGACGCAGCGTGGGCTATTGTTGAGTCGCGGATCGCTTGTCCCAGACAGACACCGACAAAGAAATATGACTTCATTGTTGACCTGCGAGTGTACATTAATGTTAATAATTAAATAGGTAGGTAATAGACACGACCAACCGTGTGTGCCTACGATGAAATCACCTATTATTGTACTATCGCCAAGCGTAAATACTTAACGCTCATGACGTATAGGTATTTATTTATTTATAAAAATTATAGATAAACATGGAATTTATATAGGCACATCGTAGCTATAAATACGTATTTTTTATGGATTGGTTGTATGTAGAGATCTAGGTCCTCAATATAGTTTGCATTGGGACCAAAAAAAGGTTAGGTAGGTAGGTACAGATTTAAACTGAAACTTATAAGTGACCTTGATACAAAAAGTAAAACTGCTAAAAAGGGAATAATAATAATAATCTTTATGGCGGTTTTCATTAAAACTTTATTATATAGCGCTAGGGTCAAGGATGGACGCGCTTTAAAAAGAACGTTAAAGGGTTTAAACTTTAGACGTGTTCATGGATTTTTCTTGCCAACTGTACCTACACATTACGATATTGGTACAGAGAAAGAAAAAAACATTAGGAATGGATGGATGATAGACTGATTGATAGATTGATGATTTATAGTAGAGCGGCGAACTGAGAAAATTCCTTCTCTAAACCGAATCTCGTCGGTATCTCTTACGTATACCTACAACAGGTATGGATGTGTTCAGGGCGTTGTGTAGATTACGAAACTGCTTGTTGTAATGTTTTTTAGTGGTGGAGGGGATAGCAGTGACGTCATAAACATGGCCGCCAACGGTTTTTGTTTTTTGTTAATTACATCGCACCTATTAGGTCTATCTGCTTGTGTATGGTGTCATTTGAAAGCTTATTAAATGTTCTTTAATTTATTTCCCAACATCTAAAGCGTATCTATTATATTTAAAAAAATATTTAACAAAATATGATTTTTTTTTAAGCGATTTCAAAAATATTCTCTTTTTACTGAGAAACCGCTACACTTACGGTAAATTTGTTTAATATAAAAATTAAGTAGAATTTTATTACCTATTTAAAAATGCCAGTTTCATTAAAATAGGACTTAAAACAACTGAGATATGTCTCATTTTGTGGCGCAAGGAGCAAGGTTTTGTATCGTAATCTTATAGAACTGCTGTTCGTTTGTCGCGCTAAAACTCGTAAATGGCTCGACCGACGTGAATATTTCTTTTTTTATTGGGTTTTTAACTACCAGGAGAAGGTTTGTGTTAAAGAAAATTGGGAGTTCCTGCGGGAATTCCGAAATTCACGGGGGTGAAACCATGGGGCACAGCTAATGTAATGTAATGTAAAAATATGTCACATAAATCTTACTATATCATGCTGTTAACCAAACGTGCTTTCTTCATAATGCTGCCCTAAATCCTCACTATTATAAATGCGAAAGTGAGTTTGTGTGTTTGTTTGTTTGTTACGCTTTCACGCCATAACGGCTCAACCAATAACCACGAAATTTTGCATATAAGTTTATGGGGTACATTTTATTGTGGAACTCCGAAATTACCGCGAGTGAAACCGCTAACCGGGAGCAGATAGTAAATTATTAAATACCTACATATAAGTTGCGTGTGTGCTGTGTCAAGACTGAACAGTCAAAACAATAAGTTAGGTACTGTTATAAAAATATAAGCCAAAACTTATTATTTAATCATCAAAAAATGGACGAAACCTGGATCAGAAAACAATTTTGAAAAATTAGTTAAGGGATTCGCCCACTGCTCTATTCAATACGAAATTCCGAACGGATGGCTTCGACAGTGCACAAACTCAGTTTTAGCTTATTTTACACGAGAAGGGAGAAACACTGAGTTCTTTGGATTCTGGATCGTCTAAGCCCAAAACTGCAAAATTAATTGACGGTCAGGCGCTAATCCAAAATATACTCGTAGGTAAACCAAAAACTACCAAAAATTTTGATGATTTTGTGGAAATTTTTTTGAAGAACAATCGCAATCAAAACGAGATAAATGTGAAAGGGTGCATGTGCTTTTTGAACATTCATAAAATCCGGGATAAGAGACAAGAGGAGTCCGTCTATTACTCCTGTGGAATATAAGATAACGGGCGCTACTACTCCTTTTCCAACGAAATGGGACTAGTGTCGGCAACCTGAAGCGAGCTTATTATTATATCAACCAGAGTACCAGGGGCGTAAAATTATCAGTTAACCATTACTTATCAGGATTATGACTATTTAGACATATCTTCTAGTTAGTTTTTGTCATAAATGTGTACGATCATACGAGGCACAAATTATCGTATGTTTACGATAGTAATTATCGTATGGTTACGAATATCTTTATATTTTTCGGTCAATAAATTAAGTCTTAACGAATTTCTTTCATAACATATTTCCGATCAAGCGGCAAAAGTTAGTAAAGTTAGTGAAGAAACAGAAACAATCTTCTAATGGTCACAAAACAACGCTTAGGGGATCCCGTAAACGTATGGGATGTCGGTGAAAACAGTAATTAGTGCTGGTTGTCGTACAGCAAAATGCGGCTGTATGTCAGGAAGGAACAGGAATGTTTGCAAGTCCTTTTGGAGATGAGATTTGTTTCAATCAATACAATTTTTGTGTTCGAGATAGTTAAATAATGAATTTTAGCTTATTTTAACCCTATTATCATAATGCCTGATACTAACAAATATTATATTATATAAAATGCCTGCCATGTCCTAAATGATTGACTGACGGATCAACGCAAAGCCTGAACCGCTGATAGTAGAGACCTGAAACTTGGAAGGTGTGTTCTTTTTACGACATAGGCATTCGATAATAAAGGATTTTTAAAAATTTGAACCCTAAGGGGACTAAAAGGGGTTGCAAAATTTGTATGAAACAATTCCGCGGGAATTTCGGAGTTCTCGCGGGTGTAACCACGTGGGACAGCTATTATTTTATAACAATACTTATTGTTTTGATTGTTCACTCTTAACACAGCACAATTGCAACTACAATTTTTAATTTATTTAAGGCAGTACTATGAAGGAAGCACTTCTGGTTAACAGCATGAATTAGTAATATTTATGTGACGTAACTAGCTGTGCCCCACGGTTTCAGATTCGGAATTCCCGCAGGAACTCCCAATTTTCTATACAAACCTTCTCCTGGTAGTTAAAAACCCAATAAAAAAAGAAATATTCACGTCGGTCGAGCCATTTACGAGTTTTAGCGCGACAAACGAACAGCAGTTCTATAAGATTAGGATACAAAACCTTGCTCCTTGCGCCACAAAATGAGACATATCTCAGTTGTTTTAAGTCCTATTTTAATGAAACTGGCATTTTTAAATAGGTGATAAAATTCTACTTAATTTTTATATTAAACAAATTTACCGTAAGTGTAGCGGTTTCTCAGTAAAAAGAGAATATTTTTGAAATCGTATAAAAAAAATTCATATTTTGTCAAATATTTTTTTAAATATAATAGATACGCTTTAGATGTCGGGAAATAAATTAAAGAACATTTAATAAGCTTTCAAATGACACCATACACAAGCAGATAGACCTAATAGGTGCGATGTAATTAACAAAAAACAAAAACCGTTGGCGGCCATGTTTATGACGTCACTGCTATCCCCTCCACCACTATAAAACATTACAACAAGCAGTTTCGTAATCTACACAACGCCCTGAACACATCCATACCTGTTGTAGGTATACATAAGAGATACCGACGAGATTTTACAAAATCTGGTCTCCGCCGCTCTACTATTAGCTATGAATACTTACTACCTACCTACTTCATCTACGAACATAATATTACCTATAATAATATTCAACCTCTTATGTAATTTCGTGTTTATTAGAACAATTCCAGTTTATTATGGGCACGTTGTACTGAAAATTTTCATACCGCTCTCGATACTTATTGGTTTGCGTATTCAGAAACGTGCGTCATACTTGCATACCGCAAACCATTTAATACGGTTCCCTCAGACGCATTGAAACCTATCTTATGCAAGACAACACCAAGATCACGGCTGCTTTGAAATAATCTAGAGCCCACTGTAGATAGAGAAATCTTTATTGCACACAAAAATTCATTTTGAGATTTTCTTAAAACTAATTAACGATATATATACAAAAAGGGACCTTATTGTTTAGAGCGATCTCTTCCAGGAAACATACCGATGTACCTACTTAACTGTATAGTTTTTTACTATCCGTCAATAATGAAAATTACAAATTGGGGTTCATACTTCATATTATGCTTCTCAAACTTAATGGTGCGCTCTCAAGCTACTGTTTGTCTTGCTCATTCAGTTGTAAAATGAATGAGACAAAAAAGTCTTGAAAGAGCAGCATCTTTTTTTAGTCTTAAGCTAGATAATATTGATAGTGACTGTACCTACTAAAACGCAATTTTAGGCATACCTAAGTGTACCTAATAAAATTTTGTTCAAGTTTTATTTCACAATTTACCTACTAATAAGGCATTAAACACTACCTAATAGATATCTCTATATTTGGCATTTGATATCCGTTTGTTTTGTAAACATTTCGAAAGACAAATACACAATACGAGGGTTAGTTAGGGAAGTTAGACGGCAATTAGACTACTTGGAATTTAGAATTAGAGTAGGTACTTAGAATTTACATAGTGAAACGTAGGTAGGCAGCGCCACTAGTACCTAGGTAGGTAGGTATTAAGCTTAGCAGGTATTTGTTTTCAGAGTTCAGACTGAGACGTTGTAATCTGGATTTCATAGGCGACAATCTCCAGGTAGGTTATTTGTCATACATTTTAATCCTTAAAAAAAAGCAGAAAAGGCGACGACGTGTTTTTTTATACAAGCCTTATGCAATAAAATCATATAATATACTTTTTATGGATAAGCGGAGACAGTTGGGTTAATTTTAATATTGGTTATTTTCGGCATAAGGCCGACCAGTAATGGCGAGACGCTGGTCGCCAATGGAGATGATATTTTGCGGTCAGGGTAAAAATAGAGAAAGCACCGTGCGAACGTTCACTCCAGACGAACAACACATCGTGAAATCAATAGGTTTTGTTGTTATCCTGTACCGATACGATGAATGCGTAAAATTTAATTAAAAACCAGATGTCTCTGCGATTTATCCCGCGCGAACTTTGTTATTTCCTCAGCAATTACGAGCTAAGCATTCTGAGTCTGAACATTAGATGTAACGGCCGCACTCAGAGTCGACTTTAATGATTACTTAGTTAAGTATAGATTTTTAAAACAAAACTGCCGCAATCAGAGACGTTCAGTAAATTAATGTTAATTGGCATTTAATGAGATGTAACTTAATTAGTTAAATACCAATTAACATTAATTTATTAAACTTGTCTGATTGTGGCAGTTTTGTTTTAAAAATCTATACTTAACTAAGTAATCATTAAAGTCGACTCTGAGTGCGGCCGTAAATGCCATAAAATTCAACCGTTCAAGGTCCGAACAGCCAGAGCGATAAATTGAAAAAAAAAGTTACTTAACTATTCGTGTTTTAATTAGTTATACTCAAATAACCATACCTGCTGCAATGTAAGACAGATCGTCTCGACTATACGGACATTTCTATTTTTCACTTAAATGCGAGTATAATAAGTAGGGACCTAGATTGTTTAAAAGCACCTTTGGTCTTGTAGTCTTGTAGTTAGTAGACATAGGCTAGGTGACGCCGGTTCGATTCCCGAGTTAAACATGTGAAGGTAATTTTTGGGTTCACCCTGATTCTGGGTGTTTCCTGTTTAGTATGTATCTTAAGTATAATGTTATTTAATTTATATGTTAAGTATTATTTATGACAGTTCTCCATTTTTTTTCTATCAACAGAAAAAGAACAGAAAAAAAAGAAATTATGGTCGACCTGAAGGCGCGACAGGGATTGTTTACCATCGGGCATTTGTAATAAACAGATTTACATAACTTCTAAGTACCTACCACAAAAAATAGGTAGGCACATAAAAAGTCCTTATCATCTAATCTTTCATTTGCAAGTTATTTTTTAAATATGAGTTGTGTAAAAAGTCTAGACAGGGTACCTACGCCTTCGAGGACTATTTTTGTGGAGAAAAACTTAAAACTTCTATAAAAGGTATGTAATGTATCTACCTAGTACCTCTTTTGTTGTCAAAGGCAATGTTTGATCTAGTAGATTGTCTTAACAGTGATAATTAATTTTCATTGGTTAAAATAAGTAAATAATAAAAATCTTAACAAATTAAATTTGTTTTGATTTGTTTCTCTGTATAGGTAGTTATTTCACTTTGAAGTCAAAACTATCCGATGGTGACATTTGAGGTTTGTGTATGATATGAATGTATATAAATAGTCTAAAGGTCCTGGCTGAAAATCAGCGCTATAGGTGTGCACTCGTAGTAAAATAATAATAATAAGTCATAGTCCACGTCACAACACACAGATCTAGGTACTCAATCACACAACTATAAGCTTGTTGTGGTGACAGACTGCATAAATTGGGTCGTCAAATGACTCTTTTTCATCATCACACAAACATGTGATTGTATTCCTGTGATAGAATTTTGTTAATTTTCTTTAAATATTATGTTTCATTATAATAATGCCTTTTTGTTTCTTTTATTACACGACACGCGACTGCTATGGTACCTACTTCATCCCTCTGAGTTCTAGTGGATTTTATTCTTGAATTCTGGTTAACAATGATTGTCCTCGGGCATTTTTATTTGTGTCGACCATGTGTCAACAAAGTGTGTTTCTTGGTTGCCAGTTTTATATTGGTATAGAAAAAATATAGGTATGTAGGTAGGTACTGAAAAAATATTAGATTAGGTATTATTATAACTGCAATTCCTAAGATCATAGGTTGTCGACGTCGACCGTGCTCGTGTTGTTTGAAGACAATGCTTATTAGTACCTACTGATTGTGAGTGAGCCTATAAATAATTTTAGTACCTACCAGCATTAGTGGCTGCGCTACTAGGATTACATAACATCACTACAGGCGCGACGCGACGGTCCCCGTGTGGGATGCAGTGGCGCCCAGCGGCTGCTCACTAATACAAAACAAAATTTCATCGCACCTACGATAAATTCGGTTCGTTTTAACTGCGTCGTAATTTGTAACGGTGTACTTTATGTACCTCGTGTGATTGCTTTAGGTGCACTTTTGAGATAATTAACTCCTTTACATGGGTTGGAGAAAAAGTGCATTTATTAAGTTTATCTAAGTATATTATTAACTAAACTGAACTAAACAGTGGATAAATTTTTCACCTTACGCTCATGTGAATGGAGCGAAATGGCCAAGCCACATATTCTGACTAAAGTGTATAGTTTGAGAAGTTAGGCTTTGTAGAGTTAGGGTGTTTAGAGTTATAAGCTTGGCTCTACATGAGATCTGATAACATTTTGACAGTGCCCGTCATATGGACTCCGTCTTGGCATTATTTTACATGAAAATGTTTTTGGTGGGATTATTATTCTTTATATCATAAGAAACATTGTAAATGTATTTTCTTGTAGAAAAACTTCTTTGATTACGAGGGAAAAGGGAAAGACTGTTTTTGCGGCGTGTAGACTGCTTTTATGCAGTAATGAGAAAGCGATGCGCATCCCTGATGAGCAGAGCGCGGGCGGCAACCAACAGCATCCTGGGCATGAACCATTGTGCAATGACTCATCTGAATAGGGGAGTTAACTATCTTATTTAGGTTCAAAAGTACTTTTACTACCAATATGTATAATTTCTGATGGCTGTTTGCATCGGTTTCATTCGCGTTAGTTTCGGGGTTCCTGTGGGAGTTCCGGGATGAAAGGTCCTCTTTGTCCTGCTCTGTACCCCTGAAGCGTGTGTGCAAAATTTCATGATGATGGGTGGGGTGGTTGAGGCGTGAGGGCGTGACAAACAAACAAACAGCCTTTCTTTCGCATTTATAAGTTTACTAGCTGTTCCCCGGGTTTTCACCCGCGGCAGTTTTGGAGTTCCCGCGGGAATTCCGGGACTGAAATTATCCTATGTCCTGCATTTGTACATTGTGTTTCTTCGGGGGCTTTGTGGTGTGCATATGTGTGTGTGTTTACTAACAATAGGTTATCATGTTACAAACAAAATGATCCAAGTTGGTTCTAAATAAATAAATTATTATTATTATTAGCGCGGCGTGTTATGGTCATAGTGAATAAGGGCCCTGAGCAAGGGATTAACACGAGTGGAATCGCGGGAAACAGCTTTTTGCTGTAAAGTTTCGAGCAAATTTCGTGATTTAGGTCTTGTAATTAATATTTTTTTTACAAGTTTATCCCTTTTGGGGAAGGCAAAGTAATAATAAAAATAATAAATAAAAATAAAACTTAGTCCATACAGCCAGTTTAGATGTAGATACTTCTTTTCTGAAGTTATTTACATCGGAATACCAATATTGGTGAGATGAATAATGCATTTCGATGCTTTACCGGAACTTTTGGAAGCCAGTCGTCAGAGTTGAACCTTAGTAGGACGTTCTGTGGGAAGTTGTATACCTAGTAAAACGACAACCTCCTGACGAACGGCCCATTTCATCTTATTTCAGTTTCCACATGACTTCCACACACTGTTCGTCGCTAATGGATCACTAATAAGCATAATCCACTACATTTACATTCGGCAGTGGAGCTTTCCGATCCTAGTAAAAACTAATTATAATATTTTTAAAAGATAAAAAAATGATTTAAGTTTGATCAGCCTTAAAAAGCAGGTGGGTATAGCATGGCACTGACCTTAGTCAAGTTGTAGTTTTAAAAGTATGTTGTCATGACACACGTCATGACGTTCTAATTCTGAAACTGTAAGTACAAAAACGGTGCCGCGTTGTACCTGAATATTAAGCATATTACTTTTTACTAGCCGTTCCCCGCGGTTTTACACCCGTTTTAATTTTGGACTTCCCGCGGGAATTTCCCTATGCTCTTCATTGTACCCTTGAGAACGTGCATACCTACATTTCATGACGATCGGTTGAGTATAGGTAGTTAGGGCGTGAAAGCGTATCAAACAAACAAATAAACTCTTTATAATAGTAAGGATGTAAAGCAGTTGCAAGCCCGCGAAAGAGCAAGTAAGACGGCAGTTGAGCAGTTTATTGGCGCCACACAATATCGGCATTGCAATAAAAGAATGTAGCAGTCACATCACTGGCGCCGACGTTATTATAAATGTCTAATAACCCTCGCAGACAACGCTCGTAAAAGTCATGAAAATAATTAGGTACGATATGTAAATTGTCAACTAGTTGGACATCATACATTCTAAACTCGGTGTTCGTTAACAGCGGTATGTTTAGTTATTTTGATTTTCTGTGGGTGTTGAAGATGTTTTCAGAATGAGTTTTAGATACATAACATCTTAGTTATAATCTATGTTAGTTTTGTTATATCTATCATATATTTACGTATACCTACTGTTATTGACACAGTGCACAGTTCACACAGTCTATAGGTAATTTAAAGACATTAATTTAATTTCAAAGACTTAGTTTTGGTATAGGTACTTAGTAAGTACTACTTACCGACGTAAAAGCTTTAAAAATGGAATTGGAGCGTTATGGTGAACATACTTCACATCAATATTATGATATTTAAATATTAAATATATATATTATATATTTTATTTGTTAACCATAGATATTTTTCATCCCACTAGAATACGCACACTAATTTAGTTTGATTTAGTTAAATGCCAATTAACATTAATTTAATGAACGTCTCCGAGTGCGGCAATTTTTTTTTTAATTTTTTACTTAAAGTAAGATTACCATTTAAACGACTCTGACTGCGGCCGCGTCAACTAAATGTTGAACCATGCGACGATTAAGAAATCTAATTCACAGTCATTTAGGAATCGAGTGCAACGGAATAGATGTACACGTACGACATGCAAACGTCAAAGGAATCTAATTGTGAGCTAAACTTTAGAAAGTAATCCAAGCGCGAATTAAGAGTGAATACTGAAGGGAGGGAGGTCAATGGTTGGTAAATGCTATCCTTACAAATTTTATATACCTACGTAACTATATAAATAAATGAGAATGTGAGTTAGTTTGTTTGTTTCTTACGCTTTTACGCATTAACGGCTCAACTGATCATGATGAAATTTTGCGCAAACGTCGTTGGAGGTACAGAAAAGGACATAGGGTAGTTTTCGTTCCGGAATTCCTGCGGGAACTCTGAAATTAACGCGGGTGAAAACAGCTAGAAAAGCGCACCCAATGCTCCAGAAACGGCTCTATAAATTATAACAATCATGGACATCACTAAGACAAACCAACAGTGCATTATTCAAATGTATGTAGGTAGTAGTAGTACTAACGTTATATAAATTTTAGTGTTAAAAACATTTTTTAAAGATAGGTAGGTACATGAATTGACTTGTATCTATTAATTACGCAGGCTATGAAAGTCAACCCCCTGTATCTATATATACCTACATGCCTACTAAAGATACATTAACAAGTCCCGTCGCCAGTAGTACATAACAATATAATAACAATAAACATATTAATTAGTTTAACGAGTTTTATCTGTGTAAAATCAGTGCCAGTTGGGACTATTCACTATGACCAACAATATTCCTTGCCGTAACGCGTGTCCCAAAAACAAAATACCAAATTATCAAGGAGGTAAAATATTATTATGTATAGGCATGCCATATGTATGCCATATGCCATAGGTTGTGAATGTATTTTTTTAAGTGAAACTTCTTTGAGCATCTTTGTGGTGCGTTATCTTAACGCGACGCGTTGTGATCATAGTGAATACGGGCCCGGCACCGGCGCCTGCGCAGCCCAGCGGCAATTGTCGTGAGTTGCGACCGTGTTTACGAGCGCTTTGGTAATAAGATGGCATGCCTACATACGACTAGTAATGTAGACTGTAGTAATATTTTAACACTTTGGTCAGTCTTTGAACTTCATTACTAATTATTATTTACTATTGCAATAAGACTCAATAGATTCAATGTTTACATATTTCCACTGCTGATGGTACTGTGAACTGCCCCCTTAGCCCAGTTGACAATCTATCATCGCTTACGTATAGAAAACTAAGGAAAAAATCGTCATGGCACGTGGCCACGTAAAATCGACCCATCAAACTCCAATTTCGCGTTATCACGTGATATTAAGATTCGGTTCAGTTTTCAATGCGTTAAATAAAATAGAATGTCCGTAATAATTTGAATGCAAAATAAAATGTAAGCTTGTTTGTTTATTACGCTTTAACTGCTAGACACGTCAGAAGTACCTACCTACCTACTACAAAAAAGGACATAGGGTACCTATACTTTTTATCCGCTGTTCCCGGTGACTATGTCCTTTTCTATAGAAGGTACTTTTGACAATGTGTATGCAAAATTTCATGATGATCGGTTGAATACTTAATTAAAGCGTGAAAGCGTAACAAACATCCAAACTCACATTCAATTTAAACAACTACACAGAACAGAAGTTTTCGAAAGTTAGTTTTCATCTTTAACCATCAAAATATTCTCCAGTTTTAGGCCCTTCATAAACACACTCAGGAGTCGGTGACCTCTCAAAATATTATTATCTGTCTCTCTCAAGAAGACAAACAAGAACCTGAGAGCGTATCATCAAGCTTCAGCATCAAACAACAGTTGTTTAATTAAACTGCATTATCATATAACTTTTCCCGCAAATTCAAGCATAGGACATAGCATAGGCGACGAGCAGTAAAACTAGAAAAAAATCTCCCAACGTATTTCATTTAAAAAGAAATTGATAGTAAAATACGTAGAATAGCGTAAATACTAGTATTTGATCAAAATTCTGCGGTATTGCAAGATAATTAAAAAAAAGTTTAATTGAAAACCTTTTTTAACAGTTATAGGAATTAAGTAAGTAAATATTAAAAATATATAACTGACTAAATTGTCGTCCATATGTTACTGTTTCAGGCTATCAAAGTCTCATTAAATTAATGTGTTTAATAGTTGTGCGACAGTTTTAACTAATGGCTTTGGACGTCTTCATAGTTCATTATGATTTATGTTAATGTAATCCACCGTCGTTTAACGGTTACTCTTGTGATTTTTAAATTTTTAATGTATAGCTAACTAGTTGATCAATTTGGTTTCACTCGAGTGAATTTCGGGGTTCTTCCAGGGTTTGTCTGGATAATATCGTATTCCATGAGCCAAATTCCATCAAAATCAGTACGGTCTGACTCTGATGCCTGACTGAGAAGCATCCGAACATCACCGCAATCTTTCATACTTATAATATTTGAAGAATTAAATAAAATAAGGAGGAATCGTGTGATATTTCTGATAGAAGTAAAACTTCTAACGCTTTATACAACGTGTTATTGAGTAACCCAAAACCTGATACACGCCATTTAAAAAATTAACAATAATATGATTAAAATATAAATTATGTTGAAAAAATTAATACATTAAAAGTTTCAAGATTAGTTTGGAGGTGACCTATCTACGAAATTTCAAGCGCTATACGCCTGCACCAACCGGTCAATGACTGATTACAATTTTTAAATATCAGTCAGACATGGTGCGATCGATTCGGAAGTCGATTCTGAGCAAACTACTTTCTGGTTTTGGATTACTTAATTCATTAACACGTTGTTTATGTCGTGGCCATATCTAAGAATTGGCCAATTCATGATATATTAACACTATAGAGCATCATTCTGGGTTAGGTTAGATTTGTACTGCTGATCAAGTCGCAGGAGCCAAGCGAGCGTAGCGAGCGTTGCCGCTGCAGCGGCCGGCGGCGATGCGCCAAATACAAATGGTCAATATTCACCATATTTTGTATTCATAGTTCATGATGTGGCTGAACACATTTTGATGAAATGCCACCATTTCATGAAATGGCCGGTCACATCATGAATTGGCCAATTTTATTTGATGCGGCCACGACATATAAAATCCAGTTAATCCAAATCTAATAGGTACACGAATAAAAAATGTTATAAAAACAATAGTTACATACTTAGCAAGTACTAAAGATAATGATTATAAATAGGCTCATCCTTAAGAATCTAGCAGTCTCATAAATTTTAAATAAAACTTTATTAAATCCTGTTTAGTCTCGGTATAACTTTACTCGGTATAATCTTAAAGTAATAATTAATAGTGTTGAATAATTACTATTATTGAAATTTATTGTCGTCCAATGTACGAGTATGTCTATGCAAATCACTGTGCAGTATAGTCACGTGCACAAACTGCCTACGGCGAAGTGAACAAATAAAGGTATTTGTGTGTATAGAAATATTGTGTAGATATGTCAAATAGAATTAATTAGTGTTGAATTTGGCTTGTGTTTCGGTAGTAATCAATTTGTTGTAATGTGTTACTTACTATGTTAGAATTGGAACGAACAGCGAACTGCGCGTGCCTTGGGACTTTGGAGGCGTGGTGTTATGGTGGGCGAAGCGCGAAAAATTTTACTGGATGTGTTACCTACATTTTACTATTTTTATACGCGGTTTCACATTCACACCCACAAATTAAATTTTCTATGGAAACTCCATAGTTTATCGGAGTAAGAACATAGTATAAATAAATACATATAATATGTATATACCTACTCGATACAATAGTTAAGGCATTAAAAATACTAAAAAAGCGACTTCGAAGAAAAACGCACTAAAAAAACTCAAATTAAACTCACGATGCTCTCGAAGTTGGTGCTAAAGTTCAATATAGCTCAATACCTATTCAAATATAGCTCTTTCTAGGTCATAGCTGGTTGTTTTGTATCGACCTTATACCGGATTTTTAAACCTTTGGCCAGTGCAGTACATTTTTTCCTATTGTATTTTGATAGTTATATAGTTACATTATACCTAGGCTTTTTCTACAATTCTTTAGTTAGACCGTACCATATTTATTAAATATTTTTTTTTTCAATTTTTATCTAGTAAGTTATGTATTTTATGTTGTAGGAAAGGTTTCTTACTAAATATCTAATAGATACATAATAATTGACAATTTAAGTAAGAAAACGCCACAAGACATAATATTATCGCCAAATATTGAAATGCCTTTGATTAACGCGTCCAGATTCCAGTAACCCTAATTCTGTCATCCCATTATAGGCTGACGTAAGCGTTTTGCTTTGACTCTATGGAGAGTCGATCGACAGGATGACTGATTGTGATTGGATTCAAATGATTATCTGACCGTCTGGCCCCGACTCACATAGTCATTGTCGTGAATAGATAACATAAGTAGATAAGTCGCAAATGAGATCATGAACTTGATATAATATCTGACATGACATTATTATTTAGCTTTTCGAATGTCGATAAATTTACTGAAAGAATGTATATTTAAGTAATTTCAGTGCAATTTAGACTTGTTTAGACAACAACTGCTATTTAATTTTCTACTGCAATTTCAATTAAATTCAATGTTACTCAAGTGTTTTTTTTATTGATTGACAATTACCCCTTGAATTTTATCCATGTTCTATCAAGTTTCACATTTCGGAGACGAATGTCACATGAAAAAGTGGCATCAAAACCATTGTCACTGTATTTAAAAATATAAAAAAAACTGTAGATACTAATAAAAAAGAATTGCAGATCAATTATGTTGTACAATTTGTAATTAAGGACGTTTTTACGTCGTTTGTTTGTGTTTCTGGGGTAAGTATTTAGTATTTTAAAGCGTTATAATAGTAAGCACTAAAAGCACTTATAATGAGGTTAAAGGGACAGTATTTTAACAAGTCTCACATTCTCACGTTTGTATAAATAAATACTAATGTTGAGAAAAAAAACACATCGTCATACTAATAATAGACCAATGTAGGTGTCATGGAGGACGAGGTATCATGGAGGTCGTCCTCCATGGTAGGTATCATCTACTCCTGCATTTTTTCCGCCACAGCAAAGAGTGGTGAGCAAAATTAACAAAAATTGTTTTACTATGACAAAGTATATCTTCGTAAAAAGTATCAAAGTAGTCAGTAAATATTATAATATTACCTACAGAAGCAAGTTATTGAATAATAACAGCGCTATGATTATCTTGATTGAATATTATTGTAAGCGTGACAAATCAATCAATTAGTTACTGGGAATTGTACCGTTGAATGGACAAGTAGGTAAGTCCCTTTTATTGATTAATTATTGAACTAACGGGTCTGTTTTAATATTTTAGTTTCCATATTTCCATATAAACACGCCTGACTAAGGCTGAATGGAATTTTAATTAACTTATAGATCCTGATGATTACAAAAAATTATATCGATACCAAATCAACATCATACGTCTATAAAGTCCATTTCAATTCTACTCGTATCTCTTTCACTGGAACTTGTACTATTTTGGGGTAGTATGTAAATATCTGTTTTTTTTTATACTTGGACTTTATCACAAGGCGCCAAATTCAAGTTTTCCTTAGTAGTTATTGCAAAACTTAACACTCGGATCAAAACTTGTGAACGTTAACGTGTAAGTACTTAGGTTAAATACATTTCTGTATAGGATTTTTGTAATTTGAGTAAATTGGTTATTTAACAGGACAACGTTTGACGAGTCAGCTAGTCAATATAAATCAACTAGTTATAACTTTTACCTTCTGCAATTAAAGGCAGCAATTAACTTCAATTAAAATTGTTCGATTATACTACAAGTATGAGTACGAAGTCGAAGATAAGAGTAACCCAAACTGAATACTAAGAGTTATACCTAGATGTGCAATCAACCCGGTTTAAACCCGATGCTTAGGCGTAAATGCCTGCAGGACGTTTACGGGCTTTTATCTTTTTTTAACTCAGGTACCGGTTTTAAATCGGATTGCTTGCCCATCTATAACTAAGAGTATTTACTTTAATATGTAATGCGTTAGAGTCTACAGACGTTACATTATAGTTATTATCTATGTAGCTGTTCCTCGCAGTTTCCCCGCGATAAGTTGGGAGTTCCCGCGGGAATTTTGGGATAAAAGTAGTCTCTGTCCATCTCTGCACCCCTGACAACGTGTATGCGAAATTTCACAATGATCGGTTGAGCCGTTAAGGCATGAAAGCGGAACAGAGCGAACAGAGTTACTTTCGCATTTATAATATTAGTAGAGATTAGGTAGTAGGGATTGACAAAAAAAAAAATAATGCGGTAGTTTTCGCACGCAGATTTTTTCTCATAAAGACACCGACGTCGTCCATAAAAATAAATGTGTTACACATTTTTTGTTTGAGCTGTTAATAAAAAACCTCATCTGTGCGATGGAGCAAAAAAGATTGCTCTCTTTTTTAAATTAATAGATACATGGACACGTGTTAAATGTCGTCATATTTAATAGATATGTGAATATGATGTCATATACCAAAATGGTCTTCGTAGGCACCAACTTAAGAATAAAAAAAAACCACTAGATTCATTTATAAGTATATACTTACTACGATTTGGCGAACCAATAAATCTTCTAACTATTTTTATAGTTAATTTTATTATCAAACGTGTTAATAGATATTCAGTAAATATAAGAACTGATGTGGGAAGTTAAGTAACCATTTAGGTATAAATATTATGGACAACGTGTGAGTCAATATTAGTATTGTATAAAAAAAACATCCACTTAAATTATCATGGGTCAGAAATATAGCGTCAGATTTGCAATAGAGCAATGACTTTTATATCGATTAACAAGACCAATTTTAAATTGATTTCAGTCAGTATTTTTCCGTCTTCACTAGTTTATACAGTAGGTTGGTACCAAAACTTTGCAGCGGGAGACCAGGACGGATGATATACATATGCAGCGCAGTGTGAAAACTTCGTTAGCGCGATTCAGGACTTCCATATAGCCAGTAGTTACTCGTCGCTTCGCTGTAAGTTCATGACTTGTGACGTAGGGGTCGCCGCGACTTTATTATCATTACGTTTTTTACATAAACTTAGAATTAGTATTGTATAAGGCTCAAAAGTAATCTTTATTCAGCCGATTTTTAATATTAAATTATAATATTTTTGAAAGTTTAATTACCTTCAAATATCATACCCACTCATAACTAAGTAGGTATAAAGTGTACTTAGGTATGACGTCACACGGAATTTCAATTATTTTTTGATTACAAAAAAAAGGAAAAATAACTGACCAATATTCTTATTAATCTACAAGACGGACTAAAAATTAATATTTAGTCATCATACCCATTATCATTATATTTCAACCAATTTAAATAAAACTTTGACAAATTATGTACCTAAACCTTCCTCATGAATTACTCTATCTATCGGTGAAAACAGCATAAAAACCTGTTCGGTAGTAGGTATCGCGAACAGACAGACAGACGCGGCGGAGGACTTTGTTTTATAATATGTACCTACACTACCTACCGAGTGAAGAAACACTGTGGTCTGTACCTAAGTACACATGGTTAAATAAAAAAGTTCCCCCAAAATATAACTTTACGTCAAAGAAGTTTATGAGAACATGTTTTAGTCTATTATCCTAATGACTAACAAGTAATGAGTGATCAACATGTAACCGCAAATCTTGATGAGACCAAGACGAGTGCAAACATACGTTTATAACGTCACTTCACGTAATGTGAGCTCATGCACAGTTGTGTAACTTCACTATAACAAAGTAAAACAAAGTAGCTTCCCGTCTGTCTGTCCTTATTGTATGCTTAGATGTTTCAAACTACGCAACGGATTTTCATGCGGTTTTCACCAATGGATAGAGTGATTCATGAGGAAGGTTTATATCTATATTTATCCTGGAATTCCGCGGGAACTCCGAAATTACTGCAGACGAAGCCGCGGGGGACAGCTAGTGAATTATAAATTGTCTCATGGATTGTCAATTGTCGTATTGACGTTCGGGTATCAAATGTGGGATCTAATCGCGATCTTTGGGACGAAAACTCGTACCCAAACGTGACGTAATGTTTTCGGTTTACGGATGTCCGTTTGGATCACTATGCTGTAGGTATTTATTTAGGATAAAAATTAATTCATTTTCATCCTGCTGTTTCATCCGATCCATTTCATGGTTTATTTATTTTGGAGTAGAGTTTGTTAAAATTTAATTTTATTTAATATTTAATTTAAATATGTACCTATGCACCTACTGAACGTATTTGTATTAATTATTATAATATGTTAAAAAAACAGGGGATTTACATGATTGTTGTTAATTCTAGTACCTATTAAGTAATCTTCTAGTAGCAATAATATGTTAGCTATTGAATCTGGGTATAAGTACATGAATATCGAGTGATGTAAATTAATTATAATAATAATTGAAAAAAAAAGTTACATCAATACTATAATATTCTAAATGGAAAAGTATCTTTGTCTATCTGTCTGACACCTTTTCACGCTTTCACTAATCAACCGATCACCATAATATAATTCCGTAAACGCTGCCAGGGATGTATAAAAAGACACATGGTACTTTTCATCCTGCAATTCTCGCGTGAATTACAGAATTAACGCAGGTGTTCCAAACACCTGCTTAGTTGGACATAGATAAGCAATAGTGTGTTAACCCACACTGGAGAAATTTTGAGTAAATTAAAGTTTTAAAATTATAGCGCCATTTTGTTTCAACATTTTTATGTTCAATATTTAGTTACAAATTTAAAAAATGTAACAAGGTAAACATAAAATTAAAAAACGTTCTCTAACTCTCAATAAATCGTTCTGAATTAATAACTTTGTTTTGTGGGTTAACATGTTATTGCTTATCTGCGTCCAGTTGACAATAAACTTTCTAATTCAAATTTTAAAATATTTATAACTTAAAAAAATAAAAGGAATAGGACTAATGCTATTCGAACTCAATAAATAATGGCCACCTTGGTTCTGATTGATAAATAGCAGTGGCTTAATAGCACCTCAGCTGATAGCAGCGCGTTTCAGTTATATACCAATCAACTCGTGCGATAGACACTCACGCACTGCCCGTTTTAAATCATGGCTCAATCAATTATAATTGACAATATTATTATCAGCCATTTGTTATTCGAACATTCGGAAGTAGTGTCATGGTATACGTATCTATATCAAAGGCTCTTCGAGCTTTTAAGTAATTCGTCCTTTTACAAACGGGCGGTATTTTTTCTATACGTATACTACATGTTACCTGAGGTTTCATCCGCTTTAATTTCGGAGTTCCTGCGGGAGGTCTGACATCTTATCTTAGACAATGGGGTGGGCAAGTAAAGCCTCGGTACTTCGACCCTTGGGATCTTTTGTACCATCCCCATCCTGTGCTCCTCCGTCTACTCCAACCTGAAAACCTCGGCGGCGAAGGCTAGTGTACAGTGGAGGGGTAAGAGTGAGTTCTGAGATAAAAAGTTATGTACAGAAAACTGTACCCTGACATCGTGTTTGCAGAATTTCATGGCGATCGGTTCAGTCGTTAAGTCGTGAAAGCGTAACAAACAAATAAACTAAAAAAAACTCAAATTCGCCATTTACTCGTATATTAACTTAGGAGTTAGGACTAGGTGGTCTAATATTTCGCACAGACTATATATATAGGTAGGTACCTACTGTAGTACTTACTACTTAATTACCAGTGCTATAGCACAGATTAATAATAGGTATACTGGACGGTCGTCGGCGAAAATTGATTTCCAAAAATGGAAACTAGAGTTTTAAATTATATCATCAAAGTTTCGATAGATATTATTCAGCAAAAGTTTCTAACTGTTTGAACATGTAGGTATAGGTAGATATATAATATACTAGCTGTCCCGCGCGGTTTCACACGCGAAAATTTTGAAGTTCCCGCGGAAATGTTCCATACAAACTTTGCAACCCCTTTTCATCCCCTTAGGGGTTGAATTTTCAAAAATCCTTTCTTATCGGATGCCTACGTCATACAAAGAACACACCCTCCAAGTTTCAGATCTCTACGATCAGCGGTTTAGGCTGTGCGTTGATCAATCAGTCATTCAGGACAAAGCATTTTATATACGTAGGTATAGATAAATAAATTGTAACAACAATAATTTTTGAGGAACTGTACAATTTTTTATCGCATCTAATTTACATAATTGTAATTGATTACGTTCTTAGTAGGTAGGAATCGGTGTAAAACATAACGCGAGCTAGTACAATAATAAAATTTATCTTGTGAGTATGAAGTCATTGCGCAAAAAATCCTTGTCGCAACAAACGACGCCGCGCCATTCAAACATCGAATATGAATGACTGTTATGCCGTAATCGGTTTATTGGATCGCATTATTTAGTCACCTGATGAAACTGATATACATTAATTAATTATTTATCGGCGACTAGTCGTCGCCCGCAATTTCGTCCGTGTAGATTTCGGCGTTTCCTCAGGGACTCTTTGATATGCGAGTACCTACTGGGATAAAAATTATCCTAAATGGCAAGCATAAACAAATTACAAACGGAGCATTAGCTGTAGTTTCAATTTCATTCAAATCGGTTCAGTAGTTTTTGTGTGACGTGTGTCCCAAGTCCAAACTGAAAAAATTCCAAAAAAATATCATAACAGTTTTAGATACACTTAAAAAACAAAATTATTATTTTCCATTTATTTTTACTGTACATACACGGCATGTTTTTAGTTTTATTATAGAACTAGGTGTTCCCCGCGGTTTCAACAGCGTTAATTTCGGAGTTCCCGCGGGAATTTCGATATAAAAAGTAGATACTCTAGTATGTCCTTCTCTGTACCTCTGACCACGTGTGTACAAAATTTCATGATGATCGATTGAGCCGTTAAGGCGTAAAAAGCGTAATAGACAGACAAAAAGACAGACAGACAGACAGAGTTACTTTCGCATTATAATAATAACTAGTAGGGATTAGATTGTAGGTAGGTACGGCAATATGCAAAAGTCGAGTTCTTTAGCATGTGCGTGCACTACATTTTAGTCCTCAAGTAATGTATACTGTACTTATGTCCGAAAATGTCTGTAGGTAGATACTAACCTGTTGATTTTTTTGGAATGGCTTTTTGTTCTAAGTGCGATTTACAAAAGACTTTTTTGCTATCTCGAGACCGGTGTAAGTATAGGTATCTATTTAAAGCGATGATGGTAGCATGTGTCTGTTAGCGCAAAAAAAGGGTTATAAAACAGAGCTTAGAGAAATTGTATGTGGATAGAACTTTTACGTACCTAATTAATAAAAAAAGAGTCGTTAGGTGTTATTTTGTTTACTAAAGGTTTAAAATCAGGATGTTAGAGAGACAGCACTCTTTGGTGTCGCCAAGCAAAGGCAGCAAAAAAAGGAAACCTAAAAAAGGTCTAAATTTTTGCACCCTGTACCTAGGTATAGATTGATAGAAAAAATATATTTCTAAGTATATAATAATAATAATAATAACATTTATTTCAGGCCACAAGAACCCATGGGACCCATAAAAACCCCATATTACATCTGCCATTACAATTTACATTTACATTATTTATTTATTTATTTATTTATTTATTTATTTACATAAAGTTAAGTTACATAGTTAAATAATTTCAAGAACAATATGATTTAGATATTCGAATATTTAAATAATTTTTTTATAGTTCGAATTAAAGCCAGCTGGCTACCAATTTGTAATAACTTAAATATTACAAATTTTCACTCCAGTTTTCAAACATTTAGTGGTATAGAATTTTGAAAAATCTTTCCTAATGAGTTTTTACATCCGAAAGAAGCATGGACAGGTTCGTCTGAACGTTGATACGTAAATTACTCTTTATTTTTTACTAGCTATTCTCCACAGTTTTACACGCCGAAATTTCGGAGATGCCGCAGGAATTCCGAGATGCAAAGTATCCTATGTCCTTCTCTGTACCTCTGACTACGTGTATACATGAAAGCGTAACAGACAGACAGGCTGACAGACAGAGTTAGTTTCGCATTTATAAAATTAGTAAGGATTTAAATAGTGCGTCATCTGTTTTTACTTATCTATTTATTCACGTCAGTTAAATATTTACATAAGTGAATATAATTTTTTACACAGCCATAGATACTGAATGTATTTTTTAGTTTATGCATAGTGCCGTTTGCACACCAATGAAAGACTAAAGCATGGATCACCTACAGGCCTGCCCGAGAGCGGGCAGTGTTTGCAAACACCGATTAGTGCCAATAAATCGAGCTATCGGGTTTTGATAACAGCTGCCCCTGAGAGAGGCGCGGCTCAGCTGCCAAATTTCATTGCTCGCTTTAAGATGCATACGCGCGTGTCCATTGACACAATTATTTGTTTGTTTTGTTTTATAATATTATCTTTACTTACCTACATTAAACGGGAACATTACAGTCCAGTGTATATTTATTTACATATGTATCTATTGAAGTTGTGATTTTTTCAAAAGTAACTTTTTGTCTATAGGTAGGTACCAAATTATAATTCACCTATGATCGTAGTTATTTTTTTATTGCTTGGTCATTAGCACATAGCGCCATATGCAGAGCTTGTATTATGGGACCAGCCAACTGACTTTGTAAATACAATAAAATTAATGTTTATCCTGATACGGGGATCGAACCTGCGACACTTGGCGTATAGCAGATATTTACCTTACCACTACACCAACGGTGCTGCCTGCGTCACGAAGCAATCAGCGACATAATATTTAATTAAGAATACGTATAGGTACGTATATAATGTGATACCAGAAACCTCATTCATTCATTGTTATTTGTTACTAGTCTCCAGGCACTTTTGTAGCCCAGCTATGTCAATTAAGCACCTATCTACAACTTTTATTTATATCTATATTTTATATTATAATCACAACAACTGTATATACAACGTGTTAATGAATTAACTGAAAACCTGATACACCCCATTTAAAAAAATAAACAATAATAAGATTAAAATATATTTTATGTCGAAAAAATTTATACTTTAAAAGTTATTCAACATTAGTTTGGAGGTGACCTATCTACGAAATTCCAAGCGCTACGCCCGCGCCTACCGGTCCGAATTTATTTTTTGCTGCGGGTGGCGTACGCGCCAAATATTGTATTATAAATAATATAGACATGGGCTAGTAAAAATGAAAAAATATAACCTTTATTAAAACATAGTGCGATCGATTCGCTAGTTGATTCTGAGCAAACTACTTTCTAGTTTTCAGTCAATTCATTAACACGTTGTATATAGGTAATAGACAAAACTACTATATACTAAAATGATTATACAATGTTAACATCCTCTCTGGCGATTCAATGTGATTACGTTGCTCATCAAAAAACTAATTTGTTAAATATATCCTTCAAATTAAGTGCCCATTAATATCTTTTATGGTGATACTCATTAAAAATATGTTGGTAGGTACTTTGTATGGGCGCATGAGACAAATTAAAGATTATAATATAATTATTACTTAGTTTTAATTCTTGTTCTATTATTTAATCAAAACATGTGATTAAATTTTATTTATTAATTAAAAATAATAATAATCAAGTTGTTACTTGTTTTTGTACAAATTGTATTGTGGTTTTTTTTTATGTCATAGGGGGCAAACGGGCAAGTGGTACACCTGATGGTAAGTGATTACCGCCGCCCATAGACATCTGCAACACCAGAAGACATGCAGGTGCGTTGCCGACCTAAACCTGTGGACCTAACCTGTGGTGCTAAGGCCTATGGAAGTAGTGCGTTCTTATGTAATCTATAAACAAAAAATTCTTTGTCTAGAATGACTGACTGATGGATCAACGCACAGCCTAAACCGCTGATCGTAGAGACCTGAAACTTAGAGGGTGTGTTCCTTGTATGACGTTGGCATCCGATAAGAAAGGATTTTTGAAGATTCAACCCTAAGGCAGTGAAAAGGGGTTGCAAAGTTTGTATGGAATAATTCCGCGGGAACTCCGAAATTATCGCGGTTGAAACCGCGATCTTTTTTTCTGAGCGTAGGCATTATTATTTTATATCTTTGTACAGTGGAAACCATCATTCGCATTACTGTGAACCGTACCTTTACAGCATCTATACGTACACAAGTCGCGTAGATACAGTGAGTCATAAATGTTTATATTTGTTTATCAATTATGACTGTTTTAGCGAGGTTTCAGACGTCTCAGACTGATGGATAGCTAATCGTAGACGCCACAAGTTTACTATTAGGTATATGCTATAAATAACACATTGAATCTAGATAGAGCCACTACAATCAATAAACAGGCAAGCTGGGGGTTCACTTTCGTTTGAAATTCATAGCATATGAACTAGCCGCTCCCCACGGTTTCACTCGCGTTAATTTTGAAGTTTTTGCGGGAATTCCTCCATAAAATAAGGTACCTATGTCCTTTTCTGTTAGCGTGTATGCCAAACATGATGATCAATTGAGTATAGTTAAGACGGTAAGGTGTTAAGAGTTTATCTCTTCTCTCTAATTTCTCTCTTTTCTCTTTTATTTACGTATACACAGTTTACAAATATGATGTCAGTATGGATTACTCGTATAAAATTGATGGATAACATAAATCAATGTACGTTTACATTAAAAAGGATATAAAAGATAGAATTATTTTGATAAATAACTTATGAAAAAAATGTCTGTTTATCTGTTTGAATATCACATAAAAATTAGGGAACGGATTTGAATGTAACTTGGTGTTCGAGTAACTTAGGTTTCAAGTTTTTCTATTGAGGATACCTACTCGGTGAAATTTTCGTATTGAAACTTACTATGGAAGCATTTTAGAGCTCGTCTTTAATGCACTATTGAGAATTTTACCATAGAAATGACATTGCCATAGCAAAATTGTCAATACTGTTAGTAAAGACGGGCTCTAAAATGCGTCCATAGTAAATTGCAATTCGAAATTTCGCCGTGTACTTGCTATCCCGCACACCAAAGATTCCCTGAGCCAGCTTTTCACAATATATTAATTACATTAATACTCTGATCGCCGCGGGGAACGGCAAGTTCGGAATTAGGCCTTCCAAGTTCAAACACCCACTGTTCGAAAGCTCCAATTAGCCACCCGCGGTGCGCGCACGCACCTCCACTGCAACCATAGAGGTAGGCTGTAACCATGATAGGCACAACGCAACGTTCGTGCGTCTCAATTACACCAATTACACTAAAAATGGATTTGTTTACACATGAAAAAAATCCTATTAAGCACCATAGCTTAAATAAGGATTCAGACAAACCTGTACGAAATAATATGGGCATTAAAACTAATAAGCAGAATATAGCCTACTCCTACGTAGTACCATGTAAGTATTTAGTTAGCTCAATTTACCCAACACGAGTAAATTGATTTTTGTTGTAATTACTTAGACTTTTTATGCTATTAAACTCTATAAAAGTGAACGAAGATAATAATGGAAACCACTCTAGATATATTTTAATCAAAAAATTTAAGATAAACAAAAATTACGATAGACGTTCACTTAAAACTCGTCCTTAACGTATACCTTTGAATTTTAGTTCGATTTACTAAACTCAACTCAAGTAGGATGTAGAGTCATATTCTAGCGTGACATGCGACTCTATAGGTTGGTTACCGTCCACTTCTCTTCACCTTTAGTGTTTGCGATAAACGGGACGTACCTATTTGGAGTGCGCCTGGATAATTTATATCGAAGATTTTAAGAAATAAGATATCGAGAATGTTCCTTTTTTAAAATCTATTGCCAGCAAACACTTTTTTAATAAGCTGAGATAGGAAATGTGTACAAAATAGGTATACTTGTCATTTCATCGACACTGTCTATGTATATTAGTATACTATAACTACACTACTATAGACTCTATAGGAATATGTTAAGATTTATTAAAAAAAAAGTAAGAAAAAGAAACATTGATTTTCAAGTTTTTATATTTAACAATTACTGCACACACAAGGACAACATAAAAAAGAAAGAAAGTATAGATAAAAGTGATCATGTACAAGGGTCATGCTTATTTCATGTGTTCCATGTTTTACTTTTTTTTTTAATGGAAATACATAAGTACATCAAAATGAGATAATTCAAGTTTTATCTGTTGATAAAATGATGTCACAATTCTCACGCGGTGACGGTAGTAATGAAGCGTATGCTAGTTATTATAATAACTTATCGTTTGAAATTTTAACGAACATCAGGCTGCAATTTTTTTTACACCTAGGGCAGTATTTTTGAATCGTTCAAATTTACTTTCCGCACACGGAATTGTAAGATTTGCGTGCGAATGTTCAAAAAATGTATGTGCATTCGTATGTGATTACGTGATTCCGTGTGCGAAAGTAATTCGAACGATTCCAAAATACGGTCCCTGTCCTTTTACGGCTCTATGTACGACGGAGTATTTGATGTACTTATGTACTCCTTTAGTTGTATTTTTGTAAAATTGTATTGTATATATATGAGATAAGTAGTTAGTTGCAGTTGATTAATATCTTTATTAAACAAAATCTTTTAATTTCTAAGGAAATAATCGGAATTCCTTGAGAAATTCTATATTTCCGGACAAATAGCTTTGGCTCTTTCAATAATGAATCACTGCACTAGAGCTGTTACTGAGAATTTAGTCTGGATCACATAGCACATAGTTACACATATCTACGTAGTATTCAGGACGTGAATTTGATATGAGACAACGTTACTATTTAAGTCTTACTTCCACATTATCTATAGTTTCGTAAAGGTAACTAAAAATATTGTATATATGTTAATGTTATTCTGAAATTTTCTTCTTCAGAACTATAAAGAGATTAAAAATAAGCAAACATACATTTCACAGTTACAGTCTACAAGTTTGTACCTACCTATAATATTCAATTGGCTTATTATAATATTTAAAAAGCAAAAGAGAAATCCGTTTTTTTAATTCTATTTTTATTTCAGTGTATGCCCAGGATTTTTAAATAGTGACCGAATCAGTTTCATCGGCATTAATTAAATAAATAACCAATTTATCTATACATAATGTAGAGTTAAGCCACAGTAAATATTTTAATAATAAAAATTTATATATAATAATAATAATAATAATAATTCCTCGAGGCCTGCATGGGGCAATGGAGTACGACTCTTAGTCTATCTGGTGAGCAATTGTCGGATGCGGAGGACCGGATTGAGATAAGAAGGGGGATATTCCAGGGCGACTGTCTGAGCCCACTCTGGTTCTGCCTGTCCCTGAATCCGCTTAGCGTCATGCTGGATAAAACAGGGACGGGCTTTCAGTTTCGGAGAGGGAGTATGAAGCTGACGCACCTTCTCTACATGGATGATCTCAAGCTCTATGCCCCCAGCGCCGCAAGGCTGGAGGAGTTGCTGACAGTCACAAAGCGGTTTAGCGACTCCATCTGCATGGGGCTGGGCACGGACAAGTGTGCATTACTCCATGTGGAGAGGGGTCGTATAGTACGTTCCTCAGAGATTGCTGTAGAGGGCGGCATCCGTGCACTCTCCGAGACTGAAACATACCGTTATCTGGGTATGGCACAAAACATGGGTGTGGAGGAGAAGCAGGTGAAGGACGCCGTGCGGGAGGCTTTCTTTGGCCGCCTTACTAAAGTGCTCAAAAGCCATTTATCGGGTGGCAACAAGGTCAAGGCCTTTAACGGCTGGGTGATGCCTGTCCTTCTTTACACCTTTGCTGTACTCAGATGGTCTCAGACTGAATTAGACGCCTTGGATCGAAAAGTCCGAACCACTCTGACACTCCACCGAATGCACCACCCGAGATCGTCAGTGATGAGGTTGTACTTGCCACGTAAGAGTGGTGGGCGTGGTTTTCTTAGCGCCACCGCCTTACACAATCGTGAAGTGTGCAACCTCCGTAGCTACTTCCTGACGAAATCTGAGAGTGAGCTGCATAAAGCTGTCATAGAGTGTGACAATGGACGGACCCCCTTATCTCTAGCCACTGAGGACTGGCAAGCTCCGCAAATACTAAGCACCCAGGACCGCGAGGCGGTATGGAAAGAGAAAGAGCTGCACGGGAGGTTTTATACGGCTCTCAGAGAGGCCCATATAGACCTTAATGCCTCCGTGCATTGGCTGCGATTTGGTGACCTCTTTGGGGAAACCGAGGGGTTTGTCTGTGCAATACAGGACCAGATCATCAGGACGAACAACCATCGTAGGTTTATTCTAAAGGACGGCACAGTGGATATTTGTCGGTCGTGCCGTCTTCCAGGCGAGACTATCCGCCATATTACCTCTGGTTGTTCGACTCTTGCTAACACTGAGTACCTGCACAGACATAACCAAGCAGCCAAAATACTCCACCAAGAGCTCGCTCTAAAGTACGGTCTCGTGACTTCTAGGGTGCCATATTACAAGTATGTGCCGGAGCCAGTTCTCGAAAACGATCGCATCCGGCTTTACTGGGACCGGTCCATTATCACTGACAGGACTCTACCCTCTAATAAACCTGACATAGTGATGATGGACCGGGAGCAATCAAAGGTGTTTTTAGTGGATATCACCATTCCGCATGACGGAAACCTCGTCAAAGCTGAACGAGATAAACTCGCCAAGTATCTCGAACTGGCAGATGAGGTAACCGAAATGTGGAGGGTGGAATCCACTGAAATCATCCCGATTGTAATATCGACGAACGGGTTAGTTCCAACCAGTCTGCAACGTCACCTGCGGCGGTTGGATGTCCGTGCTGGACCGGTTACGGCGGCAATTCAGAAGGCGGTCTTACTTGACAATGTCCGTATTGTCCGTCGGTTTCTCAATCTACCGACCTAATAACCCTCAGCGTTTGTTTTGGCCGCGCTGAGGAGTCATCCTACGCCGTCTTTTCCCTCCTGAAAAGACGGTCAGTAGTGAGCTGCAAAAATAATAATAATAATAATAATAATAATAATAATAATAATAATAATAACATTTATTTCAGGCCACAAGATCCCATAGGACCCATAAAAACCCCATATTACATCTTCCATTACAATTTACATTTATATTACATAAAGTTAAGTTACAACAAAAATAATCAATATATACCTACTGTGCTTAAGCATTGAAAACATAAAAAATACTATCAATGGTGGGCTTATACCTAGCCTAACTTTATATTTATTAGTTTTGAAACTAAACTTTCTTTTTTACTGTTTCACAAACTGTCATCGCACATGTCAACGCCTGACGTGAAACGTGTGATAACCACTGAACAGATTCTAAAGAAACTGAGTAAGTATATTGATTATGTGCTGACTTAAAAGTTATTATATTTTTGTCCCAGAACAACAGAGTTCCCGAGGGAATTCCGAAATACACGCTGGTGGTAGGTACCGTAGGAAACGGCAATGATGCAAAGCAAATATTATGATGGATAGTATTTTAATATACATTATTAATAAAAGATTCATGTTTGTTAAAAAGGCCATTAGTTTGTTTACACTTATCCGGAAATATTCCACCTTAATATGCATTATGTTGTTAAAGAATGTGGCGCGTGTCTATGATTTGTTATGCAAAGCAGAGACAATAACATAAAGTTGTCGGCGTAATGACGGCGCGCCGTGCCGTGCCGACCGATAGACGGGCGAAATACACAAATTACGGGCACAGTGTATATAGGGCTGTCACTTTATCCTTAAAGGTTAAGGACACGAGATACAGAGAAATTAGATACCATTATACACATAATAAACTTATTCAGTCATATACTATTATAATATAGAGAAAAAGTTTTGGAGATGCATGAGAGAGGCATTCGTCCAGTAGTGGACGTCTATTGACAGATATAATAATAATAATACAGCTTGAGACATTATCACATAACGCCACATCCCAAACTAAGCGGAGCTTCTACTACTGACTGGTACTAAACAACTGATGTCATTCAGTCTTATATCAATGTTCATCACATACCTAAGTGTTTATCATAATGTGATGAGTGACTTTAATTTGACACGACACCAAAATTATTATGATGCACGTCGCACGTATACAACATAATTGTGAATCCGTTTTCACACCACTTCAAAGACGTCGCCCACCGAATAGATCCGACAAATCGGAAGCATAGGTGCTGGAAAATCGTCAGCGGACCAAACCCAAGGTGCCGAACGGATCACATTCGGCAATTGACAAACAGACACTTTCTTTAAAAAAAAAAACAATAAAACTAATGCATTGATGTTACCTATATTTGAAGAAATACATAAATATCTCGAGCAACATCATTATATTGTAGTGATTGTTGGAAGTAAGTGTGATCTTCGAAAATTTTCCGTCCAATATTCCACATTCCAAAAACTAAAAACATCACCAATTATTAGGGCTGACAAAAGTTGTAATTAGTCTGGGATTCCAATGAATTTCTTATAAAAATGCGCAATAGTTTCAGTCGCATATAACTTACTATGTACCTACTACGTCTTTCGCCTCGAAAGTAATTATGCTCCGCCTCCTTTAATAATTATAAAATCACTGCTCCGCTCACGCAATCATCGATTATTTTTGTGCTATATGCGGTCAGCCCTAACACACACGACTAGTATCAAAGAGTATATAATAAAATAATATTGCAAATACAGCGATGACAGCAGGCGCTAATTATGGTAATTCGAAAACTCCCCATGTCGTAATAGTCCTATATGGTGTCTCATCCTTTAATAACGTGTTATTAATTTAATATGTATTTGTTTATGAGTTTCATGACATTGAATTAATGTCATGTTATGTACTTAAACATTATATCGGCTGATACGATGGTGGATGTAAATATGTGTTAAGATAGATAAATAAATAAAGATACAATATTATAATATTTTACTTATTCATTAATTAGGTAAACGAAGTTTAAATTATTCCATATGTAAAAATTAATATGTATTTTACATATTATGTAATTTAAATTATTGTTTTAGTGTACCTTGCTTTGTCTGCTAGGGTTCTTTATTAATTAAAATAGGCACTTGACTTTAATTCGACATTACTTTATTAGGTGCTCCATTCTCTGACCACGCCATCCAATAAACAATTCTTAATCTATATTTTTTTATACGTAACCATAGACTACAACATACTAATTCTACCTAGGCCCCATTATAAATTGTGAGTATTTAGCTAAAATAATGCTTATGATTTTAGTTTCAACTACACAAATTTAGGTATTTTTTTCAGAAGAAAATAATCGCAAATAAATTAATGCCATGCAGTGTCGAATAATATTACTAAAACATGATCTTTAAACATGACCTGATTTCGTAGTTCCTGTGGGAATTCTGGGATAAAAATCACTCTATGTTCTTCTCTGTAAGTACCCCTGACAATGTGTGTGCAAACTTTCGTGATGATCGGTAGAGTCGTTAAGGCGTGAAAGCGTAACAGACAGACAGACAGGATATAGATTTTGTATAAATGGGGGAAAATATAATGATATAATAATAGTCGTGTATTTCCCATTGTCAAAACCGTAAAGTAAATTATAATATTTATTGAAGTTATTAAAATATCTATGACGAAATATTGGTTTTCCTTCCTATGCCATGATAATATGGAATATGTTATATTATGAATAATGGGTTGCTATACCTACTATTAATAAGTTAAGGCCATGGCAATCTTTGTAAAATTAAATGAGTCAATATTTGTTGGTTGTAGACTCATTTTCAGAAACATAAATCTGGAACTCCGCGCTGGAAATTGACCTAAAAGTGTACCCAGGTATAGTATAATAGTATAATCCATTCACAACATACAGATCTACTTGATCCCACAATAAGCTATAAGCTTGTGTCGTGGAAACCAAGCAAATGCTGTATTATATACTACATATTATTACTTATATATTACACCATACCTATACATATATGTATATACATGCCCGGACTGGAAAATGGAACCCTGTGTACATCACATAAAGTCCACCCCCACCGGGAATCGAACGCGGTACCTCACGAACCTTAGCGGGTATAAGCTTGGTAAGTACCTACTCAAACGAGTTTAGTAAAATGAAATCAAATTCAAAGAGTTCGAATATTAATTATATAATACTATTTGTTTTTAACTTTCGCGAACTGCAGCGAACTGCGAATTTAATGCCTCTTATAATAACGTATCATTTATTTATTGATTTACTAGGTTCACCCGCGGTATTATCGGAGTTCCCGCGGAAATTCCAGGATAAAAATTACCCTATGTTCTTCTCTGTACCCCTCACAACGTGCATTTTATCCAAGTCCGTTCAGCCGTTTTTGCGTGATTGAGTAACAAACATCCAAACATCTAAACATCCAAAGAGCCAAACATCCAAACATCCACACTTTCACATTTATAATATTAGTAGGATTTATCTTTTGACTTTTTGGGTCAAAATGAAAAACAATATCACTCGACACCACGCCGCGCCATGTAATGCAGGATTCAGAAGGTAACTTTTAATAAACGAGTGAGATGTTGATTTAGGGATATAATATTCATAGTAAAAATTAATTTAACACGGTATTAAAATTTGTATATACTCGTATATGGCCGGGTTGGCGCAGTAGGTCCAAAGTCTACTCGCTAATTAAGAGGTTCCGCGTTCGATTCCCGGTGGGGTAGACATTGTGATGAACACAGGGTTCCTGTTTCCAGTCTGAGCGTGTTTATATCTATGTAATAATATGTAGTAGGCAGGTAGGTATATACCACATTTGCTTGGGTTGCACGACACAAGCTTAGTGTGGGATCAAGTAGATCTGTGTGATAATAATATAATTATTGTATAACAATATAATATGATTGTAATACGTATATTATGCTGTTCCCCATGATTTCACCCGCGTTTCATTCGGCAAAAATTCGCGGTCATTCACGAAAACCGCAGACACCACATTATTATGAAAATAGGAAAGACTGTAATACTGTAATAATAATTATATTGTATGAAACATCCGCATCATCATGGGCCTACAGCATGGAAATTACAGAATCTTACCAAAACGGTGCACTAAACTGATCAATTAATAATTATAATAATTTTCCAACGACGCAAATGATCGCGTGTACAACAACTTTACATAGAGCAGTGACGCGTTTTATTTTATTTGTTATTGTTGCGCTCCTGTCCTTTTGAGACCGCTATAGGTTAAAGGATTAAGTACAATCGAATTTGGACTCGTTTAACTAATAAAAGTTTTTGTGCTCGTCGATCGATGACTTTGCAATATACCATTTTAATTTAGATAGGCAGCAGCTGTAGACCACGCTGACTTACCGGCAGCTAGTGATGGACTTGATGGTGATGGCGATTTAGGCTTTAGGCCTTTTTTGTAACTTATTACAGATATTTTCGATAACACCTTTTAAAATTTTTAACAAGAAATCATAAAATTAAAATTCAAAATTACTCAAAATTAACCATTTATACCTATACCTAAATGGTGAACTTTTCTTCATATACCTATTACCTACCTATTAGTTATTTTTCCTCAATTTAACGGTCAGAAAAAAAAATCTCATAGTTGACGGAAAACTTAATTAGTTAAGACTTTTATGGGATCGGACAGGAATTTTGGGTTTGAATGAATGTTTGGGTTGAGAAGTGCTTTAAATAGCAACCTTACTCAACTATTATATTTTAGCAACCAAGACGATGCCTGACAAGCATAAGTCTAAATCTGCCACTTTCACCAACCGCGTGATTTACGGGGTTCCATGGGGAACTCATAACTCTTTGGTAACGGGCATAAAAATTCTATGACTTTATCCAATGCTCCATTGCAAAGGTGTAATTGAACAAAACGACTTTTTCTTTTTATGGGTGATATTGTAATAAAATTTCTGGTAATAACTGATATACCTACTTACATAGCATAGGATGGTATTATAATTTAAACTAGAATATGGGTAGAGTAAAAACATTGAAAAAGTGAGATTTTCTTTTTCAATCGCTTCTAGCTGTGCCTTGGTGTAACCGCTTGCGTCTCGGTCACAGAAATCCATCAGGGCCTGAGATTATCAAAACAAATTGCATGTATTACCTATGCTTTCTCTGTTTCTGACTTTTTTGTGCGTCCTGTGAGAGATCTAGGTTACCTAAGTTGGTCTGTGGTCTAACCTAATGCATTTAAGTAAGTTTAATAATGAAATATTGTCATTGATGATCACTCGCCAAACTAGCTTAAAGTATTTGGTTTCTTTTTTTTCCTTATTCATCACCAAATTATTATTTTCCTAAATCATTCAGTTTGACAATTTGACTTAGCCCCATAATTAGTGTGTTTCGTGATTCGTCCGATGGTCATATCATAACATACAATTAGGTAACTTTACAAACAGTCTCTACAAATACCTATATACAATCTGGTTCAGAGATATGAACAAACAAATTAATTTATTTGATACTTATTTATCTTCTTTACTTTACAGAATTGAGTCATATCCTTAATCTACCTTAATAACATGTATTATGAGAATATTAACGTATCTCGAGTTTACAAAACCACAAAAACTCTACATGCAACTTGTAAGGAGTACTCTGAGGATCTGTCTGTGCATAAAAAATAGTCGATCGTTTGCGACGTGGAGCAAAGGCAAAATGAACATAATTTTGCATTTATTTTAACACTGTTAATTTTCCCGTGTTTTCACCCGTGGTAATTACAGTACAAATTACAGTTAACAAATTGTTAGAACAAATGAGTCGGTACACATGTGAAAAGATTGAATACATAATTTATTTATAGTATTTTCGATAGTTTTCGTCTGCCGACTTTCCTTTTTGATATTATATCTAAGATTTGCATGATGTTGTGGGACGTAAATAATATGCAAGCTAGATACTTAATGGATGTAGGTGTCACAAATCTATGTTAACAGACAGACACAAATTGAATTGAAATCGAAAACGGCAAGTACGCGGTGCTTACAAATATTGTGTGATAATTTATAGACAGGAGATAAATGCAACGTTTTAAACTTTGATTTTTACGGCCGCACTCAGTCGTTTTAGTGATTACTTAATTTTAAGTACAGATTTTAAAACAAAACTCAGAGACGATCATTTAAATTTATGTTAACTGGCATTTGACTAGTTATGTAAAAATTTAGTTAAATGCCAATTAACATTAATTTAATGAACGTCTCTGAGTGCGGCAATTTTATTTTAAAAATCTTTTCTCAAAATTGTGCGGTATGAGTGAGTAGAGTTAGTAGGTGTCTTTTGCCACTCAATAATTTTAAATTATTTTGCCCCGCATGGTTTCTTACACTTATAAGTAGGTATTGATAAGAGGTAATGTTTGTAAGTTTGGCTAAGGGGATAATCTCTAGAACTACTGTAGCTATACAGTGTCTCAGAACAAAGGGTCCCTGCGAGAATATCGTTTAGCGGGCGAAACCGCGGGGCAATAACTGGCGCAGTTGAAATATAAAATTTCCAAACTTTAGCACCACGGACTTTTTCTACCTGTCCTCGCTAATATAACCCGAAGACTTTTTATGAATCGGTACTAATCATTCATAATCAAAAAAGCGGATTTATATTTAATGTTATTCGTAACAAAATGTTTAGTATTAGGTAGGTAGGTATGTTTTTTGTCGTTCCCTCACGTCCGTTTCTAATTGTTCCATTCAGTCGGATTTACAAAATGAAAAGTGTTTATTAATCCTATACCTTGTGTCAGTCGATGCCCGCGCCGCGGCGTTATCCAACACAAAACGTTTGCCTGCTTTATTTTTTTCTTTTTCAATAAGAATCCGTGTGAATAATAAAGCACTTTATGTCATATCATAAGTTGTTCGGGCCATCGCCTTGATTTATACGTCTGGTCGTATTAAAATACCTGGCGTTTGACGCGTTTTACCTTTTTATGTTACAATTTTTTTTTCTGTGTGCGGTTGGTACGATGGTATAATGCGGGCTCCCTATGCCCGGCGCCGTGGTATTCCGATCAAAGCGATTGGGAACGATTAAGCGCAGTAGATGTAAAGATGGATAACAATACCGCCTAGGCGCCTCCCAGTCGCGTTTCTCGCCTCAGATGACGACCGTACAATGCACCTACGCTGATTGAAACGATTATAACAATTCATGTCATCATGGCATTCGGATTGGATACCCCCATGATATAAGAGATCTGACTGTTCAGAAATCCACTAGACGTACAATAATTTTGATTTTGTTATAATATTATGTACTAGCTGTGCCCCGCGGTTTCACCCGAAAGGTTTTTATACAACAACTTTTTTTCCCAACATCCGATTTTAATGAAACAAAGCCTATATGTAACTCCAGGCTAATCTTAATCTACCTGTGAAAACCGCATGACAATCGGTTCAGTAGATGCAAAGATTATCGCGAACAGACAGACAGACAGAAAAGAATTTTAAAAACTTTTTTTTGGGCTTAGCTACTCTTATTTTATCACCCTTCTCAATTTTAGGTAAAAATATTCAATGTACAGAATCGCGGATTCTACTTTTTTATTATAGTACAGACTTCTATATGGATCTTTTATGTGTGTGCAAAATAAATTATTCAGGATCTCATTGGTGAATCTCTATCTTTAAGTACTCAATGAATTGGAATCTACTTAAGATTACAGTTATAATTTACAAATAGGTATGTTTAATATAAGGAAACTATCCTACTCATTTTAAAAATGTGAAAGTTTCTAAAAAAGTTTTTTTAATGTTTGTCATTAAATCATTAAATCATTGTATCACTGTACGTAACATATTATTTATGTCGGAATTTCCGAGAGAATCCCAAATTTCACGTGGGCGAAACCGTAGGAAACACTTATATTTTATTTTCATACTGACAAGTAGTATATAGGATACCAACATAAACATAACATTAAATTGTTATTAGGCTCAATATACTTACATCGAATTGATTTTTTACTCATCTCGATTTTGATGGATTTCAAATCCGAATTTCCGCATTAGATTGCCTTAAAATATTCAATTGGGCTAGATGACGAAATTTTAGTTTTCAGTCCGACGAAATTTTAGTAGTAAAAAATATTGAACACGTATTTTTCATTTTTTTACGTAATACAAAAAATAACAGCGATATCTACATATTGGTCGAAAGGCGTGACTTCACGCTTTGGTAAATTTTATACTTAGTTATGACGTCATCACGAATCCCCATTTCTAAACTTTATATTTTGAGTTTAGGGATTTTTTTTAAGCATTTTTTCTAACTAAGCGAAATTTACATGTCTCTAACTTTTTTTATTATTTAAGTAACGGAAAGAAATTTAATTAAATTTAAATTTTATTTTAAATATAGTTTTTATTTGAAGTTTTCCATAAGTTTTATTATATTATTAGTACCTACATACAACAAAAATTTACTAACGGACTAAATAGTAGAATTTTGATTTTTCATATCCAAACACAAACCTTGCCTATTAGTGTTTCATTGTTCATAGCCACTATTTATACTTATTACAGTTTGGACGTTCAGAAAATAAAATATATAGGTACGAGCAGTTGAAAAAAATACTGTCGTAACTTGTAAATGAGATTATAGCGACAACTAAACAGTCCACCGCCTTCGTATAGCTATCGAGATGTAAGAAATAAACGGTGCTTCTAAGAATTGGTGCGGTGTTCTTTAACAAAATTAAATACTGTAGAAGTGGAGGCGCCTTCAATGGCTTGGAAAATGAAATAGTTCAAGTGATACAGGATGATTCTTAACACTCCTTTAATGCACAATGAAAACATAAAATAATTTTATTGTATTATAATTTACTAGGTAGTAATTAATTATATAATTAAGATTATAAGCCCCCCTATAGTTGGTCGATATAGTTTTTTTTTAGTTATTAATTAGTTGATTAATAGATACGCAAAAATTGTATAACTAGGTACCTAGTTGATGCGCTAGTAATTCTACTCCGGGGTTTCACCCGCGTGAATATTGAAATTCTCGCAGGAACTCTGATAAAATAGCCTAAGTTACTCCTTATAACATCAGATATTTGCCAGTGTAAGTCTTGTCAAAATCAGTTCAACTGTCTCGGAGATTAGCCAGACTAAATATACAGACAGAGAGACAAAAATTTTAAGAATTAGTTTTAAACCGACTTCCAAAAAAAGGAGGAGGTTCTCAATTCGTCTTTATTTTTTTGTTTGTAAGATAGGTACAAACAAAAAACGCGCTACGCGATTTTACGCGATTACTCGAAGACGGCTGGACCGATTTTGAAAATTCTTTTTTTGTTTGGTATACCCTACTTTCAAGTTGGTTCCATTGTAAAGAAGTCCGGATCTGATGATGGTATCATGGAGAAATCGAGGATAATCTTCAAATATTACAGGCACACCTATATTTGGGTAGATAAATTGTCACTTTATAAATTATAAACCATTCCACTTAAAGCCGAAAAAAAATATTAAAAAATTATTTATTTTTTGTGAAAATTTTAAATAAGTAAGGTACGTGTTTTCACATGAATTCAGTAAAAAGCTGTTATTTTGACATTACAAACAGACACTTCAATTTTATTTATATGTAGATACAGATGTGTAAAGTTTATAGCTATTTTTAAGTAAAACTAATCTCGAATTTTTTTTATTCTTTTTTTCCTGAATGATATACCCAGGGAGGTACATCATTAAAATGCAATCTAGCCAATCTAGTAATGACTAATAACTTATTATTATTATTATTATTTTTTTAGGACTTGTTTGTACAGCAGTAGTTTGTTGTGTACCTACTGATAAAGCCGGGTGTCTCCCGAGCAGCCAATGCATCTTCCTGTAGCGAAGTTCTAGTTCATCGCGTTTCTTATTGACGTGAGCTCTCCAGTGGAGCTTGGTGTCAAGTGTCATGCCCAAATATTTGGCTGTATTTTCATACGATATCACATTGATGTGTGTGCAACAGGTGATATGAGGTTTTTTTATTAGTAAAATCTATGTGAGTTGACTTCGACTTATTTAGTTTTATGCGCCATTTCGAGGTTCAGTTGTAGACAACGTTAACGGCAGATTGTACCTTTTCCACTGCTTCTTCGTGAGTGACCCCTGCAGCCAGCCACTAATCTCGAATGAAAAAAATCCAATAAACCAGCGCCTTGTAGTCTCAGGAACTGCAAAGTAACATTAATGTTATGTTACACCTTAGAAATACCAACCGATAATATATTACATAGCGCAGCTAGCCTAATTAAATAAATCTAATGCACTTGTTTTAAATCTAATCAAAGTAAAGGTGAAAACACCCTGTATATACCTACAGTAGAAACCATGGATGATGTAGACGGCATGACGGGGTAGGGTCGCTTCGCACTCCCCTATGGTGGTAACATTTTTTTTCCCTCACGGTAACAAAACGAAGACGTTGAATGAGAACTCCATGAATGAAATTCCAACACAACAATGTTAAGCGCCCCTGGCACACACAAAAAATAAAATAAAAGAACTATAGATTTTATAAACGACTTCCTTTTTTCTTGTATCAAACCGTAAATTCCTCTTTTGCGTCGAGGAATTTGAGCGTACCTATTTGAACTTGACAAACATTTTTTTTGTGCCCGATATTAAGAAAAATGAGCGATATTTACAACTTCCACCGAAAATTTTATGACGAATCCTAATGATTTATGGTGAAATACGAATGTGCGAGTGAGTGTGATTGTAGGTATGTACATCGGTTTCAGTTGGAAAAACGTTTATTGTCTTACCGCCGCACTCAGAGTCAACTTTAATGATTACTTAGTTAAGTATAGATTTTTAAAACAAAACTGCTGCAATCAGAGACGTTCAGTAAATTAATATTAATTGGCATTTAATGAGATGTAACGTAATTAGTTAAATGCCAATTAACATTAATTTATTAAACTTGTCTGATTGCGGCAGTTTTGTTTTAAAAATCTATACTTAACTAAGTAATCATTAAAGTTGACTGAGTGCGGCCGTTAAGGGACTTACTTCATCACACTAGCGCCGTTACAAAATAAAATGCCATCTTAAATAAATCATTAGAGAGAAATGTAAATTAGGGTTAGTTAACCTATTTTATTTTATACTAGCCCCCCGCGGTCTCATGCCCTAAATTTCGTTTAAAAATTTTCAAGATTTACAATTTTTAACGTGTAAAAAATGTGGCATTCTAATGTTAAAGTATAGGTACTCATTGGTTGTCTATTTCAAGAATTCGATTTCAGTAAGTAAGTACTAGCACACTGTCGGGGTATGAAAATTAAAATTTCAATGAAATTCCATATAGTTTGTCAGTAAGATTACTAAAAAAAAATAATGCAAACGTATACTTTGCTTTTTAACCGACTTCCAAAAAGGAGGAGGTTATGCATTCGATTGTATGTTTTTTTTTTAACTTACGATTAATGAAAAATTACTTAGCTAGAGCGCACTAAAGTTTAGGAGTGTGGTTTAACGTGACGTTATAACTACGTGTTCCTAAACTGTAAAAAGACGTGACATCACGCGACATTTCGACTCAATGTATAGGTACATCGCCGTTATTTTTTGATTACGTTAAAAAAAAGCGCGTCGAATATTTTTTTAATCTAGTTTAATCTACACGACGACGCAACGTAATAAAATTGAAAATTTTGTCAACTACCCTCTTTAGTATTTTAAAAAATTAAATTGGGAAAACAGACTTTGTATCTCTCCAAAGATTTGTATTTTTGAATTAAGAAGACCTATTATTATTTTTATTGTAAAGGTGAATGGTTTTGACGATATTTCGTTAAAAGTGTAATCGAAACTGGTGTGAGCCCACGTAGCGCCTACGTTTCGCAGAAGGCTCTGGGTGTTTGTTGTACTCCGGATGCGCGGCACAAAACGTTTCTATGGGCATTGTGAGAAGCACGAACGGGCGGAAGCGTGTGTTGTGTAGCCAGCCAGCCATCTGCGCCGGCGCCTCACGACGTACTCTCGACTCGCATCAGCGTCGCTGCTTGGCGCCACCCGCGCCGTTCTAGGTGAGAAAATCTCTCCAGATTTAAAATTAAGAACAAAGATTAAGTTAACGCGCCGCCGAATTATCGTTTCACCTAAAACAATCTGTCTCTGTGAAGATTAAAAATAAAAATTAATTCACAATTAGAAACAAAAGCCAAAAAAATTACCTACTTAGGTCTAGGTATCTTAGTATTGTACTCCAGAAAGTAAAGCTTTCGTTGTTTTCTACTTTTTTAATGTTAGTACCTGTTGCAGGTTTTTTTTACGTTATTACTGTTCTGCTGTGTACCTAATTCTAAACATAGAGATTACAAAACTTTTGTCTACGTGTCAATTTTTTTCACTCAAGTTACGGGACGCGCGTGTTTAAAGTACCTACTCGGTAGCTATAAAGGCTAGTGTTTAGCACCTCTTTGGACGTAGTAGTCCAGTAGTAGTTGATCTGTGACGCCGAGTACCGTGAGTCATCGCGTCCATTGAGCGGCGGTCCATTGAGGCTCGCTCGCATTGCGCTCATTACCACGCCGGCCGGCCCTGCGCACACGCACTTGCCGCTCTGCTCGCGGACCGACGCACCAACGCACTTCCTACGACACGTTCGCTCCCATCGCTTGTTGCATTGTAAGTTTCACCCACGACTTCCTCTCTATAAAAGAAGCCTTCAAATTTAAAAAATCGAACGCTCCGTTCTTATTTACCGTCTTTATTTTATTCTTATTTACACATTGGTTAATTTTGTTTCAGATGGAGACTTTAACGAAATTCAGCTTTTGGATCGCGGCCGCCGCACTTGTGACCGCTTTTGGCTCCTGTACGGTAGTCGAAAACAGTGACGATTCTATAATGAACCTAGTGAATATGGACCGAGTGAATAAATTAATTGCGCAAAGACAATCCGAACGAGCAGTGGCTGTATCTTCCGTTCACATGCACGTAAATGAGCCCGTCGACGACATTTCGAATCCGGTGATGACAAACGAACCCAATCAAGAAGAAAGCAGTAGTCTGCCGCAAAACATACTACGTAACGTCCTCAGATCATCGAGCGAAGCTTTGTTTATCACTAGAAGGGAGTACTTAAAGAAGGACTGGTGTAGAGGGAAAGTGTTAACTCATCGTATCAAGGAGCCAGGGTGTGAGGAGCGCACAGTGATCAACAAGTTCTGTTACGGGCAGTGCAACTCTTACTACATCCCTGACGAACCGCACCCGAGGCATCAGCTACCAGGCGCCAACCCGGACCAGCCGTTCTCGTCTTGCACGCAGTGTAAACCCAAACGGGTATCAAAAAAATTGGTGCGGCTTAGCTGCCCGGGACAGACTCCGCCGTACAAGATCGTGGTTTTTGAAAAAGTTAAACGGTGCAAGTGCTTACCGATTTCGTGAAACGTTGTTTTAGTGTTGTGGTGTGGAAAACAGTGACGGTTCAGCCGTTCCACGAAGCGGCGACGCTCGCGATGGTAGAGTGTGCTGATTGCTGACGCTATCACGAAGCGAGCACCACTTGTTGATGAGGTATAACGTAGATATTGTGGTGACAAAACAAACGATGTGCTACGAATTTTAATGCGACGACTCGTTAGCCTCTACACCGATATTGCTTTTAATCTATACTTACATATTGCAGCGAATTGATTGAACTAATTCTAACGTGCTTATTCGTCAATCGTGACGTAATTTAATGCATGCATTAGCTGTGATACCCAAGGCTATGTATGATAGAATCACTAAATATTATTAGCAAAACCAATAAAGTGGATGAAATTTAAAAAAAAAAGCTGTAATTGTCGGTATAGCGAAGCATATTATAGTGTCAGAAAAACGATGACCTTGTGACACGGTCGTGGAAAAATCTGTACCTGGTGACTAAGTGGAAATCAAATGTTTTCATAATTGCCTACCTAGTAATTACAATTAACGTTTTGATTTCCTCGCCACGTCCAGGAGCTTTGATGTGTGATATTAGTAATAGTTTGTCACTAGTTTCTGTAATAGAGTATCAGGTACCCATGATATTCGTTTATTTGTAAAAAGATGCAAAATAAATAGAATAAACAGGATCTTATGGTAAATAGGTAAGCTATTTAATGAAAATATAGCATAATAGAAAAACAAAATACGCTTATTTATTATAATCTTTCAGTTTTAATATAATTTATGTATGTAAGACACATAGGTACCTAGGCTATGGATTGTTTCAGTAATTCTTTAAACTGTACTGTAAAAACTATGTAATTCAACCGCATTTTACTTTAGCGATAAATTTTTGGTTCTTAGAATTTCATGTAAGTTATAAATACAATTGTGTATAAAAGAAGAAAAATTGTAAATATCATGTAAATTGCAGCTTTTCGTTCAAATTTTGAAGATGTAATTACCAAGGTAGTGTAATATTTCATGCGTATTTATATTTTTTATATATATACCTCATTGTTGCGTAAAGTTATTAGTTGTCAAATTTGTAACGGTTTAAACGAGTAAAGCTCTTGCCATTTTAGTGCAAATTTTACAACTCTTGAACGAGATCGGTATATTTTCAGTTTCTGATGAGAGTGTATTTGGAAACTTGTTTGTAATTACTATACAATCTTTACGGATTGTTACATGGAGTTGATCGATTGTTATATTGATTTTTTTTGAATAAAAATCAATATTTATTCCACGAGATTACTTTATCGTCATAATGTTTATTAAAATTATTACTTATTATTTTATTTCAACCTTATGTAAATACTTACAGAAAATATATTCATAATATTTAATAAATATAAGCACGGTTGTTTCGTTTATATATATTTTGTTTTATTGGATTTTTTATGTTTCTAGATTCACTAACTTATTTTGTGTTGAAATCAGGTATCAAAAGAATAGATTTATCTATTTATTTAAAGGCCCGGTAAGACAGACAATCACTCATTTACAATCATCTATTAATCTTTTAGAACTAGCTGTCCCGCGAGGTTTCACCTGTGGTAATTTCGGAGTTCCTGTGGAAATTCTAAAATCTGTTTAGTAGTGTTGAGTTTATTGCGAACAGACAGACAGACGCGACGGAGGATTTTGTTTTATAATAATACTATAGCTGAACCCCGCGGTTTCACATGCGTGAGTTGCGGAATTCCCGCGGGAACTCCAAAGTAGCCTAATGTATTCCTTATAAATAACATCAGCTATTAGCAGTGAAAGTCCCGTCAATATAAGTCCAACCGGTTCGGAGATTCACCCGCGTGAGTTTCGGAATTCCCGCAGGAACTCTAAACTTCTTTTATATGAACCTTCTCCGAACAATAACGAACACAAAAAAAAAACAATTATCCAATTTGGTGCAGTCGTTCGGAAGTTATGAGCTTAGCAACACATTTGGCGATTCATTTTTATGTAGATGTAGTAAGTCTTGTTTTGATTGGTTTGATCGGACATCGGTTGAAAATTGGTACATTTCATTTTTATAAAAATAACTAGCTGTTTCCCGCATTTTACCCGCGGTAAGTTAGGAGTTCCGGGGATTCCGGGATTAAAAGTACCCAATGTCCGTCCATGTACCCACCCTTGACAACGTGTAAGCAAAATTTCATGATGATCGGTGGAGCCGTTAAGGCGTGAAAGCGTAACAAACAAACAAACTCACTTTTGCATTTATATTAGGTAGTAAAGGCCACACTCAGAGTCGAATTAATGATTACCTACTTAATTTCTAAGAAAAACTTTAAAAAAAAAATTGCCGCAATCACAGACGTTCATTAAATTGATATTAATTGGAATTTTAGTTAAATCTCAATTAACCTTAATTTAATGAACATCTCTGATTGCGGCAATTTTGTTTTAAAAATGTTTAAAAATTAAGTAATCATTAAAACGACTCTGAGTGCGGCCGTAAGAATTTCAGATCAATACCTATCCCTAATTACGTAAGAACGTAGTTAAATCGAAGATTTATCACTTCAACTGCTCTTTTGCGGCTGTAGGTTGGTAGGTGTAGTTAATGCTACGTATGTAGAGTAGTGCGGATTTATGCACCGCGCTGAAAACGTCTGTTATAATATCGACACTTCCTATTTCTGAATCGCTGACTTCAAATACATCGAACTCTGCATTTATGAGTAGCCGCATATTACATAATAATATGTATGTAACGAGGCGGCGCTTTATGTCAATCGTTATATTATTATTACTTCTTTCATTTAACTTTTTACTTTTAATATTTCAGTATTAGGTATGCTTTGAAAAGCTTTTATTCAAGTTGCAATGTATGTATGTAACTACATGGTGAAATTTTCGTGTTGAAATCTACTATGGACGCATTTTAGAGACCGTCGTTACTAACATCAATACGAAAATTTCACCGTGTAACTATGTTTGTACGGGTGGAATCTTGCAATTCAATTTTGAAGCAGATATCTTTAACCAATTGAGCTGAAATTTTGTATACACATTTAGTTTGAATAACAATGCATGGTTTATTCTTTTTAGCGTATTTGAATAAAAGCTTGTTTTATAAAAAAGTTGTTTTAAAAAGTTTTTTCTATTATTGAGACCTATTTCATAGTTAAGCTTATATAATTACTTACAGGTTCTTAAAATCAAACACAATTTACACTGATAACCACATTTAATGACACCAAAACATCAATATCCATTATCCATAACTAAGAAATAACCATTACAACCCCAAAATTCATTAAAATACCTCATACTACAAGCTTTGCTTGATCTTACCGATTAAAGTTTTCATCGTATTCAATGATTGTTTATTTTGTTACTCCATTAAATACCGAAAAAAAAACAATAAAATAACAACTAACGTGGTATTAGTTATAGATGTAGTATATATTATTACTCTATGGTTCTAGGTTATAGGCATATATATTATTTTGGACTCAAGAAATTTTCTTGATGTGTATTATCTACTATAATTATAAAATAAAGTTTAGCAAGCTAATAACTACTCCGTATTTTCCGATCCATCAAACATTTTTCATGTTGTACAAGTGCTTTGTAGTATGTACCTATGTACCTATATGATATTATGTCCATAAGATGCTCTACAATAAAACGACGACATCTAAGAAAATGTTTGCATAAAAAATTTCTACGATTCTTTTAATATTAAAAAACAAAAGTATTTTATTCATAAAATGATTAGTATTAGATAATTTTACTCTTTTTACTTTTTCAAGTTTAAAAACAGATCCAAAAATTAATTAATTAATAAATTATTCAAAATCCAAAAACAAAAATCCAATAATACAGTGCTGATTTGCTATGATTTGTTATAATATAACTATTTATTTAATATATTTAATAAATAGAAATAGTTAGGTATCCTCACCAGCTCACGTATCATACCCATTAATAACTAAAGGTACCTCCTTATATTATACCATACCTTATTTATATCTTATATTATACCAAACACTAGTTTTATTATTTACAGCTACTCGAATACTATCTTGAATTTTCTTTTGAATCATGTACATCTTTTACCCCTAACCGATGGTAAACTTATGAATTTAATTGTTATAAAAGAATGATACTTTAATTTATAATTTACATTACATACCTTTTGCATTAATATTAGATACAGCTACGATATTTACTAATAAATGCCCAAACCTGGTTTTCAATTTCAATTTTACATAATGATTTAAATTTAGATAGCATAATATATATTATTTAAATACAGTAAAAGTCATTTATGATATCAGTGCAGAAAATAGGTAATTCCCAACGAGTGATGAAATAAACACGTGCGAAACATGTGTTTTATACGATAGGTACAAGTTACAGTATCAAGCCAGCATAACCACGGAATTAGTTCACAAAATTTTACCAACGTCAATTTAAAACGATTTATCTTATTCTCTCACTTAGCGCATTGTAAAACTTTGTATGAACCATGTCCGAGAAGGCAATTCCCAACTCGTATAAAACACAAGTAAAGCGAGTAAGAATTTCTTATTTTCCACACTAGTAAATGTAAATACTTACTTCTTACATAATATTACCCAAAATTAAATTGGTACATATCAGAATATTATTATATTTAATGTTGTATACAGATATGATAATTATAATAAAAACGCATAAAATGAACTTCTACAACGATACAAATCTGCGAAAATAGCTTTTTGAAAAATGTATTACTGAAGCTGATAAAAGGTTCATATTTAATTTACTATCCAAGTTATATTGTAATATGTCCTGAATATTTCCTGAACCATACAATGCTTAACAAATGCAACCAAAAAGGTGAGTAAGCTTTTACTGAAATAAAACTTTTTGGCAGCATACAAATATAAACCAACATAATATTTAAAATTAAGTATAAAGTAAGTTTTTTTTTTTATATTTATGGGTTTTTATTTAAATGAAACATAATATATGCAAGTTGGAACCTACACGAAACATAACTCCCTCTCTTCCTGTCTTTGCCCTCTCAAGTTCCGTTCGCCACGCCCGATCACACTTTTCGTAATCCGTTTAGTAGTTAACTCCCCAAGCCCAACGTGCTTATAGAAGTTTTACTTCAATAAATTGTTGTACTTATATACCTACCATTGTCCACTACAAACCTATATCTACTAAAATTATCCAACAACGTAACCACTATAAATCAAGCAAATCGTGTAGATAATACGAGTATATACAAGACGAAATAATCCTACTTACTAATATTATAAATGTGAAAGATGTGGAAGTTTGGATGTTTAGATGTTTGGATGTTTGTTACTCAATCACGCAAAAACGGATGAACGGATTTGGATGAAATTTGGCATGCACGTTGTCAGGGGTACAGAGAAGGACATAGGGTACTTTTTATCCCGGGATTCCCGCGGGAACTTCAAAATTACCGGGGACTTCAAAATTACCGCGGGTGAAACCGCGGGGCGCAGCTATTCAGAAATAAACCAAATATCCAAAATATGATGTCGAGTCATCTGGAAAAATAAGTAGGTATGCATTTTTCACATAAAGTTTTTCAAAAGTTTCGCAGACCTGTATTTTTATAATTAGGTACTGATAATGCACCATGAAGTCAATTTTTTATTACCTTGATAGAAATATTATGGTTAGAATTACTTATTTTACCAACAAGTTACTAACAATTACCCATTACATAATTAGAGGTTTACCATAAATACATAAGTACAAACAAATAAGTATGCTTCGTGGAATCAGTGAGAACTGTCTAATGCTCTCTAGATGCTAAGATCCTAGCAGAATTCCATCGTCTCTTTAAAACTCAGCTATATAGATACAAATTGCTTGAAGCACAACAAGTTTTCAAAGACTGCCCGAATTAATAAATAATAATTTGCCATAGAGATCATGAAACATGGATCATGAAATTTTAATGTTTTAGTTTTTTAATTTAATATAAAAAACACAGTACCTTAAAACTTTTCTAAAAGTTTTATTATACAGATAATATTAGTTTACTTACAGCTATTTATTCCTCATAATAAAAAACGAGGGAAGAAAGATATGTTATACAAAAAGTTCTGCTCTTATTATACAGTATTAATTTGGTCTTTAACAATGTTTAGGAGCGATTAAATATATTGTTTAAATAAATTATTTATTATGTTTTTTTTTAATTCACACACTCAATAATAAATATACACATATATAAATATATTATGGTAGGTATTTTAATATTAAAATGAAAACATCAAAACAACTAGGATATCAAAAAACTGGACGCTTTTCGTAACCTTTCGTTTACATGCGAAACCTCGACAAAATTATCATTAAGGTAGGATTTATTAAACACACAAAGAAATTATTGAGCCTAGCAATAAAAGTGCAGAACAATTAAATAGTTCACGAATTATAACTTTCAATCTTTGTTTTTAAAAAATTACATTGTTTCTTTAGAGCAAAGCTTAGCTTCTTTAAGTTATATTACGACGTAAAAAGACAAATTACACAAGAGAAAAATCAATTATACCTGAGATATTTGGGCGCATAGGTAGGTGAACAAAGCAACTGAGGGTGCTTAAAGTATTGTAATTGATCACTTAATCTAATTTTCACCACTAATATAATAAATTAGCGACAAAATAAACCACTCTTTTTACCATAGAATAAATCCAAGATAGAGAAGTGAGCTTTACTTTCTCAGACATTTCACTGAAATACCTATGTGATCTTAAATTTGTATTCCTTCCCCAAAGCTAGGTGTAATAAATAATAATATTTTAATATAAGGTAGGAAATAAATTATTGAAAGCAAAATATCATAGCAGGATAAATTATTTTTAAAGATGAATAGTGTGTTTTTCTTTTTTTTTATAAGAGACATACTTTCGTTCGTTCAACCCTCGCAAATAAAATCTAATTTCTTTGGTTTTAGCTGCATTAGTGTACATTTTTCCACAGACTTATATTTAATCTAAATAATTTTAATATTATTTCTATATATTAGGTATGTGTAGGTATAGTTACTTAGTATTAGATCAGAAAATTTATCACACGCAATGCAAATTTAGTATTATAATAAAGTATAGTTTTTATTTTATAGAGTAGGTATCATAAAATTATCCAAATTGTAAATGTTTAATAACAAATTATATAAGTCGAATTCACGACTAAATTTTTGTTTCTCATAAATTGATATAAGTACCTACACTTTCTAAATGACTAAAGATAACATTTAAGATCATTTTCCAGCAATAACATTACGCTATTTATAAAAATAAAACTTTGCAAAAAATATAATACATCTTGGTAACTCAATATTAAATAGAAAGGAGAGAAAACAATGTAAAGGGTTAAACAAACAAACAAAAGCTTAAAATATGTATCAAACTAAACATTGCTTAAAAATTATAAAGATTTTATTGATTCAAAAATAATGTAAGTACTTCAACAAATTTGTACTGTTTAAGTAGGTACCTAGATTATTAAAAGTTTGCAAAAAAAAAATCAACAACTATCAAAAGTAATTTTGAAAAATTTTGACGTAATTTTAAAAACATCGACTTACCTACATACCTACCTAGATGCCTGTACTAAATTCATTTGTATCAAAATTTTACATAAGTAGGTATGTTAAGTTTGACCTACGTTTTTATGTCTCATTTGCCACATGGTAGATAATAACAATAAGAAATAATTATTAATTTATTACTAGTTAATCCTATATCCCTGGTAGTAGCTTACTAAATTATTATTACATAATACACTAATTTATTTAATTTTTTATCAAAAACCTACTATTCTACGCTATAAACATCATTGATTAATTATTCAACATAGCATCCTTAAATTTTGAAAAAATGATTAGCATCCTTGTTTATAAAAAACTAATTGTCATATAGAGCATAATTCGGGTTATTGACTATGTAAATCCAAATCATACAATTTTTGTGGGAACTTGAAATTATACTCAAGCAAACTATGTTTAACTGAAATTGAAGGAATTAAAAAATATAATATTATTATTGAAAGAATAATTAAACAACACGTATCAGTGATTTGGTTATTTTTTTTTAATTTACTGTATTTAAAAAAAAAATTGGCTTATATTATGTTCATTCCCTGTTTTAAATTGTCTGAATGACAAGCTCCGAAGCTCTATCCTGAGTAACTTAGTAAGTATGGTTAAAAGGATGCTAACAATAGCAATAATTATTATTACATATTATTATTTGTGATAAAATCTAGCATTGTTTAAATAGTATATATAGCACCTAACTGAAATATCTTTTTTTGATTGTAAATATACGTAGTTCGTATTGCTAATCGGTGCCTGACGTTCGTATCAATATAGAAGATAGTAAGTAAATATTGAAGTTATGCGGTTGGTCAGAGGTAGGTACTTTGGTTAAATACTTATTTTTTTATGGCTTATTTTAAAATAACTTTAAAATGATATTTCTGCACTTCAGTAAAGTGTAACGTTATATTTTATTTTTTCATGAACGATTGTTTAAACATGTGCGTATTTTACACGATAAAACAGTGCGACAGAGCAGCGCAAAACTATAAAATTGGCGTTCCAGCCAGAAAGTATAGTTTGGTACACAATCATTTAAATGTTCGACGACCACATCAATTTTTGCTGAACCTAATCAAAATATTTGCAAAAATAGCAGTGTAAAATCTAATGAAAATAATTAATAGAAAGGATACCTTTAGATATGAATATATGGATGGCGAAAATCTACCGCAGGTTGTTCCATTCAAGTTTTAGAAGACCGTCGCAGGGTTGACAAGAGGTGGTGACAGAAGCAAACAGCCTTTAAATATTTTGTCCTAATCACTGTTCCCACAGTATTCTGTTCTGTCCCAGCGAGACGTACGTTCATCCTCCATCTCGATAGTAATTTTTGACGTAATAGTATTTTTCCAACTTCCATTTAGTATATAACTAGGTGACTCTGATATCTTACTTTTCGGAATACTCTTAATACTGATTACCATGAAATGTCATTATTTTCTTAAAAGTAAAAAATAACTAGTCCGCCATCTTGGGTGTTCCGCCATGTTGGATTTAAAATGGCATCACACAGCTAACCACGCATTGTCATCCAAACTACACGTGTACCTATACAAAATTTCGGCTCAATCGGTTGAAGATATCTGCTTCAAAATTGAGTTTCAAGAGAACATTACAAACATACATTGCAAGTTAAATAAAAGCTTTTAAAATCAATTGTTTTGAAATGCAATATAATCCCTTTCTTCTTCCTCCTCCATCGCTGTTCCCTTTATTGGGATTGTGATCTTCTTACATACCTACTGCTTCAAGTCCTTGAGTCTTGACGACTGTATAGGTTTTTCTTTCTCCCTTTTAAGGTATATTTAAAATTCAGTTCGTCACCACCACTTGGCGATGATTCACTTGCTTGCTTCCAGAATAATTAATTTTGTATTCTCCTATCGCGTATAATTTATGACATGAAGTCACGTTTGTCTTCCAGATAAACGAAGTAGCTCTTCTCAAAGTGTACGTAGGAACCTTTATTAGGTTTAACAATATCAGAAACCAGAAATATTTGGAATACACTTCAATCCTATTATTTATGTTATCATACAGACTATCGCCGAATAAATATAACTATTACTAGATATCGATTAATAAATAATGAATAAATTATGATATACCTGAATTTAAAAATATTTAAATATTTCTTAAAAGTAGTTATATGAGATCAATACAGTAAAATATAATAGGTTAGATAATTATTGTTGTTACCTATATTGGTGGTTTGTTTAGCCACAACTGTAATGACAATAATTATCATATTTTTTTATCAATGATTTTTATTTTGTTTTTTTACACAAAATATATATTTAGGTAATTTTTTCTTATTAAGTATGACTAAGCTACATATTTTACAAACTACTCTTTTGACTAGAGAGACTCGATGAAAATTAAATGTACACATATTTATCAATTTTTGTTGATTAAACATTTTTATATACCTATGATAATTTAAACTATAATGTTACATCCTAAAATTAATACTCACATAGATTTATATATAGTTGGTATGTAAAAAGTAACGATCATTATAAATTGGGTAACGGAAATAAGTTATGTACCTACCTAAATTTTTATTAGTTAATCGAGAAATCGTTACGTTAGAAGAACATAATATTAATCCATAAATACCATTGTGCATCAAAAACAACTTTATTAAAACACAATATTATTTGGCTGACAAAAATGATAAAATTGATAATAATAATTATTACTCTTTACTTTCTTCTTAAAACATAAAATGAATATATAATTACTGTAAAATCTAAGGAAGACCTTTTTTGGGTGCTGACTAGCTCATACCTAGTATAAAGTAGATGGGTCATATCATATTTATATAAATATATTATAATACTATAATATAAATAATAATATTAATAAGGTATGTATATATGCTGGACTTGTTACGAACAATAAGCAATATTATAGAGATATAGGTACGATTCATCATAACCTCTTATCAAATTAATATCTACTATATTGTGTTTTATTCATATTTTAGAATGCTGCTAGTATTATTATTTTCTATTTTTACGGTGAAATTCAGTTTAGAATAGCAAAGAATTTCCATATAAATTTATTTTGAGTGACAGCTAGGTTACTTAGACTTTGTCTAGACCCTCAAAATGATATCAGAAGTAGGTACCTACATAGGCAATTGTTGGGATGGCTGTAGCAAATGCGTGTTCTTACTCAAAGCAAACAATTAACCTTACTGTACCACGTTATACACTATTCGGCTGTCCTACGATAAAACAAAGTTAATGCAGGTGAATAAATTTTACAGGAGCAGTAGATACATAACCGGACATCGCTTAATTTAAAACAAATCTTCCATTAACGATTTTATTAATTTTAATTTCTCTAAGACTAAAGCCTTTTTGATGGTTTTGAGTATGTAGCAACGTCCGTTATGCATGAAAAATGGCAAAAATAAAAAAAGAAACTCGTCAAAAATTACAGTTGCTTTGTTTTTCCTTAGAGCATCCGTATTATGACTTCATATTTGAGGCATGATGTGAGAAGTAACACTGCTTGCTGTTGATCCTTATATTTAATTTTAATGTATTCTAATTAGGTATGTTCAAATTCAGAAGTCTCCTTTTAAGGGATTTTCGTGAACTGATTTTTTTTCGCTTCATTTAATTCTCTCGTATGAAGGTGACCCATTAGTGCAAGTCTTTCAGTTTATATTATGATGATGATTCTTCTATGAACAAAATATCTATACTTTCATTATTACGTGGTAAAATTTCATTTTATATAATAAACAAAAATATAATGACTAAATATCATTTAAACCGTTAATTTCTTATCATCCAGCTTATCGAGTCTAGCTTATATAAATATTGAAGCTTATTTTAATATATTGATAAGGATGATTTGACTAAATAATTTTATTTTTACCTCAATCTTAATATAGGTAGGTATACGAGGAGTAGCTCCAGGATATCATTAGACTTAATAAGCTTACCGAGAGAGCGCAATTATTATATTTGCTTATTATAACTATTACTATATATATTAGCAGCCAAATTAAGAATACACAAAATATTGTAATAAGATATATATTAATTTAGAACTAAAATAATAGATATAATTCATAATTAAAAGGAGAATAATGTAAGTATGTACATCTAAATTCGTTCACAGCATCAAAGTTTCGCAATGATAGAATGTTTAATAAGTAATTGAATTTAAATAAAAAAGATGCTCTATTTAGATTTTATTTTGAAATTAGCTATGAATAGGTATCGCTAGTTTTTTTTTCATTAGCACAGCAAGTTAGATATATAACAACAATTTTATATGTATTTTAAGTACCTGCGTTAATTTTCAACTAAAGCAAAGCAGCGAAAGAATAAATGTATAGCTTACTATTTAAAAGGCATAGGTACAGTTAGAAAAACAGTTTTTATAAAAAGATAATTTTATCAGTGGGTTAATTTTTCCTGCAACGAAAATAGTTAATGCGTAGGTAGGTGCTTGTAAATTTTCCGTGCTTTAAGTGCTTACCTATGTATTATATTTTGATCATTACTTCAGAATAACGTAAGCTTTTAACAAGAAGGAATTATGTAGATCTGTGCAGCCTATATACGGCAGCCTTAACGCTTAAAAATAAAATTACTAAACACAGATTTTGTTTTGACGAGCTCGCGGAGTAATGCTACAGGTATATTGTAACCTGTACCTAAGCTAATGTATTGAATAGAAAAATTGAAAAAAAGGAAAAAAAAAAAAAAAACCACCTCAAACTATCCTCAACTATTGCACGACGAATCACCACTATGCAGAAAAGCATATAAACATTTTCTGGTCCTGTCTTTCAAACTTTACTACCATCTTGACATTGCATTTCCTTTCCTTTTATTTGCTGATTATTAAAAAAAAAAGATCAACTGAGGATAATTATTAAATTTAAATATAGCTTCAATTCCTCTACATTCCTTAGCCACCCTAAATTGAGGTTGTAATGGAATTCCTTAAACTTTTAAACGTATTTAAATCTATCAGCGTAGTACAAGGTCAGGTTTTATCTATTTTTCTTTCCCAACACTATTTTTTATAGTAAGTTGATGAAAATAGTATCTATCTTAATGAATATTTTAGAAAACATTGACTTCAAACCCTTTTTTAGCGGCGATCGGGAGTCGTTCACCGACAAGGTACGGGTTTTCCACCTGAAATAAAACATATTAGGTACTTATTCATGGCTATAGGGATGTGGTAATTAGTCCTAAAGCCCGCTCCACATTCACGCGAGAATCTTGCGAGAAAACCACGAGAAACGGCGGAGAACATCGGCTCCACATTCACGTTCTCGTGGTTTCCTCTAGAGACCAAGCCGTTCCACGTCAAAACTCATAACAAATAGGTTACAATGATTTGCGTGTGTCTAATTAGGACACTACCTATAGATAGTTTTATTTTATTTAAAAATATATTCTCGGAGCGTCGCAAAAAATAAAAATAATTTTACGTACAAGTACCTACTGTTTGATTAAAAAGTTGTTTAGAGCATTAGTGTAAAGTCAAATCGATAGTTAATCGATATAAAGAAAACAATTAAAAACACAATAAATCTACAATTTTGTGATATTTTGAAAGGATTAGTAAAGTATGCGCTATATGCGCTTAAAAAAAATTTTTGGAGTCGAAAATTCTGAATATACCTATTTCCGGTAAGACTGATTTTCTTAGGTAAATCAAATCAAAACAACAAATACGATTTTTTTTTAACTTCCAACAAAAATTTGATGTGATAAATATCTTTATCTACTTATACTAGGTATAATAAAAGAGTAGAATCCGCGATTCTGTACATTGAATATTTTTACCTAAAATTGAGAGGGGTGATAAAAGAAGAGTAACCAAGCCCAAGAAAAAAGTTTTTAAAATTCTTTTCTGTCTGTGGCTAAGTCTGGAGCAACATATAGGCTTTGTTTCATCGAAATAGAACATAGGGGAAAAAAGTTATCATCAGTTAAAGACTTCAGCGCAATGCAATGGTCGAAAGCTTCGATATAATTTTACATAACGAACATGATAAAACCTAATTAGAGATATGCATTTTTTTCGAATTGATTTTTCGCGAAGTTACAGTTTTAAGTCTTGGAGAGACAGATGATGTGAAATTATATTTTCTTTAAGACCAAAGAGTATATTACCACTACGTTTTAAAAGAGTGAGAAAATCTAACGTCATTACTGTCATTGCAAGAGTTGCACCAGCTAGTGCTCAATAAATGTGGACGAGTGAGTATCGATGAAATAAAAAAAAAACAATTGAAATGTGGAAATTGATTGTTTTTCCATTTTAGATTTAAAAAGCGGCCAAATGCGAATCGGACTCGCCCATGAAGGGTTCCGTAGCAGCAAGTAACATAATAATTTAAAGTTCTTGTAGTACGTTGTAATTTCGGTCGATGTTTTATAGTATTTTTTTTTTTGCGGTTTGCGATTTATGACGTTTTAAATAGATCTCGTTCAAACAAATTTTCGATGGAAGTTTGCATGGTAATGTACATCATATTCTTTTTTGGTTTAATAATTATCTTATTTTAAATTTACAGGGGAGGGGGGGAGGGGGGGGGGGAGGATACACATTTTACCACTTCGGAAGTCTCTCGCGCAAACTATTCAGTTTAGAAAAAAATTATATTAGAAATATCGTTTTTAAAGACCTATCCATATAGATGTGGATCCACAAATATGGGTTTGATGAAAAAAAAAATTTTGTGTTTCAGTTCTAGGTATGGGGATCCCCAAAATTTATTGTTTTTTTTTTCTATTTTTGTGTGAAAATCTTAATGCGGTTCACAGAATACATCTACTTAGCAAGTTTCAACAGTATAGGTCTTATAGTTTCGGAAAAAAGTGGCTGTGACATACGGACAGACAGACAGACAGACAGACAGACATGACGAATCCAAAAGGGTTCCGTTTTTTGCCATTTAGCTATGGAACCCTAAAAACGATTTTCTTATCCTTATAAAAATTTCAATATAAATTTTTTAAATGTAATTTGTATGGAAGAGTGAATTAGGATAACACTATCAATGAGAGAAAAAATCAAGAAGCTGCAACGCAATATGGGTTTTGCTGGTTGTATAAAGTAAGTCTATAGGTAGTCTATAACATGACTCAACCCACACGCGCATGTCATTAGTTTGTTTGCCACACATAAACTCATTGATAGCTCAGTTTGGTCGTATAGTGGAGATCATATTCTGTGATTTTACAATCTTGCTGCAATGTGTCGTGGGTGTCACAGTTCACATACCGTCCACTTTCCACTTTGTGGGCGTGTTGATTATTGACCATCTTAATACAAGAGATAACTTGTAGCTTGCGCTTGGCTCGTTCTATTATCTTTGATAGTAGGCGACTACAAATGTGTGCAGTGATTCTCAAAAACGGATAACGTGTTTAGTATGGTCATAAAAGATAACGTTATTTATTGTGTTTTACGATCCTGGTTAATGATTTATGAACTGAGCAATTGGAAAAGACTGCTGCTACCTACCATTGACAATTCATTATTGGCATACTTGTTTCTTAAACAATCGAAGAGCTAATAGGTCCATGATTATTTTGGTTATTTTATTGCACAGGAGAAAGGAGCAGTATTTATTATCGACAGCAAATTTTTTGCAAGGAGGCCTTTAGTGAACAAAGGAGATATAAATAACTTTCCGGGTGTAATTTTGCCTATTTGCATTTATTAAAAACGCCATATAATAATCGTGAATTCTTGCAACGGCGTTTTGACACTTTATCCTGCTAGACGGGAGCATCAAGAGCGTGAGAGAAACCGCAATTATTATTATTTCTTGAAAAACCCTAAATGTCTTTGTTTTACTTAATAGTGAAAATTATGTATTTTATTTAAGCAAATTGACTAGTATTTTAAATATTAGTACCTACTTTAAATTCAGCATGATAGGTGCTGATACACAGAAAATTGCTTTTAATTTAAACTTAGAATTTCCAAATAAAACATGTTTTCATCGTTTGTATGAGAAAGTGAAAAGTATCAGGTGCTCTTAACAATCTGCAACTCGTACAAGTCAAGCTTGACTTGAAAATAGCTCTTATGAACATTAAGATTTTTTCTTCATGGTTTTCGGACAAAATGCTCAATAAGGTGAAGCAAAGACCTGTATAAGTTTAGGTATGGAGGCAAGACACTGTCTACTATTTTATTTAAAATCTATTTTAGATATATCCGTGGAAAAATCACGTACGTCAGGCTTGTATTTCTTAGCGACTAGGTTCTTGTGGTGCTCGGGGAAACGAAGATCTAGATCTGAGTGGGACTCCGGTGGGCAGCTGAACATGTGCTCTCCGTCGCACATGCACCTCTGGGCTTGCTGGTACTCCCTGCTGAAAGCCGCTGTGTTCTCAAACTCGCTGATGCAGCCTTCTTCTTCTGTTGATGTAACAATCAATAAATCAATTTCTGCCCGTAATGCCATCGTGCAAAATCAATATCTACTGGTTCTAAAGACAAATGATTGGATTTTTTGAAAATATTAAAAAGAAAATAAAATAGTTATATTGTAATACGTGTGAGCTAAGTTGGTCATTAAACTCGAGATTGGATTGCGACTCGAGCCGAAAGCGAGGGCGTAATGGAGCCGAGAGTATAATGAGCAACGCTCACGCATGTCATACGTTTGTCAACACATTTGCGTGGAAAAAATATACCTACATAAAAACTCTCCGGCAAGTTTACAAAAAACAAGAAATATACTCACCAGAGTATCCCACGGGGCAAGGGTTGGGTGGGTTGCAGTAGGCAGGAAGTACTGCGTCGGTCTTCACCATTTGCCGGTTGGGCAGCTTCCCCGAGGGCTGGAGACGCTGCTCACCCTCGCCCGCTCCGCCGGTTACGTACTGATGGCCCCACAATGAACTGGCAACGAAGAGATACGATTACTTACAGATACCGACCTGCATTAGATAGACTGTTAAACTCCATAATCACCCATGATGGAAAACCACTTTAAAGATTTTGACGTACGTTAATCTTATAATTATTTATCTAGCTGTTCCTTGAAGTTTCATCCGCGTTAATTTCGAAGTTCCCGTGAGGATTGAGCTGAGTGTCTAACATAACCTCGAGCAATCCCAATTGCCAGAACCGATAGCCAAAAACAGAATATCTTGGCGCAAGAATGTGAGGTGACCCGATCCCAAATAACGATGTTAGGGACCTTATTCACTATGACCGCCAACATTCCTTGTTCATAATGTGCGTCCCAAAAACACAATCCGAAACGCTCCAGATGAAAAAGTATTATAAATTAATATTCTGTAAGCCATAATATACGTTGTAAGTATCATGTATTTTTTGAAGTGAGACTTCATTAAGCCGGAGACAATGGGGATGTGGAATACTTTTGAAAATTCTAATTCTAATTACTCCGTCAGTTAGAAAATAAAAAAACAATAGACACGTATTTTTTGCTTTTTCAAATAAATTAAAATATACAGAGATAAAGCGCATTAAAGTTTAGGGTGAGGGGGTCGTGACTTCATTAACCGCTAAAACCGCCATACAAACTGTCAGAATAGTGACGTCACGCGAAATTTCAACTCAATATATCGCCGTTATCTTTTATTACGTAAAAAAATAAATAATACGTGTCCAATATTTTTTAATAATCTACAAGACGGACTAAAAAATAATAATTAGTCAACATGCTTATTGTCGTGGCGCGTTATGGTCATAGTGAATAAGACCCTGGGACGGACGAAGAAGAAGCTTATCACCTGTGCTGCAAGTACTCTTGGTCTCGCAGGCTGGGGTTGGGGTTGCCGTCGATCAGCGACTCGTAGTCCAGCTGCTCGCTCTCCAGGTCCTTGGTGGCGCGCGCCATCAGCGCCAGCTGGCGCTCGCTCGGCGGAAACTCGAGGTACCCGGAAGCAGCATCGTTGAACTCCTTGCCCATACGCTCGACTGCTTCACGAAGCAAAGCTTCGGTGAGTATATGCTCCTGTTAAAGATTATAGTCTCATAAGTTTTTTTTAAGATGAATGTTTACGTGTTAATTCTGACAGTGGCGTTGGTACATAATAATGGAAGTTAACGCTTATCCGAAAATACAAGAATATTAATCAGGTATAATAATTATCAACAAGACGTTACCGTCCTGTTATACCTACTAAAAAAAATTAGATTTTACTGTTATTAAAATAAGGTGAAAACTAGGTAAAAAAATTTGGGCACCAGTCCCTAATTGCAGCGTGTATTTAAATTAATAAATATTTATTTGTGTAAATCCTAACTAATATTATAAATGCGAAAGTGAGTTTGTTTGTTTGTCACGCTTTCTCGCCTCAACGGATTATCACGTGCATACATGTCACCGGGTACAGAAAAGGACATAGGGTACTTTTTATCCCGGAATCCCCGCGGGAACTCCAGAATTAACGCGGGTGAAACGTGCTGATATTATATAGGCAGGTTATCCCCTTAATTTTAGAACTTGTTGTCTTAATTATGATCCCGTTTCTTTTACGTCCTTACGGAACTCTCCTTCCATGAATAAGTAAATTACGAGGTCTTTTTTTTAATTTAAATGAAATATTAACAAGAAATAAGGAATGAAAACTACTATAAGTATGAAAATTTCTTACTTTTGAAAATGTGTGTTTGTCAGGTATCAGTTGAAACTTTCCCTATGGATTTCTCTTATCATTTTAACAACAACAACAAAAAGACCCTGCCTTGTTTTTATTACATTGTATACAGATTAGCGCTAAGGTTGGCGCCTAAATTAAACCGTCCATTTTTTTATACATTTTTTTGCTCATAGTTTTTAAAGCGTTGGCAAAACTAGACATAAGACATCTTTTGAGAGACGAAGATTAGTAGAGTAGACTGTCGTAAACCAAACGTCTCCACTTTATAGCTGCAATAAACTGTTCTTGATACCATAGCTCAGGTACGGTTGAGGTATAATCTTAAACAATATTATAATTATCTATACATACAAATTCATAAGAAATTAACACACCTTTTCCCCAATAGAACCATGGGGGATAAACCCCATAGTTCCGACGATGCTTATCGCCAAAACCAGAACTTCTTGGCGGCCCATTGCGAAGCTGGAAACAATTATTTTATGACCATTAAAAAAGAGGACTTTTAATCCTTTTTAAATTAGCCTCATTAGTCAAGACTAGACTGTTTGTCTCGTATCAATGATAATATTCTTTGAATATTTTTCTAAGAAAATTAATGAATACAACGAGGTAAGTGTCGACTTACCTAGTTCTATTTACTAATTTCATATGTATCTACCTACATAATGAAGTATTAATAGTTCATAAGTACCTAATTTAAAAACAAAATAGTTATAATAAAAATAATAACCAGAAAATTCCTCTCCTTGTCAGGCTAAAACTACTGTTTCACTGTCTCGTAATATGCTTGGTTGAGGCCCGCATATTACGATACCACCTCCGGGAAGGAGATCAAAAAAAAAGAAAATGGTATAATAATTATAACAATAATAATAATTCACTTCACAACACACATACTTGATCCCACTAAGCTATAAGCTTGTGTCGTGGAAACCAAGCAAACGTGGTATATACTACATATTATTACATATATAAAATACTATAGATATTAGATACATATATTATATAGACGCCCAGAGTGGAAAATGGAACCCTATGTTCATCGCACAACGTCCACCCTCACCGGGAATCGAACCCGGAACCCCTTGATTAGCGAGTAGGCATGGTGAACTACTGCGCCAACTGGGTCGTCAAAGTAGGGACAACCAAATTTTTATGAAGCGATTCCTTTGAACAAATCGACCAAAAATCCCAAATACTGCATCGGAATATTTTTACATCACCATCAGTTCCACTTCACCATATACATTGTGACGAACATAAATTGTTTAGAAACCACATTAAAGTTAACGGATCGGAATCTGTGAAATACCTATTATTTAGTAGTCCCGATGACCATCTGGGGTCTTCATCATCAGTTCCACTTCTTCAGATTTTGTTTTTCGAAAGCAAATGAACGATTTACTTATAAAAAATACCCAAATCGCTATAGGTGTGCCTATAATTTTTGAAGAGTTTCCTCGATTTCTCCAAGATCCTATCATCAGATCCCGACTTGGTGGCAGTGGGACCTAATTGGGAGAATACCCTTTCTAATAAAAAAGAATTTTTGAAATAGGTCCATACCTACATAAAATATACGTCTTCGAGTAATCGGTGAACATACATAAAAAAAAAACATATAATATACAACCGAATGCATAACCTCCTCCTTTTTGGAAGTCGGTTAAAAATGCAGCGAAATATAAAATAAAGTTCCGTGGGACTAACGACGCGACGACCTATGAGTAAGCCGCAGTAGATATTAGTGTAATAAAAAAGTATAGTACAAGGAGTAAAAAATTTATGAACATTTATCCGCTGTAGCCAAATTTAAACGAGAGGTCGTTTTTACCTATGGTAAGGACGAATCGAACAGATGGTTAGCTACAATGAACGAGTGTGCATAAATCATAATATAAATAAGCAGGCGGCAATAAGTCATCATACTCATTTTATTAAAGTTTAAGATAAATAAAGTGATTGCACCCACTTGAGTGTGTGCCGAAAATAAATAACTGATGATATTAATGTGAAAAAAATGCAGGTTTTAAGATTAATAACTGATATTTCATTATGTAGGTAGGTATTAGGTATATCAATAAGAATCAGGTTTGTCAAAGAAGTAAAATATCTATTGAATATTCTCATTAGATTTGAACTAAATTCGACACCACAGAGAAAATTTTCTAAAAACTAGCGAAGTAACGTAGGCAAACTAAGTGCGGAACGGCTATGAGCAAATGCTCATAACTTCTTAAAATTTACTTTCTTTGCTGGCATCCCAAATAAGGTTTCAGTAACATTCCTCGCTCGGTTACAGTCTTTAAGTAAATACGTAATCAAAGCACATTTAATATATTTTTTAATATAGATACTAAATGGCAAAAAACAGTAAGCTCTGAAAAGCTTGAAATAATTTTCGGGTAATAGGTAGGTATACAACGTGTTAATGAATTAACTGAAAAGTAGAAAGTAGTTTGCACAGAAACAACTAGCGAATCGATCGCACTATGTTTTAATATAGGTTATATTTTTTCATTTTTACTAGCCCATGTCTAAATTATTTATAATACAATATTGGGCGCGTACGCCGCCCGCACAAAAAACATCAAACCGGTAGGCGCGGGCGTAGCGCTTGGAATTTCGTAGATAGGTCACCTCCAAACTAATATTGAATAACTTTTAAAGTATAGATATTTTCGACCTTAAATATATTTTAATCATATCATTGTTTATTTTTTTAAATGGGGTGTATTAGGTTTTTAGTTAATTCATTAACACGTTGTATAGGGTAAGTTATATCGTAGAAAAAATCAAGAGGGGATCTCACAATTAATATGGCTAACGTTTGGGAAACAGTTAACGTATCTAATAAGAAAATAAAAAAAATTAGAGTCATCGTCTCTAATCACATTAAGGTCCAACAAAAATAAACTCATTAGTTTTCATTGGCAATCGTGCGATAAGCGGGTGCAAGACGCGGACAACCCAACTGGCCTCGCCGCTGTTGGGGACCTATGTCGAAGGGTTGTCGCGTCACGCTCTCGCACCATCAAGTTCGGTATTATGAAATACCTATTGTTTACTTAATGAACAACCTTAGGTTTTTGTTCATGATATCTCAAGCTCAAAGGCGTTGGACTACGGATTTTTTCTTTACGCTGCGGTATTGGTATGCGAATATATTCTTTTTTTAGTGACGTAATAAATTGAATATCAAGTATAGGTCGGTAGGTAGCACAGCGATGATAGCTCAGTGGTTAGTGCGTTCGGATTAAACGCCGCAAGGTGTAGGTTCAAATCCTAACAATGAGCTTGAGCTGTCGGTGACATAAAAAAAAAAAAAAAAAAAAAAAAAAAAGGTACTTATGAAATCAATCATAACATCTCGTATTTATTAAATCATGATACAACATTATATTGTTGATATTTTTTTTTGGTTAGTAAATAAGTAGGTATACTGAAGTTCCATTGTACGTGATTTTTATGTGGGTGATAAAAATTAAGATAACATCTCTTTCGGTATCGTCTGATGTTATGAAGACTGTAGGTAAGTATGGTAGTATAACTATGGTAGTATAACCCTGTAAGAAGTTTCCTAATTCTGCTAACAATAATAAAGCATAGCATAGCAAAGGAGCGAAAAGCGTCTGTCCAATGAGTTAAAAAAATGCGAAAAACGGAGAAAACAGCTAGATGTTACGTATAAGAAGATAGAAAAATCATCGCTTTATCAAAATTTTGATGTTTAATTATTAACTTTTATATAAGTATTTCATTCACATTATTTTTCGTATCTGACATCAATCAGTTTAATTTAGACACCTCTCTCAAGTTGTATATGGATATAATGGTGATTACATGATGTAATCATAGTGCTTATATTCTCTTTGCATGTAATATAATGGAGGTTACTGACTTCAGACGTGTTAAGTACCAACAACCAATGTTATTGTCTTTTGCCATAAGATAGGCATTTTTTTAAAGAATTATTAATGACCCTTCTTATTTAGTTTTGTATTTTTATTAGGACCAAGCTTTCAATTATTATTTTTATTTTATCTTTTTTGTTTTTCTAAATTTTATGTTCAAATAGTATAAATTTTATTTGGAAATCGCATGCAGTTTGCACCTGTCAGTATAGTGATACTTATCCTATTATTTGATGCTAATTTGTTTTTTTACTGTAAGTGGTTAGTGTTTACTATGTTGGTGTAACTTTAAAATAAATAAATAAATAAATGAAATAGGTTTTCCTGTTTATTCAGCCCTGTCAATTAATACTAAAAATAATCTTTATAGTTTGTTTTCTATTAGTTATCTATATTTGTTTTCTAATAGTTTGTTGTCTATGTATTGAAAGCAATTCCTACAAACTTTGATTTGTTATTTTATTTTATTTATTTTGGAAAACTTACGGCTAAGTTAACAATTTAGTCTATATTTAAGTCAGTTTTGTCTATATTTATGAACATGATATTTATACTCTTAATATTATCCTACTAGTCCTACTAATATTATAAATGTGAAAGTGTGGATGTTTGGATGTTTGTATGTTTGGATGTTTGTTACTCAATCACGCAAAAACTGCTGAATGGATTTGGATGAAATTTGGTATGCACGTTGTCAGGGGTATCTACAGAAAAGGACATAGGGTACTTTTTATCCCGGAATTCCCGCGGGAACTCTGCAATTATCGCGGGTGAAACAGCGAGGCACTGCTAGTATATAAAAAGAAAACGCATACATTGATTGCTAGACATCTCTGTTTATTATTAAATACACCAAATTTTTAAATGCGTTGGTGCGGCATATAATTTATTTTGCTGGTTTTATTTTTGGGAGCTAATCTCTAGAACACGGATTGTGAATTTTATATTGCTGGTAAGTAGCTACAGTCCTTGAGTAACATAATATAACGTTGGGACAAAGGGTTCCCGAAATTCACGTGGAATAGCCTTGAGAGAAGGTACTTTAGGTCTTGGATTAGAAAATAGGATACTTTTCATTCCTATTCCGAAATTAATGCGGGTGAAACCGCGGAAGTGCAGCTAGAATAAACTTGTTAACATCATATTCCTTACCATTATTTCAGACGATATTTTATGCTAATATTAACTTAATACGCTGGAAAAGCTAGGCAATATCATTTCAGAGTGAGTATCCGTTAAGTGTAAGATAAAGTACCAGTTCCTACGAGCCGTGTCTATTCAGTATAGGGCCATAAACATGCCGCAGATAGACTAGGTACGATTCTAGGATTGCACTCAACACAACCCATTCACTGGCGTTCATTCAAGCTTTCTTTGATCATAGACTATACAGCGCGGATACGTGTCTAACAAAATACCGAATTAAACCAAAAGACAAAAACACACGTAATGTTATTATTGGTTTGTGCTACCACTGATCGGTTTGAATTCGGTGACAAGCCCGCTGGTGTCTGCCCACTTAGGTTGTTCTGCTCACGAAGAGCTTGTGGCGGGAGTCGACTTAGCCCATCTACCCCCTCCATATTTGGATTGTCACCGACTTCATACCGATCAGTGGTAGCACAAACCAATAATAATATTACGTGTGTTTTTGTCTTTTGGTTTAATTCGGTATTTTGTTATTTTTAGCTTTTTATTTTTAGTTTTTTAGTTTTGTGTTTTTGGAAGTCGGTTTTAATTTTTTTGTTAAAATTTTGTTTATTTCTCGCTTTTAAGTGACTTAGTTCGTAATTTCTCTAAGTTACAATAGCCTAATGTCAACTGCTCATCACCTTTTACAAAATATTGCTTTTCCCGACACAGGGACGTTAATTGTTGAGGAGTTCTCCTAGTACATCACTATCAGTTCCACTTCACCATATAAATTGTGACGGGCATAAATTGTTTAGAAACCATATTAAAGTCAACGATTCGGAACCCGTGAAATACCCATTATTGAGTAGTTCCGATGACCATCTGTGGTCTTCATCATCTCATCATCATTCTTCAAATTTTGCTTTCCGAAAGCAAAGAAACGTTTTACTATAAAAAATACAAAAATCGCTATAAGTGTTCTCATAATTTTTGAAGAGTTCCCTCGATTACTCCCAGATCCCATCATCAGATCTCGACTTGGTGACAATGGAATCAATTTGGGAGTATCCCCTTTCGAATTAAAAAACAATTTTCGAAATCGCTTCAATCGGAACCCGTGAAATACGTATTATTTTTGAGTTGTTCCGATGACCACCTGTGGTCTTCATCATCAGTTCCACTTCTTCAAATTTTGCTTTCCGAAAGCAAATGAACGATTTACTATCAAAAATACCCAAATCGCTATAGGTGTGCTTATAATTTTTGAAGAGTTCCCTCGATTTCTCCAAGATCCCATCATCAGATCCCGATTTGGTGGCAATGGGACCTAATTGGACCTTTCAAAAAAAAAAGAAATTTTCAAATCGGTCCAACCGTCTTCGAGTAATCGGTGAACATACATAAAAAAAAAAAAAAACATACATACAATCGAACATAGAACCTCCTCCTTTTTGGAAGTCGGTTAAAAATAACAATATACCTACCTACTGCTATACTCGTCTATTAGGCTATTTTACTGTTGTTGGAATGTTGATATCCAATAATTACACTCGAAAATATCATGGATAAGCATAACATAAGAGAAAAAATCAATGGATTTTTTTTTAAATAAAAAAGTTATAAACTGTTTAATTTTGACTATGTCTGTCTCTTTCTAAAATTTTCTATGGCGGTTGTAGGGCATTACTACTACAGTGACGTCACTGTACTGTAGCGATTTCCTTGTCTAACTTGAACTTTTAAAGAGTCATATCTCTGAAATTACAAAATATATTTGTAAAAGAATAGATTCTTTCAGTTCCGTTCAGTAGATTCGGAGATTATCGTGAACAGACAGACAGACAGACTGAAAAGAATTTTGAAAACTCTTTTTTCGTGGTTGGTTACTCTTCTTTTAAGGCCCCCTGTCAATTTTTGTTAAAAATATTCAATGTACAGAATCGCGGATTCTACTCTTTTATTATAGTATAGATTATTATTTTCCAATACAAAATTCCTATTTTTACACTACCAAAATTACTACTACGTGATGTTATAAAATAAGTAGGTAGTCTGATAGATTATTCTTTGAGTATTGAACGAGACGCGCGGGAGGGGCATCACCTGCGCGCGACGCGTCTCCGGCCACGAGCCTTGCGCGGGCGCCGCTCGTGGGCGGGAGATCTGTCGACGCGACGCGAACTCGTCCTCAACCCGCGCGTGCGCCAACCCCGACTGCCGCGGTGTACCGCCAAGCCATTTTAAATATCGATAAATTTTGTATTAACGATGTTTAATATCGATCTGTCAAATGATGCGATTGGTATTTACGTGTCTCTACTTTCTAAAGTTTTAAAGTTTAACTAAAGACAAATGAAAGCAAGGAGACGACCAATGTTGAGGAAAAATTATTCATTTGAACTAATATTATAAAGGAGAAAAATTTGATTTTTTGTTTGTTTGTTACGATTTAACTCAAAAACTACTGGGCCGATTTCAAAAATTCTTTCACCATTAGAATGCTACATTATTCTTGAGTAACATAGCCTATATTGTAACCCGAAATTCTTACGGGAACTCCAAAACTACCGCGGGTGAAACCGCGGACAACGGGAAATTTTAGATATTTAGGTTATGTATTTTCTGTCATCTCAGCATCGGTGACTTTCGTGTAACAGTAGATAATATATACATACCTACTACTTTATTAAATATCGATTTGTTTCTGTAATGACACATCTAGCCAATATGTTATGTTTGTCTTTTACCGTTTACTTTTAATTACAAAAACCATTTCACACAAAAACAAAAAAGTTAGAAAATTAAAAAAGTTAGAATGCTACTTAAACATATGACGTAGATATTTCAATGTTATCCTAGAGTACTGCGAGTACCTATGTACTTATCTACAAGTCTTTGATTATTCTTTATGAGTGATCTTGTCAATAACTATGACATCTACCTGAATTAAGAAGTTTTGGTTCCGTATATGATTGCAGGTAGGTATTATTAGAACGATGACTAAATTAAAATCAGTTTTACACATCATAGTTTCTCTATTAGGGATAGCGTAGAACGATTTACATATTTTTACAATTATTACATTGGCGGAAATGTAATAAAACTTGTGTTTATTATAGAACATAATTTATATTTCAGAGTGACTTGATTTTTTCTGGGTTTGTGTTTAAATGCCTATACCAGAAATCCACTTATATTACTTCCAATAAATTCGAAATACCTACCAAAACGGATAAATGCTCACCAAATTGTGTTTCATGTAGTATTGTAGTTAAGGAATATAATGTCGAATGTCACCATATATTTTGTCTTTGGTGCATCGCCGGCCGCTACCGCGGCACGGTTAGTTATCGGTACAAATCTAACCAAACCAAGAATGGTGCTCTACGCCCTGCCTAAAGTCAAAAAGGACTTGTAACTAGACACTACTTGAAATTAGTTCATAGTTCAAGTAAATTTAGTTTAAATAGTGTAATTTTGGCAAGCAAAAAGAATATAAATACAAAACGTACAATTATTCTGATGTGCTTAAACCCGTAGTACCCGTATAAAATGAATAAATGAGACAACTTTATTGTGTACCTACCTACTACATGTACCTGCAGGATCTATGGAAATCTATAAAAAATAAAAGGCAGCTATGGGCTACCTTATCACTGTTATGTGATCTCTACCATGCTACCTATAGAGGAGACCAATCTAATAATAGGTGTCAGTAAGTTTTCGAAAATGGAGCAAAATATAACTATTTTTTTATTTAATTTCGCATATATAGGTGTAAGCTTTCCGAAAAGTGCAAAATAAAATAATATTAACAAAAGTTTGTCGATAATATTAACTTGATTAACGATACAACGCATCACTGCACTAGCTCTTACGAACGTGTCTGCGCGCGGGGGCGCGTCGCTGGCAATAGTGAGTGCCGCGTAACTTTAATTCTATATTGATGTAATCAAACAAAACGACAGATAGTTTAGCTCGTTCATAGTTATACAGTGTTTTAATATTATGTACAATGTTGATAGAGACACGGATTTTTTTTCAAACCAACAAAAATGGTAGTCTTTTGCAACATTTAAATTTTGAAGACAATAGAGTAGTTTCCGGGGTATTAAAATTAAAAATCTATTAAGTCCGTCTGTTATATGATAAAAATATAATACACACGGTTTTTGTGCTTTTTCAAATAATTGAAAAAATACTAAGATAAAACGCATTAAAGTTTAGGAGTGGGGCTCTTGACGTTATAATGTGCTTATAAACTGTAGCACGGCGTGACGTCACTCGACGTTTCGACTTCAATAAGTCGAAATCTCCGTTATTTTTTCATCACGTAAAAAATTAAAAAATACGTTTCTTTTTTATTAATCTACAAGACGGACTAAAAACTAAAATTAAACTAATCCCTATTGTGATACTTCTTATTCTCTTTAGGTGCTATGGACTTTGCACATAATCTGTTTAGTCAGTGTCAAATAATAATAATAATAATAATAATAATAATTATAATAATTATCTTTATTTCTTTTAATAATTACAATAATTACACATACATAATCTGAAAATAGGATTTATGAATATAAATCAAAAGATATACTTAAAAATACTACCCAACTTAAGAAAAATATTAGAAGTACCCAAAATGTCAATGACTGGAATAACTTACCGCCGCACTCAGAGTCAAGTTTAATGATTGCTTAGTTAAGTATAGATTTTTAAAACAAAACTGCCGCAATCAGAGACGTTCAGTAAATTAATGTTAATTGGCATTTTACTAATTAAGTTATATCTCATTAAATGATTACTTAGTTAAGTATAGATTTTTAAAACAAAACTGCCGCAATCAGAGACGTTCAGTAAATTAATGTTAATTGGCATTTAATGAGATATAACTTAATTAGTAAAATGCCAATTAACATTAATTTACTGAACGTCTCTGATTGCGGCAGTTTTGTTTTAAAAATCTATACTTAACTAAGCAATCATTAAACTTGACTCTGAGTGCGGCCGTTAAACTAACAGTGCCCACAATATACGTACTATAGGTTTAATAAAACCGGTAAATATTTTTACTTAGTTGACTGTAGGTATTCACGAATTCATAAAACCAAATCAAGAAATGTAAACGAGTTCTTTAATAATTGTTTATAAGTTAGTATAATATGATAAACAAATAGTTATTTCCTTTTTTTTCTTCAGGTGTACTTGTTACGATTCCAATAATTTAGCTTCCAAGCTCCTCGCCACATTCCATTTCATTCTCTATTTTTAAAACAAAACACACTCCAAATAATTAGCTCGTAACATACAAATCGATTGTTTTTCTACTCTATTTATAAATTTTAAATGCCAGCAGGCAGTTATGTTGGCGCCAGCCGCCTTTGCTGTGTATCGTTTGACCTCGCGATTTAAATAATGGCACTTATTTCAAACCGTTTATGTACAAGACACATGTACAATCGCACAAATTGCCCAAGTTAAACGCAGAAGAGTTACGAACACAGAATTCAATATGCAGGAATGAAACGGTAAAGAAAACAAATATTATACGTAGTTTTATACGTAGTATAGCTATTTCCCGCTGCTTCGCCTGCGTGAATTTCGGAATTCTGGATAAAACTATACTATGTACTATAAAAACTATACGTCTTTATTACTAAGCTATCTCCATTCTAAAACTTCCTTCTTCCAAACCCGTCCAGTCGTTTCAACGTGAAGGAGTAACAAACATACATAAACTTTCGTACCTGTATAAATTTTTACAGCAATTTTGGTTGATTGATTGATTTACTTTACAAAATTTTATGAAACTAAATTGTCGTAACACATTTTAAGTCCATTTTCGAGCTTTCCCGAGCCCGTCCTTGAAAACGTAGAGTAGGTAACTATTTGAAATAATAAAGTATTTAAAAAATCACCAGTAGAACTTTTTATAAAATTAGGTACTGGCTATATTATTTTCAATTAGTTTTTTTTCATTTTCAAATTATCCAGCACGTATTACCAGTTGTGTATAAATATCACAGTTTCTGCTAACCAATCCGCTAAAACGACGTTAAAGTTTTATAACACGCACTTTGTTTTGCGTATATCGAACACATCGGCGCCATTGGTAGGTAGCTAATTAAAATTTCAATCACATTCTCACATCACGCTGTAGATCCGGGATTTAGGTCCGGGTCGATAGAACCGATTTTCCTAGAATATCAATAATGTCTCTATAATGACGTTATTTAGACTTTATTACTTACACAGTCATGTGACATGTCATACCTAGTGCAATCTTGTTTTTTCTAATATATCTAAAATATATCCGCTTTCTGGCGTCGTTAACTAACAAGTAAGTACAGTAAATACATACATACGTAAAAACCAAAGTTTTTGCTTTAAATATGTAATAAGCCAATGGCAATAAGTCAAGCTTTGGCATAAATATTAACTCTAAAGGCACAGAACCCTTTAGGTCGAAAATGGCCATTTTCCTAAAATGTCCAAGTTTTCACTTCGGCGGCCAGAAAATATATAGTAACGAGGATTTTTAAATGTTGTCAAAACAAGATGGAAGCACGCCGCTTGGGCATTGTCATGACAACCAAAAGTTTTGTCATATCATCAATGGCAACTATGAATCAATCAATCATACCTATATTATACTTTATTGCACACCCAGTAGAAGACACAATATTTACAAAAACACAAAACATATGGATACGTACAATGAGGCGACCCATATTGCTGTAACTATGTACATGTTTTATGCCCGTTTTCATAATTTCCTGTCACCTAATTAGTATATTAATATTAGCAGATGGGTTTGATTGGCGATTCATGTATTTGTTTGTTACGCTTTCACGCTTTAACTACTTAACCGATCATCATGAAATTTTGTCAGGGGTTCCGTATCCCTGACGACAAGGATATACTAGGGTACTTTTTATTCCGGAATTCCCACGTGAACTCCAAATTTAATGCGCACGAAACCGCAGGAAACAGCTTGTAGATAATAATCCCACCTGATCCCAAATTAAGCACAGCCTATAAAATGAGTACCTACCTTTACGTAGGATCAAACGACTGATATAAACCATCAATGGTTTTTTTATACATACTTTTTATATATGTACATACTGTACTAAACGCCCAGACGCAACGTTTGTCACATAGGTAAGCGTTAACTGATTCTTGGGACAGAATTAACATTACGAGATATAAAACATAAATGTATCATAACATCGATACCCCACGGTTCCACTTGCGGTTTCACCCTTTGTCACTCAAAACACTGTAGCTTTCAGCACTCTAGTTTGTAGCACTGTAGTTTGTTAGCTGTAGTGAAAGCCGTACCGAAAACACGCGTGTCACGTTTGTCTTCGTTATTTCAGTCACTTTTCAGCATCTATTTCGGACCCTGAGCAGGAAACTGGCTTTCAAGAGAGCCATGTTTTAACTTGGGGAACAATCTAACATTGTCATTGGCGTTTCGCCATAATAGAAGAAGTAGATGAAGAAATTTTTATTATTAAGAAACATTGTCATTGGCAAATTATAATTATAGACGCCATTATTAAAGAAGAAGAAGAAGTGACATAATTTTTAAACGGTTTAGTAGTTTTTCAGTTTATCCATTAAACAAACACGCAAAAAATAAAATATTTTCTCTTCATAAGTAGATAAATTTTGTCCGGGCGACGCTAACAGATCAATCAAGATGTATCTAGATAGCATTCTAGGTCTAGCGGGTTGGTAATTATTTTTGCGCACGTCAATAACACGATGATTCCATGGGACTGCAACGGCGCAGGTCTGGATGCACCGTACCTGGATATCAGGTATCTATAGCTACCTACGTTCATATATTATTCTACCTATGTATGTCGAGTGGTACCTACGTGCAACAAGTGAACAACCCATGGAAAATAAATCGTTCTAGAATTGTTTATGATACAGGTAACAAAGCTAACATTACAATCTTTCTATACAAGGGACCTAAGCGTAAATAATTTATGTTAACTTTTGCAAAACTGTTAAAAAGATATATTTTAAGTGGTAAAAATTCAATTGGTTTTCAATCATATTTTTGGACGCTTCCTAGATGTTGTTAAATGATATAAATAGGTGTATAATTACGTTTTTTACATGCTGATATAGTACGGATATATATTATATTTACGCATATTACTAACAACCTGTATTTTGAAAAGTTATAATATACCTACCTTTATGAATCATATTTATAATTTAAAAGATTAGAAAGGTTTTTTGTTATATCTACATAATATTTAGGTGTTTTTCTTTTTTATCAAGTTTAGTAGAAGGGCGCATGCTCCAATCTTAGACCTGTTGCGTCTTATTTGGGTATAAGTCTAAGCCGATTTATCACCAGGACTCTATGAGACCTTCTATAATATTATGTCGTTCAGACTCTTTATTCTCCGACACTATAGATGATGATTTTGTACAGACTTCAATAAACTATGCATATCATCTACACATTTCAATATGCTGTGTGCAGAGTAGGTACTAGTTAGGTACCTAAATTTAAACATTTATTTGATAAAATGATATTGTTTTATAGAACACGTAGCCTAAAACACGTATAATTAGGCGTCACACTGACTAATGTCATACAAGATACACTTTAGACAAGAAATCACAAGAAATAGAGAAGTTAACAAAGCACAGATGTTGCGTGGCATTTCACAGGGGTACATCGAAGGTCACGGAAAAATACAATGGCATAAACAATTTTTCGGCACAATGAGAACATAAAAAAAAGAAAAGCATATGAAACGTAATTCGAAACAAAACGATGCTGTAGGAAAAAGCCGGTTGAATAAAAAAAAAATGAATGAATAACTTACTTGCAATCTGACCAAACTCGCAATGATTATTATCAACGCCACAGCAAGGTACATAAAGTTAGTTTCGTACTGTATTCAACAAATTTATGTAAATAATTATAAAATTGACCCTATGTTTTAATTGGAAAGCGTTAATCACGCTTAAATTTTGTATGTGTACTCACCAATTTCTTATCACGAGCCAAATGGAATCGGCCCTAGCTTTTAGCAGGATCGATGGCGGGACGCATGCGCCCTACGCGTTGTTTACGTGTACACACAATTTTTATAAATTTTCCGCTTCGATCAGATCCTAGAAATATTTATATCTCAGTTACTATAATAATATTATGTATAATTTTACTACAACTATCTGAGTCTGACAACAGAGCTTTTGTCTTTTCAAGCTGATGTTATTATGCCTATACATAACTTGTCATCAAAAAACGATGATAGATCATTTTTAACCGACTTAAAAAAGGAGGTTATCAATTCTGACAATATTACATACACACATGAAATATTGTCATTTTTATAACGACTACGACGACTACTTTAACAATAAATATAACATTTATGCTAAAAAAGATTTATGTAGGTAATCCCGGTGGGCAAATGACATTATGTAGAGTATGATAATAAATTTTTTAATTTTGACCACAAAAATATATACGGAAAGAAATACCTCCTCAGTAAAAAAGTAAAAGATTCTACAATTACCTGTAAGTAGTAGGTTACATATTAATAAAATTTGTTTTCCTATTTCTATTCAATTTATATTTTTTATTAAAAATAAAATATCTACCAACTCTAGAACTACATAGAACTCACAGAAATAATATATTTTAATAACTTTAGGTACAATGAGTAACTTGGCAAATAATTGAAATGTCTTTCCACAATTATAATAAATAATATTATCTTTATTCAAAGGAGTAAAACTTGTTAAAACTCGAGTAAATAGTTTTCTACAATAGAAGAGTAGAGCAGAAAGCTCTACAGTCTAAAGTTTTTGCTTAACCTCTTCTTATTGCTAAGTAATCTATAAGTTCTTTCTTATGGGTTGATGTATAATCAAAACATTTCAACAATGGCACGAAATATCAAATACACTTTTTAGATTAAAAAAATAATTCTTTGAAATCGAGCCATGAGGTACCAAATTTACCTGACTGCAAATGAGTCCGCTCGTGCCATCTATTATATGTTTATAGAGTTTAAACAACCCAGTTACAATGGGACCAAATGAGACTGCATCTCCGTCGGTATAGACGCAAACTGAACCCATTTTTATACCGCTAACAGCTCCGTAGTTCAAAGCACATATCGCTAGATAGAGCTACAGTACAGAAAGTTAAAAGCTTTGGGTTGATAATTATTATACGTGAAATAGTTAGAGATCTCAAGTAGGTATGTAAGAAGAAATGTAAAAAAAAGTTATTTATTTGGAGATAGAGACACATAAATACTTAAAGAAAACAACCTAATGAGAATAGGATTCCAAAAATTTTTGGGTGGTAGCGGGCGTAACGAATTATTTACGGATGCTTTTGGTTTTAATGGCAATGAAATTTTTGTTTGTTTTAAATATAGCAGATATACAGTAACAAACCAGTACCAAACAGATATCAAACCGTCGCAGTGCACAGACAAACCAAATTTGGTTTTTGTTGCACTGGAAATATGTGAATTTTGTATTTTGTACTTATTGGTTTTTAATAAAAAAAAAAAAGTACACGAATATTTCCATAGGTAAAGTCAGTATCAAAAATATGCATAATGTAAATTGTTTTTTGTCTAAACGAGTCAGTTCTGTCGATTTCACTATACGGAATTCATAATTCGTTACTAAATTTTTCGACTTAATATTAAAATAAACTTATTATCGTCTAATCAACCGTAATATTTTTTTTTGTCATAATAGTTTTCCTGCTTACGAGTTCGTCGTAACAGTTACTTTTACAAGGAAAGTTAAAAATTTAACAGCCTTCTCCATAGTGTTGCAAAATTTCCTTACATCTTGGTAGCTATAAAATCATTGAGCGCAATTGTACAGACATCGCTGATCACACAGTTATTATCAGCTCGTGATCGGCTCTACATCGCATAGCTTCGCTGCGGATGTCCATCAATCAGGTGTCAAGCTAACGCCAGTACGTAACCACAGGCGCGCCAGGATAGCGCCTCTGAGGTGTCGGAATGAGTACGGCTCGTCGACGGCTGGTTGCGAATAAGGCTGCACCCAGGGGACGATCGTGCTATTCAGGTAGTATACCTACTCGTATAAAAAAAGAATAACACATACAGAAAAAATATTACACATTTTATGTAGCAATAATTGGTCTAACATTTTAATTGGAAGATAATTAATTTGAGAAATGATCAAGACAAGAACGTTCCATGGAAAACATGGCATCGCGCTATTTTTTGACAAAGTTATAAATTATGATACACGAAGTGTTTAGTGTATTGTCCAAAGTACATAGGTATGTTTATAGATCCAAACGTATCAAGTTTGGTGAATAACCTTAACAATTAGGTACTATTGGAATAGGATTTAACACCTCTCAATGTAGTTAGGTAATATTATAAATGTGAAAGTGTGGATGTTTGGATACTGTATCTAGATGACACAACACAGGAAATCTCAATAACTCGAAACGAACTTCCTACAAACGTAGATCGTACGTAATTTGGGTCATGTTGCAATAACTTAGTTTCATAGTACACACAACTTGAACGGCGTGGTTTCGTGCCCTCAGGATTTTAAGACGGTAGGTAGGTGGGCGCTACATAAGTAAACAGGAGTCAGTGGCGCCGGAATACGAGTCGAGCTACTTACCTTGTAAATTGTTGTTACTTTTCAAGTTTTGCCATAAATTCCGTTTGTAGTAAACAACTACGTACAATAATACAAATATGTTGAATAATTGAAGAAATCATAATGTTAAGTTTTGTCAAGTTTACTTTGTTCTTTGAAAGTTGGTAGGTACATGGATTTAAGCAATCGTTTTTGGGGCAAATGACTATCCCCAGTTTTCTCAGAAACAAAATTGTTCTTCAATCGTTAGACTTACGAAGCGTTTACTTTAGATTCAGTCAGATCAATTGGTAGAATGTTTTCTACATTCAAACATTAACGCTGATAAATGCCGAAGTATTGTGTTTGACGTAAAGGTTCTTATGTACCCACATAAAGATAAAAGGAGCATTGTTGTCGGCTGTGACAGTGGAAGCTGACACCTGTGTCACTCGTACCTAAACTCTATTCCGAAACCATTTTGTACAAAAACAATACTCGCGTACTTTTTCAATATTTTACACTTTTTTAAATGTTTTTTTATAATTTAAATAGGTAGATACATTTATTTTTGTGACCGGAGCGTTTGACTGCTCACATTGTAGTTTCCCACGTTTTCACTTGTTTGTTCGTATGATACCGCATTACTCAATCACGACTGTATGGAAAATTTTATTTTATTAGTTTTAACATAAAATTTTTAAATTTTCTTTTTGGTTCCTATACATATAACGTACAAAAATACAGACAGAAAAATAAAGTTTTTAAAGTACTATCGTACTATTATGAAATGAATAAGACCCAAAAGTCGCAAAATTACTGGTCAGTTATTGTTCAATATTATGTCCAATTATGAATATAAATTCGTATGGTTGATATTTGGAAACGGAATAGAGCCTTCTGTGTATTGTTGTTATCAATTTTTCTTACAACACAAGCATATTGAAACTCAGCGAATTTTCCCAACAGATTTTGTGAACTGGTAGAAAGGTAAAAAAAAAACGGTCATGTCTTACATTTTGAAGCATGATTATATTACTAAATTCTATTATTTTAACTAAATTAATAGCATTATAAAATATTATAGTATTTTAACTATGACGTAGGTATTGTGTGTAAATATGAATATGAAAATATGAATATGAAAATACGTTTATTTGTTTAGATAAAGGTTCTTAACCTATGCCTACCTAGACCTTAATGTACTCTAAATCTAATGCGCAGACCATTGCAACACAACAAAGGTAGGATAGGAATGAGTTGGTGACCTGGGTTCTAAACTAAGTAAACTTGTATCATAGAACCCAGGGAACCTCCACTCCTATTGCAGACAATTTAATAGACCCATCACCCACATATTGCTAACCATAGCATGGGTAAATAAATAGGTAAGTAGTCAGAGTAGTGTGTAAAATATTATTATTTTAGTAGAGGTAGATACGGTTATAACAGGTATAGGTATAATCTAATAAAAAACAACGCACATTTTTACTGCAGGTTATGGTCTTACCATTAGAAAGTTCCTGGGGAGGAAAACAAAAGAAACTATCGAAGAACACTAAAAGGGCGAAAGATCAACCGACAGGAAGTCATAGAACTCTGACCTTCCGGTTCGAGACCCTTATAAAAATGGTAATCTTATCACCCATTATTTCTTTTTACCGTCGAACTTTAGGCAATCGACTCGCTCAGGCTCGCTATTCAGTTAGAAAACAGTTAGCTTTATGTGTTATACTTTGAGATTTTAAATGTGTTGTTGTTTCCTACTCGTCCGCGTTGTGTCGTTTGTGTAATTGTTTACGTCGCTGAGAGACGATGCGCGACTGGGTAAGATGGCGACCGGACGGTGCCGGCGACGCCATGAAAAAAAATAAAGGTTAATATTTTGGGTCAGCAATTATTATTTAGATGAGAGCAAGTAGCATAATCTGTGGAATTTCTATAATTTCATCAATTCCAATTCCAATTTTAGAACACTACACAAATATTCAAGTGAACTCTCTTCGAGTTGTTGTTTGAGTAGGTAATACCTAATAATAATGTTTTACTGCCAGCCTCGTTTACAAGCGGGTTACAAATACCAAATTGTGTACTAGCTTGCAATAATGTCTTGTAATTTTATTGGTTACCTACATTTCATGTCGTTAAAAATAAAAGTAAAATTACGTTTGCTGACGCACCACGCCGTCGCGTTCTCGAAATGGAATCCTTTGTGCAAGAGATGAAAGTTAAACCTCGTACAATAATCCTTTGGATTACACTGATTACAATAATATTGTAATTAAACCTCAGACCAAATAAAAACTAAAGACGGAACGCGTAGAACAAACAAGTGAAGCCCGGAAAAAGACACTACGCCACCCTGCATGTACACAGAAACACGCACACACTTACAAGAAAAATACACCATTCCTTTTAGTTTGAGCTTCTCCCGCTAATGTGTTCCTAAGCACCATATGCATACGCAACCGGCTTTACTTCGTTGTTCGAGACGTTCCGTCTTTAGTTTTTATTTGGTCTGAGAATTAAACGAGACGATGCGCGGCGTTCGTGTTGGCGTCTCTCTCAGTTAGAATATATAGGGTGATGCAAAACCATAATGGCTGACCGCAAGACAATATACTAACATATAATACCATCTACCCTAAGTACATACACGGTCCTGAAATAATAAAACACATAGAATTTACCTACATATGTAGATACCTATACGTATGCCTTTTCTTAAGGGGCTATCTAAAAGTAACGGATTCTTAAACGCCTCAAATATTATACAGAACTAATTGATATTGAATTGAATGGATATATCTTGTAATTGAAATTCTGATTTTTTTCGTTCTATAGAAAGAAGTTCTTAACAGTGTTTTTCTAGCAGAATAGGTACTTGCAAACAATGATTCCCAGAAACTTTTTTTGGTTAGAAGGGATTGATATAACTATAGGTTTATAGACAAAGCTAGAATAATTTCACTCATAATTAGTTCTCAATGTTTGTTTTTGCGTTTTTTATGATTTGCAGCTATCTCTTCCCAGCGCATGCGCATCACTGTCTGCTCCCCTATTCAATTTGATATTCTACAATACCTACTTAATGCATAGAAAATTAAGGAACGCGAACGGAGTCGTTATGTCACGTGGTCACGCAAAACTGGAGTTGTGATTGGACGATTTTACGTGACCAAGTGTTACATATACCTATCGTTACTCAGTTTTTTTAAACTTTAACGATTATAAAATGTCAATTTGGCTAGGAATTATTTTTACCATTTATTCTTCAACATAGCTTCTTAACTATAGGATTTCCTTCCTATTGAACATCACGTCTCGTATAAAATTTGAATTATTAAGGTAGAGAGAGTGGAATTCAATCATTACGAAACCATAAGTATGAACAGGAGGCGTGTAATAAAAAGATTATTTTGGTGTGGGGTTTTGGATTTCATAATCGTATTTACCTATAACCTTACGTATATTTTATCTATATCTTTTGACTTTTCCTCTCATCATATCAACATAATTCAATAATATTACTTGTTATTTGTAGTAATTAAGTAGGTACTAAGTCAAGTAATCTACATTTGTGTAAAAATATTTTTGCACAATAGAGAGACAAATTTCAAACCTCTTTTAGGTTTTTAAAGTGGTTGCAGCTTGGCACTAACTTATATAAAGATAATTAACTATATGATTTAATTTGAATTATCACTAATAGCTTACTAAATTGATTTAGCAAAAACATAATACATGTTAAGTATACTCAAATTTTACCCAAAAGCTGTTCCACATCCGTAAAATGGGGAATGCATATTAACATCCCTTAGGTATATAATTATAATTGTACTAGAAAACATACTTTCAATCAACACAGTCGATAAGAAAATTACTTATGCAAAAAGCGGAAATATGACTTCAAATCTTCCTCAGATCTTCACCGAATTTACATGGGTGGTTTCATGTAACCTGGCATGGTACAGCCGGCATCAAAAATATGTAAACATTCGTCAGACGTTAATCTTTATTGCTACTGCTAGAGAAGCTTCGCAACAATTGCCCCAGTAGGTAGTTAGCTTTTATATATGAAAGCATTCAGCGAATAGATACGCCGTACCTACGCGTACAGTTTGTTTAGGTGTTTATGGTAGGTATTTATGTATTTATGTTTTGGGTAACTAACAGTCTTATTATATCTATAGTTTACAATATTTCATATTAGTATGTTATAGACCTACAGCGCTGAAAGTTAGGTACATAATCCTTACTAATATTATTAATGCGAAAGTGGGTTTTTTGTTTGTTTGTTACGCTTTTACGCCTCAACGGCTCAAAGGATCATCACGAAATTTTGCATACATGTTGTCAGGGATACAGAAGACATAGGGTAGTAGCATACCTAACAGCTAGTAAAACATTTGAAAAAATATACAAGTTAGGTACTAGAAATGATCACAAATTACGTTGTCTAGTACCCTAGCATAAGCCACATTTAATATCTGTAAGCTTAGATTCAGGTCACAAGAGGTGTTTTTCATGTCACTTTAGTTTAGGTTGGAGAAACACCTAAGTATGGCTTTGCTTCATTTAAATCGAGTGTCGAGAAAAAAGTTGATATAAGTATTCATGCGGGTGAAACCGCATGTACAATATACAAGATGCCAATGTGGCATACTTTGATTAAATAAATATATTATATTAAAAAAAAACAACTACTTTATGTTTCTCCCTTACAAAACGCCAATTTTATATAATATGTAAGGACCTAATATTATAATGCTTTGGTATTTTTCATAGTAGTTCTAATGATACAAGGTTATATCACTATTGTATCATTTGTACTACCAGTTGGACTACTCAGTAGTACTACTGATACAGAGCGACTAATGAAGCTAGTCCTACGACTAATATTTTCATTGTACTGAAAATAGCTGAAAACTACCCCAAAGCTACCTTGGTAGTGGTTGGTATGAATCCCTGGCGACAGTGTCTCTTTATTCAGTTGTGCAATTTTGGGTTTACCTTTGGCTACAACTTTAATTATTCGAATGATGTATTTAAATTTCAAGAATAGTTTTGTTAACAGAGGTTATAACAGGTTGACAACCCTTTGTTGGGTCTGAACACGGCATTTCACAAAGGGAATGCTTCCAGCACTGTTCTTCATGTAGCACAGAATCTTTCTTTAGACTTTATATAATAGAGTTGATAACTCTTTAACTTTTTAAATATACTTACCTAATGATCAAAGCTAATGATTTAATTATGATTTAATGATTTAATGAATAAAGCTGATGATTTAATGATTTAATATTTTATGATTGTGACTTAAAATTTATGAAACCGCTTTTATACATTGGTTACATCAGTTATGTATGGAGAGATACATGAACTTCATCGACAGGCTGACGACCACTTGTTACGTTTTTCGTTCCTATATATGATATTGTTTTGGCGCAACCAATCAATGGGATTGTTTGCTGTTTCCCGCAGTATTACCCATATTTCATTTTTTGCCCCGCGTGGAGAGAAATCTCCAAAAACTTTGTTTTAGTAGGTATACATAAAATAGAAGCCTTGTGCTAAATTTTAAGTTTAGTTGGGTTTACATATTTACACACTAATATTTGTCTACAACACTCTAAAGACATAAACGAAACTTTAAATGGACATAGATAAGCAATAGTGTGTTAACCCACACTGGAGAAATTTTAGCGCTATTGTAGCGCCATTTTCTGTCAACATTTTTTATGTTCAATATTTAGTTACATACTTAAACAATGTAATAAGGTGAACACATAATTAAAAAACGTTCCCTAACTCTCAGTAAATCGTTCTGAATAGATAACTTTTTGTGGGTTAACATGTTATTGCTTATCTGCGTCCGAATTGTCAAAAGATCGTGAACCGTACCACTGTCTTCGGCGCATCGCCGACCGCTGCCGCGGCACGCTCGCTCGACTTGCGTGACTGTACGGTCAGCAGTACAAACCTAACCAACCATAATTATAATCTACCGAAAAATAATGCTTTAAATGTATTAAATTATGTATGTATGTAATATATTTATTCACAAAAGGTTTTCACACTTTCATTTAGGTAGACCATGCCCCGCAAAACTGCTTACGCAGTAAGCTGTATTGTAAGCAGTTGTGTATGTCGCGAGTGATCTCGCGAGATAGATTATAATCTAACGGTATTTACAATTTTACAGTGACACATACAATTTATTTTTAGGCAAAAATTGTACATAATTTAAAAAGATTTTTCGATCGGCGTGCATATCTCGTAACAAAAAAAGAACGTTAGGAAAGATCAATTAGGAATCAATAGGTATTATTTTGCGTTTAGCGGACAACTATTATTCGTTTAGTGGACGACTAGCAACAGCCTAGTTTTAATTTGAAATTAGCAAAATAGAAGCGCCGCAATTAATTTTAAAAAGAAAGTTAAGTTGCATGCCATCGGATAGCAGCCAATTAAACGAGTATGCATTCATGTACCTAGTTTTACTGTGCCTAGGAAGGATCCTGTTTTGTGAAACAAGTCGTCTGTACTAATATTATAAAGAAGAAAATATTCTTTGCTTGCATGCTTGTTTGTTTGTAGGGAGTAACCTCCGTAACTAATGAACCAATATATTGATAAGAAGTTACATCTCTGAGTAACATTCTCTTGGGAAATTAAATTATTTTGTACCTACATTCATATAAAATTTGTAGATAATAATGAACTGTGAAACCACATCAAAATCCGTTACGTACCTATAGTTAGAATACAGACAAACGCGGGTGAAACTTTGTTTGATTCTACATATAATTAAGATACCGATGAATGCCTCTACATAAGCCAAAAGTGCAATAGTGACGTTTAGTTTAACCATAACCTAAAGGGTAAAGAGATTGTTCAAAATACCTAGTAGAATAAAAAACCCAAGTCGAATAAAACGTACACACGCATGGTATCTCAAAAGATGGTATACTCAGATAGCGGAATAAGGAGTTCCTGTGTGTTTTTATTCCATAAGTGCTTGTTATTAGGTAAATGTTTGAGAGCTCGTTACGTACCCACCCACTTCTCTGACTCAATATTACGAGGCGTCTCCAAAAAAACCCTCTACTATTTTTTTTTTCATTTCTATTTCAGATGCAAATAAGTTTGAAACTTCGTTTGGGGAAATTTCGTCGAGACGGGCAGCGACATCATTCACGCTCCTTTTGTTGCACGAAAACCTTTCTTTTTTTCGTCAATCATGTTGTTTTTTTCTTATATTTTTCCGTGGAATTCTCTTTTAGGGGTTTGTTTTATTGGATTTTTGGAGATGGGTACAAATAATATCATGTTCATCGCAGAGGTTGATTAGCAGAAATTGCAGGTGGCAACATTTTATTGCTTTATTTGGAAGTTAGCTGTGCCCGCGACTTCATTAGCGTGATCTCAGATGTTCCCGACGGATAGGATCTAGGATCTTTCCGCCATATTACATTCTCTTCTTTTTTTTTAGAATCTGGACTGGAAAGCAAAATTTTACGTTCGATATGCCGGTAATCAAAAAAGCAATTTGTATCAAAACTAGGATCTCTTCGTTGATAGCCAATCCAGTAGTCGGTCGATAATAGCATAAGTTTAGGAATTGATCCTAACCTCGACTAATCAAATGTATTAGTCTTTTTTAAATACAGTTTGAAATTACATCATTTATGTTATCTTTTTCGGAGATGTTGAACCATTTTCAAATAACTATACCTACCAATACTTTCATCCACAGACTAAAAATCTCCACTGCAAAACTCGTAAGAGACTCGTAAGTTTTTTTTATCAACCACATGTAGCTGGGACCAATGCCATCGAGTTACAGCCAAAAAATTTTTTTATGTTGTAATAATTTCTATTAGAAAAGAATAGAATAAAATTTATTTCTGCACAACATACAAGAATAATAAACAAACACTAAAGAAGTACCTAATCTAAACCCAAATTATCTTGCATAAATTATTCCCAATGAACATGTATCTGAAAATCCAACTTTTAACCTCAGTAGGTAGTGTACCTACTAAATAGTTTCTATAGGTTTTTTTTTTTTTTTTTTTTTTTTTTTTTTTTTTTTTTTTTTTTTTTTTTTTTTTTTTTTTTTTTTTTTAACCGGTTATAAGAAACATTTATCTTTTAAATAGAGACAATGACAAAAATGTTACCGGACACATCTCAGAAGAGAATAACTAAAGCATATTCTTCTGAGGGACACATTCTTAGCATTCTTAGCATTTCATTATTGGAATGGATTTATTATTGTTTGACAATATTAAAAAACTTATTAGTTTTTATTAATTGTAATCTGTTAATTTTGATTTCTTAAAATACGATATTTCCTACAAAGATGTTGCGAGAGATTACAGATGTGAACTCTGTGTGTACAATGTACTATCATAATTTTTATTATTTTATTTTCTCTTAATGACCTGTAAACATGTTTACCAATAAAAACTTTGAACTTTGAACTTCATTACAATGATTTACTCTTTGCCTTGATTTGCAATCAACACGGTGCTTGGGTAATAATATTACGACGACCCCTGTATCCATGATAATATGGAATGAATAAAAATAATCAAACTAAAATAAATAATGTTCCTACATACATTTTGGTATCGGTGGGCAGCTGTTTAGATTAACTTACAGACCGTTTCACTCACCAATCTCTCAACCCTTTATGCAAATTTTGTTGTTCAGGATCAGGGCCCGTGGGTGCCGCGGTAAGTATTCACGAGAAACAATATCCGAAACCAACGATCTGGAAGATTCTGAATGTTGAATTTTAATTTTAACTTATACAAAGATGGTTGATACTGCCTTACAATAATAGACGCCGGCTAAGTTGAAGTTCTAGTTCAATAACAACTAGGTATTGACTAATCACCTTTTACTAACTGAACTTCAATGTTCGCCCGGGTGAAACCAACCAGTTATGAATTAATTTAGAAAGCTTAGCTTCAGATAATAGTATTAGTTTAGCATGGAGAATGGTTTCCCCAAAGAGTATATAACCACTACGGGTTTCCCCAGTACGCTTACACAGTTTTACTTGATGGTTTGTTTAATGTACATTTTAGCTAGCTAGCTGTTCCCCGCGGTTTCACTCGGAATTCCCTCGGAATTTCCGAGGGAATTCCGGGGCACTGACAACGTATAGGTATGTAAAATTTCATGATGATCGTTCGATTCGTCAAGGCATGAAAGCGTAACAAACAAACAGACAAATAAACTCAAATTCGCATTTTGAATAGGTATTCATTAGGTGTTCTATAAATACGGATGTCTTTGTTTACTTAGGTATCTACTTACTGTATTTATTCCTTTCAATGATATTAAAAGTATTTGATTCGTTTGCCTAGAAGTTGCCGCGAAAAAAATGTTTTGCAATGGTACCGAGTCAATTAAAAAAAAAAAAAACATTAATCAATTCCCTCGGGGAAAACAAAACAAATTTTGTAAGCTTGCGTAGGTAGTATTCTTTCCCAATTCGTCTTTCGTTTCATGTTAGCATCACGCGTAGCCAACAATAGCAGTCCCGCGAGGGCTTGTTACCAGCGAACCTTTGAAGTAGCAGGTGTCGAAACAACGATCTAACCTTGCCGGTTTGTCTGTCCGTCAGTACAAAGATCCCAACTATATATTTTAAATTGTAAATTTTTATTTTTACCTAAATAGAATTATTATCATACCTATGTTTAGAAATATTTATCTAATATATTTAAATGAGCATTTATTGAAAGTACCTACTATACAGGGTGGAAATTTGAGATGGGTCACTAAGGGCGGCTACCTTAAGGGTTGAAGCCACGTGAATATGGTGTTAGGGGACCATCCCTTATTTTTTGAGTTATTTCTATCGGCATTTACAGATCTTGAAAAAAAATGTACAGTCAGCGAGAAAACAGCGATTTTTCAAAATATTAATCAATACTGTCTCCGACAAGGATCAAAAGGCTCTAGGGGCCAAGTTAGGTTAGGGTATCAGAAATGTCACAAATCGAAAATAACTTTTCCCATACATTTTGTTAGGAAAATGAATTGTAGCACAGTTATCAAAAGTTCCTTATTTCGAGAAAATATTGGATGCAATAATGATCTCGCCAACAAAAAGATAATAATATGTCTGGAAAAGCTTCTAATAGCGTTAAATCAGCAATTTGAAATTCTTCATCCAAGTTAGGTAAGTACGTGTTTGTCGGCGGTCTAATTTTTTTGAATGAACCGTATAAAAAAAATTGAGAATTTGAAATTGGTATTTTAACGCTATTATAACGCTTTTAACGCTTTTCCATACATATGTCATCTTTTTGTTGCCGAGATTATTTTTGGCAGCCAGTATTTTCTTAAAATAAGGAACTTTTCATTTCGGTGCTACAATTCATTTACCTAACAAAATGTAGGTGTAGGTATAGGAAAAGTTTTTTTTTCGATTTGTAACATTTCTGATTTCGGAAGGAATTTTCTTAGAAATTCTTTGTTATGCTAAAAACCATAGATGTTTAGGTAAAATACTTATCTGATACTTAAAGTTTCTTGAAAAAAGGTTAACTAGAGCTTGACCTCAACACTTAAGTATAGATTATCAAGTCATCCGACGCTCAATACGATAGCCAGATGGCTAGGCTGGAAATAAGTACAAGCAGCTACAGAACCTGTTACACCAGTCTCCAATTTAATAAAAAAAACTAGTCAATCCCACACGGTTTTTTCTCGCGTTGGTTCCGAGATAAAAAAGTTATTCTGTATCGCTCAGGAACACTGTTACCTACTCCTTATAAATGAAAGAATTTTCAAAACCTGTTCAGTAGTTTTTGAGTTAGGTACGTACAAAATATCAAATCTTTTCTCTTTATAATATTAGCATAATATAAAATAAAATTGTGCGTGTGTAGACAGCACAAATGATTGAATGAACGCCTGTCTATCAGACTGTTCAGATAAATTATTATTTAATTTACCTACAACAAGCTAATCATGGCGTCAATTTCGGAAATGCCTAGATTCTATTTCAAGACTTACATAGGTACGTATCTTCTCCTAAATTTGAGGCCCCCTCTGAAATCCTTTGTTCTGAGATTAAAATAGAGAATTAGTTACTAAATATCTAGCATCTATACATCTCTCTAAAAACCTTGTACCCTGTTAAATATAAATTCGCTTATGGTTCAGAAGAAACGAGTGTATTTATGCTTTTTAAAATTTTTGAGAAATAAATTTGACAACGTATAGGTTGTCAAATTTATTTTCCTTAAACTTTCACCTTAAAATTTCATTGGGTTAGGTTTTCATAAATAAATAGATAAAGGTTTCGAAACACGTTGTGACTTTAGTCGGTGACTGCACATACTCGCAATCTTATGGTCTCCCGTAGAGCTGATTTGAAAGCGAAGATAGGTATTTTTCATTTTTCTATAATAGGTGGACCCGTCCTTCAAAGCTTTGTAATCTTTTTCGTACTGGGGCTGATATTTTCACTGGTCTGCTCAAGTGGAATAATAAATCTTCTTTAAATTGCCGAGATGTGAGAACCTTGATCGAGATTAAAAAAAACGAACTTATTTAGCTATTTAAGAGAAAATAATCTTGACACTTGATATGGTAAATCTTTTATTATAGTGGTTTCAGATCACAAAAATGCTCAAAGTGGTTTATCTGTATACCTATATATAAAAATTAATCCCTATTTCCCTTGGTCACGGCATCACGCGTGAATGGCTGGACCAATTTAGATAATTCTTTTTTGTTGTATTTTTTATTGTAAGCAGAAGAAGAATAAATGAAGTTTGGATTTACCTACTGCGGGAATTCCGAAACTCACGCGGGTAAATCTCCGAAACGGTGGACTGATTTTGACGGCACTTACACTGCTAATTAGCTGGTGTTATAAGTAGAAAATTAAACTACTTTAGAGTTCCTGCGGGAATTATGAAAATTGTATGGATGAAACCGTGGGGCACAGCTATTATTGTGATAAAATGCCTAATACCTTTTTGTTTTGTAAAATTTTTTTTGTAAAATTTACAAAGGAATCCTTATTCCTTTGTAAACTTTTAGTGCTTGCAGTTGTGCAAACGGAACAAAGTAGGTAGGTAATATTATTACTATTGTGTAAAGTATCTCAATACAAGAGAGCTCCTCCGCTTACGAAGCGTGCTACATCGTCAAGCACGTCTTCAACAGCGATACTTCATGCATATAAAAATATTTTATATGCAAATACAAGTGGGTATCTTCTTCTGGATGCACCTGAAACTGTGGTTGACAGTCTATGTACTTGAGAAACGGAACACTATAAAGCTTACATCAAATTTTTGCATTACCTATCTATTTAGATATTCATCTTGTACGTCCATAGTTTTAGCGAACCAAATATTTTGTTTCGTTTGAAACATAATATTGGTACCACATTACGTTTATATACGTACATATAATATCTACCTACCCAAGTATATTTGACAGGCATAAGTTATTAAGCTTATGAACATCAAATAGAAAATCCCTTATAACTTGTTACTTGTGATTTAGGGTGTCAAAATAATATTGCGTAAGAAGCACACCAATAAATCTTCACCTTACCAAATCGAGTTTTTCCTGAGGTCATCAGGGTTTATAGTACTTGTTCATTATAAGGGAACTCGTCCGCCCCAGCTGTTATCAGTTAGGTATACAGCGCAGCCTTCAAGCTTAAGGTTATCTAATCAAAATAAACTTTATTCTAGCATGATAAAGTACACTTTTCCATGTCACAAAGACGTCCCAAAGGTATCTCGTTTCACCAACCCAACTGTATTCTGTATTTACTACGGCTATACTAAATCCGTCATTTACTCCAAATGACGGAAACTAGAGATTCCAGCAGTAAAATTTCGAGTGTAAGATAATTATATTTGGGAACCCTTGTAAGATAGGTAGACAACCACACTAAAATCTTACTAATTAAGTACTCGTCATAACAAACTTAGGTGTGGGTATAAGGAAGTAAGGTTCAATAAAAATAAGATCAAGCTGGATCCAATATTATGGGTACAATCTGCTGACAGATGAATGAAACTATAGCAAAAATACTCATCAGATTTAAATCGGGCAGCGTCAGCGTTAAAAACCAATAAAAATATGAAGGAAGGAAGAAAATTGGAGGCTTTCGCGCAGCAGCAAAGCTACTTGAAGTCTTATTATTTTGTGTGCCGCATAGGAGGAAGTAAAGCATTAAATCTTTAATTCATATTTTGGTTATTTACTTGGCACAAAAATAATAAAAAACATTGACATAGTTACTAAAATATGTGAGTACCCAGGTACTTTCACTAAGTTATCCCACTAAGTTATTTTAAATTAGCAATGTTATAATTTTTATTTTACTTAATGGGCATTATAAGGCGGCTCAGAGAACATTTAAAGTAATTTTATAATATAAGTAGGCAAGTAACATAATAAGCAATAATTATGTTCCATGGTTGCTTTTATATTTACAGGATGTAAGGGTCATTAAGGGCTCATTAAAGGAAGTACAGTTTTCGGCTCTCGTCTTAAGAAACAAAAAAAAAATTAAAACCGACTTCCTAATACACAAAAATGCACTATACCTAATAACCTTCTCTATTTTAGTTACATTTAAGCAGTACAATTGTCGTGGATTTGAATAACTAACTGGTTCATCCTTACACCATGTATAAGATAATTCTATTCTAATGTAACATTAAAAGTTCTAAAACTTTAACAGATAAACAAATATGTAATATGATTACATCATTGGTTTTAAATAGAGAATAAAAAAAAAATAATAAAGAATATTTCTTGCGGAATATTGCATTCATAGTTGTTGAAAAATAGGCAATCTGAACTACTGAAATATCATAAAGTCTATTTAACCTTTTGACTTTTTTTATAGAGTAACTAGCTGTGCCCCGCGGTTTCGCTCACGGTAATTTCAGAGTTCCCGCGGGAATCCCGGGATAAAAAGTACCCTATGTCCTTCTCTAAACCCCTGACAACGTGCATGCCAAATTTTATCCAAATCAGTTCTGCCGATTTGCGTGATTGAGTAACAAACATCCAAACATCCACACTTTCACATTTATAATATTAGTAGGATTAAGCGTGTTGTGTGATATTGTGTTGCTAACAGTTGCAAATTATAAAAGTAATATCTGACCTTAAGCCCTTAACCTGCAGTATTGGAAAGAAACTTATTTAATTATCAAGTTGACGGAAAACGTTGCAAAATACTGGATTGAAATTAGAAATAATTGAGCTTTTATTTTTTAAGTTGCTACTATAGAACTAGAACGATGTTTCGAGGTTAGAAAATCAAAATCAAAATATTTATACGTATTACGTTAAAAGCACGGGTTACATTATGCGTTTTATTTTTTAAATAATTTCGAACAATTTTAAACAAATAAGTAGGCGATCCAGAATAAAATAAAAATTCATATCATCGTAAACTAGACTCTGTTTGTAATAGAGCTTCTGCATTTATAACCTACGACTAAAACGAAATTACTAATAGTTTATTTCATTAATATACTCGTAGTAGTTTAGAATTTATTAAATGCGAATAGAACTAGTTTAAAATAAGGGGAAAACGATCAAACTAGTCTTTTTTTATTTCATTGTATCTATACATATATGATTCATCAAAGTAAAAAACGTATTTGTTGATATAAAAGACAAAATACCTCTAAATCAGAAATAATGGAATCTTGATAGGTTTTTGATCACAGTCATTATGATTTCTAAAGTTAACTAGATATAATTACAACTTACAATTAAAGTAATAATTCACAATGAAAATTACATTTCGGAAGATCCGATAATATTTCAGCGACTGTAATAAATAGCTGGGTGCTTAATGGTTGAATACGCTCATCAACTTTTTCAATTTAGCTAAGTATCATATCAATTAAGTACTGACTAGTATATTATATTAGCGTGTGTTTATATACATAGTTTGGTTATTAAGGCCTTCATCATTAACCTGAAAAGTTTTTAGAATCATGAACCCAATAAATGCGAACATGCGCGCTATATAAATAGACAACAGTCAAGTTAGTCATTGGCTATATACTCTTTACCTGTGTATTTTTCATCTTCAAGTGTAGGCGCATATTTTGGTAGGTATAAGATGTGGCATAAGTGCATTGGGTAAGGTAATCATAATATTCACAAATAAATCTTTATTATTATAAATGCGTATGTTTGTGTGTTGCGCTTTCACGCCTTAACTACTCAACCGATCTTCATGAAATTTTTGCACACTTATTTTCAGAAAAACAGATAAGAGCCTGCGGAAACTCCGAAATTAGCGCGGGTGAAACCGCAGGGAACAATTAGTGTGAAAATAAAGCCAAGTTCGTAAAGTAGCGAGTTCATAACAAACATTTTCTTAAATATAATTAATTTTATTAGTAATAAAATAGGTGTAACAATATAATACAATGTTCTTTGAAGTTAAATAACTAGCCTAAAATACTATCTTGGAATATCTTAAATTAGGATGAAAGTATCTTCTCCTGTTCCAAAACCTAAATTAGGTACCTATAATTTCACACCAAATATAGTTGTTTCCCACAGTTTCTCACGGAAACTATTCCGAGATTAAAGTATCCTATGAAGGTTACTATGACTTTATACCAGTGCAACATGTGTAATTTTTAAAATCGGTCCAGTTAGTTGTTCTAGAGGATTACTTCCTAAACCTAAAACTTACAAACTTTACTACCTTTTTAAAATTATTGACTCATTCTACACTTAAAATGGAGTAGATTAGTATTTACTTGGGAAGTTCATCTCACTTCACTAAACGCGCTTTGTGTCTGTGAAACCATTTTGGGAAGTGTTAAACTTTCTCATTTAGAGTGGACTGTCAGGTCAGTTGGGGAGTGTTATCGATCGGCTTCGAGAATTTACACAAAACGCTTTCATGATCAAAGCGTATTTTCGGACGTATAGTAAAATTAGAACAAAAACAGAGTTCTTACCTTTGCACTGATATTATAATTATCAAAGGATTGAGCAATATTATATGAACTCCATCACAACCCTTGTATACGGATTTCTATTCTATTGAGGTTATTATAATACAAAGCAGGGTTTGAAGCTTTACAATATTTGGGTTGAAATCGACCACAAGTCATAAAAAAAATATGATAGTTTAAAATAATCACTAACATATTCCTGTAGTATGACTAAATCGTCTTTATAACACGCAGAAGTTACAGTTAATTATTTATTATGACGCTTTTAATAAATTGCGTATTTTGACGAACGATGAAAAAAAGAACTATACCTATCCAACATCTTGCTATCAATTAATTTTTTTTTCTACTTTTTAAGCTCCTAAAAATTACATAATACATAATATGTCATGAAGTGTTACAAGACATAGGACTATCCCGCCGATTCTCCTTTTGTGAAAATGTTGTGATTTGTGATGTTTTCGATGATGTTTGTAAAGATGTTTAGATACTTAAATTAATAGGTACAGACAGAACCGCATTCACGAAGAGTGATGCACTATTACGGGTGGTGCAACCTCACTTCTAGTCTCAGCGCGAAAGTAATTTCGGTGCTGCTCTTGCAGATATTTTTGTGCTTAGAACAGGGATAAAAATAACGCTGTTTGTTCAATTAATTCTATGATTTGGATATTTAAGTTTGTTCCCTGCTCATTATCTTCCATAATTAAAACATTTAAGTGCCTTAATGTTAACCATCACGTAACATTTGTACTCTAACTAGGTGATACCTTAATCTTGGGAGATTTCGTAATATTACATCATCAGTTAAGAGAATATTATAAATAATTATATTCTCTGTAGTTTTATCTACATTAATTTATAAGTTGCTGCAGAAATTCCGGGATAAAAAGTACCCTGTCCTTTTCTGTACGTATCCCTGAAACAACTTCATGAGATGATCGGTTGAGTAGTGATTTTTGCATAAAGAATAGAACTTATAACTAAAGGCATACAAAAGGCGGTCTTATCGCTTTACGTACCGCTATACCTAATGCCTTTACAGTTATACATATAATAGATGTATTCGTTGTATTGCCACCGATGAGAGCACTTCGCAAGAGAGTGGCGAATGGCGATGTTGTTGCTGCTCACGCCCCCTCTACCAGCAGTCATTTGTAACCGTGTACCAACGTAATTTGTGGCTTTGTTACATTATTAGTTGACACGCGATTCTGTTTGTTATACATACATCATAACTGCCGTGTACAAAACGTTTTGTAATCGTGTCGTAAACAATTCTCGGCGCTTTGTCGTTTACAGTTGACACTGAAAGAATTTAACGAATAGGTACCTACACTCTTTATTAAAACGACACAAACAAAACTATATACGTATTTTGTATTCTGCTTTCACCTAGGAGCTTGTTCTTTTACGATTGTCGAACTATCATTCCGACAAAACCAATATACAGGGTGTAAGGTCAAACTAGAGGCGTATTGTAGGGTATTAAGTATTAGATTTTCGTCTGAAAATTCTAAAAAAACTCAACGTCAATTATTTACGTAACTTTTCGGAAAATTAAAAAATATAGGTACTTTCAAATTGAGCATGCAAATTACCGACGACGACGCGCTGACGGACCATACCATCTAAGCGTCATTCAACTCCCATTGTACCTTCAGTCAGTAACGCATCGACAAATCAAAATAAATGTAGAGGTATACAACGTAGTTAGTAGGTTACTTTAACGTAGTAATAAAACATTACAAAAACTAATTTTTTAAGCGAGTAGATAACACAAAAATAAATCCACCATTTCGAAAGACGTTTCCCTTCAATAATTTGCGGTTTCCGGTTCTAACTGGAAAGGTGTAATAGGTTTATTACAGATGGCATTCCTGTAAAAAATATGTCTCGGTAACAGAATCCTGAATGCTTTATTGCTACTACGACAACATAACTTGATTTACGACAAAACTTTCTGAGTTGGATTTATTAAAGGGGCGGACGAATTTTCAAATCAAGCGTCGTCGATTTAGCCGGAAACAAAGTTTACAACGGTCGGGGAAATTTAATCTTTATATCGGGTTACTGGGTTTAATAATTAAGCTAATCAGGATTGTGCTAATGGAAACAGGGCATTATCAAGAGTTCATATTGAGTAAATTTTAGCTTAACTAATTATACAATATCTGAACGAATTGTCTTGTTTTTCTTATACATAACATAGATCATCCCTCAGGAAAAGATTCAGTGAGGTAGGCATTCTAACCGTAGCTTCTCAATATATATTTGAGAACCTCAAGTACGTTCACAAAAACCTGGAAAAATTTGATAAGATGTGTGACATTCATAATGTGAACACCAGAAACAAGCACAATCTTGCTGTACATGTTACTCGTCTTCACAGAGTAAGCAACTCGTTTGTAGGACAATGCATAAGTTTCTACAATAAACTTCCTGTGAGCATTAGAAGTATGCCATTTAACAAATACAAGGTTGTTATTAGGGCCAAATTATGTAAACGAGCCTACTATACAGTCAATGATTACTTGCAAGATAAAAATGCTTGGGATTGACTCAAATGACTCAATATAATTTATTATAATTGAATTGTACTTTAATCATATAAATAATTAGTATAATATTACACTTTAATTCAATTTTTATATTTGTATTTACCTACATTTGTTTTTGTATTGCAATTTTTTTTTTTTTCTCTTTTATTTGACATGTCTAAGTATACATAATATTGTATCCAATGGCAGAATAAATTATATGATATGATATATATGATATGATAAGTATACTTTAGTAGCCGTGCCTCACGGTTTCTCTCCCGTGAGTATCGGATTTCCCACAGGAACTACAAAGTAAAATATTGTTCAAAAAATAAAAATGAAATTTTTTGGAGAGAGCTCGCCCTTACACCTACGGATATAAAAAATAGCGTAGATGCGACCTATTCTCAGGCCTACAAAAAAAAAACATAAAAATGGGTTTCGGAGGAGTTCGATAACAAACACTGTGACACGAGATTTTTATATAAGTATTAGATTAAATTAAATGAAAAAAATATTAAAATGTTTTATTACCAAAAAAAAGAATAACAATGTAAGATACACCCGTTGGCGCCCACACTAGGTAATTCCAGTGTGGTGGGTGCCAGTTTCGAATTAGCAATATTACGTTTTACTACAGATGTCGCTTGGATGACATACGAAATTAAACAATTAACAAAAACTAAAAGTAATGACATTATCAGCGTGATATTTTTTTTAATATAATAATATTATATACTAGCTGTGCCTCGCGATTCCACCGGCGGTAAAATCAGAGTTCCCGCGGGAATTCCGGGATAAAAGTACCCTATGGGTTAATGTGATGTATAAGCTGTATCATTGTAAAGTTTCATTTAAATCCATTCAGTAGTTTTTGCATGAAAGGGTAACAAACATCCATCCATCCATCTATCCATCCATCCATACATACTTACAAACTTTCGCATTTATAATATTAGTAGGACTATAAACAAAAAAAAAAATGAGTAGAGTACTTATATAAGGTGCAATATTAATTCAGTTGCGTCATAATTTAGGGATGTGAGCCAAGGAACAATTTTTGCTTTCGCTTCCTTTACAGAGCAATGCTTTATATCACAAAAAAAACAATAAAAGGCTTAGATTAAAACAAAATATCGCCCTTTTGTATCTAAGATAAACGGTATTCCTTTCCTAAAGTAATTTCTATAAATATACGATTTGTGTGTTACACTTTAAAAGTAATGACGTGTAGATAAACGTGTTATCACTGACCTTCGTAAAAATACGTATAATACGAGTACAGCAACATAAAGTAAGTTGTCGGATCTCTAAGTACCTAATGTTTGCTGAATCTTCAAGCACGCGGTGCGTACATTACATTAATATTATAATGTGTACATTATCTACTGTTCTACCGTACGTTCTAGACAAAACTCCTCAAACGTTATGAACTCATGTTTCGATTTTGTAGTTTTTCTATGGGACAATACCTACAAATATATAAGTACCTATTTGCTGCCAGTACGGTATTTTCTCTTCTCACTGGTTTAAAAGACTTCTTGTGTTTTAAAAACTTCCTAAATATTGTAAGCACCTATACTCTATAGGTAGCTACCATTTACATTTGTTTTTTTTTGAAGTGGGATGAGTTGAATAAACAAAAATAATAAAATTAATTATTTAGTCAACTCATCCCGCGGATAAGTTTGGAGCGGGATGAGTTGACTAAGGAGCCATAGTGTAAGTAAAAATGATTGATTAATCATATCAAAACTTGAAAACATCTGAAAATGTTCGTGGGAATGCAGCAACTGCTTTCCACTTTTCAAATACGAAATTGTAAAAAACCAACCTGCAGGAAGATTTTTTGTGTGAACGTCAGCAGAGCCTCGTTGATTGTTTGTGCATATCGGCGCGATTCTCGATTGAAAATCACGAGCTCACTGGATAAAGAGCGACAAAGCGAAGTCTTTTTAGATGAAACTCAGCGTAAATTTTATTTTTTTACTCTGTTTGAATTTCAGTTAGTGATCTCAGCGAATGTACGTTAAGTACTCGGTTATTGTCGGACAAACCTTATGATTTCAATAAGCCTATTAATATTATAAATGTGAAAGTGTGCATGGATGTTTGGATGTTTGTTACTCAATCACCCAAAAACGCCTGAACGGATTTGGATGAAATTTGTCATGCGCGTTGTCAGGGAAGGACATAGGGTACTTTTTATCCCGGATTTTCCGAGAAAACTCCGAAATTACCGTGGGTGAAACCGCGGGGCACAGCTAGTATAAATTTGATAGGTACTATACATCATAGTAAAGTACATCATAGTAAAGATTACATAATTTATACATTTACACTTTATCTGGATATTATTATTAAAAAGTTGAAGCAAAAAGGGGCAAAAACGGCTTCATTGGGCTATTTTTAATAAAATAAAATGATGCCATTCTATAGAATTATCATCACAATTATCATTAATATTTACCCTATTTTATAGTATAGGTATAGGTAGGTAATCTATCGATTCAATTTTAAGTGGGTATCTTAGAGGAGATGATTTTTGTAGCAGATGGTGCAAGTTTGATTAAAAGGATTAAAAAAGGATTAAAAATATGACTGTGCAAAATGCAATGTCAAAATAAAAATGTAATCTAATTTTCGTACTCTCTCTAGACCCTTAACTTTGTTTCGGTGTTCAAAAAGTGAGGGATAATTCAGTTTCATTAATAGCTTTACCCCTTGTAACTTCATTCTCTGGTTCTAACAGAATAATTTTAAATGCCTGTGAATAGTTTATGTTATATCCACCCAAGTTGTACCTAAGTGGCAAGTATCGATTGAGCTTCACTTGCTATTCTACTTTATAATACTCTACATGTTTGAACAATTATTAAAATATTCATTTCGATTATAATTGTAATTAATTATATTATTGAAACCAAATTATTGAAATCTAACCTAACAGTATCAGTTCTATAGTACTTATAACATTGGGAATATTTATTTTATGTTTGATAGCATATTTTCACCATAAAAAACACTGCAGGATTTGGTTTCTGCGTAACTCCAGAGAAAGATAATTTTTTTGCTATCAGTAACCCAATTTCCCGAAAAAATAAAATAAGGTAACATAGATATTTGACTTAGAGCGTCAGTTTCATTAAAATAACTATGATGTATTGTATTGTATAGAACGACGCGAAATTGCGTTCGCTTTAAAACGTAGTAAGGTGGTGCCACCACGCACGAAATTGCGTCTTCTATGCCTAATAAAATAATTTGTAGCTGACGTATTACGGTCCATCTATCTACGTTCTCACCGTAGAAATAAACTAGGCACCTGCTACTAATCAAATGATGTTAAAAAATTGTACACTGTAACCGTTATATAAATCCTAACAAACGAATCTGATAAAATTAATTTTGTGAATCCACACCCTTCTCGTTTGGAATCTTGAAATATAACATCAAAGGAAGTTCTGTTGTAATCAGTCCAGCTGCGAGCTGTCGATGGGATAGGAGTATTGATCCATGATACTACGTGCAACGCAACATTTTATTTCGTGACCCACTCGTATAAAATCTTTACGAGCACATATAGGATCACACGCACGTGATCAGGACCAAGCATCCCCCAGGCACACTGTTGAGCTTTGCAACTAAGTAGGTTGTCGTTCTAAATAAAATTTAAACAATTTAAAGTTTAAATTAAATTATTGTTTGAAGCTTATATATCGAACGCTTATTTGGAAAAAAAAGTTACTTTTAAATTTTAAACGAAACTTTATTTTGCCGTTGGAATCAACTTCAAATTGTGGTAACGTTTTTTTTTTTTCATATTTTTCTCTAGGTTTTATAAACCAGTAACAATATTATTTTTATATGTTTAGTTTCGGATATTTCGACTTTTGTATCGAATAACCTGTGAGTTTGCATAAAAAGTGGTCAATCAACACTTAAAGTTTATCCGCCAAAAGGTTTTTGATTTTTTTTTTTATCCTCAATAGTAACGAGTACGTTATTGCTAAAATATAATAAATTTTAATCAAAGAATCTTTGAGAAACATTAGTCAATGGTTACAGTAATTTATTTTAATTAATTACCGTCAAGCCATTTTCAGAACATTAATCTACGTAACAAGAGTCTATTGAACAACAACTTACGATTGGCAGCGCTCTTAAAACGTACCTACCTACATCCTAACTAATATTATAAATGTGGATGTGAGTTTGTATGTTACATTTTTATAGGCTTTTAAAGGATCATTAAGAAATTCGCATAGGTACAGGTTGAAGGGTACAGAAAAGAACCGGAATACTCGCGGGATCTCCGAAAATAACGCGAGTAAAACTGCAGGGAACAACTAGTAAATAATAACATAAGTAAGTAAATTGAAAATCTTCATGTATTACGGGTGATTAAATCTTGTCTGTTATCGAACATATTTTGTAATACTTTAACTTCCAAAATCTTCGCATTATCTTCGAAGAAATAAGACCACAAGTAGGTATAGGTATACTCGTATAAGCACTGGTTAATAAAAAAAAATTGAAATTTGAATCCTTTAGGTCGAAAATGACCACTTTCCTAAAACGTCCACTTTCCTAAAATGTCCACTTTCCTAAAATGTCCACGTTCCTAAAATGTTCACTTTCCTAAAACGTCCACTTTCCTCAAATGTCCACTTTCCTAAAATGTCCACTTTCCTTAAATGTACCCTTTCCTAAAGTGACCACTTTCCTAAAATGACAACATTCTTGGGGAAATCTTGCACATGGTAAAAACTTACGGCCGCACTCAGAGTCGACTTTAATCATTACTTAGTTAAGTATAGATTTATAAAACAAAACTGCCGCAATCAGAGACGTTCAGTAAATTAATGTTAATTGGCATTTAATGAGATGTAACTTAATTAGTTAAATGCCAGTTAACATTAATTTATTAAACTTGGCTGATTGCGGCAGTTTTGTTAAAAATCTATACTTAACTAAGTAATCATTAAAGTCGACTCTGAGTGCGGCGCTTAAATTTTAGTTACACAAAAATATAGATTAACTTTTTTGTGATATATGGTACCTTATCTTACGAAGTAGGTATTAATACTTAATTTAACAGACAGTCTTTAGATACCTACGCGCATAAAGTTAAGTAAAGTCGAAACTCATCTAAAGTTGGCGCGAAACGTCGGGGATGCTCCCTACATAGTATGTATATATTAATGAATTTAAACCACTCGTAGTAGTTAGCTCATGTCAGGCAGATTTTGTTCTGTGCCTACCTTATGACTTGCGAGTAGATTTACTTAAGTAATAGATTGCTCAAGGTCGGTTACACTTTGTAAAAGTTGAAAAGGCTTACACAAGTTGTTAGGTAAAACGAGGGACCTATTGGATTTAGTGTTACCTAAGTATTCGATTCTTGTCCCGAATATAAAAAAAAATCAATTACTTAATTTTTTATAGTGTGCCTAATGTAGTGGCTCTTCGAATTTTCAACTAATATTAGATTAGATAATACTGAAAATCAGGAGCTTGTTTTATTTCGTTTATTTTGACTCGTTATAGCCTCGACCCACGTACGTTTGGTCTTTCAACTTTAATAAGGTGGATGGTACTCACCAAACTTTTGGGTTGTCTCCTAATTGCAGGAGCGTCCTACGCGCTGTTTAAGTTTAAAACATGCTGCTACTAAGCATTTAGATTTGACATTTAATATGAAACGGATAGTTAAACCAGAAAACTTACCCACACAACGTATATGTAACCTATGTATCTTTCATACTGTTGTGTAATATAGATAGATTATTATCTTTTACTACTATAATCTTATCTTATCTTATCTTAATATATATAAATTACGTGTCACGTTGTTTGTCCGCGATGGACTCCGAAACTACTGAACGGATTTTGATAAAATTTATTAACCATTTATAATATGGTCCAACTTAAAAGATAGGATAGTTTTTATCCCGGAATTCCCGCGGGAACTCCGCAATTACCGCGGATAAATTCGCGAGGGACAGCTAGTAAATTATATATTACATTTAAAATCTATTTATAATATTCTATGATTTCTGTTATACTTACTTACCTATAGGTATATACTTACCAAATTATTATATAAATCTTTTGTTTTTGTCCTGTCCACCTATAGGTTGTCTAGAAGAGATCGTTAGTAAAGTGATAAGACCGCCTTTTGTATGCCCTGATTTAAAAGATTTTTAATTTTTTCTTATAAACTCACTGTAACATTATTTTGGTGTACATTAAAGAGTATTCTATTCTATTCTACACAACTAAAATTTGATCTTTATGATACCTATATGTTTGGGTGATTATGGCGTTAAATTTCTTAAATTTCCACTTTTTTTTTTGGGAAGTGTGTAAAAAAACGTCTTATTAAGATACTTATACAAAATTCAAGAAACATATTAATGTCTTACAGTTAGATCACCTCAGTCAGTCTAACAATTTGGAAAATAAAATGTCCAAACAGTTCGATCATCGGACTACCGTAGGACTACTTGGAATAAACCGTAAATAAATTGAAAAGTTATCTTGTAAATTCATAATAATCCTAACATAAGTAATAATTAATTTTATTATTTAAAACATGAGTTATTGGGTTGGATGAGTAAATATAATCAGTAAAGCTAGACGTCACATGAAGTCGGATAGCAGGAAATGAAATGTCACTGTGACACTGCAGTAAGGTTGCAGCGACGTGCCGGCGACAACCGCTGCGACGCTGGAAACTGTCTGACAGCTAGCTAGTTTCATGTTATGTCGTTTACTAGGCCCATCCACTCTAGATTATAATTAAAGAACTTTCAAGTAGTTAATACTATAAAAGTCACCATGAAATTTTGCATACATGTTGTCAGGGGCACAGAAAAAGACGTCGGGTGCTTTTTTCCGGGAATCCTCGCGGGAACACCGAAATCAAATAAAATAAAAAGCGCAAGAAATAAAATAAAAAATTCCAAAAATAAAATTCCAAGATGTAGTTTTGTTTGTTTGTTACGCTTTTACGTCCTTTCGGCTCTACCGATCATCATGAAATTTTACATACACGTTGTCAGGGGTACGGAGAATGATATAGGGTACTGTTATCCCGAAATTCCTCCGGATCTTCGAAATACACGCGGGTGAAACTGCGAGGAACAATTAGTCTCTGAATAATAAATATGTAGTCAATTTTGACTATTTGCTTGATGCAATGTAGGCCAAAAACGTTTTATTACGGCAAAGGAATGCGTTTAGTGTAGATATCTACCTAGAGTTTTGTAATGACTTGTGCGTGTTACTTGACAGTTACTTAACCGTTTAAACATCTTATCTTGATGAAGAGAATTACTGGAGTAAGTGCTTTAACATATTTTACGAGCTACTTTATATTATCTATTATAACAAATTTAATATAAATAAAGTAAATCTTTGTGCCTACTAACATGAACTTTCTTTTGTACACAATGATATTGTTATCTACATATATCTACTTCCGAGTGTATCACATACTATGCTGTATTTTTTTTTCAATTGAAGATATTTGTGGGAAAATTATACAAGGGTATTATTATATCGTGAGCATGTTAAGTGAGTGTGGCTGAAAATTGTAAACACACCTAGCCTGGAATGAATAAATAAATCAGATTATTATTTAGTTAGTATAATATATTATATAAATAGACTAGCTGTTCCGCGCGGTTTCACCCGCAAAAATTTTTGACTTCCCGCGGAATTGTTTCATACAAACTTTGCAACCTCTTTTCACCCCCTAAGTGATTGAATTTTCAAAAATCTTTTCTTTTCAGATACCTACATCATACAAAGAACACGCCTTCCAAGTTTCAAAGCACAGCAAGACAAAGCGTTTTATGTGTATAGATAAATAGTCAAAAAGCAAAAATAAAACCTGCCACGTAACCACCTAAATGTTTGATGAATTTATAAAATCACAAGCGGTTTTTAAATTAAATTTGTATTTGTTGATTTTCAGAGAAAATCCGCTGAATGTCACGCCAAAGCTGTTGATTTTCAGTCGATTCCCATTCGAATAGAATACAAACATAAAAATCAGTCACTTCGTTAGCGGGGTTATCCACCAACCACGATCAAACATGAAAAACGTTCATACTTACGTCCACACGACATATTGATAAAAGAGGCAGCAGTTGATCCCTCCATTTGAAGTTACTATGTATCTTATAAAGAAGCTTCCAGCACCCAAACTCCAAAGTGATGCGCTGTTCTCGATAAAAATGAATGTCTTTTAAGAAATACGAATTTTTACGGATCCCGCTTTATACATCAAGTCCTTTTTGTTTGAAATATTTTTTTGAGTATGGTGGATGTCTTTTTAATAAAATGTGTTTATTTTTCACTGATAATCCCTATTAATATTATAAATGCGAAAGTAACTCTGTTTGTCTGTCTGTCTGTTACGCTTTTACGCCTAGACGGCTCAACAATTTTTTTTTTACTTTCAGAGATATGACTCTAAAAGTTCAAGTTAGACAAAGAAAGCGCTACAGTCCTAGTGACGTCACTCGGCTTGTAGCGCCCTACAACCGCCATACACAAGTTTCGTTCTGTTTTAGAAAGAGACAGACATAGTCTAAATTAAACAGTTTATACATATTAATATATTTTCAAGTGTGATTATTGGATATCAACATTCCAACAAAAGTGAAATAGTCTAATGTGTTACATCGTCTGCTTAATGATGCGTGGTGATTTGTCATTTACAGTCCACTTGTTGTTGTGGGCCGACGCGGCGAGCCGGCTCGATGCAGATCGGGACCAATTTGTCGAACCATTCCCCACGTAAACAACTTCATAACTTCGCCGTAACAACGTTCCCTATACTTACGCAAACGGGATAGGAAAACATAGCAAAATAGGATGAAACGAGACTCCCCGCCTGGAGGTAGAGTGTTTTTATGATACGTGTAGGCAACGTTTATTTACGCTTTTGTTTATATTGTTATCTTAAAATGAAATAAATAAATCCCACGCAATGGTGGCAATTCTATGCATCACTACATAAAAGACCCAGTTCAACCGAAATGGCAATACCAAAACCCTTACTTATACTTACTTAATTTTAACTATTTTAACCGAAATAGTGTGAAAGTCACGTGCCATTCTAGTTTGAAATGAAACCAGTCGCAAATCATGCAGGAGCCTTGGAATGATGCTTTAGTTCTTCCGCTACCTGTGCATACTTGTCATATTAGTTACACATAATATTCAAATGGTTAGTAGGTATTTTGATAAAAAACAGTCAAAAGACTACATAATTCTCACAATCCTTGACTAATAATATTTGAATTTTTTGTTTGTTACGCTTTCATACCATCGCTACTCAATCAATCATCATGAAATTTAGTTTAGTATATTATTATTTTGTCAGGGATACATAAAAAGACAGAGAATTTTTTATCCAGACATTCCTGCGGGAACTCTGAAAAAAAAGTGTTTGAGAACGGAAGAAATGGCAGGTTGAGAATATAGGTACTACCATTTAGAGTTTGTTTGACTAATTTGTACCTATATTATGGCCGTTTGTAAATCAGCTTAAATATTGTTTGGCGAAGCATGAACAAATAATATTATGAAATAACGAAATAAAGAGAACAACATTGGAAAAAAAAATCACATTTATTTTAAATTCAAAATTGGTTTCTCTACGTCGAGAATTTAAGGTTTTATTTCGTATAGTGCTCACAACTACGGTACAACAAAGAAACATTTTTATGTAATTTACAATAATAAATAAGGTGGGTACCTATAATATTATTACATAAATAAATAAGGTATAATATTATGCAGGGCAAAAAGGAAAAGTGAAAATAAAGAGATTATTAGCAAGGCGTAAATTACTATCCACCCTAGTACACAAAGTCGTGAACGAAACTAAGTTTATCTAAATACTGTGAGTAGCTACCTACGAAAAAGTACACAACACTGGGTATAACAAGATTTTCGTTGAGAAGCGTTGAAGGATAAAACAAAAAAGGCCAATTTGCCTTTGTGAGCGCGTGACTGATCCGCGAGGCTATCCCTCCGCGCTATTTGGGATCAAATACAAGTGCCTACATAGCACCGGATTTAGTGTGACGATACCCCCCTATTGCCGAGAAACTGGAGTTCTTTATTTGAACATAATATTTTATGTAGGCAAGTGAATTTATCGTAAGGCAAAAATTTGATAAATATTTAGCTTCAGATGGTAAATATCTCTCGCCTCACGTTATTACTGAAAATTTGCTTATTGGAGTACTAGCCTTTTCCCGTGGTTTCATCTATATGCATTGCGTTAAATGAATTTTTGTACTAGAATCAAGTGCTTTCTGTGCGGAGATACGTAAGTAGTAGATAGTTAATTTATTTTGTAACTAGCTGACCCCCGCGGTTTCACCCGCGGTTATTTCGGAGTTTCCGCGGGAATTCCGGGATAAAAAGTGCCCCCTGTCATTCAGTATCACTTTAGCTTCCTATTTATAAATGAAATAATTTTCAAAATCGGTTCAGTAGATTCCGGAGTTCCCACGAGAATTCCGGGACAAAAAGTGCCCCCTGTCATTCAAGATCACTGTAGCTTCTTATATTTGAAAGAATTTTTAAAATCGATTCAGTAGATCGATTCAATAGATAGAGCCACATATTCTGACTAAGGTGTAGAGTTTGAGAAGTTAGGCCTTGTAGAGTTAAGGTGTGTAGACTTATAAGCTTGGCTCTACATGAGATCTGATAACTTTTTGACAATGGACTCGTCTTGGCATCATTTTACATGAAAATGTTTTGGTGGGATTTCATTTCTTTTTGTAAGTCAAAATTGTGGAATTCTCATATAAACTTCCATCCCCTAGTTTAAAGGGTTGGGGGATAAAAGTTACAAGTTTTAATTTTTTTTTTGTTTGTGTACTAATTCTAGCATACTTGCCAAATTTCAGCTTTCTAGGACATTAGGAAGTACCCTAAGAATTTTGATGAATATCAGTGAGTCAGTGACAAAATCAGGGTTTTTTAGATATCAATAAAATCTAAAGTATTCTTATACTTTAGATTAAAATTAAAATTTTTTAAGATTAAAACTATAAATGTTTGATAAGTCCGCTATTGACAACATATCCCGAGAATTTCGTTTATCTGGTATAATTCAAACCCAAGTTATAAGGGTTCAAAAAAAACGACGAAACGCTTCGAGAAAAGATAGATAGTGCTCCCGCTATGCTTGGTTCGTCTTGACTGGGGCACTACCGTGCCCCCAGATACGTACTCTAGGTTAATTCATTACGCTTGTAGGTACATAGAGATCTACCAACATTACGTATGATGGCACAATATTTTAATATTTTTGCGTAGTAGGTATACGTATTACTAGATCTTTGAGCATGTTGTTCTTTAATAACTTTGATGTTGTGTGTACCTTACCTACATTATGACAATATATAACGTAAATAAGTATTTTGAAAAAAGCTACTCTTATAATAATATGTTGGTTACTCCCTGAAAATTAATTAGAGTGTTGATATAGAGGACTAAGGTTTACAAAGATGATGATTTACTTAGATGCGTTCATTGTTGTATCCTGCTATATTTTAAAAGTCAAGTATTTACATATGTCAAAAATAAACATACTAGCTGATCTCCATGGTTTCATCCGCGTTAATTTCGAAGTTCCCGGGAGAATTTCGAGATGAAAATCATCCTATTTTTTGTTCTATACTTGTAAAAACTGGTATCCAAATACTCATTCGCATTTACAATTTAAGATTAGAACAAAATGAACAACTCGATTAATTCATTAATAAAATTAAATATCCACAAAACACCAAGGGAATAAGCAACTTTGACCTCGTAGAATCAGAAGGTAATCCCTAGCTTAACAAAAGATAAAGGGTTTCAAATGAAAATGGTAAATGATATGTACGCATTTAAATAAATTTCATAAAGCCTCGAAAGTTAAATTAAATGTTAATTCAGTTTAACAACCAACAATTTTTATCTAGAGAGAGATAAATAAATACAAAACTTATATTACAGTCGGGGTAGTCACAGTGTATACACGCAAATTTGGTGTGCTCCTAGTTTTTAATTGTTTTAAAATATTTATAATAACTTTTAAATGTTATAATTGGTTAACAAGTTGCTAAACCCACCTGAGCTCAGTGTCATCATTTTTACTGTACACATAAACTCCTTTGAAACACATAATCATGGATGTTAAACTTGCTAACAACTTGGAGCAACTAGAGAAGCTGTTTGGCTCTCGAATGCAGGATTATGAAGATAAACTGCAAAAGGCTACAGCACTAGGCACTGTTGATGTACACTTGGACCTGGCTTCGCTGTCTTGTGAGTTTGCAGAGTTCAAATCTTTTGTCCTACAGACTCTCACAGGTATAAAAACTCAGCTTGAATTACTGTCACTTGGTATGGACCGACATGAAGCAGCTATGCGCAGGAAGATCTTGCTGTTTCATGGCATCCCTGAGGAGTCTAATGAGAACCTGCATTCTACTATCGCCAGTGTGTTATCCAAGCAAATGCGGATAACTGAAGTCAATAGTGATAACTTACATGTCTGTCATCGATTGGGGTCCTCCCGTACAAAAATCCGACCAGTTTTGGTGAGATTCCGAGACGTGGAACACCGGTATCTGGTCTGGGATGCTAAAACGTCTTTGAAGGGCTCTGGTGTTACTATTTCCGAATTTCTTACTAAGACCAGACATCAAACATTCATGGCAGCTAGAAAACACTATGGTGTTGAGAAATGTTGGTCTGCTGATGGCAGGATTGTGATAATTCTCCCTGACAAATCACGGCGCAAGATTGAGACTATGACCGAACTCCATCTACTGATGTCTGAACATCCGTCTGCTGATGCTGGTAAGGCTGAAGTTGAACGTTCGGCGGAGCCTTCCAGTCATAAGGATACCAAAGCTATGATAAAGAACACTGAAAAGGCCCCTAGAAAGCTCCGCGATACTCGTCGACGTCTGTGATTTGTTTTCATTTTGAAGCCAAACAACAAATTGGAAGTACTCATTTTAGTGCAGTGTTATTATTAGTTGCAAGCCTTCCATAATTATCATAATTGCATAGGTAGGTATTTAACATGGCCTTTAGGCAGTCACAACTCTCAAGGGCACCTTTCTTGCACTTTCTTGGCAAAAGATACATATTTGTACGTCACTAATTTTGTTTTTACCCTCTAACAAAACAATACAGTAACCTCTTAACTTTCTTTCTTTTTTTTTTGTGTGACTGTCTAGTCTGGACACTTATGACAGCTCAGCTGACGGTAAAGGCTGGCAATAACTTTTTTTTTTTTTTTTTTTTTTTACTCTCGCTTCCATGGAAGTCGAACGTTAACTTTTATATTTTTGTAACTTAATTTTATAATGAGTAATTTTATGATGGTCGAGCTTTATGTCATGTTGTAACTATTAACTGTGGTACTATGTATTGTATAGCAAATCATGACGCGGGTACCTATTGTTCAAACAGCAGGCCACCATGTTCAGTGTATTTACTTAGCAAAAAGCTCACTCTGGATGTTTGATTTATGGATATTATGTATTATAGTTACATTGTTTGTCTTTTTGTTGTACTCTTGCTAGCTGTTAACTATTTTTGATTATTCACTGTCATGCTTATTCTGTGCTTTTAAAAACTCTAATTTCTTTCATGACGCTTGCATGGGTGGGTTTGGCAAACCGATCAGGAATTTTTATTTATTTATTATTATTATTATTATTATTTTATTTTATATTAGTTTTTATTTATTTTTATTTCCGTTTTGCTTTTGTTAAATATTTGTTTATTCATTTTATTGCTACACACAAAATTATGGATGGCATGAGTACCGCCGACGACAGCTTTTTCTCATGTTCCTCGTCTTACAGTCCACCTAGCACATATGGTTCTCCTACTACAGATCTGGAACTAGGTGATCACATTTCTTCTATACTCTCTAGCTTTCCACATAACTTGAATATAGCCCATATTAATTGTCAGAGTGTTCCAAGCCATTATACTGACCTCCTGGCATCAATTAACAGTGAAAATCTTGATGCGTTACTAATCTCGGAGTCTTTCTTAAAGCCTTCTCTTCCTTCTTCTAGGTATTTTCTGCCTGGTTTCGTTCTTGTACGCAATGATAGAACAGGCAAGGGCGGTGGCGGTGTCGCGATTTACCTACGCGCTGGCATTCCTCACAGGACTGTCAGAGCTTCACCGTCTGTGTACTCTGAATCTGCTGAATATCTGTTTCTTGAGCTAACCCTTCACCACACTAAACTCTTACTTGCAGTTCTATACAGTCCTAACCTTAACATCGATTACTTTGACACACTTGAAAACGAACTAAATAATCTCTGTCCTATCTACCGTCATGTAGTTTTAATGGGAGACTTCAACACTTGTTTGTTGAAAAATAATATTCGCACCCACAAACTTTTAACTTTGCTATCCTCTGTTAATCTTCACATACTACCTCTTTCTGCAACTCATTTCTCTCCTAATTGTAATCCATCGTTACTGGACCTCATGATTGTATCTGCTCCCGACAGCGTTGACACTCATGGCCAGCTAACGGCTTGTTTTTCTTATCACGACATGATATATCTGTCCTATCGCCTCCGTACACCAAAGAGTAAGCCCCAGCTTTTACTTCTTCGTAATTTTAATAGTTTAGATCTAGAGGCTCTCAGACGTGACGCTGATAATATTGACTGGTCATCAATGATTGCAAGCGACAATATTGAGGATAAGGTGAATATTTTTAATAATCATCTGCTTGATTTGTACAATCTCCATGCCCCTCTCAGGCGTGTAAAAGTAAGGCACAATCCTGCACCTTGGATAACACCTGCAATCAAGGATTCTATGACTCGTAGGGACAGGGCTAAGAGGAGACTTAAACGCTATCCCTCTGATTTTAATCTCGCCCATTTTAAGGCTCTTCGTAACCACTGCAACCATCTTTGTCGGGGCGCTAAGAGGCGCTACTTTCATGATTCGCTTGTCGACTGTAGCCCCTCACAGGCATGGAGATTCCTAAAATCTGTTGGTATCGGTAGGCCCTCTGTAACTGTCACCAGTGGCGTTGACTTAAATGCCCTAAATAGACATTTCTCTCTTACACCAGTATCCATAGACCGCAGCACTAAATCCAACACCCTCCTGGAAATTTCACGGTTGCCTCGGCCACCCGGTTCGTCCTTTGACCTGGTAGCGGTCAGTGATGAAGAAGTTAAAAAATCTATCCTCGCTATCACTTCTAATGCTGTTGGTAACGACAATATGTCCTCAAAGATGATAACACCTATCCTTCCATCTGTTCTCCCCATCCTCACTCATATTTTTAACTACACATTTTCTTCAAGCACTTTCCCCTCAATGTGGAAAGGGGCACACATAATCCCTTTACCTAAGGTATCTAGTCCTTCTTCTTTAACTCAATTTCGTCCAATCTCCATTCTCCCGTTTCTCTCTAAAGTACTTGAACATATTGTCCACAGACAATTATCCACCTATATTTTTTCTAACAACCTCATTAGCTCATTCCAGTCCGGTTTTCGTCCTGGGCATAGTACGGTGACTGCGCTTCTTAACGTTACTGACGACATACGCCTGGCCATGGAGAATAAGTCTCTTACTGTACTTGTCTTGCTAGACTTCAGCAGTGCGTTTAACTGTGTAGATTTTGACATACTTCTGGGTACTCTTCAATCACTTAATGTGTCCTCTTCCACTATTAAATGGTTTGATTCCTATCTTAAGGGCCGATCGCAGCGTGTGCACGTGAACGAAACTTTCTCCGAGTGGTGCGATCTCGGTTCGGGTGTACCTCAAGGTGGTGTCCTCTCTCCCTTGCTATTCTCAGTCTTCATCAACTCTGTCACTAAGGTTATCTCTTCTAATTATCATCTTTACGCGGATGATCTCCAGCTATATCGTCATTTTCCCGCTACTGAAGCCGTGACTGCAATTGCCGCTATGAACGACGACCTAGACCGCATTTTAACGTGGGCAAATTCCTACGGTCTCCGGATAAATCCAGCTAAGTCACAGGCCATGATCATCGGTAGTAGATACCTAAGGAACTCTCTTGATTTCTCCACTCTGCCCTCTCTATTTTTGGATGGTGCACAGATTGCTTATACCGATACTGCTAAAAATCTTGGTATCACTTTCGATTCGAACCTCACTTGGAGCGCACATGTCGGTACTATAAGTCAAAAGGTACACTACACTTACCACTCTCTAAGGTGTCTCCAGAATTTCTTGCCCACGTTCAGTAAAATCTCACTTGCTCAATGTCTCATCCAGCCCATCCTTGATTATGCTGACGCATGCTACCTTGACGCCACCGAGGAACTCCTGAATAAACTGGAGCGCTTGCAGAATCTTAGTATACGCTTCATCTTTGGTCTAAAAAAATTCGATCATGTCTCTCAGTTTCGCAAGGAACTCAAATGGCTTCCTATCCGCCATCGTAGGGAAACTCGGATCCTTTTTCTACTATTTAATATCTTGCATAGCCCAACCTCCCCTCCCTACCTGCGTGAACGTTTTTCCTTTTTCCGACCACCAGATTCTGTCTGTAGATCACACCTTAAAACACGTCTATCTGTACCTGGCAATACCAACAGAACCAAATTCTTTTCCTCTTCTTTCTCTTTCCGCGCAGTTGCCTTGTGGAACTCTCTGCCTCATGAAATCCGCGACTGTAGGACTATCTCCTTATTTAAAAAGCGAGTCAAGGAACACTATCTGTCTCTGCCTGTGTAGTTATTGTATTTATTTATTTATTTTTGTATTTATTTGTAATTATGTATTTATTTATTGTATATAAAGTTATTATTTATATCATCTTATTAAATAATATGTGTGTTGTTAGGTAATATTCATACTCTTCTTTTTTTTTAAGTATTTCTGTATAGTGTTTTATATATTCTATCAAATTGAGGCACACCAGATCTGCCAATTCTAACCGGTTCTCCTGTTGCGGGTCTGCTGGAAGAAATTCCAATTGTATGGAATAAGCATGACCCTTGTACATGTTTACTTTTATACTTTCTTTCTTTTTATGTTGTCCTTGTGTGCATTAATTGTTAAATAAATAAATAAATAAAAATTAAATGCGAATGTGAGTTCCTTATGATTTAGAGCCTTAACTACCTACCACATCATCATCAACATCATCATGAAACTTTGCATTCTACATACTATGAAAAGGATATAGAGTACTTTTATCCAAAAAGTGCCATTCTCGATAAGGTCCAGGTGATGATCCTTGAGTCTCTTTGTTGGTATAGTATCAATATCTGTGGCTGTGATGGTGTGGACTACATGGTGGTTCATAGATGTCGACCTCGGGCATTTTCATGCATTTTCGATTCATCTGTTTTATTTTTAATCGCTTCTATAATGGATAAATATATAGTGGACAGATCCTACGAAAAAAAAACTGTGCTTTGTCCTCAGCTAGTATGAAATATAAATTTCTTTAAATATCTGTCCATTCGCAAACGTTACAACTCGTATATCTGTTTACAAGTGTGTCCGCTTGAAAAAAGAAAACAACATGTCACTGAAGTAAAGCAAGTGCATCAGAATAGCTTTGTTAGTAAGCTATTTATTTTTAACTTTGAAATTTTATTCTAAAAAAAATGAAAATATTTCTTATGGGTATAGCTAAGCGGGCAAGCTAATGGGCATGTTGACTAATTTTTTAGCCCATCTTGTAGATTAATAAAAAATATTGGACACGTATTTTTTCTTTTTTTACGTAATCATAAAATAATGGCGATACATTGAGTTGAAATTTCGCGTGAGGTCACTATTCGGACAGTTTGTATGGCGGTTTTAGTGGTTAGTGACGTCACGACCCCCTCACTCTAAACTTTATTGCGCTTTATCTCTGTGTATTTTATTTTATTTTAAAAAACCAAAAAATACGTGTCTATTGTTTTTTATTTTCTAACTGACGGACTAATTAGAATTTTGATTTTCAAAAGTAGTCAACATCCCCATTTATGACAAGCAGGAATATCTAGAAAAAAAAAACTCCAACTAATTTATGTAAATGAAACGTGTAATACATTTATAATTATAAAGAGATAAAATTTCGTTACAATATTTTAAGTATTTCCATTTATTTTGTAAATATTAAACATCTTCATACAAATGCAGCACGACAATTTGTGTACACATTTTTTTAAACACATTTATTATTATTTTGGTATTTTTTTATTATTTTTCAAGAAAAATTTTTCTATAAATATTTTATCTACAATTACACGGTCAGCTTTGGTATATTTAAGGTATAGCTATCTCATTAATTAACCACATTATTTAACATGATGTATATTATCAATAACTTGAATTGAGTTTTGCGTTCATTGACAGTTTTTTTGCTACATATTATATCATTTGCGCAAAAAATAAAAATTAATCCATTTTGTTCCAACGCTAACGTAGCCGTATGTACCATAATCTATAGTGACAGCTCAATGTATCCTAAAATCGGACTTTTTGTAAAATAAAGCTGTGAACTTGTGTGAAACTGATTTTTTAAGCCCACAGAACAAATAGAAGTGACATTAACTCAGTTTAGTATGGAAATAAACGAAAACCCGTGTCGCCAGGTGATTGTAGTACACAAAACTATTCATCATGCACAAAAACATTAATTAACGTAACGAAATGTTAAATGTTAAACGCCGTTTGGTTAGGTTTGGTCGGCGAGGATCTTTGCGCGGTTTCCTGCGCGATCTCTCAGCGTACCGCGGTCCGCCGTGAGCGGTCGGATCGGGGGCCGGACGCCAGAGAGTTGGCGGCAGAGGCAATAGACACTGGTCCAGTGCTCGCATAGGTACAATACGACAGGTCTTATAAAGGTTTGATAGATTTTCCCTTTTAGTGTTAAATAAATAGCATATTTAATCAACGAATGTCCTAACTGCGCCAATCGCATTATGTACACAACTGTAAATAGTTATACCTACATAAACATTGTAAGTACATTATTTTTTTTAAGTTTATCGTATTATTTAGGTTTATTTACCTTATACAGTTATAGAGTAATAATTCATTTTCATAACTATTGTAATAACTTATAATATGCTAATGATAATAATTACTATAGTCTAATATAGGTACTTTATATTTTCATATAAAAGAGTATATAGCAATAAGGAAGACATCGATAGCCTGCATATATTACTTCATTAATATGTAGAAACAACTACTTTAAGACAACTTTTAGATTTTTTATTCTTATTTAAATCGAAATGAGGTCTTTTTAACGCAGCAAGTACCTACATAACCAATATTTATACTTCATTTCCAACATATAATTTTCATTCATAGTGGGTGTTCGTAATGAAGCACTAGCAATATTTTTTATATATTTTAAATTCAGTATTCTGTTTCAAATACAGTACACGCGCCAAGTATCTATAGATTTAAGTATCTATTAATTTAATAGGGTACTTGCATGAAATTTAAAATAAGATATTTTGTCAATATTTCAAAAACAGGGTCCGAGAAAAGCATAATCGTGAAAGACTTATTAAAAAATTACCAATCGTTTCCTAAATATTCAACTTTTAATTTGGTGAAACGGAATGTTGCAACGAAACACCAATCACAGTCACGCTTAACATGTTACGTCACTTTATTTTTTTAGGAAGAATTTACCCCTTTCAGGGAAGGCAAAAGAAACTAAGTGCATGCAGTCAACACATATTTCACTTTTTCTGAAGTTTTTTACTTTAAAATGCCTTAATAAGATACATTTCGATTCTTTACTAGAACTTTTGGAAGTAACTCGACACAGTTCAACCTTAACTTCGCTTTTAGATATTGAAGTTACTCATCTGTCAGTGTCACATCACTCTGTCAACATGGCTGTGACATGTCTTTTGGCGGTAAGAGTTCTGCGTTTTGGAGGTTAGATCAAATGTAGGAACTTTGAAACGCTCTATTGAATTAATTTATGTATATATATTTTTTTTTGCTTTGTTTAAGTAGGCTATTAATCTTTAAATAAACTGGAAAAAAAATTTAATGCAAGTACCCTATTATGTAATACTTATATCTATCCAAAAAATATGAAACGAATAGGTATATTAACTTTGGACTTGTGTTTAAAAAAGTGTTGACTTATGTGTAAATCGATTATAATTATTCAGGACGTGTGAAGCTCGTCTTATGTATACTGTTGTTTTTGTGTTATAATGTTGTCTTATAGGTACCTATGTATACTGTAGCATCATACATTTTTGTTATGAAAAGACGAATTTTTGATCTATGCTTAGAATCACACAGAAATGGTGGTATTACTAGGTCAATTTAGATTTCACCATGAAACCAACTCTAAAGTCGTAAATAAAATAATTTTAAACAGACGTTATTATAAGGTAATGTAAATACATAAAGTTTGGGGCGGGTGTCTTAGTTTCGGTTGTAAACCTATCGGCCCATATCTCAGTCACAATGGTTTTAAAAATTATCGATAAATTAAACTTCTATAATAACGACTCTATTTTATGATAATCATATTATTTTGTTATAATTATATATTATTACATATTCCTATATAGATATTATATAATATTACCATTTTATTCATAATTAGAATACATATAATTTATGATTTTTTTTTACTAACCACAAAATAAGTTAAACTACTTTAATTTTTCTAACAATAAGATTGAGTATTAGAATTAACTACTATTAAGCAAAAAAAAAACTTTTATAGAAAAGTACTGATTCGATAATTTATATGAAAGGCATGTAAAAACATTTCCAGAAGCTTAAAGCTATATAGCACATAAATAACAACATTCAACACAAATAGATTTTATTTATTTTTAATTTATACCTACCAAAAGCCTCTTCATCTCACAACATTTATAAATGTTTTTATTACAGTTAATTTTTCACTCCTAATCATGATATGTTTACGTTTCACGATTGTTTCTTTAAGCTTTTGACATTTTTTTTAATATAAAAACATGACACCTTGTCCGTGACAGCTTGACATTAATTGTCATGAAACATAACAAGCGCATTAACTTTACACGTAAGCTGAGCGCATACACATATAACATTACCAACCTAACATATTGTGTACATTCTTTGATCCATATTTTATATTCATGAATAAAAGATAAGTGTTGCATAATTCAAAAACACAGCATAATGATGTAACCAACCATGCTGATATCTCTTTTGTAGGTATATAAAAATTGCTGTTCGTTTGTCTCGCTAAAACTCCAGAATGGCTGAACCGATTTGGCTATTTTTGATCTTGTAATATTTGTGGAAGTTCAGGAAAGGTTTCTACTAAAGAAAATCGGGAGTTCCAGTGGGAATTCCGAAACTCACGCGGGTTAAACCGCGGGCACAGCTAGTATTATAATATATTTTGTGAAAAAAATAAAATATCTTGATATACAAATCTTTTATCGTCGTTCGTGAAACTAGATAATTTACTTCGATTATAAATTATATGATAAACGTAAACAATAAATGAAAATCAATCTTCAAACCTACAAACCTACGACACGTAAAATGAAGCTAGGAAGCTTCATTCATGAAATTATTTTCCGGTTCTGTAGACATAGGGCATTTAATAACTGAATAAAACTTAATTATTTGCTTTTTTTTATCAAACACACTAACAGAAATTCATAAGAAACATAAATATGACTAAATAAACAACTCAATCAACAAGATGGCGGAAACAGATCCTTATTTCTCTTTGGGAAATTCTTCGCTCTTCTGATGTTCCGAAAAGGAATAGGATTAAGCTCTGTAAATTAAGGTAGACAAAGACAAGATACCCATATATTATTATGTCGACAAGTTTCTTTTAAATTGATAAATGAAGATTACACTAAGTGCATTAAATCCTTCAAAGACCAATCATATAGAAATGGAAATACAATTATTTAAACAGAACAAAAAATTTAAAATCCACAAATCACAACAATAACATTTACCTATAGGTGGGTTTTGTTGCACTCCACTATCGGATATAATCCATATCAGATTGATCCAAATATAAAAATTCATAATCAGCAGTGTACCTATTCTCCATCTGTAACTTTAGCGTGAAAGCAAGATACGTGTAATATCCCGAATGAAATTACACACAATGATATTATTATAATAAATATTATATTAGGTACAGAGGAAAGAAGACGTAGGGCACGCAAAAAGGGTCGGTTTTGTATTTGGATCAATTTGCGGCGTGGAATCACGATGACACGTGGTTTTTGTTATTTTAGATCTATATTTGATTTATCTATTTAGCAAATTTCTAAGTAAAGAACTGTCAAGCCGTCTTAGACTAAAATAAACCTACTAGCATACTTATCAAGTTCCCGAGAAAATATTTACATAATGTAGGTAATTAGAAACCAATGCTTGATGGAATTTTCTCCGCTATTTTGATGCACTTAACATTCTCATAGCATTTATTATTTTTTCTTAAGTTTTTTGAGTTTAGCTAGAAATTATTATTATTTGTTATGATCGCTATATTATAATAGCATTCGTAATAAATAAAATGCATTGCAAGCCTTCATAAAGCGCTAGAAAAAATATATTTACAAAAGCGATATCGGTTTCGCGCCTTATACTGATGATGATATCTATACTTATATTATGGTTTAAAGGAAACATAGGACACTTGGAATAAAAAAAATATCATATTACCATTTAATTAATAATGCAGTGAAAAAAAAAAACATTTTTTTTTATTAGTTATAATACTTAATTTAATAAATAAAACATAATATTATGCATGAATATTATGTTTAGTTAAGTAGAAAAGATCGATAATAATTAAAAAAATGGAAATCACTTCATCCTATACATTTTGGCCTTGATTAGCCAGTCAACAACATTATTAGGGATTGGGATGGGTGGGGGCGTACTGTAATGTTGTCAGGTCATAATAAATCCCTAACTCTCTAATTCAGTCTCATGATTGCGCATACACGTTATGTAGATATTTATAAAAATTTATTAATTTATAGAAAAGATGTTTATCAAGATTACAACTTAATTGTATAACAAAATATGAATGTAATCCATATAATGAAAAAATAAAAACATCAAGGCATTGCCCGTCCTATTTAATTATCTTATATTATTTTGTATAAGCATCCAAAACATTAAAATTGTCTATATACAGAAACGTAGGTCGGTACCTTCATTGGTTTATAGGTACTAAAAAAATTAAATTTGTTTAGGAAAAAAATATATGTTTGAAAATGTCGAATGGAATTATCAAGTCTAAAATTATAACTATTGAAAAAATAAATCTATAAGTTAAATACTACAATGGTAAATAATAACGTCGGTATAAATATAAGGCTAATTTCACATTGACCTGACGAATTTAGTTCGGAGCTAACAATTTTAACAGGTAGAAGTGTAGACGGCTGCAGCTCTACGCGTACATTTACTGTAAAAGAAGAAATATTGTAAATATTTAAAATATTGTAAATAAATAAGTCAGTGCAGTGTTTTAATAATTATACTAATCAAAACTTTGGATAATTAATATTATTCTAAAAATGTAAAATTATTTAACCATCCTTCATAAGTAGGTAGGCATTTTGACGGCAGTTCTATAAGTTTTTCCATAAGAAAATAAACTTTGGAACTGGAATTGGCTTTCTTTTCCTTCGTCGCAATTTTTTTCACAACTTTAATAAGTTGTTTTTTTTTGTGAGAGGAAATTATTTTCTTCCTACTAAAAATTGATGATCTGTGACGTAGCAAGTGACGATATCTCTATTGGAATATTTATGTTATCGTTCTCCTGACAAAGTCGTGAACGAGCTGTCGAGTCTCCTATCAGATTAAAGGCACGATAAGAATATGAAACGAAAAGAACTTGCGATGACACCGTTACTGTATATGTTTCTGATAAATAATAATAATAATAATAATAATAATAATAATAATAATAATTCTTTATTTCGGAATATTAAAAATCCATACTAACATTTAAAATATAAAAATAAAATAAAATATTAATAAAAAATCCACTAGCAATATCTATTTAAGATTTCCACTGTGGTGCACAGACAGCCAATGCCTGAAGAAGTTGTTATCTGGGCACTCAGCGATCGTCCTCAGGATCCCATTGGATGATGCACGCAAACGAGACCAGAAGGACTCGATGCGAGATCGGAGGATGGCATAAAAATCGAAGACTCCCGCCTCGGCGAACATGCCCGACGCGCTACAGTAGCGGGGTTTTTTCATTAATATCCGAAAAGCGTTATTGTATTGTATTCTGAATGTACTATAAGATTTCCTGTTATATGTAGACCAAAGTTGACAAGTATAGAAATTTTGACAATAAGTTGTGAATAAGGTAATTTTGACAATATCGTTGCATTTTGCAAACCTCCGCGCGAGCATGTTACACCGTACAGCAAGAGCTCGCCGTTCTCGCTCCATATCCTCGTCGTCCTTGAGGTCGTCTGTAAGAATGTGACCCAGATACTTAAATCTTCTCACAACCCGCACTGGTGATCCATTTAAGAATACTGTAGGTACCCTCTCCGGGCCTCCTTTCCATTTAAAAATAACAATTTCTGTTTTTTTATCATTATACTGAAGCCCATGTGAATCAGCATACTGAGCACAGACGTCCAACAATTTTCTAAGACCCTTGATCGATGGACTGAGGAGGACCATGTCATCGGCGTAACTTAGATTATTAACACAGAGATTTCCTATATGGCATCCGACTTTGGTCCTCCTCAGTTCAACTATCAGGTTGTTTATATAAAGGTTAAAGAGGTCCGGAGAGGTCAACCCCCCTTGACGCACACCGCAGCCTAACATATACTCATTAGAAAGCGTGTCGCCCCATCTCACATTATTTACTTGGTTCCCATACCAATACCTCAGCAGATTCACAATACTACCATTAACATTAGTTTTGTCGAGTTTTGCCCATAATAAATTATAATTTACCAGGTCAAAGGCACGACTAAGATCTAAAAAACAGGCATAAACCGAGGTCTCACGAGCGATATAGTATTGTACTGTATGTTTCAGGCAAAAAATTGCTGAATCCGTCGAGACACCAGCACGAAAGCCAAATTGTGCATCATCAATTTCAATTTCACTCACCAGTGCAGGTTGCAGAAGTCGTTCGAGTACTTTTCCAATAATTGTACCTAACGAAATCGGTCTAAAGTTGCTCAATTTAGATAAGTCTCCGGTTTTATTTTTCGGTACTGGAACCACCACAGTTCTCATCAAGTCAGCAGGTAGGTACCCAGACCCTAAACATGCGTTAAATAGTTCAGATAGAACTCGACACATTTCATATCCTGCGAACAGAATGTGCTCGATACTAAGGCAGTCAAAACCAGGTGATTTTCCTCTCTTCATTTTACGTACTACGGAAGCTACATCGTCAGCTGTGAAAGTCGGTTCACGGACAGTGGAAGTCCCGGTGTTTGACTCCACGCGCACATCCTCCACGCAGGATGGAGGCACAATCTTAAAATGTTTCGCAAACAAGTTGGCTATATCACTATGATTTACTAATTTTTCAACTGAAACAGGTACAGCACTTTTCCCATTTAACTTTTTCGTGTCTTTCCAAAACTTAACGAAATTCTTATCAATCCTACTTTCCGCTAAAATATTCATTTTAATTTTTTCTTCGTTATTCTGACACCATTTTAAATTTCTTTTAAATATCCTGCGGCTATTACACATAGTTTCAAACACAGCCCCAGATCTGGGCTTACCATGACTTAACCAGCACATGTAATCTAAGCGCGCAGTCTGGTGACTCACTCGAACGTGGTGGTTCCATCCTGCAACTACTTTTTTCTTCGTTTTTGCACGACACTGGAAATCATAACTTAAAATTGACGCTGTTTGTATAACGTTAATAATTTTTGAATAAAAATTGTCAATTATATTATGTTCATAAGTATTATCACAGTATAAAGATATTGATTTAAGATTATCATCACATAGTTTATAATAACTATCGATTTTATCGTCACTCCTGTTGCCCCACTTAATTTTTGAACTTTGTATAGGTGCATTATTGGTTTTATTCACTATAAGACATCCCATATCACAAGTAATCATAAGCGGTAAATGATCCGACCAATTGACACCGTATTCTATGTGTATCTTAGTTATAGTGTCCCACGCTGCACAAGTGGTTAGACAGTGATCAAGCCAGCGCCTCGTGCCATGAGCCTCACTCATAAACGTAAATGAATCGCTATCAACACCCAAATAATCCATATCCGCACATAGTAACAACTGTTCAGAACAAAATGACAACATTTCGCGTGCGAATCTGGTACCAGGATGCGAATTGAAATCACCCAGCACGTACGCCGCCGCCAGACCACTATCCTCCACAAGTGAATACACATTTGCGAGCACATCAGTGAATTCAGGGAGGTTTTCTTGACAGTCCACCGGCATATACACGTTTATGATTAGAAAGTCATTTGGACCAACGTTGATACGCACAGCACACAAACGATCATTAGTACAACCAACTATTGATACTCTAGAGAAGATCGACTTGCGCCACAAAATAGCTAAACCACCATATGGACGCCCACGTAGAATTCCCGCACTAGTATCGACCGATGATTTCGCTGTGTATCCGAAATCATCGTCAATTTCACTCAGGAAATTGAGATCATGCGGAAGTAGCCACGTTTCCTGTATAGCTATGATATCTGCACTTTTACAGAGCATTCTTATGTTATGTACAGATCTCTTTATTGACTTGCAGTTGAAACTCGCCATAACGATATCTTTAGGTGTACTGTCCATTAACGGTTATTATTGTTTCTCCTGTGGACGTCAGTCCTTTTTCGCTCCCAGAACCGACGGTAAACAATACCGACCGGCCAGAAATCATTGTTTAGGAAAATGGGTAGCTTTGAGCTAGGTAAAGTGACCTTGAATGAGTTGAACGCAGTGTCTACGTTTTGAGTCAATAACTCGACATCATTGCACGATTCTCCTCGTTCTTTGATATGTGCTAAAACTTGATCTACGGTAATGTGTCTTTTTAAACGAGAAACGTAAATAGAACTCAAAGTTTCGGCCACTTCAATACTGGAGCTACCTTCGAGTGTGCCTCGAAGGTAGCTCCAGTATTGAAGTGGCCGAAACTTTGAGTTCTATTTACGTTTCTCGTTAGTGACGTCACTAGAAAATAAAGTAGTATGCCTATGTTTTATGTTTTTAGCCTTTTTCGAAAGTATTAAAACATTCACGTTGGAATTTTAGTTTGAACTAGGTATGATGAGATAAATAGTTAAATATTAATAGAATGAATTAGGTATTATTTTTACATTTAAATACTATTGTTACGATATAATTATAATTATGTTACTAATTGTAGGTATACTATTGTACTATTGTAGGAAAAATTGAAACTAAAAACTACTTGATTTGTTTTAATTTATGATTGGTTGTTTCTTTCTGAATTAGAGAATATTTGCAATATTGACTCTACCTAAAATTCATATTCATAATAGTAAGCCAGGATCAGATGCCAGCAGTAGGTACATACACATTTTGATTTTTAAATCCCTGATATTATAATGCCTATTGTGGTGATCTTATCAGCGTGGTTGACCCGTAAAAGATAACTTACCAGAAACAGTGGAGTTTTGCACGTCAGTGAAACCTTCACCGACGTTTGCGTAACTAGGTATGGTACTCAAGCAGGTGATGTCAACAGTCTGGTTGGGGAACAGCTGGAGGGTCGCCAGGGGGAAGTGAAGCGAGGAGTTGGTCGCCAGCAGCGGCATGCCGTGGTGGTGGCGGTGCAAGTTCAGAGTGCCGTGGGGGACTATGTGGCTTTCGTCAACCTGTTGGTACATATAAATAATAGTAGTCAATCAATCAGTCAATGGGGATGTTGACTACTTTTGAAAATCAAAATTCTAATTAGTCCGTCAGTTAGAAAATAAAAAAAACAATAGACACGTATTTTTTGCTTTTTCAAATAAATTAAAATATACAGGGATAAAGCGCAATAAAGTTTAGTGAGGGGTAGTGACGTCACTAACCGCTAATACCGCTATACAAATTTTCCGAATAGTGACGTCACGTGAAATTTCAACTCAATGTATCGCCGTTATTTTTTGATTACGTAAAGAAAGAAAAAATACGTGTCCAATATTTTTTATTAATCTACAAGACGGGCTAATTAAAAAAATAGTCAACATGCTTCTCGGGGACTGACTGGATGGAGGGAAGAGCGCTGACGTATTAGGATCAATTTATAGAGGCACAGTGAACGGATAGGAACCATTAAAATCGCTTTAGTTTTGAGTTACACGGTAGAAAATTCTATTCAAGCCCGTTCAAGTAGGTGCAGGGTACAGACAAACGGAAATTCCGAAAACGGTTTTTTTTTTAGATTCAGCTAGTGTTATTAAAACCTCTTTAGTTAATTTTTCAACACGCGCATAGTAACAACTTTGCTATGTAGGTAGGTATAGATTACGTCAACGGCTATTAATATGCATGAAATTATTCGTAATTTATCTTGAAATAGCAGCATTGGGCGTGTACCTTTATGCTATTAACGAACCAGGTGAGGTGGGGCGCGGGGTGGGCGCTGGAGCTGAGGCATGTAGCGTCCAAGTGATCGTTGGATGAGTACTTTTTATTTTTAATCTTTAGTTTTGGACGGTGCTTTTGACGAACTGTAAATTAAAATTCATATTAACTCCCACGATGCAATCGCCCCAGGTAAAATTGACAATTTAAAATATAAAATTTTAATCCCCGTTGATATTCTGCTTTTTTTTACTACAAATAATAATAACCTATTTTTTTATTCGTTTGTTACATGAAATGTTTTTTGGACTAGTATCTAAATACTTTCACGTAAATAAAAAAGAGAAGAAACGTTAATAATTATAGAGGATCAATAAACACATTTTAGCAGTAACAAATGGTTAAAAATAACTAATGGATCGATTCTGAGAGCTAATGGTGTTTGTATAAAATAGTCAGGCGTTGAACGCGTATCTATACATATAAATAAAACTGAAGTATCTGTTTGTAATTCCAAATTAACAGCTTTTCACTAAATGCATATGAAAGTATATACAAAAAATATTATTAAAAATATTAACAATACGGCTGGACCGATTTTAACGGCACTTTCACTGGCAGATAGCTGAGGTTATAGGAGTAACTTAACCTTTAACTAGTGACAGGATAAATTGGTAACACTATAAGGGACATAACGTCTCACAGGCTACTAGGTACTTTTTAAAGTCAATATTTTAATAAAATTGCTTTGGATGTTTCTAAATTATGTTGAAATTTAACTATTGGTATGTAATCAAATAAATTTAAATAAATTCAATTAGTTTTTCTTATTTATTTAGAAAATAAACGGTAATTAAAAATTGGCCCTTATTGACATGAAATCCTTTTCTAAGCATTTTTATAGAGCTTAACCCAGGCTTCCCAAGGGACGTCCGACTTTCTAATTAGTATTACTTACGTATTAGAAAACCGATGACATGTCTGCCTTCTTCCACGGTTGTTTTAGCACTAAAACAAAAGCTACTGAGACGCAGGGTCGCGGCAAGCGAGGGGAAGTGGTCAATTTTAAGAATTTTCAAAACACGTGACGCCTGTGAGACTACATGTCACTGCTTAGTTAAAGGTAAAGCTACTTTTATTTAAGAAAAATAATTGTTCCCGCGGGAATTCCGAAACTCACACGAGTGAAACCGCGGTGCACAGCTAGTCTAAAATAATGGTCTATAATAATTTTCTATACAAATGATTGTTCCCCAGTATAGTTATAGGTAATATCATGTTGTGACATAGGCATGTAGCTCTTTACTATTAAATTTTCGTAGACCCAACGCTACGGGCTACGGCTGCTACGAACGTAGCATGGCTGTTAACGTCTCGAGCTCTTGTTACCCTCAAATTGCAGTATCACGTTTGAAACTTGCAATAAAACTGTTATTTTAGTTTTCCCCAGAATTTTAAAACTTTCCTCTCACAGTATGGCAAAGTGAGCAAAAGTATGTTTAAGTACAAAGTTTTTTCATTAACTCTTGCTCGAGCAAACTATTTTTAATTTTCCTCGAAAACATTCGAGATTTAGTTCTTAGACACTTTGAGATTGTAACTGGTTTATATGTTACATTCGTACTTATCACATAACAGAAAGAAATATCTTTTCTTATGAAATTATTTATACTAATATTATAAAGAGGTAAAGTTTGTGAGTTTGTGTGGTTGTAGGGGGTAATCTCTGGATCTACTGAACAGATTTTGAAAATTCTTTTACCAATAGAAAGTCACGTCATAATATATGAGTGTCATAGGCTATATTGTAACCAGGAATTCCCACGGGAACTCTGAAATTACCGTGAATGAAACCACAGGGAACAGCTATTATTCTATTATTTTTATAATAATGATAATGTTCAGTTTACAGTTAACATTACAGTTGTAATGTATTTTTTCTGTTTATGATTTTGGCAGTATTTTGTAATTGTATATTGACGTTTATTTACACTTATTGACATTTATTTATTGAAATCTGACGATCACTTTATCCTTTGACATATTATAATTTGATGTAATTTTGAATCTGATAATGTGAAATAAATAAATCTAATCTAATCTAATCTAATCTACCAAGCTAGTTGTATGATTAAATTTTAATTTTAAGTTTAAATAAGTTTTAAAACTAGCTAGTTACAACATAATGATATCATTTCAAGATAGATAAAATATCTACTTGATTCATACTAAGCTAGGCTTGTGTCGTAGATGTATTAAAACATGTATACAATATTATAAATACGAAAGAGAGTTTGTTTGTTTGTTACGCTTTCACGTCCTATTGGCTCGACCGATCATCTTCAAATTTTGCATACACATTGTAAGAAGGACACCCCTTTTCACCCTACTTTTCACCCCGGAATTCCCGCGGTATCTCCGAAATTAACGTGGGTGAAACTGCGGGGAACAGTTGATTATTCAATATATGCTCAGTAAGTAACCCTATAGATTATTATATATAGAGATCAGAACTAAAAACGAAACCCTGAGTTCATAACGCAGTCTGTCCGACCGGACTGAATGTAAATCGAGAACTCTTAATTTGAGGGGTGTCATGGTGATCGGTTCCATCCATCGATCAGATCATTTGAATTCTGAAGATTAAACAGATCTAATTTACAATAGATTTAATAGTTAAAATTAATTCGAGTCATAGGTATTATTTATACATAGAATGTTCTGAAAACGATTCTTTTTGTGGAATGTTGCATAGATGCGTAGAAATAACAAATTCAGAACATAGTACTGTTTGCATGGTTTAGAACGTTAAGCCCTCAAGCTGTTCTGCAGACAATAGCTGGATGAGCTCGGACTGTTTCCGAATGGAACTCAAATATACGTGCGTCGTGCACACAATCCACTTAGCGGCCCCGACATGTTATGTACTGCTCCAGTAACGTGTCCGGCGATGTTGGCACTTCACTTACCGCCGCACTCAGAGTCGCCTTTAATGATTACTTAGTTAAGTATAGATTTTTAAAACAAAACTGCCGCAATCAGTGACCTTCAGTAAATTAATGTTGATTGGCATTTAATGAGATGTAACTTAGTTAAATGCCAATTAACATTAGTTTATTAAACTTGTCTGATTGCGGCAGTTTTGTTTTAAAAATCTATACTTAACTAAGTAATCATTAAAGTCGACTCTGAGTGCGGCGGTTAGTCTCTCAGATCGGGCGGGACGTATAAATAATATTATAATAAAATTATCATACATTTCATTTTAAGTTACAGTACTTTTTTTTAGATTCATAATAAAACTTTTTTGAAGTTTAACCTTTTTTGGGCACAGTCGGGGAGAATGTTTTAATAATAGGTACGTCACTTGTATAATACGTCCGTAAATTTTACACAACGACATTTAAAACAGCTGTGGTCTAATGGTTGCAGACACACAGCTTGTGGCCGCTCAGGCGCTGGTTCAAACAGTTTCTTTAAAAACTTAATGTTTTTATTTTCATAAGTTTAACTTTTTTCTTATACAATCTTAACGTCCGTTTTTATTGTTTAAAATTAATACTGAAAGTGAATTAACAAAAGAAATAACTTTGCTGTCATTATTGGGTAGGTATACAGCAACTCCAACCTACCTAAAAATATAAAGTTTTTAAATTATTATAGATTTTTCAATGTTTATTAAATCAATGATACATAACCGGACTATCTATCATCATGCAAACATGTTCTAAATAACTTTGATTGATATAAAATACATTGATGAAATATCGAGAGAACCCTGAAGATCACGAAGGTGAAGCCGCATGGACCAGCTAGTTATATTTACATTTTATTTAGGTGAGATATAAAAAACGATTTTTTCCAAAAAACTCATACTACATACAATACCTACATACTTTAAAACTACTCATGTGCGAGAAATAAATATATTATAATAACTAGAATACGAGTAGCTTAAGCAATCAGTTGAATCAACAATAATTGTCTTACCAATGACGTTCAATTCATGTGACTTGGACACTTTAGAGTAAAGTGGTGTTTCGAGAGCTATCTCGCAAGCGTAGTGCCCTGACGCAGGGAAGTCCATGTTTTCCAACTTTATCGACGTCGGTGACACTTTTGATTCCTAGAGGAACAAAAAGAACTTATGAATATATAAGAAAGAAGGGAAATATAATTATAGTAGGTATATAGTGTAAATGACTCGACAAACACACTAAAGAGTATTTTTGATTTTCGTGTTTAAATAAGTAGGTATCACATAAGTGAGGAATTGTTAAAAAAGATTGTGCGTATACTTTTATTTTAGAGTATTTGATCAAAAGAAAAATTATTTATTTAATGATTTCATAAAAAATTAACAACAGTTAAGAGAACAACGAGATGTCACTACTACTTGGACATAGATAAGCAATAGTGTGTTAACCCACACTGGAGAAATTTTGGTTAAATTAAAGTTTTAAAATTATAGCGCCATTTTGTGTCAAATTTTTTATGTTCAATATTTAGTTACATATTTAAACAATGTAATAAGGTAAACACATAATTAAAAAACGTTCTCTAACTCTCAATAAATCGTTCTGAATCAATAACTTCATTTTGTGGGTTAACATGTTATTGCTTATCTGCGTCCACTTATTCAGATACTACTATTTCTTCTTAGAATTTTATGTTTGTAAAGACTACAAATGTACGATTTGTAACTGAGTTTGAATTGTGTGAATGTATCTATAGACGTAAAATATACCTCACTTACATTGATATATGCGCCAGTAACGTTTGATATCACATAAGGAGGCTGTCGACCCTGGACGTACTTCATTATGCGTTGACCGTGCTTGTAAAATACAACCTAAAGGATCACATCAAACGATTATTATTAATTGGTAATTTTTCAAGTAGTCTTGTGACCTCATTCACACATTTACAATAATAATGGTTGTACATTACTACACAGAGTCATTTTAAAAATGCTTTAGTGTGAGTTTGTTTATTTATTGCGCTTTCACGCCTTAATGGCTTAACCATTCTTCATGAAATTTTGCATATGCGTTGTCAGAAAAAGACATAGGGTAGGTACTTTTTATTCCGGAATCCACACGGAAACTTCGAAATTAACGCGGTTGAGACTGCATTAAATTTTGCACACTACACGCACTACACGTTGTCAGTGTTGCAGAAAAAGAGAAAAGAAAAGGAACAGAAAGGAATGCCCGCGGGAACTCCGAAATTAACGCGGGTGAAACCGCGGGGAACAGTTGTTATTAATTTATATTTTAATAATAATAATATTTATTTTTATTGCCATAATTTTACATTTACACAAACATAATACTTTAAAAGAATACTTGAAAAGTCCAAAAAAAAATCCAAATAAATCAGTAAAAAATTGGCAATTGGCAATAGGAGTGCATTCAGCGTATGCTGGACGAACATCCTTAATCCAGATGTTCACCTAGCGCTGGTTTTCAATGCACCTCTTGCTCGGACTGAAGTCCTGTTCTGAGACTTCCTCCTGTCCTGTCCTGTCCGGAAGTTTTTCCGAGAAAAAAGTAAAAGTTATAGCGGGTTATCTATACAATTGTGCAACAAAGATACACAACAAATAAACAAAAACAGCACCAAAATTTACCACGTTTACACGTTTACACGTGTGTGTGTTTGTGTGCGTGCATGTCCGTGGGTGTGCCTGTGTAAGAGTAGATAATTATTTGATCTTAAAGGTTGCCTCAAATATCTTAGTATTACGCAGCAACAGAATTTGTTTTAATTTGGTTTTAAAAGCACCGGGACTCAATTTTTTTCTAAATGGGGGGGGGGGGGGATATTATTCCAAATTTTATTTCAAGAGAGAAAAGGGTTTAATGTTTAGGCTCCGGCTCAGGGAGCAGTAGAACATATTTAGTAACTTCGTGTCTTACTTTGTACACTTTAGCAGGATCGACATTGTGCTCGCAGTGTAGCTCGGCGCTGTGACCGTGCACCACGTACCGCGGCGCTTGCAGCTCCACCCACATATCAGATAAACCAGCCACTGTCAAACAATTACATCATGTTAACATTGCCGCGTTCTCCCTTTGCAAAAGGGGGTACAATCAGGCACAAAAAATCTATCACAATCTTGATCCCATTAAGTTGAAAATCTTCAATCTTTGTCGCTACAAAAAACTAAGAAGATACTTAATAAAAAAACAAAACATACCATATTAAGTAGAGGAGCGAAAGAAAAGCACAAAAGGACAATAAGCTTAAAGACTTTGTTTATTTTGGTATACTTAATTTTAATGACATTATTAAGGAAGACAACACTTTCGCATATAATGCATTTAGCCAATTTAAAATAAAATTAATAAAATAAATGTATAATATCTATTGGCATTTAGCATCGTTGTACGGTTTGAAATTGCAAGCCATGGTACTATGTATATAGATTGTAAACACTTTCTTGGAGCTCTTGGAGGATACCGGAGAAATCTGCTCAAAATATCATAATTAGGTATATCTTTTTTAAGCACATACAAAACCGTCACTGTGAAAATTATTGTCCAAAACACCACAATAAAACTCAACAAAATTCACTTTTAGCAATTTTATTGACACGAAAATAAATGATGGAACCGCTACCTTTGATTCCTGCCAAAAACTTCAAATATCTAGCTACTCTTGGTCAGTAAAAGTGCCTAATATAAAGTTTTTTTTTTAATCTAAAATTTCTACTACTAAACGTGAGAAAACATCTATCGAAATTGGTATGAAAATTAACCGTGACCGGCAATAGTTCCCAGTACGTTACCAAAAATAGCCTTTAATAGACGATAAGTTGTTGCTTAAAATCGATATTCTAACTATTGAAAAAGTAGCAGTATTTTATGACAGCAAAACATCAAACGTAGAAGATAGCAGGAAAATCTTAAGTCAAAAGTTACCTTAAAACTGAAGCAGTAAGCCAGCCTATATAACCTTTACTTATTCATGAGCACAACACGAATTAGACCTATCAAAAAATATAGTATATGTAGGAGTTATACAGATATTAAAGAAATCATTAAAAGGTATAGAAACAAAATATAACCATATCTTATAATAGATCTAATAATAATGATGATAAATGGAAGATTTAATTTTTCGTATATATTTTGTTTGTTTGTATTGGATATACTCAAAAATGACTTTTTAAAAAATTCTTTCACTTATAGGAAGTTACAGGGTTCGTGAGTAACATAAGGTATTTCATACGGGAATTCCTTTGGGAACTCTACTTGGGAAAATTACCGATAGCGAAACTGTGGGGGATCGATTAGTGATCCAACAATATCATTTAAAAATACTTCAAGGGGGTAAAATACAATTCAGTAAAACTTTTAGTATTTTGATGTTATCGTTAAAATGGAAGTTAAAATCCACTTCACAACACAGATCTACTTGATCCCACACTAAGCTATAAGCTTGTGCCGTGGATACCAAGCAAACGTGGTATATACTACGCATATTATTACATATATATTATACTATAGATATATATATATATATATATATATATATACACCCAGACTGGAAAATGTAACCCTGTGTTCATCACACAAAGTCCACCCCCACCGGGAATCGAACCCGGAACCTCTTGATTAGCGGGCAGGCATGGTGACCATTGCGCCAATCGGGTCGTCAAAATGATCTGCACTTATTTTTGTCGCTGACTGTAAGTAGGTACGTAGGTACATTGTTTTCGTTTAGTGCCGCGTTTGTTTGCGTTTCATTGTATTCTTCATTTTATTTGCTCGTCGAGTGGAAGCGGGAAAATTAACCGTGGGTTCCGGTTTAATTTTTCGCTTTGGTAATTACATTAGCTCGTGCAAGGGTAAATCAGCGGGAATGAGGAAACATTTCACTAGTATTATACTGTATTATACATTCATACTAATATATACGTAACAATTGCGGAAGTAACTCTGCCTGTCTGTTATCTTTTCACGTTTTAACTGCCTACTTAACCCAAAATTATTTATACGTAGATCCGAAATTAACGCGAGTAAAATTGCTGTATGACATCGTCAACGGCAACTTAGACTGCCCGCAACTGTTAGCTAGAGTAGGACTCAGCGCCCGCCCTAGGCGCACCCGCCGCGCTCATACGTTCCATGTTGACAGAGTGCAAACAAACTACGCAATGCACTCTGTTATGCGGCGATGCTTTCGCACATATAAATCCAGATTTAATGCAATCGATATTTTCTTCTTAAAACGTACTTGTTACATAAAGCAAATAATTGATGATATCGAAACTTAATTTGTACGCAAGTCAAGTGAGTTGTGATATTGCGCGCGCGCACCCGCAAACACACACACACACACATACATACACACTCACACACGCACGCCACACACCTGATACCACACACCTTCGTCTTCTCACCTATTTTCTTTTTTTAATCTCTGTCTTTTGTATTAACTTGTCAGTTCTATTTCGTTACGTTTTTGTCTAACCTGTCATTGGCACTATTTTGAGTAGTTGTTATTGGTTAATTGCTTCTTTTAATGTGCTGTAGAGTTAGTTTTCAATTAAAAAAAATCTAATATATAAAATTCTCGTGTCACAATGTTCGTTCCCATACTCCTCCGAAACGGCTTGACCGATTCTCATGAATTTTTTTATGCATATTCAGTAAGCCTGAGAATCGGCTACTATCTATTTTTCATCCCCCTAAAGGGAGTTCCTGCGGGTATTCCGAAACTCATGCGGGTGAAACCGCAGGGCACAGCTAGTAATCAAATAAAATAAAACCGCGGGGAACAGCCACTATACCTACCTACAATATAAAGGTAGACACGTAACGAAAATTCAAACTCATACAATAGCACAGATGTTTTTACAATACCATTTACATATATTGTAGGTATAAACTGCTAGAAGCATTTTTTAAGGCCTTGAGGTAACTCTTCAGCTCAACAAGAGGAAACCCTTCAAATTTCAACTTCATTTATCTATATATTTATACAAGTACTTTGTATATCTTTTCACTGTCGTGTTACATCACGAGAACTTGTATTTGTCAAAAGAAAATCTACCGACTCGAACTGACTACCTATCGTGAGGAAAAACTTAGAGAAGTTTATTCACACAATTTTGTTAATTTCTTGCTTTTGTAAAGACGAATAGGTAGTAAATAAATAAAAATAAATAAAGAGGAAAGATTTGTATTTTTGTATGTTTGTAACGAATAAATAGTACATTGTTATCCTAGGGGTGAAAGTAACTTAGTCCCGAGACGGGGTTTGGCGCCCGAGCGTAGCGAGGGCGCCAATAGATCGAGGGACTAAATAAGTCTTTCTCCCGAGGGTAACACTGTGCTTTTCATTACGAATGCAAGGAAAGTCAAAATAAAAATAGGAATTAGCTAAATAAAAAATGAGTGAAGATCGGATAGTCGCTTGACGCTTTCCCACCTATTTCTTTTTCTTTGGCCGGCTAGCTATTCAGCCAGTATTTTTTATTTACATTGTGGCGACCTAAAAAAAAATATTTTCTTTAATTATTAAGTATTAATTAAAGAAAATAAAAAAATATAAATAGGAATTAGCTTAAGAAAAAGTGAGTGAATTTTATTTTAATTAATACCTACTTAAACTTTACGTTATTTCAATTTGAAAAGATTTTTCAATTTCTAAAAGATGAAACATGGTTCAATAGAAATGTGAAAATAGACCTAGTTTTTTTTTAATAATTTGACAGTTGTCAGTTGAAAGCGATTCTCCCTAGGGCTGAAAAGGGTTACTTTCAACCCGCTTCTCAGGCAACTTCAGACCTACTTTCCGAGTATGAGTAATGAAAAATTATTTCACTTAGGTATAGAATGCTCCGGTAGTCCTAAGTGACATAGGGTACTTTTACTCCCGAAATTCCCACGGGAACTCCAAAATTGGCGCGGGTGAATCCGCGGGGAACAGCTAGTTGTATATAACACCAAAGTTGATTGCTCGACGCGAGTATTCTCATAATGGTGATATACGTACGTGCAAAATGTGTCGTGGCGCGATATGAGCGTGAACGTTAAGTTAGGTACTCGTCAGTGCTTTATGTTGATCAATATCACGCCCCGAACGACCCGATGGGGGTGATACCATATATCACGGCGGCACCTCCAGAGACTTAGAGAACGCAGTGAAAACGTATCTATACGTTTTAATCTTTGAAGCCCGTTGAGAAACCTCTTTAACGTTTCATTTTACGTAGAGGTAGGTATCTACATTAAACAAAGCGTTTATTAATACGTAAATGAAGTATTTATTACTTAATCTATGAAAATCATACTCGAGTTTGGATTAACAATATGTTAGGTGTATTTATGTAGTGTATTAAGTTTCATTTAAATCTTCCTTATCCTACTAATCCTACTAATATTATAAATGTCAGTGTGGATGTTTGTTACTCAATCACGCAAAAACGGCTGAACGGATTTGGATGAAAGAGAAGGACATAGGGTACTTTTTATCCCGGAATTCCCGCGGGAACTTTGAAATTACCGCGGGTGAAATTGCGGGGCATAGCTAGTCTTTTGTATATGAAAATGAATTGCTGTTCGTTTGTCTCGTTAAAACTCGAAAATGGCTGACCGATTCGGCTAATTTTGATCTTGAATTATTTGTGGAAGTTCAGGCAATTTCGAAACTCACGCGGAGAAAACCGCGGGCGCAGCCAGGAGTAATAATATAGTATTAAATAAAATTCACGTCAAAAATTAATCACTTTCCCCGCTTTTTTCACATTGACTGTAACATGTATGTAAGTAGGTATATGGTCATATAGGTAGTCGTATTCGAAAATCGGTTTTACTTAATGCTAATAGCTTATGTTTTTAAGTAGGTAATATAAGTTATAACTTCCTAAATTCAGTCATAGTTGTGAACAAGGACTGACACGTTTTGATTAAACAGTCCACCGTCTGAAACGGATCTTAAGCCGTATGTAAATTACGATGGTCACGGACGCGTGGTGGGGTTATCTCGGTGTTGCAGTCGTTAGGGGATGCCATTACAAGGGTTAATATTCTACATAGGTACCTTTGCGTATCCAACCTCTCGCAATACCTTTTTATGGGTTAATTTTACAATCATATTGCGTGTAGGTATTAAGAATTATTATTATTGTTAGGGATCTATATTTTAGAGGTACGTATTAGGCAATCCTTACTAATATTATAAATGCGAAAGTGAGTTTGTTTGTTTGTTACGCTTTCATGCTTTCACGCACGCACGTTGTTCTGGGTGCAGAGAACCAAGAGTCACAGCTAGTATTAATCTATATGTAAACATGAATCCATATTTTCCCTTGGTCATGGCATCACGCGTGAACGGCTGGACTAATTTCGCTAATTCTTTTTTTGTTGTGTTTGTTAATGTAAGGAGAAACTTCTTATGAAAGATGTTTGGAGTTCCTACGGAAATTCCGAAACTCACGCGGGTGAGACTGCGGGGCACAGCTAGCTGTTCCCTACGGTTTCACCCGCAGTAATTTAGGAGAGCCCGCAGGAATTCCAGGATAAAAATCACCCTATGTCCTTCTCTGTATCCCTAAAAACGTGTAGGCAAAATTTCATTTCATTGAGCCGTTAAGGATAGACAGATAAACAGACAGACAGAGTTACTTTCGTATTTATAATATTAGTTAGATCACTGATGTCATCAGTGATGAAAATGATATGATACAAGAGATACTCATACATAGGTAGGTAATTTAAGTCTATTGAAGTTTATGTATATCGTTGATGAACACCATTTGTGATTTGTCTGGATCTGGATGCCACATCGAGATATTATTAGCACCTACAGAACTGGGAAACTGGGTAAAAGTTAGTTTTTTCTATATCAATAACGATCACATATTTTAAACATTTATTTATTAAAATTAAACAAATAAATGTCCAACAAACGAGTTGGTGTTAAAAATAGACATCTTCGTTAACCTATGGACAGAAACAGAATCGAGATTGTAAAAAAAATGTGTTTTTCGATCAAAGAGCGAAAATCAAACGAAAACCGATGTTCAGATATTCATGTTTAATTCGAGATCGTTACTCTAAATAGAAACTAATCAGTTTGTATATCGAATTTGTAACTAGTAGGGGCGACACACGAGTACGTTATCTTAGACCTCTGACGTTGACTTACAAGTAGATGTTTGTCTAAAGACTTGATGGTGTACCTACTAACTTTGAATAAACCGATAGAATGTAAATGTAGTTCCGATGCACCGCCCCGAGCGAGGAGATAGGAGAGAATCCGTATCGCATTGTACAGCCAGCGACATGTTATGAGCGGGGAATTATTCAAGTACATTTTAAAAACGATTCAACTAGATAAATAAATTGGAAGCGTTTATTTTTAAGATTCCGTAACCCTGGCCCTTTTGTTGCACGATCGAATTTGACTTTAGGAAATCCGCAGTCGACCCAAAGTTGGTTACCGACATAGCCCGAGCAGTAGTTTTGTTTCTGGTATTTTGCGAATCTGTATGTCGTTTATGCATTTCTGAAATTGTACACCCGAACCCATAATGTCAAACATCACGTATGTTCTAAAGAAGTAAGTAGGTAGGTACCTAAGAGAAAATCGTTAAACTTAAAATCTACCCGGTCGTATTTGTTTTTCACTGACTGTACAAGGGTACAGGGAATTGCTTCAGCGGACAATCTTATTGCCTTGCCTTTATTTATACAGCTCCTGAAGATGTTCTATTTTAGCATCCACTATAGAGTCGAGTGGACTTATTCAAATAAAATAGGAGTATTATTATTTCATTCTTTCAAAGATATTTAAAAGATTTTAAATTTTAGTAGGTACCTACTTACTAGGGTAAAAGCATATTTCCTGTTGCACTTTTTCAAGGTACAAGCACCAAGAAACATAAACAGATAAAAAGTAGTTATTAATAATAAAAAATAGTGTCAATTTCTAATAAACTTGTAAATGTTTCAATGCAGGTTAAAATTTTTATTTAATTTTTATTTTATTCAAGCTATTTATAATAACTATCCCCTCTTTTGCATGTAGGTATACCAGAAATAAACGTATAAACTAACCGTAAATTATTCGAATCGAAATAAGATTTTGACTGCATTGAATTGGATTGCTACCAGGAATTGAGCGTACTGTACATATATTTGCGAGATTCATAAATATCTGAGGTATAGAATAGTTTTTGTAATAACATCGAGATTATCCCAACTATTGCAAAGATGTGTCTGCTCAAACTACGTATAGTTTATAGTGATTGTTTATTATTATACTGATGAGTTCACAATGAATGCACTATAATAAATAGGTATGATTACAGCTGTAATAAGGATGTTGACTACTATTGAAAATCAAAATTCTAATTAGTCCGTCAGTTAGAAAATAAAAAAAACAATAGACACGTATTTTTTGCTTTTTTAAATAAATTAAAATATACAGAGATAAAGCGCATTAAAGTTTAGGATGAGGAGGTCGTGACGTCACTAACCGCAAAACCGCCATACAAACTGTCAGAATAGTGACGTCACGCGAAATTTCAACTCAATATATCGCTGTTATTTTTTAATTACGTAAAAAAATAATAAATACGTGTCCAATATTTTTTAATAATCTACAAGACGGACTAAAAAATAAAAATTAGTCAACATGCCCATTGGTATTAAAGTTGAAGCTTATTAAGTAAGGTGAGTTTTAAGATTCACAACAGATCTGTTGATTAAAATGTAATCGTAAATACTCTAATATTGTATTATTTGATTTATCCTTTACAATAAAAAAAACTTGTATCTATGCAGGTCAAAGTAACACGTTAAAAAGAAGTTTCATTTCATAATTAAAATAAATAGTTCATTAATGATGTTGTATTTAAAGATGTCGATTGTAATCCCTACTAATATTATAAATGCGAAAGTAGGTAACTCTGTCCGTGTCTGTCTGTTACGAATTCACGCCTCAAGGGCTCAACCGATCATCAACCCGAAATTAACGTGGGAAACCGCTAGTCTAGCTAGACGTTGAATAAATATAAATAAAATAAACATTCTTATAATGACTGTAATGTAATGTGAACAAAGCAACTGTTTAATTACGTAAACCAAATTCCAATTAGGCCCAGTATGTTTTCTTTTAATTCTAATTAACAGTTAACACAGTTACAGATGTGTCACTATTAATTAGCGTTTGATCTAAGTCGTAACCAATATTAACATAGCTGTCGGCAGCAGTGCTGGTTTAATTTGTAACTCGAAAGTTATTTACGCTTCGTCTAATATTATATTCATACTAACACACTGGATGAATGAACAAATAAATGAAAAGGTAGTGAATGCATGTTTTTTTGTACACCATAAGTTACAGACAGCCACATCTACAATGGGCATGTTGAGTAATTTTTATTTTTTAGTCCGTCTTGTAGATTATTAAAAAATATTGGACACGTATTTTTTCTTTTTTTACGTAATCAAAAAATAACGGCGATATATTGAGTTGAAATTTCGCGTGACGTCACTATTCTGACAGTTTGTATGGCGGTTTTGCGGTTAGTGACGTCACGACCTCCTCATCCTAAACTTTAATGCGCTTTATCTCTGTATATTTTAATTTATTTAAAAAAGCAAAAAATACGTGTCTATTGTTTTTTTATTTTCTAACTGACGGACTAATTAGAATTTTGATTTTCAATAGTAGTCAACATCCCTATTGGACTCAGTCGTGCCAAAATGTATACCAACTGCATAACATAGATTTCGGGAAAAGATATGTTTGTAAATACTCATGATACAACTAGGAATCTAAATTCTGCTAATGCTTGCTTGCCTTTTTATGTCAGATGTGAATAAAGGTTATGCTGCTTTATTTGGTGTGTGATATTGTATCTATTATTGTATAGTAGGTAATATTCAAGGTCAATATTCAATGACTAATTTCTTGATAAATTGTGGGTGTAAATCTTAGCATAACATAGATCCAATTAGTTATAATAAATGTGATTAGTAATTTTATTACAAAAATAAAAACTATCTTATACAAAATCTAGATATTTATGAGAAAATGCTTACGAAAATCATAAATGCGTGTTATTCTTACACTGAATTTATTTTTAGTGTTTAATATTAAAGAGCTGCTCTCTGTATTTATGATTAAGTATTTTTTTTTACAACGCCATACCCTTTTGTTAGTGTAGCGTGACAACAGCCTATGACATAAACACAGAACAAAGTCGTACACCTGTGAAATTTTCGCGCTCTAATAATTCGTAGGTAATTTTCCCAATTCAGAGTACGAGACATATTTCATAGTAAAGATCAGTACGTATCATCAGTGGTGCATTTTTGATCCTCCTACCTATTGAACTAACATAGTGCCAATTTTCAAGAAAAAAAAAACATTAAAAGTATTTTTAATTCAAAAATCGGTAATTATTTAAATATTTTAAACAATGTTATTATCTACAATCTACAAATACTAAATTTATTAACAAAAACAAAACCCTAACTGGTTGTACGACGACGCACACTTCCTAGGCTTAATCTCTCCAAATGCACAAACTTTGAATCTCTGATACGCTACGTTCAGGATTTTTTTTTAAACCACTGCTACGCTCTTGAACGAAAGGTAGGAGGTTCGAAATTCAAAACAGGTCAGTAAGGGCGGCTAAATATGGTCTTAGGACCATTCCTTATTTTTTGAGTTATTGCTATCGGCATTTACTGATTTTGAAAAAAAAAAATGCAAATGCAATAAATGCAATTTTTTTTGCAAAATTTGTAGGTTTTCATTTTCAATTATTCTGTTGTAGTGGTCGCATACAAACGAGTATAGTAACTGCTTGAGCTACCTTAAGGTTGCTTCATAGCCCCACGTTTTCCGCGGGATTGTATGGTTGTTTTTTTTAAAGTGGGATTCTAGTATTTGTACGTACACACCTATCTTTTTATTTTCTATATACCTACCTATGTTAAAAAGTTTACAAGAGATTGAAGAAAGTACCTACCTAGATTAAGTATTTTTGGTGCGTAGTTGCCCTGCGCAGCGTAGTTTGCGATAGTATACCCACTAACCGGTAGAGCTGACCAATCGTGTAACTCTAATTCAAAAGTAAGTAAAGAAAACCAGTAAAAGTAGGTTTTCTGTACAAAATGCTGTACCTAATATGGAATAATTTCACAAAAAAACCGTTCTTATGCCTGCCGGAGAACTCACTACCCTTTGAGAAAAATAGGGGCTTGTCCGGTAAAGTTCACCGAAAAGTTCCCCACCGAAGATTGGCCAACAGTATTTCTGCTACCGGTGTTCGGTTGGGCACCATATTTGGTCAGTATACTCTCCTGAAGTTTGCACATATTGACACTGTGAGAGGTCGGCCACTGTGCGTGCTGGTCAATGATATTGTGTCGCCTACATACAAGTATGCTTCGGGCAACGAAGGGCGACCGAAACCTCTTCGGTCTGATTGATTTCTCTCCGTATACGAAGGTAATATGGTGGGACACAACTTTCATCGTGTACGTACAAAGTGATGTTTCAAAAACTACAGGATACAATACCTACTCATTTTTTTTGTGATTTTAATTTCCATCAATGATTTTTTTTTACTATAATCCAAAGTTGGTGAAAATTGTGTAAACTATAATATTACGAATGTCAGTACTGATAAAAACTCGTAAAGGCTATAGTTTGCGACACACTAGCGCTTCGCTATTCATTTTTCCCGTTTTTTGTTGTTTCTATACACTGGACTCGCGTATAGCGGGTCGTAGTAGTGGTGGGGAATAAATTTACCATCCAACAATAGATAACAACATATTCAGTTGATACAGGACTACAGGTAGATTTGTATACAATACGTTTATACATCATCATGATACATATTGTGTGTTATTTAATGTTACCATATCAAACACGTCACATTAAATAAGAATTGAATTACTTATTAACGTCTCACTTGAGACCTTCGGAAGCGAACTATTGAAAGTTCCTTGTGCGATAATAATAATAATAATTTACTTTACAACATGCAGATCTGCTTGATCCCACACTAACGACAAATGATAATAATCTATCTATAAGCTTGTGTCGTGGAAACCAAGCAAATATGGTAGGCTCTATATACTATACTGTACATATATACCTAAAATACATTTACCTGTATTATGCAATAGTTATTATATTATAAAAAATAGTGATAAGAGAGAGAGAGACTAGAAAAGTGTCTACTTAGTTTTCCATTTACACAGAATAGGTACAATAACGTATAAAATAAGGTTTTTTTTTGTAGGGTAAGTATTCCAAATTTTAAAGTAACAAGCATACAGTACATTTTTATCTAGAAACACGCCGTTAATGTTTTACGGGTACTTTATATGTATTATATATATATATGTATTATATGTTTAAAAAACAAGATAATATTTCGGTAGATAATTATAATGCTTTTTATTTCGTCTGAGGCTTGAACATTATCACACAGCACCACCTTCCAAACTAAGCAAATCATTGTGCTAATGTGTAGGTACTAAACAACTGATATTATAATAATATAATATTTACTATTATAAATGTGAAAGTGAGTTTGTTTGTTTGTTTGTTACACTGTCACGGCCTAACGGCTCAACCGATCATCATGAAATTTTTTACACGCGTCCTCAGGGGTACACAGAAGGACATAAAAATATTTTTATCCTAGAATTTCCAGAGGAACTCCGTAATTACCGCGGGTGAAGCCACGGAGAACTGCTAGCTTGTACGTATTTAATAAAAGACAAATTATATAAAACTGTCCGTATATTCATATTCATTTATTTGGTAAATAATTATTTAGATAGATTAAATTGTTATAAAAATAACAAAAACCTTTTATTACACAAAAAAGTAAAAACAAAAGCAAAAATGTAAATAACAGAAAAAATTGTAAATAATTAACGAGTAAGACTTTAACATTGTAAATTTTAAAACGAAATGTGTAAATAAATAATTGATAATTAAAAATTGTATACCTATGGTCAATAACATTTAAAAAACCAATAAAACTAGTCATATCTAGTCATTTTGCTCTAAGTAGTTGTTGAGACATTGGGTTCCAGTTTATTTAATTATCTTAGTAATTTTAGATTAAATTGCAAAGTTACACTTTGAGATAATTACAAACAAGTCAGGTAGAACTCGAGGGCCACTTGCTAGAGTCAACATAGACCTAGAGTCATACCGGAATATAAATAAATTAGGTGGAATTCTTAATGTTTTAAATTGAATTGTTAGTAGCTGAAAGTTGGTAACACCTGGAGTCAATTGTACAAATCCTTAGTTCAGTTCGAGACGTGAGTTATATGCCAATGGAAGTTGGGGACTCGTGGAAAATCCAATCGCCAATAAAAGTTGAAATAGTTTTGGCGCTAGGTAGAAAGACGAAGACTAGTTATTATCAAGGTTTTATTTCTATCATATTATGTAAGCACTAGTTCCCCGCGGCTTCAACCCTACTAAATGTTAATTTTAAAGTAATCGGTGCCGACTTTCCCTTGATCAGCGATAAAGTACAAACGATCTTTAAATTTCTATTTATAAATTAATGAACACCTTAATATAAGGTAAACGAGGTTTCGTGATACTATTCTCTGATGCGACTCACCAATTATCGTTTGAGAAGAAATAATTTACCAAATTACCTGGCTCCTAGACTATTAATGATGTAGGAATAATTTGCTAGTTTTCGTGAATACATATTGTATACCTATAGTACATCCACAACAATCAGATTCAGGATTAAGATAAAAATATATTTCACTTTTTTGTATTGTACCTACATTGGTAATTACCTACATAATATTATATAGGGTGTCCTAGATATTTTAGTAGTGTCCTGGGTTTTTTTTACAGCCTTCAATCTTACATTTAATTTATCTTGTTCTAATACGGCAACTGAGTTAGAAGTAAATTGTCTTATTTGTGATTAGAGTATTATAAGTAACAGAGTAGCAGAGGTGCGATTGACATTAATTTAAGTTTAAATTTAAATTTAGGTATATTATAAGAAAATAAAATTATAAAATTATTATTATTATTATTGTTATTATTATTGCAAATCAAAGTAGGTACTTTGTTTGTAAAACTTTATAATTATGGGTCCTGTGCCTAAATTAAACGATTTTATTATTATTAAAGAGCTTCAAAAATGAATAAACAAAAAAAAATGGTTTACTTTGTAATATAATAATTTATTTATTATATAATTTAATTGAAAACAAATATATAAACAACTAGCTGTGCCCCGCGATTTCAGCCACGTGAGTTCGGAATTCCTGCAGGAACTCCAAACTAGCCAATTTACTCCATATAATATAGTCAATTAACAGTGAAAGTCCCGTAAAAATGGTTCCAACCGTTTCGGTGATTGGAACTGTTCCATGTGTCAATTTCGGATTTTCTATATTTGGGGATGACAACCCTAAAATACAATAATATTCAGTTTAGAGAAACGCCACCGCAAAATCATTGACGGCTATGAATTTATTACACCTAAGTACTTAGTCAATTAAATCTGTCTTTCAAGATAGATTTAACCTAATATAAACAAGAATTGGGTGAATTAGCCGTTTACTTATATAAATGATGTTTTTGTTATAAAATATTATACAAAATTACGTATATCAACTTACATATTACATACATTCGATGCTTGGTTAATAAAAAAACAAGTGAAAAAAAAACATAAAATACAAATTCATTTAATTCAACGGATAGGGATTAGAGATTTACGGTAAGTAGGTACTTGTTTCAGCGTTAATTTAGAGTATATAATAATTATTATGATGCCAGTAATAAAAATTAATCGAAGCTTTACGCACTTTGTACTGCTGAGTAGTTTCAGTACTTCTGACATATTATAACAAGGCTAAATAATAGTAATGAATAATTAATGAATATACCATGCTCGCACCTACCTACATTATAACATTGGACCTACATTATGACATAACATTATTATCGGTAGCTAATACTATATGTATTCACAAAAAATATATAAATATATTTTTTGTGAATACATCAGCCTAAACTTCCAGAAAACGGATTATTTATTTACCTTGATGAGGGGATCGAACTCGCGACACCCGAGGCACAGATAATAAAAAGTATATTACTAAACTTACAGGTTTCACAAAGAAAAATTTGGAAATGGGACCGCTTGAGTAATTACTAACTCAAAATCAGTATAGTGGCATGGTGGATGGTAGGTAGGTATGCTCAGTATAGTAGTAGTAGTAGTATAGTTTGATTTTTATCTCGAAATAAATAAAAAGATGAAATATTTTTAACGCAAAAAAATATTCAGGAAATTTGAGTGCAAAAGTTGCCGACGCGTGGTAATCCGTAGGTATATAGTAGGTAGTAGGCTTATAGGTAGGTAGGTACTTACAATATCTAAAATATGTTTATTGTGGAATTGGCTAAATAACTAAATTTTGGTTTTTAGTAAGTCTTTTAGATTAATAAAAATATTGGACACGTATTTTTCCTATTTTTACCTAATCGAAAAATAAGGGCGATATATTGAGTTGTTTAAAATATAAACTTTGTTATGATATCACGAGCCCCCACTCCTAAACTTTTTTTTCAATAATTTGAAAAACCTAAAAATACGTGTCTATTATTTTTTTACTATCTTATTTTTTTTACTATCGGACTAAATAGAATTTTGTTTTTTTTTTTTCACCCCGTCATCATGCCCTTTCGATAATCGCAAAAATTAAGACTAAGAGGTACCTATATGCATACTTAGAAACCAAATTTCTATAGGTTCATTATAAACGACTGGGTATGATATACCTAGTGTAAGGGTATAATATAGGTACGTAAATAAATGATTCGCGCCTCGGTATTTTGCTCCGAATAGTGCAAACGTAACGAGGTCCACCGCAACCACAGACTACACTATGAATTAATAATGCTTCGTTATGATAATTGATATTGCATTGGCTTTCAAATGAAATTGCAAACCCCCGTTTTTAGAAGTCAAATACGATGCAAATAAAAGTTATTTTAAAAACGAAGACCTATCGTTTATGAAAGTGCCATTGCACGGTAAAGCAAGGGGCTTTACCGTGGCACTTTCATAAACAAAAATATAGCAGAATTAGAGATGTAGCTTTCCAAGCATCAATTTAAAGCGTAATTTAGTATTGGTTATACAAGTAGATAGAAGTAGACAAGTAGAAAATCTTATTCCTACACCCCAAATTATATTGAAATTGTAACAAAATATCTCCTTCCACTTTATAAATGATATCTTGACGACAAAGCTTCGATCAATGTGATAATGACCCGCGAAAACATTAGCATATTTAAGAGGCAAAGGAGACACCTGGCAAAGGTGACACCTGCCAAAGGGGAGACCTGGCAAAGGTGACACCGACCTGCCTAGATAAACTTAAAAATGAATCTCGTCTTAGCGGGAGTAGGTACGTACTACTATACCTATTCAAGAGTTTGTCTAGCAATTAATTAATCGCTAGAGCAGCTGCCAAAAAAAAACATTTTTGTATATCTATACATAATATCGGGTATATACCCGGGGACTTACCTAAATACACTTTCAATTAAGTTTCGCATACACGTTGTCAGGGGTACAGATAGGGACATAGGGCGCTTTTTATCGCGGAATTCCCGCGGCATCTCCGGAATTAATGTGACTGAAACCGCGACGCACAGCTAGTTTTATTTACATAGTTAGGGATACTATATTATGTTTTTTTAAATTTTCGAACGTTACGTGTAAATAAAAACTAGTCCATTTTCATTATTGTATAGTTAAACAATAAACGTTTCAAAACAATCAGGGAGTCTAGAAATTATATTAAATGACCTAATAACACATTTTTTGTTGCCTAAATTGGAATGGAACATGATACTCTAGAATCAATATCGTAACCGAATACAACCTAAAATTATAACCGAGCCCACTCAATGTCAATTAATTAGACCTAATGGCTTCGCCCACAGTTATTCTGCGTACTTTTACCCAGCATCTATCTACTTTTGGGTAGGTATAACATACGAATTTTAAACCTTCGGAGTTTCTCTAGTTCTCTAGTTACCCAAAAGATTGACTGATAGAGAGCGATATACGTAGATACCTCAGGTATTAATAATCATTTTGAAAAAAAAAAATAAAAACAAAATTACTTTATTGCACACAGTATAGAGGAAATATTTCGTAAGTTTTTGAATAAATAAAAAAAACAATAGTCAACTTTTGCCAGCTGTTTCACCCTTTGATTCCCTTAGGAACTTACTGTCGTTTCGAGATAACTGGCGTAACAGACAGACAGACAGAGTTACTTTGGCATTTATAATATTCGTAGGGATTCGTTTGAGTAGAAGATACCCTTATGGTTATTTCTTTCCAGAAGGACGTAGGTAATACGTATTGATTGAGTATAATTTGGTATTCTCCAGGGTATGAAAATCAAAATTCTAATTAGTTCGTCAGTTAGAAAATAAAAAAATAATAAACACGTATTTTTTGCTTTTTCAAATTATTGAAAAAAAAAAAAACATAGATAAAGCGCATTAAAATTTAGGGTGGGGGACTCGTGACGTCATTATTCAGTATAAGCCTGATACAAACTGCACCAGGTTGTGACGTCACGCGAAATTTCAACTCAACGTATCGCCGTTATTTTTAAAAAAAGAAAAAAATACGTGTCCAATATTTTTTAATAATCTACAAGACAAACTTAAAAAAAAATAGTCAATTAGTCAATTATTTAGTACTAAACTGGGTTTGGTTAAAGAATCATAATATTTTTCATTTTCCTACCCTTTAATGGAGTTTAAATACCGAATATCCTTTTGTCAAAAATGTAAATTATACTTTGAAACATGGTTAAATTTGCATGCCGCGCGGTGGATTTTCTTAGGCGCTCATAAGATTCCGCTACCTCAGGCTAATGCGGTTTTATGAGTGGAGCACACGCGATGTGCTAATAGAAAATTTTCGCTTTCATTTGCATTTTTGCCTGCATGTTTACGCCTTTGTTGTGTTATGTAGTAGTATAAAATATAGATACAGCTACCGTTGCGTTGAGTTCAGTTCTTCATATAAATAACCATAATTTTTAATGCTTTCCTAGGATCACGTTGTCAGGGGTAGGTACATAGAGTACTTTTCCCGGAACTCTCGCGGGAAATTAACGTGGGTGAAACCGCCGGGAACAGCTAGTTAGTACCAACTACTATATTTGTTACACAATTGTATTTCTTACGGTGGTCGGTTGGATAAAACTCAGATTCTCATTTATAGTGAGTATTACAAATTGAAAAAAAAGAAGAAAAAATATACCTACCTATAAAAAAACTCGAAATTAATCATCTCTAACAACATTCAAGAAACATTGTTCTGCATTTTAAGGCTATGTTAACTTCTTTGTAAAAGTACCCACAGGCATTTTATTTCAGCTGAAATCTTAAGAAAGGTGATCCACAGCGGGCACCTAATTCGGGAAAATCTAATTACACAAAGTTATTCTATACACAAAGGCTTTGATCCCGATCGATAAGATTATCTTGCAAGCTTAATGTCGGTACCTTACTTTCTGAGTAAACAAGTAAGTGGAGAAAAGATGTACCAAAGACACAGAGGAGAACTGTAAGAGTGTAACTACTGTATGAAACAGGTAGACGCTTGAAATATTCACAGAATATTTAATTATACATTCACTTTAAAAATAAATTGTTAAATTAAAATAAAAACAAAAGACATGATTTTTTTGCCGTTTTTATAAATAATGATGCGGAACCCTTAGTGCGCGAGTCCAACTCGCACTTGTTTTTGTCACATAAAGTTTTGAATAACATAATTTTATTTATTTAACTATGAAAAATATGTTGCATTTAAAAAAATTAAATATTCATACTTAATTCTCAAATGTAAACAGCTCAGAAGTCAGAACTCTTGTATAACATTAATTTTTTCTATTTACTTTTCCTTTATTTTTTACTTTATTTACTTTTTTTTTATTTGTTTGTTTGTTACACTTTCACGCCTCAACAGCTCAACCGATCATCATGAAATTTTGCATCATTTTTCTGTCAGGGGTACAGAGAAGGACATTGGGTACTTTTTGTACCGGAATCACCACGGGAACTCCAAAATTTACGCGGTTGAAACCGTGGGGAACAGCTAGAAATTTTATAAAACATACGAGTACCTATATATCCCATCAAAAACATTTCGTTTCTAAGTCATCTGGAAGTGCGTTATAATTTTGGTCTATAGGTCAGTCAGTGATAAAAATCACGATTTTTGGACGTTAATATCTAAATAACCGTTTGAGCTGTGTTTATGAAATTTGGAACACATATTTATCTCGCAAGTCTTAACGTGTGAGCCAATTTTGACATGTTTATGTAAAATAGTTTTGGAATTATGAGGGGGTGAAAAGTGGCTCCAAATGGTTCGTGTAATATTACACACGGTGCTGCTCGCCAGTTCTGTTTGTTTGAACTTGACTTTGACACGCTACCGCGTGTCTAGATCATAAAACAGTTTCCAAACCAAGCTTGGCCAAGTTTCCATTGATTAATTCCTAAAAACCTTGACTTGTCACTGTCATAAATTATTTGAAGCCCATTTTAATTCGCCGCTTCCCAAGGAAAAGCATTTAATTTCCTTTATTGAAGAACTTTTCATTGAGTTAATTATGAAGATAAGGAAATAAGTACCTACGCAATAATGATAATTATTTTGCCTACAGAATGATTCATTATCCTGTCCGAATAAATAAGGAAGAAAAGCTTTAATTTTGTACCTACGAATCTATGAATTATCATCACAAAGATTAACAAAAGATTTTATGCAGAAATTATTAATCTTTTAAAAGTATTAAATTACACATAGTTGTGACCAATGGATGTGTAAAAAATAAATATTTGAGCAATTTTTTTTTGTTTTTGCATAATTTTAATGCGTTGTTACACTGCATTGGGTTATCAATCGAAGCTTTATGTAAATATTAAGTCGTTTTAAGAGAAGTATTTGTAACTATGTACCTACATACTATAATTTTCCAAAGTGATCATACTTTGCTGATGGTCCGGGACCATACAGGTTCTTTTTTGTAATTTTTTATGATTAATAATTTTAATTACTACAAAACTTCGCGGGATACCAAAAGTGTTTTTGTTTTATATTAAATAAATTACAAATTAGGTTATTATTTTGGCTAGATAAACAGAACTAACAAGACAATTATATTAATAATTATATAATAAATAATTATTATTGTATGTCTCTTATATTTTTGCAAAACAATAATAACTGGATAAACTATTTGGTAAACCTATAACAGGTAAAGTAATAAGACACTAATTACCTATACGTACAAGCCAAATAATACAACATTTTTATCTTGATTTTAACAAATATAGGCAACTGTTTTCTCTCCAATGAGTTAGAAGCTGAAAACCCAGTGATTTACCAATTAAATAAATAGACGAACTCTACATAGAGTTAGTCTATTTGATTGGAAAATCACAGAGTAAAGAAAAACTACTTTGAAAGTATTCAATCTGAATAAAGAACACTTTTTGCAGGTAGCTTTCAAGCAAATTATTTGAAATTCTGAAGAAAAACTTACAAGAACTAAGCGAAAGTAAATATACCTATTATGTACTACCTATTTATTTTGAAGTGAAAACTTCTTTAGCATCGTTATGGTTTAAAACTCGATGTAACGAAAAAGCGTGAGGTGTAATGTGCGGGAGAATGAGATAAAGAATTCATGAAGTCAGAAACGTCAAAGCAAGTGACGTTGACAAACTATTACTGTCACACTTTGGCATAAACAAAAATTTTTTGTTTGAAAGGGTATACTCCCGATACTACAGGATCTGATGGGATCTTGGAGAAATCAAGGGAAATATTCAAATATATAAGTACCTATTACACGGTTTGCAATTCGATTAGACAAATTTTTCCGCTCCGTCCCGGTCGCCTCTGCACACTTGGGTTGTTTTGTTCAGGACGGCACGCTCACACGCTTGCAATGTGGTAGGAGCGGACTTAGTCTATTCTACCTATTACCTATTTGACTTAGCACCGACTTCTAAACGATCAGCACAACGATCAGCACATACCAATAATAATATTATTTTCATTTTGTCTTTCGGATTAAATCGGTATTTTGTTATTTTTTACTTTGTAGTGTGTGTATGTTTTTGGTGCATTTTTTGTGTTTTGAAGCCTGTTTTAATTATTTTTTTTGTTAAAATTTTGTTTTTACGTTCAGTATAAAACTTACCATCTTTCCAATTTTAATGACATAGAAATGGAACAGATTTGTCAGTGTTCCAGATTAACCCATAAAATATTTCATGTCAAGCAACGCCTTGATTTATTTACACAAATACATCACTGTTTTTACTGTGGTAAATAAAGAAGTCTCGAGTTTGACCTGACATTCGATTAACTCGTAGTTTCAGGTTTGCGGGGTTAATTGGATGTCAGAGCGGAACACGCGTTACAATACACGCAATAACTGTATTCCACAGACAAACAAAAATTTGATGGATAAGTACCTGCGTATACGGTGAGAAGATACCATTGATCTAATATCCTTATAACTTTTTTCCTTTTTACGGACTTTCATATTTATTGCATTTAACCAGTTTCAGCAACATAAACGGATACACTGTTATAAAAGAAGCATTGATACTTATTTTTATTACATTTGATGTTGCGTACCTACCTGATTTCATACGGTCTGTAATATTTTTGGTCTTGTGTGTAAACTATAGAGCACTTTTATTATTTACCGTAAAAAATTATATAGTTGTAAACGTCAAAATAAATGTGACAACGATAAGTAGAAGCGGGCTTGTGACTTGTATTTGTTCATTGTATTGTGTTTTCATAAATAAGTAAAAATAAGTAATTTAAAAAAGCGTTTTATTTAGTATTGTTTTATAGTTCAAAATTGCAATTTATAGAGCTATAGATTGCAAAAGCTTACTCAGAGACCACAATAATAAACGTTGGAACCGCCACATTCAATTCTAGACAAAAACAAAATACCTATACGTATCTATCACTTAAAAATATTTTAAACAGTATTATAAGCGAGTATTAATAAATTTGTAAGAAATAGAATACTAATCCTACTAATATTATAAATGTGAAAATGTGGATGTTAAGATGTTTGTTACTCAATCACGCAAAAACGGCAGAACGGATTTGGATGAAATTTGGCATGCACGTTTTCAAGGGTACAGAGAAGGACATAGGGTACTTTTTATCCCGGAATTCCCGCGGGAACTCTGAAATTACCGCGGGTGAAACCGCGGGGCACAGCTGGTATGTTATAAAGGAAAATTTTGTATACCTTTTTATAGGAGTAGGTAATTTCTAGAACTGCTATAAAGCAAGTTTTAAAATTCTTTCACTCTCTACATCTTTCATGACGTGTGCATACAATTTCTAGACAGGAAAGAATAACACTGTGCTCATCACACAAACTATTAGCTATCGGGGATTTAACCCGAAACGTCTTGATTGGGAAGTGGCGTGGTGAGTTGGTGACCACTTACGCTATTTTGATTGTCTTTCGGTCACCCTTTTTTAGTAATACCTACCTATACATAAAAAAATACTTATAATACATTATTTGTAATAATACCTAACCGCCGCACTCAGAGTCAAATTTGATGATTACTGAGTTAAGTATAGATTTTTAAAACAAAACTGCCGCAATCAGACAAGTTTAATAAATTAATGTTAATTGGCATTTAACTAATTAAGTTGCATCTCATTTAATTCCAATTAACATTAATTTACTGAAAGTCTCTGATTGCGTCAGTTTTGTTTTAAAAATCTACACTTAACTAAGTTATCATTAAAGTCGATTCTGAGTGCGGCCGTTAGTTACCTAAGTGTAAATAGTACAAAGTTAATCAATCAATCAATTTCACCCACATTTCACCCGTATTACTTTAGTGGTTGGATTACCAAAAACGGTGAAATAAGTTTTTCTTTATTTGAAAAGTAGAGTCCAGATTATGATTTAAACGACTTTCACACATTTTTTTATTGAACTTTTCAAATCACTTTTATTTTAAAAAAATCCTTTCCGAATGTTTACCACTCTACTATATAAGAATGCCTTGGGTAAAATTACCAAAAGATGTTGAACTGAGCGCAGGGCCGAGTTGCCCCAACGTGCAATGTGTGTTAGTAATGACGGGCTCTCAAGTGCGTCCATAGTAAATTTCAAAACGAAAATTTCACCCCGTAGGCATTCTCGGTGGTACTCGGGGATGCCGTGAGAGCAAATTAGCATAATTAACTATTATTAAATTTATACATTCGTTAACTTCAACAAAAACGACAGTCGGAAACAAGAGAGCGATTTTTGACTTTTGTCCCAATACTTTTTGTAATTACCTACTTCCAAACGATTTCAAAGTGGTTCAAGACTCAAAGAGGCACCTTATTGGTTGCGCGGAGGCGCTGAGCATAGTAGGCGCGGCACTGACTGTGTCAGTCAGTATGTGAAATATAAACGACTGTGATTTTAATTTTAATTTTAAAATGTGCCTACATATTTAGATATTATTTAATTTTATTGGTCACGTCCGTCCTTTTCCTGGTTAGGTTTAAAGTGGTTGTCTTGGCAACTCAATCTTACCGCCGACAGACGACAGCCGATTCAGAAACAAGAATTCGGAGTTAGATATTAAATTACGTAAAACAGGCTTCCCTTTCGGCAAATCTTTGTTATTCCATCAAATAATTAAGTTCGAAGTTTACGCCGCCCGAATACGAAATAGGCGTATCTAATCTAGGTACCTAGGTATCTACCTACCTACATGTAATTTTCACAGGTCTTGTAAAAATGTATGGTCTTACGTTACCTCACTGAAAAGTTACTGAAAATATCTGAAGTGAGATAGGTCCACATTAGTTTCCATTTAAACTTCGAGAAACGATACTATAGATGAACTATTATAGACGTTTCCTTTTTTAATTTTTTTAATATGAACAAAATGCAACAAGAAAATGTTTAAATACTAAACAAGTAATGTCTATGGTTTTTTTTATTCAGACCTTATGTGTTTGTATGATGAGGTGAAATTGAATTTTTGATTGAAAGCTATTTCTATAGAACCTAGCAGAGCATGTATTCTTAATTGGTATTCTTATCCGATTACATAATTGTCTGAGCTCATAGGAAAACTGTATACCTAGTTAGGTACCAGTCCTAAATAAATACCTAAATAAACAAAATATACTTTACTCAAGATTTCCAATAATGACGTATAAGTTGATAGCGTTAAATCCGTCTACGGGTAAGGAGATTACACATCTGTTGAGGCCAAAACTCGGTAAAGTGCTTGACGCAGGAATGAATTCGGTGAAAGGCCTGAAAGTAAAACTTGAACAAATATAGGCACAGAGATACGTGAGTGAGAAGTTTTACAGACCGACGGACGTGAACACGGTGGTAATGTTGTTCAGCCGGCACAGTCGGCAATAGAATATTAACAATAAATCTATTTAATATCATAATAAGCTGTCTGCCTTACCAACAAAATATAGCAATTGATGAAACTACTAAGTCAAAACACAACGCTAACATTACGGAACTATATATAATGCAATACTGAACCTGAAGAAAACAAAAAATCAGTAGTCCATACACTATCCAAGAAAATATTAAGTAATATCATGAGAAGATGACTGAAGGCCGCTAAATTAGCTATTTTTAGACATGAAATAGAAATGGACATAGTAATAGTGTGTTTAACCCACACTGGGGAAATGAGTAAATCGTGTTTTAAAATTATAGCACCATTTTGTGTCAACATTTTTTTTAAATCCAACAATTTAATGGAAGGTATTTAAACAATGTAAAAGGAACACATTATTAAAAAAGGGTTCTATAACTCAGTAGCTCTCAGTAAATCTCGCGTTCTGTTTCAATAACTTAATTTTTTGGGTTAGCATATGTTATTGCTTATCGGCGTCCAATACCGTTAAGTTCTACAAAGAAAACACATTTCCAATAATTCTATTTTTAAATCCCCGATGGGTTAAAATTACTAATTTCAAGTGAGCGAAACCGTAGAAAGCAACTCCGTAAATAAATAATTGCTACTTATTACTAAATCATTGGGGTCCGTGGGGTGGAATCCGTGATTTCTCTTATTTTGAGTGGAACGGGATTTTTTTTTTACCTTTTTTGTCGTAACGTCAGCACCGTGACGCGTGGCGTTTTTTGTAAATTTCGTTCCAAAAGTTTTTCAATAGTCCATTTCCGGAAGGAGGTCCAAACGAAGACCGACAACTAGGTCAAAAAAACCTCGCGCAATGCATCTCTAATAACTCCAAGGACAGAGTCATGAACAGAGAAAAACGTATCCCACCAAAAGCATAAATGTAAAAAAGGAGAGTCAAGTTCAATACAAAAATTATGCTTGGCTGTGGGCTTTGCCGCAAAAAGAATGGAGATTTTAATGAGTGCCAAGTTCTATGCAAAATCGAAATATGTATTTATAGGAACAAAATGACATTATGAGTAAGAATTAAACTCTATTTCTTTGCTTTATTGGATACCTATAAACATTTCTGTTATTTAAAAATGTGAGATCTTAAAGTAGGTTAGATTTGACTTGGCCAGTTTTCATTACATCAGTCATTTTATTAAGTTATTAAACATATATATATATATATGTTTTAATTCTGATAAAAACTGGCTAAGTCAAATCTGAACCTATACGTAGTTTAAGATCTCATATTTTTAAATATCAGCAATTGTTATAGGTATCCAATAAAGCAAAGAAATAGAGCTAGATTCATGAAATTTGGCCTTCTACATGTCCTTATGGATATAATTAAACACACGTATGTTATGTGTTTACATTAAAGAGGTTTTGAGTTATAGAAGGGGCAAAAGTGGCACCAAGTGGTTCGTGTAATATTACAATCGGCACTGGCTAGCCAGTTGCTTTGCTTGAACTTGGCTTGACATGCTGCCGCGTGTCTAGATAGATAAAACATAAAGGGAATACAGCCTCGTAGGTACTTATAGAGTAAAAATAATATGTTTAAAATTGATGGATTGCCTTGTATTAAAGTAAAACGTTCTTTTGAATATCGGTTTCAATAAATTTCATTTACAACGTAACGCATAATATACGTAGGTATTTTACAAGGAATATGACAGAAAAAAAATCAAGATAATTTTGATCACAGATATATACATAATTAGGTGGAATCAGATACGAGTTATACGTATTCAACAGCAGATAAAGAGAACTAGCATAAACGAAGTGACTATAGGTATCAATCTTTAAGCTGCTGTCTGTACTCAATAGTTGTAGAACATTCTAGTAATAAAGGTATAGTTATAATACTCTTAACTATACAGTATACATAGTAGGTAACATAAAGTAGTGAGATCATTCATTACTATAGATTTTGTTAATGGATCAATATTGAAGAAAATTTTGCTATTATAATGCCAACGCCCCTATAACGTGTTACCGATGTTGTTAAATTGAGTCATAAATAATTAAGTCCTTTTTTAACTTTAATTTAAAGGATGTTTTGCTGTTTTAATATTTTGTATTCTGTTTCCTGTCACCTTTCCTATAGATAAATATCTATTAGGTACCAATAGTGTCTCATAAGTAAAATCTAATATATTTTCGAAGAATTAATTGAGTTGTATATTATTTATTTGTAGGATAAAATTAAACTGTACGAGTCAGTACTAAATTAAATATTATTTTAGAGAGTATAATCTATGAAATGGCTATTAATATTAAAGTAAATTGAAGTCGCCGCTCATAACTGTGAACTATTTTGATATGATATCAAATTTAAATTAACACAATACTAGCTAGTCCTGCGTTTTCATAATGCAAAATGAAAAATGTAGTTTCACCTGTATTAATTTCGGAGTTCCCGTGAGATTCCTGGATAAAAAGTACCTTATGTCCTTCTCTGTACCCCTGAAAACGTGTATGCAACATTTCATGATGATCGGTTGAGCCTTTAAGGCTTGAAAGCGTAACAAACCAACAAACAAACAAACTTACTTTCGCATTTATAATAGTAAGGATTATTCATTCCTATTCGTAAAATTTTCCTTTTATTGTTTAAAGTTTCTGCTTAATGTTTGATCAGAAACATCGGTCAGTAGTTCGCGTGCTCATGAAACGTGTAAGAGAAAACAAGCGCCATTTAGAAGAGAAGTTTTCATTAATTAATTCTTTGATGCAAAATTTTCGGAGCATGCATAAATTTAAATTTCAAGCTTGGAGCGAGAATGAATATGCGCCACGGCTATCAGAATGCATTTTAGTTATTAAGCTTTTAATTTATGTCAATGAGAGCGATTAAAACTACCCCATAACATAATTTATTTATTATTTACCTACGAGCTGGTTTGCGCGGCAGCAACTACCTGAATTTCGGAATTATTTATAGGAAACTGATGATTAAGTAGTATGAAAAGTGCCCTGGGCAAGCAGTTCCTGATTCTCTATCAGAGCGGTACTCAAAATAACATATTTCTTTTTGATGTTTCATATAAAAAGAGATCGATGCAGATAAATTTAAAGGTAATCTACTATTTTTTGAAAATACTTCTACAGACTTACAGCATTTAAACTTCGCCATAAAAAGTGGCCGTTTGTGTCTATTTATTTAGATTAATCTACTTTTTGATTTTAGATTAAATATTTCCTTAACATTTTTTAGCAAGTAGCGCCAGTATGTTACTATGGGGCCACCTAATGATGCAAATTTTAAAGTCTTAGGTAGTTAATTAGGAAGTGCAGTAGTCAAGGAATAGGTAGTTTCATAATTTATGGTAGGTAAGTAATATATAAACTCAACATTCCACAATAAAAAACGAATATCTACAAAAGGAGCCATTTTCGCTTGCATAGAGTCCGAACAACTATTTTGGGAGTAGCTCGCAAGCGTTTATCACCCACTTTGCGTTTAAGGAAAATGTTGGAGTTACGTCGACGTGGGACAAAAAGAAATTCTGAACGCGTACAAAGGTGCTTAGACGCGGCAACATGAGGACTACTTCAGCACTAAAAACACGTAAGATGTGCGCAGGTAGAGTCTGGGGGTGTTCGCTGTCTCCCTTGTTGCTCTGAGAGGCGTCGGAAAATGCTTCCCCCAGAAAGTAACATTTCGACACAAGTAAGTATACCTACCTATACATATACCCACAACGTTAAACGGGGAATCGAACTGTGAAAGAAAAAAATAAAACCATGGTTCATGATAATGAATAACTTTTGTTTTAGAATTTCAATGGATATCTTTTTAAATTACAGTTGCTTTTTAATTAATATAGGTAGCCAATTAATAAAATCTTACACTTTTTCTAAAATCGCCCATACTAATATCTATGCAAAAAAAAATATTATATTCTATTTTAAAATTTCAGTATCCGTGGAATAGAAAAACATTAGTATTTTATAATTCAATTATAATTATAAAAAGCAGTTGTAGTAGGTACGACAAAATTTAAAATTCTCATGATATAGTTATAACCCCGATGATCCACCTAGAGCACATCTAGGCTCTTGTGACTCAGGTTTTTTGTATTGGGATCATAATTGGGATTTTCTTGGTACAAACGAATAACAAATACTAGCGACCCGTTAACCCATTTTGAGTTTTAATAAATAAACAAATCAACTTATACCTAAAACTCAAAACTCATTTGTAAATTGAAAAGAATAATTGTGGGAAAATAGACAAAATTTGCCTATGCCACACGTCACTGATACCTACTTTATGATGTTCGTCACTGTTGCCTTTCCAGATAACCATAGTTTAGTAGAAGGTTATACTTCTATTACCAAAAATAAAAATAATGGTCCCCCTATTTGAACGTTTGAACTCCTTGAACGTTTAGTATTTATAAAATATTTCCATAAGCACACCTATAAAAGTGAGTGAAAACACAATTTTTCTTAATTTTTAATGGCATACGTCTTTTGAATCTTCGAAACAGATGTGCCGTTGTTTTGTCGTGAGCGTGCATACACGTAGGTACAGCGTATTGAAAAGTCTGAAAATAAATATAAGAGCACTTTGCTTCTGTATAATCTGGTGATTTCAATGTAACAAAATATGTTCATCATGCTTATGATTATGGTAGTCTTCTTAATCTGATGGAATAGCTCCTTTTTATTATAATGACAATTCCTACTAATATGTGAAAGTAGTCTGTCTGTTACGGTTTCACCCCTTAACGGCTCAACCGATCACCATGAAGTTTTGCATACACTTTACCAGGGGTACAGAAAAGGACATAGGGCACTTTCAACCCGAATTTTTTGCGGGAACTCCTAAATTAACGCGAGGGAAAGCTAGTAATCGACTAAATGGTTTAAAATCTTCGAATTTAGTGAAATCCGAACAATAAAAAAAAACAAGTCGGTGCAACTGCATATCCGTAAGTGATGCGCTTATCAACGAAGATCATTTATTTTTTATTTATACAGGGTGTAGGTAAAACAGGGAACGTATTGGAGAAGGAACTCTATTCTCGTCTCAAATATCTAAAAAAATTCAAATTCAAAACACTAAACTTGACGTAACAAAATAACATTTTTCTAATTCATGAAAATTGAGCGCGCAAGTTTGTTGACGCGCTAACGCATCGACAAATCAATGGGCATGTGGACTAATTTTTATTTTTTAGTCCGTCTTGTAGATTATTAAAAAATATTGGACACATATTTTTTCTTTTTTTACGTAATCAAAAAATAACGGCGATATATTGAGTTGAAATTTCGCGTGACGTCACTATTCTGACAGTTTGTATGGCGGTTTTGCGGTTAGTGACGTCACGACCTCCTCATCCTAAACTTTAATGCGCTTTATCTCTGTATATTTTAATTTATTTAAAAAAGCAAAAAATACGTGTCTATTGTTTTTTTATTTTCTAACTGACGGACTAATTAGAATTTTGATTTTCAAAAGTAGTCCACGTCCCTATTATATGTATAAAGGCCATTCAATTGCGAAAGCCCACGTTTTTCTGTGTTCTTCATCAGCGTTTATTTATTTATATTTTTCTCAGTTACCTACATGATGAAACATGAATTATTAAGGGCTTCAATGCATTTCTCGTTTAACGAAACTTACCCAAAACAGTTCCGCATAATGTCACTAAAATCAGCGGTGGAAACTGTAGAGTCTTTTGCAACCACATTTTTCGTACACAACACACAATCACTTCAGGAAACGAAATAGTCGAATATAATCACTATTATACTGAAATAGCACATTGTTCTCACTTCCGAACGACCTGAAATAGAATGAAATCAGGTTAATGCATTGATACAGTAATCAATGTGAGTGATTTACATGATTGCTACGAGCTTAGAATGAGAATCCCAGGACCGGTGACTTGCTTCACTTGTCTATGTAGGTTTTGAGATTAAAATTTAGCTACATGTAGGTAGGTACATTACGAGAGACAAGCTACTTACATATATATAGTTAAACGTTTACCAAGTTTATTTCAATTCATATATAGCATTTTGCGTGCGTATGAACATAAACAGAGGTTAATTAATATTATTAAAAACTGGTATTTTTGCATGCATTAATAATAATAATATCCACCTATATAAATAATTTTCATGTAAAACTATTTGTAGGTAAGTATGACACGCGGCTCGTTTTGTATAAGTAGCTGTTTTCTACAGTTAGGTATACCTCCGAACTTTGACAGTTGATAGCGGCCATCTTGTTGAAGCTACATCTGTCAAATTGGCTGTCATTTATTTAGTCTGTTTTGCCAAATCACCATGGACGGTTAGAGCATTCAACAACACGTGCAAATTATAAAATTATTTTATCAAAATGGGTGTTCTGTTCGGGCCATTGCCATCGGAACATTTTCCGCGCGCCTCCTCCATTTTACGGTCGCCATATTCTGTAGCATTCTGCTACAATATCAAACTTTTTATTACCTACTTTTCTTATGGAATGTCATTTTTTGGTTTTGGAAAAAGAGAGGTGTCAAAAAAATAGGATGGGATTTGACTGCTTGGTTACTGAAATAATTGTATTTAAGTACCTATAATTATGATATTATAAGTCATAGTCGAAGAAACTGGAGCAGATTTATCTTTTATTCCCACTGGCTCTCCTGACAAATGAACAGTGAAATAATAATTATCACTTTAATATTAAAAGCGATCGGTTGGCGCTAATATTGCTGACCCAAGTTCAGAGACGACCAGGTCTTAATTAGTACTGTAGCGACAGGAGCGCTGCACTGGCGACGACGTGACAGCTGCTTGATTACGAGTACCGAATCTGAAGAGGCATTCGCTACAATTCTCAGTGTGGTAGATAAATTTGAGACCACTGGTTCAGTAAACAATCAACCAATACCCGTACCTACGTCGACAAAATGCAAGATCTGCCGAAGAACTCGGCCTTTCGCAGACAACAACTTGGCGAATTTTACATTTTGCGCGCTATCTAGAGAAGCCGCGGCGGACATATTTTGAACGTCGATGTTATATTCCACACATATGTAATGGCTTCGATAGGCCTTTCAAAGAAATAAAAAAATTCGATGATATCTTACACACAATTTGTTTTATTTAAATTTAAAGTTAGGCGAAGTGCTTATTGAAAGAGCCTATATAATTAATCTTCTATATCCTAAATCAACATAAAACATTGGGTATACAAAACGAATATATTATAGGTAACTACATCATTTGGTCAAGTCTTTTATAAATTACACAAAGTATTTTTAATACAATATTATAGTCATCTTTACTCATATATTTTTATGTAGGTACCTACTTACCTATACCACTTAATTACTTTTTTTTTTGGGAAAGTGAAAAAAAAAATTCTAATACCTATTACTATAATAAATGTGAAAGTGAGTTTCTTTATTTGTTACACTTTCACGGCTTATCGGCTCAACCGATCATCACGAAATTTTGCATACCTATACGTTGTCAGGGGTACAGAGAAGGACATGGGGTACTTTTTGTTGCGGAATTCCCGCGGGAACTCCAAAATTAACGCGGGAGAAATCGCAGGGCACAGCTAGTACACATATAAATATTTGCAAAGATTGTAAAAGTTAACAATATATATGTAGTAATTCTATATAACAAGTTCCGTTCTTAGATTGTTATGCGTTTCGCGAAATGTGACTTGAGTGCTTCGTAACAATCCCGCATCGTATAACTCTTGCTTGGCAGTTCATTCTCATTACATGGAGCTGCTTGCTAGAACTTATGCCACTGCTTAGCTGCCAACTTCCTAAGAAACCGTGAGCGTCGAATTCCCGTATTAGATAAATAAAACACTTTTTCCTCTATTTACTGCTTTCTTATATTTTACTAGCTGTACCCGCGGTTCTACCCGTAAAATAAAGAGGCCTAAGTTACTCCTTATAACATCAGCTATTCGCCAGTGAAAGTCCCATTAAAATCGGTCAAGCCGTTTCAGAGATAAGCCGAAAAAACAGACAGACAGAGAAAAAATTTAAAAGTTGTTTTTTTTATGTAAGTACCTGTAAAAGCTGTTACCTAATTTGGAATTACAAACAGACACTTCAATTTTATTTATATGTGTAGATGTATATGTAGATATACCCTGTGAAAATCTGAGTTCTCACTATTGTATTTATTTTCTATTATTATTTCAGCAAGCATAAAACACTGATGATTGAATGATTGTTTAAATAGTTTGGTTAGGAAAATAGTTTGGTTTAACTAAAAATTTTAGTTAAACCAAACTATTTTCTTGCGCACAGAATAAACTAAACGAATAAATAAAATTAATCTATATATACCTACCATCCCTTATATTCAAGCAGTGTAGGTAATAACTTTTGTTGCTATCCTTTTTTCATTTCAGTCAGAAACATATAATAATTTGGATAAGTAAGTATTATTAGTAATTTAGTAGGTATTTATTAGTAATTATCGCATCAACACCATGTTCCTTTTGTTTTCGTTAAATAAATAAACAAATGTTTTGTCAGATACAATTTTTGCAGTCTGTTGATTTTGTTTCATTGCTAGAAATTGTAGGTGTGAAAACGAGCGTTAATTGTAGTCGCAAAACCGCCAGTAACCGAAAAATGATTGTTATGAAAGTATAGATCTATAGATTTTAGGAGATATAGGTAATTAGTAGATCCACTTTTTAGATTTAAGGTGTCCTGCTAGATCCACAGAAATCCTTATTTTCTAGGTCTTAATCTAGATTTAACACTACTACTATAATTGATTTTTGTATGAGAATAGGTATAGTGTACAGTTTTAGTATGAGATACTGTGTGTTTTTAGTATGAGAATATATTGTTATTCTTCTTCATTGTGCAATATTGTTACTCAAAATTGCATGTCAAATCGTAGTATTACTCCAATTAAGTGTTATAATTTGAAAAATTACATCCAAATTTGGTGCCAACTAAATAAAACTACATTAAATAAAACAATTTAAAACTCCACAATGCGTGTTTTGTTCAGCGTTTGCGGCGCTTGAGCTCTCAAGAGGCCATTCAGAAAGTTGTCGCTGATTTAAACTCGGGAAAACTCTGCATCCATTTAAAGTTGAATACCTACATTAATTCAATTCTTATTACGCTAAATGTCTTTTAGGATGTGAAGAAATTAATGCCATCGTCGTAATTCATGAGAAAACTGCTTAGTAATTTTTTTTCTTATACCATCATTCTTGCGCTTTCTGTGAGGCCTGCTCGTGTCAAAGAGATAATAATATCAATATTCATTCCTCAACAATGGGATTACGAGTAAAATAATGAAAGCATCTTGAAAATACTAAGCGTCTTGAGTCCGCCCATTGGATTTCATTTATAGGTAGTTGCTTTGTATACCTTTAAACTTTAAAGGTACCTTAAACTGCATAGACATATGCAGGAGAGGGATTTTTACCCGAACTCTAAACAGTTACGTACGTAATATAAGTGGACTTTTTGAGCAACTAGCTATACTAAAAATTTCATTTGTGAATTCCTATTTATTATATTTTTAAGAGTTTGGATACTGATACAGAAATAAGAAATACATACATAGGTACCTTTTCGAGCAAATTGGCAGAAAAAACGTTCCTATCTTATGTGGACATAGATAAGCAATAGTGTGTTAATCCACACTGGAGAAATTTTGAGTAAATCGTGTTTTAAAAGTAGGAGCGCCATTTTGTGTCAACATTTTTTATGTTCAATATTTAGTTACACATTTAAGCAATGTAATAAGGTAAACACATAATTGAAAAACGTTCCCTAACTCTCAATAAATGGTTCTGAATCAATAACTTAATTTTGTGGGTTAACATGTTATTGCTTATCTGCGTCCATCTATCCATTACATTGCCACTGTTAACTTAATAGGCCAAATGACTAATTAAAATTAAGGGATATTTTAAAGGTCGGATATCTTATGTTTAGATTTCTTGTTACCAATTACATCTGTAGCAAAGTTAATTAATTTTAGTGAAATTGAGTCGATAAAGGTAGGTAAGGTTAACCTATTTAAACAATCTGACAAAAGAGGTAAAATTTCATATTATTTTCTGTGATGTTATTTTATCATTACAATAAATAATTTTAATATTTTAATAATCCGCTGAACCAGTAGGTATCTATAACTTTCGTTAGTACCTACAGACAAAATGAAGAAGACATTTTAAATTTAACTAGTAATTGTTTTTAATAAAAGGATTTCTATGTGATTTATTATCAATACTAATCGGAAAATGAATAATCATTTAGATATAGGTATTAGTTTAAATGTAGGTATATACAGGGTGTCCCGTAAATCGACGTCAAGCCAGAACCAGGGAATCAGGAACAGTCGTAATAGCTGTTGACAGAAAAATAAAAAAACTGACAAAAGCAATAAATTTGAAACCTTCATTGGAAAAAAATTTTATGCAGTAGTTTTCAGAAACACTATTCAGGATAACACAATAAGAAGAAAATTGAAAAAAGTTTAGGTATGTAGCAACAGGAGTTTAAGAACCATCGCAGGGTGTATATTTTTATAAATTTTAAAGATTATTTTTTTACGTTTTTCTATTAAGTTATGACTTAGCCTATCACCCGGCTTGACGTCGATTTACGGGACAGCCTGTATGTAGGTACCTAAGTACAAACGATTTATGAGTACGTAACTAGTAAATAATGTGTAGATATTTTTTTTCTTATAGTGCTGCTTCTTGTAGAGTATGTATCTAAGATGAACCTATAACCTTTGAAAGAATAAGAACCTCAAAGATTTACGGCATTTTTAAGTAAAATTTTTTGGAACACAAGCGCAAAATGGACTCCACAAGCGCACAAAAATTCGTTATTACCGAAGTCTTGCAAAGTCCTTTTTTCCAACATTTTAATTGCTGAACACCACGTTTATGGTTTGTTGAACTTTATTTAGTTTTTTGTTTTGTAAATATTACTTACTTAATTTTAACTTTTTTTTAAATGAATTAAAAATAAATAATTCTAACTTCTCATTGGCCAAATTGTGGTTGTTGTCGAGTTAAGACAAAAAAAGAAAAAATCCACGTCCAATTTGATCCAACTAAGACCGCTGTATATAATACACAGAACCGATGTTTTATCAAAGGGGCACAGTTTGAAGTGGATCGTTAAACTTAACTTGTTGCTCCATTCACAGCTTCCGTTCATATTTACACAAAGTTAAAACGTACCGTAACGTCAGAGTTTCAGTAAAGATGTCGTAATAACACTCCTTTATTGGTGTCATAAAGTGGAGCGATTTTATTTTCATCCGTTTACGCGGGAGCGGGTTTTTTTTTCATATCAAAACGTGTGTGCGAAGATGAAGCTAAGTTGGTACCCATTAGGTAGGTACACGAAGGTAATAAATATTAGAATCTACATAAATTACTTGCACACACAATATTATATATAACATTAATACCTAGGTATTAATGTTGTGTTTAGGTATAGTTGCTTTCTGTGTAATCCTATTAGGGACCTAATTCCGTTACCTATATTAGGAATTTATTTTATAAACTCTCCAGTTAGGCAGACATAAAATGGAGAGAGAAGACAGCAGGATAATTTAGTTGGCATGAGCAGGATTTAGAAAGCTGTGCTAGTTTTCTCGTCACCCGTACCTTAAAATCTAAATACGAAAAAATCTGATGACCTACGAGGCTGGAACGCGAAGTACACAAGGTGCGACTAGTCCTCTATTTCCAGGTCGCTCAAAGAGCTTTGATGTTCCACCGTCCAATTGAATTCGTAATCAGAAGAGCTATTATGTAACTTTCGTTTCTATAATTTTTGGGTTAGATAGGTACAATCAGAAAAGTGATGGTTTAACGATTACAATAGATATGCACGTCTTGACACCTACAATATCTAGTAAGTAATCAACCAAAATCAACTTAAAAAGTTGTAGTAACGAAATCGCTATTTTTCTGATTGAAACTGAAATTATATGATAGCAACAAAGAGACATACATAGGTATTTGCCCTGCAGGAGAACCAAACATCGGAATCACTGACATAGCTTTTTGAATTGCCAACAAAACTCTTAAATCTACCTACCTATTTCAAAATTGGTAGGTAGGTAATATGTATGTATATACGTAAATCCTTACTAATATTATAAATACGAAAGTGAGTTTATTTATTTGTAAGTAAGGCTTTCACGCCTTAACGGCTCAACCGATCATCATGAAATTTTGCCTGCACGTTGTAGGGGTACAGAAAAGGACATAGGGTACTTTTTATCCCAGAATTTCCGCGGGAACTCCGAAATTGCCGCGGGTGAAACCGCGGGGAACAGCTGGTATGTAAATAAAGGCGTAGTTTGATCTCTATCTTTCAAAAACCTGACCTGACAAAAACATATTTATTATCCCTGCTCTTGTACAAAGTTATATTCATGGGAGATTAAGTAGGTACACACGCTTGGCTTCCAAGAGTTAACTAACCAGAGTAATTCATTAATCACGTTCTATGGACTCACCTCTCTAATTTTGTAGTTTCTTCAGTACATTATAGCCATAGCATACCTATATTGTTATTCCGATAGACACAGGTTCTAAATTATATCTACGTAGGTAAGTTTGGTAAACTTTGCGCAATGTTGACACTAGTCTTTAATTGAAAACTGTGTGATTCAAACAAGGGTGTACCAGCCGTAAGTTAGAGGATAAACAAAATTAAATATATTATTATTGTAAGTATTACGCATCTATATGTGCCGCCTTAAGAAAATCCTAAAAGTTAAATGCTATAATAAAGGTAAACAGAAGTGAGAATTATTGCATGGAATCACCATTTAGTGAATGTTACAATAACGACCTGTTGAAAGCGGAGGTGGATGTGCCTGTCCCTCTCGCACGCTGTCAACACCGTATCGTGTGTCTCGCTTCGACTGTGACAGGGGCAGAGTGCAAGGCGACCGCGCGGGCCGGCACTTCGGTACTCACTGGTCTCACTGCTCGCGCCCTCCGAGTCCTCCGATCTATAAGGGTAGTACTCCGCCCGCCCACAGCAACGGTTTCAGAATAAGTAGGACGGTAAATATCGTCGGACACCTGCCCTATACCGCCGGTACTCTCACATATTGTTCCTTTTTATCCCCTTACCTTACATAAATCGAACCTCCAGACGTGTGAAACGTTCAACTTCTTTTGGTTCAGTGAAATATCGGTGTTTAGTGACGACGATTTGAAGAAGTAGTAATTAGGTTTCGCAGTAGAGCTACAAGATTAATAATACCTACCTAATTAAAATAACGTAGATACAAGCGTCGGCTTTGATACGTGGAAAATGCTTCAGAAGTGTGGAAGATCTTGATAGATGAAGACTCCACGGGAAAAACCATGAATGTCACTTTTTTGTGCACCTGAACTTTTTGCAATAATTAGGTAGGTAGGTAGGTATATCTACTAAAAATATGTAAAACTAAGGTATATTTTTTTTTAGTTATAGGTAGGTAACGTTAAAGAATATATTGTTTATTTTATAGTAGGTAATGACTTGTTTCAATATTTGTATAAAAAAAATGAACATAAAATGAAAAAAAAAAATGTACAGACTTTGAAACTAAAAACTAAGTATAGATTACTCATTCTCTTCCTCATTAATCACTCTATCTATTGATGAAAACCGCAAAAAAATCCGTTGCGTAGCTCAGACGAAATAAAAAGTTTTTATTTTTTATTTAAGTTTTTATTTCGTCTGAGTTGCGTAGGTAGTTTTAAAGATAAGCATAACTACATAGGGTCAGACAGACAGCGGGAAGCGACTTTCTTTTACAAGACGTACAGGCGCATTCTTCCTTATCACAGGATATTTCATTAAAAAAATCGAACGCTCAATATGTATATAATAGGACAAATATTATATGTTTAGTTTTATTGAAAACCACCAAAGTTGACGTTTTTGGTAGTTTTGGTTAATGGAGAGTACGAATGAAGGACGCGCCTCGAATTATTTCGGAGACATTGATAAACACAGTTTTAACCTTGGATCTTGTTGCTTATGAATAAAATAAAATCAAACCTGAGAAAATCTAAAATCGTAATCAGACAATTCAGTTTTAAATATTACAAAAAACAATAATGGTAGCAAATACCTTTTTCTAAATTCTGGTACCTTACGTACCGGTCTACTGTAAAGTCCGACAGGAATATTATAAAATAAGTACCTACTTGTTAATACTATATGAAATCTCAGTTTAAATTAAAAAACTACTTTGTTCTATTAATTATTATAAATGCGAAAGTGAGCTTGTTTGTTTTTTTGTTACGCTTTTACGCCTTCAACCGACCATCATATAATATACGTATATGTAATATAGGTATACCACGTTTGCTTGGTTTCCACGACACAAGCTCATAGCTTAGTGTGGGATCAAGTAAATCTGTGTTGTGGAGTGGATAATTATTATTATAAAATTTTTGCGCACACTTTGTCTGGGGTACAGAGAAGGACATAGGGTACTTTTGTTAGGTAGTACTCTAAAATTAATTCCGTTAAAATTTCATGAAGTTTTGCATAGACGTTGTCAGGTACACAGAAGAACATAGCTGGTACTTTTATCCTGGGATTTCCGCAGGATCTCCGAAACTAACGAGTGTGAAACCACGGGGAACAGCTAGCACGTAGGTATACATATGGAAAATATTTTTCCAACACCAGTGTGAAAAAATAGAGGTTGACTCTACCAGCGTTCAAAAATAAAAATAAATCCAAAATTGTTAATATCATAACCAAAAGTATATTTGCAAATATGGTTTGTTGTTGGATATATGTGTCAGGTTATCCAGCTCTTCCATATCATTAATAAAAACGCATATATAGGTACATTACATTCATTATTTTTTTACAATAAAATTTAAACTTTTATGAAAAAACAAAATGTAACCAAAAGAAAACCAAAAAGTTTAGCGTAAGTGTACTGTATGTTTGCGTGTGCATGGGTGTGTATGTCTAAGTGTACGTGTGTGTGTGTGTGTGCATGTGTGTATGTGTGTGTGTGTATGTGTGTGTGTGTGTGTGTGTGTGTGTGTGCGCGCGCGCGCGCGCGTGTGTTTGTGTATGTATAACCCCTACGGTACCTATCTAGGTACCTACTAAGTAAATTAAACCTCTTACCTATTTCTATAAAATGACAACATATCAGCTGGGTATTTTCAATATCCAACCAACTTATTTCTTTGTTGTTTCGACTGAGCTAATCGCCACCGCTCAGAAAGGACTCTATTTTTATGCAATACACGAAAACCCACCTCGCAGTGTCACGGCCATTTATTTTCATTTAATAAACCAGGCATTACGGTTGGCAAAAAAAGATAACTTAGAACACGTCTCTGACTGTACACATGGTGTATTATTATGAACACGCTTCGCGTTCCGTGGCGACGCACAGAGGCGCCTACGTGAGTGGAATCCAAATGGAGTCCCTTTGAGTTTGTAAAATTATCATAACCATCTTGCACACTGATTCTTTGAATATTCAATAAAAATATTATCTGACATTAATTCGAAACGCACTGATCTACCAGCCTAAGGGCCAACTTGACAATCTATAATCGTTAGATATTGAAGGAACTTATCGTCATGTCACGTGGTCATGTAAAATCGTCAATAGTCCAGTCCAGTTTTGTATGACCACCTGACAATGACGATTAATTTTTTAGTTTTCTATGAGCTAACGATTATAGATTGTCAACTTGGTTAAGGGGGCTGATCTCCAACTAAGTTAAAACTGGTACCTAATTGCGGAAAGCAAGCAAACGTCGTACTTACCTAATATCTATATTTACGATGTGGGTCGTTCTCGTCCGCACCAATAAATTTTACAATTCTTGATTATTAGGTACTTCTTCACATACCTAATATCTTCCTATATTAATATACTTATTCCGTCTATGTTCTAGCTAGGGCTTAATAATAACTAAGCGACCATTCCGTGTTTAAAACTTTACATGTCCAATAAATAGTTAAATGGGAAATTCTGTGTTATTGTATGTTTTCTGTGTTCATCACACAAAGTCAGTCCCCCATCGGGAATCGAACCCTTTGATTTACCGAGCTAATATCATCAAGGAGAAATTGCAATTTGTTATGTATTTTTGGTAAAAATACCCACCTAAGCAGTATGGTACGTAGGACCACAGAGAATTCCATAAAGGTCCAACTGTAAAGAATTGCTTCCAGAAGTCCCGGCAAAGCATTGAAATGGATCTCGTCGATGTATTTTAATGTAAATAATTTCCGAAAAGAAAAACATACAAACTGGCTGTATGGACTTATATTCCTTTGCCTTGCTCATAAGGGGTATAAATAACAAAAAAAATTGCTGTGTTTGACGTTTGTGTTGAGTTTGATGATTGATCGTTGTTGTTTACTAGTAATTTATGTGGATTTATCGGAAAAGCTTTGATTAATTATTATTTTGTGATTAAAACTAAGCAGTTTAAATTGTTCTTCACCAATACCTATCGAATAATCGTATTTACTATATGTGGACTATAAAGTTAATAATATAACCTCATCTGTTTGTTGTGTTTTGTAGGATAATATCTCAGAGTAATAAATATACTAAATATTATATTAAATTATATTTTGGACTAGCTGTCTCACGCGGTTTCACTCGCGATAATTTCGAAGTTCCCGCGGAATTGTTCCAAACAAACTTTGCAATCCCCTTTCATCCCCTTAGGGATTGAATTTTCAAAAATCCTTTCTTATCGGATGCCTACGTCATACAAAGAACACACCCTCCAAGTTTCAGGTCTCTACGATCAGCGGTTTAGGCTGTGCGTTGATCCATCAGTCATTTAGGACAAAGCATTTTATAAGTATAGATATGGAAGGCACTCAGAAATTACCTCATATTAATCGTTGCTTCACTTGCCTCAATACTACACTTACAGAATCAATTTTAATGGATACTGAGTGGAAAAAACTGATAGAATACTGTACAGGTTTAATGGTATGTATGTATTTATTTAGGTGTCTTACCGCCACACTCAGAGTCGACTTTAATGATTACTTAGTGAAGTATAGATTTTTAACACAAAACTGCCGAAATCAGCCAAGTTTATTAAATTAATGTTAATTGGCATTTAATTAATTAAGTTTTAAATTCCAATTAACATTAATTAAGCGAACGTCTCTGATTGCGGCAATATAGATTTTTAAAACAATTTAAAAATCTATACTTAACTAAGTAATCATCAAAGTCGACTCTTGAGTGCGGCCGTTAGTTAAGTTGGGTACTTTCAATTAAATTAATTAACTAATAAATTATATTAGCTCTATAATTCTAATTTTAAAATTATAAGCTGTTGCCCACGGTTTTACCTGTGGTAATTTCAGAGTTCCTGCGGGAATCCAGGATAAAAATTACCCTATGTCCTTCTCTGTACCCCTGACAACGTGTATGCATAAATTTCATAATGATCGGTTAAGTAGTTAAGGTGTGAAAGTGTAAAGAACAAACAAACTCACATTCACATTTTAAAACAACAAGGATTATTTGTTAGTCACAGTAATTACTAGCTGTTGCTTGGGCTTTATTGCCCCAGTAGAAACATAATAAACCTTAGACAAACAAGTAGATATGACATAGCAAATGAGAGTTCTTTCATCAATATGTACTCAAATTATACTTTTGCCTTAGGTCTCTCTATCCCAGTAAAAGAAGATCATGTAGGTACATCTGTTGCACCATTACAATATGGAAGTCAGTATTATCAATTTTAATTTCTAATTCTTAATTTATAATCTTAAAATGCAACTTACACATTTTAGGACTTAAATCCGTTCTCACTAAACGCACAGAAATATTGATAATCCTACTAATATTATAAATGTGAAAGTGTGGATGTTTGGATGTTTGTTACTCAATCATGCAAAAACGGCTGAGCAGATTTGGATGAAATTTGGCATGCACGTTGTCAGGGGTGCAGAGAAGGATATAGGGTACTTTTATCCCGGAATTCCCACGGGAACTCTGAAATTACCGCGGGTGAAACCATGGGGCATAGCTAGTTATCTATATTTGCATGTAGAAGTCTTTAGTACCTAATTGATATCTTTCTCTTCTACCAAAATTATTTTTTGATCAATGTAGGTATATGGTATTTTAGGTTGATCTTAACAGTAGAATGTGGAAGATTTGTAGCCAATGTTCGAAACAAATACAAGGTTATGCCAAATTCAAAAAACGATGTGAAAAATCTGATACCTTTTGGAAGTCCATCACATCTGGAAATTTGGTGAGGATAGTTTATTAATTTGCTTATAAATAAATATATTGCACCGAAGTTATCATTAAAGACACACTATGAGGTGCTAGATGCACTTATATCTTATTTCATTTAAAAATAATCCATGTCGTCGTGGCCATATCTAAGAATTGACCACAACATGAATTGGCTAATTATTTGATGGAGCCCAGACATAATAATAATATCAAACTTAAATTTTTTAATATACATTATGACCCCACCAAATAATACAATATATCTTTAATTAAAATTGTCAGTGATAGCATAACATATACTTTGTACACTCCATGTGAAATGTTCGAATTTTATTGACGTCACTTACTACTGGGGTTCAAAACCAGGAAATCTTAGTTTTTGAGTTTGGTCAAAGGAACTGGGAATTCCTGGTACTTCAGAGGCTGAGATTTCCCGGTTTCTGTTTTCCCCTACTTACTACTATAGTGTTAGTTAGTGTTGTGTATAGCCAGCATCATAAGTTTTGACAGCCCTTGGATCTTATTCCAATAGCAATATCCTATTTAAGCCATCATTCCCTACTTATCTTAAAGAACGCTTTAATTTCATTGCTTCGGGTTCCTCCAGACTGCCGCGTTCCTGTAATAATTATCTTCTCTCCACTCCTGTCCATTCTACCGTCTTCTACAAAAAATCCTACACTTTCCAAGCCATCTCTTTATGGAATTCTCTGCCTTCAACTATAAGAGATTCCAAATCTATATCCATCTTTAAGTCACGTCTTCACACATACTTCATGTCGCTTGTTCCTTAGTTATTGCAGTTTCTGTATACATCATCATGTATTTAGTATATTTTTATAGTTTTTATTTATTTATTTCATTATCTTCACTTTACCTATCTATGTATTGCATGTAATATTTCTTATAAATAAATAGCTCACACACCTTCGATTTATTAATATACCTACTTATATTTAATACAATTTTTTAGATTTAATTTGCTGTATTGCTGCACTACCTACCTTTAATGTAACAAATATCTCCATACTCCGCTCGGTAGCCTGGAAGAGATCGCTTTATAGTGATAAGGCCGCCATTTGGAGCCACTTAATACTTTCTGTTTCTAATTTTTTTTTTTATTGTACTGTTTGTGGTGTTCAATAAAGTGTTTTTCATTCATTTTCATTCATTCATTCATTTCAATAAAGATTAATAACTGACAGCTGTTTACATATTTTTACTCTACATAATTCTATACAGTTATTACCTTGTTACTTATATTTATTATTTTAGATTTGTCAAATTGACCAACATAATGCCAGGTCAGCAGATAATGTTAAAAACGAAGATGAAAGTGATCTATTCAAAACTGAGGAACCATTATTAAATTTTGACACGGTCAATGACCCAGTATGCAAAGAGGAACCATGTTATGATTTTGATGGAAACACATATGATAACACTCCAGATGAATTCATACTACCCGAACGTAAACCTGAAATATTAGTATGTCTAAATGATGAAAAAGATGAGATAAAAAAAGAATCTATTACACAAATTGATGCAAGACCAGACACAGATGGAATTACACTTAAATGTGATTGTAAGATAATTTTGTATTCTATCACCTATGTTCAAAGTTCTAAAATGAATTTATTATTCTTGTTTATGTATAATTTTGTTAACATGAATTGGCAGCCATTTCTATTTTCATTTAGATTTACGTATAGGGAGGCAACTAAAATCATAAGTAGGTAAATAGATGTTCCTTGCGGTTTCAATCGCGTTAATTTCGGCGTTCCCGCGGGGATTCCGTGATAAAAAGTACCCTGTCATTCACGAACACTACCCGTAACTTTACATAAGTGAAAGAAATTAAATTGATTCCATTTTCCATTTAGATAGTTAAATATGATTCCAATTTTCTAAAAGTAGTTGTGTCAGATACCTAAATACAAGTTAAATGCTCATTTTGGAGTACCAAAAAAATTAGATATATAAATAAAAAAAGTACCCTGTCATTCACGAACACTACCCATAACTTTACATAAGTGAAAGAAATTAAATTGATTCCATTTTTCCATTTAGATAGTTAAATATGATTCCAATTTTCTAAAAATAGTCGTGTCAGATACCTAAATACAAGTTAAATGCTCATTTTGGAGTACCAAAAAAATTAGATATACATATAAATAAAATTGAAGTGTTTGTTTGTAATTCCAAATCAACAGCTTTTCACTAAATGCATAATTATGAAAGTATATACCTACGGTATATATATATAAAAAGAATCTTTTTTTTTTTAGTTTTGTCTATATGTCTTTGTTCTGGCTAATCTCTGAAACGGCTAGGTCGATTTTAACGAGACTTTCACTGGCAGGTAGCTGATGTTATAAGGAGTAACTAAGGCTACCTAATTTTTAGAAAAAAATAGTTCCTGCGGGAATTTCGAAACTCACGCGGGTGATTCTCCGAAACGGGTAGACCAATTTTGACGGGCCTTTAACTGCTAATTAGCTGATGTTTTAAGGAGTAAATTAGACTCACGGAGTTCCTGCGGGAATTCCGAAACTTACGCAGGAGAAACCGCCGGGCACAGCTAGTTTAATATAAATATTTCTTTAAACTCATCATATTTTAGCATTGAAAGTATCATGGAGAAATAATGTGAAAAAATGTAAAAAAAGTAAAAGAAATAAATCAGAGCTGTCGAGTTTACCGTTGTCGGAAGAACTACATTACTGTGGTAAGAATCTTACATTATTATTTTGATTGTTTAATGTTGATGTCAGTATCTGGAAAATACTGCGCTTAACTAAGAATGAGTTTTGAGGACAAGCCCACACACGTCAACGTCAAATTCACTTATTTTAATCAACAGTTGGTAAAATATGGGCTTCTTAAGTCGTAAAAAGTATCCTCCGTCTATCTTTGATGTAAAAATATTGAGGTGTTTTTTTTATTGAAATATTTTGGTATGTACCTACATGTAAACATGAACTATTGAGGGCTAGAACAAGTTCCTCGTTTACCGTTACACCTGGAGGCCGATCGCGCTATTTTATAACATTATACCAAATCAAAACCAAACTTCACATGTTTTTAAACGTCAAATTTTAAATTAATCTTTTAAGCATATTTCGTATCGCGCTGATTATTTTAAAGATGACGATTCAACTCTTATTTAGAAAATAATATATACATATCTTTAAAATAATCAGCGCGATACGAAATATGCTTAAAATATTAATTTAAAATTTGACGTTTAAACGTGTGACGTTTGGTTTTGTTTTGGTAATGTCGTTATAAAATAGCGCGATTGGCCTCCTGTATATGTTTGACGTCATATATATATAGGTGCCAACGCGTCATTTGTGCTTCAATAATGTTTTTTTTTTAGGATTGTGTAAAATGATATTTTCAAGCCTCGACGCTGTTAATAAACACGTCTTAGAAGAACATTCGTCTAAAAACGATTTAAATTGTAAAATGTGTGACTACGTCGGTCGGGATTTTGCACAGATGGAAGTTCATAGGCGAGTACCCTAAAAGATATTTTAACTTAATAAATGTCTAATTCTTCATACTATCCAGTATGTCCGTATATTTCTGAACGTACAGAAATCAAGCAACTTAAAAACAATAATACTGAACGAAACCTGTAGTACACTATAGCCCCCTTAGTCAAAGTCAAGAGAATCTACAATCGTTAACGCATAGAAAACTAAGGAATGGAATTGTTATATATCATGTACTTACGTAAAACTGGACTTTGAATGATTTTACATGACCAGTGTAACCACGTGACATGACGATTCGTTCCTTTATTTTCTGTAGGTACCTACTCGTATATTGTCAACTTCGCTAAGGGGGCAAGACGCTCTTAACTCCACAACTTAAATATTGCGAGCGATTGCAGTGAATTATAAATATAATAGGTAGTATGAGTTTTCTTTATTACATAAGACGGTTGATAATGTCTTTCTACTATTCTGTTAACTACTAGCTTTTCCCCGCGGTGTTACCCGCGTTAATTTCGGAGTTTCCGCGGGAATTCCGGGATAAAAAGTACCCTAGGTTCTTCTCTGTAACCCTGACAACGTTTATGCAAAATTTCATGATGATCGATTGAGCCGTTAAGGCGTGAAAGCGTTACAGACAGACTGACAGAGTTACTTTCGCATTTATAGTACCTACTATTAGTAGGGATTATACTAATAAAAAAGACAATATTTTCCAGTCATAAATATAGGCAGGTAGTTAGGTACTTACTTTCTCTCCTCTTTTCACGTTCTAAGTACCTAGTTAAACTTCTAATCCTTTTTACTGCTTTCTCTAAGTTCTATTTTAAGTTTCTAGACCAAATATGGTAAGCTATACATTGGTAAACAAGTCAGTCAGTATGAAAATATTATTTCTTATGACCGTATTGAATATCAGTAATGTATTAGATACCGTTTTTTCTTGCAGGTTTTCTCATAGGCCCGAAGAGTCACAATCCAAATTGGTATGTCACATTTGTGGCTTTTTACCCGGTCGAAGCGTGTATAAGACTTATAATTTAGAGTTTCACTATAGAAAGGAACACCTAAACGAGAAAGGTGGTCTTTGTAAACTTTGCGATAAATCGTTTGTGACGCTCAAGTTGTGGCGACGCCACGAAAAATGGCATTTAGGCGAAGAGTTTATTTGCGATTATTGCGGAAGGAGGTAAGTTAGTGATGACCATTTTATTTCATATCCAATTATACAGACGTACCTACAGCTATTTTTATATTCTTATTATGTATATGTACTCTGCAACCTTTGGCCGTGCTCGTAGTTTTTACATTATTTTATAATATGTAGTAAAAAAATCGGTAGTTACTTAATTACACAATGGGCTGGATGACTAAATTTAATATGTTAGGTTTATTATTATTGTAAGATAGAATTTGTAAAATAATTATTTTTCTCTATCTCTTTTGTGAATTTATTTACATTTTGACATAAAAGATCTATCAAAAAATAAAATAAAATAATAACGGCGTTGCATTAAAATATAAATAGAAATATATTTACACCCACACCACGACATAAAACAATAACAAAATGCCTAACCAAAATAACAAAAAAAAAAAAATTGAGTTGAAATACCTTGTGACGTCACGACTAGGTACATTTTTATACTTAGTTACATGGACCAAGTTATATTGGTCCATGTTAGTTATGACTTAACGAGCTCCCACTCCTAAACTGTAATGCATTTTATCTTAGCATTCTTTTTAATAGTATTATTTTTTAATATCTAACTGACGGACTAAATAGAATTTTGATTTTTTTATTCTGTCATCATGCCCAATCCATTACATGGCCGACTGTCATCAGGCACAAATAAATAATAAATAAATAACCGGCCAAGTGCGAGTTAGACTCGCATACGAAGGGTTCCGTACCATTATCTATTAAAACGACAAAAAAATTACGTTTGTTGTATAGGAGTCCCTTTAGACATTTATTTAATTCTGTTATGTTGTATTTGTCGTTGTTAAATACATCGTTTGTGAAAATTTCAACTGTCTAATTATCACGGTTCATGAGATACAGCCTGGTGACAGACGGACAGACAGATGAACGGACGGACGGACAACGGAGTCTTAGTAATAGGGATCAAATCATACTTCAATTCGTTGATTTTCGCCTTATCCTATTTTGATCGTGCGTAAGCAATCGCGGTACCCAACGGGTCGATAACTTTTATTTAATTCCTCACTTAGGATATGATGTAGGTACCCGTTCTTTTGAGATACCTGTAGTATCAGCTATTTCAGATAACTTCAATCGTCGATTTGCTAAAACCATATCATATACTTTCACGACTATTTCCGGAGTCGTGACGCTTTTTAGACATCCGGGGCGGGCTTCATCTTGGACACAAACACAATATGTACGACGGCGTTTAAACTCAGCCTCCCAGTTTTTTACTGTGGCATAAGAAAGCACATTCACCCAAAACATTATTTAACTCGTCATAGATATCTTTACCCTTCATGCCCTTCATATGAACTTTATCACCGCTCTTTGTTAAATTTTATCCATTTTGAAAACAGTTGACGAAATATATTTTCAAATGACAAAAAATCTATAAAATTTTCGCGCCACCAAATTCAAATTTAAAACACAGGTGTTCAGAGATACGAATGTAAAAATGACAATATATATTTTTTTAATTTGAACTTTTTAAATAGCAGTGGCTAGTTAGTTATCATCTCGCCTACGTATTATATAACATTGTTATATTGCATTGTTATTCTAATGTGTACCGACAGTCTTGTTTTATGTTGGAATGTTGAATAACAATGTTACATAATGTGGACGTGTTATACTTTTGCAACACAAGTTATCTAGAGTAGCATAGCATGACATAGTCTGTACGCACTGAAAGACTTGAGAGCGTTTATCAAAGAGTAGGTAGCGTTTATAAACACAAAACTAAAAACCGTGGGATATTCGCATCCCGGGCTGAGTGGGTGGCTGGGTGTCGTTACTACGTTACTAGTTTGTGGTAGGTATCCCGTATCCCCATGAAATGTTGTTATGGTATCACACTCACAGGTATCATAACTTTTTAACTATAGGACTAATATCTATTAATCTTGGTGTAATTCTCAAATGGAGCATCGCTGTTGAGCTAAAAATGTAATGTGACCTGTTGTTTCAGTTTTGCAATGAAATATTCGCTTCAATTACACATAATATCTTCACACTTTAGCATAAAAGATTACGTCTGTGATGTGTGTGGGATGGCGTTCACAAAAAAAGATATTTTAAATGTAAGTGAAGTACTTGAAAAGTATGAAAAGTAAATAAGTAGGTATATTCATATAGGTAACCTATTTATTATTGTTAAATAATTTTTTTAGTAACTAAACTGCGAATTTTATCCGAACCCGTCCCTTAAACAATTTTGATAGGTACTTTAAGAAAAGTATAGGTCCATTATATTGATTCAGAATCAGAACATGACCAAAATAAAAAAAATGTAAGTTGCAAAAAAACAATTGATATGGTTATTAACAAAAGTACTCACAACTTGATACCCCTGAATTTCTGAATATAACCCCGTGTGTTACCTTTAATTAAACAATTATTTTTTTATCTTTTTTAGGTTCATATAGAAACGAAACACACACCCACAAAACCAGTAACATGTCCACACTGTCTAAAATCATTGAGTAATAAAAGATACTTAAACAAACATATCTTAAGGCTCCATATGAAGCACAAGCACAAGTTCATTTGTGAGGTTTGCTCTAGATCATATCCATCGCAGAAAGAGCTGAATACACATATGATTTGGCACAAAAGCAATCGCCCGTTCCCGTGTGAAATATGCGGGTTGCGATACAAATCGAAATCACAAGCAAAATCGCATCAAAACACCGTCCACGTGGGATTGGGACATCTCAAGTGTCATCTATGTGACAGTATGTCCTCGTCTACTACTCAGCGGAAACGTCATAACTGTGTTCACACCGGAGTCCGGTATGGATCCCACAAATGTAAATATTGTGCGAAAATTTTTAACTCTAAAAAGCAATTGAATCAACACAATTTGTCCTTTCACAAAGATTTATTGACGCCGTCACAGAAATGAGCAACGTATTTATTAGCTAAGTAGTTGACCCTACACACGATCAAGTCTATCGTCCAAATTGAATGAGGCATGAAACTTAGTGAATGTCTGTAAAAGTTTGTCATGACTCGTGATCGATATCGCCCGTCTAATTAATGAAGGACATAGAGGTAATTTCAACTAGGGATGTGCCGGATCGTTGAAAATGCATATCCGCGGATAGTGGATACGGATCCCAACTTTTTTGAGTCACCTCTGTAAGGAGGCACTGTAACATTGGGTTTTATAATAAAAGTATGTTTAGATGAGAACAAGTAATGTTTTTTTAATTGCCAAACGATTTTCAAGTCGTTTTTTTTCTAAGTCGCTAAGATCGAAACCGTTGTATATTTCGATCGCATCTGGGCCTATCACAGCCATAAATGTTGCTGCTTGGACCTCGGCTGACTTTTTGTTCAGCTGAACGGCGGTTGCATACCACTCAAATTGCTGTAACCAGTTTTTCCAACTCGTGGGTTTGTCCGAGTCCATTTGTAGGTTAGGCGGCGGCTTTATTCCAGATACTGCGTCGTTCGTAGCCATTTTACAATTTTCTCACTTATTTCCTTTTATTTATCACTCTTATTCATTCCGAATTACTTCTGACACCATGTAACATTGGGTTTTATAATAAAAGTATGTTTAGATGAGAACAAGTAATGTTTTTTTAATTGCCAAACGACATAGAGTATATGACCGTAGAGGTGGACCACAGACTATATCGTGACTCTAGAGGTCTCTACTTTACATCTCCCTTTCTTTATAGAATAAGTACACTGATGAGTATATTTAAAAGACTGACAACAATATTTTCTGATAAACTTACTTACATTTAGACTCAAGAGTTATTACAGTTAGATGTAGTTTACCTTGGGATTGCAATCTGATCTAGCAAACAACTCATTAGGTATCAACTTATTATGCCTAGCTGCTGTCATATATAAACATAGTTAGAGTAGGTACTGACTCTAATACACAACAAATTATTACATCATTAAATAAAATTAGTATTAGGCCTCTTCCATTCAACTGAACATAATGAGAATTTAAGTAGTTACAGAAAGTATCATGTATCAGGGTACATTACAAATCACAAGCTAGTATAGTTATATATCTAAGTATTATTAGAGATCAAGTCTATTTACTGGTTTAATTATTCTACCAGATCTTGATGATCGCAGAGCTGTCGCAGGTTGACCTGGGTTTGGCTTATCAACATGATTGGAAGTCCTTGGCGATGAGTATGTTGATGCTGGAGGTGCCTCAGGAACAGCTGGTGATTGAGATGGTACTGGAACCAGTTGTGTTGCTGGTTCGTCTGTGTATTTAGTTTCAGGTACTACCACTCTGGTGCTGGTTATGTCTGCTTGTGTCTTGTGCAGGTGACTGAGGTTTCTTCGGAAGATCTGACCTTGATCTGTTTCAATGATTACTGATCTTGGTAAACCTTCAGGCTTGTCTACCACTTTTGCCCCTTCCCAATGTCGATGGGCGACTTTGTGTCTGACTCTATCATTGATTTCGAGATTTTCTGGTCTTTTAGTGTGTTTATTGCTGTAGTTAGCTTGTTTCTCTCTCAATCTTTGTAGTTCAGATGTGACTCCTTGTATTATTTTCAGTTTTAGGTTGTTATCACTTGTAAGTATTGGAGATCTAGTGATTCGGCTGAAGAGACGTTGGTTGGGTGAACCAAGCTGATCATTTCTTGGTGTGTTTCTCCAGTTTAATAGAGCAAGTTGAACATCTGACTTGTCAATGCTGCATTTTTTCAATATGTTTTATGACGTTTGAACTGCTCTTTCAGCGAGTCCATTGCCTTGATGATGATGTGGGCTGGATGTGACATGGTTGAATCTACACTCTTTCTGAAAACTCCTGAATTCTCTAGACATATATTGTGTTCCATTGTCTGTTTGAAACTCTTCTGGTGTTCCATGCATGGAAAACCATTTTTTAAGATGTTCAATAACTTCATATGATGACTGACCTTTTAGCTGTTGAAAATCTATATATCCAGAGTAGCTGTCACAAATTACTAGGTAGGTTTTTCCTTTAAATTCAAATAAGTCTGATGCCACTATTTGCCATGGAAGCGTAGGGATCCTTTTAAATAGTACGGTATCTTTAATATTATCTCTTTGTGTTTGTTCACATATTGGGCAATCTTTGACTAGTTTTATTATATCATTATATTGTCCTTTCCAGTAGAGAAATTGTCGAGCTCTTCTTAAGCAGCTTTGTATCCCTAGATGTCCTTGATGAATATTCTTTAGCATTTTAGGGATTTGTGATTTTGGGACCACAATTTTGTTACCCTTGTAGATAATTCCTTTGTAATAGCTTAGTTCATCTTTGAAATTGAAATAATGTCGTAGCTCTGTAGGAAGGTCATTGACATTTTGTGCAAATCCTTGTTTTATTATCTGAAAAAGTAACTGTAGATGATGATCTTTTTTTGTAGCATTTCTTAGTTCTTGTTTAGCATCTAATGACATGGGTAGTATAATTGCGACTTTTAGATTTTCCTCTTGTTCATATTTCAGATTCGATGCATCACAGTCTCGACTGAGAAAGTCTGCTAAGGGTATTTCTGTACCTTTTTTGAATATGACCTTTGGTGAGTATGGTGCAAGATTAAACATTATTCGTTGCAATCTTGCCGGGGCGGATTGTATGTTTTTCTTGAAAATTGTCTCGAGCGGTTTATGGTCTGATTCCACCGTAAGTTCTTTACCATACACATATTCATGGAACTTCTTGCATCCAAATGATATAGCAAGAGCTTCTTTCTCTATCTGTGGATAATTCTGTTCAGACTTGGTCAGCGCTCTTGCTCCATAAGCTATTGGTTGTCCTTCTTGCAGTAGTGCGGCTCCAAGATTTTTTGAACTTGCATCAACAGTCAAGGTTACAGGTTTGTTGACATCATATAGTTTCAGCACTGGAGGACTCTGAAGTACTTGTTTTATTTTGTTGAGTGCTTCATCATGATGACTTTCCCATGCAAAACTTATGTTTTTGTTTAACAACTCTCTTAGTGGGTTTGTTAATTCTGACATGTTGGGAATGAATTTATTTAGGTATGTGATCATCCCTAGTAGTCTCTGTAGCTCGGTTTTGTTTGTTGGTGTTTTCATCGCTTGTATGGCTTCCACTTTTTCTGGGTCTGCTTCTAATCCGTTGGCTGAAACAATGTGCCCTAGAAATTTTATTCTTCATGCTTCAAGAATGCACTTGCTTTTGTTGAGTTTAAAACCTGATTTGTTTAGTACTTCCATGACATTACCAACAGTTTTGTTTAGTTCTTCTCTACTCTTTGCATGTATGAAAATATCGTCGATGGATATTCTTACATTATTGAATTTACTGAGCAAGTTTGTTAAAATTTCTTGGAATATTTCCGGTGCTGACGATACTTCAAAAGGAAGTCTTTTAAAGGAATACCTTCCCCATGGGGTAGCAAATGTCAATATTTTTTGTGTTCTTTTTGTTAGTTTAATTTGCCAAAATCCTTTTGTGCAATCCAATAATGCAAAAAACTTAGAACCTTTTATGTCAGCTGATATCTCTTCAATAGTGGTAAGTGGGAAATGTCGCCTTAGGATGTTCTTGTTAACATCTGATGGGTCTATACAGATTCTTAACTTACCTTTTTGTCTGACAATTACCATCGGGCTCACAGCAGGTGTAGGCTCCTTTTCTGGTTTTATGACGTCTAACTTCACCATTCTATCAAGTTCTTGCTTTACTTCATCTCTTATAGCATGTGGAATTCTTCTTGATGGTTTAATCTCGAACTTAGGGTTCTCAATCAGGTCAATATCATACTCATAGTCCTTGTAACAGCCTAAGCCTTCGAAGATATCTTCTGTGCATTGATTTTCCTTCAATGTCTTAACTCTTGCGATAAGTCCTAATTTCTCACAGGTTTTAAGTCCTAGTATTGGTGTAATTTTTTCTTGTACTACTTTAAATAAAATCTTTGATTCTTCGTCTTTTATTTTGCACTGTAGCACTGTTTCACCTAGAACTGCCATTTTATCATCTGTGTAACTTATTAGATTTCTTGTACGGCTGGCTCTCAATCTTGCTTTTGTTTTGTCCATCAGGTGTTTAGGTAACACGTTGCATTCTGCCCCTGTATCTAATTTGACTTCAAACTTTATATTGCCAACATGTATCTTTTCTGTCCAGTTTTTCTTTTCTCCGGCACTTATTGCAGATACGTATACATCATCTTCAGAACTTGAGCTGCTTTCCTCTAATGTGTTTACTTTATTTTTCTGTTTATTGTTATTTCTCTTCTTAGTTTTGCACATTTTAGCAAAATGACCATTTATGTTGCATTTTGTACACGGCTTGTTGAACGCTGGGCATTCTCTGCGTTTGTGGTTTGTGCCACATCTTTTGCAATCAAAATTATTTTGTTCCTTTTTGACATTTTTATTTTTCACCACTGACACTTTATCTGTTTTACTTTTACCTTCAAACTCATCCAGTTGTTTGGAAGCTTGTTCACTTGTTTTACAGATATTTATCGCCTTTGTCAAGTCAAGTTTCTCTTCGGTCAATAATTTCTCTCTTACTTGAGTGGATCTGATACCAAATACTATCTTGTCTTTCAGCATTTCGTCGAGTAATTTGTCAAATTCGCATTTACTTGCTTGAGTTTTTATTCTGGTCGAAAATTCGTTAAATTGTTCGTCTTCACTTTGTTCAATCTTGAAGAATACGTATCTTTCGAAAGATATGTTTGTTTTTGGTGCAAAGTACTCTTCAAACTTGCTTTTGATGATTTTCAAGTCGTTTTTTTCTAAGTCGCTAAGATCGAAACCGTTGTATATTTCGATCGCATCTGGGCCTATCACAGCCATAAATGTTGCTGCTTGGACCTCGGCTGACTTTTTGTTCAGCTGAACGGCGGTTGCATACCACTCAAATTGCTGTAACCAGTTTTTCCAACTCGTGGGTTTGTCCGAGTCCATTTGTAGGTTAGGCGGCGGCTTTATTCCAGATACTGCGTCGTTCGTAGCCATTTTACAATTTTCTCACTTATTTCCTTTTATTTATCACTCTTACCGCCGCACTCAGAGTCGACTTTAATGATTATTTAGTTAAGTATAGGTTTTTAAAACAAAACTGCCGCAATCAGAGACGTTTAATAAATTAATGTTAATTGGCATTTAAATAATTAAGTTACATCTCATGAAATGCCAATTAACATTAATTTACTGAACGTCTCTGATTGCGGCGGTTTTGTTTTAAAAATCTATACTTAACTAAGTAATCATTAAAGTCGACTCTGAGTGCGGCTGTTATTCATTCCGAATTACTTCTGACACCATGTAACATTGGGTTTTATAATAAAAGTATGTTTAGATGAGAACAAGTAATGTTTTTTTAATTGCCAAACGACATAGAGTATATGACCGTAGAGGTGGACCACAGACTATATCGTGACTCTAGAGGTCTCTACTTTACAGGCACCATCTTATACGAGGAACAAGCTGAAAAAATGTTCAGCTGTATGCAGCAAACTATAACTCAATAACTCACCACAACAGCGCTAGCGTAGCAATAGAGAATAAATAATACCATTGATGAAATTATGACACTCTTTGATTGGTGCCTAGTGTACTTAATTGATAAAACTGCAGTAACTAATTTTTGTAAACTTTTATAATACTTTTTCTTAATTTTGTATTCTTAATTGTTGTAACACTCTAGAAAAAAAAATCGAACAATAATGGGAAAAGTTTGTGGAGTGAAAAATTGCTCAAGTGGATGAAAATTGAATAGTAAAAAAGCGAAAGTTTCTCTTTCCTTGTTCAATTTGTTATCCTACTCTAATAACTTTTGGCGTTATCTTTAAATTCATCTTTTGCTACCGTGATGTCCATGGGCGGCGGTAATCACTTACCATCAGGTGTACCACTTGCCCGTACCACAATTTGTTGCTTCTCGAAGGACACTTCATATACAAAGATGGTTTTCCTTATTTCCACCCTCCATACTTTTTTTTACTAAATCGGTGACGGTGCGCGTGACCTTGCAACGATAGTTGACGCCACTTGACGTCACAAAGCGGACAGACAAAAAGGATATAAATTACGACTTCATTGTGCGAGTCTTTTTTTTTGTTTTATATCTGAACTAGCTGACCCCCGCGGTTTCACCTGCGGTAATTTCGGAGTACTCACGGGAATTCCGGGATAAAAGGTACCCTATTACTCAGGATCATTTTAGCTTCCTATAAGGGAAAGAATTTTTTAAAATCGGTTCAGTAAATCCAGAGATTACCCCCTACAACGTCACAGACTCACAAACACACAAACCCACAAACTCACAAACTTTTGCTCTTTATAATATTAGTATAGATTAGTATAGGTAGATAGGATTTAATAGTTTTTCATCGCAACCTTATATAGAGTTTCATTTACATATGAAACTCGAAAACTTGAAAATTAATGAGGTAAAAGATCCGTAAAAGATCCGCAAAAAAAGTTACGGATACGAGTCTTTTTTCTCCCTCGGATATCCTCGAATATAGATACCAATATCCGGCACAACAATAATTTCAACACATGTCTATTTCCGGGTTCCCACTTAAAAAAAGACGAAACTGAAAATTTACTATCTCAAAAAAAAAACAGTTTCACTTTATAAATCGCGCACGCCCACGTTCACTAGGCTAGGTTTAATTTGCAACATTTTTTTTATTCTTGAGAAATGGTTACTGTGTTTTTTATTTCATAACTTTTTATAAGGTCCAATTTTATGCGCGATTGAGCGGCGCGGGCTGTTCAGCGCGAGAAACGCGTGGGGGCAACTCGCGCCATAACCCGTTGATAAAAATACAAGTGGCCGCAGTGAGTGTTGTTGTTACGATTTAACTGTAAAACTACTGGACCAATTTCAAAAATTCTTTCACCATTAGAAAGCTACATTATCCCTGAGTAACATAGGCTATATTGTAATCCGGAATTGCCGCGGGAACTCCGAAATTAACGCGAGCGAAACCGCGGGAACAGCTAGTCCTTGATAACTTAGTTACCTAGGAAAAAAATACCTACAGCAGGGTAAAGAAAAGTGATATAAATGAGAAATTTAGATTTCGCGCAGGATTTCAATATTTGGGATTATTTGATAGTTTCATTATAGGTAGGTACTCGGGTTTCCATTTGTTGTCGTATTGTCGTCTCCACCCGTTATAATATTGATAATTACAATTTTCATTATTATTATAAGTAATAATATAATAATAATAATAAGATGCGTTTACAGGGTTCTTAGCCTATAGGTACATATACCAATAATAAATAACATAACATGACGAAAAATTCTTATGTAGAATAGCTATAGATAGGTTGATTACCTGAGCTCTAAACTATAAGCGAGCTTGTATCATAGAGCCCAGGAGGGATCTATCATTTTTGCATCTATTAGTAATTAATAAAATAATACTTTACTTTATATAAGGTTAACTATCATTGGCTAGTAGTGTTATCTTGTAACCTAAATCTATTATGTTCTTGTAGCTGTTGTTGTCCTGAATAAACGAAAATAAAAAAAAATAGTTGTAGTTAAAATGTCGTTTTAATTTTCCCACTAATACAGTTACCTACTCTATCGACTGACCGACCGCAACGCCTTATAAAAAGTTTTTGCGATCATTTTTGCATGTAACCGCATTGGGATTTGCGGCTTGCAGGACCATCCGACAAACACGCTTCCAACGACTGTCATCTCGTAAAAATTTTACTGTAGGTAGGTAGGTAGGATGTGATTTTCTATCATGAGAGGTAGCGGCGGCGCTGTCCGATGTTCGCTCCATTTCACGGAGCTGGAAAATTTCAATACTTAATATTTTATGACAGAGAGGAAGGGACGAGCCCATTTTGCATACACTGGTTATACCTACGTTTTTTACGCATTTCTTTCGTGCCTTCACATATATATGCAAGGAAAAGGAAAAAAAGTTAATCCATCAACGTCGCTGGCAGCGTGTCTCGTTAGCATATCGAATTAGCGTACCTCTCGCCGGTCTGTGGACCAGCCGTCGTCGTCATTGCTGAGGTTGTTGACGATCCGATTGGCGCAGTAGGTCACCATGCCTGCCCGCTAATCAAGAGGTTGGGGGTGCACTTTGTGTGATAAACACAGGGTTCCACTTTCCAATCTGGGTCGTGTATACTTATAATTCTAATAAATCACGTGTCACGTTGTTTGTCCGCGATGGACTCCGAAACTACTGAACGGATTTTGATAAAATTTTGTAACCATTCATAAAATGGTCCAACTTAAAAGATAGGATATATTTTATCCCAGAATTCCCGCGGGAACTCCGAAATCACCGCGATTGAAATCGCGCGGGACAGCTAGGATATTATTCAAATATCCATAGCATAATATACAGGGATATTTTTTAAGCAATGCGCAAAAAAATTTTGATGGTTCAGTATCAGTAATAGAACACATTAATTCCATTATTTGTTCAAAACTTTTTTATATTTTTTTATCCGGCTTTATTAGCAAAATATGGATACTTTCTATTCGTAATAATATTAATGGGCACGCGCGCCGTGCAGCGTACGCGGGGGTGTTGCAGCGGGGATGAACGACCTCGATCAGCTGTCGGACGTCGGTACATTGTAACCCACGTAACTAGCCGTAACATCTTTTGGAGTATGCTGTATGGACCTAAATTCCTTTGCCTTCTCCAAAAAGAGTTTTAACAAAAAAAAAACTGATAGTATTTATGTACCTACCTATCAGTACCTATTATCCGTAGACGGAGAATGCTATTATCGAAATAATAAGTACTCCGTATGCGTGAACTGTTGGCGTGATGTAAAAAAAATAAAAATGGACGACAGTTTGATTTCTTGGAGGTTGTCGTTTTACAACTTACTTCCCACTGAGTATCCTATGAAGGTTCAACTGTGACGAGTCACTTTCAAAAGTAAAGCATCGAAATGCATTTGGATGCAAATATCAAGTAAATTGGCTGTATGGACTTAGTTTCCTTTGCCTTCCTCACAAGGGGTGAAAAACAAAAATATGACGATTTGAAATTGACGTGGCTTTTTGGCGGGATTTTTAGCAGAAAGGACGACAGTGTGCGATAACAGTGAAATAAGATGAAATAGGGCGTTTGCCGGGAGGTTTTCGTTTTAATCTTATTCTTTTGAGGTTTTAGTATATAACTTCTCTCACCAATGCATTTCGATGTAAATAACTTCAGAAGAAGGAAATATACCACTGAATTGGCTATATGGACTGAGTTTCCTTTTGCCTTCCCCGAAAGGGGTAAACGAAAAAATTGTTGTATTTACTATTTTGTATCGGAGTTTTGTATTATTAATTATTTTTTAATTCATTTAGATTTTTCGTAGAAGCTCTGATTAGTTATTATGTTGTGATTGAAACTAAGCAGTTTATATTTGTCTCCACTCTTCACCGACCGATATCCTATGTGTGTGTGTTTGTGGAGTATAAAGTTAATATTATAACCTTAAATGTTTGTTGTGTTTGTGGGATAATACCTACAAATTGGATGTTTTAAACTGTGGATATGGAAGGCACTCAAAAATTACCTTATATTAATGCTTGCCTCACTTGCCTTAATACTACACATGCAGAATCAATTTTAATGGATACTGAGTGGATAAAACTGATAGAATACTGTACAGGTTTAATGGTATGAAAAATTTAGTTTTTTATGGTACCTATGTTCTGGTATTATTGAAAGCACTGTAAGGTATGACTTAGTATACTGAAAAACTGTTTCTGTATAGTTTGCTGTACTAGTTACTGTTTAAAATGGAGTACAGCTGTTCAGTATACTGTCATCCATATCTTAATCATGTCACGCTGTCGACCAGTGAATTCATTCAGTCATTGACCAATCAATCATTGGTCTGAGGTTGATTATGCAGTCAAACTACTGCGAGCACTCGAAAATGCCAGTGCTTACAGTACAAAAATGGTGATGATTATGATGACATACTGCCTACTGTAGATACTGCGGCACTATACTGAAAGTTATACCAGAACAAATTTCTCGTCACTGCAATCACAGGGCCAGTGCTATCTGTGATAACGGAACATACTCATGCATCGTTTGCATTAGTTAAAGCAGATACTTCACATTGAAAACAAATTGTATTAACTGAAGTTTTAAAATTTTAAGTTATTTTTAGTAATACTAATTACAAGCTGTTGCCTGGGGTTTCACCTGTGTGATTTTGGAAGTCTCAGAAGTTAATTCAAATATATGTACTTTATTGCCCAAGCAGAATCATAATAAACCTTAGTAGGCAAACTAGAAGAAAAGATAGAGCAAATGGAGTTCTTTGAACTATATGCCATCAATAAAAGATCATTTGCATCTGTTGCACCATTACAAAGTTGAATTAAGTTTTATACAGTTTAATTTCTATAATAAATCTTAATCAATATTATAAAATATGTGAATGTGAGTTTGCTTATTTGTTTGTAATACTTTCATGTCTAACTACTCAACCAATGTTCAGGAAATTTTGCACGTACAATATCAGGGGGTACAGAAAAGAACACTGGGTACTTTTTATCTCAGAATTCATATCAATCTGTATCCCTCAAAATTATCTACTGATCAAAGTTTATGGTATTTTAGGTTGATCTCAACAGTAGAATGTGGAAAATTTGTTGTCAGTGTTCGGAACAAATACGAGACTATGCCAAATTCAAACAAAAATGTGAAAAATCTGATAACTTTTGGAAGTCCATATTATCAGGCAATGTGGTAAGGATAGTAACCTAATTGGCATATAAATTAAATTAAGGTGCACTGAAGTTGTAAATTTTTTCTCTCCTGTAAATTTGGTCAAAATGACTTCTACAGTGTTGTTAGCTAAGAGACGATATGCACTTTTTTATGTTATAAAAAATGTGTGAGTGTTGTAGAACACTCAGAAGGGCGCGGATCTAGGATTTAGTTGAGGAGGGGGGGGGGGGGGGGACTTTTGGTTACAACACGATTTTTTTAAAATTTACAGGGTCAGAGATTTTTATAAGTTCTAATTAAAGTAGGTACCTACCTAATTTAGTACTCAGGGGGCAAATGCACCCACTGCCCCCTAGATCCGCGCCTGACTCAGCTGGCATCGATGAGGGACGGGTCACGGGGATGAGGCCAACAACAACGGTAATTAATTTTGAATCCATTCTTAGTTATAAACAGAAGCTAAGATGATTTTTTTGTCGCTTTTCTGAACCACGGTGGTGGTAAATACTAGTTATTATAACATCATTTGTGTTATTGTAGTGCCCTCTAGTAAAGTAAATTTGTGAGTTGAACACTATTTTTCACCAAAAAATAAGGGTTTATTGCAACGGTCGGGATTTTAGCCCAACCCTCAAGGGTTAGTACAATACATTGGTAGCCATTCGATAGTCTGTTACGACTTAAGTAGTGCCATCTGTTTTAGTTTTATGACAACACTCATTAATTAAAGCACACGATAAATTGTTAGTAAAAATAATCGTTCCAAAAACCATTTACCAATAAATAAGCGGCGCCTCTTACTGGCGCAGCATAGGTAGAATCGGTCGTGAATCGTGACTCGATTTTCGATTCGTGACGGGAAATTCTTGCACTTTTTTTCACCAAGCTCATAAGGTGCGATAAGGGACTTCACTCCAAAATTTTTTTTATTTTTATTTTTTATTTTATATTGCATGGATATAAAATATAAAATTCATTTAAAATTTTATAAGTACGTACCTACATTATGAAACTACCTATAGACCAAAACAAATGTTTAGATATGCTTAAAATTGTCAGTGACAGCAAATAGATTTTGTATCCCGCAACATTCCATGTGGAGAGTGCGAAATTTATTGACGTCACTTAGTTACTACCGTGCATTGTGGTGAGTGTTGTGTATAATCAGCATCAGATTATCATAACTTTTTACAGCCCTCAAATCTTATTGCACTAGTAATAAAGTTCAATATAACGGACAAAATTGTTACCATAGATATTTTTATTCTAGGTAATTCTTTACAGTTTCTACCTGAGGTTTCTACCTAGTTAATTATATGTATTTATTATTTTAGATTTGTCAAATTGGTGAACATGATGCCAGGTCAGCAGATAATGTAAAAAACAAAGATGAAAGTGGTCCATTCAGAACTAAGGAACCATTTTCAAATTTTGACACAGTCAATAACATAGTATGCAAAGAGGAAACATGTTATGATGATTTTGATAGCAACACGTTTGATAACACTCAAGATGAATTCATGTTACCTGAATGTAAACCCGAAATATTAGTATCCCTAAATTATGAAAAAGATGAGTTTAAAAAAGAATCTATTACACAAATTGATGCAAGTCCAGATACAGATAAAACTAAATTGAAATGTGATTGTAAGATAATTTGATAATCTTTGTTCAAAGTTCTTGTTTTGAATAGTTTTTTAAAATTAATTGGTAGCCATTTCTTTTTAAATTACCTACATTTAAACATAAATTGGAAAAAAGAAACTATAATCCTTAGGTACTAATCTTATAAATAAGAAAGTGAGTTTGTTTGTTTTTTTTGTTTGTTTATTTGTTAAGCTTTCACGTCTTAACGGCTCAACCGATCATCATGAAATTGTGCATACACGTTGTCAGGGGTACTTTTTATCCCGAAATTCCCGCAGGAACTCCGAAATTATCGCGGGTGAAACCGCGCTAGTTTATAATAAATTTAAACTTAGATTTTCTTAATTAAATTGTGTCAGTTACCTGAATAAAAGTTTAATTTTCATTTTGAAGTAGGTATCTACCCTAAAAAGTAGAAAATTTTATTGTATTTTGTAAATTCATGAAATTCTAGCATCGAAAGTATCATGGAAAAATCATGTGAAAAAATTTAAAAAAATTAAAAGAAATCAAGTAGTAGCGCTGTCAAGTCTACCATTGCCGGAAGAACTATATTACTGTGGTAAGAATCTTACATTTTTGATGTTTTGATTGTTGAATATTGATATATTTTGATAGATACCTACCAATATATAGGTATTAGGTGCCTACTGCGCTAGATTTAGAATGAGTAGAAGACAGTTTGAGGACTTACCTGTAAACAAGCCCACGCACGGTGTTCTATATAGGTCTTGAAAAATCATAACGATGTTGCAAATTAATTTTTTTTAACAAAGACATTCTATATAAAAAAGGAGGTTTTTTTAATTAACAGTTGGTAATATATGCGCCGCCAAAGTCGTAAAAAGTGTCCTACTTCTAACTTTGATATCAAAAATATATTATAGATATTCAGCACCGTTATATTCTAGTGGGTAGCGAACAACTGCTAAGTGCTACGCGGTGTCGCGGGTTCGGTTATTATTTGTGTAATGATCATTTGTGTTGTAGGTAATAATGTGACTTTAGCCTTTATGCCCGCTCCACATTCTCGCGAGAACCTTGCGAGAACGCGAGAAAACCACACGAGAAACGAGAATGTGGAGCCGATCCACATGTTTTCGCCATGTTCTCGCCTCGTTCTCCACTTTTTTACAATTGTGTTACAATAGGGATGTTGACTACTATTGAAAATCAAAATTCTAATTAGTCCGTCAGTTAGAAAATAAAAAAACAATAGACACGTATTTTTTGCTTTTTTAAATAAATTAAAATATACAGAGATAAAGCGCATTAAAATTTAGGATGAGGAGGTCGTGACGTCACTAACCACAAAACCGCCATACAAAAGTGACGTCACGCGAAATTTCAACTCAATATATCGCCGTTATTTTTTGATTACGTAAAAAAAGAAAAAATACGTGTCCAATATTTTTTAATAATCTACAAGACGGACTAAAAAATAAAAATTAGTCAACATGCCCATTTGACATTGATTTGTTATATTATTATAACTATTGTTTTTTTACTTAAGTAGGTACCTGTAAACATGAACTATCGAGGGCTTGATCAAGTTCCTCGTTTAACGTAACGCGCCATTTGCGTTTGGGTACCTACCTACCATTTTACTATGCGCCAGTTATTTCTTTTAGGATTATGTAAAATGTCATCTTCGAGCCTCGACGCTATAAACAAGCACGTCTTAGAAGAACATTCGTCTAAAAACGATTTAAATTGTAAAATGTGTGACTACGTCGGTCAGGATTTTGCACAGATGGAAGTTCATAGGCGAGTACTTTATATTTTTTTTTTATGTATCTTAGGTAGGTACTATTGCTGATCCAATAAGTCCGTATATTTCCAAACGTACAGAAATAAAGCAATTTAGAAACAATATTTGCTGAACGGAACCGTTAGTAGTTACACTACGACATTCTTAACGCCACAACTTTACTATAACGAACGTGACGGGCGAGTGCAGTGTGTTTTAAATAACTAGCTGTTCCCCGCGGTTTCACACGTGGTAATTTCGGAGTTCCCGCGGGAATTCCGAGATAAAAATTACCCTGTTTTTCTCTGTACTACCCCTGACACGTGCATGCAAAAATTTCACGATGATCGGTTGAGCCGTTACGGCGTAAAAGCGTAACAAAATAAACAAATTCACTTTCACATTTATATTATTAGTAGGTCTGAGTTTTCCTATTCTATTAGATAGTTGGTAATGTCTTTCTATTCTACTATTATATTCTAGTAAAAAGATAATGTTTTCCAGTCATAAATATACTTACCTAGTGACTGCCTACCTACTACCTTAACCCTCTCTTTAAACGTTTTTCGAAGTTAAACTTCCAAAAAAGCCTTTTTACTGCTTGCTCTAAGTTCTCTTTTAAGTTTCTAGTCCAAATAGTTTTAGGCTGTGCGGTGATAATCAAGTTAGTCAGTGCTAACATATTATTATTTTATACGTATAGATTATACCTACGTATATTCATGTGTGACTGTGTATTAATTAATATTACCATTTTTACTTGCAGGTTTTCTCACAGTCCCGAAGAGTTGAAATCCAAATGGACGTGTCACATTTGTGGCTTTTCACCCGTTCGAAGCGCGTGGAGGACATACAATTTCGAGTTTCACTATAGAAAAAAACACCTAAACAAGAAAGGTGGTCTTTGTAAACTTTGCGGTAAATCATACGATTCCCTCAGGTTATGGCGACATCACGAAAAATGGCATGGCGAGGAGTACATTTGCGACTATTGTGGAAAAAGGTAAGTTAGTTTCTAGCAGTTTATTATAGGTATACAAACTTATACAAACGTATTCTTCTAATTTTCCCTGGATAATGACAGTAGGTCCAGCATTCTTTTCTCACCATATATACTGTAATCTATATCTACCACTGATCATGCTCCTACGTGTTTTTTACCGTCATCAGGCACTTATAATCAAAAGTACCTACCTGTAACATATTATCCAAGTCCCGTATTTGTGAATAGGCTATTAAAAAAACATTTAAAAAAAACTCAATGTGCTCTTAAGACATTTTGTCTCGCTCACTGCGCTGGGTGATGAAGAGGACCCAGAAAAACTTGAGAGCGTCTTATCGAATTTGAGTAGCGTTTGTAAACAAAAACAACTAAAACTTGTAGTTATACCTATCTTATCCATAGGCATCCCGGACCGGGTGTCGTTACTCGCCTGAGATAGGTGTTCATGTCACATTACAGCTAGGTGGCATCACAGCTAGGTTGTCATATCACAGCTGTGCTATCATAGACATAGACCTTTAAACTAGGCCTAAAACCTATTAATCTTGGTCGAGGGTTAATGTAATTCTGAGACGGAGGAGCGGTGTTCAGCAAAAAATGTAACGTGATCTGTTGTTTCAGTTTCACATTGAAGCTTTCGCTTCAATCGCATATTATAGCTTTACACTTTACCATAAAAGATTTCGTCTGCGAAGTGTGCGGGATGGCGTTCACACGAAAATCTAATATGAAGGTACGTGAAATACTTGAGAAGCATAAAATATAGATATACCTATTCGAATACATTATCGTTTAATAGATTTTTTTGTGACTAAACTGTGTGAATTTTATTCGAACCCGTCTCTCAAAATTTTTGGTATTATATGAAAATTCCATTAGGGAGATATCCGGAACATGAGCAGAATAAAAAATTGCAAAATAACAATTGACTGGGCATAATTACTAACAATTGCTCACGACTTACACCTAACCTCTTTCTGCTTTCTGAATATAACCCCGTGTGTTTCCTATAGTTAAACAATTAATTTATTAGGTATTGATCTTTTTTTTTAGTTTCATAAACAAAACAGACACACAACCACAGAACGAGTATCATGTCCACACTGTCTACAATCATTGAAGAATAAAAACTACTTGAATAAACATATCTTATTGCTCCATATGAAGCACGAGCACAAGTTCATTTGTGATGTTTGCTCCAAGTCATATCCGTCGCAGAAACAGCTGAATGCACATATGATATGGCACAGAGGCGATCGCCCGTTCCCGTGTGAAATATGCGGGCTGCGGTTCAAAGTGAAAGCGCAATTAAAATCGCATAAGAACACCGTCCACGCGGGATTGAGACATTTCAAGTGTGATTTATGCGACAGGACGTTCTCGTCTACTACTCAGCGAAAACGTCATTACTTTGTTCACACCGGAGTCCGGTATGGAGCACATGAATGTAAAAATTGCACGAAATTTTTTAACTCTAAAAAGCAATTGAACAAACATAATTTGTCCTTCCACAAAGATATATTGACGCCGTAACAGAAGTGAGCAACATAATTTGTTAGCTAGTTGTACCTAATACACGATCAAGCCTATCGTCCAATTTGAATGAGACTTGTAACTTGTTGAATATCTGTAAAAGTTTGTCATGAATCATGATCGATATCATAAGACCGTCTATTGATATAGGTAGGTAGAGGTAATTTCAACACATCAAGGGGAAAGTGCTATCATGTTATAGAATTAGTTCATTAGTGTCACCGGGCTGGGCCCTTATTCACTGTGACCATAACACGGCGTGGTCGCGTCGTCGCTTCGAATACGAAGACGTTGTGTAGGTAGGTACCTACATATTGACTAACTGTAAATTGGAATAAGCCTCATGCAGTCGGACAGTAAACTACATCGTGTGTATTCGCAATACATAAACATCAGAATGTAAAACAAGAGAGATAAATGAATGGAATTTTATATATTTCGGTCCGTAAAGATAATATTATAAAATCACTTTATATTGTTAACAGAATTCACTGACTTACCTACTTAGTTACGGGCACCTTCGTGGTATTTTAGGAAGTAGATCTTTCCAAAATGTACGTATACATCATAGTCTGTGAGATTGCAAATCCGCTATGTGCATTTTTCGCTTTAAAATTAAATTCCGCATCTGATGCAAAAACTCGTATTCCTAAATTCTGCTATGATCAGGATTTCACAATAAACTTGTAAAACTTAATTACACGTCATGTGTATTAAAACCTCAGATTAAAACACAATGGATTTTCGCTGTCGTAGAAATTCAAATAAATTGACAACCGCGCCGCTGCACATGTGTGAATTTGGTATCGAGTGACAGTCATTATGTGTTAAGTAAAAGCAAAACCAATACCACCCCATATGTACACAAAAAATACAAAAAAACAAACTTAATTTGCAATGAATGAGTCTTCATTTATTGTAAAAAAAACATAGTTCTTAATTTTTCAACGTTATAAAAATAACGTTGTTAAAATGCACATAGCGGATTTGGCAATCTCACCGAAGATAGTACCTACATATTGTACAGAATCCAAGACAAATATTAGTTTGCTTTTGTATTTTCCATTCAGTTAATAAGTGATCGTGTTTGAGAGTTGTAAAGTTGTAGGTAACGGTTTTGATTTCGTACTTAAGGGGAAACAAAATCCGGGATAAGTGAAGACTAACTTCTCATAATAGTTCATTAGGTAGGTACGTGTCGTTTTTGTTGTTTGTTCGGCATGGAACGACCAACATCCAAACTTGGTCGTCGAGTCAACTTCGCAGTTCTCTCTTGAGATGCAGGAATTACGTAGGTACCTGACAATAATGAGAATTCTTGTCACTTAGCTAGTTAGGCACGCCCTGGAAACTAGGCGTTTTATAAAGTGAAACTTATTTTGTGATAGTAGTACCTATAGTAGATTGAATTTAAGAATAACGTTTCCAAACGAAACAGTTCTGTCGTAAAGAGGTTTCAACTTTCACTTGTACCTACCGAGTTGCACGTTCTTTTTTTGGGTCTTTATGTAGTTTTATATATTTTCCAATACCTACTTCATTGTAAAATCAAGAATAAAATTGTAAGCACATACGAACTGTTCTCCGTGGCTTCGCTTCCACGAATTTCAAGATTCCCTCGGGAAATCAGTCTGTTCTTGACTATAGTGTTTTACCTACTTATGTGTTAATCCAGAACATGTTTTATCTGTATGCCAAATATCCAAATCAATTCAGCCGTTTATGCATATATGCATTTTTTCACCTTTACTTATATAATATTGATTATTGATATTAAGGTTTACTATAATTGATAATAATAATAGACATTATAATCTAATAATGTTATTTATTAATGCTTTTTGTATCTGTAAATAAGCAATAAAATGTTAATTGAAGTTGTTTAAAATGCACGTGGTTTTAATTTTCTCACTCATACTATACCTACCTACTATACCAACATTATAGAAGCTGATAGTCTAGACAGGCCGTAAAAAACCGTGTGTCTGTTTTATGTCAGCGTTACAGGTTGTTGGTTTGTTGGTGCTGGAACGGACGACGCCATAAAAAAGTTTTTGTACCGATCATTTTTGCATGTAACATAAATTGGGATTTGCGGCTTGCACGACCATCCGACATGCTTCCAACGACGGTTGCCTCGTAAAAATTTGCATACTCTACATGTGATTTTCTCCACATAGATACCTACCTAGTACCTACCTTGTTACCTATCATGAGAGGTAGCGGCGGCGCTGTCCGCTGTTCGCTCCACTTCACGGAGCTGGAAAATTTCAATAACCTAATATTTATGACAGAGACGCATTTCCCTCGTGCCTAAACATTTATGCAAGGAAGAGGAAAAAAAAACTAATCCATCAACGTCGCTGGCAGCGTGTCTCGTTAGCATAATGAATTAGCGTACCTCTTGCCGGTCTGTGCAGGACCAGCCGTCGTTGCGGAGGTTGTTACCACGTCGCGGATATGGGCCCATTATGACTGCTCGCTCGACCGAAGCCGCCCGCTGCACCCCTTCTTGTTCGTAATATCAAAATATGTCTTTAACAGCCGCAGTGCTCGCCTACACTCGTAAAATCGATCTTTATCAATTTATTTTTATTTATGGAAAAAAAATGCATTCATATTTTTTCATCCTACAATACGATGTCTGTATACTGTTATTTAAGTACTGTAGGTATACAGACATCATAACTATAACAACTGTTCTGTACATTTTTTACGCAGAAGGCACGGCTCAGTAGGATAGGTAATTCATAAACTAAAGCGGTAAAAAGAAACATTAATCAAGTTCCTCATTACTACAGATACCTAGGCATAATGGACTTCAGCGATGATGAATTGATGATGTTAAAGTCTATTCACACCTCGGAAGAATATGCTAGTTATTCTTCTGAGATTCACACAGTATATTTTGATTTTCATTGAGGGCGGACGGACGGACACACACAGACTTTACACGGACTTTGTCACTCAGCTCCTCTGCTCATCACTATGCCTCTGATAAAATCACAGGATAAATTTATTAAAGTTAACTTATCCATGCTCACTAAGTATCTACCTACTTGTGATAATATTTCTTACCGGTGGAGGGAGAATAACATTGGTCTCTGATCTCTACATACATTTCAAGGAAACGCAAATTTTTGTAAATATATAAATAAATAAATTTTGTAAAATATTTTAAATATTGTAATCTTTGCTGTTACAATTTCATTTAATTAAAAATATCTGGAAGACCGAGCTTCGCTTGTAGCACCATCTGTTGTTAAGTAGAAAGACAAGCACTAATTTTTCATTGCCTAAAACACGGATAAAATGACGTTTTCTAAAAATTAAACCTATAGCTAGATCGATAGACCGTTCAAAGATAGTAGATTACTTTCGCGGCGAACATGTGCATAATTATTATTTATGTAACAATTTCCCAAACATCGCCTGCGTATAGGCAGGGAGGTATCTTCGTAAAGGTCTTATCCTACTTTATATTTAGGTAGGTACCTACGTGTAAGATTTTTACGTTGTATCGGTCGTGATCCGAATTTTATAGAAAGTTTGGGTATTGTGCACATAAACCTATACGTTTACGATAATCGACAATATCGCCTATGTGCGATGAAAACCAATATCTGATAGCGAAAAATTCTGCCGGCGGCGGCAGAAATGCAATATTAAATTGGTCTAAAAAGAATTTCTTCGAAGCTTCCAAGTGGGGTTTTACATATTGACCCAATGTATTGACCTATATCTACCTACGGTAGCTACACGTATTTCTCGGTATCCTTGACAAATCAGTTTACTTTTTATTTGTAGATAAAATTAACTGCCAGTAATTTTTATTAAAATTGTTCTTAATAAAGAGGAGGAGGATATTATAAAGAGCAAAGATTTTATGTTTTGTTTGTTTGTTACGATAACTCAAAAACTACTCCCGCGGGAACTCCGAAATTACCGCTGGTGAATCCGCGGGTAACAGCTAGTTCTTCATAATAAGTAAGTAAGTACTCAAGTGAATAGTTAGAGTACCTATTAACTTATACTTATCTACGAGTAATACGTAGGTACCTACTTGAAACAAATTTTGTTTGGAGCTAGAGATTTGTTCTCTTGGTGTAGAGGTGCGCTAGGTGTGTAAGTATTTCGGCACCATTATCGAAAGTCAGTTGACTTATGAAGCTGAAAGGCATAATATAAGTAGGTAGATATAGGTAAGAGACGTCAGCTAAGAAAAGATTACACGGAGTTTCCGTTAAAACTCCCGAACCAACATGGGTGAATCCGCAGACAAAAAGCTGGTAGGTATAAGATAACATAATTAGTACAAAAATAATGTAGGTAAGTAACAAGGTATACAGATAACCATCGATAAAAGAAAAGTTATAACTAGAACAGGGGGCCGACCGCGCTAATTTTTGAAGAATTCTGAAAAGTCACGTTTTTAGATTAATTTTGGTCTTGACGCTCGTTGAAACGTTAAATTAAGTAGGTACATTATTTTCTAGTTAATAATAGTATTATCTAATAATAATCCACATCACAACACACAGATCTACTGGATCCCGCAGTAAGCTATTATAAGCTTGCGTCGTGGAAACCAAGTAGGTACCTAAACGTGGTATACACCTACCTACTACATATAATTAATATACAATAGATATATAAACACGCCCAGACTGAAAATTGAATCCTCATCTTTTAAATAATAAATCAGCGCGATTCAAAATAATACATAGGTACATGCAGAGAGAAGGTAATGGTAGGTAGGTACATGCTGAAAAATTTTAACAAAAAAATTAAAACCGACTTCCAAAAACACAAAACTAAAAAACTAAAAATAAAAAGCTAAAAATAAAAAGCTAAAAATAACAAAATACCGATTTAATCCAAAAGACAAAAACACACGTAATATTATTATTGGTTTGTGCTACCACTGACCGGTTTGAATTCGGTGGCAAGCCCGCTGGTGTCTGCCCACTTGGATTGTTCTGCTCACGAAGAGCTGGCGGCGGGAGTCGACTTAGCCCAGATGGGCTAGATACCCCTTCCATATTTGGCTTGTCACCGACTTCATACCGATCAGTGGTAGCACAAACCAATAATAATATTACGTGTGTTTTTGTCTTTTGGATTAAATCGGTATTTTGTTATTTTTAGCTTTTTATTTTTAGTTTTTTAGTTTTGTGTTTTTGGAAGTCGGTTTTAATTTTTTTGTTAAAATTTTGTTTATTTCTCGCTTTTAAGTGACTTAGTTCGTAATTTCTCTAAGTTACAATAGCCTTATGTCAACTGCTCATCACCTTTTACAAAATATTGCTTTTCCCGACGCAGGGACGTTAATTGTTGAGGAGTTCTCCTAGTACATCACCATCAGTTCCACTTCACCATATACATTGTGAAGGGCATAAATTGTTTAGAAACCATATTAAAGTTAACGATTCGGAACCCGTGAAATACCCATTATTGAGTAGTTCCGATGACCATCTGTGGTCTTCATCATCAGTTCCTCCTCTTCAAATTTTGCTTTCCGAAAGCAAAGAAACGTTTTACTATAAAAAATACAAAAATCGCTATAAGTGTTCTCATAATTTTTGAAGAGTTCCCTCGATTACTCCAAGATCCCATCATCAGATCTCGACTTGGTGACAATGGAATCAATTTGAGAGTATCCCCTTTCAAACAAAAAAACAATTTTCGAAATCGCTTCAATCGGAACCCGTGAAATACGTATTATTTTCGAGTTGTTCCGATGACCACCTGTGGTCTTCATCATCAGTTTCACTTCTTCAAATTTTGCTTTCCGAAAGCAAATGAACGATTTACTATCAAAAATACCCAAATCGCTATAGGTGTGCCTATAATTTTTGAAGAGTTCCCTCGATTTCTCCAAGATCCCATCATCAGATCCCGACTTGGTGGCAATGGGACCTAATTGGGAGTATACCCTTCCAAACAAAGAAAGAATTTTTCAAATCGGTCCAACCGTCTTCGAGTAATCGGTGAACATACATTAAAAAAAAAAAAAAAAAAAAAAAAAAAACATACATACAATCGAACATAGAACCTCCTCCTTTTTGGAAGTCGGTTAAAAATACTATTCTAAAATTTGACTTTTTGACGGTTTTGTTTTAGTAATTTCGTTATAAAATTGCGCTGTCGGCCTCCTGAACTTCACAATACATAATATCTATACCTACTTGGGTAGATATATAAGTGTTCAAATCAAGTTTATCTAAAACTAGCGAAAAACTGTTTTAGTATCGAAATCTGAACCCTTCTCAAGCATAAAGTTATCCTCGGAGATCTTTTCTCGAAGCGAGCGAAGTAAAATCTCCAAAGCACAAATGCGCTTTGTGCCTATTTCAGGATTGACATCGTAGGTACTAGGTAGGTAGTTAAGTTGTATATCTACTGTTATACACAATTTAAATATAATATTACTTTAGAGTAGGCAATCGCGGTAGGTACCTTACAATAATAGATATTTTAATGAAAACGGTTCATCATCAAAAATCGATAGAAATCATGACATCGCGCTATTTTTGACAAAATTTTCAATTTTTTAATTAGTCTTGTAATCCTGAGTGATATAGGGTACTTTTTATCCAAAATTCCTACGGTAATTCCGAAATTACCGCGGGTGAAATTGCAGGGGACAGCAACTCCAACGTGTCAACTTTAGTTAGGTACCCACCCACCTAAAGATTGAGTAGGTAACAACAACATAAGTACAAATCTTTCACAACAATACTCGAAATGTACGTCTTTACCTTTGAAAATTAACTTGATTAAGTTTTTACCTATAGACTTATAATGTCATATATTTTATTGTACCATTTTTCGTGAAAATGGATTATGTTTACGATCCTTTGCTTTTTCTCTTCATATTTTTTTTTTTATAGTTTTATAATACCTAAGCTTTATAAAGTAGGAACTATTTAGGTACCTAGGTACATATGTAGGCATACTACACCATAGATGGTAGTGAGCACAGATAATATAGTACTATAGTATGTATAGTGAGTCACTACATAGCGAAAACTATAAAACTCGTATACCTACTTACCTAAGCGAATTGAAAAGTAGATAAATACCTATAGGTATTATTACGTACGTAGGTACCTATTTGTATGGGCAAAGAATTCTATTATATATCTGCGGTTGATAGAGATTGATTGATCCTTTTATTGCCAAGTATCTACGGTAATCGTCTAGAAAAAACTTCTTGCCAATAGATTTGTCGCCAAATAATAAGTTACCAACATCTGGTACGAAACCATTTATATTTGCGCATTACAAAACAATAACCCTTACTAATATTATAAATGCGAAAGTGAGTTTGTTTGTTTGTTTGTTACGCTTTCATGCCTTAACGGCCCAACCGATCGTCACAAAATTTTGCATGCACGTTGACAGGGGTACAGAAAAAGACACAAGCGTACTTTTTATCGCGGTATTCCCACGGGGACTGCTAAATTAATGCGGATGAAACCGCGGGGAACAGCTAGTGTGAAAATAAAGTAGGCACCTACCTACCTAGTTCAAAAAAATGTTAATACAGCAGTAGGTAGAGGTACTAACTTAGGTATTTGTTTTTAATTTGTATTGAAGAAATAAAAGTAGATACGAATGATGAATTTAAAGCCTTGCAGCATTATCTACCATTTAACCAAAAGGTTTACTAAGCGATATTATATAGAATAGGATATTATAATGAAAAATTAAAATTACTTAGTATTGGACCAATGACAATTTCGATGTCTGAAATACTTAGAGTAAGTAAAGAAAAGTGATTTTTTCAATATATCACGAAGTTATACGTACCTACCTATATTATGCTATCACGATTGTACGGATATAGTAATGTTTGCTTGTGTGAGAATAAAAATTATCATAATTAATAGGTATGCTTAACCCCTTTTTATATTTACGATTGTTAATTATACTTATCTTTGAATTTTCCTATTTTTGAAGGTTACCCTTTGTGTCGAAATTGTTATTATCCACTTTCTTTGTAATTTTTTCATTCTCTTAAGGCGAGCCGGCGAGCTCTGAAACATTACGAATTATTACACTATGAAATATTACGTTATATTTACCTAATGTATATCTAATTTACTAGTGTAGTGTTAACCTACTTACTAACTTCCACCAATAGAGTTACTTTCTCTATCCCTATTTACAATGTTATTTATTTTCTTACCCAACTTAATCAAACCATTTCGAGAAGTACCTAAGTTCGTCCAAAGGAAACTTTTGTTCTTATCATTAGTATCATAGAACTATACCCTCCGTAGTTCAACGCTAGTTAGTAGTATGGTACAGTCAGCATAAAATTTTTGCAAACAGTTTCAAGTTTCAACGGTCGTTGAATCTTATTGCGCTGGCAATAAAGTTCAACAGCTGTAATTATAAAGTTTTAACATATTTTCGATTCTGACGGTACCGGCGTAATATCTAATATGGACCTGTATTCATTGGGGTTTAATCGTCTAAGTGCTTGGGATCAATTGCTTAGACCGTACTAAATCTTTTTAAGCCGAGCCATAGGTACGTAATGACACATTATAGACTGTAGTACGTGACTCCTGTGAAGGGCGATTGTTCAGGAAGAATTAGCTATTGTTTCGTTCTGGGATGGGGCCAACAGAGCTTGCCTTATATGTGTTTAATGTGATTAATGCAGGGTCAAGGGTGGTAAGAACAACGCAACATTTATACATAGATAACATCATATCAATTTTATAATATAAAAATGGCTGAAAATATTATCGCTTGGCGAAGTAGGTATATAGAGGAAGTAGGTACAACGTCTTCTAAACGTCCTCTTTACGCAGCGTTACAAATGCGAACTGGTTTTATCGCGTTTCTCGTCACATTTTCGCATATTTCCAGCGTCGTATCCCTCTGGCAACTTTTAGTCTTAAATGTATATCGGCAGCATAGCTACACAATATACCTACCTAATCTCATCAGAAGAAACTGTCAAATCAGATGATTTCGAGGGTCAGGGAGTGTCAAAAACGGCCAACATAGGTCGTAGTTTTACTTCTTTATAAGTTTCGTACCTATTTATTTATAGTAACGGACAATACCTGATATTAATCAAGTTTAACATCAACTAATAGATCACTTAAGTTTTATTCCAACAGCTTTATCTGCGCTAAATGCAGATGGCTCGGACATAAATTCCCTTCGGAAACAATCGTGTCTGAAGCATCATATCAGTCAAATAATTTCTCAAGTGTTTATTTGTTTTGTTTTTATTCTTATTTCTACGCTGCTGCTTTGAATAATGCAGACAATTTTTTGTATGTTCGTTCGTCTTCTATAGGTACCTGGCTACCTCCTGTTAAATATCTTGTGCATGTGTGTCGCGCTTGTGAAGCTTTAGAGTCAGCGGGCAAAGTAATTTTGTATATTTTTTTTTCATGGGCTGAACCATTTTTTTTAATAAAGATAATTTTGTCTGTAGGTATGTAATATTATGGGGTTTGTTTAGTGAAAAGGGTTGGATTGTACAAAGCTACGCCCGACCAATAATTAAACATACAGTTATCTACACTCACATTTGGTTCGCCCCGAGCTAAACTTCTAATTGAATTCGTAGTTTTGATTTAGTAGTCAGGTTCGTGTTCACGTACCGTGCGTGTAAGTTGTTTGTACACAATCTATTACCTGCCATGTCTAATCGTAAGCGTAATTGGTGATTGTAGTTCGGGATTTACTTGCTAGAAAATTGATTTTTCTATGTATTGTAAGTATGTATTAACTTTTATGATCGCCACTGAAAACCAGCGTCGTGGGACTAGTTCCACGGCTTACGCGGAGTGGTGGCCATTTTGGTACCTTATTTAAGTTTGTGCTTAATTTTTAATTTTGGTACCAAATAAACTTCTATACTTACTATTCTAATAACAAAAACAAAACAAATAAAAAAAAAATTGAGTAAATTGGTTTTGTTGTGCAGGTAAACATAAGACGTTACCTAATAAAATATATATAACTGTGTCCCGCGGTTTCACCCGCGGTAGTTTCGGAGTTTCAGCGGGAATTCCGGAATAAAAAGTACCCTATGTCCTTTTCTGTACTCCTGACAACGTGCATGCCAAATTTCATCCAAATCCGTTCAGCCGTTTTTGCGTGATTGAGTAACAAACATCCAAACATTCACCCTTTCACATTTTGAAAAAATTGTTTGTCATAAAAAATTGATAAACATTATTATTTTCACAGGTAGGTACTTAGCCGATAATTCAAGAGTATAATACTGTAGGTTTCTGTCTTATCTACCAACGCTGGTGCCAAAGTTATTCAGTAGGCGGCCCGTTTAATAAGTCCTTATTAGTTTTCGCCAGTGTCGACAAGCGCTCAATCAGTCAACGCTGAGCACCTGTTACTAAGCGAGCCTTCCGAATTCAACTTTTGATTTTCAACTTATCCAGAGGTGATTTAAATAAGTAAGAATAATGCATTCACGAACAGCTCGAAGAATAAAAGGAGGGTAGACAAAGTGGAGATACTGGAGGAAAATGGCATTTTCATCTAAAGGTAGTTGGTAGGTAGATAGATACCTATGAGGTCGGATATCGGATCTATCATTAAAGCGGATGTAATTTAGTAAAATTTAATATCAATTATTTCGAAATATACCTTATAAACAAAAACCGGAGTAAAATAATGTTCGAATTAAATGAAAATTTTATAATTACTAGCTATCCCCCGCGGTTTCATCCGCGGTAGTTACAGAGTTCCTGCGGGAATTCCAGGATACAATTTAGATATGAACCTCTCTCATGAATATCTATTGGTGAAAACCGCATGAAAATCCGTTGCGTAGTTTTAAAATTTGTTTTATACTACATATATTGTAGTGATGTAAGTGAGCATCAAAAATATATTGTAAACATTTTTGTCAGTCTTTGAACCTTATTTCAATAAGATTTAACGACTGTCCATACTGATTACACATTTTCTAATGCTGACTGTACCTGCTATTAAATTATTATTTATCTTCATTTACAAATACTCAAAAATATTTTAGAGGATGTGATAAAAATTAAATCCGTTTAGTTCAATAATACAAATATGATATTATTTATGCTATTTATTTATTTATTTATTTATTAATCCTTTATTGCACTTAAAATAACAATGTTACAGTAGGTACCTAAAGAAAAAGGAGAAAGCAAATGGCGGTCTTATCGCATAGTTGCGATCTCTTCCAGACAGCCAATTATGCGAAAGGACAAACATCATTATATGACTGCAAATCGAAAACGTTTTTAAAAATACATAAGTTAGGTAGCTATAATATAAGTATTATTACATAGTACCTACGTATTACCTGCATAGGTATTTCATTAATATTTTTATAACACATGTGAAACACAGCCTTTATTTTTTTTTACTTTTATTCATTGCTAGTTACTTTTACACAATAAAATTTATTTGTAAAACCAAACCTAACAACTCGTGACTCGCGAAATAACAAAGTCGTAGTACAGCGTAGACAGCGTAGTATCACGTAGCAATACTCGTAGCGGCCGTAGCACAATAGCACACACAATGTGTTTTAATTACCGAATGCGCTCTCTACGTATTTTTACAATAATTTAATGGCGATGTACTGTAGTTTGCTTGAAATTTGGAAATGTTAATTTTGTAAATGTCTAGTTTAATGATAATGATACTAAAAATATTTGCGTAAAATAGTGACTTTGGTTTTATTCTTTGTATAAATAAATAATAATAATAATAATAGATGCAATCGTCGCATGTATGTTTGGCTATTTTTCTTACCAGACAGTATTATAACATTCGCTATAGACACAGGAATAATCTCCTGAAAGCCAGCTGTGTTTCTTTCTGTGCTATATAAAAGGTATAGAAGCGTCCCACCAAAGCTTTTCTTCATTCAATTTTTGCTTAATGCACTCAATATTAAACTAAGAAAACCACTATAAATATTCTATTCCGTGTTTTCCTACGTATCTTAAGAAAACAAAAACAAAAAGCTCTTTCAAATGATTTCTACCTTGTCCACCCGCCTCACATAATTTCGTATTAAATACCTTAAGTAGAGTTTGCATGGATTGAATAGAAACTCAGCTTAGGGTGCAGTGTATTAATTGAAAAATCGCTCGTTCTTAATTAAACTGGTCCATTTTGCATCCGTCGTTGCACATGAGTTACGGTTGCATGTTGCTTTAACTGCCTCAGCGGGGAATTGTAATAACGCTGTATTGTTTAACATAGTAACTTAATACGAAACGTAGCGACTGAAACTATGACAATGACATAATGTTGCAGATGCAATAGTGAATGCTATCTACTCGCGTTTGTATTTGGTATGGTACTACGGCTTGATTAGTAATTCCTCATCATCATATCAGCCAAAAGACGTCCACTGCTGGATAAATCCGAGGATCGCCACAACGACCGGTCCTGCGCTTCCCGCTCCAATGGTCTCCCACAACCTTCACCAAGTCATCGGTCCACCTTATAGCGGGCCTAGCTACAACGCGTCTTCCAGTTCGCGGTCGCCACTCAAGAACTTTCTTGCTCCATCGCTCATCAGTTCTTCGAGCAATGTGCCCCGACGTGTGTGATTAGTAATTACTTAACAGAATTTAACGTGTTTAGCACTTGTTGCAATTATTAATTATTAGATATTATTAACGTTGTGTAATGATGATGCTATTAGACAATTTTGGATTGAGGTCTCTACTATTAGTTTATTATAATACTAGCTGGTGCCGCGGTTTCACCCGCGTGAATTTTCAACCCTTGCAATGACAGTAATGACGTTACATTTTTTCACTCTTTTAAAACGTAGTACTTAGTTATATACTCTTTAGTCTCAAAGAAAATTTAATCACATCATCTGTCTCTCCAAGCCTTAAAACTGTCACTTCGCAAAAAATCAATTAAAAAGAAAAAATGCATAATATCTCTAAAAAGGTTTTATCATGTTCGTTGCAACATTATATTGAAGTTATTGCATTGCGCTGAAGTCTTTAAATGATGATAACTTTTTTCCCTATGTCCTATTTCGATGAAATTAAGCCTATATGTTGCTCCAGACTAAGCTTAATCTACTTCTGAAAACTGCATGACAATCCGTTCAGGAGATGCGGAAATTAACGCGAACAGACAGACAGACAGACAGAAAAGAATTTTAAAAACTTATTTTTTGGGGTTGGTTACTCTTCTTTTATCACCCCTCTCAATTTTAGGTAAAAATATTCAATGTACAGAATCGCGGATTCTACTCTTTCATTATAGAACAGAAGATAGAAGATTTTGTCAAGAAAATTTTATTACTTTTAATGCTTGGTTAATTATTATTTGTCTTTATCTTATCTATTATTATTAAATCTATGAGAGGTTTTAGTTCTATAAACTATGATTTCATATGGTTCAAATTATTTTATCTGTACTGTTATAGAAAATTGATAGAACATTAAAAGCAAAAACTTCTTTATGGATTTTACCGTATGCGTCTAAACTCAACTACATATTTAATAGACTGACACAGGTCAGTAGTGAATAAATAATTAAAAGTTTGCCGAGTACAATTTTCCTCTTCAAGAATAACTTTAATTATTGGTGGATGAAGTTAGGCCACAAACCTAATCAACGAAGTTGTTCAAAAATTTCTCCGTATTTACTTGTATCTAATATCATTTCACAACACCACAAAAATTTGACTCGTAAACAAAGAATTTCATAAGCTGTTTATTTGATATTCCGAAAAATGTAATTTTTGGGGGCTGTTTTCATTTCTTTACTTTTGGCTCATTTACATTTTCTCATGTAAATACTAAGTCGAATCCCACGGTTTCACTCGCGTTAATATCACGATTTCTTCGGGAACTCTTTGTATTAGAATAAAATAGATATGTGTTCCGTATTCCATTTTGAGCATCTATAGACAATAATTATTATCTATATGGTATTGTATAACGTAATATATGTTTATTATAATAATATAGGTATACCACATCAATTGCTCGGCTTCTAACAGACAAGTTTTTTAATTATATTAAGTATATTTTTAGTGTGAAATCCTAACTATTATAAATGCGAAAGTGAGTTAGTGAATTACATGTTGTTACATACATGTTGTCAGACATGTATCTACCTCTGACAACATGTATGTAATATAAATAATCAACATCACAACACAGAGATCTACTTGATCCCACAGTAAGCTATTATTAGCTTGTGTCGTGGAAACCAAGCAAACGTGGTATATAAGTACTACTTAGAATTACATATTGTAGCATTCTGCTACAATATCAACCTTTTTTATTATTATTTTGTTTTGGTACGTCAGATTTTATTTAAAAAAGAGAGAAGTGGATTTTGACGGAAGCGGGAAACAGCTAGTATTGATATAATAAACAAGAGACTAACAGAGGTTTTGTAGTTAAACGTCAAAGTCAAACCTTTTTCCTCTTCAATTATGGCAATCTATTGCGATTTATCGCATTTAATTCTGACAATGTACGTATTTTTAGCAATTATAGTAATTATGGCGAAACACCAATGACAGAATTAGATTGTTCCCCAAGATAAAACACGATTCCCCCTGGAAAACCAGCTTCTTTCTTGGAAAACAAAATGGCTGCTGAACGGTGGTGAAAATATTGAATAAATAACGTGGCAGGCATCCACTCGCTACGACCTCCACCGGTCAACAACCAAAGTCAAACCTTACCACCTACCAGCTCTACCTGTTGATAGGTGTGTTGACAATTTGAAGTTTCATAAACGATGTCTTCTTTCTCTTTCATTATGGCCTCTATCGTGATTTATCGTATTTAATTTTTCCAATGACTTTTTAGTAATTAAAATAACTTCTTTGACTTCTATGAAATTATGCCGAAACGCCAATGACAATGTTAGATTATTGCCCCCAATAATATGTCAATCGGTCAGTTCATTATTGGTACTGTTTATCAGTAATTGTTATAGGTAGTTAATTGTTTTAAATGTGCTGTAAAGTTAGTTTGAAATAAAGAAAAAAAAATATTTATTTAAGTATTTTTTGTTCGATTACGACTACGATTGTGTCAACGCGGCGTGTTGACACAATCTAAATTTTGACAATGTAGGTAATTTTGATGACAGTTGACGCTTCTGATTGAACATCGTTGTTAAAGTGCGCTTTGATTTGTGTTGCCACGATTAAAAGCGACTGTGTCATGCCGTATGTATACAATCGTATCAACTCTACATTTATACACACGTATTTTTAGGCATATTTAACTTGTAATAAGACGGCCGTATGCCACTCGTTATATGTAATATCCTGCCTTATTTCTATTAAGACTTTATTTTTAGAATTAACTTGTGTGTTTTTATATTTTAACATGTCATTTTAATTACAAAATTATTGTATATTTTTTTTGACACACTGTTCTGAATTTTTAAGCCGACGCATCAAAATTAATATCATATATAATTATGTACCTATCTAATCAATTCTTTCACTCCTTAAAAATGAGATAAATAATTTATTACATAGGTGTGTAGTAGATATAACATAAATTTTGATGCGTCAGTTGAGTTTGTAAAAAAGAATGATCAATAATTATAATAGAATCCCTACTAATTGTATAAATGCGAAAGTAACTCTGTATATATCTGTCTGTTACGATTTCACGCCTAGACGGCTCAACCGATCATCATGAAATTTTGCATAATTGTTTTCATGGGTACAGAGGAGGACATAAGGTACTTTTATCCTGGAATTCCCGCGGGAACTCCGTAACTCATGCGGGTGAAAAAATAAAATGTAATAGAAATACGGCAGGATATCATAACGAGTGGCATACAGCCGCCTCGTTATACAAACTATATGAATATAGGCTTCGCGGTTTGTTATTATTAAGCTATTAAACGTACCTATTACGTACACAATTTTATAGGAATAGTCATTGAAGAGTTTAAACAGCTGTGTATATTTAGGTAAGCATACATAACAAGGGTAGGTTTGTGTTAATTTAACTTTGAAAGTTTTCACTCGTACAGTTTATACTGCATGTCTAGTAGTGGCTCCTTCCAAAGGAGGTTCGGAATTCATTCAAGACATCTTTGATATAGGTATAGGGATAAAACATAACTATAGGATTCAGTAGTTTTTAAATAAAACCAATCTGCAAAAATTCTAAACTGCTTATAATGAATGGTCCACTAGGTAATTTCCATATCCTCAAATAATTCGTTCTTTAGTGTTTATTTTCAATGTAAAAACTCATTCTACTTATGCTGCTATACGTATCTATAGTTGTTACAGAAATAAATAGATTTACCTAGGTACTGACACTATATAAAAATATTCCTCTACTTCTTTATAACATTCCATTAGAATGTAGAGTTTCTTAAAAAAAAACACATCGTAGGCAGCGGTAACTGGCAAAAGGGAATTCAATTACAATATTTTGTCTCTCAGGTCCATGGGGGAAGTAGGGGAGCAATGTTAGAAAGGCTTAGCCTTAATTGTCCCGCGGCGGGGTAGCAAGGCGTTTTGTGAAATCGCACTCCGGTCGGAGAGGCGCGACTGAGACACGACGGTCGATGGTGGACGGTGCGGCGGTGGCGGGGGGCGGGTTTGCTCAGTACGACTTGAACCGCTCCCCGCGACACCCGCACGCGGCCGCCGCATAATCGCTCGCTACGCGCAATGTAGGGAAAAAAGCGAACGCCACAGGTGCCGCCGGTCGCCCTTCGCACATGATAAATGACACGGTGTTGCCCTGTTCGCTCGCGCCGCCGTCGCCGCGCCCAACCAGTTGAGTGGTAGGAAATGTGCACTTGAATTTAGTAAACAAAAGCTTCCACTTGTTACTTTTGCCATTGTCATTGTTTAGTTTTGAAAGTTTCGTTAAGATTCGTATGTTGAAAAGAAAAAAACATGCATTTAAATTACTCACGTTATACCTACCAGTAAACATAATTATCATTGATAGATAACTGTTACTTATAGAAGAGTCAGTTAACAATTTCTAGTTTTAATTAGTTTTTAAAGTTACGAAATATTAAAAACTAATAAAAACAAATGTAATTATAACTTTAAAAGTAAGAGCAAAGTCGACAATACGTACCTATTGTCAATAAGGTTGGATTTGGTTTGTAGCTTCAGTGCGCATGAGCTGCGCAAGAGGAACTAAAATTACCTACGTAGGTACCTAGATTTATCTATGTATAGTACGCTATAGGGTTGAATTTCCGGTGACCTAGATTTTATTTTGCCAACATTGTACCTGCTTCCCTACAGTTGGAAACCAGATACTCATTTTAGATATGATTTCTTATCTTTACTTATTCTGGATACGTTTACAACCACGACTGTAAATAAAAATCATAGTTATGTGAACCTAGGTACTCGTCTTACTTATGTATGCCCTACAATTTATTATCTATATAGACTATACAGTACCCATTACATTTATTAAAAAGGACTTGCTTAAAGTGGAGATTTTATTGTACGTATTATTTTTATTTCTTACTAACTTATAATACTTACCTCACATATTTGAAAAAAAAAATTATAAAATATTAACTATTAGACATCGTAACACACCTACGAATAATTTCTCTAAACTTTCATGGATTCTATCAAACCATTATTTTTATGTTTGTCAACCTCCTTTCTATTTATCTCTTCTCCCGCCAATGTTTTCTTCAATTCCATTCGATTTTTCAAAGGTTGACTGGAAGAAATCCCCTCGCGGGATAAGTCCGCCTTTGAGCATAAATTACCTATTTGTTTTGATTTTATCAACTTGTAAAAATTTTTTTATGCTCAATAAAGTATAAAAAATAAAAAAAATAAAATAAATTTGGTATTTGATTAATTATAATATCATTCTTCTCCATTCAAACAAATAAATTTTGTAGACAGATGTTATCCATTTATTTTATTTACAAAATTAATTATTTATTATCATTGATACATTGCTTCTAACTCCCACATTGGCGTGTATCGTATCCTATATTATAAAAGTAGACAACCTTTGTTTGATGTATTTATTTAGGATTCGTAATGACAATAGTGAAGAAAGACTCTCCTGTGTCTACATAATTTAATATTGCTAGGTGGGCGAAACAGCCCTCAGGGGTCCCCGGCCTCCCCACAGCAGTGGGTGTATTCTCGTCTATTCAGCTACGCAACCAATTCCGTGTATTATGAAGGTCGTCTAAGTATAGTTAGATGAATATAAGTTACACACCTACGCTATGACGTGGTTCGCATGATATTCTTTTCAACAGTGAAATATAGATAGTAGGTATCAAAGTTCACCATACGCCCAAATTGTTACAACTGTTAAGTAATAATTAAACGTTCGCAAAAGCGGTTTACTATCTACTGAAAAAATAGATTAAAAATCGGTAGATTTTATTAGTTCCCCCGTGGTTTCACCCTCATGAATTTCGGGACTCCCTCGGGAACTCTTATCCTTTGACTCTTAGGAGTGTAGCTTCCTGTGCTCTCTGGCTGATCGATATTACCTTTCTGCCAAATAATAAATAACCCTTCATTAATTAATGACCATCGGGTTAAAGTCTGCGTTGAGGTTAAAAGCAGTCGCAAAGTTTCTGGATGAACTACATTGTTATCTTTTGCGCTATAGATTAAAGTCCCATGGATCTCTCAAAGCGACCTCAAATCTAGGGTACTTACATTGTATAAAGCAATATAGGGGTAACTCCTTTGTAGGCTCGCTAGTGGATTGTGATTTTGGACAATCACGAAATTCTTAGGTCGGTGTGTCTGTCGGTCGTTGCCTCAGCCTTAGTATGAACATTAACACTTATTTCAGGAAATAATATAAGTATAAAAGTATAGTAATAAAACATAACTTAACCTACTACCACCTACTTAATGAGCAAAAAATATGATCTGAATATCACGTGTCTTTTGCATATTTTCTGAAAAGATAATTATAAAAAAATGTTGTAAAACAAATTTTTCTAATTGTATTTGAAGTTAAACTTTGGACACGAGGGAAATCAATTCGATGACTGCTGCCTCACTTATACTAATAGGTACTAGGTATACATAAATTAGGTAGGTATACTAACAGGAAAATTATAGGTACCTACTTGCTAAAGTAAAATACTTATTTGTTTGTTCACTCTGAACCGAATCTAAAAATTGTTCAGTTTTCCGGAATAAGATAGAGTTTTAGAAGATCACGTGGGTGAATAAACTGCGGGGAAATAGTGGTTTAGTATGTATGAAAAAGTTGTGGCCTCTTGGGCGCTGGTTCAAACCTCTCGATTTCTCTAAAATTTTTTTATTGTTCTTCTAAAAAGGTTCTTACTTGTACCCCATCTCTCATTTGGTTCAAAAGAATCGTTCCTCTCGGAGAGAAATCAAGTAGATCGAAGAGGTTTCGGTCTCCATTCGTCAATATCAGTGACCAGCAGGCACAGTGACCAACCCCGCACGGCGTCAACAGTGTGCAAACTACGGGAGGGGAGGGTACTGACCAAATATGGTACCCAACCGAAGCGCGAAGTAGCGGAAATACTGTTGACCAATCTTCGGTGGGGAACTTTTCGGTCGCGAACTTTACCCAACAAGCCCCTATTTTTTCTCAGGGTAGAGTGGTCCCAAAATAATCATGTTACCTGACAACAGAATGAAATACAGTGGTCACAAAGTTCACCAACATAAAAGGCACATAATTATCCGTCATTAATAGCAATCGTCAATAACAAAAAGCACATAAAAACCAAGAAATATCGCGGGACCACAGCACCTGGCAGTCAGTCTGTTGCCACTAATCGTTACGGTGATATTGTTGCAGACCTATATTTTTATCAGCAATTATGTTCGGCGATATTTTCGCTACTGTAATGAAAACACGAATATTATAAAATATGTAGGTACCATATATTTGCCCTTATCTTACGATAATCATCCTTATTTGGAGATATTCCTGCATGTACCTACGTTCGTTGCTTAGTATGTACCTATACATGTATTTGTTTTTTGTTATATAGAAATTAACTAGGTACCTTTATCTTTACCTACTTTGAAAAATGTCACAGACTCTTTTTAAAGTTGTCGATGAAAGTTGATGTTTACGAAAATAGACGTGCGTGATAGTTTTGACATTCGAGACAAAAAATTACACTGCATACGACCTATAAAATGTTAATTAAAATAGGCACATATGTTATTATATTCATGAAATGACAGTACAGTGTCTATAGCTCTTATGTGCTGAAGCGGTCTCGGAAGTGACGCAACGCAGCACAAAGCGCCCGTTACGCTCGCTCGTGAGTGGTGACAGGACGCGCGGTGACGTGGGTTTCCCGCCGTCTAAATGAATGGTTTCTGGGCTAAAGACGCTCGCCGACAGCGCTCGGGGAGGGCGCCATGTGATTTTTTTCTTTATTTTCACACGCACTTTTAACTAAGTATAAAAAATTAAGCTCGAGTTCGGTACCAGTGGCTATTTAAGTTTTTATGTAGGTAGGTATGTTTATTTGTTTGTACTTAATTAATAAACTCAAAAACTGTTTAAAGTCGCTCATATAAACATTTTGGAGAAGCATTTTTGTTAAACTATAAAATCTTGTGTATACGTCATAGCACAGATAATATAATACTGTACTAGTAGCCATAGGTTCCCAACGGGGCGATACCGCCCGTAGTGGGCGCTGGAGCTTTTCGGGGGGGGCGTTAGGATACACGATTACAGAGAGAGAGAGAGAACTTGTGATTATTTATTAAAAGATAACAGACAGACGTATAAAATTAACTATAATGAAAAAGAGAGTTGGTTTTTTTTGTCATGTAAATGGGCCGGTAGTCCATAAAAGGTTGGGAACCTATGTTATAAGCGAATACCTGACGAACATTGATTTCAAAGTTTATTCATATCAAGTTTTAATAATGTATATTATGTACTAGCCGTGTACGGTGGTTTCACAGGCGTGAGTTGCGGAATTCCCGCAGGAACTCCAAAGTAGCCTAATGCATTCCTTATAACATCAGCTAATTAGTAGTGAAAGTCCCGTCAATATCGGTCCAACTGTTTCGGAGATTCACCCGCTTGAGTTTCGGAATTCCCGCAGGAACTCTTATCTTCTATAAACCTTGTCCTGACAATAACGAACACAATAAACAAATTTTTAACAAAAAAAAATAACACTGACTTCCAAAAACACAAAACTAAAAAGCTAAAAATAACAGAATACCGATTTAATCCAACAGACAAAAATACACGTAATACTATTATTGGTTTGTACTACCACTTTTCAATTTGAATGCCCTCTTGGGTTGTTCAGCTCACGACGAGCTCATGGCGGGATAGAGTATAGGGCATAAGCATGGAGCATGGAGTATAGGGAGCCAATCTACCTATACTCAAAATTTGGCTTGTCACCGACTTCAAATTGAAAAGTGTAGCACAAACCAATAATAGTATTACGTGTATTTTTGTCTGTTGGATTAAATCGGTATTCTGTTATTTTTAGCTTTTTAGTTTTGTGTTTTTGGAAGTCGGTTTTATTTTTTTTGTTAAAAATTTGTTTATTTCTTGCCTTTTAGTGAGTCGGTTTGTAATTTATCTAAGTTACAATAGCCTAATGTCAACTGCTCATCATTTTTTACAAAATATTGCTTTTCCCGATGCAGGGACGTTAATTTTTGAGGAGTTCTCCTGGTACATCACTATCAGTTCCACTTTGCCATATACATTGTGAGTTGTGACGAGCATAAATTATTTAGGAACCATATTAACGTATCGGAACTCGTGAAATACCTATAATTGAGTAGTTCCGATGACCATGAAACTGATGACGAAGACCACCATCATCAGTTTCACTTCTTCAAATTTTGCTTTCCGAAAGCAGATGAACGATTTACTTTAAAAAATACCGAAATCGCTATAGGTGTCCCTATAATTTTTGAAGAGTTCCCTCGATTTCTCCAAGACCCCATCATCAGATCCCGACTTGGTGGCAATGGGACCTAATTGAGAGTATACCCTTTCAAATAAAAAAGAATTTTTGAGATCGATCCAACCGTCTTCGAGTAATCGGTGAACATACATAAAAAACAAAAAACATACATACAACTGAATGCATAACCTCCTCCTTTTTGGAAGTCGGTTAAAAAAAACAATTATCCAATTTGGTGCAGTCGTTTGGAAGTTATGCGCTTAGCGATACATTTGGCGATTCATTTTTATCATATAGCTGTACCTACCTATGTAATTGCTGAGTTTCATCCCAAATAACAAGCTCACCGTTGGAAATTTAGAGTGAAATTTGAACAGATATCACTCTGATATTCGACAGTTGTTTCGAAAAGATTTACTCTCGTATTTCAGCCGTACAACCCTTAAGCTGGAAAGTCGTGATAATGTTAAATTCATACGTTGGCACACGCTTTCTGGCAGTTCTGGCAACTGGCTAACATAAAAAAGGAAAAGTCCTAACCACTTTCGAATTTTCTTCACTACTTGGTTTTATCAAAGTCACTTCCTGTTGTCTGTCCCTAGGCATGCTTGGATCTTTAAACCTACGCAACGGATTTTCATGCGGATTTCACCAATAGATAGAGTGAATCATGATGAAGGTTTATATTTATATTTTACCCTGGAATTCGCACGGAAACTTCGAAATCACCACGGGCAAAACCGCGGGGGAAAGCTAGTTTTAATATAAAAATAACTGTTTCTGTTGCGAACTCTTTTAGTTTATTAATATAAGTAGTAGCTATGCCCAGCAGTTTTACCCGCGTTAACTTCAGAGATCCCGCGGGAATTCCGGGATAAAAAGTAGCCTAAGTTACTCCTTATAACATCAACTGGCAGTAAAAGTCCCGTTAAAATTGGTCGAGCCGTTTCAGAGATTACCCGCAACAAACAGACAGATAAACCGACAGACCGATAGACCGACAGACCGACAGACAGATAGACAGAGAAAAATTTTAAAAATTGATTTTTTGTTATTACCTAGCGTATATACTTTCGCTGTTAATTTGAAATCACAAACAGACACTTTAATTTTATTTATATATCTAGATTTTTCTTTTGTTTTTATATTTTCCAAAAAAAATCTGTCACACTTGACCTTTTGTTTTAGTTCTAATAAATATTATAATATGTATCATAATATTTACTACGTATCCTAAAGCAATTTCTCATTTAAAATAATAATAGGTACAAAATACATTCCCATTAAATCGTCTACAACAACGTTATTACCTATAGGTGTCTATTTTTCTTGGTTAAGAAACATATTAACGTTAAAATTATAATTTGTATATTATAGTTATGTAAATAAAGTTTTTATAACGAGTGTGAACCGTATCATAAAGCATAATATTTATTTAAAAAAATAATAAAAACCACACTACAACAAACATACCACTACCAAACATACTCGGCTAAACTTTTGTTCTGGGCACAAAATGTTAAAAATAAAAAAAACAAACAAAAGCTTTTGAGCTTGCCGGGTTTTAAATAAACATTTTTAATTCATAACTGTCCGTAGTCTGTTAATTAAAAGTAAACTATGTGGTATTTTCCCTCACATTATGTTGTTTCTAGTATTACACTTGACAAAACAAGTAGTTCTAATTCCACGAATACAAGAATAGGTATCTCTCTATATTTTTTAAAAGTAATAAATACCCAGTACCCACCTATTTTAATTTTAGAAATTTGTAAAAACGTATATACAAACAAACAAACAAACAAACATATTAGACAATAAAAAACAAACAAAAAAATTAAAAGTGGCTCTGCAAATACTTTATCAGGAAAATTTATAACCCCAAAATAATTTAAATAAAGATAGTTAATTGAAAATCTAAACCCAATTAACTTATGAACAATCATGGTATGAAAAGTGGAACAAAAAAATATGATTTTCATCTGAAATTGTTATGTAAGTACAATATTAGATATGCCTATTAAATCAAAAACTCACAAATAATATTTTAAATGTATTTAATACAATATATTCATAACGATGCACGATGTTAAGACGATAACCATGTTTTATTACCGAGAATTTTAGCAGACAATTAATATGTTCTTTTCGAAACTTTGAAATTTCATGTTGAACTTTATTTTTCCTCACTACTGAAGCCACAATCTACTGTGATCTAAAGGAACAAAAAAGAAAGAATCCATACACGCCCATGCTTCGTAATTGAACGAAAGCAATTGTTTTAAACGGCAATAAAAACTACAGGAGAGGCGAAGCATTGAAATTTATGACGCTTTTTATGTGCGCAAATAAATTTTCATAAGTCCGATGCAATATCCTTCGTCGTGTCTATTGTGTCCCTTGGGCGTCATGAAATCCTCACAGTAATTGACATTGCTTTGCGAGATTAATCACTGGTTATTTTCCTTATGTTCAACGGACAATCTTGCCGGTTATCGAGGGGTAACTTCATGTTGCTTTCACAGAGATAAGCCACTCCTTGTAGCTGCTTGTCTATAACTACCAACTTACTGTGAACTGTTAGATTTGTTAGATTTTGATTAAAATCATACGTATATTATTGTACCTACCTTTAGTATTTCTCTAAGGTATTTTGTTAAAACATCATTTTGAAGCTTATACTATTCAAAAAACCTACATAAAATTTATTACCCCGTGCCCCGCAGTTTCACCCGTGTGAGTTTCTGAAAATAAAGCCAAACGGCTTTTTATTTTCTGAGCGAATGAATGTGGGTGTGGAGGCTCTTAAGTTTAGGTATAAATGTTTTCATTATCTGCATAAATAGGTTAGCACTGAAAAGTTACGAATGTTTTAATAAACTTATCATTAAAACTAAAACAAGCATTCCTATTGTACGTTGTTGGAACCTTTAGCTACCCAAGTGGCCTTGACAGTCGTTTGTTACGTGAACTAAATTAACTCAGCTGCGCCCTTATAATTGAATTGTTTTACATTAAATTGTCATTAGTTAAGAATCCATAAAATGAATTCAATCAAGTAGATCACTTGAAGTAAAGTTAATACTTATTATGTAAGTACCTATATCTATAGGTACTAATATTAATAAAGAGGTAAAGTTTGTGAGTTTGTAAATAGGGTACTTGCATGAAATTTATTATAAGAAATTGTGTCAATATTTAAAAAATAGAGCCTTAGAAAAGCGTTACCGTGAAAGATTTACTAAAAAAATTTCAATAGTTTCCAAAATATTCAACTTTTAATTTTCTGAAACGGAACGTTGAAACGAAACACCAATCACAGCCACGCTTGACACATGACGTCACTTTTATTTTTTTAGGAAACATTTACCTCTTTCAGAGAAGGCAAAAGAAACTAAGTGCATACAGTCAACGCATATTTTCCATTTTCTGAAGTTTATTACTTGCATCAGTAAGATGCATTTCGATTCTTTACTGGAACTTTTGGAAGTAACTCGACACAGTTCAACCTTAATTTCGCTTTTGGATATTGAAGTTATCTGTCTGTCAGACATGACCCTGTCAATACGACAATGACATTTCTAACACAGATTAAAAAGGCGAAATTTTGAACTAGTGACGTCATTCCGCGTTTCGGCGGTAAAGTCTAAAGTAGGAACTTTGAAACGCTCTATTTAATTAATTTATGCGTATATTTTTTTTCTTTTTCATGCTTTGTTCAAGTAGGTCATATATCTTTAAAATAGTCTGAAAAAAAATAAATTCATGCAAAAATTCAAAATTCAAAAGCTATTTATTACTTAGGATTGCTTACAATCACTTGTAATCGTCAGCTGGTTCTTAGCACTATAAATTACCGTCAGTTCGGAATGCAAGTACCCTATTGTGAGTTTATGACGTTGTAGGGGGTAATCTCTGGATCTGCGGAGCTGATTTTGAAATTATTTCACTTAGGAAGCTACAGTAGTCCTGAGTGACATAGAGTACTTTATCGCGGAATTCCCACAAGACCTCCGAAATTCAAGCGAGTGAAATGATACAGACATTTGGGAATGAATTGCTCTATTCAATTATTATTTTGTTCTCATAATTTATAAGTACTTACTATCATAATAATAAAAAAAGACAGCCCTATACTGAGTTTCTTGTCAGTTCTTCTCAGTAGAGGACGTATTCCGAACTGACAGTAATTTATAGTTCTAAGAACCTGCTGACGATTATTTGCATTTTAAACAAACAAGAACAACTATGTACCTATAAACATTTCGATTTTACTTGGGTCTCAAAATGAAGTATAATAATGTTAAACATTATTATTGTATTACACATGTAGTGTCAAGTACCAACCTACCTACCTTATAAATGTATGTAAAAATCGTATGTAATCTTAGGATATCATTGCAGAATCCCCAAGATATTTACGTACGTATAGACTCATCGCGTGTGCTTGTGTCAGCGCGCGGCAAATTTAGGCGTATCTACTCGCCGCCCCGTATCTATCTTCTATCGGATCAAAATACTCTTTTCGTCTGTACAAACTTAATCCGTTCTAAAATCAGAAGGGTCAGAGAAATGTTTTCAACCTTTTTTTTCCTTTTCATAATATGTAAGATTTTCGTATTAAGTACCTACTTGTCTTATTTATACTTTCATCTCGTAAATGTTTTGAATCAATAACTTTTGCAACAAAAAGTAGAGCTTAAGATTTTCTAGGGATGTTGACGATTTTTGAAAATCAAATTTCTAATTAGTCCCGTTTGTAGATCAATAAAAAATATTGGACACGTATTTATTCCTTTTTCAAATTAATGAAAATAGGTATACATAGAGCTCGATTAACCGCTCTAAGCCCCCATACAAACTACCGGATAATGACGTCACGCGAAACTTCAACTCGCCGTAACGCCGTTATTATTTTGATAACGTATAAAAAGAAAACATACGTGTCCAATATTTTTTATTATACTACAAACCGGACTAAAAAAAATTGTCAACTAGCCCATTAAACCTGGTGGAATTGCGTTTTAAATTGAAAACAAAGATTTAAAACAATTGGTTTGGAAACTGGGTAAGACCTTGAATTTTCTGGTTCAATTCAGATCCTATTTTATTTTAAAGTCAGATAAATAATTAGTGATAATCATTTGTATAATGGTTTTATTATTACTCTAGTGATTACTGATGTAATTTTTTTCGAGCAACTAATTTTACACCACGTAATGGTAATAAACTGCAGGGTGGTAGCACTTATGCTCTAACCCTCAATCAGTATGGAGTCGATTTTTACCCCCACTCGACGCCCACCCGTGCCCGCAGAGAAAGTAAATTACAAGAGAGAACATGTAGAAAGCGGGACAGGCGAGCAAATGTTTCTATACTTTCCTAAAACTTCCATTGCATCCCAAATCCCACTAATATTATAAATGCGAAAGTAACTCTGTCTTTCTGTCTGTCTATTACGCATTCACGCCTTAACGGCTCAACCGATCATCATGAAATTTTGCATACAAATTTTCAGGGGCGCAGAGAAGGACGTAGGGTACTTTATGTCCCGGAATTCTTGCGGGAACTCCGAAATAAACGCGGGTGAAACTGCGGGCAACAGCTGGCATTATATAATTAACCGCCGCACTCAGAGTCGACTTTAATGATTACTTAGTTAAGTATAGATTTTTAAAACAAAACTGCCGCAATCAGACAAGTTTAATAAATTAATGTTAATTGGCATTTAACTAATTAAGTTACATCTAATTAAATGCCAGTTAACATTAATTTACTGAATGTCTCTAATAGGCTAGTTTCCTAAATTTTCTTTTTTAGTCCGTTTTGTAGATTATTAAAAAATATTGGACACGTATTTTTTTTATTTTTTATGTAACCAAAAAATAACGGAGATATATCAAGTCGAAATTTCACATGACGTCACGCCTCGCTACAGTTTGTTCGCACGTTATAGCGAGCTGTGACATCACGAGTCCCCCACCCTAAACTTTAATGCGCTTTATCTATGCATATTTCCATTATTTTAAAAAAGCAAAAAATACGTGTCTTTTATTTTTTTATTATCTAACTGACGGACTAAATAGAATTTTGATTTTTTTACCCAGGAAACTAGCCTATTGCGGCAGTTTTGTTTTAAAAATCTATACTTAACTAAGTAATCATTAAAGTCGACTCTTAGTGCGGCCGTTAGTATATCATATTTTCCATAAAACATATTTCCAAAACTGGAAATTTTGCAAACCACGACTAAGTAAAAATGTAACCAAATAGCGTTTAATACATTAATTTCTTTATGTTTTTGTGCGTGATGAAGTACGAACATCACCCGGCGACACAGGTTTTCCTTTGTTTCCATACTAAACTGAGTTCATGTCCCTCTATCTATTCTGTGCCCGTAGCCGTTCCGAAGTGGGTGGACAAATGACCCGGTAGTTTTAGTTAAATGCCACCTCTAACTCAGCAGCACGATCGCTATGTGTCACGGATGCCACACATTTTTCATGGGATCCAAGGTAGGTGTATCTAAGTAATGACGGTAACTTCAATAATATCTATAGCTATTTATGACCAAAATACAAAATAGAGCGTTGTTTTTGATGTGAAATTTCAATTTGCAATTAATATCTATCACGTTTGCGTTATCATACTTATATAATACATACTCCTCGGGTTTGCTCGCTTTCATTTCGGAGTTTTCAAGGAAATTTCGGAATAAAAAGCACCCTATGTCAATCAGAAACTTTGGCTTCCTATAGCTAAAAGAAATTTTAATGTCTATAGAGTAGTTTCTAAGTTTATCCATTACGAAAAAACATACAAAATATATAATCTTTTCTCTTTATAATTAGTAAATAAGTTTTTGTCAAGTGAGAAAATAAGTTAGCAGCATATGCGAAAAGTTTTTTTTTCCGACATCCGATTTAAATGAAACAAGCTTATATGTAGCTCCAGGCTAAGCTTAATATAAATGTAAAAACCGCATGACAATCTGTTCAGTATCAATCAATTCGGAGATTATCGTGAACAGATCGGACAGAGAATAATTTTAAAAACTCTCTTTTGTGGTTGATTACTCTTCTTTTATCGCCCCCTGTAAATTTTTGTTGATAAAATTCAATGTTGAAAATCGCGGAATATACTTTTTTGTGATTTAGTATTCGCCTCTTGAGTCGTCTTGTTTAGCTGAGGGCACAACACAATAAACATGTGGACTTTTCGAATTTATCAAACTTGAAGACAATGATGGAGTTGTTAACTTTTAACATCTCTCCGGACTATGCCGTTGGCGCTACGTTCCTTACGGTGAAGCAAAGTTTGTAAGCTTCAATAGGTAGGTGTAAGGGAACGTAATGTCTGGAATTACTAAACCGATTCCAAAGAGTTCTTCCATTGATATAGGAAGCTACAGTGTTCAAGCTACAGTATTTCTGAGTGGCATATGATAATTTTAGAGTTCGCGAGGGTGACGCGAAGTTCACGCGAGAAAAACTGTCGAGAAACGGTTACAGAGTTGTATTTAAAAAAGCAGTGATTATTGTTAATGAGAAAAAACACACAGTTGTTTTATTCAACTACAGTGATTTAAAGTTAATAGAATGGCATCCTATATAGGTAAATGCGAAAGTGAGTTTGTTTGTTTGTTTGTTACGGTTTCACGGCTTAACGGCTCAACCGATCACCACGAAATTTGACATACACGTTGTCGGGAGTACAGAGAAGGACATATAGTGTTTTTTATCCCGGAGTTCCCGCGGGTACTCCAAAATTACAGCTACAGCTAGTATAACAATAATCCTGTGCAGTCTGTAGTTACTCACGTCACGTGTATTACCGTTTGCGGTAAATCAAAGCCAGGCTTCCTCTGACATTTCCTGCAGCGGATAGCCACCTCGGCTGTTGTAGACACTACATAGTGCACAGCCCTAGGATGTAAATGTTTGTAATAGTGAAACAGGTTATTTTGATTTAATTTATATTTTAACCAGGAATATAAGTATAAACATTCCTCTTGAATCACTCTATCTATTGGTGAAAACCGCATGATTGAATGAATTCGTTCGGTAGGTATAGTTTTTGATTTTATCGCAAACAGACAGACAGACAGACGCGTCGGAGAACTTTGTTTTATAATAATTATGTAAGAATAGTCTAAGTAGATGTTCTTGAATACCTAGCGCTAGCGCGTAGCGTAGCGTTTTTTCATTTCTCAATCTCTTCTTGTTTATGCTGGCCGTTAGCGGACTAAAAAGGTTTTGCATATTTCTAGCTGTGCTCTGCGGTTTTACCCGTATTAATTTCGAAGTTGGGAAATGGCAAAAACTTCTTCTTTTATTGACAAAAGTTGATAGTAGGCACGTTAACAAGTTCCAGTCCCCCCTCCCCTCGTACGTCCGTGGCTGAAAGTGAAGCTGGAAACGTCAGGCAATTTTTCGTTCTTAAGTAGGGCGTTCCGGTCAAGAAACACACCTTTTTTCTTTGGCTGTCGTGTGTAATATATTCGCTGAAGTTCCTGAATACCTAGCTAATACCTACCTAACAAGGTGTTTCTGTTCCAGTAGGATCGTGGTTCTATACGAGTATTACAATTTGTCCTAATTTATCTATACTGTAATGAAATACCATTCAATATTATCTAATATTTATGAGTGTCAAATCACATTAATATTACTAGAGGTAAAGTTTGCATATTAGATACAAGGGGTCTAGAGGTCTCCGGGACTACTGAACCGGTACTAAAAATTCTTGCACTGATAAAAAGCTGCAGTCTCCCCAAATTACGAATTACGAATCATCGTTTATAAATGCGGGAGTACCGAAATTCACGTGGGTAAAACCGTGGGATAATGGCTAGATTTAATAAATAGCTGGAAATCTAATTAATAATCTTATTGAAAATTTATCATATTACCTAACTCGAATAAGTTCACGAAATGTCTTAAAGTTGAGTGAAAAGAAGGCTGTCTTAAACTGAATTCGAAAGGCTACGCGGTCGGCGGTAAACGTGATAGGTACCTACACATTTTTGAGTTAAATCTAATATTTTTAATGCGTTTAAAAACTAAATGGTACTAACACTGATTGATGATTCAATTTCAAGATTAAAAGAGTTCCAACATTTTAAACTTATTAGAATGTCGAGAGTCTACTCTACATTTTATGTACACGTGACTCCAAGAAGAGAAAGAAAACATTTTTCTTGCAAATTCACTTGAGCAAATTGTGTAATCAGTATTTAAAATCACATTTCTGTAAGTAAGTACGTAAATCAAATTTGATCATTTAACGAAGCGTATAGGTACATTTTTCCTATTTATTTTGTAAATTGCTACAGTAATACTCAATTTATTATTTTGTTACACAAATGTTTCGTAATCAAATCGTGAAGTTCAATTTGGTCTTTCTAAGCTTTTTATTTGGTTTTGTTTTTTTTTCTATCATACATTTATTTTGTTTTGATGCAAACTTTTATTTTCCACAATCCTTACACATAACAGGTTACTCAATAAGTCCCGTGTACTACGAAAAAAATACGTAAAATGGTTAAATCAAATCAATCCATACAGATTTGTATGTTCCGTTTTCCGTTTTATAAATAAATGTAAACTTTGTTCCTTATAGTAGATAAATTAAAAAAAAATGCATACGTACCTACCTACATGCTATTTTTTCGCTTTGAAATGTATATTAAATATAAATTTATAGAATAAATAGTATAAGTAACTTTATAAATAAATTTATTAGCATTATATAGGTAGGTACGTTATTATTATCTTAAAAAATACTAACAATATAAAATTGGCTGACCCGTGCAAATATCTCGCATCGTATCGTGATAAAGTAGATAAAACAGTACAGACAGACAGACAGACATATTTTGATTAAGAATCAATAGATATGATGAAAATATATTTTTTTTTTTACAAAAGTCTATTTTTTGTCAATAGAGAAAAACATAGGTAAGATCTAAAATCATTAATTTTGATAAGGAAGTGAGATATGGCATTGCTACTTTAAAAATACCTCTGAAAAATGATAATGATGATTATACAATATTTAACTTAAAATATTATGGCGAACATTTGTAAGCCAGCCAGGTTTTCTCTTTATGAGCCAGCGTCAAAACTATTCGTACCTACTCAATATAACCCAAGTGACGTCGAAGATTGGACTACAATGAGTATGAAGTTTGGATAATATCGAGATTTGTATTCATGGTTAGCTCAATGCATCCTTGTGTATCGACTCTCGACGTGTTATTATAACCAGGAGACGCGAGTGCCCAGAAGTTAATTAGGTCCTACGTATAGTCGCAGCTGCGACGGAGAACTGAGGTCTTGAGGCGTAGCTTGATGCACCTTTTACGTTAATTAAAATAGTAAGTATGTTAAAAAACATCTTTAGCTCGTGCTTTTGCCTTTCTGATTTTCGAAATAGTGTCTAAGGTTGTTTCAGTCAGTCCAAATTTCAGTAATATTCATAAAATCGATAAAATTAACTACTTTTTCATGGAAATTTATTTTGATGTTTTATCTTTGTGTATTTACTAATACTAAGTAAAACATTTTTGAATTGAAACTTTCTAGTTTCTACGGCGCGTTAAGAGTTATAATAAGGTTGAATTTGTAATGATTTATATGAAAAGTTTTTGAAGCATAGACTAAACCACTTAGGTAAATGAAGTTACCCGTGTGAGTTTCGGAATTCCCGCAAGAACTTTTTCTAAAATAAAAATAGGTAGCGTAAGTTATTCTTTATATTCTATATTTCACTTATATCAAATCAGCTATCTGCCAGTGAAAGTCCCATTAAAATCGGTCGAGCCGTTTCAGAGATTAGCCCAAGAGATTTTTTTATGTAAGTACCTTATGGGTACTTTCATATGCATTTAGTGAAAAGCTGGTTAGTTTAGAATCACAAACAGACTATGTATACAGGAATATTTTTTGAGCAATTCGCAAAAAAATTTTGGTGGTTCAGTATCAGTAATAGAACACATTTCCATTATTTGTTCAAAACTTTTTTATATTTTTTTATCCGGCTTTAAATTAGTAAAATATGGACACTATCTATTCGTAATAATATCAATGGGCGCGCACGCCGTGCGGCGTACGCAGGGTGTTGCAGCAGGCGTGAACAACCTCAATCAGCTGGTAAATACCTAGCCAAACGAGCGCTTCGCGCGCAGCGGTGGCGGCGGCGAATAGAGTAGATAATAAATCAATAGATCAATAGGGATGTGGACTACTTTTGAAAATCAAAATTCTAATTAGCCCATCAGTTAGAAAATAAAAAAACAATAGACACATATTTTTTGCTTTTTCAAATAATATAAAATATACCTACAGAGATAAAGCGCATTAAAGTTTAGGGTGACGGAGTCGTGACGTCACTATCCGATAAAACCGCCATACAAAATGTCCGAATAGTGACGTCACGCGAAATTTCAATTCAATATATCGCCGTTATTTTTTGATTACGTAAAAAAAGAAAAAAAATACGCGTCTAATATTTTTTAATAATCTACAAGACGGACTAAAAAATAAAAATTAGTCCACATGCCCATTGCAAAGTATACATCATTCGCTCACGATAACTTTATTTTTTTGTATTAAGACTTATAAAAATAAAGAAAGGTGTTTATTAAAACTCCTTTATGTTTAATTTGTAAAAGTTTGCGCACTGAATAAAAAATATTCCTGTATTATGTATAGATGTATAGAAAGTAGGTATATACAGTCTGCAGTACACATAAGTAGGTATATAAACAAAATTTAAATGTCTTTGTGATGAGCTTAGGGCATCATTTTATACAATACTAGCTATCCCGCGTGGTTTTCTCCCGCGATAATTTCGAAGTTCCCGCAGTAATTCGGGATTACAATATAGCCTATGTTATTCAAGGATAATGTAGCTTTCTAATGGAATTTTTAAAATTGGTTCAGTAGTTTTTGAGTTAAATCGTAACAAAAAAACAAACATAAAATCAAATCTTTTCTCTTTATTATATTTTGTCCAAGCATACTTATCTTTGGAACGACTGAATCGATTTTCGTAAAATTTAAAATTTTTATGTTACCCACTACTTTAGGGCGTAAGGTAGGTATTTTTTGTCCCAGAAAAAAGTGATTTGCTCAGTGAAAAGTGGTTAAGTGAATATCAAAATTCATGTGGGTAAAACGATACAGCTTGTTCCTAATCTAATTACTCAGTTACCAATATTAGGTACAACCAGCAGCAGCTACCATATTACATATATAGCTAAAGGGTATTATTCCAAAGGATTTAATTCGACCTTTCTCAACCTCAAGTGCGATAACAAATAGATAAACATCATAAAATAAATATACCTAGTTACACAAAATGTTTTTTACCTTGTCATAAGGTCAACCTGTGCCTCATTTATCAATGTACATACTCTTAGATGGAATGGAATTATCTTCTTTGATGGATGGTTCGGGAAACCCGATGTTCGTGTATCAAGATTACGAGGTTAATTCACAAATTCAAATGTTAGAAATGAATTATTATTACAATGAAATCAAAGCTACTTAAGCTAGGATTGTGTGACTAAAAACGCTAAGTAAATAAGTACTCACCTACCAAGTTTTGTATTTGAACAAACTCTTTGTCTTTTATACCTACTCTACTTTGAAATGGTTCTGGTCCGTGGAAGTGAAACTTTTTGAAAAATAAATAAATTGTAATTGTGTAAAAAATTTTTTGGTAAAAAAAACAATATCATAATTGTGTAACTTATGTGACATATTATAGGTACACTAGCTGTACCCGCGGTTTCACTTGCATTAATTTCGTAGTTCTCGCGGAATCCTTTGTCCTTTTCCGTACCGGTTACTCGAAGATGGCTGGACCGATTTGAAAAATTCTTTTTTTGTTTAATAGAGTATACTTTCACGTTAGTCCCATTGTAAAGTAGTTAGAATCTGATCATGGGATCATGGAGAAATCAAGGAAACTCTTCAAAAATTATAGGCACACCTATAGCGATTTGGGTAGATAAATTGTCACTTTATAAATTTTAAACCAACCCACTTAAAAGCAAAAATAAATAAAATTTTAACAAATAAAGAAAACCGACTTCAAAACACAAAAATGCATCTTTACCTTTTTTAGCTTAGTACCTATTGCATTTTTGTGTTTTTAAGTCAGTTTTTTTTTTGTTAAAATTTTATTTATATCTTATCTTATTTTAATATGTTGATATAAATAATTATAATTATTAATTTAAATCAAAAATGCAAATTTCAAAATAAATGTAATTCATAAGTAGAGTCCGACTGGGAAAAAAATTCTCAGCATGTCGGATATAAGTCAACACAATGTTGCCATTCATTAGAAAAGTTTGATGCTGAAATGTAGCGAGAAAAATTCCAAGTAGGTACCTACTGACCGTATATTTTTTATTTTTAAAAAGCATATAAATACCTACGCCGTTGCAAAAATAAATTTAAGTAGAAACAGCCAACAGTAAACGTTGACAAATAGTTGAAATATGCAAGATCCTAAATTTGAGGTGAAATATTATGGCAAACACTTGGATACTCGTATAAAATATTGGAGGTTCATTGAAATAAATGTCAGGGTCCGTCCTTAGGGTGCGCAAACCGTTATCACGTGACCGCGATGCAAACAGATAATGATAATTGAAAGTATCTACCTTAAAAAGGGTAAATTTTATGAGCGACAACCCTTAAGTATGTGGATTAACGTTTAGGTTTAATTTTGATTTTAAAAATTTCATCACGTCGTTAATATTATGACTCGCATTAAAATAAATGTCTTTCGGTGTTGAGAAAATTTGCGATTTGCGCAATATTTTTATTTCTGAACTTATGTTATACTAGCTGTTCCCCGCGGTTTCACCGGCGTTAATTTCAGAGATCCCGCGAGAATCCAGGGATAAAAGGTGTTATTCTGATGTTTATGCGTTATAGAGTAACATACCTACATTCATACCTACATCCACTAATCCGTACCTACTTACATACCTACAAACTTTCGCGTTTATAATATTATTTATTTATTTATAATATATTAGGTAATAACAAAGATGTTAAAGGAGAAATAACCTTAAAAAAGGTGTATAATTTTGTTACATCATCTTGCTGTTGTTTGTTTTCCTTCAAAATAAAATAAAATAAATAAATAAATAATATAATTTAAGTTAGCTTGTTTTTTACGCTTTTACGCCTAACTATAAGTAGTTAAGACCTATCATCATGAAATATGATATAAACGTTATCAGGGGTACAAAAATGACATAAAAGTAGTTTTACCTAATCCTGGAATTCTAGCGGGAAGCCTGAAATAACGCAGATGAAACCACAGGCAACATCTAGTGGTTTTATAAATAGAGAAAAAAATTATATATACATATCTTCTATAATATATAATGTTCTTAGATATCTGTTAAATTTTCAGTAGGTACTACCTATTAACATTTCAGTAGCGCTAATTGAGTATGGGATGTTAAATCCTCTACCTAATTGCTAAGAAGTAAGATCAATTTATAAACCTAGTTTGTTCAAGCATAAAATTATTTTTATTCAACTAGATATATTTTACTTTTACCGTTAAAAAATGGCAAGTAACTTTAGAGTTTAGTGAAAAATTCTGTTCAGTAGGCTATAAAACCCTCCGGCTTCCAGGCTAATAGGATGATAAAAATGGTTTTACCTAGCCTTTGTGGTTCCGAGAAAGAAATCTTGCGCCATTAATTTTAGACGATTAGGATTTTATTTAATAATATTCATTGTACCTAATTATATAATGAGGGACCTAAAATAATGTATTGTATACCGACACATAGTAAGGTAATAAATTAATATTAGATATGAAATAACCCAATTATGTTTTGATACAAAAAATAATCTATAGAATATCTAAAATAAAAAGAGAAATATCTATAATACAATATTTTAGAGAGGTAAAGTTTGTAACTTTTGAAGTAAGGGGTAATCTCTGGAACTACTGAACCGATTCTAAAAATCTTTCAATACCTAATAGGAAGGAACTTTTCAGCGTTTTAGACTGCTTTTTGGAGTTTTCAAATTCGCGCGATTGAAACCGTGGTGTAACAACTACATAGTTATTAAATGAATACAATCCTACCTCTCCAAACTCGAAACCACAAAGAAACTTTCTTTATAATTTTATTCTATTATTTAATTTTATGGTGTTCAATAAAAAGTTATTCTATTTAAACTTTTTCTTTTGATATTACTAACACTACTCAATAAGATTTACTTTGAAATTGTATTTAACTTTACAGTTTACATACTATAAATACAACTGTATATAGTTATACTGTAAGGTGTCTTTGTACATAAAATACCTATATATACCTATATTGATATAGCTATTACAATATTTTTGTTCTTGAATGTTTTTTATTCATTTTGTATATTAAGCGATGCAGATTCCTCTACTTTACAATATCTCTTATAATTAATTAATAATAATAAAAAATTATTATGTTTAAACACTTAACGTTTTTGCTGTATAATAAACTACATCTTAATAAGAATTTATTCCAAATTGAATATCTCTAATTTAAACAATTTCGCTTACGCTTTAGCAAATCATTCAGTTACTCTTTTTTTGTATTATTATCTATAATACAAATTTAAAATACTTCCATGAATTCCCACAAATCTTTTGTTTACTAACTTCGTTTGCAAAACCAAGATTGATTTAGTTATACTTGATCAAAACAAAATTATAGATTGAATTAAAATATTCAAAAAAAGGAATGTGCAGTGTATGTGATAGTAAATATAATATAGAGTATGAAATGCTAACCCGAAGTGTGTCAGTGATATCTTTAGTGATGATCCTCCAGTGAGTAAAGCGAGCGGTGTCAAGAGTGGGCGATGGTACGGCCACCAGTGAGATGGCAGTTTTGGATACCATTCTTGTTGTGTTTTTTAAATCAAGGTAAGTTTTAATAAAAGGTAATATATCTATACTTCTATACTCATATTACAAAGAGAAAAGATTTGATTTTTTGCGCTTTTCTTTGTTGTTATGGATAGGTAAACTCAACAACTCTAAGCCGATTTTAATAAATTTTTTCACTTATAAATTGATCTACAGTGTTCCTGAGTGATATAGGGTATTTTTAATCCTGGAATTTCTAGGGGGACTCCGAAATTAACGCGAGTGAAACCTTGGGGGATCAACTAGTAAGACATATTGTAATAAATATATAGGTACCATCTACTTATAACAATACATCTGAGACGAGAATCGTATAGTACCTAATACCTTCCTTCAGTATGTCCCTTGCTTAACCTTACACCTTGTTTATTATTTCTTATCTATAAGTTGAATTCTACTTGACGGGGACAGTAGATAGGCATTTATTAGCACCAAAAGTTAAAAGAATCAATGGTATATAGAACCTTCTCAAGATTTATCAAACGAGCCTCAACTCGATAGGATTGTCGTTTTAACTGAGTTTCCATGGCCATCTTCCGGCTCCATCTTTAGATCAGTAGCTGTGTAAAATAATAACAACAAATAAACAGATATCGATGTTCATAATGCTCCGGTATCCATAAATCGGTTTAGCGATATAGTCGTAGACACAAAGCTATGTATAATAATAAAGATGGGTCACGATCTGTCAGCACAGTAGGTAATAATAAATAAGGAATAAGGGTATGCGGGGCGGCAGGGGACCAGGCTTTGTGATTGCCCCTAGCCACTAACCCGGGTCGAAATGTCATGTTTTTACTGATATTTCCATTACATATTCATTTTAAGAGCAACTCTTTTTTTAATTTTAGGCACCTATTGCCTTTATTTAGATTGCTAGAATGTTACCATGGCTGTGGTCGTACACGTACACACCATCTATATTTGATTTTTTTTTAATTAAACATGGAAAGAAATTTAAAATTTAAAATAGATAACAAAACGTTTAGTAGGTTTTTTTTAGTTTTGTAAAAGCATATAGTGTAATTAGGAGTTTTTACGCATATAAGTATGTATAATATATTCAATATCAAATACTTTGGATACATTTTATATCGTTATATGTGTTATCTGTGATACTGGTTTCATTCGAATACTCGATGGAGCAATTAAAAATATGAAATATGTGCAATGGTGAATAGGCAGATTTATTTCACATTACTATAATATTTAATCGCGGGTACTGGCTCCAAATATCTACAATGTGTTAATGAATTAACTGAAAACTAGAAAGTAGTTTGTTCAGAATCAACTTCCGAATGGATCGCATCTTGTTTTAATATAGGTTATTTTTTTTTTTCATTTTTACTAGCCCGTAGCAAAAGAATCGAATTGGTCTACGACACGTAAGCGCGGGCGTAGCGCTTGAAATATCGTAGATAGGTCATCTCCAAACTACTACTTTCAGACTATTAATTTTTTCGACATAATTTATATTTTAATCATATTATTGTTTATTTTTTTTTCAGATATACCCCATATATCAGGTTTTTGGTCAATTCACTAACACGTTGCATAAACAAACATTAAAATTTTACACCAGATTAGAGCAGTAAAGTCAATAATTAAATTAAATTATATATTTATTATTCAAATACTAAGTATAATTTGAACTTTATCGTCTTTAAGCATTTTTCTCTACTACTTCATACGACTCTCTCAATACTATAGCTAAAAGACAACAAAACACCTTATAAAAATGAATCCCTATTTGCCTCGGTCCTACAAATTGGTCCAGCAATTTGTGAATCTCCAAAACGGTTGAACCGATTTTGACGAGACTCTTTGACGAGAACTAGCTGATGTTATAAGGATTAAATTAGGCTACTTTGAAGATCCTGCGGGAATTCCGAAACTCACGCAGGTGAAACCGCGGGGCACAGCTATAGTCTTCAATATATAAAAAGTTGCAAGAAAAACATAACTGTAAAACTACTATACGGCTCTATAGTAAAATTACCTTTTTTTTGGATTGTGTGATTATTATTCATGCAAAGCAGCGATTATATACGTACGACTGATCTTATTCGAACCCTGAATTGTTTATTCTTTTCTAATTCGTCGTAACACGTTTGCATTTTGCGGTTGTATTGTAAACGAATTAAAAAAAATGCAAATTAAAAAAAAACCGTAATATTTCATTTGTTTCCAGTTACCATTTCGCATGTCACGATTACGAACATTACACACGCAGTCCTATTGTTCTTTATACTCGTGTGCTCACTGGACTAGAGAAGGCTACCTATTCGGGCTACGGGCGACGAGGCGGAAGGCAATTCTCGCTATCAAACAACACGGAGACAGTAGGCAGTAGCAAACAGTTATATACCCATTATAGAACATAAAAGATGTTGGGCGACTATTAGAAACAATTTATAGGATATAAACAATGTCATTTTTAGTATACTTATGAAAAACAATCATGACATGTATACAATATACATGTCATGATTGTTTTTCATACATTAGTATTTTAATATTATTATTATAAACTAGCTGTGCTCCGCAGTTTCGCCCGCGTGAGTTTCGGAATTCCCGCGGGAACTCCAAATTTATTTTATTCTTCTTCTCCTTACAATAACAAAAACAACAAAAAAGAATTAGCGAAATTAGTCCAGCCGTTCATGCGTGATGACGTGACTAAGGGAAATAGGGATTCATTTATTTATTTATTTAAAGAACTTTATTGCATATTTATGTACAAAATGCGGACTTAATGCCTAAGGCATTCTCTACCAGTCAACCTTTTGGCTAGGGGATAGTTTAGTGGCATGTTTTATATAAATAGATAATTATGTACAATATACATATAGGTAAATTATAAAACCGGAACCTATTTTGAAATCAGTTTAACAACTATGAATAGAAAACAACACAAAATTTCTTTTATAAATTACTTACCATAGGTAGGTAACTTTATCTGTATTTCTATATCTATATATAAAAAGGAACCCCTTTTTCCCTTGGTCATGGCATACGCACAACCGGCTGGACCAATTTCGCTAATAGGGATGTGAACAACTTTTGAAAATCAAAATTTTAATTAGTCCGTCTTTTAGAAAATTAAAAGTCATTAGACACGTATTTTTTATTTTTCAAATAAATGAAAATACAAGGAGATAAAGCGCATTAAAGTTTAGGGTGGGGGCTCGTGACGTCACTTTACCGCTACAAGCCGCCATACAAAGTGCACTAGTTAGTGACGTCACGCGAAATTTCAACTCAATGTATCGCTATTATTTTTTGATTACGTAAAAAAAGAAAAAATACGTGTCCAATATTTTTTATAAATCTACAAGATGGACAAAAAAAATTATTCAAATAGTCTATTCTTTTTTGTTGTCTTTGATGTTGTAAGAAGAAGTTTGTAGTTCCTGCGGGAATTCCGAATCTCACGCGGTCAAATCTCCGAAACTGTTGCACCGATTTTGACGGGACTTTCACTTCAGATTAGCTGATGTTATAAGAAGTCAATAAGTTTACATTACAGTTCCAAAATATTAATAATAATATTAATAAAGTACAATTATAATCAAATAGCTTTCAGGTCTGCTTCATGCTACATACAAAACAAACTTTACCTGTTTATTATAATATAGGATAAGCAGGCAAGTACACCGTAGCATGCTAAAAGCAAATAACTTTTCGTTAATATTAGGTAATAGATATTTAGTGGCGCTACCTATTTCTAGGTTATTTAACGGTGCTGAGAAAAATTTATGTAAGCAGGAAGAAAATACAAAATAAAAGTAATGAGACGTCTTATTATTACGGTAAGAAATGACATTTTATTTTAAATTTTACTATTGGGTAAGCAAAGAAAGTGCTTAATTTGGTGCATAATATTTTTTTTTTGTTTTCGCCTTCTTGTTATTCTATTTTAAGTGACTTTTTATGAAATATTACGCTTCAATAAAAATAATATAAACAGTATGCATCTGATTAAAAAAGAATTGCCTTATTTCAGTTTAAGTAAATATATTGTTATTAGAGAAAATTATGTAACATCATTCCAGTGTTTTGCCTAGAATACATGTAATACTTTTCGATAGTCTGACTGTAGTAACATACTAAGAATACTTAATACAATAATAAATAAATACTTAATAAATAAATAAATAAATAAAATACAAACTTTATTGAAATAAATAGGTAATATAGAAATGCTCTAATTTTATTGTTTAAAAAGTGATCTTCAACATTATTTTTAATGAATAAAATAAAAAATAAAATAAAATATCTTTATTTTCAGACGTATAAGTCCATATTGTGTTAGTAGGTACAATTTTTACTTATTATTAATGAGCTGTTACAAAGTTCTTAAGAAAATAAAATTTGTACATTGTCGACTTTTCCTTAGAGACGCAGCCAGCGTCGTACCTAATAAGAAAAAAAAAACTTATTTCTTGATGGGAAATAATTGCACATTTTCTTAAGCAGTGACGTTTTTCATGAAGCTTGTAGAAAAAGTTAATTGCTGCAGCCGGTACTTTCCATGCGGTTAAAACACTAAACTTTCCCTTTTTTGAGCGATATAGTTTTATGAAAATTTTCTTCTAATAACCTAAGTGTTAAGGTACAATTTTTAAATATTTGCGATACTTACTAGGAATCGTTGAACTTCATCATGACTAGTCCGCGGGCTGGTCGTGGAATTGGTACCAGAGGGGCTATTATGTAGGTACTTTTGTTTCTATCATTTTTCGGTTGCAATTAAAAATATGGCGGTTTTGCGATTACAATATGCTCGTTTTGACACCTACAATATCTAGTAATCAACCAAAATATACATATCTACTTCAAAATTGAAGCTGATAAAATTGACATGATTAATTGAACGAAAAATTGCAATTTTTTGATTGAAACTGAAATATGATTGCAACAAAAGTTACATAATTGCAATGCAGGTGTTCTTTTTCTTAGCCCTCGCTAGTTCACGTAACGCGAGGTTATCTTTCCCAATCATCCGACACAATTTACTAGTAACATATTATGTACATATTATATCTTAAGTAAGTCGCATTTCCCTCATGTCCTTTTGGACCCTCGTCATCCATGTGATTTGAAGACCTTGCCTTCTTGGTACCAGATCAATTGTTTTTATATTGAGTCTGGTCTATCTGTGTGAATAAAATATTTCCAAAGAGAATAAGACGTATAAAAAGAGGTAGGTATGTTTTAACAAGACGTATAAAAAGAGGTAGGTATGTTTCAATAAATAGATATCTTAGTAATAAGTCAGTTGTCTGATAACTCAAGGTACCTATATTATGAGCTTTTTATGTGACCAGGTCATATTATCCAAGCATTATTATCATCAACATAATCAGCCTTTTTAATGTCACTGCTGGGACAAATACCTTCCCTTCCGCTGAGGATGTCTGAGCGATGGTCCAGCACGTGAGCCCAGTAGCACTGGACTTAATGCCAGTGACTTTTAGTTTACTCCTTCTGTCTTCAAATACGTGTGTGTGTGTGTGTGTTTTTATGTCATAGGGGGCAAACGGGCCGGTGGTACACCTGATGAGTGATTACCGCTGCCCATGGACATCTGAAACATCATAGTGTGCAGGTGCTTTGCCGACCTGGAATGAGAATGGGAACTGACTTTCATGTGAGGCTGCCGGAACACACCGTTTGGTGCTCGGCGACAGATTTTCAATTTGAAGGTGGTAGCTTGCCAGCTGGGAGCTAGAAAGTGCCCTATCACTATTCACAAATTGTGTGTGTGATGTGTATTTCACCTTTAGGATTATAACCTACATAGTAACCGATTTGATACCAACATCAAAAAGATTAGCCGATAAGACGAGAATTTTATACCACATGGCTATTTGTATCGTTGAACTTGTTTCCTTCATTTATTTTATCGAACCGCCGCTGTTACATGAAAATGTATGTATTTATTGTTCTTAGAAGACCCTAATATAGTGATACGTCAACTGCAGTACTCTGGCAGAACGCGAGCCATTTCACTCGACCCCAATCGGAAGCGTACAAAATGTATTACACCGCCATTGATTTGTGAGTCAGGGTTGGCACGCGTTGGTGTAAAAATTTGAAAAGCCCAGCGAGCGACTTTAATATTTATGAGCATCGATCGCAGGCCGCTGCGCGATCACTCACCGACAGCCATTCGGAAAGCAATTTTCATTATTGGACCGAAATAATACACTCATACGTGTTTCAAAGCCCTATAATCTCCGATCGTATCTGTCGATCGTGTTGACGCGTATTCATACACACATCTATGATACACGAAGCACGAAAATGATTTGTGTGGAATAAAAATCTAGGTTAAATATATCATCTATAGCAAACACTATCTATGCTTTTTATTTTGAATTCTAAAATAAAATATGACAACCCTTAGAATTTGTATAAACTGGGGCACATATCGAGCTCTACAAGTGTGCAGGCAGCCGTAATGAAAGAGAGCTTTGCAAGATTCATGTTGTTAGGCTAGGATCTTTTAATTAAGGTTTAAGATATCTCTCTATTAGTAGTTATTAGGTAAGTAGATGCATTTCAAGTAAAATAATAATAGGGATGTGGACTACTTTTGAAAATCAAAATTCTAATTAGTCCGTCAGTTAGAAAATAAAAAAACAATAGACACGTATTTTTTGCTTTTTTAAATATATTAAAATATACAGAGATAAAGCGCATTAAAGTTTAGGGTGAGGGGCTCGTGACGTCACTAACCGCTAAAACCGCCATACAAACTGTCAGAATAGTGACGTCACGCGAAATTTCAACTCAATATATCGCCGTTATTTTTTGATTACGTAAAAAAAGAAAAAATACGTGTCCAATATTTTTTAATAATCTACAAGACGGACTAAAAAATAAAAATTAGTCCACATGCCCATTAGAAAAGATTACATCTTTATTTTAAAAACATAAACTTCACTAAGTATTTGTTTTATGTAGAGACATATACGAGTAACTAATTTTAGTTTCTTAAAGTAAACTAGCTGTCCACCGCGGTTTAATTCCAGGATAAACTGTAGATATAAAACTTTCTAATGAATTACTCTATCTATATTGGTGAAAACTGAATGAAAATCCGTTCAGTAGTTTTTGAGATTATCGCGAACAGACAGCGGGAGCAACTTCATTATATACTATGTAAAGATGAGGTCTTTTAACATTGTAAGAAGTTAAAAAAAAAAAACAATTTCTGCGAACAGATATTAAAGTTGATATTATCATAATATCTACATCTGATTTGAGACAAAAACACAGTAATAAAATGAAATTCAATGGAAATAATATTCAACGAAAGTATTATTGGACAGATAAATTACAATACTAAATATTAATCAGATTCGCAGAAGAACCACTCATTCATAAAGAATATGATAATACTTACAGCTATAATTTGGAAGAATATTTACTATATCAAGTATATATTCATCAGATAAATCTTCACGCAACTCTCGAGCAGCGTTCTTAGAATTCATGGGAGTTGAGTTCAAATAAGTTATTAGGTACAAGTGGTCCCAGTCTATCCTATCTTCAGGTGATAAATTTCGGTAAATGGGACTGAAGATTTTGATAATGTTAACACTGTGTCAAACTTTTCGTTTGCAAATATTCAATTTACACTACTATTATAAAGATAAAAATAGGTTGTTGATTGTAAGGAAACTGTCGTTCTAAGTTCTCTGGAACTACTGTACTGATTTTCAAATTTCTGTCACTATTACGAAGTTAGGTGACCCATTTTAATCGCGATACAAAGAGTTGCTAAAAAAATTTAATAATAACTAGTTGGTATGACTAACAGTTACCGGTGCACTGAAAGCCGACTATTCTCAAGAAATACTAGCCATATTATGAAGCTGAAAATTGGCAGGCAGGTAATTTATGAAAACTAAACGTCAGTCAAGAAATATTTTTATCCCACAGTTCTCGAAAGTCACACGAATCAAACCGCGGGGAACAGCTATAGTATTCAAATACGATAGAAACTCTATAACTAAACGGCCAAGCCACATATTTTGACTAAGGTATAGAGTTAGAAGCCTGGCTCTATATGAGCTCTGATAATTTTTTGATAGTGCAAGCCCATAATATGGCCTCATCTTGGCAACATTTTACATTTTTACTGTTCCCGATGGATAGAAAATTGATTTACAAAATCTTCATTAACGTGAATGAAGTCACGGTCAAAAGCTAATTATTAAAAAATACATTTATAGCCAGCGATATTGTTTGCTGTATATTTGTCTGTAGTTTACTCTGTTGTAATATAATTTACACTCTTCAGTCCGGACCGTTCCAGACTCTTCCTTCCGGAAGAGTTCACTCATTGTCTGGTGACAGCGTGCGTGGGTACCGGATGTTCACACCGCGGATCGCAGAACACGAAACACACGTACATCTGTCTCATAAATATATATTAATATCTGCTATTCTCACGTGAGCAGAAAATGTAGGCAGGTACGGGGATTATTCATGTCCATGGCGGGATGGCGGGATTCAGAAACTTCTGTCATACATATCATATGCCTCCTTTTCGTATTCGCGAATAGAAGTATCTTCTTAACAACTGAACTTTGCTGTATGGAATCCCAATTCGATAACATTCGACAACAGCGTGTGATCTTATATAGATAAGAAGTTTCTCGCAAATACTCGTACTTTCTTTGAATTTTTGTTTTCTTATAATCTTTAACTGCGATGCAATTATTTTTAGGAACTAAGTTATGTAGGTACTTCTAAATCTTCTAAAATTTATTATTACAGAGCTGTGATCCGCGGTTTCACCCACGGTAATTTCGAAGTTCCCACGGGAATCCCGGGATAAAAAGTACGCTTTGTCCTTCTCTGCACCCTAGACAACGTGCATGCGAAATTTCATGATGATCGATTCAGCCGTTACGGCGTGAAAACGTAACAGACAGACAGACGGACATACAGATACATGGCAGATTAACAGAGTCACTTTCACATTTATAATAATTATTAGCATGGATTTTAATCAGTTCTATTATTAAGGAACTTTAATTACTTATCCTACTAATATTATAAACGCGAAAGTTTGTAAGTATGTATGGATGGATGTATGGAAGTTTGTTACTCTTTTACGCAAAAACTACTGAATGGATTTAAATGAAACTTTACAATAATATAGCTTATACATCAGATTAACACATAGGGTACTTTTTATCCCGGAATTCTCGCGGGAGTTCTGAAATTAACGCGGGTGAAACTGCGGGGCACAACTAGTATTAAATTAAAAAAAAAACTATAAAGGCAACCACATCAATTTTAGATTATAGACTGTTAATATCTAATTTTATGTTTTTCCTGCCAGTTATTTGAATAATTACATACCTACGTATATTAACAGAATGTGCTAACCCTTCATCATCATTTATCATCCCTTTGCCCTTCCGTTGTGATAACTTAAAACAACACCTCCAAAATATATGAATCTGTAGGTACATATTATGTGTAATCTATATCTATACTTAAGTAATATATTGTTTAAGAATAAAACTGTTGTAGGTATGTGAGTATGTTTAAATGTTCATCAGAAACTGCTTAACAAATCGAAATTAAAATTAACATGATGAAAAGGGTGAAACCCTAGCGGGAAAAGCTACTGTTAAATGTGAAATATTCTTTGAATTACTGTAAATACTTTTTTTTAATAATATGACAATGAAATCATTTTTAATATTTAACATAAAATGTTCTACAAAAAAACGTAATTATCAGGAACCTAAATAAGTTGGGGTAAATGAATAAGGTGGGGTAATATTGGCTGTACTATTTTATTTTTATAGTAAAATCAAATCGTGAAAATGTGAATCTTGAAAACAGGGGGTGGCGTTTAGGTATGTCTTTGGTCACATCAATCCCTTTGAAACCTTGTTTTATTGAATCTGCACGAAACTTTCACCAAACAATGCCCGGCATGTTTTTGTACCATAATTTTTTATTAAATAATTTATATTTAATATTTGTGGAATTTAAAAAAATGTTTCAACCAAAAATGTTTTAATGCACAGAAAATATGCTCATTTCGCCTAGATACAAGGTGTAATGTTAAATGACGGACATATTGAAGGATGGTATCGGTGAAAACGGGATCGAAGTAGAGAATAAACCAGGACTATATCGTAGAATATTAATGTTAGGTAAATACGTGGTAATGTTGAAATAAGGAAAATAAAAAAATAGTAGGGGAAGGTGGGGGGACACCGGATAATTAAGATAAAGACACAATAAATAAGTCACTATATTATTTATTGAGATAATCAACATGTTTAAATATACCTTTGGTACAATTTTGGTATAAAAATATTTGTGATCACTCAGTCCTAATAACTATAAACTAGAACAATTTTAATCAAAAATTATAAATCCGAATTCACTCCATACCTATGGGTCAAACCGGATAAGCCTTTTATACTACTTGACTGTACTTTTCACCACAAACCAAACATTCCGAATCCCCTTGATTGTTTTCTTTAGTAATTTTTTGCCCATTACAATTTATTTTAGAAACTGATGGTCTATGTCACTGTAAAAGCATGTCTGACTCGGACCATTGCAGCCTATTTGACTTTCTCGTATAATATGTCTTGACATCTTGACGCTCGTATTCTGTAAAAAGTAAAAATAAAAATAGTTATTAAAAATAAAATAAAACAAACGCCCACAATACATACATATAAACCGATCGGGGTGGAACTGGATAGCCGATATCACCCCGTCCGCTTGTACCCCACAGGTATCATGATTGAAATTGTCGTTACTAACAGGATATGTTTACATGCATAAAATCTTAAAAAAATACAACTGTGTGTGATAATACTCAAATAAACTGAATTATGACACTTAAGAAAATTCAAATTATTAGATAATTTATCTTTGTTTTAAATTTTCGTCTATAGACTGACGTACTGAGATGTTACCGTCACCGCCATTTGCACCCAAATTAAGAAAGCGTTCACATGTATTTCTACACTAGTTAGAACAAAACAGTTATGCGTGGAAGAATAAAATAGCACCTATCTGTTTTTTCCCCTATCCGGTTTCCCCCCACCTTCCCCTACTTATACATTTCTGGTCTCAAATATCTTAAAATACATAAAGTGCGAATTTTTTTCTTAACTATCCCGTAAAATATAATAATTTATCAATGAACATTGAGCGTGCTAGAAACAAACGCCCTGGAGGATCGTACCTAAGGGCGATTTAACGCCCCTTTTCTTTCACGGCGACAAATCCCGTATCAGCCACTAATAAGTCCCGTATCAGTTCTCAACCATAATGGCAACCCTACATAGGGGTTCAATTGAATAGTATGCAAGTTCCTATCACCCTGCGCCCGCTTGACCCCTTCCAAGAAACACTAGGTGCTAAGTCCTATTTATAATTCAGTTCAAAATTCAAATACATATTTCATCACAAAACAACAGCTAGAGAGGGCACAGCGAGTGGTTATAAAAGTAATTGGCAAGAAACACTTCTGATATCCTACAGAAAGTCTGTACAAGGTCCTCACAATCCGACAGTTGTTTATTTTGCATGCTATATTACTAACCCATGATACACTTGCATTTGACCCATTGCTCTTGTCTTCGACTCGTAGAAAGGGCATTGTATGTGAAGGAGTTGCACATATAGAACTACTTTTGCGGCCCGCCAGTGCTATGTCTTAGGCCCAAGATTATACAACAAAGCGAGTCAATACATAAATTTGTACCCAAAGAACAGACGCTGGTCTAGTAGGACGGGGGCGTGTGGACCGCAACACACTGATAGCGTGTAGTTTGGTATTATACTACTTTAAAATGCATTTTCTTTCATTAGTATGAATGTTAAATTTTGAATTTTTTACTTAATAATGTAGTAAGTTAAGGCTCTGGTGACCTATAACAGGGTTTCTCTACGAACCTAGTTTAGGCACCAGACTCACAATTAAGATTATATCATTGGTAGTTTTAACCCTCACTATATACTTATTTCTGTTTTTGTTGCAATAAATTATTATTATTATCATCAGGAAGCGGCCAAGTGACGGACTTGGACGTGCGGCTGACCGCCCCGAGCTGGGTGGCTCGCGGGGGCTCCGCTACTCTCCGCTGCATACACCAAGTGCCGCCACAGCTGCTGTACAAAGTGGAGTTCCTGAGGTCCGACGCCAAACTGCTCCAATATGTGAGAGAGAGAGTGCCTCCGTTTACCAACTACACCTTCCCCGGAGGGAGACTTAACGTAAGTTTTGAAATAAAGTACTTAACTGGCAATGGATCATATTAATAAAAAATAATGCAAAAAACTTTCACTTTTATTTATTTTATTTCACATTTTATAATTGCTAAACGCATTTGGAAGGAAGCTTTAATTACATTTATCAAATAACTAGCTGTCCCCCGCGGTTTCACCCGCGGTAATTTCGGAGTTGCCGGGGGAATACCAGGGTAAAATATGGATATAAACCTTTCTCATGAATCACTCTACCCATCTATTTATTGGTCCGCATGAAAATCCGTTGCGTTATGTTTTAAACATCTAAGCATACATAGGGACAGACAGACAGCGGGACGTGACTTTGTTTTGTACTATGTAGTGAATAATATTAAGATTACTATCGTCATGACTAATGTTGCAGTTCAAAAAACGACACTCAGCCAACGTGTTTACCATTTAGAAAATCGAACGACAGTAAAGTGAAATTAAGTTACTCTAGAAACGACTATCGTTGTTAGTAAGCGGTAAATGAGTAGGTACAGATTATAATAAAAATGTTTCCTCGCAACAGGACTTTAAATTGCATTTTTAAGTAAATAAGGGTGACCTTTTAACACGCGCAAATTGAGAAGCAGGGAGATTACCGGACTTCTTTTCAAAGTATTTAACAATATTATGTTGATTTTGTCACCGTTGCCAGTTACCTCTTACCGTTTCGCAAAGTAATCAGAAAAAAAAACTGAGTTAGATTATTTTTAAAACGTTTTTTATTGCTTCTTCCAATTCTTGATATGGTTTTTTATAAATTTATGTCTAGTTGTAGTTCTAAATTTTATTTCTTAGTATTTTATCGTGCTCTTTGGGAATATTTTAAATAAGCACGTAAAATTAAATTAAATAATATTTTATCTACATCAGTAGCTACTTATACCTACCTACCTAGTATCTACTATTATTTTTTAAATCAGACCTTATGAGACGTGTCATCGAGAATCAGGAAGTACCTATTAAAAAAAAAGAGGGGTTGGACCATCCTCCATGGGTTGAACAGAGCTTCGCGCGTAGAACCGAGAAGAGCGTACGTTCTCGCTACCGCATCTACCGACCAGTCGCCATATTGTGTACTAACTACTTAAACTGTTCTTTCAGCTTGTTTTAGCTTAGTGAGAAAATCCGCTTTATCACGTTGCCTTTTAGTTTCAACATATTGACATTATTATTACACTTTCGCGCAATAACTAAGCCACTATTAAATGAAGTGAAGCTAAGAAGATAAAATTAAATTAATGGGCAAGTTTTAAAAACTTCGCAGTCACGGCCTCAATATCACACAAGTCAAGAAGGCTTTTTCAAGAAGGCTCTGTTGGATAAGTTAATCATGAACTTCTTTTATGTTTTTATGACAACGATTATAATATTATTATTTAATATTATTATTATTCGTAGGTTGCACACCCCATCTTCTTTATCTCTCTGTCTACCCAATGGTTAACTGGAAGAGAACGCCACAAGGTACTAAGTTCGCCATTTGTACGTACTGTGCAACAAAGAATAAATAAATAAATGAATTTATTTATTATTTTCAATTTCCGAACTCTGCCTCTAGATATAAACTTCTTAGAATGCACACGCAATTTCTAACCTAGTAAACGACACATTATTTTTAAAGTTGTAATCTAAACAAAGTTCCCTTTGAACTTCAGTTTTCCAACAATTTGCTCGTATTGTACGGTTGATTATTATAAATTGCTTTAGAAGTTTGCAAGTTATACCGTACATTATGTAGTAATAAATAATCTATGTTGTCGGTGTTTTGGTTTTAACCTAGATTTCTGAAACAACGTTCGCAACTTAACTGCACAGTTGGCTCGAGGTAGCCTTTGCTATTTTGATGTGGAATTCCTTACTGAACAATTAATTTTGAATTGCTGGAAATGTGTTTAACCGACATTTTACAGTAATTCAGCTTCTATAAAAATTCCTCTGTTTACATTTTCAGTAATGTGTAGGTATATTTATTTATTGCAACACGTAAATACTCGACAAGTAATTAGAATACTGATGTTCAGAAGTGATTTTTGATGTTAGAATGATGATGATGTTAGAATCAGTCATTAACTATGCCGTTATTTGAACCTAATTTAATTTCATCGAGTTTCTCATTGCAATCAAAATATTAACTAATGTTATCAAAAAATAACCTAGGTACACTATTTAGGTACAATAAGTTGTCCTACTCGTTATTTCATATATCGCACGTTCATTCGAAGTAGGTATCCGCGAAATTCCGTTATAAAAAATACTCTATGTACTTTTCTACTCTACCTTTGACAATGAAAAATCTTTACTAATATTATAAATGCGAAAGTTTGTATGTATGGATGGATGTTAATCACTCTTTCACGCAAAAACTACTGAGTGGATTTAACTCTATAATAATATAGCTTATACATCAGATTAACACATAGGGTACTTTTTATCCCGGAATTCCCGCGGGAACTCTGAAATTAACGCGGGTGAAACCGCGGGGCATAACTAGTTTCATAATAATTGGTTGAACGAATAAACAAATTCATGGCTGTTCCCTGTGATTTCACCCGTGTTAATTTCCAAGTTTCCGAGGGAATTCCGGGATAAAAAGTACCCTATGTCCTTCTCTGTACCCCTGACAACGTGTATGCAAAATTTTATGATGATTGGTTGAGCCGTTAAGGCGTGAAAGCGTAACAGACAGACAGACAGAGTTACTTTCGCATTTATAATATTAGTAGGGATAGTATGGATTTTGTTTATAGGTACGTGTGTAATGTACTAATGTACTAAATATAAAAACTTTAAAACTAAACTTAAATCATCAAGATATTCAAAGTAATAAGTATAAGACTGACAACTTGAAAAGCAATTAACTACCTATTGAATTAGATTTTGACGAGTATTCCTATGAAGTTCGTAAGTAGGTAATTTGCGATCTTTGATGTTAGAGTGTCTACTTTATTTTTTTAATTGTATTAATGTATAAACAGATAAAATTACTATAATTAAAATGTAACTGATTTACACCAAATATAAATTTGTACAACGGAGTAAAATGCCAAAAATAGATGCTAGGAAACTAAGACAATTGAATAATTAAGTTGAACTTGATATAGGTGTAGATATAATTTACATTACAAATTATTTGACCGGTTTATATTTCTTTTAACATATTTGAACATATTTAAAGAAAAATGGAAACTGTAACATGTTGACTATATTATTGAATAATTGCCGATGAAATCAGAAAAAAGAAAAATTATAAGTATCTAGGTCAATCGGCAGGCGTACATATCTTTTATTTAAAAAGTTTCCTACAGTTTCAAAACGTAAAACTTTACTTTTTCTGATATAAAAGTAGGTACACTATATGCTACTCCAGGACTTACTAAAATGGATTTAGTAATAAATGTACACACACACACAATTATCTACTTATGCATTTGTATGTATTTCTAAAATTAATTAAGGTTTTTATTTTTTTCAAATTTTGAAATCATCAGTTTGATCTGACACAAGTATTTTTACACATTTGTGCACAATTCATTACTAAAATATAAAGGATCTTGGATGTCTTTGATCCTGTCTGCTAATTAGTCCAATGAGTGAATCTGTTACCTCCGAGTTTCGAGTTACTGGACAAGTCAAGCGAGTAGCGACGAAGAGTCAAGTTCCAAGTGATTTTTAGTTAATCTAGTGACTTCACTGACACTTGCTTTGATTCCTCACTTTATTTAATTGTTATTGCTATTTTTAATTTACGGTTATATTCCTGTGCAGTTACCTAAATTAATTTAATTTCAAAACTCCAAATCTTGTTAGATACGGACTTATTATCTTGATAAAGGTAGGCATTTTTCCTACATCGTCTTATTTTTTATCCACTTTTTTTTATATGGTACCTAATAAAATGGGACCATAAAATTAAAAATTATTAAATTCAATATTATTAAATTTAAGCTTTGATTTTAAAATGAAAACACACGATTTGACTAGTGTCCCTACTGCTAAGAATACCTTATGAACGGAAGCTATTTAAAACTCTTTGCACCTCTACTTTACTATCAACGTTGTAAATTAATGCAGCGCCATTAGGTATATTGCAATATATTAATGTCTGACCTCGGCTTCTCACATGCAACAGGCTGGACGTCGTGTTAAATGGCATTCATGTCCGCAGATGTCCCTCGTGACGGAGAACTCTATAACCATAGACTACATGGACCCGACCGCCTCTGGACTCTACTGGTGCGAGGTTTCCCTAGAGACGCCGATATTCACAGCAGCGTCGCCGCCCCGACAACTTACAGTAGTATGTAAGTGGAATATACGTATGATTAGTTTTTAATAAAAACTAGCTAATCCCCGCGGTTTCACCCGCGGTAATTTCGGAGTTCCCGCGGGAATTTCGGGATAAAAAGTACTCTAGATGTCCTTCTCTTTACCTCTGATAACGTGCATCGGTCAAGCATCATCAAGTATTTTTTATATAATATTATGTATTATACTACTAGTTGTTCCTCGCGATCTAGGTAATTTGGGAGTTTGCGAGAATCCGTTAAATCCTATCTTAGCTGATTTTTAATCTCCATAAACTATCTACCTGCCAAATCTTGGTTTCATAGGTCACGTAGTTTTTGAGATTTTATTTAGTCAGTTATTTTTATATATAAAGAAGAATGGTATTATACGAGATGATACTATGGTATTATACAATATTAACACGTGACGGTTTTCTATGCTGCTGATATCAGGAAAAACTATGACAATTAAATCATACTTATTGTTTAAAAAAAATGAAGCACAAAGTTTTACCATAGTTTTAGGTATACTTACTAAGACAAATGAAAAGTAGTATCACCGATTTTCTTTGTAAAAAATAAACAATACAGTAACAATGTTATGCTTCAACGTCTCGTTTAATTAATAGGAAATGCAATAATGACTCGGATGAATCTGCTTGGAAAAATAAAGAGTACGCTGAGCGCTTTGAATATCAATGGGAAACTCCGTCTTGCAAACAGAGCAAAACGAGCGTAGGGACGTAGATACCTGAACATATTTTATATAAAACAAATTAAAACTCGAATGAATTTATCAGTTTATCATATTGTCTTTCTTATTTTTTTTTATCTTCTGGGAAAAAATGTATTTTCTTTCTTTCGCTGTAATCATGAAGTTATCTAGGTACCTACATATATATCTCAATATTAACGTGAGATTTAATCGCATTATCAAAATGGGTGATAATTATCAGAAAAATTGGACAAATAAGTGGAATTCGTCTGCAGTAAATCTAATAGTAAGTAAATTTTAATCTTTTTTTGGGCAAAACTACACAACTAGGGGGAGCTAAGTAGTATATAGAGAGAAGGAAAGTATAGTTCTATTTGAATAGTTGCTATTTTGAAATTCTCTCACTTCCTGTAACTATAATAACAGAAGTGTTTGCTACATATGGGTTATTAAAGTATATAAGTCATGTTTGATTTTACCAAATTGTCAAAAAATTACAATCCAGGCAGAAATCGATGTCTTCTGTAGGTACGCGCAGCTTAGGTATCACGGGAATATACTGGACAGGAACGGACGTAGGCCTTCTCTTGCTGCAGCAGAGGTTACAGCGTCGAGGCAGAGCCTCCTGCAGTGGGCAATTCCACGCTGTCCACCAATATGGACAGGAACTGGGGGGTGGTCTATAGACCGCGTGGATCGTCGGAGCGGAGCCGACGCCTAGGCTCCGTCAACCAAGCTAGATGGGCTGCGTTGGCTCGTCGTCGCGAGCGATGAGCTCGCGCAGGTATCGCTTTGAGATATAGGGTATCGGGTGGAGGGGACTAGACCACGGATGTACTGGATATAATTTAATGAAAAACTCGACTTGCAGCTTAGTTCCCTGTAGGGCAATGTTGGGGATAAGACTAGGTGAACAGACCTCAACCAAAGTGGACGAACAATCGATGAAGATCATAAGAGCTAGACTAGATATAGCTCAGGACCGTTCATGGTGGGGTGATTCCACACATGATAGAAAAACAAACAATAGGTACCTAGTACATGGTCTGAATTTAAAATAAGAATGCCAAAATGGAATAAAAAAATACGGTAATTAAATAAAAACGGACCTAATAAAAAATTTGGCAGGATATAATATGGGGGGAATGCCGCCACCTTGCTGCAACCCTTGCCCAGCAATGAACAGTGATGTTCATCTGTCGACTGATAAATGATGATGATGAAGTTTTGCAGACCAGCTGAGTAGGTCATAATAAGTCTAACTCCTTGTTTGTATGTCTTTCCCTGGCTAGACTCGCAGAAGCATCCTCCGATCATTACCTTCGCCAACCCTAACGTGGTGGTGGGCGGCGTTCTCAAAGCAAACTGCACCAGCGCTCCTGCCGCGCCCGCCCCGAAGCTCACCTGGTACATTGACAATGAAAAAGCAAGTATATTACGTTATTTTTAGATTTTCACGAAAATTTAATCCATATAATTATAAATTTGTTGTTGGGTTGTTTGAATTTTAACGAAAAAAAGTCACCTTCTAACGTGAGCATGATAATGTAAACATGGCTGATTTGTAATAAATCTCGCGATATTATGAACTTGATAACAATTATGTATTGCACGGATCATTAATTATGTTACAATTTAACGCAATATTCTTCAATACATACCTAGTTTGTATTTTTTTGCAAACACTCAATGTCGAATCAAATTGTGAAAACGCAAATCTGAGTAATTTACCATAGGAGCTACATAATATATAAAACCATTTCAATAGTTATATACAACGTGTTAATGAATTAACTGAAAACTAGAAAGTAGTTTGCTCAGAATCAATTAGCGAATCGATCGCACTATGTTTTAATATAGGTTATATTTTTTCATTTTTACTAGCCCATGTCTAAATTATTTATAATACAATATTTGGCGCGTACGCCGCCCGCAGCAAAAAAATTCGTACCGGTAGGCGCGGGCGTAGCGCTTGGAATTTCGTAGCTAGGTCACCTCCAAACTAATGTTGAATAACTTTTAAAGTACAAATATTTTCGACATAAAATTTATTTTAATCATATTATTGTTTATTTTTTTAATGGGGTGTATCAGGTTTTCAGTTGATTCATTAACACGTTGTATAGTATAGGTGTTTTTTAAATGTCAATTGGATAAATGTTTGATTGAAAGTTTTCAGTTCTGGTTCATGTACATAATTATTATATTATTAACATAAGTATCATAGTAAGGTACATAATATAACATTTCATGCTAAATCTATTAAAGCACTACCAAGCACACTTTCTGAACATCGTCAATGTTGACTGGTAGAAAATACCGCTATGGCATTAAGTCCGTCTTTTACATAATGTTGTGCAGTAAGCTTAAATAAATAGATAAATAAATACGTACTCGACATCAAAGATCACACGGAGCTTCGTGCGATGTGCCCAGGGCCCTTATTCACAATGACCAACAACATTCCTTGCCCATAACGCGCGTCCCAAAAACGCATTTCCAAACGTTCTAGATGCTAAAATATTAAAAACTAGTTGTGCCCCGCAGTTACACCCGCGTGAAAGCTTTTTATACAAACACTTTTTTCGACATTCGATTTCAATGAAACAAAGCCTATATGTATGTATAGCTCCAAGCTAAGCTTAATCTACTTGTGAAAACCGCATGACAATCCGTTCAGTAGATTCAGAGATTATCGCGAACAGACAGACGGACAGAAAAAATTTTTAAAAACCCTTTTTTTGTGGTTGGTTACTCTTCGTTTATCGTCCCCTGTCAATTTTTGTTAAAAATATTCAATGTACAGAATCGCAGATTCTATTCTTTTATTATGGTATAGATTTTTATTCTATATGCCATAAGAAACGTTGTAAATGTATTTTTTTGGAGTAAAACTTCTTTGATTACGAGGGAAAGACAGTTCTTACGGCCTCTTATCTTGCCGCGGCGTGTTATGGTCGTAGTGAATAAGGGCCCAGATAATAATAATTATAGATTCCCTGTAAACAGGTGACCGAGGAGTCCGTGAAGTATTTCGCTTACCGCGTGTCGAGTATGACGCGCACCAAGGGCGGCGGCGGGTACCGACACAGGAAACACCAGCACCGGTACATCGCGCCCGAGCTGAACTACACCGCCCGGTACTGGGCGCTCGTGAGCGAGACCACCACACCGCCGCCCGCCAACAACAGCAAATACAGCAAGTGCACGCTGAGCGAACAGACCGACCAGGTTAACAAGGTGGGTTCACATAATTTTTATAATTGATTAGCTGTCCCGCGCGGCTTCACTCGCGATATTTTCGAAGTACCCGCGGAATTTTTTCATACAAACTTTGCAACCCCTTTTTATCCCCTTAAGAATTGAATTTTCAAAAATCCTTACTTATCGGATGCCTACGTCATACAAAGAACACACTCTCCAAGTGTCAGGTCGCTACGATCAGCGGTTTGGGCTGTGCGTTGATCCATCAGTCATTCAGGACAAAGCATTTTATATGTATAGATTGGAAAATGTTCTGCTTCGGGAAGTTAGCAGTTAGTTTGTCATTAAGTATTCTTTAGTGGCCACTGGCCGTTGAAGGTTTAAAACGCCGGAACTATTTTTAATTGGTACGAGTAGTGTCAGAAACTGTACACACAGCTGCATGCGAATAGAACTCTCATTTGATTTTGATCTGTTTGAAAATGATCTGCTAAATTCACGCACAAGAGTTTAAGCTGATAATTATGTTTTGTTTTAACTAGGTTAGTTTTGATTGGTTTTGGTAACTAGGGTCTGGTGACAGAGTCAGGAGGCGGATAGTTATAGCTCCTTCATGACTAATGAACAAAAACCGTGTTTTTTGTTTTTTTAAACTACGAAACTAGTATTTTTTTTAAGTCCTTTACTTTTACCCATTGTAAAATATAAAATATCTTGTACAATATATAATAATATACCTAAATATAAACAGGCTCGTGAGAAGCCTCGCGTGCCAGCCGCGACCCCCATATCGCTGTGGGTGTCGGTCGCCGAGCTGCGTGCGCCTGCGCACGGCAAGCTGCAACTCACTTGCACCGCCACCATACCCGGCGAGGTCTCCCCAGGGGAGCGATACGCTGATATGAAGAAGCAAACTGTCACTGGTAAATAAGTTTCTTTATTCTTAGTAGATTTTTCACTTTTGCAAAAAAAAAAACGGATAAACCGAAATTAAAATTAAATTTTAAATTTCGCATTTGGTCTTCACCAAATTAATGTTGGCTTAAAAAAAATTTAAATCATAATAATATTATGAAAAAACAGCTCTGTGACAAACTTATCTTTTATATGACGACCCGATGAGTAGGTCACCATGCCTGCCTGCTAATCAAGAGGTTCCGGGTTCGATTCCCGGTGAGGGTGCACTTTGTGTGATGAACACAGGGTTCTACTTTCCAGTCTGGGTGTGTTTATATATCTAGAATATAATATATATGTAATTCTATGTAGTATATGCCACGTTTGCTTGGATTCCGACACAAGCTAATACTAGTTTACAGTGGGATCAAGTAGGTAGATCTGTGTGTTGTGAAGTGGATTATTATTATTATTATATATATTTAGGAATTTGTTATTATCTACGCGGCAGTGTGTCCTGAAGCCAAGTTGATACGTTATACCTACAGTTAATAGATTTTTCAGCAACAAAACCATTTGGAAATTTTAAAAGTCAGCAGAATTTTTAAGTAAAGACGCTTTCACTTGTTTATTCGTTTCTTACTCAAGGAACATGCCAAGCCAGCGCAAAATGTAATCAGTTAATTGCAAACGCTTTGTTCAACAGTTGCCGTGAACGAGCTCAGCTTAAAAAGGCCACATTCCGAGACGAGCCAGGCTAATGGCACGTCGACTAAACTGCAATATTGTCGTTCACTTTGGCTCATAAGCTATGGACTTTTGTTATACGAAATATCCGCAAAATTACACTGATTTATCTCTGGGACTCTTTCTTGCAATAAGGGAGAACGTAGATTTTATCCGATCTTCAATTGATATTTTCTCACGTCACAGCTGCTTTTTATATCTATATACTAGCTGTGCCCCGTGGTTTCAACCGAGTGAGTTTCAGAATTCCCGCAGGAACTCCAAAATAAAATTTTGTCCTTAAAAAAAATTCTGGGTCTACCTTATCACCTAGGGGTATAAAAATTAGCGTATATTCTCAGACCAATTATACACAGACAATTTCTTAAAAATCGGTCTAGGCGTTTCGTACGAGTTCGATAACAAACACTGACTCGATATTTTTATGTAGTATATCATATACCATATACATAGGTATTATAGAAAATTTAAGTTTCTGTTTTTAATGTCAAAGTAACAGCTTTATACTAAATACATGTGGAAGTATATATGGCATGGTACTTATAACAAAATAGGACTAATAATGTTTTCTGTCTATATTTGTCTATATGTTTGTTCCGGTTAATCTTCAAAATAATTGGACCGATTTTGGCGGAACTTTCACTGGCAGATAGCCGATGTTAAAAGGAGCTAAGCTACTTTCATCAGAGTTCCTGCGAGAATTCTGAAACATTGTTTTAAATTTTCGATCAAAATTTTGGTGTTCGCGAGAAATTCAGTAGATATATGTTATTAAAACGACAAACAGACGTAACGTGAGAAAATACAAATTTCAATTCTTATAGAACCAAAACCATGAAGATTCCCCTGATTAATTACTTATGGCACTTCTTTAATGACTATGACATGACTTATGACTTAACCCTGACTTGACACCAAGTTGAATTAGTTAGTAGCATAGTAATTCTGGAATATGTCAAATTTTAAGCTTATTATACCGATGTCAATTTGAATTTCGAGCATTTTGTCGTCTCACTATCAAGGTAAAGGGTTGTCCTGTTTATTTACAAACAAAAAATATACCAAATTTATCTGATTGTTATGTATCTATTTTATTAACATTAAAAAAGCCACTGCTAAAATTAAAAAAAAAATCATAATATTGTATTTATACTTAGTTAAGTTTACTGTGTTCATAATTTAATGTTATAGAGTAGGTGTAAATTTAATAAAGTTACTAGATAAAGGTGTTAACATAAAATCAAAACTTTTACATAACTTTCGAAAAGAAATATGTAACATCTGATTTATTTTGCTGAGCTTTTTATAATCAAGTCAATTAATAATATCTACTGATATTATTTTCAGTACCTATCTTATTCTAATTCCTACAGGGTTCTTAACTTTCAATAACTACCTACTAAATTATTTTAAAATTTTTTACTACTATTGTGTAAAAGAATATGTAGTGTTCACGCACACTACAGAGATACCTCGATAGGTATCGGTTTATCGCTGACTCACTACTACCCCCAGATCCGCCAGCGCACGTCCGCCTCGCTCCGTGCCCAACAAGAGACTGTCCGTGTCGGTCGGTTGATGTTGACGATCCTTATATACCCACACGACATTTCTTTATACCCTCTCTCGGATACCTACATGAGACAATGTATTGTGTCCACTTAATAGTTACAAACACTACAGAATATATAATATTTTTTTTTACCTCGATGTTTAAACACATTTATTTCATCGACATCATTTCAGAGATGAAACAATGTGTAGAAAACAACCACAGGAAAAATCCAACCTAGAAATATTCACGGGCAAAACGATCAGTCAATATGATATTTTATGAGCGTCTAGTATCAAAACGCGTCAGGTGTGTCGGTTTATTTATTGGGAATACACGAGCGAGTGATAAATATTCGAAACAAAAGCTGGGAACAATATCATCGTGTAGCTACTGTAATAGTAGGCTATGTAAAGCTATATAACATAAAGTGGAATTTGTAACATTTACATAGGTTATATTCACTACAATTCCAAGTTAAATCTTATGAAAACTATTAAACAAAATAGATATTATGAAAATTATTACTCCACAACTACTAATTGAACAAAAAAAAAAAAAAACATATTGTGAACCAGACATTTGTTATACAATAAAAAAAATATATTATTTTCGTATGACAAAAGCTAATTTTAAACTATAACTGCTAAATGCTTTCATTGTTGTGTAGTAGGTACATAAACTTCAAATATTTATGATATTAACTAACGAATACACTACTCTTTAGGTATATTATGTTTTAATTTGAGAACTTTAAAAATAAATATAACTTTCTAACGAGAAATTTTTAATAATTATAGGTATGAACTTTCCAGATCCTAACATAATTTTTCCCAATCGTAGAGATACTCGTAGACAAGAAATAAAAATTTAACGAAATTATCATAACTATGAACTATGTATTTGTGTGCTTAAAAAAATACATAACCGAAGAGATTTACTTATTATAATTAGAACAACTTAATTAAATAATTAGATGAATGAGATTCGAACTAAATATTGTTTATAAATAGAGGGTAAAATATGAGGTATATTAAAAGCATTTACGAAATGGAAGTGAAAATATAAGACCTATTTATATACTTCGATTGTAGATAGTGCCCTTATCTGTCACATTAAGATGTTTATTTTATTTAAGCTGAATTTTTAAATCAGCATTTAAAAAAAAATGCAAAATTGCTTAAGAAATACTCACCTAATTATTTAATTATTATATTTGTTTATGGAATCATAGATTTATTATGCGTGTATTATAATATATTTACTGTTTGTAGCCGATATTAAAAGTGAGAAAAATATTTTAAAAATTAAAAAAATATATGATTACCTATAATTATTATCATAGTCTGTGTATTTCAGCAGAATATTTTCGATATGATTAGTATTAGATACGCTGTGAAAGCAAAGTTATGATATTTAATTGTAAATTGCCAAGAAGGGGACATCACTGCACTCCTGTACGTCTACTTAGATATGATTTGTAAACGTAAACAATGATAAAGTAAGCTATTAATTTCAGTATCAATTTCAATTCAAGTTATAAAAGTTTGAGATAACCAAAAATATTTTGAAATGTACCCCCGAACATACATTTGCCACTAGGCACTAAGATTCTAAGCCTGAACATGCAGGCGTCTACTAGATTCTAAATATTTTATTGTTTAATATCTAAGTATATGGACTTCAGTGATGTTTTGTTCCCTATATTTGGTGTCAAAAGTCTTCCTGCAGCTCTTTACACTGACTGTTGTAGTAAATTTTATTAATTTGTTAGGCTAAACGATGTGATAAGTTAAAAACAAAGTGTATAAAATATATAAATCGGAAATAGTATACTTAAAAAAGTAGGTATATAAATATTATAAATGCTATAAAATAGATGAAATGTATGTAGATAAACAATGTTTGTGTTATAAATTAATTCTGGTCGAAATTATCAACGTTTTTATGACTATTTATACATTTTTATTTGCTTGTACCACCAAGTGGACCCATATAAGTCAAAATATGTCGCAAACTGTTTTTACAGATGTAGGTACAACTTGAGTTTTAAGGTTAGAAATAGCTTAACAAGATTTCTTATTTTTATTAACTTTGAAAATTGTAGAAACGATATTCTAGTTTGATTATACATTTTCAGTTCACTAACTGAACTTTGTTGTGTACCTCTTCTCACGAATTACAAATACTAATTTAAATGCTACCTATACTTTAATTACACTACTAGTCGCACTATAATTAAACGTCATTATCGGAATTATTTCTTTAAAGTTATACGACTCTAACTTTAAGTAAACGTAAAAAAGTATAAAATGTTACATTTAATGTGAATGATGGAATAAAATGCTTAACAATGACTTTGTAGTTCTTTTTTCAATTGTGTTCAAACAAGTTGTCAACATTCGTTACAGTTAGTTACCCAAGTTAAAAAGTATCAAATCTACCAGCACCCGCGTTAATTCCGGAGTTCCCGCGGAAATTACGCGGAAAAGTAAGTACCCTATGTCCTTCTCTGTAACTCCTCACAACGTGTACCCATGCAAAACTCGATGATGATCGGTTGAGTAGGTAGGTAAGTATAAGGTGTGAAAGCGTAACAAATATACAAACAAACAAAATCACATTCGCATTTCAGTATAATATTAAGGACTAGTTGTTCCCCACGGTTTCACCCGTGATAAGTTGCCAGTTCCCGGGGGAATTCCGGGATAAAATTACCCATTGTCCTTCTCTGTACCTCGTAACGTGTACGCAAAATTTCATGATGATTGATTGAGCCGTTAGGGCGTGAAAGCGTAACAGATAGACAGACAGACAGAGTTACTTTAGCATTTAAAACATTATTAGGGAATAGTCCTAGTCTATTGGGTTAGTTAACAAACCTGCAGCATCAAGTACCTATCTTTTCATTATTTTTATAGCATTCTGGTCTAAATAGGTGTTTCTATGTCTAAATTATTGTGTTCAGTGATTTCCACTTAACGCTATTTAGGTGTTCACACGCCCCTTAAACGCGCTTACGCCTTAATTACAAGTATTACCGTCACGTCAATGACTTACGTTATATACTTGCTAATTTATAAACATCACACGTAGCCGTAGGTACGGAGTTACCTAAACGATTTAATAGAATTAGGAATCAATACTCTACCCAATGTATTATAATAAAACCAAAGAATAGAGATTAAAAGAAGCGATACTCCCCGCCTCCCACCCCTTTTCATGCCTCCTCATACCTCGCGAAAGTTTCGTGACAATTCCTAATAAAGTTTGACACATGTAGAATCTACATTGTGACCATAATTATTCATTGACAGCTGACAGTTACTGAAACAGTTACTGTAACAGTTACTGTAACAGTTACTGTAACAGTTACTGTAACAGTTACTGTAACAGTTACTGTAACAGTTACTGTAACAGTTACTGTCAGCTCGCAGCAGTAAGCACGTGTACGTACAAGCCGGCCATCTTTACTTGTGGAAAAGTACTTGAATCAGTTTATTTGTATGCAGTGTCACCGGGTTGATAAAGCTGTAGACATGAAGCGTTTGTTTCCTGTAAAGTGAGAAAATAATAAAAAATAGCGGGGAGGTTTCAAGTCTAGCATTTCGAGGACATCCTGTTAACGAAGTTCTTCGAACGAATCAAGCTTACAACCAAATTTACGATGTTTATATAATAAATATACTTTACTGCACTTTACTATACTAATTATTGTTAGTTATTGTTGAGCAAAATGACTCTTTCAGAAGTACTTAGGTCCGTATTCCAAAAGATTACTCAAGTCATGAATCTAGTTTTAAAACTAATTTAAAGTAAATATTTGATTTTAGAACCTTACTTGAGACGAGATTCATCAATCAACAATCAGCTGAGTATTTCCTTATTCTATAACAATGCTTAAGTACTAATCTATACTCAAGCAAAGATTTGATCTTTGTTTACGTATGTCGTGTCAAGACCACTCAACCAATCACAGTTCAAAATCTCTACTCAAAACTAGTTTCAAGTTACTAGAACCCATCAGAGTTCAGAATGTCTACTCAAGAACAAATGAAAAAATTTCAAGTGATTAGAACTTAAAACGCATTCTTTAAAAAGATTTACGTTTGAGTTATGATCTGAACTTAAAACTAATCTCAAGTGAAACGTGATCTGAGTCACCTTCTGGAATACGGACCTTAATGTTTATATTGTGTCCTTTGTGTTCTTGTGAGTGTAGCTTAAAATTATTTTACATTAGCTGTTCCCCGCGGTTTCACCCACGGTATTTTCGGAGTTCCCGGACTCTCAGGTCACTCAGGACTTGACCGTTGCTTCCTATAAGTGAAAGAATTTTCAAAAACGGTACAGCAAATTCAGAGATTACCCCCTACAACATCACAAACTCACAATTTACAAACTCACAATTTACAAGCTTTACCTCTTTATAATATTAGTATAGATAACGTGAGCAGATATAGTTGTTCCATCACTATTTCACGCATGTCTCACGTTTAAATTTATTGCATTAAAAGTTTAATTACTAAAACAATCTAAACTACGAGATTCTCTATTAGTAACGAAGAATAAAGATTTCCATGACTCTACCTACAAAGCTATAAAGATACTTCTTTACGAACTTTCACTACACTTTTCACTATCAGCGGTAAAATTTGCGGCGGTGTTTCTTTATTTAGGTAATGTGCCCGCGTTACCCACGTGAGTTTTGGAATTGCCGCAGGAATTCCTAATTTTTTTTTCATACTAACCTTGCTCCAATTAGAAAAAAATTAAAATCAATCGAGCAATTTTCTAGTTTTTGCGAAACTAACTCATAATAGTGTTGACCTTCTTTAATACTGGAAGCCTTTTACAAAATTTCAGGGTTCAGTCTAGGCGTGATTTAGTCAGTCAAAAAATATAACAACTTATATAATATTTTTATAGGAGGTACGCATTTTAGTTCACTTTGCGAGGCGTAGCATTGCGTTGGTTGTGTCAAATACTGCCTAAGCGTGTACTCCCTGCAAACGACCCAATTTTCCAAGTTATATCATGTTCATAAAGAGATAAACATGAAAACACCCAGAATAAATGCGAAAGAAGATGAAAAAAATACGTAAAAGATGCAAAAAAGTATAGAGCGTTTGTTTATAGGTACCTACTATACGTTTCCGATAAGCAAAATATTTTTATAGAAAACACTAAGTAGTTAGGTAGGTACTTAGTAGAAGTTTACCATATACAACCCAGCGTGTCACAATATCGTTGTAATGATAAAATGTCACTCTAATTTCCTTTTATTCATTTAGCAACGAATTATTTTATTTTGTTCACTATGTTTACAACGACGATTTTCTTGGGGTACTTTTGAAATCTAAGTAAATCCGAAACGGCTACCTTACTACCTGAGAATAGACATCTCCATCCCAAAGCGTAATTAAGATACCACTCAATTATTTTATTATACAAGTTGTAGGTACTAATACATAGAGTAAGTACCTAATGTAAAATTTTCTCTATTGAAATATTGCATTTTAAAATTATAATAGGTCCTAGCAAATTTATAATTTAACACCGTTAAAAACGACGTTAACTTTGCGAAATCCTTGAATTAACAACCAAATCAATTCCGTCCCCCGGGCATGATAAAAAGCGAGACGATTTTGTTGAGAGAGGATTGGCGAAGGTTTGTGAATATAGCGAGACGAAGGAAGCGTGCAAGGATTGTTTAGTAAATTAAGGTCAATAGTCTCCACAGTCTCTTTAAGTCAGCTTAAGTATGTATGGGCATATTATTTTGATTTGTAATGATAATTTGCTTCAGATATATTTAGAGGCAAACCAACTTAAATTTCTGTGGATGTAACAAGTGACGTTCTAACTGTAGACGTGATAAGGCCGCCAACGACGCTATAAAACGAAAATTCTTGCTAACGTTTACACTGACGTCATCATAATTCCTGGAAGTGATAATATATTTTAAACTAACTATCCCCTGCGGTTTAACCCGCGGTAATTTCGTAGTTTCCATGGGAACATTTCGGGGTAAAAAGTACCTCATGTTACTCAAGACGGTAGTAGCTTCCTTTAAGTGAAAGAATTTTCAAAATCTGTTCAGTAGATCCAGAGATTACCCCCTACAACGTCGCAAACTCACAAACTCACAATTAACAAATTCCAAAACTTAACCTCTTTACTAATATTAATATATATTTAGTTTTTACGGGGGGAGGGCTCCTAAACTTGTGCTCATTCCCGTAACTTCTTTCTCTCAACTTAGAAGGACATTTTCATTTCTGTCTATAGATCTGTTTTAGAATAGTTTATTATTAAGTCATGCTTATTCGATCGGATTAAAGTTCGTGAAACTATAAGTACCTACATAAAAAAGCAATTAATCTTTTCTCTATAATTGATATCAGCCTAGTTCCAAACTAAACTATTTTTATTTTAATATAGCATGCCTAAGAAGTAATTATATAAAGTATAATTATAATTATATAAATATCTTTTTACAATTTCTCAAAACTAATTATTCTTTACTTAACCTCTAGGAAGATAATTATAGCTCCCAAAAATAATTTTTAGCGAGCAAAAGTGAGCCAAAAGTGGCAACAGTTGAACGTAGGCGGGTTGATTTATTTTAGGTGAATTTTTGGTTAATTGCTCTCGATTCCTCTCGAGTTTCACAAAAGACGGAAAAAAATCTTCAAATTGTAACATAATAGTGAGTGGAAGAAATGTAAAAGTTTACTTTTTGTTTCCGTTTCGTTGATTTGTATTAATGAGATTTTAAATACCTAACTTGTTTAAAATCACTTTACCATGGCTATAACAGCTGGTAATAATATAAGTATATGGAAACGGATGTAAATAATGGTTATGGCAACTATCAAACCACGAGTTTGCTGCTAACTTTTTTTAACTACGAACAATGACAAATCAGCCATTGGTAATATTCAAATTAATCCTTACTCGTTATTACACAGTTGCTACTTGGTTTTCAGGTTTGAAGTTTTATGTAGGATTAAGCTTAAAAGCATATAGGTATCTTTTCATTGTAATAAAGTGGTTATCGAACAATATTTAGGTGATTGAAAGTGTTTACCCTGAATCTAAGTGTTTATCGTGTTTTGTTTATTTATTAATACATACCTACTGTAGTCTATTTCCTGGTACTCCTAGTGTAAGTTCTGCTTAGTTAAGGACCAAGTGAAAACGCTGTGTGATACTATCTAAATATTAAAATAAGCTATTTAAGTAAATTTTTATTTTTAGTCCGTCTTGTAAATCCATAAAAAATATTAGACACGTAGATACTTTTTCTTTTTTTACGTAAGCAAAAAATAACGGAGATACGTTGAGTCGAAATGTCGCGTGACGTCACAAGCAGGTGCAGTTTTTACCTGCATATCACGTTACGAGCCCCACTCCCAAACTTTAATGCGCTTTATCCAAGTATATTTTCATTAATCTGAAAAAGCAAAATATTACGTGTCTATTATTTTTTTAATTATCTAACTGACGGACTAAATAGAATTTAGAAAAAAAAATAGTCAAATAGCCTATTAGAATACCTTAAATTTGGAGCAGTACAAAAATCTCTTCTAGATAAATTCTATTGCACGTCGTCTACAAACGATCGACAACAACCTACACACAAACACACGTAATACGATATAATGCCTCCGTGTGAATATCTAAACTGCTACTTCGACGGCGTCAATGGAAAATCAATTTTCATATCACACACTGAATGGAGAATTTGAAGCGGTCGTTAATCTTGTGAACGCTCTGGGATCGCGTGTCTTGACACTTTGTACTGCCGGTTACAATCAATGTTTGAGTAGGTAATTACGTTTGGCAGGACTATTACTTTCATATCTACATATACTATACATGTAACAGGATAATTGTATGATCAACAAAGTAAAGAAATTTCGTTTATCGCTGAAGATAGAAGAAAATTTCGTGAATGCATGCTCGCACATAGAGAATTGGTACTGCAGCGGAGCTAGGATGCGCAACATGATATGTTTATCGAACGAAAGATAAAATTGTCGACACGACAAATATTTGTGGGCGTCCAAGCAATAAAGTGCAGTAGTGGGGTATTGAGTTAAGACTAGATTCGGTTAAACATTTTTACCACTGGTAGACAAAACGATATATTATGTCGACGAGAATCGATAAAATGGCTTGATAAAATTTTATCATGTTGCGCATCCTAGCTCCACAGAACTCTGTTTTACATATAACCTAATCTAACCAAGCATGCTATGATGCTGGCAAACAAATATAACGCACCGTAATTTTCTGTCCTAATCTAGCTGATATTATAAATTACCGGTTTTGATATTTATTCGATGAAATATGTTTAAATAACAAGTTCTGTCTTGCTAATTTTATTGTTGCACAGCCAAAACTGCCATAGTATGTAGTTCTAGAAATTTGAAATTTTGCTCAAGTTTTTGTACATAAAGTAGGTTAGCACTATGAAAGTTTTGGAAATTCAGGTACTGAGAGGATAAAAAATGCTTTTAAAGATGGTAAATAGATATTTTTTTCTAAAGACCACATGCACATATTATTAAAAAAATCTCATACTCTGCATATAAACAAAATAACCATCCCGATATTGTCATACAAGTTACCTATAGGTACATAGGTACAAGCATTCCTTATGAGGCTTTATTGAAACGAAACGTAGAGACTTTTTTCATGTTTGTTACCTACTTATAGCCGTGTATGTATTAATTAATTAATTAATTTATTTCTTTATTTATTGTTTTGTTATCAGGCAATATGGGCCCATAGATAAATACCTTACAAAACTAAAATACATATAACAAATATAAAAAACATTCTATTTTTGACACTGTGTCGCTCTGGTGGTGGCTGTCGGTATCCTGCCCCGGAATCGCCTGTAGACCACACCTTTCGGCCAAAAGTCTTCCTTCACAAAGGTTCCTTCCAATTTGCTTGTCGGGACTCGCACCACAAAAGCCTTGAAACTAGCATTACCTATGACACGACTCCAGCAGTTCGGTCCTCAGAAGAAAGTTGGTCTTCATCTTGATATACTCTGTAACATCTTGCGCTGTGGTAGCGTGGTACAGACGTGACAGGTACATCGGCGTAGTCGGCGTTGCGGCTCGCAGCAGGAAATTGGGCCCCGTCGGTGCGGTACCGCAATGGTTTTTAGTCGTCCTCTGACTACGCGCTTTCATGTTTTGGACTAAGACGAAACCTTTCTCGTCTCGGTTTACGACAGCAGCACGCTCCGGGTCTCTTCTTTTGGCACCTGTCTTAGACACTCGGCTATATATAACATTACCTCTACTCTATCATTACCTACCTAATTCGTTAGAACACACACAGGCAGCGTCGCGACAAACATCCTGCGACGTCAATTCATAATAGTTCATACAATGACGTCAGATATATAAATAGTTCAATCAATTCTATTATATCATCAACTTAGACTCAATTTAATCCACTCGTAGCAAACGTCTGTTCTACTTATAGCTCGCATTCCACGTTCTAATAGTAGGTACATATTCTCAGTGGAATTAAGAATTTTATAACAAGAAAATCACAGCGGAAATGGAATTAAAGATAAGCTTGCATAAGCTGTATGTCAGCAAATTATAATAATAGACATCGAAAAGAATTAAAGTGAAGGAAAATCAAATGGTATTCTCTCTGTGAATTCACGACTCGCATCTGGCCCGGTTAATCCCTGCGACGGAAGTCAGCGTGGACTAAGTCGGAAGACTTTGTGACGCTAATATGAAGCGCTCCATGTGTTTTTTAACACATTATATTAGCTTAACTTGTAACTAACAAGGATTAATATGTATTAAAACATTAATATCTAAAGATGGAACTAGAAAATGGCCATGGAAACTGTAATTAAACAAAGCAACTCCATCGAGTTGCCCCAACGAGCCCCTCGTTTGATTGGCTTTGACAAGGACTCTGGGGTCGTATTTTTGAATCGCTTGAATTACTTTTCGCACACGGAATTTCAAGATTCACGTGTAAATGTTTAAAAATGTATAAGCATTCGCATGAGAATTCGCGATTCCGTGTGTGAAAGTAATTTCAGCGATTCAAAAATACGACCCCTGGTCATAGGTGATTTTTAGTTTTTTTTTGTACTATTTGGACTTCTTATGTTATTACTACAACTTACTACTTAACAGTACATCTTACGGTTGCAACTTGAAGGTGGTAGCTAGCCAGCCGGGCACTAGAGAGCGCCCTACCACCATGCAGGCACATGCACCTCTAAATAGCTAAAATAGATTAGCCCCACGTGAATCAATCACATAGGTATTCTACAAACTAGTGTAGTAAACAGTCTAGCTTTTGTATTATTGAAGTTTAAATACACCTAACTTTTTAATATTGCCTTTTAATTACTGGCCGACATCCTTTGACCCAGCGAAAAGAAAAAAGAAAGATAATTACGACAGACAGAAAGAGGCCCACTCTAATATTCGTGGGCTTTGACACCCGCTGGCATTTCCTGAGGGGTAAACTCTATCCGGGCGGTCTCTTTCAAATTATTACGGATTAATAGGCAAGTTGGCATTTTTATCTTTGCATTCGAAAGCTGCTGATATTTGAGAGGCGACCAGTCGTATTTACTGACATAGCTCACGCCCGCTGTTCTACTCAGGTAAGTTTAGAAATTCATTCAGAGATTATATAATAGTGAAAATCAGTTTTGTGTCATTCATGAATGCATACGGACAAATACAAAAGGTTTTCTTTGTAATCAGAGTTGTTTAAAAAGTCAATGTACGTACATATTATGTGTCATAGAATCTATAAATTGAAGCTATAAATATATGAAGACACAAGGTCCGTTCTAGATGCTAGATATCGGCCGTATATGACGTCATAGGTCATCCATATATTAAAAGAGATCAAAATTTTATATCGAACTCGACTTCAATACGAATAATTTAAAGACTGTGATAGCGTTCTTAGATATTCCTCTTATACTTTGTTTGTTCTACAAAGTTTCTGGAAGTGTTTTTCTTTATCTTTACCCACCACACAAACTCATCCGCATTTTCCTCGAAGAATTCTAATTATAATCAGTCGCCGTTCACAACAACCACTGTGTAAATCTTTTCTTAACACACAAAGCAAGTATCTACTGGGTGAGATCAAAAACTTCCTTTTACATTCTAAATAGCTGTCCCTTTACGCTTCCATGCTCGCTTCACTCATTTGAGTCTTAGGGGTTGAATTAATCATCAAACCTCTTAAATGCGTGTTTATTTTTTTACTCTTTTCCTACTCTTCTATTTGGATGTCACCTGCGTTTATTTCCACCCCATCATGCGTATCTAGATCAACTTGTAGTTAGGTATAGTGACGTCCCGGGGGCGGGAACGTTGGCAAATGCTTGTATTATAAAAAACCTTTTTTTTTAATCTAAATAAAATATGTACTATTTATTTCAAAAGGAAATCACGTATTAATCAATAATTATTTATTATTCGTACTAATTATATTGTAAAATTTGTTATTTTATGTGCAAAAAGGATTTAATAAATAAATATATTTCTGAGCTTCGATGGTCAACTGTAAAAAATTCTACATATATGACATCTCATTTAAATTGAAAAGTTACTTACTTTTATATAATGCATTTCCAATAAGTATGGACATGGAGGTTCACCAAGCGTTCAATCTCTACAGTACTTAAGATAACCCCGGGTAAGCACAAGCTTTGTATATTTCATATCTTCCGTTTACTATAAACGAGGTTTGCTGCATTATGCACTTGCTCAAATTATATTTTTCCAGTAACCTGAGGCAACTTAACATTCTATGCATTTTAAACGCCATTCAAGGCTAGTATCATATAAGAGATTTTTATTCTGTCTGCTGAATTTTACGGAGTTAGAGTGTTATTAACCTGATAATATCTATATACATATAAAATGCTTTGTCCTGAATGACTAACTGGTCAACGCATAGCTTATACCTGAAAGACCTGAAACGTGAAGGGTGTGTTCTTTGTATGATGTAGACATCCGATAAGAAAGGATTTTTTAAAACTCGACCCCTAAGGGGTAGAAAAGGGGGGCAAAATTTGTATGGAAAAATTCCGCGGGCACTCCGAAATTATCGCAAATGAAACAGCGCGGGACAGCTAGTCTATTATAATATAAACAGCTAGATGTAGAGTTTGTGTGCGCTGTTCGTCTTGCGTGGTTTTCATGCATCTGTATAGTCTTGACTGAAAACCAGCGTCACACTCACGACATAAAGAGTCATATTGTTTATTAAGTTTAGTGTTAGTTTATTACTCTTTGATCGTTTTCGTTTGTGTGTTTCTTTTGTGTGTTGATTTGTGTTGTGTGTCTTCAGAGGCGTCTTTACCTATAGTGCAGGGTGTGCGGCGCACACGGGCGCCGGGTCTAAGGGGGCGCCGCGCGCCGAGCGCGAGCGCCCTTGCGACACATCCGAAGATGCGTCGCTCTCAAAGACCCTGCGCCCGCCGTGGCCGACGCCGGGCGCGCGGTAGCAAAGCAAAACTACTCCTTTTCCTACCTACTCTATTTAAATTTACACAATTACTTTTGTTTCAACATGAAAGCAGCCTTAAAACAGATAATAAAAGATTAAATTGGCGTAATATCGCATCGCTACCAAAGGCGGGTGCCGGCATCGGCACCTGTTTGTTTTGATTCGTTTGACAACCCGCCGCGGCCGACAATCATTGCTAACTCGACTGTATTAGAAAGAACTACAAAGTTGTGATTTTTTTTTATTCTTATAACCCCTTCTTTCCTAAAAAACTTTTTGCTTCCTGACATCATTTAAAATTGCACCATTTGCATCCGAATTTCCGTTTGAAAATACAGGCTGTTAGGTAAAATAGAGCAAATCTCTTGAGGGGTGTTTCTACTCATGAAACTGAACAACTTTCCCCAAGGAACCCATATCGAATTTTCAAAAAAAAAAAACAATTTGGACTTTGTATGGATATTTGGCCAATCAGCTGACCGCTCCCATACAAAGTACAATTTTTTTTTTGAGAATTCGATATGCGTTCCCTGGGGAAAGTTGTTTAGTTTCATGAGTAGTATCACCCCTTAAGAGATTTGCTCTATTTTACCTAACACCCTGTATAACTGTTAGTATTCCACTTGTATTCCATTTTCACCCCGCTCGAGGGCGCCAGGTTACTGGCTGCACACGGGCGCCACAAGGGCTAGAGACGCCTCTGTGTGTCTTTATGCTTCAATTAATTAATCCGGGTTCGATTCCCGGTGGGAGTGGACGTTGTGTGATGAACATACGGTTCCATTTTCCCATCTGGGTGCGTTTATATATCTATAGTATAATATATATGTAATTATAGTATATACTACGTTTGTTTGGGTTTCCACGACACAAGCTAATAACAGCTTACTGTGGGATCAAGTAGATCAGTGTGTTGTGAAGTGGATTATTTTTATTATATAACATACAAAAAATAATGGCGAATTTGAACAGAACCCAGCATATTGGTAGCTTACGATAATACTTTTTCGATAAACCGAATTATCATCGAGTTTCTTATAGAATCCAGAAACGCAAGTAAAAACTAGTTTAGAAGAATTTTTGAATTAGGTTACGTGTCTGAAGTTTTTTTTACTCGTCTTTCTGTTTTATATTCATAACAGGGGCCATCTCGCATGAACCGCTCCCTTGGATCAGCTGTTCATGAGCTCACGTAATTTAGTCAAATGATTTGTTCTTGGCGTCGCGCAGTGCCGGGGTATTTTCTCATTATCTCCACAGATCCCCAGATTTGCGCTAAGGCGATAGCTATCCTTTGAAAAAACTGCAAGCTTATGTGTAAAGACGTTTTTAATACTAGTTCAAATTCAAAAATTCTTTATTACCTAGGATTGGTTGGTGCAATCTATACATATAAAATGCTTTGTCCTGAGTGACTGATGGATCAACACACAGACTAAACCGCTGATCGTAGAGACCTGAAACTTGGAGGGTGTATTCTTTGTATGACTTAGGCATCCAATAAAAAAGGTTTTTCTGAAAATTCAAACCCTAAGGGCATGAAAGGGGTTGCAATGTTTATATGGATCAATTCCGAGGGAAATTCAAAATTATCGCGGGTAAAACGGCGCGGGACGGCTAGTTATTTATATAGCAGATTTTTTTGCTAAGTTGAAATTACCTACTGTCAGTTCAGAACGCGCCCTTCACTGAGAAGAAAATACGAGGAAATCAGAATCTATGAGTTTTTACAAATAAGATGCCTAGTTACGCACGTCAGAAGCAACCATCATTAGTTTTTACAAGTTACCTCCTAAAAATTAGGTGTTTTTATTACATTTTTTTGTAAATTACAATTAAGTACAGGGGCATTTTTTTTTTGTATACTTATGTTGATCCTTTAACACTTTTGATGTGTGAGTACTTGAAACCATACCTTGTTATGGTAAATTTAAACAACTATTTCTTCTGAAATGTTCACAGTTCATAGCATTCATCACTATTCTCAACACTATTCTCTGCAGCGTTCAACACTATTTAGAACACTACTTAGAGCGTGCGCACTAAGTACTACGCAGTTTGCAACTAAACGTACTCAAATGCAACCAATAAAAATGATGCTCAGTTTGCTGCGATACGTTCACAAACGTCAGTTTGCTTCAACGCAGTTAGATAATCTCCGATTTGCAGCTCAGGCACTGCTGATTTTCAGAGTGTGAGCGGCTCAGTTTCGTTCCCCGGATATAAAGTATGTCGGTCGTAATGTTCCATCTTTGTTATAAATGAAAAAAAAACAATTAATTAAAATAAAATTGCTTTGTTTTTATTTATTTAAAGAATCCATGTCAGAGATGTCAGGTAAGAACGGATATCACGGATTTCTCGCGGTTAGTCTCAAGTCAACGTGGGTGAAACCGCAGTGATCCAACTGCTAGTAATAAATTTTTGAACATTGTTTGAACGTGTTTTATGAAAATAATAAAGATATAATTTTCTTATTTCGTACACAGTAGCTTTTTGTAAATAACAAAACAAAAGTACCTATAGGCAAACTCTGTTTATTTTTCTGGACCGCGTTTATTATGAAAACAACTCCCAAGTTCGTGAAAAAATACACGTTAGAAAAATGAATATAACCTGAATCTAAATATTCTGAAACATCTGATATGTTTTTTACCCTTGTTGTTACGTTGTTTCTACCTACGTTGTTATGTTCCAGATTTTTTTTAGAAATGACAATATGACCTTTTTGTATGATTTGTTTTACTGGGTTTATCTACGAGTACGGGTATGTGGGTTAAAACAGCGATAATGAGCATAAACTGTAAAGGGAAACATCGTGAGGAAACCATAGCATGGTGGTAAGGCACTTTTTAGTATCACTTATGAGTTGAAAATCTGTCAGTATGCACCTAACAATGTGTGCAGCCTCACTTAAAAGTCAGTTCTCATTTCAGGTTGGTGTGTTTACGATCTTTGACTATACTTCAAGTAAGCTGAACGTTCACGTTCCGATAAAAACTAACTAACCACCAAACTCAGAGTCAAATTAAATGATTACTTAGTTAAGTATAGATTTTTAAAACAAAACTGCCGCAATCAGAGACGTTCAGTAAATTAATGTTAATTGGCATTTAATGAGATGTAACTTAATTGGTTAAATGCCAATTAACATTAATTTACTGAACGTCTCTGATTGCGGCAGTTTTGTTTTAAAAATCTATACTTAACTAAGTAATCATTAAACTTGACTCTGAGTGCGGCGGTTAGTAGAAGTTAAAGAGGGTCCTAGTAAAACGCGGTTCATAAAATAAAAGTGTAATAAAAAGTAAGTACCTATAAGTACAAAATAGTCACTGGCCCTTGCAATCCGTGGTAGAGTCCGGAGCTGCAGGAACAGCAGAAGATCCAGAGTTTTCAAGTTTCAAGTAGAGATTGAAGATTTTGAAATCCAAAGAAGGAAGTTGGAATCATTCATAGTCATGAAATCCCTGCCGACAGCCGTCCACACGCCACATCACAAAAGACCAGTGAGTTATGAATGGTTGCAAAATTTTATCAAAATCCGTTCAGTAGTTTCGGAGTCCATCGCGGACAAACAACGTGACACGTGATTTATATATATTAGACTAGCTGTCCCCCGCGATTTCATCCGCGGTGATTTCGGAGTTCCCGTGGAGGTTTGGGGGAAAAAAGTACTCTATGTCCTTCAGTTCCCGAGGGAATTCCGGGATAAAAACTATCCTATCTTTTAAGTTGGACCATATTATGAAAGGTTGCAAAATTTTATCAAAATCCGTTCAGTAGTTTCGGAGTTCATCGCGGACAAACAACGTGACACGTGATTTATATATATTAGATTATATTAAGATTAAGATTACGTGAAACCTGGATCAAGGGTTACAAATATTGAAATATAATGTAGGTACTTACAATATTATAAAGACGTATAAAAATATTAAATACCTGTTTAGTATACAGCTTCCTTTTGTAATTTTAGCTGTAGTTGTTTAATTTTATTAATACATTCAGTATTTATGATTATATTATATAAAAGTCGATATTAAAGATAATATTATCATAGCGTCAAGTTGGTGCTATAGACAGCGTGAAAGACTCCGAGAGAAAAACAAAGTAATAACGCAGACGCCCAAGAAAAGTAAATTCTGAATTTAGATGAAAAAAGAACGCACTACCTCCATGGGCCTCAGCACCACGTTACAAAGTGCTCTTATAAATGGGCCAGCGTAAAGTTACAGAAAGCGTACCTATCTTTTCCACAAGTGTTTTGCCTTTGTGTAACAAAAGAGCATAGAGACGGAGTTGCGGTCATAATCGGAAACGGAAAATGTTATCTGAAAACAAAGTTAACAACAACATCTTTAAAAATAGTTGGTGAAGTAAAGCAACTTAACGGAATAATTATGATTTAAGAAATAAGGTACACCAAATAAATGACTCGATATTTTGATATTTTCTTCAGACCTGCAACATTTTGTGTAATGACGCAAAGGGCTGCTGCTATTTCGAACATCCGTCTACAGCAAAAGTGATAGGTCAATTTGCTGCAAAAATATCTTTAGCAATGTATGTGAAAAATAGTTATACAGGTACAGTATGGAGAAGGAATTGTGATCAGCCCTCGATCGGAGCCATCGCCAATCTGAAAAGTCAATCAACGTGCTCGGAAATACCCAAATGCTTTTTATTTGTTTTGGCTTCTGTTTTTTCGACAGTCGCCGCCATTTGAACTTCAAATAGACATAAAACGAGTGAACGTAAATAAAATGTTAAGAGTCAAATATACTTTAAAAGGATAAAATTATTATTATAATAAACCACAAAAACAAACCAAATTAACTTTTTCTGGTTCTATTCGTGGTGGGTATCTACAGTTTATATTAAGATTTATGTTTCATTCAATTCGATTCAGTTTCGTTTACCATCTATAAATAGATGATCCTTACAAATTATAAAACAAAGTCCTCCGCTGCGTCTGTCTGTCTGTTCCCGATAAACTCAAAAACTTCGTACCGATTCTGAATGCCATTTTCACCAAAAGATAGAGAGATACATGAGGAAGGTTTATACGTATAGTTTATCGTGGAATTCACGCGGGAACTCTGAAATTACTGCGGGTGAAATCGCAGGGGACAGCTGTTTTTTCATAATTTAATTTATTGCGTAGTTTGTGGTAGGTATTTCCACAAAGTTATACTGCCCTTGACTAATCTCATGTTCTTTTTTGAGGATTAGACGAAAGCAAGTAGGTACTAGCTATTTTTATATCTTTTAACTGTTTAAAACAATTGGGTATTCTCCAAGGTATGAATATCAAAATTCTAATTAGTCCGACAGTTAGAAAATAAAAAATTAATAGACACGTATTTTTTGCTTTTTCAATTTAATGAAAATGAACATAGATAAAGCGTATTAAAGTTTAGGGTGGGGGGCTCGTGACGTCAATATTCATTATAAGCGCCATACAAACCGCACCGAATTGTGAAGTCACGCGAAATTTCAACTCAATGTATCTCTGTTATTTTTTGAGTACGTAAAAAAAGAAAAAATACGTGTCCAATATTTTTTACTAATCTACACGACGGACTAAAAAAAAATTTTTGTCAAGTAGCCAATTGTGTAAGGGCGTCATGTCATTTATATTCGTCTTTCATCAGACGCGATAGCTATTTTGTACTTACTACTCAATACTGACGATTTTACTATTCAAAACACTCCTTTAGAAAATAGGTATTCAGAACTGCACTCAACGCGTCAAAACAATAGTATATACTCGTAGGATGTAAGGTTAAATAAGATAAATATTGAAGGAGTCCTCTATCCAAGTAAGTACCTCCCTAAAAATCATACAACGTGAATATTTTTTTGAAATATTCTAGCAATAAAATGGATACGCTTTTATTGTTTGCGCACTTATCTGCTAATACAATAGTTGCGATTGCGACGTGATGCATAGTCACGATCACAGAACAGAAAAAAACTAATAGACGGGACATCAACTTAGTTTCGTATGACCAGTGTCATCGGGTGATTTTCGCACACAAAACTATTCCTCACGCAATAAAACATTAATTAACGTAAAGAAAAGTATTAAACGCTTTATGGTTGCGTTTGCGTCACTGTTTTAAAAATTTACGGTTTGGGAAAATATACTTGGGATACTAGCAAAAGAAGTTTTGGGCAAGTTAGAGCAATTGCTCTAACATCCTTTGCAGCTGGCGCGCCTACCCGCCTACATGTCATCTCCAGCTAATTTATTTTTCTGTGGTCACGATCTTTGTTGTTATCATTCAACGACTCATACTTTTTTATCGTCGTTATAATATTAAAAAACTATTCACCCGAGTGAACACTGAACAGGCATTTTTTATACTTTCCTTTTATTTGTGATGTATCAATGACTTCTTCTTAAATGTATAACATACCACCTACATCCTTCGTTTTATTTCAAAAAGTGTATAGGTTTCAAAGACACAAAATAAAGAAATAGATAAAAAAACACTTGCTCTCGACGTTAAAATAGTCAGCACAGTTTCACACGTTTTCAAATTGCGTCAAAAACAAGTTTTCAATTTATATTTTAAGGGAACGACGCCAACTTGTGGTCCGTCCCGACGACCAAGTCTTAAGTGCAGCACACGCCACGCCGCTCGTAACTGCTCAAGTTTGATTTTTCAATAAAAGTTGCGCTTACACAAAGTTCAGTGAATTCGCTACATTGCTTCCCGTAGTTTTATGCTACTAAGGCCAGATATCCCTTTTATCCCCGCAGGTCTATAAAAGGAGCAATCTTATAGTAACTTAACTTTATAGTAACAGTGTCGGCAATAAAGGCGAAAGTTTGGATGTTTGTCCCTCAATAACACTGTAACAAATAAACTGACTGAATGTATTGGGAAAACAAAAGCTGATAAACTGAATTTATTACCCTCATTACATCATGCAGAGCAGAGTTCAAGCCGTTCAAGCTATTTAGAAATATTATGTACCTAAATTTGAACAAGGCATTCCTTAAAAAATGCAAAACCCCTCTTAAGCTTTCCTATGTTATAAAATATGTATTGTAGAAAGTGGAACAAAATATTATTTAAATTTAGACATAGACATTATTTAGAAAAAAGACAACACAAAAATAAATTAAATAAATTAAATTTTTTATTGAAATTGAAAAGTATAAAACGCGAATAAAATCGTGGGAAATAGTGATAGTCTATTGCTATTATAATATTATGTACCTAAATTTATTATTTTATGCTTAGGTTTTCTCAGAAAAAAGTAAAATATAATAAAACTATGCCGCACATAAACACAAAAGCTTTTTGAACGTCTTGATAAAAAAAATGAAACTCAATTTGCTGCTAGATACCTAACGTAATTTTTTTAAAGTAGGTACGTAAGTAGTTGCCAACCAGTTTGGTTGGCAACTACTTACGTTGGCATATTAATAAATATGCATTATATTATGTAGTATTTATTTAGACAGTATATTTAAAATTATATTAAGAACTTGCTGTGCCCCGCGGTTTCACCCGCGTGAGTTTCAGAATTCTCGCAGGAACTCCAAAGTAGCCTAATTTACTTTTTGAACCTTCCCTGAACTTCTACAAATATTTTAAGATCAATTTTAACCATTCAGTCCAGCCATTCTCGAGTTTTAGCGAGACAAACAAACAGCAATTCATTTCTATATATATATTTTAAATTAATACTGTGACATTATCACAACACCCACACTTTAATCTAAATTAAACATATTTAGTTTGTACTGAGGATAATCGGCCATCACGTCTTATACATAAAATTATCATGTATTTTTTTTGTATACAATTTTTAAGTACCTACATGTAAGTACTTGGTTTAGTAGTCAATTCACTGATTTGCTAACTTGTAGAAACCTACGTACTTGATGTGCTAACATCCCAATTCCCAACTTAAAACTTTACCTATTTTATTATTAGTGTAGATAAAATCTTAACCCTCTGTCGCCTTTTACGACATCCATCGGGTTGAGACGGGGTGGCAGCAGCAATATTCTTGCCAGCCGGCACACGTGATACACACAATGGGCTTGTCAACCAAATTTAAATTTTTATTCCTTCTTGTAGAATATTGAAAAATATTGAACACGTAGGTATAATAATAATCCACTTCACAACACACAGATCTACTTGATCCCACAGTAAGCTATTATTAACTTGTGTCGTGGAAACCAAAGAAACGTTTTACGTATTTTTTTTGCAATACATTAAGTTGAAATGTCGCGTGACGTCACGCCGTGCTACAGTTTATAGCACGTTATGACGTCAAGAGGCCCCACTCCTAAACTTTAATGCGTTTTGTCTTAGTATTATTTCAATAATTTGAGAAGGAAAAAAATACGGGTCTATTATTTTTATTAATCTACAAGCCTACTAGTCGCGATCACTATACATAGTACAAAACAAAGTCGCTTCCCACTGTCTGTTTGTCCCTATGTATCTTTAAAACTACGCAACGGATTTTCATAGGGTTTTTACCAATAGATAGAGTGATTAATGTGGAAGGTATATATCTATATATTTTATTCTGAAATTCCCGCGGTAACTCCGAAATTACCGCCGGCGAAACCGCGGGGAACAGCTAGTACTGAATAATTCCCGAACTTATGGGATTCCCAGTTTGTCCGCGACGATGACTAAATTAACTGATACTGGGAGAAATCCCAAAAGGCAACCGAAAACGCTTGAAAGAAGCATCCCGAAAGTGAAAGGAAGCAAGAGGATTTTCATTGAATAAAACAATTTTGAAGAGAAAACTCTAAGTCCTGAACAATGGACGCAAATTAGTAAAACACTTTGCCAAACGGATCATTTTTAATAATACGTTAACATGACTTTCTATTATTTTAGGGTTGTTGGTAGGTAGTACCTAGCGCCGAAATGATTTTATTATCATAATATTTTGATCAAATTGCGAAAAAAAAAATCCCTTTGCTGTGGGAAAATATTATTATACTCAAATTTACATAACAAACAGTAAAAATACCTTTATATTTTGCTCGTATTTTTATTGGACAAAATAATTTTTGGTTTGCATTTACATAATTATGAAACCTACGCGTAACGAAGGCTAAAATAATTTATTTATGATTTATATTTACACAATGTGGTTCATCGAATGGGAAAATATATTCGAAACAAAGTTAAATATAAGGTATCACGGGTACAATGTAATTAAATTAAACCCGCAAGTTGACCGCATTTCGCCGCCTGCTATTTTGGGACGAGAGTAGGGTTGGCGTAAATTACTAGCTGGGCAAACAGCTGCAGAAACACCAAGTCCTAAAACAAAAAAAAACGTTACGGCACTCACCTACTGATACAGACATATAGCTTGACACTGGTTTTAATCTATACCTATCTATGCGTCTATACATAGATAAAAATAAAATTTAAGTGTCTGGTTGTAATTCCAAATTAACAGCTTTTCATCAAATGCATATGAAGGTAAATATATATTATATACCTTTTTTTAAGTCGATTAAAAAGACGCGTGACCACAATCACGCCATTATTGGACTACGTAACAAAATTGAAGTGTCTGTAATTCCAAATTAACAGCTTTTGACTTATGAAGTTATAAATACGGTAAGTACTTACATAAAAAATAAATTTATAATTTTTTTTCTGTATGTCTGTTTGTTCCGACTAATCTCTGAAACGACTGACCGATTTTAACGGGACTTTCACTGGCAGATAGCTGATATTTTAAGGAGTGACTTAGGTTACGTTTATTTTAGAAAAAAATAGCTCCAGTAGGAATTCCGAAACTCATACGGGTGAAACCGCGGGGTACAACTAGTTTTATAATACAACCTCACATATTCGTAGGTACTCTCAAGTGTATGTGAGGTGTATAACAAATGTTCTTGAGATCTATGCTATGTATAAATAGTCTTATTGTTAGTTAAAATAATATATAATGCTAGCTGTTCCCAGCGGTTTCACCCGCGTTAATTTCGGAGTTCCTGCGGGAATTCCGTGATAAAAAGTACCCTATATCTTTTTCTGTACTCCTAATAACGTGTATGCAAAATTTCATGATGATCGGTTGAGCCGTTGAGGCGTGAAAGTGTAACAGACAGACAGGCAGACAGAAAGAGTTACTTTTGCAATTATAATATTAGTAGAGATTATGGTCAATAAACTATTATTATGTTCCAAACTTTTAGGTAATACAGGCAACGTATTTTATCATACACCTAAAGTCATTATAATATCATTGCCTAAAGTAATAAGAAATCAAACTTTAATGGCATAATCATAGATGGACACGGATAAGCAATAACATGTTAACCGACAAAATCAAGTTATTGATTCAGAACGATTTATTGAGAGTTAGAGAACGTTTTTTAATTATAAATTTACCTTATTAAATTGTTTAAATATGTAACTAAATATTGAACATAAACAATTTGACAAAAAATGGCGCTATGATTTTAAAACTTTAATCAAAATTTCTCCAGCGTGGGTTAACATCATGTTATCATCAATAACATGGTTATTGCTTATCTATGTCCAGATAATATAATACTATATTTACTAGGCATAACCGAGTAGATTTTTTTTAAAGGAATGCTTTAATATTGTATGTTATATGTATCTATATAAAATAGCGCAAAATAACTGTAAGGCAAAAAGATGGCTTTGCAAGACAAATTTTTACTTGGTAATATTTATGAGTATTTTGCTTGCGAGTTAGCGAAAGATCCTTTGACTTTTGTAGTCCCATTTTAATGAAAAATTCTCATTAAACCGTTCGTATTATTTTTGTGGATAAATATATTAGGTACCTACCATTTGTATGTAAATTGTAAGTTACGCCTGCTCATCTTAATTCTAAACAATGTAACTAATATTGTTTATACCATAGATGTTAGTTAGATAGATAGATAACACTTTATTGTACACCAAAAAAAATTGTTTACAAATTTTCTTTATAACTTAAAGGTATATAAAAGGCGGTCTTATCGCTTAAAGCGATCTCTCCCAGACAACCTTTGAGTGGACAGATTATAAGAGAGAGGAAATTAAATAAGGTACCTGGGTTGAATATGGCCAGCCGATTAATATGGCCACTACCTATTATCTTCCAAACTATTGCACACCTACATACAACGTATGCGTGAGCGAGAAGGTCTAAGCGTGCGGTAAGGACGGAACACCCGCATTCCGCCGTGTGTCTCTCGCCAGTCCAGCACGGTCGCGAGACAGGAATGGACACGTTGCGCTATAAAATTTCATTCAGTAAGTTTTGATTTAAATAGTTATTTAATAGTAATTTCTATTTTGTATTCGTAGTATATTAATCTTTGGTATCTCTAGTTGATGTGTTACTGCATATTTAATTGGTTTTCTATAGCATTTCGAGGTTAGGTTCAATTGAAAATTAACCAACCTATGCGGCAAATATGGCCATTGAGTGGCCATATTTTCTTTATGAAAATTTGTACAACTAAATACATTGTTTTTGTTTTAGATCATGGCGCCGCGTTATATTTGCAAGGGTTTGCGAGGAAATTGGAGCGAGACTAATATGAAGTTAGCTATATTGGCTGTAAAGAGTGGTAAAATGAAGGTATATTCAAAAAAGAACAAGGGCAAGCATGGATCTTCTACTTCTGAATCTTGGTATTGTTTTGTTTGCAATGAAGACCGAGTTGCCAATATGCGGCTCTGTTGTAAATGTGCCACATATGTTCACGAGGAATGTGTTGGACTTACAAAAGAAGACAAAGAGAACTTCGTTTGAAGAATTTTTATTTTTTTTATTTAATTTAAGTTACCCAATTGATCTCAATGTGCCACTATATTTAATATAATTAATAAGAAAGAGGTTTTCTGCATTTTGTTATTTTTTATAAGTTGATTTTATTTTTGGTTACATAATATAGCTTTCTAATACGTTTAGTTCTTTTATTTAATTTAGTAATAAATCCGAACATAAAAATAATAATTTTTTTTATTATACTGTTAATATGGCCAGAGTATGGGCATATTTACATACACTATCGGAAATATGGCCAATTTCCCATTTAAAAAAAAAATTACGAAATCTCAAATTCAATTGCAAATTTTTCCTATTTATCACGTAAGCATGCTAGTTAGATAGATTCTACTTCAAACGATACAGGGTTTAGTAGACATATGCCGAAGGTAGTATGAGAAAATTGTTATCAAACCTTAAGGTGGCCATATTCGACCCAGGTACCTTAGGTGTTTTTTTTAGATAGGAAAATGCAACTAGTAAAAAATACATAATGTGACTACATATTATAATATATTATATATCATAGCATACGCAACTATAATAAAAATAAATATTAATTAATCGGTTACCAACATACATAGATACATAAATACGTACTTACATATACATACATACACATACATACACATACCCACATAGATACATACTTATAACATGCATAATTATACAGAAATACTTACATGCGGCTAGTATTACAGTTTATCAATGTAGTTACTTTTCACCAATCCCTTAAAAATAGATAAGGATGTAGCCGTTCGAACCTCCACAGGCAGTGCATTCCACAGTCGGGCTGCCTATACAGAAAATGAGGAGCCATAGAAATTGGTACTGTGAGCTGGGATCTTAAGTAGTACCTAAGGTCTGAGAAGAGCAGAGAGAAGAGTTTTTTAATATTATTGTATAGTAGAGTATAAAGTGATAAATAACTGTAATGCGTCTTTCTGTTTGCTCGTTCATTTTGCTTGCATTTAAATATTATTCATCTGATCATGGTGAAACTTTGGTAAATAAATAAGCACCCCTGCGAGGGCTTGGAAAAACAAAGAGACATTTTTTTATATCTGAAAAATCGCTTACACAAAACATACTCTACCAACACAGAAACTGTTATTAACTATTGTTTTATTTTAAACCATTCAAAATAAGACAGAACACCAAACTAATAGATATGATTTTTCCAACAAAGAGAAAATTGGAGTCGGCAAGACTCTCCAAGACAATAGAACGTAGCGTCGTCGGTTAAATTAAATTTTGTCAGTGACAATTTTGTTTCGCGTAAAAATCGTGGCACAATCTTTCCACGGAACGGAACGGGACGGGATGATCATAACCATTTGTCATAAGAATTGCAGAATTGTAGACAGAACGTGTGCTGAGAAAAGAAATCTTTCGGGCAGTAGGTAGGTATTAAATTTTAGTGACGTAAGACAATGGTTTTGAGTTTTACAAAGTGGTAACGTATCAGCGGTATAATTCATTCGATTTTAGTGATCCATCCTTCGTAAAATAAGGCTCGGTCCGGTTTCATCTTAAATATTTATATCTATAGATAGACAATAATGAGAGAAAAGAATTATTTATATTGTCGAGGCGGTGTTTCAAGAATATAATTATGTGTTTCATTGGATGGAAGTAAATGAAAAAATAACTTTACCAATATTTCTTTTGGATATTTCAATAATGTTCCTCGTTTATTCTTTCACCGTATATAAATTTTCACCCGCTTTTCTCCGATTTAGAATTTGATATTTTATAATCTTTACTTAATAATTAGCAGTCACGCGTATAGGGACATTAATTACATTGTAACCGAAACTACACCTGGAAGTTTCAGCCAGTCGACTACCATTGTTAATTGTTCATAATATACTGTATCGTTATAATTTTCAGTGCATGCAATCACAACATGAATTTCTGAAACTTCAAGTGGTAGAACAAATAACTATTTCTCTACATTGTACGTACATTGCAAAATGTTTCAGAGTATTCAAAACTCAACATTCATCAGAAACATATAATTATCATAAGCTTTTAAGGATTTATTAGATGTTACCCGTGTTTTCGCCCAGGAAATCGAAAGCGCCTTTTTTGAATGACATATTACAAAAAAAAAATCTCTCCTAACATGACATATTTGCTTTTAGTTTTCTTTTAGTCCCGACCCTTGTTGAAGTGCCGTTAAAGATTAATTAACATTAGTTTTTAAATAAGAGTTGAATCACCATCTTAATCAGAGCGGTATGAAATGTGCTTCAAACGCTACGACGGTTTTATTGTGGTAAGGTTACGAAATAACACGATTGACCTTCTGAACTTAGTCTGTGTGCCGAACTACATCCAAATCCAATATTATAATAATGAATGAAAATGAAAAAATGAAATAGTATATTTCATTATAAGTGCGGAAAGCCTGTCATTGCAAAGAGTTCCGACAAATGTCTATACCCGAGCCGAGGCGCAGCCGAAGGTGAGGGTTGACAGTCGGAACTAGTTGCAATGACGGTTCCGCACGTGTACTGAACAACTATTTTTAATACAGTTACGAAAAAATTAAGCAATTTAATAAAATATCAAAAACACAACAAACTCAACTAAGTTCCAACTGTGATCAAGAGATGGCGCTAGTCGTATTAGTAATGCGAAACCTACGTTTTGCAATGCAAAAAGTGTGTCAAAGTCGTGTCGCCATTTTTGACAGTTGGCAAAGAGAACGCACGAGTTCGGGAAAGGTAAACAAAAAGTTCGAGTATGTAATAGCCCACATCCCGAACGCTAAACGTCCCTGCAATACGCCACTTTTTGAGCAACTGTATTAAAATAGTATATTTCATTATAAGTGCGGAAAGGCTGTCATTGCAAAGGGTTCCGACAAATGTCGACCCGAGCCGAGGCGCAGCCGAAGGTGAGGGTTGACAGTCGGAACTAGTTGCAATGACGGTTCCGCACGTGTACTGAACAACTATTTTTAATACAGTTGCGAAAAAAATGAAGAAATTTAATAAAATATCAAAAACACAACAAACTCAACTAAGTTCCAACTGTGATCAAGAGATGGCGCTAGTCGTATTAGTAATGCGAAACCTACGTTTCGCAATGCAAAAAAGTGTGTCAAAGTCGTGTCGCTATTTGACAGTTGGCAAAGAGAACGCACGAGTTCGGGAAAGGTAAACAAAAAGCTCGAGTATGTAATAGCCCACATCCCGAACGCTAAACGTCCCTGCAATACGCCACTTTTTGAGCAACTGTATTAAAAAACACTTTATTGAACAGTGAACACCACAAACAGTACAATAAAAAAAAATTAGAAACAGAAAGTGTTAAGTGGCTATAATAATAATATAATAATATTAACCATCTACTCCCCGAGGTTTAGGCCACGTTATTTTCGAAGTTTTCGAGGTATTTCCGGGATAACAGTACCTTATGTCCTTTTCTGTACCGCTGATAACGTGTATGCAGTATTTCATGATGATCAGTTGAACAGTTAAGGCGTGGAAGCGTAACAAACAAACTAACATTCGCATTTATTATATTAGTAAGGATAGGATATGATGAAAATTCTGTTACAGCTCCTTTGCGAATATTTCACATCAATCAAGTGAACGACGAGAGAACGTTCTTCGAATAATTTGTTTGAAAGCATGTTGTAAACTGGGGCACTAGTTTCGAGCACCGCTTCGTTCTGGCGCGTCGTTTCGAAGAACCTCTGACACCTTACCCGACGGTATTACACCGAGACGTACATAACGACACCGATAATAGAAATACCAAGGAAATCTGTTGCGGACCAATATCACGACAAACTGAGTGAAATAAAGATACAAGCAGAGAGAGATTCTCACCTACATCGAAAACCCTGTATCATACCTGCTATGTAAAAAGAGGAATTATTTTATAAGTACGATTTTTCAGTCACAGGGCTATTTACTTGGATTATTTACTGTCCTAACTGCATAATAATGAGTGCGTCATACAATGCAAATTGCAAAACATAGTAAGTTCTGAATAGTACCTATTGCACACAAGTTGTCCACGCCCAGTCTCGTTTGAAATTACAGCGTGAACATCGAATATTTAACTAGCACTATATGCTACAATTTTATTCAGCAGTTCTAATGTTTTACTATTTCCTTACCCATTCCTTACTAGTTTTTCTGTACCTGTGACATCGTATATGTACAATTTTATGATTGGTTGTTACACCTTTACGCCTTAACTATACTCAAACATTCTGATTTATAATGGGCTGCAAGTGGTTCACCTGATGGTAAGTGATTACCGCCGCCCATAGACATCTGCAACACCAGAAGGCATGCAGGTGCGTTGCCGACCTGGAATGGGGATGGGGTGGATTTATATTAAACACTTTCACATCAATTAAAAAGCTTTTAAATCGTACAAGTCCAGTTACGAATGAAAGAGTCATCCAAAGGGTAATAACTTCAAAACGTGACCTATCACGGATTCACGGACTTGTGTTTAAGAGCCAGCAGCGGGCCATTTGGACCCGCGCCAGCACTGAACCGTTCACACGACATCAGTTCAACAGGTTAACCCACTGAACGTGTCGTTTTGTATTTGAATATAAATGTTAAGCTTTGACATCTAGCTTTTTAGGCAAATGATAAAGGGGACAGATGAATATTGAGTTTCAACATGGTAAGTGTTTTCAAAGGACACGAATACAGGAAATTGGAAGTCTGTACAGCCCTCTGAAAAAAAAAAATAATAATAAAATCATTTATTGCCATGCACTTATAAATCAAAAACAAAAAAACTGAATGAAAACTAAACATAAAAAATGTATCGTGAGAAAGTTTAAATCTCTATGTTTAGGTATACTTTAGAATCGATGTTTAATGTATAGTATTAATTCAGTAAGCTTATATTTAAAATTTTTATCTTCAGAAGCAGAAAAGTACATAAAAGCCAGCTAAATTTTTTTTGTTGTTTCGAACAAAATCTGCTGCTCGGTTCCACTGGATGTGCATTTCGTGTTATATTTTTTATATAGGGACTGTGGGCTAATAGAGCTTTTGCCTTTTTTTTAACCGACCACAGACAAAGCTTTAATTTTCCAAAGTAGTTGGTCTAGTTTAGTGATGTGCAAATATTAGGTTTATGCTATAGCGTAGCATAGTTGCGTTGCATGCGAGTCGAGCGCAAAATCGATATTGTACTGCATGTATACCTCGAGCATAGGTTGACAGTCAATGTCTGGCATTTCACTAATAACGGCGGCGCGACGATGTCATGGAATGACACTTATTTGAAATGTAATTTGGTGCTCGATGTTAATGAAACTACAGTTTGGCAGAGACGTCGCAAGAACTCGGTAGGTAGGTAGTTGACTAGCAATAAAATGTATACTGATGACGATCGGCAGTAATGATATACTAATTACCCAAGATACACAATCAGAAACATAAAACGTCTGAAAAAAAAAGAACAACAAAAATTAAAGCTGTGAAAAATATGCAATTATTCGTATACTTATACGTTTAACTTTTATAAATAACTTTGATTTGATGCCATTTTTTAAATGACAGTTGTATATGGAACTGTTGATTTATAAATCGGGTTCAAACTTAAAATGTTGTTTTACATCAATGATCACTATTGACTAATTAATTTTGGTCTCGATGTGTACCTACCTATGATAGGTATATACAACGTGTTAATGAATTGACTGAAAACTAGAAAGTATAGTTTGTTCAGAATCGACTTCCGATCCGATCGGACCATGTTTTAATATAGGTTATAAATTTTACCTTTTTACTAGCCCATTTCTAAATTATTTATAATGCAATATTCGGCGCGTAGGTACGCCGCCCGAAGCAAAAAATCAAATGGGTCATTGACACGTAGCGCGGGCGTAGCGCTTAAAATTTCGTAGATAGGTCACCTCCAAACTAATGTTGAATTACAAATTTTTTCGCCATAATTTATATATTAATCATATTATTGTTTATTTTTTTAATGGGGAGTATCAGGTTTTTGGTCTATTCATTAACACGTTGAGTATAAAAAGTTGTGTAGTAAAAGTACCCTATTCGCTTTTGTGTACCTCCGACGCGACGTGCGGGCAAAATAATAATATAATAATGGTTGAGTATTTAATCCATGAAAACATAACAAACAAACAAACTCATTCACATTATGATAATATAATGTTAGTTAGGATTTAAAATTTATACTTTATTTATTTTTATTCAAATTATTTTGTGATATGTATCTATAGTTACTATAATAAAAGAGTAGAATCCACGATTCTGTACATTGAATATTTTTAACAAAAATTGACACGGGGCGATAAAAGAAGAGTAACCAACTTAAAAAAAAGTTTTATAAATTCTTTTCTGTCTGTCTGTCTGTCTGTTCGCGATAATCTCCGAATCTACTGAACGGAGTATCATGCGGTTTTCACAGATAGATTAAGCTTAGCCTGGAGCTACATAGGTATAGGCATTGTTTCATCTAAATCGGATGTCGGGAAAAAAGTTGTGACATAAAAACGTTTCACGCGGGTGAAACCGCGGGGCCTGAGCCCTGCTAGTGCCGCCCTAATCTGTGAATATATGGATGTAGAGTAAGCAATCCATGAACTTGCTAGGAGCGATCTGCCACAGACTGCCTCCGCTCTGTCGTCGACGGATGGCCAACGCCGCGATGTTCAATTTCCGTTTGAAATGACGTTTCAATAGAAAAAGTTGCACCGGTCTCCAATTGAAACGATACGACATTCCGTTTGGTTTTGTAACGACTTTTAGTTTTTGGTTATCGGGTTTCATAATTATTTACGAAAAAGGCAGGCAGAGTTTAAGAATCGATTTTCGTATATACCTAAGCTCGGGGTATGACAATTTATGAAGAGTAAAATCAATCGTTATACGTTATCGTCCGGCAGCCCACACTTTGTTTTTTCAGTGACTAGTACTCTGAATTTTCGTGCGTAGGTTCAATTCGACGAGAATTCATTTCAATTCATTACCTATCCGTTTTGAGAATTCTCAAAACGGATATGTAATGAATTGCGCAAGTGAAAAACATATCGATTTGTTGGGGTGTCGAAATTGTCTGAACTTTTTTCCTCTTTGCTAATCGGGTTTCGTAATTGATTAAGAATTTACGATGTAGCATTGTTCCTGTATCGTAAGCCGCTAGATTGGTATAATACGAGTGATAATATACGATAAACCCATTGATAAGCCCTCCGATATTCTAAGCTGTTATGAGGTTATGCTAAAGCAATAGTGTTTACTTTATAGAATAATAAGATACATAACAGTAACTACGAACACAATTACCTACAAACAAAATGTAAATAGACACAAACTTAAACCCAATTAAATAAATATGTCATATTCCGTCGCAAGTTTAAAAAAGGAAATTTTAATTTCCGAAAACAACTAGGTTTTTTAAAGAAGAAAAAATAAATAAAATCTATTCCCTTAGTTATCAATACTGCTAAGCTGTTAGGTACTACTACTATCAACTATAAACGGCTTGATACATTCAGTCTAAACACTGCTTAGTAGTGATCTTGTCGAAAGAGCGCGTTATTTGTAACCATTATTGTATTTATTAGTACTAAAATGAATTAACTTATAATATTTATCTTCGTTACAGTATTCAATGTTAGCTAACACGTGCCATGATAGAACAAAGGTCAAGCCGGCAAGAAAGGGCGATGATGATGCCATCGGTAGAGCTTAAATTAGTTGGAATAAATAAAGCCCTACCCATGATAGGGATTATGTTGGCAATAAGAGCTTAACTTTAAAATCCGCTCTTTGGTTATTGACACCTAAAGCGCTAAAACAGAGACCTTTTAGTTTAATAAAACCATTTAAATATTTATCAGAATATCTATCCACATAAATGATTCAATATGTAGGTCTCAAATTTTGAGTAGGTATATAAAGCAGCTGTCAAAGGAGGTTGATTATTATTAATAAAGATATATGTATGTACATAATATGTCGCTTGTTAATTCGTCATGAATATTTCTGAAATTGCGCTATACTCTGTGGTAAATGTAATTCAGGCATTTATAAAAATATATTTACTGATATTTCATCTTTAACTTTGTTACACTTAAAGGCTCAGAGTAATAATATATACTACGTACCTACTATACTTAGTTTTAATATTTCGAGAGTAATGGCAATCATTTATAAAATTAGAGAAGGAAGGATAGCAAGAGAAAATTTAACCAAAAGACGAACAATAGATTCTATCTATTAAAAAATAATCTCGTTTTGAATATGCGATCGGATATATAGGTATAAAATTGTACGATAGTCAAAATCAACGAAACTATTTATACTGGCTGTAAAAGTACACTATGTCCTTTTCAACACCCCTGACAACGTGTATGCAAATTAATGATGATCGGTTGAGTAGTTCAGACGTGAAAAGATAACAGACAGATATACTTTCTCATTTATAATATTACTACTATGGATTTATTTCCTCCAAAACCATTGGAGAAACAAAAACAAGCGACGAAACACTTCAAAAGAGACTTTGCTTCCTTATCTGTTTCTATCCGAGATACCGAGGTTTTTAAAAAGTCGAAAGTCAGTCTGGCTTTCGCTTATCTTACACAACCACTTCCGGCCATCTTTTTCAGGCCATCGATCCAGTTGCCAGTGGGTGGCTTGTATCTCTATATGTACGCTTATTCTACTTTATAAGAATTATATAGCCTTACTAGAAATCGTCCGAAGTTAGTTTAGATTTTTAAGAAGCATCTGAACGATATTTAGATAGGTTGGAAATCTGGTATTATAAAGACATATAGATATATACTACTACTTATTAGGTAATCTGCCTGCCTATTAGTAGGATATTATTCTTTTTTTATCACGGAAAAAGAGTTTTCGTGGAAATCCCGAGATTCACGTGGGTGAAAACACGGAGAACAGCAAGGTAGGTAGGTAGGTTCGTAAAAACGATATTAATAACTATTTATTATACATAGTGCAATAGATAGCATTAATGGATATCCCATTTGTTGTCGAAGTGAATGGAGGCGAGCGAGAGCGAAACTAACAGGACATTGCTTTAGACGTCCGTACCTATTGACCCGTCGAAATCTAGACTAACAGCTTGGAAATAAATCCTTTTCTTTCGATTGAAACAAAACCTTCAACCCTTGTTCCGGACTCCGTTTAACTATGTTCATGAATTTTAAAGCAAACCAAATTAAAAAAAAACATTGAAAACCAGCGCTGGGTGAACATCTGGATTAAGGATGTTCATCCAGCATACGCTGAATGCACTCCTATTGCCAATTGCCAATTTTTTGTTGATTTATTTGGATTTTGGTTGTGAATTGTATGAGTCAACTTTTAAAGTATTAAGTTTGTGTAAATGTAAAATTATGGCAATAAATTTTTCATTATTATTATTATTATTAAAACAAACGAATAATGATATTTCACTTTATAAAAAAAAAGAACATAAAATGAAGCAGTAAAGTTATATCTGCTATATGAAACTAATACTTTATTGTATTTCCGATTTTAGCAGTTGTTGCTATATTATGTTGTAATCGTGCTATACTATATGTACTTTAGATTTCCATCAATAAATAGTACCTATTTACCTAAGCACCAAGATTTTACAATAAGTAAATGATTATATTCTCCCATCGATTATGGAATACCTATCTGAGAAGATTGATATTTGTAGCGGGTGGCGCTAGCGTTGTCTTGCTTGTATACCATTCAGTAAAATATTCCTTAATTAAAATTGCATAGATGTACGAAAAAAAATTTAATCCACACGAGTGAAACAGTTTAAATTTCACAGAGTGTAAGCTTAAACGAGGGACGTATTGGAGGAACCCTATTCAGTATTCGATACTCGTCTCAAATACCTCAAAAAAACATATTTTTAACATAAAAAATATATTCTCCGAAATTGAGCACGCAGGACGCAACGGATCATACCCTCAGGGTCATTCAACGCCCCTTTCCTTTGTATTGATGCTGGCGCGCCGACAAATCAAATGTAAAGGTCATTTACCCTCCTAAACTCACGTTTTTAAATATGGTTTTCTCTGTGACTTATCATTGTTCTATTTTTTCTATTTAGGTGCCTATATTTTTATTACTTTTTTTTTCACTTACATAAGCATTAATCATCCAGGGTTTGAGGAAGTGCCTCTTAAAATTACATCCTGTAGTACTTAGTAGGGCTTGAAAGTAATTTTAGACGGATAGAAAACCGTACAAAATTCTTCACGAATACCTACTAGGGGAACACGGGGGAATCAGAGCCACTGGGTAATGAGAACTACTTTAGTTTACTTGTATCTGAACGAGTTAGATTCTGTTTTGTTGTTACGTAACAAAGAAGGTCGCAAGAGGAGTACGTGTGACACACGGCATCGTTGCTAGTTGACTTTTGGTGTGCAAACAGACCACAAATCGGTTTTCATGCCAATTGATCTAATTTTTTACGATCTTTCAGGATAAATTGTGAGTATTAAAATTATTATATTGTAAGTATTGCCTGTTTTAACTTGTAGATTTATCATTATAAAATAAGATAAAAAGATCAATTTATGTAAATAATTAATTGTATTTTGTGAATTATATGAAAACTTAAAAATGAGCATTTGGGGTAATTGGAGTCAAATTACAGAGAAGTGTCAATGGAGTTTAGATGTACTAGATCGTGCTATCAAGAGAGTCAATCATAATGGAATTTCTCTGCATAACCTTTCCCAAGAAATGACCAGAATATCTGCAATGACAATAGTAGTGGCTACGTTGATGAAGATTCCAATATGTGTATGATTTGTTGTGAATCTGGAAAATCGAACGAAATGTGGTTCAGATGCAGGTTGTGTGGTGAATGGGATCACGCTAAAAGTTCAGGAAGTGATTCGGCTGAAGATTATGTTTGCAATTTTTGTATTAGACAGTAATTAAATGTTTTTAATAAATCTAATCTAATCTATGAGAATAATCTTAAGTTATAATCATAAATATCAGTACATAATATATAAATATATAATTTTTGTTACATATTTTTACTTTGGTTACCATTGCCCCGGTGGATCTAATTACCCCTTTCTCTGGTTCTAATTACCCCGTACTCTTGGGCAATAGGAGCCAATGTTACTTTTATCAAAAATGAGTATAAATGTCTTTGTATGGTTTATTTTTTAATTTATGTGTAGATAAGATAAACCTGATTAGTTTCGCTGTAAAAAAAACCAAAAACTATATTAAAAAGTGATGTCTGTCCAAAGTTATAGGAGTTTTTCCTTAAGTGGCGCCAATTCCCCCGTGTTCCCTAGCTCTTCAAGAAAACTAATTTCCCGTCTTTTATTTCCAGAAGTCCAACATACTGTTTTAAAAGTCAGTTGGATAATGTAGGGTGGTGTGTAATTGTTTGAAGTTTCACATGCTCGAATGTTTGTGAATTAACCACACTTATACGGCTGATCGGATATGAACGCAAGGAAGATGGAATTTGTTCAGGGATATTGCGCGTCATGTGAAAACTACTGAACGGATTTGAATTAACCTTGGTGTAGGGGTATAACTTATGTCTTGAATTAACAAAAAGTAACTTAATATATAACCGATAAATATAACAAATGATAAAACAAAGTCAGATGTGATTAAAAATTATACAAAGGCAATAGAGGTAACATATTGTAGAGAAAGCATATCTAGGAAAACACAAAAGTACCTTTTCCTTGCCTCTTTGCTATGGTGGACGGGAAAACTCGCAAAGATGAAGAGCCTATACCTAACAGTAGGTAAACTTCCATTCCGATATTTACGCGGGTGAAACCGGATGAAACAGCTATAGTATATACTTCGAGATTTTTTCGTATTTATAGTAAAAACGTAGGCACCTACGTAGCTTACCTAATAACTACATAATATAAATATTTTAGAAAATCAAAATGCAACTGTCCCTCACTCTGACAAATGTTTTAATTGAAAAACAACACTTGAACAGTACCTAGAATGTCACGGAGTAATTGCGTCCCTGAGTCTCATTTTCTAAAAACATAAGACTTTCAAAAGTAAAAGAACTCGAGTAGTCTGTTCGCCCACGCCGTCGCTGTGAGCATAATTAATTATGTAATAATTTACTTACACACACGCCTTGCCTCCGCGGACCAGGCACCCCGAGTGGTGAGGTAACCCAGTTACCTCATAATTACCGTGTCTCATATCGTTGGGATAGGTATTAATTATTTTCCACTTGCCTGCCAACTTTACCGTTACGTACTTGAATTTCGACACTGAGCGGATAATATGACTTTAATTCGACTTTGTACATTTGAAATTCGAATTTAGTCTTTAGGTAAGTACCTACCTACTTCGTTGAATGTAAAGATGTTTATATGTTATCTGTACTAATATTATAAAGAGCAAAAGTTTGTGAGTTTATGACGGTGTAAGGGGTAATCTCTGGATCTACTGAACCGATTTTGAAAATTCTTTCACTTATAGGAAGCTACAGTAATCTTGAGTGTCATAGGGTGCTTTTTATCCTGGAATTCTCGCAGGAACTCCGGAGTTTGTGAGTTCGTGTGTTTGTGAGATTGTAGGGGGTAATCTCTGGATCTACTGAACCGATTTAAAAAATTCTTTCACTTATAAGAAGCTACAGTAATCTTGAGTGACATAGGGTAATTTATATCCCGGAATTCCTGCGGGAACTTCGGATGTCGTGAGGGATCTATGGATCTACTTATTCTAGATAGAAAGCTAAAGTGATCCTGAGTGACAGAGTATTTTTGTCCCGGAATTCCCGCGGGAACCCCGAAATTAGCGCGGGTGAAACCGCGGGGATCAGCTAGGAGATAATAAGACGAAGTGTTTCAAAAATAACTTTATTATAATAAAATATTTTAAAGAGGTTTATTTATTTCTCACCATGTAAGTATTAGGTAAATAAATAATACGTGTATATTTTACTACACTACCTAATTTAACATACAGGTAAAATATTTAGATATTACTAAATATTATAAAATAATATTGAAAGTACATATACTTATTACCTATATTTTACATAAAAAATGAAGTTTTATTAGGTATATTCGTCGTATACCTGCCACGAGTATACATTGTAGATCAAATAGGAAAAGTTTTTTATGTCAGCAAAGTTAAATTAATCATAGAACTTTTTATTCGTGTTAACGTTCAATGATGTCTGTAGTGGCACTGTGAGTCTCTGAGGGAAACTAATTTTATAACTTAGTATAGCTTTAAGTATATTATGATTATACTTGCCAGTGAAAGCACCCGCCAAAATTTCAGAGCTCCCTCGAGAATTCATAACAGAGCTTTAAAACATCACCTCTTCAATACAAATATACAATTAATATGTAAATTTTACAGTAATTTAATTTATTGCAATTGTAATGAAGTTCAAAGACTGACTAAGTGTTTGCTGTTGCCGACTGTAGGTACCCTAAGGGTCATTTTACCGCCGGAATTGCCACCGACGGGCTGACAAATCAAATATACCTACCTAAAGGTCAATTACCCATTTACTCGGCTGGTTTTTCACGTTCTGTGATAATTCCCAGTGATACATAATTTTTTTTTTAAATGTTTTTAATAACACGTATCTAAGCATTAATTATTATTTATTGACGAGTTGAATATGTACAGACTCTACAGACGCACTAACTATTTAGTAATTCATAAAGATAATTCTGAAAACGATTATGGTATAGTAATTTATTTTAGTTAAGTATTCATTAGGTTTATGTTCATAAACTATTTCGCTTTTATACGTTAAATCATCAAGTTTTATAAAATAGTAGGTATGTGTCAAGAACATAATTATTATTAAAGGTTTTCAATTCTAATTAAAGTCTTAACAAACATCTACCTACGCATGTTGTTATTTAGGATGGATGATCAGTGTCTAATTGAGACAAATTGTTAAACTTTAACTAAAACTCGCGAGTGTACTAGGAAATTGCTCCCCAAATTTACGGTCCTGTGAGGCGTTAACTTATGACGTCATAATAGCTTTCAATAAGGCGTAAATTTGATTTGGTGTTTAAAAACAAACATGAAGATTCATTGGGTGTATGTAATTGGGCTTTAAGCATAATAATTATCTAACATGAATTTATTGCAAATGCACTGTTACTCTTCGAGTAGGTGTAGGTACGTTTCCAGAATGTAGGTAGTAGGTAGGTGTACACATTTTAAATTTGTTGAACGGTTGCAATAAGGATAAGTAATAGTAATTTCGAGGCAGATAATTAATTAATACTTCATTTATACTTGTTTTTATTCTTTTTCCTTTCTCTCTTTGGGAGGAGATTGCGGTAGGTAGGTAAATCGATTTTTGTAATCTCGCTTCATTGAATATTTTACTATATCTATACAGCCCGGTGACACTACATACAAAATATGAACTAATTCAAGTAGATACTTTACCACAAGTTACACATGACGGTTGACTTGTACGACTGTATGTAGATACACATGCTGTGCGTGTTGTGTAATATAAAGTAGACAGCGAGCTGACAGTAACTGTCAGCTGTCAGTCAGCAATAATTGTCACATATAGATTTTACATGTTCCAAACCATCCTCGGAATTTCCAAGAATCTTCCGCGAGGTATGAGGGCCTCATGAAATTGATGGGAGGCGGAGAGTGTCGCTTCCTTATCCTAAAATCTCTATTTTTTGTGTGTTTAAAAAAGTAGAATCCACGTGTCGATTCACGCACATGAACTGGCTGTATGGATTTGGATTCCTTTGCCTTGCGCATAAGGGGTAAATTTAACAAAAAAAAAATGTATTTTCTGATGTGGTTTTCACAGACAGAAAAGGCTTAACTTCGAGCAACATAATATAGGCTTAGTTTCATTTAAATCGGATATCGGATAAGAAAGCTATGATATAATATTATGTTAAAATCATTTCGTGCAGGTAAAACCGCGGGGCGCAGCTAATAAAATAATATTATGTAACACGGAGAAGAAAAGATTCCTTGATCAAGACCTCAGGTGCGTTCCACAATATGGAAGTGCTCACGGCGTGGGTGCCGTTATGACGTCACTCTGATTTACTGCTCTCCCAAACAACGACTCAAATATATAGGCACAGATAATAATACTAATATAGGTATACCTACGCCTGAAATTATGTGCAAGAAAATCGATAGCTTTTTGTTACGGAATGATAATAATAAACCCAGCGGGAGAGCTAATGGATTGAAAAGCAAATGTTTTCTTTGGTAATGTCGACTCAGTTATTTTTTTCTTACGTCGTGCCTAGGGTTGCCAGGTCCAAAAACATAAAAGCGGGATCGTCGCTTACCTTTTTTAATAGCAAATTATAGCTTTTTAAAGCCAGATTTTATGTTCTAAAAGCCGGACAATATTTCTTATTAGTACAATAATACACAATAATTTATTAAATTTTTTATTGCGAACGGCGACAAGAAAATATTTGGCCGGACACGTCCGTAAAAAGCCAAACATGTCCGGGTAAAGCTGGTACCCCTGATCGTGCGTACCACATCTATCAGCAACGGTTTATAACCGACTAGAGACAAGTTATTTTTTTTACAGCACGTACCAACTAGTAGGTATGTATGTTCGTTTCAAACAGGTACACGCATAGTGATTACCTTCTCTCTGGGTGTGTAGCTAGGTACCGTGCGCGATTTTTCCAGAAACTCTATGATATCATATCCTCTATGGAAAGTCTAAATGAATAAAATAATATCTAATTTTTAAAAGAGGTTTACGCCCAAGGTTGCTCCCATTTTAATTTGGTTTTACTACTGGTTTCAGAAGTAATTAATAAAGAAAAAAATCCAAAAGATCAAAGAGGTAGGTATGATTTTCGCCTGAAGGTACCAAAGATAATATAATCACTGCAGGCACTATCTATCTACGTTAATTTAGGAATATATTTATTTTAAAAGCTCGCAGCCAGTAAAATGTCAATAGGTAAGTATAGAATCCATTAAAGCGTGAATAATGTCCAACAGACGTGTCACAGAGCGCGAAAGGTCAGAGCTTATTCCAGACAGACGTACCTATCTATATTTACTACTAGCTATACCTACTCGATATCAGTTGCAAAGAGTTTAATCAGAAGAGCACACAAATTCCATTTCATCATAATTATGACTAAGCTTTTTAGACTAGGTACTTAACCATCAAACTTTTAATCATAGAAATATTTATTACTTACAATAATCAAAGTAATGGTATTGGATCAAAAATGTATATAATAATCAATAAACTACTCGGACAACAGTCATTACAACGAAATTATTGTGGTAAGTAATGACTAGTTCTGACATAACATACATCTCCGATACAATATAAAAGTATTGACGTGTATTTGGACGCATGTAAGCAATAGTAATTAGCTTAAGTGAATAAATATGCCTATTCTCATATCAATAAATGAACAAGTATCTACCTATAGGTATATACCGTGTTATTTATGATTGTTTTCTACTTTATAAAACTAACATGCAGAAACCGGTTGTTGCGTTCGTCGCCAACTTTATCACTTCCGTTGCCGGCTAAAATTTTACCCTCGACGTACCACAAGAAATATAATTATTAACTTGAAAAATGAAAAAGCACGTCAATATTATTTTTAAACAAAATCTTTTGACGTTTTTATTAAGGAAATGAATGAATTTTATTCATAATTGCTACGTCATACTAGCAATTATGGTGCTTTTCACCACTGCTGTTAAGTAAATTTGCATAAAGAAAACATTAACTCGAATAATCTTATTATGTTGCAGTGATTTTACTGATTTTGTGAGGTAATAATTAGTCGGCAATCCAACCACAACGTGCTTTATGGATCTCTGATTACTTAGATTATTTTTAATTTAAACAAAGTTTATAGACGTTTTGTTTACATTAAAGGGTGGCATTTAAAAATACAATTCAGTGATAATATTTTATTGAAATTATTAAAAATTATTTAAATGTGTTATTAGATTTCACTAATATTTTACATTACTTTTCACAGACATGCCTCTTAAAATTTGACTTCCACATCTAAACTTCTGTATGTTCAGAAAAGGTTATTTAATTTTAGTTTCTTCCGTGAGATTTCGTCGAGATTTGAAACCTATATTTTCAAACACTTTTAGAAACAATACTTATATGTCTTTTAGACATAGATATTTTACTATATTTTTGTTAATTATTCAAAAGTTTATTACAGGTTATACGATGAGCGTTTTGATACGTGATTACCGTGGTTATGATCATTATATCCATGACGCTAATCTTGGGCGTATATTCATATGTAGTAGGTACCTACCTACAGTCACAGGGGACCAATATTTCCGATGGCAGTAACACATATAATGAAACAGAATTCCATGTTTGATTAAATAAATCATATTTATTGCGAAAGTCGAGTATTGCCAAAGCGAAAATTCAACAAAATAGCCCCAAAGGCTTTTTTATATATTATCTATTTTTGTAAATAAATCATATTAATCGTTTTCTTTACGGTTTTTGCGCTGTGAGGGTTAAAATATTGTCTACAACCTTTCTTGAATTGCTGTTCGTAAACAATTTTAAATGTTCTTTAGGACAATATTACGTTTGATTTTATGAAACACTAAATATACCAGCTGCCCCCCGTGGCGGCGGCGAAACCACCCTTTTGATGTAGTGTAGGTATAGGCACATATGAATAAATAGATACAATAACACAAGTGGTATGGGTCAAAATATTTATGTATTATTTACAGTATTGTTGTAGTAATGCGAATTTAAGTTTATTTGTTTGTTTGTAACGCTTTAACGCCTTAAATATTCAACTGATTAACACGAAATTTGGTATATCTGTTTTTAGGGGTACAGAAAACGACATAGGGTACTTCTTATCCCGTAAATCCCGCGGGAACTCTAAAATTAATGCGGATGAAACAGCGGGGAACATTTAGTAGGTATATTTAGGTGTAGGTATATAATGCCTGTTTACGGGTTGCACTCCCAAATACTCGTACGTATACCAATCATGCGAGTGGAGCCACGTACAGGTAACCGCTACAACAAAATATAAACGCCCTTCCCAAATCCTCCATGCTTCATAAATAGATATCTCAGTGATTCAGAATTCGGAAAGTTTTAGAACCCTCGTAGGGTTAAATTTACCAGAACTTTTTGTGTACCCGAGCCCGAGGCTGCAACGAAACTTGACGGTACTCGTAAATGGAAATTGCCATGTTATATCGATTTCAATGGTCACGAAGCGACGAGTTGATGATGAGTTCCGCAATACTATATCACAAATATCTATAAACCGTCTTCTTTTAGTCGATGGTAGTTCAAAATGTGATCAATATATTAAACGGGTGCCGTTTACAAAATTTAATTTAATAAACATTAAAAAAAAACCGAGGTTTCTCGTGAAGGTTCAGATTTATTAAGCCGAAATCCAATCTTTCTCAATTCTAATCTGGGTCAAAGCACACAGCTGTATAAAACTCACAAACAATGGGGAGCCGATTAAACGTCTTAAAGATGGTATACCTTACTTAAGGCGAGGTTTAATGCAAATTTCAAAATCATGTGAATTAAGTGGTGTCCAAAATATTTTTCATGAACGATAAAGTAGGTACCTACCTGAACCTTGACCTTGTCTACTCACCGACTTCAGTTCTCAAATCCGGAAATTTTCTTTATTTTTTCTTTTCGCGGCAAAAGCTCTTAAAAAATGTAAATTACAAGTAAAAAATGAAAACTACAGCCATAACCAAATCGAGTTCAGCTGCAAAATATCGTAGTGATTAAAGTGTCTCAAAAGAAAATTTAAGACACTTTTTACTGTAAGTAATTTTTTTTTCTTAAAATACAATACCTACCTAATTATGTTTGTTTTTGTTTGTATCTATTCCAAACAAATTCCGTTTCAGGCTGCCAAATTTCCCATTTCATGTTACCAAATTTCTATAACAGTGATCTTTACAAAACTCTACATGCTATACGTATATTATCGTTTGACAATGTGCTATAAATCACCTCTAACGTGCCTTTGTAGTATACGCTACCTTAAGGCTATTATTTTCGTCAACCATAGCTATCTATAGGACCTCTACTCCTCGATTATGATCGTGCACTCGAGGGAATGATAAATATAATTGGAAATACCTTTCCAATGCATAACAATATTAAATGAATAATATTGTTTAATAGGCAGCTAGCTGTTGCCAGCCGTTTCACTCGCATCATAAAATCTTTTTTCGTAACCGGAGACTATACCGAGAACAAATTCATGCCGCTGCAGCTGTTTAGCTGGCAAAAGCCAGCGGCCTTAACTAAGTTGACAGTATGATATGATCGTTATCGCTATAGAAAACTAAGGAACGAATCGTCTTGTCACGTACTTACGTAAAATCGTCCAATCATAAGTTCAGTTTTGTGCGACTACGTGACGTGACGATCCCGTTCCTTCCATGCGTTATATACGTTAACGATCATAGATTTTCAACTCGGCTAAGGGGGCCGGCAAGCAACTACTTCAAGCAAGAGAATTATCTGTAGAGCTCGTAGAGCAAACCTCGCTTGTATTATTTTTAATACCTGCTAATCTGAACGAAAGTATAATAGGTATATTGCTGTGCTTTATTATTATTGCGCTATAAAGACGCCACTAATACGCCATAAGTCAAGAACTTGAACGAAAAACACACACACTTACTTACTTGGTTAGATCATAACGGACTATTTTCAAACTCAATTTTCATTCCCTATATATTAGCTACTGATTAAAAAAAAAACAAAGGCTGAATTTATTGATACCTCAAATAAGATTTTAAGAGGTAATCTGATGTGATCTAAAGTATAAGTTTTTGTTACTTCAGTAGGTATATATATTAATTAAGACGCGAAATGTAAACTTTATTTAATTAAGAATAATATAAAGTTAAACCTCATTCTAGGTAAGTTTATATGGGATGTAATGTGCAAGAAGTGAAACGACAATATTATTTTACCGCGAGTTTATTCAAGGAGACAGCAGTTCGCGGTGAACGTTCGAGCACAGACAGCGCCGCATTTAGTTTTCTTCAGCTGCTACATTCAGCTGCGCAGATTTGCATAATAATAAAATGATTGTAGGTTGAACAATTCGTTCAGCCATCAACCTCAACGCAAAACTGTTTTTTGGATGCCACAACAATATTATATAAGTTCCTATTTTCCATGACTATACTTATTAGTTGGTTAGTTATTAGTTAGTTATAGTAAATAAATACTTAAGTTCAAATAAACAGGTAACATGTATAGAGTAATGGATATGAATATCATTTCACGACGAACAAAATATTTTTGGAGAGGATAAAAATTTTAAGATCACAATATTCTTTGCAGGATTTGGTACTCGACAAAATTTTTTTTAGTCCGTCGCGTCGTGTAGGTTAGTAAAAAATATTTTTTACGTCATCAAAAAATAACGGCGATAGGTACATTGAGTTGAAATTTCGCGTTTTTCTAACTGACGAACTAATTAGAATTTTGATTTTCATACCCTAGAAAATACCGAATTCAGATACCGCTCATACATATACACACACAGACAAGCGTACATTTTAAGATTCGTACTAAGGTATCTCGTCAGGACGCAATAGTTAAGAATTCACGTACCTACTTCGCGGGTTTACCTAATACCCGGTGGAAACGCGTATTGTGTGTTGAAAATTTTATTATTTCCAGTCTCGACTTATGTTTAAAGTTTTAAGTACCTAGTAATAAGTAATGCGACTTTACAACGATTTCGCAGTCTACCTTCGATCCATCTACTCACATGGGACACTATCTAAAATTAAAAAAAAAAAATATGAGTAAACTATGAGTTATAGTAATTATTATCTATAACAGTAATGACAATTTTCCACATTATTATTTCTTATTTTTGAGCACCAATGCATCCTGCATTTACTCTATTACTTTATACAGTCGATTTACGTCCGCCACCGCTCCTTTTAGTCTTTCTTCCTACCGCTATCCGCTATACAAATTGAACTGTCTGCATGACGTCAAAAAGCAAAGCTGCCAGCGGGGCAGCGTGCAGCGTCGGTAATTTGCCCATGCCCCTTTGCCCATCCTAGAAAAATAGATAGTATTAAAGAATTAATTAGGTACTGTTTGATCAAAGTCAAAGGCAAAAAGTCAATTATTATTTTTATTACTAAGCGTAATATGATCATCCCATAACTAACCACAGTCGACGGCCCCTAAGATAAAATCCTTAGCTACACCAAAACTGACGTCATTCGTAACGTAACGTTAAAAACGCGATTGGCTACACGAAGTGAAGGCAAACGTAATTTGTTCAGCAAGTTAGCTTTATATATCTACCTATGAAACTAACGGATCGCAAGTTCGTGCAGTTACCATTAGCATCAAGGCCCGCTTCGCACGCGACGCGCTAGCTGTAACAACTTGTTGCAACTTCCACGCTAACAGCTAACTTCCCCGGGCGTACCTACTACATCTAAACTTACTACTTCATCCGATAAAGCTAAAATGACCTTTGTAGCTGCTAAAGGTAGATTTATAGTTTTAGTCATTTATTTCTGGGCGAATCTTACAGGAATCACACGTGTTTGATTCAGAAGAAAGAAGATAGGTTGGTTTTTTTCCGAAATTCCCGCGGGAACTCCGAAATTATCGCGCGGGAAACCGCGGGGGACCGATAGTAAGATACACACATCAAAAGTGTCTAGGGATCAACATATATTTTTGCAATAACTTTTCTCCTGATTGATATTAATTAAAATTTTCTTTAAGGATTCATCAAATAAAGTGTTTTCGTTTGTCACAGTAACGATAAACCAAGTCACCTTTGCATTAATAAAGAAATTTGCCATTTTCCTAATAAAGGGATTTTTGACATTTGAACCACTAACATTAAAGTTCGAAAAAAAGACTGAAATAACAGTTTTCTTTAAAATTTTATTGGGTAACTTAAACAATTAATAATCCGTGTTTCTACCGCGAACACTAACAACACAAGAACATCGGTTTGGCATACTCAAAATGAGTTCATCCAAATCACGCTGTGGAATGGCCGCCCATGTTCGTTGCAACAACATAAAAAGGTCTTCTTGCGACTGGATACCCTCCATATTCGGCAGAGCTCTTCTCTGTAGCATATCCCATGCATGCTCAATCGGGTTCAAGTCTGGCGACTGAGCAGGCCAGGGCAGGACATTGATGTTAGCTGCGGCGAGAGTCTGTCTTACAACTCTTGCGGTGTGCGGTCGTGCATTATCATGCATTAACTGAAATAAGGGACCGATTTGCACTTGTAGAGGAACGATGACGTCTGATACAATCGTCTCAGCATAAATTTGAGCGTTGAGGTTGCCTCTGATCCAAATCAACTCAGTTCTTCCGCCGATCCAAATACCCGCCCATACCATGATGGTTCCACCACTATAAGGATGGACTTCCTGGCAGGATTTTAATCGCTGTTGGCGTCCAGGGGTTCTCCAGTGTCGTATACGTCTTGTATCCGGTCTCATACCAAAACGAGACTCATCAGAAAAGCACACGAAACGACATTGTTCTTCTGCCCAATTTCTGTGTTCAAGAGCCCATTGATATCGAATCCTACGATTGTGCATTGCTATAGGTGGTACCCGTAGCGGTCTTCGGGAATGAAGGTTCACTTCATGCAAGCGGTTTCTGACTGTTTGGTCGCTAATTAAGTTCCCTGAAGAGTGATGAAGCCTCACGGCTAACATCATGGCGGTTATTGTTGGAGCTCTTCGATTTAAGATTTGAATGTATCGGTCTTGTCTCCGTGTGGTGCAGCGATACCGTCCTCCATGGCGCTCAGCCACGGTACCAGTGCTTCGGTAACGTGTCCAAAGTCGACTGATAACACTCTGACTTGTATTCAGAGCTAAAGCCACAGTACGTTGCCGGGAACCAGCTTTTATCATTCCCACGGCTCTGAGCATTTCTTCCCTGCTTAAATGACGTCGCCGCTCCATAATAACGTTGGTTTTAATCAGTAGTAGGGAAACAGTAGCACTAATAATGTCTTCAATGCGTTGTATGTTTTTATAGGGAAAATATTGACACCTGATTTTCATCTTTTACTCGAATTTGATTGACAGTTCCTGATTCAAATTATGTAGTGCACCAAAAAGGATCCATATAAATTTATAAAATCATAAATTTATTACAAAGCCACATCTCAATCTCAAGAAATCCGCATAAAAATGCTTGATCCCTAGACACTTTTGATGTGTGTATATAAAAGCGAAAGGTTAGTTCAGTGAGATACTTACTGACTAATTACGAAATCTCGAAAAGCTTAGCTATAGCTTCCTATAAGTGAGAGAGTATTTAAAATCATTTATGTTTATCCGTTAAAAGCGAACACAAAAAAACAAATTATTTTCTTTTTATAGTATTAAATAGAGAAGTACCTATGGGTTAAGCGATTGATGTCATTAATTATTCGTGTCCAGTGTTCACATACCGAAGAGCGAAGGTCCGGAGTCCGGACAGCCAATCCGCCCCGGCTAATCCCGGGGTCCCGACATCTTAATGATTGTTTGCGAGCCTTAAAACCCATCTGCGGCATACTACGCGACAATTTCGTAAGACTTCCAAACTAAAGGGATTATCTGGAATTAAGGGATCGATCGGGAGGTAAGAAGTCATTTTGTTTTTAGATTTAGACACAACTTATGTACTTTAACTGTTTAACTTATACAGGATGTAAGGTTGAGGAGAGAGGGTATCCGATTCTCGTCTCAAATATATTTAAAAAACATTAGATTATTATACATATTATGTATATGCAGTTTTTTTGTTTAATGTAAGTACGTGCACTTTCCCGATGAGCTGAAGGATCATACTGCCGCTTGGTCTGTTGAAAAATATCTACAAATATATAAAATGCTTGACTGACGGATCAACGCACAGCGTAAACCGCTGATCGCAGAGACATGAAACTCTGAAGGTCTAAACTCGGAAGGTGTAAGGAACTTCGTTTATTAATATTTTCTTAGTTACATGTATAAGGATGAGTTAAAAAATTGTAAAAAATGTGTTTGAAAATTTCAATAAATCCGCTCGGTCAACCTTAGGTATAGGTACTGACTTTATTTTATTTCCATTAAAACTGAGAAAAATTTTACTAATATGCAGTGTAATCATTTTTACATTGATTTTATATGTTAAGTACATAATACATACTAGTCAGTCAATTACTTTTTCTCGGCGTTGTCTTGATTTATTCAGTTAGCTTAAGTCGATATCGATATTTCCTGCAGGCTGCAATGATCATTTTCAGTGAATGATTTAATCTAATTTGTAATTTAATGTAGATTATAAACAATGATTCTACCATTATAAAAGTTTATAAAGCCATAGTAATGAAAGTTGTAGGTATACCCGGTATTTTCAAAACAGTGTTAAATTCTTTCATACATAAATAATTGAAATTCTGTATCTTCAAGATTGAAATGCACTCAACATTACAAGTACCTATCACAAATGTGTATACGAATATAATCATCAGAGTAGAGTATAATATAATTGTCTAATGACTAGCTGTGCCCCGCGGATTCACCCGCGTGAGTTTCGAGATTCCCGCAGGAACTATATTTTTTTCAAAAATAAAAGTAGCCTAAGTTACTACTCATAATATCTGGCAGTGAAAAAGTCCCGTTGAATTTGATCCAGCCATTTCAGAGATAAACCGGAACAAACAGACAGACAGACAGAGAATTTTTTTTTTATGTAGGTAGGTAAGTAACGTAAATATATGTATACTTTCATATTATGCATTAAGTGAAAAGTTGTCAATTTGGAGTTACAAACAGACACTTCAATTTTATTTATAAGTAAAAATGTAAGATAAAACGTAAGATGTAAAGAGATATAGATGTAGGTATAGATTGGAAACTCCTTGTTTGTTTTTTGGCAATGGTCGACTTTTAGTAAGCCTTCGGTTTGTCATCCAGTTTTAATTTTTGATTTAGCAATCAAATTTTAATAACAAATGAAAATATAAAACCGACAAAAACAAATTACGAATGCACTAAGACCACAAAATAACGATCAGTTATTAACACCATTTTACTGTGGTTTTTACAACTGGCGCGGCATGGCGGTTGACGTTCCGTTGTAATCGCCTAAAACCGCCATTTGGGTCACATCTGTTATGAAAATTAATTGTATTCATTATTAATATCATAATATCTATACTTACATCTGTATATATATATAAAAAAAAATTAATGTCTGTTAGTAATTCCAAATTAACAGCTTTTCACTAAACGCATATGAAAGTAAGTAAGTATATACCTACGGTACTTACATAAAAAAACAATTGTTAAAATTTTTGTCTATCTGTCTGTATTCCCCGCGGTTTCACCGGTTTTACTCCGACATACAGACAGACAGAGGTACTTTCGCATTTATAATATTAGTAGGAATTAGCTAACCCGAAGTTTCACTTCCGATCCTGATTATGCCTCGATCAACGTCATAGGCAAAATGACATGACTAATACAAGATAAAGGCTAATAATAATAATTCATCTTTCACGAGTTAAAGTGAAATTTCCGCCCCGGAAATTAGGGAAGCCATTTTTTTTTTTCGGAATAAATCACCCAAAGCGCTCCATCTTTTTTTATCCGACGCTTAAGCGGAAATATTAGTACGAGTACCTACTAGTTATTCTAGTTTTAAAATAAGAATATAACACTAGTTGTAGCACCAATAAATATTATTTCGTTGTAGTTCTAAGTGTTTCCTGCAATTTTATCCGTATTAATATCAGAGATTTCACAGGAATTGCGGCATAAAAATACCATATGCCCTTTCCGTACCCCTGACAACGTGTATGCAAAATATCATGAACAGTTAAGTAGTGTAGGCGTGAAAAGATAACCGACAGGCGGACAGAGTTACTAAAGAAGCAATAATTGATATTTACGAAATACTAGCTGTGCCCCGCGGTTTCACCCGCGTGAGTTTCGAAAGTCCCGCGGGAACTATTTTTTCTAAAATAAAAGTAGGTCGCCTAAGTTACTCCTTGTAACATCAGCTATCTGCCAGTGAAATTCCCGTTAAAATCGGTCTAGCCGTTTCAGAGATTATCCGGAACAAACAGACAGACAGACCGACAAACAAATAGACAGAAAAAAAAATTAAAAATTTTATTTCTCGATGTTAGTACCGTATACACTTTCGTATGCATTTAGCAGAAAGCTGTTAATTTGAAATTACAGACAGACACTTCAATTTTATTAATGTCTAGATAATACTGACGTCAAAAAGACTGTGAATAAAATGACTGATCATATTTCAAAATAGCCAGCTTCTTAAAAACACCACATTGTAGGTAACCATCGTTTATGACAAGTTTATTCATTTACTTTATCACTAATTCTGTCGTTTGTCTTCAATTTGTCCGGCCCAGGTTCATGATGACCGTTAGACGTAAAGGAGAGGATTAACCTGTCCAAAAGTCGGCCCTCGTCAGAACTTGGGTTACGAGCTTCACTAAAGATTATTTATTTCGATGAAAGAGATCTTTACGGATCATAACGACGCGACGCTGGTGTAGGTAATGTCTAACTTCTTCTGATGAAAGCTGAAAGGTGTCCGTTTACCATGCCATACGAATTCCATAGGTCACATGCCTACCCGCTAATCAAGGGGTCCCGGTTTCGATTCCCATTGGGGGTGGATTTTGTGTGATGAACACAGGGTTCCATTTTCCAGTCTGGGTGTGTTTTACATATATCTATAGTGTAATATATAAGTAATTCTATGTAGTATATACCACGTTTGCTTAGTTTCCACGACACAAGTTAATAATAGCTTACTGTGGGATCAAGTAGATCTGTGTGTTGTGATGTGGATTAATTAATTAATGATCGTATAATGATTATATCGCCAGTATAATGATCTCGTAAGCGAAACGGACGCGGTGTTTTTTTGAGTCATGTAACTCTATCTACTGGTGTTTTCGTGAAAAACGAAGCACGGGGAAAATTGTATTACTACTTTATCAAGCACCATCTGGCAGAATTTTCCGACAGCTACAGAGAAAATACGTAGCGTATGATAGTTTGACACAAAGGTTGTATCTCCATCCACTAGTATATATTAAAAGACACAGATGTCGTAACTAGCGTATATGTAGGCATGCTATTTTATTTTTTTTTAAATAATAATATTATGTCCGTATAAATAATTATTATACAATAAAAGCTGTGCCCCGCGGTCTCACCCACGTGAGTTTCAGAATTCCCGCAGGAACTTCAAAGTGGCCAAATTTACTCCTTATAACATCAGCTGTGAATCACAATGAAAGTCCCGTCAAAATTGGTCCAACGGTGTCGAAGATTCACCTATGTAAGTTTCGGAACTTCCGCAGGATCTCTTTATATCAGGAACCTTTGCGGACGCAGGCAGAACAACCCGCCAAAGTTTCATCACAATCGGACCAATGGTTTAGAAACGCATATAGGACAAACATACAAACATTCATTTTTAATTATAAAGAAGATTATTAAGTGTCATAGTAAAAAAAGACTTTAAAAAAAGGAAGTTCTAAGTTTGACCTTCGATGATTATGCACATTTGGCTGGACGGATTTTGATGCAGTTTTTATTTATAATTATTCTTTATTATATGTGACAATGAGTTTGTCTCTGAGGTAAATAAAGGTATTTAGGCAAATGTATCTTAAAAGTTATTAACGAAAATAAAGGCATATTATAAAGCAATAAAGTAGTAGGTATAGTAAATTAGTCATATTATTATCATCTTATAAAGTGCCTAAATCTCGTAAAACACCAATAAATAATAATTTACTCAGGAAAACGAAGGAAAAAATGGTGTCAAAGGTAATTAAAAAAAAAAAAATTAACCAGTTGTTAGGTAAGTATATATTTTTCTCTGTGGTAGGTAAAATATTATGATTTTTTTTATACAGCCTATTGATTTCAGAAAATCTGTTCTTTGTTTTTTTCTATTTTCTGATCTTGTGTAAATTCCAATTTTGTTTTTTTTTTTTGTTTTTCGATCACTCTATCGTCTATACTCTTTAACTTCAAGCAATGCCTAAATACGAAACCTCTTTAGCATCTTAGCTAAAATTGAGAAAAGTATGTGATACACCCAACTTTCCACTTTCCAGTCAGGGCGTATTTATATATCCATAGTATAATATGTATGTAATCATATGTAGTTATAGCACGTGTTTATTTGTTTCCACTACCCAAGCTTACAGCTTAGTGTAGGATCAAGTAGATGTGTGTTGTAAGGTGTATTATTATACCTTCGAACTTTTGAATAATATTGGTACCTACCTACTAGACGAGTAGCAATAGATAGTTTAACCTAGTTTAAATTAGTTTCCTGCTACCTTAGTCAAGTCGACAATCAATAAATAATCATTAACGCATAGAAAACCAAGGAATGTATCGTTACGCAAAACCGGACTTTTAATTGGACGATTTTAGGTAGGTATGACGTCAACTTAGCTAAAGAAAATAAGAGGCTGGTCATGAAAATAAGATCAGAGGTCACTCAAGGAAATGTTCGAGCAGTTGAAAAGCTTTTTCGTAAAGTCCGACGAGTGACAATATGTAGTAGATATTATGTAGAGCTTGAGCAAAATACATGGCAAAGTGTGATAAGGTTTGATAATATATTAGATAGGTATGATTTATATATATTATATGCATAGGAATTATGGATTTTAGTTATGAATGCGCTCAAAGTTAAAAAAACGTTGGATAACTAACAACAAATATAGATTATGATTTGGGAGTAGGTACCTATACCTATATTTGGACATAGATAAGCAATAGTGTGTTAACCCACACTGGAGAAATTTTGAGTAAATCGTGTTTTAAAATTATAGCGCAATTTTCTGTCAACATTTTTTATGTTCAATCTTTAGTTACATACTTAAACAATGCAATAAGGTAAACACATAGTTAAAAAACGTTCCCTAACTCTCAATAAAACGTTCTGAATAGGTAACTTAATTTTGTGGGTTAACATGTTATTGCTTATCTGCGTCCATTTAAATTCCTTCGACAGCGCAAGCGCTGTCAAGCTGAACGAGGGATCCCGACGGATATTCAGTATTCGGTTCTCGTGTCAAATATCTAAAAAAAGAAAGAAAAAAACATCAATTTTTGACGCAATTATAAAAAAAATTATTAATCTTGAAAATACAGTGCGCCACGACGTGCTGACTAAACGAATTTGTAATATTTGTGAACGTCATAAATAATAAAAATCAACGCCCATTTTATTTTTATGGCCGCTGACACGCCAACAAACTGTATATAATATAAAGCTCAGAGTAATAATACAGGAACCTATGTTCTTAGTTAAATTTTTCTCTGTGAAATATCTATTAGTGTTTTAGTGTTTTTTCTTTCATTCGTTTAATTACCTATAGCTTATTATACTTATGTTCCTATGTATACTTGTATTAGGTACCTACACACTACAGCACAATACCTACGTGCTTTATATTTTTAATGAAATGAAACAAGTTTAGCGGATTTAAAAAGAATATTTTATTTTCAATTACTAACTTATGCATAAAATCTGTAAAATTTTTGTTCTTTCACTAGTCGCAAATAAGCGCACCTTAGCCTAGAGGCATAGTTCAATAAATTCGTTTGCCTTCTAGGCACCAATAAAGGGACTAGGTAGTAGGGTGGGTCAAATTTTTTTTTTCTCGTTTTTCTAATATGCTCAGCATTAAAAAGGTGCCAAATGACGTCGTTAATTGATATGTAAAGTTTTGTTAGATTATTTTAAGTTTTATTGCCTCCGGAATGTCATAGAATTATTTAAAAAAAGGAGATTTTTTTGTGTAAATGTACTAATGCTTTTCTCAAGTTATTGATATCAGATTTCATGCGTAATAGTTTTTAGCAATGATAAATATGAAATTGTTTGGTCAAGTTCAAGGAGAAACAAGTTTTACAGGAAAAAATATAAAGAATAATTATTAAAGTGAAGGGTTAACTATGTGGCAAAATCTTTTTTTCTGTCGAATTTCGGCATTGCTTTTCTCGATTCTATCTGGGCTTTGATAAAACCTTCTGCCATTGTTTTATTAAACAAAGTGGCTGAAGCTTTGGTCAGAGCTTTAACTGCCCTTTCTACTGCTTGTGTGTGACACGGAAGACGTAATAAATCAAATTCTACTGCTCCGTTTTCTTGAATAAACTTTTGGAGATTTTCTTCGGTTACAGATCTTAATAACGGTGGCTCAGTGACATTTTCTTGCCAATTCAAAAGGTATTATATGTTAATGTAAAGTTTATCTTTGGTACCTGGAACAGACGCAATTTCTGATCTAGCTTTCAAAATTCAAAACCACCGGGCATGGGACATTTTGCCTGGTAATTTGTTAGCTAAATCGCTAGGAAATATGCCTGTTGCAATTGCTTCAACTATTCTGTACAAGTATTTTTGGTCTGTACTAAAAAAAAATACTTGTACAGAATAGTTGAAGCAATTTCAACAGGCATATATCCTAGCGATTTAGCTAACAAATTACCAGGCAAAATGTCCCATGCCGATGGTTAACTCGTGCCAACAGGATTCTCCGTCTGTATGTTTCAGTTGAACCTGCCTCTGAAAATCTATTAACTCTTGCAACTTATATTGTCAAGGTTTACGCTCCACTATGGTTTCCTATAAAAACCCATTCTAGCTGTAAAGATGGGTCGCGAGCTCACCAGATATTTACCAACAACTTTAAAAACCGTTATCGACCCAGTAATTCAAAGACACAGCTATTTTGCACACCCGGAAAACTTATTGCTTGCAATGTATGTTTTTGAAAGCTAGATCAGAAACACCAAAAATTGCGTCTGTTTCAGGTACCAAAGATAAACTTTAACGCATTAACATATTATGACCTTTTGAATTGGCAAGCAAATATCACTGAGCCACCGTTATTAAGATCTGTAACCGAAGAAAATCTCCAAATGTTTATTCAAGTAAAAGGAGCAGGAGAATTGGATTTATTACGTCTTCCGTGTCACATACAAGCAGTAGGAAGAGCAGTTAAAGCTGTGACCGAAGCTTCAGTCACTTTATGCAGTAAGACAATGACAGAAGATTTTATCAAAGCCCAGATAGAATCGAGAAAAGCAATGCCGAAATTCGACAGCAAAAAAGATTTCGCCACATAGTTAACCCTTCACTTTAATAAATTATTCTTTATAATTTTTCCTGTAAAAATTGTTTCCTCTTTAATAAACCTATATTTACTATGGATTTAAGACTTTTATTTATAAATAGTGTTCATTAGTGTAACTTAATATGCCATAGTGTTAGACCTTTTTTAACAATTATGTGTTGATGATTTCTAAATGAATCCGGAGGCAGAAGATTGATTCCGATTGCAATGAAACTTCATAATATATTTACACTCATAATTTAGCACCTTTTTGTCACTGTGCCCGTATAAAAACTAAACTTTTTTTTTTCTCCATACATAAGTGACCCACCCTACTAGGTAGGCGGAGGCATCTAACGGAGAAATCTAATTTGCGTGGAAGTTTGCTCCGCGAACGTATTGGATTTTACCCTCAGGACAGAATTTCCCCACAAGGAAGGATTCTACAATACATTGCTTAACTTTTAATTTAGTTCCCTTTTTAAGGACGTATGCCTCTACATTTATTGGGTATTGCAGAGTTCTTCGAAAGTATATAAAAGATACATTTAATCACTATACAAATAAATAACGCGCAAGTCTGTTTGTGATTTTAGAATTTTTGGATTTTATTGTTTGTGTTTTTTGTAGATAATGACAAAAATTCTTGCATCTGGTCGAATTATAAGTATTACTTATTGCTTCGTGCGTTGATAGGTACTCACAAAAAACGTATAATATAAATTAGCTTTAGAATCAATAAAAAACCTAGTTTATAGGGGAGACTCTAGTAAGTTTACATAGAATTTTAATAAATTTAATTAAAAGAACGCATAGGTAGTTATAATTTTTATATTTCCGACAAGTACCATAATATATTTTAGAGCAAAATACGTAATAACTACTGAGAGGATTTTATTATTAAGAATTTTAAACATAATTAATAATTAAAAAATATGCCTACCTACAGGTAGGTAAGTACATAATCGACGCAAAAATTTTGCAGTTACTTTTCTTATAACCTAAACTAACCTATCTAGCTTTATGCTTTGTTTGGCAGCAATCACTTCATGGAAAGAGCGCGGCGTTATGCTAACTAGTATCTAAAGAGTAACAATATCTACAGTGGATGCACAGTGCCGCAAGAGCCGCTGAAAAAAGCTAGTTAAGACTACGTAATACGTATATTTGCTGAAACCTCGTCTTCTACACCTCTATTGCTAATAAGTATAGTCAAGTTCGTATTGTGTTAGGTTCCTCAGCTATTTGTTCCGTTTATTTGTTATCGGAAAAGGCGTTCGCTACACTTGTGTCATATTAGGACCACACATCTACTCGTATACATACAACAGAGGTATGAGATACACGTTATAGCGGTGTTTTTAATGTATCTGGTGATACATTTTCATAAATATTTTTTTTGTCCACCGTTTTTGCCTTCAATCTATAAAATAAACAAAATGTTCTAATGAATAATATGTGATCGTTTTAATGGTAAACTTCTTTCCTAGTATGGAATCCTTCACTGGGCGTGGTACGACAATGACCAATTTTATAAACCTTTTTTTTTTCGATTATTTATTCCAATCCACTCTGGATGTCACAGGAATTTTTTGCAAATGACGTTGAGGATGCAACCCGTCTTGAACACTCTGGCCACAAGTAAATAAAGGGTCTTTCAATAGGGACGGGTCGATGTTGGCAGCCTGTGGCGGCCATGTTGTTTTAACGTCGTCTTTCTAACCTATATTTTTTTATTCAGTTAGTAATGCCAAATCACCATGGCAAGTTACACGGTTGAGCAACACGTCCAAATGTTAAAAATGTATTACCAAAATGAGTGTTCGTTAGTGCAAACGTTACGTGCATTGCGCCCATTTTACGGCAGACGAGGTGGTCCTTCAAATTGAATTGTGAATTGGCCACCGAGATCCTGCGACTTATCACCTTTAGACTTTTTTTTGTGGGGTTTTCTTAAGTCGCAGGTCTATACCAATAAGCCACAATCGACCGATGCCCTTAAAGTCAACATAGCTCAGGCTATCGCTGAAATTCAACCCGAACTATGCGGCAGAGTTGTTGAACATTGGACAACTCGAATTCGTGCCACCGTGAGAAGCCGCGGCGGACATTTAAACGATGTGATTTTCCACACATAATGGCATATATAGCTCTTTCAAATAAAAAAAAAAAATCGTTAAAATCTCACACACGGCCTTTTTTATTTCATGTCAAAATCGACCCGTCCTTATTGAAAGACCCTTTATTACCGAATCACGGTTTTCAAACAACCACCACACCGTGTTTTCACTCCTTGGAATTATTGTAGGTATTTAAAATGCAGAATATTTGTAAACGGACGGTCGAGTTAAACAAATTTCCTGTGACATGTACCTACTTTATGTGTATTACGATAGGTAGCTTCAGAAGGCTGTGTGAGCGCATGCTCCAACCAAAAAATGCAAAATATACTACCTACGTAAAGCAGCCATATTCTCCGCCTACCACGAATTCCCTGCCTCCTCATGCCCCACGAAAGTTTGGCTGTAGTTTTAGCTCACAGTTGACAGTTACTGTCAGCTAGCCGTCGACCTTGAGATACGCACACACGCGTCACGCACAGCACATGTACGTAGGTACGAGCCGGCCGTCTTTGTACTTAGATTGAACCTACTTGAATTCATTTATATGGAGTGTCACTGGGCTGCTCCAACCGTCAACAACCTACATCATATCCCGTACCCACCCAAGCAATTGAGTTACCAGTAATTCAGTTATAAGTGTATAGTAATCAACAACCGTATTGTTCAACGTGCCAAGTGGTCACAAAATACAGCACGCAGTTAGAGTTAATAATGCCAACCAGAATAGTAAAATTATATTCTACTAGATATAGGCGGTTTCTGCAGTGGGAGTGTCTGAATTCCCGCAGGAACTCTTATGTGCTTTTAATTTAAAATATCAACATAAGTCATTACTTGTCTTATAACTAAGTCATTACTAGGTTTATTCATACAAAAAATATTATCCGAATTTCCAGTATTCCCAAAAATGTTCTGTCATAGGTAGGTAGGTATATATATAGGTATATATAGGTAGGTACAGCTAATAATTGGTCTGAAAGTTACGAAAAAATATCGTGAAAAAAATACATGTGGCAACATTGATATGTGGCAATTTAGAATGTAGGTAGGATACATTATGTACGTCGAAGCGTAAGCTTAAAAGAAATAAAGATTAAAATTATTATAATTATTTTTTTTATCTTTAAAAAAAATATCGTCAAATTTCCGGTAATTCAAATTTGCAAGTTTGCAACATTTCCTTCAAAATTTTAGAGCAATTGGTAATTTTAGGTTGCAGGTAGGTATTTTGCCTTTCATGAGAACAATGTGGCATTTGGATAGACCTGTGAAAAGATGAAAAAAAAAGCTGCCTCTTTTATCAACGGGTTATAAAAAATTCAGAAGCTCACGCAATATGAGAAGCCTTTGTGTTATGCAACAGATCCTCATTATTGGAAATATACATAATTGACTACACAAGTAACTGGTATATCTACGTTGCTCCATTACTTGGTACATTGTAACTGCAAATAATATGTACATAGGTACCTAGGTACATATTAGGTATACAATCGTGAAATCCGCGTGTATGCGTACATGCAATAAATCTACATATTAATAAAATTAAAGTATCTGTTTGTATTTCCAAATTGACAGTTTTTCACTAAATACATATGAAAGTACATAGTATGGTACTTACCAACATAAAAAATCATTTTATTTTTTATTTTCATCTGTCTGTTTGTTCTGGCTAATCTTTGAAACCGCTAAACCAATTTTAGCGAAACTTTCACTGGTATATAGCTTATGTTATATAAGGAGTAACTTAGGCTAGTTTTATCCTAGAAAAAAAATCTTTTCTGCGGAAATTCCGAAATTCATGCGGGTGAAACCGAGGGGCACAGCTAGTATGTATACCCTAAATTGAGAGTAGGCGATAAAAGAGCACCAACAAAACAATTTTTAAAATTTTCGTCCGTCCATGCTAATTTCCAAAATTTCCAAAAAAAATATTTTCATCGGCTTCTTTCTACAAATAAAGAGGTTAGCTTAAAACAACATAAACATAGAACTTGTTTTTTCGAAATCGGATGTCGAGAGAAAAGGTCATCAATTAAAGGCGTAACCTAATAGGTATATCTACTAACAATATAAAGTCAAATGACTATTGTGCTGTATTTTTTTCCCCTGTAGGTATTTCATCGCTTTTTTGTGTATCATAAAAGGCGATGAAATATAGTATTTTTCATTACTCATGCTCGGAAATTAGGTCTGAAGTTGCCTGAGAAGCGGGTTGAAAGTAGCCCTTTTCAGCCCTAGGGAGAATCGCTTTCAACTGACAACTGTCAAATTATTAAAAAAAAACTAGGTCTATTTTCACATTTCTATTGAACCATGTTTCAACTTTCTATACAGCCAGCGCGATGTAAAATTGAAATAACGTAAAGTTTAAGTAGGTATTAATTAAAATAAAATTCACTCACTTTTTCTTAAGCTAATTCCTATTTATATTTTTTTATTTTCTTTAATTAATACTTAATAATTAAGAAAATATTTTTTTTAGGTCGACACAATGTAAATAAAAAATACTGGCTGAATAGCTAGCCGGCCAAAGAAAAAGAAATAGGTGGGAAAGTGTCAAGCGACTATCCGATCTTCACTCATTTTTTCTTTAGCTAATTCCTATTTTTATTTTGACTTTCCTTGCATTCGTAATGAAAAGCACAGTGTTACCCTCGGGAGAAAGTAACTTATTTAGTGCCTCGAACTATTGGCGCCCTCGCTACGCTCGGGCGCCAAACCCCGTCTCGGCACTAAATGAGTTACTTTCACCCCTTGGATAACAATGTACTATTACAGTCCATATTAAATTTTGCTTGTAGGTAGGTACCTAAATATTAGATATATGTAAATCTACTAATAACAATAATATTGGAGTTTGGAGCTTACTACAATCTTATAATAACTAATTATATAGATCTACTTGATCCCACGCGAAGCGCGTTCTTGTGTCATGGAAACCGAGCAAACGTGGTATATACTACTTATTATTACATTACTTTACTTATTATTACATTACATTCTATTCATTCATTATATTCATAATTCAAATGGAACCCTGTGTTCATCACACAAAGTCCACCCCCACCGGGAATCGAACCGGGAATCCCTTGATTAGCGGGTAGGCCATGGTGACCTACTGCGCGAATCGGGTCGTCTTTTATCTGTCTGTCCTGTGAGCAAAATAAGATTAACATTAGAAACCTATATTATACCTTTTCTCTTATTTTCCATTGGAATTAACATACGTTGCATACGTATTACGGCCGCACTCAGATTTAATAGAATAGAATAGAATAGAATACACTTTATTGTACACCAGAATAATTTTACAGTGTGTTTACAGAAACTTATAACTAAAGGCATACAAAAGGCGGTCTTATCGCTTTACTAGCGATCTCTTCCAGACAACCTTTGGGTGGATAGGACAAATACAGAAAATTTATATGTTGATTTGGTATATACTATAGGTAGAACAGGAATCATAAAATAATACAAAATAATAATACAAAATATACACATAGAACATAAATAAAAATACATAAAAAAGATATACAAAGATACGCGCATAGATATAAAATATACATACAGAAAAATATATACGTACAATATAACCATACTCACTTTATAAATGTGATAAAACACAGGTGCATACTATAAATGTTAATCCACAGCAAGTTACGATTGGCATTTAACTAATTAAGTTACATCTCGTTAAATGCCATTTAACATTAATTTATTAAACTTGTCTGAATACGGCAGTTTTGTTTTAAAAATATATACTTAACTAAGTATTCATTAAAGTCTACTCTGAGTGCGGCGGTTATACTTTCGACGCACTTTTCCTTTGCATTGCCGCTCACGTGCCGACAAATCAAATGTAAAGGTCATTTAACTTTATCCCCGTAACTATATTATCTGTGCCCCCGTGAATCAATAATATTAAATTTAAGAATTAAACAGGTTTTTTTTTTATTTACACTAAACTAAGGGCTTTATACTATAATGAGTCCCTTATTTAACTTGATCTGTCAACTTCTTTTTATATAGATCACTTACCATCAGGTGTACCACTTGCCCGTTTGCCCCCAATGACATAAAAAAAGATGATCTCTTCTTCATCACATCTGATATTCCCTCTATTCTATACTTTCTTCGTTAGCCTATTTCCATTTCATAACTACTTATAATATTTGCGTTCCTCTCTATTTAAGTAGAGAAAAATTGTGTATAGTACCTATACCCATAAAATATATGAGGAGGATTATTTAAATAAGGGTTTAAATAGTCCTCTTCATATATTTTATAAACTTAGTCACACCGCTTACACTCTGCATGGATCACATCTCTACTTCATTTTACTTTAATGCCATTTGCCAGAAAATAATGATGATTGGTGCTAAGACCGCAGACATAGTTCCGGGCCATCGCACCGTCATACCATCTCGCCAAATGGTACATACAATATTATGATACCCACAAAATCATATAGAATATGAACGTTGGAACTCACGCAATATCCACTCGTGCCAAAAACCATTTTATGAATAAATTTTGTTGCCCGCGCCATTAACTTACATTCATAATCTAATGGTCAAACCGAAATTTTGCCAGACTTTACTCATAATATGGGCAATATGGAAATTTAAATCGTATTACGAGTACCTACGTTTTAAATATTCATCTACTTAACCTTTTTCATCAGATTTATCTTTCATATCTATTATAAATTAGGGTTTTATATTTAAAATACTAAACCAAGGATTTACACATTTTTGGTATAAATTAGAGTTATAAATATAAGTTATTTTGTGAAATTTATACTGCAGTAGATTAAGTTATTAAGTTGTGCCTTTAATAATATAAAATAAATAATAATGTTAGGAATAGGGACATTACAGATAATATTTTATTTATTTTTCATCTGCACTACATCTGAAGTGAAGTGAAGTGAAGTGAAGTGACAGTGAAGTGTTGCCGTATTGTTGACTGAAAAAACAATCATAACGTTCTTTAGATTATGATCCACAGCCACAAAGGTATGATAATAATTTAGAAAGCTGGGTTTAGAAATCCATACATCGATCGATTATCAAAATACTCAGTTTTTAACTTATTCTTTAATTTTAGATAAGGTACGGTGGTTAGGTGAGGATTGAATAAAAGGCTTTAAAAAAATTAGGTTGGTAATTAAGTAAAAAATAGGTTTTGTAACTTGATAATTAATTACGTTATTTAAATTCAGAATTGAATCAACTATCCACTTGAGAGTTCATAACTTTCTGGAAAGATAAAAAAATTCTAAATACGTTAATACTTATAGCTCCTAGGAGCTATAACTAATAACTATGCCTCAAAAAATGTGTGTAATTCTAAAAATAAAACACCATTAGATACGTAAAGGGAACTTCTTGCGAGTTATCAAATAAGTTATTACCTAAAATTTATCCTCAAACGAGACGAGTTTTCACCACATTATATTTTATATGCGTAAACGGTGATATCGCTTTTTATTAAATTTACATTTTTATGTTGAGAACGAACCGTACCCTGAGAGAAAAATAGGGGCTTGTTCGGTAAATTTCAAACTGAAAAATTACCCACAGAACAGTTTTTCTGCTACCGGTGTTCGGTTGGGCACTATATTTGGTCAGTATACTCGCCCGTAGTATGCACATATTGACACCATAGACATAATTATATTGACACCGTGCGGAGTCGGTCACTGGGCCTGCTGGTCACTGATATTGTGTTGCCGACATATCCTTGGGCAACGAAGGGCGACCAAAACCTCTTCGGTCTAATAGATTTCTCTCCATGTATGTACATTTTTTATATCTTTTTGTCCTTTAAGGAGAAGAAGGAAAGACGTCACTCTTTTTTTTTTCACTTATTTTTCCATCTTTAACCGTCTTACTTTCGAAACCTTAGATCAAAAATTTGTTCTATAAAATTTCGACTTAACACAAAAAATGTAAGATCTATTTGAAACTGGAATATTATAAATGGGATTAAAATAAAACTTAAAATTGTTTCTAAAAAAGTATAGATTTTAAAGTAAGGAAATCGTTTAAAATATGTCAACAATAAATAATTATTAACGTTTAGATCAGTAGGCAAATGAATTCTGTCAGCGATTATAGTGAGTTTTTTTTTTGACTTATGGCAAGCAAAAATAGAAATTTTGCTTAGCCTTAAAAGTAGTTTAGGACAGAACTTCGCCCGCCGTTGCCGCAGCACGACTTGCACACACGTCGCGGTCATGTACCTACAAATCTAACGGCCGCATTCACAGAATCGTTTTAATGATTACCTACTTAATTTTAAGTAAATATTTTTAAAACAAAACTGCCGCAATCAGAGACGTTCATTAAATAACAAATCAAAAATATTAGGTAGTAGGTTCAGACCAAATAAAAACTAAAGACGGAACGCGTAGAACAAACAAGTGAAGCCCGGAAAAAGACACCGTGCACGTATACAGAAACACGCACACACTTACAAGAAAAAGACACCATACCTTTTAGTTTGAGCTTCTCCCGCTAATGGAGGTGACGCAACAATTATTAAGTTAGAAAAAATCCCATATTGTGTCCTCAACGGGTGCAATCACACGTCAAAAAATAAAAAAAACAGCATGAAATCACTTATCACCAGTAAGTAAACTTAGCAAATCCACACACTTTCCTAATCACCACAATGCAATGCATACGCAACCGGCTTCACTTCGTTGTTCGAGACGTTCCGTCTTCAGTTTTTATTCGGTCTGAGGTAGTAGGTACTTTTATTTGACATTGGGAAAGTAGCGTATAGGCAGCAAACCGACATCAACTGCGTTGGAGGCAGTGAAATGTAATTACCAATGGGATGCGAGTCTAAGTACTTTTGCCTCTTAACTTTAATTTGACATCTCTTCCGACATTGCAGTAGAGAACATGTGTGTGTAAGTTGAGTGTGTTTCATTCCATGGTAATATATTTTACATTACGTCTGAGGCACATAGGCAAGTAGATAGGCAAGTGTGTGAGGTTATGCAAACCATAATCATCATAATTTATTATAGCCTCAAGCCGATAAGCGGTAAAGCTTTTTTCAACATACTCTTTCATAAAGCACATCTAAACGCACTGGTTTTAGATATATACAATACATAATATATAAAGCAGCTGTTAAAACACCTATGAGAGTATATACGCTATAACTCTAAGTAATAGCGTATATAACTCACGGGTGTCAATTTGTCAATTTGTCCCCTCATTTTAGATATTATTTGTACCTACTTTGTACACTTTTATCTACTTTGTGACGACTTTCCGCAAACTACGTTCAGTTAAAGTACCTTCTAGGGATGTGAAAAAAGAATTGATTTTATATTAATCGATTTAAACGAACGAACGAACGTGATTGTGAAATGTGGAGCCAATGTTCTCCGCCGTTTCTCGAGGTTTTCTCGCGTTCTCGCAAGATTCTCGCGTGAATGTAAAGCAGGCTTAATGCACACTCGGCTTCACTGCGCCACGTGAGTTATGACCAATATTACGCACTTGTATCGTATTGTACTATTATTTGCATACCTACAATGAAATATAATATCCTATCAAAAACATAAATGTGAGGAAGAGGAAGCCGAGTTCAGTATTAAGCTTAGGTATGCTTGGTTGTCGACTTCGCCGTCAAAACAATTGCGATCTAAATAAGTGCAAAGTTCTGTAGATAATACTAAAATATATTAGTCTCTGATTAATCATTAAAACGACTCTGAGTGCGGCCGTTAGTGACGCTGTTAGCCTCAGGACCTCAGGTGTTAGGACTTACCTACTTATTGAATGAACTTTTATTTACGGTACCTACTTCCCATACACTAACAATGTTAAACTACAATGAACCTGTTCTATATCGAGCAAAGACTAAAGGCATTTAGTAATTTACTCCATTAGACACGATTTCCATCCCCTAGTCTGAAATTAAATTACTGTAAAGGTAAGAATAAAGTAATTGCAGGTCATTCCCAAAAGGCCACTAATAGCTACTCGTATTACAGTCGTAAACCTATCGCCTCTAGTGACGACTGCCTGTCTAGTTTCCTAATTTATTTTTTAATACTTTTTATAGAAACGCAATCGATTTGGTTATTTTTGTTTTTACTAAGACACTATTGGTAAGTAAGTATCTGAAAGAAAAAAAGAAAACGAAAACTACGTTTAGTTCAGCGCAACACACAAGAAAAACAAACAAATATTAACATTTGTGAGTAATAATATATAACCTATAGGTATCTTGCATGCTCTGCCGAAAGGGACAGCAACTCAGCATTAGCTAAGTGCGGGTACACCCAGCGTGCAGCGCTGGTTTTCAGTTGGCAGCCGTAGCACCACGCACGGACGGAAACAACATAAAAAAGAAATATTAAAACCAAAAGTAGGCATAACTTATAAATGGAAACAGAGCTACAAAATTAAAAAAAATAGATAAAATACACTAGTATAAATAAAAAAATATAACTATAGTAGTCGAATATACATACATAATATAGTATACAATCTCCTGAAAAATACGATTCCCGCAGGAACTCCGAAATTGACGCGGGTGAAACCGCGGGGAACAGCTAATCTATAATTAAAATAAAAACACGTGTGGAATAGGAAAACCCCCGTCAGGTCAAAAAGAAAGCTCCTCGCGCCTTTTCTTCAACTCTAATTTGATTTTATTATTTATCCATGTCAAATTTTATTATTTACTAGCTGTGCCCACGGTTTCACCCACGGTAATTTCGCAGTTCCCGGGGGAATTCCGGAATAAAAAGTACTACTATGTCCTTCCCTGTACCCTGACAACGTGCATGCCAAATTTCATCCAAATCCGTTCAGCCGTTTTTGCGTGATTGAGTAACAAACATCCAAGCATCCACACTTTCACATTTATAATAAACTATCTGTGCCCCGCGGTTTCACCCGCGTTAATGTCGTAGATCCCGCGGGAATCCCGGGATAAAAAGTACCCTATGTCCTTTTAAGTCGCTCTCTGCGTCTGTATTTCTGTGTCCTTTTTGTTCTTCTAAACTGTGCAACTGATTTTGATGCGGATTTGCTATCATTTACAGATGTTTGCAGAAGGTTAACCTGTCTTCACATGTAGGTACTTAGAATAAGAGTTCTCGAGGTGATCCCGTGTTTACGCGGATACAACCGCGTGGAACAAGTTATAATATAAACCAGAACAGAACAATCATAAAGCTCAAAGCAACATTCATTTTATCACTACAACATCGTACATAGGTATTTTGATGTCGCTCAATTACCGGTTTCATTACAAACGAGCACAAAAAGACAACATATTTTTTTGTGACACGACCCTCGTAATAATTTTATTACGTAATTTTTAATACACCGACATCGTTTACGACACACGAAAATAGGGTTAAAAAAGTGCTAACTATTGTCAGTTAAATGCGTGCAGCGCCTATTTATTATTATTATTATTGCATATTAGCTGTGCCCCGCAGTTTCACCCGCGTGAGTTTGAGAATTCCCGCAGGAACTGTTTTTTTTTCTAAAATAAAAGTTGCCTAAGTTACTCCTTGTAATATCAGCTACGTGACAGTGAAAGTCCCGTTAAAATCGGTCCAGCCGTTTTAGAGATTAGCCGCGTAACAAACAGACAGACGGAGAATTTTTTTTTTTTAATGTAAGTATCGTATATATTTTCATATGCATTTAGTGTAAAGCTGTTGATTTGGAATTACAAACAGACACTTCAATTTTATTTATGTGTAGGTATAGATAAAGTGCATTTATTGCGCAAATCCAACTAATTCAGAGACGAGCAAGAGAAGTGCACGTGAGTATGAAATTGAACTTACAATTACTTGAACACGGTTGCAAGTAAGTTTGTTCACACGTGTTGCGAACTTGCTGTCATATAGGTATAAATGGCTGTTAAATCTGAAGCACATCCAATGCGGAGATTTGCTGTCCGTGCTTTTCGAATTTTCAAAAGTTTTAACCTGATAATAAATCATAGCAAATTCTGCTTGTTTAGTATATTGTTTTGGGTTTGCTGACCACCACTGGAAGGGTCTGCTGTCTTATCAAAGCGAATAGTTTATATTTAAAAATCAACTGGAAGGCACTAAGTAATAAGTACCTATTGCTAAATATTCGGTTGCCGAAAATTCGGTATTCGGTCAAGAGCCTCGCCGAATATTCGTTATCCGGTATTCGGCCAAGTATAACCTGGAGCATAATCTCAGCTCTATTTGTGTCTAATTAATAAATTTATAATACCTATATTTTGGCATCAAAAGGTAAAAACCGACTATATAAATTATACCAATTCATCAAACGACCAAAGTACGGAACTGGTACACGCCTATAAAAAAAACACCATCAATCAATATCAGTCAATACGTGGTGATTTTCTTTTTTTTGTAATTATCTCTTTACGCATACGCTTAAACGCATCCTTGCAACTACTGACGAAACATTGACGCTAGGAGATGCTCGCGCAATTTTGTTGTGTTATCAAAACAAAAAACAACAAACAAAAATATCACACCGCACATTTTGTATTGCACACGAGTAGAACTGCTAGTTTTCCAAATAAATAATTCAGGAGCTTAATAGCTTTACGTTTTTTAATGATGTTACCGCCGCACTCAGAGTCGACTTTAATGATTTACGGCGGTTAGACTGTCAGTTATATAATCACGTATCTAATTAACCACCCTGGTAAGATTCAAGCTTACATTGCAAATTGATTTTCATTAATGTAAATCGACACTCAGACTTGCATAGTCTTTAGCGGCAATCGTGTGGAACACGTTGCACTGTACCACTGCGAGAGACGATTCGAGTTCCTCCCGCCACGGTTAAAATTCTCACCAGTTGCGAAGTCACTTATTTTATCCTTAAATATTAAAAAGTCTAGTATCACCTGAAGTTATCCGAGTAGCATAAATATTAAGTAAGTACACACCGTATGGGAAACCGAGCCGTTTTTTGAAACTTATCGCCATAAATTCAAGACGTTTCCCGCTTTATTATTTTTTTTTTTTTTTTGTTTGCTACTCGCATATATTTCGGTGTTTGACAGTGACGTTGGATTTGATTTCAAAATGGGAGTTAAGTGAGTAGATTTTTTTTAGTATCTATTAATTATTAGATAAGTACCTGTAGTAGGTGTAATGTTACATCGAAGTTCGCATTTGTTGTTATAAGGCATATAAATCCAAGGAAAATATTGAAATAAAAATAATAACATTTACCTTTATTGTATACATTTTCTTCGGTATATTTTTCATACATTATTCGCCTGGAGCGTTTCGTGGAAACCTTTTTTTGTTTACTCAACAACTTTTTTATACTTACTTAGATTACTTAGCAATTACTTAGCAAACAGCGAATGAGACACTGTAATTTATTATTTTACTAGTTTTATTTATTTTATTTATAAAATACTAGCTGTTCCCCGCGGTTTCAACCGCGGAAATTTCGGAGTTCCCGCGAGAGCTCTGGAGCTAGTATAGATGGTTTTTTAATCAAGCCCAAAATGTAAGAAAAAAAAACATGATAAACCGTAGGACAACGCTGTCACACGTTTCTTAATATAAAAACGTGACTTTTGTTACTTATCGTTACATAAAATTACCTAAACTTACCAAATACTGTGTCGAAAGTTTCATTTTAGTATTGCCATATTTCACATGGCGTACTAATTATACGTAGGTAGGTAGGTACGTGGCTAAACTGCAATTACTTGGTTAGACTGTTCTAATAAATAATAAATAATTATGCATGATACTGTTAAATGTCTAGCCCTCGACCCACCGAAACTTATAAAAAATACCAATACTTACTATTTTTTAACAGAAAAAAAAAAATTTTTTTTTCACTGCCATTCCATTATTTGTCTCGCTTACTCACATTTAATATACGGTGTCCAAGAAATGAAGAGTGTTGATCCGTTCTCACAAACTTGACAAACTTCTGTTCAAAATTTCATGATGATCGATAGAGCCGTTAGGCATGAAAGCCTAACCTCAGGCCTAACAGACACACAGAAAGATAGGCAGACAGACAGACGGAGTTACTTTCGTATTTATAATATTATAGTAGGGATATATGTATATAGCAGCGATTACTTACAAACCAAGCCGGTAAAAGTGACTAATTTTTCACATTAACTACTTCGTAGGTTAGGTTCGGTTTTTACCGCTGAGCTCTAAACAAGACTGAACAGTTCTGTATGAGCAGTTGAGCACTGCTCCGTAAGACACCGTTGACTTTAATAAACGATAAAAGTCCATCCAGCAATAAACCTACCCTAACGTAGCATCTTTACGTACTCTGCATCTCATTTATGGAGACGTCGATTACTATAGCAAAGTTAATGTGAAAAATTAATCACTTTCACTGACTTTGATACTTAATTATTATTATCTCATAATTTCTGGAAAAGATTATTTATTAACAATGGATGAATTCATCATATTTAATGTAGAATAACACATTATACCAATTATTTTAATTACCTCTATTTATTAAATGATTGCAGATTGATATTGCTGTTGGGAGCACTCGTCGGAGTGTTGTACTGCATCCACCTTCTGGTGCAAGATTATCAAGCAGTCACTGCCCCAAAACTGTTGAGACTGCTCTTCAAAAGAGACCTGACTTCAGAAAACCATCTGCTGGTAAGAATTGAGCCTTAGGTATTTCTGCGAAATTTGTTTTTCGCGTTACATTAGCATAATGCCTTTAGAGTTTATTTCTTAAATACCTACGTTTTCTAAGTTCCTTGTAACTATTTGAGTATTCAATTATTCAAGAATTCAAGCAGGTATTTATATGATTGCATACAAGTTAGTCATTTTATTTAGTAAATAATAACAATAAAAGTTTATTTGGCAAAAATGAAAATACTGGATTACACTTACACTTTTAAAAATAAATTAAGTTATACCGAAAATGGTCCCCGCTTAGCATATTGTGTTGTGGCACAACACAATGGCAGATACTTGCAGACACTTGGTGATACTTGGTATTAAATAAAATGAAATTATAAAAATATAAACTGAAATTATAAAAATAAAAAACTGCTACTTTATAATTTTTGTTTGCATAAAATGTCTCTTTTTGATTTAATTTCAAAGGATATAACTATTTATTCCGTAACCTTTTTTTTTCTTTTGTATCTGCAATCGACCAAGTCATAATCAGATGTTTTGGCTTTTTCATTCTTATCTACGGAGAAATTTCTGTAAATTTTCTCCCTCAGCCTCCATCTTTGATCTAACTGTAGTATTTGCCATCTCTTCAGTCTGGTAGTGTCCTTTTTGTTATGAATCAGATCTCTAGCGAGTTGGTTTGTGTGATTTCTCTCTCCTTGTCTTTAACACAATACCTGCTTACTTCCTTCTTGACTGTTGGCATTTCCAAGTATTCATATATCTAGCAAACAATAGTGAGTTTGCGATTGCCCTCAATGCTTTGTACTGAAACCTTTGAAGGAGTTACTAGCTGATCCCCAGAGCTGAATTCCATATTTCCGGGTTTTATTATGCATCCGAAAGCATGTAGGTTACTTTCATATTTGTTCGATCACTTCCTATCTTGTTTTCTTTCGATGTGCGATGCACGCATAAAACAACTGAGCTATCATCGCCTCAAACAACTGTTGTTTTCTTTTTGTCTAAAAATTTCCCCAGGGGGTCTTTCTCGAGAAACGAGTACTGACTATTCCACTGTTGGATCAATTTAGATAGGTACATTCAAATACCTATTTGCATAAGGTAAACGAGCTGTATTATGGATTCTAAAATCAAAGTGCAAGTAATTAGAGTAGGATAGACTTATAACAGTTGCGTATAGTGCTATCCCTTTTGAGCATTGGAACGTCTCTGGCTAAAGAGCACGCATTACGGGCAAGGAAATTTCTTTCTATAATAAGGTTAATACTCGTTTTTTGAATAAATTTACCCGAGTGCTACTTAGATGACGATATGTAGAGTTTACCATATCCTGTATAGGTGTTTAGCATATAACATTTAATTAATGCAAGCCACAAATGGCTGTTACCAGATCAGTTTAAGAATATTATGTAAGGGACATGTATATATCATTACGACAGTCAAGTGTAGGTGTTTTTTTTTTCTTAAAGAAAATTAACCAATTTATTTATCTAATATATATAAATCACGTGTCACGTTGTTTGTCCGCGATGGACTCCTAAACTACTGAATCGATTATGATGAAATTTGGTCACTATGTTGTATTTGGCCCAACTTAAAAGATAGGATAGTTTTTATCCCGGAATTCCCGCGGGAATTCCGAAATTACCGCGGACGAAATCGCGGGGGACAGCTAGTCTAATATATATAATATATTGTTTGTCCGCGATGGACTCCGAAACTACTGAACGGATTTTGACAAAACTTTGCAACCATTTATAATATGGTCCAACTTAAAAGATAGGATAGTTTTTATACCGGAATTCCCTCGGGAACTGAAGGACATAGAGTACTTTTTTCCCGCAACCTCCGCGGGAACTCCGAAATTACCTCATTTTCTGTCTTCAGAATTAAATTTACAAAATTTCTTTAATTTGTCAGTTCAGCCAAATTAAATTTTCTGCCAGCGACAGATTTTGTAACGGACAAAACCTCATGTCAATCGAAATACCTATAGTACATGACTTAACATTAAAGCCACAATCGCTATTCAAATCCTTTGTTTAAATCAGTCAATTGCTCTCTAAGTCCTACCGAGTAATCAAGGTTATAATCAAACTCGAATAATCCCTATCCTTACTGGTTTCACGCCTTAACTATACCTACTAAATCGATCATCATGTGAATACACGTTGTATAGGGCATAGGGTACTTTTATCTCGGAACTCCCGCGGGAACTCCGGAATTAACGCGGGTAAAAGCGAGGAACAGCTAGTCGAAAACAAATTGAACAGAACCAATGTGCTATTGTAAAAAGAAATATTATACATTTTCCAAAAGTGATTAATGGACATATACATTATACAGGCTGTCCCGTAAATCGACGTCGATCCGGAACCGTGTGATAGGCTAAGTCATAACTTAGGTAGAAAATGGTAAAAAAAAAATCATTTAAAAAAATTATCATTAATAAAAATTATAAAAATTTATACCCTGCGACGGTTCTTTAACTCCTGTTTCCACAAACCTAAACTTTTTTGCAATTTTCTTTTAATTGTGTAATGCTGAATACTGTTTCTGAAAACAACTGCTTAAAATTTAAGTTTTCGCCAATGAATTTTTCAAAATTATTGCTTTCGGCAGTTTTTAAGGACTGTCCTTTTTTTAAATAGGCATAGCAAAGATTTTTATATTTTTCTGTTAACGGTTGTTATGACTTAGCCTATCACCTGGTTCTGGCTTGACGTTGATTTACGGGACACCCTGTATACTACCTACAGACAGCAAATTAAATTTCTGGACGAGAAGAGTTACTTACTGGGAAGCATCAACTTCTAATGTTGATTATCCTTATTACAAAAAATATAAACTTTCTGTTCCATTTTCCGTTCCAAACGATCCGTGACCTGTAAATAAAATTAGAAATTATGTGTAAGTATTTACTTAGGTACCTATATTATAAAGTACTTACTAAAATATTGCTGCCGAAAATCTTTCTGTTCAAGATCGCTAACTTATGATTTATTGTTACATATTTCTAAATTAGGTAATCTTTTATTAGATCACAATACATATTAAAATCATAAAAAAAGAAAAACATATATTATGTTTATTACAAATCCATTCAAACCTCAAATCATCCATTCTAAAAGGTTAGAATAATTTCTTTATCAAGTACCTACGTATAACGATAAATGTATTAATCATGTTGGTTCTTAAAGTTATACATAATTATGTTATTATTATTATGTTTATTATTCGTTAAGTATAAAAAAAAACAGCTTTAGGGTAAAAAAAGCAAATTTGTGTTTATTCAATCAGAGAAAAGTGGTTGCGTTGCGACAATTTCCATGAAACTCTGAATTTTAAGTATAAAGTAAAAAGGAAATCTACTTATACCAATAGAATTAATAAAAATAAATAAACAAAAAGAAAAACAAAACATACATGCAGACGAACACAGAACCTCCTCCTTTTTGGAAGTCGGTTAAAGAATAAAATCTATTCAGATTTCAGACCTAAAATAGGTATGCCAATAGTACAATATAAAGTATCAATCTATTATATGCGTTGTTATTGTGTGTTATTTTCAGAAGCCAAACGTAAGATGGCGACGGATCCTGAACAATGACCCGATCCAGTGCGCCCGGTACCTGTATTGTGAGCTGGGCTCGAGTGCGCCAGACACGGACTTGAGACGGGGCCTCGTATACATGCTTAGGTAAATTTTAAACATACTCTATATTTTTTTTATCAACTCTAGCGCCTTATCGGGCTGCTAGCTGTCTTGCCTCCAGCTTTTTTCGGATGCCTTTGCGAATTCTTTGAGGAATAAAAAATATTCTGTTTACCTATTTTATTATAAGACTAACTGCCCCCGCGGTTTCACCTGCGGTAATTTTGGAGTTCCCGCGGGAATTTTGGGATAAAAGTAACTTAGGTCACTCAGGATCACTGTAGCTTCCTATTTATTCACAAACTCACAAACTTTAGCTCTTAGTAATATTAGTATAGGACTATTCTGTTCCACGCCATTTCACCCGAGTTAATTCCGGAGTCCCCGAAGGATTTCAGAACATTCGCATTTATAATAACTGAGATAATGAGATAATTTTTTTGACAATTTTATAAATTTTTTTATGCCATTTTTTTCATTATTATACTAATGTAGTTATAGATTACAACTTTTGATTAGTTTTTTATTATAATGAAGACCTGCATCGTGGTTCACACCACAACACATATACTGAGCGATTTTGGTGTATACCTAACTTATTTGTTGACTGTCATTATTGCCGAATAATTTTTTTACTATTATGCCCCTTATTACACAGAAAACAATGAAAAGCTTCTAGAGGATTTAGCTAAGCGATAACTATATCCACATAATATTACCATTCGACCCCAACGACCAACTGCATAACGAACGTTGTAAAAGACTTCCCGTCGAGCAAAAAGAAGTTTCACTTCAAGTAAAAATCAAGTTGAATCTTATATAATCTACGCTTATTCTTGAATTTGTATTTTGTGTTCATCCTCAAGTTATTTAGTTAGAATTGCGTGAATAATGTAAATTGGTACTTTCATTGATATGTTGTCTTTTGTTTCTACAAGAACAATCGAACCTGTGACCACATATAGTTGCACAACACGCTATCTACCGGCATTGATTTATCTGCAACATATAGATAGTCATAATTTCCTAGAAAGAAAGAGACATATATCTCAGAGGCAGTTAGGGTTGTGAAGCTTTTAAGAATCAAATATTTTATTTTTGAGACCTTTACTATATGTGAAGAAAAACATTGTAATGCTTTAACTTTTGGTACCTACATATATTATCCTTTAACTCCCCGTCACTTTGTTTTTATTTTTTTGCAATAACACGCATATACGAGTCTGTCTGTCTGTAGGTAAGTCACAGTTTGATTATCCTACTAATATTATAAATGTGAAATTGTGGATGTTTGGATGTTTGTTACTCAATCACGCAAAAACGGCTGAACGGATTTGGATGAAATATGGCATGCACGTTATCAAGGGTACAGAAAAGGACATAGGGTACTTTTTATTCCGAAATTCCTACGGGAACTCCGAAATTACCGCGGGTGAAACCGCGAGATACATCTAGTATGTATATAGATAATGTCGAAAGATTAATTACTATTAATTCTTATTTGTATGCCTGCTATAGGGTTGGCAACCCTGGCGATAGAATAACGAAATCTTATTTAATCTTTTTATAAACTGGTTCCTGATAACTGATGCAAATCTATCTGACATAATATTACTAATGTGTTTTATTGGTTTTATCTATATTCTATGTCAAGTTTTCTGCATAGTTATGTAACTACAGAGTGAATGACCCCGAATGTATAACTCAATACGGACGGACGTCGGACATATCACTGGAGTTGTGAAATTATTTAACGCAAGTAAGATTATAAGGTTTTATCTCAGACCAAATAAAAACTAAAGACGGAACGTCTCGAACAACGTGGTGAAGCCAGTTGCGTATGCAATTATGCATGTGGTGATTAGGAAAGTGTATGGATCTGCATAGTTTACTTAGGATTTATGGTGTATTATAATATACACGGCGGGATAAAAAGTACCCTATGTCACTCAGGACGACCGTAGCTTCCTATAAGTGAAAGAATTTTCAAATTTTCAATTTTCAAAATCGGTTTCAGAGATTACCCCACAACGTCACAACCTCACAACTCACAAACTTTACAATTTTAGTAGGTATAGTCAGATTATAATATGGATATACGTATGTAAATATAAGAAAGTTTGCGCACAACCCTTAATATTATGAACGAAAAGTCATTATATTTTTTTTATTATTCTAATTTTTTTTTTTTTGAGTAAGACCACTACATTTCAAAGCCATATTAAATTAAACGAAAACGAAGTAGGAAAGAGTGCGAGCGTATAAACTTTAATATTCTAAAGTACCTACTCGCATACAGGTTAAGCTTGCTCGTAGCGCTGTAGTTGGAGAACTATTCCCATCTCTAGAGTAGGTAAGCGGTACATATTTTATATCACCACTGAAATTACTAACCTACTGTTTTACAATGGTTTTCTGAAAATAGTAATCCGGAGCATGAAAAACTATCATGTAGCAAAAATATTACGTTGTTTCTTTCTTTCCTTATTTTAGCTAGATACATATTTCTTGCTACCTATATGCCAATATCATATACCTAGCTGGGGATGTAGGTCAACGTGAAAATTATTTACCGAATCACTGATATTAATGTAAAATATTAATTTATGCCTATACGAAAAAGATATTTTTTTTATTTAACAAATAAATAACATACAGAAGGACAACATAACATAAGAAAGAAATTTGTTAATTATGTACAAGGGTTATGCTTAAATTTCTTCAAGCAGACCCGCAACAGAAGAACAGGTTAGAACAGGCTGACCTGGGTGTGTATCAGTTCGATATTATGCAACATAAAAAAATAATAAAACCGAAAAATGATAATAATATTAACATTATTAATCGTACAAGTCAAATTGAGAACATTCTGTTTTATTTCACTATATAAAATGAATTGCTGTTCTTTTGTCTCTCTAAAACTCGAGAATGGCTGAACCGGTTTGCCTCATTTTGATCTTCAAATATTTGCGGAAGTTCAGGGAAGGTCTAAAAAGTGAATTTATTTTGGAGTTCCTGCGGGAATTTCGAAACTCACGCGGGAAAAAACCACTGGGCACAGCTAGTTGTTTAATAAGTAATTTATATATAAAGGGATGGTCGTTGCCCGCATTTAGGCTCGAATTTATTTTCGTTGTGTGAAGTACCGGTCTACGTGGCCGTAGAAGATAGCGTAGGGCTAACTGCCATCCAATAAAATAAGTCGAGTGAGCGATAGAGCCTGGATAAGATAAGCGGGGTTTAGTGTCAGCATTGTATACGAAAATTAAAAGCATGAAAGCTTTTATTGTTTAATACTAAGAAAAATATAAAAGGTCTACTCACGCTACAGTATATTGTAGTTAAGTATAAAAAGGATATCTGTGCCCTGTGGTAATTTAGGACCCCGAGAAATGTTGTTTTTTCTAAGTAAAACTTCTACTGCATCGAGTTATTAGAGAGCATTAGTTGAATTCAAAATTCCGCTGGAAATTGAAGCTCAAAACCAATCGATGTGTGCGTGAGCGGCGCGTACCTATAATAAGTTCGCACCGAGAGGCTCCACCACACTGAAAATCCATAACTCTGTGTGCGCTATGCCTATTTTCTAAATATTTTTAATTGCCTAAATGGTTTTGTTAGTGGGAGAAAAACTTGTGCACCTACATCACATATAATTATCTTAATTAATATATATAAATCACGTGTCACGTTGTTTGTCCGCGATGGACTCTGAAATTACTGAATGGATTTTGATAAAATTTTGTAACCATTTATAATATGGTTCAACTTAAAAGATAGGATAGTTTTTATCCCGGAATTCCCGCGGGAACTCCGGAATTAATGCGGAGAATAGCTAATCACCGTAAACTACTGTCAGGGGTACAAAGAAGGACGTGGAGTACTTTTCTCCCGGAATTCCCGCGGGACCTCCGAAATTACCGCGGATGAAATCGCGGGGGACAGCTACTAAATTATAAATAATTACTTGAGAATAAAAAATACATTACAGAATAACTTGGTTATATTGAAATTATGACGTCAGGTAATTAAGTTTAAACATCTATTAAGCCTAAAATAAGCAAATTACTTAAGTACGTAATCAAACTCCATCAAGTCCAATAGGTAATTGAACTTTCATCTCTACATGCTCGCTAGCTTGATTTGATTTCGCTATTTAGATAATTTTATTCTTTAATATTTATATTCACTTCGTTCCGCTTAATTATTTTACCTAGATTAGATAAAACATAATTAAAAAAGGGCTTACAACTCAATTCATTTAATAGAAATGGAGAAATTTGCGTCAGAACGTATCGTTAACAAACCCTACACCCATTCAACCTTACAAATAAAATAATCACTCTCATCGCATTCAAGGAAGTTTCACATCAAAGAATCTGAAGGAGGAACAAACTTTCATGTCATCAGTCAATTGAATGTCTGTCTTTCGCTCTGTTCTAACACGAGAGGAGTGCAGACTTTTCAAAAGGGCTAATTAATAATTAAAAAAAAACTTTTTATGCAATTCAGTTTTAATACTATATTCTTAATATATTTAGAATAGAATAGAATCGAAAAAATTTTATTTGATACCATAAAAATAAAATAAGTACAATAAGTATTTCAATTCTTCAAGTGGTCCAAAACGGCTTTCTTCTTCTAGAAAATCGACTAGAAAAAGAGCCTTCAACGTTAAAAGTACCTACCTACTTACCTATATCCATATCGTTTTAGTCCATTGAATCCATTGAAACATTATTTTTCAAAACTTCTTAATTTTCTAGATAATTGTTTATTCTACAATATTTACGGAACAAAACAATTCTTAATAAAAACGGCTTATTTGCATCAAGTACGGAACAAAACAACTTAATTCTAAAAGTCTGCGTCAAAACTGCTTATTTCTAAAATATGTATGAAGTTCAATAGGTATATATTTTCGTGAGGTTTTTGAGTGAAACCAAAGTTTTTTTTTAATTTTCTGAAAATATGGTTAATGAAGAAATAAGCCCTTTTGAAAAGTCACTCCTCACGTAGTGTCCGAAGTCATAAACTAAAGAAAAAGAACTAAAAATTTAACAAGAAATTTCTGATATTTTTTGCATTGTTCGGAAGGTTTTAGAATTTTTATTGGTCTTTAGATAATGTGTTTATAGCTATTTCTACAAAGTAATTGTTTCTTTCAGCACAAATTTGTAGAAGTTGTTTCTTAAAGTCGAAGTCAGAGGTAGAGAGATGTGTTAATCAATATCCGTGTAAATCATCCGTATTGTGTAATAATAAAAGAGTAATCACGACAGAAAGCACGTGGGGGGGGGGGGGGGGAGTTCCCGCGTTATCCTTTAACCTCCGATTTCAGCCGTGTCGGAGTTGTCGAAGTCGGCACCGGAGGTGTCGGAGTTAAAGACCCCAAGTTTTCGAATATGTACCTATCCGAAAGGGTTTTGACTTTTTAAATAAATTCTCTTTTTCACTCGAAACTCTTTTGGACCTTACGAATAAGTTTTTATTCGATTTTCCGGTTATCTATAAAGTACATTGTTAACAGATTTTTGCCTCCAGTTACTCTCGTATTCATTATGCGTAAGGCAACGTTTATTGAGTAAAATTATTATCTATTGTATTAAGTGTGGCAGATCGTTAGCGTCAAGATGTTTGAAAGTCAAGCTGGTAAGTGAGCTAGGAGGGTTATCTACCGATACAGTTTATCATTATGTATTTATATAGCCTCGTATTATCAAAGGAAAATATTATGAGCCTCAACGCGACGATATCAAAACATTAGCTTGGGTTTCTCTGACTTACCTAAGCCACGCTTAAGACGTATAATGTACCTACCTACTTATTAGAACATAATATACCTACATATGCAACAGCTGCTTAAAAATTATAAACGTAATTCGATGGGATTAAACGTCTGTTTTGGCTGTGGAATAATAACAACAATATTAGCTATTATACGGCAAACCAAATAATATTTATTACCTATAATAATTAGAGGACACAGACATCTATTGCTGGATCAAGGTCTCGATGGATATTCACGAACATCGATTCTGCGCGTGGAATAAAAAACGGCGAAATACATTTTTGGAACTCCTATAGACAGGTTTTTTCATTTAATTTTCTGATTGGCCATTGCTGGAAAATCCCTTAAATTAAATATTCACACAGCTAAACTTAATCATGCATTGTATGTTTATATTAGTTCACCAAACTACTGACAAACTGGCATGATGAGATAAATAACATTAGTCCATCGACGAATGCATTAGCATATCGAGCAAACAGTACCTACGTATCGGGCCATATTCGAAGCTGCTTATTTTGACACATATTTATTGTTAACTACTCCCTGTGCGGTTTTACCCGCGTCAAGTTCGGAGTTTCCGCGGAAGTCCCGCATAAAAAATACCCTCTGTTCTCCACTGACAAAAAGGTGTAGGTACGCAATATTTCATGATGACCGGCTGGGTATTTAAAACTTTACGTTTTCAAAAATAAACTTACGTGTACATTCGCATTTACATAATAAGGACCAATTTAGCTAAGATTCCCTTAGTTTAGAGTAGAGCCAACGTATTTTATACTGTTAGGCCCGTTATATTATACTGTTCTATCTCGTTACGGAGACGAAAAGAGACGCATTTGGAGTCGAAAGACTAGACGTATAGGGGTAAATTGACTGACGATGGATAGTTAGTATCAATACAGTATGTGACTAACGTTGTGCAGAAAATAAATATCGCGTACCTCAATGTGTAGGTATACCTATTGTTTATGTCATCGTCGAAAGGAAGCGTTCGTAAATATGCTTAATTATTTTATATTTAAGATTATCTTTGGTGTCTATTTGAACAATCGGATCAGGGCCTGACCGTTATGTCGATTTCACGTGGAGACATCTCGATCACCGCTTCCAAGAAGCATGACGGAGTTATAATTTTGGTGAATGTTCTTCCTCACCCTAATTAATGAGCTGACTCGAGAAATTATTACCCTACTAATTATATTAATGTGAAAGTGTGGATATTTGTTACTCGATCACGCAAAAACGGCTGAACGGATTTGGATGAAATTTGGCATGCACGTTGTCAAGGGTACAGAGAAGGACATAACAGGGTACTTTTTATCCCGGAATTCCCGCGGGAACTTTGAAATTACTGCGGGTGAAACCGCCGGACACAGCTAGTAACTTGGGAGAGCTAATTAAAAATTTCAACGTTGCCCTTTCTCGTACAGCCGAATGCATAACGTGACGTTAACAATAGGTAGTGCCACATACAGCCGAATGAATAACCTCCTCTTTTTGGGAAGTCGGTTAAAACGGTGAATCCACGGTGAAATCACGGAGGGAACAGCTAGTGCATTTACTACCTACACGTAATGCGATCAAACAGACGAGCTTAATGAACGTAATCGGTATATAATGGACGGTAGGTCAAGGGTTATTTGTTCTTGCAATATATACAATTTAATACGGGTACCTTCTTAATGGAATTATAACAGTTTGCCTATGTTAAGATGATTAATATTAGTCTATAGAAATTTATTATGTTCAGAAATATTTACGAAATAGAAAACTATATTTTGAGTTATTTAAATTAGAACATAAATTATGTTTAGCTATTATCTAATGCTAATCTGGCGAAATACTCAATGATGGGCCTTTAGATGCCCACCTCTTCTACACCACTATCCCTTTATAAAACTTATAATCCATGCAAAAAAAAAACATGAACTTAATTTAGGTTTTCTGTTACAGCTTGGAGCCTCGAGAAGAAGACAAATCTGCCTTAGAAGTATTCAAAAAAGCGTATAATTATGGAAAACTATACAGAGATACAAAATTCTGTAGAAATCAATATTCAATGTGCCTGTTCAAAGCACAATTTCTCTTTGAATTAATTAAGTATCTACTATCCTTTAGTACAATAAAGTAGTAGTTATAATTAAGCACTTGTAAACAACAGCTGTTTTGAGTATTCAAGAGAGTAGATACCATTTTATTTTAAGGGGCACCATCCCATCTCGTTAGCGCCCCTCGATGAAAAACAATCATATTTTCTTAGAAAAAACGATCACTTATGGCATTTTCGTATCTAAACACTTATGTTGAAAAAATTTAATACTGCAAAAAAAGTTAGTATTTCCCTCTTTTACATAATTATTCCTTCGATTTATATTAGAAAGTATGATTTTTAGCGAGTGGCGCTAGTGGATGAGATGGGAGCCCCTTATAGACACTAGAGACTAAACATTCTAGAGAGGTTATTCCCAAGGACGTGATATTTTTAGATCATCTTTACGTTTTCATAATTGAGTCTTAATATTCCTGATGAAGTTCGTGTCTAATGAAAAGGAAGGAGAACTTTGAAGATTATTAAAGTTTATTTTTATTTTGAACGTTATTGAGTGCAATTTTTAAATAAATTAAAATCTATCTAAATAAATCTTCTCTTCTGTAGATATCTTTCGTGTTTTAATTACTTTCGTTCCGTCTATCAGTGGAACTAAAAGACATTAAGAAAACGCATTATGGCCAAAGTGGAAAAGCAGTTTTGTCTACCTGGTACAAAATTCATATTGTGTCGGTACTATCCGCACAGCAAATAAATATCATACGTAGTATAGTCACCAGCACCGATATGTATACATTTTGGTCTATATTTGAACTCTATTACTATTGCAACAAGATTCAATGACTGTCAAAAGTGTATACATATTTACTGGCTGACTGTACGTGATGATACTATGCGTACTGATACGTACGAACACGTACAGTCAGCATCGGAAATATGTAATAATTTTTGACAGATGTTGAATCTTACCGCAATAGTAATTAAGTTCAACGAATGACAAATGTGTTCACCTGTTTCTGATGACCATCATGTTTTGAAAATATACGTAGACATCCAGTAAAACTCACAAAAAAAGATGTCGCTTCGTTGTAAAAACTTCGTAATCACAAAAAATACATATTTTTAGTAATATAATTATTTATAATTCGAAAACAACAAATAATCACTGAACATAATATATAGAAGTCCAATCAATAGGAATGAATAGTTCCCATCACCCTGCGCCCACTTGACACCTCTACGAGAAACACCTAGAAGTATCTACTGTAGACATAATTATAAACACGCTCAGACTTAAAAGACCCTATGTTCCTCACACCAAGTCCACCCCCAGCGGGAATCAAAACGGACTCCTCTTGATTAGCCGAGAGCCGAAAAGATATGATTAGCATTCGCTGTATTAGAATAGAATTAGAATAGCTAATCATAGCTTTTTACCCTAAAAGCCTTTAGGGTAAAATATCTGGCCAAATTAGACGTAGAGTCCGGCTTTTGTGTTTGTACCTGACAACCCTACGGAGAAGTCATGTGCAACAGATGTATATTTTTGCTGTGGCAACACCTATTGCCTCCAATATCAGTACTTTACACACAACATGATGTTAATTAACAATATCATATCGTGTTTACTTTAATTATGAATCCAATCGAGAAACCAAAGCAACTGGCACAAGTCTCTCTAGGTTCTGAAAGGAAGTGAGTAGGTACATACTTGCTCGCAGATACGACACGTGCTACGGCACGTAGCAGACAATTCCACGAAATATTGTGAAAGACGAAAAGCCCATGTTATGTTCCTAATTTCCTACATAAAAAAGTGTGTTCATTGCTGAGTGAAAGCCCAGTTAAATTGGTCTGACCGTTTCAGAGATTTTGGTTTTCTATGATAAGTAGGTACCTACCTTTTATTATCCTTTGTGAAACACTTGCGAATGCTCATACATTTTTTAAGCATTCACACGTGAATCTTGCAATTCCGTGTGCGAAAAGTTGTTCGAGCGATTCAAAAATACGGCCCCTACGGAAAAAAAACTACCTAAAGATTCTTTACAGATTTCATGTTTGTGGTTCATTTTTTGTGTACTTTCTCGTGTTTGGTGATCTTGAGTATCATCATATTTTATAGATTCTCGATAGTAGTTTTGTTAAATTACGATCTGCATTGATTTCATAACATTCCGGTGACACAAAATCCTGTAAGTACGTAATCTAATATACAGGATATACACAGTAGATAGAACGTCTAACGTGGTGTAATGAGACAATAGAATTGCATGAAGTTGTCGCCAGCAATATACCTGCCTGCTTCCTACATTGCTGGGGCATCGTGTGGAAGCAATTCCTATGCTCTGCAGTCCCCCTTAGCTCTTCGAAATTCTCGTTTATTGATAGTGTGCAAGCAGTTTCATGTTATATTTCGTTTGTAATTTTGCACTGCGATTCTCACATGTTTTAGTTTAGTTTACTCTAATATTTATTTGGATTCTAAAAGTGATAAAAGGCTAGAGGCACTACTGGGAGCTAAAGGATATTAACAGTTAAAGAGGTTATAAAAGATTTCATATTATGTAACATCTAAAACATTTTTTCAATTTAAATTGTTATAGAATCTTCGGTATTGGACAATCGGACTTAGTTATGTGTAAAATCTTAAGTAGGTACCTCTCTAAATAATACATAGGTACGTATTACAACTAAAGTTTGTAAATTTCTATGTAATAGATAATATCTGGAACCACTGAAGAAAAAAAATCTAAAAACCCTTTACTCATTAGAAGCTACAATATTTCGAGTGGTCTGATACTTCTATCCTTATACGGAGAGTTCCCAAAGGAAACCAAAAATTGAAGCGGATAAAACCGCCGGGTGATCGGATGTTATAAACAAAATCGTAGCAACATTCGTGGGTCTGTTTATTTAACGGTTACAAACAGCTCTCTTCTATAATAATTTCCCATCTGATATTTGAACTAGCACGTTTACATAGTGTTAGAAACATGTAATAAAACGGTATTTGCTTTACAGACATAATAATAGTTGCAACATGTTTACTGGGTCACTTGTTAAACAACTGAATGTAAGTACAAACAAGACACAATCATCGCCCCGGTCATACAAGTTCTAAATAATGGGAAATGTGACAAAGTAAATAAAAAGAAATGCATTAAGAGACGAGCTTTAAATGTTTTTCACACCACATGCTCGACAATGCCGAATTATATGTCATGTAAACCTTACCGAAAGCAAGACATTATATCTCTTGGCTTTAGCCGGGTTATAATGTTCTATTGAATTTCATTATAACCCGCTGGTCAATAATGTGATTTTCACTTTCATAATTCTTATTGCTATGTCCATAACGTCTCATTTCGCTAAACAGAATGTGTTCTCAGCGGGCGCGGCCAACTCGATTTTCGAAGACCGAAGCCGTGGCCCACTAGATTCGCAGTGAGACGAACTTCATTTGTTTGTCAAATCGAGTAGGCCACGCCAGCTGAAAGAAGTGGCTATATAGGATCTACTAAGCCTGGTTTTTTATTGTCTCGCATTATGTGAGAAAAGTAGAGTATACACCACAGGGATAAAACTGTTTTTTTCTTGGGCGCTTGAATCCCTCACTGCACTCAGGACTCAATCTTAATTCCCTCCCTTTGGTCGGGAATTAACTTATAACACCCTCGCTGCGCTCGGGAGTTAAATTTGGAGTCCTTCGTTATGTTCAGGATTCAATGTAGCGCCCGTGACATAAAACAGTGCTTTATCCCCTTGGTGTATAATCTACTATTATTACAACCAACCAGTCTGTTTGTTCTTTATTTATTTGATTTAGCTTATTCACTTTGGATTTGTTTCAAACATAGAACTATGCGATAGTTGCTTGAATTAAATCATCGGTGGATTAATACTTCAAGGGCCTTTAAAGGATACTCGAACTTTGAATATTAGTACAACAAGTTGTGTTGGTATAGATATTATTAAAAACAAATCTTTTCACTGGAAGATACCATACCTAATACATCATTACGTAGTATATAAGATACCTATAGTACGTTTATCACGTTAGCTTGGTTTCCACGATACAAGAATAGAATAGAATAGAATAGAATAGAATAGAATAGAATAGCTTATAGCTTAGTGTAAAATTAAATATAGAGATCACAGAAACAGAGATCTGAGACTTTTATAGATACTTGATAATTTGGCCTTGGGACTAATTTGATGATGATCTGTTCTATAGCTCAATAGTATATATAGATAATTATAAGTATAGGGTTGATAAGTTTTCGAAGTCCGGACTCCGGGTCGTGCAATATCTAATGTCTTGTTAACAAGTGTGGAACCACATCCATAAACTTCACTAGCGAGTCAACGAAACAAGGAATCACGAGTGTAGTGGGTGTTAGAGTGATATAAATTGACTTGTTGTTCTCTCGCTGTGCTGTTTCTCCGCTTATAGCTGAGCCATCTACGTCATAACTCACAATGAGCGTGACTATTCCGAGCTGATGTAACTTGCACGCGTGCTGCGTGATTAACATTGCTGCTATTGTATTTTTAATACAGTTGCTCAAAAAGTGGCATATTGCAGGGACGTATAGCGTTCGGGAAGTGGGCTATTACATACTCGAGCTTTTTCTTTACCTTTTCCGAACTCGTGCGTTCTCTTTCCCAACTGTCAAAAATGGCAAAACGACTTTGACACACTTTTTGTATTGGGCAAAGTAGGTTTCGTATTACTAATACGACTAGCGCCATCTCTTGATCACAGTTGGAACTTAGTTGAGTTTATGTTTTTATTAGCGCCATCTCTTGATCACAGTTGGAACTTAGTTGAGTTTGTGTTTTTATTATTTTACTAAATTTCTTCATTTTTTTCGCAACTGTATTAAAAATAGTTGTTCAGTACACGTGCGGAACCGTCATTGCAAAGAGTTCCGACTGTCAACCCTCACCTTCGGCTGCGCCTCGGCTCGGGTCGACATTTGTCGGAACTCTTTGCAATGACAGCCTTTCCGCACTTGTAATGAAATATACTATTTTGCAACTATATTATAAAACCTACCTGTCTAGTTTGAAAATAAAACTAACAATTATAGCGGTAATATTAGCAGTGGTTGATGCCTTCGAATGCCATATTATATTCGAACAATGAATTTGAGCTGTGTCGGTGAAGATAAAAAAGAACCATAGAAATCTACTGTTGAATAGTTAATTCTCATTCCAGGCTAAGTATGTTTAAAATCTTTTACCGCACAGGCGCCACATCAGAATAGCAGTGATCAAGACGTGCCAGCCAACCATCTGTTTCTTTTTTTTTTTCTTTTTTTTTAATTTTGGCAACAGGCAAATAAGCACACTATTCATCCCAGTGCCTGCTATAGTGTTTTGCACAAAATGCGTTTAGCCAATGTCAAGTTATGTTTTTTATTTTCCGCATTTTAAAGTTGGAGTATATGTTGTTAATATCACTGCTAACTGTACCCAAAAAGGAGTTTTGTTTGTATTATAAGAAGCCTGCTTTCTCTTCTTGTTTTAGGAAACACTCCACGAAAGAAGTATTAATGTGAAAGAAGCCAAGTTCGTAACAAAAAGAACTTGCAAGATAATATGTAGGTACTCGTAGATATAGTGGCTTCGCTACAAAAAAGTGAAAAAGACACACCTCCGATTTATTAATATGTATTTTATATAATTTTTTGTATTTTAATTGCTGTGCTACTGCACCACCTACCGACTGTTTTACCATTATAAATATCGCCATATTCCACCTGGTAGCCTGGAAGAGATCGCTTTATAGTGATAAGGCTGCCCTTTGGAGCCATTTAATACATTCTGTTTTATAATTTTTTTGTCATTTTAATGATTGTGGTGCTCAATAAAGTGTTTTTCATTCATTTGATTCATTCATTCATCTATCTGGATGCCAAATTCTTGCGAAGTTCCTTAAATCACGGCTCCGGGTATTTTTATCGTTCTTTAGTGGCTTTCAAAGAAAACTTGTTATGTTCTTTGCCGTTCAGTAGTGCGACAGTAAGAAAGGCGCAAATTGAAACCGGACTGGATGTCAAGATCTTGTGTACCTATATGGGTCGCCTTCACATCGAGTGCTTGCAGCGCCCTCCAACCTCTCGTATATCTCTTGATCCATTGATACAACGACGATAGTGGGTCGAGTGTCATCGGCGATAGTCAACGCAATATGGCTACGCGATATCGATAGTTAATACGGTGTCGTATTATAAGCTAGAATTTCAATTGATTACTATGCGGTTAGAATAGAACTCGAACTCAGACTGTAGAGATAGATTGTCTTATTTTAAGACTAGCTTTTCCCTGCGGTTTTATCCGAGTTCCCGCATCAGGAATTTCGGAACAAAAGTAGGTAAGAAACAGAAAGATTTAAAGATGATCGGTTGAGCCGTTATATAAGGCGTGAAAGCGGAACGAACAAACCAACAAATGAACTCACATTCTCATTTATAATAGTCAGGATATACAACTAGCAAAACTCCATCAAATTCTATTTAGTTGTTTGTAAAACGTGCTAGATGTGTGAACAAACATGAATAGACTGAAATACAGAAATTCTAAACATAATTCTTTGAAGTAATTTCTTTGAAGTATGTACCGACTCACCTCTTTAATATCCAAGCAATATTAATATTACCTCTAGTTTCAACTAAATAGAACAATGGAATAGATAGAATTGATATAAACATAGATTGTAGACATTCCTAGGTAGGTAGAGCAGATGATAAAGCAGTCGATTGTTAAAATAGAAATATAACAAAGTGTCTGCGCCAGTGCTACAAATAAAAGAAAACATAATAAAAATATCAAGGATCACGCAGTGTGTGCTACAAACGCTCAGGGCTCAGTAGCGCTAAGCCTACGTCGGATACGAATTCAATCACATTATGTACCTAGTAGTAGGGTAGGTACTAGTATCCCTACTAGGTTATTGCGAAGTCACTTTTTTTCAATTAACGGTTCAACCGATCATCATAAAATTTTGCATACACGTTTTCAAGGGTACAGAAAAGGACATAGGGTACTTTTTATCCCGGAATTCCGACGGGAACTTCGAAATTAACGTGGATGAAATTAAATAAAATTAAATAAAAATTTTAAATTATGTCACACGTTAAGATATAATGATACTCTTAATGCCTATATTTCCCAAGCAAATTCTGAAATTCACAAAGGCTATACCGCGAGGAACAGCTAGTTGTCTATAATATGAAAGACAACCTATACAATGTTACCTATACAAAGCGTCAACGTTAAAAAATCTGAATTTATTGTTAAATACATATAAAAATATTTGTTGATGCTCAATACTCATATTTTTTGTATTTGTATGTAGTATTTTGTATTGGTATTAATCTGTATACGTTTGGGTATCTTCTGGGGCTGGCCGAATTTTTCGCATAATTGTGAACACTCCAAAGGTACCTACGTATTTATAGCTCGAGCATCACTTAAATAACCTCTCACCACGGGGCACGGGCCCTCTGACTTATCAATGATGATCCATTCTCTCGTCAAGTGGATATCTGTCCTTACGGCGATTTATATTAGATTTACATTAGACCGTATACAGATCAGATTTTTATAAATGAAAATATTTACCTTGAAAGACATGACTTTTTATATGGTACTGAGTAACTTTAGTTTCACGCTTGTAAGAGCTATAATTACTATACCTAATGGTTTAGTTTAGGCGATCGACGACGCGCTTGCCGATACTATCGTCGATTAGCTTATCACATTAGGCAAAGCTGTTGTCCGTCTATTACGGCCCTAACTGCCTCTCGAATGTTATAAAACCTACTCAGAAAGAAAAATATACTTATTTTCTTGACTTTACTATTGCTAATATATAAATTAATCATTCGAATAAAATAATTCGAATAGTACCTAACTATGTGTTTGTCTTTTTTCACTTCAGAACAGAGGGACGGCCGGGACGGACGGGATGTAATCGTTTGCCCAGATAATCAGTTCTTCTTGTCATGGAAGTGACATAGGTTACCTTTATCTCTGCTCAGTACAGTTCTTAGGGCTAATAATAATAATAGGTTTATGTTCTAAAATTTTTTATTTTAGTTAGTGTTGTGAAAAACATTATTTAATCGTTTTTTTATCTCATATTCAAAAATATAAAAGCTAGCTGGTCCCCACGGTTTCATCTGTGGAAAATTTGGGAATCCCGCAGGATTTCCGGGACACAAAGTACCCTGTGTCCTTCTCTGTACCTTTGAGAACGTGTGTAGGTACCAAATTTCATGATGGTCGATTGAGTCGTTAAGTCGTGACAGACAGAGTTACTTTCGCATTTATATATTAGTAGGGATAAGATCAAAATTTTATGAAGAGAATCGCGATAATTATCTCTGGAACCATAATGGCATCATATCAGATGATTCTTGGCAGCCAGTAGGTAGGTATATTCTCGAAATAAGGTACTTTTCATCACTGCGCTACAATGGGGATGTTGACTACTTTTGAAAATCAAAATTCTAATTAGTCCGTCAGTTAGAAAATAAAAAAAACAATAGACACGTATTTTTTGCTTTTTCAAATAAATTTAAATATACAGAGATTAAAGCGCAAGTATAGGGTGAGGGGGTCGTGACGTCACTAACCGCTAAAACCGCCATACAAACTCTCCGGAGAGTGACGTCACGCGAAATTTCAACTCAATGTATCGGCGTTATTTTTTGATTACGTAAAAAAAGAAAAAATACATGTCCAATATTTTTTATTAATCTACAAGACGGACTAAAAAAAAAATTAGTTAACATGCCCTTCATATTCCTGACAAAATGTAAGTGTGGGTTGTCACATTTCTGATACCCTAACCTCACTTGGCCCCATAGAACATTTTTAACCTAGTCGGAGACAGGATTGATTAGGCTTATAAAAAATATTTGAAAAAATCGCAGATTTTTCGCTGACTGTACATTTTTATCAAAATCTGTAAATGCCGATAGCAATAACTCAAAAAAATAAGGGATGGTCTCCTAAGACCATATTCGCGTGGCTTCGATTCGCTAGCCGAAATTCCCACAGGAACTCTGAAAATACGGCGGGTGAATCCGAGGGGGATAGCAAGTATAAAATAAAATTTGACGTGAATTGAAAAAAAATTGCTACTTAGAAAAAGTAAAACTCTTTAGGCCCATATTATTAAACGCTTCTCAAACTGTACACTGGGAAAAATACACGGCTTTTGAACACGGCTACGTTTTGCGTAGCCGTGCAAACGGTTCTGACAACCGAGTTTGGCAGCCGTGTAAAGAACCGTGTACACGGCTACATGAAACGTAGCCGTGTAAGCGGTTAAGATAGCCGCTTTAGACGGTTACGTGTACCATGTTCGTAATTTTTTCAGCCGTGTTGAAATCCTAGCCGTGTAAAATTACACGGCTACCTTTTGACTCGGTTGTCGGAGCGGTGTGCACACAACAAACACGGCCTCGGTAACGTTGTTGACACGGTACGGTGCACCGCGTGCTTATCACGTTAGCCGTGTCATATATTAAACTTGCTAACATGGCTGTCGGAGCCGTATAGACACGGTACAGCAGGTCGTGTGCTTATCAAAACTTGGCCACGTTAGCCGTGTCATATAATAAACTTTCTAACACGGCTGTCGGAGCCGTTCTATAAACGGTACAGCTGGCCGTGTGCATAACATAACTTGTTCCCGTTACCCGTGTCATATATTTAACTTGCAAACACGGCTGTCGAAGCCGTTTAGACACGATACAGCAGATCGTGTGCTCGTCAAAACTTGGCTATGTTAGCCGTGTCATACAATAAACTTGCTAACACGGCTGTCGGAGCCGTTCTATAAAGGGTACAGCTGGTTGTGTGCTTATCAAAACCTGGCCACGTTAGTCGTGTCATATATTAAACTTGCTAACACGGCTGTCGGAGCCGTTAAGACACGATACAGCAGGTCGTGTGCTTTTCAAACCTTGGCTACGTTAGCCGTGTCATACAATAAACTTGCTAACACGGCTGTCGGAGCCGTTCTATAAAGGGTACAGCTGGTTGTGTGCTTATCAAAACCTGGCCACGTTAGCCATGTCATATATTAAACTTGCTAACACGGCTGTCGGAGCCGTTCTGTAAATGGTACAGCTGGCCGTGTGCAGAACATAACTTGTTTACGTTAGCCATGTCATATAATAAACTTGCAAACACGGCTGTCGAAGCCGTTAAGACACGATACAGCAGGTCGTGTGCTTTTCAAACTTTGGCTACGTTAGCCGTGTCATACAATAAACTTGCTAACACGGCTGTTGGAGCCGTTCTATAAAGGGTACAGTTGGTTGTGTGCTTATCAAAACCTGGCCACGTTAGCCGTGTCATATATTAAACTTGCTAACACGGCTGTCGGAGCCGTTCTATAAAGGGTACAGCTGGTTGTGTGCTTATCAAAACCTGGCCACGTTAGCCGTGTCATATATTAAACTTGCTAACACGGCTGTCTGAACCGTTCTGTAAATGGTACAGCTGGCCGTGTGCAGAACATAACTTGTTTACGTTAGCCGTGTAATATATTAAATTTGCTAACACGGCCGTCGGAGCCGTTTGGACACGATACAGCAGGTCTTGTGCTTATCAAAACTTGGCTACGTTAGCCGTGTCAGAAATGAACCACGCAAACATGGCTGTCGTAGCCGTTATATACCTAAACGGTACAGCGGACCGTGTGCAAAACAAAACTTGTTTACGTTAGCCGTGTCATTAATTATCTTGCAAATACGGCTGTCGGAGCCGTTTAGACACGATACAGCAGGTCTTGTGCTTATCAAAACTTGGCTACGTTAGCCGTGTCAGAAATGAACCACGCAAACATGGCTGTCGTAGCCGTTATATACCTAAACGGTACAGCGGACCGTGTGCAAAACAAAACTTGTTTACGTTAGCCGTGTCATTAATTATCTTGCAAACACGGCTGTCGGAGCCGTTTAGACACGATACAGCAGGTCTTGTGCTTATCAAAACTTGGCTACGTTAGCCGTGTCAGAAATGAACCACGCAAACATGGCTGTCGTAGCCGTTATATACCTAAACGGTACAGCGGACCGTGTGCAAAACAAAACTTGTTTACGTTAGCCGTGTCATTAATTATCTTGCAAATACGGCTGTCGGAGCCGTTTAGACACGATACAGCAGGTCGTGCGCTTATCAACACTTGACTACGTTAGCCGTGTCAGAAATGAACCACGCAAACATGGCTGTCGTAGCCGTTATATACCTAAACGGTACAGCGGACCGTGTGCAAAACAAAACTTGTTTACGTTAGCCGTGTCATTAATTATCTTGCAAACACGGCTGTCGGAGCCGTTTAGACACGATACAGCAGGTCGTGTGCTTATCAACACTTGGCTACGTTAGCCTCTTATGGAATGGCTGTGTGTTAATAACAGCGCCATCTTTGATTCCAGACTGGAACCACTAGATGGTTTATCTAGGTAAGATCATCATCAGCTAATTTAGCAAGTAGTTTAGGATTAAGCCGACAGAGGGCGTTATAATCCGAACCGCTTAGTATGAGCTTTGCAAATAATTATACAAATTTTGCAAATAATTATTACACAAAAGAAGGAATAACACGCCGTTTTTACTGTCTGCAACCTAACCCTGAAGCCGTTCACATTCCTTCAGTGAACATAATCCTTTTTTGCCACATGAGTGTCTTATCTGATAAATGTGACTCACTGATATCTGATGCATGTTCAGCTTCAGACATGCAGTCTAAGGAGAGAATCCACCCTAGAAAAAAGCGGCCAAGTGCGGACTCGCCCATGAAGGGTTCCGTAGCAGCAAGTAACATTAATATAAAAGTTCTTGTAGTTCGTTGTAACTTTGATCGATGTTTTAATAATATTGTAATTTTTTATTGCGGTTTACGATCTATGACGTATTAAAAAAACTACTTACTAGATCTCGTTCAAACCTAGACCGATACCGATTTAATCCAAAAGACAAAAACACACGTAATTATTATTGGTTTGTGCTACCACTGATCGGTTTGAATTCGGTGACAAGCCCGCTGGTGTCTGCCCACTTGGGTCGTTCTGCTTACGAAGAGCTGGTGGCGGGAGTCGACTGAGCCCATCTACCCCCTCCATATTCATACCTACCTATCAGTGGTAGCACAAACCAATAATAATATTACGTGTGTTTTTGTCTTTTGGATTAAATTGGTATTTTGTTATTTATAGCTTTTTATTTTTAGCTTTTTTAATTTGTGTTTTTGAAAGTCGGTTTTAATGTTTTTGTTAAAATTTTGTTTATTTCTCGATTTTAAGTGACATAGTTCGCAATTTCTCTAAGTTACAATAGCCTAATGTCAACTGCTCATCGCCTTTTACAAAATATTGCCTTTCCCGACGCAGGGACGTTAATTATTGAGGAGTTCTCCTAGTACATCACTAACAGTTCCACTTCACCATATACATTGTGACGAGCATAAATTGTTTAGAACCCATATTAAAGGTAACGATTCGGAACCTGTGAAATACCTATTATTGAGTAGTTCCGATAACCATCTGTGGTCTTCATCATCAGTTCCACTTCTTCAAATTTTGCTTTCCGAAAGCAAATACACGATTTACTATAAAAATACAAAAATCGCTATAGGTGTACCTATAATTTTTGAAGAGTTCCCTCAATTACTCCAAGATTCCACCATCAGATCTTGACTATCCCCTTTTAAACAAAAAAACAATTTTCGAAATCGCTCCAATCAGAACGTACTATTGTTGAATAGTTCCGATGACCATCTGTGGTCTTCATCATCAGTTCCACTTCTTCAAATTTTGCTTTCCAAAAGCAAATGAACGATTTACTATCAAAAATACCCAAATCGCTATAGGTGTGCCTATAATTTTTGATGAGTTCCCTCGATTTCTCCAAAATTTCATCATCAGATCCCGACTTGGTGGCAATGGGACCTAATTGGGAGTATACCCTTTCAAACAAAAAAAGAATTTTCCAAATTGGACCAACCGCCTTCGAGTACTCGGTGAACATACATAAAAAAAAACATACATACAATCGAACATAGAACCTCCTCCCTTTTGGAAGTCGGTTAAAAAGAAACGCATCGCACCGCGCCATGTCGCATCACGCATCCGCCACCACCGGGCGGATGCGTATTGCGTGGCGCGTGGCGCGGCTCGCGGCCCAGCCGCCCAGCCAATGGCAGTCGTTGAATGCTAGGTACCTACTCACTCTCTCGCAAAAACGACAATACAATCGACGTGGACAACAGAATAGATTATTCAATAATGAATTAACTATAGGTAATATGTACAGAGAAAAATTCTAATATTTAAAAATTTCATGCACCATGTTAGGTTAGCATCGTAGGTTAGTAACGTAAGCATCCATCAAAAAATTCAATGGCAATTGGCAATATTAAAATTTGAAACAATGTATTTATTTATAGACTATATTATAATAAATTTTTTTAAACGGTCAAGTTGTCTTTCAGAGACTGAACACACGTAGGGACATGTTTATTTATTAAAAATATTCCTCATAAATGTTATTTTTGAGATATTTAAAGCTATATCGTAATTCGTAGCCCGTAAAGAACATGTTCAAACTTGTTCCCAATGTTCCCGCATTTCTACTTGAATGGGTGTGTATATATGTATGTATATGTATATCTATAGTATAATATATATGTAATAATATGTGTAGTATATACCACGTTTGTTTGGTTTCCACGACACAAGCTTATAGCTTAATGTGCTGTGTGGGATCAAGTACATCTGTGTGTTGTGAAGTGGATTATTATTATAAAAAAAAAATGAAGGTCACAAGTCGCAAAAGCACAACTGCTGACTGCAGAGTGCAGACTGTAGTGCAGACTCAAGATTCAAGACTGCTCAACCAAAAATTTATAAAAAGTAGGTAGGTAGGTACCTACCATCCATGTAGGTAGGTACTTTTAATCTCGGAACTACCTCGGGAACTCCGAAATTAAAGCGGATGATACCCGCGGGGAACAGCTAGTATTCCTCATAAATACATCAATAGAAGTCTTCTGGAGGCCGAAACGTCCAGTAGGTACCTACCCAAACGGTGACTACCTAGTATACCTACCTACCTACGGAATTTTTATACCGGTAGCGTCCAGTAGACACACGTTGTCTACAGACGAAACAGATTGGTAATTTTTCTACGTCGACGTGACGTCGATGCATACGAAGTAAAAAAGGTCGGCCTCTCAGACGAAAGAGGTCGGCCTTTTACCCACCTATTTTACTGGCTTTTTATACCCCAATGAGCCCCAGTGAAAAAAATCCGTAACTTTTGAATGACGCAATTTAATTTGCAATGACGACTGATAAAAAAAACAAATGAAATAACTAATTTGTATACTGTTCAATTTCTTTTCTAATAGGTAGTAGGTATTCATTGAGGTCATTGAGTAGTAAATCAATGATTGAGGTAGGTAGGTATTCATTTGTTCAAAACTTTACGAAAAATCAATAGTTTTGTAGCAAATTTATTTAAAATTTCATTTCACATCTATATTATAATATATAGATAGGTAAGTAGGTACCTACCTCCCTAGTACCTACTATAATAAAAGAGTAGAATCCACGATTAAGTACCTTCAGCAGCGTAGTAGGTAGGTACCATGTAGGTACCTACCTAAGTCGGTAGTTAGGTATTACACTTGGCTAATTTTGTCTCCTAAGTCATTCAGAAGCAAATTTGAAGCTTCTGATCATACCTACTATCCTAACTTTTAGTTACTGAATGAAGCGCGGCGCGACGGAGTCGAAGGAATACGAGGATGGCTTCAGTATTGTTTATTGTAGTATCCAAAAAATTGTCCTTTGCGGCCAAAAATTCTTTCACTAAAAAGAAGCTACAGTGGTCCTGAGTGACATAGGGTACTTTTGTCCCATCCCGGAATTCCCGCGGAAACTCCGGAGTTTGTAATATCTGAATCTACTGCACCGATTTTGAAAATTCTTTCACTTATAAGAAACTAAAGTAATCCTGAGTGACACAGTGACACACCCTTCATCCCGGAACTCCCACGAGAACTCCGAAACCACCGCGGGTGAAACCGCGGGGGTCAGCTAGTTTTTATATAAACTCACTAACACTTGAAAGCCCTCATTTTTCTTCAGGAAAATTTCGTCATTTTTGTCCCAAAGATAGGGCATAATATCTTTATAGTATAGTACTAACTGTGCCCCGCGGCCTCACCCGCGTCAATTCCGGAGTTCCCGCGGGAATTCCGAGACAAAAAGTAAAGCACTAAGTTACTCTTTATAACATCAGCTATCTGCCAGTGATAGTCTAAGTTTATTACTATTTACTAGGTAAGTATCCAATCTAAGATAACAAGATCAGAATTAAATGTTAGTGATACCTTACTAATTAATCGACTAGTGGACGATATTCATAGTTTATATAGAAAAATTAATTCCTTAGTAGGCTAGTTAGTAGGTACCTAGGTAGGTACATTGCAGTGAGTCGATAGAAAGTAAAATGGCTACCGATAATTTTGATTTAAAAACGGCTCTTGTCTTATTTCCCATTATGACAGGAGTAGAGAATATTACAAAACAATTAATCAATGGGATCAAGTTATACGATTCTATGATTAATATTGCATCTAAACCTCTATTAAGTACCTAATTGAATTTGCTTGAAAAACGCGACTTTAAGCCAGTGCAAAACTTCGTTTAACCTCTTAGTCCAAGTATTGTTCAGTTTATTGCCTGGTTGGGGATATGAAAAAATATCTTATCCCGAGAAAATCAGATGTCGCAATCCAGGCACAGTTGCAACGAGCAACGCAGGGGCACAAAAGTGTGCAATCATTTGGTTTAGAATTAGAGGAACTTTTTGTTAATTATATATACTTAGTCTATACTCTATAGTCCAAAGTAACGATGATGAAAATAAGTACGAAATATTGCGTCCAATTAATGGTTCTTTGCCGCCGGCCGCGAATCAAAGCTCACGACATAGCAGACACGGACATGATTTACGCAGTAGTACCAACTACCACGGTGTAGTAGGTACGTAGGTAGGTATATAGGAACTTCCGGATCTGGCTCGCAAGAGCGGCGGTGATTTTGTCATGCCGCGCTGTGATTGGTGGACAACCGACGCGCGACGCCACGCGCTGAGAGTAGGTACCATTGACCGCCGCGCGCCGGCGCGGAAGGAACAGCGAACAACACTCTAGCGCTGACCGTTATTGCGCAAAATCAATGCGCAGAAGTCAAAAAATAGGATTCACAGGGGGGCTAGAGGGACGAGGGGTGTGCGTGCGTAGCGCCGGTTGGCAAGCTCGTCGTATTCCGTCCCCCGCCCCGATACGACGCTCCACGGACTTCTGACTGTACAGTCATGGTCTAAAGTGTATTGTTATTGCCGTTCATTATTATTGGTTTTATTAAGTTTGAGGTTCTTTGTTATTGTTGGGTTTTTTATTAGTCTATTTTTAGTAGATAGTGAATATATCTAAAAAAAATAATATTTTGAAAAGACATGCACAAAAATGGTGTATGACGTGCATTGTTTGCGCGCGCGACAGTAGCTTATATCCTCCACATTACGCTCAGTGATAGACTTACTATTTATTTAAATATATTCTAAAATTACTTGGTTAAATTAATTAACCCATGGAAAGCGCCACCCTCATTGGTCCGCGCACCGTGACCCTCGGAACTACCAAACAAATTTATACACCCACTCTCCGAACAAATTTATATTATGTTTTATATGTCTATGTGTAGGTAGTTTAATGACGATAAATAAAAAATAAAAACTTAAAGTAAGAAATAAAGTGTGATTTTGAATATATTTTATTTACCTACTTACCAAAGATGAGGTCCTTTTTCATATCCGTCACTGGTTTACACTAAATTTATAGCCACATACACATTTCACATACACTAAGATGTAACTGGCCAGTATAGGCGTCGATTTTATGTAATTACACCATCAAAAAACTAATAATGACTTCACAACAAACATTTATTGACAAAATACGTGCCGGCTAGCCGTGAAACAGCCATACCTAGCGTTACCGTGGTTAAACAAAAACAAAAATGTAGGTTATTTAGAAGATTTAACACCAATATAATTTATTTAAAATTATATCATGAGTAAATTTGCTACAAAACAATTGATTTTTCACATAGTTTTGAACAAATGAATATTAGAAAACAAATAAAGTATTTCATTTGTTTTTTGTTTGACAGCCGTAAACAAATTATTGCGTCATTAAAAGGTACTGACTTTTTTTACTGAAAATTTTGTCATGCGGCTAAATTAAATATTAAAACTAAAAACCTTATTTAATTTCCATCAATTTGATCATGGGCCAATAATTAGTCCATGATTTGATATATAACACTTGATATAAACACTAACCGATTACTTATATTTCGACATATTTATGCGAGACGGCGCGAGCCGCTCACTAACCGAACACAGACTACAGAGACTGATTGTCAAAATCGCGGGTGAATTTCGCCCGCACTACCTTAACTTTTTTAATTCTGGCCAGTATGTGCGTTATGGAATATGGATTGGGAAAAAAATACATATTTTGTATTGTGACCAGCCAATAAAACTTTTACAGTACTGTCAACCAATATGGAACGCCGTAAAAAAATAAGAAAACCGCCATTGAGTTAGTGCCAACTGTGGGGACTAGGACATTTCAGAGTTAGTCCATACTGTAGGGACTAGGACATTTCAGAGGTAAACTTATAATTATTATATTAGGTGCGCGACTGTACCCATGCGCAGCTATCCCTTCCACATTTCGCTCACTAGTCACTTTCGTGCTAATACTTGTACATCACATTGCCTAACGTCGAGTGCGCTGCTTACGTCTAAAAATTAGATGCTGTGATATTTTCCCGGTAAATAGAGTGTTTGTGTCCTGAATGAAACCTATGACGGCATCATGAGGTGAGTAGGTACTTAATTTTAATTGTAATACTCATGTGTGCAGTAATAGTGGAGCATTATCAAACTGCGAACCCGTTTGGAGGTTAGCGCATCCCCCTAATGCTACGTTCACACGCGCGCCGTGCAGCCCGGCGGGCTGCCTGGCGGGCTGCGCGGCATGCAGCCCGTCCCGGGCCGGCGGACATTCAAGCTGTTTACACGCACGCCGTCGTGTCAGTCAGTGCCAGAATGGCGAGCAGTGAGGATCTCGGTGTTGTTGCTGCCATATCCTTTGGCTTAACTTATTTTTATTGGAAAAAGAAACAAAATTATGACCATTCCGCCATGTTGTAATATCCGATCGTAGCGACTTTCTTAGCAACGTTGAATGAAGATCCACTCGTCGCGAAAGCGCGGGACAGACTGACTGCCCGCGCGCGTGTAAACAGTCACCGGGCGCCCGCACATTCATCCTTTGAACTTTGCCAAAAAACCGACACTTGCCCGATTCGCGGCATTCACGTTCACAGGCGCGTTCACGGGCTCGGGCGTACCGTTTACACGCTCGTGAATGTGAATGTGCACGTTGAATGTAGAGTTGAACGCACGCGTGTGAACTTACCATAAAGGAAAAAACGATATTTACTTGATATACCATTGTTTTGCAAACAAATATTGAATTGAAGCATAAACACGTTGTGCCAAACGTCGGTAGGTAGGTGCTACCTACATATTTAATAAAGTAGACAGTTTTAAAAAAAGATGGCGCCTCGCCTTTTTTACGCGTCCTAGTTAGTGCAAAAGTTCGCGCCACTTTGTAACGGCTCCATGGTACTGTAAAAAAATATGATAGATTTGTTTTGTTTCTAGTTTGTGTCACGAATTAAGCGAACTGTTGAACGCGTGGGGTTTCGAGAAATACGCCGAAGCATTTCTTGGTAAGTTGGAATATATCTTACACAAAATTATATTTACATTTTATGCCTATTTTGATGCGTTCTATGTTCTATATAATAAAAGACATGATGAAACATTAAAAAAAAACTGAATCCATGCCATAGCTGTACTTTGACCAATAAAAAATGAATAATTTTTAAATCAATTGAAGTGTGATAAAAAAAGTGATAAGACATCAAGTTAGGCCGAGTTCCAATAATCAAACCACCGAAACCAACAACATTCCGTACCAACAGTTACCTAAGACACATTTTCTAGGGGTAATCTGTCAAACAAAATCTTATTTAGGTACCTACCTATATATAAAAATTTCGTGTCACGATGTATGTTCGCGATAAACTCCGAAACTACCTACTGAACTGAACTGAACTAAAAAAAATATATAATAAATACCTAGGTTAAATGTGAGGGTGGCAACATATGAAAAAGCTTCAAAAAATCTATCCAGTGCAATTATGAGTAGGTACGTACCTACCAATGTCTGTATAGAATGATTGAATCCAATTGCTTACTCTTATTTCATGTTAGGCAAAAGGCAGGCTATTTGGCGAGAGACCAGAGGGTTAGTAAACAAGAAGACCTCATCCGTCACTACAGCAGAGACATCTGACGATTCAGAGGAAATTGGTACAGGGCGACGTGGCCTTAAAAGGAAACTATCACAGCGGCCATTACAGGACGAAAAACTTGATCAGGACCAAAACTTAGAAGGTAGGTATACAGTATAGTTCATATACAATTTTAAATGTGTACGTAGATCCAATAGGGCGGATCCACACCGGACGAGTGGCTCGGCCGAACATGGCTCGCCCTAACATGCGCGCTGAACCGAGTGTAGATGTGGTGGCTATAGGTGTGGATCCGCGTGATGACAGGGCTGTGAACTAAGAGGGCTGATAGAGCACCTCATATGATATCCATATTAATTAAGGTGATGCTTACAGACGCTAAACATCTGTGTTGTGTTTATATTATGAAATAAATATTTATAATTATAATTAATAATACCTATATAATTTGTATATATATATAATTTATAATGAAATAAACTTCACTATTACTTATACTTGAACGTTTTCCACAGAGGAGCTGAAAATTAACGGCGACATTATCACAATAGCCAAGTACCAGGGAGTAGAATCTTCATCCATACTAGAAACAGCTTGGAAAGCCACGCGGTCACTTCGCAAGCGGTACTTAATGACTGTTTCAACTTCACAGTACTTGAAAAAGTTTCCTTTGCTTCGTTTGGAGAGAGTTGGTCCACACCTGGTAAGAGATTGGCACATTTGTGAATCATATTATATCTATTTTTTTAACCGACTTCCAAAAAGGAGGAGGTTCTATGTTCGATTGTATGTTCACCGACTACTCGAAGACGGTTGGACCGATTTGGAAAATTCTTTTTTTGTTTGAAAGGGTTTACTCCCAATTAGGTCCCATTGCCACCAAGTCGGGATCTGATGATGGGATCTTGGAGAAATCGAGGGAACTCTTCAAAAATTATAGGCACACCTATAGCAATTTGGGTATTTTTTATAGTAAATCGTTCATTTGCTTTCGGAAAGCAAAATTTGAAGAAGTGGAACTGATGATGAAGACCACAGATGCTCATCAGAACTACTCAACAATAATACGTATTTCAGGGGTTCTAGTTAGAGCGATTTGGAAAATTGTTTTTTTTGTTTGAAAGGGGATACTTCCGAATTGGTCACATTGTCATCAAGTCAGGATCTGATGGTGGGATCTTGGAGAAATCGAGGGAACTCTTCAAAATTTATAGGCACACCTATGGCGATTTGGGTATTTTTTATAGTAAATCGTTTATTTGCTTTTGGAAAGTAAGATTTGAAGAAGTGGAACTGATGATGAAGACCGCAGATGGTCATCGGAACTACTAAATAATAGGTATTTCACAAATTCCGATTCGTTAACTTTAATGTGGTTTCTAAATAATTTATGTTCGTCACAATGTATATGGTGAAGTGGAACTGATGGTGTTGTACCAGCAGAACTCCTCAAAAATTAACGTCCCTACATCGGGAAAAGCAATATTTTGTAAAAGGTTATGAGCAGTTGACAGTAGGCTATTGTAACTTAGATAAATTACAAACCGACTCACTAAAAAGCAAGAAATAAACAAATTTTTAACAAAAAAATTTAAACTGACTTCCAAAAACACAAATCTAAAAAAGCTAAAAATAAAAAGCTAAAAATAACAAAATACCGATTTAATCCAAAAGACAAAAACATACGTAATATTATTGGTTTGTGCTAACACTGATCGGTATGAAGTCGGTAACAAGCCAAATATGGAGGGAGTAGATGGGCTAAGTCAACTCCCGCAACCAGCTCTCCGTGAGCAGAACAACCCAAGTGGGCAGACACCAGCGGGCTTGTCACCGAATTCAAACCGATCAGTGGTAGCACAAACCAATAATATTACGTATGTTTTTGTCTTTTGGAAAAATTAATTTATTATTGCTAGTGTGTATGGTTTGTGTGCGCCCGTTCGTCTTGCGTGGTATTTGTAAGTCACTATGGCCTTGACTGAAAACCAGCGTCGTGAGTGTTCCCACACTCACGACATAATGCTGAGTCAAGGACCATTTTGAGCGTGGAGACACACCACACAAGTGACAAAATATATTATTATTTCTTGTTTAGTTTTATTTCGTTTTTCATTGTTTTGTTTTTATTTTTTTTATTTTTTTCTTCTTTATTTCTTTATTTTTTTTGTTATTCTTTAATAGTCTTCATTTGTGTTGTTCTGTATGTGTTCATTTGTGTTGTGTTTCTTCTTGCTTAAATAAATCTTTCTTTATCTTTATCTTTATCTTTAAATCGGTATTTTGTTATTTTTAGCTTTTTTAGATTTGTGTTTTTGGAAGTCGGTTTAATTACAACCTTTTATTTAACTTGCACATCACATCAATCACATCAATTGCTCAATAGGCAGCAGCAACTTACACAGTGGGAACTAAGTCCGACCAGTGAAGCACGTAACCCTTGCAACGCGAGTCCGACTCGCACTTGGCCGGTTTTTAAATTTTAACAAAATTAACTTGTTTATTTTTGTTTCACAGATAAACATTGACTTCACAAATCTAAATTATAATATTAGCCCCTCAGCACTGTACACTGGGTTAAGACAAATCTCAGACCTGATAGAAAACAGAGCTTCCGCAAAGCAAACACTATCGAAGCCCTTACGGGCTCAGCAACAAAGAATCCACGATCTTCCAAAAGGTAATGGATATTGTTTTGAACCGACTTCAAAAAAAGAAAGTTCTTAATTTGGTTATATATTTTTATCTTTTTGTTTGTTACCTCAGAACTGCGTCATTTATAAACTGTTATTAAAGTTTTTAGATTTTCGCGTTTTGAGCACATTATATTATGTAAATTACGCGGGACTTGAATGCGATGTTTTTTATTACCTTTTTTGCCTGACGTTTCGGCTGAGTTGCATCACGCCGTGGTCACAGGCTGACTGAAGCATTGCGGCGTCGATAGCGAGCCGCGCGAGCAGATTCCTCATCTACCCTCACTGGATGTTCTTTTTTATTAGATGCACTTTTAAGGTCCCTGCACACTACACTCACTCGGTCCGCATTCACCGGTTCCGGACGGCCGCAACGATTTTTTCTTTTTTGAATTATAGGATCCCATGTCGTTGGCAACCGAGTGAGTGTAGTGTGCAGGGATCTTAAAAGTGCACCTAATAAAAAAGAACATCCAGTGAGGGTAGATGAAGAATCTGCTCGCGCGGCTCGCTATGGACGCCGCAATGCTTTAGTCAGCCTGTGACCACGGCGTGATGCAACTCAGCCGAAACGTCAGGCAAAGAAGGTAATAAAAAACATCGCGTTCAAGTCCCGCGTAATTTACATAATACTAGCTGTCCCCCGCGATTTCACCCGCGGTAATTTCGGAGTTCCCGCGGGAATTCCGGGATAAAAACTATCCTATCTTTTAAGTTGGACCATATTATAAATGGTTGCAAAATTTTATCAAAATCCGTTCAGTAGTTTCGGAGTCCATCGCGGACAAATAACGTGACACGTGATTTATATATATTAGATTTATATTTACATAATATTTATAAACTGATTTAGATTTTTTTTTATTTGAAAGAATAATACTCCCGAGGTGATCCCACTGTCACCAAGTCAGGATCTGATGATGGGATCCCAGGGAAATTGAGGGCAACCCTCAAATTTTTTAGGCACTTTTCTAAAGTTATTTAAGTATTTGCGTCTGGTGTTTAGTGGACATTCGCTTGATTAATTAACATTTAATTCTATTTTTCAGATACTGAGTCGTCGTCGTTGTCGTTCGTCGGGGGAAGAACCGGTGTTCGAACTAAAGCCTCGCGGATCGACGCAGCCATCCGCTTCATTTTAGTTGCCAAAACTCGCAGCGAGGGCGAGGCTCATTTACAGGAATTCAGAAAGGAAGCTTTAAACAAGTCAGCACCTGGTATTGGAGTGCAGCCTCTAGTTATTGCTATAGGTGAGAACTTGGCGAACATTAATAGCGCATTCGTCGTTGTAGATGACGTTTGGTTATGCTGTCTTAATATTCTGGAAGCTGTAGACCTATGTTTTAAAAGTTTCTATGTTTTTAACCTAAGATACCCAATACAGTGTGAGCACATTTGGCAGCCGATTACAGATTTTCGCACATGGGTAGTGGAATAATAAACAAAAACATCAATTGCTCAATAGGCAGCAGCAACTTACACAGTGGGAACTAAGTCCGACCAGTGAAGCACGTAACCCTTGCAACGCGAGTCCGACTCGCACTTGGCCGGTTTTTATATTTTAACAAAATTAACTTGTTTATTTTTGTTTCACAGATAAACATTGACTTCACAAATCTAAATTATAATATTAGCCCCTCAGCACTGTACACTGGGTTAAGACAAATCTCGGATCTGATAGAAAACAGAGCTTCCGCAAAGCTGCAAACACTATCGAAGCCCTTACGGGCTCAGCAACAAAGAATCCACGCTCTTTCAAAAGGTAATGGATATTGTTTTGAACCGACTTCAAAAAAAGAAAGTTCTTAATTCTTAAATATTTTTATCTATGTTTGTTACCTCAGAACTGCGTCATTTATAAACTGTTATTAAAGTTTTTAGATTTTCGCGTTTTGAGCACATTATATTATGTAAATTACGCGGGACTTGAACGCGATGTTTTTTATTACCTTTTTTGCCTGACGTTTCGGCTGAGTTGCATCACGCCGTGGTCACAGGCTGACTGAAGCATTGCGGCGTCGATAGCGAGCCGCGCGAGCAGATTCCTCATCTACCCTCACTGGATGTTCTTTTTTATTAGATGCACTTTTAAGGTCCCTGCACACTACACTCACTCGGTCCGCATTCACCGGTTCCGGACGGCCGCAACGATTTTTTGTTTTTTGAATTATAGGATCCCATGTCGTTGGCAACCTATATCCGTCATCTCGATTGAAAGTTTTGTGTTTCTTTATTTCAACCGCTTCACGCACTATCCTCGCGTAGTAGTGACGTTCAGTTGAGAGAACCTTCAAACGATGGAACTCAATCCAGTGGTTCAGATCCGGTTGCAAGATGTGTTCCGCATCATTACGGCCGTTCCGAACCGGTGAATGCGGACCGAGTGAGTGTAGTGTGCAGGGACCTTAAAAGTGCATCTAATAAAAAAGAACATCCAGTGAGGGTAGATGAAGAATCATCTCGCGCGGCTCGCTATCGACGCCGCAATGCTTTAGTCAGCCTGTGACCACGGCGTGATGCAACTCAGCCGAAACGTCAGCCAAAAAAGGTAATAAAAAACATCGCGTTCAAGTCCAGCGTAATTTACATAATACTAGCTGTCCCCCGCGATTTCACCCGCGGTAATTTCGGAGTTCCCGCGAGAATTCCGGGATAAAAACTATCCTATCTTTTAAGTTGGACCATATTATAAATGGTTGCAAAATTTTATCAAAATCCGTTCAGTAGTTTCGGAGTCCATCGCGGACAAACAACGTGACACGTGATTTATATATATTAGATTTATAATTTACATAATATTTATAAACTGATTTAGATTTTTTTTTATTTGAAAGAATAATACTCCCGAGGTGATCCCACTGTCACCAAGTCAGGATCTGATGATGGGATCCCAGGGAAATTGAGGGCAACCCTCAAATTTTTTAGGCACTTTTCTAAAGTTATTTAAGTATTTGCGTCTGGTGTTTAGTGGACATTCGCTTGATTAATTAACATTTAATTCTATTTTTCAGATACTGAGTCGTCGTCGTTGTCGTTCGTCGGGGGAAGAACCGGTGTTCGAACTAAAGCCTCGCGGATCGACGCAGCCATCCGCTTCATTTTCGTTGCCAAAACTCGCTGCGAGGTCGAGGCTCATTTACAGGATCGTACAGGATCGGATCCCGTGGTCGATCAGGCAAAGTTATGTGGGCCCACACGGCACACGCTTGTCAAGCTTTGGAAAACCGGCAGGACGTCCTTAAGTTAGTGTGACTTAGAAACGCATCAGCTAATAAAACTAACGTACCACAGCGTCCTGCAGGTTTGACAACGAGATCCTCTAGTACACAGTTTCATTAAATTTGATCCATGTTTACTAAATCTTCTTGTGTACAGGAAATATAATTGGATTAAAATTGTCTATAAATTTAAAAATTGGATTAGAATTGTGTATTGAATAAATTATTTGAATTTGTATAAATTTGAAACCATTTAAGTAATTTTGGAAAATAAATGAACAGTATCTTAAAATAAATATGTTAATTATTTACTAATCATATCATTCTTCACCAAATAGGAAAATCAGTAATTTTAAGAGATTTCTTGTATTCTTTTAGTGTTTATCTTGTATAATTCAACTGCAGCTTTCTTTCGCAGGTGTTCAAGTATATCTGACTCTTCTACCTTTATGCTATACAGCTGGTGATCTTGAGACATTCGTGTCAGTACGGCTACTTATTATTGCCTAAGTAGCCATATTGATGCAGCTGAGATCACTGTTTTGCAACGGAGACCTCAACCGTGTTACGCGGCTCCTCCAGCGGCGTAGGGACGTACAGGGACGGCTGGGGTAGCCGTGCTCCTGCGTCCATGCGCAGATGGCGGAGCCGTGTGACGCGGTGTGCGCTAGCCGTACAAAACGGTTGTCTCAACCGCGTCACCGGCTCCACCAGCTGTATAGGGACTTAGAAAGACGGCTGGGATAGCCGTGCTGACGTGGCTGAGGCAACCGTTTTACACGGCCACTTCAAACCGCGTCACATGGCTGCGCCAGCTGCGTAAATACGGCTGGAATAGCCATGTTGACGTGGCTGAGGCAACCGTTTTACACGGCCACGTCAGACCGCGTCACACGGCTACGCCAGCTGCGTAGGGACGTAGGGAGACGGCTGGGATAGCCATGTTGACGTGGCTGAGGCAACCGTTTTACACGGCCACTTCAGACCGCGTCACACGGCTACGCCAGCTGCGTAGGGACGTAGGGAGACGGCTGGGACAGCCATGTTGACGTGGCTGAGGCAACCGTTTTACACGGCCACTTCTGACCGCGTCACACGGCTACGCCAGCTGCGTAGGGACGTAGGGAGACGGCTGGGATAGCCATGTTGACGTGGCTGAGGCAACCGTTTTACACGGCCACTTCAGACCGCGTCACACGGCTACGCCAGCTGCGTAGGGACGTAGGGAGACGGCTGGGACAGCCATGTTGACGTGGCTGAGGCAACCGTTTTACACGGCCACTTCTGACCGCGTCACACGGCTACGCCAGCTGCGTAGGGACGTAGGGAGACGGCTGGGATAGCCATGTTGATGTGGCTGAGGCAACCGTTTTACACGGCCATTTCAGACCGCGTCACACGGCTAAGCCAGCTGCGTAGGGACGTAGGGAGACGGCTGGGATAGCCATGTTGACGTGGCTGAGGCAACCGTTTTACACGACCACTTCAGACCGCGTCACACGGCTACGCCAGCTGCGTAGGGACGTCGCGAGACGGCTGGGATAGCCATGTTGACGTGGCTGAGGCAACCGTTTTACACAGCCACTCCAGACCGCGTCACACGGCTACGCCAGCTGCGTAAGAACGTAGCGAGACGGCTGGGATAGCCATGTTGACGTGGCTGAGGCAACCGTTTTACACGGTCACTCCAGACCGCGTCACACGGCTACGCTAGCTGCGTAAGGTCGTAGCGAGACGGCTGGGATAGCCATGTTGACGTAGTTGAGGCAACCGTTTTACACGGCCACTCCAGACCGCGTCACACGGCTACGCCAGCTGCGCATGAACATAGGGAGACAGCTGGAACAGCCGCGTTGACATGGCTCAGACAGCCGTTCACACGGTCACATCAAACCGCGTCACACGGCTTAACCAACGGTGTCATTAGGTAGGAAAACGGCTGAACTAGCCGTGTCGATATGGATGAGGTAGCCCTTTCACACGGCTACTCCAGCCATGTTGGCTGTAACCGTGTGTCTGATCTAGCCGTGTCTAGTAGAGCGGCGGAGACCAGATTTTGTAAAATCTCGTCGGTATCTCTTATGTATACCTACAACAGGTATGGATGTGTTCAGGGCGTTGTGTAGATTACGAAACTGCTTGTTGTAATGTTTTTTAGTGGTGGAGGGGATAGCAGTGACGTCATAAACATGGCCGAAAACGGTTTTTGTTTTTGTTAATTACATCGCACCTATTAGGTCTATTTGCTTGTGTATGGTGTCATTTGAAAGCTTATTAAATGTTCTTTAATTTATTTCCCGACATCTAAAGCGTATCTATTATATTTAAAAAAATATTTGACAAAATATGATTTTTTTTTAAGCGATTTCAAAAATATTCTCTTTTTACTGAGAAACCGCTACACTTACGGTAAATTTGTTTAATATAAAAATTAAGTAGAATTTTATCACCTATTTAAAAATGCCAGTTTCATTAAAATAGGACTTAAAACAACTGAGATATGTCTCATTTTGTGGCGCAAGGAGCAAGGTTTTGTATCGTAATCTTATAGAACTGCTGTGCGTTTGTCGCGCTAAAACTCGTAAATGGCTCGACCGACGTGAATATTTCTTTTTTATTGGGTTTTTAACTACCAGGAAAAGGTTTGTATTAAAGAAAATTGGGAGTTCCTGGGGGAATTCCGAATCTGAAACCGTGGGGCACAGCTAGTTACGTCACATAAATATTACTAATTCATGCTGTTAACCAGAAGTGCTTTCTTCATAGTACTGCCTTAAATAAATTATAAATTGTAGTTGCAATTGTGCTGTGTTAATAGTGAACAATCAAAACAATAAGTACTGTTATAAAATAATAGCTGTCCCACGTGGTCACACTGCACCCGCGAGAACTCCGAAATTCCCGCGGAATTGTTTCATACAAATTTTGCAACCCCTTTTAGTCCCCTTAGGGTTCAAATTTTTAAAAATCCTTTGTTATCGAATGCCTATGTCGTAAAAAGTACACACCTTCCAAGTTTCAGGTCTCTACTATCAGCGGTTCAGGCTTTGCGTTGATCCGTCAGTCAATCATTTAGGACATGGCAGGCATTTTATATAATATTTGTTAGTATCAGGCAATTATGATAATAGGGTTAAAATAAGCTAAAATTCATTATTTAACTATCTCGAACACAAAAATTGTATTGATTGAAACAAATCTCATCTCCAAAAGGACTTGCAAACATTCCTGTTCCTTCCTGACATACAGCCGCATTTTGCTGTACGACAACCAGCACTAATTACTGTTTTCACCGACATCCCATACGTTTACGGGATCCCCTAAGCGTTGTTTTGTGACCATTAGAAGATTGTTTCTGTTTCTTCACTAACTTTACTAACTTTTGCCGCTTGATCGGAAATATGTTATGAAAGAAATTCATTAAGATTTAATTTATTGACCGAAAAATATAAAGATATTCGTAACCGTATACGATAATTACTATCGTTAACATACGATAATTTGTGCCTCGTGATCGTACACATTTATGACAAAAACTAACTAGAAGATATGTCTAAATAGTCATAATCCTGATAAGTAATGGTTAACTGATAATTTTACGCCCCTGGTACTCTGGTTGATATAATAATAAGCTCGCTTCAGGTTGCCGACACTATAGTGCAGGCAGTTATGAAGTTTACCCAAAAAAATTTTATTAAGCGATGAGCTTCATCACATATGTTCCTTGAGTGATTCTAAGCATTTCTAGCCCGGGAGGCAATAAGAAACGTGAGGCTGGTTGGGGGGGGAGGGGTTCAAAGGGGGCCGCTACCCGTCATCTTTCAAAAAAATCTATTTTCGTCCTGGTGGCTACTAGGGCAAGTTTGGTATCATTTTCGTATAAACCGAAGACGTAGAATTCATTGCTGATATTAGTTTTATTCAGTTTTATAGTAATTTTACAAGAAAAACGTAAAAAGGTGAATTTTTTGGTTGGAGATTTTTGCTTTGAGTTCTAATAACTTTTGTATAGTGACAAAAAATTGCATACAAAAAATACTATAATAAAGCACGATTTATGTAGATTCTAAAAATATACACTTTTAATAATGTCCTAATACAACAAGATGGTGAAAAAAAATATTAAATGACTGCAGCGCGGGTAGTTGGACTGGCGCTAGGCGGCGTATGTCTTACAAAATGGTCGAGTACGAGTATCTGCTTATGCTTACTTTGTTAAATTTTATGTTGTTAAATAAAATAATGAAATGAAATAAAGTTTGTTTGTAACGACAATAAATTAAAATATAGTATGCATTAACAAATGTAGCACAGACAGCATGTCGCAACAAAAAGGGTACCAGCTCAAAACACTGTTTCCGGCACACAGACATTATTCTGTTGCAACTGCATTAAAAGAAAATTTAAGTTAATTTTGTTTTTGCAACGATTTTTGCTGCCTTTCTTGCACCTGCAACGATTGAGTTCTAGACACACACTTGCGACAACTTGTAAATCTGACGAAAAAGAAGTCCATTCACTGTCTTTCATCCAGAAGAAGAACTCGGAAGCTTTTGGAGAGGCACTAAAGCTTGTCCCCAGACATGGACTCCTTGATACATTATCCGAAGTGTGTGCTGGCGAAGAGCGGCTTCCGTTGGAGGGATGTTCTCTAGGCTCCTCTTCGTAGATTTATATTTTCTGCATTCATTAACTGATGTGCAAGGGCTTGAACTGAAAAACAAAATCTTGCAGTCATTCTTACGTCATTCGCTACAAAGTATACTGTAACTATTTTATATTAAAATAGGTACCTACGCTGAATTTGTATCGAACTAGTTTATACTTACCGGTCGTAAATTGTAATAATAAATTTCTGAAAAAAAGTGTTTCCTTCCGCTAATTTACCTTCCAAATATCAAATGCACTCTTTTAAAGGAAGACACCGTGTCGCATCCTGTCAAGGCATGGAAAATTGACAGTACTTCAGCTCTTTCTGGTCCTTTAAGTAGGAATACATTTGTTAGCATGCGTTTACTGCGAAAATTTCTACTTTTTCATTACTAAGGGCATGACAAACACATATCGAGTGCATTGGCAATAGAGTGGTATGGAATATAAGTGGGGTTTTCGCCTGTACTTATGTGGATCCACAACTCATCTAATTCCGACAGCTTTAGAAAACACGAGACTGCAACGATCACCACGTCTTATTATTATTATTATCTACAGTACTTATGAATCCTAATTTTTTTATATCCTCGGTCCACAGCGTCAGCAACATGAAGTACCATTTCCAATGCACTTGATACGTGTTTGTCATGCCCTTAGTAATGAAAAGTGAAAACATAATTATTATAAGTTTCTAAAAACGTTGTAAAAAGAAAGATACTCGTGATTTTGGGCGTAAGGAGAGGGGCTAGTGATTAATGAACGACCCCTTACAGGGCCAGAAAGAGTCAAAGTACCTACTGCCAATTTTCCATGCCTTGAAAGGGTGCAACCTCAGGATACAACACGGTGTCTTCTTTTAATGGGAGAGGTAAAAAGGGTGCCTTTGAGGCCTGGAATGCCTACCCTGAAGCATTTTGCAGATTCAAGGGATTGTTGGACGGAAAATTAGCAGAAGCGAACACTTTTATTCAGAAATTTATTATTACAATGTACGATCGGCAAGTATACTAGTTTGATAATTTGATACAAATTCAGCGTAGATACCTATTTTAATATAAAATAGTTACAGTATATTTTGTAGCGAATGGCGTAAGAATGCCTGCAAGATTTTATTTTTCAGCTCATATCTATTTACGAAGATGGACAGACAGTTTAGAAAACATCCCTCCAATGGAAGCCGCTGCTTGCCAGCACACACTTCGAGCAATACATATATCAAGGAGTCCATGTCTGAAGACAAGCCTAACCGGCGCACTCAGAGTCGACTTTAAAACAAAACTGCCGCAATCAGAGACGTTCTGTAAATTAATGTTAATTGGCATTTAATGAGATGTAACTTAATTATTTAAATGCCAATTAACATTAATTTATTAAACGTCTCTGATTGCGGCAGTTTTGTTTTAAAAATCTATACTTAACTAAGTAATCATTAAAGTCGACTCTGAGTGCGGCCGTTAGTGCCTCTCCAAAAGCTAGCTTGCAAGTTTTTCTTCTGGATGGAAGACAGTGAATGGACTCCTGTTTGGTCAGATTTACCAGATCTCGTAAGTGTGTGCCTAGAACTCACTCGTTGCAGGTGCAAGAAAGGTTGCAAAAACAGAATTATGTCCGTAACGGACATAAAATTGTTTTTTTTTTTATATATAATGTCACACCCGTGACGCCACACTCGGCACCAGCGGAAGACCAGCGTCGGGCCCATAACGGTTCACGGCTTATGCTGAGCTGGTAGTCTTTTTGTTGCGACATGCCGTCTGTGCTACATTTGTTAATGCATACTATATTTTAATTTATTGTCGTTACAAATAAACTTCATTTAATTTCATTATTTTATATAACAACAAACAAAGTAAGCATAAGCAGATACTCGTACTCGACCATTTTGTAAGACATACGCCGCCTAGCGCCAGACCAACTACCCGCGCTGCAGTCATTTAATATTTTTTTTCACCATCTTGTTGTATTAGGACATTATTAAAAGTGTATATTTTTAGAATCTACATAAATTGTGCTTTATTATAGTATTTTTTGTATGCAATTTTTTGTCACTATACAAAAGTTATTAGAACTCAAAGCAAAAATCTCCAACCAAAAAATTCACCTTTTTACGTTTTTCTTGTAAAATTACTATAAAACTGAATAAAACTAATATCAGCAATGAATTCTACGTCTTCGGTTTATACGAAAATGATACCAAACTTGCCCTAGTAGCCACCAGAACGAAAATAGATTTTTTTAAAGATGACGGGTAGCGGCCCCCTTTGAACCCCTCCCCCCCCAACCAGCCTCACGTTTCTTATTGCCTCCCGGGCTAGAAATGCTTAGAATTACTCAAGGAACATATGTGATGAAGCTCATCGCTTAATAAATTTTTTTTTGGTTATGTATGGGAGCGATGCATAACTTCCTCCACTACTAGTCCCATTTCGTTGGAAAAGGAGTAGTAGCGCCCGTTATCTTATATTCCACAGGAGTAATAGACGGACTCCTCTTGTCTCTTATCCCAGATTTTATGTATGTTCAAAAAGCACATGCGGTTTTCACATTTATCTCGTTTTGATTGCGATTGTTCTTCAAAAAAAATTCCACAAAATCATCAAAATTTTTGGTAGTTTTTGGTTTACCTACTAGTATATTTTGAATTAGCGCCTGACCGTCAATTAATTTTGCAGTTTTGGGCTTAGAGGATCCAGAATCCAAAGAACTCAGTGTTTCTCCCTTCTCGTGTAAAATAAGCTAAAACTGAGTTTGTGCATTGTCGAAGCCATCCGTTCGGAATTTCGTATTGAATAGAGCAGTGGGCGAATCCCTTAACTAATTTTTCAAAATTGTTTTCAGGTCTAGGTTTCGTCCATTTTTTGATGATTAAATAATAAGTTTTGGCTTATATTTTTATAACAGTACCTAACTTATTGTTTTGACTGTTCAGTCTTGACATAGCACACACGCAACTTATATGTAGGTATTTAATAATTTACTATCTGCTCCCGGTTAGCGGTTTCACTCGCGGTAATTTCGGAGTTCCCAGGGGAATTCCGCAATAAAATGTACCCCTTAAAACGTGTATGCAAAATTTCGTGGTTATTGGTTGAGCCGTTATGGCGTGAAAGCGTAACAAACAAACAAACACACAAACTCACTTTCGCATTTATAATAGTGAGGATTTAGGGCAGCATTATGAAGAAAGCACGTTTGGTTAACAGCATGATATAGTAAGATTTATGTGACATATTTTTACATTACATTACATTAGCTGTGCCCCATGGTTTCACCCCCGTGAATTTCGGAATTCCCGCAGGAACTCCCAATTTTCTTTAACACAAACCTTCTCCTGGTAGTTAAAAACCCAATAAAAAAAGAAATATTCACGTCGGTCGAGCCATTTGCGAGTTTTAGCGCGACAAACTAACAGCAGTAGGGGGAGCACGAATTTTTTCGCTCTCGTCTAGTCGATATCGTCGTAATGTCAAAGCATTTTTTTGTATGGAAAACGAAAGATACTGGATAGATGGCGCTGTTCATTTTCCATACAAAAAAAAAATGCTCGATATCGACTAGACGACAGCGAAAAAATTCGTGCTCCCCCTACAGTTCTATAAGATTACGATACAAAACCTTGCTCCTTGCGCCACAAAATGAGACATATCTCAGTTGTTTTAAGTCCTATTTTAATGAAACTGGCATTTTTAAATAGATAATAAAATTCTACTTAATTTTTATATTAAACAAATTTACCGTAAGTGTAGCGGTTTCTCAGTAAAAAGAGAATATTTTTGAAATCGCTTAAAAAAAAATCATATTTTGTCAAATATTTTTTTAAATATAATAGATACGCTTTAGATGTCGGGAAATAAATTAAAGAACATTTAATAAGCTTTCAAATGACACCATACACAAGCAGATAGACCTAATAGGTGCGATGTAATTAACAAAAACAAAAACCGTTGGCGGCCATGTTTATGACGTCACTGCTATCCCCTCCACCACTAAAAAACATTACAACAAGCAGTTTCGTAATCTACACAACGTCCTGAACACATCCATACCTGTTGTAGGTATACATAAGAGATACCGACGAGATTCGGTTTAGAGAAGGAATTTTCTCAGTTTGCCGCTCTACTAGTCTGTTTATAGCCGTGTTAAAAAATTTACACGCCTGACAAATTGACACGGCTGCAACCGCAGTACCGTGTGCAAATCTAGCCGTGTATGATAATAGCCGTGTTGAAAAATTGAGACACGGCTGATAAATTGACACGGCTGACAAGATTGACACGGCTGCAACCGCAGTACCGTGTGCAAATCTAGCCGTGTATGATAATAGCCGTGTTGAAAAATTGAGACACGGCTGATAAATTGACACGGCTGACAAGATTGACACGGCTGCAACCGCAGTACCGTGTGCAAATTAGCCGTGTGTCCACCGTAGCCGTTTCAGCGTCACACGGCAAATGTTACCGTGTTGACGCGGCTGCAACCGTAGTACCGGGTTTACACGGCTGTGGATAGCCGATAAATCGACCCTTTTTTTTCCCAGTGTATGCACTACGTTTGCACTAGTATATAAGTCCTACCGCCGCACTCAGAGTCGAGTTTAATGATTACTTAGTTAAGTATAGATTTTTAAAACAAAACTGCCGCAATCAGAGACGTTCAGTAAATTAATGTTAATTGGCATTTACCGAGATGTAACTTAATTAGTTAAATGCCCATTAACATTAATTTACTGAACGTCTCTGATTGCGGCAATTTTGTTTCAAAAATCTATACTTAACTAAGTAATCATTAAAGTCGACTCTGAGTGCGGCGGTTAGTTTGTCTTTTTCGTTTTCTAGCATAGTAAGCGAGACAAAAAACATCTTAAAAGGTGACAAGGTGGTGAAGAGGTTTATTAAAACGGGCTTTAGTAGGTAAATAATAGACGTAGAAAATGTAAAGGAAGGAATTGTTGGATTTAAAAGCGGAAATTAAAAGACACTCATTTTGAAAATATTCCATTTTGTTTTATGTCAATGAAAATACCTACTCAGTTTGATGGAAGATTTTCACGTAGCGTCACGTCTTTGTAAATTTTATAAAGATACCTAAATCTTTGCAACTTACAAATTAAATTCATACCTACCTAAATATCGCTTTGTTCTCAAAAAACATAATAAATTTATCATGAACCTGATTATCTCACGGAGAAGTAGACATAGGCCACCATCTTCATCGCTCGTACCACATCTCTTTCACCTTTTATTTGCAACATATACGGTTGATCTGATAAATCTATGAATTAAGTAGGTAATTAATATTTTATATTAACGTTGCTTTGATACTGGTTGACTCCACAAATGAGATGCAGACACACCGACATGCTAGATTAGGTTAAGTTCCTATCTACTGCTGAACACGACGCGCGAGCCGAGTGAGTCGAGCTGGTGGTGGTGGAAATGGTGCTCACACAAATAAAGAGGTATCTACTGCCTTTGCGAGACGTCGTCAACCTTTTTTGTAAAATAAAAGTCGGTTCAGTACAGTAAACCTACCCAGAAACATCGAGGTGTTCTTAATCTTATATATGGAGTTATCTACGCAGTCGACCAGTGGGTATAATAGCAAAGTACATGTGAGGTAATTATTATTAATAGTTCTCGTATTTATCATATTGACCGTAACATATTATGTTGTAAACATTTAAATTTTCTAGCCAGATTTAAGTGTCGTTTGATACCTACTCTTGATCCTTGAATAACATATCTGTAGACGCAATCAATGAATACAAATTTATAAAATTATAGTGACTATGTATTTGGTAATGTTCTGATTACTTTTTTGACATGTTTTTTTTTAATTGGTAAATTCGATTCCTCAAGATTTACCACAAAACCTTTCTTCATTTGTCCTTTTGTATATTATGTCGATCTACCAATGTTTGTTTGGAATTATTTGGAGTTTTTTAGGTAAAAAGTACAAATTATAACAATTCACGTTTAAGGATAGTAGTCCTTGAAATCATCATAGGCTTTTAAGCAACTTAAAAAAGAGGTGGTAGGTATCCGGGAAACCTAAGATCACTTGAATAAAACCTTGGCCCTGTTACTTCTTTAGTAACTCAGCCTATAATATGCCGATAATCATAGTTATGAATTATTCTCGTTTCAAACGATTTTTCTGATGTGATGTTTCTAAGTTATAACCTAATTAATTTAAAAAAAAAATTGCCAAAAGGTTGAAATTTTATTTATTATTTATAGGTAGTAAACAATGACACACAGAATCACCTCGCTGTCATGCAAGTTTCAGAGGCATTTCGTTTGTTTTATTTTTATGATTAACTACGTTATTAATTGTTGTCATGAAAACCACGCGTAGCAAACATCCGCGCGAAACGCGTTAATTTATTTCATAACGATGAGTTGAAAATTCGTTATAATTTTAGTGTCACCATAAAAGTTGATGAACATAGTATTTATTGTTGTACACATCAACACAATATCCACTGTCGAAAGTTAAATATTGCAGAAGCTAGTGTTATTAGGTGTAATAATATATATTTTTCCTTGTCGTCATTCATTAGAATGAATAGAACCAATGGCATGTAAAAATTTTATCACTATCAAGAAATAATTAAAGAAAAAATCTCGAGTGAATTCAAGCTTCACATGAGCTGACTAGTCTCTATTAAGTCGATAACAGAGAAGAGGAATATAAAGAAAACTACGAAACTAACGCGGCTAAAAACGCGGAGTAGGTACACCTGATACTAAATAACTGGAGCTACATTATTTCTAGTCTTTTTTTTTAATTTCATAGTGGGAAAACGGGCAAGTGGTACACTGATGGTAAGTGATTACCGCCGCCCATAGACACCTGCAACACCAGAAGGCATGCAGGTGCGTTGCTGACCTGGAATGGGGATGTGAACTGGCTTTCAAGTGGGGCTGCCGGAACACACCGTTAGGAGCTTGGCGAAAGATTTGCAACTTGAAGGTAGCTAGCCAGTCAGGCACTACCACCATGCTATGGTTTCCTCACCATGTTTTCCTTCATCGACAGCTCAAGCTCACTGTTAGGGTTTGAACCTACGCTTTCCGGCGTTGATCCGAACGCACCAACCACTGAGCTATTATCGCTGTCTATTCCTATCAATATAATACGGACAGAAAAAATAATATACAAGTTTCAATTTGTGATATTCTACGATGATAACTTATTTTTGTATATCGAGATTAAAATTTTATTAGACAACGGAAGTAACGTGCATGAAATCAACGGAAGTATAGGTGACGTGCGCGAAGTTGCCAACACGTTCAACATTATACCTATATTATAAGTAGGTATGGTGTACTTTTTACTTTTTAAATTATTAACCGGAGATGCCAAAATTCACCCGTTTGACACCAGGAGCAACAGCTAGAATAAAATTTATAAAAAAACGCTTACTGGCTTTGCGAAATCGTTATACTTTAGAATTTCTAATTTCAAACAACCCAAATCAAATTACGAAAAAAGTTCCTTTAAACGTGTTTCGAATAGGAACTCTGACAGACAGTACAATCCAGCATATTAATGAGAACTCTACCTACACTAGTGACTATTCAGTAACACGTCCCCAATTAGGTAATTAAGTTGCATGTTTTACAATAGATATAGAAATAAATAGAGAATAGAGTCAATAAGAAGAGAAGACCCTTGCTCAGCAGTCGGTATAGGTAACATTTAATTAGGTTTGCTTTGCATTACGACAAAGGGCTGCTAATTTGAGACACGGCAAACATAGGTGTGTATTACCAAAAGGAATCAGGGACAGCTCTAATACGGGTGAAAACAAAAAAAGAAAATCTTTCTTTCTTTCTTTATTTTATTCAACAAAAACATGAAACTACTAGACATGCACATTGCACACACTCATGGGTATAATTATTACGAAACGCAAAAAATTAGGTATTAATTTTACTATAGGTACCTATACTAGAGGTATTTGTGTTCGATGAGTTAATAAAAATGATAAAATTCATAATAATGTTGAAACAAAAGTTACACTAATTGAAAAAATTGTAATAAGGTAAAATAATCTCACGCTCTTATTTAAAACCACCATACCATGCACCATACCATGTGGTTTTGGAAATAAATAAATAAAATAAATGTTAAGACTTGTGCCGGGACACTCGAAACTCAGAATTTTGTTGGTAAAGAAATTTGTACTCGAATCTAGATAACTTACGCACCAAATGATTTTCAACCTCATACCTACCTAGTTCTAGGCTGAAATCAATCAATTGAGGAAATAAAAGGTACTTGCAGGATTATTTTGATTAAAGATTGCTGCTGCCGACAGAGTTCAAAAAGGCCGGTCTGACATTTCCAGCGAAGTAGGTAAGTCACAATGACTGTATTCTTGCTCTGGCATAGTATTTATTCTACGTGCGCACTCTATGTTTCAGAATTAACCACCACTAACAGTTTAGGTTTAGGAATTAGGAAAGGTAACGAAGGGATAAATGCGGAAGAGAAAGCAGGTGCTATTTTGATGAGCCAATTTTTTTGATAAGAAACTACGTATCTATGTTAAAAATATTTCATTCTACACATACACAGAATTATACTAGGTATAAAGTTGAGCAAGGGTCTTATTCAAAACCTCGATAACTCTTGCTTACACGTAAATAACAAAAATATAAATAAAAAACACCGATATCGAATAACAAAAAAAATATAAATAAAAACGTGGATTTCTTCTTCTTCTCTTCAATTATGGCAATCTATCGCGAATTATCGCATTTAATTCTGCCAATGTACGTATTTTCAGCAATTAGAGTAATTATGGCGAAACGTCAATGACAATCTTAGATTGTTCCCCAAGATAAAACACGATCTCCTCTCGAAAACCAGGTATATGGTTGAACACTAATTAAAAAAAAATGTAATGTTCATTAACTATAGACCAACAGAACGTGTTATCTTTTGAGTTTTCTTGACGAGAACATATTTCACTTATAACGATTACAATTTGTATGCTACGAGTATTTGTATGCTTGTAAATACAAGCTGAATGCTTCGGTACATAATTGCGTACATTGATGAAGGGGTGACTCGCCACTATTTATTTGAACTATATAACATTTGGTTTTACAATAATTAACTGACATCCAAAAAGGAGGAGGTTTGCAATCGGCTTTATACTTATCTGTTTTTATAATAGCAGATATAGATTGACAGTTAAAATGACGTGCCTAATGGAATTTTATCGAAAAGTAAAATGGAATTAAAGGTAGATCCTCATAAAGATCTGCACATGTTGAGCAAAAAAGAACCTAAAATGAAGGCTTTTGAATTTCTCACTGGGATAAAACCGAGTAACAGGATGTCAAAAATGGACCTTACATTGATACGTGTATGAGTAATAATACCTGAGGTGCTCTCTTTGTTCCTGTTACTCGGTTTTAACCCAATGAGAAATTGAAAGTAGAAAAGCCTTCATTTTAGGTTGGATGTATTAAAATTGCGTTTCATCTCAGCTATGACGACGGAAATAGTAAAGCCGATGGCAAAGCTAGACACATCGACATGGTGTATGTGAATGACTAGATAGACTTTCAACACAAAGTACCATAGTTTTGTTGATTGAACGTATCGTATCTTAACGAATTTTGTTCCATTAAACAGAGACGAAAGAAGTCTTTCTTAAAAAAAAAATTGAATGTAATTATGTTTATTATTTAATATTTTAACAATAAAACTAATACCTAGGTAATTATAGAAAACAATTTTGTAACTTTTGACAAAATAAAGATTCTAGAATGTCCACTAATCAATTAAACGATAACTTCAAAACAACAATATAATAAAAATTGCTTTATTTTATTTGAAAGGGCTTTTGATGCTTCAAAAAGTATCATGGATTTTCACGAAACCAAAAATGTATTAGCGGATATTATCGAAAATGTCATCAACTGTACGTCATATTGATGACTAATCCAATAACTAAATAAATAGTGAAATAAAAATAAAAGCCGATCGTTGTTCCACATTTCCAATGTAACATAATATTTGCAAACAAACGAAAGTACAGACACATGTGCATTTACGCAGCTGAGCACACGGAAAACAATGGAACATCGTACCGTAATCAATACTTAGTTTTATTACTAAATGAGGTTTTACGCAGAAGGTCGGAGATCGAAGCTTGAAGAAAAGTTTTGATTAAGTTCGCCGGAAAGGAGCATCGTAAATGTCCATTAAGTATATGCTATAATTATACTATACTGTGTTACGTATACATAGGTACGTATAAAGCACATTAACAATGAAAGCACTGCTCTCTCGAAGATCATAAAGTACGCTTCACGAAAGCGAAATAAAAGTGTACCCACTTAAATGAGTTCATTAAAAAAATAAGTGTCCATTATCATATTTTACGTTCTTTTCAAATTTAATTATAAAATTTAATTATAAGAGAGATTTTTTTTTACCGTGTTCAAACAAACTAGAGTTACTACCTAGTTTTCTATAGATAGGTATATGTTTTTTCAAAGTACTAATTGGTGTTGTACGAAAGACATATAAAAATATTCTGTATCTCTATGTAACGATCAAAATAACTAATCTAGGATAATGGATGGAATGGTTGGAATAATAATAACATACCTAGTGAAATACGAGTAATTTATTTATTCTGTAGACTAAGAACTATTTTTTCCAAATAGAAAGCAATACTTCTAATGAGAAAAGGTGTATCAAAATTCAAACCTTGCGGACCGACTCCAGTACACAATGAATTTTGTTGTGACTAAGTAAATTGATTTTATATAAACTGAATAGTTTCCTTTTTTTGTTCAGCAGAAAATATATATTCAGAAACGCCATTTAAAAAGTCTGTTCCAATGGCTAAAATTATTTACGAGACAGATGCACAAGTAGGTACCATATTGTTTTATGAAACTTTAAATTTCCTTCTTGCAATATTTCTTTTAGTTTTTTTCTCGTTTTATGAACTTTGCATATTGTGAATTTAGATTAGACAGCGTCAAATTGCAATCCGAAAAAATATAAGATGTGGTAAAATCAGCTGCAAATATTTACAGGGCTGAAATTATACGATATTACAAACAGGATAAGAAAAATAATAATATTGTAAGTTCGGTAGTTTTTCAGATTATGAGGAAAATAAGTTTATTGAAAAACTATTAAAACAACATTCACAAGGTACACAATACCTACACATAGATTACTAATACGTATACAAGGCACGCGCCACGCACACAGCGAGCTATGCGTCAGTTGTTCAGCTCGATTTTTTTATTTTATGAACATGTTTATGACGCAATAACGGTTTATCCTTTCAACATTGTAAATATTTGCAGCTAATTTTACCACACCTTATTAATATTCTTAATTTATCCATAACTTTGTCAGTAGGTATAATGATGGTCTAGTCACTCTAGTGTGTGTGTATATGTTTAGTCCCCACTTTAAAGTTAACGATACGATACACATGAGTCTGGGTGTTTAGAATGTTTATTTTCATGTAGGTATTTAAAAAAAAATAATATTTAAATTCGTTTTTTGGTAGGCCGATACCCATAGTACGTACAACTTTGTTAAATTTTGAGACCAGATGGCGGTGCATGTGTGCTAATGTCCAAGCGTCTATTTGCTGATGGGAAGCGAATCCTTTTAGTGACTTTTTTTTTGTGTCGCAAACGGGCAAGTGGTACACCTGATGGTAATTGATTACCGCCGCCCATAGACATCTGCAACACCAGAAAGCTTGCAGGTGCGTTGCCGACCTGGTATGGGGATGGGAACTGGCTGTCAAGTGGGGCTGTCGGAACACACCGTTATTATCTATACTCAATACACATGCATTATAATATTTTTTTCCTATAATATATTACGAGTGTCATGAGAAATAAAACTTGTTAGTTATATTATAATAGATTATTTTTTCATGCCATTATTTTTCTTTAAATCTTTACCAAAGTATAATGTTATTCCTAATTGCATTTTGTATAATCAGATTTCGTATTAAATCTTCATGTAAAGAGGGATCATCTTTGAAGGAAATTCTATATGCATTTGACCCCACAATGAATTATTAGGGTCAAGTTGCAATTACACTTGCCTACCCAGAATGTGTTATATAATGATAATCATTAATGAGTTATGAAAGAGCGACAATCGACTCAATTTCCTACATTTTCCAGGACCTGCAAAAGGGATGTCGCATAAAATGAGGTCCATCCCTACACCGGATATAGCGCCGGGCTGATCGGTCATTTATTTTCGTGCCAATTTCCATAAATGATTAATAACATTTATGTATAGTAGTTATTAAACGAAAAAAATGTGTCCTCTTTTAACTAACTTCCGAAAAAAGAAGGTGGTTCTCAATTCGACTGTATTTTTTTTTGTATCTTTGTTACGCGACTGATAGACCGATTTGGAATATTCACTTTAGTCCCATTGAAAAGAAGTCAGGATCTGATGATGGGATCATGGAGAAATCGAGGAAACTCTTCAAATATTACAGGCACACCTATAGCGATTTGGGTAGATACATTTTCACTTTATGATATTATTTTAATTATAATATAAACCAACCCACTAAAAAGCTTTAACTTTTTAGTGTAGTGCATTTTTGAGTCGGATTTAATTTTTTGTTTAAATTAACCTGTTTTGCGACATAAAGCTCTATGTTTTTTGTTTAACCTTGTAAACTGTGATAAACTGATTTAAAACTATTCTGCAATTTCTACTGATGCGTGTTTAAAGATACAGTAACATACTTAATTATTTTTTTTTAGATTCGGCTAGTGAGAGCTAAATCCATAAAAAGTCGTCGCGTCGTGTGCGAGTAACCTCTACAAGCGCTTTCTGCCTAATAGTATTGTTAGCTAGTGAAATAGACGACCGGAGTCTATCGTAAGTGCTTTATCTATGGACCTCGACTGCTTTGAAGACATGCACATTGCACATCATAGATAATACGTATAAGATACTACACATTTGAAAAGAGAATGTATACGTGTTTGCGTGTTCAATTTGACCAAGTTGAATTTGTTTTAGTTGCTTGTTTTTTTGTTATATTTATTGTTTGTATTTATTTTATTTTATTTATTTTTTGGTATCAAATAAACTTCTTTCTATTCTATTCTATTCCATTCTATTCTATTCTATTCCGTTCCATTTTATTCTATTCTATTCTATTCTAAATGCTTAAAATACTAATGTAAAACTTAGGTATATCTACGCATTTTATGATTGAAATAGCTGTTTTTTCTTTTTCACTGTCCTCAAACAAGTTACAGTTAAAAAAAACCAAAGCAGCAAGCCCAAGTAGCGGAATGCAATTAACTCCACGGGCTTCCTTAATAAAATTACAAATTACTATATATCCCTTAATACCTTCCATTAAAGTCACTAATTTACAGCGTTACTATAATTTATACATAAAGCTTAATACACACTACAATTTGAGTGATTCTACGGTCACATTCTCGTAGCTCAATTAAACCATAAATTGATTTATATGGATTTTTTATTACCTTTAGATTTTTATGTTATCACTACATAGTATAAAACAAAGTCGCTTTCCGCTGTCTGTCTGTCCCTTTGTATGCTTAGATCTTTAAAACTAAGCAACGGATTTTCATGCGGTTTTCACGAATAGATAAAGTGATTCATCAGGAAGGTTTATATCTATATTTTATCCTAGAATTCCCGCGAGAACTCCTAAATTACCGTGGGTGAAACCGCAAGGGACAACTAGTTTTCTATATATCATACACTTAATTCGTTCGTGGAGTAAAGTGGCAGGTTGAATGTCAAAATTTAATAGAGCGCATAATAGAATACCAGTTATTGTCAGATGATTGATCAAACGAGTACACGATTAAATCTCTCTAACCACCGGATCCCAGCCATTTTACTTAGGTATATCCATACTAATGTTATAAAGCTGAAGAGTTTGTTTGTTTGTTTGGTTGAACGCGCTAATCTCCGGAACTACTGGTTCAAATTAAAAATTCTTTTTGTGTTGGACAGTTCATTTATCGACGAAGATTTTAAGTTTAATATATTTAACAACAACACGGTAAGCAGTACGTATATTAGAGGTTGACATAGAGAAAGAACAATGCAATCCCACAAGAACCTAGGTATTCTCTAAAGCTAAATTTGAAATTTGTATACCACGCTGGAATCGCTCCCAATATGTAATCAAATTAGTAAAAATCACAAGAGTAATTACACGATGGACTAACGAACGACGTTGTGGTAAGTGCTTGGCCATTGAGCACCTTCACACATTGAATCAAATCACTGCTAATAATGGCCGCCGTCAAGCGCGGCACCGCTCCAACACCGGCTGGTGCACACGCGATCGCATGATTAGTGACTTTCAATAAAAAAAAGTGGACAAGTTGGAATATTTTGTAGTTCTAATTGGTTCTCTAGAACACTAGAAATCGTTTAAGCGTTCCAATTCTCAATTTGCTTATATAAGATTTGATTCGGTTCAAGAATGCTTAAGCAAAGTTTTCACATGCAGTCAGAACCACAGGCAGTTTTCAAGATTATACGTAAATGCTATTGTTTAGGGTTTTTGAAGGCTTTTTGGATTTGGATGAAACTTTTCAAATAGGTATCATATCTTGAGTATCAAATCAGCATAGTCAGTGGTCCAGATCTATAACGATTCACTACATAAAAAAGATGATAGAGCTGACTTATGTAGGATTTACACGAGTGACTAAAGCCGCACGATTTTTGCCGCGCAGCGAAAATTGACCGTCTAAATGGCAATTGGCTATGGCAATTTTAAATTTTGATTTGGCTAGGTCGCAAGTGACTAAAGTCGCAAGCCCTAAAGTTGAGTAGCATCCGACTTCGGCCGTGCGGCGACCGGCGATCCACGCATATTGATATTATATTTTGTATAAGCGGAGTAACCTTATGTATTAAAGTATCAAATTGACTCAATCAGGATCTTCTAAATTCCGTTCCACCGTAAGAGATTTTAGTCATCTGTGTAAATAAATGGGCTAGCGATGCGGCTTGGTGAGGCGATTTGTGAAGCGACTAGCCGCACGGAGAATCGGCAGAGCGAAAAATGTTTCTTTTTTGTAAAAAATCCCTTTACATAGTAAAATAATCACCAAAATCACGCACATATAAATAAATATACGGACCTTTTTTTAAAGTTAGTCATAATAGTTTTTGATTTCTTTACAATTTCTTAGTTAAAAAGAAATGTTTCGGAAATTTTAATTCTGTTCAATCCATTTGGTTTTTGTTTGGTTTCATATGGAATTATGGATATACATTAAGAAGGGCTTTTTGGTACCATTTCAGCGGATATTTCCCCAAGGAAACCCGATAGATAGGGAAAAAGCTGCGAGGTAAAAAGCTCGCCGGAATCACATCTGATCAAGTTTTTATTTTACTCTCCTTATCCTTTCTCGCAAATTTTTCTTTAAATATTAAAATGGACAATATGTTCTGAGGATTAAATTGCGAAAAATAAGCATGTTTTTATAATGTATAAGTAAACAAATTTTTAAATAATTAGATAGTAAAATTGTTTTTATAGCCAAAGTAATATTAGTTAAGTAAAAATTCGTTTAATAACTTTTGCTTACAAAATATGTAGTGCAACGTTTACAATTTAGTCCATCTTGGCACTCAGTCGCCCACAGAACCCTGAAATCTAAAAGAAGCTAAAACATGGCCTAATGTAACTACTGTTCTAATAGATTAGGAACATGCGATTATGGAAATGTTTCTAAGTTTTAGTACAAGCATCGTCGCTGTTGTACCAAAATGAAGAATTCAATGACAGTCTATGAAGTCAAGCAATTTTAAATAACAATAAATGTAAAAACATTTTTTTCGTAATATTTTTTTCAACTAAATTGTATTTAGTTATAAAAGTTACAAGTACATTTTAAAATAAGTTTTTTTCATTGAATGGGGAAAGGTCAAAAGCGTGGAGTATTTAATCTTGTCTAAGACAAGAGTTATTAAGATTAAACAAACAATGAGCATCCTTATTTCCTTACTAAATGCGAAAGTGAGTTTATTGTTTGTTTGTCACCCTAGCTGCTCAACCGATCATCATGAAATTTTGCATCCATGTTATTAGGGATACCTACAGAGAAGGACATAAAGGACAAGTTTAATAAATTAATGTTAATTGGCATTTAACCAATTAAGTCACATCTCATTAAATGCCAATTAACATTAATTTACTGAACGTCTCTGATTGCGGCAGTTTTGTTTTAAAAATCTATACTTAACTAAGTAATAATTAAAGTCAACTCTGAGTGCGGCCGTAAGACATCTGTTTAAACTTAATTATGAAGAACGGTAGGTAGATAATATTTTTTTATAACTTCACAGTGTATTTGATAGTTATATTTTAAGTAGGTATGTCGCAGACTTACTTGGCACAGGACACATCGCTCGAAGAACTGGTGATCGATGGAGCAAAAAAGTTCCTGAGTGGCGACCACATTTAGACGCAGCGTGAGTGGACCGATCATATAGAACTATTCGTCCATTTACAAACGGTCGGGATTTTTGACAATGCTGACGACAGAAAATGAGGCTGTTTTGTAACTGTAACCACCCCGGCATGCTAAATTAGATTAAGTTTAAATGTCAATCACAGGAGAGTGATATAGCAGAAATTTAGGATGCGCGAACACCCACCACAATACATTTTCTGTCATTTGAATTATATAAAAAACCGGCTGGATGTAAACGGGTAAACTATACAATTTGTCGACGACAAGTTTAAACGGCCTGCGAGATTAAACTAGCGTTGGTCACAACCCAAAATGTATTACCCTCACTTCTAAGTTTAATCTTGTAAACCTACCAATGGGACTAACTTTCAAAAACTTCAGCCGGATCCAAAGTTTCTCTTGCGGAAATATAGAGAGTTTCCTCGGTCGAAGTGAGCTGGAAATTTGATCTTTTCAGCTTTAAGTTTAAGTTTTTGCTGTCCGGATTGAAATAAAGCAATTCAATAGGTTACATAAAAGCGAAATCATCACGTTTAGTCTAAAATATATCTTGTATTCAGTTAAGAATGTAAGTTTGTGTAAATATAACTCTATTATACTATCACTAAAACATGTAAATTGTTATAGGTACTAAACTCGTATTAAACCATAATTTTTTATTAAACACTAGCTGCGATGATGTCCACACGAGCAGTCCACCTAACTGTCCCCCACAGTTTCACCCGAAGTAATTTTGGAGTTCCCGTAGGAATTCCAGGATAAACTACTATACGAATAAACCTTTTTCTTTAATCATTCTATCTACTGGTGAAAACCGCATGAAAATCCGTTCAGTCGTTTTTGAGTTTATCGCAAACAGACAGACAGATATGCGCGACGGAGCACTTTGTTGTATAATATGTAGTTACAAAGAGATACACTTAGGTATTCAGGACAAAGAAGCATAATATAATAAACATTGAAAGAAGGTGATTGACTCACAATCTGATAAGTTACACGCCCCTAAAAGCTCTGCCAACAAAGTCGAAGTTTATTAGCAAAGTTTTGAGGAGGTGCTACTTAATTCCCTTAGGCGATAATAAAATTTTCTAAGTTATTGTTGGTTATTCTAAGAAACACACTTTTATTTAGAGATCATATTTTTTACTGTCGTGAAAAGTTCTTGAATTTTACAAAAATTTGTGTACCTGTAAACTAGTGTTATTGGAGCGAAGGCTAATTACCTATAAGTTGACACGTTTCAGGAGATAATTTTGTTTTACAAAAAAAATATAGTATAATATTGGAAATTATTGGAGTTTCGGAATTCCCACAGGAACTCTAAAGTGGCCTAATTTATTCAAATCAAATCAAATCAAATAATCTTTATTGTCACCAAAAACATAAATATACTCCTTATAAAATCAACTAATTGGCAGTGAAGTCCCCTCAAAATTGGTCCAACCGTTTCGGAAATTCACCAGCGTGAGTTTCGGAATTCTCGCAGGAATTCCAAACTTCTTTTATTCTTCTTCTCCTTACAAACACAACAAAAAAAGAATTAGCGAAATTGGTCCAGCCGTAATGCATGATGCCGCGACCAAGGGAAACAGGGATTAAATTTTATATAATGGGCATGTTGACTAATTTTTTTTTTAGTCCGTCTTGTAGATTATTAAAAAATATTGGACACGTATTTTTCTTTTTTTACGTAATCAAAAAATAACGGCGATATATTGAGTTGAAATTTCGTGTGACGTCACTATTCTGACAGTTTGTATGGCGGTTTTTGCGATTAGTGACGTCACGACCCTCTCACCCTAAACTTTAATGCGCTTTATCTCTGTATATTTTAATTTATTTGAAAAAGCAAAAAACACGTGTCTATTGTTTTTTTATTTTCTAACTGACGGACTAATTAGAATTTTGATTTTTAAAAGTAGTCAACATCCCTATTACTAGCTGTCTCCTGCGATTTCATCCGCGGTAATTTCGGAGTTCCCGCGGAGGCTGCGGGAAAAAGTACTCTATGTCCTTCAATTCCCGCGGGAATTCCGGGATAAAAATTATCCTATCTTTTAAGTTGGACCATATTATTAATGGTTGCAAAATTTTATCAAAAACCGTTCAGTAGTTTCGGAGTTCATCGCGAACAAACAACGTGACACGTGATTTATATATATTAGATAAGATAAGATATAGATGATATGATTGGATTTTTTTTGTAAAAGCTGTCAAATAGAATCACATGTTTTATTTATTTATTTATTTTCTAAAAACTGTAATTTGCTTGAAATACATGATGGATGGAATTAATGTGATTTCAGTTTCCATAATCCCCTCAATTTAAAACTTTAACGAACTGTGCCCCGTGGTTTCACCCGCAGAAATTTCAGATATCCCGCGAGAATTCCGAGATAAAAAGTACGCTATTTCCTTCTCTGTATCTTTGACAACGTGTATGCAAAATTTCATGACGATCGGTTCAGCCGTTAAGGCCTGAAGCGTAAAAAACAAACAAACAATCTCACTTTCGCATTTATTATAGTAAGGATTTCAATTTGATTTAAACTTTTACCATCAACTAATTTTACAGTCAAACAAAAGTTATGAAACTAAACATGTATTTTAAACATGTTTCAGAACAAAATTCTCGAGTTTTCCATGGAATCTGTCATTAAACGAGTCTTCGTACACAACCCAAAACTTTCAACAAATTCGTGGAAACTTTTAAACTATGTTAGAGTAAAGCAATTTGTCAATTGTTACAAGTATTATAATTATTATTTTCATTAAGGTCGGACCGCATTAGAGCAGCGCTGCGCAGCGCTGCACAGCGCAGCACAAAGCGTCAAAATATTATTTCAATGATAATATCGTATGGTGCATGCCGCACTAGAGCGGGGCGGCGCTGCACCGCGCGTCGCGGCAGAGTTGCCCCCTAGAGAATATCTTGCCGCGCCGCCGTGCCGCTGCAGTGCCGCGCAGCGCCGCTCTAATGCGGTCCGACCTTTATCATGAAGAAGTAAGCATTTCATAAACATTCTGTCACGATGAAAAGACATTATTAAGTACTAGTTTTTCCCTGCGGTTTGACTCGCGTAAATTTCGGAGTTCCCACGGGAATTTAGGGATTAAAATTAGCCTATGTATTTTCTATACCCTTGACAACGTGTAGTAGGTATATAAAAAATTTGAAATGGCCGCTTTAGTAGCAAACAAATAAACAAACACATTCGCGTTTATAAAATGTATTAGCATTACATTTCCGTAGACTTCAAGTAGGACGATATCCTGTATTAAAATTTAAAACACTTCAGATAAATAGGTGTAAGTATACCACAGGACAGATAGAGGTGCCATGATTCAACTCCGTTTTGTATGAAAACCAGTGTCGTTGAGTGTTTTTCAGACAACTTTTTTTCAAGCACACAAACATTCATAAAGTCAACCAATAACCAATCTACCTTAATACCATAGACAAGTGTTTTGTGAAGTGGAAGTGGAGTGAATGTAATTCTCTGTGGTACCTACCGCCCTACCTAATAAGATGTCACATTTATTACATTAATCAGGAATGATTTATTGTAGAAAGCACACGGTATTAGCTACCTAGGTGTAGGCCATCACGTTTGGTGCAGAAATTTTTCAAATATGACTTTTGTTACCCTTTTGTTACAACCTATTTTATGTGGTACTAGTTGTCCCCCGCGGTTTCACCCGCGGTAATTTCGGAGTTTCCGCGAGAGTTCCGGGATAAAGTATACATATAAACCTTCCTCATTAATCACTCTATCTATTGGTGGAAACCACATGAAAATCCGTTGCGTAGTTTTAAAGATTTAAGCATACCTACATAGGAACAGACAGACACCGGGAAGCGACTTCGTTTTATACTAAGTAGTGAAGGTAGATAAATAAGAATAAACGCAGTAGGTACTCCGATCAGGTAAGGGATGTTATCTAAAGCCCGCTCCACATTCACATGAGAATCTTGCGAGAACGCGAGAAAACCACGAAAAACGGTTCTCACGTGAATGTGGAGCGGGCATTATAAAAAATCCTTTGGCTAGTGGTTAGCAGACCTACTGTCACGCCGAATGTTGTGGGTTCAATCCCCGGATCGATATAAACATTTAATATGTCACGAATATTTGCTTTTACCCAAAGTGGGTGTTTGGTGCGCATCTTATGTAGGTACCTATGAAATTTTAACAAAATAAAAGTAGGTAGTTATTACATCTACATAATATACTATCTACATAATAAAAATGAATCGTCAAATGTGTTGGTAAGCGCATAACTTAGAAACGACTGCACCAAATTGGAAAATTCATTTTTTTTTGCGTTCGTTATTGTCAGGACAAGGTTTATATAAAAGAAGTTTGGAGTTCCTGCGGGAATTCCGAAACTCACGCGGGTGAATCTCCGAAACGGTTGGACCGATATTATGTCTATGTCTATGTCTATGTCTAATTAGCTGTTGTTATAAGGAGTACATTAGACTGCATTGGAGTTCCTGCGGGAATCCCGAAACTCACGCGGGTGAAACCGCGGGGTACAGCTAGTACATAATATATAATACAAGCTCTCCTTAGTTTGGGACCAGGTGCTGTCGTGTAATAATGCCCGGGTATACATACATAACTATTACAATATTATTATTATTACCTATAGGTTATTAAGGTTCATCCGCGACCGGTGAGCGTGACTGTTGACAACAATATGACAGTGAATAAGTAACTCTATTTAGGTACCTACCTACATAAAAGCAATTTTTCACGGTGACACAAATTGTAAGTAAATAAAGTTCATTTCATTTTATTCTAGGTACACAAAGATTAAGTTGGAATCGTGAAAGTACTAAAAGGTATTTCGTGAAAAAATGAAAAAAACTGGAGAGTAATTCTATGAAAAACAATATCTTAAACACCTTTTGATGTGTATATAAGTATGTGTATTCTTCATATGGCTAAAATAAATCTTTATTTCTCATGTCTTTTCTGCGTAAATAAGAGTTGTAATAATAATTATAATTATATTGTTTTTCACACCACATGCTCGACAATGCCGAATTATATGTCATGTAAACCTTACCGAAAGCAAGCCATTATATCTCTTGGCTTTAGCCGGGTTATAATGTTCTATTGAATTTCATTATAACCCGCTGGTCAATAATGTGATTTTCACTTTCATAATTCTTATTGCTATGTCCATAACGTCTCATTTCGCTAAACAGAATGTGTTCTCAGCGGGCGCGGCCAACTCGATTTTCGAAGACCGAAGCCGTGGCCCACTAGATTCGCAGTGAGACGAACTTCATTTGTTTGTGAAATCGAGTAGGCCACGCCAGCTGAAAGAAGTGGCTATATAGGATCTACTAAGCCTGGTTTTTTATTGTCTCGCATTATGTGAGAAAAGTAGAGTATACACCACAGGGATAAAACTGTTTTTTTCTTGGGCGCTTGAATCCCTCACTGCACTCAGGACTCAATCTTAATTCCCTCCCTTTGGTCGGGAATTAACTTATGACACCCTCGCTGCGCTCGGGAGTTAAATTTGGAGTCCTTCGTTATGTTCAGGATTCAATGTTGCGCCCGTGACATAAAACAGTGCTTTATCCCCTTGGTGTATAATCTACTATTAAATGTCTACCTACTCATACATTATTACAAAATATGTTTTCTTTGTTTTTCTATATTCTATTGTACAAAATTAAATCACGATGGTCCAGAAACTTCTTTGTTCTTTGGTGAGCCTATCGATCAAATAACCCCTTTGACCCTATATCATAGATTCACAAAAAGTGTTCGATTTTTCGTAATACTAGTATTTATCTCTCATTCTACAATAACAGTACTACAAAGAGATGTGGTATAATTAAAATGTAGGTCACAGATAATATAATGCTTGTAGGTACAGGTGTAGTTACTCGAGGTTGGGTCATTTTCTAGTGTGAAGTGAGAGTTCCATGTTCAATAAAGCCGATAGTCTAATGAAACTTCAAACAATTTTCAATTATTTAAAATGTAAAGTATGTAATATCTCTAAAAATATCATTATAAACTCGTTAGCATAATCTGCTGATGGGCGTGTAGTCAAAAGCCGTACTACCCCAAAGAACTTTCAAATTCCACGACCCTGACAACTATACAATATACTAGGGCTCTCCCACCATCCCTTTAACAGTATTGTTTTAAACTTATATTGAAATTTCGTCTACTGAAATTTCGACCGTACGAACGGTCTGTAAAGTGGAGATCCCATTAAAAAAATCGACGGAATAAGTTTATAACACAGGTATGGTAGTGTAGAGCCAGGTGCGATAAGTGAAATATAATGTCATGAATTAGAACTAAATCAGATCATAGAGCGTAAATTAATGCCCATTATTCCACGCTATTATGCCATTAAGGTGGTTTTGATCGCCCTCATAATAAGCTAATTACAAAGGAGTTTTAACATTTCGTATAGTTAATCTGAAACCCACTAGGATTTATTACTCAACTTTGTGAGTACTTTTTAAATGGTTATCCATTTGAATAATAGGTATCAGACAAAGTATTTCTCTGTGACTTGGTATACTTAGAAAGTATATTAGAGAACGTGTTTTAAAAAGAGATTTAAATGTTTAGTGGTACTTTTTAAGAACGCACTGCATTACATTTTAGTACCTAATGTTAGAATTTTGGTCAGTTTTCCTATTAAAAAATAATTCATTGATTCCTTTCTCAAAACAACTGAATATTTCATGTATTTTTTTTTTCTGGATGTCCAAAAGTATTAGACGCTTTATTACTGAGCTATTATATGTTAATGATTTTCCTACCTATTACGTAATGCCATGTTCTAGTAGCTTTCCAGCGCCACACGCTTAGGCAAACTTTCTCCTAGTTTTGGGAATGCTTAAAACCGATCACTAAATAAATCACTAAATGTTTTTTTTTTTGCATTGATGAATGCAAAATGATTAAAATTTTCTTTTCAAATAAAAATTATTGAAGTTAAAGTAATATTATGCTTATTATAGTAGAACACCAACAAGTATGCATTGTGAAGTGAATGTTATTGTTACCTATTTGCCGCACAACTACCTCCTTACTTTAATAATGGATAGGTACTCGTCCTACCTACTTAATAAGTTATTATAAGTATTTTACCTACCGCTCACTACTTTTTGTTATAATTATGTTCGTTTATTCTCATGTAAGTGATTATATTAATCTTTTGAGGATAATAAAGATTCTTAAAGATTCTTAAACCAGAAGTTAACCACAACGAAGCGTGTAGAAGTCAATAGCGAGATGTGCCGCGTGCGTATTGTCAAAGACAGTGAAATTCCCAAAATGTATCGACTCATTCATCGTTGTCAACTCGAAACAAGTAACTTCGAGTTGTTCGACAAATTATTGTTAACATTTTCGTTGAAATTGTATTGGTGAAGAAACCATTTGCTTCGAGCTTCAAATTCCCATCCCAAAATGGACAAAGTTTCAAACCAGCAGTTTCACCCGTTAATTTTAGAGTTTCTGCGGGAATTCCGGGATAAAGAGTTATGTCCTTTTCTGTAACATGGACAATGTGTACCTATGCCAAACTTCACGATGATCGGTTGAGTACTCGCCAACGCCAACGTTTATTGTTAAGTAACTTAAATAACATACATTTAGGGGCATATAGGTTTCCATTAATATCCGTGCCAGTCGACTTCGTCCTTTTAGTATCGTCATTTATACTACCCCTAATCTTCATGCTCGATTACCCATAACAGAAATTTGCATTCGCCGGTATAATGGTAACTTATTTAGATTTTATACGATCGACGGTTTTATTTCCTTTTTATTCAAGACCTGACGTTTGGTGTTTAATGAGCGGAATTAAACGCCATCATATTGTGTAGCGACAGAGAAACTGATACTCCCTTCGGCGGGCTTTAGTGAATTTTATCAGTTTACTTCAACCCTTCTACTGGTGAATACAGTGAAAGCTCGTGAGTTTTTTTGTTCCGCATATTCATTTTAAATTTATATTAGGTGCCTAACTAACTCTGCTGCCCGAATTGATTCTCTTCAGGAAATCTGAGATTTATCAGGATATAAATTTTCAAACTCATTAACAGTGGCAGATTCATCAGTAGCCTGAGTAGGTTAGAGCCTGGGACGGGAGATTTTAGGGGTAACTTTGGAGTCAAAATTATACTCAAAAACTATTTCTTGTGCAATCTTAAGATTGCAGTAACAAAGGTTGCAGTGATACTAATCACATCACGGTGTAATTACAACGATAGTAAAATTAATGTACAAATCATAAAACTACAATTTCATTGACAAATCTATACAAATAAAATGCTTTCTCCTGAATGTCTGATGGATCAATGCACAGCCTAAACCGATTATCGTAGAGACCTGAAACTTGAAGGGTGTGTTCTTTATATGACGTAAAAATTCGATAAGAAAGGATTTTTGAAAATTCGACCCCTAAGGGGATGAAAAGGGGTTGCAAAGTTTGTATGGGTATGAAAAAAAAAATTCTAATTAGTCCGTCAGTTATAAAAGTCAGTTTGTCAAGTACTCAATTAGCGTGGGTGGAACCGCGCGGGAGAGCTAGTAATTAATAAAAGACGTGTATCTAATATTATTGTGAGAAAAAGTAGAGGTAGAGGTCGTCTGGGACGGCAAAATGTAGGCGATAAATGTGTAAATCCACCATTGTTCGCTGATCAAGGTAAATCCATCACCTCAGTGTTCGCGCGAGTTCGTTCTGGTTTAATTTGGGAGTGTGGAGTTGAGAACTCTTGCAGACACCGCTATATTTGCCAGTCCGCTGATCTAGAATATTTATGCCTTCGCCTTTGATTGGGGTAAAAATATATAGTTCGCTATACTTTATGTTTGATCTGAGACAGTCTAACTAAAAAGTCACTCATTATGTCTTGAGGCTGTTTCATACAGCGCTCCTAAAACAACTGTATTTTTTATTATAATATGTAATAATAGGTTGGCATCGCGTCAGGCTGGCGAGTCTGATGCGACGCCAACCTATTTTCAATCGATAAATAATTATTCTCTGAAACAAAAAATGCAGCCTAAATAGCAAGCCAAAGCGATGACGTTAAGTGTGCGCATGCACACACTTACTCGAGAAGTGTAGGTAAGTGTACACTTGCCCCAAACCATCAAACGAAGTTCAATCAAAATTGCTCACGATTTCATCATTACCTACTACAATTTAAAGACTGTCACACTAGATATTACGCATTACTCATTGATATATAGCAGTTTTGATAGAGTATACACGTCAATAAAATATTACACGTTAACTAGTATGGGAAAATTGCAATAATTTAAGCTATAAACACGTCCTACCTGTGAAAACAAAACGGCACGGCATGTCGATGATGATGGCGTGACAAACGTGGGCGTTGCACGACGTTGCACGGGGCATTGAACGGGGAGATTGACTGTTTTTAGTTATAAACCATTTTTAAAATACTTAGCATACAGTACACTTACTCGCTGGGCACACTTGCCCCACATGACTCCAAATGGTTTTAAGCCGATAATTAATTTCAACACTAGTTCACCTAGTATATTTATTACTCTGAGCTAGTTCCAATCCATTGTGGTTTACTCACGGACCACGGTTCATCGTCGGGGATTGTACTTTCGGGAGTCCGCCATCAGGGTTTAAAATTGCGTAGCGTTTCGGGCTGCAACTGGTAAAGTTAGCGGAACACGGTGCGTTCGCAGTGTGGCGACATTGAATACCTTTTTATTCATACCCACGGGACTGTATTTATCCGTCATAGTTACAGCCTTTATCTATACGTCTGCTTTCTTAAAATAGAAGCCATTTATTGTGAGTCAGTCGCGGAACTGTTATAGTAAAAAATACGTACACAGAAACCAACTTTTTCATTAGGTACTTTTACCCGTCGATCTTTCCATCTTCTAATATATAGGTATAAATCACGTGTCACGTTGTTTGTCCGCGATGGACTCCGAAACTACTGAACGGATTTTGATAAAATTTTGTAACCGTTTATAATATGGTCCAACTTAAAAGATAGGATAGTTTTAGCTGCTGCTTTCCATTGGGTCTCATTGTCATGTAATCAGGATCTGATGGTGGGATCTTGGAGAAATCGAGGGCACTCTTCAAAATTTACAGGCACACCTATGGCAATTTGGGTATTTTTTATAGTAAATCGTTTATTTGCTTTCGAAAAGCAAAATTTGAAGAAGTGGAACTGATGATGAAGACCACAGATGGTCATCGGAACTACTCAAGAATAGGTATTTCTCAGGTTCTAATTCGTTAACTTTAATGTGATTTCTAAACAATTTATGCTCATCACAATATATATCGTCTATATATGGTGCAGTGGAACTGATGATGATGTACCAGGGGAACTCCTCAACAATTAACGTCTCTGCATCGGGAAAAGCAATATATTGTAAAAGGTGATGAGCAGTTGACATTAGGCTATGGTAACTTAGATAAATTACAAACCAACCCACTTAAAAGCGAGAAATAAACAAAATTTTAACAAAAAATTAAAAACCGACTTCCAAAACTAAAAAGCTTAAAATAACAAAATACCGATTTAATCCAAAAGACAAAAATACACGTAATATTATTGGTTTGTGCTACCATTGATCGGTTTCAAGTTGGTGACAAACTAAATATGGAGTAGATGTTTAGATGGGCTAAGTCCACTCCCGCCACGAGCTCATCAACCCAGGTGGGCAGACACAAGCGGGCTTGTCGCCGAATTAAAACCGATCAGTGGTAGCACAAACCAATAATATTACGTGTATTTTTGTCTTTTGGATTAAATCGGTATTTTGTTATTTTTAGCTTTTTAGTTTTGTGTTTTGGAGGTCGGTTTTTATTTTTTTGTTATATATAAAAAAATCCATCTTGCCAGTCATCTACGTCGCGTAGCAAGTAAAAAACGAAAGTTGTGCTGGTTGTATTTATTTTTAACACTTGTTTTTCCCACTAGATAATGGCCAGTACCAAAACACGTATACGAATACACTGGTGTGTATTTTTGTTGGCATTAATAATGCGCGCGTCGCCTTCCGCTGGCAAGATGAAGTTGTGCGCGAAACGTGTGTACTTGGCGCGGGCGGAGCAGGCTGACGAGCAGGGGCGGCGGTGCTGGGATAACGTGAGGGTGCCAGCGTGTGGGGGGAGGTGTGACTCCAGGGAGGTAAGATCCATTTAGCCCGACCGATGGTTAAACTGCTTTGATGGTTGATGAATAACCCCGGCCGAAAAGTTTTTGCGTCCGATTCTCTGATAAGGTTAGCAGATTGGGCAGACGAAAGCTATTCTATTGTGTATGGAATTGAAACTTTGCTAATCTTATCGAGGAACCGGACACGGTTGTCGTGCGTGATCGACCGGGGTTACACATCGACCATCACATCGGTTTTACCAACATGGAACGCCTTGAATTTTTCGAGATACCTATCCGATTTCGATGAAATAGAGCCTATAATATTATTATGGAGCTCCAAGCAGTGTTGCCAACTTAGGGGTTTTCCCCTAGTTTTAGGGGGGAAATGAATGCGATGGGATTTTTTAGGGGTATTTTTAGGGGTTTTTTGATTTATATATAATATTTTTTTCAAATTTTAAAATTCTAACGGCTTAGCGACATCTAGTTTTCTTATTATCAGTGTTTACCATAAACATAATAAGTATAGTTGATAGGAGTTAGGACGCGACTGTACGTTGTCTATGCTTAGAACTTTTGGCGGGATTTGAGCAGAAATGGACGTCAGTTTTATTTTTTTTGTTTTACTTTATGGTGGCATAATAGTGATTCATTAGTGATGAACAGTGTGCGGAAACAGTGAAATAGGTAAAATAAAATGGGCCGTTCGTCGGAAGTTTGTCGTTATATTATGCAACTTCCCACAGAGCGTCATATTAAGGTTTACTACGATCGATACTTTTACTACGATATTTTTACTACGATCAATATAATTTTGCCGTAATTAATATTAAGCCGTAATTTCGAAAAATTAAGAATTTCATAATTAGTATTTTGATAATAAATCTTCTTTTTTGAAATTACGAAAAAAAGATTGGTCGTAAAAAAAATCAAGAGACATATTTTTGCTTTTGATTAAATTGTTTTTTTTTTTTATGACCAATAATTTCACCTTAATGATTTCGAAACTAGGCAAAAAGCACTGCTATTTACTATAAAGTTTTTTTTTTATAATATTATTGTATTTAAGGGGATTTAGGGGTTTTTGACTTAACTTTTAAGGGTAAATATTTTTGAAGGTTGGCAATACTGGCTCCAAGCTTAGTTTACCTGTGGAAACTGCATTTAAAAGCTGTTCAGTAGTTTCTAAGTCAAGCGTGAAAAAATAGGTAGATAAAAGATTTTATTTTTTATTTTGCTTTTTTTATAGCCTCCCTTCAATTTCTAGTAAATACAGCTACAATGTACGGACACCTGATTCTACAGTTTTTATTATTTTATGTAAAATATATATTGTTGGGATTTTGGGATTGGGAACTTACACTTAAAATCATTTGGTGCCTACTTTTACATTAGATGTAATTCATTGTTGTTAGGTAAGTACCAGGTGGTAAGATTATCTGCCATGACAATAATACTTATCTATCGGTCTAGTAAAAAAATTGTAAGCCATCAATATTTTTCTACATGGCATAGTATGAATACGTAATACTGCTGGGAATTATTCCTTATGAAGAGTGTTTTAGTATCGAGCCTTAAGGGACGGCGAGTATGAGGAAGGTACGAATTGATGCTGACAAGTGTAGCTCAACCCTTCTCGTCTTTGGATCCACTGACACGATGCAAGTTAATAGACAGCTAAAGGTAAAAAAAACACCTCAAGTAAGGTAACGCTTTCGTTGCGACTTCGCTCTTCAAAGTTACAGCCAGAGATAAAATAGTAATTCGTACATACTTACTTACATAAATTTAAAAAAGTCCGCATTTATGAGTTGTGAGACAGGCCAGGGTCTTCCTTTTATTTTTATCGGTAAAATGTTACCACTGTTAAGTACCTACCGTTCTTTTACCCTGTTTTCGGATAACATAAAACAATGTTGTAAAACTTAATATCACCGACCCCGGAAAATAAAATCGTAAAGTGCTATTACTGGGTTTTAACGATCATGATCATGCTTATAATAATAATATTGCTTATAATATTGCTATTATTATTTGTATTGTGGGTTTACCATGGGTCAAAATACTCAAAATACGTAAGTTTTTAAAATAAATTAGTCCGTAAGTTTTTAAAAAAACTTTATTATCTCATAATACTGCACGGGGTGAAAATGATTACCTATATTAAAAACTCAAAGTGGGGAATTTACCGAAAAACACATTTTTTCATATCGCAATTTTATTCTGCGGGTCTAAAGATAAAGACTTACCTACTCTTGATTTTCATTAGGTACATGTAGTTGTGGTGGTGTTGTAAAGACAGTAGGTACAATGAGTAGGTACCTTTAAAAATGCCTTAAAACTTAGCATTGTACTTACTGACCGAGCTTCACTGGTAGCGCCCTCTGTCATTAAGTAGAAAAGCAGTACCAAACACTTATTTTTCACTGCCTGAAAACACGCGACATTTTCTCAAAATGAAATCTAGCTAGATAGATTAGTCGCCCCCAAAACCCCCTGCGCACAAAATTGAATGAAAATCGTTGGTGCCGTTTCCAAGATTCAGAATTCGTTGAAAGATAGTAGATAGATAAATATTATTTCAGTATTTGAGTACAAAACTCCAATGTCTTGGTTATCTACCCATTAACATTAGCCAAACACGGTGGCTCACCTCACGATCCTCATGTAATTGGGTATTCTCCAAGGTATGAAAATCAAAATTCTAATTAGTCCGTCAGTCAGAAAATAAAAAAATAATAGACACGTATTTTTTGCTTTTTCAATTTAATAAAAAAGGAACATAGAAAAAGCACATTAAAGTTTAGGGTGAGGGGCTCGTGACGTCAATATTCATTATAAGCGCCATACAAACCGCACTGAGTTGTGACGTCACGCGAAATTTCAACTCAATATATCTCTGTTATTTTTTGATTACGTAAAAAAAGAAAAAATACGTGTCCAATATTTTTTACTAATCTACACGACGGACTAAAAAAAATTTTTTTGTCAAGTAGCCAATTATGCCTATTATATCTGCAAACTAATTCATGTTGTGCACTTCGATGGAACCCGGAATTTCTCGAATGGCGATTGGTTGGATTGATGGTTGCAATGACGCTCCCCATCCGAGAAGTTCTGGGTTCGAATCACATAGCATTGACGGTGAAGTCTTTAGTTCTTACTATAGTTCTACATGTTTGTGTATCTACATAATATATTCTGTTTGTCATATGGATTAACACAATTCCTTTTGGGTCTTTGGTAACTAATTTTCGACTATTGCACAGATTATGGTCTCGTTCTAGGTAAAAGAGAGGAGTTAAGTATGTAAAATGCAGTTTAATAATTAGCTTTTTTAATAATGATATTTTATTTTTATTTATGGTTCACAAAAATATATAGGTACTTATAGTTTTAATACGAAATACCTGCCGGGTAGTGTAAAAAGATAACAATACATATATTTTCGTTAGAAATTCATTGGAATTATTTTACCAAATAGTAAAGCAAAATTTAATACATACCTATACATATACATATGTGAATGATAATCTCGCGAAGGTTACAACATCATTTATTACCTATATTAAATATCTTATCACAAAAATAGAAAAGTGTAGGTAACCGTCAAAGATTCACATTAGAATTCTCACAACCGGTACTTCAATACGTAAAGCTTTTTCTTATAGCATTGCCGACAATTTGCTTCGGCTAGGCACATTTGAAAGCGACCTGAATTAAGAACGATTGAGCTCAATCATTAGGGGAACCCCTTGCGTTGTCCATTCTGTATAGTATGTCTGTGTGACGGACCATCAATAAAATCGTAGACTTGTATTGGAAAGGAAGCAATTATTTATACAACGTGATTCGGTAGATACGCCATGTTGAGGAGTATTCGGCAGAATTAGCGGAACATAAAAAGGCAGAGTATAGAAATAATTACGTATATATATTAAAACAAATAATAATTAGACGTGAAGTAATAAACTAATATACATCTTTTAACACTTTAAAATTTTGTAATTAAATTATTAAATTTTATTAAAATAATAATAAAAAAAACACCTTTTCTCTAATTTGTGGCACACAAATAATGTTGCAAATTTAAGATTACTGTGATTTTAACACTAATTAAATGAACGATTAATAACGTGTGTTTCCCCTTCGTGATTCAACTTTTATTTGCAACATTGTCTGTGTTCTCACAAACTAGAGATTTTTTTTTTAATTTTGATTACTTTTAGTAAAATTTAACTAAAAACTTCTTAAAGTCGATGTTAAAAGATGTATATTAGTTTATTACTTCATGCCTGATAATAATTTGTTTTAATACATATATGTTATTATTTCTATACTCTGCCTTTTTATGTTCCGCTAATTCTGCCGGTGTGTATATTATTTTTTTATTTCAAATAACCAAAATTGATGCAAAACCACACTTGTGAAGCTTAACTTATACTTAATACATTACAGAAGTTAGTAAAAATTTACTTAATACTTTGTCAAAAAATTATTCCTTTTTGTGATAATAGGTACCTAACAGTTATTTTTGTGACAAGCAAAAGTCCACTATAAAAAGCAAAAGAAGAAAAATAGATAGTACATTATACCTATTGTTTATTTTTTTCTCAGATTTCCGATTGGGAATTTCCATTCAAAAAGGCTCATCACCCGGTATGCGTGTACGCATCTCGGCGGCCGGTGATGGTGCGCCTGCGCTACTGCGACCCGGCCGCTGCTCCGGGCACGGAAATATTTCATTACATCGCAGCCGAAGAATGCCGTTGCAAGGTGTGACATTATTCGCTTTTACCTCCGTGATTTTTGGAATTGCCTCGAGAACTACATAGCTAGCAATATGAACCATAGTTTCAATAAAAATTATAATTCATGTAAAAGTACCATCTAGCGACCTTCACCGTAAATTAAAAAAAAAATAGATTTTTCAAGGAAACGAATAAAGTTAATTTAATTCCATTTTATTTCAACGAAAAAATCTGCCATGTCGAGTTCTCAAGACGTTATGCTCCGTCATACATTTTTCTTCACACAGGGTGTAAGTTTAACCGAGGGACGTATTAAGGAAGGGTGTTTATTTTTCGGTTCTTGTGTCAAATGTCTTAAAAAAAAAAACAAAAACAAAAAACTAATTACTCATCAAAACTGACTGATCATATCTTAAAGGTTAATGTATTTGTATTGCCGCATTCCACTGGCGCGCCGAGAAATCTAATGTAAAAGGCTTAATCTCACGTTTTTGTTTGAGGGTCTTTTTCTCTGTGATTTATCAGTTTTTTAATTTTTTTTTATATTAGAATTATTAGTTACATAAAACTTAAATTATCCAGAGTTTCGATATGTAGGTCATTTAAAACTACTCTTTACCAAACAAACTTAGCAAACTTTACCTCTTTATATTTATGATAGGTACATCTTAATATATATAAATCACGTGTCACGTTGTTTGTCCGCGATGGACTCCGAAACTACTAAATCGATCGTGATGAAATTTCGTCACTGTGTTGTATTTGGCCCGACTTAAAAGATAGGATAGTTTTTATCCAGGATTTCCCGCGGGAACTCCGAAATCACCGCGGATGAAATCGCGCGGGACAGCTAGTCTAATATATATAAATCACGTGTCACGTTGTTTGTCCGCGATGGACTCCGAAACTGCTGAACGGATTTTGATAAAATTTTGTAACCATTCATAAAATGGTCCAACTTAAAAGATAGGATAGTTTTAGCTGCTGCTTTCCATTGGGTCACATTGTCATGTAATCAGGATCTGATGGTGGGATCTTGGAGAAATCGAGGGCACTCTTCAAAATTTACTGGCACACCTATGGCAATTTGGGTAGTTAGTTAGGGATAGTTTTTATCCCGGAATTCCCTCGGGAACTGAAGGACATAGAGTACTTTTTTCCCGCAACCTCCGCGGGAACTGCGAAATTACCGCGGATGAAATCGCGGGGGACAGCTAGTATTACTATAGATTTTAAACGTATGAGTGCGAGTGACAATAAGACAATTTTTCGCTCGAAAAACATTTCACTTAAAAGTGGGACAAAAATTTTCTCACAAAGATAATGAGGTATTTGTTTATTATTATCTATCTTTAGGTTTGATGAAACATCAAAGGGAGGCGAATTGATTTTTTGTAGGTATTTGCCACCATAATAACGTTAAGCTTAGGATTTTTTATCCACAAGGACGGCAACTTGGCAAAATTATTGCAAATTACTCTTTGCACGATACGAACCACCTTTTTTTTTAATCCATAAATAATTTACCTTTAATTTTATTGTGCAAGATTATTTCTAATACGATTTTTAAGTGATAAATGTATATTATTTTCTGGTTAACTGCTGCGCAACTGTTTGTATTATGAAAAATAATCTGTTAATACGTATTAGGTAAATAAAGTCCCTTATGCAAATTATTACCTGCTTTTTGATTTATTAAATACTAAATCAAAAAGGCGGTTTCACCCGCGTGAGTTTCGGAATTCCCGCAGGGACTTTTTTCTAAATAAAAGTAGCCTAAGTTATTCCTTTTAACATCAGCTATCTGCTAGTCAAAGTCCCGTTAAAATTGGTCCAGCCGTTTTAGAGATTAGCCGGAACAAACAGACCGACAGACAGACAGACCATAATTTGAGACCATAAAGAGAGACCATAATTTCTATTATTTTTTTCTGTTAATGACCTGTAAAGATGTTTACCAATAAAAACTTTGAACTTTGAACTTTGAACTTTGAACAGAAAGAAAAATTTAAAAAATATGTTTTTTTAAGTAAGTACCGTATATACTTACTTTCATATTAGGTATGTATTTAGTGAAAAGTTGTTAATTTGGAATTACAAACAGACCCTTCAATTCTATTTATATGATGATGATTTTAGATATACAGATTTTAATCAAGCATAATTTTCAAAGAACTATCTACTGAATTCAAACCTTACTTTTGAATTCAGTGGATAGTTCTTTGAAACGTTACGTTACGAACTAACGTTACGACACAACTCGGGCATTTGGAGGTGACCTTTCTCATAATACTATAGGAATGATAATGATCGTAAGCCTATCGCAGCTTTGTTGTTGTAGTCATGACCACTATTTATTATTATCATTAAAATTTAAAGTATGATATCTTAGAAAATACGTATGAAATAACGTGACGAGGTAACGAGGTAACGACGACTTAACAAGGTGACGAGGCTTCCTGCACATGTTTTAATATCCTCTTTTCTATCTTTTATTTATTTATTATTCAGACACAAAACAAGTTACAGTCAATATTTGACTTAATTATACAGTCGTTTTTTAAAGCTCTAGGCTGCAACTGAAGACTCGTGTCCACAGCGTTTTATTTCTATTTTATATTTTGTTCTACAATACCTACCTGAAATTCATAATAGATATGTGTATTTTTATATTACATTCATTTTCTTTTTATTTCACTTGATATAGAAATTCTGCACAAAGCAACATCTACTTTGGTGCTTTTTCATTCCTTAATTATTATAGGAACAGATTACTAACACCTCATGATAAACATCCATATAAATAAAAATTCCCATTTCTGCAATCCTCAACAGCAAGTAAGATGTCACAGAATTCATATAAAACTAATACCTACTATAAAATATGAGTTCGTCTGTTACGCTTCAAGATGTTTAGGTACTTCGTGATTTAATCATTCATTTCTACAATTTAATCTGAACTTTAATAACTTAACTAACCAAATCGTATTCATTCAGTAATTTTTACATATTATTATTTTATATAATATATTATTATTATATTTATATATATATAAAATATTATTATTTATATTTAGGTATATTATTTTTATATTTTGGTAATCTCTACAGGTATGTTCCACGCAGCACACCAGCTGTGAATGGCTGCCGCCTAACTCCACGTTCCTGAGCACAATTTACGACGATGACTACGACGATGACTCGATTGATTCCAATGACGATGAAACAATCAATGAACAATGAAAAATAAATAAAGTGTTTTAGCTAACTTAAATAATATGAGATGAAAAATAGACTTGCTGCCATCCTTTACCAAATTAATTAACGGCCGCACTCAGAGTCGTTTTAATGGGTACTTAGTTTTAAGTAAAGATTTTAAAAACAAAACTACCGCACTCAGGGACGATCATTAAAATTAATGTTAATTGGTATTTAACTAATTAAGTTAAATTTAGTTGGATGCCAATTAGCTTTAATTTAATAAACGTCCCAGAGTGCGGCAATTTTGTTTTTAAAATCTATACCTTTACTTTAAATTAAGTTATCATTAAAACGACTCTGAGTGCGGCCATAAGTGTTGTTTAAAATTATAAATGCTCGGATTTTTTATTCCAATAATAAAAAAATATATACTTATTAAAAAGACTTTTTCTAATCTCCAGTCTGCGCTAATACTTCTACGCCGTCGTTGCTACAATCTGTTCTCAAAAGGCTCCCATTCCCGACAGAACCGCAGCGAACGGGATCAAAAGCGTCCGATAATAATATGATTTTCTTCCCGTAAGCAATGTGCAAACAACAAATTTAACTAGACTAGCAAAAGATTATGATCGTTGAAGAAACTTTGGAATATCAAGTCAACCTATAGGTGCCTACCTAAATAAACCGGATAATACGCTTCAACTGTAAAAACGGTAAGTATTACCAAAACAAAACTATAACGATAAAAATATTAGGTATATACCCTAAGCACATTTCGTATCGCACTGTTATTTTAACGATAACGATTCAACTCAAAATTATATTTGATAGATATTCTTCCAAGTATGTAAGGTTCGGCTCCGGAAGTAGATATTTGCCTTCGGCTAGCGTATACTGTAAATAAATAGATTTTGAAGAGTAAAAATACTTTTTATTAGGTATTAATAATCAACAAAATAGTAGATTAGTAGCCAAGGGCTTTAAGGCATCAATTGCAGCCCGAGATATTTAGGCGCACGAGCGCAGCGAGGGCGCCTATAGTTCGAGGGTGCTAGTTGTATTTTCCTATCCAATATATTATGTAAACACCTATCTAATTTCCTCTCTCTTATGAATCTGTCCACTCTAAGGTTGCCTGGGAGAGATCGCTTTAAGCGATAAGGCCGCCTTTTGTATACCTTTAGCTAAATGTAAGAAAATTTGTAAAAACTTTTTTTTCAGTTTGGTGTGCAATAAAGAATAAAAAAAAATGACCGAACCGCCATCTTTGATTCCCGCCAAAAACTCTACATAAATGTTGAATTAAAAAAAGAATGAAAAGTACCAAAAGAATATTTTAAAAATAAAAAGGTATTAGAAATGAGGCAGGATATCATAATGAGTGGCATATAGCTGCCTCGTTAAAGTAGGTAGTGCTCTATAATAAAATTGTCATAATATGCATTTAGTCAAAATAAATTAATTATATCAATTAATAAGTAAGCTGGGTCGTGTAATTTTATCCGCGCTTTCCCTTTTCTACCCCTAAGGGTTAAATCATTAAAAACTGTTAAATAAGCACGTCTTTTTTATTTTTAAAAGGAAAATATCAAATAACGATTTCGATTAATCTCAAAACCGTAGAAACTTCGATACAAATTTCACTCACATAATACTTACCTACTAGCTGTTCCAAGGGGATTCAGTTCTCTCATCCACTGATTTAAAAAAATAAATTATCCCTTACTTATATATTTCTTTTCTCATGCGCCTGCATTATAAAAGAAAACCTAGTTCAAAATTTGAAAATTTGAGTCAATGGTTGGGCCTGTGCCCACTTAGTTGTTTATTCCTTTTAAATATTCACAAATAACATAAGTGCTTTGAAACTGTCAAGTCCCCAGTCAACCCCAGATTACTTATAAATAAAAATACAAGATACGAAAAAAAAAATAGTTTTATCTATTCATTTTATTTATAGTTAAATATTCATCGACCGCCAACGTGTCAAGTTGGCACTTGGGAGCGGGATTTATCACCAAAGTTGAAATACGAGCAGACACTGCCTTATGATTTTTACTTGTTATGATTGTAAGTATATTATTTACTATAAGAAGGTAATGTACAGGAAAGAAATTAAAACGATTAGAGTAGAGAAAGTATTAAACTTTCACATTCTTCTTCTTCTTCTTCTATAATTATGGCAATCTATCGAGATTTACATTTAATTCTGCACATGTCAGATTGTTCCCCAAGACAAGACAACACAAAAACTAGCTTCTTTATCTGATTAGATACGAAATAGGTTTTAATTTTTTGTTTTTTATTTTCCTTTTTTGTACCTAGTCAATTGTGAAATAAGACTTTTTTCTTCCTTTCTTTGGCGATCACTTTTCGTAATTAGTTACCTACACGATAGAGTTTGTTTTTTTTTTGTTTCGTTTATTCTAACCCGTTTTTAGCAAGATTTTCCTTTTCGTTTAGTAATCGATATTCCATCTGCATTTTCGCGAACGACTGTACAACATGAAAAAAAAACCATCATATTAATAAGCTTGGATAAAAATATTGTTATTTTCAGATGGGATACGACAAACGCCGCCGGCTTTTACTGAATACTTTACTCGCTCCCAAGATTACCTCGACACTGATGACGGGAATATCGGAAAATTCCTTGCAAACGCCCTCGTACCTACGTATTAAATTGGGAAATACCTCATCAAAAACTTCGCAATAATTTTCAGAGATGGAAATCTTTATCCGAAAGCGATCGTGCTTCGGTGGTTTTTTAATTAAAGCAAATTGTCAAACATTTTTTTGGTTGGAATATTTTATATTACCTCACGAGTAATAATAAACTAGGTACAGTCAGGCAAATTTTTAGGAGACGTTTATTTATATAATTTTGGACTAGCTGGTTTACTCGCGTCAATGGGGATGTTGACTACTTTTGAAAATCAGAATTCTAATCAATCCGTCAGTTAGAAAATAAAAAAATAATAGACAAGTATTTTTTGCTTTTTCAAATAAATCAAAATATACAGAGATAAAGCGCATTTAAGTTTAGGGTGAGTGGGTCGTGACGTCACTAACCGCTAAAACCGCCATACAAACTGTCGAGATAGTGACGCCACTCGAAATTTCAACTCAATGTATCGCCGTTATTTTTTTGATTAAGTAAAAAAAGAAAAAATACGTGTCCAATATTTTTTATTAATCTACAAGACGGGCTAAAAAAAATTAGTCAACATGCCCATTTCAGAATTCCCGCAGAGAGTCTTTATATAAAAATGAAAATACCCCTACGTCGTCCAAGAGCTTAATTAATGCGTACAAATACAAGAAATAACAAAAATAAATACAAAGAAATAGCAAAGATAGTGTAGCTTACTTTCAATGTAGAAATTTTCTCGGTTATCAGTGAGTAGTTAATGCTGACTTATATGTAGGTAAACTTACGAACCTTGTTATGATATTTTAAAGTAAAAGAAGTTCCCTAAATGATGATGAATACCTATCGAAATCCATTGCGTAGTTTAGAACAACTAATCGAACACACAGACCCCCCCTGGATAGCGACTTTAGTTCAATTTAGGTTAACATCTAAGGAATAAAAAAATATCAGATGCGACACCAATAGGTACCCATTCGGGCTTAAATGTCTTGTATATTTTGTTCATGTATTTTGGTCTCTGGAAGTAGGTAAATAAAAAAAAAAAAACTATAATTTTTGGCCGACTACCTAATAATACATAATATTTATAGGTCCTTTCATAGTACCTATCTCTTTTTAGTTTACTGTCACGCGCGGTTTCACCCGCGATAATTTCAAATTTTTCTTTTTTATAAAAATTTCTCGTTACAAAATTTTTGCCGGTTTTCACCGGTATTTTTTTTCTTAGGTAACTAAGTTATCAGGGATAGGTAAACAACCTCCGTATGGTCAAAATACGCCACGTTGCCAAGTCGCAGCGACTTTCAGCGCGCACGGCTTCAAGTTCAATCAGCAGGGCAATTATGTAACTTTTGTTGCTATCATATAGTACCTATTTCAGTTTCAATCAGAAAAATAGCGATTTTGCGATTAATTAACTTCAACTTTGGAAGTATGTTTATTTTGGTTGATTGTTAGATATTGTGGATATCAAAACGTGCATAATTATTGTATTGGCAAAACCGCCATGTTGCTCTTAAGACGAATTAGGTACCGAACCAATATTAACAAAATATGTAATTTTTTTTTTTCAATTTTTGTCCTATTTAGTTTGTTCAAAAAATTTAATTTTTCCATATCGATTTTGGAACTTATTTGATAATTTAGTATTGCCGGTGTTTTCATTTATCGTCTTACTGTCGTCTCCACTTTGTGTAGATTCTGAAATAATTACCTATATTAATATCTTCTGTGAAATGTGTACCTTTTTCAAACAAATCGATAACGGTAATTTGACTCCATCCAAGCCTTAACATTCTCTAGGATTTCAATAACTATAGGTACAGTTTTTCCAATACCAATTTTCATCTGTCTAACTTTATAGCAACGTTTGTCAGTTTGCACAAACTGGAATAAAACGTCGAATTTCCCACGAGGGACCCATTTCGAACTTAGATTTTAAAGAAAAAAAAAGTTGATAAATCCTTTACGAATCCAAAGATCTATAAATAAATGTACTCTCCGTTAAAGTTGGGTTCCTTTGATATCTATCTAGTATAAGCTTAAGTATCTATTTCGAATGTCAATATAAAACGTGCAAAGACATATTTAATAACACCAATAAACTAATACGGCACAAACACAGGTATCCTTAGAGGTTTGAGATTAAACTCATTTTCGTATAGCAATTGCAGAAGGTATAGCTGTACACGTGTTTCCACAAGATTGCTACCTATTACAAAACAAAGTCGCTGCCCGCTGTCTGTCCCTATTTATGATTATTTATTTATTTTATTTATTTATTAAAACTACGCAACGGATTTTCATTCGGTTATCACCAATAGATATAGTGATTCATGAGAAAGGTTTATATCTATATCGCAGGAACTCCGAAATTACCACGGGTGAAGCCGCGGGGGACAGCTAGTTTATATGTAAAAGGTAAAAAACTTGGCGTAGGTACGGTAAGTATGTCCGCAGGGATTAAAAGATCAGAAGAAAGTTTCGATGCGCATAAACATATGTCAATGGGTCTCATGTGCCACATTGTGCCAAAGAGAATAATATTATAGTTTGAAAATGGTTGAAGCTGGGGCCTACCGCCTAAGTCCGAATTCAAAGAACGAACTCTTCAATGTTAGGTTTCTACTAAAATTTCTTAACTTGAAAGATAATTTTATACAACCTCAAGTAAACTTCGTACCTAGCTGCTATTAGAGTATTGGGTTCAGAAAATTAACAAGTGAATTTAAACATATACCTGTAAATACATTATACCTATGTTTCAAAACCCTAATTCGACTTTACACACTCTAGGGAGTCGAAATGGACAAACAGTCTTATGAAAACCTATATAAGCTTGTAGTACATAGATTATATTCAGTAGGTAGCTACTATAATTTTCCCTCGCGGTTTTACCCAAGTTTCATCCGTTCCACCCATATAAACATAGACATAGACAATAGACATATATTTATTCGGCATCACAAAAAATTTGGGTAGAATTATAGTGAAGACATTTATCGGGTATAGACATATAGTGAGGGGAAATGATAGCTGCATAACGTTGTGTAACGATGTGAGTGTATCGTGGCGTCAGTCCATCTTCAACTATAGGTAAGGGTGCTGCAGGATCCTAACTTAACCATTTATTCCGCATATCTTAAAAACTAAAAATATCTCCGTAGCTTTAACTTTTGAACCCCGTTTCATTCCCTTGGGAATTGAATTTCAAAAAGCCCTTATGAACGAATTTCAGTTTTTTTTTACCCATTGGTTTGGCCGTTGATTAATCAGACCAACTTAGTCACAATACTACCTAGGTATCTTCGTATGTACCAATCCCGAAATGTACGTGGTTGTTACCGTTGGCAACAGCTATGTACGTACCTACTTTAATATAATTTTGATAAACGTAATGACAAAAAAGTTATTTGACGCGACATATTTTCGTCAATTTATTAAAATCCCTTTAGTATAGCAGTAAGGAGTGTAACTGCTTTTTTACTACCTTCCCGGATCTATTATAATTCCCTTTTTGCGTCGTTAAAAGATTTCTTATTATTAGAGAAACGGTTTAATTTTCACGGAACAAGACTATTAATTCGGTCACCGGATCAGGGCGGAGTCTGATCAAATTAAAAGTTGATTACATTAAATCTATATCTATCTACTGACACAGAAATATAATGCAAAACGTTTTTGTTTTTATTCGTTGTAATAAAAATGTTCGTTCCGTCAATATTTGGATAGAACAGTGAGTTCGCTCAATAGGGTACTTGCATGAAATTTATAATAAGGAATTGTGTCAATATTTCAAAAATAGAGCCTTAGAAAAGCGTTATTGTGAAAGATTTACTAAAAAAATTTCAATAGTTTCCAAAATATTCAACTTTTAATTTTGTGAAACGGAACGTTGCAACGAAACACCAATCACAGCCAAGCTTGACACATGACGTCACTTTTATTTTTTTAGAAAACATTTACCTCTTTCAGAGAAGGCAAAAGAAACTAAGTGCATACAGTCAACGCATATTTTCCATTTTCTGAAGTTATCTGTCTGTCAGTGTCACATGACCCTGTCAATACGACAGTGACATTTCTATCACAGATTAATAAGGCGTAATTTTGAACAAGTGACGTCATTCCGCGTTTCGGCGGTAAAGTCTAAAGTAGGAACTTTGAAACGCTCTATTTAAGTAATTTATGCATATATTTTTTTTCTTTTTCTTGCTTTATTTAAGTAGGCCATATATCTTTAAAATAGACTGAAAAAGAAAAGCAAGCAGCATTCATGCAAGTACGCTATTCATCTATGTATATACCTACCTATATATAAATACCTATTTGCCTTGGTCACGGCATTCCGAGTGAACGTCTGGACCAAGAATCTTACCTATATAGCTTTTTGGTCTGGACCAATTTCTATAATTCTTTTTTTATTGTGTATATTATTGTAGGGGAAGAATATTTATTTGCCATATGATTGTCTTCTATAAAAAGGTAGGTATAATCTTATTAAACTTCAATCTAGATGCATACAGCTGCAAGTAATGTTTCTGTATGATTTATGTCATGATAGGTATGATTGTATTCCACTTAACGATAAACTATTTTATAATGTTCCTCGAAGAACACAGTACCGACCTACTGTAGTCACGTACCACGCTTCTTTGCTACCACCGTGTGCCGAACGAACGCTGGTAAACGCTCTCCTCCAATGTATAGTTTAATGGAATTATAAAACAATTACCTAAAAAAAGGAATAAAAGAATTTTGGAGTTCCTGCGGGAATCCCGAAACTCACGCGAGTGAATCTCTGAAACGGTTGGACCGATTTTGACGGGACGTTCACTGCTAATTTTTAAGTTCGCCATTTGTACTTACTGTGCAATAAAGAATAAATAAATAAATAAATAATCTTATGTTATAAGGAGTAAATTAGGTTACTTTGGAGTTCCTGCGGGAATTGCGATACTCACGCAAGTGAAACCGCGGGGCACCTATTTATTCAAAAAACTATATTTGTTTATTTCATTCCTGAGATAATAACGTTTTTTAAAATGAAGTTTCGTTTAATTAAACACTCCTTATTCAGTTGAACCTTAATAATTCATCACTTGAACAAAACCACTTTGAAAATTTTGCGCCTTATTACAAAACTGAAATTCAAAGTGGACTTTTCCTTACTTTATAAAAAACTAAGTTTAATTTGTATAAAAGTTTTCCAGTTAGTAAAATTCTCGCTATGTTCTTAAGTAGGCGATCAAAGCTGACTCATAGCGATAAGTATAAGTACAAATAAAATGACACCTGTTTGAAATGCTTTTATAAAAGAACACTTAATTTTTTTAACAAAAATACAGACACCTACATGAGATTTTTTGTACGAAACCGATAAAACTTCTTCCAGCAGACTCGAAATATGAGATTTTTATAAAAAAGAAAATTTAGGTTCCAAGAAATAATATTAAAATAAAATTTAAAAATATATATAAATATTTTTAATAAAACATAACGAAACAACAAAATTCAATATGACACGTACAATTATTAAATTAATTGTGATTGTGAAACAACCTGATATCATAAATAGAATCATAGATTTTTTTCTTCTTATGTATTTTTAAATTTGAAAGCATAAATTGAAAGGGAATAAAAGTTGGATGATAAATAGGGTAGTTTCCGGAGTATGAAAATCAAAATTATATTAAGTCCGTTAGTTAGATACCTAACAAAAAAAAAGTAGACACGTACTTTTTGCTTTTCCAAATTATTGAAAAAATACGATAAGATAAAACCATGGAGGACAAAACGCATTAAAGTTTAGGAGTGGGGGCTCTTGACGTAATAACCTATATAAATGTAGCACGGCGTGACATCACGTGACATTTCGACATAATGTATCTCCGTTATTTATTCGTTTCGTTAAAAATAAAAAAATACGTGTCCAATGTTTTTTATCAATCTACAAGACGGGCTAAAAGCTAAAATATTGTTGACAAGCCCATTCTCAAAAACCGTAAAAACACTAAATGAAGAAATAAGTGAACAGATTCACATGAAAAATGTTTTTTATTTACTTTTACTATACCTACTTATCAGTTGTTTACTTGAAAATGTACCAAATGTCGAACCGAATCCAACCAAAATGAATCTAGAATAAATACATAACAGAACGTGACGCGCAGCTACCGAATTTAACAACATTATCAACGGTTGTGAACGCACCCGAAATGGTTATATTATGTATATTATATTCGTAGCGCTTCACGTCTTAATATCACTCTACATCTGACATTGACGTAAAGCCTTCCTTGTTGCCGTATCTGCCCGAAATTCTTTTCTCATTTTCTGTTCTTCTTCGTATAATGAAATTTAAGAACTTTCATAGTTAACTATATGTACTTAGTAAAACAGAAACAGATCATGACGTGCACCTTTTATGGTTACGAGCGTACCTTGAGGTTGCGGGTTCAATTTCCACCGGAAACAGATAACATTTTCGCATTTGTATTGACTTTCCTAAATCTTACTAAATTCTAAATGTTCATTTACATTTATATCACAAAAGTGTATTATTTCATTTGACTAAGCATCCGTTAAATTTAGAAATTGTAATAAATTTTATAGTTTAAAAACAAAATCAAGGATATTCAATTTAAATTGAATTTGTACGGAAATAAAGTTACAAGATACTCCACCAATGGACTAAATACAAAATATAGACCATGCCTTTTGAAAACAATGTCTTTTGATAACTAGCAATTTTAAAATATTTTTTTCCCCTTTTTCATTTTGAAGTAGGTTGAGATTGCAGAATAAGTACCTATAATATAATTCCTAACGACATAGTATTCAGTTGTGGTGGAATGGTTAGGATCACAGGGTAAAACATGCGGCTTGTGACCGCTTGGACCCAGGTTCAAATCTCACGGTTTCTTTTAGAGCTTTTTGTTACTATTTTATAAGTTTCACTTCTTTGCGTGTACAGTCAACAGCAGCAAATTGTAACACTTTGGTCAATCCTTGCACTTTATTATTATTGCAATAGAATTCAATGACTGTGAAAAGTGTTTTACGTATTTTTGTGCTGCTGACTGTACCTATAGTATACTGATATCCGCACCCTTTTTTGTAGAGGCATGTGGAAAGTCGGAAAACAAAAAAAAACTATCACTGAACCTCATATAAATCCCGAAGGATTTCCAAAAATTACTAGAATGAATCCACGGCCAAGATTTAGCAGAAAGTAAATCATTCCAACAAACAAATGGTCCGACTCTACCTCTCTCTATATAGCTCAGTTATTTTGCAGAAGGAAATGCGTAAATCAGAACAGGTTTATATTTATTATTCAGCACTTGTTTTCCGCCTTGAATTAGATTATACTGGTACCTACTGTATCAAAAAACAAGAATTTTACTGAAACCAACCAAGTCATTCTATTGTATCTGTGGTGTTACAAGTTTATATGTGGGCGTCCACGTAAAAAGATACCAGTAGTGGGGTATTGAGTTAAGACTAGATTCGGTATCTAGAATAGTCAATTGGAGCACAGTTTTTTTACCGACATTTAAAATTGAAACTCACTCACTCTGAGAAAAAGTATTTTAAATGTTTGTGTGAAATAAAAAAACACACTTCCACTTGCTTGTTACATAGATTTTTATATATGTATTATTGTAGATTAAGATATACGAAATTAAAGAAAATTGAGCACTTATTATTAATCAATTAAAATCGCGGACGCAATTTTTTCACCGAACTTTTTTCTGCTTATATCTCGGAAACTAAAGGCCGAGAACTGGTACTTTTAGCTTGGACGCCCACATATGGCGGTGTGAAGTTGGCCCCCCAATGTCAAAAAAAAAATAAAATAAAGTGAGTTCTAGTGGCCCCCCACATAGTTCCGGAGTTCTTTATACTTTTTGGAAATAGTTCTGTTGTTTACATAGACCAAAAATGGTTTTGAAATAATGGGGGGCCAACTTCCCGATTTTCATATTTTACGGCCTTATACCGCGAAAAGTATTAGTCAAATCGAAAAATGTTATAGAGATAATGTGTAGAACTCTTTGGGGGGCCAACGGAACTCTTACAAAAAAATCGATTTTTGAATATTTTATTTTTTTTCAAAATAATTAATTATTTTCATCTGAACCTAGCGTCTTTCCTATCGGTTATATCGAAATAAGTTATAGGAAAAACTTATAGAACTCTTTAAGGAGCACCTAGAAATCTAAGAAAAAAATTCATTTTCCGGAAACTAGATGAAAATTGAGAAAAACTTTTTTTTTATACACAAGTTTTTAAAAAAATGGCATGAGTTCTAGTTGCCCCCCACATAGTTCTAAACATCTATATACATTTTAGAAATAGTTCTGTTGTTTACATAGACCAAAAATGGTTTTGAAATAATTTCCCGATTTTCATATTTTACGGCCTTATACCGCGAAAAGTATTAGTCAAATCGAAAAATGTTATAGGGATAATGTGTAGAACTCTTTGGGGGGCCAACGGAACTCTAACAAAAAAATCGATTTTTGAATATTTTATTTTTTTCCAAAATAACTAATTATTTTCATCTGAACCTAGCGTCTTTCTTATCGGTTATATCGAAATAAGTTAGAAGAAAAACTTGTAGAACTCTTTGAGGGGCACCTAGAAATCTAAGAAAAAAATTCATTTTCCGGAAACTAGAAGAAAATTGAGAAAAACTTTTTTTTTATACACAAGTATTTAAAAAAATGGCATGAGTTCTAGTTGCCCCCCACATAGTTCTGAACATCTATATACATTTTGGAAATAGTTCTGTTGTTTACATAGCCCAAAAATGGTTTTGAAATAATTTCCCAATTTTTTTACGGCCTTGTACCGCGAAAAGTATTAGTCAAATCGAAAAATGTTATAGGGATAATGTGTAGAACTCTTTGGGGGGCCAACGGAACTCTAACAAAAAAATCGATTTTTGAATATTTATTTTTTTCCAAAATAACTTATTATTTTCATCTGAACCTAGCGTCTTTCTTATCGGTTATATCGAAATAAGTTAGAAGAAAAACTTGTAGAACTCTTTGAGAGGCACCTAGAAATTTAAGAAAAAAACACATTTTCCGGAAACTCGATGAAAATTGAGAAAAACTTTTCTTATACAACACAAGTTTTTAAAAAAATGGCATGAGTTCTAGTTGCCCCCCACATAGTTCTGAACATCTATATACATTTTGGAAATAGTTCTGTTGTTTACATAGACCAAAAATGGTTTTGAAATAATTGCCCAATTTTTTTACGGCCTTGTACCGCGAAAAGTATTAGTCAAATCGAAAAATGTTATAGGGATAATGTGTAGAACTCTTTGGGGGGCCAACGGAACTCTAACAAAAAAATCGATTTTTGAATATTTATTTTTTTCCAAAATAACTAATTATTTTCATCTGAACCTAGCGTCTTTCTTATCGGTTATATCGAAATAAGTTAGAAGAAAAACTTGTAGAACTCTTTGAGGGGCACCTAGAAATCTAATAAAAAATCACATTTTCCGGAAACTCGATGAAAATTGAGATAAACTTTTTTTTTATACACAAGTTTTTAAAAAAATGGCATGAGTTCTGGTTGCCCCCCACATAGTTCTGAACATCTATAGACATTTTGGAAATAGTTCTGTTGTTTACATAGCCCAAAAATGGTTTTGAAATAATTACCCAATTTTTTTACGGCCTTGTACCGCGAAAAGTATTAGTCAAATCGAAAAATGTTATAGAGATAATGTGTAGAACTCTTTGGGGGGCCAACGGAACTCTAACAAAAAAATCGATTTTTGAAATTATAATTTTTCCAAAATAACTAATTATTTTCATCTGAACCTAGCGTCTTTCTTATCGGTTATATCGAAATAAGTTAGAAGAAAAACTTGTAGAACTCTTTGAGGGGCACCTAGAAATCTAATAAAAAATCACATTTTCCGGAAACTCGATGAAAATTGAGATAAACTTTTTTTTTATACACAAGTTTTTAAAAAAATGGCATGAGTTCTGGTTGCCCCCCACATAGTTCTGAACATCTATAGACATTTTGGAAATAGTTCTGTTGTTTACATAGTCCAAAAATGGTTTTGAAATAATTACCCAATTTTTTTACGGCCTTGTACCGCGAAAAGTATTAGTCAAATCGAAAAATGTTATAGAGATAATGTGTAGAACTCTTTGGGGGGCCAACGAAACTCTAACAAAAAAATCGATTTTTGAAATTATAATTTTTCCAAAATAACTAATTATTTTCATCTGAACCTAGCGTCTTTCTTATCGGTTATATCGAAATAAGTTAGAAGAAAAACTTGTAGAACTCTTTGAGGGGCACCTAGAAATCTAATAAAAAATCACATTTTCCGGAAACTCGATGAAAATTGAGAAAAACTTTTTTTTTATACACAAGTTTTTAAAAAAATGGCATGAGTTCTGGTTGCCCCCCACATAGTTCTGAACATCTATAGACATTTTGGAAATAGTTCTGTTGTTTACATAGCCCAAAAATGGTTTTGAAATAATTACCCAATTTTTTTACGGCCTTGTACCGCGAAAAGTATTAGTCAAATCGAAAAATGTTATAGAGATAATGTGTAGAACTCTTTGGGGGGCCAACGGAACTCTAACAAAAAAATCGATTTTTGAAATTATAATTTTTCCAAAATAACTAATTATTTTCATCTGAACCTAGCGTCTTTCTTATCGGTTATATCGAAATAAGTTAGAAGAAAAACTTGTAGAACTCTTTGAGGGGCACCTAGAAATCTAATAAAAAATCACATTTTCCAGAAACTCGATGAAAATTGAGATAAACTTTTTTTTTATACACAAGTTTTTAAAAAAATGGCATGAGTTCTGGTTGCCCCCCACATAGTTCTGAACATCTATAGACATTTTGGAAATAGTTCTGTTGTTTACATAGCCCAAAAATGGTTTTGAAATAATTACCCAATTTTTTTACGGCCTTGTACCGCGAAAAGTATTAGTCAAATCGAAAAATGTTATAGGGATAATGTGTAGAACTCTTTGGGGGGCCAACGGAACTCTAACAAAAAAATCGATTTTTGAAATTATAATTTTTCCAAAATAACTAATTATTTTCATCTGAACCTAGCGTCTTTCTTATCGGTTATATCGAAATAAGTTAGAAGAAAAACTTGTAGAACTCTTTGAGGGGCACCTAGAAATCTAATAAAAAATCACATTTTCCGGAAACTCGATGAAAATTGAGAAAAACTTTTTTTTTATATACAAGTTTTTAAAAAAATGGCATGAGTTCTGGTTGCCCCCCACATAGTTCTGAACATCTATAGACATTTTGGAAATAGTTCTGTTGTTTACATAGCCCAAAAATGGTTTTGAAATAATTGCCCAATTTTTTTACGGCCTTGTACCGCGAAAAGTATTAGTCAAATCGAAAAATGTTATAGAGATAATGTGTAGAACTCTTTGGGGGGCCAACGGAACTCTAACAAAAAAATCGATTTTTGAAATTATAATTTTTCCAAAATAACTAATTATTTTCATCTGAACCTAGCGTCTTTCTTATCAGTTATATCGAAATAAGTTAGAAGAAAAACTTGTAGAACTCTTTGAGGGGCACCTAGAAATCTAAGAAAAAATCACATTTTCCGGAAACTCGATGAAAATTGAGAAAAACTTTTTTTTTATACACAAGTTTTTAAAAAAATGGCATGAGTTCTGGTTGCCCCCCACATAGTTCTGAACATCTATAGACATTTTGGAAATAGTTCTGTTGTTTACATAGCCCAGAAATGGTTTTGAAATAATTTCCCAATTTTTTTACGGCCTTGTACCGCGAAAAGTATTAGTCAAATCGAAAAATGTTATAGAGATAATGTGTAGAACTCTTTGGGGGGCCAACGGAACTCTAACAAAAAAATCGATTTTTGAAATTATAATTTTTCCAAAATAACTAATTATTTTCATCTGAACCTAGCGTCTTTCTTATCGGTTATATCGAAATAAGTTATAGGAAAAACTTGTAGAACTCTTTGAGGGGCACCTAGAAATCTAAGAAAAAATCACATTTTCCGGAAACTCAATGAAAATTGAGAAAAACTTTTTTTTATACACAAGTTTTTAAAAAAATGGCATGAGTTCTGGTTGCCCCCCCACATAGTTCTGAACATCTATAGACATTTTGGAAATAGTTCTGTTGTTTACATAGACCAAAACTGGTTTTGAAATAATTTCCCAATTTTTTTACGGCCTTGTACCGCGAAAAGTATTAGTCAAATCGAAAAATGTTATAGGGATAATGTGTAGAACTCTTTGGGGGGCCAACGGAACTCTAACAAAAAAATCGATTTTTGAATATTTATTTTTTTCCAAAATAACTAATTATTTTCATCTGAACCCAGCGTTTTTCTTATCGGTTATGTCGAAATAAGTTAGAAAAAAAACTTGTAGAACTCTTTGAGGGGCACCTAGAAATCTAAGAAAAAATTTCATTTTCCGGAAACTAGATGAAAATTGAGAAAAACTTTTTTTTTATACACAAGTTTTTAAAAAAATGGCATGAGTTCTAGTTGCCCCCCATATAGTTCTGAACATCTATATACATTTTAGAAATAGTTCTGTTATTTACATGGACCAAAAATTGTTTTGAAATAATGGGGGACCAACTTGCCAATTTTCATGTACTACTACTACTACTACTACTACTACTACTACTACTACTAAATTACTGTTATCGACGTCTGGTTTTTAGTTTTTTTTTTTTTTAGTTTTGCCGTTCTTACTGCCTCTGTGCACCCTTGATCACTATGCCTTAAAGATTGTAACTTTTTAATCTATAAATAATGTAATAAAAATGTAATTGATCGCTGTCTGTACATGGGAGATATACGACAAAAAATATTATTGGGACCTTTATCAACGCAATAGCACTGCATAACAATGATTGTTAGAATTTTTATCTTTTTTCATGTGCGTTTGTGCACGCTTATCTCAGAAATGGCTTATCTGATTTAGATGAAATTTTTATTATGTAACTAGCTGTTCCCCGTAGTTTAACCCACGTTAATTTCTGAGATCCCGCGAAAATTTCGGGATAAAAAGTACCTTTTATCCTTCTCTGTATTCCTGGCAACGTGTATGCAAAATTTCGTAATGATCGGTTTAACCGTTAAGGCGTGAAATTATAACAGACGGACAGACGTGAAAATAATATTTTTTTACTTCTTACTGATCGACCATCATCTGCTGGATTTCGGATCGGAGTTCTGGTTTAGTATCCAGTTCTAAATTGAAGATACCATACTGATCTGTGACAAATGCAGAAGTTCCGTCCTTCACGTGCTAGTGGAACTGTCAAAATAATATTGTTTTACTTTGTCTCGGCTCTACCATGATCAGATGGGTTTTAAACGGGAGTTCTGGTTTTCAATCCAGTTCTGTATCTAAGTTCTGATATTCGTCTGTGAGATACGAAGGAGTTCCGAGCTTCACGTGCTGGTGGAACTGTTAAAATATTTTTTTTTTTACTTTTTAACTGCTCTACCATGATCTGCTGGATTTTGAAACGGAGTTCTGGATTTTTATCCAGGTCCTAATTGAAGATGTTATACTGATCTATGAGAAACAAAGGAGTTCCCGCCTTCACGTGCTAGTGGAACTGTTAAAATATATTTCTTTTTACTTTTTAACTGCTCTACCATGATCTGCTGGATTTTGAAACGGAGTTCTGGATTTTTATCCAGGTCCCAATTGAAGATGTTATACTGATCTATGAGAAACAAAGGAGATCCCGCCTTCACATGCTAGTGGAACTGTTAAAATATATTTTTTTTACTTTTTAACTGCTCTACCATGATCTGCTGGATTTTGAAACGGAGTTTTGGATTTTTATCCAGGTCCTAATTGAAGATATTATACTGATCTATGAGAAACAAAGGAGTTCGCGCCTTCACGTGCTAGTGGAAATGTTAAAATATATATTTTTTTACTTTCTAACTGCTCTACTATAATCTGCTGGATTTCGGATCGGAGTTTTGGTTTAGTATCCAGTTCTAAATTGAAGATGCCATACTCATCTGTGAGAAACGCAGAAGTTCCGTCCTTCACGTGCTAGTGGAACTGTCAAAATAATATTGTTTTACTTTGTCTCGGCTCTACCATGATCAGATGGGTTTTAAACGGGAGTTCTGGTTTTCAATCCAGTTCTGTATCTAAGTTTTGATACTGGTCTGTGAGATACGAAGGAGTTCCGCCCTTCACGTGCTGGTGGAACTGTTAAAATAATATTTTTTTACTTTCTAGCTGCTCTACCATGATCTGCTGGATTTTGAACCAGATTTCTGGATTCGTATCCAGTTTTAAATTGAAGATGTCATACTTACCTGTGAGAAACGAAGGATATCCGTCCTTCACGTGCTAGTGGAACTGTTAAAATATTTTTTTTTTTACTTTTTAACTGCTCTACCAAGATCTGCTGGGGTTCGAAACAGAGTTCTGGATTCGTGTCCGGTTCTAAATTGAAGATATCATAGTGATCTATGAGAAACCAAGGAGTTCCCGCCTTCACGTGCTAGTGAAACTGTTAAAATAATATTTTTTAACTTTTTCTCGGCTCTACCATGATCAGATGGGTTTTAAACGGGAGTTCTGGTTTTCAATCTAGTTCTGTATCTAAGTTCTGATACTGGTCTATGAAATACTAAGGAGTTCCGCCCTTCACGTGCTAGTGGAACTGTTAAAATAATATTTTTTTTACTTTTATGCTGCTCTACCATGATCTCCTGGATTTGAACCGGATTTCTGGATTCGTATCCAGTTTTAAATTGAAGATGTCATACTTACCTGTGAGAAACGAAGGATTTCCGTCCTTCACATGCTAGTGGAACTGTTAAAATAATATTTTTTTACTTTTTAACTGCTCTACCAAGATCTGCTGGAGTTCGGAACAGAGTTTTAGATTCGTGTCCGGTTCTAAATTGAAGATATCATAGTGATTTGTGAGAAACCAAGGAGTTCCCGCCTTCGCGTGCTAGTGGAACTGTTAAAATAATATTTTTTAACTTTTTCTCAGCTCTACCATGATCAGATGGGTTTTAAATGGGAGTTCTGGTTTTTAATCTAGTTCTGTATCTAAGTTCTGATACTGGTCTATGAGATACGAAGGAGTTCCGCCCTTCACGTGCTGGTGGAACTGTTAAAATAATACTTTTTTCCTTTTTAACTGCTCTACCATGACGGCCAGAGCTCTTGTTTCTTACAGATCAGTAACAGGTCTTCAATTAAGAACTGGATACGAATCCAGCACTCCCGTTTAAAGTCCAGCAGATCATGGTAGAGAAATAATAATTAATATTAATATTGCTTGAACATTATCACATTATCATCTATAGTCCCAAACTAAAAAGAAATATTGGTTTTAAACTAATGAGGGACCAACTTCCCAATTAAATTTTTTGCGGTCTTGTACCGACAAAAGTATTAATAAAATCGAAAAATGTTATAATTTGTAGTAAAACTCTTTGGGGTCAACCGAAACTTCAAAAGAAAAATTGGTTTTTTATTATATTATTATGATTGACGTAGATTTTTTTTAATTATTTTTTTTTTGGGTGTTATTTTTTATAACGAGTCGTTCCGGACTCCAGAGATAATCCCATCGTGCATCTATTTCACACTTGCGGCCGTCGCGAGCAAATCCTCACCGTCTCCCTCTTAATCCCTTATTTTATAATTTTATCCGACCTTAGGAGGTAAACCCGCAGTCAGAGAGAAGGTAATCACTACGTTTTCCCGCCAAAGAGTTCTACACATTATCCCTATAACATTTTTCGATTTGACTAATACTTTTCGCGGTACAAGGCCGTAAAAAAATTGGGAAATTATTTCAAAACCAGTTTTGGTCTATGTAAACAACAGAACTATTTCCAAAATGTCTATAGATGTTCAGAACTATGTGGGGGGCAACCAGAACTCATGCCATTTTTTTAAAAACTTGTGTATAAAAAAAAGTTTTTCTCAATTTTCATCGAGTTTCCGGAAAATGTGATTTTTTCTTAGATTTCTAGGTGCCCCTCAAAGAGTTCTACAAGTTTTTCTTCTAACTTATTTCGATATAACCGATAAGAAAGACGCTAGGTTCAGATGAAAATAATTAGTTATTTTGGAAAAATTATAATTTCAAAAATTGATTTTTTTGTTAGAGTTTCGTTGGCCCCCCAAAGAGTTCTACACATTATCTCTATAACATTTTTCGATTTGACTAATACTTTTCGCGGTACAAGGCCGTAAAATATGAAAATCAGGAAATTATTTCAAAACAATTTTTGGGCTATGTAAACAACAGAACTATTTCCAAAATGTATATAGATGTTCAGAACTATGTGGGGGGCAACTAGAACTCATGCCATTTTTTTAAAAACTTATGTATAAAAAAAAAGTTTTTCTCAATTTTCATCGAGTTTCCGGAAAATGTGATTTTTTCTTAGATTTTTAGGTGCCCCTCAAAGAGGTCTACAAGTTTTTCTTCTAACTTATTTCGATATAACCGATAAGAAAGACGCTAGGTTCAGATAAAAATAATTAGTTATTTTGGAAAAATTATAATTTCAAAAATCGATTTTTTTGTTAGAGTTCCGTTGGCCCCCCAAAGAGTTCTACACATTATCCCTATAACATTTTTCGATTTGACTAATACTTTTCGCGGTATAAGGCCGTAAATATGAAAATCGGGAAATTATTTCAAAACCATTTTTGGTCTATGTAAACAACAGAACTATTTCTAAAACGTATATAGATGTTCAGAACTATGTGGCGGGCAACTAGAACTCATGCCATTTTTTTAAAAACTTGTGTATAAAAAAAAAGTTTTTCTCAATTTTCATCTAGTTTCCGGAAAATGTGATTTTTTCTTAGATTTCTAGGTGCCCCTTAAAGAGTTCTACAAGTTTTTTTTATAACTTATTTCAATATAACCGATAAGAAAGACGCTAGGTTCAGATGAAAATAATTAGTTATTTTGGAAAAAATATAATTTCAAAAATCGATTTTTTTGTTAGAGTTCCGTTGGCCCCCCAAAGAGTTCTACACATTATCTTTATAACATTTTTCGATTTGACTAATACTTTTCGCGGTATAAGGCCGTAAATATGAAAATCGGGAAATTATTTCAAAACCATTTTTGGTCTATGTAAACAACAGAACTATTTCTAAAACGTATATAGATGTTCAGAACTATGTGGCGGGCAACTAGAACTCATGCCATTTTTTTAAAAACTTGTGTATAAAAAAAAAGTTTTTCTCAATTTTCATCTAGTTTCCGGAAAATGTGATTTTTTCTTAGATTTCTAGGTGCCCCTTAAAGAGTTCTACAAGTTTTTTTTATAACTTATTTCAATATAACCGATAAGAAAGACGCTAGGTTCAGATGAAAATAATTAGTTATTTTGGAAAAAAATAAATATTCAAAAATCGATTTTTTTGTTAGAGTTCCGTTGGCCCCCCAAAGAGTTCTACACATTATCTCTATAACATTTTTCGATTTGACTAATACTTTTCGCGGTACAAGGCCGTAAAAAAATTGGGCAATTATTTCAAAACCATTTTTGGTCTATGTAAACAACAGAACTATTTCCAAAATGTATATAGATATTCAGAACTATGTGGAGGGGCAACTAGAACTCATGCCATTTTTTTAAAAACTTGTGTATATAAAAAAAGTTTTTCTCAATTTTCATCGAGTTTCCGGAAAATGTGTTTTTTTCTTAGATTTCTAGGTGCCCCTCAAAGAGTTCTACAAGTTTTTCCTATAATTTATTTCGATATAACCGATAAGAAAGACGCTAGGTTCAGATGAAAATAATAAGTTATTTTGGAAAAAAATAAATATTCAAAAATCGATTTTTTTGTTAGAGTTCCGTTGGCCCCCCAAAGAGTTCTACACATTATCTCTATAACATTTTTCGATTTGACTAATACTTTTCGCGGTACAAGGCCGTAAAAAAATTGGGAAATTATTTCAAAACCATTTTTGGGCTATGTAAACAACAGAACTATTTCCAAAATGTATATAAATGTTCAGAACTATGTGGGGGGCAACTAGAACTCATGCCATTTTTTTAAATACTTGTGTATAAAAAAAAAGATTTTCTCAATTTTCTTCTAGTTTCCGGAAAATGAATTTTTTTCTTAGATTTCTAGGTGCCCCTCAAAGAGTTCTACAAGTTTTTCTTCTAACTTATTTCGATATAACCGATAAGAAAGACGCTAGGTTCAGATGAAAATAATTAGTTATTTTGGAAAAAAATAAAATATTCAAAAATCGATTTTTTTGTTAGAGTTCCGTTGGCCCCCCAAAGAGTTCTACACATTATCCCTATAACATTTTTCGATTTGACTAATACTTTTCGCGGTATATGGCCGTAAATATGAAAATCGGGAAATTATTTCAAAACCATTTTTGGTCTATGTAAACAACAGAACTATTTCTAAAATGTATATAGATGTTCAGAACTATGTGGGGGGCAACTAGAACTCATGCCATTTTTTTAAAAACTTGTGTATAAAAAAAAAGTTTTTCTCAATTTTCATCTAGTTTCCGGAAAATGAATTTTTTTCTTAGATTTCTAGGTGCCCCTCAAAGAGTTCTACAAGTTTTTCTTCTAACTTATTTCGATATAACCGATAGGAAAGACGCTAGGTTCAGATGAAAATAATTAATTGTTTTGAAAAAAAATAAAATATTCAAAAATCGATTTTTTTGTAAGAGTTCCGTTGGCCCCCCAAAGAGTTCTACACATTATCTCTATAACATTTTTCGATTTGACTAATACTTTTCGCGGTATAAGGCCGTAAAATATGAAAATCGGGAAGTTGGCCCCCCATTATTTCAAAACCATTTTTGGTCTATGTAAACAACAGAACTATTTCCAAAAAGTATAAAGAACTCCGGAACTATGTGGGGGGCCACTAGAACTCACTTTATTTTATTTTTTTTTTGACATTGGGGGGCCAACTTCACACCGCCCCCACATATGTATAGTTACTTGGAGACATTATAATGCGCGTTATGTTAATCAGATAAAGTCTAACAAAGTGATTTCTGTATTTTTTGGTAAATAATTAGTAATTACCTTGAACGAAAAATAAATCGTGACCACAATTATTGACCTCAAATGCATGTAATGATGATATTATACTCGTGGAATTTTTTTTAAAGGTATTTCCCGAAAACCTGGTTTATCCAACTAATATTATAAATGAGAAAGTGTGGATGTTTGGATGTTTGTTACACAATCACGCAAAAACGACTGAACGGATTTGGATGAAATTTAGCATGCACGTTGTCAGGGGTACAGAGAAGAACATAGGGTACTTTTTATCCCGGAATTCCCGCGGGAACTCCGAAATTACACCGAAACCGCGGAGCACAGTTAGTATTTAATAAAAAAGTTAAGCAAAAAATATTGGATTGTTTATATGGAGGGTCACGGGACTGGTATCGGTTTCAAACACAAGACTTAAAGGTACACATACTTAATAAGTCATATACTTAGGATCTAGGTACATCCAGGATCATTAATTGTAAATTCACCGTCGGCATCGAGTGCCAATATTTATTTATTTAAAGATGCTCAGTTAGTAGAGCACTGCAAGACGAGGTAATAATTTTTATATAAGGAAAACCCTTAGTTCCTTTTATACTAAGGTTTTCCCTTTCAGGGCGAGCAGGGTATCTTAATGAGGCAGCGGTAGGTACTCGTCATATCCTCCGTAATTTTTATTAAATTTTTATTTTTAAATTTCCTGTATTACCTAATTCCATTTTGGCATTTCTTATTTAAATTGAAAAATTATTTTCTATTTTTTGTTATAAATTAATTCCAGTCCCTCCCCCCAATTTTCGCCTACCCTAACAGCGCGATCCTTTCGCAGCAAGCTCACAAAGCACCTAGACATAACGGTGACAGTGGCACCTCGCTAGTGAGTACTCGGAATTAAAGGCCGTTTATATCTACAGACATTGAGCGTGCCCGATACGTTCCGTCGCAGACAAAATAATATTTTCAAATACAGTGCGTATTGACGTATTCACATCTATCATAAAGCGCTTATTACACCTTGTAATTTCAAGACACCAATTTAGTGCTCTAAATTGGATACAATTTAGAGTCGGTTAGTGAGAGAGAGAGAGCGAGTGATCACACTACACTAAATTGTACTCTAACCACCGCACTCAGAGTCGACTTTAATGATTACTTAGTTAAGTATAGATTTTTAAAACAAAACTGTCGCAATCAGACATTGATTGGCATTAAACTAATTAAGTTACATCTCTTTAAATGCCAATTAACATTAATTTATTGAACTTGTCTGATTGCGGCAATTTTGTTTTAAAAATCACTTAACTAATTAATCATTAAAATCGACTCTGAGTGCGGCGGTTAATCGACTACTGTAGGGTACATTTTAATGTAGTGTGATCACTCACTCTCTCTCTCACTCATCGACCCTAAATTGGAACCAATTTAGAGCACTAAATTGGTGTCTTGAAATTGCAACCTAGAGTAGTAGATTTAGGGTACAATTTAGTGTAGTGTGATTACTCGCTCTCTCTCTCTCTCACTCACGGACCTTAAATTATATCCGATTTAGAGCCCTAAATTGGTGCTATGAAATTGCAAAGTGTAATAAGCGCATTACACGGCCGCGCAGACAGCGGCCGTTCCGGCCAGTATTCGCGGAAAGAATACTTTGTCTGCGCGCTTCATGTCTGTATGCGTCTGTGGCTACAAGCCGCGCAGTATGAATAAAGCATCGGAACGGTGCAGACGTCTTTTCTAAATAAGCGGTGTCTGTCGGTTTCGTCCCTGGCTCGTGTCTGGCACGCTCAGATGTAAATGAACGGTGTCTGTCGATGTCTGCAACAGAACGTGTCGTTTATGCTCTATATCTGTAGATATGAGCGGACCTTTATGCGTGCCGGGAATCGCTGACGAGTGCGACTCTCGACTTTGCTCGTGCTGTGCGTCAGCGATAACGTACAAGCGTACGTAGCATCAGTCAAAATGTGGACTCATGTGATTGGCTGGTGCGGTCAAATGTGATTGAAAACAGTCTTTTTTTTTCCAATTTATAGTATCAAAAGGCATTGCAATTTCTCGATTGTAATTTTTACTATTATGGAGAAATATGTGGTAAAACGACTGTCATGGATTTGCAACATTAGTCCTACATTTAAAAACATTTTTTTATATAGGTACAAATAGAGCGCAGTGGTTCCCAAAGTACCAACGCATCGCGATCCACCAGTAACGTGCGTTGCGACTTCGCGAGCAAATATTAGATGAAAATCAAAAATACCAAAATAAATGGATGTATCGAACTCATTGATCACGATCCAGTCAACTTTGAGAACCACTGTTCTAGCGAGGTATACCTATGTATATATCTTATCTTATCTTAATATATATAAATCACGTGTCACGTTGTTTGTCCGCGATGGACTCCGAAACTATCTACTGAACGGATTTTGATAAAATGTTGTAACCAATTGAAAAAAATAATATGGTCCAACTTAAAAGATAGGATAGTTTTTATCCCGGAATTCCCGTGGGTACTCCAGAATTAATGCGGGGAACTGCTTATCACCGTAAACTACTGTCAGGTGTACAAAAAAGAAGGACACAGAATTCTTTTTTCCCGGGATTCCCACGGGACTCCGAAATTACCGCGGGTGAAACCGCGGGGCACAGCTAGTAGTATAAATAAAATAGATGTTATAGAGTGTGCATAATATATAAATACCATCTTCCGACTCCCCCAAACTGCATTCCCCCGCAGCTGAGACAAAATAAACATAACTTTTCCATTTTAACATGACCCACCCGATATTCCTTTTCTTTAGTTTTCTCCTATTGTGTGCGTACATTTTGTTTTATTAGTGAAGTTTAAGTTGGAGCGGTCGGGAGATAGTGAGGCTGCGACTAGACGGCGCCGACTATCCACGAATCGGTGCTGAAACACAAAACAGCTGCTTTAACGCTTTAATGCCGCTGAGTCACGGCAATGATTACCTTAAGAAGTTTATTATGATCGTCTCGCAGTTTTAACGGCGCGGCGGCTCATTGTCGTCGGTGACCTAAATGTCCCGCCCTGATAGACGGGCACTTAACCTGTTTTCATATAAAATTAATAAAGCGTGTACCAGACTGTTGTAAACAAGCCCCAAACCGAAATTTTCAACAGCGGTTTGAAACAGTACGGACGGTTGTTTGCAACGAAATTACGGGCAACGGTGGTTTTAAACCAACTTCCCGCTAAGGTCATCTTGTGGGGAGGCTTTTTTAGGTTTTTAAAACAGTCTGGTACACGCTTTAATTTCGTATAAGTAGATCAAAAAACCAAAACCGAACTACTGGGTGTAAGGTTGAAAAAGGGACGTTTTCAAACCCTCGATAACATTTAAATCATGCTTACATTTAAATAAAAAAATATAAATAAAAAAATACAGTAAATAAAAAAAACCTCAAATATAAAAAAAATACGTTTTTTTCATACGTTTCGCTTCGCTTCAATCACTTTTATGTAACTAATAATATGCTATTAATGTCTTTTGATCATTTAAATATTTCTCGACATAGCCCCTTAGTAAATACTAATCAAAATGAATACGCACTCGGCTTTAATCTGTGCTCTACTTTAAGTAGGCACTCGCGTCGTGTCGTAAGCTGAGTAATGAAAAGCCTGATTAATATTTTATGTTCGAATCATGCTTTTTACACGGCTCTAAAAGTTACATTTCATGTCTGTGTATAAAACACTTAGGTATGAACATCTTCCTACGTAGACATTATGTACCTAATCAGGGGTGATTCCGCCTCAATAAATTAAATTTAAACTTAAAACTCTGTTCAAATTCTCAGTGTACTGAAATTGAGTTTGAATCTATACTACTAATATTATAAAGAGCTAAAGTTTGTGAGTTTGTGACGTTGTAGGGAGTAATCTCTGGAACTACAGAACCGATTTTGAAAATTCTTTCACTTATATAAAGCCACGGTAGTCCTGAGTGACATAGGGTACTTTTATCCCGAAATTCCCACGGGAACTCCGAAATTATTGCGGGTGAAACCGCGGGGCACAGCTAGTTATGTGTACCTCTGACAACGTCCATACCAAATTTCATCCAAATCCGTTCAACCGTTTTTGCGTGATTGAGTAACAAACATCCAAACATCCAAACAGCCACACTTTCACATTTATAATATTAGTAGGATTATCACCTTTTCTGAAAATTTTACATTTGAAGAGATTTTTTTCACGACATTCCTATATTTGGTACATAAAATCACGTCTTGCCAACTCACTTAAGCTGAATCACAAAAATTAATTGCAAATTGGTTCCCCATTGGATACCACAAGATTTCAATAGAGCAGTGCGTTTACCGCTGCGGGATCAATTTTTACCCAATGCCAAGAGTCGTAAAATATTTTGGCCCGGCTTTATGGGTAGGTACGTATATTTCTCGTAAGATGTGTTAGCATCCCCTAACAATCTCGCCCCTCGGCTGGCGTAACGTCGCAATGCGGGGTGGGGTGTCGGGCCAAGCAGGGAGAGCAGGCACTAAGCCGACTTATAAATTGCTTTAATTTAATATATCGTAACATCGAAACTGCTCTGGGGTTCGCCACATCCACAAACATTTTTCTCTCTTGAGAAGATTTTTTGACGCTCAATTCTCAATGCAAATACAAAATTCAATACTACTTGGTTTAAATAATTGGATAGATAATGCTATGATATTATCGCTGTTAATGTCAAAAACAATATTTCAGATTTACCTATATATATAATTTCTGGACTTTTATAACACAGATAGGTAGTTTAGAGTTACGTAGGTATTGTATATGCAATCTGTCAGAACCGAATTTATTTTTGACTAGCTGTGACCCGCGGTTTCACACGCGTGAGCTGTGGAATTCTCGGAGGAACTCCAAACCTTTGCAGACGCAGACAGAACAACCCGCCAGAGTTTCGTCACAATCGGACCAATGGTTTAGAAACGTATAGAGGGAAAACATACAAACATTAATTTTTATTTTAAAGCAGATTATACCTACAAGTGACGTTTTGCCATCTAAAGCGGTTAGAAATGTGTCACAGGCACGCACGTTGTTAAGGAATATTGTCGGTCATAAATTAATGAATCCGGGCTCTATATTCGCCAACCACTAGATCATTGGTGCTGTCAAAATAATTTCTATAAACCAACTCAATTTTAATAAGTTGGTTTCTTTTTGTTCTATCTTTGTCTCTTATTATCTCTGCACCTCATTAGTGAAAAATTTGATCGACTAACCACAAACAAGTCCAATGAATGACCCCGCAATGTTTATTTGTATATCTACGATCGAGAATTATTCGACGATAATGAGGTTTTCTTTTTCGATTGTTTGTGGAACCAAAGAGATATTATTAAATTATTGAACGATCTACTGGTACTTGATATTGTTTTGCCTTTGTCACACATTGAACGTGAAAGCAAGCGTTGTGCTCGTTTAAATATTCAACATCAGATGTGCTCTATAACAATATTTTCCTGGTGTTTAAATTATTAATTACATTTTATTTTGACTCACTCGCAGGTGACTGAGCAACCTGGTACTTATCACACGCCAACGAATCTTTGCGTTGTTTCCAAAACACTTTTTTACTTGCTGAGTCCCGCGGTTTCACACGCGTTTATAATCCTACTATTGCAAAATATATTCCATTACTACGGCACGATTTTTGCTTAACTTTAACGGTTTACGCAGCGTAGACAACGGAAGCTCTGAAAAGCTTTTTCCCGTTTTTTGCAGCATTTTTCATTGCTGCTCCGCTCCTATTGGTCGTAGCGTGATATTATAGGCTATATAATCTATACATATAGGCTATATAAGCTTCATCTATAAATCCTATACAAAACGGAGAAAAAAATAACAAAACCTTTTTTTTAAATAACTAAACCATTGTCCATTGTCCATTTTCTATATTTATTTGTTTCCTGTTGTTATTATCCGCGTTATTATCGGGTTCCTTTTTTACGTTTTATTCGATTTCAGCTCGGCATAAGGAATAGCCCGAAATAATTTCCTACCATCAAATATCGCTCCGTCGCAACCTAAAATCTGACAAACCAATAAAATTTCTTATTAATATTATTATTAGGTAAGAAAAGATTCAGTATGGACAAATTATTATCTGTTGAATGAGGCTCTGTAGTCGCTCGAAAGTACCCTCTTAACAACGATACAGCTCTCGAGTTTCGTTATGGAGCTAGCCCATTATCCTAAACAATAGATATTACGTTAATGACAACTCTTGTTTTTATTGACATATTTTTACATCAATTTTGGTCTTTTCACTTTTCAGGTATTATCATTACTAGGTCTTTGTAAAATGAAAACCCTCTTGAAATTCCGTTCCTGTAGGTTTTTTAATCAGACAGACAGAATAATTAATATGAAATTAATTTTTGTTTTTGGTACTGCTTGGGATAAGAGAAAGGTAAGATATTTATGATAAGAATATAGATATTTTTCATCAATACAGGGCCAGGGGAGGGGGCGGATCAGATTTTTTTAGCACCTAGTCAAATAAATGAGATAAAAATTCTTGAATTTTATGTACAATAGCTATTTTGAAAGTAATTTATACCTGTATTGGGTTACGTTAGGGACGTTAACAAGATCCAGGAGGGGAAGGGAAGGCAGGCAACTCTCCCCCCCCTCCGGTAGAACTTGAAAGAAAGAAAGATTCATTGAAGCAAAATGAGACACACAACACCACTTGGGTTTACGTAGCGTTTGTAAAATAGGCCTAAAACATATAAGCTATCCCAAATCCCCGACACTTCATTGGAGACTAACGAGCAGCTATGAAATTAATAATCTCTTAAGGGAAAGTCCACCACCTGATGTCCAGTCGCACCCTGAGTGTCTTAAATATTAAACTCGCTTGAACTTGCCTCATTATAACCTACCTTAGCGTCAGGTGCAGATTATTGCGCAAGTTTTCTTTATGCCCCGTAACTACTCAACTTCTAGGGCTGACGAAGATCCGCTAAATTTTCTTTTCATTAAGTAACTTGTGCCTTTTGCTAATCAGTTTACAAGCGTATGTATTACTTAATAAGTAGTTTCACGAAAGTGATTTATCACTTTTGAGAATGATTGCACTTTATTAAGTTTATCTGTAACGTATAAATTGTGTATAAAATTACATATTATACCGATGTCTCGACCAATATATGACTGGAACTGGGTCTAGAAATTTCTTCTTTTGCACATTGTCCTTCCTTTTCTTCTATTCAACACCTAAAAAGATGGAAAGGGTAACTAAAGCTTCTAGAGTTAGTTTATGAAAGTCTTTAAAAAAATACTGTGATTCAATGCATAGACAGGTGAAAAAGATAAGGCGAGAGGGAATCGGGAGAGCAGCTGGTTTTGTAGTAAATTTGAACAACTTGTCAAATGTGTTTCTCTTTCGCTGCTGATTGTACTCTCAAATTTAAGTATACTATTCCTAACACATAACATATCGACTGTTACGGGTGAATCAGCAAAAGCATTAAGAAAAAATACATACGACAATTACCAGTATCTACACGCAACCCTCCGGTAGTCGGACATTTGTAACACTTACTGTCTGACCTCAAACAAATGGCTCCCGACTTGGAACAGTCAAGTACCTATGTACCTACCATTGGCAGTTCTTGACATTTGGTATACCTAAGTCATTGAGATAAATGAGGCCTCGAGAACTTTTAAGCACTTCTTAACACGTTAAAAACTACTTTCGTGGGCTTTCACTGTAGTTTTTCAAGGGTTCTATTATTATAAGGTATGCTTTAATTGAACCATCCTACAAATAACTCTTACTATAATCTGATTTGTATACAAGACTTATAATCTCAACGATTTATTTATTAACTAAATAGCTGTCCTTGCGATTTTGCATTCGCGTGTTCTTAAAATTATTATTGTGTATGCTTTATTACATTCACGTGCGGTTATTGAGCTCGGGACTGCATAATTTGCGGGGTGGCATCTCTCATCTCATCTCGTACCATCTGCAATCATGCCCCATTAAAGTAGGTAGGTATTCAATATTCGTATTGTTAACCAAACCATTGTTTTTAGTTAACAATAGCGAGAGGCAATATAAATTCATTGAACAAAGATATTAATTGTAATAAAAGGCTCAGTCATACTGTGCTTGTATGTTATGAGGCGATCTCGGTCTTCGGCGCTGATTCACGGCTGGTAATCAATACTGGGCCCTTATTCACTATGACCAACAAAACTTCTTGCCCATAACGCGCGTCTCAAAGACACAATCCCAAACGCTCGAGATGCTAAAATATTAGAAATTATTATTCTGTATACCATAAGAAACGTTGTAAATGTATTTTTTGGAGTGAAAGTTCTTTGATTACGAGGGAAAGACAATTTTTGTGGCGCTTTATCATAACGCGCCGTGTTATGGTCATAGTGAATAAGGGCCCTGCTCTCTCGGTGCTGAAAGGATGTAATTGATACCGTTCCGATGGCTGGAGAAAGGGATGTTTCATTCTGCGACTTATACAATAATTCTAAAGAAATTTTTGCACAAACCTTTACCTATTTCTACAGCAGATTTTGTTCCAAACAACCGAATAAATTAATCAATTAATCACATATAACAAATTCAATTCCTAAACCTATTTATTCGTAATAAAAAGACGCATAATTTTTTTGGTATTCCATTTAATGAAATACATAGGTAGTTATTATAAATTCGGGTTGGCACATCTACAAAGTATCAACAGTGAAAATAGCGAAGGATAATTATGATCAATTATTAATTAATTATTATTTTATTATATTTCTTTCAGTCGTGGAAAATCCCGGTTCCTTGGTTCTTTTTTTAAGGTTCGTTTAGAACACAATTAAAAAAATTATTATATTTGTAACTATCTAATAAACAAAATGAACGTAGACAATTATCTCATTACTGTGGACATTTGATATACTATTATAAATAATATAAAACTAAAAAGCAATGTTGATACTCGCGCCCTGACTCTGCTTGTACCTGCAAATTGAAAAATATTGTTATTATTTATTTCTCATTTGGATGGCGAAGTTTATTTACGCTAGAGCAATATCCTAGGTTGTGGCATGTCTCCTTTGTAAGTACCTACCTATGCTAAAAACGGTAACATTGTGCAGCCGATCGATGTACATAATATAGGCGTAGTATACGGCATATCTATTTTGCGCCGAGGTAACTTAGTGCTGTCAAATTTTAATACTTTAAACTAGCTGTGCCCCGCGGTTTCACCCGCGAGAAACGTTTTTATGTAGGTAACTACTTTTTTCCCGACATCCGATTGGAATGAAACCAAGCCTATATGTAGCTCCAGGCTCCAGCTTAATCTACGTAGAAAACCGCAGACAATCCGTTCAGTAGATGCGGAGATTGTCGTGAACAAATAAGCAGAAAGACAGACAGAAAAAAAAATTAAAAACTCTTTTAATGTGGTCGGTTACTTTTCTTTTATCGCTGTCGCTATCCTGTCATTTTTTGTTTAAATTTCTACGTTACATTCTACGCTATGTACAATTGTACATACCTAATAAATAGATCGAGGATTTTTTGCATGGAGAAATTTTGCAGGAAAATGGTTGTTCAAATAACTTCAGCAGGAGCTTAGTTTTAATTATTTCAATAAAATTAAAAAAAGAAAACAGTCATTCATAGGACTGCACGTCAGAAGTGAAAACTTGTTAGCTTCACAAACTTATAAGCGTTATTTTTGATAGCTTTATCGGTCTGTATAATATATGGATCTCTATATTGATCTGAGCGCGATGTCGGTCAACTGTGTTCAGTAAGTTCTACTTTTCCCCATTCCAAAAATGTCCAACGTGCCATAAGAAACTTCACTTTTCCATAAGCAGAATTAAAATTAAAAAAAAATTAAACCGACTTCAAAAGTTCCGTTATCTCTCTCCGAAACTATTCATCAGATCTACATGAAATTTAAATGGGACTATTCCGAACAAAAAAAGAATTTTGCAAATCCGTCTTCTATATAAGACGGAGTTACGCCCGAACATAAAAAAAATAATAATATAAAATCCGAATTGATAACCTCCTCCTTTTTGGAGTCGGTTAAAAAATAAACTTTACACTCATCATAATGCTGTGTGGAATTAAAAGGGTATACAAGGTCCACAGTATGCCACAATACGCAATGTTACCTTACCGCATATTTCAAGACAACGTGCGACATTTTTAATTATTCCGACATGAGGCTCTGTGGCACGCCATAATGTTGCAAGATGTTCCTCGGAGGTTAAAAGATCATAAAACGAGTCTTAAACTTCACTATCTGAATCCTCGCTAAGAAAGTCGAACATTGATTAATTAAGTAAAATCCTTAGGAACTAATATTATAAATGCGAAACTGAGTTTGTTTGTCTGTTACGCTTTCACGCCTTAACGGCTTAACCGATGATCATGAAATTTTGCAAGCACATTGTCAGGGGTACAGAGAAGGATATAAAGTACTTTTATCCCAGAAAACCCGCGGGAACTCCGAAATTACCGTAGGTGAAACCGCGGGCAAAAGTTTACGTACCTATATGTAATAATAAAAGAATAAGCAAAATTGTTCCAATGCCGTGACCAAGGGAAATAGGGATTCATTTTTATACATTTAGATTAAATAATTATAATATAAATATAGCTAGTTAAAAACCTTCTTCTTAGCCTCAAATCTTAAACAAACTAATTAAAAAAAAGCAACAGTTTTAGCCTCTTTTGTATGTTGCGAAAATATTTATATGGCAGTTTATTTTAAATGCAAAATTAATAAAAAAAAATATATATATTTTTCACTTAGTTATGTAGAAAAGTACCATTTAAATAAAACTTTGGCCTTGGCTGAAAATGACCACTTTCATAAACTGACTATTGCACACTTCAATAAAATCTCCCGTCAGCAAAAACTTAGCTTTTCATTACCATCTTGATTACACCAGGTTTTAATTTCTAATTAATATTTGAATCAATAACAATTTTATCAAATTCAAATTTATTTCCATTATTTCTAATACAAAAAAAAAATAAGAATGATGGATAAAAGATTAAAATCCTATTGCTGCCTTCAGACTTACGGTACACATTTCTGAATATAATATTATATAAAAGGAAATATTTTGATGTTGCTTTCGATACAACGGCAAGTCCATTAGAATAATTATGGTTCCGAATGGAGATAGAGGGAGCTATTCAATTTGCTACTTTACGATCAACGGTGCTCCTCAATCAATCGTTACAAGTAAATTCTGGATGCCATTGTAATCTGCGCAATTGTACTATATCTATATAAAATTGTATACAAAATGTAAAATACTAACAATACAATTGGGTATTCTCCTGGGTATGAAAATCAAGATTCTAATTAGTCCGTCAGTTAGAAAAAAAAAAAAATTTAACAAAAAAAATTAAAACCGAATTTTGTTTATTTCTCGCTTTTCAGTGGGTTGGCTGTCAATACCCAAATCAAAATAAATGTGCCTATAATTTTTGAAGAATTCCCTCAATTTCTCCAAGATCCTATCATCAGATCCCAACTTGGTGGCAATGGGATCTAAGTTGGAGTATACCCTTTCAAACAAAAAAAGAATTTTCCAAATCGGTCCAACAGCTGTCTTCGAGTAATCGCGTAACAAATTTATTTTCTATCTAAAATTGACTATATTTGATACATATACCGACGTAGTTTTAATAACTATGTGTTTGTTATTGTAAGAAGAAGAATATGAAAGATTATTTGAGTTCCTACGGGAATCTCGAAACTCACGCGGGTGAATCTCCAAAACGGTTCTACCGATTTTGATTTTGATGTTATAAGGAGTAAAATGTAAATTAGGCTATTTTGAAGTTCCTGCGGGAGTTCCGAAACTCAAGCGGGTGAAACCGTGGGGCACAGCTAGTAAATAATATTATTTAAATAAAGTTGTTCAATGTATTTCACTATCCTACCACGCTCAGAACTTAATAACATAAAATATATTTATTACGTAGTTGATAAAGGTAGCTTCAGGTATTTACGTAGGTATAGATACTATCAGAAACAAATAACCCTTCATGTGAATGTCGAAGGGTGTAAACCCTCAAACATTGCTTAATTATGTCGAGAACTTTAATATACCTACCCAGGTATATAAAATGTTTATGCTATTAAATATCTGGCTTTGTCAGAAAGGGGATACCTACCTACTTACTAAAATTTCGCTGATATACTGACTTTGTAAACGCGTGCTTTTTTGTCAAGAGCAACGACTTCGTTTTAGGAGAGGCTTATTAATCAACCCGTGGTTTCACCCGCGTGAGTTTCGGAATTCCTGCAGGATTTTTTTTTCTAAAATAAAAGTAGCCTAAGATACGCCTAAGTAGCCCAGCCGTTTCAGAAATTAGCCAGAACAAACAGACAGACAGACAAACAATTAAAAAAATTGATTTTTTAATGTAAGTAGGTACCTACCTACTTTCATAACTGGACATAGATAAGCAATAGTGTGTTAACCCACACTGGCGAAATTTTGAGTAAATCGTGTTTTAAAATTATACCGCCATTTTGTATCGACATATTTTTTTATGTTCAATATTTAGTTACATATTTAAACAATGTAATAAGGTAAACACATAATTAAAAAACGTTCCCCAACTCTCAATAAATTGTTCTGAATCAATAACTTAATTTTGTGGGTTAACATGTTATTGCTTATCTGCGTCCAACTACCGTTTCATAATTATGGATTTAGTGAAAAGCTGTAAATTTAAATTACAGACACTTCAATTTCATTTATATGTACAGATCAAAACAAGTGAACAAAAACGTGAATACAACACTTCACCACGAAAAAAAAAACGAAAAAAACAAACACAATAGGTATGATTGCACGACTTTACGTGGCATGAAATCATTAAAAATGTCAAATAAATAAAAAGTAACTTCTAAATGTTAATAAACTAATTTATTAATTAATTAATTCTTATATACCTACTTATAGGTATAATTACTGTACCTATGTCATATTATGCAATGACACCAAATTTAAAAACAGACGGATAGTTAAATGATAGGGTTGAAAAATCATATTAATTAAAACCCTTTGAAAGGCTATTTATTATATTTCTTAAAAACTCATTGACTTCCGAGAAAAAAATTAAACAAAATTTATTCGTTGGCATGCATGCACGCTTCGTTTAGGGTTTCCACCCGTACTTACTACTATATTGCAGTCAATTATACTATACAAAAATAATATAGTACGAAAAATACTATATTTTTATCCCTAATTCAACTTTCAACAAAGCTAGCACGCTTTGTTAATTATTATTAAACTGCAGTGACTGGTCTGGAACACAGGGTGTAGCATACTATAGCACGGGGAATTACAGAATAAAGTGTTTATATTAATTAAGCATCTGCGTACTTTTTTCCCTGCGTTTCCTAAAATTACTATATTTTGGAAGCTTTATTCGGAAAAATACAAAAAAAAATTTTAAAGGTAACCCTGGCTTCGACACCCTTTCGCCAACTAGGTATCTAACCTTAGGTACGTGAAAATAAACATGCTCAGGTTTTGCTTAATACCTACAAGGAACCTTAAATACGAGTTTAGCTTTGACTTCCTGTTAAAATCTGACGTAAAACCTTTTTACGTTTGTACCTACCTAGATACACAGTTCCATACAAATTTAATGTCCGTACAAAAAGTTAATTGAGCATATTATAAAACTAATGTGATTTATTGAATGCAAAATTAAAAATACAAAAATTTGGGTTAATAGATAATATAACGAAAAATCAAACAATTTGTGGTTTTTTTATTGAATAGGTAACCAAAATTCGTATACTTAAGCATACGGCACACACAACGCTCACACGCCAAATTTTATCTAATAACCAATAAAACCTGTATATTTCTATGTTTTATGTCAGAATATACATTTTGCTTCTCATATTATATGTTATTTGTATATATTTTATCTTGGATATTTAGTATATTAACGATTGAAATGGTAATCGTGATGATCGTGAATTTAACTTAGCTGAAATTAAAAAATTATTAACATCCTTATTAATTGATAAAAATCAATAAAATGAAGAAGAATAATAGCAGCCCGCTATGAAATAATATTGCTGAATTATTATATTGTGTCCATTGATATAGGTACAAAAAACCCACTTTTTTACATCAGTGCTGATGGCGTCTTAAAATGATAAAATAAAGTGGTTCGTAAACTTATTTTTATTTGACTAATATTAATCGTTATTAAGAGGTCTTGGCTAGGAATAATTAATTTTACTTTTTAAGACGCTGGAAGCTTTTGGTATTCCCCGTACCTACTGTGTTGCCATTTAGACCGCCTCAGTCGGATTTATATGAACAAACGTGCCTATATCTACTAAGTCGTATTTATCTGAAAGAATTTTACCCACCTAAGTATGAATACGATCGCATTTAATCTTTTTGCACAACAATGTGGTCAAAGATATATTATGTTGAATACAATATATTTGGACATAGATAAGCAATAGTGTGTTAACCCACATTGGAGAAATTTTGAGTAAATCGTATTTTAAAAGTATAGCGCCATTTTGTGTCAAAATTTTTTATGTTCAATATTTAGTTACATATTTAAGCAATGTAACAAAGTAAACACATAATTAAAAAACGTTCCCCAACTCGCAATAAATTGTTCTGAATCAATAACTTCATTTTGTGGGTTAACATGTTATTGCTTATCTGCGTCTCCATTTATATACTTAATAATTAGACATTTCATTGAGCAGCTTCCATAATACAAAATTTACTACTAGCTGTTCCCCGCGGTTTCCCCGCATTAGTTTTGAAGTTTCCACGGGAATTCTGGGATAAAAAGTCCTATTCTCTGTACCCCTGACAACGTCTATGTAAAATTACATGATGATCGGTTGAATATAGTCTATAAAGGTTGACCGCCTCATAAATAAAAGAGAAAAAAAACAGGCAAATAAAATAGAAGAGGTGTGTGTGTGCGTGTGTGGGTGGGTGTGTTTGTATGTTGGTGTATGTATTTATCGAATCGAAGTACCATTTCAAGGAAACAATCGGCCCAAGTGGACACAGATGTTTAATATTTCAGGAAACTCGCGGCGCCCGTGGGAAATCTAAATAGCTGACCCTAAACAAGGAAACAGTATTTGCGGAATAAAATTTCACGTTCAGATATACCTAGGTACTTACCTAAAGTCTCAACGAAATTTTAAAATATTAGATTCCAATTTCAAAATTTTCCATTTTAACTTTTTTTTTGAAGCTATTTAGCAACTAATTTGCATTAAAACAACTTAACGGAAGCGGCCGTTAGAGACTCAAAGTACCTAATTTTCGGCAAAGAAAAAGTTGCCAATATAATTGCAATTCATATGAATAGAATAGAATAGAATAGAATAGAATAGAATAGAATAGAATAGAATAGAATAGAATAGAATAGAATAGAATAGAATAGAATAGAATAGAATAGAATAGAATAGAATAGAATAGAATAGAATAGAATAGAATAGAATAGAATAGAATAGAATAGAATAGAATAGAATAGAATAGAATAGAATAGAATAGAATAGAATAGAATAGAATAGAATAGAATAGAATAGAATAGAATAGAATAGAATAGAATAGAATAGAATAGAATAGAATAGAATAGAATAGAATAGAATAGAATAGAATAGAATAGAATAGAATAGAATAGAATAGAATAGAATAGAATAGAATAGAATAGAATAGAATAGAATAGAATAGAATAGAATAGAATAGAATAGAATAGAATAGAATAGAATAGAATAGAATAGAATAGAATAGAATAGAATAGAATAGAATAGAATAGAATAGAATAGAATAGAATAGAATAGAATAGAATAGAATAGAATAGAATAGAATAGAATAGAATAGAATAGAATAGAATAGAATAGAATAGAATAGAATAGAATAGAATAGAATAGAATAGAATAGAATAGAATAGAATAGAATAGAATAGAATAGAATAGAATAGAATAGAATAGAATAGAATAGAATAGAATAGAATAGAATAGAATAGAATAGAATAGAATAGAATAGAATAGAATAGAATAGAATAGAATAGAATAGAATAGAATAGAATAGAATAGAATAGAATAGAATAGAATAGAATAGAATAGAATAGAATAGAATAGAATAGAATAGAATAGAATAGAATAGAATAGAATAGAATAGAATAGAATAGAATAGAATAGAATAGAATAGAATAGAATAGAATAGAATAGAATAGAATAGAATAGAATAGAATAGAATAGAATAGAATAGAATAGAATAGAATAGAATAGAATAGAATAGAATAGAATAGAATAGAATAGAATAGAATAGAATAGAATAGAATAGAATAGAATAGAATAGAATAGAATAGAATAGAATAGAATAGAATAGAATAGAATAGAATAGAATAGAATAGAATAGAATAGAATAGAATAGAATAGAATAGAATAGAATAGAGGTTTATTTGGTACCAATATTGAACACAAACTTAATTAAGTGATTTTAAAATAGACAAGGTACCAAAATGGCCGCCACTCAGCATGTGCCGTGGAACTAGTCCCACAACGCTGATTTTCAGTAGCGGCCATATGGCGAATATAGGTAGTATAAAGTATTACTTCATACTCAGGTAAAAATAATCAGTGGGCATTAAGCATATGCTTGGTTGTCGACTTCGACAAAAGAATTGAGATCTAAATAGGTGTCAAGTTTGTAGATAATCCTGAAATTTGTTTAATAGAGCACACAAGTTAGCTAGTTTTTAATTTCAAGTTGTCTTTGGCTAGTCAAATTATCTTTTTTACATTATACTAGCTGTTCCACGCAAATTTCGAAGATCCCGCGGTAATTCTGGGATAAATAGATCCCTAAAAATGCACTTTTTTCACACGGAAAAAGTGCATTAAATCTAAATTTATCGCTACACGACCGTCTGGTATGTAATGTCACATTTAAGTTACGCATTTAAAAATTTGAATACCAAACGTCATTAAAATCTTTCTACTTAATTATTATTATCATAAAACATAACGTTGTTCTTCATTAACGAATACATAATTAATAAATTTATTTAAGAAATGTAGGTATACAATATAAAGAGGCTACTTATACAGATATGCCTTTATTATGTTGCTTCACATTATTTATATATCAAGTGAGCATGTACCTACATATTATGTATTAGGAGAACAAATTTAATGGATCAAAGGATCGCTTAGTAATTAGAGATTTTGCCCCAAGTATGAGGAAATCCTGTCTACAATATGATTATATCCCCGTGAGACGTCTGTGAGCATTACAGTAATACGTTGTTTATCTCGGAACGACAACGATTTAGCCGACTAACTCTCTCTCCATTACTCTCTTACTTTCTCTCTCTCTTTCTTCCTAACCCAATCAATCTTACTCTTACTCGGGGCCCTTATTCACTATGACCATAACATGACGCGTTAAGATAACGTGGCATAGAAATTCCTTTTCCCTCGAGCTCAAAAATGTATCACTCCAAAAACATACGTTGTTAAACCTGTCTCGTGGCATACGGAATATTGTTTTCTAATATTTTGGCATCTGGAGCGTTTGGGATTGCGTTTTTGGGACGCGCGTTATGGGCAAGGAATGTTATTCGGCTGCTCTACGGAAAAACCATGCAACTTTCATTTTTTTCGAAGTGAGTTTTTTTGCCTCTTTTCACGCATAACGGGGCTTGCTACATACCTACATTGAGAATAATCCCATATGTAGATACCTAAACTCTAGAGCGCAAATTAGTTTCAAATCGCAGTCGCCGGAAAAGTCTCACCGCAGAAAACGTTTCGGCGCCGAGACCCATTTAAACTTGATCAATTTACATTTGCAAAGTAAACGACAGATCAATTGTAAAATATTGATTAAATGGTGAAGTATTGTCAATTCTACGAAAAAAAATCTACGAATTGATATAAACAATCAATCATAATAATCCTTACCATTATCTATATATACAACGTGTTAATGAATTAACCAAAAACCTGATACACCACATTAAAAAAAATAAACAATAATGTGACTAAAATATAAATTATGGCGAAAAAATTAATAGTTTAAAAGTTATTCAACATTAGTTTGGAGGTGATCTATCTACAAAATTTCAAGCGCTACGCCCGCGCCTACGTGCCAAATGGTGCCAATGACCGATTCGAATTTTTTGCTGCGGGCGTCGTACGCGCCAAATATTGTATTATAAATTTTAGACATGAGCTAGTAAAAATGAAAAAAATATAAACTATACCTAACATGGTGTGATCGATTCTAAAGTCGATTCTGAGCAAACTACTTTCTAGTTTTCAGTTAATTCATTAACACGTTGTATAAAATGCTTTGCCCTGAATGACTGATGGATCAACGCACAGCCTCCGCTGATCGTAGAGATCTGAAACTTGGAGGGTGTATTCTTTCTATGTATATCGTAGACATCCGATAAGAAAGGATTTTCCGAAATTCAACCCCCAAGGGGATGAAACATGGATGAAAAGTTTGTATGGAACTTCGAAATTATCGCGGGTGAAACCGCGCGGGACAGCTAGTATAGGTATAAATATGAAAGTGAGTTTGTTTGTTTAATACGCTTTCACGCCTTAACGGCTCAACCGATCATCATGAAATTTTGCATACTTGTTGCCACAGGTACAGAAAAGAACATAGGGTACTTTTTATCCCGGCATTCCCGCGGGAACTCCAAAATTAACGCTAGTGAAATCGTAATTAATTGTAAGACGTGTAGAGGTAATCTAAACTAAAATGACACGCCCCACTAATATCATGTATTGATAATATCTCTTTAATAGTGTGAGTGCGGCGACACTATGCGGCAGCTGAGCACGAATGGCAAACCCGGATTTATATGTGCCGTATCGATATTTTAACGGTTGTGCGTGTGCGTGCGTATGCCTGATGGAGGGGCGCGTTATTTCAGCTAAGATGGACTCTAACATCTTTTTCCACATCGTTGGTTACCTCTGGGACAAGCATCAGTCCAACGTTATAAGAAAAAAAACATTTGAATCATTAGGTAGGTACTCTACCCTTTTGAACTCACACGCATGGTTAACGTCGCCTGTGTTACATCAGCAAAACTGATTCGAATAGCAGAGTTGTAAAATGCCAACAATTCAATTGTTAAATGAACCATTAAATAAGTAAGCCAGATACACAAAATGAATCTGCGCTGTTGAAAGAAACTTTTGGTACAAGCGCGAACCCTTAAGACTCCGACCCTTGTTAATGAAGGGATTTTACAACTCAAGTACCTACCAACGCAACGGAGATAGATACTACTTTTGTATCCACACGAAAATTAGAAATTTTGTGTTAATAAATTTACGCTAGAAGAAACTTTAAATGGTTAACCGTATCTACCTAACTTCATGCTCCCAAATAAAATTGTTTATCTAGGAAAGGTACCTATTTCCTAAATATTAAATAACATAAGCCTCTTTCGTAAATTGCTTAGTAAATAATAATATTGTGTAATTCTCATTAAAATAATTATGTATGTATATGAGAATATCTCTCAAATAACTAGGTATATTATGTGGTGTAAATTGGTCATTGTTTCTAAAATAATGCAGTTGAATAGAATAAATTCAGGGGCGCCCAGCGCTCAGTCCACGATTTGTTTTTTGTCACGTTATCGCTTTTAAGTTTTAACATTCCGTTATAGAAAAAGTAGTCATTTGTGCTATGTTCATGTTGAGTCTGTCGTGTGTATTTGATCATTTATGTTTATACCTACGACGAGTGTCTACAGACTCTACGTCTACTATTACAAAAAACTCGGTCGCAAATAATTCTGCCTCGAAAGAGGTATGGTAATAAATTATGCATTCGTTGATTGCAAAACCGAAGTCAACCTTGAAATATTATTTGATCTACCCGGGTTTTGAGTTAAAGCACAAGATAAACACAATCAGATGCCGGTGTCGTCCTTCATAAAAAACTTATTTTTCATTACTCATACTCGGAAAGTGGTCTGAAGTTGCCTGAGAAGCGAGTTGAAAGTAACACTTTTCAGCCCTAGGGAGAATCGCTTTCAACTGACAGCTGGATACTGCAGAAACTCAAGTTTTTTTTTATGTCATAGGGGGCATACTTACTGGCCAGTAGCACACCTAATGGTTGATTTATGTAAAATAAAATTCACTAATTTTTTTCTTTAGCTATTCCTATTTTTATTTTGACTTTCCTTGCATTCGTAATGAAAATCACAGTGTTATCCTCGGGAGAAAGACTTATTTAGTCCCTAGGATAACAATGTACTATTCTATGCTTTAACGTATTTGCAGGTTACATGAGGGTTAAAGATTGGCCCTATACACTTCCTTTAACACTTGTGATATCATTGATCATTGCCCTACAGTAATTTCTTATTTGTTAAATCCTAAAGTTAATGCCGAATTTTTGAACTTGAAAAAAGTTATAGTAAAGGTTTGTGTCAGATGCATAATTACAACATAAAAACCGTTCAAGTCCAACAAATAATGAAAATATTTCAAAATTTTCAAGCCCACTGCATATGCTTGGGCAAAATAACCTTGTATATTGCCATGACAAAGGCAATGAATGTCAACAGCAGCAGTAGTGTCAAAATCGGACGGACGGACGGTATGTATGGACGGTGGAAGTGTGCCACATCGGAATGAGAACGATGAAAAGCAACGGTGCTCCAGTGTGTAAAAATTATTCTTCCGCTTATTTTAATTTAACGTTCGGGTAAAATTTCATTTGTCTTTTAAAGGAACTATGCCTTTTGATATGTGAACAGAAGTGTGCTCTCAGAACAATTTATAATGTTTTTATTTTTTCTGTTTTTATTCCAACATTCATTTGACGTTTGTCCACAAACTCGCTTGATAATAATATTGACATAGTGTGCCAATCAAATCAGTCAAAGTGGTTGGTGAAGGTTAAAAGCCCCTTATAGGGGCTCTTTTCATTTATTTACTAGCTGACCTAACATACACTGTCTTGTCCAAACAAAAAAACTAAGATCAAATAAAAAAGCACTTGAACAGTTTTCCGAATTTCCGAATTTTCTCGACTGTTTTCGTATTTTTATTTCCTTAAGACTATTCGGACTATTAGAAACATAAAAATTGCTAAATTAACCTAGCCGTTCTCAAGTGATGTGTTTACCAACCAACAGCATTTTTTTATGTAGAAAACTTTCTAATATGGTTTTCTGATGTCAGTTCTCATGAATAGATTTCCTATCAGATATGTAGGTACACACAAATTAATTATCCATACACTTTTGCAGTCCAGTGTAATTAAGTAGGTATATTAGCCCCGGCCCACACAACCCAACGACAAACTGTCAATCAACTACGTAATATTACAGACTAAAGGTCCATTTATATCTACAGACAGTGCCAGACACGTTCCGTGGCAGACTAAATAATATTCTCCTATACACTGCGTATTATTGATAATGCGTATTATGAATAATTTATATAATGAATAATAATAAAATGATTTATTATATTGTGTATAATGAATAGTGATACTACTATACGTATTGTGTTCAAAATTATGACTGCAACTGCTTAATTAATAAGCAAATAGCTACATATTCTTTAAATAACACGATAGTGTACCTACTTATATAACGTAATGTACCTACCTAAGACATGTTGACGTGTAAAAGTATTGTATTTTACCAAATTAAAATAAATAAATAAATAGATTACCATATTAACATCTATCGTAACACGGCCATGCAGACGTGGACAGACACGGGCCAGTATTTGCGGAAAGAATATTTTGCCTCGCGGTTCATTTCTGTACGCGTCTATAGCCGGATCCACACCGGACGATCCAAAGCGCTCCGATCGCGCGCGGCATGGAGCGCGCTCCACGGAGCGTGAAGTGTAGACGTGCCGAGCGCGATCCATGTGCGCGGCGGAGAGCGCGCGCTCCTCGCCGCGTGCGATCCATTTGTTGTCGGTTTTTTGGCCAGACTCAAAGGTGCCTCAGTCGCTTGGCGCGCGCGGTCTGGACGGTTCGGTTGTGAGAATCGCGTGATCCGCCGTTATGGATATTAGATTTATTATGATTATTATTAGTTTGTATCATTCTTTCTTATTTTGTTCTCCAATAGTGAACACAATAAGTCAAATTGATTTGCAGTCATTCGTGCAAAATTAGCTTCAGCTCCATCATCAATTAACTCTTTGTAAAGTCGAGTCCCATATTCCAACCGGTTTTTAAAAATTGTTTTAACCCAATACTGTCTTTTTCGTTTTCGTAATTTTTGCCGTAAATACACAAGTAAAATGTAGCTTGCAGCTGCTATGGCTATTCGTCGCCGTCGTTGCACGTGTGACTCCATAGCCAGACAAAATTCAACTGATTCAGTATGGATCGGCAGGAGCGCGTTGGAGCAGCCAGTCAGGATCGCAAAAGATTGCTGTTGGATCGACCTAGAACGATCCACGCTCCACGCATCACGATCTTGGATCGCGGATCGCGGGATCGCCGATCCATTTTGGATCGTTCGGTGTGGATCCGGCTTATGGCTACATGCCGAGCAGGGTGAATAGAGCATGGGAACCGTGCAGACGTCTTTTGTAAATAAACGGTTTCTTTTGGTTTCTGCCCACATTGCTGACCTGGCACGTGTCTGGCACGTTCAATGTCTGTAGATATAAACGGACCTTAAAATGTATATAATGTTCCAGTACTCATGTAACGTCGTACCTATTGTTATTGTGTTTTCGGTACACAAAGGAGGTTTCTTTGTAAGACGGAGATTCGTTTAATAAAGGCGGATGGGTTGCAAAAGGAGACTTGTGTTTATCTCGACATTACTAATAATACCTATAGCTTAGATAGTCTTATTACAATTACCTATATTATAACCTCCAGACTAGCTTTGAAACTTTTAAAAACACGGAGAAAACAATTAAATATATTTAGTAGGTTTTAATAAAATAGTTAACTTATTAAAAGCACAATAGAACCATCATTAAAATATATGAAACAGAAAATATTTTGAAATGTTTAATCACAATCAAAATCAAATGTTCTTTATTACTTTAGATTGGTTGTTACAATCACTTATAATCGTCATCAGGTTCTTAGAACTGTAAATTACTGTCAATTCGGAATAAGTCCTTTACTGTGAAGAACTGACAAGAAACTTAGTAAGGCTGTCTTTTTTATATTATGAATAAGATTTTGATAATACTTATAAAGTAAGAGAACAAAAAATAATAATTGAATAGAGCAATTCATTCCCAAACGTCTGTATCATTTAAAATTGTCTACTACACTATAATATTTTTGTATACCAATCACCGATGCAAAACTCCACCTCGGTGCAGCTCCAACAAACAGAAAATTAGTAAAGTTTTAAGAAAGCTGCTTTACGTTGCTGCGTATGTGCAAATCTGTGTTTACTAGCATTGTGAGTCAAAACTTTTGACATTTTGTTTTTGACAACACTATCTGTTTGAAATGACGATTGTAGAATGCAACTGTAAATGGGCTATTATGTAACTTTAATTGCTATAATTTTTTCGGGTTCAATCGGTTTTGCGATTACAATAGGTTTAGGTACCTACACTTTTTAACACCTACAATTTCAAGCAATCAACCAAAACCAACATATTTCTTAAATTGTAGCTGTCTCAACATGATGAATTGATCATAAAACCGCTATGTTTTAGATTTACCTAAATCGAAAAATGATAGCAACAGAAGTTGCATAATTACCCCACTAGGCATCACGTAAAAGTAATCTCGTCCAGTATATTCGCACTGTTCAAGTAGTATTCCAAAACTAGTGTTTTAGCTGTGTAAACTACTATACTAAATGCTCTCGCGTGCGGCTCTAAATTCAAAGATCCCAATTTAAAATGCAGCCTCTGCACCAAGCAGAATGCTGGGTACAAACAAACCAGAGATCGTGACTGGCAAACAAATGATGATTGCGCAGCTACTCGAAAAAGTTGCTGCCAAGGAAACGGAGACGAGAATCGAACTATATGCGGGTCACTTAAAAACTCTAATTGGACATAGATAAGCAATAGCGTATTAACCCACACTGGAGAAATTTTGATTTAATTAAAGTTTTAAAATTATAGCGCCATTTTGTGTCAAATTTTCTATGTTCAATATTTAGTTACATATTTAAACAATGTAATAAGGTAAACACATAATTAAAAACCGTTCTCTAACTCTCAATAAATTGTTCTGAATCTATAACTTCATTTTGTGGGTTAACATGTTATTGCTTATCTACGTCCAATTACAAAGTGGACATACTCTAACTTGCTTTAAGAGCACAGAGTATTTTGAAAGTTACAAATGTGTTTGTAAGAAATCTATAGGTAAACCTACAATAAGTGTGAACCAGATCTTTATTTTTATTATTTTTAAAACTAAAAGTAGACCATAAAATAAAAACTTTTTTATAAATAAAAAATAAATTGCAGCTCGTAGAGAGGGAACCAATGCATATAATAACATGTTGTAACTTGCATGGACTCCACATTGGTGATTGACAAAGTATTTTTCATTACTCATACTCGGAAAGTAGGTCTGAAGTTGCCTGAGAAGCGGGTTGAAAGTAACCCTTTTCAGCCCTAGGGAGAATCGCTTTCAACTGACAACTGTCAAATTATTAAAAAAAAACTAGGTCTATTTTCACATTTCTATTGAATCATGTTTCAACTTTCTATACAGCCAGCGCGATGTAAAATTGAAATAACGTAATGTTTAAGTAGGTATTAATTAAAATAAAATTCACTCACTTTTTCTTAAGCTAATTCCTATTTACATTTTTTTATTTTCTTTAATTAATACTTAATAATTAAAGATAATATTTTTTTTAGGTCGCCTCAATGTAAATATAAAATACTGGCTGAATAGCTAGCCGGCCAAAGAAAAAGAAATAGGTGGGAAAGTGTCAAGCGACTATCCGATCTTCACTCATTTTTTCTTTAGCTAATTCCTATTTTTATTTTGACTTTCCTTGCATTCGTAATGAAAAGCACAGTGTTATCCTCGGGAGAAAGACTTATTTAGTCCCTCGATCTATTAGCGAAGTTACTTTCACCCCTAGGATAACAATGTACTATTATTTATTGAGGACGATCAACTGGTTCATAATAATACGTACACAAAAAGAAAGAAAGGCTTCCCTTCACTCAGTAATTTTCACTTTAGGTTGAGGGTTTGGCATTGGTCATCCAATTCCAATGGGCATGTGGACTAATTTTTATTTTTTAATCCGTCTTGTAGATTATTAAAAACTGTTGGACAGGTATTTTTTCTTTTTTACGTAATCAAAAAATAACGGCGATATATTGAGTTGAAATTTCGCGTGACGTCACTATTCTGATAGTTTGTATGGCGGTTTTAGCGGTTAGTGACGTCACGAGTCCCTCACCCTAAACTTTAATGCGCTTTATCTCTGTATATTTTGATTTATTTAAAAAAGCAAAAAAAAAATACGTGTCTATTGTTTTTTTATTTTCTAACTGACGTACTAATTAGAATTTTTATTTTCAAAAGTAGTCCACATCCCTATTATTCACCGTAAATAATAATACGAAATCATTTATATAACTACAGACCATCAACAGACATGGATGGCATGAATCTGTAAACTTATGAAAACCTTGTATCTATATTGGCAGTAGAAGCAGGTAAAGCAAAAGCACTAGTGCGTAAACGCCAACTTTCCGCACGCTAACAAGCAACGAAATATAGAACTTTTTGAGCAAATGTACTAAAAACAGTCGTTTATCACGTGCGGGCCTGTCATTCCTATTTGTTCCGACTGCTTATTCATAGTAATGACGGACGTTCCGCACTTGTAATGAAATGTACTATTTTCTTTTTTTTTTAAACAAGAAACTTTTATTCATACATGGCTGAAGGCCAGTGGCGCAGCGTAGGTCACTAGCACCCGGTGCGGATCCCAAATATACTGCCCTCTTATTTTGGTATTATTGATTATAAAAAATGTAGGCATTAATAATTAACAGAATAACTAACTGAAATTAAATAACCTTAATAGTGCAATACATTTTTTAACACATAAACAATATAATTATGTTTAAAAACGAATAAAATCTGCGAATACGGATGCGGATGTTTGAGATCTTATATAAATAAAGTATATGAATGAAGAATTACAATGATAAAGTAATTATTAACATTTTTATTAATGCAAATTAGTATGTATTAAGAATAATGCTCCTATTTTTAACTTCATTTACTAATTTTCATTTGCCGGCCCTGCCCAATTTCTTTCTTATCGCAACTTGTATTACATTCACATCCGCATGAACATCCGCATTGATTATTGCGGATGCGGATGCAGATATCCAAATGCAGAAACTCCGCATTTGCGAATGCGAGGATGCGAATATTCGCAACATCCCTGGTAACAACAACAAAACAAATTGACGAAAATAACTAAGGATATCAACTTTTTAATTTTTTTTTTCTTTAACCGCGATCTGTGAAATGCTGCGCCCGCCAAAGTGCCGCGCGGTGCGGACCGCACCCTCCGCACCCCCACGCTACGCCACTGCTGAAGGCATACCAGAATTACTGCTATTAATTTATATGCAGGCGCTTGTCACGGTCCAGTCATCTCAAGAATACACAGATATGTAAAAAGTAAATATATACGGTTAGAACCAGCGGCCCTTTCTACTGCAAAAAATGTCCCTCATCCCTGCTAGGCATCGAAATATAAGGATAACGACGCTGTGGTTATTTGAATGGTGTTGTGAATAGGACTGCGAGTATTGTTTCGACGCTTCCCCGTTAAATATGAGGTTAACGGCGCAGCCCTGTGAATGATGTACAAGCGGTTAGAACCCCTAGCAAGGGGTTAGCGTTTGTGCTTTCACTGAAGAATCTCTTCACTGATTTATGACATTTTCAGTTACTTTTTAAACGTTGTTGCTGGCCTATAACCACCGCACTCAGAGTCGACTTTAATGATTACTTAGTTAAGTATAGATTTAAAAAACAAAACTGCCGCAATCACAAAAGTTTAATAAATTAATGTTGATTGGCATTTAAATAATTAAATGCTAATTAACATTAATTTACTGAACGTCTCTGATTGCGGCAGTTTTGTTTTAAAAATCTATACTTAACTAAGTAATCATTAAAGTCGACTCTGAGTGCGGCCGTATGAGCGTAAACTATAATTTTTGAAATAAAATTTTATATGCTTTGTCTCGCTGTACTCTCCGCTGAAATTAATGCGGGTGAAACCACGGGGAACAGCTAGTAAAGAATATAATCAAACGAAACGTAAATAAACGAAATATTGTTTTTGATGATGTTAACAGAATATCTTTTATCTTTTGCATCTATACAACTCTACCCCACGTCTTGTCTTAGTATGAGTATGGAGCGTAAAAATCTTTAAGTTCTAATTCTTATCTAATTACACTTAGTCTTCTAAGTGTAATTAGTTTGTCGATCCAAAAATATTTAACAGTCATAAAAAACCACCAGCCAAAACTCTAGGATTATTATAACTATCGACATTTATATCTCCAACTAAGAGTGCCTTTTACTATACAAAGTTATTTTAGTAACTAATAGGTACGAAGTTGTAACTGAATATACTGTGATCTGTCTGACATTTTAGCAGTTAGCTGATCACTCTGTATTATTCAAGCCATCGTTAAGTAATTCTGATGACATTCGGTCTTTGAAATAAGCGAGTTTGACCAATAATCAATAGCTTGAAACGTTACTTTTTGTCACTTACCTACATATACATACGTATGATCAGATATTACCCATATAATAAGACCGGGCCTATCGACGTGTCCGTCCAGTATAAAGCACTTTACTGTACAAATGGCGGACTTAATGTCTAAGACATTCGGTTATATTTTTTTACTTACTTCTTTAGACTTTATCCCAATTTATTTTATTTAAAGTGGATACTTCTTGGGCCTAAACTTAAAAAAATTTACGCGCCTACTCTCAGGGGTAATTCTGCATCGATCGCCACGAAATTACGGATAATTTGAATTCCTTTTATAGATTTTAAAAATATCGGCGAAACAGCTGCAGTAAGTAAACATGCTGCGATATTTTATTAAAAAAAAACTGGTTGTTCCCCGCGGTTACACGTGCGTGAATTTCGGAATTCACGCAGGAACTCCGAAACTCACCGTTTAAACCTTCCCTGGACGTCCACAAATATTCATTCTCGAATTTTAGCGAAACAAAGAACGCCAATTGCTGTTCCTTGTTATTTTTAAATACATAGGTAGGTACCTATAAGATAATATCGATGATTGGTTATTTGCTTGGCAATAGAACTAGGCAAATTAAAAAATGAATCAATAGAGTTGGTGACTAGACGACTGATAGTATTAATATATACCTCTAAATCCGCTATTAATATAAACAATCAATTATGAGATGCATTAACAAGAATAGATCACGGACTATTCTAAAGAACTATATTTTATACACATAAAATTATATTTCAAGACTTCGTGTCACTTCTTAAAAGACATACGCATTTTTATCAACACGTCAGCCATAAAAGATCAGCAATCTTTGGTCGTGGAGGCATATAAGCACAAACCGGAAATTCATTCTGGGTCACGAGTCACGAACTCACGACATTATATTATGTGTATGATGGTGTACAAGTTACGAGTAGCATTCATATTCAACGTATAAGAGTCCGTTTATATCTACAGACATTGAGCGTGCCCGACACGTTCCGTCGCAGACAAAATAATATTCTCCAATACAATGCGTATTAACGTATTCACATCTATCGTAACACGGCCGCGCAGACGCGGGCAGACACCGGCCGGCAATTGGAACGAAAAAAAAAATTGTCATCCCTCATAATTATATTTTATCATCCATCATAGTAGCTATCTCTCATTTCTCATCTCATCATTTTTCTCTTTATTTTGTAACCTTTATACACACACAGGCACAGTTATAATAAACTCGTGTTATAAAAACATAAAATATGTCTGAATGACCAATTTCTATTTACTTCAAATGTTATTAAATATTTTCCAAGTTGAAATGAAAATGAAATAAAATCGTACTGTATATTTAGCTTCATCTATCGATTTTCCTGTATATAAATTTATATATTGGTATGAAGAAATATATACAAGCAGTCGTACGCGTACAAATGGTATTGATATTGGGCTATAACACGTAAATAAATAATTCATAGCGTCTACGATGCTTTGTCAGCGATCACCGATACCAAGTGCTAAAGGGGAACTTCCTAACAATCTCCCCGTCCCGTTCTAATCTCGCGTGTTTTATCATCGAACTAGTAAAGCCTGCGGCTTTCCCTGCGCCGGGATTTATCTCGGCCCCCCGCTGAGCTGGCAGACTGCTTTTAGTGGAGGTTTATGTCTTTGAAAACAATAAAAAATAAAAGTTTTACTTGTTTTAGGGACCCGTATACATTAGAATATGAGAACACGAAACCCTTTTAGGAATTTCAGCTCAAGTAATATTAGCTAAGGGAATAATAATGAAGACTGTGATGGTGGACGTCTGCTAATTAATTATTATTAGAAGAGGAATAAATTGGTTTGTTTAAAAAGAGTAGGTGTAGGTACATACATATTATAAAGTAAATAATTGAAACATTACAAGATCCAGTCGGATTATTTTAGTATTTAGTAATGAAATAATTAGTTGGAGATCATCTAAGCTAAAATGACGCGCCCCTCCATCGGGCATACGCACAGCCACAACCGTTAATGTTAATCATTAGTATGTATAGTCATTGGTATTTAGTATATAGTAGTATGTAGTAATATAATTATAGTATTTGTTCATTTTGTGTATAAATTTGTCTGCCTGCGTCTGTGACGCCTCCGCAGGGCTCCAGCGGAAGACCAGCGCCGGGTGGTCCTTACAACCACCCGACTTATTCTGAGCTGGCCGCCTTTTTGTCACAACACGGTGTCTAATCACAATATTCAAATGAGTATCTCCGTTATTTTAAGTAGGTGTCCGTTTCTCAGTCGTCGGATGGAGTCCGCCCACAGATCTTCGGCTGGCGGCGTCTGTCCGTCGGTTGGGAAGCGTACCCTCAATACCTGTTATATATATGTTTAGTTGTTGTATACGTATGCTGTAAATCTTTGTGTTGTGTCAAATAAAGTTTTTCAATTCAATTCAATTAAAATATGGATACGACACATATAAATCTAGTCTGTCTATTCATCACAAGTGCGCAATACTGTCGCCGCACTCACACTATTAAAGAGATATCATCCATACATGATCTCGCACATCTAAAATTGCTATTGAAGTAGTGGGGCGCGTCGTTTTAGTTTAGATAAGCTATACCAGCTTGAAATAAATTGCAAACTATCAAAACATAATTTTTACTGCGAATTTGCGAATTATTTTCGTTTGCTTGGTTTCCACGACACAAGCTTATAGCTTACTGTGGGATCAAGTAGATCTGTGTTGTGAAGTGGATTATTATTACTATTAAAACTGACTTCGGGTAATTGTCACAGTATTTCAATAATTTATCGACAAAATCAATTAAAATAAGAATAAAATAATTTTCAAAATTGCCCTAAATAGAATGTCATAATAATTATACAGATATTTAAGACAGAAGAACACGACAGATATTTACCACAAAATTACCTCTCTACACAAGTAAGAAAAAAATCTGAAAATCATTATGAGTAATATTTAATTATTAAGTAGGTACGTTACGCGCTTTCCTTTTTACACAATGATATTAGATATATTAAGTTTTTATACGGCATTATCTTGACCAATAAGATAATAGGCTAGTTTCCTGGGTAAAAAAATCAAAATTCTATTTAGTCCGTCAGTTAGATAATAAAAAAATAAAAGACACGTATTTTTTTGCTTTTTTAAAATAATGGAAATATGCATAGATAAAGCGCATTAAAGTTTAGGGTGGGGGACTCGTAATGTCACAGCTCGCTATAACGTGCGAACAAACTGTAGCGAGGCGTGACGTCATGTGAAATTTCGACTTGATATATCTCCGTTATTTTTTGGTTACATAAAAAAAAAATACGTGTCCAATATTTTTTAATAATCTACAAAACGGACTAAAAAAGAAAATTTAGGAAACTAGCCTATTATAAGCAAAGCAATTTACGATACATTCCCAAGGCGCCATTAGGTACTAAGTACGGAACCCTCAATGCTTGGGTGCTATTACAAATCTTCTTTAAATGTTTACTGCTGTAGCAAACCCTTGGAGTCTTCAATATCTATAAAGTTAAGAGACCCGAATATTTTTATTAAAAAGTAGAATTACGTTGCATGTTTTGCCGCTGTTTTTTATGATCTTTCTATATTAAAAAAGTAAAAGTTGAAATTGGAAAATGGTCCGAGATTATGGTGTTTAAATGTTCGTTACCCAAATCATGCATTAGCTTTTGAAAAGGATTTAGATGAATACTTCCTATTTATGTGCCAAATTCCAGATTAAAAAGTAAAATAATGTTATTCCGGTTTTTGTTAGGGTATCCTGAAACTCCCGAGTCGCGGGCATTGGCTATTATGTAAATAAACCATCATAATTAGAAAAGATATTAATTAATCAACATTTAAATTTATTTTAAGCAATAATCAGACTCAATCAAAGGTTGATGTTATAAGAATTCGAAGTGTAAAAGACGAATCAGGTCCATAGTCTCTGCCTACCTTATTAGGAATCGCAAAAACAATAGCAAAAACGCGTTATTTTGCATCCTTTTGAGATTCAAAGAAAAAACTAGTCAAGTGGGTGTCTGACCATGTATTTGAAGGGTTCTCCTAATGAGGACGAACGTTCACCGTTAAAATTCAAGGTCATTTTCTGTTTCAACTACACAATTTATCTTATTCAAAGTACCTACAACTTGTTGAAAGTATCCATCCATTCATCCATCTTGAATTCTTCCAGAATTTCCGACGGTGTAGTTAAAAAGGAACACACTTTCAACTACTTTTAAATCGTATAATATCTACCTAGATATTAACGGTCAAATTAAAAAGGCATTATGATTTGTTAAGAACTATGCCTGTGCACTAAAATATTTTTCATTACTCATGCTCGGAAAGTAGGTCTGAAGTTGCCTGAGAAGCGGGTTGAAAGTAGCCCTTTTCAGCCCTAGGGAGAATCGCTTTCAACTGACAACTGTCAAATTATTAAAAAAAACTAGGTCTATTTTCACATTTCTATTGAACCATGTTTCAACTTTCTATACAGCCAGCGCGATGTAAAATTGAAATAACGTAAAGTTTAAGTAGGTATTAATTAAAATAAAAGCTAATTCCTATTTATATTTTTTTATTTTCTTTAATTAATACTTAATAATTAAAGGAAATATTTTTTTTAGGTCGCCACAATGTAAATAAAAAATACTGGCTGAATAGCTAGCCGGCCAAAGAAAAAGAAATAGGTGGGAAAGTGTCAAGCGACTATCCGATCTTCACTCATTTTTTCTTTAGCTAATTCCTATTTTTATTTTGACTTTCCTTGCATTCGTAATGAAAAGCACAGTGTTACCCTCGGGAGAAAGTAAGTAATGAGTTACTTTCACCCCTTGGATAACAATGTACTATTTCATATCTTATTCTGAAGTGCCAACTTTTTCGTTATTTTATCGTAGCAAGTATATTTTTTCATTCATTCTGAATTTGAGTCTCGAAAAAATGACCGTAACATACGGGCACTGAACAGACAAACAAACGAATTAATTACTTATAAGGGTAAAACCTTTAATTGTGCCATTTGGCTACGGAACCCTAAAGACATATACCTAAGTAGCCTACCAATTTATATTATTTTTACCAAATATTACTTAAATTTAGATGATGGTTCAAAATTAAATGAAATGAGATGGGATGAAATGAGTTGAAATCAGATGAAATAAGATGAAATGGAAAGAAATTACATGAAATAAGATGAAATGAAATGAGATGAAATGAAATTAAAAGAAATAACCGTACCTACTCCAGAACTCATGAAAACATGAGGCTACAATATGAACACAAGGATACTTACTCGTTTCCGGCAAGCGGTGTATGGAATAAACTATAGCCTCGTGGACCTCCGAAAGACTAGCGGGAGTGGTTCTTATCCTCTCCTCCTCGGCACTCCTTTCCAGACTTTGTAAATATATTGAATATATTATAGCCGTACACCGAATCTGCAAAATTAACCGATAATTCACAAACTAAATCCGTGTAAAATATATTAGAATGTCCCATTCAAAATGACATCTAATAAACTTGAGTTTTATCATTTCTAGAGTTCATTTGATGAACTATGTATGCGATCGATTCAGTCGTTCGAGAGCTATCAGCGACACGGTGCATTCAAACTATCTGCTCCGCAATACATCGCTAAAATGTAATTAATTCTGTGATCGATATTGAACCACGCGTGTCTTAATAAAGTTCGGTATTTTGCTACGGCGTTCAGGACCTGACACCCATCGTGACCTTACAGTCGCAGTAGGTCGATGAGCTTATCGTTTAAAGAAAGCGATGGCTTGCTCACTTCAAACAAGCCCGAATCGAATTACTCGTTACGCTAACTCGGATCAGCTTCAAGAAGCACTTAACGCTGCCATAAGGGAAGGTTCTGAGAGGGACTTCCAGAGATTACCCCTTAAAACATCGCAAACTCACAATTCACAAATTCACTAACTTTACCTCTTTATAATATTAGTACAGGCTGCGGTTTCACCCGCGGTAATTTCGATGTTCCCCCGGGAATTCAAACGAACAAAAAATTACAAACTCTCAAACTTTAGCTCTTCACAATATTAGTATAGAATGAAGGCACGATGCGAGACCTACTAAAAAGATGTACCTATCTACTTGAAACGCACCTTCTTGAAAAAACACTTTAATATAATATACCTAGCAGGACGGAAACTACACGAACCGTGTCTATATTTATTTTTGGTAAAAGTAATATTTTGCTATGCTGTTATGAGTATAAACGTATGGCATGAAATAAGCAGTAGTGGTTAAGTCTACAATATAACCCGACTAAACAAACTTTTGACTTTCTATTTTTTTTTACGGCTTATTGTAGGTATTTTATTCTAAATGATTTATGTTACTTAAATGAACTGAGTCAATTACCCCAAAAATACTCGCATATACCAAATCGCTGCCTGGTCGCTCCAAAAATATTCCATTCTACATTTAACACCAATAATTTCTTACCAACGAGGCAAATAAAATAAATAACATTGATTGTAACTTACTGGCTAAACACACGAGGAGGTGCAAAGGTGCAGGAAAAGAAAAAAAGGAAACTTAAGCTGCACAACTTACTTTTATTTTTCCTCTTGGAAAGTGATGTTTTTGCGCTATGAACTGTAGAGTGCTGTATGCGGTCATGTAGTAGCCGTCCTCGCTCACTTCCACCCGATGCCACACGTGTTCCTTTGACGCCTGCACAACAAATAACTTTATACAGCAACTAGCTGTTTCGCCACGATTTCACTCGCCAAAATTTTGACAATTTTGACAATCCCTAGGGTCATGAAAGTGTCCTTTGACACTCAGGGATATTGTTACTCAAGATTTTTTATAATCGTTTCAATAGTTTCAGACATTACCCCTTAAATCCAAACAAACATACAAACTTCACCTCTTTTTAGATTGGCGCAGTAGGTCGTCATGCCTACCCGCTAATCAAGGGATTCCGGATTCGATTCCCGGTGGGGGTGGACTTTGTATGATGAACACAGGGTTCCATTTTCCAGTCTGGATGTGTTTATACATTTATCTATAGTATAATATTTAAGTAATTCTATGTAGTATATACCACGTTTGCTTGGTTTCCAAGACACAAGCTAATAGCTTACTGTGGGGTCAAGTAGATCTGTGTGTCGTGAAGTAGATAATAGTAATACAAATTTTAATATTAGTATAGAAGTATAGATGAGTCACGCTATATTTAATAATATTTTCTCCGATGCAACTTTTTTTTTAATACAAATCCAGCACCTGCATGGCAACGCGTAAGTACCTACTTTATGATTTGTTTTTTTTTTGTAGCTGTCTGTTCATGTCTATTTAAATTAATGTTTTAAGAGGTTTAAGTTATAGCTATCTGGGAATACAGACTGTTAAGTAGGTGAATCAAATCCATAGCGGTACTTATGATTATAATGGACACTCGCCACTTTAATTCAAACAACTTTAGCGGGCAGAATCCCAGAATCTCCAGAGTTTTTAACGAAAATCCCCAGGACCAATAGACAAAGCGTGGATTTAGAAAAAATAGGAATTTTGAAAAACAAGTATACCTATTAGTATATGTGTGAACCGAGCTATCACAAACTCGAACAAAAATAAATATTCCGCGACAACAATTCCGCGAAGCCGAGCCATTGTTTTAAACCCTTTTCTATCCAACCAAGCGCCGGTGGACGAAAAATTTAAATGGCAGTTTAGACCTATGCCACTCGTATTTATTCACCTATATGCCTGTGCACTTTTATTACCATGAAAACAACAAGGCATCCGTTGCGATGCCATCGTGTGAAACGGTCGCATCTGAAACACATAGGCTCGATATTTTAAGCTTTCAGTTTCACGCAAATATAATATATGCGAGTCAAGACAAAAGACCTCTTTTTTGGTAGTAGATTTAAAAAAAAAACATCCGATTTGAGTGACAACTAACTATATATAGTGGAAGCTATAGCGAGTATATTTATAAAAAGTATATTGAATATAAAATGGCGAGCACTACAGTAAATAAAGAGAATTATGTTGTTAAAAAAGTTGGATGCGAACTAAACCATATATTTCCCGAAATAAAGTTCCTATTTCTTACGAGTACCCTAACTGAAAACTAGATAAAAACACAAGCGGCGAATTGAGAACCTCTTCCTTATTGGGAAGTCGGTTAAAAACTAAGTAATCGGGTAAATGTAAATAGAAGTTTTCGGAAACATTAATTAGTGAGAAACTTATAGTATAGATAAGAAGCTGTCTATTTTTAGTTTTTTTATCATATTTTTTTATTTAACAGTTGTCCTCAAATTCCAATGAGAATGAAAAATGAAAATTTATAAAATAAATTTATTTAAAATAGATCAACCAATATCAATTTATCTTACTAAAAAAAAAACTTTGTTTAGAGCAAGATTTTAAAATAATTTCAATAATTAATGTTGACGGACATTATTAAATAGTAAGACATATCAATCCAGATTTTTTTTTAAATATTAAAACGTGGGATTCGTTATTCCATATAATTTAAATCTACCAGTGTCATGCCTTTTTTTAGAAATTAATAAAATAATTAAGAAAATTGATTTGAGCAAAATGGAAAATCTAACACTATCATTGACGTTTCGCCATAATTACTTTAATTGCTAAATATACGTACATTGACAGAATTAAATGCGATAAGTCGCGATAGATTGCCATAATTGAAGAAGAAGAAGATGAAAAGAATTAGGAACCTTCTAAGGTATCTAAGGCAAGTCAAAACCGTTCTTAAAATAATATCATTTTGTAATTTTTTTTTTCTATTAAAATCCGTATCAATTTTGAAGGAAAAAACAGGAGGAATACGATTATAATTTCGTATAATTTACATTATATACCTACCAGTTTAATCAAAGACCTATCTGCAGCTGTCTCTCTCACGCTCTGTGGGGGAGGTTGCAGGGAGAGCGACATAGATAGCTGTCTGAGCATTTAAAATATTAAAATTATATGGTAGGTATAAATTATCGTTTCTTTTTTTCTTGCCTTCTTACCGGTTCATTGTTGACGTAGAATGACAGGTTGGCTGCTGGAGCAGAATTTCTACTGACACATTCCACTTTGATCTTGTTTCCAGGACGGTACCGCCGCTTTATACCATGCATGAAGGGTCCTGACTGTGGTAAATCTGTGGAATACAACGTACCTACATCATTTTTATCCCAACAAAAACCTAAATGTGAAAGAAAGGCAAGCCTACGCCAAAAACCTCGCAAGCTGCAAGATACCGACTTCGCTAATAAACGGAGTGAGATCTAACTGGATACCTTGGAGACGTATTTTTGAATCGCTCGAATTACTTTTCACACACCGAATCACAAGATTCGCATGCGAATGCGTAAAATAGTATTTTTGAAATGTCATTTAACGCGAATTTTGCAAACCTTGCGATTCCGTGTGTGGAAAGTAATTCGAGCGATATTCAAAAATACGTCTCCGAGTTTTTCGCTTTAGGTTCACATGAATATTCTGATTCCAATTAAGTATCTAATTTATACACTTATTTATTTTTAAGAAAAACTGTACTGACAGATGCAAACTACTCGACATCATCTAGTCAATGGATTTTAATGAAACTGTAGATACAATAATATAGCTTAGCAATAATATACATCAGAATAACACATAGGGTACTTTTTATCCCAGAATTTCCGCGGGATGTCCAAAATTAACGCGGGTGAAACCGCGGGGACAAGCTGTAAATTATAATGTGTAGATATTGTGTTAAATTGTTTCAATTAATAAGTAAACTTCTAATTAGGCACGTCGATATTATTTGGAAACGTAACTACAACCGTATAATATTAGCTAAAACTACTTGATTAATTATTCAAATAACATGACCTTTGGGTTAGAACTAGCTTGACAGTCGATATAAACCATAATATGAAAATTTGATATATTTTGTTTATTCGGATTATGAGATAGGTATTAGGCACTTTAATAAAAACTATTTTTGCCAAGGTACTTAGGACTACCTACCTTCCTACGTGTACCTAGGTACTACCGATATTATTGGATGTAAGATACGAGACAACTAGAGACGAGAGAAATAAAACTTATTTCATTGACATAAAGTTAAATCCTTGCTAAAGTTCACGAAAAAGTCCCGAAATACATGTGAAACAGCTAGTCTATCCTACTAATATTATAAATGTGAAAGTGTGGATGTCTGGATATTTGGATGTTTGTCACTCAATCACGCAAAAACGGCTGAACGGATTTGGATGAAATTTAGTATGCACGTTGTCAGGGGTACAGAGAAGGACATACTTTTTATCCCGGAATTCCCGCAGAAAATCCAAAATTACGCAGGTGAAACCGCGGGGCACCGCTAGTATTATATGTAAATAATAAAAAAAATACGCGTCGACTTGAGAATCTCCTCGGTTTTTTCGTCGGTTAAAAATGAATCTCTATTTCCCTTGGTCACGGCATCACGCGTGAACGGCTGGACCGATTTCGCTAATTCTTTTTTGTTATGATTGTTTTTGTAAGGAGAGGGAGAATAAAAGAAGTTTGGGAGTTCCTGCAGAAATTCCGAAACTCCCGCGGATGGATCTCTGAAACGGTTGGGCCGATTTTGACGGGACTTTAACTGCTTCTAAGCTGATGTCATAAGGAGTAAATTAGGCTACTTCGGAGTTCCTGCGGGAATTCCGAAACTCATGCGGCTGAAACTGTGGGGCACAGCTAGTTTGATATAAATAACAAATATCAAACATGACGTAGGTAATGGGTATGCCTATTCAAAAAAAGTATCTATTTTACCATTCTTATAATTGTACCTAAGGGTAGAGAAACGAGGCCTGTCTATGAAGCAGTTAATAGTACGGGATTAGAGACTAGATTATCACGGACCAGTGGACAAGCTTTTATTGTTATATTATAGTCCTGAAATTTTGTGTAAGTACATGTCGTTTAGGATAACTCGGTAAACCGAATTTTCGCAATATCTATTATTATCTTTGGCGCATCGTCGGTATAGTTTATCCTTGAATTCCTGTGGGAACTCCAAAACCGCGGAGGAGGAAAATCTGCGATTCTGTACATCGAATATATTTTCACCAATTCAATTCATAAAAAATAATTTGTATGGAAAATCCTGCACGGGAAACATCGGAAATTAACCTAGCAGTAGTATGTTTAGATAATAACACCTCACTAACTGATCAAGAAATTACAAAAACTATGAAGCTGGGCAGGAAAAAAGAGGATTATATTATCATCCCGGATTTTCCCATCTTGTAATTCTTGAATCATGAAATTCGTTTGAGTGCATTAATGCGGAACAGCTAGTAGCAAATAAAAAAAGTGGCATTAGGTGCTAAACTAGAAAACAAACACAAGATCACAAAGGCTGATTATAAAAACACAAAATAAATTCAATCTTGAGTACACCACATAAAGCTGTTTTTACAAGAATTTCGCGAAATTAGCGTTAAATTTCAATTTTGTTTTTACGTCGCGCGAGTCTGTAGTTAACTAGGGTTTTTGTAGGTATATAAAATGTTTGTATAAAAATTATTTTTCATTACTCATACTCGGAAAGTAGGTCTGAAGTTGCCTGAGAAGCGGGTTGAAAGTAACCCTTTTCAGCCCTAGGGAGAATCGCTTTCAACTGACAACTGTCAAATTATTAAAAAAAAATTAGGTCTATTTTCACATTTCTATTGAACCATGTTTCAACTTTCTATACAGCCAGCGCGATGTAAAATTGAAATAACGTAAAGTTTAAGTAGGTATTAATTAAAATAAAATTCAGTCACTTTTTCTTAAGCTAATTCCTATTTATATTTTTTTATTTTCTTTAATTAATACTTAATAATTAAAGAAAATATATTTTTTATAGGTCGCCACAATGTAAATAAAAAATACTGGCTGAATAGCTAGCCGGCCAAAGAAAAAGAAATAGGTGGGAAAGTGTCAAGCGACTATCCGATCTTCATTCATTTTTTCTTTAGCTAATTCCTATTTTTATTTTGACTTTCCTTGCATTCGTAATGAAAAGCACAGTGTTACCCTCGGGAGAAAGACTTATTTAGTCCCTCGATCTATTAGCGCCCTCGCTACGCTCGGGCGCCAAACCCCGTCTCGGGACTAAATAAGTTACTTTCACCCCTAGGATAACAATGTACTATTTTAAACAGTAATAATGTTTACCGACATCTTTGAGTAAAGAGTTCATTGTTCTACATAGCCATTGTAACACAACTAACACAAGTATGACAGTTTAAGTAATTTAGTACCTACTTTATAGGAAACGTTTTCCACCCATTGTAAATTATTGTCTTTGTGAGCTTGGCAATATTATTATTAATTTTCAAAATTGCTAATCTATTATCTAGATAATAATAATAATAATAATAATAATAATCCACATCACAACACACAGATCTGCTTGATCCCACAGTAAGCTATTATTAGCTTGTGTCGTGGAAACCAAGCAAACGTGGTATATACTACATAGAATTACTTATATATTATACTATAGATATATAAACACACCCAGACTGGAAAATGGAACCCTGTGTTCATCGCACAAAGTCCACCCCCACCGGGAATCGAACCCGGAACCCCTTGATTAGCTGGTAGGCATAGTGACCTCTGCGCCAATCGGGTCGTCGTAGATATTCCTTGCATTTACTAAGGTTAGGTGGCACAGCACTGTATCTATTGTATTAAAGTAAAATACGGCGTACAATTGTTAAAGAAAAAAATATAGGTAGATACTTTCAGGCAGTATAACAATATTGCACAATATCTACCGTTCGTCTACTAGGCCCTTATTCACCACAACCTTAACACGCGCTAAAATAGTAACATTGTTATCCAAGGGGTGAAAGTAACTCATTTAGTGCCGAGACGGGGTTTGGCGCCCGAGCGTAGCGAGGGCGCCAATAGTTCGAGGCACTAAATAAGTTACTTTCTCCCGAGGGTAACACTGTGCTTTTCATTACGAATGCAAGGAAAGTCAAAATAAAAATAGAAATTAGCTAAAGAAAAAATGAGTGAAGATCGGATGGTCGCTTGACACTTTCCCACCTATTTCTTTTTCTTTGACCGGCTAACTATTCAGCCAGTATTTTTTATTTACATTGTGGCGACCTAAAAAAAATATTTTCTTTAATTATTAAGTATTAATTAAAGAAAATAAAAAAATATAAATAGGAATTAGCTTAAGAAAAAGTGAGTGAATTTTATTTTAATTAATACCTACTTAAACTTTACGTTATTTCAATTTTACATCGCGCTGGCTGTATAGAAAGTTGAAACATGGTTCAATAGAAATGTGAAAATAGACCTAGTTTTTTTTTAATAATTTGACAGTTGTCAGTTGAAAGCGATTCTCCCTAGGGCTGAAAAGGGCTACTTTCAACCCGCTTCTCAGGCAACTTCAGACCTACTTTCCGAGCATGAGTAATGAAAAAATGTTTTTTCCTCGTTCTCAAAAAAGTTTCACTTCCAAAAGCATATTTACAACGTTTCTTGTGGCATGGCATACAGAATATTAATTTCTAATATTTTGTCAACTGAAACGTTTGGGATTGTGTTTTTGGGAAGCGCGTTATGGGCAAGAAATGTTGTTGGTCATCAGGGCCCTTATTCATATGAGCAACAACATTCCTTGCCCACAACGCGCGTCCCAAAAACACAATCCCAAACGCTCCAGATACAAAAATATAAGAAATTTATATTCTTTATTGCAAAAGGAACGTCGTAAATGTATTTTTTTTATGTGAATCTTCTTTGAACACGAGGGAAAAGCAATTTAATTGGCGCCTTATCTTACCGCGATGCATTATGGTCATAGTGAATAAGGGCCCTATTCTAATAGATATTATAAAGAGCTTAAAGTTTGGAGTTTGTGAATTGTGAGTTTGTGCGTTTGTGACGTTGTACTGGATCTACTGAACCGATTTTGAAAATTCTTTCACTAATAGGAAGCTACAGTGATCTTGCGTGACAGAGTACTTTTTATCCCTAAATTCCAGCGGGAACTCCGAAATTACCGCGGGCGAAACCTCGCAGGACAGCTAGTCACCGATAAAATAGCATGATGATAGTTCTGCAGTGCAGTGTTATTGAAAATTATTTGAAAACTGCCAAAAGTGGTATTCTTTTTGGCACTTTTGTTTAAACAATTTTTTATATAAGTAACTTAAATGTTGCAAAACTTAAAGTTAGTATTCACCTTGTTTTACATAGATATGTTTTAAACCACCGATTTCTTTTTAAATTAAATATCTTAGAAGATATATATTTTATAATGTGTAGCGCTAGTTTTACGCGCTATAAAAAATAATATAACGGTGCAAAAATTTTTTTTAACGTCCACCGTTTTCGCAACTCGCCAGAGTGCACGTCAGAGTTGTGACGCGATGCGGCGCTCGTCGCGAGTGGCGCAGTGAACCGAACAGTTTTCTCTGTTCCTGACTTTCCAAGGATTTATTTAGTCTCTAAACAAAAACGACATAAAAATGGCTGCTTTACTAAAACTTTAATCACTTTCATGCATGTAAAAACGGTTGCATTACTCCGCCACTCTTATTTAATTCATGGTGATCTAGACAAACGTCAAAAGTATTGGTCACAAAATTTGAATTCCCATTTTTCCCTAACGTGTACGAACAAAAAAAGACTTATTTTCTTTTTCTCAGCTAACTATTCATTAAACTATAAACTGATGCGAAAGTCCATACAAAAAGACTATAAGTAAATAGGTAAGTCTCCATGCTTATTATATTTGGTAGGAACTAACGAAGATAGCATGTCCGTCACCAATTTTGTGTTGTGTTTTATTTTTGTGTTTTATAGTACTGTATTGGACAATAGGTTTCGCAGTACCTACCTATAGCGTTTGTTTTAATATGTTCATGTGCTCATAGATAATAATTATTTTTTAATGAATGAAAAAGCTCTTAAAAGATTGAACAGCATAACATTATTTACAAATAATCTTTCCCCTTACTCTCTCTGAGACTATTTATTATGTTCATTTATTTCTGTCGAGAGAGTCGTTTAGGTACTTGCTAAATAATTAACAAGAAGGTATCGTTGAATAATTGTATCAAACGTTCTTTAATTTAAAACACAAACAAAAGAGGAAAGCTCCGCTAAATTAATATAACTTGTTAAAAAAAATCTTGCTGATTTATTGTGTAATAATTATTGTTATCCATTTGTAAAGGTAGTAAGGTATATTTTGCAGGAAAAAGAATTGTTTTTTTGTTTGTTTTATTGGCTTTCTTTTTAAATATTACTTTTATATTACTTATATTAATTTTTTTGTTTTTATACTGTATCTTCCTATACGTTATTCTACTGAAGTTAAGATTCAATCCAGAGAACTATGTGATGATTAAAGTCGCCATGGCACATGTCAAATGCATAATATACCTACCTTAACGAAAATGTATATTTTGTATTGTAGCAATGGATGTGAGGGTGTTATGGGACACAAAACAGAAGTAAAGCTCACGCTTCTCATAGTGTGCTAGCTGCGCCCGCGCTTTTCTCCGCGTGAGTTTCGGAATTCCCGCACAAATTCAAAATAGCCTAATTTACTGCTTATAACATCAGCTAATTAGCAGTGAAAGTCCCGTCAAAATCGGCCCAATCATTTCGGAGATTCACCCGCGTGAGATTCGGGATTCCCGCAGAAACTCCAAACTTCTTTCATATTCATCTTCTAGGTACTTAGAATATAACAAACACGACAAAAGAAGAATTAGCCAAAATTGGGCCAGCAGTTCACGCGTGATGCCGTGGCCAAGGGGAATAGGGATTCGTTTTTATATAATTAGTAATTAATATAGGTATAACATAGGTATACAATATCTGGATCACCGAGCTTCGCTCGTTGTGTATAGCGCCATCTGTTCTTACGTAGAAAAACAAACACTCATTTTTCATTGCCTGAAAACACGGATATAACGACGTTTTCTAAAAATGAAACCTAGCTAGATCGATTAATCGCCCCCAAAACCATACCATAACCATATGCATACCAAATTTCATGAAAATCGTTGGAGCCGTTTGCGAAATTCAGATTATATACATATATATATATGTAGATATATACAAGAATTGCTTGTTTAAAGATAGTAGATATACGGAATCTACGATTGTCATCAAATTTACTTAGAATTAAAAAGCTTCTGTATCGATGATGTAAATGAAGGTCTACACTCTACACGTAGCTGTACCCCACGACTTGGCCGGTATTCCTTCGGAAACTAATACCTGATGAATATGTATTATCCTATATGATAATCCAAAACGTATTCTATTCTTTCATCTGAATCCGTTTAGCCGCTTATGCGTTATTGAGTAAAAAACATGAAAACATCTTCCCAAACTTTCACATTTGTATACATGTTAGTAATATACGATTCTTTTTTGTTTCTTTCACTAACATCAAACTACCATTTTGTCTGGAATTATAGTTCGTGTATCGTAAAATAAACGTAAGCCCTCTTGAATTTTGGATGTAAAGAAGCGAAAGCGTAAAGCGAGGAACTCACTATAAGACGCGACTTACGGACGCTGCTGACAGTCGCGGCTTACGCTATACCTGTCCAATAGCATTGCGTAGACGTGTTCTCACTATCCTATTACTGATTTTATAAATGCGAATGTAAGTTTCTTAATTTTTAACCGTCTTCCAAAAAAGGAGGAGATTCTCAATTCGACTGCATTTTTTTTTTCGAGCTATCTTTGTTACGCGATTACTCGAGACGGCTGGACCGATTTGGAAACTTCTTTTTTTGTTTGATAAAAATTTTGGTATACTTTGAAGAGGAAACTCTTCAAATATTACAGGCACACCTATAGCGATTTGGATAAATTGACACTTTATAAATTTAACCCACTTACAAGCGAAAAATGAGTAAAATTTTAACAAAAAATTAAAACCGACTTCAAAACACACAATAATTAAAAATTACCTACGTATGTGCTACCACCTACTGATAGTTTCGAAGTCGGTGCCAAACCTGCTCATGTCTGCAATGTGGTGGGGTCATTGTTATCAAACGCGACCGCGAATCGGTGTGTTTTTGGCTTAACTTTTATGTACTTATTTATATACTAACCTACGACATACATGTAGCTGTGGACCTGCGCCGTCTGGAAGGAGGGCGAGTCTGCTGACACTTCGCACGTAAAAGGCCCGTTGGCGATGTTCGTCGCTGACTTTATAGTCAGCCGATGGGCGTCGCTTGCGTCCCGCTGACCAAAACAAAACAAAACGACGATTAGGTACTTTCATTTGTATGATCACAGAGCACTACGCCATGAATAAAGTGCAGGGAATGGTTAATGATAATATATTCCTGAAATATTGATCATTTTGGAAAAAAAATAAAATAAAATGTGTTTTAAGCCCCATAGCATAATATCTTCTCAGATATTTAATTTAAAAAAATAAAAAATACATGTACCTATTTATACTTATAATAAAACTGTAGAGAGGTCAATTCTGTACATTGAATATATATTCAAAATTAATATTGGAGGATGAATAGTGATCGATACTGATGCCAAAATTGCAATCAGTAAATTTTTTGTCTGTCTGTCTGTCTGTATGTGCACGCATGGGTCAAAAAATACTGAAGGGATTTTAACAAAACTTGGTGCAATTGTAATCCATACTCCTGGGCAGGTTATAGGCTATATAACATAATGCTAAGACACATAGGAGCTGAGCAGTGACGATAAATTTGGTTCAAGTCGGATGAAAATGCGCTTTCGAGCTCTTATCCTCGCATACGTTTACTCAATCACGCAAAAACGGCTGAATAGATTTGGATGAAATTTGGCATGCACGTTGTCAGGGGTACAGAGAAGGTCATAGGGTACTTTTTATCCCGGAATTCCCGCGGGAACTCCGAAATTACCGCGGATGAAACCGCGGGGCACAGCTAGTCTAAAATTTAATTTTTTTTAATTTTTGTTGATAATCCTGCTGCAGCAATTATTTATAAAACTTTTTGATGTCGTAATTCGTATACCCTTTAATGGTTATATGAATTCAACTAGATGTGATATTTTATACGTAGTTAACTAACTGTACCCCGTGGTTTCACCCGCGTGAGTTTCGAAATTCCCACAAAGGATCAATTTTTTTAATCGGAAAGTCAATAATCAAAAAAATTATTGACTTTCCGATTACAAATTTACTGACTAATAACATATTATCTACTAAGCGCTGAACACATTAAACCTACGAGTAAAACCGCGAGAAAGGTATATTGAAACAATATCTATATCTCTATAAATGAAGTGTCTGTTTGTCATTCATGTCAAAATAACAAATTTTCACAAAATTCCTGTACCAAAAAAAATATGTAGTCTATAATACCTATCTGTCTGTTAGTTCCGGCTTATCTTCGAAACAGTTGGACCAATTTTGACGGGCAGATAGTCGATGTTACAAAGAGTCACTTAGCTACTTTTATCTGATTTCCTACCGGGATTCCGATACTTATGCGCTTAAAACCGCGGCGTACAGCTAGTATATTCATATCATAATATAAATGGCGTGAAATGTACTGGTTATCAATTTTTTTTTTAAAATACGAATATGGGCAGAAAAGTTTTTGTTCCAAAGCATATTTTAGATTTAAGCACAAAAACGTCTATCTATTGTTCAAAGCCTTCATTGTCCTTGCTGGATTGAATAGGCACGTGTGGGAAGGAAACAATGTACGGTAGAGGCATACCTAGTTATAGGCATAATTAAATGTTCCTTATAATTATTTTAATTTGTGCTTTTAAGTATACCTAGTGTAGATCAATTGTACTTTAGAAAACAAAGAACAATCTATTAGGACTTACCATTATCAACACAAAATATTATTCTAGAAATAAATTAATAGAATAATATTGATTTTACGTAGGTTGAATTTACCCAGAGAAATGATATCCAAATGTCAAAAGACGCTTTATTTTAGAAGTTCTTACCTATTTAAATCACCCCTGTACCTAATATGAGAATAAGTATAAAATTACTTAAAATATGGTATAAAAGAATAAGGAAAAAAGGAAAATAAAAAGTGAATGACTTTTAAATCTGAACATCAGCTGGGCCTCTCCATTTGAAATTTGAACCACAGTTAGGTACCTAACAGTCACGCAAAAGGAATAAAGGACTTATTTTATATAGAAAATAATTAGAAAGGCCTAAGGAGGTTATCAACTCGAACTGTATTTTGGAATTACACAATATTCGTACACCTATCTTATTGTATTACTAACTGTGCCCCGCGGGTGAAAACCCGCGGTAATTTCGGAGTTCCCGCGGGAATTCCGGAATAAAATGTACCTCATGTCCTTCTCTGTACCCCTGACAACGTGCATGCCAAATTTCATCCAAATCCGGTCAGCCGTTTTTGCGTGATTGAGTATGCGAGGATAAGAGCTCGAAAGCGCATTTTCATCCGACTTGTTTCAAATTAATCGTTACTGCTCAGCTCCTATGTGTCTTAGCGTTATGTTATATAGCCTATAACCTGCCCAGGTGTATGGACTACAATCGTACCAAGTTTGGTTAAAATGCCTTCAGTAGTTTTTGACCCATGCGTGCACATACAGACAGACTGACAAAAATTGCATGCCAAATTTGATCCAAATCCGTTCAGCGTGCGTGATTGAGTAACAAACATCCAAACATCCACACTTTCACATTTATAATATTAGTAGGATTATTTATGTACCTTTGTACCTACATAATATGAATGTTTATCTGCCTATTTCTCGGAAACTAGAAATCTAATAAAGTTTACACGAGTGATACCACGCAACACCACATGCAGCGGCAACTTCAACAATTTATATTAACAACCACAGAATACTTTAAAACTAAAGAGGCAATGACATAATGTGAGCAAATGTGCATACTTTCCGAAAACGTTGTGTGCTGGTATCTCAAATATAATATTTCCTACTAGCTGTGCCCCGCGGCTCTACCCGCGTTAATTTCAGAGACCCTAAGTTACTCCTTATAACATCAGCTATCTGCCAGTGAAAGCTCCGTTAACATCGGTCCAGCCGTTTCAGAGATTTCCCGGAACAACAAACAGATATATCGACAGAAAGACCAGACAAAGAAAAATTTAAAAAGTTAGGTAGGTAGTTTTAGTAGGTTTCGTATGCATTTAGTAAAAAGCTGTTAATTTGAAATTACAAACGGACACTTCAATTATATTTATATTATGTCTAGACTAGCTGTGCCCCGCCATTTTACCCGGGTGAGTTTCGGAATTCCCGCAGGAACTTTTTTTTTCTATAATAAAAGTAGCCTAAGTTACCTACCTACTATTTTTAACATTATTATTAAAGCACCAGTGACAGTTCCGTTACATCGGTCCAGCCGTTTCTGAGATTAGCTGGAAGAGACCGACAGAGAAAAATTAAAAAAAAAATTATGGAAGTAGGTACCTACCGTTATGACTAGTACTTTCATATGCATTTAGTAAAAAGCTGTTAATTTGGAATTTACAAACAGGCACTTCAATTTTATTTATATGTATGTGTAGATGTATAGATAATATTCCACGCCTTGTCAATTTCGAACACAGCCTTATACGTATTTAACGTAACCAAATGGCGGACTTACTCGTTACTTGTTCGTGTGCGTCACGAGACTGACGAGTGGAGTATCATGCGGCGACATTGCTTTTTATCTGTTACTAAACTGAGTGTGTGCTCATTCTAACACTACATCTTTTGACGACCCGATTGGCGCAATGGTTACCATGCCTGCCCGCTAATCAAGAGGTTCCGGGTTCGATTCCCGGTGGGGGTGGACTTTGTGTGATGAACACAGGGTTCCATTTTCCAGTCTGGGTGTGTATATATATATATCTATAGTATAATATATATGTAATAATATGTGTAGTATATACCACGTTTGCTTGGTATCCACGACACAAGCTTATAGCTTAGTGTGGGATCAAGTAGATCTGTGTGTTGTGAAGTGGATTATTATTATATATTATTATCTGCCAGAGTTTCGAGCACACAAGTACACACCTACCTATCAAAAGTTTTAAGCAAGTAGAAATAATTTTAGAACGCTAACCTTTAGGTAATTCATCCTTGTCAACATTATTCGTAAACACGAAGCGAAACATTTTCCATTCAGAGTACACATAACACAAATTCTAGGAGTGTATATTGAACTTTTTGTTAAATATGCACGCTTAAATTGTATTTAGACACAGAACAATTCCAACCGTAACAATTATACAATTACATATTCAGAGCACAAAAATGCTTTAGCCGTATAATGGTTAGAAAAATATGCGGTGGCACAAAGGATTGTGGGACGCACAGAGCAAATAAATTTACTACAGAGGACATGTAGGCGGGGCAGGAAGTTAGGGCAAATGCTCTAACTTGCCCAAAACTTCTTTTGCTGCCATCCCAAGTATATTTACTATAACATTCCCAAAACTGTGAATTTTGAAAACAGTGACTAATTAAAAACATAACCATAAGGCGTTTATTACCTTTCTTCACGTTAATGAATGTTTTAGTGCGTGATGAAAAGTTTTGTGTGCGAAAATTACCCGGCGAAACTGGTTTTCATTTGTTTTCAAACTAATTTGATGTCCCTTCTATTGGTTATTTTCTGTTCTGTGGTGGGATATAAAAAAACAGCATTATCTCGACCATGAAACACTAGCTGTTCCCGCGGTTTCACCCGCGTTAGTTTCAGAGATCCCACGGGTAGGTATTCCGAGATAAAAGTACTTACTACCCTATATTTTCAAGGGTAGGCCCTTGACAACGTATCGGTAGTATGAAAAATTTAATGCATTTTCCGCGTTAATTTCGGATTTCCCGGAGGTATTGTGGGATAAAAGGTACCCTATGTCCTTTTCTGTACCCTAAAGTGTATGCAACATGATGATCGGTTAAGCCGTTAACGCGTGATAGCGTAGGTAACAAACAAACAAACTCACTTTTGCATTCAATTGTAATATGTGAAAGCTGATAATTGGCCTTATTTTTAACTATTCTTTGGAATCAACTTTTGTATATTATCTAGCTATAAGCTTTAGTGCAAGCAAATAGTGCAAAATAAAATAAAATAAATAAAATAATAATATGTATATATTTTATAGTAAGGATTTGAACATTTTCTTGATAAAACATGAAATTCTCAAAACATTTTAAGTGTTTCTTTCTACAGTATTTCTACAGTAAAAAAGTATTTCTACAGTATCTAATTAAAGAATGATCAGTATCTTTTCAGATCAAGGGATATCAAAGTAGATACATCTCATTAACTTATGTTTTTGACTTTTCTCAGATCTTATTTGTTTTAACAACCGCTTTTTAAAAGCAACAGGGTAATTGAAATTTATAGTTAAATAAGTAAGTAATTTTTCAATAAAAATTCACAAGCAATCTAAAAAAGGATCTCATTAAATTTCATCTCTGTTGAAGATATTTGGAGCGTTTCATTTTTTTTTCCTTTACTTTGAGCGAGCTTAAGTTAAAAAAAAAGAAAAAAAAAACAAGGTAAAAGAAATCCAAACACAGCGGCAAACTATTGGGCACCTTATATTATATGATTGCCGGCAGATAGGCGAAACCAAGGGGTGAAACCGAGCTGCAACCAAAAACGTCCTACTATAATTTTTTTTTCCTTACGTGCTGTGCCTAAAGAAGGTCTAAAGAAGAATCTTTGAAAACAAATCATAAACACAATGTTTGTCTGTTTGTTATTTTATTGAACATAAATATTTTTTTTACAAATTGCTAAAAAGTAAAATAAGCAACTAGTTAAGCCTGAAGGCGGACTTATCCCGCGAGGGGATTTCTTCCAGTCAACCTGTAAAATAGTCAAATAGTCAGTAACCAGTCCAAATATAGGTAGAGTACTAGCTGTGGCTGTAATTTTGAGATATATAATTATGTATATATATATAAACCTTCCTCATAAATCATTCTACCTAGTATTGGTGCAAATCTATGTAAAGTTTTTTTTCTTTTTGCACAATTCGGTTCAATACCATAAACGTGTGAACGTTAAAAAGTTTTAATCCTCCATATGTTATTATAAATACGGTTTTTAGTTAAGCTTTCATGTATGTCAGGGGTGCAGAAAAGCGAATAGGAATAAACGCGGGTGAAACTGCGAAGTACAGCTAGTTAATCTATACCAATATTATAATGAGGTAAAGTTTGTGAATTGTGAGTTTGTGACGTTGTAGGGGGTAATCTGTGGATCTACCTATTGAACAGATTTTGAAAGGAAGCTGCGGTAGTCCTGAGTCACATAGAGTACTTTTTGTCCCGAAAATATCCCACGGAAAATCCGAAAATATCGCGGGTGAAACTGCCGGGGACAGCTATGATATATATAGTAATATAAAACAAACTGTTGTTTGCGGTTTTGTCCGCGCACGAACTCCCCCTCGAGAACTCTGTTTTATAGAGATAAAGTAAAAGACTAAAGATTTATGGGTACCTGCGTTTCGAAGGAAAACTACAGGTGGCAATATTTTGAGATATAGTAGCCTAGATGTCACTTGCGCCCTTTCAGCTATATATCTTTATGACAAAAAACACAACGAACCACTGTTCAGCACGTTTAGCCAAGTTGACAATCTATATAGCCGTTATCGCTATATTAAAATAAGGTACTTATCGTCATATCACGAAGTCACGGAGTTTTTCAGTTTTTCATGGTCACCTGACATGACGATAACTTCTTGAGTTTTCTTTAGCGATAACGATTGTAGACTGTCATTGCAAGTAGGCAACGCACCTGCTTTCAGAATGCAGATGTCCATGGGCGGCGGTTATCACTTACCATCAAGTTATCTGCCCGTTTGCCCCCTTTTTATAAAAATAAACTTGGCTAAGGAGGCTGTTGGGGCAACAAACTAACACACTCTCACATTAACGGTTTCACCCGCATGAAAGTTTTTAAACAACAATTTTTTTTCCCGACAGCCGATTTCAATGAAACAAAGCCTATATGTAGCTCCAGGCTAAGCTTAATCTACCTGTGAAAACCGCATGACACTCCATTCAGTAGATTCGGAGATTATCGCGAACAGACAGACAGACAGACAGAAAAGAATTTTAAAAACTCTTTTTTTGTGGTTGGTTACTCTTCTTTTATTGCGAAGAAAATGCGTTATAGTGAATGTTCGTGTATCGGAAATCAGGGCCCTTGTTCACTATGACTATAACACGCCGCGTTAAGATAAGACGCCGGCAAAACTGTTTTTCCCTCGCGATCAAAAAAGTTTCACTTTAAAAAAATACATTTATGGTAATATAAATATATATAATATATATTAAATATAATATGTAATATAAATATATAAAATACAATATATAGAATATTAATTTCTAATATTTTGTCATCTGGAGCGCTCGGAATTGTGTTTTTAGGACGCGCGTTATGGGCCCCAGTACTATTTCATTCTTCTGTGGTCATAATTCAAAGGTGACCTAACTCAGCACGCTGGCACGTTCGCAAATATAGTATCACATAAGAGTACCTATATAATATTTATACTCAGAGATACTACAGTATTCATATCAGAGAAAGAATAAATTTAAGAATCAATTCAGTAGTTCTAGGGATTATCCCCTACGTCCAATGTTACAAACTAACAAACTTTACCTCTTCATAATAATAGCGCAGATTTATTGATGCGTCTCTTAGTGATTGTGCAACTTCTAAACTATCTGACTAATAATGTATATACGGTCATTCCATGAAATGAAATGAATGAATCAAATTAAATAAGTTTATTGTATTTTTTTTAATTACATTTTTTTTTATTTATTTATTCAAAATACCAGGCTGTCCTTAACTTAAATGAAATTAAAAAGTATAGCCACTAACATGGTATTGCTATTTAATAAAAACTTATAAATATGAGGCTACAATGGGCGATCTTATCGCTAATAAGTGATCTCTGCCAGGCAACCATACATAAAACTAGATGAGTGGCATAAGCAAACGTATTTAATCTAATATTAAGTCATTCAATGATATCTACACGTACTACCTACGTGAATGTGAATGACCTGTCCTGTGAATGACCTCTAATCTATAATATTAGTAATATTTGTTTTAAAGAGGAAATCTTTCATAACTAGAGGTAGGTACCCTTTATCAGGATTTCCCGAACAAGCGGTAAAAATAAAACAATTCACACGGACGAAATTTTCAAGATAATAATAATATCAAAAGATTAATAAAAACAAGGTCTCTTTTTATTTATTTTTTGAAAAAACTGTTGTAACAGTGGTTAGCGAACTGCGGGGAATCGCGGGTTCGATCCTCACATCTAGGTCAACATTTATGTGATAAACATTCGATTTTACCCTGAGTATTTAGTAATAAAGATATACCTAGGTATGTGTTATACCTAAGTATTTATTTACCACAATCAAAAACCCATAGTCACAAGATCTGCTTAATTTGAGACTAAATGTCACTGTGTGATGATAATCTGTTACTATTATTATTATTAAAGCCTTCTGCGTAGAGAGGCTCAGGGAGACAAGCGCATCATATGACTTCCGATGCGCCGTCGAAATTGCGAAAGTTTGCGAAAGCAGATCCGCTGCTAGTCGGAAAGCGGCAGTTTGACTTTACCCATCCCTCGATGACGACAGCAGTGTCTAAATTGCAAAATCTGTGGTACTTTTGTCAGCGACTGCACGATTGCATAAATACATTATTATACGACTGTACAATGGAAATGAGCTAGTAAACAATTGTAGGTACCTACTACGAGTACGTTGCCGGCAAAAGCACGGCTCGTTTGTTTATATTAGCGGTTGTTACCCACCTAATTAAAGCTTGTTTTAGCACAGCTATTTATCTACTCGGCGAACAGCAAAAAAGGGGTAGCTCACACATTCTTCTATAAAAAGTCTGCCAAAAAGGGAGTATAAATCAAAAAAGGGGACAAATTTTACCATGTTTTATTAAAAGAAAGAAATAATTTATTTGAATAAAACGAGACACAAAAGACAATTGTAGAAAAAAATACAAAAAAGGTTACTATAAGTACGTTTAGGCATACAATAAACAATTATTCTACTAATATTATAAATGTGAAAGTGTGGATGTTTGGATGTTTGGATGTTTGTTACTCAATCACGCAAAAGCGGCTGTACGGATTTGGATGAAATTTGGCATGCACGTTTTCAGGGGTACAGAAAAGGAATCCCAAAATTCCCACGGGAACTCCGAAATTACCGCGGGTGAAACCGCGGGGCACAGCTAGTGATAATATTTAAAAAATCTAATGAAATCTGGATGTCTTGATTTTTAGAAAGCTAATACAAAATGTCAATCTGACCATGTTTACCAGTAACAATGGTTTTAGTGCTAATTTATAATTGTTAGTTATTCAGTATCCAGCTAGTGTGCCTACATAGTAGTAAATGGTAACTCTAAGTACTTAAAGCTTAAATATTTTCCCAAAATTCTAGTTTTCCTATTAGGAAACAATACGCATTAACGACTATCGGCTGCACTCAGAGTCGAATTTAATGATTACTTAGTTAAGTATAGATTTTTAAAACAAAACTGCCGCAATCAGACAAGTTTAATAAATTAATGTTAGTTGGCATTTAATGAGATGTAACTTAATTAGTTAAATGCCAATAAACATATATTTATTAAACTTGTCTGATTGCGGCAGTTTATTTTAAAAATCTATACTTAACTAAGTAATCATTAAAGTCGACTGTGAGTGCGGCGGTATATCTTGTAGGATCGGTGATTAAATAGCCCCATTTTAATACAATAGATATAAGAGAATTTAACTTATTATTATTGTGCTGTGTTCTTTTATCTGAATGAATACTGTCTATGTCTGTATCTATTAAGGTACCTAATACCTATTCTCTCAGGTCTTGTTTTATGAACCTACTCGTACTTGGATAACAAGTGATCTATATACTCTATATATACGAAAATAATTCCACTTACATCTACTTCAAGTCCTGGCAGTTCGAATATCTTCAAGGGCGGTACATCTCGGGGGGAGTACCGGCAGAACTCCCTGTCGCCTCGGTACCATTTCACCGAGTAGAGAACCTCCTGCTCGAGGTCGTATAGGCACTTCATTTCGATCCTCGAGCCCCTCTCCACCGCCTCTGGAGCCTGCAGGCTCACGTTACGGAGGCAGAGTGACTCTGAAAACAAAGTTTGACGATATTTTTGGAAAAATCAAACGCGTCAAATACAATATGTAAAATTTCAGTCAACATCAGGTGTCGTGGGTTCGGTTCCCGACTCAGGGTCAAAAATCTCCGCATTCATGTGTTGGTGTTTGCTCTAAGTCTGGGCACAGATAAGTCTGGGTGTTTAGTGTGTACCTATTTATATAAACCAAGAAAAAGTATTTATATACCTACAACTAAATCAGTTGACTGGCACTGATACAAGCTTTGCTTAATTTGGGACCAGGTGACGCTGGGTGATAGTGACCAATCATCATTAAGTAGGTATATCTATTATTATATAAAATCAGAAATGGCAAATGCGACATATTTTACTATAATTGGATTTTTTATTGGATTTCTTCACATTTACAGTAGCGTAGGTCAGCACGAATTTTTTCGCTCTCGTCTGTCGATATCGTCATAATGTCAAAGCGTTTTTTTTTGTATGGAAAATGAACGACACTGGATAGATGGCATTGTTCATTTTCCATACAAAAAAAACGCTCGATATCGAAAGGACGAGAGCGAAAAAACTCGTGTTCCCCCTACAGGATCCCATACGTATAATTTTCGGCCGAAAGTTACTCCACACCCGTGTTTTCGAGCCGCCCATAGGCACGAACCTTAATTTCCCTCACCAAAACCGCGAATGCGTCTGGTTTTAAATGCCGCAATACTTACAAAAAAAAAGTTTCTATATATTCATGTATGTATCGTAGGTACATCTTAATCTAATATATATAAATCACGTGTAATGAAATCGCTGGGGACAGCTAGTACATATATATAAATCACGTGTCACGTTGTTTGTCCGTGATGGACTCTGAAACTACTGAAAGGATTTTGATAAAATTTTGTAACCATTTATAATATGGTCCAACTTAAAAGATAGGATAGTTTTTATCCCGGAATTCCCGCGGGAACTCCGGAATTAATGTGGGGAACAGCTACTGGCAGGAGTACAAAGAAATTTTTCCCCGCAATTCCCGCGGGAACTCCAAAATTACCGCGGATTAAATTGCGGGGGACAGCTAGTAATATTATATAATTCGTTTTTCCGCACGTGGTTTTTGTGGACAAATCTCTCTTAATTCTAAATCTCTTTAATCAAAATTTATGATGTAAACATTATTGTTCTCTGAACGAAATGTAGTTTAAATTAAAAATTAATGTTAAAAATGTATTAATTAAGTTTTTTTCTCGTAGTTAATGTTTTGTTTGAAATTCATGTTTTATAAAAAGGTTTTCAACTTAAATAGAGAATTAACAATGTGTTTAAGTACTACGGCAGCTTTCAGATGGTTTACATTCTATATGAAAATATAAGTGCAACCTATCTAAGGTTATAAATTTAATATAATGCAAGTATTGACTAGATTATTAGCGGATTATTGGCTAGATTCAAATTAAATTGAAATTGGTTGTTAGCTATTCAAATTTTGTTATTTCATTTTAAATGCTGCATGACGATATCGTAATTAACTGACTGACTGATTTATCGACGCTCAGCCCAAACCATCGAATGAATGAGCTGAAAATTTAACGTATTCTTCTTATAAAAAAAAATACGCAAGAATAATAAAGCTACATAATCCACAAATGTAATAAATCAATCGTAGGTACAAAGATCTACTGATTGCTTACAAACCTACGCTTTGCTTCCCAATTAATTACGTCTGCCTGTATAGTGTATATACAAAAAAATCCAATTAGGCAAGTAGGTAGGTAGATACCTATATTTCTTTTAATTTTTTTTTCCGCAAAATTCTACTCAAAGATGGTAACGTTGCGTTGGTTTCAATAATAATATTATAGCGAAGCCTACACTGTTCACTCGCTTTTGCCTACAATTCAGTAACTTTAAGTTATTTATTAACAGAAATATATTTAAAGGCAATAAACAATTTTAATATTATTTATTACTAGCTGCCCCACGCGGTTTCACCCGCAATCATTTCAAAGTTCCCGCGGAATTGTTCCATACAAACTTTGCAACCCCTTTACATCCCCTTAGGGGTTGAATTTCCAAAAATCATTTCTTATCGGATGCCTACGTCATACATAGAACACACCCTCCAATTTTCAGGTCTCTACGATCAGTGGTTTAGACTGTGCGTTAAACAGTTTCCATTTAAAGAGACTATTATAAACTTATAACTCTAATAAGTTTAGATTAGCAAAATATATATAAATTTCGATACAAGATAAAGATATCTTAGACGACTTTTTCAGAGATTACCTACCGGTGGACGATAAGTAATCTCTGGAAATACAGAGTGGATTATAAAAATTTTTCAATGATAGAAAGCTACAGTATCCTTTAGGTTAGGATAGGATACCTACATTTTATTTCGAGAAATAAAGAGGTCACACGAGAATACCGAAATGTATTATGCTACCGCTATATTTCGGTTTTGCCCGCGTCGATTTCAAAATTCCCGCAAAATGATAACAGAGTGGTTGGCAACTTACATTAACAACTTTAAAACCAGATTGGATAAATATTTAAAATAATTAAAAGATAAAAACAAAATATGGCTAACTGGATACATTCACATCAGTTGCTTCAATTGTCTGCCTGAATTATAAATAAAATAATTATCTATATTTTAGCGCGAAAAGAGACAATAGGGTACTTGCATGAAATTTATTATAAGAAATTGTATCAATATTTCAAAAATAGAGCCTTAGAAAAGCGTTATCGTGAAAGATTTACTAAAAAATTTTCAATCATTTCCAAAATATTCAACATGTAATTTTGTGAAACGGAACGTTGCAACGAAACACCAATCACAGACACGCTTGGCACATGATGTCACTTTTATTTTTTTAGAAAACATTTATCTCTTTCAGAGAAGGCAAAAGAAACTAAGTGCATACAGTTAACGCATATTTTCCATTTTCTGAAGTTTTTTACTTTGAAATGCATTTCGATTCTTTACTGGAACTTTTGGAATTAACCCAGTTCAACCTTAATTTCAATTTTGGATATTTTAGTTATCTGTCTGTCAGTGTCACATGACCTTGTCAATACGACAGTGACATTTCTATCACAGATTAATAAGGCGTAATTTTGAACAAGTGACGTCATGCCGCCTTTTGGCGGTAAAGTCTAAAGTAGGAACTTTGAAACGCTCTATTTAATTAATTTATGCACATTTTTTTTTTCTTTTTCTTGCTTTGTTTAAGTAGGCCATATATCTTTAGAATAGACTAAAAAAAAATTCATGCAAGTACCCTATTAATAAATCTGTACCTATTTTTATTTAAAACTTTATATTATTGAAAACTAACTGACCCAGGACCCTATAGACGTTGGATGTTCTTGCCAAAATTCAATTTTATAAATAATTCCATAGCACTTTCAATTTTAGCCAAATTTTCCAATTTTCCTAAATTTTTAGCCTTCGACGATCGACTGACTGGACATAAAATCTTGTTTGTTTAAATTAAGAAGATATTTTATTATTCTACCTAAACCTATCTAAAACTGAAGATAAACACCAGTAACGAGCAAATTATCTCTGTAACGGGAACTATCAATTTCCCCCAATCGCCTTCAGGCCACAGATTATATTACAGTGCTCTTCTGCTCATCTCATTTTTCTCAGAGCATCAATGGTTTTCATCGTTACAGAAATTCATTTATTGCACGACGCTATTAAATAGTTTGAAAAGGTTAAACGAGGTACCTATACTACCTTTTAAAGTAGGGTTTTCAGTATCTCGTTCTTGTTTCAAATATTAAATAAAAAATAATGTGTAATATATCTATGGCTACCGCTATATTATAATAAACCTTAAGTCTTTATGGATGGAATTAAGACTTTTATACCTATTGCATGGTATAAAAATATCGTGTAACCATCACCGAACTAATATGAGTCGATAATTTGTCACTTATTACCTACAAAGTCCGACTATTTAATCGGTGAAGGCGTCAGTATACGCATTCCGTACTACGCCACCAGTCGGACATTCGGGCCCCTGGGTCATCTGACTTTTTCTACTCGATTTGTGTATTTCATATATGGAGTATGTTGACAAACCATATTGGTTCGAGCCACTGATAACTAAACGTCACTCATAATGAGGCGCGAACCAATAAGCAACCAATAATAATAATAATCGTTCCTAAAACCATTAATTAACACATAAGCGCGCACGTACCTTGCGATAAAAAACTTCGGTTTAAAAAACATAAAACATAACAAAAAATTACTCACCAAAATTTAGCTCCCAAGTTGCCGACGCCTATTCTTACCTACGTTAGTGTAGAGTTACTAATAAAATTTAGAAGTAGACTAATGCAGCGAAGGAAAAATCATCACACTGCTTCTTATTAAAACATTGTCACAACGGTCACAGGCAAGGGGCCACTTTTCTCCGTGTGGCTACGTGATCAGCGTAAAAAGTAAACAGACTCGGGTACAATGACAACAACAGAAATGAGGGGATATTTAACAATTTGCACTGAAAATAAAACACTACATAATATATTATTATTTAACTTCAAAAAATTTAGAAACGTGTAGCGTACCTAATACCAAAAATGGTTGCAGTATTTCCCATAGTTGACATCACCGTAAAGGTTTAGTTAGAAGGGACCCTGACTGCTAGCCAGGCATAGTGGGTTCGATCTGTCATAAACATATTTTATCTTTACCCTAAGTCTAACTGTATATTTATCATAAAACTCATAAGTAAGTATTTATTTATCGAAAAGGATTATAAAAATTATAAATCAGCTATCATGTTCAAGCTCTACTTAATTTGGGACTAGGTCCTAACAATATATTTGGACTGGTCAATTAATATCAGTTGTGGACATTATTATTTTTAAAAATTGTGATTGAAAAATAGTTTCACTATGATACCAATCACAAGGTCGTAACACAAGGTAGGTAAGTTTATAAATGTCTGTCAACAGGCTTATTCTCTAAAACCTAAAACAAATAGGAGTAGAGTTATACACCCAAAGGACAGGTTTCTCAATCTCAGTTATAATGTGTCCCGAGTGAAAAATTATTATACAAGATCTCTGAAGATTGTTATATTAATGTGTCAGTCTTCCGAGTCCTATTTTCTTGTACCTGCGAAAGGAATAATGTAAATGCGCCCAGCCACCCATAAATTAAAGGAACCTCACTCACAACAGCACAGATAAAATTGAGCTTTATTGTAATGTAAATAAAAGCCTTTTTAATTTAATATAACCGAGATAAAAAATCGGTCCCACTGCTACTTAGATAAATGTTCGTACAAAAAGGGTTTTGGTTTGGATCTCAATTTGCATATTAACATGTTTAGATAGGTGTTTTATGTTGATATATTACAATATCACTCACTCGTAAGACTTGACATAGTGCTTTGTGATAATAACATCAGCTATTCTTTTCTTTTTTCGCAAACACTTGAAGCCTTATTAAAAACATGAAATAACTGTATCCAATTTTGATGTTCAAAGTTCGTCATCGTATTGGTTGTTTCGAAGTTTTTGATAGTCTACTATCTACAATTGGATCTATCAGTTCAGTTAAACCTTTGTACCATGCTAATAATGTTGTTATAGTGTCGTGTCATAATAACGTTACAGTGAAAATATTCCGTAGAAATTGAAGCCCCGATTGTCCAAGATTAGAATAGAGATGACATATCATATCATTAAATGCCAATTAACATTAATTTACTGAACGTCTCTGATTGCGGCAGTTTTGTTTTAAAAATCTATACTTAACTAAGTAATCATTAAAGTCGACTCTGAGTGCGGCCGCAAATCCCCACTGTAAATAATATTTATTTTATTGTGAAAAGTTGTACCTTCTATAGTACGTTGAATCGTGGAACTCGAAAATGTTATTGCATAATAAAAGCCACCTTGATAGGTACCATGCGTGTATTGGACATTTCTCGTATAGGCAAATTACAGTTTTCCACTTAGTAGCCAGTACGTAAACAATTCGAAGCCCATCCGTCCATTTTATGTATATATTAAGTTGAATTAATGGCATCAAAGACAGAGAAAACGAATTTTGTAAGTTTTTTGTAGCGTCGTTTTGCGCTCACTGCAGATTATAACAGTTTCAATCAATTTCCGGTTCACAAAATCCAAGGCAACCGGTTCAACGGTAAAAACCGGTAAATACAGGCTCGGAATAGCAGTAGCGGAAAAAATAGGAAGCTCTGTGCTCGTCGACTCGCAAACACGTCATGTCGCAGGCAAAATTATACGTAATTCGTCCGTTTAAAAAATAATGACAATTTTTGTAATTCCAAGGACAAAAAATGGTTTGCTAAGGTTTAAACTGTAATTAAAAAATATATATATTTCAGGCAAATCTAACCTCTTTGTATTTTTATATTGCAGCCACACAGTGTTCTATCTGACATCGAGATTCAACATAAAGTTTAAAAAAAACAAAACAAATACATTTTTCTCTTATTCACTTAACTTTTTTCACGTGAATGAAGTCCTAATGCTCCAAAAATAACTAACTCATCGTATAAATCCTTTATAAATCTGTTTCAATTCAATATAGGTGGGTAACTCACCTGAATAGAGAAGTTTTGATAAAGTTAATACCTACATAAAGTTGAGGGGCCGATCCTCTTATTAAAATAGAAGCATCAAATAAATAGTCAAACTTAATGTCTCGTTTTAACAACAACTGAAAATTTCGAAAATTTTGAATTACGATTACTTACTGAATTCTTTCCAATAAACCCTCGTTCTTAATACTAAGTACCTAATAGATAGTATTTATTAAACTCAAAGTTTTCTATCCCATATTGGTACCTATATAAGCTGTGATAAAATTAGCAGCAAATATTTACAGAGTTGAAAGTATACACCATTATAAACATAATCATAAAATAAAAAAGACAAAAAAAAAACATATTTTTTTAAATAAATCAAAAAGAAAACCTGTGAAGGCGTTCGCCACTCAATCGCTTTACACACATCGCCGCGCGCCGGTATCTTAAGGTCAATGACCTCGATCGAGCTGAACAGCTGATCCATCGCTCGCTGTGTGCGTGGCGCGTGCCTTGTATACGTATAAGTAAGCTACGTGTGTTGTGTAGGTACCTTGTGAATGTAATTGTAAAAATTTGCTCATGTTCTGAAAAACTACTGAACTTATATATTATAAGTTTTTTTTCGCCTGTCCTGTTTGTTATAACGTATACTTTCAGCTCTGTAAATATTTGCAGTTAATTTTACCACATGTTATATACATATACATTATATATACACTAATAATGCGCGTGGGGTAAAAAATTGCTTCACATCAGAATATTTAATAATAAAAAAAGTAATTTAACTGTTAATGTTCGTTATTACCTCAATGTGTATCATGTTTTTGTACATTTTGTTCATTTCTCCGTAACGAATAGCGTGATATCATATTTCTCCATTTCGTTACCTTAGCTCTTTGTTACACTCCCTATAAGTTGATTCATAATTTTTTTTTGCCCGTGGCGTTTCGCGCAGTATCACTAGAGATACCTACCACACAAACAGTAATAACTTAGATGTGTTTTGTATTACTGACTCTATGTATTCTTATAATTTTTGATCGAACATTATTGCAAGTTAAACCTATACCTACAACGTCTTTATAAATAACCACCGTTTTTTTAAGACTTAATAATTATTATATTAGAATAACTGTGCCTCTCGGTTTTAACCGCGTTAATTTCGGAACTTCTTCGTGAATTCGTCAAAAATACATATATGAACCATAATTATAGCCTTGTCAAAAAATATTAATGTGCGAATAAGACTTCAAACGGGAAAGCAAACCATTCAGAAACCACACAGCCATGCAAAACCAGGTGCTCTTAAGGTTATTAAAGGGTTATACAGCAATACATTTAATTCAGTGCGCAAACTTTGCCCAATTAAAATTAAATGAGTTTTATTAAGCACCTATTTTTTATTTTGATAAGTCTTAGTACAAAAAAATAAAGTTATTGTTAATGGAAGATGTTCACTTTGAAATTGATTTTATGGCTACTCTATTCGCCGCCGCCGCCCCCCGGCCCCACCGCGCGCCGCCCGAAGCGCTCATTCGTTTTTCGTGCACAGGCGTAGGTAGGTATTTACGTGGGTTACAATGTACCTACCTACCTGCTGATCGCTAATTCTATCAGGTTCGAACCTCAGACGAAATAAAAGTTCGAACTAGACTTTTTAAGATTAGACCGTGATCTGATTTTATTAGAAGAGTAATTCCAATTTTTCCTTCATACTTTCATGGGCTTAGGACCATCAAAATGCAGAAAATAAAGCATTAATTAATAATTTAACCAATTAAATTATGGCACTTTTAAAAACATAATAAAATTAAAATTATTGATATTAGGTAAGTACCTACTCGATCTCGCTCGAAGAAATCGAAAATGGCTTCTTAGATGTCAACCGCCAGTCGAGGTCTTCCAGACCCTTGAGCGTGATGTGGGGTCCTAAACTGACCGTGATCAAGCAGCCTTTGAGTGGCTGCTAAAATTGTCATTTCATTAGGGACCGCGGGGTTTACAATACCATGGGCTCGCATTCAAGGTATGCTCTCCATTACATACATTCTGCGAGCACGTCGTAAACTTTCACCACTTAACAGATACACCCGGACCATCTCATAAAACTCGCGGTTACTAAAGTCCGACATCATGACCTAGGTACGACTACGAGTAGTACGACACACACGCGGCGCAGGGGTTGCGCGGGAAAGCGATAGGACGCGACGTCACAATAGCGCATGCGTAAGCAGACTGTCGGGCCGGCAGGCGGCAGTGTCGGCTTATCGGGCGAGCCGCGGGCGCCTGCCCCGCGCGCCCCGCCCGTTTCGCCCGCCCCGCCCGTGTCTGGGTATCAGTTGTCGCCCGAGAGGTTCACCCCCGCTGCAACCTCACCGCGTACGGCTCACGGGTCACGGCGCGTGCATCCACAGCTGATATTATTACGAATAGATAGTATCCATGTTTTACGGATTTAAAGTGGGATAAAAATTAAAAAAAAAAAATTTAACTAATAGTGGAAATGTGTTCTATTACTGATACTGAACCACCACAATTTTTTTGCGCACTCCTTAAAATTTAAGCCTGTATAAGAGTATATAAGGGTAGATTATTTGTTGCCCCTTGCGTTTCTATCCACGTTAACGTCGGAGTTTCCACGGAAATTCCACGATGAACGACGAAAAAACAAAAATTTCACCATGATCTGTTAAGTGGTTAAGGCGTGAAAGCGTTACAAACAAATTAACTCATAATATAAATTATAGTTACATTATTTGTACCTATTTTTAATTTTATAATTTTTGAGTTTTTATTTTATAGCTCTCACTTTTCGCCCGTTATCAATAGATAACCCTGCACCTACCAATTATTAAGTAATTAGCTGTGCTCCGCGGTTACACCCGCGATAATTTCAGGGTTCCCGAAGGAATTCCGGGATAAAAAGTACCCTATGTCCTTCTCTGTACTCCTGACAACGTGAAGCCAAATTTCATCCAAATCCGTTCAGCCGTTTTTGTGTGATTGAGTAATAAACATCCAAATATCCAAACATCCAAACTTCCACACTTTCACATTTATGTATAATATTAGTAGGATTATTAACACCTTTACTCTAGATTTATAACTAAAACTATATCTGAAATTCATCCGTTAGATAAAATTTGTAAATTTGATACTACGAGTACTTATCTATATGGATAATTTAGATAGATAGATAGGTATGTAGATAGATAACTCTTTATTGTACACCAAACAAAAAAGTTTTTACAAATTTATTTTATTATTTAAACTCCTCGTTAAATAAAAGCGGTCGTATCTCGTAATAGAATATGCGGAGGCGAAATAATTGCGGGCATTAATCCAGAATGAGAGAAATTTAAATGATTACATTTGAATTTCGTGCAATTCATCCTAGCTTAAACACCAAGATTTCGTAGAAATGAACTATTTATTTATGCTGTGTAGGTAAAGACTTTTACATCTCTCATATACGGTAAGTACCTAGGTCCTTATTACCCCCAAATGGGGCTTGTAGATGACCAATTAGCGCTCTAGGGTTATAATGTAACTATAAAAGCCCTAGGGCGGTAAGTAATTTAAAAAAAAAACTCTTCACTCTTCCAAAAAGTTCGCGTACATCTAACCATCATACTGGCAATAGACATCATGCCAAATTCAGCCCAATGACAAAAGAGGTCATTTCGCTATTCAGCCTTGTCTTCGTATGAGTATAATGGTCATCAATTTTAAATATCGAACTGCGAAGCTAAATTTCGTTCTTGAAAAAAAAAAATGTCGCTGCGCTCGTGCGCCTAAATATCTCGGGCTGTAATTGATGCCTTACAGCCCTTGGCTACTAATCTACTATTAAAGCATAAGATAATGGTGAACACTCGCATACTCCAAATTACACACGTATCAATAGGTATCTACCTTACCTTAAAGTTTTTAGTACTTACGTAACCTTAATCTAATTTATAAACTACATAACATGTTTTAAATGAGGAAATGAGGGAATTTTTTTTTTTTTTTTAGGTAGGTATAACAAAGAGAGTTATATACGCACATAGAATAATTTAAGTATCAAACCGTCGCAGTGCACAGGCAAACCAAATTTGGTTTTTGTTGCACTGGAAATATGTTAACTCTATGTTTATATCTCTTGGTTTTTAAATAAATAAATCAAATAAAATAATGTAACATTCGAACAAAACAATGTCAGCAGCACTGCCAACACACCAACAAGAATTGTGTATGTCGCAAAACGGGCTGGCGTATATATAGCATACAGTGTAGGTACTCTTCGAATAACCTAACGTTCGATCGATCACGCGCAAACAAGATAAGTGCAATTAAAAGCGGGGGATATAAAACAGAGGGCGCACAATCCCGGATGTGGCTCTATTTGCCAATAGCTAGATAGTACGGCAGCCCACGCCTTGTTTTTTCCGTGACTAACAACAGGCTGAATCTTTGTGAGTACGTTCAGTTCGACGAGACACCCAAGATTTTCTTTGTGAAAATTCTTGAAACGCGTAGCTAAAAGTGTTCCGTGAAATCAACAACTTCCAAGCGTCGGACTGGAAAAACAAAGCACTAAATTTATAGGATTCTGTGACCATTTTATTTACTAAGCTGATATAAATATTAACTAAACTGCATACAAAAATTCAGCCGGTTATTAATCATTTTCATAACCTCGTGATTTGGACATATTCGGAATTGAGGATTCTTCAGTCAAACCAACTATTTTAGAGGACAATTATTTTTCCGGGTTTATTATCCAACTAGCTGTTCCCCGTGGTTTCACCCGCGATAAATTTGGAGATCCCGCGAGAACTCCGGGATAAAAAGTACCCTATGTCCTTCTCTGTGCCCTGAAAATGTGCGAAAATTTATTTTATGCAAAAAAAAATTCATGTAGATTGGTTGAGCCGTTAAGGCGTGAAAGTGTTACAAACAAATAAACAACCAAACTCACTTTCGCATTTTTAATATTAGTAGGTAAGGATTATCTTAACATTTCAATAAAAAATCTTACTGTTACTCAGACAATTTCGACACTCCACCAAATGAAAAGGGAAAATGGGCGTTCGCCGAATTGAAGCTACTCACGAAGTTTCAGCCTGTTATTAGTCACTGAGAGAACAAGGCGTGGGCTGCTGGACTAAGACGCATTAGGATGAGTCATCTATAACGATCTCCACATAAAACGTCGTGCCGCCTGCTCAGCACCGGCCACCTCACAGTTCTCATAACTTGAAACTGCTTCCACTGATTTTTCCGATGGTTTTCTCTCACTGCAATTGAAGATTGAAGTATACTTACTACCTACCTTTTTTGTTTGATACAGCTACGTCACGAAGCAGTATTGTGTTTAAAAGGATATATTTTATTTATCTGTCGCTTTGTTGTGTTTACTTTTATATAATTATCTAAGGAAATAAAGAGATATTAAAAGCTTTTATTTAACTTGCAAGTTGCAACTTGCTTTAGTACCTACAGATAAACTTGTCGCGAGACTTACCTGTATAGATATAAACAATTAAGTAAATTAAATAACTTGATCTTATTGATTTTAATTTTCAAACTCAGTAGGTAAATACGTAGGTAGGTAGATACAATTTGGAAAGTAACTATATTAATTAGAGACAAAATAAAAAAAAATGTACAATGAATTGTAATCTCAATTCTAAGCAAACTACGTATATTTGTTAGGTTTATACTTTCAAAGAAACACGCAATAATCAATCCAGAGATTCTTTAACTGTCCTGGGAAGAAAACCATATCGAACTAGGTAAATATAAGAAGAAGGAAACATAGGAAATATGTGACCCTTCGTCAATTAACAATTCGGGGAACCAAACAAGTATGACAAAAACAAAAAATCGAGAGAGACGTTACGTAGGCATGTACATACATACATACCAGCCAACCAATATCTTTTTTTTTTAAGTTTAGTTTGTAATGAATTTGTTTGTGATTTTGTTATTAAGTTTGTAAACCTTGTGTGTGTCTGTTGCGCAATAAAAAATTATTCTATTCTATTGTATTCTACATTGTTGATTGTACATACAATAAAATTGTATACAGGGTGGAATAAACGAACCCCATTTGGAGGGAAAACACTCCAGATATTGAAGATAACAAAGTTTTGGTTTTTGAAATTTAACACTTTAACAGCACTATAACTTTCTAACAGGGTTCTCCCTGTTGGAAGGGTGGAAAACAGCAACTATATAAATAGATCATTTTATAATAAACTTTATACTGCATTTATTGCTTTATGTTTAAGAGATTAATTTATAGCCTGGCGAATTTGTAAAGCCTACCTTTCAGAAGATAATAATATAGATTGCTTATTGTGTTCTTTATCAAAGTCCGATCGTATTTTGGTCGATTTAAATAGATTGAAGTCAGTGAAATTCTATAAGTCATGTGATGAATTACTTAATCGTTTATGACTTATATGCCTAGGTAAAGATTAAAAGCACAAACTAATTTAGAAGTTCAATCGAATCGAGAATAATACCTAACACTTAAAAATTCTACAGTATTTTTCTTTATGTGTTCATTGAAATACTTTTCTATTCAAATTATATATTATCATAATCTTATTATATTTGCAGCTGATCCCGTTACGTAAGCGTCAAAAGTTTCCAAGAAATATTCTGCAGTCTTTTGCTATAAACTTGACATATACGTATATCTTGCATCTAAAACTGCAGCCCGAGCCATGCAACGAGGCCATTAAAATACATTTTTTTGTATCTTAACTATGTACCTACTATGTGCAGAAGACTTGCCATTCATCCATAATAAAAAGAAATGGAGACAAAGCGAAGCGATATAAAATGTATCTTACATAATATACTTACTCAAACTCTACATGCCAAATTTTCTTAAGGAAATCACCTCTCAAAATGTGTTTCCTTTACATCTATTCACTTGATAGGATTAACTGAATTGTGTACGAGAAGTCCAATAAAATTATACGATCTACCTGTGACGATTTGCACGAGGCAAGTAGGCACTTAAATGTAAACAGAAGTAGATACATAAAGAGAAAAGGAAATTAAATACAGGCGAGAACGCTCGCTCGTATAAAATGTAACAAAACAATGCGACTTTTATTTACTGGCAATAAGTAGAAAACACATAAAGCAACACCAAATAAAAAGGTATAAACCTCTATGAATGTTTCCATAATTTTTCCGGATAGCATAAACAGATTTTTCGCTTGTTGGCAATCACGCGGCGTCTTTTTATTGGTTTGTTTACAGTACCTATAACCTTCATGCTACAAACTTGACAAAAAGACCCCTCTAGAAACATAAATAATGTGTTCCGTTAATTTTATCATTTTTTATTTGTAAAAATTATCTACTAAACACGAGTCTTGATAATGGATTGGTATATACAAGTTACAATATCTATCCTTTTTAAATAAAGTATACTAGGGCGTAGTAATGCCGTTACTACTTAAAAAAAAATTATTAAGTATATCTAACAGTAAGAAATTTGATTGAAAGGCACGAAAGTTTTAATTTAAACGTTACACTGTAATTAAGCTAAACAATTCCTTAAAGTTAAGCTACATTTAAATATAAATAATAGCCAATAATAGCTATGTTCAAATAATAAAGAGAATCTATTTTAATTATTCAAAAAATGATTGTTATTAAAATCTAATACAGGTGCCAAAAGAAGAGACCCGGAGCGTGCTGCAGTCGTGAACCGAGACGAGTGAGGTTTCGTCTCAGTGCAAAACAAGAAAGCGCACAATCAGAGGACGAGGAAATCCGTTGTGGTACCGGCGGTACCGCACCGACAGGGTCCACCTTCCCACCCCACTGCGAGCCGCAACGCCGACTACGCCGATGTACTTGTCACGTCTGTCCCACACCACCACAGCGCAAGTTGTCACAAAGTAGGTATATTAAGGCAAAAACCAACTTCCTTCTGAGGACCGAACTGGTGGAGTCGCGTCATAATAACAGTTTCAAGGCTTTTGAGGTGCGAGTCCCGACAAGCAAAGTGGACACCTTTAAGAACGAAGACGTTTGGCCGAAGGGTATGATCTACAGGCGTTTCTGGGGCAGGATACCGACAGCCACCGGCAGAGCGACACAGTGTCAAAAATTACGTTACTAGCTACCTTATAGGTATTGAGTATCATTTACTAACAATCAATGTTTTTATATTTGTATACAATTATGTTAGTTTGTAAGGTATTTATCTATGGGCCTATGTTGCATGACAACAAAATAAACAAAGAAATAAGATTATGTTATTATAGAGCCAAAGGCGAAACAAGGCCTAAAAGACATTTGGAGAATAGATTTTTAAAAGATCTAGGTATTGCTGTCGCCCTATGACACCCCGATTGGCGTAGTAGGTCACCATGCCTGCCCGCTAATTAAGAGGTTCCGGATTCGATTCCCGGTGGGGGTGCACTTTGTGTGTATTATTTATCTCTAGTATAATACATATGTAATTCTAAGTAGTATACTACGTTTGTTTCATTTTCAAGATACAAGTTCATAATTGATTAGTGTGGGTCAAGTAAATCTGTGTGTAGCGAAGTGAATTATTATTATTATAATATCATTAAAAAAAATGTTGTTAAAGTGGGAACGAATAACCATCCTTACATAGTATTATCGAATACATAAAATTATAAGTGGAAAGAAACCTTATCCCATGTAACCCTTTGTCAAAAAAAAAACCTGTCTAAGGATGTGTCTTACAATAGTAGTCGGCACCCTTTTCAGAACGTTACTCGATACTAATAGATACGTATTCACCGACGACGCTCCATCGATGGGAACATTTTTTGCACTTTGATGTTCAAATTGGGAATCGGATATATTAATAGTACCTACCTATAGGCGGTGCAGTAGGTATCAACAAATTATGATCCAATTTTGTCGGACAGCAGAACTACATTATTTACCAAATATTTCACAGAACTTAAGCTTAAATAATATTCATCATTAAAATGCACGAGTAGCTGTTTTCGGTATGCTTGAAATACTATTAAAAGAATTTCGTAATTAAAAATTCCAACCAGAAACACATTTTACTTACGAATGAAGAGCTAACTTCCACATTTTTGCATTTCATTTACTTATGTTGGTTATTTACTTATTAGTAGGTACCTACATGTTTTACATTTTTCCATTTTAAATATTATCACCTTAACCTTTTAGGTTTAGGTACCTATATTATTATGTCTTTGCTTTCCATTTCCATATCTATAAGCAAATTTTGGTTGTCAACGACGATAGCTCTTGGCGCGATATTGCTGAATTTTTTACACATGTTATGGTAAAAACATTTTAATCGCATATTTTTTGGTCAACGAGGCGATGGTAAGTGATTTTGTTTGTCCACTTCAGCGCGTAGGGGAGTGCCGTCTAAATTCTTTTTCTATCCACTTGGCCTCGAAAGTTCGATGTTTTATGGATATGGAAGTACCTGCAGAGCTATTAAGTAACTTTTGTTGCTATAATTTTTCGGTTGCTATCAGAAACATAGCGGCTTTGCGTAAACGGCTACAATTTCTAAAATCAAAATAATATTTAAAAAATTATAGCTGTCTAAACATGAATCCATCCAAATATCGCTTTGTTTCCGATTGAATTCGAAAAAGATAGCAACGAAAGTTAGGTACATGATTGGCATTTGGTAGGTTTATCAACACATCAACATAAACATCAACTTCGGACTATAATATTATATATCTTTGATACCTACTTATATAAAAATTCCGAAGTTGATTATTATTTATTAAAATTTGTTGACTAGGTATACATAATTATAACTCCGCGTACATAGCTTTTTAGGACGCACGACCCCTAGGGTAGCCTCCTGATGTCAAACGTGTCTACAATTTGAATTTAGTTTGAAATCCTTTTTCTTCGAATATTAAAAAAGAAACAATTTAAGAAAATTTATGTATTTCAGCCTTATCTAAATAGACCTATTAAAAAATTCGATAGACACAAAACTGCAGATGAATACCGAAACCTATTGTTGTATTATATTGATCAAAATAAAAATACTTTAACAAAAGCGTTGGTTTATTTATAGATTCACCACAGTACAGTTATGCATAGACAACATAGAGAAATCTGCACAGTGATGTCCGCTGGTTTATAAAGAAGGGCCTAAAATTTTTAATTACAACACTTACGTACTACTGAAATACATTTCTAAAAAACAAATAGTTTCTTACCTATACTTTGAAGTAAGTTAATATAAAAAAATAAAATGTTTTTTTCTAGGTTTGTTTATTGGTTATGGATAAACTCAAATTCTTTCAGTTACAGGAAATTACAGTATTCTTGAGTGACATAGGATACTTCCGTAATTCCTATAGGATCTACGAAATTCACGGTAGTCAAACCGTGGGGGATCAACTAGTAATGTATATTTTACCGAAAAAAAGAAGAAAACAGCAATGATTTTCAACCAAATTTTTCCGCTCAGAAAAGCAAATAAATACATCTGTTGTGTATACACGACATGACGCTGTGACGAATGGTAAAGGGTAAAAAAGTTTCTGAGGGTCCTGAGTGGGTACTCGCCAGAAGTGTGTAAGTAGGGTGCTGACTTCGCCCCTCGACAGCAAGGCGTTAAAAATACCCAGTTTCCGTGTCAGGTCAATGTTGCTACTGACTGCGACTTAAATAAACTTACGTATTAATAAGTTCACTATTCTCTCTAAATCTAGATAATTTGTGGCGCGTTTTGCTTGATTCTATGTTAAAACAAATCTAACTTCATTGATCACACTGAATAATAATTTTCTATTATGTAGCGTGTCACAGAGCATGACCATATAATAAAGAGATTCAGTTGCATCATAATAAAAGTAACTTTAAATGTTCTGTAGGTATTTTTTAAAAGCTTGCAATGCATGTATGTGACTATGTTTGTACGGGTGGAATCTTGCAACTCAATTTTGAGAAGATATCTTCAACCGATTGATCTGAAATTTTGTATACACGTTTAGTTTGGATGACAATGTATGGTTTTTTTTTAAAGCGCATTTGAATAAAAGCCTGTTGTATAAAATTTTCAATCGAGACTTATCTTGTACCTATCTTGGAGACAACTTACTGAATAAAAAATTTATACTTGAACTACATATTTCACCTGTTTATAACTGTGTCGTATAAAATTATTATATCATGTAAAAATATTATTAAATAGAAAAATGTGGACGTTAAATTAAAAAACATATTTCTTTTCTGAAGTGAGTTAAAATGTAAATACTTATTGATTTTACGATATTTTTAGATTTTACATTTGTAGATTTTTTACCGTATTTTACCGTAACACATCATAATATGCTGTGGAAACTTGTTCTTTTTATAAGTATACGTATACATTGATGTAAAAGAAATACGTGGGTGTATCAATGTAGTTACGTATAACGATGACATAAAAATATACGTAGGAAAAATATTCGGGTACTGCCAAATTCTATTGTTAACGATAATTGCTTGGTTCGACTTGTGACCTCTTCAATCGTCTGATTTTATTGAGGACGTTTTGACAAAAAGATTATTATTTTTTGCGAATTTTCCTTGTAATAGTCACCTATTCACACAATATCCCGGTAGGTACAGTTAGGAAACGAACAGATGTGTTAGAGTGTTGTTGAGTCCAGTTTTAGGCCAGATAAAACAAGTTGTTTGGATCGGTCGAAAGTACTGAAGATCTTTTAAGAGGAAAAGAGGGCTACGTTTTTTTTCATACAAAATGATACAAACGTACCTAGATAATGTTCCCACAACACAATAATAATAACAATAATAAATCGTTTATATCAGGCACAGGTCCCATATTATAGATTTTAACAAAGATTACATGAGTATGTTCTTTGATTTACACTTCCACTTTTAAAGATGCGTCAATATATAATATAAATAATTCTTAGATTAAAACACTAACGTACCACGTACCACTTTTATACTAGAATACCAGAGCAGTTTGTTTCCGTTAATCATTTTTATATTGTGAATATATCTACCTTATAATCTAGACATCTAGAAATGTAAATAGAATTGAAGTATCTGTTTGTAATTTCAAATTAACAGCTTTTCACTAAATGCATACGAAAGTATACGAAGTATACGAAAGTATACTAACATCGATTTTTTTTTTTTTTTATGTTTTCTGTATGTCTGTCGGTTTGTGTGTCTGTATGTTCCGGGTGATTTCTGAAACGGCTGGTCTGATTTTACGAGACTTTCACTGGCAGATAGCTGATGTTATAGGAAGTAACTTAGGCTACTTCTATCCCGGAATTCCCGCGGGATCTCTGAAATTGATGCGGGTGAAACCGCGGGGAACAGTTAGTATATGAGGAGATACAATCCTTTTTTCAGATTTATTATTTGGTATTTTCAACCGACTTCCCAAAAAGGAGGAGATTCTCAATTTGACGTGTATATTTTTTTATATCATCGTTATCTCAAAACAAGAAACTAGACAAGTAAACTGTTCATATACAATTATATATACTATTTAAAATATCTGATTGTAAAATTAGGAACCTGTGTGTCGATAGACGACCTTCTAGGTCATAAAGATTTCTTTTTATCCCAGTAGATCAAAGAGTTCCTGAAGGAGTCCTGATATATATAATACTAGCTGTCCCCCGCGATTTCATCCGCAGTAATTTCAGAGTTCCCGCGGGAATTCCGGGAAAAATTTCCTTCTTTGTACCCCTGACACTGACAGTAGTTTACGGGGATTAGCTGTTCCCCGCATTAATCCCGGAGTTCCCGCGGGAATTCCGGGATAAAAACTATCCTATCTTTTAAGTTGGGCCAAATTACAACATATTGACCAAATTTAGGAGTCCATTGCGGACAAACAACGTGACGCGTAATTTATATAATATATTAAGATTATATATATTAAGATAAGATACACGAATAGAACCATGGTGCATGGGTAACAGCTAAGTATGTTAAAAAAAAATATATCCAACTTTACGTCACGTACGTTGTTAGAACTAAATGCGCCTCTTAATGACTATGAGTGGTTAATGTGCTAGACAGTTAAGGGTAATTTTTATAGTTTAACTAACCAATAACAACAAAGGGATCCCATTATTCTCAAAGGTCTTAACATAAATAAATTAAATGAAACAAACGAAGGTTTTTATGTGTATTGCTCTCCGGCTATACAGAAATGGAATTCATTAACGAAATTACTTTGTTTGTTGGTTGTTGCCATTTGTAAATTCGACACTGTAAGGGATCCGAGGTTTCCTACTTACAGGTAGAAACTTTTCCTACACTCCCCAATCCCTACTAATATTATAAATACGAATGTAACTCTGTCTGTCTGTTTGGCTGTCTGTTACGTTTTCACGCCTAGAAGGCTCAACCGAGCATCGTGAAATTTTGCATATACGTTGTCAGGGGTGCAGAGAAGGACATAGGGTACTTTTTGTCCTGGAATTCCCATGGGATCTCCGAAATTAACGCGGGTGAAACAGCGGGGAACAACTAGTAATTAATATATAAAAAAAACATACATACAATCGAACATAGAACCTCCTCCTTTTTGGAAGTCGGTTAAAAATTCACAATCAAATGAAAACAATATTCGTGTCGGCGTGATCAGCAAAATGTGTAATACATCGTTTTTAAAATCAATCTGGTATTTAATTATCTGATAAAAAACCCTCGCGTTTTTCCAATTGCCAAAGTTCCGAAGCAAGATTAGGTTAGGAAAGTGACCACTACAGTCCTTCCTTCCTTTCTTCTTATTTAATGATGGCGTTTATGTATTACTAGCTGTGCCCCGCGTTTTCACCCGCGGTAATTTCGGAGTGCCCTCGGGAATTCCGGGATAAAAGTACTTAAGTCCTTCTCTGTACCCCTGACAACGTGCATGCCAAATTTCACCCAAATCCGTTCTGCCGTTTTTGCGTGATTGAGTAACAAACATCCACACTTTCACATTTATAATATTAGTACGATTATAATTCGGTAAAGGTTTATTCCGGCAACCAGGTCGGTAACGCACCTGCATGCCCTATGGTGTTGCAGATGTCCATGGGTGGCGGTAATCACTTACCATCAGGTGTGCCACCTGCCCGTTTGCCCCCTATGACATTGAAAAAACTGCCATGTTTCTTAGTAATAGAAAATCTCTTCTATTTATTTATTTGTTTGTTACGCTTTCACGCCTTAACGGCTACTACTAATCATTACGAAATTTTGCGTAAACCTCTTCAGGGGTACAGAGAAGGAGATAGGGTACTTTTTTCTCGAATCCGATCCGGAATTCCTGCGGGATCTCGGAAATTAACTAAAGTGAAACCGCGGAAAACAGCTTGCACTATTTTCTATAGCTATATTGTGAGGGTCGTTTCTCGAATTTTATGATCTTGACGAAACGCTCTTGACAATGTTAGATTGATCCCCAAGTTAGTCTCTGGAGAACCTGTGACTGGTGAGTGAAGTAACAAAGACAAATGACGGGTGAAAGTCAACTAAATATATAATAAAGCTACAGAGTCAAATGAGATGAGAATTAGATCTACCCATTACCAATGTGCGAGTAACCACCACTACGTATTTTATGTCCTGTATCATGTCCTGCAAATGACAAGCGTTTGTAAGTTTACAAATTGCTTACAACCTAAAAGTACTAAGTACACATTAAGAAATACAATTTTCTGTCAAACCCATAGTACTATTATTTCGATGGTCAAACCACAAACGAAGTTATTCTTAAATTACACAGAATGTTAAATTTCATACTCTTTTATTCGAATTCATATACCTACCTATATTTTAAATTTTAGAATGTAACTAGCTGTGCCCCGCGGTTTCACCCGCGGTAATTTCGGAGTTCCCGCGGGAATTCTGGGATAAAAAGAACCCTATGTCCTTATAAATGTATTTTCTTCTTCTTCTTCTCTGTACCCCTGAAAACGTGCATGCCCAATTTCATCCAAATCCGTTCAGCCGTTTTTGCGTGATTGAGTAAACGTATTATGCGAGGATAAGAGATCGAGAGCGCATTTTCATCCGACTTGCTTCAAATTTATCGTCACTGCTCAGCTCCTATGTGTCTTAGCGTTAGGTATTAAAACCTGCCCAGGAGTATGGACAACAATCGTATCGAGTTTAGTTAAAATCCCTTCAGTAGTTTTTGACCCATGCGTGCACATACAGACAGACAGACAGACAAAAAAATTACTGATTGCATTTTTGGCATCAGTATCGATCACCATTCATCCTCCAATATTAATTTTGAATATACAACGTGTTAATGAATTAACTGAAAACCTGATACACCCCATTTAAAAAAATAAACAACAATATGATTAAAATATATTTTATGTCGAAAAAATTTATACATTAAAAGTTACTCAACATTAGTTTGGAGGTAACCTATCTACGAAATTCCAAGCGCTACGCCCGCGCCTACCGGTTCGAATTTTTTGCTGCGGGCGGCGTACGCGCCAAATATTGTATTATAAATAATTTAGACATGGGCTGGTAAAAACGAAAAAATATAACCTATATTAAAACATAGTGTGATCGATTCGCTAGTCGATTCTGAGCCAACTACTTTCTAGTTTTCAGTTAATTCATTAACACGTTGTATATTCAATGCACAGAATTGACCTCTCTACAGTTTTATTACAGGTATAGATTTGCGAAAGATTTTCCCTGATTATCAGATTTCAGCATAACCTCTTACAAAAACTGTTTTGTATATACCTAGTACCTATTTTATTATTAGCAGTTCCCCGCGATTTCACCCACGTTAATTTTGAAGTTGCCGCGGAAATTACGAGATAAAAAGTCCTTTTCTGGACCCTTGAAAACGTATAGGTATACACAAAATTTCATGATGATTGGTTGCGTTATAAGGCGTGAAAAGGTAGCAGACAAATATACTGACAGTAACTTTCGCATGCATAATATTATCTACTATGGATGTTCTGTGTATTTTTATCATATTTTGTTGACAACCCTTTTGTAAATTTATTTTGATTTTCACTTAAAATTTTAGTATATTTTCAAAGAAAGAATAAAATATCTATCTATTTGTCTATCTATATTCTTTTAATAATTTCGTTCCTAATTTTTATGTAAATCAAAATAAGGTTTATTTTATTTATTATTTTTTTATAAAAATATATTATTCAGACAATTTTTTCTCTCAGATAGTTCTTTTCGCATTCGTTATTTTATTTTCTAATTTTGTGAGCTGTTCTCCCATTGTTTCACCAGTATCAATTACAAAATCCCATCGGGAAGTCTATGCATCTACCCTGTTACCGAGGGATATTAGGTATAGCTTCCTACCAATGAAAAAAATGTGAGAATTAGTATTTCCAGAGATTAACCCCTAAAAACAAACAGATTTTATCGCTTATTAGCCTATTTGACTGTACTAACCATGCCTTTCTTTTGTATTTACCTCTAAAAGTAATAATATAACTTCGATCAATTAATCTAAGTCACTATGGTCATTGTTGAATTGAAGGATGGATTGTGTCGTAGTACTAACAACAAACAACGGCATATGCGACCCGAAAATAGTTTTATGCTGTGATATATAACAAAATACTCAGTATTATTTCTTTCACAAACAATGTGACTTATTTGCCTCAAACCATTTGGGTTTTTGTGTCGTTAACTTAAACAAATGCCTCACATCCTTTTGAGAAATGGTCAACAAATATGTTTTTTTTTAAATTCATTAATCACTAGCTGTCCCCCGCGGTTTCACCCGCAGTAACTTACTTACTCAAGAATCACTTTATCTATTGGTGAAAACTGCATGAAAATCCGTTGCGTATAGTTTTAAAGATCTAAGCATACATAGGGACAGACAGACAGCAGGAAGTGACTTTGTGATTAATTTTCACAATTATTATTTAGACTAGATTCGCCCTGTGCGCGAGCTGCGAGCAGCTCGCGAGGCTTGGTCGCCCTGTGCCCGGTTGCCCCCCATTGATCTCTATTTGTTCGAGCACCCCCCATCAGACTCCTATAGTTTCGGAGATAATCGAGTTTGTATTTTGTTCGGCGGCCATGATTTTTTCCGCCATTTTGAAAAAAAGTTTCACTATTGAAATTTGCCCAAGGTGTGGATCAAACTTTGTAAGTAACAGTTTTACTTTTGATGGATAGTTTCGGCGGGCAGTCAACTCACTACCTGATGAGGAGCAGGAATCGAAGATGTCAAGGTTTTCCCACAATCACAGAAACCTCCTTTCCACATCTTAAATACATTATATCGACCTAGAGATGCTCCTTCTGCGAGAACAATTATGCTTAACTTTTTTTCGCCAGCCATTTCGAATCCGTCCGCCATCTTGGAATTATTTATATCCCGATAGAAGAAGATAGTGGACCACCAACTGTACAAATTTTTTTTCAATACCCACGGCCGATAGTTTCCGAGCCAGGGCCGAAACAATTTCCCCATACAAACAACTAATGTTCGGCGGCCATCTTGAAAAATGACGCAATCGAAAAACTGATTCGATATTCGGCATCAGCGACCCCAAAAACCCCCGGATGCCGAACCTCACCCGGATCGGATCAACTTTTTTTTCGGCCGCCATTTTGAATCCGCCATTTTGGATTTTTACCACGCCAGGCGGTTGCCCCCCATTGACCTCTATGACATTTGTTTGAGCACCCCCCACCTGACTCTTTTAGTTTCGGAGATAATCGAGTTTGAATTTTGTTCGGCGGCCATGTTTTTTTCCGCCATTTTGAAAAAAAAGTTACACTATTGAAATTTGCCCAAGGTGTGGATGAAATTTAGTTAGAAACGTTTTCACTCTCGATGGATAGTTTCGGCGGGCAGTCGACTCACTACCTGATGAGAAGCAAGAATCGAAGATGTCGAGGTTTTCCCATAATCACCGAAACGTCCCCTCTACATGTTCCATACATTGTATCAACCTAGAGATGCTCCTTCTGGGAGAACAATTATGTCAATGAGTGAGTGGCAATCCAGCTTTATATATTATAACTAGATTCGCCCTGTGCGCGAGCTGCGAGCAGCTCGCGAGGCTTGGTCGCCCTGTGCCCGGTTGCCCCCCATTGACCTCTATTTGTTCGAGCACCCCCCACCTGACTCTTTTAGTTTCGGAGATAATCGAGTTTGAATTTTGTTCGGCGGCCATGATTTTATCCGCCATTTTGAAAAAAAAGTTACACTATTGAAATTTGCCCAAGGTGTGGATCAAACTTTGTAAGTAACGTTTTCACTTTCGATGGATAGTTTCGGCGGGCAGTCAACTCACTACCTGATGAGGAGCAGGAATCGAAGATGTCAAGGTTTTCCCACAATCACAGAAACCTCCTTTCCACATCTTAAATACATTATATCGACCTAGAGATGCTCCTTCTGGGAGAACAATTATGCTTAACTTTTTTTCGCCAGCCATTTCGAATCTGTCCGCCATCTTGGAATTATTTATATCCCGATAGAAGAAGATAGTGCACCACCAACTGTACAAATTTTTTTTCAATACCCACGGCCGATAGTTTCCGAGCCAGGGCCGAAACAATTTCCCCATACAAACAACTAATGTTCGGCGGCCATCTTGAAAAATGACGCAATCGAAAAACTGATTCGATATTCGGCATCAGCGACCCCAAAAACCCCCGGATGCCGAACCTCACCCGGATCGGATCAACTTTTTTTTCGGCCGCCATTTTGAATCCGCCATTTTGGATTTTTACCACGCCAGGCGGTTGCCCCCCATTGACCTCTATGACATTTGTTTGAGCACCCCCCATCAGACTCCTATAGTTTCGGAGATAATCGAGTTTGAATTTTGTTCGGCGGCCATGTTTTTTTCCGCCATTTTGAAAAAAAAGTTACACTATTGAAATTTGCCCAAGGTGTGGATGAAATTTAGTTAGAAACGTTTTCACTTTCGATGGATAGTTTCGGCGGGCAGTCGACTCACTACCTGATGAGAAGCAGGAATCGAAGATGTCGAGGTTTTCCCATAATCACCGAAACGTCCCCTCTACATGTTCCATACATTATATCAACCTAGAGATGCTCCTTCTGGGAGAACAATTATGTCAATGAGTGAGTGGCAATCCAGCTTTATATATTATAACTAGATTCGCCCTGTGCGCGAGCTGCGAGCAGCTCGCGGGGCTTGGTCGCCCTGTGCCCGGTTGTCCCCCATTGACCTCTATTTGTTCGAACACCCCCCACCTGACTCTTTTAGTTTCGGAGATAATCGAGTTTGAATTTTGTTCGGCGGCCATGATTTTTTCCGCCATTTTGAAAAAAAAGTTTCACTATTGAAATTTGCCCAAGGTGTGGATCAAACTTTGTAAGAAACAGTTTTACTTTTGATGGATAGTTTCGGCGGGCAGTCAACTCACTACCTGATGAGGAGCAGGAATCGAAGATGTCAAGTTTTTCCCACAATCACAGAAACCTCCTTTCCACATCTTAAATACATTATATCGGCCTAGAGATGCTCCTTCTGGGAGAACAATTATGCTTAACTTTTTTTCGCCAGCCATTTCGAATCCGTCCGCCATCTTGGAATTAATTATATTCCGATAGAAGAAGATAGTGCACCACCAACTGTACAAATTTTTTTTCAATACCCACGGCCGATAGTTTCCGAGCCAGGGCCGAAACAATTTCCCCATACAAACAACTAATGTTCGGCGGCCATCTTGAAAAATGACGCAATCGAAAAACTGATTCGATATTCGGCATCAGCGACCCCAAAAACCCCCGGATGCCGAACCTCACCCGGATCGGATCAACTTTTTTTTCGGCCGCCATTTTGAATCCGCCATTTTGGATTTTTACCACGCCAGGCGGTTGCCCCCCATTGACCTCTATGACATTTGTTTGAGCACCCCCCATCTGACTCTTTTAGTTTCGGAGATAATCGAGTTTGAATTTTGTTCGGCGGCCATGTTTTTTTCCGCCATTTTGAAAAAAAAGTTACACTATTGAAATTTGCCCAAGGTGTGGATGAAATTTAGTTTGAAACGTTTTCACTTTCGATGGATAGTTTCGGCGGGCAGTCGACTCACTACCTGATGAGAAGCAGGAATCGAAGATGTCGAGGTTTTCCCATAATCACCGAAACGTCCCCTCTACATGTTCCATACATTATATCAACCTAGAGATGCTCCTTCTGGGAGAACAATTATGTCAATGAGTGAGTGGTAATCTAGCTTTATATATTATTATAATATAATATAATAATAATAATAATATAGCATGATTTGAAAAAGTGGTCTTAAAACTTTGACGCGATGTTTAGGTACCTTTTTCATTTATTTGATTGGATCTAAATTGACTTATCGCCTTTTCTATTCTACAGCTGTTATCAAGTCATATTAGCTACTAGGGGAAAGTGGGGGAAACGCGAACGCGGGGTAATGCCGAATGCAATGGTTTTAATATGTTAGAAACAAATAGCCATATTTTACTTGCCGCCATTTCGGAGATCATCCCATTACTAGTGCCAGTAATGGGATGATGGGATGATGACTAATGGGATGATGAACAACACGGGAGACGCGGACATACGTACTTATCAAGGTATGCATTTTTCAATATTTTGTATGTTTTAGATGTAATTTTTTGGTAAATTCAGGTTGGTGTAGCTTTATTTCTATCTACAATAGTAATTCAACTTATACATAGTGGAATAATCACATATTAATCAGCTAAATAACTATGACGTTGTTGGAAAAATAAATATAATTAATTTGTTTTTTGAAATTTTATTATTTTAGATCCCGCTGGGTAAAGACGAATACTTCATGTGGGGCAATCCCGAACATTCGACATTACCGCACTCCCGTTTGTTGGCTGGGGGTTCAACTTAAGTACAGTTTAGAAGATCTCAAAAAGGCTATAGACGATGTTAAAACCAAAAACTTACCCTCGGTATAGCAGCAGAAACTTATAATATTCCAAAAAAACTATTTTTGACCACCTAAAGAAAAAAGTGTTAAAACAGCCAAGGTCAGGACGAAAAACTTTATTTACAGACGATCAGGAAACGCAACAAGTCGATTATATACAGTCAACATCGTTGGGTTTTAAAATTGTGATCTCTGTCGTTAATAATGTTAGTGCGTAATTACCCCACTTGGTGTTCGTATTTACCCGACTAATGTCGGGCAAAGCCGAACTCTAAGGGTTTTGTTTTTCTTTCATATTGTTGCAATTAATTAAAAAAAAATATAAATGTTTGTTAGTGAATTAGTTAGACAGATAAGTAAACTTTATAATTAAAAAAATTTAAAAATTCTGTGATCAAATTCCACTGTTTTATTTAAGTTTTCCCTTAGGTGTTCGTATTTCCCCCACTTTCCCCTATTATAGATTACTAGCTGTTCCCCGCGGTTTCTCCCGGGTTAATAAGTTCCCCATGTCACTCAGAAACACTATAGCTTCGTATAAGTAAAGATATTTTAAAAGATTACTTCCTACAAACAAACAAATCATTCAAACTTAGCATTAGATTATATTAAGATTAGCAACGCTTCTTTATTTTTCCTTTTTAGTAAACGTATTACGTACCTTCTTTAATTCGAGTAATCTTATAATGAACATTTCAAAAACCGACAAAAATAATAAATATACATATAAATAAAGGTCTCAATATAGCACAAGATGGCATCGAAGGCACAAAGGTCACGTCTTAGCGGTGGTTTAAAACATAGATTTCTCTCTGGAGAGTTGGACGAGTATCGCTTGAATCGAGAGTGAAGGTACCTACTTTTTGGACAGAGACGAAAATAGAGATGTTTTTTGTAACCTAATGGTAAGCGAAACTGACTGCTAGTCCAGACTTAGCGGTTTCGATCAACGCGTGGTAAGCATTTATGTAATCAACATAATCATAAAATGTAAGTAGTTTGATTACTCAGTGGCAATCTTCATATTATGTAAAATGAATTGATCTTCGTTTGTCTCGCTAAAACTCGAGAATGGCTGGAACGATTTGGCTTTTGTTCTTGCAATATTTATGGATATCTAGGGAATGTTTAAGGAGTAAATAAGGCTACTTTGGAGTTCCTGCGGGAATTCCGGAACTCACGCGGCCCCGTGCGTGAAACCGTGAACCGTGCGAGTGTGCAATAAATAATGTCCTAATATTTTTTTTCGTGTGTGTGGGTAAGTTGTTACCACTCAGCTCCATAAAGGCTTAAGAAGAAAGAAGAAGAAGAATAGTAGATTTTACAACAAGTGCACAAAACGAACCATTTTTACCCGAGACTTTTAGCAGCCCGAGCCGAAGGAGAGGGCTGATAGTAATGTCGAGGATAACATGGTTTTGTGGACGAGTTATAAACTCTGCTTTTCACTTCGATTGCCGGGAAATAAAACAGTTACAGTAGTGACATAACATTTCTTTAATTAAACTTCAAAGTAAAATTAGTACAGTTTTGAATACTGAAGGAAATTGTTTTTGCCGATTAACGGTATTTATGTCTTAAAAACACATAAGGCAAATAAATTAAGGTAAATATTATAAAATAACAAATTCTATATATGAACTTCTTATTGTGTTTGGTTGTATGGCTCATTTTCTTTGCCTTAATATAGATAAATTTATGACTAGATACGTTAATGCACTTGTACACAAAATTCGATTTTGTGCAGCCTATATCCTGCACAAACAAGCACTTTCAGAGCATGAGAAGTGAAATAGTACATTGTTATCCTAGGGGTGAAAGTAACTTATTTAGTCCCGAGACGGGGTTTGGCGCCCGAACGTAGCGAGGGCGCCAATAGATCGAGGGACTAAATAAGTCTTTCTCCCGAGGATAACACTGTGCTTTTCATTACGAATTCAAGGAAAGTCAAAATAAAGGAATTAGCTAAAGAAAAAAATGAGTGAATTTTATTTTACATAAATCAACCATTAGTTGAGCTACTGGCCAGTAAGTATGTCCCCTATGACATAAAAAAAAACTTGAGTTTCTGCAGTATCCAGCTGTCAGTTGAAAGCGATTCTCCCTAGGGCTGAAAAGTGTTACTTTCAACCCGCTTCTCAGGCAACTTCAGACCTACTTACTTTCCGAGTATGAGTAATGAAAAATACATTTATTTCATCACAACACACAAGAAAAAGAAACAAACATAAACAGTGCCTAATCTAAAGAGATATACATAATGCATGCTCTGCCGAAAGGGAAAAATATCAAAATATCGGATACTGCTTGCACATAAAAATTAGAGCCCATCCATAAAGTACCTCACACTTTGGGGGGGGGGGGGGGGTCCTACGGTTTGTGACGTCACATTTTAAAATCTTGTACATCTAACAAGGAGGAGGATCTAATATTAAGGATTTCGTTTAAATCGCACTTTTCGAAAACTACTTCTTCGTTTGTACGAGAAAGAAGGAAGTAGGTATCGGAGGCTTCATCCGGTCACAGTAGCTTCGCTTCATTCGCTAAAAAGGTCGCATTTCCCAGATATCTCATTTACAAAGAAAGCGATAGAAAAATGTAAAATAGTCTAAGTAAATACTATTTTATGATAATACTTTTGTAGCATTCAAACATAACAAAAAACCGAAACTGCCAAAACCGGAAGCTGTTCGCAGTTTTGATCTACTGTAGTTGTCAAGTGTCATCAAAAAATCATTTAAAAAATGCGTATTTATTTATATATCTATTAATTTTTATATTTACTTATTTTCTTCTTCAATAGAGAATATCATAGAAAACAGGAGATTTCTTATTGCCGATGGAGTGGCCAAGAGGCTCTTAAGTGGCCATAAGCTTACCTATCCACAACACAGTCCGCAATGATCCTTCTGACTTTTTTTAGCGTAAGCTCCTACATATTTCAGTATACTTTGGCTTGGATTATGTTTTGGATACAAATTTCAAGTTAAAGCAAACGTCGACAGCGCGATATTCCGTTTAGCTGTATCTTCTATTTTTTAATCTACTTGCTGCTTCCAATGGTTTCACCTGCGTTAATTTCAGTGCACCCGCAAGAATTTCGGACAAAAAAGTATTCCATGTTATTATTTGTACCCCTGACAGCGTGTATGTAAAATTTTATGATAATCGGTTTAGTAGCTGAAATTTGAAAGCATAACAAACAAACGAACTCACATTCGCGATTATAATAATAAGGCTTTTGAAACTCTTATACCCCTAACGATTCTTATACTACCACGTCATCGCACGTGGACGTGTCATCATCGTTAATCTTCGTTCAATTCTAGAGCTCAACATATTTTGACCTGTAGTCTAGACCCCTCTCCGAATCGTTGTAGTATTATATTTAGCTGCTTAACATGTCAAAGGCGATCCATGGCTTTATGTATTTTTCCCGTGGCACTACCTGGAATCCCATCCCGTGGCACTAGTGTAAAGTTACGTAAGTTTGTTTTTTCTCTTTTTTGGAGTTTTTACTGCGAACCGACTCGTAATATCTAGTTATTCATATGATAAAATAGCAAGATTTTATGCAGCGAAAAATTTTCGTTCTCATGGATTTTATCATTCATGCATTATAATAATAATCCATATAAATCTTACTAAAATAAATCTTATAAAGAGGTTAAGTTTGGGAGTTTGTGAGGTTGTAGTCTATAATCTTTGCATTCACAGAACCGATTTTGAAGATTATTTTGCCAATAGAAAGCTACGTTAGTTATGAGTAGCATAGGCTAATATTGTAACCTGGAATTCCCGCGGGGACTCCGAAATTACCGCCGGTTAAACTGCGGGAACAGCTTTGATTGAAATGACCCTTTTTATCAATTTAAGACTTCTGAATTTACATTCAACTAAAGCTCAACAAAGCAACGGTAAATATACGAGTATGTCTACTGAAATTCTTCTAACATATCTAAATAAGACCAAAATAAACTGCAGAGACAACATAAAAAAATCAGCATAAATGTCTAACACACAAAAAGAATGTGAAAAACTCGAAATTAATTTCGAAAAACCTTACCTTGTACCGTTAAATATGATACAGCTATCGTTATAACAATTCTCATATTTATTAACAACATAGTTTATATATATTTATTTACGTGAATAACTTATTTATTTATACACCAAGATATGTTTTAATGGCAATATTTATTATTTGAAATAACAAGCGTTCCAACTAATTTAAAACACAACACCAAATATTATTATTATTATTTTTACGTAATTGTAACCCGTAGCGAACTCGTAGCTCGCTCTACGTAGCGTGCGTGCGCTACGGAGACGTCTACGGCGGGACTAGTCGTAGCGGTGCTGTCTGCTCGCGCACGGTTGCTCTGATAAAGAACTATGGGGCGCAATGTTCCATATTCGCTCGGTGCTTGGAGCTCACTCGTTGTTAGAGAATGCAATACGAGTGCACGCATACATTCATTGAAGATGCGTCATTACTGCAGCCACAGACTTGTTGGCTTAGCTTTGAGACTTTATCGAGTTTACAGTCCACTGACGCGTATCGGACAACAATTTATTATTATTAATTGATATAAATTAGTATCGAAATTGTTTACGGGTTATAAAGTCATTGGAGCGTGCTTGGTAAAATTTTGACAGTACAACTGACATTTTGTAAGCTATAGATAAAGATACCTGTACACAATGGCCAAAAGGTCTAACTTTCAAAGCATCCCCCAAATACGCATTACCGTGTTTTTTCGTATCTGTTCTGTAAACTTGTTCAAAATTTCCGATTTCTCTCCCAGTTTCGAGGACAATCCGTTTTTTATTATAGTAATAATATTTAGTTGAACCAGTTTTATTATTACCATCAATAGAATCCTGACTTATCGATATTAATATTCTAAATGCAAAAGTAACTCTGTCTGTCTATCTAACTGTTACTCTTTCACGCCTTAACGACTGAACCGCTCATCATGAAATTTTGCATACACGTTTTCAGGGGTACAGAAAAGGACATAGGGTAGGTACTTTTTATCCCAGAACTCCCGCGGGAACTCCGAAATCAACGCGGGTGGAACCGCGGGGATCAGCTAGTAAACAATAAAATTCAGTTTTTTTATCTATTCAGACATATTTATCAATTTACTGTACCTAAACGTGTTTTATTTCTATATACGCTCACATTATAACTAACTGACCATAAACTATAATCTTAATATATAAATATATAAATCACTAATACATTAATATATACATTAATATATAAATCACGTGTCACGTTGTTTATCCGCGATGGACTCCGAAACTATACTGAACGAATTTTGATAAAATTTTGTAACCATTCATAATATGGTCCAACTTAAAAAAAGGATATTTTTATCGCGGAATTCCCGCGGGATCTACTGTCAGGGGTACAAATGAGGACATAGAGTACCTACTTTTTTCCCGCAATTCCCGCGGGAACCTTGAAATTACCGCGGATGAAATCGCGGGGGACAGCTAGTTAATTTGTATATTTCATTGGCCAGATATGAGTCAATCAGTTATCAGTCATTTCATTGTTTTTTGTGTTTTATAATATGCTGTTGACTGTTCTTCAAATAGACATATTTGTATGAGAAATCTGACTATTAAAACCATTTCGCGTTTAGGTACCCACACAGCGCCGCCGGTCTCACTTCGTTTGTAATTCATACAGTACCATTGAGCCCGGCCGACTTAGTCCAGTGCACCTTTTGTGGCAGCGGCCGAGGCGAACCAACATAAATAACAACATAACAACATAAGCCATATACTAATGTATACATAACATATGGATCACACTACATATTATGTATGTAAGCTAATGTTAACAATAACTATGTATTATAATGCGTAGTTCGTACTCTGTTGTGTTTATTGACTGCACACTAGCGATTTCTTTTGTCTTCGTATTCTTTATGAACGCCACAAAATCATCGTGACATCACCGCGGTGTCACGACGATAAAGATCAAATAATAGATAATGTGCCACGAGTCCTAACTGTACAAGAATTCGGCTAGAAACGAAACATTTCCTGTATCTATTATTTATGAAGCAAAGCAAGACTGCTGGAGAGAATGCAAGTGAATTCGACCAAAGTATGTTATGTACTACTGTGTATTATAAATACAAAAGTAATTGGTTTGTTAATTATTATGAAACTAATAAACCGATTTTCATGTAGATATTATAGATTAAGACGTTAGTAACTATTTCATTATAATTATTTTGTTATTGGTTATTGGTATATTGGTTTATTCACTACAATCTCCACAGAGTAAAATAAACCGGCCAAGTGCGAGTCGGACTCGCGCACGAAGGGTTCTGTACCATTATCGATAAAAACAGCAAAAATAAAAAATCACGTTTGTTGAATGGGATTATATTAAATATATAAATTGATTAATATATATTAAATATTTATTATCTTCTATTTTTTAGTATTTTTTGTTTTAATGGCAACAGAAATACATCATCTCTGAAAATTTCAATCATCTAACTATATATCACGGTTCAGGAGATACAGGTTGGTGAGTGATGACAGACGGACAGACAGACGGGCGGACGGACGGACAGCGGAGTCTTAGTAATAGGGTCCCGATTTACAGTTTGGGTAAAGAACCCTAAAAATTTACTAATGTTTCCAGGAACTAAAAACTGTTTTTTACTACTTCGATCCACCAATGAACAATATCTCTAGTTCAATATATTTTATTATACCTAATCAATGATATTCGTAGGTATACATATTTATATTAATATTAATTAAAACTGTCATCATAACGTTCCATAATAATCTTCCATTCCACTTTGTTTTTTTTTCGTAATATATATTTCCTTAGAATCTAGCCTTTTGCACAAAACAAACATCGTTCCAACCGGAAAATGAAAATAAATACGCGCTATGAATTCACAAACATTACTAGTGATTTTTTTTCTCAGTCTCGCCTGCCCCGAGAGCATATCCAGTGGGGTCGAAAAGGACAATAAATATAGAGTTCATCCACCCCAAAGTGCGCTATGACGAATGACAAGGGGTAACTACTACATCGTTGGATATGGCGCCCGCTCCCAGTGATTTCTTGCGTGGGGCCGTAATTTGATTGTCAAGATATAAAACAATAACTCGCTGTTGCCTGTTCCACAGATAACATAACGGAGTTGGAAACTGAAAATTTTATTTTAAGATACAAAGTAAATTTTATATTATACTAGCTGTGCCCCGCGGTTTCACCCGAGGCAATTTCGAAGTTCCCTCGGCAATTCCGGGATAAAAAGTACCCTACGTCTTTCTCTGTACCCCTGATAACGTGCATGCCAAATTTCATCCAGGGCATTTAATGTTACCTAAGTAACAAATCAGTCGGGGATTATAAGGACACCTAGCTTGGAATGGGAACTGGCTTTCAAGGGAGACTTTCGGAACACATCGGTAGATGCTTCGTGACAGAATTCAAATTAAAAGTGGTAGCAAGCTAGGCACTAGCAGCACTAGTGTGTGCCGTACTGTAGAATCACTGGCTGTGATGCCAATCGAAAATTTACTCTGTTGTGCCTCGAAGATCGAGCCTCGCCCAACGTGTCGAGGTGACCTTAAATATGAGCTGAGCCTGGGAGCGTTTTTAAACTGACGAATACCTATATTGTATTAATTTTATAATTTGCCGACGACGAAAAACTATGAAAGTTCTCACAGAAACCGTTACTTTTATCGGCACCCAAGCTGTCAGTTAAATAACCGTATTTAACGCGTAACGCAACCGTTTCTTGGAACCGGTGCCCACAGTCACTGAACTATATAGAGTGGACTAAACGAGAGTAAAATTACCCTACACATTGCTAATATGAATAACAAATTGTACTTAAGAACTAAGCACTACATTGTTTTTTACTAAGTCTGCATTCACTAGTTTTTTTTGAATCGCTTGCTACAGCCGGTAATCGAACCGACTGTAATTAAAAAAAAATCACATCCTGTAAATTATCTCTCAAAAACACACACTGCACCTTAAATTAAATTGAAAAACACTTTATTTAATAAGTTGCCATTTTTTTCCAATTATTAATTGTAAAGGTACTTCTATATCGTAAATCATTATATATACTATATATTTTAATGTAATTTCATATGTATCTAATAATTATGTTAGTACCTATATCTATTTATCTCTCACTCAGATCGGTGGCGGATTTTGAAACTCTAAAAACCGTGTATTGTGCCCTAGCTCAATTTTTGTTTCTCTGCTTGGCGCTTGGGGTGGGTGTGGTGTATCTAGAATGCTTCGAGTGGAGAGAGCTCAGCGAGGTTTGCTCAAGGTTATGGCGTCTAAGCCCAGAAGATTTTCTTCACAGGAGTTGTACTCTCTGTGGAGTGTTCTTGCAGTTCGTAAGCTCTTTGTCCTACGAGTTATCCTCCGCAATCATTCATCTCTTTCTTTCGATCCCTCTTTTATATCGAACACTCGTCGATTTGATCTAGTTTGTACGCCATTTAGAATCAAGACGGCTTTTGCTGGTAGACACTTTTGCTTTCTGGGTCCCTTAATTTATTATAGAGTAAATAGGGTTGTATCTGGGGGCACGGCAGTGCCCCCGCCAAGTCGAGCAACAAAAGCGGCACGGCCGTACTATATCCTTTTCTCGAAGCAATTCAGGCCATTTTTGACCCCCTATAACTTCGTTGTGGATAAAACTAGAAGCCTGAATTTTTAGTAAACAAGCAGGTATTGTATAAAGACGGTATAATTTAAATTTCATTCGATTTGAACCAGTAGTTTAAGAATTATAACTAGTCAAAGTTTCTTAATTTTGTAGGTCACTCACTCACTCACTCACTGACCGATCATCAAAACTCTAAGGCACTTCTAGCAGACATAGAAGTTTGAAATTTAGAATACAATTAGTGTTTATTGTATAAATCAAGGAAAAATTGAAATATTTTGCAATTTCGGTCCAGTTTTCTAGATACACCAACTGCATAAATAACTTTGTAATCCCATATAAATGTATAGAATTACAAAGTTACATATGCAGTTATATGTACCAACTGCACAAATAACTTTGTAATCCCATATAAATGTATGGAATTACAAAGTTATATATGCAGTTATATGTACCAACTGCACAAATAACTTTGTAATCCCATATAAATATATGAGACTAGCTGTTCCCTGCGGTTTCACCCGCGTTAATTTCGGAGATCCCGCGGGAATTCAGAAATGCAAAGTAGTTAGTACCCTATATCCCTAGGTTTTCTTTACCCCTGACAACGTGCATGCAAAATTTCATGAGATTTCACCAGCGTTAATTTCGGAGATCCTTCGGGAATTCCGAGATAAAATTACCCTAATCTGAATGCTCCAACGATTTTCATGAAATTTTGTATACAGGGGATTTCGGGGGCCATAAATCGATCTAGCTAGGATTCATTTCTGGAATTCCCGCGCGAACTCTGATATCAACGCGGGTGAATTAATTATTGCATACTACACGTTGTCAAGGGTACAGGAAAGGTCATAGGGTAGTAAGTACTTTTATCTCAGAATACCCGCGGGATCTCCGAAATTAACGTGGGTTAAACCGCGGGGAACAGCTATTTAAGCCGAGCGAAGCTCGGTTGCCCAGATATTAATAAATAATAATAATAAGTGTAGCTAGTTACCTACCTAGATATAAAGTGTAGATACATAGTTACCTAGACATAATTATGTTCAAAGGTACAATGGTCAACGGAATGAAAAAGCAAGAATGGGGCATGTGTCTATATTATAAAGTTGTACCAAAATCTTTCAAGTTATTAAAATAGACTAAATTGCTCAAAGGAGGAAGACCATTTACAAAAAGAAATGAGATCCCATCAAAAACAAACTTGTAAAAAAGTCCAAGTCTCGCAACTCAGTTCTTCTACAGTAAAAAGTTGTGAGATCAATGTAATACCAAGTCGGTTAATTTATTCAGTGCCTGCTTAAGGGTTCTTCTGTCTAAAGTTATCATGTTATAAGCTAATTTAATAACATTTTATAGTGACCATATCAAATTTAAAAATCTTTTATGTTTTAAATAGATTGATTGGCTTGGCGATCACGTGAAAACACAATATATCTCACATGTAATACATAATTATGGTTCTAAACAATCTAATTTAATTATAATATGTATTACTTGTGAGATACATTGTGTTTTCACGTGATCGCCAAGCCAATCACTCTATTTAAAACATAAAAGATTTTTAAATTTGATATGGTCACTATAAAATGTTATTAAATTAGCTTATAACATGATAACTTTAGACAGAAGAACCCTTAAGCAGGCACTGAATAAATTAACCGACTTGGTATTACATTGATCTCACAACTTTTTACTGTAGAAGAACTGAGTTGCGAGACTTGGACTTTTTTACAAGTTTGTTTTTGATGGGATTAATTTATCCCCTCACAATGCGAGAGCTCAAAAGTAAGGTTTCTATAAATGACTTAGTTCTCTCTCCTATTTAGAGACAGAAAACCTCTTGAAGGTATAAGCCATACATACTTTAACGTAGGTATTATAGCTCTTTATATAAATAACCATTTTACTTTAAAATCATGTGTATAACTAATTTCATTTTTTGTCACTGCCGGGTGTTGAGGACTTAGCGTTTTCTTCCTGTTTTGTTTACCTTGGATACATACTTAAGTTGTAGGTTTGAACTGTTGTAAACGTGCATAGATTTTATTGTTATTTCTGTCAAACACCTTTATATAGCATGGTGATAAATACTTAAATTAATTAAGTGCAAATATTTAATAGTACATTATTGCAAAGGCAGCGAAATAGGCAATTGCAGGTTGAGTATGAGTTTGAAGGCCGAGTCGCAGGCGAGGACTTCAATGATACGAGACAGGCAATTGTCATTTCGACCAAGGCATATATAGTGCTTTTCTTAAAAAAATGTAAAGAAATAAAAAGGGCCTTTTATTAACAAAATAACAACGCACTTTACCGCCAATTTTTTTTTTACTTTGTGCCGAAAGGTAAACGCATCTGTGGCTATACAGTCAAGAGAACGCAATGTGTACGATAGATAAAAGAGTTCTAAATTCAAACAGCACACCGCTTCATACAACATTGGCGGCGCGTTCTTCGTTCCAAATTCAAACAACGCGCCGGGAAGTGATTTTGGTTTTTTAACCGACTTCCAAAAAGGAGGAGGTTCTATGTTCGATTGTATGTATGTTTATTTTTTTTTATGTATGTTCACCGATTACTCGAAGACGGTTAGACCGATTTGAAAAAGTTTAAAAGGGTATACTCCCAATTAGGTCCCATTGCTACCAAGTCGGGATCTGATGATGGGATCTTGGAGAAATCGAGGGAACTCTTCAAAAATTATAGGCACACCTATAGAGATTTGGGTATTTTTTACAGTAAATCGTTTTTTTGCTTTTGGAAAGCAAAATTTGAGGAAGTAGAACTGATGATGAAGACCACAGATGGTCATCGGAACTACTCAACAATAATACGTATTTCACGGGTTCCGATTGGAGCGATTTCAAAAATTGTTTTTTTTGTTTGAAAGGGGATACTCCCAAATTGATTCCATTGTCACCAAGCCGAGATCTGAAGATGGGATCTTGGAGTAATCGAGGGAACTCTTCAAAAATTATAGGTACACTTATAGCGATTTTTGTATTTCTTATAGTCAATCGTTTATTTGCTTTCGGAAACTAGGAGAACTCCTCAACAATTAACGTCCCTGCGTCAGGAAAAGCAATATTTTGTAAAAGGTGATGAGCAGTTGACATGAGGCTATTGTAACTTAGAGAAATTACGAACTAAGTCACTTAAAAGCGAGAAATAATCAAAATTTTAACAAAAAATTAAAACCGACTTCCAAAAACACAAAACTAAAAAAGCTAAAAATAAAAAGCTAAATATAACAAAATAAGATTTAATCCAAAAGACAAAAACACACGTAATATTATTTTATTGGTTTGTGCTACCACTGATGAGTTAATGCAGATTTAAGTAAACTAAACAGACTTCAAAAAATGAGAAGGTTATGTTCGACTGTTCGATTGTTTTATTGTTTTGTTTTATTTTTAATAATATTAATTAAAATTACAATTATTTACTATAGGTACCAAAATTTTATATTTATTAACTCGGTACCTATCTCTTCTGTGAATACATTTTTTTTCTTATAATGTAATATCCAGCGAGAGAATAAAATGTCTACCCATTACCCTTTTAGTATTATGTCAGATTGTGATCGTCCTTTCTTTACATTTAATTCTATCGTTTACAAAGGCTTTAAATTTTCCCATTTCTCGAATGAATCAAATTAATTCGGAGCAGCTACCTCGATAATAATAAAATTAAATTTATTAATTACTAGCTATGGCCCGCGGTGTCACCCGCGTGAGTTTCGGACTTCCCGCGGGAATTTCGGGATGAAAAATAGATAGTAGCCGATTCTCAGATTTACTGAATATGCATAAAAAAATTCATGAGAATCGGTCAAACCGTTTCGGAAGAGTATGGGAACGAACATTGTGACACGAGAATTTTATATATTAGATTATATATTAGATAACCCATTTTTAGACCTACGGAATTTTATGAAGGGAAACAACAGAACCATATCGAAATACTCTTCATGATTTTGTGTAAATATCCAAAAAAAGTATTTCAAATACTCATAATGCAAGATGTGCTTATAAGTTATTTACGAGTATATCATTACTGTATCATTATTACCATTTTAATATAGTTTGTAGTACCTACATGTACCATGTCGCAATTATGTCAAGTATACCTACTAGCTGTGCCCCGCGGTTTCACCCGCGGTAATTTCGGAATTCCCGCGGGAATTTCGAGATAAAAAGTACCCTATGTCCTTTTCTGTACCCTTGACAACGTGCATGCCAAATTTCATCCAAATCCGTTCAGCCGTTTTTTGCGTGATTGAGTAACAAACATCCAAACATCCAATTATCCACACTTTCACATTTATAACATTAGTAAGATTATATTATGTAAAGGACTAAAAGTACTTAGTTACGCCCCCGGATTTGAAACCAAGCAAACGTGGTATATACTACACATATTATTACATAATAAGTATATATTATACTATGGATATACATATACACACCCAGACTGGAAAATGGAACCCTGTGTTCATCACACAAAGTCCACCCCCGCCGGGAATCGAACCCGGAACCTCTTGATTAGCGGGCAGGCATTGCGCCAATCGGGTCGTCAAAACGTTACAAATACTAGGTAGGTATGTGATCTTTTTTTCTGCCTTAAATAAATACGTACCTAATGCGGTTTTTTTATTATTACGGGTCTGTTTCTCAATAACGCTTAGAGCAACGCGGGCCCTCGGCGGACCGAGGGGAGTAGCCATACGTAGGCGTTCCCCTCTGTCAAAGTATAAGTCCACGCGGCCATATACGTACAATAAAACCAGTTGCAGCCGGACTGCTCACTAGACTAAGTTTAGTCGCGCGAGTGAATTGACGTCCTTTAAAAATGCCGAATTGTTCTGTTTTTTGCTGCAAAAACAGATCTGCCACATCGAGTTTACAAAACAATGGCGTTACCTTTCATATGTAAGTAATTTTTAATCACCTAACTACTTTTAAGCGTTTTTAAACTTAAAAATTACAATATTATTGGTCGTGTTGTTTCGGATTTTTTCACCAACACAGGCCGCTCGCTCTCATACAATATGCGGATCGGTCGAGCGACTGATCCGAGTCTATTTCCGAGAAGTCACTGTCGCCGAGCGATAGTGTTGTTACCGGTTTGTTTGTAGATACCTAGTTATCGATATAAATGGCAAAGGTGTCTATGCAGACATTATTGAGATTAAGTTTTCTGATTTATTTAAAATATTATATTATTGTGAGCTTTATTTTAATATACATAGTTTTATAATAAAATTGCATTAAATCAAACATAGTACAATACTTACGAGTATTAACACATGTTACTAGAATTACTTAGTGTGAACTTGGACCATAATGTTTTTTATTTCTTATTTATTGCAGGTTTCCTAAAGATCCAAATTTAAGGGATGCATGGAAGAATTTGGAACTGGCAAGATTATTAATGGCAAAATATACCGGTACAAGAATTTCTTTTTTAATGAAAAAAGAAAACCCACAAAAATGTATTCGTCATATTTATAGAAAACTAATCCATTTTAAAAACCAGTGATAGATACATACATATATAGTGTACATAGTGATAAGTAATTATTGTAGTTCATGTCATGATAAATAAAGTCCATCTTTATAATATCATCTTACCATCTTTATAATATCTTCCCTAACCGAGTACTTTAATTTATCGATAATGCGTATCGACAGTGTCACAACCATGGCTGTAAGCAACGTGTCAATGTAGTTGTGTCACCTCATTATACTGTTATAACACAGAATGTATCTATGTGTGTGTGAAATTGTCAGCGTATTTTGTAATTTGGTATGTGTGAGTTTCGTAGTGACAGACGATTATATTTGTGTGAGAATTAGAGAAAGTGTGCGTAGTGCAGATTTCCCCCCGCAAAAAATGACAGATAGTTTTGTATCGGTAATTAACGCGATGGCTACTCCCCTCCGTGTTGCTCTAAGCAATAACGAGAATATAATCACTGCGTGTTTATCAATCACAAATTCAGAGTCTGTTTTTCAATCGCCAAATAAACTTTATATTTTGACGAATAAAGACATTTTGACAGATTTCCAATCATAAGTTATCAACGTCAAATTTAACTGTCAGAAAAAGTATATTCGGCGATTGAAAAACAGACCCAGAATCTTTTTTTGTATTACCTATATTATAATAATTGGTAGGTGCTTTATTTTTTTTTGTCATTAATAATTAAAATAATCCTACTAGATAGGTATTACTATTTACTATAAGATTTTATGACTTTTATACAATATTTTTAAGTTTAGTTTGTTTTAAAATGGCGCTTAGTACTTAGCAGTTATTTAACAATTAAAAACAGATATAAATAGTTATGGTGGGTTTATGATTAGATTATCGTCATTACCCTAAAGTTCAGTGCCCAGAGGTATTCCTGGAAATTTAGATAAGCGACAGCCGCGCGAAGTTAACGGGCAAAAATGGTTAACCTAACATTTATCCCATGTGGGTCGAAAGAGCCGAAGGCGGTATTAGTTATAACAATGCAGATTAGAGAACCGGACCAGTAATATCGAAAGATAAACACGCGGTTTTACCTGCTATGAACTTGGTTGGAAAGCTATCCAAGCACTTATAAAAGATAGATTGATGGCCCTTGTGGCCGATTTTGGACATTAATGAAGTTGTTTTACACTTGTATAAGAAAGTTAAACAACTTTATTAAAGTAGGTAATTGCTTCTTGCTGTATGGTTTCAAATGTTGTGAATTTTGTCGTGGAGAAATCATAACTATGCTTTTAAGCGTCCTAATACATAGGTAATATGTCGACCCAGGACATAAGCTACATACCTACATGCTTGGTTTAATTTATGTAGGTACATCCAAGGTTAAACAACATTATCTTCCAAATAACTGTTAAATCTTTATTAAAAATTAACTCGATGTTAAATTTATTTTTAAATATTTGCGGTTTTGTTTAGTAAAGTTCGGAATATTGGGATGTAATTGGATGATTTTACATCACACTCTCGTCTCACTAAAGACCCCGCATCTATTAAGACACTAGTCGCGCACCGCGGTTTCACCCGCGTTAGTTTCAGAGTTCCCGCGGGAGTTCCGGGATAAAAAGTACCTTATGTGTTAATCTGATTCAAAAATAAATCATTTAAATCCATCCAGTAGTTTTTGCGTAAAAGCGTAACAAACATCCATCCATCCATCCATCCATCCATCCATCCCTCCATACATACTTCCAAGCTTTCGCGTTTATAATATTAGTAGGATAGTAAGAAAAACTTCGAACATTTTAGTCATTAATTTTGTACCACAATGCAATGCAGCAGTGTCTTGCAGCGACGTTATAATAGAGATATCACATTTATTAATGTCGGTCAAAGTGCTTAGGTCACTGTCATCCTGTGCAAGTTCAGTTCAGCTGTCTGATGCTTTAGGTAGGTACATACTTTAACTTCAACATATTTGCATCACAAAAGATTTTCCATTAACACCTTTCACAGTAGGTACAATTGTTGAATGAAATAACGTCTTGAAAATACTCAATCATTTTTAAAAGCTTTTATTTAACTTGCACTATATGTATGTAACTATGTTTGTACGGGTGGAATCTTGAAACTCAATTTTGAAGCAGATAATACATATATTCAACACAAAAATTTTCTACACTATTTAGTTTGAATGACAATGCATGGTTTTATTTTTAGCGCATTTTAATAAAAACTAGTTTTATGAAGAAGTAGTGATTATTTGCTCAGTGCCATCAGGTATCCCACGTGCCCGTTTGCCCCCTATGACATAAAAAAAATTGATTTTGTAAGAATTAATTAGATAAGGGTTTTAATACGTTCCTTACTTACCTACCCTTACGCCCAGTAGATGGGTACATAATGGCGTACTATACCTACATACATAACATGCTCGTAAGTTAACCTGACATGCAACAAATTAATTACGACATCTTAGATCTTGCATTTTCTAAGCACTTGTTACATAATTAATCTGTTCCTAGATTTAATTCCAAGCAGAGTGATAATATTAATATTGTGTTTAATGACAAATCAACAACAACTGCCACCTGACGTGCCCCGACAGCTGTCTCAAGATAAACTTAATCAAACTATATTTCATGAAAATATAGTTATGTATCGCTTAGACCTTATATCTTTACAATTCCTCACTATCTATATAGGTATACATACATTTATAATTTAAATGTCTTTTTGTAATTCCAAATTAACAGCTTTTCACTAAATGCAATGAAATTACATAAAAAAAGAATTTTTAAAATTTTTCTCTGTCTTTGTTTGTTCCGGCTAATCTCTGAAACAACTGGCCCGTTTTTAACGGGACTTTCACTGGCAGTTAGCTGATATTATAAGGAGTTAACTTAGGCTACTTTTATTTCCCCCCCGAATTGGGTTCCCGCCTTGTCGTGGCGGGGGGGCTTAGTAACCGTGGACTGTCCACCCACGGTGAAGCCAAGAGGAACCCAGAGGCGGGCCAGAATGCCGGCGAGTGCGGCGCCGTTGATTTCATCCGGCGCCGCGCCCGGCATGAGGCACCGGGAGGGGGCCGTCTCACCGACTTGTTGGGGGCAAGTTCGGCTCGAGGCGGCCCATGTAGGTGGCGCTGTCGTCCTCCGGGGCGGCGGCGCGACTGAGGCGGGCCGCGGTGGCTCGGGGAGCACCGCGGCTGAGGGTTAGAGGCCGTGGAGATGTTTTTCCTCTGCGGCCTCGACGGGGCCGCCCCGGTGATTGGCGGCGTGGAGGGGCTGCGGGGGGAGGGGAGTGCTGGCGCGGAGCTAGTCGGCCCTCCTCACTCCCTGCGGCCGTCGTGGTGGGCGGCGGGGCCACGGACCTGACCCGTCGCAGGGGGCCTCGGGCGCCGGTCATGGGCCCGACCGGCGTCCTTTGCACAAGGTCCCCGAGAAGGAGGAGGACGGCGGTGCGTCGCGTGTTCCGGCGCATCGTCGTCATTCTGAGGGGCACTCGTGCCCCTCGAGGAGGAGCCCGGCGACGGGCTGGCGCCGTCGGGGCTGCGGAGCATGCGAAAGCGATTCCCGTGGCCCCGGCAACAGGCGCGGAGGAGGAACACCCCAGGGTTTTTAGTGGGTAGCATTCCCGCCCTTTTCAGGGCGGGTTGCCCTTTTCAGGGCAGAGTCCCACATAACCATCGCCCCGGCCCGGGGGCGGTGGTATGCATAAAGCATTTTCCCTGGGTCAAAAAAAAAAAAAAAAAAAAAAAAAAAAAAAAGGCTACTTTTATTTAAAAAAAATTATTTGCGCGGAATTCCGAAACTCACCCTAGTGAAACCGTGGGGCACAGCTAGTAATAGAATAATGCGTGATAAATTATTGAAAAGTCGTTAAAGCAAGTTTATTTAGTTTTATAAAAAAAATGTCAAGTACCAGTAGCACTCCTGTTGCGAGGGTTCTGCACTTAATCTTTAAATAGTTTAAGCAAAGTTGTCATCCGCTTTGGTATATTTGTACGCTTAGTTCTTTAGCGCTACGTAATGGACTTTGATGTGGTCGTCACTATCATTTAATCAGCGGAACAACTGGGAAAGTGGACCGAAAAAATGTTGGTCTCTTCTCTAAAAAGGAACTCCAAATATATTACCAAAAAGTTCACCTTCAGTTTTCTATATTTTTTGGGAGTATAATTCTTCTTCTTCTTCTTTAGTTTATGACTTCGGGCACTAGCTCAGAAGAATAACTAATATTCTTCTGAGGGCACTAGAGTATAATTCTGCTCTATGCTTTTAATTGGCTGATTTCATTATGATTTTCGGGTCTTGTCAAATTTGTTTTCATAAAATACGTTTAATTCCTTTGGATTTTGCCTAAAAAGTTGACTTTTAAATCCGATTATGAGAAATTTTAATAGGATTATGTTACAAACGCGATGAGTAGACAATGTGATTAAGAACTGTGTCCATTAACCAAAATCACGTTTTTCAACTCCAAGTACCTATAAGTAATAAGTATTCCTTTTTCTGTTTGCACAAAGACATTCTATATAATAAAGTTTGCATCAATGATATTTCTTTTAATTCATAGAATGTCATTAGTATGCATAAAAACATTGATCCCTTAATAGTTATTTACCAATAATTAATAATTACCAATAGTTATTAATTATAGGTATGTATTATAAATCCGAAACTCTGTTTGTAACATTTTCATGCCTAACTATTCAACTGATCATCATGAAATTTTAAAATATATTGGGACAAATTAATTAGTAATTCTCGCGGGAACTCTGAAAATAAACCACGTATAACAGCTAGTAAATAATAATAATAAATAATAATAAAATTCATTTATTCAGACGCTTTTTTAGTCCAATATTGTTAGTAAAATTGTGCTTAAAACTATGTTAGTACAAGTAATTTTTGTTTGATACCGGTGCGTGCAATGACATCCAGTGTCTTAAGAACGGACAGCCCAACCGATCAGCGACTACGCCCAGGAGTCTGCTGCCGCTGGCCCGCGTCCGCCGCACCATCGATAAAATAATACTCGTAATGCTTGGACATTATCACACAGAACTGATCCCAAACTAAGCAGAACTTGCAGGCTTATCTACTGTGAGTATCAAACAGGTGATAATAATACTTACACGTGACACATAATATTTACTATAGCGGCCCCTGCGGTTTCACCCGTAGTTTATTTTAAGAGTTCCCGTGGTAATTTCGGTAAAAAAACTCTATGACACTCAGGAACACTAGTATTCTATTGGTAAAAGGATTTTTAAAATTGGTAAAGTAGAAATAGAGATTACCCCCTACGTCACCAACTGACAAACTTACAGCACAAACTCACAAATCACAAACTAGCTTTTTATAATATTAAGTATAGGCTAGCTGTCCCCCGCTGTTTCACTCGTGGTAATTTCGGGATAAGAAGTACCCTATGTCACTGAGGACTCTCGTAGCTTCCTATAAGTGAAAGATTTTTCAAAATCGGTTTAGTAGATCCAGAGATTACTTCCTACAACGTCACAAACTCACAAATTTACCTCTTTATAGGTAATATTAGGATTTGCTCTTTATAATATAAGTATAGATAACAATTTCAATACACTGAGAATTTGACGAGAATTTTAAGTTTAAATTTAATTTATTGAGACGGAGTCACCCCTGATTACATAATGTCTACGTAGGAAGATGTCCATACCTACTAAACACTGGTCTAGGGACTCAGGCTAAAGACAATTTTCCATCACAACAAATGTTTACCTTAGTGTGGAGATCGAACCTGCGACACCTGGCTTAGCAGTCAGCTTCACGAACCACTAGCTAGACCATAGGAGCTATTTACAAAAAATCAAACGTAAACTAGATTATGTTTACTTCGTACATCTCTTGAGAAATTTCACAGACGCCCGTAGAGATTTGTAATACATAAAAGCCCTCAATTTGCTGCTTCGAATATTAGGTACAAGCATCTCTGTTAATTTTCATAAGCTCATTATTTTTTAAAGTTCAATGGTGGGTTTTATTTTTGAAACGATATTTCCCGCTGAATAACGAATTGTAATCAGTCTGTAGGTATAAATTTGTCCATACTGCGTATTTTTTTCGGGCCCACGCATTACGAACTTGTGCTCTGAGGTGTGTGTTTATCTCCTCGTTTTATTTGATGTGTTTCCCAAAAAAGTCGCTTCATTGACTCAATATACAGGATGTAAGATTAAATGCGGGACTTATAAAAACACTCGACGGTTCACGTTTAGATGTAAAAAATAAATTAAATTCTATCTAATATATATAATTCACGTGTCACGTTGTTTGTCCGCGATGGACTACTGAGCGGATTTTGATAAATTTTTTTAACAATTTATAATATTGGTCCAACTTGAAAGATCTACTAGTTTTTATCACGGAATTCCCGCGGGAACTCCGGAACGAATGCGGGGAACAGCTAATCACCGTAAACTACTGTCAAGTGTCAGGGCCGTCAGGGGTACAAAGAAGGTACAAAGTACTTTTTCCCGGAATTCCCGCGGGAAGTCCTAAATTACCGTGGATGAAATCGCGGGGGACAGCTAGTACTAATATAAAGATTTGTGAGTTTGTGAGGTTGTAGCGGATAATCTCTGGATCTACTGAACCAATTTTGAAAATTCTTTCAGCAATAGAAAGCCACGTTATTTGTGAGTGTCATAGAGCACTGTAACCCGGAATTCCCGCGGGAATCCCGGGTTACAATTAATTAATTAAATTGTAGCTATATTATTATAATATTATTTTATATATAAGAATTCCTTATAGAAAATGTTTTTTTTTTTTCCAAAATTTTACTACCTACCTACCTACATTTATAACGTATCTAGTTTTTGATATCTAGATTCTAGAGCATAAATATGAAGTTTTTTTTAAATTGTTTGTAGACTGAGGGGAATTTATTTATATTGCAATCAAAAACATGGTGGTTTTGCAATTAAAATATGCATGTTTTGACACGTAAAATATCTAGCAATCAACCAAATAAACGTATTACTTCAAAAGTTGAAGCTGCCTAAACATGATAAATTAATCACAAAATCGCTATTTTTCTGACTGAAACTGAAATATGATAGCAACAAAAGTTGCATGTTTGCCCTGCTGGTTTTTATTTCATTAGATGAATCTGCCTTATACTACTTTACAGTGGCGAAGATACCATATAACCCGATTCCCACCGGCTTCCCTTCAAAGTTTGGAACGTAACCACTCTCTCTACCGCAATTGAGAAATGGCATAATCAGTAATTTTAAAAGTAGAAAATCATTAAAAAACGCTTACACCATTTTAAAAGTAGAGAAACATTAAATAAAAACAAATAAAATAAAACATCACAAAACGCCTACACATTAAGTCAACAATACTTGCTCTTCAACGTAACGTAACAACTCGCAGGCACGATCGGCTTTTTGGCAGTTAAACTTCCATACAAATAAACGTCGTGAATGACGTCACATCTCAAGGTCACTTCAAACCCCAGTAGAACTCTGGCAAGCCGACGAAAATCGAGTTATACTGATAAAATGCGTGCGCGTGAGCGAGATGGAGGAATACATGCTTTCATTCTCCGTTTACGACATGCTTGCATCGCTATCGCCTCGTAGAAATTCGTTACGAATCGGACATTTGTTTTGACTGTTGACACTTTAGAGACAATTTGACGTAATTTCATATTGCACTTGCATTATTCACCATCATTGCATAAATTCTTAAATTTATATTTGAATTTATGAGTTAGTTTCATCTATTACAATTTATTTCTTGGTGTAAAATAGTGATAAGTATTGTATTCTAGTTGGACTTTGTTTATTTGTGTTGTTTGTAGTGATAGTGAAAGCACGTAGCACGTAGACGTACGTTGTAAATAGGTAGGTATTCCGCCGGTAAGTAGATAGTTTAATATGTAGAAATTAAGTATTTAAAGTAGATTTGCATTAGGTATACTTGCGTTGCAAGATATTTTTTCAATACCTGAGTGCTTACACGTATAATTAAAGTGGACTAAAGATACATCTGTCATCATACAAGTCTGAAGCCAGGATACCAATCACAGATTTTCGGTAAGGACTCAAGACTGCGTGCCCGCGCCCGGATTAGGTAGCATTTTTTTTGTTCCGGGTTACCTCTCTCAATATTTCACCCTTCGCCACTGCTACTTTACCCTACCTAAACTATCTTATACCCACGTTCCTACACACACCTGGATACTTAAATGCCACTAAATAAAATATAAGAGCGTCTAAAGAAGTACTTACCTGACACTACATTTACTTTTAATTCGTATGGGTTTTTTAAAGTTAACGACGTCTGAGTTCTTGAAGAAAGATGGAATTGTGTATTTTTTTGCTTACAGTACTTAAAAAAAGAAAATAGAAAATAAGAAGAAGCTTTAATTATTATTAAAAACAAAACTTTTTAAACTAAAGTAAAGTGGAGGCAAAAGGGCTTAGTCAGTATTTTCGCTTTAGTGAAGCTACGGATAATATTACTAATATTACTGTGCAAACTAAAAATACTGCATAACATGATACAAAAAAACATTTGTATATAAAAGTATACTTATGTAAAGATGACGAGATACTTGACATGCTCTTATTTATTTCCGTCAACGTGGATAACATTTCTATAATAAATATAATAAGTACGTAATGCTTCATAGCAAAAATAAAATAAAAACATTTTTTCCGTGCCCTATTTCGTGAAAACATAATAACTATATACATGACTTTCCTCAGATTGGGGCCACACACTCGTAGCTAATAATTCTTTCCCTTATGGTGGCCATACACCATCCTTCCTATCGTCTAATCGGCAATCGGCATGACGCTATCGATTGGACCTGTCCGGGTGCGGGCGTGGATTAGCATGACCTAGATTGGGCGGCACAATCGAATATCAATTCGATCGATTTATGCCGATTGGACCGTGTATGGCGGTCGGCGATCGGCAGTTAAATTTCTTCATTCATTCGGAAATAATAAATTAATAATAATCTTTTACAAAAGTAATTGACTAATACATAATAATATTAATATTACCTAACTTTTTTTTCACGAGTGAAATGCACAAAACGACGTCGTCTGTCACTGGTGACGTCATGGCTTCAATTGGACAGTTAAAACTGATCGTGTGTGAACGAACTGGAGATTGGATCAAGCTTGCAGCGTCATGCCGATTGGACGATAGGAAGGATGGTGTATGGCCTCCATTACACACATACTTATGTAATGTAGGAATGGAACGCATCGATCACAGGTCCTCGCCCTATGAGGATGGATCCCTCGCCATTGTGTCCGCGAGTGCAATCAATCATCTTGATAACTGTATAGTGACTGCTTGTGATAAAACGGATGAAATAAGCGAGATTTCGCGCAATCGAATGACACAATCCGATTCAGGATTCGCTTTGCTTTGCATAACTGTTGCTGATTGCTCAATTCAAATATTTGTCAATGTATAATCACTATCTGTACTATTATTATTATTATTAAGTGATAAAGTTTGTTAATTAGTTCGGATGTAAGCGATAGTCACTGGAACAAGTAAATCGATTCAAAAAATTTATTCAGTGATAGGAAGCTGCAGTAATTATAGATCCCAAAGGAGTTCCGAAATTCATTCTAGTGTAACCGACGGGGAGAAGATACAAAACAAAATACCTATATAAAATCAAAGTTCTAATGTCTATTGGTGCCTTCTCACGCTTGCCAAGCCTCGGCAAGCGTCCACAAGTACAAACGCCCAGTAGGCGCTTGTCGCCGATCCGGTCTAGTGTCGGTTTTTGGACACAGATCAAAGGGTGCTTGCGGCAAGCGCTTGTGAGTTGTGACCGCCATGGTTGTGACGCATCCACACGTTGGTGCGCGTTTAGTACCCATTGTGATTTCGTGACGAGTGCATGTTTAATTGTTTTTTCAAAATGAGTGGCTGGTCGAACTATGAGAGTTTATCGTTTGTACCCGCGTTGATTTTAGAGATCCCGCGGATATGCCGGAATAAAAAGTACCCTGTCTTTCTCTGAACCCCTGACAACGTGTATGCAAAATTTTATAAAGATTGGTTGAACCGTTAAACGTAAAAGCGTAACAAATAAACAAATAAACTCACCTTCGCATTTATGTCCTTTTTTGTATTTTGAAGACGAATTAGTTGGGTTACATTTGAAAACTGACTCCCGAGGTTTCACCCGTGTTTAACTCTTTTAATATTAGGGGTGCAATTACAAATAAACCTTTTTTTCATTTGCAGTTCTTTCTAGACCTAGTCGACGAATCTGACTGCTGATAGTTGGGAAATATAATATTTGTATAGACTGGCTAGTGGATCCTTCGGATTCCACTCAAATTTGTCTCGGAGTTCCCGTGAGAATTCCAGAATAAAATGTAAACTTCGTATGTTACTCAGAAAAATTGTAGCTTCCTACAATGAAAGATTTTTTTTCCAATCAATTGAGTAGATTTTGAGTTTATCCATTCCAAACAAACAAAAAATCAATACTTCTCTGTTAATTATGTTATGTATTATAGTAAAGGAAAAAGTATGTTGCAAATTACATTCTTACCTACTAAATTGCGAATGTTGTTTCACACCTAAGTATTATTAGCGAATAGGCTTGGCTTAGTTTACCTATAATTAGTTATTGATATAATGCTTTGCCTGTAAGCAGTTGGTGTGCCAATAAAATAAATAAATAAATAAATAGTATAGATAAGCATTAACATACTTACGGCCGCACTCAGAGTCAACTTTAATGATTACTTAGTTAACAATAGATTTTTAAATCAAAACTGCCGCAATCAGAGACGTTCAGTAAATTAATGTAAATTGACATTTAATGAGATGTAACTTTTTTTAGTTAAATGCCAATTAACATTAACTTATTAAACTTGTTTGATTGCGGCAGTTTTGTTTTAATAATCTATATTTAACTATAAGTAATCATTAAAGTCGATTCTGAGTGCGGCGGTAAGTCTTATAACTGCAGCCCGGTTACATAATAGTACAGGGCCAACTGACATAGTAGGTTTTATATAAAATATCAGCGCTCAATCCCTTGTTTTCCTTGGCACACTGTTGCCTTCGCCTACTGTATTCACAAAAGGAATGCCATAATTATTCAACTAGGTATGCCACTTACCCAACTTCCATTCCATGGATAAGTCTAATGACTCTCTCTTTGTCGGTTTGCCCGACTCTGTCATTTATTATCGAGATGACTAACAAGCCTTGTACTCGCAAATTCTCGCTCCCGAAGCTCCTCTAAGAACGCCTGATCCTGTCAAGTCATAGCTTCACTCAATTTCAATTGCCATTGTATGAATGTAATCAAATCACACGATTTTAGACCCTAATGGGACAAAATAGACGATTGCCGAAGTGAAATCGTTGAAGGGTTCGTTGACCGACAGATGGCTCCTCAAATTTTATTTTATGCAGATATCTATTTCCCATTTGTAATCGCTAATAATGAACTGCAAGTCATGCCTGTTTTTAATAATAATAGCCCAATAAATAATAATAATACACTTCAGATCACACACAGATCTACCTACTTGATTAAGCTATAAGCTTGTGTTGTAGAAACCAAGCAAACATAGTATATACTACATATAATTACATATATACGATACTATAGATATATAAACACCCCCACCTCCACTGGGAATCGAACCCGGAACCTCTTGATTAGCAGGCAAGCATGGTGACCTACTGCGCCAATCGGGTCGTCATATCATTCTGTATGTTACAATATCATGGTGTTTTCTTTTTACAAAATAGATACCTACCTAGCTAACAATCTTCAATGCACAGATTCAATATGACATAGAATAATCACCTTTCCAAAAACATTATCCTATCAGATCTTACCCTTTTCACCCTAACTCTACAAGGCCTAACTTCTCAAACTCTACTCCTTAGTCAGAATATGTGACTTGGCCGTTTCGTTACTACAAGAACTATTGTATAACAGAAAAGTAATTAACAGTGGATAAATTTTTCACCTTACGCTCATGTGAATGGAGCGAAATGGCCAAGCCACATATTCTAAGGTGTAGAGTTTGAGAAGTTAGGCCTTGTAGAGTTAGGGTGTGTAGAGTTATAAGCTTGGCTCTACATAAGATCTGATAACCTTTTGACAGTGCCCGTCGTATGGTCTCGTCTTGGCATCACTTTACATGAAAATGTTTTTGGTGGGATACGTATTGCTAAAGTAAAAAATGAATCTTAGTAAGATTTCTTACCCACATTTAAGTAGAACAGTAGATAGTAAATTACGCTATGCTAATTAGCTTTATAATGGTCGTAGTCTCCACTCTGTATCGCAGTGACCGATAAATATATTTAACAATAAGATTATGAGCTCTTGATTATGTGGGTCAATCGAGTAGGCAAAAAATCATAACATCAATCTACACACCCACACACCACAGATTTTTTACATTATTTATATAATATACCTACATAGGTATAAGTAAATTAATTATGGTAAATGGCAAAAAGGCCTAAAGGTTAAAACCTTGAGTTTGTGAGTTTGTGTTGATCCGGTGAGTACCTATTCATAACGAGCACACCACCAAAAACCGCGAGTCGCTGAGCTAATGCGTTTAATAAATAAAATTAATCGCGGCCGAGGGGATGGCATTCTCCAGCAAAGTGAATATAATACCGACGCTCCGTAACGCACCGCAAGTAAGAGCTGCAAGGAATCCTCGAAGGGAATTTCATTAAATTCCCTCGACGCTTATTGATATGGACGCCAGATACTCGAGTACGGGTCGCACTTTATTAAGAAATCATACAGACGTCGATGGAAATGTGTGTTCGTGACGATATGCGATATTCCGACCGCGCGGTACGTGCACAGGAGTAAGTATCAGCAAATACACATGGGGTACGGACCGGGGCGGTGCTTAGCGCTTGTTGACCGACAAATCCCGTCAGATTAGCATACTTTAGAGACAGCACGCTTCGGGGGGCACGAACACCAAATACGTCTCCGGCGTAATTTTTAGAATCAGTTCAGCAGTTCCTGAAATTACCTACATCCAAACTTAACGAACATACAACTACTTTGAATCTCTACATCGAATATTAGTGTGGATGTAGAAAAAACAAGTGGCGATTCAGGCGGACGGATACGGTATTCAGTGCTGTGCAACTTGTGACTGTTGCGTCTGATGTTATTATGTGAGTATTCCTTCAACGTCATATCTCTATACATCTCCAATCGTCTCCAAGAAGTACGACTGAGACGGCAGAAGGCAGACAGAGACGTATTTGGTGTGCGTGCTCCCTCGCCCATATCTCCATAATATTGGGTCACAACGCCACGCCAGTCATAACTATATCATCACAGTAGGTAGATAACTTGGTTGGAAAAGTACGAAATATTTTTGAACTTGAACTGCTTGAACCTGAAAATGTAAAGAAATTTTTAGTCTATCAAAGTGGGTTTATAGATTTATGTTTATTTTAGTGAAACTCCTATAAGCAAGTAGGTAAAAAAATACGTTACGTTACGTGGTACGCGTTATATTAAACATTTATACACGTATTTTTCGGAAAACAGATGCATTGAATCAATTGTGAATCAATTCTAACCTAAAAAACCTAATCTTTTTATTATTATAAATGCGAAAGTGAGTTTATTATGAAATTTCGCATACACGATTTCAAGGGTACAGAAAAGGACATATAGGGTAGGTACCTAGTTTTCACACTAGAATTCCCGCGGAAACTCCGAAATTAAAACTGGTGAAACTGCAGACTACACGTTATTAAGAGTACAGAAAATGATATAGAGTACTTTTATTGTGGAATTACCGCGTGACCTCCGAAATTAACGCTGGCGAAACCACTTGCACAAGCTAGTTTAAATTAAAACCCATTTAGTTATTATCACAGTTCAATTTTTAACAGTTAAAGAATAATTTGATGAAAGAGGGAATAACATTATAAAACTATCCTTACTATTATATAAATGTGAACATGAGTTTGTTTGTTTGTTTGTTACGCTTTCACGCCTTAACGGCTCAACCGATCATCACGAAACTCTACATACACGTGGTCAGGGGAACAGAAAAGGATATACGGCACATTTTTTTCGGAATTCCCGCGGGATCTCCGAAACTAACGGGTGAAACCGCAAGTAATATAACAAATATTACAACATCTATTTCACAACTAAAACGAGGTAGAAACTTTTCAGAAGCTGAAACTGTATTATACAAATAAAAATAAGCTCTAAAAATACCTCGCAAGCTGAAATAATACATTTGCGATCAGAAAACAAAAGGTCAAGGAATTGCTAAGATGAGGTATATTTACTTGTATAGCATTATTTATTAAACATGGTAGGTATAACAGGCGAAAAGAATATAGGTACTAACTAGACAGGCAATGTATCTGTTCTGTTATGTATACGAACGCTTCGCAAAGCCTGGCTTATTTATTTGATAGTACCTACTGAATATTACGCAGAATACATCACTTCTCATGTAACCAAGCTGGTAATAGCTTGTAAGAAAATACCTATAACATTAATAACCACACAGATAATTAGGTGGACATAATATTATAATATTAACTAAATTAGGCACTAGGCACGTATAGATATAAGTTCCACATAAACCTTATTCTATTGCCCCAAGCTGAAATAATGTAGATCATTTAACGATTTTAGGTTGATGTTACACTAGGAAAATAAATATAACAACTACGCGTTATATCTGAGACTAGCGGTTCGCCGCGGTTTCACCCGCGTTAATTTCGGAGTTTCGGCGAGAATTCTGGAAAGAAAAAATTCGCTATATTCCTTTCTGTACCCCTAAAGACGTGTAGGTATGCAAACTTTCATGATGATCAATTGAGTATAGTTAAATAAGGCTTATAACAAACAAACATTCGCATTTATATTGAGGATAGCTGTGCCCCGCGGTTTCACCCGCGTGAGTTTTGGAATTACCGCAGGAATTATTTTTTTCTAAAATAAAAGTACTCCTCATAATATCAGCTGAGAGTGAAATCCAACCGTTTCAGACAGACAGCCGTTTCGGTCCAGGCAGACAGACAGACTGATAGACAAATAACAGACAGAGAAAGTTGGCGTAATGTAGTGGTGTACCTACATAGAGTACCTTTTTATCAATAAAACTTATTCAACTTGAAAAAAATTCAACGTGAAAACCTTTTGTGAATAAATATTACATACATACATACATAAACTGATAAAAAGCAAGAGTTTTTTGGGTGCATAACGTATAGGGAATCGCGCATACAGCTAGTCGTATACAACGTGTTAATGAATTAACGAAAAACCTGAATAAAAAAAAAAACAATTTAAAAAATTTAAAAACCCCAATTTAAAAAAAAAAAACAATATTATGATTAAAATATACCTAAATTATGTCGAAAAAATTAAAAGTGTAAAACTTATTCAACATTAGTTCTTGTTGACCCATCTACGAAATTTCGAGCGCCACGCCCGCGCCTACGTGTCAATGACCGATTCGATTTTTTTGCTACGGGCGGCGTACGCGCCAAATATTGTAATATTATAAATAATTTGCATCGGCTAGTAAAAATGAAAAAATTTTACCTATATTAAAACATGGTGCGATCGATTCGAAAGTCGATTCTGAAACAGTACTTTCTAGTTTTCAGTCAATTCATTAACACGTTGTATATAATAATTATTGTTATTATTTGATTTCAATAAAATATTGTATATTTTAAATCCCAGAAGCAGTGTAAGACAACTAAGGTTTTTCTGTAATATTGATTAATGGGCCCGTCTAATTTTTTGGAAAACTCTGACAGCAAGTTTATTATCTACTTAGTAACATAGCTGTAGTCGAAGCCTGTATTGTACATAATTTTTATATATTGTATAAGTATTACTTTTACAAGTATTGTATTATCTATAATATTCTTTATTCGACCATATAGGTATCTAAAAAGTTCTCAAGCACCATATTTTTAGAAAAAAAAAAACTCAATTAAAATATTGTGTAGGTAAAACCAAGTGTATTAAGTCATAGCGTAAAACAAACGAATATTCATGCTAATACATATTATTAAAACTTGTTGCACGCAGCATATTCCCTAAGTAATTTATGTAGATAACATGTTTTCGAACCCTGTTTTGGGATAACTTTAATACCCTAACAAACTTACTAACAATGTGGATCTTAAATTTTATTTTATACAGTTTCATGAGGCGTATATGTTTAGGCGTAGGTATGTATATACCTATATTATTTACTAGCTGTGCCCCGCGGTTTCACCCGCGTTAATGTCGGAAATCCCGCGGGAATTCCGGGATAAAAAGTACCCTATGTACTTTTCTGTACCTCTGACAACGTGTAGCATGCAATAATTAATTCTAATTCACCCGCGTTAATTTCGGAGATCCTGTGGGAATTCCGGGATATCCATCATTCATCATTCCATCATCTTTGTAATAAGTACATACTTTTGGTGTATGATCATCATATGCGACGATAGGAGCTCGAAAGCGCATTTTCATCCGATTTGCTTCAAATTTATCGTCACTGCTCAGCTCCTATGTGTCTTAGCGTTATATTATAACCTGTCCAGGAGTATGGACTACAATCGTATCGTAAGTTTAGTTAAAATCACGTCAGTAGTTTTTGACGCATGCGTGCACATACAGACAGACAGACAGACAGACAAAAAATTTACTGATTGCATTTTTGGCATCAGTATCGATCACCATTCATCCTCCAATATTAATTTTGAATAATTCAATGTACAGAATTGTCCTCTACAGTTTTATTATAAGTATAGATTTTAGGTAGGTATTATACAACATCTACCCACAAGTACCTACCTTTCGGTATAGTTATCCAAACCGCTTCTATTCAAGAAGTTACTTTGCTGTGCCCTTATCTATATAGTACCTAATAATATTATTAGTATTATTACTTACATAATATTTATAGTACAAACTTATATTTAACCTGCATGTTTAATCCCTACTCATTCGAAAACAATTTTTTTTTTAATATAAAATTCATCTGTCACAAAAAATGTAGACTTAATTTTAAAGACCGATGTGAACATGCAGATGTGTGTAAAAGGTTTGATGTTAGATTTTATAACAGTTTATCACTAACTAAAACAAAGGAACATATCAAAAATTGATTGAAATTCTGGGTCCAAGTTTGTTAAAAGAATTCTAAAAAACAAATAAATTCCAAACACCGCGACAAACAGCTGGTATTTTTATATTTCAACGTTATCTCTCTTTGACTTATAAGGAGAACTCCATGTTTTTTTATTCCGCGGAATTTTGTTTTGTTGAAATGTTTCCGATAAACCGCCAAAGCAGAGGGGTTGTCTTGACAAACCCCAGTTTCTCGGAATGCAATATCCGCGCTTTATCTAGGAGACGTAGGCCTGCATGGAGTTATAGTTCATGCGCCCCTGGGCCCTGCCCGCCCCCAGCCGCCCGGGGCGACGACCTATTGAAGCAGAACAAACAATCTGAATCATACAAACTATGCGTTGAAGCGTTGTAGCGCATGAAGCGCTGCATCGCTAAAATATTATATACGAAAACATTAGTGCGAATGTTCTTTACGATAAATTATAAAATTAATGTAATTTAAATACCTAGGAATGATAGGATAATCATCCTTCTCTCACCCTTCTTTCTTATACGTATTATAAATAAGAATAAGAGTTTGTATGTTTGCTTGTTACTCTTTAACCGATCATCATTAAATTTTGTATGGTACACGTTGTCAGGGGTGCTGACAAGGTCAATGAGTAGGAGTACTATTCATCCCGGAATTCCTGCAAGAACTCTGAACTTAACGCAAGTGAAACCGCGGGAACAGCTAATAGAAAAATAAATGAGACTTATAATAACTTACAGGTTAGCAGATTTTTTTTTCTTCCAGTAATATATTTTTTTTAATGCTAAACTTTACAATAGCGCTGCTTAACCAGTAATCACTACCTATGTAGGTATAGGTATTTTCTAGAGAGCATAGAATATTATTGTGATGAGAATAAAGCAACAGTTATATAGGTAGGTACCTGTATTGAAAGCATAAAACGATTCCAGAAAAAAAAAATAAAAAAACTAGATATTGATTGATGTTTTCTGTAATCATCAATTCTTCAGAAGAAATATATATCTATAAATAATAGGTACATAGTATAGGCATAGATATTATATATTCATTCACTATGTACCACTATCTACCTTTCTTTTTACAACTCTCTACCGGAGGAGGTTACCTATGAAAAAATTGCTTTCAGCAATATAGGTCGCCTCATTGTACGTATTCATATGTTTCTGTGTTTTTGTAAATATTGTCTTCTACTATGTGTGCAATAAAGTATATTTGATTGATTGATTGATTTTTTAGATATATTACCTATATTCATACAAATATCAAAAGTATCATAAGTATTATTTAAAAAGTTTTTGACTTTTAATAGTTAGTAGTTACCGAGTACCTACCGACAATTTGAAAATCAGTGTGTGTGATTACTACAATTGCAGCATATGCTAAGTAGAGTCCCTTTTAGCATGGCACTGCACCATTGACCATATACTTTTATTTACCTTTATATTGTAAAGTGTTTGTTGCGTGGTGTATCTACGTATTTAATTTAGCTGATTAAAGTTTATCTTACGTAAGTAATTATATCAATGTTAGTTTTTCCATATTAAAGTTTTAAAACTATGCTGTAAGTGCTGAAGCTGCTGATTGGAACGAGGATGAATGTAGGGAAGATGGCGCCTCGGTGTCGGGCGCGTCGCGACTTTGTCGCTGGCACAGATCTGCTTAAACTGCTCTGACCGCAGCCTTCCAAAGAGATATATATACATATACGTATATATAGTAAGTCATGTGCGAGCACATGACCCGCCGCGTTCAGCAGCCATCTCCTGTCACTGTGCGATTCACCAAGAAATGTAACTAACAAAAACGGCAAAAACTATGGGATAACATAACGTTCCGGGGGTGGAAACCAAAGATAATATAATCACGTTCAGTATTATTAAGTAACCGTACCTACTACAAGATAATTTCTACTAAGTAGGTATTCTTTCTTTATGACATCTAATTTGAATTCGAAGTAACGGCAATTATTGTCTTTGAAAATTTGATATAGGTATAGTTACCTTGAGTCACTATAGTCACTTCAAAATTAAGAAGCGCAACATTCCATTTCCATGCCATAACTCTGTCTGTCTGTGAAAGAAAACCTTTTTTCTCAGGAACGCATCGAGGTATCAAGTTAATATTAATTACTCAGGTCTGCAATTCTTTGAAAAAAAATCGACACAATCAAAAAAGCATATTTGGATATTATGCTTACGATTGGTCCAGCAGTGAAGACAATCAAATTTTGATTATGATAAAACGCGGTACACAAAGTATAGAGGTTAATATATTATTCGCTAAACATTGACTGTTGTTGACCTTAGTTTGTGATTTATATAAGGACCTAATCGATTGTAATCAGGTCAAAATGTTGATCACGTTCAATCTTTGCATTGGATCACAAGTACACTGTAGGACATATTGCACTATATTATGTCCTACACTGTTTACATAATTATGCTTGCCTAATATTGTTTGCTCGCTAAACTACAAATCACACCGACCTACACACACGCCTGTCAATATCTTGTAGCAGGGACGAAATTCAGAAAAGTGAGAAGCCGTAGTTTCTAGAACAGATGATGCGTGTTGTTTCACCTGGCTGGTGAATACAAAGATTTCCACAGAAGCTTTTTAAAGTACCCTTGAAATCCAAAAATTCGTGAAAATGACACCGCGGGCACTGTTGCCCAGCAATAGCTAATCTATAGGTACTAATATTATAAAGAGTAAAAGTTTGTGAGTTTGTGAATTTGTGACGTTGTAGGGGGTAATGTCTGGATCTACTGAACCGATTTTGAAAATTCTTTCACTTATAGAAAGCTACAGTGATCCTGAGTGACATAGGGTACTTTTTATCCCGGAATTCCCGCGGGAAGTCCGGAGATTGTGAGTTTGTAAGCTAAAGTGAATCTGAGTGACATAGGGTACTTTTCATTCCTACGGGAACTCCAAAATTACCGCGGGTGAAACCGTAAATAAAGTTCCTTCTAGGAAACCTTAAGAAAGTATATCGCATCAATTCCTAAGATTGTCGCTACATCATTTAGTTGTTACCTACCTAAACATCGTAATTTTGCCAAATGTTTCATTAATCTATTTTACATAGACTTAAGCACGCTTTTGTCTGAAAAGTGATGATAAAGAAAGTTACGTGTATCTAATATAAAAACTTCGTGGCAAACATCTGTAGGGGCTTGTAAAACTCAAAACATTAGATACCTACCAGCCAATGAGATGCGTACCCACTTCCTTTGCGAAGTTATCTCGAAACGGTATTTATTACAGTTGCAAATCCACAGATTCTTTTACTCAAGTCTAAAGTTAAAATACGCCTTGGATGAACTTTATTATATACGCACGAGTTTTTTTCGTGATTTGTACCTACAGATAGGTATTTCAACATACGGAGACGACAGCCAAGCCAAACCAAAAAAACTCAACAGCCCTTGCCTGTACCACGAGGGGCGAAAAAACAAACAGCAATTAGGTACCTATATCAGCTGTTTACCGCGGTTTCCTTCGCAAGAATTGTTAACCTCAAGAACAGTTTAATTAAAAATAAAAAGGTAGAGATATAAGTAGCTGAACAGTATATAGAATACTAGTATAGTAAGAATTATAATATCTGTAATAGAAGCTATTATTAGTGCTAGTTAGCATCATATTCGAAGACGCCAAACTCGGGAATCAACCCGGTGCTTGGGTTTAAATCCAATTTAAACCAGCTCGTAAACACCTGGGCTTTTATCGGGCTTAAACCCAAGCTAACTTCAGATTGTTTTTACGAACGAAGTATTAACAGAAAAATTTGTACCTAATTAATGCCGTTTTTTCACTTATTATGTAGGTATATATAATTACACCTACCAGTACCTATTGAGATAACTACTTTGAAACGGCTGAGAGTTTAAATAGAAATTTAATAATTTAACTCAAACTTCAACGTTAACTCTTAGATAGGTTAACTGCCTAGGACACCTACCTATATTGAAAAACTTTTTAAAGCGCTTTAGAAGCAGGCAGATATTTCCACAATCTGTGATGAACCGATTTCAAATTAAAATTAATATTAGAGTAGCACTCTACAGTCTACACTATCCAAATTTGAAATGAGATTTGAATGCGATGAATTTAGTCTATAGGTATAGGCAGAGAGAAGGTAATCACTACGGTAGGCAGGTAAATATTTTCTTTTGTATTGTTTTCGAGTTTTAGAATTTTAGCTAGGTATATCTATCGTATTGTACCTACCGATAGAAAGTTATCTTTCTAATAACGTATTAACCAAAGTAAATATTATACTTTATAGCCGAAAAATCGAAAAACTGCACTTGTGGCAACCATTGTTTTCGTCGTTTATTATTGTTAAAAAAAACTGTTTAGATATTGTTATAAGCACAGAGCAAATAAATTAACTAGAGAAGACATGTAGGTGGGGCAGGCGCGCCACCATTTCAAAGGAAGTTAGAGCAAATGCTCTGCCTGCCCAAAACTTGTTTTGCCAAACCCAAAACTGACAATTTAAAAAACAGTTTTGTGTGCGAAAATTACCCGGCGACACTGGTTTTCATACTAAACTATTTTTTTCTTCCTGTTATTTTCTATTCGATTATAAGTACTCAGGTACCTATTAGGTACCTACGTCGCGATGCTTTTTGGGGCATTCGAATATCATTAAAATATTACATTAAAATACAGATAAAATTATCTTCCTACACCCTAAAATATGGCATAAATTATAATATTATGTAGATAAATATAGCATCAAATCTTTTTACTAAAAATAATAATTTAAATAATGATCATCCTAACTAATATTATAAAAAGCGAAAGTTAATTTCTTTGTTAAGTACTCAACCGATCATCATGAAATCATGAAACAACACATTGTCGAGGGACAGGTACCTACAGAAAATTTATTTCGGAACTTCATAGTTAACGCAGGCGAAACCACAAGGAACAGCTAGATAATCCTTAGGTACTATTATATGTAAAAGCGAAAGTGAATTTATTTGTTTGTTTGTTACGCTTTCACACCCTAACGGCTCTATCGATCATCATGAAATTTCTGATTCCCGCGGGAGCTCCGAAATTAATGCGGGAGGACAGCTAGTAGGTATGTTATCTGTAATCTATACATATAAAATACTTTGTCCTGAATGACTGATGGATCAACGCACAGCCTAAACCGCTGATCGTAGAGACCTGAAACTTGGAGGGTGAGTTCTTTGCATAACGTAGGCATCCGATAAGAAAGGATTTTCCGAAATTCTTCCCCTAAGGACGGCGCCACAGTCGCGGTGACCGCCGTGGCTTTCAATGTGCTTACATCTTTTTTGCATTTTCGTAGACAGAGCGCAAATATTTGACAGTCAACTCATGAGACTTATCACGCTGTTGCTACCTACCTATCCAGCCGCATCTAGCCCCCAAAAAAAAGTTGTGGGCATGGCCATTAAAAAGTTTCGTTTGCATACCACAACAATACCTAAACTTCTTATTCGATTATGATGCTACTTTTGCAGCTTAAAAGTATGCGCGTGCGTTCCAAATCAGGCACGGTTTATTGGTTATTTTTTTTACCAATCCATCCACCCTAGCCTATCGACCTTAATTAGGATTTTGGACATGCCCAGTGCCCACCGAGCTCATAAGGCGGGATCCGCGCCTGAACCTATACTAACTGCGAGTTCTGTTGCACCAGCTACACATTGTTATGTGTGGCAGGTACCTACACGCTTGGTGAATGAATTCTTGGTTTTTTCTTGATTGGATGAATTCCAAACTAAATTCTTGTATATTCTAACACGAAAATATCCAAAACTGTGTAATAAAATCATCCATTGACACGGCAAGTATTTATTCTGTGACCACGGGAACTTTTGGCGGGATTTGAGCAGAAGTGAACTTTAGTTTAGGTAGGTATTTCTGTTTTCCAAGTTATGTAGTTTTACTTGGTTAATGTTGTGTAAATGTAGTGAAATTTGAATATTATTTGTGATCCGTTAGTGATGAACAGTAGCGGTAAAATAAAATGAAATGGGGCGTTTTCCGGAAGTTTTTCGTTTTACCTGACAACTTCCCACAATCGTAAATTCAACTGTACATTTATGGAATAGTATTCTTAAATGCATTCGGACTTTTGGCGGGATTTGATGATAAATGGACGTCAGTTGTATTTCTTTGTTTTACAAATTAGTTTGTCTTGATTAATATTGTGTGAATGTGGTGGGTTTTGCATAATAGTGATCCCTTATTTATAAACAGTGTGCGTAAACAGTGAAATAAAATGAAATATGGCGTTCGTTGGGAGGTTATCGTTTTATTATACAACTTCCCACAGAGCGTTCCAGAAGTCCCGGTACAGCATCTAAAAATCCCAGAGGAATGCGTAAGTGAAACCGCGGGGAACAACAGCTCCAAGAAAGTTCTTGCAAGCTTTAGTACCGTGGCTAGCAATTTCAAACCGTACAACGAAGCATTATAATAGAAAATACTTTGATTTAATTTTACTTGAAACTGACTAACCGCCGCACTCAGAGTCGATTTAATGGTTACTTAACGGATTTTAAGTAAGGATTAAAAAAAATTCACTCTCAGAGACAGTTAATCCTCCATTAATCACGTTTAATGATGATTAACTTTAAGTGACGGCTGACCCTTACTTAAGACTTAATTGGAGATTTTTGACATTCAAAAGTAAGGTTATGTTTGTTTTTGTTATTAAAATTTCAAAACCAAAGTTGGATTTTTGAAACTTTCAGGGCGTCGATCACGTCACAGTAATTAGAAAAGCATGTCTGACCTAGAAGATTTTATTAAGTTTACGAATTGCTGAACTTCCAGGTGTTATCGGGTACACATATTAAAATAAGAAGTCCTGGTAGAATATCATAGAAAAGGATGATTTTCCTTTAAGGTACAGGCAGTAACAGGCCCGAGTTTGGATTTTTTTAAGTTGTAGCTCGATGGCCTGGTGGAACTCATGATAGTTTTATTCATAATAGTAGTGCACTGAAACAGCTATCAGGTGTATTGCAAGGTATACTGCTTGGTGAGTGATTATGCAGTAGGTAAATGATGTGCGTTTAACACCATTCTTGTCCTAATTCAAACAGTCAAGAAAAGTACAATAAAAGCCATATCAGTAATCAAAACGAAAAATACTGTTGAGAGTTTTTAGTATTTGGAAAAGGAAGTTTCCATATCTTCAAGTGAGTATGAGTATCAAATTAGACACAGTTGTGGCTGTAATTTGTGTGTGTGCTACATTATACAATATCTCATTACCATTAGATGAACTCCTGCTTTATACTGACAATAGTGATGATTCTGATCATATTATATCCGGTACCTAACATAAATGATATACATAAGAAAATCCCAATAGTAATGGTTTTTGTTCAGACAATCCATAGTTGAGAGATTTTTAGAGATAACTAGTTAGGTATAGATAACTTTTTATGAATAACTAGCAGTGCCCCACGGTTTTACTCCACATGAGTTTCGGAATCCCCGCAGGAACGATTTTCTTTTAAAATAGTTTTATTCTTCGTTATAACATCAGCTATCTGCCTGAAAGTCCCGTTAAAATCGGTCTAGCTGTTTCAGTGTTTAGACAGAACAAACAGACAGACGGTTTCACCGGCGGTAATTTCGAAGTTCCCACGGGAATTCCGGGATAAAAAGTACCCTATGTCCTTCTCTGTACCCCTGACAACGTGCATGCCAAATTTCATCCAAATCCGTTCAGCCGTTTTTGCGTGATTGAGTAACAAACATCTAAACATCCAAACATCCATACTTTCACATTTATAATATTAGTAGGATTATATTATACTTTCATATGCATTTAGTGAAAAATTATTAATTTGGAATCACAAACAGACACTTCAATTTTATTTATATGTACAAATGTATAGATTAAAAACCATAAAATAATAAAAAAAGAATTGGTTATACTGAGATTTTGTTTTTATTTGTTTTTTTAAGGTGTAGGTAATAACAATTTTTGCTAACAGAGTGGTTGCACCTTGGAATGGGCTACCGGAAGAAGTCTTGGCACCTAACAATTATTATTTGAAAACAGATTGGACAAATATTTGAAACAAAAGATAGAAAAATAGTAATGTATAACTGGATACAGGCACCTATTAGCTGCTTCAAATACCTGCCTGAATTTTAAATAAATAAAATAAAACTAGTTCATTTAAAATAAATAATTTTATTATTGTAATTCTAGTTTTTTTTTTAATTCAGCTAGCTCTAGTTTTGCCATCTACAATAATTTTTTTCTTCCTCCAACTCAGCAGCTCTCTCAGCAGCTTGTTTTTAATGTCTTCAACTAAAAAAAAATACACTGATTAGAACTACATATTTTAGAATACATATTATAACACACATTAGCTATGCCCTGCGATTCCACCCGTTTGAGTTTCTGAATTTCCGTAAGAACTCCAAAGTAGCATAATTTACACCTTACAACATCATTTAATTGGCAGAGAAAGTCCCGTTCAAATAAGTTCAACCGTTTCAGAGATTCACCTGTGGAAATCTCAAAGATCCCGCAGGAATTCCCAGATAAAAAGTACCCTATGTTTTTCTCTGTACCGGTGAAAATGTGTATGCAAAATTTCATGTTGATCGGTTAAGGCGTGAAAACGTAAAAATAAACAAACTAAGTTTCACATTTATAATAAAAGGATTTCAATTACAACTTGGTATTTTGCCCAGCCCTGTTGAGTTGTTATTGAATGTTACCTTTTCTATAATGCTTATTATGCTTCGGTTGAGGTGGTGGATTTGATGGTCCACCTCCAGTTTTTAAAAGATAGCCTTGCTTTTACGGGCCATAGCCTTAAGGTTATCCCATGCTCTTTTTAATGTAGTTACATCACGCTGCAAGTATAAAAAATATAATTAGTTCTAGTTATATTAACAAAAAGTGTATACAAGCAATAACTAGAATACAAGTATATACAAGTAATACAATACCTTGTATACAAGTACTTTACTATTGAACTCGTCAGTGACTGAAATCCAGGCCATTTTTTCTTTAAAACTGACTTTCCGTCGATCAGTTTTGATTCAATTATCGATGTTTAATTAATGTGCAAGTAAAAATTTTTCGTCCGGGGTAAAGTTTGCAACTCATTTGCGTGGTGTTTTATTTTGCTCCTGAAATATAAAGAAAACCATATAAAAACATGCCTAACATATTTTTATCTTTTAACAATATGAAACCAATAATAATTACTTAATACTCACCATTTTTTATACAATAATCAAATTATTATTATATTACTAAAGACGAATTCTCCTTCTTCTACTTCAAGCGCTCTCCACATTCGCGCGTAGTTCGCGCGCGAAGCCGCAAAACACCCGCGAACTATAAGTGTAGAATCATGGTTCGCGGGTGTTTCGCGGCTTCGCGCGCGGTTCGCGCGCGAATGTGGAGAGGCCTTTCATGGTGGCGGCTATTCCAATTTGAAACATTTCGCGGATTGATTTGACGTAGATAATTGAAAAATGAAAATGGCGGCGTTCAATGTTGTCATATCACAAAAGTCATGGCATTCACGATCTAATTTAATTGAAATCAATTATTATTTCTGATTAAAGTAATAGTAAATTAACGTAATTAATTATTTCTAAAGAAAAATAATAACTTCACCTCATAAAAACTACAAAAACAAAAGTATCATTTCCATGAGTTTATGCATGTGGCAATGTCGCACTTTATCGATACGCATTTCGATAGGGTGTACCGCCCTATGCTTACATATAGTTGTCAATCTACTAATCAACATTAAATTTTTGTCTCTGGGAGCTACGTCGATTTAATTGTCACTAGAGATTTTAAGTAGCATTAGTTATGGGCCGATTAACGTTATTTTAATGAACGACTCTGAGTGCGGCGGTAAATGCATTATATGCGTGAGTTCATAAAAAAGAAGAAAGAAAGAAGTTTGACAGTTGACACTTCAGTGACAGTATTGTCATTTGTCAGTGTCACTGTCAACTTTGGGATGCGGGCAAATCGGGCAATAAATAACCTAAAACTTAAAAGTAAAAACAAAAATTACGGACAATTTTAATTGGATAGGGAAATGTGTCTACTCTTATGGGTAGAGACAGTTTAATATAATATTGGTCTATTAATTACGAAGTTTTTGAAGACTTCTGTATAAAATAAAATTTAAATCAAAATTAACTTGATCATAAACTGTAATTTGGAGTGTAGATACATCATGACTTCGGTGCTTATAAATGCGCTCAAAAAACTCCAAATATCGATGGTGCCTCAAACTAGAGTGTTTTCTATAATAAGCTCTAGTTCTCCACCGGTGACGCATTCGTCGGACAACGTGAATGTTATAAATAAGGAATGGAAGTTCCCGGCTCTATACACAAAACCTCGTGAAGTATGGATAGAGAACTTAGATACAATTCATGAAAAAAAACTAGGGTTACTTGAAATGCACCCAACGGTCTACGCCGCTATGCCTAGAATCGATATTATTCATCAAAATATAACTTGGCAAAAGAAGTACAGATGGGTGTCATGGGCTCATACAAAAACCAGAGCAGAGGTGCGTGGAGGTGGAAAGAAACCATGGCAACAAAAAGGTCTGGGCCGTGCCCGTCACGGATCTATTAGATCGCCTTTATGGCGTGGAGGTGGTATAGCCCATGGACCAAGATCAGGAAAGACTCACTTTTTCATGTTGCCATTTTATCTAAGAATTTATGGTCTTACATCAACATTGTCAGCAAAACTTGCTCAAGATGACCTGCATGTTGTAAAAGATTTAGAATTACCCACAGATGAACCTGCATATTTGGCGGAACTAATTGAAAATAGAAATTGGGGACCTTCGGTGCTAATTGTCGATGAGTAAGTATGAAAGATATGGTCCTAATCACAGAATATTATTGTATGAAAAAGTGTGATTTGTACAGATCTTGCCATGAATACCTTATTTACATAATAATGCATACCAATGTAACATAATATTTTGTTTCAGTGCTGACATAGTTCCCAGAAACATAACAGTAGCAACGGACACATTGGGACATGTCAACATTATGCCTGTATATGGGTTAAATGTCTATTCCATGTTAAAGCATGACACACTGGTGTTAACAGTTGCAGCTGCTGAGAGAATTGAGGAAAGAATACTCCATAACCTGAATTCTAATAACAGAAATAAAATAGCCAAGTTTAGGCTTGACCAAGTGTAGTGATTATAATCAGACATTGTGTAATAAAGTATGACCAGTATTTCATTATTATTTTTATTTTCAACCTAAACTCTCCTTTATGCAATAGCATAAAATCAGTCAAAGTCCTTAACTGATACAATACAATGAACATCATCACAGTGCTGTTTTTAAACAAATGTCAATCTTTGGGCACTACGTTTTCTCTGGTTCTCAGCTGTAGTGGTGGCACAATCTGTTAACAAAAACATGAAAGTGTTACACTTTTTACAATGTGTGCAGCTTTTTCTAAATTAATCAGGCTAAATAAATCATAAAATAGGCCCTACTTTATTGACCCAACTTGTTATAAAATTTATGCTAATTCCTTATTATTTTCTACTCTCTAGACATCATAAAACACAATATAATCCCTGTGGTGACCAAAAATAGAAAAATAAATCACACAAGAAGATTATTAGATGCGCAATAATTGTCACAATACTTATAGTTTGTGAACATTTGAAAATATTTTTAGATCTTATATAACAAAAGTTAAAAATGAAATTTTGACAACTGATATAAAAACACATTTAGGTTTATTAGAATAAAGTTATGAACTTACCTTAGTGCTGGTCTGTTTACTGACATTCCCTGCCATTTTCTGTCTAACATTCCACCTAAGCTCTGACCAATTGTTCTCGCCGGGCACATTCGGTTTATACTTTTCCCACATATCACAGTAATACTGGTACAGTGATACTGGATCACACTTCTTTATTGTTGGCTGCTTGGCAACTTTTATCACTGGAATAATGTTTGTAATGTTATATTTAAGATCAAGCACATAATAGTCTATTATAGTCAAGGGCTAGAATCAAACAATTGAAGACAGTTATTTATTGAAATTGAAAATTGAAGTTGAAATTTATGACTAGCTGTCCCCCAAGGTTTCACCCATGGTAATTTTAGAGTTCCCATAGGTATTCCAGGATTAACTATTTGTATAAACCTTCCTCTTGAATCACTCTATCTTGTGAGGTTCGTGGTATAAAATCCTCGACTAGCTCAAATAAAAGATATTTTTGTAAATTAGAGCTTTTGTATTCTTTAAATCGTATCTAGTTCTATCAAAAAGTGAAAAGTCAAATTTTTAAATATAAAAGGAACAGATTAAAAATAAATAATAAATATTAGAAATGAGGCGGGATATCGTAACAAGTGGCATACGGCCGCCTCGTTACAATACAATACCCTGGATCGTAAATGTGCCTCGTTACAATCTATTAAAAAAAACTGCATCAAAATCTGTTGCATAGTTTGAAAGATCTAATCATACATAGGGACAGACAAATATCGGGAAGCGACTTTGTTTTATACTATTTAATAAACTAGAACTAGAAAAAAGAACAAAAAATGGCTGAGAAGTTGTTGATTCAAATACTAACAATTACTTGATGTTGTAGTTGCAGATTTCGTTTGTCTGATTGTCTCAGTTTTCTTCTCAATTCTCACACACGAGCAAGCTCTTCTAAGTGGTGTATCAATTTTCTCTAGTTTCTGTTGGCCAATATTAGGGGCTGACTGAACATTTATCATATTCAATGGCTTTCTTGTCTTTTGACATTCTTTAAAACATTTGACTACACCACCGTCATGGGCTTTAGATCTTATTCTGGAGGAAAATGTACTGGCACTGTGCAATCTTTCAGGCCCTTGAACCTCTTCTGTTCTTTCCGACCGACTGGGATGATTATGTCTACGTTCTAAATCATATTTTATATACTTCTTGAGATCTGGAAACACCCGTATTAAAACAGATTAGGCTGTAATCCAACGATGAAAGTTATCTAACAACGTGATAGTATTGATACTTTACCTGTAATAAAATATTTCAGAACTTCTCCGCTAATATTGTGTATTCCCAGATTATTAAGGTATCTCAAAACTTCCCTAGCATCTATTTCAGATGTAATTTTATAATATTCTTCATCCATTGTTTTTTTTAATGACGCAAAAGCACGTTTAACTTAAAACAACAATACCAAGAACCCTAAAGATTTATCTATTACGTAGTACGTACCAACTTCTACCAACCAATAATTATCAATTATTATCAACGTCAATAAAATAACTCGGGGAAAAAGGGAAAACAAAAATAAGAATAGAAAACAATTTCGAAAACAACGAAAGTTGAAAACGTTGCAAAACGTTCGTTCCACAAACTATTTAGAGATACTACCGTATGTTCGTTCAAAACACAGAGTACCTACTTTTGTTTTTTTTTTTTTTGGTGAAGTTTACCCCTTTCGGGGAAGGCAGAAGGAAATTTACTCCATATAGCTAATTTAGTGGTATATATTTTCTTCTTCTGAAGTTATTTACATCGAAATGCATTGGTGAGATGCATTTCGATGCTTTACCGGAACTTTTAGTTTAGCGGAAATCTTCGCAGTTGAAACTTAATAGGACGCTCTGTGGGAAGTTGTATAGAAAAACGACAACCTCCCGATGAACGCCCCATTTCATCTCATTTCACTGTTTCCACACACTGTTCATCACTAATGGATCACTATTATGCAAAGTTCACCATATTCACACAATATTAATCACGATAAACTAATTTACAAAACAAAGAAATAAAACTGACGTCCACTCTGCTAAAAATCCCGCCAAAAGTGCAGGTCCCCTACTTTTGGTTCAAAAATCAAAGTAGGAGTAGGAATGGGATATAAAAAATTTAATATTAATCGATTACTTTTTAATAATAATCGATTTAAATAATCGTTTTTTTTTACTATCCCTTACTCGTAACAAACAGACAGACAGAGTAAAAACCTCCATTGCCACATGAGTAAAATAATCTCCCTGTAGCTTTATCATAATGATCGAAAGGCTTCATATTTCATCTACTACGAGCCTGGGCAGAGACAAACATACATAAATGTACTCATACAAAAACTTTAAAATTTATAAAATACTAACTGTGCAGTGTGCCTCGCGGTTTCACCCACAGTAACTTCGGAGTTCCCGCGGGAATTCTGGGATAAAAAGTACCCTATGTCCTTATCTGTACCCCTGACAACGTGCATGCCAAATTTCATCCAAATCCGTTCAGCCGTTTTTGCGTGATTGAGTAACAAACATCCAAACATCCACACTTTCACATTTATAATATTAGTAAGACTAGCTGCCCACGCGGTTTCACCCGCGATAATTTCGGATTACTTGCGGGAATTCCGGAGTAAAAGTACCCTATATCACTCTGGATCACTGTAGCTCCCTATAAGTGAAAGAATTTTTAAAATCGGTCCAGTAGATCTAGGAATAATTGTTCCGCAGTGGTTTTACCTGCGGGAAATTCGGAGTTTCCGCAAGAATTCCGGAATAAAAAATACCTACCCTGTATCACTCTGGATCACTATAAGTGAAAGAATTTTCATTTTTTTTTATTATGCTGAATCAACATTAGAGTAACACCAACTCATGTACCTACCATATTCTTGCAAATAAATAAATAAATAAATAAAAGGAAGACCATTAATTTTAACATTTTTAATACAAATTTTCAGTTGTAGGTCCTTACGGCAATGTCAGCTTTTCATTTTTCTAAACAAAATTTCACAGCCATGTTATTTAGCAAAAAATCATCCTTAAAAGCCTTGCGATCGGTAGATATGATTATTATTTTTCTCATATACCTAACGGGTTCGATAGAAATTATAATAGGTAATAATGCAATGATATTTTTATTATATTATAGAATGGTACTTACCGTTCAAATTGGTTCTATGTATTTCTATTAATATGCTACTGCTCCACCTGCGTTAACGTTAACGTTGATGTTAATGTCCAACTACGCGTTAATTAAGGCATTAAAATACGCATTGGCTACATTTAGTTTGCGTTAATTTCTAGTGAAATAACGCGTTAACACAAAATGGAGGTCAAAACTTCAAACAGCTGTTTTTTTGCAATGGCGGTAGAAGCAGTTGTAATTTTAGACCATTCCACTAACGTATTTTTATTGTTCCCGCCAAAACAAAGTAAAAAGGTCTTGCTCCGCGCGTGCGCCACGCAGAACGAGAAGTCAACACCGCTTAGTGCGCTAAATAACGCGCTAAAACCCTTTGATGTGTCCAAAAAACCGACACCCGAGCTATCGCTTAACGTTTAACGTCATTAGTAATGCCGTTAACCCGTTAAAATGTTGGCCACATCTACGTAATGCCTTATTTAGCGCACTAATTTACGCGTTAACCCGCAGGTGGAGCAGTAGCATTGGTATAATAATTATGTGAAACTTATTATGTTTTTAGCTACAATCTACACGGCTAACGACTTCAGTTGTTCTCTGCGCACTAGATCGTCGATATTTTCAAACGTATCATGTGTTCAATTTCTTGTAGCGTCCGCCCTTTTGTCTCCGGCAGCCATATCCACATGTAAATGAGGCAAGCACTCATAGTCATCGCGTTAAGAAAGAAAATTCCGTGATAACCTATCGCTAAGGTCATTACGGATGCTAGTTTAATTGTTAGAAATATAAATATGCCATTAATAATACCGAATGTTGACAATACAGATGATTTTATGTCTAAAGGAACTATTTCACTGTATAAATTTTCTAATAGGGGGTAGGGTCCTGAACTAGAGAGTACAAAATACGACGCCAGTAGAATAGTATTGACCCATGGAAAATACGTATTGTCATCTGGTTTAAAGTAAAGACACGCACTTAGTGCTGTGAGCAGTATATTGGCAGCGGCACCTGCGGGAAACAGCAGCGTTCTAACCTTCATTTTGTTTACCAATATGCAGGACATGACCGATCCCACAACTATGAACATATCCACCAATAGTGTGAAGAACAACACATCATCGCTTCTCGTCACATCCTTGAGTATTGTTACTGCGAAAGTACTGAACAAAACTTTCCCAGATGCAGCTCTATACACGGCTACGACGCAGCCCAGGGCCATGATCTTCCAATAATACCTCTTCTTTATTAAAACCATAATATGGCATTTCGCGGACACCATACGAGATCCAACCGCAATCGAATTGGATGACTTTTCTCCTTTGGATTTCTCTAATTCAATAAGCAGCGTCAACTCTCTCTCCGCGGCTGTGCTCGTGCCGCGAAGCGATCTAAACGATGTTGCGCACTCTTCATATCGGCCCTTCATCGCTAACCAGGAGGGACTTTCCTTCCAAAAAAAGGGCAAAATAATAGTAAAAGTCGTTGGTATCAGTCCAATTAAAGCAACCGTTCTCCAATTTAACAGTATCCCCAGGACGTGGCCGAAGGCAGTCCCAACAGCTGGTGATACATTGGTGATTGCCATCAAACATAATCCTCTTATATTCGGCGCCGTGTATTCACCCACGGCTATTATGGTTGCGATAAACACACCTCCGAAACAAAGACCGACTATAACTCTTGACAGCATGAGTAGAACAACGCTGCGCGCAAAGTATACCATCAGCCAGGTTATGAAAATAGGTATTGTCAGTATTGTGATGGCTTTTCTTCGACCAAATTTTAAAGCGACGTATCCTCCAATACCGATTCCAAAGAAGCACGACACATTTATGATTGAAGCTGAAATTAAGATTTATGATGTATTTATGTTAGTAGTTATAAACTTGGGATGAAATATTCGAAGAAGCAGTGCGTATAGGTTATTATACCGATGATAATAATCCACTTCACAACACACAGATCTACTTGATCCCACAGTAAGCTATTATATTAGCTTGTGTCGTGGAAACCAAGCAAACGTGGTATATAAGTACTACATAGAATTACATATATTATACTATAGTTATATAAACACGCCCAGACTAGAAAATAGAACCCTGTGTTCATCACACGAAGTCCACCTCCTCCGGGAATCGAACCCGGAACCTCTTGATAAGCGAGTGGGCATGGTGACCTACTGTGCCAATCGGGTCGTCGACCTATTTGCAGCATTGGAGTGTATTTCAGAAGATATTGTTCTCAACTGATAAAACCCCGTATCAAACTTCGCCTTTAAAGCTTGAATACTGTAGGTCTAGGTACCTATGTCTAAGCATGCAAAATTTCATAGGGAAGGTGTGAATGCGTTCACATTCGCATTTGTGTGATGATCAAAATGACATAAAATGCTTACCAATCCACGATAGATTCGCGTCGCTCAGGCGCACAGTCTCGTCTTCCTTTAGCGCCGACAACATGCCGGACATTTGACCGAAAATGAATCCATCGCAGAAGCCACATAACAACATTCCAGTCACCACGAGTGCCTTAAATGTAAAAATATTTTTCTCGGCCTTCTAATTTAGATTTCTACTATATTTTTGTAGGTTTTAACTTTTTCAAAATAAATCTAAATAGCTAGATACTCACTTATGTATGTGATCACAAATAACTCACCTGCTGCAATACATGAGGCTGAAGCATTTTAATTCAATACCTACCTAACTACTAAAGTTTAGAAGCGCACATTACAAATTGGCACACCTAGTAGAAATCCAGATCTCAGAATGATACAACATAATTATGTTAATTAAAATTCAAGTTATGGATTTTCTTATATACAACGTACTACGTAGGTAGGTACCTGTATTATCTAGACGACTTGACCTTCACAGCTTGAAGAAAGGAATGGGTCATTCATTCATTGCTTTTTCAGAGCCAATGTTGCAGTTATACTTACAATTACATATTTATCTGTACTTACTTAATCCATGAACCAAGTTTAATTGGTCCATGATGGCAAATGACAGTCCTTCTAGTTTAATTGGTCCATGCTTAATCTTATCAAAAAAAAATATTTGTCTGTTAGCACACACATCACGCCAAAACTATTGGATAAATGCATGCAAATCGGCAAAGTTCACTCAAGTCCCGCTAGATACAGGGTCACTAAAACTTATTTGAGTTCAAACATATATTTTGTAAATAACTAGGTAGGTAGGTACCTAGTTACGTATTTAAATACATAAAAATGAAATACCACTCACCCCTTTAATTCTCTGACTTATCATGTACCTAAACTTTTGGATATATAAAGTTGAAATATTCCACTTATGTAGATAGTTTATGAAGAGTATCTAGACGTCAGCTACAAATCCCAGAGGAACGCGCAAGTGAAACCGCCGGGAACAGGTAGTTGATAAATAAACATAATAAGTCTTGAGTCAATCTAAATCCCACCAAAAACATATTCATGTAAAATTTCAACAATGAATTTTCAACATCGGTTCGGTAGATCCAGAGATTACAAACTTACAAAATCCGGAGTTCCCGCGGGAATTCCGAGATAAAAGTAGTACCCTATGTCACTCACACTGTAGCTTCCTATAAGTGAAAATATTTTCAAAATCGGTTCAGTAGATCAAGAGATTACCCCCTACAAACACACCAACTTTACCTCTTTATATTATTAGTACCTACCTAGGTAGATAACATCTCTCATCATCTCTTACAATGATGTCACGATCGCTGGCATTTGTTCAATAGTTATACCTTTTGTTTTTATTGTACTTTATGTTATGTAAATGTAAACTATAAATGCGAAAATGTGTCCTTTTACGTCGTCGTCATCTTGTTCTTCTATCTTACTTGCTGTCCCCCGCGGTAGTTTTGGAGGTCACTCAGAACTACCTATAAGTAGCTATAGCTTCCTATAAGTGATAGTTTCAAAAATCGGTTCAGTAGATCCAGAGATTAGTTACCCCCTACAACGTCAGTAACTCACAATCTTACAAACTCACTTTGCCTCTTTATAATATTGGTAGGTAGGTACCTACCTATAGATATAAACCGACTGGTTTTTGAAGGGAATTTCTTATATTTTAAAAGATAATATTCGTTACGCGACGCGTTACCTTATAAGGATTTGTTATAAAGAGGACAACCCAAAAAATAACCTCGGTACCTATATACGGTAGTATCTCTAATTAGTTTGTGGTACCTATGTATTCTATGAGGAAAAGTTTATCTTAGGAACTTTTGAATCGATTCTAAAATACTTTCACTGATAGTCAGCTATACAATATCCTGAGTAACAAAACATTTTATACGAGTACAAAGAGTTCCTGAGCGAGTTCTTACGCGGGTAGCACTTCGAGTCGAGCAGCTATTTGAAAATGCACTTCACATCAAAAAAATCGAAACACTTCCGTTTTTATTCTTTCTGTCATAAGTTAACACAAAAGAATTTTCGTTCCAGCGGAGCTAGGATGCGCAACACGATAAAATTTATCGAGCCATTTTATCGATTCTCGTCGACATATTATATCGTTTTGTCTACCAGTGGTAAAAAATGTTTAACTGAATCGAATCTTAACTCAATACCCCACTACTGCACTTTTTTGCTTGGACGCCCACAAATATTTGTCTTGTCGACAATTTTATCTTTCGTTCGATAAACATTGGGGCTAAGATACGCAGCACGATAAAATTATATCGAGCCATTTTATCGATTCTCGTCGACAAAACCATACAATATGTCGACGAGAATCGATAAAATGGCTCGATAAAATTTTATCGTGTTGCGCATCCTAGCTATGCAGGACAAATTTTAGAACATTAAAATTAGGATTTGAAAACCTCATATTTCTCCCTAATAAACGACACAATATGACATATATTCCTAAATATACACATTTTTCTGATAATCCTTACAAAACATAAACTTGCAAGGTGTTTTGATTTTTTTGATGCGAAGTGTAGTTACGACTTAGAAGAAGTCCACAATAGAACATTGAGTAGGTACCTACCTACTTTTACTGATACAAATTTTCTGAGGGAATTCCGAAAACAATACTTACCTACGGGTGTAACCGCGACGAGAACAGCTAGTCCACGTTTGGTTGTAAACAGTTGGCGTTGTAACGTTTCTTCGTAATTCGCGAGTCTTCCATTACAGGGCTCCATCCGGGTCGATCCAGAAAAACATTATAGACAGTTAAAGTTAATCTATACTTAAAAAATGCTTTGTCCTGAATGACTGATGGGTCAACGCATAGCCTAAACCGCTGATCGTAGAGACTTGAAACTTGGAGGGTGTGTTCTTTGTATGACGTAGGCATCCGATAAAAAGGATTTTTGATTATTCAACCCCCAAGGGGATGAAAAGGGGTTGCAAAGTTTGTATGGAACAATTCCGCGGGAACTTCAAAATTATCGCGGGTGAAACCGCGCGGGACAGCTAGTAAGTTATAATATTCTTGAAAATAATATTAAAATCGGTTCAGTTTTGGAGAAGTCAGGGGAATACGAGATTATGAATGATTTATTTTTTTATGGGTATGTATTATCAGTCCGAGCTATAATACCCATTATTCAACCGGATTTGAGAACCCAGTGCTTGAGATGTATTCTAGCTGTTTTATTATACATAATGGGCATGTTGACTAATTTTTATTTTTTAGTCCGTCTTGTAGATTATTAAAAAATATTGGACACGTATTTTTTACTTTTTTTACGTAATCAAAAAATAACGACGATATATCGGGTTGAAATTTTGCGTGACGTCGCTATTCGGACAGTTTGTATGGCGGTTTTAGCGGTTAGTGACGTCACGACCCACTCACCCTAAACTTCAATGCGCTTTATCTCTTTATATTTTAATTTATTTGAAAAAGCAAAAAATACGTGGTTATTGTTTTTTTTTTCTAACTGACGGACTAATTAGAATTTTGATATTCAAAAGTAGTCCACATCCCCATTGTTTTTACAGGTGTGTATTGAAGAATTGAATTGAAAAAACTTTATAATAACAACTACAACCAGGTATACAACAACAAGTATTGAGGGTATCGAGTGTTTATCTTGTTTTAATACCCCAGCACCGGGTTTAAAAACCACGTTGATAGCCCATCTATGTCTATAGTCCGAGCTGCAGTTATCTCGCTCGCTCGAGTGCGACAGCAATTTAGATCTATTAAAAAAAAAAATATTTTTTAAATATTTTCTATCCCTCCCATTAATAACAACGCCTCTTAAGTAATACATTTAATTTCAACAAAATAATATCCAGAATAGACCAGCCGGCAGTCTTTTAAGAACTGTTGAATTTTATTGCAAAAGTAATTAAGTTCAATACACAATACAATCCCAAATAATATGCAACTAACGTGGACTCTTTAGGAAAATGTTTAAATATTAATATACAATGCGGATTTATATTTCATTTTAATTACTTAAATTCGTCGTAGCATCAATTTAAATTCTCAATCTTTAACTCACCAACCAATAAATAAGGATACTAGAAACTACATAATATAAAAGTACAAAGTATTGTTTTCTCTAGTTTCTAAAACAAATATCTGATGATAAAAATAAAAAATAAATGTATTTCCTTATTTATTTAGGCACGTATGTTTATTTTTAATTTAGTTATGTCACAAACGAGTAAAGTTGCTCTTGAACTTAAAAGTAAATTAATAATTATTTTAACAATACGATAATATAACGATAACTATGAATGATATTAATGGTCATGTGGTTTATTTATCTATGTACTCTACAACTTTGTTAATAAATTCTTTCTTACATAACTAACTATATACACAAAAAATAAGTAATTTCAAAACATGGCAAGAGTCATAAAATGTAGATATATTATATACTTAATACATAATTATAATGAATAAAATATGTTGCCAGACCACACAAATCAAAAACTTGGAACGCGCCTATACGCATCTCGTGCAGCGCTTCTGGAAGCCTAGTATTGTTCAACTTATCTTGATTTCAGGATTTGGCAACATATTTTTCTTTTTATGCTACTGCATCAACGTTAACGTTAACGCAGGTGGAGCAGTAGCATTACAAACATTTATATAACACTAACATTTTTATTGTTTAGATGTGAACGAAATAAAAATATCAATAGCAACGCATGCCACAGGACACTTGCCAAGTTTTATACTAATGAGATTAGGAAGTATGGTGATACCCAAAGTCGAAACAGAGGTATTTGTGTTTAGGTCAGTCAGTGTCACTCCCGGACTCGGAGAGGCAGAGGTCGTCGTTGAGCACGTCTCTCGGTAGGGGCGGGTTGCCTGCACGACAAATGAATAAATATTATTTCTTCGATACCAGAATTTTTTTGCAGTAAACACTGCTCATCATTCTGTCCAAACTTTTACTATGAGAGTCCGGACCAAGTATACGTATGTATTTAAAAAAAAGTGGCTAACAACTGAAACTTAATAAAAGGAAGATTTGGTGTGACATTTTGTTCAGAAAAATGAAAAGCTGACATTGCCGTAAGGACTAAGGACATAGAACTGAATTTTTTTATTGAAAATGTTAAGATGCATGGTCTTCCTTTTATTTTTGACACTATGTTATTAAGCAAAAAATAATCCTTATGCTGAAGCCTTTCTATCGGTATGATTAAGCTACAGGATGATTTTTTTTCTCATATAACGGGTTCGATTCCCGGTTCAACCATGTAATTATGTAAATATCTATGAATGCAGTTTAAATTGTCTTTTAAATTCAAATAATGTGTAAAATGTTCCATCTACAATATTCAAGGTACTTTCCCTCCATGTGGCATATCCGTGGGACGCCCTGTATATCTCATCCGTGTTATGTGGTCATGGATGCGTGCGTGTTAACGGCTGTGTGTGCGTGTGTGTTAACGGCAGTGTGTGCGCGTATGTTAACGGCTGTGTGTGCGTGTGTGTTAACAGCTATGTGTGCGTGTGTGTTAACAGCTGTGTGTGCTTGTGTGTTAACAGCTGTGTGCTTGTGTGTTAACAGCTGTGTGTGCTTGTGTGTTAACAGCTGTGTGCTTGTGTGTTAACAGCTGTGTGCTTGTGTGTTAACAGCTGTGTGCTTGTGTGTTAACAGCTATATGTGCTTGTGTGTTAACAGCTTCGTGCTTGTGTATTAACATCTGTGCGCGCGTTAGTTTACCAGCGGGCTGCGCGGGCGCGGCGTGGTGCTGCTGGTGGTGGTGGTGCGGCGCGGGCGCCTCGTTGTCGCTGTCGCTCGCGCTGTCCGAGTCGCTGCCGCTGTCGCTCGACGAGCTCGACGAGCTGTCCTCCTGCATCGGCTCCGCTGGCTCCTGGACCCGAGACATAATCGTAAATTGTTTTTGCTTTTTATTTTTTGAACGAAGTTTTAAGTTTTTTTGTAACTCTTCGTCTTATAATGTGACTTCTTTAATCAATTGAATTTCGAACGGATCGCGGAAACTCACCGGTTTGACGGCAGTCATGTTGGAAACGTGCCCCGCGTCGGACGCGTGGTGGCGGTCGGGCGCGGGCGCGGCCGCCGGCGCGTACTGGTGGCGGTCGGGCGCGGGCGCGGTCGCCGGCGCATACTGGTGGCGGTCGGGCGCGCGGTACGCCGCCCCCGTCCCCGCCCCCACACCCACGCCGCCGTACTCGTACCCGGCGGGGGGCGCGGGTGGCGCGGGCGGGGCGGGGGCTGCGGCCTGCGCCTGCGCACCCCCTGCCCCCGCCCCGCCCGCCGGCCCCACGTCCAGGTCCAGCCCGATCATAGGCAACGACGCCAGGGTACTGTTGCCGCCTGACCACCTGGTGAAACATTATTATTTATAAACTAAGCTCATTTATAGATAGAATATATTATCTATCTGTCATTTGTCAAACTACCTAGTACTAGTAGAAAAAGCTGCAAGGCATCGAATTCGCCATCTCTTCGCTTCTTGTGCAATAAAGAATAAATAAATAAATTACAGTCAGAAGACAAATTAACTACAGAAAGCTATACATACGGGGCTGCTTGGGGCGGGGATGTCTTGATGCGTGGCGGTGACCTGACCATATTGGGTGGAGTCTTTTGCGAGCCAGACGATCCGTTGAACCGTGACGAGTTGCTAGCGCTTGCTGCGCTCGAGCTCGGGCCTATAACACATGGAAAATGAAACTTTAAATAAAATCGAACCCATTAACTTTTTTTTTAATTTTAAAATGAATACAACTATCACTAAACTAACCGCCGCACTCAGAGTCGACTTTAATGATTACTTAGTTAAGTATAGATTTTTAAAACAAAACTGCCGCAATAAGACAAGTTTAATAAATTAATGTTAATTGGCATTTAACTAATTATGTTACATCTCATTAAATGCCAATTAACATGAATTTACTGAACGTCTCTGATTGCGGCAATTTTGTTTTAAAAATCTATACTTAACTAAGTTATCATTAAAGTCGACTCTGAGTGGGGCGGTAAGATATATTTGTGATAACACTGCAACCTGCAAGGTCGCCAAGATAATAACTTAATGCTCAAATTCAACGCATATGTGTATAATTTTTAGTTGGGTGCCCAAAATATTTTGTAATCTAGGTGCAGTTTTTAAAAAAAGACATGTAACTAGAACACTGGCTGAATGTGCGAAAAAACATAAAAAGAAGAAAACTTGTGGGTGGTGGGTTAGTTAGTGACCTGCATTGCCGCTTGTGCGTTTGTTGGTAGCGACCCGCGTCCTCGACGTGGAGCGCTGCGTGGTGTTGGTCAGCTCGCTTATGACCGGCGTCAGAGGGCGCGGCTTGTTCAGCGGCTCCGATCTGAACGACAACACACGTCTCATTTAGAGAAAAGATAAAATAATAATGATAACACATTTTCCATAACATTGTCATAATAAGTTTTTAACTTTATTATTTTACTAGCTGTCCCCTGTAGTTTTACCCGCGTTAATTTCGGAGATCCCGCAGGAATTCCGGGATAAAAAGTACCCTGTCTTTTGTGTATGTCCTTCTCTGTATCCCTAAAAACCTGCGTGCAAAATTTCATGACGATCAGTTTAGCCGTTAAGGCTTGAAAGCGTAACAAACAAACAAACACACTCACTCACATTTGGACGTAGATAAGCAATAACATGTCAACCCACAACATTAAGTTATTGATACAGAACGCTATATTGAGAGTTATAGAACGTTTTTATTATTATTTTTTTTTACTTAAAAACATTTTTTAAATACTAACAAATTGTTGAACACAAAAAAATGTTGACACAAAATGGCGCTATAATTATAAAACACGATTTACTCAAAATTTCTCCAGTGTGGGTTAACACACTATTGCTTATCTATGTCCATTTATAAGGATAAGAGCCCCCTGTAATAGTCGTGAAATCCTGCAACAGTGTTGTGTGTCCACTGCACAGATGGAAGCGCGCCAAAAACTAAAAAGCGTAATTATTTACAACATTACTTATTAAATATCACAGAATAATAATTACCTTGTTTTCTTCACTTGTATGTTACTCGACAATTTCTCGAGAGTAATCTCGCCGGTATCATGGTCTATAATTAGAACACACTCTTTCGTGTAAGGCCGCTGGTTACCTTTGAAAACAGTCTGTGGCACTCCAGCACCATCTGAGTACAAAAAAAAGTATTAGAAAACATCCAGTCACCTAATAATAATGATGCAGTTTTTAAAAGGATTTCTGAGGCGGAAGCGAACACGCACATTTCGTTTCACTTTATCGTCCTTAGGGATTGAAATACTAAAAACTCCCAAAACTTTAAATACTAATTTTCATGACTTCTTTTTATCTCTTTACGCATAGGAAGCCTTGTAAAAAATAATAAATTTTTAGCCCCAGCAATTTGGTCTGAGTATTGATGAATATTCACTACAAAGCAATTAAAATCAACTTGTTACAATTGTTAACAGTACATTACCACATTTATACTACTCATACTTACCCAAATGTGGCACGGTCACCGTAACTTGGTTGTTAAGACCAACATCCACTGTCGCCATCTTAGTGACATCAACTGAAGCTGGCTTAAAGTCATCTGCAAACATACAGTTCATTCTAATAGAAAATGGTTATAAAAGTGACCACATAGGTATAGTATATTTGCCTTTGAAGCTTGACATCCAGCTAAGACATTAACCCTTTCACCACCACGTTTTAGTAGCCTTAATAAGGCTACTAAAACATGACCATTACCACTTAAGGCGTGATTTCTCCTAGTGTTAGGAATGCTGAATATCTATTGATTATTTAATCTAATAAACATAAAAGTCAGTGCAGTAGTTTATTAGTAAAGTAATATTAAGTTTTTGGCCCCAGGAGCACGTCTTTCGTAGATCGAGATATTACGGGGATGGCGGTAAAAGGGTTAAAGGATAAGCATGACAATTCTGAATTATTTTTATTGCAACATAAAATAAAAAAGTTTAAGTAAAAACTGCCAAAAGTTGCATTTCTGTTATTTCTTATTGCAACTATTTTATATGAAGTTTAAATATTCATTTATTTATTCAGTTAAACAGGCATTGTTTAAATCTAGCAGAATTGTTTACAAGAATTAGTGTTTGCCCTGTTTTGTATTTCTTCTAAAATATTATTTTTATAGTGGATAGGGCCTAGGGATAAGGGCCTTAACATTATACTGTCTTCACTTTTACCATTCCTTAACACACTTCCCCACTCATGACTGTTCTATAACTTTTATGTAGCAAACCAATATCAACCTATACTATATTGACATAGGAAAACGTATTTATTGTAAGCCACAAAGGAATCCTTTGAGGCTTACACCAAATACATTTTCTTACATTGATATACACAATCTAAACAGATTCCTAGTTTCAATAACAAATAATTCAACTTACACTTAATTGTGTGATATTGCGATGCCTTGTTATTTGTAAAGCTTGCACCAAGTTTTAGCTCTCTTACTTCATAGTTAAAGTGTTTTTCAGCCACAGTCAACTCTTTTTTTGCCATATTTAAAATTGCTGAAACAGATTTGAATCGGATTGCATAACAGTGACATTGATAATTTTTATTTATGAATGGTTTGAAAGTATCAAATCTTTTGTGGTTGAGAATTTAGGACATAATAAAATAAAACAGAATTGCAAAAATAGGAAAGTAGATAGACCTTAACTGCATTCAACTATCCCTAACAGAACAGTTAGTAAAGTCAGTACCTCCTCTCCATGATCTTTTCTACTCTCCATGATCTCAACTAGTTTTTAAAAGTATTTTTCTTATCAAAATATTCTATGAAACAGCAATGGATTTTCACTTATTAAAAAGGTTTAGGGGATTTGATTCTACCCCTGAGTCTTTTCTGATAAATGTGCGATAAAATATTATGGTGAAGAAAAGCATTATAAGGAAACCTGCACACCTGTACCTATACCTGCACCTATCTTCTATACTATTATAAAAGAGTAGAATCCGCGATTCTGTACATTGAATATTTTTAAGAAAAACTGACAGGTGGTTGGTTTGTTGTTACCGCCCGGTAAAAGAGGAGTAACCAACCACAGAATAAGAGTTTTCAAAATTAATTTGTCTGTCTGTCTGTTTGCGATAATCTCTGAATCTACTGAACAGAGTGTCATGCGGTTTTCACAGGTAGATTAAGCTTAGCCTGGAGCTACATACAGGCTTTGTTTCATTCAAATCTGATGTCAGGAAAAAAAGTTGTTACATAAAAACTTTTCACGCAGGTGAAACCGCGGGGCACAGCTAGTATGAAATAACTGAAGTGTGTGAGAAGTCAATCAACCTGCAGCAGATGCATGGTGGACTTAATGACCTACACCCCTTAACAATAGGGTAGGCCTATGCCCCAGCAGTGGGGTGAGGGGACATTAACAAGACTGATATGTTTAATATATATTGTACATAATTAATACTTAGTATACCTACGTTTGTATGTATTCTATATAATACTCAATAATATTTGTAATATCATTCATCATATCTTTATTATGTAGTATTATTACTATTTATTTTTATCCACTAAATGTAAAAAATAATAAAATATTAGCCTGCACCCACCCCGAATTCTACTGATATTAACAATAAGTTCAATTACATTAAGGTTGCCTTGAAAAAATTGCTTGTAGCAATAAGGCCACCTTTTTGGCATGCATGTAATCTGCATAAATACTGTAAAATATCTTTGGTGCAATAAAGTAGGTATATTGTATTGTATTGTAATGATAAATACAAGATATTATCTTAGATAGTACCTTATATTATCTAGATCTTATCTAATACTTTTTATTTAATTATATTTGTTAAGTATATAATCCTACTATCCTACTAATATTATAAATGTGAAAGTGTGGATGTTTGGATGTTTGTTACTCAATCACGCAAAAACGGCTAAACGGATTTGGATCAAATTTGGCATGCATGTTGTCAGGGGTACAGAGAAGGACATAGGGTACTTTTTATCCCAGAATTCCCGCGGGAACTCCGAACTTATCGCGGGTGAAACCGCGGGGCACAGCTAGTAATATTATAAATGTAAAAGTGTGGATGTTCGGATGTTTGTTACTCAATCACGCAAAAACGGCTGAACGGATTTGGATGAAATTTGGCATGCACGTTGTCAAAGGTACAGAGAAAGATATAGGGTACTTTTTATCCCGGAATTCCCGCGGGAACTCCGAAATTACCGCGGGTGAAACCGCGGGGCACAGCTAGTATGTATAATAAATATATTTCTGCTGTACACCCGAACATGTTTTGATTTCCCTTTCATTCAGTTATCACCTATTTTTATTAACACTACTAAGAATGAAGACTTCAGACACGTTATCTACTTAGATCTACCATCGTTCGCTTCCAAAATGATATTAACAAGATCAATCAATATATATTTTGTTTGTGAGACGATAATTATTAAGTCAAACACGTAAAAGAAAGTTAAAACAGCCAAAATATGGCAATAAATATGGAAGAGATTCGGAACCTTCGGAACTCACCTTTTAAGCGATTTGTATTTAACTTTATAGCAAGTTGTTTAAAACCAATAATTAATAAACATACACCTGAAGTGCTGTAATATCTAGTAAAATTAAGTATTTAAAAACTCGTCCATTCGACCTAAATAAAAATCTTACTACGGACACGAAGTAGACTCCAAGGAAAGAAAAGTCGAAAACCAGAGAGAAGGTAATCACTACGTTTTAAGAGACGGGACTTCCTTACTTGGTTTTGGAATCCATTTAGCAGACTCAGCAATACCAACACAGCGAAAATTTAAATGTCAAAATACTTCAAAACTCATGGGTACCAACATTAACGAGAACAATAGGGATGGCCACCTGTAGTTCCTGATTAAATCGATATCGATAAATTATCATTAGAGCATCGTGGGCTTCATACCAGGTGAATTAAATCTACAACGGGGGAAAACATTTGTCGTCAAATTGAAACAATAAATTATTATTTCTATTTATTTATTATTATTCCAATATTTTAGTTTGTTATGATGATGATGTTATTAGATAGATAGATATTTATTTTCTCTTTAAAAATTACATTTACATTTTATGTCAAAATTAAATAACCTATTTGGGAAAGTAAATGATTTACTTCGCAGTGCCTCCTTGTTGAGCCTTGTTTAAATTATCGGTAGAAATATCCTCCGAAAGCGAAAAACTTTCGTTTATCTTCCGACATTCGTTGCTTACATCTCCACAGACATATTTTATATCGTGAAGTTTTTCGATTGGAATGTAAGCTAAGTCATCATTTCCAATATTTTTTACCCATTGTCGACATCTGAAATTAAAATATCTATCAATCATGCAAGTACACTTAGAAACAAGATAAGAGTAATATAGTTCTTTATACAGAAGACGAGGTTCACTTTATTACAATACAATCATAATGAAAACTTAAATGAAAACTGCAGTAAGTAATGAAAAAAGTATACGCAGCAGCAGCTATACAAAAATATTCCAAAATATTCACTATAACAGCATCATTCATTAAAGTTTATCGACTCACTTTATCGATAGTGAAGATTTACATCACTATGGTTTACAAACATGCAAATAATTTTTCTCATTTCAAAAAGATAGTGTATTATTTTAGTCTTGCTGATAGTTGAAGAGAACAAAATACTTTATTACTTTACTCAAGCTGTACTTACCGGTCTTCATCTATAGGAAATTTCGTCATAAATTTCCTTTTATTTAAATTTTGTCGACCATATCTTTTCCTACAAATTGCACACGTTCTACACCGTCTAATCGGTGCCATTTTACTACACAATCTGAAGAGAAAATAATTAATAGTCACACAGCAGTTCACAGCACTTTTAAATGCGCAAATCCCACAAAATTTTTAAAAATCTCAAAATTATTTTCCTAATTATTTGAAATAACAACCTATTGCCGCCATGACAACCACGATGACAGATTGTAAGAAAGATTCAGAGACAAAAGACTGAAATAGCATGTGAGGCCATCTTTGATGCCATGGAAAAAAAAAATTAAAAAAAAAATGAGTGCTAAACACGAACAAAATTTAATTTGTTCCTAGTTGCGTTAGACTGTCGAAAACTGAAAATCTTCAAAAGTAGGTAACAAGTAACAACCTGTCAATAAATGTTGCCATCTTTTAATGACGGAAGTTGAAAAAGTAAAAGTAATGCGCTTATTACACTTTGCAATTTCTAGGGCTCTAAATCGGATATAATTTAGGGTCTATGAGTGAGAGAGAGAACGAGTGATCACACTACATTAAAATGAAACATAGAGTTATCGATTTAGGGTACAATTTAGTGTAGTGGGATTACTCGCTCTCTCTCTCTCACTCACCGACCCAAAATTGTATCCGATTTAGAGCCCTAAATTGGTGCTCTGAAATTGCAAAGTGTAATAAGCGCTTAACGATGACTTCTTTAGTACCTACCTACATGTTAATATTTTATAAAATGTGTTTGAAAATTAACGTGTATGTAGTTAATGTAAATAATTTCAATTTGGTGGGATTTTAGAAGTGATGGACGTGATTAATACTGTGTGAATGTAGTGGATTTTGCATAATAGTGATCCATTAGTGATGAACAGTGTGCGGTAACACTGAAATAAGATGAAATAAGGCGTTCATCGGGAGGTTGTCGTTTTACTATTTAACTTCCTACAGAGCGTCCTATTAAGGTTCATTTGTGAAGAGTTGCAGTTAAAAGTTCCGGTAAAGCATCGAAATGCATTGGTGTAAATAACTTCATAAGAATAAAATACAATTGAATTGGCTGTAAGGCCTTAGCTTCCTTTGCCTTCTTCATTGGGGTAAATTAGAAAAAAACCTGTTTGTTTCTTCTTCTTCTTCTTTTTCAATATGGCAACAGACGCCTTGGATAGGTACCTCTCTAGGCGCACTATTCTTAAGCCAATGTCAGTCAGAGAAAACAGTGGACAGTTACAAAAAGCAAATACTTACCGTATTTAAGATATATAATAAGTATTAATAAGGAAATAGTATAATGCAAATGAATAGGAGATGATTAAAACTTAGATTAGAGTTTAATGTACCTGTTTCTTTATTTTACTCTGTAGTTTATTGTATGCACAAATGTTATGGGACTTTTGGCGGGATTTTTAGCAGAGTGGTCGTCAGTTTTATTTTTTTGTTTTGCAAATTAGTTTATAGTGATCAATATTGTGTGAATATGGTGGATTTTGCATAATAGTGATCCATTAGTGATGAACAGTGTGCGGAAACAGTGAAATAAGATGAAATAGGGCGTTCGTAAGGAGGTTTTCCTTTTACTATACAACTTCCCACAGAGCGTCCTATTAAGGTTCAAATATGAAGATTTGCTTCCAAAAAATCGAGTAAATCATCGAAATGCATCTCATTTCAATTTAAATAACTTCAGAAGAAGAAAAATACCAATGAATTGGCTGTACGGACTTAACTTCCTTTGCCTTCCCCATTAGGGGTAAAAAAAAAATTGTTTTAGACATAATGTCTAGATAATTTGTGGTATGCACACTGAATAAATGTTGTATTATGTAGTTTGTGGTTACTATGGAAACTGAAAACATCCAGCGTAACAAAATGAATAAAAACTCAATACCTCTGGAAATAGATCCATCAATAATGGAAAAGAAAATGAGGATTATTAGGGTAAGATTATATCAACAAAGAGGCATTTACCCAAAAGGGGTCCATTCAATTATAATTTAAGTAACACTAACAATACTAACATAGGATTCAAGTAAAACAACTAAAGAATTTACTAACATAATATTTACTTTGTATAACAGTTGAATGGAATAAAGCTTTATTATTATTATATGAACAATGATTGTCGATCACTTTGTTTAAAAAGTAGCGTACTTTATTTTGTGTTATGTACTAACTAATTAGAGTATCTAAATTTTTCAGGAGAATCCAGTTGAAAATGAATTGAATAAGTTATTGACTGCTGTTGATCCTGTGCCATCCAAATTAGTGAAACCAACACCTGGTAGGGCAATAAAACAGCATTGATTAATTGTTATATGACCTCTTTTAATGAGAACTGGGAATAATAATAATAATTTATTGTCACAAGCAAAAAATTTTTTCACCATATCCGTACAATCACTGGCTTCCAAACTAGCGTAAGCTGTATGTTAGAAGCCAGTTATATTATAATTTCATTGAGCTTGAATGACTTGCCAGTCTTTCCATCAACAGTAACAAATAGGAAATCTGATAGCAACTTAGGCACAAAACTTCCCACTTGTTACCACTGGTGAAATTCTAGGTAAAATATTTAGAATGATAGGTATTATACTGACTGTATATCTAATTATGCATTCTTGTTGCCAGGTCTTTGTGTTAAAACATTTACAAAACCCGATAATAAGAAATTGTTCATAAACATATGCCTTACTGATGCTATACCATGCCCTAAAGATATAACTAATGAAGAGTTGATGCGAATACTGCATTCTGAAGACCCATCCAGTTATAGAGTGCCTATGAGCATCGGTGAAGGTCGAACTGTACCTGATAAGTCAGGCTCTCCTGCTACAGTTTATGATGTTGCTATAAACAATGAGTTCTTCAAGAAAATTGAAAAGGATGACTTATTTCAAACCTTCTTTCTCACTGTTGTTTTTGAGGGTTTACAAGACAAGTATCAGTTTGAAATAGACATGCAAAAGTATACTGTATTAAAGCATAGGAAGTCAATTGGTACATTGCAGACACATAGGATTCAAATTAGGGATGTAAAGTCATGTGAAGATGAGATGAAACCATCCCTAATTCAAGAAATTGATGATAAAACTTTCCCACCATTGATTGAAGAGATTCCTTCAACAAAGAAAAAAGAGATTGTTTATAGATTAAGACGTGAGCCTGCCACTGGTGAGATAGAGTATCTGCTGGCGGAGTTCAAAATACCAACAGTGGTAATAGTTTTATTTTTTGTGTCAAATAAATAAGCTTGTCACCAAACCACATCAACATCTATGGATACTATATCCTCCTTACATTTTATAAAACAAAGTCCTCTGCCCCGCCTGTCTGTCTCTGTTTACGATAAACTCAAAAACTACTGAACTTTTTAGAGATGTTCCGACTAATGTGCAACCAGTCAAAAAAGTCGACTATCCGGCCACTATAATTGTAGTCGGCGACTATTCAGTAAAGAGCGCCGACTATCTGGTTTCTTACTTTGTATGTATTTCTTAATAAAATGTTTACTTATTTTTTTATTTATTTTAGCCTTTATTACCAACAATAACAGTTTTGGTAACAATTCATGAGGTTTTTTTTATTTTGTGTCGGCGTGTCCTTGCAACACATAAAATGTATATAGGGGAATTAAATAAATTTAATATATTTACAGGAGTCATTGTCCAATTGATCAAAATAAAACCATACACGAGACTTTAGTTTTAATTGAGCTTCTTCACTTTAATGAACAATAACAGTAACAATGAAACACAGTAACAATAATTAATCTTTACACAAAAATAATTTTTAACACAAATACCCTGTACAAAAGCAAAAATCAAGAAACAATGCGAAGTAAACGAAACAGTCCCCTAGCCAAATCGACATACTACAATCGTCAACGCATAGAAAACTAGTTGTGCGGTTTTTGTTTCACCCGCGTTAATTTCAGAGTTCCCGCGGGAATTCCGGGATAAAAAGTACCCTATGTGTTAATCTGATGTATAAGCTATATTATTGTAAAGTTTCATTTAAATTCATTCAGTAGTTTTCGCGTGAAAGAGTAACAAACATTCATCCATCCATACATTCTTACAAACTTTCGCGTTTATAATATTAGTAGGACTAAGTAACGAATCGCCATGTCACTTGGTGAGCCAATCAAAACTTTAGTTTCTGCGTGACCACGTGAAACACGCTCCGCTCCGGTTCCGACACGCTCGTAGGTGGTGGCTTCGACTTGCGCGCGAGTCACTAATCAGCTATAAACGAAGCGTCACTAAAATCCCCGAAAACGTGATCGGCTTGGCCGGCTAGTCGGCCTCTTTACAACCAACTAATTGGCTGGTCGGCCAAAGTCATAATCTCTACTTATTTTCATGCGGTTTCACCATTACATAGAATGGTTCAAGAGGAAGGTTTATACGTATAGTTTATCCTGGAATTCCCGCGGGAACTCCGAAATTATCGCAGTTGAAACCGCAGGGGACAGCTAATATGTAATATTTTGTTTTCCAACAGGTTTCCGTGAGTGATATGCACTTGGAAGCGGGTGAGGACCGCGTGCTCCTCGACGTAGGCGGCCTGTACTCGCCGGCCGACTTCTGGCTGCCTTGCAAAATAGACCAGGACCGTGTCGACGCTACATTGGACAGGAACTGCCAAACTGAAAATTGTGTGGTTAGTGTTTCTTTGTTGCCTTAACTGGCTATTGATCCGTATATTAAATAACCATCGTTTTATCAAGATATAACCCCCATCATAAGCTATGTTTAATACTATCTGTTCGCCAGGGCTTCACCCGCGTCAATTTCAGTTTTCCTGCGGGAATTCCCTGGATAAAAGTACCCTATATCCTTCTCTATATGCAATGATGATCGGTTGAGTAGTTAAAGCATGAAAGCATAACAAACAAATTGACTCACATTCGTCAGAAGTATTAGTAGCCCTTCCCAGTGGCTTTGCTGGTTTAAATTTCGGAATTCCTTCTGGTGGAATATGCTATGTGTTAATCCTCAACTTTCATATTTAATTTGATCCCAATCAGTTCTATTCTAGACGTGTTTCCTGATGAGACGACTATTATAACATTCACATAGGTACCTACTCAATATTATATTTTACTAGCTGTGCCCCGTGGTTTCACCCGCGGTAATTTCGGAGTTCCCGGGGGAATTCCGGGACAAGAAGTACCCTATGTCCTTCTCCTGACAACGTGCAATGCCAAATTTCATCCAAATCCGTTCAGCCGTTTTTGCGTGATTGAGTAAAAACATCCAAACATCTACACTTTCACATTTATAATATTAGTAGGATTAGAACGCCTAGTTGTTACCAAGCGGTTTGACTAGAGTGGTGTTTGCAAGTGCGTCGGCGCGGCTTCATTATAGCGCTCATCGTACATGCCACCAGACAATGATTTATTATGGCCTACCTAAATCTTATAAACACTTTAGAGCTTACTAGTTGATCCCCGTACCTTTGCTCGCGATGTTTCGGAATTCTCTTGGAAATTTCGAGAAGCTATCTCCACTCTGAATTGCAGCAAACTCCTCCTTTTTCTTGGACATATTATTATTATTATTTTTTTATTTATTATTAATAAGACCACAGACAGGTTAACAATGTTGTATAACATAAATGAATATTATTCATACAAGTCATTGTGGTTTAGCATAAAGGAGTTACAAGAATGATAACTCACCCATATTTGGACGCAGATAAGCAATAACATGTTAACCCACATAATTAAGTTACCTATTCAGAACGATTTATTGAGAGTTAGGGAACGTTTTTTAACTATGTTTTTACCTTATTACATTGTTTAAGTATGTAACTAAATATTGAACATAAAAAATGTTGACAGAAAATGGTGCTATAATTTTAAAACACGATTTACTCAAAATTTCTCCAGTGTGGGTTAACACATTATTGCTTATCTATGTCCATTTAAACTTCCACATTTTTATTATTATTATATTATAAAGATATTTATTTCCAGATGCTGACTGTGAAAATGGCTGCTGTCCACTAATATTTTTTTACGCATTCGTAAGGGGCGGTCAGAGATTACCCCTAACATTCAAACCAACTTACGAACTTAGTTCCTTATATTATTAGTGATTTAGCATCGATCTCATATAAAAAGTAGATACACAACCAGCGTCAAAAAATGTCCTCATGAAATGAGCGCCCATTTGAACATTTTGTGCTTTTAAATACCTTGTCCTACTGTCGAAACTAGGTGGTAAAATTTTATTGCTTTTTGTAGATAGCTTTGTAAATATAACTTTAAGTCGAGTGCTTAAGGTTAAATTTGCATTATGTTTATACCAACTTTAACCACAGCTATAACTACGTAAACACGAGTGTGGACAGTTTTTAAGTGAACTTCTGTATGAGACTGTGTATCTACTTTTTATATGAGATCGATGTGATTTAGTATATTATGTATTATTTTGAAAGAAGTCATGTTTCTCATTAATTTATAGGTAGGTATTAAATAAAAGCTGTTAAAATTAATAAGTGATGTTTTTATTAATCAGGGCTCAGGCACGTCATTATCATCATAATAACTATATTACAGGAATGAAGCAAGAATTACAGAAAAAAAGAGATTCTTATTAGAGAAATAAAACTTCATAATGTCTATAATAATAATTAATATTTGTCAATATAATATACCTAATGGAAAAGATTGTGAAAGAAAATTATAAAGATAAGGAAGTTACTGTCGTGTGCACAATCACAAAATATACTCCTATTCACACATATGTACCTACATGACAGCGTTTTTATTGCAGTTGTATATTATGTGTTGGTTGACAAATAAATTTATTTTCTTTCTTTCTTTCTTCTTCTTTCTTTCACAAAACACAAAAAGGTCTTACAAATAGCCGCCTTATCGCATGAATTCTTATTCATTATCCATAATTGTTACATCACTGATTTTTAACCACAACATTATTACATTGAAAAACAAATCTATCTTAATAAATAATATCACAAATGTTAGTAAGTATGCAAACTAAATAAATGCATTACTTAACCTCTAAAAAAACATTAAGTAAAAAAATTTACTACTATTCCTATTGGAAAAAATCTCCATAATTCATTTAGATTACTATTACTAATAATTAATTCATTAATCTTTGTTTTTTCCTCTTATTAAAATCTAAAAATTAAAATAGTTGGCTTCTAATATACCTACATTAGTAAGCAATAAATAAACAGAAATAAAATAAAAATAACGATTTACATAAAAAAATTACAAAATGTTATCATGTTTTTCAGAGATTCTGTTAGGACTATCATAATTACGTAGATTTATTAGGGATAAATATGTAGTTATGTACTTAAAGTTCCCGCTAGTTATGTACTCTTTAATTTTACAACCATTCCCACTCGGTTTATATATGTACGTCGAACTCCAGATTTTCTTTACAGAGATGAGTAATTCAAAAGATGTCAATGCCACCAAATGGTATCCAGTTATATGCCTATTTCAGTTTTCTATTTTAATATATTTGGATTTTTTATTTTATTATTAAGTTTAATACACTTTCATGTATCTTTTGTGACGCAATAGTCAATACCGTTTTATAATGTACTATGACATCGATGACGTAACGCGGGTGACAAAATACGGTTTCCACGAGGGGTAACGGCATGGTTGTAACTTGTACCTAAATAAAAAATTATTTAATATGTTTATTTCTATTTATCGAATAATTAACTGCCTCATTGCGCATTGCCTAAAGCCCGCCATAACGGCTACACTCTACAGCTTACAACTCGTCGTGTTTCATACGAAACGCTTGACCATTCACACCTATATTGTCCAAATCAAACCTGGCTAACAAATTCTCATCGTACCTTCTCAAGTACGTGCTCAGATCCGCCAAGAGGCTGGAGTAGTCCTTCAAATGTATAGATACGACGCTACTGTACGATTGCCTCTGGTTTCTGTTGAGGTAGAGCTTGAGGGACGGATATCCGGTCACCTGTTGCTGACGGCAGAGGCTGTTCTCCGCTAGGCAGTTCACTTTGCCGAGGTTCACGGCGTTGTTGAGCAGCTTTAACGATAGTAAATACGATAGTTACGACTAGCATTGAAATTTGAAAAGTTAAGAAAAGTCACGTGACCACAAATAACTTTTTGTTGACCCCTATAAAGGCCTTAAGATGTATATGAACGCAGATAAGCAATACCATGTTAACCCACAAAATTAAGTTACTGATTCAGAACGATTTATTGAGAGTTAGGGAACGTTTTTTAACTATGTGTTTACCTTATTACATTGCTTAAATATGTAACTAAATATTGAACATAAAAATGTTGATACAAAATGGCGCTCCTACTTTTAAAACACGATTTACTAAAAATTTCTCCAGTGTGGGTTAACACACTATTGCTTATCTATGTCCATATATTATGTAGATTACACTTACAATGCCGGCGATGGCGAATTCGGGGTACATTTCATAGCAGCGGTAACACCTCGGGGAATGGAAGTACACGAGCCAGGGCTTCACGTCACTGCAACGGACACATTCAACATTATAATGTGGTGATGTAGATATTATAGTTTATATGATAGGAATGATTATCGTAAAAAGTTTTAATTTAAGATTAAACCAGCTCAGTGACACTCCATACAAATGAACTGATTCGAGTACTTTCCCACATACACAGGTACGTTTCCCGTGTACACGTCTTGTGCGCGTGTGCGTATCGTAAAGTTGACAGCGAACTGACAGTAACTGTCAGATCTCAGTGAATAATTTTCACATGTAGATTCTACGAAATGTCAAAATTTCCTCGGTCTTTACCACAGAATAAATACTAGTAGTACGTACAGAAGTCTTACTCTGCAAAGATATTTAAAGGAATATCTACTAATGTACTCAACGTTAAGGTGCAATTTTGCTCGCGCTAGAGTTAAGCGCCGTTTCGTTCAGATACCTACCGAAATCCATTGCAAACCGATTTCTTTCTTAAAGCTCTGGAAAACGGTTCATATTACATTAAACCGATTCACCGAGCGGCGCGCTACGGTTATGAGTACCTAAGTAGGTACAGGGGCGGATCCAGGGGGGGGGCACTGGGGGCAATTGCCCCCCCTGAAGACCTAAATAGGTACCTACTTTAATTAGACCTTAGAAAAATCTTCGCAAGCTTGTGGCTTTTCACCAAAGTTTCATCGTGATTTGAATAGAAATATACGAATGAATCTGAATGAACGAACAAAACTCTATAAATTATTAGTTCGTAACGAACCCCTATGGAAGTATCTATTATTGTAAAACAAACAAAAAATCTGTCAATTCTTTTTATCCTTATATATGTAGTTTCTCTATCCCTTTTCTTTAACTTCATCCAACATCCTTGAGACTTGGAAGTAAGCTATTGTGATTTCACTTCCCAAAACTAGTTGGTACCTAACTCTTCTACTTTTTTCCACGTTCAAAGCAAATCTATCCATATTAATTATTTATATTATGTAACTGACGAACTAAATGGAATTAATAGAATTTCGATTTTTATTCCCCGTCATACCTCTGTGCTCAAAAAATTGTCGACGACTTTTATCACGTGCGGTGCGCGATGAATTCGGATTTGGAAAAAAATTTAGGCAAATTTCCAAAATTTATCAAATTTTTCTTCTGTTGACTGTAAATTTTAAAATCTTCTATTGTCAAAAACATCTTATTTTTCAATAGTACCTATTTTTCCGTAATCTCGTCATATGGACGAAAATTATTCACTTCTCTGAGTTTTCTGCGTTATTTCCCAAATTTTCTCCTCATTTTACTAATCCAAGGAGTAACCTTCTCCTTTTTGTCTACGCCGATGTATGCTCATGTATGAATCTGACAGAAGAGTAACGCGATAATTTGGAGCGGCTGCAAAATGTGTGTGCCTTACATATTCGCCAGACGCACTACACATACTCTTTGCACCATCTTTAAAGTGCTGGAAGATCCCAAATCACCGACTTACTTCAAAGAAAGTTTCAGATTGCTTTATGTCGGTCGTGAAGCTACGTCAGGTAGTTTGGTAGTTCTTTGTTCTTCTGATCACGAAACACGTTTTTATCACATCACATGTGCACCTCTGATGGTATTTTTCCTCAGTTTAGTAAAAAAATCGCTATTAACCATAACACTTCCCATTATTTTCCTATCACTTTATTGATACAAACCTACAAAATTTTAATTTAAAGTTGTTAATTCAGGTCAGATTCGCTAGAACGTAAATTTTTCCTTTTTCACTTTTATCTGTTGTAGCTTCCATGTAGATTATTTTATGCATGAAAGTAAAAGTTGAAAAAAATGAAATACGAAAAAAACTTTGATTTTACAGAGAATCGTACTCAAAAACCGCTATACCTACTTAAGCTCAATCGTTTTCGACACATTTTTTTTAAATATGAAAAACATAAAACTAAAAAGCTAAAAATAAAAAAATACCGACTTAATCCATCAGACAAAAATACACGTAATACTATTGTTGGACTGTGCTACCACTTTTTGATTTAAATTCGGTGCCAAGCCCGTTTACGTCTGCCGACTTGGGTTGTTCAGCTCACAACGAGCTCGTGGCGGGACTGGACTTAGCCCATATACCTACGCCATATTTGGCTTGTCACCGACTTCAAATAGTAATAGTAGTCAAGTGTTAGAATAAACCAATAATAACTACTGGTACTGGTATAAAAACTACTGGTAATAACTACCAAAAATAAACTTACGTGTATTTTTGTCTGTTGGATAAAATCGATATTTTGTTATTTTTAGCTTTTTAGTTTTGTGTTGTTGGAAGTCGGTTTAAATTTTTTTGTTTATTTCTTGCTTTCAAGAGAGTCCGTTTGTAATTTATCTAAGTTACAATAGCCTAATGTCAATTGCTCATCGCCTTTTACAAAATACTGCTTTTACCGACGGGACGATAGGGACGTTGATTGTTGAGGAGTTCTCCTGGTACGTCATCATCAGTTCCACTTTACCATATACATTGTGACGAGCATAAATTATTTAGGAACCATATTAAAGTTAACGAATCGGAACTCGTGAAATACCTTTTATTGAGTAGTTTCGATGACCATCTGTGGTCTTCATCATCAGTTTTACTTCTTAAAATTTTGCTTTCCTAAAGCAAATAAACAATTTACTATAAAAAATACAAAAATCGCTATAGGTGTGTCTGTAATTGTGGAAGAGTTCTCTCGATTTCTCCATGATTCCATCATCAGGTTCTCGATTTGGTGACAATGGGACCAACTTGGGAGTATACCCTTTCAAACAACAAAATCAATTTTCTAAATCGGTCCAATCGAAACCCGTGAAATACGTATTATTGTTGAGTAGTTCCGATGACCACTTGTGGTCTTCATGATCAGTTCCACTTCTTCAAATTTTGCTTTCCGAAAGCAAATGGACGATTTACTATAAAAAATACCCAAATCGCTATAGGTGTGCCTATTATTTTTGAAGAGTTCCCACGATTTCCTCAAGATCTTTTGAGGATAATAAAGATTCTTAAACCATAAGATCCCATCATCAGATCCCGACTTGGTGGCAATAGGATTGGGAGTATACGCTTTCAAACAAAAAATGAATTTTCGAAATCGGTCCAACCCTAGCTTCGAGTAATATAAAAAAAAAACATACAGCCGAATGCGTAACCTCCTCCTTTTTGGAAGTCGGTTAAAAAATCGCGAAACATACACACGGTAATACATACATAAGCTCAATTCAATGCTCTCAATATGAGGCACTTAAATTTTATTAATGGACTTTTTGTCTATCCTGTTAATTCTAAAAATTTCATGGTGCAACCAAATTGCCCCTCCCTCAACCAAATCCTGGATCCGCCCCTGAGTAGGTAGTAGGGAAACAAAGTTGACGACCCGATTGGCGCAATGGTCACCATGCTTGCCCGCTAATCAAGAGGTTCCGGGTTCGATTCCCGGTGGGGGTGGACTTTGTGTGATGAACACAGGGTTCCATTTTCCAGTCTGGGTGTGTATATATATATCTATAGTATAATATATATGTAATAATATGTGTAGTATATATACCACGTTTGCTTGGTTTCCACGACACAAGCTTATAGCTTAGTGTGGGATCAAGTAGATCTGTGTGTTGTGAAGTGGATTATTATTATTAAAGTAGGTATGTATTCTGTTTCAAAACTCGCGCGCGCGTAGGTACGTCACTGTTCGCTCGTGAACCCTACTGAATTAGCCATAGGTATATTTCCAATGCCTACACGGGGAGTGAGACAGGCCTCTCTTTACCAAGGTCATTTTCGCGGTGTATGAAGGGGCATGAAATTGATGGAAGTCGGAGAGTATTGTAATGGCTGGTGCGACGAGGAGACAAATAAAACCATCTCGGCCGGTGATAATAATAAAAGTCCATGTTTATTTAAAATGTACAACAATTTATAGGCTAATTAATTCTATGTCAGCAAACCTTAATTCACTGTGTGTGTGCAACTGTTCATACACTACACCTCCCCTCAAAAAGTTGCCGTTACACCCCTCCCCTTTAAAAGGAATTGCATTAAGGAATGTTGACGTTTAAACTAATACATTTTCTTTATATCTTAATTATTTAATGTAAATTACTTATAATTATATATTAATATTAAACATGGAATAATTTGGTATTATTTTTATGAACAATGTATTCTTTGTTATTTTTTAATATTTTCACGTTACAACACAAATCTTCAATTACCTTAAATGGTCCATTAAAAATTTTATCCAATTTGTCACCAGTTTGGTTTTTCAATAACAATAAGTCACCTTTTTTGTATGTGACAGGGTTAATATTCTTATCATACATATATTTCCTTAATTGCTTATTTTCTAAAAGATTTTTATGAGCATCCGTTTGGGCTTTCTGTAACCTATATTTTAATTCAAATGGATAATCGTCAAAATTATACATAGGATCTACTTGAGACTTAAGATTACTTGGCAAATTACAAAGTTTTCCAAATACAAGTTCAAATGGTGTATATTTAGTACTTGAATGAACTGATGTATTATAAGAAAAGCACCAGTAGGGTAACCAATTACTCCAATCGTTTTTGTTATTTGAACACTGAATTCTTAAATATGCACCTAAACTTTTGTGTGTATTTTCCAAAGATCCTAATGTTTCATGATGATACGCTGTAGAGTTTAATTTCGTTATATTCAATAATTTGCAAACTTCAGACATGGTAGAGGACATAAATTCTGTTCCATTATCGGTTATTATTTCTCTTGGAATCCCATACCTTAAAATAAAATTTCTAACTAACTCTCTAGCAACTATTTCCGTTTCCTTAGTTCTTAAAGGATAAGCTTCAACGTATTTAGTTAAATCGCACTGAAGCGTTAAAATATACTTAAAATTATAATCATCTTGTTCTAAGGGTCCCATTAAATCTAAACTAAGTCTATCAAAAGCTGTATTTGCAGTGGTTGTTATAACCATTGGCTGCTTTATGTTCCTATTTGGAAATTTCTGTATTTGACACTGTTTGCATTTATTTACATATTCAATGACGTCATTACTTATTCCTGGCCAGAAGTAATACTTTTTTATATTATTCAACATCCTATTAACTCCCGCGTGACCGCTGGTCGGTAATAGATGGAAATCATTTAAAATAACAGTTTTCTCGTCTTTATCGTCGATTCGAATCATATTATTAATAACAAGTAATCTCGGTGAATTTGGTACGTTTTTCATTTCCTTCACCAAATTCTTTATGCAATAAATATTTTCTTTATTTCGAGAAATTATCAATTCGTTAATATTATTATTTCTACACATAGCTTCTAATTCTCTCGCTAACACTGGTACAGTCGATAACGATCGAGATATCAGATAAATAGTAGATTTCGAAGGCATAAATATACAGTTACCTGTATCGCTAGCGTTTATTACTACATTTTTTAAATGTGGTTGCCTTTTACAAATAACTAATTCAATTGTATCTGCTGGTTTTTTGAGAATTTCTACAACTTTAGGTTGATCAGGCCTAGAAGATGCAGGATTCTCTGAGGACGATGTCGAGTTGAGAGCGTCAGCTTCTAATCTCTTTTTCTGAGCTCGTGTAATGACCGATACTACATTTTCTCTCATTTCTTTCAACTTTGAACAAGTTATCGGGATTCGACTTAATGCGTCTGCAGCAGCATTATTTCGACCCGGGACATACTCTATTTCAAAATCGAATTCTTCTAAATATAGTCTAAATTTTGTCAATCTACTCGAAGGATCTGTCATGTTAAAAAGATAAATAAGTGGCTTATGGTCAGTAACAATTTTAAATTTACGACCATACAAATAAGGTCTAAAATGTCTTGTCGCCCATACTATCGCTAATAATTCCAAGTCAATAATAGGATATCTTGTTTCTGCTGGTTTCAAGTTGCGGCTGGCGTACGCTACAACTTGTCCATTGTTATTAGATAGTATGGCGCCTAAGCCTACTTTTGATGCGTCAGTCTGTAACCTGAATATATTATTTTCTGAAAAATCTGGATACTGTAAAACAGGTGGGCTCACCAAAGCGTTTTTTAGATCCTGAAATGCTAATTCACACTGTTGCGACCAAACAAAAGTTACATTTTTCTTACACAGTTGATTTAAGGGGTAGGCAATATTAGCAAAGTTTTTTATAAACCTTCTATAATAGTTTGCAAAGGCAACGAATCGTTTGACTTCATCAGTGTTCGTTGGCCTGGGGTAATTATTTAAAGTTTCTATTTTCTCTGGGTCGGGCAATATACCGTTGGAAGTAATTTTATGACCTAAATACATTATTTCAGTTCTTAAAAAATCGCATTTCATCGGATTTAATTTAAGATTTACTTTTCTTAATCTTTCTAAAACTTTAATAAGATTTCTATTATGAGAAATTAGTGAATTTCCTATTACAATACAATCATCTAAGTAAATAAAACATTGTTTGTAATTTAATCCAGACATAGCGATTGTCATTAACCTTGAAAACACACTGGGACTTGTTTTTAATCCCATAGGGCATCTTTTCATTTGATACATTTTATCCGTTGTAAAAGCAGTTAATTTACGAGATTTTTCATCTATAGAAATTTGATAACTTTTATCTACGTTAAATGCCGTGTATTTTCGGGATTCTGGTTCTAAAGACAACTGATAGTAGCTCTGTGATAAGTCTAATTTTGAAAAATATACACTACCTGACAATGAGTCTAATATTTCTGAAATATTCGGTAGAGGAAACTTATCATCCTGTATTTTATTATTTAGCTGTCTGTAATCTATAACTAATCTCCATTTTTTCTCGCCAGATTTATTTGTTTTCTTTGGTACGAGAAGAACAGGACTAGACCATTCGGAAGTGGTCTCTTCTATGATGTCATTATCTAACATTTCCTGAATCTGTCGTTGAACTTCATTTTTTAAAGCATGTGGAGTTCTATAAGGCTTAATATACACTGGAGTAGCATTGTCCTTTAATTTAATAGAATGTTGTAATAAATTAGTGACAGATAACTTATCGCCGGGAAGTTGAAAAACATCTGCGTATTTTGCACATATTTTTTCAATGCATAACCTTTCTTCCCTGTTTAAATAATCTAATTCAAGTAAGTCAAATAATAACTTAACGCGATCAGCATTTATTTTTTGTTCGCTAAAATCGCATGATTCAAAACTATTTAAACTATATGTTTCTAAGTCTGAAAAATCTAACTTAAATTCTTCATCAGTAGTGTTCAATATTCGTACTGGAATTAACCCCTTTTCGGGTTTTGCGATAATTCCCGCTATGAAAACACCTTTACAAATCTCTTTTGCTAAAACTACGCAATCATCGTAATGTTTTGTAGGTATACGTTTAATAACTTCGCAACGCGGCGGTATAATGTGTCTATACCTATTCATATCGTTAATATTAATCGTCACCGATAGATCATTGTTTCTCAAAACTATAGTGTTCATTTCATAATCAATAATAGCTTTATATTTACTTAGAAAATTTTGGCCTAATATCCCGTCAGCCATACAAGATAAGTTTTTAAATATATAAAATTTTTGCCTAAAAACTATTCCACCTATCTCTAAATCAAAGTATGTGTACCCTTCGGATTCTAATTGTCCACACACACCTTTAATCGATATTAATTCCTTATAAATTTTAATATTATTAAAATAATTCTTATTACTTTCTATCCACTCGTGTTTGACAACACATAAGTTTGCTCCGCTGTCTACTAATAATTTAATATTAAAGTTTATTCCTAAACTACATGTAATTATACTGCTGTTATTAAAATTATAAACAAAATTATCAATTACTTTGGCGACGAAAAAATTCTGACGACTTCGCTTGAGCTAAGGTATCATCGCGCTGAATGTGATCAACTCGCGGAAAGTGGGCACGCGACTCCACTGCACGTGAGCGCATGTGACCTCGATTCGTCGGTGCTGGGTTAGCATACCTAGGCTTCCAATTACTACGGTTGTTATTGTTTAAGTAGTTACTATGTTGAAATCGTTTATTAAAATTACTATTACGAAATTGCGAATTATATCTATATGAATTATTTTGATTTTGTCTATATGTTACTTTCATAACCTGATGGGTTACAGACATAGATTGCTCATCCAAAGCTGTTGAGATAGCTTCTGGTAAGGATGAGAATTGTCTGGAAGCGATTATTGTGCTTAATCTCTGATCGGACAATCCATCAGCAAACCGTTTTATTGCTATCCTCTCATTAATTGGACGCAATATTTCGTACTTATTTTCATCATCGTTACTTTGGGCTATAGTTAAATTAACAAAAAGTTCCTCTAATTCTGATCCAAATGACTGCACACTTTTGTGCCCCTGAGTTGCTCGTTGCAACTGTGCCTGGATTGCGACATCTGATTTTCTCGGGACAAGATATTTTTTCATATCCCCGATCAGGCAATCAACTGAACTATACTTGGACTTTAAACGAAGTTTCGCACTGGCTGAAAGTCGCGTTTTTAGAACAAATTCAATTAATAGAGGCTTAGATGCAATATTAATCATAGAATCGTATAACTTGATCCCATCGATTAATTGTTTCGTAATATTCTCTACTCCTGTCATAATGGGCAATAAGGCAAGAGCCGTTTTTAAATCAAAATTATCGGTAGCCATTTTACTTTCTATCGACTCACTGCAATGTACTAAGGAATTAATTTTTCTATATAAACTATGAATGTCGTCCACTAGTCGATTAATTAATAAGGTATCACTAACATTTAATTCTGATCTCGTTATCTTAGATTGGATACCTAGTAATAACACATCTAATTGGCTATACACAATTCGAGCTTCTTCAAGTTTTTTGTGACCGATCTCTGTGTTTCTACGAGATGGACCTATTTTACTTAGATAAGTTTTTAATTGCTGTAACTCTAAATATATCTTATTTAATTCATCTATCATATCTATTTATTATTACAAGAAGTTATCCAACATCTTTGCTAGCCAAATAAAACAATACCTAATACCTAACACAAAACACACTGTAGTACAATAAACAACAAATTTAATCTAGTATTAAATTACGACTTACGGTAGAAAATTTCGCAACGCCATTATGTACGCTCGCCGGACGCCGTGGTCTCGCTGTTGCTGGGCAGGAACCTCGCACGTGGCAGCTGTAGATGCTGTAGCAGCTGACTGTGGGCTGTCCGCTGACTGTGGGCCGGGCTATACCCTGGACTCCGTGGGCCGGGATTACCCTGGACACCGCTCCTTCAATTCTTGACGCGTTGACGTGACGTGAATTCTTAAAAGATGCGCCTCGATTTATTTTGGCATTTATTTGAATGAATTATATTATCTTCTTGTCTTCTGATGTTATGGCCATTTCTTGTCTTCAAAAGTTATAAATTATGTTCTTCATTATTATTTTTTTTTTTGCAGTATTTGTTATTGTTTTTCTTCATAACTTTTTCGTTTTTCTTAAGTAGTCTTCTTTAAAGTGTTGGGTTTTCGGCAGGGTCGCCATGTAATGGCTGGTGCGACGAGGAGACAAATAAAACCATCTCGGCCGGTGATAATAATAAAAGTCCATGTTTATTTAAAATGTACAACAATTTATAGGCTAATTAATTCTATGTCAGCAAACCTTAATTCACTGTGTGTGTGCAACTGTTCATACACTACAGTATCGCTTCTTTGTATAGTCCCTTTACTATAGATTAAACAAACGAATAATATAAAATTATAAAATACCTGGCGGGGCGCAGGTCCTCGGCCGCCACCCTGTTGGCGAAGGTGCGCCAGTCCAGCCGCAGCACGGAGTCGTCCAGGTGCTCCAGCGCCCACTCCAGTATGAGCGGCGCCTGCGACAGCTGCTGCAGGCTCGCGCTGGAACGGGCCAAGCACCACGCTCAGTAAACGAATAAACTTTCACACACGTCAGCGTTCAAGTATCATGTAACTTTTGTTGCTATCATATTTCAGTTTCAATCAGGAAAATAGCGATATATGCTACAGGGAAAAAAGCTACCAGTTCTGGGCAATTAGTTCCGAGATATAAGAAGTTTTGTAAAGTTGGGTGAAAAAATTGCATGCGCGATTTTTGACTATGGTGTTCTATACTAACGAGTGGGGAGGCCGTGTGTAGTGTGCACTAACGTGTGGGGCGGCCGTGTGTAGTGTGCACTAACGTGTGGGGCGGCCGTGTGTAGTGTGCACTAACGTGTGGGGCGGCCGTGTGTAGTGTGCACTAACGTGTGGTGCGGCCGTGTGTAGTGTGCACTAACGTGTGGGGCGGCCGTGTGTAGTGTGCACTAACGTGTGGTGCGCCCCCCCGGCCAGCGGGTAGAGGCGGGCGGTGGGCGCGCGCACGTTGCCGCAGAAGCCGCCCTCGCCGGCGCCGCAGCGCTGCACGCCCACGCGCACCCAATGCAGCGGCTGCAGCTGGAGGACACGCGCCGAACAACACAGTGTATTACAGATGCCACAGAATTAATAACCATAGATAGAACTGAAAGTGTGGATGAACAACTAGATAATAGAGATCATGTGACTGCGTAATTTCCCACCGTTCCACGCACACATCGACTATTTTCGTAGATCTTTCGATTCCGAACGGAATTCTCAATAATAAAACTATCGGTTATCTATACTAATATTATAAAGAGAAAAAATTTGTTTTTTATGTTTGTAATTGATAAAATCAAAAACTACATTCCCGAGTGCCAAAGGGTACTTTTTCTAGCGTGTTTCCTACGGTAACTGCAAAATTAAACAGATGAAACCGTTGGGGATAGGCTATAAGTTTGTTAAAAAGTTTTAAAATAGAAGAAAGGTTTTTTTTATTCAAAAGTCCAATACCGGCCATTACCTTTTTGGCGATGAGCTGGAACTGGTGCGCGAGCTCGTCGCAGTAGCGGTCGCAGCGCGCGCGCTCCGGCAGGTGCGCCACCAGCCAGCTGCGCTCGCGGCCCGCCGCGTCCAGGATCTCCAGCACCTGGCGCTCGTCCAGCTCCACCGCTGGTTCACGGACAAACATACATACACGTGGTTTTTATTATTAATATTGTTATCAAAGCCTTATTCTTATATTTGATAAATACAATTCGAGAGTAGGCGATTAGGTAGCAATGAAAAACTATAAAATTCCATTGTGATATTATTTAAAACGAAACAAAACAAACACCCGCGCGATGCAAGTCGAAACATGTCCTGTCAGGAAAAGTAGCATCAACTATCATTTCAAGGTCACACGCACCAACACCGATTGAGTAAAAAAGTTAAGATCCATATCCGCGGAACTTGTCACCAATTAATTATCCGTATTCGAAACTCGAATCCGTATTCGCGGATATGCATTTGCTTTCATTTTTAAATTTCATGTTCTTTTATATTGTTCCTATTGTGTTCTGACAGTTTAAACTTTAAAATATACAAAATTATATCTTTAACGAAAACGGCTGTTTTTCTTTATATGTACCTATTTAACTAGCTGTCCGGCGCGGTTTTACCCGCGATAATTTCGGAGTTCCCGCTGGAATTCCGGATTACAATATAGCCTATGTTACTCAGGGATAATGTAGATTTCTAATGGTGAAAGAATTTTTGAAATCGGTCCAGTCAAAAACTTGAGTTACAACAAACAAACAAACAAATCAAATCTTTCCTCTTTATAATCTTAATATATATCTTATCTTAATCTAATATACTATATAAATCACGTGTCACGTTGTTTGTCCGCGATTAACTCCAAAACTACTGAACGGATTTTGATAAAATTGTGTAACCATAATATGGATACAGATAAGCAATAACATGTTAACCCACAATATTAAGTTATTGATTCAAAACGCTTTATTGACAGTTATAGAGCGTTTTTTAATTACGTGTTGACCTTATTACATTGTTTAAATACCAAAAAACATTTAAACATAAAAAAATGCTAAAACAAAATGACGATATGATTTTAAAACACGACTTATTCGAAATTTCTCCAATGTGGGTTAACACACTATTGCTTATCTATGTCCATATATAATATGGTCCAACTTAAAAGGTAGGATAGTTTTTATCCCGGAATTCCCGCGGGAACTCCGGCACTAATGCGGGCAACAGCTAAGCACCGTAAACTACTTTCAGGGGTACAAAGAAGGACATAGAGTACTTTTTCCCGCAACCTCCGCGGGAACTCCGAAATTACCGCGGATGAAATCGCGGGGGACAGCATAGTATAAGCATAGTATAAGCATAGATTAGAAATAAATCTATTATTATGTGGGTTAATCGTTGTTAATATTTAAGTAAGTAAATAGATAAGTTGTCAATTAGATAACATAGATATACAATTATAATTATTAAAACTAAGATGAGCGCTTCCTCGCCAAAAACCTACTTATAGGTTGGCGAGATATATATATATATATGAGTCAACTTGTATATTTTTGGATAAATAAATAAATAAATAGTAAATAATTTGGAAAAACCATTAGCAGTTGGCAGTGGTGAATGACTAAGGTGTACAATGTACAATGTACATGTACAACTCACCGGCGCTGCTCGTGGCCGAGTCGACGAACTCGCGCAGCAGCCGCTCGCTGAGCGCGCCGCCGTGCGCGAGCCGCCGCGTGCCGTTCACCGCGAGCGCCGCGGGCCGCTCGCCGGCGAGCGCGCGGCAGTGGCCGGCGGCGGCCGACTCGCACCACACTATGCCGAACTGGAAGCCGTCATATTATCTTCTAATCTAATATATATAAATCACGTGTCACGTTGTTTGTCCGCGATGGACTCCGAAACTACTGAACGGATTTTAATAAAATTTTGCAACCATTTATAATATGGTCCAACTTAAAAGATAGGATAGTTTTTATCCCGGAATTCTCTCGGGAACTGAAGGACATAGAGTACTTTTTTCCCGCAACCTCCGCGGAAACTCCGAAATTACCGCGGATGAAATCGCGGGGGACAGCTATTATACTGTATGTATTGAGTAGTTCCGATGACCATCTGTGCTGGTGATCATTAGTGCCACTTCACCAAATTTCGCGTTCAAAAAGCAACGTATGATCCAGTTCCAAAATAGTGTGTTGCGAGCACTGGCCAGCGAGAACTGGGAAGAAATTCGTTCCGTTATAGCGGACAGTATATACTGCCGCAGTATCCTAGGGTAGGCAGAAAGATACGTAGGTCATAATCGTCGCTATTGTTGTACTGTGAGCACTGGCGTTTTCGAGTTAAGGTGCTTTCAGTGGTTTGGTCACAGCCAAGCGGACTTGGTGAAATAGAACATCTGTATACGTAAATCTTTAAACGAGAATGGTAAAAAGCTATAGCGGTAATTGCATGCATTTCTTAATGATCGGTTGAGAAATTAAGGCATGAATGCGTTACAAACAAACACATTCGCATTTATAATAGTAAGGATGGTGTAAGATTAAACGAGGGACTTATTCAAACCGTCGATAACTCATGCTTAGATGTAATAAAAAAATATAATATTTAAAAAAAAAAACACTGATATAATAACAAAGAAAGGCGCAAATAAAAACGTGGATTTACGTGCTGGACATTAAATTCGTCATCGCTCCAGCGACAATACCAAGGAAAGGGGCGTTGAATGACCTTTAACGTATGATCCGTCGGCGCGTCGGCAACTTGCGCGCTCAATTTCCGCAAACAAGAATTTTTTTCACAGAGTAAAAATGATTATTCATATAACTATCAAACTTTCGATTACAGAATGGTTCATATAGTTAACTTGTCAGACAAAATCCACTTCACATAGTTATCATATTATAGCAAATATCAATTGTTTACTTACTTGAAGGTCTTGAACGTGGGAGAACCTTAAACTGGTTCTAATGAATGCTTCCTCTATATCGTCCCCCTCCGATTGATATGGGACAACTAAAAGAATCCACGCGCCAACGTCTGTGGAAAACAATTAATTTATTCTTACTATTCTTATCCATATTTCGTTTCATAGTGCAGCTAGCTGGTCCCCGCGGTTTCACTCGCGGTAATTTCGGAGTTCCCGCGGGAATTCCGGGTTACAATATAGCTCACTCACAAATAACGTTGCTTGCTACTCGTAAAATAATTTTCAAAATCGCACTGTGCTTCACAAATCACCTCACCAAGCCGCCTAGGCATGATGATAAGGTATAAAAATCAAAATTCTATTTAGTCCGTCATCAGTTAGATAGTAAAAAAATAATGGACACGTATTTTTGCTTTTTCGAATTATTAAGAAAATACTTAGAAAAAACGCATTAAAGTTTAGGAGTGGGAGGTCGCGACGTCATAACTAAGTATAAAGTGTACCTAGATGTGACGTCATACGGAATTTCAACTCAATGTATCGCCGTTATTTTTTGATTACACAAAAAAAAGGAAAAAAACGTATCTAATACATATTTTATTAATCCACAAGACGGACAAAAAATTTAAATATAGTCATCTAGCCCATTGCCATAGACAGACGGTCGATTTTCACCGCGCGGCTTTAGTGACCGGCTTTACCCTTGGCCACAGCCAAGAACGGCGATGACTGCGGCGCGCTGCTGATAGCTGTGGCATACTTATTTATTTATTTAATCCTTTATTGCACATCAAATAAAAATATTACAGTACCTAAACACACTTCTTATGTTGTCTACCATTTGTTTTCGCCGTTCATCGCTTGGCGCGCCGCCGCCGTCGCCGCTCTTGGCTGTGGCCGAGGTCTTACTGCCGCACTCAGAGTCGACTTTAATGATCACTTAATACAAAACTGCCACACTTACGGCCGCACTCAGAGTCGACTTTAATGATTACTTAGTTAAGTATTGATTTTTAAAATAAAACTACCGCAATCAGAGACGTTCAGTAAATTAATGTTAATTGGCATTTAATGAGATGTAACTTAATTACTTAAAGGTCAATTAACATTAATTTATTAAACTTGTCTGATTGCAGCAGTTTTGTTTTAAAAATCTACACTTAACTAAGTAATCATTAAAGTCGACTCTGAGTGCGGCCGGTAGTCACACCCCACCCCACTGTAAGTAGTAAGCACAAGCACCCGACCTCCGTCCAGTATGGGCTGCAGCTCGGCGGGTGACAGCGTGTGCAGGCTGCGCGCGCGCGCCGCGCTGCGCAGGAAGGCGCGCGCATCGCAGGCGGCCCGCGCGCGCTGGTACGCGCCGCCCGGCTTCAGCGCCGCCCACGCCGGCGTCGCCGGCGCCTGCAGCGACGCGCACAGCGCGCGCCACAAGTCGCAGTCCACCGCGCCTGCGGCCCGGGGGGAACATTGCGTTACTAGTACTAGGGGGCGGGGGGAATTATGTTAGAGATTATATAAAAAAGCGACACCCTCCACCTCCCACCAATAGGCTGGTATCCTAAATTTTAGTTTTTAGTCCGTCATGAAGAATAATAAAAAATATTGGACACGTATTTTTGAATTTTTTTACGCAGGTATCAAAAAATAACGAGGATACGATGAGTCAATATGTGTTACGTCACAAGTGGGTATAGTTTATTTTATTACATACTATTATGCCGTCACGACCTTCCCCCTCCTAAACTTTAATGCGTTTTATCTAAGTCATTTTTCAATAATTCGAAATAGGAAAAAATACGTGTCTATTATTTTTTTATTATCTAAGTGACGGACTAAATAGAATTTTGATTTTCAGACCCAGGAAACTAACCTATTTCATGCCTCCTCAAAATGACCTTTGGCCAAAGGCCAAGGAAAATTTGGCACAAATGCAGAATCATGTTAAACAGTTGCAGTCAGCCCGCTGCGCTGTCAACCTTACGATACGCACACACGCACAACACGTGTACCAGGCGGCCATCTTTACTTGTGAGAAAGTACTTGAATCAGTGTCACCGGCACAGAGTATATAATTTTGAATATACGTAGTCAGAGATTTTTCTAAGGTTTACAATTAAAAGTACCTACTTTAGTCGTCAGGCGGGGCAACTTCACTCACTGCCCCCCCCCCCCCCCCCCCCATAAATCCGCGCCCTAACTAGATCCCCCACGGTTTCGGTCAGTGAACTCTTTCTTAATGTGTCATTACGTCACAAAAGGAAACTTCTGTCCCAAACTATTTAGAAAAAAAATTGTAACATGTAGAGTATGTGACACGTAACACATAAGTGAAAACTTTTTGCATCAGTATAATAAAAAGTTATGTTTAAATAATTCCATTCTTAATGTGAGGAGATCGTAGTGGTGGTATCAACTTGTTTGTTTCACATGTTACACAGTTTGTTATAGTGTGTGTGAAATTAAGATAAGTAATAATAATATTATGTATGTTTAAATGCACATAGTTTATGTTTTTACCAAAATGCAGATCAGGAAAACTGTTTCTCATTTTCTGCAAAATCAGCCTGTCGTCACCTTTGGAGGCAAAATATAGGATCCAAGGATTGTTGTATCCATTGCGAAGTTGATTTCTAATGTCCTGAAATTACATGTGCATAGTTTCAACCGTAACACTTAATAAACAATTTTAAGGGGAGTAAATGTGCATAAGTCGCATCACGTCGATAAATATCGTGTCTTCTGAGATATTAGTTACAAAAAAACCATTTAAAATAAGTTACTATTTGTTTGACACAAAAAAATATTTCGAAAACATTGCAATTGCAATATTGGTTTTGGTAGTTTTTTTATGGCATCAATTTCGTACTCAAAAACGGAGGAAGTTCTCAAGTATCGTCTGTTTTTTTATGAAAACTAATTTCATAGCAAATTGATTCTTGCTTAAATTAGACTAATTACTATAATTTATCCAAAAAAAATTATGTTATCATACAGAACAAGTTTTTACAGAAAGATGTAATTAATTTACCTTAAATTTCTCAGGATCAATAGACTCTATTGCAGGCAGCGCCTCCACAATTTCTTCCAGTATCCTCTTTTCGTCTATGCTTTGTATTTCTTTGATCGTGTTTCTGAACTTGTAAACTACAGTTGTTTCATCACTGGTTGACAGTTTCCCGCGTACATCGTCGTCTTCTACTATTACAACTGTTGCTATACCTTTCTATAGGCGAAAGACAAAATCAAAAGAAACGCATCAGAAATAAATTTAGTTAATTTGGAATGATAAAGGTTAAAACACATGTTATGTAGTTTATAAAGAGCTTGTACTATGTAGCTATTGTATGTCTCTATTGCGAAACCTGGTATGTCTACGAAAAGTAGAACTGGCCAAAGAGTCTTATTAGAGGATATTCTTTAGTATTAATTCGCCAGTTTATTTATTTAAAGAACTTTATTGCACAGTTTCATACAAAAGGCGGACTTAATGTCTAAGGCATTCTCTACCAGTCAACCTTTTGGCTAGGTGATAGTTTAGTGGCAAAAAGTTCTAGTTTTTGTAGACATACCAGATTTTGCAATATGGCATATTATTATGTAAATCATTTGAAATTAGTGAGTCTGCCAATTACAGTGGTTACCAGAATTCTACACTGCAGGCCTTACATGAGGCATGTATGGCCAGCACATCTTCAAACACACAGACAAAATTTTTTGTTAGTTCAAAAGTTATGTACTTTTACAAAAAAATACGTAATCTTACGAAATGATAAGCAATTTAAGAGCACGCGAGCGTCCAATTTTGATTAGTCTAATGTTTAGTGTATTTCTTTTGGGGCATTAAATATATAATTACATAACAGGTACTAGGTATTTGAATTTCGATCATGCGATCTACTAATTAATGCCAATAATTCTTCTTCAGAGAAATAAAAAAAACCAAGCAATCTCACCAAATGATAAGCGATCCTAACGAGGCCGTCCCTCTCCACTTGGTGGGCGCCCATGACGTAGACCGTGGGCGTGTCGCCGCCGAGGAGTCGCGCCACGCTGGCCACGTGCACCTGACTGTTCACATATTTCATGATGAACCGATCCAACTCCTCGTGTGTGCTCTCTCCACGGTAATACACGAAGTTGCCTTTATTACCCTGTCATAAATGGAAAGAATACAAATAGTCATCTTACACTTCTTCAATTCACAAAAACTGGCGCGAGACTTATTAAATACTAGCTGTCCCCCGCGGTTTCACCAACGGTAATTTCGGAGTTCCCGCGGGAATTCCAGGATAACTATAGATATAAATCTTCCTCATGACTCATTCTGTCTATTAGTGAAAACCGCATGCAATCCATCTACCATCTTGGGTGTGCCGCCATGTTGGATTTAGAAATATCTACTATCTAATCTTATTCACTTATCTAATCTATCATCCAAACTAGACGTGTAGGTATACAAAATTTCATTCGGTTGAAGATATCTGCTTCAAAATTGAGTTGCAAGATTCCATCCTAACAAACATAATATATTATAGTTATATACCTTTTATACTAGCTGACCCCTGCGGTTTCACCCGCAGTAATTTTGGAGTTCCCGCGGGAATTCCAGGATAATTATTGATATAAACCGTCCTCATGAATCATTCTGTCTATTAGTGAAAACCGCATGCAAATCCGTTCAGTAGTTTTTAAGTTTATCGCTGACAGATACCGGTGCGACTTCATTAGTAGTAAGAAGACGTTAATATTTTAAAACGATTTATTCTCAGCAGTTCAAGCAAAAGTTCAATTATTAATAGTACTACTGCCTACCTTTAATTTCATCAGTTCAATCAAGTTTCATAATTGAACTAAATTCAAATTACAACTTTACAGAGGCGGCATTACCTACGATGGTGCACTGTGTGCGTTGCACTGTGCACACGGGCGCAGCGCTCCCAGGGGGCGCCGAGCGCCGCTCGCTACGGAGCCGCACTCGGGGCGCGCGTTGGCCGGCCGCGGCAGTTTCAATGACCAACGTAAAAAGAGCTCCGCTTTGCATACATTTTGTATTGTATTTGGAGCTCTTGCTATATTTACTTACTAGGGGGCGCTAGGGTAATGTTTGCACACGGGCGCTACATGGGCTCGAGACGCCTTTGCAACTTTAAACCGAAACTGTTTGACAAACGAACAGACGGTGAAAGCAAAACTAATGTGTGAACAGCGAAGGTTCGATTTCGCATCATACCTAAGTGCTGTTTCGCATTAAACATTGTTTGGGTTCATACTAATCGGTACATCACCAATCAAATCTTCACAGCGCGTTCGTTTGTCTACGCGTTCACTGTCTGTTCTGACAAGCGTAAATTATAATTATACTGACACTGAAATTTCAACTTTGTATTATGTTTATATAAAGCCTTTGCTGTTATGTGCCAAGAGTAATAAATAATTACCAATTACCAAGAATACTTACATTAGGGTAGAACAACAAGGTTGGGTAACTCGATATTCTCATGGAGTTGTAACAGAAGGAGTGGTGGTATTTGCAGTTAACAGCACCAATTTTTACCTAGAAATAATATGTAAATACTATTGGACTATAATATTATTTCAAGTACTCTGTACATGAAATATTGTTTAACAGATATTACATTTTACTTGCAGTAAACGCTACTATTCTTATGGTTTTTAGGCCAAGACAGCATATTTAACCTCTTTGTCTATTAACAGAGCATGCCACTTGTAAAAATCAGTGGATGGATTTATATGACACTTAACTTACATTCATCAACATACTTAATACTTATTACGGTTGTTTATAGGTGAAAGCTGTAATGAACACATGCGTGTTAAGTCTTTGTTATTTCAGTTACCTATCCACATCTATTTTGAACCCTGAGCAGGAAACTGGCTTTCAAGAGAGTCATTGTTTTAACTTGAGGGACAATCTAACATTGACATTTTTTATTAAATGAAGAGATTTTTTACTAAGAAACATTGTCATTGGCAAATTATAGAAGAAGAAGAACTTATTATAGTACAAGCGCAAGAAATTATAGATTTTTTTTTATGTATCTGATCTTTGATGAGGCAACCCCACTTGGTTAATGTTAAGCTTTATATCTTTGTAAATTATATATACAAACCGATAAGCAATAACATGTTAACCCACAGAATTAAGTTAATGATACAGAACGCTTTATAGAGAGTCATAGAACATTTTTAAATTATGTGTTTACTATATTACATTATATAAATACCAACAAAATGTTCAATGTAAAAAAATATTGACACAAACTGGTGCTATAATTGTAAAACACGTTTAAAAAAAATCTATTGTGGATTAACACATTATTGCTTATCTATGTCCAATTATGAGAACACAGTATTGGTTTATTGTACTTACAATTCCTTTATATGTTTCAGCAAGTTTTTTCCATGTGTCAGCTAAATTCTGACATGGAGGACAGAATGGTGAATAGAAGTTTAAAAAATGGAATCCTTCTGTCAAATATTTTGCTACGGATAGAAAAATTAAGTTAACAAGGTAAGTTTTATAATACACTGGTATGTATTAGAGGCCATCCATAAAGTTTGTCAATAATTGTCACAATATGTTAAGGTGGGGAAGGGGTTGACGAACAAGGACATGTGGACAAGGACACGTCTAACAATTAGGTACCTTGTCACAAGACTCTCTCCCCCTCCCTCTCTAACTTGACTTAATGTGTGACATACCTGCTTTATGGAGGGTCCCGTAATATAACACATAACTTAATTTTTTAATGTATGTATATTATGATAACTTACCATAACCACTACCAGAAACCGTATCAACAAATGGATCATCATGGTACAGACCATTGTAATATAAATTATTATATTCTGCCTGAGATTGGTAATCATATTTCCTAGTGTATGATGAGAAAACTCCATATGAATCATATTTACGCTTCTTTTCTGGATCTTTCAGTGTTTCATATGCTTCAGTGATTTCCAAGAACATTTTTTGGTCTTTTTCATTCTTAAAAAAATATTTAAATGATTATTATCTACAGTACATATCTGTCGTGAGATTGTACTAAAGGAAATGAATTCTTAATACACTTCGACTTTATGTGAATTTTTTCTTTAGTTACCTACAATATAATTCAACTCACAGGCAATGAGGTTCTTCCCTTATTCACTGGTACCCAATAACCTACTAGGATTACATGATTTGATCCAGTACTCACAGGATTTTTATCAGGATGATGAATTAAGGCCAATTTCTTATAAGCCTGACGTATTTCTTGGGCCGATGCTTCCTTGGTAACTCCTAAGATCTCATAGAAGGAGATATCAGTAAAGTTAGCAACTTTAACCACAACCAAGATTAAAACAAAAACTACGGATTTGAACCTGGAAAAAGAATTTAATTAAGACCACAAATTAAATAGACATAGGGATCAAGACATTGGGACTCTCGTAGATTATAGTAATTTGTTGTCAATTTGTTTGTTAACTGAGAAATATCTAGAACCATAACACAGATGATTACAATACAGATGCATGTCGTTTTCGACCATACTTCAACCTCAGATAGTTATATTTTAATTGGTGTGAAAATTCAACTTACATTATGTGAGCGGAAGCCGGCATTTATCTCGGATTAAGTACGCCTAAATTCTAACAGAAACTTGTTACCACTTGCCCTTATCTGAAAAGTTAAACAAATGACATATTTTTTATGGAACACACATGTTAAACTGTTCAGCTATGTGATTCTAACGTAGGCGTACTTTATCTCGCGTTTGGGACTTTTAAATTTGACGCTGCACCTCGATGATCGGTCCTCGACCCAGTTTGCTTTTTTTTAGTAAACATAAAAGATGCAATAGATTTTACAAAACTGTCAACTTGGCTGTCTGGTGTCAACACAGGTGTTAAGTGTCAACATCAACTTAGCGTCAGACGTAACACTTCTCTGACACTGGCATAAATAGTACGCCTACAAAACAAAAGTACAGATTTTGGCGTTTGAGCAAAATGGAGGTCAGCTTTATTTCTTTGTTTTACAAATTAGTTTCACGTGGTTAATATTATGTAAACGTGGTGAAAGGAGATTGACAGGTGGGACCTTGACTGAGTTCCTTGCATTGCTTTATATTGAAAAAAAAAATTTTTTTTTTCAAAATCGGTCCCGGAGAAAAATAATTAACGTCAGTTTTGTTTATATGTTTTATATAGTATGTATGTTCCCCGATTATTCGAAGACGACTGGACCGATTTGGAAAATTGAAAATTCTTTTTTTGGTTGAAAGGGTATACTTCCGAGGTGGTACCATTGTCATCAATTAGTCAGGATCTGATGATGGGATATTGGAGAAATGGAGGGAACTTATCAAATATTACACCTGCCAATTTTGGGTATTTTTTGGAATATTTCATGCATTTGCTTTCGGATAGCACCATTTAGTGAAGTGAAACTGATGATGAAGACAAGAGATGACCAGCGGAACTACTCAATCAGGTTGCGATTCGATTACTTTAAGGTGGTTGCTGAGCAGTTTATGCTCATCACAGTGCATGTGTTGAAGCTGGCTGAAAGTGTGTATCAGTAGAACTCCTCAAAAATATACATCCCTCCATCGGGAAAAGCATTTATTTATTGTTATTGTAATTAAGTATTTATTTTTACCCAATAAATAATACCTTTTTTCCCATGAGTCCTGGGATGGAATTAGACGCGCTTTATTTTACTGACTACTACTACTCTTAGAAACATCTTAGGAACATATTATACATTTATTCATATTATACATATTATACTATGTCTACATCCTGGGAAGCACTTGGTCCACCTTCCATGAATGTTTATGGTTTCCCAATAAATCTTTTTTTTCACGACTCCTGGGATAGAATTAGGCGCCTTTTATTTTACAAACTACTACTACCCTAAGGAACATAATGTACTATGTTTAGTGTCTACATCCTGGGCAGCACTTGGTCTACCTTCAATGCAAGTTTATTGTTTCCCACTAAATCTCAACAAAAACTTTTTTTTCCCGACTCCTGGGATAGAATTAGACGCGCTTTATTTTACAGACTACTACTACCCTAAGGAACATAATGTACTATGTCTACGAGGTCTACATCCTGGGCAGCTCTTGGTCTACTTTCCATGAATTTTTATGGTTTCCCAATAAATCTCAACAAAAACTTTTTTTTTCACGACTCCTGGGATAGAATTAGACGCGCTTTATTTTACAGACTACTACTACCCTAAGGAACATAATGTACTATGTCTACATGCTAGGCAGCACTTGATCTACTTTCCATGAATGTTTATGGTTTCCCAATAAATCTCAACAAAAACTTTTTTTTTCACGACTCCTGGGATAGATTTAGGTGCCCTTTATTTTACGAACTACTACTACCCTAAGGAACATAATGTACTATGTCTACATCCTGGGTAGCACTTGGTCTACCTTCCATGCAAGTTTATTGTTTCCCAATAAATCTCAACAAAAACTTATTTTTTTCACGACTCCTGGGATAGAATACGACGCGCTTTATTTTACAGACTACTACTATCCTAAGGAACATAATGTACTATGACTTTATTCTGGGCAGCACTTGGTTCACTCTTCATACAAAGATTGGTATTGTCCTTTCCATAATAGTGATCCATTAGTGATGAACAGTGTGTGGAAACAGTGAACTATGATAAAATGGGGTGTTCGCTGGGAGATTATCGTTTTACTATTTTATCTTCCTACAGAGCATTCCAATAAGGTTCAATTGTGAAGAATTGCTTCCAGAAGTCCCGGCAAAGCATCGAAATGCATCTCACCCATGTATTTCAATGTACTTAAATAACTTCAGAAAAGAAAGACATCTGAACGGGCTGTATGGACTAAGATTCCTTTGCCTTCTCCAAAAGGGGTAAAATATAACAAAAAAAATTAGATAAACAGAAAAAAAGTTTTTTTTGTGGTTAGTCTGTTAAATCCCCACGCCCCTCTCAATTTTTAACCGACTTCCAAAAAGGAGGAGGTTCTATGTTCGATTGTATCATGGACCCATTATTATTCCATGACTGTATGTATGATTTTTTTTTATGTATGTTCACCGATTATTCGAAGGCGGTTGGACTAATTTGGAAAATTCTTTTTTTGTTTGAAAGGGTACACTCCCAATTAGGTCCCATTGCCACCAAGTTGGGATCTGATGATGGGATCTTGGAGAAATCGAGCAAACTCTTCAAAAATTATAGGCACACCTATAGCGATTTGGGTATTTTTTATAGTAAATCGTTTATTTGCTTTTGTAAAGCAAAATTTGAAGAAGTGGAACTGATGATGAAGACCACAGATGGTCATCGGAACTATTCAACAATAGTACGTATTTCACGGGTTCCGAATGGAGCGATTTCGAAAATGGTTTTGATTAGTTTGACATTTGAAAGTCCAAAATTTTTATTTGAATTTTTGTAAGTATTTAGTTATTTTTCTAAACACATAAATAAAATTTGAGTGTCTATTTGTAATTCCAAATTAAAATGCATATTATAGAAGTATATAGGTACTTACATAAAATTAACAAAACAATTAAAACCGACTTCCAAAAACACAAAACTAAAAAGCTAAAAATAACAAAATACCGATTTATTTCAAACTAGCTGGTGGCCGCGGTTTCACCCGCGTGAATTTTCGACCCTTGCAATGACAGTAATGACGTTAGATTTTCTCACTCTTTTAAAACGTAGTGGTTATATACTCTTTGGTCTCAAAGAAAATATAATCACATCATCTGTTGCTCCAAGCCTTAAAACTGTTACTTCGCGAAAAATCAATTTAAAAGAAACAAAATGCATATCTCTAAAAAGGTTTTATCATGTTCGTTATGCAACATTATATCGAAGCTTTCGACCATTTCGACCATTGCATTGCGCTGAAGTCTTTAACTGATGATAACTTTTTCCCTATGTCCTATTTCGATGAAACAAAGCCTATATGTTGCTCCGGACTTAGCTTAATCTAGGTACTACTGAAAATTGCATGACAACCCGTTCAGTAGATGCGGAGATTATCGCGAATAGACAGACAGACTGACAGAAAAGAATTTTAAAAACTTTTTTTTGCGCTTGGTTACTCTTCTTTTATCACCCCTCTCAATTTTAGGTAAAAATATTCAATGTACAGAATCGCGGATTCTACTCTTTTATTATAGTACTAGCTGTGCCCCGCGGTTTCACGCGCATGAAAGGTTGGAGTGGGTAGAATTGATGGGCTAACTTAGTCCACTCCCGCCACGAGCTCTTGGCACCGACTTCAAACCGAGCAGTAGTAGCACAAACCAATAATCCGACTTCCAAGGAGGTGGTTATGCATTCGATTGTATGTAGGTATGTTTTTTTTATGTATGTTCACCGATTACTCGAAGACGGTTGGACCGATTTTGAAATTTTTTTTTTGTTTGAAAGGGTATACTCCCAATTAGATCCCATTGCCACCAAGTCAGGATCTAATGGTGGGATCTTGGAGAAATCGAGGGAACCCTTTAAAAATTATGGGCACACCTATAGCGATTTTTGTATTTTCTATAGTAAATCGTTTATTTGCTTTCGGAGAGTAAAATTTGAAGAAGTTAAACTGATGATGAAGACCACAGATGGTTATCGGAAATACTCAATAATGGGTAATTCACGAGTTCCGGTTCGTTAACTTTAATATGGTTCCTAAACAATAGGGATGTGGACTACTTTTGAAAATCTAAATTCTAATTAGTCCGTCAGTTAGAAAATAAAAAAACAATAGACCCGTATTTTTTTGCCTTTTCAAATAAATTAAAATATACAGAGATAAAGCGCATTAAAGTTTAGGGTGAGGGAGTCGTGACGTCACTAACCGCTAAAACCGCCATACAAACTGTCAGAATAGTGACGTCACGCGAAATTTCAACTCAATATATCGCTGTTATTTTTTGATTACGTAAAAAAAGAAAAAATACGTGTCCAATATTTTTTAATAATCTACAAGACGGACTAAAAAATAAAAGTTAGTCAACATGCCCATTTATGCTCCTCACAATGTATATGGCGAAGTGGAACTGATGATGATGTATTTTTTATTTTTATTTTTTTAATACCATGGACTAAACCAACAAATGATCTAAATACACGATGCCTAATTGATTTAATAAATTAATGGTCTGGCCCACTCACAGCCGGCAGCCCTACTAGAGAACCTAAAGGACTTGATATACCCTTATCACAGATAAATCAGCACTTGAAATCACTTCAAAATAATGTAACCACATATTGATAAAGCGAATTAGGTTCTAGTTAGGTAGGTACCTACCTACTTACTACAGATTTCACGAAGCAGCTTAGTTTTATTGGTCGTGTAATCGGACGTAAAGGTTTTATGAGCGTATTAATAATTTCTTTCTAAAATATAAAATGTTTTTGTTCAGAAATTTTTTATTTTTTATATTGTTTATGGCAAATAAGTTTCGAATAGTGGTACCGTCGCAATCTTTATTCAATGATGCCCTCTATATAAGTGTTTTAAACTTCACTGTTTGTAATCAACATCTACAGAATATGAATCCTATGCAATGTTAGTATTTGACAATATATAATTACCTGGTACTTATTTCAAAATAACTAAATATCTTTATCGCTGAATGTAAGTGGTTTTTTTTTTAAAGTCATAGATGCAAGCTTCCGGCCACCCCAAAGCATCAGTCTCGGAAGTCAAGGGAGTCTCGGCAATTATTACCAATGTCTCGAGATCAGACAAGAATTAACCGATGATTTGATTGAAGGGAAATATTGTATGATACAGATACCTTACAGCAATATTGAAATGCCCACGTTTTTTACAAAAATAGACAATTATACTGATGATTTGAATGGATTAAATAGAGCAAGGACTCGAGACCTGAAAAACACGTATTCGTTGTTAAGTCAGGGTATGGGAGTACCGGTGGACGATGAAATTGGAAACGAAGCGTCGAGGTAAATTTAAAAGTGACAAACAAGTTTGTCTCAACCTGTATCCTTACTAATTTAATATTATAAATGCGAAAGTGAGTTTGTTTGCTTGTTTGTTACGCTTTCACGCCTAAACGACTCAACCGATCATCATGAAATTTTGCATGCACGTTGTCAGTGGTACAGAGACGGACATAGGGTACTTTAATCCCGGGGTTCCCACGGGAACTCCGAAATTACCACGGGTGAAACCGCGGGGATCAGCTGGTAGGTATAATACTAAAACGCAAGCTTTCAAAACTAATAGATATACATATTACATACATAGGTGTAAATTATGTTCTTTACCTATTGATGACAATGTTTGCAAATGGACGACTTAGATGATTCGCTGACCATATTTATATTGCACAATTTATATGAAATAGGATTCCCCGTGACGGTGATTACAGTTCTATTACAGTTATTTTGTATATGTTTCCCTACTTATCTTTGTAATAAGTGGGTACAGTTACAATACTGTCCAACGGTCCAACAACGTTCCTACACTATTAGCAAATATCTGCGAGGTGTTACCAAACTACATATTATATGAATAGGCTGAAACTTTGTAACATCATATATTGCTATAAGATCATTATGGCAGGCAGTGGAATCGAAAAAACAAATCGTTTATAGGTATCATCAGGAACTCAGGTCAAACTGATCTAAATCGGTACCTATTTTGTTATTTTAAGCTTTTTAATAAATACCTATTATTAAGTAGTTCCGATAACCATCTGTGGTCTTCATCATCAGTTCCACTTCTTCAAATTTTACTTTCCGAAAGCAAATGAACGATTTGCTATAAAATATACCCAAATCGCTATAGGTGTGCCTATAATTTTTGACTGACTTGGTGGCACTGGGATTTAAGTGGGAGTATACAATTTCAAACAAAAAAAGAATCATCAAAATCAGTTCACGCAGTCGAGAGTTATGAGGTAACAAACATAAAAAAATAAAATAAAAACACATACGCGTCGAATTGAGAACCTCCTCCGGAAGTCGGTTAAAGATAAACATAGATAAAGCGCATTTAAGTTTAGGGTGGGCGATTCGTGGTCATTAATCAGTAAATCAGTAAATTTCAACTCAATGTATCGCCGTTATTTTTTGGTTACGTAAAAAAAGAAAAAAATACGTGTCCAATATTTTTTACTAATTTACACTACGGACTAAAAAAAACTAGTCAAGTAACCAATTTGTATACAAAGTGTTAATTAACTTATACTTGTTATTGATTACTTTTGCAGGGCAGCGGGCACCGAGGAATTATTCGGACAGCCCTCCATCCGTCTGGGCATCTGTATCCCGAAAACGTGTACGGTCCATCAAGCAATCGGAATATTCTTTGATAACCTCAACATTACCTACAAAGAGATGTTCTGTAGGTTGCCAAATGATAAGGTTTTCACATACATCGACTACATTGCTATGTAAGATATTTGGTATAAACTTATACTTAATTTCAAAGCATAATTTAATAGGCAGTTCTTTTTCAACCAGTTATTGATTTTTCAGAACAATACTTTCGCTTATCGGACTATTAACTTTGGCAAGTACTTGCTATGATCTCTACTGTAGGTTTCATCTGCAAATCGGTAAGTTAATATCATTAATGGGGATGTTGACTACTTTTGAAAATCAAAATTCTAATTAGTCCGTCAGTTAGAAAATAAAAAAAACAATAGACATGTATTTTTTGCTTTTTCGAATAAATTGAAATGTACAGAGATAAAGCGCATTAAAGTTTAGGGTGAGGGGGTCGTGACGTCACTAACCGCTAAAACCGCCATACAAACTGTCCGTCAAGTGATGTCACGCGAAATTTCAACTCAATGTATCGCCGTTATTTTTTGAATACGTAAAAAATTAAAAAAATATGTGTCCAATATTTTTTATTAATCTACAAGACGGACTAAAAAAAAATTAGTCAATATGGGCGTCGATTACCTCCTTATACACGTCCATTGGGTCATAACTCAAAATCTACTACACACAATAATTTTAACTTTTAGAGTTTATTTTAAGTTTTATTTTCATACGGTCGTGTGTTACCTTCAGATGTTAAGGACATCAATAAGCTTCTAAGCTGTGGTTCGTTATACACGAATACAAAACGTCTCCTAAACTTTGGCGACATCGCTGGAAGCATATCTTGCCTGGACGGCATCAGATCGATTTCTATCATCTGGATCGTTTGCGGACACACGTTTGTCAACAGTTTTATGGGTTTTGTCATAAATCCTCTGGAAATGTATGAGGTAATTTATCTAATCTTGTATTAGGATTATACCTTTTTTCTAATAAGTAAGTACAGTGGAATTTTTATTCTGATGTTCATTAGCTACTCGTATAGTAGTATCAAATTTATATAGTTTAGGTACCTACTAGCTGTGCCCTGCAGTTTTGCCCGCGTGATTTTCGGAATTCCCGCAGAAACTCAAAAGTAGCCTAATTTAGTCTTTATAACATCAGCTAATAAGTAGTGAAAGTCCCGTCAAAATCGGTCCAACCATTTCGGCGATTTTCCCGCGTGAGTTTTAGAATTCCCGCAGGAACTCCGAAGTTCTTTTATTCTTCTTCTCCTTACAATAACAACAACAACAAAAAAAGAATTAACGAAATCGATCTAGCCGTACACGCGTGATGCCGTGAGGCCGTGACCAAGGGAAATAAGGATTCATTTTTATATACAAAGTGTTAATGAATTAACTAAAAACCTGATACACCCCATTTTAAAAAATAAACAATAATGTGACTAAAATATAAATAATGTCGAAGAAATTAGTAGTTTAAAAGTTATTCAACATTTGTTTAGAGGTGAACTATATCTACAAAATTTCAAGCGCTACGCCCGCGCCTACGTGTCAATGACCGATTTGATTTTTTTGCTACGGGCGGCGTGCGCGCTACATATTGTTGGGCTAGTAAAAATGAAAAAAATATAATCTATATTAAAACATGGTACGATCGATTCGGAAGTCGATTCTGAGCAAACTACTTTCTAGTTTTCAGTTAATTCATTAACTCGTTGTAAGTATATAGAATAAGATAATGTATTATGATAGGTACACATACAGTAAGATAGTAGATTAGAGGAAGGATGTTTTAAGAAATATTCAGTATTCTACTATTCGAGTAAAAATTGTGATGTGAAAAAATCGCGTGCACAACGTGCATAGCGTTGACATCGTTGGGCTACGTAAGCACCTATTCGAGCGAGCCACGCGTGTACCTACCAATGACGTCAATTGATGCGCAGCGTGTCCGTGGGTTGCAGTGGACACGATCACATTTTCATGCAAAGCGATGCTTTACACACGTGCGTTGGCGTAGCCTCTCCGTGCGCTGCGGTGGGTCTGCGTCATAACCCCTTGACCACAGTCTCGGCGGCGTTGGTGGCGGCAGCGGCGGCGCCGGCAAAAACAAATGGTAAACAACATACAAAGTTTGCCACAGCTATCAGCGGCGCGAGCTGTGGCCAACTTCTTATATTGTCTACCATTTGTTTTTTCTGCTGCCGCCGCCGCCACCGCCGCCGCCGACACTGCGGCGCTGCCCTAAGGTCGGGCAACGTCCCTTGTAATATACCTAGGCGTCACTAGCGCGCCGACAAAATAAAATGTAACAATAGAGTATAGATGGGCAATCAACCCAGTAAAAGCCCGGTGCTTGGGTTGATTGCCATCTAATTAATATGTAACGGTCATTCACCTACGAAAACTGACGTTTTTATCATTTTTTTCTTTGTGGGTTATCAGGGCTTATATGTAGATAATCATATTTTTATTAGTAGGTAGCATGAATTAATTAGATATTATCGAGGATTTCAAAACGTCCCTCGTTTAACCTTGCGTCCTTTATATCTACATTATAAATATAGAATTTATTATAATAGTATAATATACATTTGTACCAAAGCCCGTGTCAAGTTGTAGACCTATACTTGGTACTATCAACGCCGACAGAACACTGGATTTCATGTTGGCCCGGCGGGGCACACCTTACGAAAATTCTCAGTGAATGGAAAATCAGACACAAATATTTTTCTACTAGATGTTCCATGGATTTACCCGCATTGCATTTGTTTGACGTTTAGAGGATGAATTACCAAAAACCTTGGATAAATGATTGGTCTGTTGGAGCGCAGCGGAGACCAATCATTTGTCTAAGCCAAAAACCCTGATCTACTGGTTTCATTACCTATTTGTAAAGACAAATTCAAATACTGATTTCCATGACTTGCAAAACCAACGTTACAACGGCCCAGTACTGTTTGTTTATTTATTTAAAAACAATAATAAGCATGACAGCATTAATACGCCAATATATTGCAAGCACAGAACAGAAAATAACAGATAGAAGGGACATGAATTTAGTTTAGTATGAAAATAAATTAAAACACTGGTTTTCGGTTCTGACACTGGTCAGCGGGTGATTTTGGCAGACAAAACTATTTATCACGCACAAAAACATTCATTAACGAAAAGAAATGTATTAAACACTTTTGTGGTTATGTTTTTACTTAGTCACTGTTTTCAAAATTCACAGTTTTGGGATATTTGCTCTGTGGTGGCAAGCTTCACCTTTTTAGTCAAATCGGCGATATCTATGAAGGTGTGCTTTTCAAAGTACCTAAGCTAATTAAAATTTTGTGCATTACAGTGGGTGGGAAGCCCAAGAGCATTGTGGCTTACATCAGCAAATTTGTCAGTGGACACATTTTTCATGATGAGTGGTCTGCTGATCGTATACACTGCGGCGACTAAATTTTCACAAAGTAGGTGCTGTGTGTTAAAATTATTTTACTGTTTGGAGAAACCCAAACTCCATAGAAACTTGAGCCATAGTAAAGCGCATCAAAGTTTAGGGTGGGGGACTCGTGACGTCAATAATCAGTATAAGCCCCATACAAACTGCACCGGGTTGTGATGTCACGCGAAACTTCAACTCAATGTATCGCCGTTATTTTTTGATTGGTACGTAAAAAAAGAAAAATAAATACGTGTCCAATATTTTTTACTAATCTACACGACGGATTAAAAAAAATAAATTTTGTCAAGCCAATTATATACTACCTATCTGCATGCGTTACTATGTATTTGCTTCCTTTTTTTGCAATGTACTTATTGATATTTTTTTGATACCGTACCTATATAGGCAAGAATGGTAAGTATATACTTACCATTCTTGCAAATAAATGAACTTTTAATTTTTAATACCCGAAACAACATTAGTATCTATCCAGAAAAAGATTATATGAGAGAATGAGTGTATTTTTTCGTACCTACTGCTTAATTATTTATTTTTATGTAGTTTTTGTGCCTATCAGTCTAAAGCTTTTCGTTCAATTTTAGATCTCCGTCCACTTGAATTCCCTGTTTGAAACCTCTAGGGGATTCATTTGGATTTTTTCCCCACATGGATCCCTATACCAAAGGTAATCCTTTCTTACTGCTGCACTCAGTGACTTTAGTGAATTAATGATTTTATATAAACTACTCGATTTAAAAATTTTACATGCAACTATTTTTCGAACTGCTAATCATTCCATTTCTCTGAGTGTGAAGCGGTGGTTAAATGAATATATTTTTGAAATCGTCCCGTCTAATCCAGGGTCATTAGTCAGGAACCTCCATTGGTTCTATCTTCACCGACTCCTGCGCATGTTCCCGCTGCTCGGCGCCGCCGTGCTGCTGCAATCGTCCCTTATGCACCACATCCACGACGGCCCCAATTGGCATAACTTTGCGTCGAGCATACAAATGTGCCAAGACTGGTGGTGGTCGGCACTTTTGCACGTTCAAAACTATGTGAACATGACGAACATTGTGAGTATTTACTATGTCTGCATTACACTTGTTTGTTATACTTACTTATACATTGTTATTTTAAAGTACTATTCAAGCTCTCGATAATTTAAAAAAGTCAATACCTTCATGTAACTCACAAGACCAATGACATCGCAGAGAAATCTTCATTAATGATCCGCTGGTGCGCGTCTGTTGATTGCGCGCTCTTTTTGTGTTTTTAACCGACTTTCCAAAAAGGAGGAGGTTCTCAATTCGACGCGTATGGTTTTTTTTCTTTAGTTATTTGATTTGGGATCAACCTCGAATACTGAATATCCTCCTTTAATATGCCCCTTTTTTGATTTTAAACCACATAAGTTCACGTTTTTCTCTCGGATGGGTAGGCATCAGAGACTATGAACCTCCATTTCCTTGCGATTCTTTAATTCCCTCCTTCACTACTAGTATTAGTGGACAACTGGACAGCGATAATTTCTCACGCTAATTGTTACATATTGGCTGTTGCTACTTTCGGAGTTCCTGCGGGAACTCCAGGATTAGCCTATGTCCTTTACTGTAAGTACCCCTCAAAATGTTTATACAAAATTTCATGCTAAACGGTTGAGTAGCTATTATATCCTTACATCCTTACAATTATAAATGCGAAAGTGAAATCGTGGGGGACAGCTAGTAGGTATGTAATAAAAAAAACATACATACAGCCGAATGCACAACCTCCTCCTTTTTGGAAGTCGGTTAAAAATTAAATACCATTTCAGTGTCTGCCTCATTCGTGGTACCTTTCTGTGGACACTCAGTTACACCTGATATCCCCATTGGTACTATTCTGGGTCCTCGGGTGCCGGCGTTCCGCTTTCATCGGCCTCACTGGAGGACTCCTATTTTCTCTCACTATAGACATTGTCTACTGTTACGTTTACAATTTTTCTGTACTCTCCATGATAGGGTAAGTCTTTACTTTCGCACAATAGTGCTTATTTAAAAGAATTAGAATAACAACAAATTAACTACCTCCATCTTTTTCGATTAAATTTTTTTTATTTTTTTATTTTTTAGAATGGCAGAAGATGTTGATAAGAATTTTAAAAAATTCTATGTTAACACATTAACAAGGTCTCCACCGTTTGTCGTAGGTATGATTTTTGGATACTTTTTGCATGTTTGGCGAGGACAAACGATCCAGATTTCAAAGGTAAGTAGGTAAATCGAGAGCGTTAAAACCTACTACTTAGGTACTATTTAAATTTACTTATTCTAACTTACAGACTGATTCATCAATGCACTGGGTGTACACAAGACAATAAGAAAGGATTTTTGGTAATAACGTATACCTACTTTAGTTTAGGGTTTGAATAAGAACTCTGAAAAACGTGTTACTGTATTGAATGGAAAAGTTCAAATACCGATTTCCATGACTCCAACATTAAAACTTCCATAAAAAATTTCATTAATTTTTGGAGTTTACTATGAGTTTACTCCTTAAGAATCGAAAATTTATGAGGAGTAAAATTGAACGTTATGCGTTATGGTCCGGCAGCCCACGCCTTGTTTTTTCATGACTATAATAATAACAGGCTGAACCTTGGTGTGTATAGGTTTTCAGTTCGAGGAGATGCCCAAGCTTTTCCTCTGTGTCCTTTTTTAGTGAGTTTTAACGTCGCCAAAATAAAAATACTGTCTAAATTTTATGTTTCTAGCTTTGGTACCTTCAGATGGGCGTAAATAAGTCAGTGAGGAAGTTTCTTTATATTATAAATAGACTAGCTGTCCCGCGCGGTTTCACGCGCGATAATTTCGGAGTTCCCGTGGAAATGTTCCATACAAATTTTGCAACCCCTTTTCATCTCCTTAGGGGTTGAATTTTCAAAAATCCTTTCTTATCGGATGCCTACGTCATACAAAGAACACACCCTCCAAGTTTCAGGTCTCTGCGATCAGCGGTTTGGGCTGTGCGTTGACACATCAGTCATTCAGGACAAAGCATTTTATATGTATAGATAAATTTCGAATTTTTGTTTTAGTGGTACGCCGCGTTTATTTGGGGAGTAGCCATTGGGCTAGGCTCTGGCATGATATACCTCAACTACCCTGCCTTAGAGTTTCCTAGATTCTCGCAAAATCTACTCAATGCATTGATGAGGCCTTTGTGGGCTCTTTTCCTGGGATGGTTGATAGTCGCCTGTGCCAAAGGATACGGTGGTAATGTATATCTACCAATATTTATTATGACACAAACAATGAAATTTGACTCTGCTAAAATAAAAAAAAATTCTTATAAAAAGTTAGGATACCTTCCTCCGTAAAACAAGTTTCGTAAGCGTTTCGTGACCTAATTTAACTGTGAGAAAATTCTTTGGAATAATGTTATAAATCAAATGTAATATGAGATTTTTATGGGTATTATTCTTATAGCTTTCTTCATGATTCTTCCTTCCTTCTTTCTTACCTTCATGATTGAGAAAATTGTGGTACCCATAATGGAATGGCTTAGTCTTATACTCGTACACTATACACACTGTACTTGCACTGTACTTGCACTGTATACAGATAATAATGAGAGGACTGCTATTCCGTACTTTATATCACATAAGTCAAAGGTGAAAATTCATCTCAGAGGCATACTCATTGACTTTGTTATGAATAGAAAACTTTTTGCCCCACCAAATTTTGTAAGCAATACTTAAGTTATTATTATTTTATAGCACTGTTACTCTAGACTCTAGCTAATGGATAGAGATATACCCGACTGTCAAGTGCATGTCACAGGTTCAATCCCCGGGGTAAATATTTCTGATAAACACTTGCGTTTACCGTTATTCTGAGTGTTAAGTAGATTGTGTATCATAAGTACAGATAGGTACTTATGATATTAGTTGTCGTAATCCTACTAATATTATAAATGTGAAAGTGTGGATGTTTGGATATTTGGGTGTTTGGATGTTTGAATGTTTGTTACTCAATCACGCAAAAAAAGGCTGAACGGATTTTGATGAAATTTGGCATGCACATTGTCAGTGGTACAGAGAATCCCGAAATTCCCGCGGGAACTCCGAAATTACCGCGGATGAAATCGCGGGGCACAGCTAAGTCATAAAAGACAGTTATCACAAATCCGTCGTTGCAGGTCCTGTGAATTGGTTTCTCTCTCTAACGATATGGAAGTTCATCAGCCGCGTCTCGTACGCACTGTATCTGTTCCACTATCCGTTGCAATTCGTACTGAGAACCTCCGCTCAGACCTCTACATATTTCACAGTATTTAATTTAGTAAGTATACTTATTATCAGCTAGGGTTTTCATCCGAACAATCAACAAGCCAGGTAAACCTTTATAATGTGTATGCGTGCAAAGTGAGTTTGTTAATTTGTTTGTTTGTTACGCTTCCACACCTTAACGACTCAATCGATCATCATGAAATTATGCATAGATACACGTTTTCAGGGGTACAGTAAAGGACATAGGGTACCTAATTTTTATCCAGGAATTCCCCGGGCACTCTGAAATTACCGCGGGTGACACTACTGGGAACAGGTAGTCTACCAATAAAGTAAGAGTGTCCGATGCTTCCAACGGTAGGTACTTTTCTATAGAAACGATGTTTTGATTTATGATTTAATTTGGAAATATCAAAACCGGTTGAAAGAAGTAAAGAACTAGTTAGTATCTAAAGACGTAGATATTAGATAATCTATTTCTTCTCTATAAATACAATGGTTCCGAAAACATTTTCAAATGACTCGTGTATGAAATTGTGAATCTTGGAGGATGGCAAAAATCTATATGAATACAGAAACCAACCTCAACAATTATTATCAAATATTTTTTTCACACAGATTACAATGTTTATTGGCGACTTTGTTATCTCATTGGTTTTTGCCACCGTCATGTGCATACTCATAGACGCACCCTTCTCTACGTTGCTGAAGGTTATCTTAAATAAAAGTGAGTACCTACACACAATCTTTATCTCATATATCGCAAATGTGAGGATTAAGAAAAAAATGTCCTTTTCAGAGAGCAATGAACCGAAGCAAATCGGATCCACGGAAATTTTGACATCAACAAAATAAAATACGCGTAGGTATAATATATACCTACTTAGTAAAAATACGTGTATTTTATGCCAAAATTTAGAATAATAAGCAATAATTATTATTAAACTACATAGATATAAGTAAAGTACCTAATTTTGGAGTAGGTATATTTACGTAAATTTATTGCTATATTATAGAAATAAACTTTTTATCAAAAGAACACTTTAGTTACTATGCATTTCATATTAATTGGTCTTATCTTATCTTAGACAATGGGGTGGGCAAGTGAAGCCTCGGTGCTTTGACCCTTGGGATTTTTTGTACCATCCCCATCCTATGCTCCTTCCTCTACTCCCTGAAAACCTCGGCGGCGAAGGCTAGTTAGTGTACAGTGGAGGGGTAAGAGCCTCAAGTCCTCTGGTTCTGGGTAGGCCGTCCCCAGGAGGTCCATACGCTTACGAGCCAAGGCATCGCACTCGCACATAAGATGTGCCATTGTTTCCACCTCTACGCCGCACTTTTTGCTGGTTGAGTCGCTCTTAATTGGTCTTAGCATGGATATACTTACCTATTTTAAATCCAAAAACTGAATAATTTAAATTATCTTTTTATTTAATTATCACAATAAGTAGACCCTATAGTTAAAATTATGCACTTTCATGTTGAACTTACATTGATTTTCAGATTTTTCTTAAGCTATATACCTTGTCCAATAACCATCTACATAAAACAACCTACCTATCCTTACATATTATAAAACATAATCCTCCGCCGCGTCTGTCTGTCTGTCTGTCTGTCCGTTCGCGATAAACTCAAAAACTAAGTGAACAGATTTTTACGCGGTTTTCCCCAATAGATAGTAAGATAAAATATGTAAATGTTGCCTCAAACCGTCGTAGTGCACAGGCAAACCAAATTTGGTTTTTGTAGCACTGGAAATATGTGAATTTTGTATTTGTAGGTATCCATTGGTAAATAAAATAAAAAAAAATAACAAAAATTCAAGAAGACGGTTTATATAGGATATTATAGGTAATCGGTATCCTGGAATTCCTGCAGGAACTTCGAAATTATCGCGAGTGAAACTTATATAATAGATCCATACTAAGTAGGTACTATCGCACAAATAAATAAATATTAAAGTAAGAAAGACTTGTAAACTAAACGTCTAAGTGAGTCTCGAAGAGCTTGACATAGTACGTTTATAGTAGGTATTTACAATCTTTTATATAAAAAAAACACAAAACTAATAAAAAGCTAAAAATAACAAAATATCGAATTAATCCAAATGACAAAAACACGCGTAATATTATTATTGGTTTGTGCTACCACTGATCGGTTTGAATTCGGTGACAAGCCCGCTGGTGTCTGCCCACTTGGGTTATGCTCACGAAGAGCTGGTGGCGGGAGTCGCCTTAGACCATCTACCCTCCATATTTGGCTTGTCACCGACTTCATACCGATCAGTGGTAGCACAAACCAATAATAATATTACGCGTGTTTTTGTCATTTGGATTAATTCGATATTTTGTTATTTTTAGCTTTTTATTAGTTTTGTGTTTTTGGAAGTCGGTTTTAATTTTTTTGTTAAAAATTTGTTTATTTCATGCTTTTTAGTGAGTCGGTTTGTAATTTATCTAAGTTATAATAGCCTAATGTCAACTGCTCATAACCTTATACAATATATTGCTTTTCCCGATGCAGGGACGTTAATTTTTGAGGAGTTCTGCTGGTACACCACCATCAGTTCCACTTCACCATATACATTGTGACGAACATAAATTGTTTAGAAACCACATTAAAGTTAACGAATCGGAATCTGTGAAATACCTATTATTTAGTAAGTTCCGATGACCATCTGTGGTCTTCATCATCAGTTCCACTTCTTCAAATTTAACTTTCCGAAAGCAAATAAACGATTTACTATAAAAAATACAAAAATCGCTATAGGTGTACCTATAATTTTTGAAGAGTTCCCTCGATTACTCCAAGATTCCATCATCAGATCTCGACTTGGTGATAATGGAATCAATTTGGGAGTATCCCCTTTCAAACAAAAAAGCAATTTTCGAAATCGCTCCAATCGGAACCCGTGAAATACGTATTATTGTTGAGTAGTTCCGATGACCATCTGTGGTCTTCATCATCAGTTCCACTTCTTCAAATTTTGCTTTTCAAAAGCAAATGAACGATTTACTATCAAAAATACCCAAATCGGTATAGGTGTGCCTGTAATTTTTGAAGAGTTCCCTCGATTTCTCCAAGATCCCATCATCAGATCCCGACTTGGTGGCAATGGGACCTAATTGGGAGTATACCCTTTCAAACAAAAAAAAAATTTTCGAAATCGGTCCAACCGTCTTCGAGTAATCGGTGAACATACATAAAAAAAAAAAAAAAAAAAAAAAAAAAAAAAAAAAAAAAAAAAAAAAAAAACATACATACAATCGAACATAGAACCTCCTCCTTTTTGGAAGTCGGTTAAAAAAACAAAAGGACAATGAACTATATATGGGTTAGGCCTGTGTCTATATTGCTTACAATTTAAACATTTAAAAATATATAAGATTATGAGATTAAAAAATTAGGCATCTACTTATTACACACTACTCATTAAAAATATTATAATTTACCTACAATAAACACCTGGATTCATTCATACTTTTGAGGAGATTTTAAAAAAACTCTTTTAATTATCTGCAGATGTCTCTAGTACATATAATTAAGTATAGTGACTATATGGTAATCATTTTGGTACAATATAACCTGATGACTATAAGTACAGAACAGGCGGCATAATTTAGTTTAATACGTAACTTACTGCAAAAGTATTATTTTTAAAAGAGGTCGTAAAAAGTCTATTCTCTCTACTTATCTAGATTTCTTCACAAACCTCTTCAGGGTAAAATAAGCTATGATTCTCAGGGTCACCATCCCTGCGAAAAGTACTAAGATGTCTATCCAATAGTTGTCAGGCTTAAAGCTGAACTCTTTAAGGATTTCTTTTGGATACCTGAAACAAGTTTTTTTTTGTAAAGACATATAGGTAGGTAGGTACTTCTATAAAATTACAACAATATATTTCGGTCTTTCGTTTGTTCACAATGGGCATGTCATGGGGTCTCATCTCTAAGAAAAGAAAAATAATTCTGAGTGATTATCGATAGATGCCGTTAGAGGTATCGATTTGCATTTCACGAACGTGTAAAACGAAGATAACGCGAAATTACTAAGTAAACAATGCTTTAAATAATTTAAAATATTCCATAAGCATAAAAAAATCAAGTAATCTGTTAAATAACCAACAAATATAAAAGCAATTTTGTTTCTCTGGCGGCAATAATAAGTACCATTTCAACACGTAGTTAAGTAACCTCAAGTAATGGCGCCATCTATCAATATGCTCACAAATTGTACAAATTGTACTTTCATTGCGTCACAGACATGAAGCGACACAGATAACGTAATACTATAGTACTACTAGTGCACAGAGGACTCAAGTGGAGTTTTTAGGGAAATCGAAGATGGTGGTGCCGTCATTAATTTTCGTGTTGATGAAAAATTAGGGAATAGTATTATATTGTTTAGGGTGAGAATGAGAAAGACCAAAACGTTAAAAACAAACGTATTTTACGATATATAATAATAGAATTGCTATTATTACAAAATAATAGAACTCCGAAGTAGTCCAGTCAACAAAGCTAAAACTTTGTCATTTTGAGTTGAAAGGATAGGACCAACGGAAATATTCGTGTCAGTATTCGATATTTATTATCCTAAGAAGTCAGGTATCTAAAACAAAGGAAAGTTTGAAAAAAAATGGCGAAAGCTCAAAAAAGCACTTTTTTGACTATATCTCCTAAATGGTTTATATTTGAAATAAAAATTATTCACAATGAAATTTCCTACAAACAATGCTTTCTGAATATTTTTGCGTGCGTTTTTCGATGTTTCGAGCAGTTTAAGAGAGATATTAGACATTTTTATAAAAATTTACACTTTGGCACATTTTTTGCGAAAACTATCACACCTATAGAAAAATGTTAAGATAGCTTTATTGTAGCAAATTTTACTGTCTATAATTTTTATTTGAAACGTTTTTTGATATTTCCAACCATTTAGGAAGTATTGGACATTTTTATATAAATATTGCACTTTAGCGCGTTTTTTGCAGAAACTAACGCACCTATGCAAAAATAATAAGAGAGTTCTTTTGCAGGAAATTTTATTTTCTATAATTTTTATTTGAAATATTTTTCAATATTTTGAACAATTTAAGAGCTATTGGCAAAAGATTTTTTGAGATATTTATTTTTTATTCGAGTTTACTAGCTGTTCCCCGCTGTTTTACCCGTGGCAGTTTGGAAGTTACTGCAGGAATTCCGGACCAAAAAGTACCCTATGTCCTTCTCGGTAGGTACCCCTGACAACGTGTGTGCAAAATTTCGTGATGAGTGATTGAGCCGTTAAGGCGTGAAAGCATAACAAACAACTCACTCACTTTCGCATTTATAATAGTAAGAATTGACTGGACTAAAAAAAGAATTGGTTTTTTTAAATTGCTGGTCGATAGCGAACCCTGCACCCTATCCTGTTTAAGAAAAAATTTAATCCCTTCTGCACCCGATAGTGGTTGGTAGTTAGTGCGTGGAGATATCACAAGTCGCGACTCAAAAAAAGGCGGAAACACGCATTAAAATTTAGCGGCATAGTGTAGGTACCTATTGATTTAGCTGGTAAGAACAGAAATATTGTATCAAAACTGTTTTGAATAAATAGGTAAGTACTAGGTATATTAATTAGGTATTACAATTTTCGATTGTTATAATTTTAAAATAAGGTATTTCTACACTTCCTATACTACATACCTACTGCATACTTACTACCTAATGCATCGTACAACGCCGCGCGTTGTGGCAGCGGCGTTGTGGCACAAAACTCGTAGAATAAAACTCAATAGTAGGTTGTGTAGGTACTGTTGCGCCGCGCCGATGCCTATATCCACGTACCTATACATTTATATGACTAACCTAGTACCTTCAGAAAATGGCGCCCTCTGACGATTAAATTTCATCTATACGAAACTGCCATCTATTGCTGCGATCAGTAAATAAAAATATTTCCGGAATTATTTTTTTTAGGATGGTCACGTTTCTTTGTATGAGATGAGGCATCTGTACTAGTATAGTATTATATTATCTGTGGGCATGTTGACTATTTTTTTTAGCCCGTCTTGTAGATTAATAAAAAATATTGGACACGTATTTTTTATTTTTTTACGTAATCAAAAAATAACGGCGATACATTGAGATGAAATTTCGCGTGACGTCACTACTCGGACAGTTTGTATGGCGGTTTTAGCGGTTAGTGACGTCATGACCCCCTCACCCTAAACTTTAATGCGCTTTATCTCTGTAGATTTTAATTTATTTGAAAAAGCAAAAAATACGTGTCTCTTGTTTTTTTATTTTCTGACGGCCTAGTTAGAATTTTGATTTTCAAAAGTAGTCAACATCCCCATTCAAACGTACGTAGGTACATTTAGTCTACATCGCAATTCGATAGTATTATGGCGGTCGAACCTTTGTTTTTACTCAAGAAACATAATCAATTTAATTTGAAATTGCCACTTTGTAAAACACGTAAAAAAGTATATACCTATAGGTACATAGCTCAAGTTAAGTTTTGTCTCAAATCTGATAACATAGTAAGTAGGTTAATAGTTTTATTTATCTATGCACATTGCACTGGATTATAATAAAACTCTATTATTTATTTCGAATAGGGTTTTATTATAATCCGGTGCAGATATTTTTATGTTAAAAGTAAATTGTATATAAACTATTATAAATGCGAAAGTGAGTTTGTTTGTGACGCTTTCACTCCTCAATCGCTCAACCGATCATCACGAAATTTTGCATATACGTTGCCAGGGGTACAGAAAAGGAAATATTTCTGGGAACTCCCGCGGAAACTCCCAACTTATCGCGGGTGAAACCACGGAGGACAACTGTTATAAAAGACTCACCTCAAATGGCAGTACAACTTCTCCGAGGGGCAGATAAGAGGTTTCCTGCCGTAAGAGTAGACCGCTAGCACCAGACCCTCCAAGCCGTATTTGATGAAGGATGCGTACGAGATGGTCCGCATCACCACGTTCATGTGCGACAACAGCGCGAGGAAGCCAGAGAACACGAGCATGGTGCACGTAATGATCGCCCCAAAAAATGTGCCGTTCTAAAAAAATAATAAAACAGGTCCCAATGGGGTACTTTCCAGGGTATGAACATGAAAATTCTATTTAGATATATCGCGTGACGTCACAACCAGGCGCGTGCCCAGCCCCTAATTGGGGGGTTGGGGGGCAAGTAAATTATTATCTACTGAGGTTTTGGAAAATAAAATAAAAAGCTATTAAAACATTATCTTTTATATTATTATTATTTTATGAAACTTTACAAACTAAACTCTACAGTGCTAACTGCTCAGCACTAAGCTTTCCAAATAAAATGATGAACCCTAGTTTGCGATTTGATTTGAAAAACCTATCGCTAATATTTTTAATGTGAAGCAAGGCGAGTCCTCGCGCTGCGCACTCCGCGTATGTGGGTACAAAGCAGGTATATTGGCGCCTTCGTCTCCGTTACTACGTAAAAATCACAGAAAACCGTTTCAGTACTCTGCCTACTGTCATACCTACTGGGTATAGGATTCAGCAAAGGTTCTCCGAAAGTCATTACGCCGTTGGACTGTTTGTCGATAGGACGTTTCGTTGTTATTGAAGTTTAAACCATAATCTAAAGGCCTATTCGGATATGTTATAAGGTATTCGCCACTTAAACATCCCCTGCGATGCCGTGGATCTTAAGAGTTTACTCACGACGGGGTTGGCGACGGCTCCAATGACGCTTCCGATGGCATCGGCTAGGAGTGTCAACATAGCCATCACCAGCACGTACATTGAGAACCTGGACAGTTCAGCTGGCTGCCCCGACAGAAAGTACGACGGCGTCGAGTACACTAAGCAGTACCATATCTGTGAAAATCAAAGACACATTCATTACAATTTGTTTAAGTACTGCAACCCACAGAGAAAAGAATATAATAATAGTTAGGTATAACAACAGCTATTAACTAGAAAAACCACATAGATAAAACAGGCGTGCTAAGCCTTCCGTACATTAAGATGCTCTGCTTTATCCACCCAGTTATCTTGAAATAGTTGATTTTATGCACCGAGGGAGTAAAGCAATGTCTTCGCTTCACTCAGGACTCTACATAACTCTCTCGCTTCGCTCAGAAGAAAGTCCCTCGTTACCTACTTGACACGGGCATTGTAAAGAGGGTTTATTCGAAAATCGAACTGCTGGTCAGTTGGTCATCACAAGCAGATAATAAAAAAAAATGCTAATAGTTTTCCCACAAATTTAATGAAACGGCCAAGTCACATATTTTGATTAAGGTGTAGAGTTTGTGAAGTTAGGCCTTGTAAAGTTAGGGCCTGTAAAGTTAAAAGCTTGGCTCTACATGGGATGCTTATAGACAGTGCGAGTCATATGGTCTCGTCTTAGCAACATTTTACATGATTTTTTTTTGGTGGGATTTCATTTCTTTTTGTGAGTCAAAATTGCGGAAGTCTCATATAAACTTCCATTCCCTAGTTTAAGGGGTTGGGGGATGAAAGTGACAAGTTTTATAATTTTTTTGATGTTTGTCTACTAATACTAGCTTACATACCATATTTCAGCTTTCTAGGACATTAGGAAATACCCTAAGAATTTTGATGATCATCAGTGAGTCAGTGACAAAATCAGACTTTTTTTGATATCAATAAAATCTAAAGTATAAGCTATGTAATTAACACTTTATATGTTTAATAAGTCTGCTATCGACAACATATCCCGAAAATTTTGTTTATCTGGTATAATCCAAATCCAAGTTATAAGGGTTAAAAAAAATGACGAAGCACTCCGAGAAAAGGGTGACCTTGCGCTTCGCTTGGCTCGTCTTGGTGGGGGCACTACCGTGCCCCCAGATTACGCACCTTGTTAAAGTGAGTAATTAATGCACTCGTGCTAATTTACGCTCGCTTATACTCGGGCACCAACCAGCAACCTTAACAATCGTGACTCACTTTGCGCTCGGTGCAACTATCTACTATGTCAAACTAGTTGCCCCCCGTGGTTTCACACGCAGTTATTTCGGAATTCCAAGTAAACTATATGTATAAACCTTCCTCTTGAATCACTATCTATTAAAAAAAACCGCATCAAAATCTGTTGCGTAGTTTTAAAGATCTAAGCGGGAAGCGACTTTGTTTTATACTATGTATTGATAAGAAATTATGTGAGTACGCATTCTATTAACCTTTACCTGTATGGGAATCGAAGTGAAGAGAACGGCGGCATAGTAGGTTTTTAGATCGTACCAGTTGTTGAAGTTTTCCTTTTTCAGAACGTTCAGTTCTAAAGGAACTGAAAAATAAAATATTACTTAGACTATAGGTTACATGATCCTGTAATTATGTAATCTATAGTCAGGGTTGTCAGTTTTAAAAATCAAATAGGTACAGTAGATAGGTACCTATCTGTGTTTACTAAAGGTACCAGTACCGGTTCCAGTAGAAATGGCCATGATGACATGGTCATGGACCATTAATTGATCCATGCAAGGTATAAAAATGAAAATTCTATTTAGTCCGTCAGTCAGTAAAAAATTAATTGACACGTATTTGTTGCTTTTTCGAATTATTGAAAATATACTAAGATAAAACGCATCAAAGTTTAGGAGAGGGAGGTCGCGACGTCATAACTAAGTACTTAATTAGTATAAAGTGTACCTGGGTGTAACGTCACACGGAATTTCAACTCAGTGTACCGCCGTTATTATTTGATTACGTAAAAAAAGGAAAAATACGTAACTAATATTTTGTTATTAGTCTACTAGACGGACTAACAAATTTTTAGACATCATGCCCATTCCAGGATAAAGTACCCTGTCCTTTTTTGTACCCCTGACAACGTGTATGCAAAACGTGAGGTATGCAAAACGTGAGGGTCGGATGAGTAGGTAGTTAAACCGTGAAATCGTGACAAACACAATATACTCACATTCGTGTTTTTAAAGGATAGGTATAGGAAACCCTATATAGGTAGGTATAGTATTCAATAGAACGTAGATAACAGGACATGTGCGACTGAATGAATAGATGGAATAGACTAAAACGTAGTGATTACCTTCTCTCTGGATTAGACCTTTCAAAATAACAAGTACCTAGTAAAGCGACATTAAATTACCGGATTATAAAATTGAATTGCCGAATTCGCCAGTATCACGACATCGACATCCTAAACAAATTATTTATGATGAAACGTAGATAATAATGGTATTTAAATCATTATATTATTACAAAATAAAAATTGGTGTGTGCCTACGTAATTATCTAGGTGCCTACTACAATCTACCTATAGTACGGGCGCCCAAGAGGGGATTTGTGGATTTGCTAAAGCGCGTCAGATGAACATAAGGGGGGTACCTTGCATCATGTTGAGTACCTCCACCAAATATAGGCCCTCTACACCGGTGGTTGCGTCTAGAATAACCGATCAGATTAGTAAAAAAAATCGATAACTCGAAATACTTGAGCAGTGAGCACGTCAGATTAAGATATGGTGGGTTAATTACATGCTGAGAAGTGTGTATATGAATAATCTGACGATTTGAACGTGACGTAAGGGAATTAGAGGATCACAAACTTGCAAAAAAAAAAAACGCATTCGACATTCTCGAGCGCGGTTGATTTATTTTTTATTTTGAAGTAAATAACTCAAGGATAGCGGGAAAAATATAATCTTCCGATTTTCATAAGCCGAAGAAACAAAAATTGTCTTTAAAGTTTAGAATGAGCAGCTGCAGTGAAACATGTACCTATTCATATCTCTGTCTTTCTTTCCCTTTTACTTTTTCTCTATCTCTCACTCTCTCGTACCGTCCTCACACTACTTTCCATCGCCATGACGTCATCACAGCATACTACGCCACTAAACGTGTCAAATTGATAACTTTTTTAAGTTAGTTAAAATGCATGCTTTAATTAAGGCATTAAAATACATTTTGGCTACATTTAGTTTCCAACGTGCCGTTAAGCGTTAATTTCTAGTGAAATAACCATTGATATACCACACGGCTAGTAGTAAATCAATGACGCCTTAATTAGCGCACTAATTTACGCGTTAACACGTAGGTGTAGCAGTAGCATTAAGAAAGTGGCAGAAACAATGTGGTTCACATGACGTAATGGTGTTACGAGCTCCATGCACGAGCCTCGATAACGCTCTTCCCACATCGATATGTAGGTATAGTTGGGTATAGTAATATAATATCTGTGTTAGTATTTATTCATTTACTTCACCGTCGCTGTCACGACAGATGTATATTAGAGGAGATCCTTATCAATGTGGAAATGTTGCGATTTTGTGTTTTTTAAGAGTACAATTATTGACCTTCTGATGTAAAAAAAATTACTTACGTTAAGTACGTAGGTAGGTAGGTAGGTAATATACAAACACCAATTTTTTTATATCGTCATCAAATTTAATCACTATTATAAAGTAGGCAGATTGAGGGAGGTAACTAGGTACAAGTGGTTGAAGTCGGAGGACGAAGGTTAACATATGAATTTTATTTTAGGTTATTCATATTTTTATAAATCGTAAATCATCATTGTAAGTTCATACAGACAAAAGTGACTGACTAATTAAACGTAAATTATTGCAACTACATGTTATTTAAAAAATATATGAAATCGCTATTAAAATGTGGGCAACCATAACAAGTCTTTACTATAAAAGCAAAAGTGAGTTTGTTACAATTTCACGCCTTAACGGCTCAACCGATAATTATGAAATTTTGCATACATGTTGTCAGGGGTACAGAAAAGAATATAGGGTACTTTATATCACGGAATACCCGCGGGAACTCTTAAATTTACGCGGGTGAAACTGCATTAAATTTTGCATACTACACGTCAGGAGATCAGAAAAGGATATAGGGTTGGTACTTTTATCCCGGAATTCCCTCAAGATTTCTGAAATTGCCGCGGGCTAAATCGCGGAGAACAGCTATTATGATCAATATTTTTTCAAACCCTTAACAATTGAAAGAAGTTCCAAAAATTCGGATACATCTTAAATCCTGCGATATACCTACAAATCAACAGGGATAAATAATAATATGTAAAATAAGGTAAATATTCACGATAATTCTGCAGAATTTATACTTGATATCGAAAACTTTCATCGAAATTTCACTCCGATTACGTTTTAATTATAATAATAACACATCACAACCAAGCAGACGTTTCAGCAAAAGTTTGTGAGTTTGTGGGTTTGTTTCATTTATAGGAAGCTACAGTGATCCAGAGTGATATAGGGTACTTTTCATCCCGGAATGCCCTCGAGAACTCCGGAGTTTGTGAGTTCATGAGTTTGTAAGATTGTAGTGGGTAATCTCTGGATCTACCGAACCGATTTTAAAAATTCTTTCAATTATAAGAAGCTACAGGGATCTGAAGTGACAGAGCACTTTTTATCCCGGGATTGCCGCGGAAACTCTGAAGATTGTGAGTTTGTGAGGTTGTAGGGGGTAATCTCTGGATCCACTGAACCGATTTTGAAATAGTACATTGTTATCCAAGGGGTGAAAGTAACTAAATCAAAATAAATCAATAAATCTAAATAAGTTACTTTCTCCCGAGGGTAACACTGTGCTTTTCATTACGAATGCAAGGAAAGTCAAAATAAAAATAGGAATTAGCTAAAGAAAAAATGAGTGAAGATCGGATAGTCGCTTGACACTTTCCCACCTATTTCTTTTTCTTTGGCCGGCTAGCTATTCAGCCAGTATTTTTTATTTACATTGTGGCGACCTAAAAAAAATATTTTCTTTAATTATTAAGTATTAATTAAAGAAAATAAAAAAAATATAAATAGGAATTAGCTTAAGAAAAAGTGAGTGGATTTTATTTAATACCTACTTAAACTTTACGTTATTTCAATTTTACATCGCGCTGGCTGTATAGAAAGTTGAAACATGGTTCAATAGAAATGTGAAAATAGACCTAGTTTTTTTTTTAATAATTTGACAGTTGTCAGTTGAAAGCGATTCTCCCTAGGGCTGAAAAGGGCTACTTTCAACCCGCTTCTCAGGCAACTTCAGACCTACTTTCCGAGCATGAGTAATGAAAATTCTTTTACTTATAGGAAGCTAAAGTAATCCTGAGTGACATAGGGTACTTTTTATCCCAGAATTGCCGCAAGTACTCCGAAATTACCGCGAGTGAAACCTCGGGGGTAAGCTAGTACTACATATTTTTACATTATAGTACCGATATAAATATACACACGCCTAGACTGGAAAGTGGAACCCTGTGTTCATCACACAACACACAAAGTCCACCCCCACCGGGAATCAAACCAGGAACCTCTTGATTAACGGATAAGCATGGTGATATAGGTATACTGGTCTAATCCGGTCGTTTTGCAATGCTTTAGAATTGTCATCAAAAATGAGTATATATTCTATTGCAAGTTGCTAGTTGCTACGAAGTTCTACTTACATCTAAGTACAGCTGGCATCACGGTGGTATAGCAGAGATATACGCAGGAGATTATGAGGAAGCCTAGGTTGCTGAAGGTCTTGGAGCCGTCGCCTCCGGACTGCCAGAAGAAAACGCCCAGTATCACACCGGTGAATAGGTGCAGCGCTATCTTCAAGTGGCACACCGTCTGGAGGTCAATAGAGATACCATCAATCAGGGTAATAAGAGCTAATATGTAGATTTTTCATGTAGTTTTTGGGAACGTTTGACAAACCGTAATATTATCCCAAAACATCTTGAACCTGTTATTTTTATTTACATTCCCTACTAGCTGTCCTTCCGCGGTTTAACTCGCGTGAATTTCGGGTCTCTCTCAGGAATTTTAGGTTGTATTCTGTTATCTGTATAAAGTTTGCTATCTAAACTTACAAACTTTACCTTTATATACCTAACATTATAAAAAGTAGTTGATTTGGTTACAATGGGTACTTGTGGCCTGAAATAAATATTATTGTAATGGATTTAAAGACGGATACATAGTTACATAGGTACCCAATCTCTATACTGTTGCATTAGACATCGTTTCAACAGCACGTTGAATTTGTAGAACTCGTGTGGCTGCCGGATGGCGACTGTGGTCTTGCCCAAGGTGAAGCCCTGCTTGCCCGTGCTGGCTACTGTTTGAGGCTCCTTGGTCCAGTCTCGCCGCCGGCACTCCTCTGCAAGGAGCTCGTTGTAATCACCATATTCGCCATTCGCCACCTCCATAACTGGAACGAAATCAATATTCAAGTGGAGTTATTTTTTTCGTAGAGTTTTCAAATACGATTTGATTTTCGATACCCTTTTAACCCTTTCTTAAGTAGGTTACTTACTAACTTCATTTTTTGAAGTCGGTTAAAAATATAAACAACTTACCGAAATCAGCTGGATTGTGATATTTTGGACAATGTAGCTGCACAGACGCCAAGAATGCAACGGTATTCGCGCTTGATCCCTGGTACACAGTCACGCCATTCGCTAGAATGTAAACCTGGTGAAAAAAAATTAATCTTCATTAGGAAACTGTTGCGTAGACAAGTACCTACACTACCTTGTAAAATTTATACTCTTTTTAAAACGTCTTTATGACGTTATAGGTTGCCGTTTTTGCAGCTCCACTATTCGTTTTTAGCTTGTATTGGAATTTGGAGCTTGGAGCTGCAAAAACTGCAACTTACAACGTCATACAGACGTTTTAAAAAAAGTATAATTTTTACAAGGTGGTATACTGTATGTGGTGGTGGTATGTGGCCCAGACTGTACATTAGTTATTATTAGTTATCATAGAACCAATGAAAAAAAAAGTTGATTTGTTCACGACAAACTGCAAAAAACGTGAAATAAAAAAAGCTGATGTGCTTAAGAAGTGACTTTTAAAGATTTTGTGCTTGACAACATCGTATTCAATAACACTGTCGGAAAATCTCAAGTTTTGGGATGGGACTTAACACATTCAACGAAAATTGGTTTACTTTAAATTAAGTACGTCTTGTAGCTTTTGCAATATGGGATATAATATTTAACAAAAACAGCTTTAAATTAAAATGAACTTCAACGATTTTCATTTTTTCTCACTACATCCTTTTGCAGTCACGTGCAAGTCACGTGGCAGCATGCATATAAACAAGTTTTTTGTTAAATACACCCATCATAAAACAATAGTAAATTTGTCTTACAATAATTAAGCATCATAAAAAGTAATAGATACTATTATACTAGTAAGTATCTACCGCCTGCGGCCTGCGTGTTAGATCATGTTATAGAATTTAAAAAGAATACAATATTATGTAAATACAAAAAAAAGTTTGGCGCCGTAATTATTATTAGGAACGGATTGAAGTATTTCATATATCTACTTCAATCGGGACGACCGACATTTTTGATTAGTTTTAATTTTTTAATATAATATATGACTTCTCATTTCTCTTGACCTCTCTTTGTTTGCTTGTATGATGGTCGTCAAATATTATTTACTAGCTTTGCCCCGCGGTTTCACCCGCGGTAATTTCGGAGTTTCTGCGGGAATTCCGCGATAAAAAATGCTCTATGTCCTTCTCTGTACCCCTGACAACGTGCTTGTCAAAATTCATCCAAATGCGTTCAGCCGTTTTTGCGTGATTGAGTAACACACATCCAAACATTCAAACATCCAAACATCCAAACATCCAAACATCCAAACATCCAAACATCCAAACATCCAAACATCCAATTTTTTATTTTTTTACGTAAGCCAAAAATAACGGAGATACGTTGAGTCAAAATGTAGCGTGACGTCACAAGCAGGTGCAGTTTTTACCTGCAATTATGACGTTACGAGCCCCCACTCTCAAACTGCAATGCGCTTTATCCAAGTATTATATTTTCATTAATTTGAAAAAGCAAAATATACGTGTCTATTATTTTTTTATTATCTAACTGAAAATAGTCAAATAGCCTATTCCCATTGGAACTCCGATATTAACACAGGTGAAACCGCAGGGAACAGCTTGTACCTAATACATGAAAATGAAATAAAATTTATGCTGTTTGTGTGTGAGTTTAAGCATGTTTAAGTAATTTTTACCCGTAGCGAATCACAGTAGGTCTCTCTCTACCTACTGTGATTATTAAATAGCAACAGAAAATTTGGCAATAACTACCTACGTTGTATGATCATGATTTATACATATATATAAATTATTTCAAACCCAAGTTGTTTTTTGATCGACTAAACGATTAAATGCTTTGGGTGAAGAAAACATGACATAGGTATAAACTTAACATCTATCATTTTCCATTACGAGCATGAGCGGCCATTTTGAAAATATTATATGTATTGCTAGATTTTAGGCCTCTAGGCCTCTAATAGCATTATTATAGGCCTCTCTACTAATGAGAGATCCCGAATTTCGAAACTCGTAATGTTATCTTACAATTACCTATTAAAGTTACCCGATATTTACATACATTTTTTACCTTAACTTTTTTAAAGATTTGTTCCTGATTCGCCCCGCGAGTTTCGTCCCACATAAAAAAATCTTTTTTGACCCAGTTTTTATTCCTGTTTCGTATCGAAAATAATAGTAATTAATAACTGATTATTTTATTCTTGTTTAATCCCACTTTTTTTTTACACATTTGTGTATTTTTAACCGACTTCCAAAAAGGAGGAGGTTCTATGTTCGATTGTATGTATGTTTTTTTTTTTTTTTTTTTTTTTTATGTATGTTCACCGATTACTCAAAGACGGTTGGACCGATTTCGAAAATTCTTTTTTTGTTTGAAAGGGTATACTCCCAATTAGGTCCCATTGCAACCAAGTCGGGATCTGATGATGGGATCTTGGAGAAATCGAGGGAACTCTTCAAAAATTATAGGCACACCTATAGCGATTTGGGTATTTTTTGTAGTAAATCGTTCATTTGCTTTTGGAAAGCAAAATTTGAAGAAGTGAAACTGATGATGAAGACCACAGATGGTCATCGGAACTACTCAACAATAATACGTATTTCACGGGTTCCGATTGGAGCGATTTCGAAAATTGTTTTTTTGTTTGAAAGGGGATACTCCCAAATTGATTCCATTATCACTAAGTCGAGATCTGATGATGGGATCTTGGAGTAATCGAGGGAACTTTTCAAAAATTATAGGTGCACCTATAGCGATTTTTGTATTTTTTATAGTAAATCGTTTATTTGCTTTCGGAAAGCAAAATTCGAAGAAGTGGAACTGATGATGAAGACCACAGATGGTCATCGGAACTACTAAATAATAGGTATTTCACAGATTCCGATTCGTTAACTTTAATGTGGTTTCTAAACAATTTATGTTCGTCACAATGTATATGGTGAAGTAGAACTGATGGTGGTGTACCAGCAGAACTCCTCAAAAATTAACGTTCCTGCATCGGGAAAAGCAATATTTTGTATAAGGTTATGAGCAGTTGACATTAGGCTATTGTAACTTAGATAAATTACAAACCGACTCACTAAAAAGCAAGAAATAAACAAATTTTTAACAAAAAAATTAAAACCGACTTCCAAAAACACAAAATTAATAAAAAGCTAAAAATAAAATCTAAAAATAACAAAATATCGAATTAATCCAAATGACAAAAACAAGCGTAATATTATTATTGGTTTGTGCTACCACTGATCGGTTTGAATTCGGTGACAAGCCAAATTTGGAGGGTAGATGGGCTAAGTCGACTCCCGCCACCAGCTCTTCGTGAGCACAACCCAAGTGGGCAGACACCAGCGGGCATTCGATATTTTGTTATTTTTAGATTTTATTTTTAGCTTTTTATTAGTTTTGTGTTTTTGGAAGTCGGTTTTAATTTTTTTGTTAAAAATTTTACAATATTACAGTCAGCTTAAAAATTACAAATCGTATTATTAAAAATCTATTATAAACTCAACAATATGTTACTTAATACCAGAAAATTAATCAGTGCCTCCCCGGGGAGGCAGCAGAGGCGACTTCTTCGGGGCAGAGCCCCCTGCAGTTGTCAATCCGACGCTGTCCGCCAATACGAGCAGAAACTGGGGGGCGGTCTTATAGACCGCGTGGATCATCGGGGCGGATCCGACGCCTGTGAGTTGTCATGAATAGACAGACCATTTATATGTGTCGTACCGATATTTTAACGGTTGTGCGTGTGCGTATACCCGATGGAGGGGCACGTCATTTTAGCTCAGATGATCTCTACATCATATTAATTTTAATATAATGTATCTACATTAAAGTTGAAGCAATAGTGGATTACAATAGTTTTTAAAGCAGTTCCCCCGGGATCACATTTGGGGTTTTTTGGCTTGTGTAACGTTCTACTAAAAATAACGTTGTTCTAGTTGTACTACAAAATTACAAGTACCAATAATACTGTTAAACTAACCTGATCAAACATCTCGTACGCAGATGCCTGAGGCTGATGTATGCTACAAACGATGGTGCGTCCATCGCGAGCCAGAGCCTTCAGCATTTGGATGCACTGCATCGAAGTAAGACTGTCCAAGCCTCTGAAACGCATTGGCTCTTATTTAGTAACCATGGGTACTTTATTGCCTATGCCAACAGGCAAACGGATACCGACTAATGTTTTATTTATACACTTATTGTACTATGATAATTCGAGGTATCTGAACGTTGGCTAATAAATAAATAAATAAAGATACATTATTCATTCACACTTGCGGTTTAATAGCTCCACCGTTTTGATGGTGATTCTGCCGATGTCAAAGTTTGAAAAGTCAGGTAGGGTAAGGTAGTTGAAGAGTGAAAGTCGTACTAAAAACACGCGTGGCACGTTAGTCCTCGTTATTTCAGTCATCTTTCGGCATCTATTTTAAACCCTGAGCAGGAAACTGAAGTTCGAGAGAATCATGTTTTAACTTGGGGATCAATCTAACATTGTCATTGGAGTTTCGCCGTTATTGAATAAGTAAAAGAAGATATTTTTATTGATAAAAAACATTGTCATCGGCAGAATTGTAAGTAATAATCTTCTTCTTCTTCTTTTTTCCAAAATGGCAACAGACGCCTTTAGGATAGGTAGGCGCACTATAAGTATTCATGCCAATGTCAGTCAGAGAAAACAGTGGACAATTATTACAAAGAGCAAATATTTGTTAGTACAGAATATTATCAGATTCAGAAAGATTGTTTTCATAATCCCTAAGAAGAGGACTTTTGTAATAATCAATTTAATACTTAATACTTATAATATCGTTGGTAATAATGGATGCCATTAGATATTATAGACGAAGAGGAATTAGAAGAAGAAATTCTGTAACTAGCAGGAGCCAACACAATAAGCTAGTATTGTATAATTATATACTATTTACATTTAAAAATTAAATAGGTATTAAAATATCACTGATATACTAAACGCCGCAGATGCACAGTCAGAGACACAAAAATGTCCTTACAAAATAACATGTATCTAGCAAACACCCTGTATAGAATGTCTTTGGCAAACATATTTATAAATATCATAATAGTGTACATTGAACACGTTCTTTCTACCTACACTTCCTCTAACTAATAACTTATAATGGGGATGTGGACTACTTTTGATAATCAAAATTCTAATTATTCCGTTAGTTAGAAAATAAAAAAATAATTGACACGTATTTTTTGCTTTTTTAAATAAATTAAAATATATAGAGATAAAGCGCATTAAAGTTTAGGGTGAGGGGGTCGTGACATCACTAACCGCTAAAACCGCCATATAAACTGTCAGAATAGTGACGTCACGCGAAATTTCAACTCAATATATCGCGGTTAGTTTTTGATTACGTAAAAAAAGAAAAAATACGTATCCAATATTTTTTAATAATCTAAAAGACGGACTAAAAAATAAAAATTAGTCAACATGCCTATTATTAGTATCTTCTATATATTTCTTTAGTTAAGTGAATTAGTATTTAATAGCTTTCCCCCGGGGGCTTTTGGAGTTCCCGCGAGAATTCCAGGATAAAATATAGATATAAAACTTTCTCATGAATCATTCTATTTATTAGAACTCTTGAAAATGAAAAATCGTGAAAATCCGTTGCGTAGTTTTAACGATCTAAGCCATCTAAGCATACATAGAGACAAACAGACAGCGGAAAGCGACTTTGTTTTATACTACCTACCTATATGTAGTGATTCTTTTAAAGAAATAAATTTCTTAAACCGTAATTATAGTATCTGTTAATGTGGCCGTTGAAATATATATTATTATACATCTTAGCCAATTAAATAGAGATAAATAATAGTACCTTCATCTTATATGAATATCTTTAATCGCCTATACATTATACATAATAATTATAAGTTGTTATTGTTGATCGAAGTAGGTATTTTAAATATACCTATTGTACCTATACAATATATCTATGCTATAATAAAAGAATAGATTATAGAATCCGCGATTCTGTAGGTACATCCATTGAATATTTTTATCATAAACTAGCTGTGCCCCGCGGTTTCAGTTTTCACACGCGTGAGTTGCGGAATTCCCGCAGGAACTCCAAAGTAGCCTAAAGTATTCCTTATAACATCAGCTAATTAGCAGTGAAAGTCCCGTCAATATCGGTCCAACCGTTTCGGAGATTCACCCGCGTGAGTTTCGGAATTCCCGCAGGAGCTTCAAACTTCTTTTATATAAACCTTGTCCTTAAACCTTGTATAAAATTGTAAATTTAATTGGTGCAGTCGTTTTGGAAGTTATGTGCTTAGCAACACATTTGACGATTCATTTTTATTATATAGAAGATTATATAGATTGAGAGGCATAAAAGAAGAGTAACCAACCACAAAAAGTTTTAAAAATTATTTTCTGTCTGTTTGTCTATTCACTCTAGTGTTGCCCAAATGCAAGAACAAGACGAGACTTAGCCAGTCTTGGTCTTGGTCTTGCGCCAATACACCTGGTCTTGGTCTTGGTCTTGGTCTTGCGCTCCCAGTCTTGGTCTTGGTCTTGGTCTTGCAGCAAGAGTCTTGCAAGTCTTGCAATTACCTATTAGTCTATTACTATTTATTAAAGTTTACTTTAAATCTTAGAAAAACGTATTAGAATTGGAACATTGTGAGCTTGAATTAACATAGCCATAGTAAAGATCAAGCAGATTAATAAATAACTGAAGATTTGATCAGTTATAGGAAGCGACAATGATCCTGAGTGACGTAAGGTACTTTTTATCCCGGAATTCCCGTAGGACCTCCGGAGATTGTGAGTTTGTGAGATTCTTAGGGGTGATCGCTGGATCTACTGAACCAAATTTGAAAATTATTTCACTTATAGGAATGGGAAACCCTATGTCCCTGAGGGACATATGGGAATGGATAGGCAAGGAAAAAATTGCAACCTCAGTTTGCCACGCCATCTAGATTTAAGACAGTATTTTCGTTTTTTTCCGAGTCACGCTCGATAGTATGGCGATTGTCAGTCCTTTAGTTTTATTGGTCCATGATTTAATGTTATTTTAATAGTTCGAGCTGAACTGTATCTATTATCACTCGCAGAGGGGGGAGGGGTACGCTGGTGTAAAGACTATTAGAATGGGCCACGTAATTATATCGTTACTAGCCTATAATAGTTATCACATATAGAAAACTAAGGCAAGAATCGTCAAAAGTCCAGTTTTGCGTGACCACGTGACACGCGGATTCCGTATTTTAGTTTCTGTGCGTTAACGATAACAGATTGTCAATTTGGCTAAGGGACCACACAAGGGAGTTTGACAAATAGGCATGCATTAAGACATATCCTATATTGTTTCGATTTAAAACTACATATATTCTGTACTAGCTGTGCCCCGCGGTTTCACCCGCATGAAACGTTTTTGTATGACAACTTTTTTTTTCCAACATCCGATTTAAATGAAACAAAGCCTATATGTGGCTAGAGGCTAGGCTTCATCTACCTGTGAAAACCGCATGCAAATCCGTTCATAGGTTCGGAGATTATCGCGAACAGACAGACAGACAGACAGAAAAGAATTTTAAAAACTCTTTTTTGTGGTCGGTTACTGTTCTTTTATCACTCCCTGTCAAAATTTTGTCAAAAATATTCAATGTGCAGAATCGGGGATTCTATTCTTTTATTAATTTATTAATAGATAGATTTAAGAAAAAGAAGCAATAGAAATATCCTCTCTGGGTACGCAGTCAGAAAATACTCACGTAGTGGGCTCGTCTAAGAAGACTACCGGTGGGTTATCTATAAGCTCCAAAGCTATAGAAAGCCGTTTCTTCTGACCTCCAGACAAATGTCCGCACCTTGTGGCTTCCGTGCCCAATAGCCCAAGAGTACCTAATACCTCGTTTATCTAAAAAAAAAAAACTTAGAGTTAGGTATATGTGAATGATTCGATGTGTGAAGGGGATAATCCATTGTTTTCTCCTAAATCGTAATAGGTACACGATGCAGAAACCTTGCGATTTGTTTGTAGATCACGAAATTCGAGTGTCCTTTGGGATTAAAAAAATTAAACACAGTAATAAACCACGAATAAAAACCACCTACTAGCTCTGACATTCTTGTTGTATTCATCTGTTAGTTCAAGAAATATACGTAGATACATAAGTATGCATCGAGTAAATATTATTGTAATTGATAAAGTAGTTAAGCGTTGTGTAACCGATTAGCCACTTTATGTGTGACAGCTATGCAAGCACTTGCTCGTCTATGTCACCAGTGATTATGATAATACGACGGCTCATAATATGGTATTTTAAACCATAGATACGAGTGTCTACGAGAAAAAAAACAAAAAATAATAAATAATAATTAATTAGCTGAGATGTGATAAAAACAATAAATAAAAAAAACTTAACGAGTAGCGTGGAGCAAAAAGGAATTTAAAAAAGTGAATATGTTTACACATCTAGCTGTCGCGCGCGGTTTCACCCGCGATATTTTCGAAGTTCCCGCGGAATTGTTCCATACAAACCTTGCAACTTCTTTTCATCCCCTTAGGGGTTGAATTTTCAAAAATCCTTTGTTATCGTGGATGCCTACGTCATACAAAGAATACACCCTCCAAGTTTCAGGTCTCTGCGATCAGCGGTTTAGGCTGTGCGTTGATTCATCAGTCATTCAGGACAAAGCATTTTGTATGTATATATTATAAAGAGGTATAAAGTTTGTAAGTTTGTGAGATTGTGAGTTTGTGAGGTTGTACGGGGTAATCTATGGAAACTTTGCCTCTCCATAACATTAGTACACAACAAAACGCATGCAATTTGATCCCGTCGTAAATCAAAAGTCGTATACTTACCACAGTCATTTTAATTTTATCAGTCAAAGAATTGCCCAGTTTCATATCGGCGGCAAACTTCATTGCTTCCCCAACGGTGAACAGTGGGTTCAACCGGTCGTCTTGCATTATGTAGCATGATTTCTTTCTGTACGCCTTCAGATTGTGCAGAGACTTCTGGTTTTTGTCGAGCTCGCATATACTGTCCCCCGCTCGTATGGTGCCCGTTACGCCCTGTGTTCTGGAATCAAATTAATTTACGCGTGTTATGCCAAAACGTGTCAAATAAGGCAGGTATACCATCCTCGCCATCGTTGCCATCTTCAAATTTGACTAGAAGCTAAGTCTACCATGTTTCAATTTAAAAATTAGGCGTAAGTAAATAAGACATAGTTTATAAGTCGTTTCCTTAGTTATAGTTTAAAAAAATTATTAAGACCGACCGATGTGAGCCGAATTCAAAGGCACCACCTTTCATCTAAACGCGCAAAAGTTAACTTTTTGTGTCATGACACCACAGCGCGCAGCGGTTACCAACCAAAGTAAAGAATATATTTTAATAGCCTTTATTAGTAACATAAATTTGCTTTCGCATATAATGCATTTAGCCAGTTTCAAGTAAAATAAGTTAGTTAAATGCACAAATTAGCGTTTAGCGTCGTTGTACAGTTTGAACTTGTAGGCCATGGTACTAAATAGACTACAAGAACTTTCTTGGAGCTCTAGGAGGAAAGCGAAGAAATCAGCTCGAAATGTCATATATTTTCTTGAGCACACAAAAAACTGTCACTGTGAAAATTATTCTCCAATACCGCACCATAAAACACGACAAAATCCGCTTTTAACAATTTTTAATTGACACGAAAATAAATGACTGAACCGCCATCTTCGATGCCCGCCAAAAACTCAATTATAATATAATGAGAATTTATAAAAGACCTAATTAAAAATATTTACAGATAATAAACATAATGATTTAACATAAGTCCTTCACAGGTTGCGTGCCCAGAAAGCTGGCGGTGTTTTCCCGCTAAATGGCAAGACTTATTGGGTAAAATATAGTGATCATGCCTTGGTCACGCGACGCTTCGACCAACCGCTGAGCGCCAGTTCTTTATATACCTAGGTTACGGACGCTTGGCGTGATGAACCCTGAGACCCAAGAGTTTCGACCTCAAATGGTTCAAACATATTATATTCCCCAGAGACGTTTGAGGGACTCTGCAGAAGCTGCCGCGAAACCAGCTTTCACAAGCGCAGCTGGAAGATAGGACGGCGCAATGGTATCAACTACGTATATCAATGCAAATTAAACAAGGTCTTGGCTAACATTCTTCTATCTACGGAATGTGTTCCACTTAGAATAATCAGGTGGAAGAGAACTTTGACATATTTGGTTGCTCTTTGAAATCGGTCCGAGATAAGTGTCTCAGTTATACAATGCAACATCTCATCTTATAATCATAGTAGCTGCTCCCCGTGGTTTTACCCACGTTTATTACGGAGTGTCCGAGGGGATTCTGGATAAAAGTAATCTATGTCCTTTACTGTAACTTTATACTGGCAACGTGTAACGATAAACAAAAAAAATTTGGATGTTTTAATGTAACGCGCGAAAAACTTATTTAAATTACAGACAGATCACTACAGTACGAGTATATATGTAGTATACAGGCCGCCTAATACAAACAAGGCGAGCTTTATTACGGAATTAAGTAATGTATTAAGCAAAGTGCCTAAAAGGCACAATTTAATTTTGATTGGAGACATAAACATCAACATCTTGGAGCAGGAGTTAGAGGCAGCCTCCGATAGGTACTTAAATACGTTGAGTGAATTTGGACTTCAGTGTGGTTTGCGGGATGTTACGCGCGAGTGTGTGACTGCGGAACGCCGAGTGGCGACATGCATCGACCACGTCTTTATGCGTAATAGTAAGGCAACTGTACATAGGACGTATACAGTGACATCAAAGGTCGCCGACCATTACGTAATCGGACTGTCGGTTGATTTGGATAAAGGGGTAAGGAACTCTGACATGAGGACATTTTATAATAACAAAATGATTTATAAAAAGTTACAGACTATCAAATGGTCGGAATTATTGTATCTGGAAGATCCTTTAGAAATATATAGTAGTATTGTGAATACTTTTCAAAGTATTTATAGAACATGTACCTTTCAGCGCACTGTCAATGATAAACGAGAAACGCAGTTATGGGTCAACAAATATTTACAACACCTGATCGAAAGAAAAGATATACTTTTCAGGAAATGGAAATCGCAACCAAAAAATATCAATTATAGACTAGAGTACACAAGACATAGAAATTATACAAATAAAATTATAAATCGTGCAAAAAATAACGACCGAAAAAAGAGCTTAAAAAATTGCAATGGGGATATGCGTAAAATATGGAGTAACGTAAACAACTGGCTAGGAAAGAATAAGTTATCAGTAGATAGTGTAGTTGAGAGGTACATGTTGAAAACGAAAACCAAATCAGATGTTTGTGATGGTTTTTGTAATACTTTTACTAAGGAGATAGAGGACATTAAAAATCAGCATCAGTGTCGGGATCTGTTCTTAGAACGAAGTTCATATGTAGCAAACAGTAGTGTGAGTTTTAGATTTAAGAAAGTGTTACCAGATAAGGTTATAAAAGTTATAAATGACATGAGCTGTAGTAAGTCATCGGGATCAGACGGTATCAGAGTAAGGGACTTAAAAGAAATCAAAAATGAAATAGCACCAGTGATTGCAAATTTTATTAATCTATGTGTTAAAAAAGGTGTCTATCCTGATGAGTTAAAACTAGCCATTATAAGACCTATATACAAGCAGGGCAATCACAATGAATTCACAAATTACAGACCAATCGCTATTTTAAATGTAATAAATAAAATTGTTGAAAAAATTATAGTTAGTCAAATTACAGTCTTCATGGAAAATAACAACATTATAAATGATGTTCAGCATGGCTTTCGACCTAACAGAAGCACGGCTACAATCTTGTCTGATTTTGTTGATAACGTAAATAACTCGCTAAATGAACAAAAAACTGTATTTGTCATATTTATTGACTTTAAAAAAGCGTTCGATACACTAGATCATGATGGGTTATTGCAGTCAATGTGTGAGTGTGGTATAAGAGGACCAATGAATTCATGGTTTAAGGAATATCTAAGTGACAGGAAACTAAAAGTTAGTGTTTGTGGGACCGAAAGTGAGAAAGGTAATATCAAGTTTGGAGTTCCAACTGGGTCAGTGTATGGTCCTGCTGGATATTTAATGCATGTCAATAGCATGCCTAATGTAATAAAAAAATGTAAGTCATATATGTACGCTGATGACACATGTATTCTATATAGTGACACGAACCAAAACACAATCCAAAATGCAATACAGGAGGATTTTGATAATGTTGTTCGGTGGGCTCATGATAATGGAATCATTATTAATATTAGCAAAACAAAATGTCTGCCTATACTCTCACCCTATAGTAAAAATAAAACAATTAAAATTCAAATAAAGGGACACACATATGATTGTTTACATAACAATAGGAATAACTGTAACTGTCTAAATCTTGAATCGGTGTCCTCCTATAAATACCTGGGTTTAACTGTTGATGATAAATTTAGCTGGATTTATCATGTGAGTTCAGTTTGTAATAAATTAAGGTCAATACTGTGTAAATTAAAAGATTTGAAATTTGTGGTTAGTAGGAGTATTATGTATGTACTGTATCATGCTCTGGCTGATGCAGTAATTTCATATGGGTTGGGTGCGTATGGTCTCACATTTCCTGTACATTTAAATAAGATTAAATCCTTGCAAATAAGAATACTTAAACTTCTAGTTGATAAAAATTTAAAAAACTCTCTTAAAAATGAATATGAAAAACTTTTTAAAATATGTAAAGTACTGCCAGTAGAGTTAAAGGTAAAAATGAGTATAATGGCTGAACAATTTAACAATAATAAAAACATCCAGGAAAGAGAGTATACGTACGCTACTCGCTTGTCTAAAAAATCAAAATCAAAATTAGCCGTACCTAAAGTAAAAAACTATTATGGCAAACGTACTAGGCGCTGGTTAACGCCTGTACTCCTTAATGAGCTGCCCTATGATATTTTAAAAAACGTTAAAAGTAAAAATCACTTAAAAATTACATTAAGAAAACACTATTTATCTCTATGTCCATGAAAGGAATGTAAGTAGGTATGAAGCTTCTAAATTCATTAAGTATTATTGAGCTGGCTGTGCCCTGCGGTTTCACCCGCATGGAGGGTTTTTTGTACGACAGCTTTTTTTCCCGACATCCAATTTCAATGAAACAAAGCTCCAAGCTAAGCATAATCTACCTGTGAATATTGCATGAAAATCGGTTCAGTAAATGCGGAGATTATCGTGAACAGACAGACGGACAGACAAAAAGGAATTAAAAAAAAAAAAAAAAAAAATTTCATTTTTTGGGCTTGGTTACTCTTCTTTTATCACCCCTCTCAATTTTAGGTTAAAAAAAAAAAAAAAAAAAAATATTCATTTTATTATATTATAGTATAGACAGATGTATGAAGGAAAATGCTTAATGAAAGTAGCCCATAATTTTATTTATATGTAATACAGTGGTCATAATAATATGTAACGTTCCACGAGAACTATTGCCGACAAACTGCTATGCAGTTTGGCAGACTCTTGTAACATGCCATGTATTTATATTTTTGGTAAATAAAATAAAAAAAAAAAAAAAAAAAAAAAAAATACTGGCCAAGGTTTTCACTCAATCCAGCGCTGCCTCATGGCTATTATAGTTTCTTTCCCGTAAAAAATAATATTCATTAGGTTAGGTAATCATTATTAAGCGTACCTACCCCACTGAGCAAATAATTACTACGTTTTAGTCTCAGACGAAATAAAAACTCAAGACGGAGCGCTGCAACAAAAACGTGAAGCCGGTTTCGTAAAAATGTGGGCATTTAGTAAGTGTGGCCGTGCAGTGAAAACTTATTACCCAAAATTGTTAAGTTCTAGAAAGATGAATGGATAAGTAAATAGATAAGTTAGTATTTTTTTAAGTTGTATACCTCGGTTGTATATTCGAGAACCTTAAAAATATAGGTTTCGAAGTTATGATAAAACATGGAAAATAAAAACCTATAAACGCCTATTTACACTTACATTAATTTTATGAATATTAAAAGTTAAAATTGAAATAGGTAAATGAACGTGTTATATTACATTCCAGGTCACATTAACTTACCCAAAAAGCGGGGACTATTGTAACGCTCACTAGTAGCAACACTTAAGAAAGTTGTGGAGGTTTTGTGTTCCAAGTTGTCATAAATTAATAAAATTTATATTTTATTAAAATGTAGTTCTATCCTGCTTTTTTTTTCCGAAGTTTAGTTTTTACACTCTCTCACTACAAAATTCGGCATTTTTTCTTTAAAAAATAGGAATTATTACAGCGTGACACTCCGCGCGTCGGAATAGCTCGACTGACAAGGTAAGGCGTAGTTTCGTTATATGTGTGTGCTTGTAACTGGGCATGTACACGCCGAGGCGTAGTTTTATCGGCTTCACTTCTTTATTCACAGCGCTCCGTCTTGACTTTTTATTTCGTCTGAGGTTTTAGTACCTTCATTATAAATTCCAGTCACTCGGTTATTTTCTAAGAATTATATTTTATTCGGAAAAAAAATTCATTACATCATTAAAAAAGAAATAAAATGTGTATGTTTTTGTTTGTTTAATAGGTTACTTAATTGGCGAAGTCGACTAAACAAAGAATTTTTTTAGTAGGCAACTGATTATGGATCTCGTATTTTTTTTTTGTGAAACCTTGAACTATTTTCTTAATCTGGTTCCTGTTTATTAAAACAGAATGTATGGATTAGGTTTAAAGAATCTTTATTTCTTATAAGAACATTATAGTTCACTTAAAATAAGATACAAAGAAGTAGACCATAATTAAGTAGACGACCCGATTGGCGCAATGGTCACCATGCCTGCCCGCTAATCAAGGGGTTCCGGGTTCGATTCCCGGTAGGAGTGGACTTTGTGTGATGAACACAGGGTTCCATTTTCTAGTCTGGGTGTGTATATATATATATATCTATAGTATAATATATATGTAATAATATGTGTAGTATATACCACGTTTGCTTGGTTTCCACGACACAAGCTTATAGCTTAGTGTGATGGGATCAAGTAGATCTGTGTGTTGTGAAGTGGATTATTTTATTTTATTGGTTTTGACGTACATAAGAATTTTTTCAATTTATATTTGTACGTGTTTATGTTATCGCATTTTTTAATTTCGTTAGGTAACGTATTGTACAGCTGCGCTCCCTCAAATAATATCGTTTTCTTTCCATAATTTGTCCGTGCGTTAGCAATTACCATACCAATATTATAAATGGGAATGTAATTTCGTCTGCCTGTCTATTACCGTTTCTTAATGGGCATGTTGACTAGTTTTTATTTTTTAGTCCGTCTTGTAGATTATAAAAAAATATTGGACACGTATTTTTTCTTTTTTTACGTAATCAAAAAATAACGGCGATATATTGAGTTGAAATTTCGCGTGACGTCACTATTCTGACAGTTTGTATGGCGGTTTTGCGGTTAGTGACGTCACGTCCTCATCCTAAACTTTAATGCACTTTATCTCTGTATATTTTAATTTATTTAAAAAAGCAATAAAATACGTGTCTATTGTTTTTTTATTTTCTAACTGACGGTCTAATTAGAATTTTGATTTTCAAAAGTAGTCAACATCCCTATTACTCAACCGATCATCACGAAATTTTGCTGGCACCTTATCAGGGGTACAAAAATAGACAAAGGGTATGCTTATTATTCGGAATTCCTGCGGGAACTCTATTATTTTCATAGGTGACACTACGAGGAAATCTCGAAACCTATTAGGCATTACCAATACAGAATGGCTTTGGGCATTAGCCTATATGGAGCTGATGGAGCAGGCACAGGTAGTTCCCGAGAGAATCCCAAAATCAAGGCGGGTAGAACCGCAGGAAACAGCTAGCTATATATTTAAAGATTATTATTATTATTGTATTGATTACATTATAGACCTGACCTGAATCTATCGTATAAAAATATTTTCAATGTCATTATCATTGCATAACGCAGTTAGAATAGAATTATTTTTAAGTCCTTTATTTCTCTAAATTCATTTCTGACTAGCTACGTTTTTCAACTGTCTCAACCAAAGTTGGAAACTAAACTTAGCGTACTTAATGCTTAAGGCATTTTCCACCAGTGAATCTTTTTTGCTAAGTTTCCGAGCATATTAAATCATCTAGAGCGCCAATCAATGGCCATCACAATTCACAATGATGATGTTACTTGTAGTCTGTTGTAGTTTATATTAGGTATCTGTGGTGTTCAATATCCAATACGGGCTATCCTATGCTCATAAAATAATTCTTTGGTTTTAGACAATCTACGTGTGTGGGGACTAAAAGTAGGTACTCACGAGAATCCTGTAAGTGCATTCATCAGAGAGGATTTGCCGGCGCCAGACGGCCCCATGATGGCCGTCACTTCACCAGATCTGAACCGGCCAGATATTTCTTTGAGGATTGTTTTCTTCTCTGTAAAAAAAGTAAATAGGTACATACAAATATACATAATATATGACTAATCCCTCTTTCATTCCGATTATGAACTGAACACGATAGAATAAAATGCTTTCTTTCGGTTTGGCAACGGCGATGAATTTATTTCATATTCACGTTCCAACCACATTAATGCACCAATGTATGTGTGTGTACAGTCAGCTGCAGAAATATGTATACCTACCTACACTTTTGACAGTCATTGATTCTTATTACAATACCAGTAGAGTATTAAATACTGATCAATATGTATACATATCGGTGCTGGTGACTGTAAGTGATGCCATTCGAGTTTTGTTTTCGCGCCCGCTCTATTTCTGTAGAATGAGTGGTGGAAGAAAAAAAATGTGCCAACTACCAAAACAAGATAATATAGAACCAGAGAAACAGGTTTCAAATACATAGATATAATCCCAAGAACTTGATCATAATTTTGATGTGACTAATTTTATGCGCCGTAACCTTTATGGGTTGGAAGTTGGAACATTTTAAGTTCTTTAGGTTTTCTATTCGTGCAGGGTAGTTAGGTAAGTGTATATATATTATATATATCATGACACGAGAATTTTCAGAAATGTTTTTACTCGGCTGACGATGATATGTACCTAAGTATAAAAACAAAATTTTAACAAAAAAATTAAAACCGACTTCGAAACACACAAAAATGCACTGCACTAAAAAGTTTTAAATACCAAAATACCGATTTAATCCGGATGACCGAATGACGAAATGCACGTAATATTATTATTATTGGTATGTGTTATACATACTGATTGATTCGAGGTCGTTGCCAAGTCAAATACGTAATAGGTAGATAGACTAAATTCGCTCCTACCGCAAGCGTGAAGTGACACGAGCGGGCTTGGCACCGACTTCAAACCGATCAGTAGGTAGCACATACCTACCAATAATAATATTATATGCATTTTTGTCTTTCCGTCCTGTTTTCTACCCTATTCCTTTGCGTAAAATCAGTCAAGTGCGTGTCGGACCATTCACAGTGAAGGGTGCAGTACATAAAGAGGACGAACGTGCACTGTTCAGATTCATTACAATTTAACTAATTATCCCACCATTCCATAATTATCTTATTCAAACCGATTTTCTTCGAAAGTTTTTTTTTGTAATTTCTTCCAAAATAAAAAATAATGCTGTATTATTTTTTTTATTAATAGAGCATAGGTAAAATTATTAATGCTCTATTAATAAAAAAAATAATAGAGCATTAATAATGCTGGAATGTTTTAAACAAATAAATTATAAAGTACCTAACTGGTTCTTTATCGGCATCCTCAAATCTTTCGTCTTATATCGCTGCCAGCGAATATTTACTTGATATGCTGGGACCACACTGACGGGAAACGTCAATGCCTATCATCGCAATAAATATTGCGTTAATTTTTAACATTAGCGTCAATTTATCGGCAAGAATGGGCGTTCACGTCGAGCGTTCAAGTGTAGCCACTCACTTTATCGCGTTAAAAATTAACGCAATATTTAGCGCGATGATAGGCGTCGACGTTTTCCTGTTAGTGTGGCCCCAGCATAAGAAAATCTCATCATCTTTCATTTAAAAAAAAATCGACGCGAGGCGCGACGGTCTAAAATGTAAAAGAGGGCAAATACCTACTATTTTTCAAGGGACTTAAAAAAAGTTGGAGATTTGGGCCCAAGCATGCCCCAAACGGCCGTCGAAGTTCACTAATCAACCGAGTCAACTGCCAATGAAAGGGGTTTTCGCCTCTCGTCAATGAGATGAATTCAATGAAATGAATTTTATGTACCTATGTCATACCTTGTTCAAATATTATAGGGACCTACACCTATAGCGATTTGGGTATTTTTTAAAGTAAATTGTTCATTGTTTTTCCAAAGCACCATTTAGTGAAGTGGAACTGATGATGAAGACCATCGCTGACTACTGGAATTACTCAGTAATAAGTATTTCACGGATTGTGATTTGGTTACTTTAAAATGATTGTTAATCTTTATACAAGTCACAATACAAAAGGTGAATCGGAGCTGATCGTGGAGCACCAGGAGAAAAAAAAGCACGAACTTATATAAGCGTTTTTTGAAGTCAGTTTAAATTTTTTGTTAAAAATTTATTTCTCGCTTTTTTGTTGTGAGTTGGTTTGTAATTTATCTAAGTTACATAGCCCAATGTCAACTGCTCATCACCTTTAACAATAGCCTAATGTCAACTGTGTTTGCTTATTATCTCGGCGACTTCGCAATGTCACGACAGACTTTTTAAGTTTAGTGACATGAAGAAGATATACTTTAGGGCTGTTGCTAGTCGTCCGCTTAACGGACGAATAATAGTCGTCCGCTAGAACTAAGATTTATTGACCTTTCCTAACTTTCTTTTTTTGTTACGAGATTTGCATGACGATTGAAAAACCTTTTTATATGATTTACAATTTTTGTCTAGAAATAAATTATATATGTCAATGTAAAACTGTAAATACAGTTAGATTATAATCTATTTCGCGAGATTGTAAATTGTCAAAAGATCGTGAACTGTAAAGTGCTCTGTGTAGGTACCACTAACACTGACGTAGTATAGTATTATATTATCTGTGTCTGATCTAACACTGTCTTTGGCGCATCGTCGCGTAAGCGCATTTGTTTTTTTGTGTATTTGTTTGTTACGCTTTCACGCCTTGACCTCTCAACCGATCATCATGAAATTTTGCATGCACGTTGTCAGGGGTACAGCGAAGGATATAGGGTACTTTTTATCTCAGGATTCCCGGGTGAACTCCGAAATTACCGCGGGTGAAATTGTGGGAAACAGCTAGTAAATAAATAAATAAAAAATCTGCTACTTATGGGGTCGTGCAAGTTTATTTATTTACCTGAGAAAATATATATTTATTGACTTTTTCAATGATTGATTGACTGATTTTATATATTTACTAGCTGTCCCGCGCGGTTTCACCCGCGATAATTTTGAAGTTCCCACGGAATTGTTCCATACAAACTTTTCAACCCCTTTTCATCCCCTTAGGGGTTGAGTTTTCAAAAATTCTTTCTTATCGGATATGTACATACAAAGAACACACCCTCCAAATTTCAGGTCTCTACGATCAGCGGTTTAGGCTGTGCGTTGATCCATCAGTCATTCAGGACAAAGGATTTTATAGGTACATATATAGATAGATAGGTTACTATATGAATATTTATGTAATAAATTATTTGAGCACTGCTTCCCTCATTGAAGCGTAAAATGAGATCCCTTCCTATGAAAGACCACATGCTAAATCAAGTGTGTTGAAGTTGAAGGCACTCCAAAGAGATCAACCAATATTATGTGAAATAATAATGTAAGATCCACGAATCCATACTTGACTGCGTCGCTTCATTGCCAAATTGAGCACAAACCAACAACAGGCAACAGCCAACGCAAGCAAGTAATGCTAGTTCAATACGAGCATATTATCACATAATATGCAACTTTTGAGACCTTTCTTTTAGCAACTTAACAAATTATGCAGACCGCAATAAAAACATATATTTTATAGGTTGACATTTTAAGTTTTAATTGCATTCTGATGTTTTTGCTTCCACTTAGCTCTAATAGTCAGGTGAGAACGTCTTGTTCGACAAATGCTAGTAATTATAATATGCTACATCTAATTGGGTCTATACACGTAGAATGTAGATATATAATGTAGGATACCTACTGAGATGTAGACACTTAAGTAGAAAAGAAACCACTTAGATTAATGACTAAGTACCTATGGAGAGATATAAACAAGATACTGCTTTTGCGTAGTATGTAATTTAACGGCGATGAAAACGTGTAATTAATATTTATGGCTAAGTGACATTTTCTGGCTGGCTGTTTTCCGCAGTTTAACTTACGTCTTCGGGTTTGTCTGAAAATTCCTTCTCAGTAGTTTTTTTTTTTATGTCATAGGGGGCAAACAGGCAAGTGGTACACCTGATGGTAAGTAATTACCGCCGCCCACCCGCCCGCCAGAAGGCATGCAGGTGCGTTGCCGACCTGGAATGGGGATGGGATCTAGGCTGTCCTTTCCTTGTCCTTTGATCTAGGCTTAGTGTGGTCTAATATTAAATAGGTTATACCTACGCATATAAACAAAAATATCTACTAGCCGCTCCTCGCGGTTTCACCCGCGGTAATTTCAGAGTTCCCGCGGGAATTCCGGGATAAAAGTATCCTATGTTCTTCTCTGTAACGTGTATGAAAAATTTCGTGGTGATCGATTGAGCCGTTAAGCCGTGAAAGCGTAACAAATAAACATACAAACTCAATTTCGCATTTATAACATTATGTAGTTAGGATTGCATACGGCCAAGTATCCAGCCCGGTGACACTTCATACTAATGAACTGATTCAAGTACTTTCCCACAAGTAAAGACGGCCGGCTGGCTTGTATGTACAGGTTGTGCGTGTGTGCGTATCGTAAGATTGACAGCGAGCTGACAGTTGACAGATAAAAAAAAACAACATTGACATCTGACATGTGACAGTTTTCCTCGGAATTTACCAAGAAATTAATTTTAGAATTACCGCGGGAATTCCGGGATAAACAGTACCTACCCTGTCTTTTTGTGTACCGGATCGGTTGAGTAGTTAAGCCGTGAAAGCCTAACTCACAAACAAGCTCTCATTCGCATTTAGTAAGGATGGTGTACTAGGTAGGTATATAATATTACGAAGTTTACCTACTGTAAATTTAAGCGCATTTAATCTTTCACAGTGTATGAGGATTGAGGAGGCATGAAATTGATGGAAGGCGGAGAGTGTCCCTTCTTTATTTATATTTAAGTATTCTGTTTTCTTTACAAGTAAGTAAGTATCAGTCGTGTTCTTATACTAACAGTTTCCAAACATTCAAAACGTGATGTTGCGCATATCATCGGATTTGCTATTTAAAATATCGTATCTGAAAATATTCCTTATACTTAAGTCAAACTAGTTTTCATATTATACGAGGGAAACATACATATTATATCGAGTAGGTAGTCATTATTTTGAATGAGGCAGCATAAAAATTAAGTACCTTTTGTAGTTGGTTTCCTTCCTCAAAATGTATAGGTGAATGAATTTTGATTGTATTAAAATAATAACATTACAGTCACAGGCGAGTCGGCTGAGCCGACTAATTATATACTACTCTATAACTGGGACCCCACGGTTTCTCCCACAGAGCAAATAAATTAACTAGAGAGGACATGTAGGCGGAACAGGCGCGCTACCGCTGCAAAGGAAGTTAGAGCAAATGCTCTAATTTGCCCAAAACTATTTTTGCTGCCATCCCAAGTATAATTACCACAATATTCCCAAAATTTGTGAACACCCATCAGTAAAACGTACCTATAAAGCATTTAATACGTCATGTATTTACGTTAATGAATGTTTTAGTGCCTGATGAATATTTTTGTGTACGAAAATCACCCGATGATATAATACTGGTTTTCACCTGTTTTCATACTAAACTTAGTTGATGTCCCTTCTATCTCTTATTTTCTTTTCTGTGGTTTCTCCCGCGAGAATTTTGAGACATTTCTGTTCAGTTCAGCATTATGTATTGTATATATTTTCTTGTATTTGTATTGTATTTTTGTACAAGTTTGTAAATTGATTAATTTTATACAACTTATCTGTTTAACTTAGGTAATAGGTACTTATTATAAGAATTTCTGTTACATATATACTATGGTTATAATGGCACAGATATACCTCCAAAGTTGTTTTATCGTAGATATATCATTAAAGTATACTCAATATTTAATTTTGTGCATAGACTTCTCAAAAAATTTCTTTTTTATAAACAGTTCCTTATTGTCATCTAATATTAATCCCGATAATATCAGTTTTGGGTTTTCTTAAATTTATAACTATAGTAGAACATAACGAGCCGACAGAAATCCTAAAAATGTGTTATAGTTGAGTATCTGTTTACAAAAAAATATATAAGGATCTATTAAAATATAATCAGTTCTCTGCTACCCATAGCTCTACTTAGTGTCACTATATTTTTTCCTATAAACTTTCGCGGGTGCACTCACCAAAATAATTCAAAATTTCATCGTAGGTAATCGAAATCGATATATGTACACGAACGAACAAGTATACAGATTTTTTTTATATTAGACTAGTTATGCCTCGCGGTTTCGCCCGCGTTAATTTCAGAGTTCCCGCGGGAATTCCGGGATAAAAAATACCCTATGTTAATCTGATGTATAAGCTATATTATTGTAAAGTTTCATTTAAATCCATTCAGTAGTTTTTGCGTGAAAGCGTAACAAACATCCATCCATCCATCCATCCATCCATCCATCCATACATTCTTACAAACTTTCGCGTTTATAATATTAGTAAGATGTACAATGTACATGTCATAGATATTATTAAGTAAGGATGCACCTATCAACTATTGAATCCAATTATACCTACACTTTGGATACTACAATTAAGTAATGACACTTATCGTTTAAACACATAATTACACGTTTATACTCATTTATGCCGTTGCAATGAGTTAAACATGTACCTATTATTTCTCGCGTTTTCATAGGTATATCATATGCCTTTGTACAGTACATTAAGTAAAAAAATATGTAAGTATACCTATTACCCTCTTGTAATAATATAAAAGATGTGCTACATCACGTTGTGATCTGGCAATCTCATATATGTACAATAATTTGACCGTGGTATTTAGCTCAAAAACCTTATTTCAAAATTTCATAACCAAAATAAACAAAAAATGTACCGACCACTTCCACAACAAAATAAATATTTTTCATTACTCATACTCGGAAAGTAGGTCTGAAGTTGCCTGAGAAGCGGGTTGAAAGTAACCCTTTTCAGCCCTAGGGAGAATCGCTTTCAACTGACAACTGTCAAATTATTAAAAAAAAACTAGGTCTATTCTCACATTTCTATTGAACCATGTTTCAACTTTCTATACAGCCAGCGCGATGTAAAATTGAAATAACGTAAAGTTTAAGTAGGTATTAATTAAAATAAAATTTACTCACTTTTTCTTAAGCTAATTCCTATTTATATTTTTTTATTTTCTTTAATTAATACTTAATAATTAAAGATAATATTTTTTTTAGGTCGCCACAATGTAAATAAAAAATACTGGCTGAATAGCTAGCTGGCCAAAGAAAAAGAAATAGGTGGGAAAGTGTCAAGCGACTATCCGATCTTCACTCATTTTTTCTTTAGCTAATTCCTATTTTCATTTTGACTTTCCTTGCATTCGTAATGAAAAGCACAGTGTTATACTCGGGAGAAAGACTTATTTAGTCCCTCGATCTATAGGCGAAACCCCGTCTCGGGACTAAATAAGTTACTTTCACCCCTAGGATAACAATGTACTATTACATCACTGGGTAGGTGAATGAATGAACTGGTTACAGCCTACAGGGTGCAGAGACAACAGCAAACCAAAGCAAATTTTAGGAAGGTTTATTTCATGGTACCGGTTCAGTGTGATCGTGACTACGCCTTTCTGTAACATCTTGTATACTTATTGTACGTATAATATTACCTAAAGTAAGTTGCAAAAGGTGGATTCCTTGCTGTTGAACTCTATTTTTATTCATTCCATTTTTCAGATATTACCATTGGATCCTACATTGCTAATTGAAATAAACCACATTGTTCAAAACAGTCCAAGTGCGTACCGTGCTAAGCACTGTGGAGGGCTCCGTAGCAAGGAAGATTTTTACACACCTTTCAGAATTTGACATTCTTTATTTAAAAATCAGTTTAACGACTTTAGCAGCGGATTACACCAACTTTAAGTCAGTGCGTACGGAATGCCACTAAACCATTGTATTCCATTGTATAACCATGTACAGCGATTCTTAGAATACAGTCATTTTCCAAATGTCATCTTCATAGTGCCAATAGTCTCCAAATAAAATGGTTGTAATTTACAGACAAACAGATGAACATGACAAAATTACAAAAGTTTCGTTTTTGCCTTTTAGCCAAGGATTTCTAATAAAAGTGGTTAAATAATAAGTTTCTAGTAAATTTAAAATTGAGATAAAGTGTTATAGCTAGTGAGTTTAAGTAAGCAGGTATAAATTGTACCTACCTATCTATCTGTAGCATTACACGACTACATAATATAATGTAAATCTTTTAAAATGCAACATCACGTCGCAAAATGAAAACTTAAGTATTTAAGTACCTATTAGCTATTTGTTGTTAGAATTTAATGGCAAACGTGTTTATTGCAATATCGCAGGCAATTTGTACAATAAGCATGTTGACTAATTTTTATTTTTTAGTCCGTCTTGTAGATTATTAAAAAATATTGGACATGTATTTTTTCTTTTTTTACATAATCAAAAAATAACGGCAATATATTGAGTTGAAATTTCGCGTTACGTCACTATTCTGACAGTTTGTATGGCGGCTTTAGCGATTAGTGACGTCACGACCCCCTCACCCTAAACTTTAATGCGCTTTATCTCTGTATATTTTAATTTATTTGAAAAAGCAAAAAATACGTGTCTATTGTTTTTTTTATTTTCTAACTGACGGACTAATTAGAATTTTGATTTTCAAAAGTAGTCAACATCTCCATTGGTCCGTTTTAAACTCGTCAGTTTACAAAAGCGCGCAATCCGACGATTCCAGAGTAAAAATGCTGATAAACTTCGCTCAGCGAGCTCTCACCACAACTCATTTTCTCTACCCTTAAAAACGCCGAGAATTTGAAAACTGGCGAAACTGTTTGTGAAAGGACAAATTATACAAATTTCCAGCGACTCGTAAAATAAATCCTACAAAAAGTATAAACGTGAAAAATGTCAAAACAACACCCAAAACGTTTCAGCCCTAAGTAGTGAGATCAAAATTATCTCCAAGTCTTAAATAAAAACCTCTTCTCTGATAATTCAATTCATACCGTAATACACATAATATATGAAAAAATATTTTTTACTAATGATAGTACAGTAAAAATAAATAGATTTGTCATACGTTATCCGTAGAACCAAAGTGCCCAATTAAGTGAATAACTGCTTAGATAGGTATCTATTTAATATATAATTTTGCACAATTATACTATAGCTTGTGCAAAATTTGAAGTTTCTACTATGTTTTTTGCTTAGCAGCTTGGGTTGTTTGTCTTATTTTCAATTAGTCACGGCATTGATCTATGGGAAGATAATTGTAATTTTTATATTCTAATAATATGACAATAATTGACTGTCTTATTTAATTGAAAAAATAATATTAGATATTATACTTTAAAGTAACGGTAATATTGTGAAATATAGTATTATATTATCTATGGCTGCAGACGACAGAAAATGCAATGTGGTTATAGATGGTCAATCAAACCGGTCTTAACCCGGTGCTTGAGCTTAAACCCGATAAAATACCCCAATCGAGATTAACCCCAAACACCGGGTTTTATGAGCAATTGGTAATATCCGTTCTAATTTTCTCTGTTTGTGATTGTAGTTCAAACCTAATCTAATGCAATGCCAACCGTTTACAATCTAACAGGTTTTACAATCTCAAGGTGACATAATAATGTGTCTTATGATGACAAACACGAAATTTTGAAAACTAGTTGACCCATGACCCGGTCCTGACTGAAAATCAGCGCTAGGAGTACCCGCACTCATAGCAACATGCTGAGGCAGTGACCGTTTTGGTCTTCTTCTTCTTCTTTTTTATTAAATGGCAATTTTTAAGTAATTGTGCCAATGACAATGTGTGACTGACCGTTTTGGTCATGGGGACGCACCACACCAACACTTCTAACTGTCATTGGTTAGGTGTCATAATATTGTCATATTATGTATTTTTTTCTTGTTAAATGTTTGTATAAAATAAATGTAATTGTGTTGTCTCTGTTTCCAAATGAATGCTTTTATTTGGATAAAATAACGTCTACGTCTCTACGTCACTCAGGATTACCGTAGCTTCCTATATATAGTGAAAGAATTTTGAAAATCGGTTCAGTAGATCCAGAGATTAATACTCCCGTACAATATCACTCTTTACCTCTTTTTAATATTAGTAGAGATTACAAAATTTTGAACTTATTATTAAAGTACACTAATTACAGTAAAATGATATCGTAATTAATATAAGTAGGAAAAATTTCTAGGTAATATTTGTATTTAAGCGATAACAGAAATGCGATGGAAATATTTATTCCAATAATATGAGAAGAAATGAATGAGGTCAGAGTTATTACATGACCTCTAACCAAAGAATACTATTAACGGTAGGTACCTACCTAAAACAAAGCAGAGCTACTACGTATATAGTTAGCTATACTGAATACATATTCTTTTATTTAAACTTTTTGTAGTATATTTTTTTTGTCCGTCCGCGTCGTGTAGATTGGACACGTATTTTTCTTTTTACGTTGTGAAAAATGAACGGCGATACATTGAGTTGAAATTTTGCGTGACGTCACAACACGGTTTTACACAGTTTGTACGGGGCTTATACCGAATAATGACGTCACGAGTCCACCACCCTAAACTATAATGCTCTTCATCTAAGTATGTTTATTTTCATTAATTTGAAAAAGCAAAAAATACGCCTCTATTCTTTTTTTATTTTCTAACTGACGGACTAATTGGGATTTTGTTTTTCATGTCCCGGAAAATACCCAGACGTACTTACTTGTTTAGATAGAATAAACTATATATCTTTCTATAACTTAATATCACCTACTAGATGTTCCCCGCGGTTTCACCCGCGTTACTTCCGAAATTAACACTGTTTGGGATAAAAGTACCCTATGTGTTTACTGTAGGTATACCAACAACAAAACAACAAAATTTCACCATAATCAGTTGAGCAGTTAAGCCGTGAAAGCGTGACCAACTAACAGACACTCACATTCGCATTCACAATGTAATAATGTTAGGATTAGTTATTAGTCAGTCGGGGCATAAACTTGACTTTGATAAATAATAGGTAATAATATAATATGACGAAGAATCTTATGATTTACTAGCACGTGCCCCGCGGTTTCAGCGTGAGTTTCGGAATTCCCGCAGGAACCTTTTTTTTTCTAAAATAAAAGTATCGTAAGTTACTCTTTGTAACATCAGCTATCTACCAGTGAAAGTCCCATTAAAATCTGTTCAGACGTTTCAGAGATTAGCCGGAACAAACAGACAGACAGACAATAATTTAAAATATTGTTTTTTTTTTATACTTTCATTAGTATTATTTCAGTATATACTTTCATATGCATTTAGTAACAAGCTGTTAATTTGAAATTACAAAAAAACACTTCAATTTTATTTATATGTATAGATGTATAGATGTATAGATTGTTTGCCGACTCTAATCATTACACTCGATAATAATGTTATAAAACAGGTGGTAATGGTATGTATGAATAATAAATTTAACGTAATAGGTATGGAAAAAAAAACAAACAATTTACTAGCTGATTCCCGCGGTTTTACTCACGTTAATTTTCGTCTATTCTCATTAGTTCACGGAGTTCCTACGTACAAAGTATCTACCCCATGTCCTTTTCTATACCTCTGACAACGTGTACCTATGCATTTCATGATGATCGGTTGACTAGTTGGAAACAAACCCACCTTCGTATTTATAATATTAGGCCTAATAATTATGTATAATTGTGTAATTTCTTTTAGAATTGGCTACTTGACTAATTTTTTTTAGTCCGTCGTGTAGATTAATAAAAAATATTGAACACGTATTTTTTTATTACGTAGGTAATCAAATCAAAAAATAACGGCGATACATTGAGTTGAAATTTCGCGTGACATCCCTACGTCCTACCCGGTGCAGTTTGTACGGGACTTATACCGAATAATGACGTCACGAGTTAGACTTTAATGCGCTTTATCTATTTCATTAATTTGAAAAAGCAAAAAATACGTGTCAATTATTTTTTTTATTTCTAACTGACGGACTAATTACAATTTAGATTTGCATACCCCGGAAAATACCCAAATTTAAAATAAACGTGTTTTCCTGTTTCTGCAACAATCGGAATGAATATTTGCACCGCTCTAACCACTCCTCGGGTAGCGTAGGTACATTTGTTTTTGTCTATGGTTTTCTTCGAGCATATAACCTGGCCCCATATAGCCAAGATGACAAGAAACAAGGACTGTATCGTCACGTTATGTGGTCACGAAAAATTTAACTTTTAATCGGACGATTTTTCATGTCTACGTGACATGACGATACGTTCTTTTGTTTATAGCGACTGTCCGTTCATCTTTATAGCTTCTAGGTTCTAGGTTAAAGAGAAGCTAGAGTAAGCTGACGTCTTTTATCTCGCAGCAACAGCGACGAGGTCAGGGTTGTCACAACTCACAAGTAACGTTTGTGAAGAACAGTTTTTGATGATAATTCTGCAGTATTGCAACGCAATATGAAAAGTTGAATTGAAAACCGCAACTGCAACTATGGGATCACGTTGAAATGCTTCAAATGTAATATTTTGAAAGTGGTTTTTACAACAGGTAAAAAGAGAGAGTCTACAAGAGTCTTTACAAAGTTTGAATTTTATGTTTATACCATACCTTTAAGGCCAATAAGTCCATCCAAAGGTCATGTGATGGCTTATAGATATTATAGGTAGGTATATGTAGGTATATGATTGCAATAGAAATACAAACAAAATAAGGTCGATGACAACCAGTGCCTGCCGTTACTTACCTAATATTTGTTTTAAGTTTCCATAAAGATAATACCTTTATCTACTTTTATTAGATTCACTATAACTACCTATTTGATGCTTTATTTATTTACTAGCTATTCTCCGTGGTGGCGTTAATTTCGGAGTTCCCGTGGGAATTCCGGGATGCAAAGTGCCTTATGTCAGTTTCTGTACCCCTGACAACGTGTATGCACAATTACATAACGATCGGTTGAGTAGATGAAGCGTGAAAGTGTAACAAACAAACAAACTCTCATAAAGGCTTTTAATAGGACTGAATGAACTCGCACTCAGGTGATACGTACTCGTAAGTATACTCGGTAGGACTACACGACTATCACACCATTGTCCCTGTCGTTATGTCTGTATACTTCTGTAGGTAGCTGCATAATTTACTTCTTTAGTCGGCTTTGTCAAGAGAAGAATGACGTGTAATTTTATTTTAATGGGCATGTTGACTAATTTTTTTTTAGCCCGTCTTCTAGATTAATAAAAAATATTGGACATGTACTTGTTCTTTTTTTACCTAATCAAAAAATAATGGCGATACATTAAGTTGAAATTTCGCGTGACGTCACTATTCGGACAGTTTGTATGGCGGTTTTAGCGGTTAGTGACGTCACGACCCCCTCACCCTAAACTTTAATGCGCTTTATCTCTGTATATTTTAATTTATTTGAAAAAGCAAAAAACACGTGTCTATTGTTTTTTTTTATTTTCTTACTGACGGACTAATTAGAATTTTGATTTTCAAAAGTAGTCAACATCCCCATTGTGCAGGCTGTATTGAAACCTTTTATACGCCTATTTAAGAAAGCATTACATAGGCATTACGTTCCTTTAACCTTTAGATTCGACGAATACATTACCGTGTTCACTCTATCAAGTGTATTTGACACAGGTTCCAGAGTGCGTTTGAATCTAGATTTTTTATAAATCTAGACAAGGACGTCATACATTAAACATTCATAAAGTGCATTCGCTAATTAAATATTTAAATATTGTTCCATATACCAACATCTTTATAAATAAAAATGAATCGCCAAATGTGTTGCTAAGTGCATAATTATTAATTAATTATTATTATTAAGTATTAAGTATATTAATTATTGTTTTGTTTGCACACCCCATCTTCTATATCTCTCTGTCTACCCAATGGTTAACTGGTAGAGAATGCCGCAAGGCATTAAGTTCGCCATTTGTACACACTGTGCAATAAAGAATAAATAAATAAATAAATAAATAACTTCCAAACGACTGCGCCAAATTGGTTGATTTTTTTTGTGTTCTTTATTGTCAGGCTCAGACGAAATAAAAAGTGTCAGGAAAATGTTTTAATAAAAGAAGTTTGGAGTCCCTGCGGGAATTCCGAAACTAACGCGGGTGAAACTGCGGGACACAGCTAGTAATATAATAAAACTGTACACTTTGGTGATATAACATTGTCATCCGAATCAAATTACATACCTACATACAAAGTTACATTTCGATAGGACAATCAGAAGTTGGTCAAATTTGACTTCTAACGGCCGCACTCAGAGTCGACTTTAATGATTACTTAGTTAAGTATAGATTTTTTAAACCAAACTGCCGCAATCAGAGACGTTGAGTAAATTAATGTTAATTCGCATTTAATGAGATGTAACTTAATTAGTTAAATGCCAATTAACATTAATTTATTAAACTTGTCTGATTGCGGCAGTTTTGTTTTAAAAATCTATACTTAACTAAGTAATCATTAAAGTAGACTCTGAGTGCGGCGGTAAGATTTTATTAAATTGTTTGTTAGTAGGTACAAGCGACTAGCCTTTGAATATAAGCGTGTTAAAAATAATAAAGATCAAAATATCTAACCGCCGCACTCAGAGTTTGCGGCAGTTTTGTTTTAAAAATCTATACTAAACTAAGTAATCATTAAAGTCGACTTTGAGTGCGGCCGATTTAACGATCAACAAATATGTTCTCGGTTTATGGTTGCTGGCAGCTTGATAAATTTAAATTCAAGTATTTAAAATCAGTGGGCATCTAATAAATAATTTTATGATACCTACTAAAAATGTAATGGCTAACAGAACTTTTGAAATTAAGTGTAAGAGCTCGTTCCCACTTGTCGGATGTCGGATCCGGATCTTAATCGGATGTCGGTGTCTCTGTTCACACTTTCCGGTTGTCGGACACGGTTGAAGCTGGCGCCAACACAACAACTCTGCTTGCGCGCCGTGATCTCGCAATGACGCGACGCACGCATGGGCGCCGCCGGGCGGAACAAGGGGTAGCGGAGAGAGGGTTGTCGGTTTCCGAGGAGTGTGAATAGCTTCATACAAAATGTTCTGCCACTGGAACATCCGATTAAAATCCGGACCCGACACCCGACAAGTGGGAACGGGGTGTAAGTATAGGACGAAGCGAGTAGGTAAGTATACGAAATCTCAAAGAAACTGTAAGATTGAAAAAAAGCGATATCGTATTGTATGTATTTCATGCGAGAAAATGTGACGGCGTCGTCGTTAATTTTAGCTCTTATGAGTTAAAAATGTAGGTAGGTACTAAAAATACTGGAAATACCAACCAACCACGGACAACCGGCACACCTATCTTATACAGTTAAGCAATTATTTTAACATAGTTAATTGCTCTCAGTTATAGAAATAAAGCATAATTAAAGTTGAACATAAAAGTATACTTAACTAAAATTACAAAAAAATATTCCAATAGTACCTATCTATTTATTCTAATTATCTTAATTTTATCTTAAAATTTTGTACCTTAGAGGCAATAATAGCTGATTATATTAAATTTTTTTCATGGTTTTAAACTTCTGCTTTATCTACGCCGATGGTAATTCGTGAATTAACACAGTAATTAGGAGAATATGATATAATTAAGATTTAATAGAGATGTATTTGTTTGAGGTTTTTAACGCCTTTATTAAGACGAATTTTGACAAAAGCGTTAACATTAATATTAATGAAGGTAGAGCAGAAGGTAGATAAACTTAAAATTACTTACACGATTTAAAAAATTCTTTCGGCTGCACTTGGGAGTCGTTTTAATGATTACTTTATTTTATGTAAAGATTTTTAAAAACAAAACTGCCGCACTCAGAAATTTATTAAATTGCACATCACTGAGTGCGGCAGTTTTGTTTTTAAAATCTTTACTCATAATTAAATACATGGATCCCTACTAATATTATAAATACGAAAGTAACTCTGTTGTCTGTCTGTAACGCTTTCACGGCTTAACGGCTCAACCGATCATTGTGAAATTTTGCATACAATAGTCATACTTTTTATCCCTAAATTCCCGCGGACCATACGAAACAAAAATTATTTTTTCCTCTTACTCAAAGCAGTTTTACTTCAAATAAATAATATATTTACAATATGCATACAGAAAATTAATTTCTAAAATTTAGGCGTCTATAGAACTTTTGGGATTTTGTCTTTGGGACGCGCGTTATGGGCAAGGTTAATGGTTGGTCATAGTGAAAAAGGGTCCAGGTTGGATCGGTCAAGGCGTGCTAGTGTCTACTCTAGAACGCACATCGCCTTTATTTCGTCCAAACTCAATGGAAATCGTCAACCCGTTATACTCGTACCTGAAGTTAGCCTTAACGAGGGCATTGCCATCAACGATCGGCAAATCGAAAGATCGGTCGGTGCTTGTTGTTAAAAAATAAAAATAATTTTACTACAAAACAGACACGCTGCGTCGTGTTGTATTATAACAAAACAACATGCTTTATGCAAATTCTTGTGATTTTGCTCATGAAGCATGAGTAGGTATAGCTTGATTTTATGTAAATTAACCTGCAATTTTTAATGTTATATCATAAAACACATTTTATAATATTATGATGATAACGAGAAACTCGAAAATACAATAAATTCGATGTTCTCGTTTTTAAAAACCATATTTGAATCCCACTAACTAACACAAAACCTGCTTACCTATACCTGTATTTACATTACTTGTAAATTCAAAATTTTAAATTTTTCATTAAACTAGCATTAGGTATCTTGTATACCTACACAATTATGAGATCGAAACAAACGAGTTAAACATTACTTCTTTGCAGTTTCCATTAGAGAGATCCAGTGGCAAATTTCTGGCTCCATCTTCAGACCCTGGTCATCATAATATATCTATGTATATTATAATGGAAAGTGCTCATAGCAACAATAACTGAGTTTCGGAGTTTTTAAGATAGCAACAAAATCTAAAGTATAAGAGCTATGCAATTGAAACTTTATAATATGTTTAATACATCTGCTTTTGAAAAAATATCCCGAGAGTTTTGCTGGTATAATCCAAACCCAAATTATAAGGTTTCAAAAAAACGACGACGCACTTAGAGAAAAGGTAGGGTAGTGCCCTCCATATAAATATTCATAATTATTGTTAAGCTTTGTTAATATTCAATTTAGTTTACAAGAAAAGTTTTTGTTTTACATAGTTTTGCAGCTAAAATTAAGATCAGAAGGCCTAAGACGACGGTGTATTATTAAACTTTGCTTTTGGCCCCTTTGTACTTATTAGATGAGGTCACAAACAGACATACAGATAAGCTTTTAAACTTTAATCTGAATATAATATGAACCTAAGTAGGTAGTCCACTATCTTACTATTCTAGAAGGTCGATGAGCATCACAATCAGGATTTCATTGGCCCCGATAATTTCTGGGTCGAATGGATTTCCTAATAATAATTGTTTATCATTCTATATATTTAATTGGAATAATCTTCCTGTGTTTATAGTCTGTATTAGTTGTGCCCCGTGATTTTACTCGCGTGAAAAGCTTTTTTATAAAAAAAAAACTTTTCCCCGACATCGTATTTAAATTAAACAAAACCTATATGTTGCCCCATGCTAAGCTTCAGTAGATTCGAAGATTATCGTGAACAGACAGACAGACTAAGACAGAATAATTTTTTTTGTTAAGTACTCTTCGTTTATCGCCTGTTCTCAATTTTTGGTAAAAAATTGTTATTGTATACAGAATCGCGGATCTTATAATCTACCTACTGTATTATTATAATTATGTAATAGCATCCTAACTAATATTATAAATGCGAAAGCGAGTTTGTTTGTTTGTTACGCTTTCACGCCTCAACGGTTCAACGGGTCATCATGAAATCTTGCATACACGTCAGGGATACAGATAAGGACCAAGGCTTTTTATCCCGGAATTCTCGTGGGAACTCCCAAATTAACGCGGGCGAAACCGCGGTGAACAGCTAGTAGATAATAATATGACATTGCAGCCAACACTAAGGACGTATTAATATTAGCAATAAGCACACACACACACACACACACACACACATACATATACATATTTATTTATGTGTTATCATATTCATACACCGCATCGTTCCGACTAATTACCAGTCTAATAAACGTTTTAAAATGTGAAACGTAGAATCACGCCACTAAGATATTTGAAAGATTCACTTCTTGCTTTATTATATTTAAAAACTAGCTGTGCCCCGCGGTTTCACACCGTGTTAATTTGAGGAAACAAGTATTAACTAAAATATATTCCACAACTACCGTTGACGCAGCGTACCATTTCATTCCATTGCGTAGGAAGCTCTCAAAAGGAATATTTTTTACCGTTTTAGCAACATTTTTTATCGCTGCTCCGCTCCTATTGGTCTTAGCGTGATGATATTTACAGCCTTTAGCCTTCATCGATAAATGGGCTATCTAACACTGAAAAAAATTCAAATCGGACCAGTAGTTCCTGAGATAAGCGCGTTCAAGCAAACAAACAAACAAACTTCAGATTTTTAATATTAATATAGATAAGTTCACCCAAAATAAATGACGGCCAACGATAACGATGACGCTTTCGATTCTCACCAAAAAATAGTATACTTTGCATACTTGGATGTCATGACGGAAATAAAAAAGACAATTTTTATAAGTAGTTTCAAGGGCGACCTCAAAAAGGCTATCAATAAAATTAGCTACTGTAGACTGTAGAGGTCAACCGAACCTATGGAGTCAACCTTGATGTCTTTCACCGGTTGAAAATGTTGACACAGGTCACCGGTTGAAATTTTTTAGAAAGAATTCGATTTTTTAATTCAAATAAGAAACACGATACACATCATACACGTGACATAAAACGTGTGACCTCTTTACATAATGTAAGAAACGTCTCGTTTCAAAATATATACGACCATGAAATTTCATCGCGCCAGATTTTTTACTTCAAAACGAGGTATTGCAACTACTTATTCGTAAATTTAATATTTAAGCACTAGCTGTCCCCGGTAATTTTGGAGTTCCCGCGGGAATTCCAGGATAAACTTCCTCTTGAATTACTCTATTTATTGTTGAAAACCGCATCAAAATCCATTGCGTAGTTTAAAAGATCTAAGACTAACTAGCTGTGTGTGACGTGGGTGAGACCGCGGGGCACAGCTAGTATTTTCATATTTAAAAATTATTTTTAATCCAAAGAAGACAAGAAAAAAGTGTCTTCCCCTTAATAGAGACAATAAGAAAAGTGTTATTGGACACATTCTTAGCATAGTCTTGTTTAGAAGTGTAGGTCAAATTTAAAATACTTATTAGTCATTACTAACTAGATTGGCTAGATTGTATTTTAATGATTTACCTCCACGGGTATATCATTCAGGAATAATAATAATAATAATAATAATTTAAAAATTAAAATTCTTAAGTACGGATTTTGTTGATTGTCTCTGGAACTACTGAACTGACTCAAAAAGTCTTTCTTTCTTCATTCTACAGTCTCGATACGAAGAGTTTCTGAAGTCATTCCAAAATTGACGCTGCTGGTGAAATCGCCGTAAGAACAGCTCGACGCTCGTTTCTAGTATGCATTTGTTTCACACTTGGACATTAACACATAACATGTGGGTTCAAACTTAACCTAACCTAGCGTATGCTGCAATATTTGTATTGCGTGCAAATACAAAACAGTGATGTTTTCTTTGTAATATACGGCCGTTGATCGAACGACTGATTAAGTTGGCTACACACATCAAATACAACTCATACACATACTGTACCACGTATTGACCACGTATTTTCTGTCCTCCGGCATTATCTATACCTACATCTACATAATATACATATAAATAAAATTAAAGTGTCTGTTTGTAATTCGAAATTAACAGCTTCACTAAATGCATTTAAAAGTATATTCGGTACTTACATATACGTAAAAAAAGAACATTTTTTTTATTTTTCTCTGTCTGTCTGTTTGTTCCGGCTAATCTCTGAACGGCTAGACTGATTTCTGGACTTTCACTGGCAAATCGCTGATGTTATAAGGAGTAACTTAGGCTACTTTTATTTTACAAAAAAAAAAAATCGTTCCTGTGGGAATTCCGAAACCCAGGGGGGTGAAACTTAGTAATAATATTAAAATGCAAAAGGGAGTTTGTTTTTATCATCATGAAATTTTGCGTACACACATTCAGGGGTACAGAAAAGGATGTGGACAGATAAAAGGACGATAATATAAAGTATTAGGTATATTTCGGAACACCTGCGGAAACCCCAAAATGAACGCAAATGAACTCTGCGAATTATATTTTACTTATGTATCTCCGTTGTTACCGTTCATTTCATCTCATTTCGGAGAAAGTTAGTATAAAATACTATAATTTTATCTGGACATGAAAAGCATAATGTGGTCGGATCTCAACATCCGACCAAACTACTTTTCAATACTAAAATATTGACTAGATATTTTAGCGTTAAAAAGTAGTTTGTCAAAAAGTGGTTAAAGTGTTATAGACCATAACTACTTTTTAACATGTAGTTATGGTCTTTATCACTAAAACCAAGTAGTAGTAGGTAGTAGTTTTGGGCGGATGATTAGATCCAACCATATGCTTTATATGTCCAGATATATCGATCGTTTGTATAAATATGGATGCCTGGATGAGATTGTTTTTAAGCAATAAGGCCGCCCTTTGTTGCCTGGTTTACCTCACTGTGTATTTTTATTCTATTTTGGTAACAATAAAGAATATTTAATTTGAAATATGCCGACAACATAATCATAGCATGTATGTATAGGTAAGTACCTATACACATCTTTTTTAGGCTTTAGTAAAGTAAGGTATTAATTTAAATTTATCACTAGCTGTGTCCGCGGCATCGTCATCGGTCAGCTTTGGAATTTTCGCTGGAACACCTGATTTTATTTAATAAAAACCTTTTCCAAACAATTACGAATACCACAAAAAATAAATACCTAATTAAATCGGTCGAGCGATATTCCAGTTTTTGCGAGACTAACGTAAGGCAAATTAATTTGTTTTTTATTTAGGTACCTACCTAGTTCCAAACTACAAATTTTATTTAATAATTTGTTATGTTTATAAATTTTACGATAATGGAAAAGTACAGAAACATAATAAAGAAAAATAATAAACAATTTTATATTTTGTGTCTAATACAGGTATTGTATGATATATTAATTTAGAATAGATGTGCATCACTATATAGTATAAAACAAAGTCGCTTCCCACTGTCTGTCTCTATGTATGCTTAGATCTTTAAAACTCGCAACGGATTTTCATGCAGCTTTCACCAATAGATAGAGTGATCCATGAGGAAGTTTTGTATAATTATTATAAAATAAATAAAAAGTGTTTATTTCAGATTTTATCCTGGAATTCGCGCGGGAATTCCAAAATTACCGGGGGTGAAACCGCGGGGGACAACTAGTATTATATCTATATAAGTAATTATTTTAATTAATTAACCGACTTCCAAAAAAGTTCGATTGTATGTTTTTATTGGAGGTTTGTGATTCATCATATTTTGTGATTTAAAAGAAAGATATATCAGTTTGGTATATAAAGGAAGCCGGCACTTCGTATCACTTTTAAGCCGATTAATTAGCTATCTTTGTAGGAAAACAATAATTTCGAATGTTTATCTATTTTATCTGTATAATATTACCTACGGTATACATAACTTCGTTAACTCTATCTATACCACAGTATGTTTTAACTAACCTAGGACACTATTTATCTTTTTATTTCCAGAGAGTCCCAAAATACAAGCGAATGACTGCGGATGTACGATTAAGTTATAATCTATAGTGGTAAGTAAATACACGAGTTATATCCTGAAATTTGTTCCAGGATATAACTAGGAGATCTCGAGGGAAATCCTTAATGTCGCACGGGTTTAACTGCAGGATCTGCTAATATTAACTAAGGAAGAAAACTGAAGAAAAGATTTGTAATTTCGTCTGATAAACAAAGAGATCTACTCACTTTTTGCACATAAACCTTATGCCCTAAACTTTGATGCTTAGCCTATGCATTTGCCATTATCAATTGTTACTGCTTTTAATATTTCACAATATGATTTCTTTTTTAATAGATATACTCTCGAAGGAAATACTTAAAGTCGCACACCCTATAAAAAGAATCTGGAAGCAACAGATAACATTAAGCAAGGAAGGAAAGTGAGTAAAGGATATAAGTTTAGTAGTTGTGATAAAGAAATCTACTTACTTTTTGCACGTAAACCTTCGGAGACAGTCAAAGTGATATTCTTAAACTCAATGTCGACGGAGTTGGGCGCGGGCAGGTCTACTTGAAGGATCCGGCACTCTTGCCACTCATCACGACGCACCTTGTGCCCTAAACCTTGAAGCTTAGCTAATGCTTTTGCCATTATCACTTGTTAATATATTATCATCAAATTTCACAATATCAATGCATATTTTTCTAAACTTTCCCTGTTTTATTGTTTTTCTTATTTACCAAAATCTTTTTGTAAAATGAAAAATAATATAAATTTTAATTTAGATTGTCTCTTTGCTGTTCTTTTTTTTATTTTCGTGGGTTGTTAAAAATATTGTTGTTTTTTTTTATACACGAGCACGTATGATGAACGACGGCAACGAACTAAGTTCGACACAAGTTGGAAACAGATTCGTGTTATTCAACCAAACATTAAAGTACGATAAACTGCGAACGCAGTGCTCACTACTCTCACGTGTAGCCTCGAACTTGATATACATTGACTATGAAACTGCGATAACATTCATCAAGTACTTTATGCATGCAACACCGTGATTCCGCTTACCGAAGCTAAATAGTTCAACTATTGTATCTAAATCAGCGCAATCAGTTGCAATTGATCATCAGCCATCGCAGTAATAATATATCTAAATGTGGGCTTTAATTGTTCCATTAACCCTTTGCAACCGAGGAAAAAGAAATTAAAAATATTAACATCCTATGTGAAATATTTTGCTTTAGTGTCCCATAGACCCCAAGAAAAATATTTATAAAAATCCCTCTATTGTAATTATGGTAGAAAACTAACTGCACGTTCGTGCGGCTTAGAAATAAATCGCAAATGCACGATCATGCAAATCAATATCGATTATGATAATGGATACAATGAAATGCAAAACTCATAATCAAAAGCGTTTAATTTTAATAATCAGTCTTCTTGGTTTCATTAAAGGCATAAAAATCACTCTGGAACTAAGTTCCAAAAACAAATAAGATATAATAATTAACGAATTCAACAAAGTAGGAACTAATGAGATCAACATCTTCAATGAGCGGAATCGTCGTGAAATACCGGTCGTGATACACACAGCTACCTGGCGGAACGCTATTTGCCAAATGGAGAATTATAGATGGACCCAGACCAAGTGATCCCTCTTTATCGTCGAACATCGTCTTAGCTCCTCTATAAATTTCGAAATCCAGCATTAGACCCTGGCTTGAAGCCAGAACAAAGTTTTTGAGCCCTGTAGGGCGAGGCTTATTCTTCACCACTTGCCGCAAAGCACACCTGCCTGTAAAAGGAATCATTTGCTCATCTATAGAGTAAAATCCAGGTCCTCTTTCTTGCTTCCTGCATCCGTCTTTTATTTTATCAATCATGGGTTGCACTTTCCAGAGAGGGTTGTCGTTACCTGGTGAAGCGGTATCCGATTCCACCACGCGTAAAGCATTCCTCAACGTCAAGAACCTATCACGAGTCATCAGCGTAGATATTTTGTTGAGAGCAATACCGGTGCGCCAATACATTGGTAGACGAGGGTAGGCAAGGATTCCCATCAACGCATGCATACCCATAAACTTTATTATTTCTGCTTGAGTAGTTTTCAGCTCTCTGCCAGTTTTCCTCATGACGTATAAATTGGTACATACTGCCATGTGTTCAAAGAAAGGTTCATCTATATATTCATTGAAGTACTGAATTGGATTTTTTACATGTCTTACTGGTATTTCAGGGTAATCATGATTTTTTTCTCGGAATGGTTGTCTTTTCCATGGTTGAGAAATGCTATAGGCATGCCTCCTGGTGCGCGTGCCTGATGATAGTGTAGGCGTACCTTCAGTAGATAAACTACGTCCTCTGGAAGTCGAGGGTTGATCATTTGGGACCTCATTGCAAACTCTTCTGGTAGAAATATTCCTTGATCTGGTTTTTTTTCTAGCTGACGTGGATCTGGGCGTGACTTGGCTGGCAATGACTTCAGAATTGGTAACTGGTATTGCTGGAGCACAAAAGTCATTATTTGTTTCTTGCTGTACATCCATATTTTGTTCTGATAAAAGTGAATCCAGGAATGTAGAATCTAAAATTGAAGGTTCGATGTCATCATTATCTAATTCTTCAATTTCAGAGTCATTTCCTTCTCCTAGAGCAGCGTAAATCTCTTCATCACGCAGATAAGTGCCTAAAATGAAACCATCATACAGTTAAAACCGAAAGAAATAAAAATAAAAACCTAAAATCAATCAAAATTACCTATCCAGGCACTAGTACAAAATTACGATCAGCAACCGAAAGCACACGATCGTGCAACTTATTTTTCCCGCCAGGATTGTGTAATTAAAAAACGAAGTTTGAATTAAAAAAACTTCACGCAACACTAGTAAATATATTTCTAAACATAATAGAAATGCAAAATCATAATCCCATCAAAAACAAACTTGTAAAAAATCCAAGTCTCGCAACTCAGTTCTTCTACATTAAAAAGTTGTGAGATCAATGTAATACCAAGTCGGTTAATTTATTCAGTGCCTACTTAAGGGTCCTTCTGTCTAAAGTTATCATGTTATAAGCTAATCTAATAACATTTTATAGTGACCATATCAAATTTAAAAATCTTTTATGTTTTAGATAGATTGATTGGCTTGGCGATCACGTGAAAACACAATATATCTCACATGTAATACATAATTATGGTTCTAAACAATCTAATTTAATTATAATATGTATTACTTGTGAGATACATTGTGTTTTCATGTGATCGCCAAGCCAATCAATCTATTTAAAACATAAAAGATTTTTAAATTTGATATGGTCACTATAAAATGTTATTAGATTAGCTTATAACATGATAACTTTAGACAGAAGGACCCTTAAGTAGGCACTGAATAAATTAACCGACTTGGTATTACATTGATCTCACAACTTTTTAATGTAGAAGAACTGAGTTGCGAGACTTGGATTTTTTACAAGTTTGTTTTTGATGGGATCTCATTTCTTTTTGTAAATGGTCTTCCTCCTTTGAGCAATTTAGTCTATTTTAATAACTTGAAAGATTTTTTCTTGCTTTTTCATTCCGTTGACCATTGTACCTTTGAACATAATTATGTCTAGGTAACTATGTATCTACACTTTATATCTAGGTAGGTAACTAGCTACACTTATTATTATTATTTATTAATATCTGGGCAACCGAGCTTCGCTCGGCTTAAATAGCTGTTCCCCGCGGTTTAACCCACGTTAATTTCGGAGATCCCGCGGGTATTCTGAGATAAAAGTACTTACTACCCTATGACCTTTCCTGTACCCTTGACAACGTGTAGTATGCAATAATTAATTCACCCGCGTTGATATCAGAGTTCGCGCGGGAATTCCAGAAATGAATCCTAGCTAGATCGATTTATGGCCCCCGAAATCCCCTGTATACAAAATTTCATGAAAATCGTTGGAGCATTCAGATTAGGGTAATTTTATCTCGGAATTCCCGAAGGATCTCCGAAATTAACGCTGGTGAAATCTCATGACATTTTGCATGCACGTTGTCAGGGGTAAAGAAAACCTAGGGATATAGGGTACTAACTACTTTGCATTTCTGAATTCCCGCGGGATCTCCGAAATTATCGCGGGTGAAACCGCAGGGAACAGCTAGTCTCATATATTTATATGGGATTACAAAGTTATTTGTGCAGTTGGTACATATAACTGCATATATAACTTTGTAATTCCATACATTTATATGGGATTACAAAGTTATTTGTGCAGTTGGTACATATAACTGCATATGTAACTTTGTAATTCCATACATTTATATGGGATTACAAAGTTATTTATGCAGTTGGTGTATCTAGAAAACTGTACCGAAATTGCAAAATATTTCAATTTTTCCTTGATTTATACAATAAACACTAATTGTATTCTAAATTTCAAACTTCTATGTCTGCTAGAAGTGCCTTAGAGTTTTGATGATCGGTCAGTGAGTGAGTGAGTGACCTACAAAATTAAGAAACTTTGACTAGTTATAATTCTTAAACTACTGGTTCAAATCGAATGAAATTTAAATTATACCGTCTTTATACAATACCTGCTTGTTTACTAAAAATTCAGGCTTCTAGTTTTATCCACAACGAAGTTATAGGGGGTCGAAAATGGCCTGAATTGCTTCGAGAAAAGGATAGTACGGCCGTGCCGCTTTTGTTGCTCGACTTGGCGGGGGCACTGCCGTGCCCCCAGATGTTTTCAACAAAATAGATCGATAGTGAGTACTTACGTGACGCGCGGTTCGCGCCAAAATAAGCAGCCATCTCGGACAACGGCTCGCAGGCCACTAGCTCGTTAAAGTCACGCGCAGGACTCCCCCGCTTTCGTTTGTAGGCAAAATAGGTAAATGCCCGATCGATCGACGTCGGTTGCGTGCCGAAAAGTTGATTTTTGTGGCGACAGGAATTTTTCAAAGTTATTTGCACGATTATTACAGCTGGGTTGCAAAGGGTTAAATACATATTCTGTGGCTTTGGAATATCTAACTGCACTAATGAAACAAGATCAACCTATGCTGTTATGTTCAGTTGCCAGTGACGTTTTAGTTGGTCAAGGATGTATTTATACATATCAGCAGTTATGTATTTTCTGATGCGGAGATCACATAATTCAGTTAAAAAATTACACAGTAGGGTAAATTTAAAGTATTACCTACATATTTATGATTTGGAGTCAAGGTAACTCCGAAATAATATTTTTTTTAATATAATTAAACGGAAACAGGAACTAATATCCTCGAAATTCAAAAAGCTGAAATTTATGAGCAATATAGATTGAGACTGATTAAACTCAAAGCGAAACCGACGCTGAAGAGCGCTGAAACTGCAGAAGCTAAATAGTACATTGTTATCCAAGGGGTGAAAGTAACTCATTTAGTGCCGAGACGAGGTTTGGCGCCCGAGCGTAGCGAGGGCGCCAATAGTTCGAGGCACTAAATAAGTTACTTTCTCCCGAGGGTAACACTGTGCTTTTCATTACGAATGCAAGGAAAGTCAAAATAAAAATAGGAATTAGCTAAAGAAAAAATGAGTGAAGATTGGATAGTCGTTTGACCAGAGAGAAGGTAATCACTACGTTTTACGCTTGACGCTTTCCCACCTATTTCTTTTTCTTTGGCCGGCTAGCTATTCAGCCAGTATTTTTTATTTACATTGTGGCGACCTAAATTATAATAAAGTCATCTAAAAAAATATTTTCTTTAATTATTAAGTATTAATTAAAGAAAATAAAATAATAGTATTTATATTTTAATTAATTAATTAGCTTAAGAAAAAATGAGTGAATTTTATTTTAATTAATACCTACTTAAAGTTTACGTTATTTCAATTTTACATGGCGCTGGCTGTATAGAAAGTTGGAACATGGTTCAATAGAAATGTGAAAATAGACCTAGTTTTTTTTTAATAATTTGACAGTTGTCAGTTGAAAGCGATTCTCCCTAGGGCTGAAAAGAGCTACTTTCAACCCGCTTCTCAGGCAACTTCAGACCTACTTTCCGAGCATGAGTAATGAAAATGAAATTTACAAAGTTTTACCGCTAAGAATCTATATCTATCTATATAAAAATCTATATCCTACTAATATTATAAATGTAAAAGTGTGGATGTTTGGATGTTTAGATGTTTGGATGTATGTTACTCAATAACGCAAAAACGGCTGAACGGATTTGGATGAGATTGGAATGTACGTTGTCAGGGGTACAGAGAAGGACATAGGGTACTTTTTATCCCGGAATTCCCGCGGGAACTCCGAAATTACCGCGGGTGAAACCGCGGGTCACAGCCAGTATACCTATAAAGTATATATAAAAATTAATCCCTATCAATTTCGCTAATTCTTTTTTGTTGTGTTTGTTATTTTTTATTGTAAGGAGAAGAAGAATATGAAATAATTTTGGAGTTTCTGCGGGAATCTACGAAACGGTAGGACCAATTTTGACGGGTCTTTCACTGCTAATTATCTGGTGTTATAAGGAGTAAATTAGGCTACTTCGAACTTCCTGTGGGAATTTCCAAACTCTCCGCGGCCGAAACAAAAGGGCACAGCCATAAAAAAGCACATAAAAATTAAAAACAAAGTACTGTAGGTACCCATTGATTTAAGTATAAGTGTAGGTACTTGATTTTTTTTTTGAAGAATATTATTTTTTTGTTATTTACTTAATGGCTACTAGTAAGTACTTATGCACTTTAAAAAACAACCAAATTACAAGTTTATGAGAAAATTGCGTTTGCAATTATTTTATAATAAAGTTGAACTTGAATGTCTAATTAGCATTAAATAATATAAATTTTTGTCATAGTAGGTACCTATCAAGAAAGAATAACGTAGAAATTGATTTATTTTTAACATCCTTTAAAAAAAAAATTATGTTTAATAAGTCAATTTATTCCTTGTTTCTACGTATTTGAGTTACGTGTTTGAGTCGACTGAATTAATTACGGGAAATTACTTATTCAATTCTAACTTGATATTATTTTAATGGACAAATTAATCAATGGCCGGTTAGTTGAAATAATTAAAACAGTTTGGCTATGGTAGATAGTTATTTAACAACGATAAAAGTTAAAATATATTATTTTAAGTTTCGTGAGACATAAAAACTAATATTATTAACTGTCAATATATATATATATAAACCTATATAAGTAAATGGAGAGCGAGTATCATTAGCGATTATAAAGATAAAATACTATGGAATCATTAATTTTTGTCAAAAAAAGAAACCTGACTTCATAATAATGTGCCTGAATAATGTTTAAATGTGTGCGATTTTTTCAGAAACTGTATACCACCGATATTTATGGTTCCTCTACTGCGGTTACTTTTGAAATGAAATGAAATGAAATTAAATTAAATGAATGAAATGAAATAAACTTTATTCGTTACGACAACCGTTAATATGCAATAACAAAAAGAGGGACAAAGGCCTTTTGTACATAAATGTGCAATAAAGTTCTTTAAATAAAATAAATAAATAAATAAATAAGGACAACCAGCGTGTCGCAACAAAAAGGCAACCAGCTCAGCATATGCTTTTGAGGTACCCTGTACCTATCTGTAGGTAGGTACATAAAAAAAACACAAAACTAAAAAGCTAAAAATAAAAAGCTAAAAGTAACAAAATACTATTTTTAGCTTTTTATTTTTAGCTTTTGATCGTAGAGACCTGATCGTAGAGGGTGTGTTCTTTGTATGACGTAGGTTTCCGATAAGGATTTCTTAAAATTCAACCCCCAAAAGGATGAAATTGCACAGTTTGTATGGAACAATTCCGCGGGAACTCCAAAATTATCGCGGGTGAAACCGCGCGGCCGATAGCTAGTCTATACCTATATAAAATACAATAATTATGGTACGGAAAACGTTAGAAAAAGAATTAAACGTTTTGGTAATGATGTTACTCAAATTACAGCATTCTTCTTATGTTTTTTGTTGTTGTAGTTATATGTAATTATTTAATTGAATTGTATTATTATATTGGAATATCTAACCTTTGTCCTCGGCTACGCAGTACGCTAGCACGGTATTCGAAAAGGCACTGGCATGGTTACCAACGTTACCGTGCCCATGCGGCTGCCCTACGGAAAAACAAAGTAATTGCAGAGGATTAAATTTTACAAGTGGAGCAAAAAACCGAAAATCGCTTTATTTCAAACAAACCTTTCATTTATAGATCAACAATTTTCTTGATTTTTATTTCTATAAGACTAAGCCTTTTGATGGTTATTGCAACTGAAAAAAAAACAGGAGATGCAAATAAAACAGATATCGCTTTATTTAGAACAAATGTTCCATAGTTCAACGATTTTCTTAATTTTAATTTCTCTAAGACTAAGCCTTTTTGATAGTTATTGCAACTGAAAAAAACAGGAGATGCAAAAAATAAACGGATATCGCTTTATTAAGAACAAATGTGCCATAGTTTAACGATTTTCTTAATTTTAATTTTTCTAAGACTAAAGCCTTTTTGATGGTTGTGAGTATGTAGCAAGGTCGGTTATGCGTGAAAAAAGACAAAAATACAAAAAACTCATTTCGAAAAAAATGTCAGTTGCTTTATTTTTCCATAGAGCAGCCGCATTGGTCCATGCTTGCTATCTATGTAGTACCTTATAATTCAGGTTCAAATTCGCCATATAGGTACTATCTTCTATTTGAACAGATGCGATAAACTAAACGTCAGTGAAACGTGAACCGGCTGATAAAGCATTGACCTTATTTTATATAATATCTGTGTTTTAGGTAAAGGTCAACGGGCATCAAAATAAATTAAAAGCAAGCCAACTGTGAAAAATTCAATACAATCCATTCAATATAGTTTTCACGTGATAACCGCATACCCGGCGTTAGTATTATATTATCTGTGCCCGCATGGTGCCCGCGTTAATTTCGGAGTTCTCGCAGTGCCGCTCGCTACGGAGCCGCACTCGGGGCGCGCGTTGGCCGGCCCCGGGTGCGGCACCTTCAATGACCAACGTAAAAAGAACTCCGCTTCGCATACATTTTGCATAGCATCTGGAGCTCTTCTTATATTTACTTATTAGGAGGCGCTCCTAGTGTTTGCATGAGTTAAGAGAGTTAAGTGAGTTAAGAGAAAGGAGGAAACATAAAAATAATGGTTCGATAGACTGAAAACTAGGGATAAAAAAGAGAAAAGGAAATAAAAGAAAATTTGTAAAATAAATAGATAAGCAAAAATAAGAAATATTTAACAATATAAATAAAATACATAATATCTGCATGTACAGTAATAGGTGTATCAATACATAAGTTTATTTGTTTGTTACGCTTTCATGCCTTAACTACTTAATCGATCATCACCAAATTTTGCATAGTACACGTTGTCAGGGGTACAGAGAAGGAAATGTAAAATTAACGCTGGTATGATACCACAGGGAACAGCTAGTATTATCATAGGGCCGATAAGTTCGTTTGTTTGTAACGCTTTTGGCCTTAACTATACCTATACTCAACCGATCATCATGCTATTTTGTATATAGGGAGGGGTACAGAGAAGAGTATTGGGTAGGGCGGCGAACAGGTAGTATTTTAATATATTTTGATATCTATCTACACGTACCTACTACAATAAGAAAGTAGAATCCGTGATTCTATACATTGTATGTTTTTAACAAAATTTGACAGAGGGCGATAACAGAAGAGTGATCAACAAAAAAAAGTTTTTAAAATTCTTTTCTGTCTGTCTGTTTGCGATAATCTCGGAATCTACTGAACGGATTGTCACGCGGCTTTCACAGGTAGATTAAGCTCATCCTGGAGCAACATACATATATAGGCTTGGTTTAATTTAAATCGGACGTCGGGAAAAAAGTTGTTGTATAAAAACATTTCACGCGGGAGAAACTGCGGGGCACAGCTAGTTGATAAATAATCCGTTAGAGAAGTATAGAATAATCTAGGTTGTGGAATGTCAAAGAATTATAATTAATTATAATTAAAATGGAAATTTCTGGCACGCAGTCGGCTGATACTAGTGAACAGTTTGGTATGATAGTAAGTACCACTGATAATGGATGATCGGATGAGCCGTTAAGGCGTTAAAGCGTAATAAACAAACAAACAAACAAAAAAACTCACATTCCATTTTTCATAACTTATAAGTAATTGCTGGTGCGTTTGTTGGTAATAATATCTGAACTTTGAACGTTTTGATCGATCGTGTTTATATTTTGAAAGAAAGAAAGAAAAGCCATTTATTAGGAAACAGAGACACTATAACACAATTACAATTATTTTAAACTTACATTAGATACATGATTTAACAAAAAATAAATAAATACACAATATGACATTTGTGTGGTGCGCCCCATGGCCAAAACGGTTAGTGATGCGTCCTCCTTCTACATCCTGCAGATACTTATCTATATATCTATATATCTATATCTACGAGTATACTAATATTCTATAGAGCAAAAGTTTGTGAGTTTATGGGTTTGGGAGTTTGTGAGTTTGTGACGTTGTAGGATGTCTCTGGATCTAATGAACCGATTTTGAAAATTCTTTCATTTATTTATTCTTTCTTTGAGCTACAGTGATTCAGAGTGACATAGGATTTTTTATCCCGGAATTCCCGCGGGAACTCCGGAGTTTGTGAGGTTGTTATCTATGGATCTACTTATTATAGATAGGAAGCCAAAGTGATCCTGAGTAACATAGGGTACTTTTTATCCCGGAATTCCCGCGGGAACTCCGAAATTACCGCGGGTGAAACCGCGGTGGTCAGCTAGTTGTATAATATTTGTTAAGACAAGACTATCGTTCATTAGCCATGTAATAGTTCCCGGGGGAGAGTCCTGAAACGTATATAAAGTTTCTTGATAAGACATACTCCCAAGACATTGGCCGTCTAGCTTATTGCACTGCATATGAAATACCTATACGTAGGTTGTAATCGTTAAAATGTACATGTTCGAATATTTTAACGATTACCAACATTTAAATTGTTAAAGTTTTACCGATAATAATATTTCTTGAATGTCATAACTAGGGTTGCCACCCGTACTATATTATATAGTATTGTACTATATTTCAGTCAATTGTACTATATATTATAAAAAAATAATATAGTACGAAAAATACTATATTTTTAACCGACTTCCAAAAAGGAGGAGGTTCTATGTTCGATTGTATGTATGTTTTTTTTTTTTATGTATGTTCACCGATTACTCGAAGACGGTTGGACCGATTTGGAAAATTCTTTTTTTGTTTGAAAGGGTTTACTCCCAATTAGGTCCCATTGCAGAAAATTTGAAGAAGTGGAACTGATGATAAAGACCACCGATGGTCATCGGAACTACTCAATAATAGGTATTTCACAGATTCCGATTCGTTAACTTTAATATGGTTTCTAAACAATTTATGCTCGTCACAATGTATATGGTGAAGTGGAACTGATGATGATGTACCAGGAGAACTCCTTAACAATTAACGTCCCTGCGTCGGGAAAAGCAATATTTTGTAAAAGGTGATGAGCAGTTGCCATTAGGCTATTGTAACTTAGAGAAATTACGAACTAAGTCACTTAAAAGCGAAAAATAAACAAAATTTTAACAAAAAAATTAAAACCGACTTCCAAAAACACAAAACTAAAAAACTAAAAATAAAAAGCTAAAAATAACAAAATACCGATTTAATCCAAAAGACAAAAACACACGTAATATTATTATTGGTTTGTGCTACCACTGATCGGTATGAAGTCGGTGACAAGCCAAATATGGAGGGGGAAGATGGGCTAAGTCGACTCCCGCCACCAGCTCTTCGTGAGCAGAACAACCCAAGTGGGCAGACACCAGCGGGCTTGTCACCGAATTCAAACTGATCAGTGGTAGCACAAACCAATAATAATATTACGTGTGTTTTTGTCTTTTGGATTAAATCGGTATTTTGTTATTTTTAGCTTTTTATTTTTAGTTTTTTAGTTTTGTGTTTTTGTTATCCCTAATTTTCAACTGTCGCGCTTTCTATGGACTGTGATTGGTCTTGAAACGCACCACGCATGCATACGCGGCAACAAAAAATCAACTGTCAAATATGCTGCCTTATATACCTACTTAATGATTTAAAAAAAAAATGTGAGTAGTTTCAATCATTTTTCCCTGCATTTTACAAAAGTACTATATTTTTGCATCTTTTTTCGGAAAAATATAACATTTTTTCCAAAAAAGGTGGTAACCCTAGTCGTAACAGTTCAATCCAGGTCAAGTTCAGAACCAGCTAACTGATAGCTATTAGCTCAGACCAAATAAAAACTAAAGACGGAACGTCTCCAACAACGAAGTGAAGCCGGTTGCGTATGCATGTGGTGCTTAGGAAAGTGCCACAACGATTCCCAGGTTCACACCAATGCCTTTTTCTTGTAAGTGTGTGCGTGTTTCTATGTACGTGCACGGCGATGGTGTCTTTTTCCTGGCTTCACTTGTTTATTCTACGCAATCCGTCTTTAGTTTTTATTTGGTCTGAGGCTATTAGTTATTACGGTATATAATATAATATATACGTATGGTATTCCAATCATAGATTTGCCAAGCCTCCGTTGAATCCAACCCACAGAACCGAAAATAATAGATAGAAGTGACATCAACTTAGTTTAGTATTAAAACAGCATCGATCTCATATAAAAAGTAGATACACAGTCCCATACAAAAGTTCACTTAAAAACTGTCTACAGTCGTGTTTACGTAGTTATAGCTGTGGTTATATTGATTTGTAATATGTAATTAAATTTGTGTTAATTGTAATGAAAACATAATATATTTATGCTATTTTTTTTACTACAATTGTACCTAAAGCATTAGGTAAAAACGTAATAAATACTATACGGCTGATTTAAAAGCGCACCCAAATGTTCAAGTGGGCGCTCATTTCATGAGGACATTTTTTGACGCTGATTGTGTATCCAATTTTTTTAGGAAATCGATGGAAAACAGATGAAAACCAGTGTCGTAAAAGGGAGTAACCCCTCAACGAGTCCGCTGATATTCAATCCTCAACCTCATACGAATTATGTACAGTACAGTACCTACCTAGGCATATATTTACCTTAAACTATTATAAAACAAAGGAACTTCGCTGTCTATTACATTGGACTTTATTATAAAGTTGCAATATATATACATTTTTTTTTCCAGCAATTTGGTCCTCATTTACAAAATAGTGCTCCTTTCATTTCTTTTAGGGGCGACATAAGGATAAATCTATGTTTAATGTTAAAGTTAACAACCATCTTATTTATTAGGTAAGTATTGTAAATACTCCATTGTATAACGAACATCCATATAATCCACATCTTGAACCTATAGGTACATATTGAATGGTAAACTTTTGTCGATAATTCTTCAATTAGATTTAGGTACATGAGTATGCATTAAAAAATCCATCGAAGCAATATTTACAGTTATCGAATTTATTGGTATATTTCATCGTTCATCGACCTCATATCATTCATAGATTCATAGATATATTAATGTTTAATATAAAAACAAAAAACTTTATATGCGAGCAGGTACCACATATTTACGAATACATCAACATAGATGTACAAACTTCATATTATATCCATTAGTAGTTAGTAGATAGGGTTGTCAACCATCCTGCAAGAGCCAGTCTCGTGGATACCGCAAATAACGGTGCGTACAGACTGTTACATGTTTCAGATAATGTGGACACTGAATGTTATAATAACATGTTACCTATAATATAACTAAGTCACGTTAGTTTTTTGTTTTTCTTTTGTTATTTAAAAGTACAATAGTCGCTGCCGCAGCTAGAAAAACATCCTCTCAGCGAAGCATTGTGGATAGTATAGCACTGAAGAAATGAGAAACGAAAATGGTTACATAACATTATTATATTGCCTTATTATTCTAATGTGTACCTACGTCCTACAGTATGGTTTTATGTTGCAATGTTGAATAACAAGGTTACATAATGTGAACGTGTTGTATAACTTAAGTTATCTAACATGTTACATAGTCTGTACACACCCTAAACTATCGCACGACAGTGATTCCGCGACTCGTGATTTGCCACTCGCTCTCAAGACAAGAAGCATATTACGTGAAGTAAACAGTAGTTCGATCTCTCGAACTAGAGTGGTCGTTTAGTTTGTCTAGAGCGTGCGCGCCCTAAGTGAAGCTGCACTGATTGCGAAGTCTCACAGACGCGGATCCAGCAGTGATTATTTGCTCAGTGGATCCAGCCTTATGGGTACGATGGGCATGCTCAGGCAAGGATTATATTAAACTCTGACTCTATGTCACTCAGGACTAAAGTAACTGCTGTATAAGTGAAAGAATTTTCAAAATCGGTTCAGTAGATCCAGAGATTACCCCCTACAACGTCACTCCACAATTCACAAACTCACAAATCTTTATAATATTACTATAGATGTAATGTGCTGATAGATAGATCTGATGATAGTTCGATCAAATAGGAATTGGGCAGTTTGTGTTGGTATTATAAATTCGCTTTGCAATTTTTCGACCGCGCACTACCATGCAACTTTACAGTATGAATAATGAAGCAACACTTTGTAATATAATTGGTGTGAAGTAATTCCCTAACCAATAAATTGTCGATTGACAAAAAGTAATTCTCTAGTGGGTGAAGGCTCTTAAGTCTGAAGGGCAGAAACAAGTTAGTGAATACACGTTTTATTTTGTATTATTAACTTGTTGTAGGTACCTACCTACTTCATTGTTTTAATTTTATCTTCGCTTTACCTAACATTATAAAGAGATAAAGATTGTTTTTTGGCTATAGAAGGTAATCTCCAAAATACCAATTATACTAATACATCCATTAAAAGGAAGCTACTTTATTTCAACATGACGGAGATACTTACTTTTTATCCCGAAGTAATGAACGAGGGAACTACCCGCGGGTGGAACTACGTGGGAAAGCAATTTGGTATTTCAGTTTGGTATTTAGTCACGACTCACGAGTAGGTAATTGTTGTTTTGTTTTTATTTTTTTCTTTATTTCTTTATTTATTTTGTTATTCTTTAATTGTTTTAATTTATTTTGCTATTCTTTAATTGTCTTCATTTGTGTTGTTCTGTATGTGTTCATTTGTGTTGTGTTTCTTCTTGCTTAAATAAATCTTTCTTTATCTTTATCTTTATCTTTAATTAAGATCTTGAATAAGGTAATATCATTCGGGTGCCCGCGGGTGAAAACGGAAATGCGTGCACTACGTTTGTCAACCCTAATCGTGACCGATATCACACAAAACTGTGAGCTTGTTAGAACACCTTTACAAATTGTATGTGATATAAAATGTAAGTCTCGTGTTAAAACATAAAATAGCATATTCACACAAATGTCACCGACACGATGCGCCTAGTGTAATCGTCTGATTTTTCACACAATGCTGACTGCTGACCACATAATATAAAATTATGATATACTAGCTGTGCTCCGCGGTTTCACCCGCGTTAATTTCGGAGATTCAGCGGGAATTCCGGGATAAAAAGTACCCTGTGTCCTTCTCTGTACCCCTGACAACGTGCATGCCAAATTTCATCCAAATCCGTTCAGCCGTTTTTGCATGATTGAGTAACAAACATCCACACTTTCACATTTATAATATTAGTATAGGATTAAAAGATTTCAAAATAAAATGCTTTTTTTCTATAATTATGGCCCTCCTCCGAAATTTCATAAACATTCTGGTCCTTCATGAAGACAGTTTGCCCACCACTGGTATAGGTAATTTCATCCTGCTCGAGCACATTTTTCAAACACAATTCTAAATGAAACTATTGCTTTATGTCATCCTTCTTGCTTCATGCGTTATATCCCTATGGAGCCTATTTTAAAAAACTTAATATTATGAGTTTTTTTGTTTTAAAAGCTGTTCAAATATCGATTTAAATTAGTTTAACTTTAAAACGAACGAAATTTCCATAAAAACTTTCAATTATAGTAAGACGAACCGTTACTGTGCCAAATTTCAAGTTTATAAATTTTGCACACCCAGCGGTTTGCTCTGGAGGTTTTAGTTCAGTAATTTAATCTTCACGTTTCATATTTTGAAAATAGGATATTGACAAAGTTAGGTATATGAAAGCCGAAGTGAAGCCGAAATGATCACTGTTACCAAAACTTCAAAGGAAAGTACACACATCAAAAGTGTCTAGGGATCAACATATATTTTTGCAATAACTTTTCTCCTGATTGATATTAATTAAAATTTTCTTTAAGGATTCATCAAATAAAGTGTTTTCGTTTGTCACAGTAACGATAAACCAAGTCACCTTTGCATTAATAAAGAAATTTGCCATTTTCCTAATAAAGGGATTTTTGACATTTGAACCACTAACATTAAAGTTCGAAAAAAAGACTGAAATAACAGTTTTCTTTAAAATTTTATTGGGTAACTTAAACAATTAATAATCCGTGTTTCTACCGCGAACACTAACAACACAAGAACAGCGGTTTGGCATACTCAAAATGAGTTCATCCAAATCACGCTGTGGAATGGCCGCCCATGTTCGTTGCAACAACAAAAAAAGGTCTTCTTGCGACTGGATACCCTCCATATTCGGCAGAGCTCTTCTCTGTAGCATATCCCATGCATTCTCAATCGGGTTCAAGTCTGGCGACTGAGCAGGCCAGGGCAGGACATTGATGTTAGCTGCGGCGAGAGTCTGTCTTACAACTCTTGCGGTGTGCGGTCGTGCATTATCATGCATTAACTGAAATAAGGGACCGATTTGCAGTTGTAGAGGAACGATGACGTCTGATACAATCGTCTCAGCATAAATTTGAGCGTTGAGGTTGCCTCTGATCCAAATCAACTCAGTTCTTCCGCCGATCCAAATACCCGCCCATACCATGATGGTTCCACCACTATAAGGATGGACTTCCTGGCAGGATTTTAATCGCTGTTGGCGTCCAGGGGTTCTCCAATGTCGTATACGTCTTGTGTCTGGTCTCATACCAAAACGAGACTCATCAGAAAAGCACACGAAACGCCATTGTTCTTCTGCCCAATTTCTGTGTTCAAGAGCCCATTGATATCGAATCCTACGATTGTGCATTGCTATAGGTGGTACCCGTAGCGGTCTTCGGGAATGAAGGTTCACTTCATGCAAGCGGTTTCTGACTGTTTGGTCGCTAATTAAGTTCCCTGAAGAGTGCTGAAGCCTCACGGCTAACATCATGGCGGTTATTGTTGGAGCTCTTCGAGTTAAGATTTGAATGTATCGGTCTTGTCTCCGTGTGGTGCAGCGATACCGTCCTCCATGGCGCTCAGCCACGGTACCAGTGCTTCGGTAACGAGTCCAAAGTCGACTGATAACACTCTGACTTGTATTCAGAGCTAAAGCCACAGTACGTTGCCGGGAACCAGCTTCTATCATTCCCACGGCTCTGAGCATTTCTTCCCTGCTTAAATGACGTCGCCGCTCCATAATAACGTTGGTTTTAATCAGTAGTAGGGAAACAGTAGCACTAATAATGTCTTCAATGCGTTGTATGTTTTTATAGGGAAAATATTGACAGCTGATTTTCATCTTTTACTCGAATTTGATTGACAGTTCCTGATTCAAATTATGTAATGCACCAAAAAGGATCCATATAAATTTATAAAATCATAAATTTATTACAAAGCCACATCTCAATCTTAAGAAATCCGCATAAAAATGCTTGATCCCTAGACACTTTTGATGTGTGTAGATTACATATCTACATACTAGGAGGTTTTGTTTAGAGGGACGCAAAGTAATTTTAAAACCGAACAAATTAAATACACATCGATAAAAGTTTAATGTTATGAAGAATAGTCGTATGAAAGCCATATCAATAGAATATAATCCAACTTTCATAATCCCAGTATTTTAGTAATTAACTGGCTGACCCGTCAGTAACACTATCATTGGAGGAATTGTCATCCTGCGCAAATCATTTGAAAACATCAGTTGAAAACGTAACAAACGAACAAACTGTCATTCACATTTATAACATTAGTTAGGATAGTCTTAGGATCATTGAACAAAAAATTCTAAATAAATAGTCATTGGACGAAAAAGACATGTTAAAGCGATTACTTCCATGTGTAACGACCAACACTTCCACGGTAAAATTAATTTACGGAAGTCATAAAATATGTACCTACTAATCGATTCTTACATGGTCGTATAACCTTGGAAGAATTTCAATTATTTTCTCATTCTCAAATAACAGGAAATAAATCAATTATTGATGTATGCATTTACACCTACCTACTTAATGTATGATCATGAACTACAAATAAAAACAGTAACTACGCAATAATATTAGGCAAGTTTGATTAATTTTATTGAATTATAAAAAAAAAAATCAAATTAAAAAAAGCAGTAGGTATAGTACCTATCAAATGTGATTACGAAAAGTATCCGATATTGGTTTATTGGAATATTTTTGTGATTTTTTTACACAAAAATGTTCCAATAAAAAAGAACAATTTCGCGGGAACTTCGAAATTATCGCGCAGGACAGCTAGTCTTAACCAGCACATCAGAAGAATGGGCATGTTGACTAATTTTTATTTTTTAGTCCGTCTTATAGACTATTAAAAAATATTGGACACGTATTTTTTCTTTTTTTACGTAATCAAAAAATAACGGCGATATATTTCGAAACGGTTGAAATTTCGCGTGACGTCACTATTCTGACAGTTTGATTTTGTATGGCGATTTTGTGGTTAGTGACGTCACGACCTCCTCATCCTAAACTTTAATGCGCTTTATCTCTGTATATTTTAATTTATTTAAAAAAGCAAAAAATACGTGTCTATTGTTTTTTTATTTTCTAACTGACGGACTAATTAGAATTTTGATTTTCAATAGCATCGAAAGAGTGGTCGACTATTAATGTGATAAAATCAACAAGGCTATATCGTATTATTGACACATAAATTTACATTGATTTTGTCAAAACAAATTGTATACTTATGACGTCTGAAATGGTAAATAATATAGACCTGAGAGCAAATGATTAATGGCCGGTTCACACATACATAATAAAAAGTACATGGATTCGAAATAAAAAAAAAATCTTCTTCGTCTAGACTTCTAGAGCAATACCTATCATTGCTAGCTCCGTAATATTGAACAAAGCCATAGCAACAATTACGATAAGTACCTACTTGACCACGGACACTGACTGAGCACTGACATGTGTGAATACAATCACTGACGCAACTACAGTGTAGCACTGGCACTGCACTGAGTGGATACGTTGGTAGCAGGGACTGTGGCTTCACTGATATGTGTGAACCGGCCATAAAGCTATATTTATACACGACTAGCCGTTACCAGCGCTTTCACTCGCGTCAAATTAACTTTTTATCCCGATATCGATAAAAAGTTAATTCGGGTTCGAATCGCTTGAATTACTATTCGCACACGGAATTGCAAGATTCACGCGTGAATGCTGAAATGCGTGAAATGTATGAGGATTCGCACGTGAATTCGCGATTTCGTGCGTGAAAGTAATTCGAGCGATTCAAAAATCGACCCCCAGATTTGCAGTTTAAAGTGATGCCCTCTCATTGCCCTCTCAAACGAGTGTCATGGTCTTAGGAGCCTTTAAAATTCCACCAGATCATAGTGTCCGTTATGAATCTTGTACACTTCAACAAGATCTCCTCGCTAGCTAAGTTTTGGAGATTAACATTTATCAAATAGTCAGTCAGAGAGACAAGAAGAAAAAAATTACAAAAATATCTTTTGTGTTCTGCTAACTTCTTTTATAAATTTTTGGTAAATAAATATATTTAAATTTACTTGCCGACACGAGGATTCTACTGTTTTATTATACCATGGTATAGGCTAGATGGAGGATTAAAACTTCTTAGATACATTAAATTATATACATTTTTAAACATAATAATATGTAAAAATTACAGAAATTTGGCCACCCCTGGAATATAATGGATTATACCTACCATGGATTACCATGGATCATAAGTATTTTATCTGGCATACACGCATTTAATGATACCACAGAAAAGCTGATATATTAAGTATTTATTGTTTAGATACACGGTAAGATCCACGATCATTGGCATTAGGTATTTGAGATCAAGTAAATAAATGAGTAATATTCGTATGAATTGTTGTTTTTTATTGTTGTTATTGTAGATTTTATTGATTGTTTTTACCTAGGTATTTATTAGGACAGCAACATACCTGGTCAAGGATTCATGCTTATTCATTGGACATCCCGGATACATACAAGCTTTTTTTTAGTTTTTATAATATTCCCCGCGGATTTGATTCATGATGATAAGTTGAGTAGAGACGTGCAAGCGTAACAAATAAACAAACAAAGTGACAATCGCATTTATTATGTTAAGGTATTAGCTGTTACCCGCTGTTTCACCCGCGTGAGTTTCAGAATTCCCACAGGAACTTATTAAATATATCAATAACCTTTTACAATGATCCAGCGATAAAAATATGCTGTGCCAATTAGCCAACGCGCGTCGTGGCGTGGGTATATGAGGGTAGACCCTTACAGAACCGGGAACGGTGCACTTTTATGTGTTTTGCCGTTTGCGTATGCAGAAATTGCCCTCATAATGACTTATCCATTGATTCACAATCGATGTATACATATAATAATTAGGTAGTATCTCTATTGACTAGGTGTTTCATTATATTTAAAATCTGGGCGACCGAGCTTCGCTTGTAGTGCCATCTGTTGTTAAGTAGAAAAGCAGTACCAAACACTCATTTTTCATTGCGTGAAAACACGGATAAAACGACGGTTTCTAAAAAAATGATGTATAGCTAGATCGATTAATCACCCCCGAAACTCCAAAGGCTCCAAAAATTTCATGTAAATCGTTGGAACCTTTTCCAAAATTCAGATTATGTTATACATAGTTATTATACAAGAATTGCTCGTTTAAAGATAGTATAGTAGATGTGTCTGTCCGCCACGGTTTCAGTCGCGGTAATTTCGGAGTGCCCATGGGAATTCCACAATAAACTATACCTATAAACCATCCTCTGGAACCACTCTATTGGTGAAAACTGCACGAAAATCTAATCAGTAGTTTTTGAGTATATCGCGAACAGACATACATAGGCAGACAGACAGACGCGGAGAGGGGCTTTTTTATAATATTATGTATCTACTATCTAGTGATGACTCTATGACTATTTAAACTAACAAAAAGACACAAGTATATTCTGCATAAGGTGTGGTCGCTGATTTGCAACCCGGTAGATATACATCTGCCAAGGTTGTTGACCGCTAACGTGGTGTATTCTATTCTACGGTAGGTCGCTGACCTCTCGGGCGTGAGTTATCACAGAGTCACAGAAGTGAAATTGGATATCTTATCGTTTTAGATATTGTAGAATGACCAAAAACTGATCGAATCTATACATTTATAAATAAAATTGAAGTGTCCGTTTGTAATTCAAAATTAACAGCTTTTTACTAAATGTGGGTGAAACTGCGGGACACAGCTAGTTGATAATAATATTCTTTAAAAACTTTCCTCGAACCGACAAGCTAAAAATCCAAACAGATAACCTCTATACAACCTATCCTATTATACGGCGATGAGCGGCATTTTCCGTTTAAAATCTGAACAATATAGGGAAAACATGATTTGTGGGCAGGTATAAATTAATGACAAAGAACACAACACGTTGTCGTGTCGACTGGGGACCGAGCAACGCCTACCTGTTATCTAGTCGTATTAACGACTTAGCTACCTTGTCACTGCTTAAACTAGTTTAATATCTATACAAATAAATAGAATTGAAGTGTCTGTAATTCAAAATTAACAACTTTTCCTTAAAAGTGTATTGTATATACGGTACATAAAGAAAAAATCTATTATATTTTATTTTTTGTCCGTCTGTCTATCTGTTTGTTCCGGCTAATCTCTCAAATGGCTGGACCGATTTTAACGGGACCTTCACTGGCAGATAGCTGATGTTATAAGGACTAACTTCGGCTACTAAAAAAATATTGTTCCTGGGGGAATTCCGAAACTAACGCGGGTGAAACCGCGGCGCACAGCTAGTTTAACATAAATACCAATATGCTGTTCTTCGAGACTTCGCTTCAATTAAGAGATACCTTATACGTTATACCTTGAACAGCGCAATTTCTTTACAAAATAACTAGCCGGCCTTTTGTACTAAATGTATTATTAGGTATATAATTTGACCTGCGAAATAATATATATTTTGTCACCGTAAAGTTGTAAAAACCATTAGTTTATAGAATATGGGTAATATTGTGAAATTTTGAGGACAGAAAATGCGTTGTAACTTGTGGATGATTCTCGCACACGACAAATCGGTACCATCGGTACCATTCGACTCTGTTGTGATCACAGTTCAAACCTGACCTAACCTAGTATGTCGGGGTGCACATAAAACCTCTTCGACGACAATCGTTTACAATTTAACGGTTTTTACAATTTTACGGTGACATAACATCACCAATTCACCAACAATCAACTAATAGGAAACTAAAGAAATCTGTATTTGCACTGCAATTTGTAATCACAAACATTACATGACATTGGCATTATCATAATAATTATAATCATCTGTTCATTACTGTTATTTAATTTATTCATAATCATAATATTAAATGTGAGTAGGTACTTTAAATGACGATATTAAATCAAACAGTAATATCAATTAATTACCTTATTTACTTACAATTTGTCATCTGTTAATATTTTATTATCTATCTACTAGCTGTTTCCCGCGGTTTCATCCGTGCGAGATTCGGAATTCCCGCAGGAACTCCAAAGTAGCCTAATTTACTCCTTATAACATCAGCTAATAAGCAGTGAAAGTCCCGTCAAAATCAGTCCAACCGTTTCGGAGATTCACCCGCGTGAGAGTGAAATCCTCGCAGGAACTCTTTTATGCAAACCTTGTCCTGACAATAACGAACACAAAATTTAAAAAAATAATTACCTACACAATTTGGTGCAGTCTAGTCGTTTAGAAGTTATGCGCTTAGGTACCTACATACATTTCGATGATTCATTTTTTTATTTGGTACATAATAATATACGAGTAGGCAGATGTTGTGCTGGTGGATAATATGCATTTTAAGTTTTAAGGGGAACGACTTCTTTCTATTATTTAGGTGTGATAAATCTATTCAATAGATAAAAAAATATATAATTATATTAAGAATATTACGATTTCGCGTCAGGAAGTACCCAACTGCCCTATGGAAAAACAAAGTAATTGCAGCGGAATAAATTTTACAGAAGGAGCAAAAACCCGGAAATCGCTTTATTTAAAACAAACCTTCCACAGTTTAACGATTTTCTTAATTTTAATTTCTCTGAGACTAAAGTCTTCTTGATGGTTGTGACTATGTAGCAAGGTCCGTTACGCGTGAAAAGAGACACAAATACAAAAAAACACATTTAGAAAAAATGTCAGTTGCTTTGTTTTTCCGTTGAGCAGCCGTACCTACCCTGCTAAATCCAAACTTAGACGGCTCTGGGGCAAAAATTATAAAATTGTAAAATGGGTCACGCACTATGGGTAGGTCCTGCTCTATAGAGCACTACTTGTGGCGTCATCTATAGCAATATAGCGGAACCGTTACAAAAGATCAATAATTAATTGTAAGATATACCTATTAAGCAGACAAAACTGTAGAACGATGAAACACGATTAATTCTAATTATTAAAGGTATAATACTAGATGGCATTGTATTTAATATGAGTTAAAAAAATCGGCTACTCATACATGTTTTTTAGCCATTAAAGTTTGTACAACTCGACCAAATTGGTCCATGGACTCTACCAAAGTTCTTACAATCTTCTAAATTTGTTCTAATCTTTGTGTATCTTTACGGCTAGTTTTTCTTATTTCACTGAGAATTATCATTTTTATGAACATAAAAGTACAAATTTTATTTTTAACTAGCTGTGTCCCGCGGTTTCACCCGCGGTAATTTCGGTGTTCCTGCGGGAATTCCGGGATAAGACCTATGTCCTTCTCTGTACCCCTGACAATGTGCATGCCAAATTTTATCCAAATCCGTTCACCCGTTTTTGCGTGATTGAGTAAAAAACATCCAAACATCCAAACATTAGATACTTACTTAGGATCCTATTTATTTAAAGAATGATTTCCATAAATTGCTGACAAGCATTTCTTATACCCAGTGTTCGATGTCAGTACCTACACTAGGTACCTACCTACTTACTGGTGTGATATTTGACACTTTTGAAATGAATGAATGAATGAAAAACACTTTATTGAACACCACAACCAGTACAATAAAAAAATATTTAGAAACAGAAAGTATTAAGTGGCTTTTGTTTTGGTAGTTAACTAGGTAGAGTTACTAATATATTAGATATGTATTATACTTTACCTAAAAAAAATATAAAGTTCAAGACCATACCAAAGGTAGGTGCATCTATGCTTATTCTTATAAAAAACTTAACACACTGCAAGTACGTACCTACATATATACATAGTACGTACGTATAATAGATATATGCTTCTAGTGTGTCCGTTTAGTTACAGAACGAATTTTATTGCGGTTTTCACTATCATTTAGATAACATCTTCCGGAAGGGTACTTTTTATCCCTGAATTCCCGTGGGAACTCTGAAATAGGCTAATTTCCTGGGTAAAAAAATCAAAATTCTATTTAGTCCGTCAGTTAGATAATAAAAAAATAAAAGACACGTATTTTTTGCTTTTTTAAAATAATGGAAATATGCATAGATAAAGCGCATTAAAGTTTAGGGTGATGTCAAAGCTCGCTATAACGTGCGAACAAACTGTAGCGAGGCGTGACGTCATGTGAAATTTCGACTTGATATATCTCCGTTATTTTTTGGTTACATAAAAAATAAAAAAATACGTGTCCAATATTTTTTAATAATCTACAAAATGGACTAAAAAAGAAAATTTAGGAAACTAGCCTATTAACGCGGGTGAAACCGCAGGGCACAACTATAATTATATATTTTACACTTTTCTTTGGTTAATGGCATTAAAAGAGCAATAAATAATTTTTATATCGGGTCACCGATCTTTCTTAATAATCTTTTTTTCTTTAACCATGAAATCAAATAGTTTCAGTCAAAATTTTCAACAGATAAAAAATGTTCAATTTAGAGTTTTCAAGTTCAACAAAAAGAGAGTGACAAGAAAATCAATCAGATATCATCGCGGGGAAAGCTGAAAGATATTTAAAAGAAAATAATACAATATTATCCATCCATAACGATATTTATTTTCAACCGACTTCCCTAAAAGGAGGAGGTTCTCAATTCGACTGTATTTTCTATGTTTGTCACCTCAGAACTTTCGAGTGAGTGAACCGATTTTATGATTCTTTTTTTATTGGGTATCTGCCTGTCAGCTCGTTGCAGCGCGCGAGTACTGGTTTTGGTTTATCGCAATCGGTTCACAGAAAGAGAACCTATGCCAATATGAGTAAGAATCTACTTAGTTTTGTTATATATACTACCTACGACCTACTATTATTACGCTCGCACGGAAATTGTATCGTGCCTATATTGTAACTTTGGCCAAAGTTCCAATTTTATACAATACTAGCTGTGGCCCGCGGATTCACCGGCGTGAGTTTTGGAATTTCCGCAGGAACTATGTTTTTCTAAAATAAAAGTAGCCTAATTTACTCTTTACAACATCAGCTATCTGCCAGTGAAAGTCCCATTAAAATCGGTCCAGCTGTTTTAGAGATTAGCTGGAACAAACAGACAGAGAGACAGACACACAGCCAAACAAAAATTGTTTTTTTTTATCTAAGTAGGTATACCTACCTATACCGCGCGCATATAGGTTAATTTTCAATTACAAACAGACACTTAAATTTGTACAAATACTGAGTACAGATGTATAGATGTATATAGATTTTTATCTCTTTCTCCCTCTCTGTCTCTCTCTTTATTACTATCACACAATTAGTCGGTAATGAACAACGTGTAGATAAATTAATGCGTGTTTAAAGATTGTTTATTATCCATCAGTTGTGTTGCTTACAAGCAAATTATCTGAGACAAAGGACTTAGTCCAGTTTAGGTCGAGTCAAGGCGCACACGTAATCGTTGGCGCGGCAGAACTGCACGCGCGCACGCAGCATATAGTTTTCCGATACTTTATGACATTTTAAATTAAATCATCAATAAAATGTTGTTAGCGGGCGCCCAAATTGTTGATAACTCAAGTGTCAAATACACCACGGAGAATGGCGAAAGTGTCGCAGCAGCCAATCTCCCACCAGAGCCGCCGGCTCGGACGGACCCGGAAACCGGTGCCTCCAGGATCGCTTTTAGGGATCCTGTTGATATAAGCTTCAGCAACATCACGTGCACTGTTAAACTAGGGATTAATAAAGGTAAGATTATGTATAGGTATGTAATACGGTATTGAATTGTGGTTTTGAAACAACGAGTTGTTTGCTTCAGAATCGGAAGAAAATCAAAGGTACCTACTACTAGCTTATCCTGCTGTTACATTTGGGAGTCCCCGCGGGAACTCTCAAATTCTTGCCTGACGTGTCCTGCCTACAAACTCTGACTAGATTTATCTAGGCAAATTTCAGCATGTCCTGGCATAATTATAGTAAGGTAGTGTTAGTTTCCAAAATTTTGTATTTATTCAGTGAGTGACCTTTAAAGTAAAGTTTTGCGGCAACACTCAGAGTCGTTTTCATGATTACTTAATTTTAATTAAAGATTTTCAAAAAAAAATCTGCCGTAATCAGAGACGTTCATTAAATTAATGTTGATTGGTTTTTAACTTAATTAACGTATCTAGAAATTTTCCCTCGACGACAATTTAGACGATGAACACAAGATTGGTGCCTATATCTCAAAAATGTCGATGTCGTAAAATACCTCACAATCACACACAATCCAAAACCTCAAATTGAACTGATCACATAATTACCGTTACCTCTTCTATAGACGACTGCTATGGTTTTTCCCTAATAGTAGATTAATTTACAATAAAATTTAAATTAATACAAAGAAAAACAGTCATCTTCGTTAAGGATAAAATAACTGACAAAACAAAATAGAAACAATATAAAAGAACAAGAATTTAAAAAAGGAAGTAAATTACGTAAAATAAAATATTTATAAAAAGTTTCTACCAGTTATATGTTCAGTCGTCAACATCTTCAATATTTTTCAACTTTTGGTAATTGATGACAACATCGAACGAATTGGATATACATACAGTACGAACTCAATTTATTTGCATTCGGCTCTACAATTCAAAGATCTAAAATTGGAGTTGATTTAGAAGGCGATCGATGGACTATCCAATGAGCCAAAATTTAGCCCATCGATCGCCTTGATACAGAAAGTCATCCTTAAAAGATGCATCGTTCTCATCGGGAATCGTACCCGTAATCACTTGTACCAAGTACCAACCGATCCAACTCTATTTCTTATGATCAGTTGGTACTTTGGTACCAATACCTCAGAGTAATAATATATAGGTACTACGCATTACCAAGACTATCATGCGCGTGCAGAGGGAGGGGGTGGGGGGGGGGTTATGGGGGTCGTCACCCCTCCCAAAGACGGCCCGAGTAAGCACCCTGAACAAAGAAACTTGAAAGAAAATTGGTGTAAATGAACACTTTTAATTCTAGCGCGCCAGTCAGTTCGTCACAATATGTTTGTTGACGTAGAAAATATTGTTGATAGGTTTTCCAAATCAAAGCGCAAACAAGATAGAGTTGATTTGATTTGGAAAGCTCAGTGCCGAGTAGGTACCTAATGTAGAGTTTGGTTTGTAAAAGGTTTCATGACTGACTATAAAAGATAAATGTATTAATTGTTTTTATTTTCCAAAGCCTCGGTAAGTGCGAGTAATTTTCTGTATAATTAATTATATGAAAGTAATCCCCAAAATGAGGTGGAGGGGGGGGGGGCAATTTTTTTATTGATTTTGGCCTTGGACTATTTTAGCGGGATGTCTTAAAAAAAATCGTTCTAAACAAAACTGATAAGAAATTATTGACCCATATTTTTTGCTTTTTCAAATTATTAAAAAAAAAATCTAAGATAAAACGCATTAAAGTTTGGGAGTGGGAGCTCTTGACGTCATAACGTGCTATAAACTTTAGCACGGCGTGACGTCACACGACATTTCGACTTAATATTCCGTTATTTTTTCATTGCGTAAAAAAATACAAGTCCAATATTTTTTATTAATTGACAAGACGGACTAAAAACTAAAATTTAGTTGACAAGCCCATTCTAACGACTCAAAGATCGTCTCCGCGCGCGCGCCGTTACCTATAGCAAATAATGATGCGAGCATCTTTATCCTTACTCGCATTCAAAGTCACGAATAAAAGGCACGAAAATTCTTACATATTATAAAACAAAGTCCTGCGCCGCGTCTGTCTGTCTATCTGTTCGCGATAACGCGCTGAACGGATTTTCATGCGGTTTTCACCAATAAACTGAGTTATTCATGAGAAAGGTTACAGTTTCCCTTGGGAACTCCGAAATTACCGCGGGTGAAACCGTGGGGGGCAGCTAAAATAAATAACTAATGTAAATACCTATTGAGTTTTATTTATGCAGCGGTATATTTACATACTAATACGTGATAACAATATTCAAATCTATTATTAAGTAGGTATACGAAAAACGTAATATATTTATTACTCTGAGGTTCTAATAATTATTACAGTTGGCGCTTCTGAGATAATTTAATTATCTATTATCATTGATATTGTTTATGTTTCCCATCAATAAATGAAACTTGGGCAGGATTATGTAAACACAATTAACGTGTAAACATGTAGTAAGTAAACAAGTGACCATCTAAGCAAATATTTGGCGTTCAGTGACATTAACATATTATCCAAATAAATCACAAATATAGACAGGCACCTATCATCAGCAGCATCTATAGTCTATAGGCGCCCACTTACCTAATTTATTCGTATTGTTTTGCCCATCATGTCACTGGCACAGTTATTTCAAAAGTAAAAAAGAAGAAAAAAAGGAAAATGAAGCAAATTGACCGAGAAGACAAGGCTAGTTTCCTGGGTAAAAAAAACAAAATTCTATTTAGTCCGTCAGTTAGATAATAAAAAAATAAAAGACACGTATTTTTTGCTTTTTTAAAATAATGGAAATATGCATAGATAAAGCGCATTAAAGTTTAGGGTGGGGGACTCGTGATGTCACAGCTCGCTATAACGTGCGAACAAACTGTAGCGAGGCGTGACGTCATGGGAAATTTCGACTTGATATATCTCCGTTATTTTTTGGTTACATAAAAAAAAAATACGTGTCCAATGTTTTTTAATAATCTACAAAACGGACTAAAAAAGAAAATTTAGGAAACTAGCCTATTCGCCCTGTCATCAATACGGCCAATTATTATTTATTTATCTATTCGTTTGTTTATTAGGCTTTCCCGCCTAAACGGCCCAACTGATCATCATAAAATTTTGCATACATGTTGTCAAGCGTACAGAGAACGTAGGGTGTTTGTGTTCCTGAATACCCGCGGAAACTCCGAAATCAACGCGTGCGAAACCGGGGAGCAGCTAGTCCTTACATAAGTATTATCAAACAAGTCCTCCGCCACGTTTATCTGTCTGCAACCTGTTCGTGATAAACTCAAAAACTACTTAACGGATTTTCATGCCGTTTTCTCCACTAGATAGAGTGATTCAAGAACTTTATCTAAATCACGTGTCACGTTGTTTGTCCGCGATGGACTCCGAAACTACTGAACGGATTTTGATAAAATTTTGTAACCATTTATAATATGGTCCAACTTAAAAGATAGGATAGTTTTTATCCCGGAATTCCCTTGGGAACTGCGGAATTAATGTGGGGAACTGCTTATCACCGTCAACTACAGCACTTTTTTCCCGGAATTACCGCGGGAACTCCAAAATTACCGCGGATGAAATCGCGGGGGACAGCTAGTAAACAAGTAGGTAAATAATGAAATGAAACGTTTGTTACTCTCGTCAGGTAAGTTTAAGAGTGGGGTTGAAACTCACTCATTCGAATTGCGATTACCCTACGATTTTTAGCTTTATTTTCCATTTAAATCCCTCAAGTCACGGTTAACCTTATTATGAATTAACAACATTTTTTCCGTGTTATACGATACGGCATGTATTGAGCTAAGCCTTGAACGAATGAATAAGATAAAATATAAGCCATTAACTTGATAATAAATTAATTATAAAAAAAAACTCTCGCAAAAGTTAATGCTAACTACGGAAACGATAAGAAAGATAATTTTATCTATATTTCAATTTCGATTATTTCCTTACCACATCTACACAATGAGTTACCTATATTAAACTAGCGGTTTTACCCGCGTGGATTTTGGAATCCCCACGGGAACTCCTTATTATGAATAATTAACTTAGTTTATACTCCAGTTATTCTACTTTCTCTATAACTAAAACATTAACATGCGTTGTGTACAATCTAGGGGAGATAAATTAATAAATACTATATAGGTCTCTATATAAAAAACTTTTTTATAACACAAGCTATTATTCAAACCTAAAAAGAATAAACTATGCATTGTCATCCAAACTTAAGGTGAATAAAAAATATTAGCTCAATCGATTGAAGACATCTGCTTGAAAATTGTGTTGAAGATTGTGTTATTTGTGTTCCACCCGTACAACGTAGCTACATAAATACACTGCAAGTTAAATAAAAGCTTTTAAAAAAACCTCTCGGGGAATTTCTATAAATAATAGAAAAAACCACCTCCAAATCACATGACGTGTAGTGTAAAATAAACAAACGCATAGGTACACAGAAAGACGCAAAAATCGACTTTTTTATAAACATGAATCATGATAATATATATATATATATACGATTATACGTATGTGAATATAAGAATAAGGAAGATGATTAAATACTATGATTGAACTTTGCACCGTTTTGTGTGGTTTATAAGTAAGTGATCTTTGTGCAAGGGTTTAGGTAGATATAGGTATGCAAAATTATATTTTATTACAAGGTTTTTTTATTGGACTATTAGATTTTTATGACGATCGTAACAACATTAATAGACTTGACCAGAATATTGCAATCGTGTTCTCTAGACATAGACATAGACAAACACTTTATTTGGCATCAACATCAAAATACCTTAAATAGAAATACAAACTGTTAAGTATTTGTTGCGATGCCAAACTAGACACCGACTCAGCATATGCTGTCGCATAGAATGCGGCAGCGCTGATTTTCAGCGGAGCCATAATAGACTCATTAACGAGAAAATCTATCAGGTATCAGGTTGTAACTAATGAATTAATATTGAGAGATATCATTTTGTCTATTAAGTCACCATAAGTCAGCATAGGGATACATAAATAGGTGTATTGCAACTAACTTCAGAATGGTATGTTGAAGGTGGAGTATGTTATTATTAAACAATAGCAATAATTTAGGTATTATTGTTTATACAGAACTTTCCAATGCACCAAACCGTAAATCATACTTTGAAATGAAATGAAAAATACTGTATTGAGCATTACAATCAGTACAAAGAGAAAAAAACTGATATAACAAAGTGTTAAGTGGCTCCAAAGGGTGGCCTTATCGCTGTAAAGCGATCTCTTCCAGGCTACCAGGTGGAGTATGGAGACATAACAGTAAAGCAATTATAGGAAAATTATATAAAATATCTCTATTGAATAAATCGAAGGTATGTTAACTATTTACTTTTAAAAATATTACATACCTACAATACCTACATGAGTAGATAGGAATTAAATAAAAACTTTAAAAATATACCAATACATAATGATGTCGTAGTGTACAGAAACTGCAATAACTAGGGAAGAAGCGACATAAAATATGTGTGAAGACGTGACTTAAGGATAGATCTCTTATGGTAGAACGCAAAGAATTCCATAGAGAAATAACTTGGACACTGAAGATGGTAGAATGGACAGGAGTCGAGAGAATACCTATAATGAAGTATTACAGGATCGGGGCATTCTTGAGGACCAGAAGCAATGAAGATAAAGCGTTGGAATGATCTTATAAAGAAGTAGATAACTGTACCTACTTATACACGTACAACGTAACTACTTTCTATATTTTCCAATGATAGATCGACAGAGAAGGCGCCGCTACAGTAGTAAAAAAAATTATTCAACTTGAGCAGCTTTACTTAGATTCTAACATACGTGTAACTACACAATCATAATGGGGATGTTGACTACTTTTGGAAATCAAAATTCTAATTAGTCCGTCAGTTAGAAAATAAAAAACAATAGACACGTATATTCTGCTTTTTCAAATAAATTTAAATATACAGAGATAAAGCGCATTGAAGTTTAGGGTGAGGGGCTCGTGACGTCACTAACCGCTAAAACCGCCATACAAACTGTCCAGATAGTGACGTCACGCGAAATTTCAACTCAATGTATCGCCGTTATTTTTTGATTGAAAAAAGAAAAAATACGTGTCCAATATTTTTTTATTAATCTACAAGACAGGCTAAAAAAAATAGTCAACATACGATTTAATAAAATATCTACGTCGTTTAGAAAACTTTAGACAATTCACTTATTAGATTCGTTGGATATGAATATGGTTGGATACATTATAAAGAGGATGCATAATATAATTTTTGAAATAATGCTGTTTTATGTTACATGTCCTTTTTTTATTAAACTAAAAGAAGCTACACACATTCATACAACACATTATTTTAATACTTACCTACTCAACACTAAAACTTCCGCATGGAGACTAGAAATACATACAAGTCTTGTCCATCTATATAAGACGTAGGTATAGACATCTTCCAAATGTCGAGGGAACAAAGTTCAAATATTTCATACAATTTTTTTTCCCTCGCGGATACATAAAGTCATTATCAGACCCAATATCACGATTGCCAAACGTCACGAGCGATAAATAACGTTATGTGCACATTGTACTCACGCGTGTTGTCACATTGTTATCAGACCAATTTTCTACTGTGAAATAATGCGTCTTTGTCTTTCGTCCAGGACATCATTATTAAATATTAACACTGCATTGTACCTACTTTTGTTCATAGTACACAAAATAAAATAAACGTATCGTCTAAGATTATTGATCCTTCGTAAATGAAAAGCATTTTTATAGCTTTCTAAATATTACATTCCTAGCAATTACTGTTCTATTTCCTATCGATACGAGTTAACCACCAATCATATCGTTTTCACTCTCTCAACTCTTTATCATTTAAATAATAATAAAATTGTTTTTAATACTGCCATCAAACCTGTGATACAAAAAAAAGACACGAAACTTAACTTACTTAATAATATGACATTTTTGTTGAAATAAATTATTTATTATTATTATTAACAAATTATAGGCAAAAGGGAGTGATTCAGCGTAAGCTGCTCATGACCTATATAGGGCGAGCAACGTTGGTTTTCAATCACTCCCCTTGAGAGGGCTCATGCTATTCAGAATTAGAACAACACTAATACATACCAACATTAACTATACAGTGAAGCAAAAGATAAACTAAATACAGATAATTAGCTTATAATAATATGTCTCCATAGTTTGTGGGTTTCAACTACACCTACTTAACAACCTTTTACACCAACTTATAAACAACAGCTACCATCCAATAATAGTAGATTAGTAGCCAAGGGGGCTTACACCCGAGCTAACTACTCTGCTTTACATCTCGATTGTGTGGTAAGTAGAAAAAACCGGCATTACAAGAATAAAACATTTTTTTTTTTTTCAAGAACGAAATTTAGCTTCGCCGTTCGATATTTAAAATTGATGACTCATAAGTCATACGAAGACAAGGCTGAATAGCGAAGCGACCTCTTTTGTCATTGGGCTGAATGCATGATGTCTATTGCAAGTATGATGGTTAGATGTACGCGAACTTTTTGAAAGAGTGAAGAGTTGTTTTTTTAATTACTTACCGCCCTAGGGCTTTCCTAGTTACATTATTACCCTAGAGCGCTAATTAATCACCTACAAGCCGCATTTGGGGATAATAAGGACCTACTTATCGAATATGAGAGATGCAAAAAAATTTAATCTCAATTCGTATTTATTCCATTTCTTTCGTTTTAATAAATTGTATTGTTATATTATGTAAATTACGCGGGACTTGAACGCGATGTTTTTTATTACCTTTTTTGCCTGACGTTTCGGCTGAGTTGCATCACGCCGTGGTCACAGGCTGACTAAAGCCGCACGGCTCAAAACGCGAAAATCTAAAAACTTTAATTGTATTGTTGTTGATAATTAGTTTTTTTTTTTTTTCAATTTTTGCCAGGATTAAGTTCATGAGGTAGGTAGGTATAAAATAAGTTTGTCAGATCAGTATTCAAGATTTTCCAGCACTAATACCCTACTTAGGGAATACCCTACCGAGTACGAATTTTGATATTGTGCCGAGCTTTTTAGTTTAGAATTTGAATAATTTCTCAGTATGATTTCGAAGGCTATACGAGCACATTTTCATTTGTTATACCTATGGGAACATAATTGTGATCTTCAGCGTCATCACACGCGAATAGAAATTATCTATGACTTGGGTCACATTAGAACGACCTATGTCACTACATAGACACTGACAAGTGACAATGTATCGATTAAATTCAAGTATAAAACATACTTAGTATAAAACACAATTAAAACTAACAATTGCAGTCTCACTAACTACCTACTCTAACGTTTCAACTAATGATAAAAGCGGAAAATTCTGAAAAAAAAAACAAAGATATTAGAATTTAGAACTTTGAAAGAAAAGTTTCGAGTAGTTTTTGAGTTAGGGAATATATTTTAATAGATTATATGACACTTTTATAATTTTTTCTAACGTTCGTTCCATTACGTAACTCTTCATATGTGGTTTCAGACGCACATGGCAGATTTTTATTTAATTATTATTTCGCTAACCGTAGGTACCCCGCGGTTTCACCCGCGTTAATTTCCGGATTCCCACGGGAATTCCTATGTCCTTTTTGTATCCCTAACAACGTGTACCTATGCCAAATTTCATGTCAAAAAACGTAACAAAAACAAGCGTACATACAAACAATTATAATATTGGTATTGGATTACCTTGCGAAAGACGCGTTTACACGAGTCCCTTTTGTATTAGATTTAAACCTTTGCACTACCAAAAAACGTATTTTCACAAGTCGTTTCTGCGTAGTACACGAGTAAATTTCCTTTTAATCGTTTGCAATGAAGTAGCTTCTTCTTACTCGTTAAATTTATGCAAATTACAGTCAACCTGCCATTCTCGTAAGTGGTTTACCTTACTCAATTATGTGACTTATATAGGTTCATGGTATCTGTTGATATTTACGTAGGTACTTTATGTATTTAAAAGCATGTCATTTTAGTTGTGCATGGTGTTATTTGCATGCTCATTGTAAATTTGGAAGTTAGTGAAATATCTAATTAGAGCAAAAAACTTCATAAAAATGACCAATACACATTATTTTGCGATACTTAACTAAATTATGGAAATAAGTATAACTATAAGCATGTGTCATAGACGTAAGCACGTATTAAAATAATATGGCATGTAACTTCAAACCCCGGACGGATTTATGCCCTCGATAATTCATGCTTACATGTGCGAATATCAATGAATAAAAAAAAGATAAACCACAGAGAAATCATTAACAAAGAACCTGGGTTTAAACAGGTGAATAAACTTTACATTTAATATGTCAGCGCGCCAGTGGCAATACAAAGGGAGGAGGGGTTGAATGACCATCGCGGTTCTTCAGCGCGGCAGAAACCTGCTTTTAAAAAAAACATACTAAGTATTTTAACATAAAATTTATTGCCTTCTTTGGGAATTGAACCTATCACTTTTCAACGCACTAACGTCAGCTTGACCGCGGTGGCTGTCTGTTAAACCAGTAATATATAATCCCACCAAAAAAAAATTCTTGTAAAATTTTGCCAAGACGAGAACATATGACTCGCACTCTCAAAAAGGTATCAGAACTCATGTAGAGTCAACCTTCTAACTAGGCCTAACTTGGCCGTTTCGTTTCTACAAGAACTACCTATATTGTATAACAGAAAAGTAATGACCAGTGGATATAAATTTTTCACCTTACGCCCATGTGCGAAATGGTCAAGCCAAATACATACCCTAACTTCACAAACTACACCTTAGTCAAAATACATATTTAGGCCTAGTTAGAAGCTTGGCTCTATATGAGTTCCGATAACTTTTTGAGAATACGCGTCTATGGTCTCATCTTTACAACATTTTACATGAAAATGTTTTTGGTGGGATTGTATTTATCCCATACCTACAGTTAGTTACCTTCAATATAAAGTTAGTTATATCCTACTATCATACTAAACTATTATATCTGTAACATACCTACATATTATAATTAAGAATTCTCGGAAATTACATGACCTATGAAGCTGAAATTTGGCGAGTACCCACGTAGTATAGCTGGAGTTCCCGTGGGAGTCCCGAAATTCACGTGGATTAAACCGCAAGGAATATTAGCTGAATAAAATACCTATGGTAAAAATAGCGTGTATTTTTTTTAGTCATTGAAAGCATTTTTCGAGAACCACTAATTGATAACATACCTATTAGGCAAATGTTTCAGCAAAAGTTACCATAATTACTCTTATTTATGAGTTTTCAACTTGGTGGTCCAGTTTCGAGTAACCTCAAGTAAATGATAGAGATAACTTATAGGTACACTTGCATTCCTAGTATTTAAAGTTAATTAAAACATAATAGCCTAACGTAATAACACATAACATGGTTTTAGTGACCGGTATCATTCATTTAAGTACCTACATAAAATTGTTTATCATCGCAAGTATATCATGGACTTAGCACTAGCGGTACTAAATAGCAACATAATGACATCCTGCATCGGTTTAATCGCAAATTGCAGCTGCTTGCTTGGCATAATATGCGCATGCTATGATACTATGAGTAATTAGCGCACTTTACTCCATGATTCATAACTGATAAATAACATATGGATTATAGTTTTCGTGAAATTTCTAAAACATTTAAATTATTCCCATTCCAGGCTAAAGGTATGTACATTTGTACAATCTTCGACCTGACTACGTCAAAAATCTAGCCTCTTCACAATAAAAATAAAAAAATCTAAAAAAAAAAAATATTAAGTCTGTTTGATAAAATAATAATACTCGATTCTTAAATTAAAGATTATATTTTATAAAATAATTAACTCTGTAATGAAATCTATATCATTATTTAAATAAGTATCTAAATGTATATGACGTATATTGTATTTGAAGCCGCATCTCTTTAGCTTCTTTCTCTCTACCGGAGGTCGAATAAAGAGATTGCCTTTAGCAATATAGGTCACCTCATTGTATGTAGGCATTTACGTTTTCTGTGTTTTGTAAATGTGTTTCTCAACTGCAATAAAATATATTTGATTTGATTTTAAATTGATGTAGGTACTTAATGTGCCTAAATGGTGATAATGTATTAACAGTACCAACTTTCGTCAGCAATTCCTTTCGACAAGTAATAGAAATTCGTTTAACGGGACCTTAGAGTTACTTATATACTATATTAGTTGTGCCCTGCGGTTTCACCCGCGTAAATTTCAGAGTTCCCGCGGGAATTCCGTGATAAAAGTACCCTATTTGTTAATCTGATGTATAAGCTATATTATTGTAAAGTTTCATTTAAATCCATTCAGTAGTTTTTGCGTGAAAGAATAACAAACATCCATCCATTCATCCATCCATCCATCCATCTATTCATCCATCCATCCATCCATCCATGCATTCTTACAAACTTTCGCGTTTATAAAGCAATAATATTTATATATTTATGTGCAAACTTTCTGTATAAATGGCCTGGACCTAAATTGCAGAGTTTCACATTGCATTTAATTGATAAAAAAATGTACACAAGGACTTCTTGCGTAACACATTGGCGTTCCACTTTAGTTCTGTCATCACTGTACCTCAACTTATCAATAACTTTCGTACTGGCACACTATTGTTGCTAGTCGCGATAACCTATCTACATTTAATTAATATTTATGATAATTATTCAAGTAATATACAATATTGTCAGAATTAATCGGTATATCAACCATAATCTAGAGAATTGAACCTTAGTTCCAAGGCTTAGTACTTGCTATTAAAACTAGGTACAGGCTAAAGGCTGTGTAAATTTTAAAACCCATAAGTAACTAACTATATTTAAGTACCTAAATACTAATAATAGATATTATAAATATTTTAAAGTATTATCCGAAGGCACTTCCGATTTTTGCCATGTACTTTATTGGAACTAGCTGTGCCCTTCGATTTCACCCGCGTGAATTTCGGAATTCCCGCAGGAACTATTTGTTCTAAAATAAAAGTAGCTTAAGTTACTCCTTATAACATCAGCTAAAAATCCCGTTAAAATCGGTCCAGCCATCTCTGAGATTAGTCGTAACAAACAGACAGACAAAAATTGAAAAAATTGAGATTTTTATATGCATTTAGTGAAAAGCTGTTAATTTGGGATTACAAACAGACACTTCTATTTTATTTATATGTATAGTTTACGTGAATAATTTATATTTAAATATATTTATTTTCTCTTCAATAAATGCAATGCTGATGTTAAATAACTTATTAAACCTCGATTCAACCCTCAATTATGACAATTAAATAAAAGACCAACAAAAATGTCTAATTAGTAAAATTTAACTTAATTAGTCATATCAAGTTGCACTGAAATATAATTTTCATTTAATTAAGTTTTTACAATTGTAAAATACATTAAATATTTTGCACAGACATAGCATTTTTAAGCAATTATTTGATCATATCCTTAAAACTTTAAGTGAAACCTCTCATTCGTGAATGAGTAAACAATAAATAGTACATAATTTATACGCAAATCCAATCCCGCGGAGTCGAGACATTATGTTAAAAATGCAGATAAAATTTGCACTCTGTTGCACACTTGCACATGACCTATCAAAGAAAAAACATTGTTTCCTTATTGCTTTGTTTCATGTTATTAACACATATTATCTTTTGTGGTCGAGTCCAAATGGCAAATACCTACATACATATGTAAAATATAGCTAACTAACTCTTCCCCGCAGTTTCACCCGTGTTGATTTCAGAGTTCCTGCGAGTATTCCGGGTTACAATATAGCCTATGTTACTAAGGGGTAATGTAGCATTCTAACGGTGAAAGAATTTTCGAAATCAGTCTACTAGTTTTTGAGTTAAATAGTAACAAACAAACAAACAAAAAATCTTTCCCCTTTATAATATTAGTTTAGTGGAACAAAGAACGCGCACGTGCGTCCGACTTCAGCTGACAGAAGGAAAATGACCAACATTATCTTTAGTTTGTACACAAAAAACCGGTCAGTAACCTCGTGACGTCAAATGCACAGCTGATATTATAGTCTCGTAATACCTACTCTGCGGCCTGTTGGAAGACCAGCTGTTTTATTATGTGCTCCCCTCCTTTATAACATAAACAATATTTTGCGTAATGACATAATGCATGTATATAGCGAACTCACAAGTTGTCTAGTGTAACGGGTTCGATTCCCGCTTCAGTGTAAACATTGTGATTAACATATTACCTTGAGTCTTGGTGCGTAGAGAAATTGGTACCATTCGACTCTGTTATGGTCGCAGTTCTAACCTAACCTGGGGGGCTAAGATGCACAACACGATAAAATTATATCGAGCCATTTTATCGATTCTCGTCGACATATTGTATGGCTTTGTCGACGAGAATCGATAAAATGGCTCGATAAAATTTTATCGTGTTGCGCATCTTAGCCCGCCTGGCGTGTCGGGGTGCACGCCAATATGTCGGTAATGTCAACCGTCTATTTTACAAGTTCTGCCTATTGGGCCTAGGTGGCGCCGTGTCTTTATATCCAAACATTATTATTATTTATGCTGAGACAGAGATCGATCGCTTCCACACAACATGGCCTCCCTTCTCTATTATCTATTGTTCCTATTACTCTATCAAATGTTGTTGTTCAATCGTTAACTCAATTTTTTTCCTTTGTAACAATTAGGTACCTAATCCCATCCCCATTCCAGGTCGGCAACGCACCTGCATGCCTTCTGGTGTTGCAGATGTCCATGGGCGGCGGCAATCACTTACCATCAGGTGTACCACTTGCCCGTTTGCCCTCTATGATATAAAAAAAAATAGTAGCCAAAGAAGAAAATTTGAGTTAAGTGTTTGATGGGGACAAATAACCTTTTAAGCCACGATATAGAGTTGAAAGCTGGGAACTCACATAGGTTACTTTCATTCCAGTTTCCAGTACCTACATCATAGATTTCCCGTTTCCGAAGGAACTCTGAAATTCACCTAGAATCGCGGGCCACGGCAGCGTATACGGTACTGAATTAATAACGCATAATACCATAAATTCTTATAAAAGATGTTTTCGGTGTCTCTATGAATGAATCAAAACAGTTATGGCTGTGTGTGATACATAAACATCCTATTGAGTAGGTACAAATTGTTTGTAAAGTCACTCGGATGAACATTCCATTGGAACTAGAACAATTACCTATATGGGTCATTTGTTTTACAATTACAGGGGACAAATGCTATGGGAATTTAATAGTATTTGAATAAAAAAATACTATCTCGTCATATTACTTTCATGCTAAGTTTCCAAAACTACCGTTCGCGCGTTCCGATACGTATTTTTTTAAATGAACTATCTTCATAAATAGTTAACAATAAAGAATTTTTAGTTCATTTTCCTTCATACGTATCTACCTATTTGTATAATGATTTCATTCTACACATAAAAACCCTAGTAAAAAGATCAATAAAAATGATCACATAAACGAAAATATCACGCACGAGTCACGACATAGGACCTACCTACTAAGGAAAACACAAAAAATAACGCCTTTAAAAGAAATCGATTGATGACGTAAGAATACGATTACGTTTTACCTACCTGCCTATAATATTTAGTAGATTTTACAACAAGTGCACAAAACGAACGACGGACGAGTTTTGTGGACGAGTTTTAGATTTAGCTTTTCATTTCGATTGCGAGGAAATAAAACAGTAGTATAACATAACATTTCTTTAATTAAAATTCAAAGTAAAATTAGTACAGTTTTGAATACTGAAGGAAATTGTTTTTGCCAGCATATTAATGATATTTATGTCTTAAAAAACACATAAGGCAAATAAATTCAAGTAAATATTATAACATAACAAATTTTATCTATGAACTTCTTATTGTGTTTGGCTGTATGGCTCATTTTTTTTGGCTTAATATAGATAGGTACATTTATGAGTAGATACGTTAATGCACTTGTGCACAAAATTCGATTTTGTGCAGCCTATATCCTGCACAAACAAGCACTTTCAGAACATGAGTAGTGAAAATGTATTTTGATAACCAATACGGGAATGGTCTAACGGCCGCACTCAGAGTCGACTTTAATGATTACTTAGTTAAGTATAGATTTTTAAAACAAAACTGCCGCAATCAGAGACGTTCAGTAAATTAACGTTTATTGGCATTTAATGAGATGTAACTTAATTAGTTAAATGCCAATTCACATTAATTTATTAAACTTGTCTGATTGCGGCAGTTGTTTTAAAAATCTATACTTAACTAAGTAATCATTAAAGTCGACTCTGAGTGCGGCGGTCAGACTTCTTCCTATGTGAACTGATGAGAAAAGCGATGCTGAAAAATAAGTAGCACCTAAATTACTTACAACTTTAGAAGTTTTAAAATTTTAAAATAGATAAAATACGTATAAAACGAACGCGTAATATTTGACCAAAACAATGACTTTATCACGAGCAATGTCCTTTGTACATGAAATAATATGTGTACCGTTGTTATCTCAGTAAACACGGTGTAAAGGTCGACGCTCACCAAGAGAGCGAATGTAAGTCAGATTTTTTTAATGCAAGTTCTTTGGAAACGATGGGAAAACCATCGTCATCTTTAATTTGTAACGTGGTGCTGAGGCCCATGGAGGTAGTACGTTCTTTTTTTCATCTAAATTCAATTTTTTTTTTTTTTTGACGACCGCGTTATTGTTTTGTTTTTCTCTCTGATTCATTCTCTATAATATCAATTAAATACATATATAATCATAAATATTTACTTAATATAATAGGTACTTAGTATTTCAGAGGCCGATCGCGCTATTTTTGAATAATATTACTATTACTATAACAAAAGCGTAATATGTCGCACATTTGTTTTTAGATTTCTGTTGGTCCTGCCGCTCGTTCAATCTTGGTCAAAGGTTAACCAGCATTTTATCTTTATATATATTAAAATGAATCCCTATTTTGCTTGGTCACGGCATCACACGTGAACGGCTGAACCAATTTCGGTACCTAATCTTTTTTCGTTATGTTTGTTATTGTTAGGAGAAGGTTCTTATCTGAAACAGTTGAACCGATTTTGACGGGACTTTCACTGTTAATTAGCTGATCTTATAAGAAGTAAATTAGGCTACTTTGGAGTTCCTGCGGAAATTCTGAAACTCACGCGGGTGAACTCACGCGGGAACTGTGGGGCACAGCTGGTTTTAGATAAGATTAAATCATCGTCATCTTTAAAAATAATCAGCGAAATTACTTTATAACGTCAAACATTAGAATAATATTTAATTTTTAAAGATTTTCTTTTGTTAATGTCGTTATGATGTAGCGCGATGTAGCGGTCTTTGGAATACCTACATCAAAATATGATTTCACGTAAACGGTGAGAAAAATAGTTGGAAGTCACGTGAGCGCTTACCTTATATTTGATCGAGAAACGCTACGTAGCCTCTGTTGTGCTTCTTATCGGCAACGTCACAAAGACTTGTTCTTGGCAACTTTGCAAAATATTAAGTATGTGTGCGTATCTATGTATTTTAATGTTATTTATAAGATGTGTTATCTATAAAAATAAATTATTTGAAATCTCCTAACCTCGCGTCGCATCGAATTGAATTATCCAATTTACCCCATTTTATTAAGTAGTAGTCATTATATTTATGAATTTTCATCAAAATAATGAATTTCATCAGACATTCAATAGATATAGATAAATATATATTATAGTTTATTAGGAATAAAATCTTTATTTCTGCTGATTGTACAATATCGGCATTTTTTTCGTGAATTTTCTAAAAGAAAGTCCTTTCTTCCCATTTTATTTGTAAATTTTTAGTGTTTCTTTTGGGGCAATAAAGTATATTTGAATTTGAAAGAGGGTTCGCAATGCATCTGTATTTTTTTAATGAATGTTACGGCTTTACACGGTTTATTATCTTTCCGTTGAGAATTCACACATAAACTGATCTAAAATATCCATACTTACTTAACCACTTAAAAAATAAAATTCTGATTTATTTTTATTTTAAAAAAGTGATTTGGTCTATTCGATGTTAAATATAAACTTATTTATAAAATATAAGTTGATTTGCGGAAGTGTTGTGAAAATATAGCCCAAGAGATTGCGTGAGCTTGTGTTAGCATACTTCGTGGGGTAAAACAATAACAAACAATACAGAGATAAGTGTCATAACAATGTCGAATTCGAGAGCACAGTTCATGTTACAATATATACAGGGTGTAAAGTAAAATGAGGGATTTATTAAAAATCTCGATAACTCTTGTAAAGAAAAGAGATCCTCTAGTTAACTATACTTTTATTCTCACTATTATAGCTATTACAACCGCACATATACTATATATACAATAGAAATAGAACACTTATTATGACCACTTAAATCGAGCAGAGTAACTAGAATGAAGCTCTTCTGTGCTGACACTAGTATTTATACCCACAATCCCACCAACAATTGTGGGCGTACACTACTTTAATTTATCAAATGGGAATGAGGGTACCGACTAAATAACAGTGTTGCCATGACATAATGCTAGAATTCCCTGAAATAAGGCACGACTTAATAGAGAACATGACACTCTTGTTAAAAAAAACTAATAAATAACACAGATAATCAAAAATCAAAACTAATATTTAGATGCATTAGTGGTAATACAAAAGAAAAGAGCGTTGGATGACCTTTAAGGTATATGATCCCTCAGCGCGTAGGAAACTTGTGCGCTCAGTTTCCATGTATAAATAATTTCTTGCATTACAAAAATTAAATTTGCTTTTTTATAGTACATGAACAAAAAGTACATACCAACGAAATGAAGATGCTTAAATGGGCTGGGGGCGTAACCAAGCTTGATAAAATTCGCAATGAATATGTGCGAGGCAGCTTTAAAATCGCGCCAATTACAGACAAAATCACTGAAAACCGCCTCAGATGGTATGGACGCATCCAAAGACGAGAGGATGATCATGTAGTAAAAATTGCATTAAACCTGCCGGAACGCAAAAAAGGTAGAGGCCGCCCGCCATTGACCTGGTGGTCAAATATAGAAAGAGACCTCAAGCAAGCCCAATTGCCGGATCCGACAACCCAAGACAGGTGCTCTTGGCGCAAAATGTGAGGAGACCCGACCCCAAATAATGGGATCAGGGGCGGAAGAAGAGAAGAGAGCTTTTTTTAGATATTTGAGTCGAGAATCGGATCCCTCCGTCTTTCCACCCTCCCTCTTTTCCTTCCTCCTTCTTGCTCTCGCCATATCCCTTAATACTATCTGAACCTTACACCATGTAGGTACATATCTATTCTTACAAAGTTATATTATCGTTTTGTTATATCCGTGGTTTCGGAGTTCCCGCGGGAATTTCAGGATAAGCTATTGAATCCCTTTATCTATTGGTAAAAACCGCATGAAAATCCGTTCAGTCTTTGAGTCTATCGCGAACAGACAGACGCGACGGATTGAAAATAAATTCAATAAAATTTATTTGAGGCCAAATAAGTGACTTAAGTGAGTATGCATTAGATGAGAATATTATTAGATTTTTTGTGTTGGTTCATCACACAGCGCGTCACACAAAACTAGTGAAAAAAACTGGCAAGCAGGAAGCTTATATAAATTTATGAGTTTCAAAATAAATGTATTGAAATATAATTATACAACGTTTTTATGATTTTGACATATTATTACGTATACTTATTAAATAAAGGTTTATTTTTTGGTAGAACTATGAAAAATAGGTAGGTACCTTAATAATGCACAAACATAATTTTAAAAAAAGTATAATATAATTTAATCACTAAATACTGGTAGAGGCATAATTCTAAAGCAATAAAGTGTAAGTATGAAAAAAATATTTGACTCCTATTTGAATCACACGTATTACGAATATATTCCCAATTCTTGTAACGATTACAATACATAGAAGCAAACCAAGTCATAAATATAAATTAAAAGTGCATATAAACATTTTTTTTTTATTGCAATGCAATTACAACACTGAATACGTATGTACCTACGATAAACCGATGTTTTAAACGTGATCTAATTAGCACAGTAAGTTTCATTAGATGCTGTCAAGTTGAGAACATAATATAATAACATACAGCACAAATAGTGTTGGTTGTAATCTTGAGTATTGACGTAAGCAGAGGTTATCGTTTGTAGCGTAGGGTCAGAACGGACCGCGGAAACTTAATCGGTTGACTGTCAAATGGGTTATACTCGTAACCACTGCGACACCCGCGCATTGCATCAACCCATACTAACAGGTCGGGGTCGGGGATTTCAATAGGGATGTGGACTACTTTTGAAAATCAAAATTCTAATTAGTCCGTCAGTTAGAAAATAAAAAAACAATAGACACGTATTTTTTGCTTTTTCAAATAAATTAAAATATACAGAGATAAAGCGCATTAAAGTTTAGGGTGAGGGGGTCGTGACGTCACTAACCGCTAAAACCGCCATACAAACTGTCAGAATAGTGACGTCACGCGAAATTTCAACTCAATATATCGCCGTTATTTTTTGATTACGTAAAAAAAGAATAAATACGTGTCCAATATTTTTTTATAATCTAAAAGACGGACTAAAAAATAAAAATTAGTCCACATGCCCATTATTTTGGTATGATGGTAGAGGGACCCAAGAGTATATTACAACTATCAAATACTAGGGTCAACTGGGGCCTCTTTCAAAAGATATTAACGGTAAAATTTTGATATGTAATTTAATTCAAGTAATGTAATGTAATTCAAGTTGCAAATCTGTCGCCAAGCACCCTGCAACGGTGTGTTCCGGCAGCCCCACTTGAAAGCCAGTTCCCATCCCCATTCCAGGTCGGCAACGCACCTGCATGCCTTCTGGTGTTGCAGATGTCCATGGACGGCGGTAATCACTTACCATCAGGTGTACCACTTGCCCGTTTGCCCCCTATGACATAAAAAAAATAAAATAAAAAAAATATACTAGAAAAGATCCCATCGAAATCGCAAGCAAAGCCTCGTGGTAACGTGGTCACCTGAGGAATGTATGGTTTTGGGTTCGAAATCCGACATTTTTTTTTATTAATTACTACAGAAAGAAGAGAAAACCGAGTTTTATCATAGGGAACAATCACAAATTAAGTAATACAGATCAATCACACAGAAAACTTAAGGGTTTACGCGGGTATACCTTAAGGTACTTATTTTATGATTTGTTGATGCATCGGCGATAATATAGAGTCGTTAAATGACCCTTAGGTATGATATGATTAATTTGATTAATTATATACTTTTTATATATTTACCAAAATAATGTATTATGAAAAAGCAGTGGCGTAGTAGGTATATAGGTCAACTCACTAGCACCCGGTGCGGATCTCAAATTCCCTTTCTTATTTTTCAATTAATTTTTAATTCCGCACAGTAAAAAGGGATAACACTGACCTAAAAAGTGACAGTTACAGCTGTTGACATATGAATAACATACACAATTACACATGTGTAAAAAAAAACGAATGAAAACCTGGATGTAGGGTAACATCAACAAAAAATTGTCGAAAAAAACGTTGAAAGAAATCAACTTTAAAAAGAAAAATTCTTCGTAAATGATATAAATGCCGCCCCCGCTATAGTGTCGTCCGGTGTCCCCTTCCATGCTAAAAAGAGCTTCATTATCACTCGTAATCCTCTAATATTTTTAATAGAAAAAATTTCAATATAAAATCTGTGTCGTATTTGGTATTTTTTTTTTATTCTTGATTAATATCACTTACAGGAGTGAAACAGATACTTCATGGCGTAAGCGGCAGGCTACGCCCTCGACAGCTGATTGCTATCATGGGGCCATCAGGCGCTGGAAAGTCAACACTGCTCGACGTACTCTCCGGTTATCGAGTCACAGGCGTAGCGGGCACCGTCTATATTAATGGAAGAGGCAGGATAATGAGTAAGTAGCTTTAAAAAGCCGTGTCACTTTTGAGAATTCCTCGAGAACCCTTTTCTGCGGGATAAAAAGTATGTATCCTATATCAATCAGGGATAATCTAGGTTTTTAGAATATGTTTAATAGTTTCATAGATTATAACCCTTCCACCCGAAGATATGTATACGTATTATTAAACAAAATACAGTACCGTAGATCTGTAATACCATCTTATATGGTACAAATATAGTATACAATCTACAATCATCTATGACAATAAACTAAATACATAGACATCATAAATGATCGAAGCTTAAAAACTAATGAATTTTAACCTTTCCCTGTGACTAAAGTTTAAAAAAATCAATTCTGATTTCATATTATTTTTTGTTCATTTGTGTAGTTAGAATATTATAAAATAAATAAAAACACATTAATAACTAATTTAAGACCTTTGACACCACCATTTGACCACACCACCATTACACAACATGAATTACTTATGTTTTTCTCGACCAATGCACAAATACCGGACTATATCAACCACAACATTGTGCCGCTATCTTATTAATTGCAAGAATTCCTAATGATACCTACATCTATTTCAAAACATTAAAGATTAGATACCGCATTAATGTGTCATAGATATATTAATAAGTAATATGTAAAGTAATCGCTTGGAAATGTTGATCCGGGATCAACACAACGTGCTTTACCAGTCACGTGTTAAGTGATTGAAGTTTGTATTAATGCATATTGCATATGTTGCAGACTGGCAGTGAGTTATGTTTCTATCACTCTCTATTTTCTTCAACATACTTTCCAAAAAACTACAGTCATTACAGGTACCTACATATATTTCCTAATAAGAAACAAAAAGTCTACAATACTTACCGTGAAGGTAAGTACATTCTATACCCATGTGAAAATAACTGTGGGAAAGTACCACTTGACCGTTTGCCCCCTATGACAAAAAAAAACCACACCACGCCATATACATAGGTACGAATGGCCCCGAGGTTTTGCTTTTTTCATGTAAGAGGTTGAATTACCAAAACCCCTGAAATATGTACCATGTTACGAATATTGTTGACTGTGTTTCTTCATTTTAAAATAAAAATCGCATACATTATTCACGAAATCCTGATATTTTCCCGGTGGGACTCGGAAATTAACGTGGGTAAAACCGGAAACAGCTAGTAGTCAATAATTCTTTTTTTGTTGTGTTTGTTGTGTTTAATAATGTAAGGAGAAGAATAATAAAATAATTCCAAAACTTACACGGTTGAATTTCCGAACCGGCTTAATCGATTTTGACTGGAATCACTGCTAATTAGCTGATGTTGTAAGGAGTAAATTAGGCAACTTTGGGGTTCCTGCGGGAATCACGAAACTCACGCGGGTGAAACCGCGGGGCACAGCGAGTTACTAATATATTAAACTTCCTTGCAAATATAGACAAAAAAAAAAATGTGTCGCGTTCTCCTACTGTTGCATATTTTAAAACCAACACTTTGTTTGATAATTTCCAAACGTTTTTTTTCCTTACAACATTTATAAATGTGAAAATTTTAATGTTTGGCACGCAAAAACGGCTGAACGGATTAGAATGACATTTGACAAACAGATATTTAAAATACACAAGAAAATAGGATATTTTTGTCCCGAAATTCCCGCGGGAACTGAAAAATTGACGCGGACGAAACTGCGGGGAGCGGCTAGTACAAACATAAAACGATTAATTGCAGAGAGGTTCAAGAAGATGTCATGCTACATCCAGCAGGATGACAGACTGCAGGGGCTCCTGACGGTCAGCGAGAACATGATGGTGGCTGCCGACTTGAAGCTGCCCACTTCAAAGGACAAGTACGACAAAATGGAAGTGGTCAGTACATACAGTACCTATGTGTTTCTTCTTGAAAAAGAACCTTAATGATTCTCGACTGAGAAGCATGCACGCCTACTCTGTTTTGTGAAAGGTCTACGACGAGTGACGTAGACAGTCACTACGTTCGAGCTACGGCGTAGAACGTTGACAGGGCGACATGCCACTCATTTTGTATGATCACTTTTTTGAAAGCTTTTAACTTGCAATGTATGTAACTATGTTAGTTCGGGTGGAATCTTGCAACTCAATTTTGAAGCAGATATCTTCAACCGATTGAGCTAAAATTTTGTTTACACATTTAGTTTGGATAACAATGCATGGTTTATCTTTTTTAGCGCATTTAAATAATCAAAGCTTCTTTTTAAAAAAGTTTTTAAATTTTTTATTTTACTTTTAAACTTATTTATGGATTATATTTTGTTAATTACGCGGGACTTGAACGCGATGTTATTTACCTTTTTTTACCTAACGTTTCGGCTGAATTATTTATGGATGCTTTTTGAACTTATATTTTTTTTTGTGAAATTAGAATATTTATTTAAGTAGGTACCTATATAACTTATATTATAATAGACAATTTAGTTTGCTATTTATTTCAGTTCTTCATATTTAATTAATTACATTAGCATTATCCTATCTATAAATAAATATTATAAAATTCATTAAATAAGAAATAGCAAACAAATAGTATTTCACAACACAAAGATCTACTTGACCACCACAACTCATCGGTTTTTGGAACGAATCAAGACTTACTTTTGTTATCGTGACCGTTTTGTCACTTTAGTCCAGTCTTTATGTATGGAAATGACAAAAGTCACTCGTTTGTAAAGTCGTCACTTGCGACATAAATCCACGCGCGTGTAAAGGTATTATTCATCGGGGTCTCTGTTTTTCGGATAAATGTACATTAGATGCATATATTACCAACAAGATTCCTTGCCCATAACGCGCGTCCTAAAAACACAATCCCAAACTCTCCAGATGCCAAAATATTAGAAATTAATATTCTGTATGCCATAAGACACGTTGTAAATGTATTTTTTTTTTTAATTGAAACCTCTTTGAGCGCGAGGGAAATGCAATTTTCGTAGCGCGTTATCTTAACGCGGCGTGTTATGGTCGTAGTGAATAAGGGCCCTTTGTGTACCTTACACGCTGTATATTCTGTGCTATATGAGTCTGTCAGGTTAGGATGATGGGAGGGGTTCTTTGAACTCCGGCTAGCTCGTTACTGAACTAATCAAATGTTGAAAGAGAAATAGCCGTTTATTTTAAGATTAACAAAAAGTAATAAACAGTGTCTCAGAATAGCAATTGTTATCTGATCATTCTAGGAATGGAGTGAAATAAAAACAAAAAAAGTAGAATAATTAGGCAAAAAATTAAAAGGAATGTCAAAAGTGCATTAAAAAAATGCAGCAAGTTTAAAAATTAAAAAGTAGTAAATTTGCTGTAGGAAATCATAGCGAGTCGCATACCACCGCCACATGCCAGTTGTTTTCTGCATGGTTTATATGTGTATTTATTATATCTTGTGTGTATGGTATATGTATATAATATATTAGTGTTATTTCACCCTCTTCTCGTTTCTATCTACAGCTCTCTGTCACCTTAAGGTTGTCTTGAAAAGATTTTCTTTAGCAATAATGCCACCTTTTGCTCAGTCCTTTCTTTATAATAATTTTATCGAATTTTTACGTACCTATGTTTCTTTTGGGGCAATAGGGTTTATTATAATTTGAGTTTGAATTTCCGCTGCAGGTCGAAGAGATCCTAACCAACTTGGGCCTGTACAACCAACTGAACACGCGCGCTGCCCAGCTCTCTGGTGGGCAGAAGAAGAGGCTGTCCATTGCGCTGGAACTCATCAACAACCCACTAGTCATGTTTCTGGATGAGCCTACCACGTAATTTTTTTTTTATTTGCATGGCTGTTTATATACATATTTTGATGTACGGCTATAGTTTTAACCTTTAAGACAATAGTTCTTGTGGCCATCTATACTAATGTACACTAATATTCTAAACAGGAAATATTTGATTTTTTGTTTGTTTTTTCGTTACGATTTCACTCAAAAACTACTGGACCGATTTCAAAAATTCTTTCACCATTAGAAAGCTACATTCCCTGAGTAACATAGGCTTGTAATCCGGGATTCCCGCGGGAACTCTGAAATTATCGCGGGTGAAACCGAGTGGGACAGACAGCTAGTAATTATACATATAAGTAGATTATACGCCTTTACGTAATGGATTGGTAGCTTAAATAAATTCTAAAAAGCAAAACAATACGTTTCTATTATTTTTTCCGTATCTAACCGACGGACTAAATGGAATTTTGGTTTTTATACCTTGTAATCATGCCCATTATCATTTATACAAATTAAATAAGCAGATAAAACACACCGATGTACCTCGTTTTTTTTTATTTCAGACATTGGTCTGTGGTAGACAAATCATAATCATACAGACAGTATTCTTAGTTATTCATGAATTTTGATTACATACCTACATTGCGTTTGAATATAACTTTCAGGTCCAGTAGGTTTAATTATGGTTTATTTATTGTGAGCCGCAATGTTTTTTTTCTCTTAACTCTCGACGCAAAAGAGGATTGTCAAAAGCTTAACTTGCAATCTGTACGTAGCTTCCAAATCGCTGAATCGATTTTGATTTAGTTTTTTTTTCTTTTTGTGTTTAAAAGTTGACTTAATGCTGTTCTTAGCTACGTATATGATGAAAATTATTCCAATCGTTTAAATCAGTTATTTCGTAGTTGATGAATGGATGTAAGCATCTCTCTGATCTCGCTGATCGAGTAAAAATTTGGAATTCTGTCACTTCAATTAGAACATAGTATCCTTGGACCGTCGGGTTTATTTATTACTATATAGCTACTAGTATAGTAGATATTAGATTATTATCGGTGCTATAGCTGTTCCCCGCGGTTTCACCTGCGGCAACGATGGATTTCCAGCGGAAATTCTATGCCAAAAAGTACTCTATGTCCTTCTCTGTACCTCTGACAACGTGTGTGCAAAATTTATGATTGGTTAAGTTGTAAAGGCATAACAAACAAACTCACTTTCGCATTTATATATTAATTGAATTTATATATTAATACTAGCTGTCCCCCGCGATTTCATCCGCGATAATTTCGGAGTTCCCGCGGGAATTCCGGGATAAAAACTATTCTATCTTTTAAGTTGGACCATTTTATGAATGATTACAAAATTTTATCAAAATCCGTTCAGTAGTTTCGGAGTCCATCGCGGACAAACAACAAAATTCAAAAATTCAAATTCAAAATTCAAAATTCAAAAGCTCTTTATTACTTAGGATTGGTTACAATCACTTGTAATCGTCAGCAGGTTCTTAAAACTATAAATTACCGTCAGTTCGGAATACGTCGTCTGCTGAGAAGAACTGACAAGAAACTCAGCAGGGCTGTCTTTAAATGATCTTACTTATAAACTAGGAGAACAAAAAATAGTAATTGGATAGAGCAATTCATTCCCAAACGTCTGTATCATTTAAATAGTCTACTACACTATAATATGCTTTATCGCATAATCTGTGTTTAATAAGCGTCTTGAATTTATTAATTGACAAATTAATTACATCGTTTGGGAGTTTGTTGTAAAAGCGTATACATTGTCCTTTAAATGACTTAGAAATTTTATGGAGCCTAGTCTTAGGCACAGCGAGTTTATCTTTATTTCTTAAGTTAAGATTATGTAAATCACTGTTTTTCTTAAAGTTGACTAAATTTTTGTGAACATATAATAAATTCTCGTATATATACTGAGAATGTACAGTCATTATTTTAAACTCGCTGAATTTAGTTCTCAGTGAATCCCGAGGGCCCAACTTATAGATTGCGCGAATGGCTCGTTTCTGCAACACGAATACAGAATCGATATCCGCGGCACTACCCCACAGCAGTATGCCGTATGACATAATGCTGTGGAAATAACTAAAATAAACTAAACGCGCGGTATTAATATCAGTAAGTTGACGGATTTTCTTAACAGCATAAGCCGCCGAGCTTAATCTACCTGATAACTTTTTTATATGTGGGCCCCATTGTAATTTTGCATCTAATGTTATACCTAGAAAGACAGTTTCATCGACCATTTCCAAATCCTCATTATTAATCAGTAATCTGGTTTTTACTTGTTTAACATTTTTGGTCACAAATCTTATACATTTGGTTTTATCACGGTTTAGTAATAAGTTATTAGCATTAAACCAGTGTACTATTTTAGAGAGAGCATTGTTCACATCGTCTACAGCCGATTGCTGTCTATTAACCTTAAACACTAAAGATGTATCATCTGCAAACAATACTATCTCATGGTTGTCCCTCACTAGATAAGGTAAGTCATTTATATAAACAAGGAACAGGAATGGTCCTAATATAGATCCTTGGGGTACTCCCATTACCACGGCAGAACCATGTGATCGTTTTCCGTTGACATCAACCCTTTGGATCCTATCACTCAAGTACGAAGTAAGAAGATCCAAAGCTACACCTCGTATTCCGTAATAGTGTAGTTTCCTGACCAAAGTTGTATGCTCAACACAATCAAAGGCCTTGGATAAATCACAAAACACTCCATAAGCATCACGTGACTCCTCCCAGGCCTCAAAAATATTTTCAATTAATTTAATTCCTGCATCAGTTGTAGAGCGACCACGAGTAAAACCGAACTGTTTATGATGCAACGTGACACGTGATTTATATATATTAGATTAGCTTATGTTATATCATGGTAATATTTTCAGTGGCTTGGACAGCTCTTCGTGCATGCAAGTGGTCAAGCTGTGCCGTGACCTCGCGCACCAAGGTCGAACCATCATATGCACCGTCCACCAGCCGTCGGCCTCGCTGTTCGCACTCTTCGACCATGTGTACGTCCTGGCAGCTGGCAACTGCCTCTACCAGGGTACTACTCAGAACCTGGTGCCATATTTGGAACAAGCCGGAGTGCCTTGCCCGATGTATCACAACCCGGCCGATTATGGTTGGTATTTGAAATTGATCTCCAATTAATATTATAGCTGTTAGGTAAATGCTGTTGCGTTTAATACAAGAAAAAAAGGTCAGCCGTAGGGGGATCCCTGTCAAGAACGAAGTTCCTCGCGCCATCTTTTTAACTTTATATGTAACTTGATATTGATATTTTGATTTATTTTATTAAAATTGTTAATTATTGAAAAACAACAAAGTCACAAATAACTATGGTGGCCAGCTTAGATTGATGATAGAACTGTGCCGGACGGAACCGAACGTCTCGATTTTTATGAAAGACGCAACGTGATGGATGATAATTTCTGTAAGTGATGCTTTAAGGGAGTTTGTTACAAAATTTATCGTTAGTTTTTACTTTTCAGTCATTGAACTAGCTTGCGGGGAACACGGTGAAGATAAAATTAAAGCACTGACAGCAAAAGCGGAGAATGGCGAAGCGCTGGATTGGTTCGAAGATCCAAGTTCGATTCTGTCGATGGAAGCGATGAGGAAACGGTATCCGATAAGCGTGATCAAGAAGCAAGACTGCGGGCCGGACTCGGGGGAGACTTCGCTGTCCAACCAGAGGAGGGTGCTTATTAGGAGAGGTTTCCTGAAAGCTAAACGAGACGCTGTGAGTAACAAGCAACCCAATCAAATAACACACAAACATCATTGTCTAACAACATCCATGCTTTTTTTTTAATCCGAGTATAAACTGAGTGGCATTGACTAACATACCACCGATGCTATTGAAGCTAGGAACATATTAATATAGTGAATGTTAAAATTAAATTGTAAATCTCGAACCGAAAATCCCAGGGGTTAAAAATTTTTGTAACCCAGATCGACGTTCACTGCATGGTGTTCGAAAGAGCGAAGGGGCAACGATCGTCATAGTACTTACTTTACACTCAATAATTAACCATGTCTCATCCCTTGTTTCTTTGATAAAATGAAGTTATGTTTTAAGTAAACCCCGAAATTCTGTTTTGTAGTCTTTACCTGATTTGCGTGAAACCACACCATTTTTATTTTCATTTATTTTATTTATTTATTGCTTACTAAGAGCAAAAGTCAAATAAAAGATACAGCTTTTATCTTTTTATCAAAAGATGCAGCTTTTTTATTAATATCTTTTTTAACAATTTGTATAGTTTTGGGTCATATGACGTATACTGTACAAATTTGAAGACTAGCTTCTACGGTTTGGCCGTAAAACCCGTGTGACAGACGACGGTCATGCGAGTGACAGCTGCAGTAGGGCTCCGTTTGGACCCTTCGGGTACGAAACGCTAAAAACATACTTAATAATATTTACAGATGATGACCCATTTGAGGATAGCTGTGAATGTGGCCGTGGGTCTGTTGCTGGGAATACTGTTCATCAGTGCCGGCAATGACGCCTCCAGAATGCGCGACAACTATAACCTGCTCTTCGCTATACTGATGCACCATATGATGTCGCCCATGATGCTGACAATTCTTACATGTGAGTAGAGTTTCTTCCATTATTACGCAAGTTGGGAACTTTGGGCACTTGGTTATTCAAAAGAATAATCACACAGTTCATTCTTTAATTATTTTAAATTTTAGTGTAGGTACCTACTTATGTGTATAAAATAATACATAATATGAGTAAAATCAGGTAGGTAAGCAATTTGTAAGGAGTGCATAATTGGCGAGTTTTTACTTACTAAGTTAAAATATTTACAGTATTATTATTATATTATCATAGTAGAATACAAATATATTATATTTATTTCAAAACAAGCGTTAGCTGAGCAGTGAGCCCTGATTCACTATAATCTATACTAATATTATAAAGCTGAAGAGTTTGTTTGTTTGTTTGCTTGAACGCGCTAATCTCAGGAACTACTGATCCGATTTGAGTGGTCGAAAATGATTTCAATGTTACATATCATCACACTAAAACCAATAGGACCGGAACAGTTGTGCTCTCTTTTTAAATAGGTTTTTCCAAAATATCATTGGACTGATTTGGACGGAACTTTCACTGCTAATTATTTGATGTTATAAGCAGCAAATTAGGCTACTTTGGATTGCCTGCGGGAATTCCGGAACTCACGTGGGTGAAACCGCGGGGCAGAGCTAGTACAATATATAACCATACAAAATTCCCGGCTCATAACAATCATTCCTTGTCAAAAGCTCTTGAGTCTTGATGGACATTAACCAAAAAATAGTATTCTACGTACCATTATATGTTACAGTCTCAGTCATTTTTCTCTGCACATGTGAAAAAAAAAAACAATTTATGTGTACCGTTATCATATCGTATTTTGTAACCTTAACGCTGTGTGATAATTTCAAAACGATAGTACTATCTTATCTTAATATCATAAATGTGAATGTTTTGAATCACCCAAAAACGGCTGAACGGATTTGAATGAAAAGCAAAATTATTACCAGCGCCCTTATTCACTATGACTTGAACATTGCTTGCCCATAACGCGCGTCCCAAAAACGCATTTCCAAACGTTCTAGATGCCATCAAGATGCCAATTATTATTTATTTATTATTTAAATGTATTTTTTGCAGTGAAATTTCTTTGATTAGATAGACAGTTTTTCGACGTCTTATCTTAGCGCGGCGTGTTATGGTCATAGTGAATAAGGGCCCTGGAGAATTGCGCGAACTTCGAAACTATCGCGGTCAAAACGACGGGGAATTCGGGCAACAGATATGTTCGTATAGTTATTAATATTAGAAATCAGCTTCGTTTTATTATATTAGCATCTGTTTAACAACCAACAGTCAAGGCCTACTTAACACAAGTTCGTGTTGAATTATTATAATTGCACTAATTGGCCACTTATCGAACTGAATTAGACCGTAGGTAAAGGTTTCATAAAAACTTGTTTATCATTGTAATAATTCTTATTGAATCGCTATAATCAACTTCCTCTGAACGAATTACACTTGGAAAAAAATGTCTTCTATATTTCCTACAAAATTATCTCGTATTAAAAAAAAATATATATATTGCGTAAAAAATTTAACTGTATGCCGTAGTCACCGTACTGAATAATGAATCCGATTGAACAAATACAGCTATCGTTGAAAGCAGGTAAGCACTTTGAAAACCGCTGAATTATTTTAATAATAATAAAGTTCAATAACTGGGACGTATAGTATGGGTTTGATCTCTACAACGTAGAGCGTACTCTACATAACAAATCGTTAATAATCTTTAGAAGCGGATAGTTGCTTAGGTATGTAAATAAATAAGTAAGCTACCTTGTCTAGTTTTTAAGTGGTGTTGATGACGAATGGCGGTGTTTGGGTAAACCTGTAGAGGTTTTTAACACCTTTAAGAAATTATGAATGGAAAAAAAATATATATTTACTTGAAATAAATAAATAATCCAGTAAAATAACTTAATGGTTTATTTTACTTATTTACTAGCTGTTCACATGCATTGATTTAGGAGTTCCCGGGGAGTTCTGGAAGAAAAAGTACCTTACGGTTTACGGGCATTGTTACTGTTCACGCACCCGTTTTTTACCTATACCTATTAATATTATATTAAGGTAAAGTTTGTTTTTGAATTGTAAGTTTGTGACGATTATTGAATATTCTTTTACCAATAGAATTCTTCAGAGTTCTTGAGTGTCATAGGGTACTTCTTGTCCCGGAATTGCCGCAGGAAGTCCGAAATTACCGCGGGTGAAACCATACATTTAAGAAAAGAAAATTTGTAATAACTTTTTTTGTTTGGTGTACAATAAAGAGTTGTATGTATCTATCTGTCTATATCTACAGATAACAGATGAACGAACTAAACCATTTCCCATTCTATTTATGTTTTCAGTCCCGTATGAGATGTCGGTGCTATCAAAGGAACACTTCAACAGATGGTACTCCCTGGGCTCTTACTACATTTCCATTACACTAGTCGACTTACCTATATCTGTAAGTAACCTTTCATTACTAGATGTGCCCCGCGGTGTTACTCCTGTTAAATGTTTTTATATAACAATTTAACAACTTTTTTTCTGAGATACGATTTTAATAAAACAACGCCTATATGTTGCTCTTAAGCTTAATCTACCTATTAAAACCACATGACAATCCGTTCAGTAGATTTGGAGATTATCGCGAACAGACAGGCAGACAGAAAATAATTTAATAACTTTTTTTTGTGATTGGTTACTCTTCTTATACACTCTCTATTTTTGGTAAAAAATGTTCAATGTACAGAATAGCGGATTCTACTGTTTTAACTGACTTCAAAAAACCATGTTGACATGCCATATTTCACAAGGTACCTTACTATTTATATCTATTCCAGATAATATCGTGCTTGATATTCAGTGCGATAGTGTACTTGATGTCGGGGCAGCCGCTGACGCTGGACAGGTTCGCGATGTTCTTCGTCATCTCGCTGTACACAGTGCTCGTGGCTCAGAGTTTTGGCCTCATGATCGGTGCCGTCTTCAACGTTGTCGTGAGTATCCCACTACAATCCTTACTGAAATCTTTTATCTTTCTTTCATCTTCTTATTGGCTTTCGCATATAATGCATTTAGCCAGTTTCTAGTAAAATAAGTTAGTTAAATGCACAAATTAGCGTTTAGCATCGTTGTACAGTTTGAAGTTGTAGGCCATGGTATACTGAATAGACTACGAGAACTTTCTCGGAGCTCTTGGAGGAAACAGAAGAAATCAACTCGAAATGTCATATATCTTCTTGAGCACATAAAAAACCGTCACTGTGAAAGTTATTGTCCAATACAGCACCTTATAACACAAAAAGTTTTTTTATAGACATGAAAATAAATGACCGAACTGCATGATTGCCGCCAAAAAACTCCCCTTACTGATATTATAAACACGAAAGTTTGTAGGTATATGTATAGATGTTTGTTACTATTTCATGCAAAAACTAGTAAAAGGAGTTTGATGAAACTTTACAATAATATAGCTTGTTCATCAGAATAACACATATAGGGTACTTTTATCTTATCCGACATTAACATCTATAAATTTAATACATAAGGGAATGACTCTAACGATTGGGTTCAAATTTTGTATTTAGATAAAGGTTTTGCTTTTAATTTAAACTTTAGAGGTGTCCGCGATAATAACAAAAAAACAATTTCAAAGCCATTTAAAACCATTTTTGACGCTATCTCTTAGATGTTTGAGGCACTTGCATGGTTTTAGCAACCATGTTAGATAGTTGCTAATGGTAGATATAGGTGTCGGCTAATAGATATATTGTGACACGGGCCCTCGCAAATTAGAATTCATTATTCTCAAGTACCTATTGCCGCGGCACGCTCACTACGCTCGCTTGGCTTCCTGAAAATTTGCCGCTGACTTATCTGACGTACTGTAGTGCCCCCGCCAAGACGAGTCAAGCGAATCTTTTCTCTATTCGTAAAAAATGTTAATGTAGGAACAGAATAAAAATTGTTTGATGATAAATAAACTGAAATGAGAACTACGGTTGATTATTGTGCATCGTCTATCAACAATGAAAAACTAATAATTTTAATTTCTAAAACAGAAATTATTTGGTTTAAAAATCGTTAGACCAAGTTACCAATGATTCCTCATTCTGCAGAACGGCACATTCCTCGGCCCAACTCTCTCCGTGCCTATGATGATGTTCGCTGGCTTCGGTGTGACGCTGCAGGACCTGCCCTCGTACCTGTACTGGGGTTCCTACATCTCCTACCTCAGATATGGTCTGGAAGGCTTCGTGGGGGCTATCTACGGACTGGACCGGCCAAATTTAGATTGCAATGAAATATATTGCCACTTTAGGTATAATACCAGAAATCGTTTAAATCTTTTTATAACAATTGGCTACTTGACAAAATTTTTTTCAGTCCGTCGTGTAGATTATTATAAAATATTATACACGTATTTTTTCTTTTTTTACGTAATCATAAAATAACGGCGAAACATTGAGTTGAAATTTCGTGTGAAGTCACAACCCGGTGCAGTTTGTGCGGGGCTTATACCAAATAATAACGTCACGAGTCCCACACCCCAAACTTTAATGCGCTTTATCTATGTTTATTTTCATTAATTTGAAAAAGCAAAAAATACGTGTCTATAATTTTTTATTTTCTAACTAAAGGACTAATTAGAATTTCTATTTTCATACCCTGGAAAATACCCAATTCAATAATTAAGATACCTACTTATTTTACTTCTACTATTTGATACTTACGATGTCTCGAGGAATCTTGCATTACAAAACAATTTACATAAAATACAGACTACTTTTTCTTTCAAAATCAAGGGGTTGATCCCCGATTAGTTTTTTTTAAATCTGGGTATATGTACAGTTTTATCAAAATCAGCAGGGATTGCTTTTAGCAAATTTCTCTAAGTTTTTAATTTGGCCTCCTAAGAATAATACACTAATACTAGGTTTCAAGTTTTCTAAATTTTCATTAACATTAAATACAGACAAAAATTACCACACAGGTAATTATTTCATTATTATTATTTAATGAAATGTGTACCGTTTTAATTTCCAGGATCCCTGCCACATTCCTGTCAGCCATCGCAATGTCTCCCAACATGTTCTGGTGGGACGTTCTCGCACTCACCATATTTGTGGTGGTGCTTAGGATAGCAGCTTTTTTGCTGCTCAAATGGAAACTTCATTCTGTACGATAAAAACCACATAGCAAGGATAAATTATTACCTTTATTATGTTAAATAAAATCTGTCCTATCCTTATCTATATCTGTCCTCTATCCTTATTACAATAAGGAGTCGTCATCTAGTAAGCTTAGAGGTCTATTTTCATTGCAACATGAATCATTTTTGCATTGTATTTGCTTGTTTGCCTGTCCGGGCAGAAAAAGTACTTTTGGTCCAGGAATAGGACATGGAGTAGGTACTTTTGATCCTGGAAACATGTAAGTTTCCGAAGGAAATTCTCAGGGAAAGAGCTGGTCATAATATAATATAAAACAGGCAACAGTTGATGACATGATAATGCCAAAGTCTATGGTAACTTCGATGGTATTTGGATTGTATTCCATATGTCGTAGCCTAAGAATTGACCATTTTGTGATGTGTCCAGCGATTTCACGAAAAAGTGGCATTTTATGAAATGGTTAGCCACATCATGAACTGATTAATATGTGTCTAGTTACAAGTGCCTACTTTTTGACTTTAGGTAGGGCGTATAGCACTCGGATATTCTTGGTTAGGTTCGGTTTGTACTGGTGAACAAGTCGAGTGAGCCGAGCGAGCGTAACGAGCGTGCCGCAGCAACGGCTGGCGATGCGCCAAAGACAAAATAGATCATGAATTGGCCAATTATTAGACGTGGCCACGACACATACATTTTACCTACTTGTCTTTTATAAAAAACAGGCTTTTTAGAATTGTGAGCGTAGTGATTATATTATTTTTGTTGAGAGCGTTTTTTAAATCGTAACATTAGGTACGTCTTGTTAGTGTTTATACGATTACTTTACGACCGCATTTTAACACTGGGCAAACACTTGTACCATTTTTAAGATCACAGATTATATGATCTTATGAATTAATTTATTGCCATACAGGGATTTCTAAAACTAAGATATTAATAACCTATACTAATTGTAAGTAGATAATAATGGAAAGACATTGTTCAGCAATAATGTAAGTACTTATCGGTAAAATAGGTATCTACTTTAATTATAGCTTCTTTTTTTATATTAGACTAATTTTTGTGATAAAAACTAATCTTTAACTTTATTCTATTATGATTCTAAAATAAATGAGCTCTCCAATTCAGCACTAACGCAAAACTAGATCCAATTTGACATTCTTAGACAATAATTATTTTATTGAAACTACAATAAAAGTTTAATCTATCTATACTATAGTTAAAGAGTAGATAGAATTCGCGATTCTCTACATTGAATATTTTTACCAAAAATTGACAAGGGACGATAAAAGAAGAGTAACCAACCACAAGAAAAGTTTTTAAAATTCTTTTCTGTCTGTCTGTCTGTTCGCGATAATCTCCGCATCTACTGAACCGATTGTTATGCGGTAGATTAAGCTTAGCCTGGAGCTACACATATATTAGGCTTTGTTTCATTTTAATCGGATGTCAGGATAAAAGTTGTTATATAAAAACGTTTTACGCGGGTGAAACCGCGGGGCACAGCTAGTGAAAAATAAATGGAATTTCCACGTGGAAATTTTAATCTGAAAAACAACCGCATCCGCTTTGTGAAGATGTTACTAGATTTAGAATTTTTTTTTTATGAGCAATCTACAGGATGTTATAGAAAGGTGTCGATATTTGACGATTGTGTTCATGGTATCCTCTGCAATGATTCGACACAAGTAACGGAACCAGTACGATGAAATAAACCACCCTAAAAGCAAGATTTGTCTAAAAAACCAAAACGGTGATAAATTGCATTAAACTATCTTGAACCCGTCATCTTTAACCTACTTAGTGATGTGACATATTTATTTTGTTGCAGAAGCAGTCGTTAAATTTTTTTTTCGGTCGTCAAATTATAAGTATTATAAGTAAGGTTCTTGGACTAAATACTACGGTTAAAATATTTTATAAGATTATCAGATCACGATCTTAAAATATGACTACGTCTTTCTGTAAAATCCTGTATAGGCGACGTTATTGGATCGCGACTTCGCGACTTATAATAATATGCATATTAAATTTTCCTCCTTAATTACTAAAAATTTTTTTCAAGAATTTTTAAGAATATAATAATCACTAATTTAAAGGTAAATCATATCTGAATATTTCGGACAGCTCTTTTTTACAAATAGTATTTAAAGACAAATTAGATTGTGTAACGATATCTGTAAGTTTATTTCTTAAACTTAATTTATGATAATATTAAGTTTATGTAATATGTGAATATAATAAATTGTACCTACATAGAGTACAAACAACGTAGGTATGATAAAAATGTACGCAATTATTTGTGTTATAGTTAAGTTAGATAGAACCACGAGCTCATTTTTATCACTATTTTTTATAATAAATATTATAGCAGAAAATTATCTAGTATAACTCTTTTCATATGAGTATTATTCTAAACTTACATCGATCGAAACATCGATGATGACACAATTAAAGCAGGCTGAAAGCTGAGTTTAAAAATTCGTCCATCGAATGTAATGTTGAAATGACGGGTTAAAAACCATAGCGGTACAAGTGACACCTGTAAGAGTTTTGTAAATGATTCTGGAAACTTTACTGTTAAAGTTACAATGAAACACACCATGTACTTAGTATCAAAATACAATGTATTACATAATATATTATGTATAAAATTGTTACACAATATTTATTTTTTCATTAAAGAAATGGGAAAACAAAATCAATGGAATAAGTAATCAATTTCCAGATTTGTCACTTGTATATACCTCTATGGTTTTTAACTCGTCAAATTAAATTCCTATTACAAGTAAGAAGGTATTTAAGGTATAGAAGAAATAAAAGATAGAGAAATGAATTCGATAGCGTCGAAATAATGAGCACCTATACTTTTACTGACATTTAAAATATATTAGTAAGTTTACATGTATTACAATATTACCTATACGAAGTGTGTGATAGAACTTGGTATTTTGTATAATATGATACACACCTCTATATAATTGTTACCGTATAATATGATGCTCAAGTTTTATTGAAATAAAATATTCTATAATTTATCGAAACTATTTTAATCTATAGAAATAAATAATGTGCTCTGCAATACCTATTTAAAAAAATTTATACTTACTAAGTAGACAACTTAGTTCGTAATTTGCTTTGACTGGGCGACGATATCTTTTATAAAATTAAAATGTTTAAAATAAAAAATATATATTATACCTAACTAGGTAAAAAAATGTGGAAGCGTGCTGGGCCCATAACCTATTGATATGAATATTCCATAGTTAAATATAGTTATTTTAGCTCAGAACAATAACAGTAGCATATTAAAAAACTTACAAAAACGGTTTTAACAAATTTCATACGGGACTAAAATCTCGCAAATAACGGATTAAAGCTTTAGGTATTACGTGACATGTAGGTATGTAAAATCTTATGGTGATCGGTTAAGCCTTTAAGGCGTGAAAGCGTAACAAACAAACAAACAAACAAACTTTTGGATTTAACTAACAGGCACATTAGTTAAATGCGAAAGTGAATAATTTAACCAATAGGTAGGTACATCAGTTTAAGTTATTCTGTTTATGGGTTAGCAAAATAAAATGCGTACCTACCTATAAGTTTCTAAACATAAAAAGAATATTTTATATGTGTGCCTACCTAATAATTACTCGGTAAACTAACCATCAACTAAAGGATATCGCGGCTCCAATTGACTGTAATTACAACAATAGGGATGAGGCAGCAAGCAAATCTAGCCTATATCTGAAAACCCCGTCTAGATGCTCTCCGGATTCCTTCACACTGAGAAAAATTTAGAAAAGAAAATCCGTATGATTGGCAATAATACCTACGTATACCTTCAACCCGTTAGCAACTTACGCGCTCCATTTTCGTTAGTAGGTAATTTTTTATTATTATGTAATTTTTTCTACGTCAAAAAATAATTTGATGATTTTTTTAAAGATATTTAAGACGAGAATCAAATAGCGAACACCCTTCTTCAATAAGTCCCTCGTTTAACCATACACTATGTATATCTTTTAAGTCCAAAAATGAGTCAACGCAATATAACGCTATGTGGCATTTTCGTGACGCGATTCCCGTGTTGGACGAGCTAGTTACAGTTACAGTTACAGTGGTAGAAAAGAATAATAATTTTGCATTCAATAAAATAAATAAATGACCTACTATTACATAATATACCTATATGTTTGTACGGAAACCTCGGTACGCGAGTCTTTCTCGCGCTTGGCCGGTTTTTATTTATATAGATTTAACCTGTTGCACAACATGCTTGGTGCCATGATGACATTATCGACCAGGCAACCTTCGATAATCCAGAGTGTTCACTTGGCTGTGAATTTATCATTATTGGGGTACAAAGTTGTCATTTAATTAGATATTCGAAACTCTACTTTTCGTTCATAACAAGTTAATTTATATTATAATTAACAATTATGACATAATAAATAATCTATATAATAAAAATGAATCGCTAAATGTGTTGCTAAGCGCATAACTTCCAAACGACTGCACCAAATTAGATAATTGTTTTTTGTGTAATTTATTGTCAGAAAAAGGTTTATATAAAAGAAGTTTGGAGTTCCTGCGGGAATTCCGAAACTCACGCGGGTGAATCCCCGAAACGGTTGGACCGATATTGACGGGACTTTGACTGCTAATTAGCTGATGTTATAAGAAATAAATTAGGCTACTTCGGAATTCCTGCGGAAATTCCGCAACTCACGCGTGCGAAACCGCGGGGCACAGCTAGTATAAGATAAACACGGTTATACCTACCTACGATAATGCAGGGTTAATCGTTTAACATTAGAAAGATATCAAAAATCATGCGTTGAATCCTCATCCTCCATTATTTTTCAACGTGATGCTGTGCGTCAAACGACGCCGGCCCCACGAGAGATTGGACACGGCTCAAGGGTTATCTTGCACTACGAACCGTCCCTGTGTATCCAATGTCAAGGTGCCGAATTTGATCCACAATAAATAAAATAAAAAAATAAATTAAAAAAGCCTTTAAAAAAGCTTTCTTGCATAAATTTTTACAATGTCAAATTTTCATTTTTTTTTTTAACATTTTTTGATCCACAATACGTATAGATAATTAATACATAGGTATACATACATACCTATACATTCCTATAGGTACACCTTTTACACCCCATACTCATCCTTCGTTTTGGTAATAATGAATGGTAGGTAGCTTAATATGCAAATTTCAAATGTCAATTATTGCCATAGCACAAAATACGTATAAAATACCTATATCTATATATAAAATGCTTTGTCCTGAATGACTGATGATGATGGTGATGGATCAACGCACAGCCTAAACCGCTGATCGTAGAGACCAGAAACTTGGAGGTTGTGTTCTTTGTATGATCGTATAGGCATCCGATAAGAAAGGATTTTTGAATATTCAACCCCTTAGTAAATAGTTTATATGCAGGAGACGTAACTGAAGAACAGATTTTGCGGAATTCCCGAGGGAACTCCTAAATTATCGCGGGTAAAACCGCAGGGGACAGCTAGTTATGTATAAAAATGAATCCCTATTTCCCTTGGTAGCGTCATCACGCGTGAACAGCTGTGCCAATTTCACTATTTTTTTGTTGTGTTTGTTATTGTCAGGAGAAAAAGAATAAAAGAAGTTTGGAGTTCCTGCGGGAATTCCGAAACCCACGTGGGTGAAACCGCGGGGCACAGCTAGTATTATTATAATTATAGTATGCTAGCTATTCCCTGCGATTGCAACCTCGTTAATTTTAGGGTTCTCGCGGGAATGTGGGATCAAAAGAACCCTATGTTCTTCTCTGTACCCCTGACGACGTGTACGGAAAATTTCATCGTGATCGGTTGAGTGGACGGTTGCAGCGTAAAACCGTAACAAACAAACCACTCACTCGCATTTATAATAGTACTAACTGTGCCCCGCGGTTTCACCCGCGGTAACCTCGGTGTTCCCGCGAGAATTCCGGGATAAAAAATAACTTAAGTCCTCTGTACCCCTGACAACATGCATGCCAAATTTCATCCAAATCCGTTCAGCTGTTTTTGTGTGATTGAGTAACAAACATCCACACTTTCACATTTATAATATTAGTAGGATGTATAAGGATTTGGAACTTGGGATTATGCTAGAGGTGAGTAAGTACCTAACTAAATAGACATTGAGACGCCTGCTATCAATGTTGTTATAGCAAAACTGTTTTTGCGTGATTAAACACAAACCATTCATAATAATTAAGTGGTTGTTCATGTAACAGACTCGTGCATCTCCACTGAGACGACCTCTGATTCACTTGTTATCATTTTCACGACATCTCGAGTAGTTTTATGTTTCGAATTTCGAGATTCCTTCGGAAACACATGAGATAAACTGGCTCCTTATTCACTACGACCACAACACGACCCGTTAATATAACGCGCCACACAAATTGTTTTCTCCTCGCGCTCAAAGAAATTTCACTTAAAAAACTATTTGCAACTTGTTTTATGGCATACAGAATATTTTCCAATTATTTGGCATCTGGAGCGTTTCTTTCGGATTGTGTTTTTAGGCCGCGCCTTATGGGCAAGGAATGTTGATGGTCATAGTGAATTGTCTTGCCACGGCTTGCTGAGCTAGGGATCTATCATTGGTGCTTCATATTTTTGATCAAATTAATAAAATATATAAAATTAAGTATTTATACAGGTACACTATACACATTACACTATATAATAAAGAGAAAAGATTTTTTTTTGTATGTTTCTTTGTTTGTAATAAATAAATTTAAAAAAAAAAAAAATTGTTTACTATCGACGAATTGCGTCCATAGATGTTAGTGAAACTATGTATTTCAAAAACTATGTTATTAGGTATAAAATGGAGAGTTGAAAAGCGAAATTCACAAATATTTAAATTTATAATAACAATAATAACACTTCAATACACACAGATCCACTTGCCCTACACCAAGCCTCAAGCCTGTATAGCGGAAACCAAGCAAACGTGGTATATACTACATATAATGACATATATGCAACTTACATACTATAATTACTATAATCTAATATATATAAATCACGTGTCACGTTGTTTGTCCGCGATGGACTCCGAAACTACTGAACGAATTTTGATAAAATTTTGTAACCATCCATAAAATGGTCCAACTTAAAAGATAGGATAGTTTTTATCCCGGAATTCCCTCGGGAACTGAAGGACATAGAGTACTTTTTTCCCGCAACCTCCGCGGGAACTCCGAAATTACCGCGGATGAAATCGCGGGGAACAGCTAGTTATTATAATCTAATATATAAAATTCTCGTGTCACAATTTTCGTTCCCATACTCCTCCGAAACGGCTTAACCGATTTTTATGAAATTTTGTATGCATATTCAGTATGTCTGAGAATCGGACAACATTTATTTTTCATCCCCCTAAAGGGAGTTCCTGCGGGAATTCCGAACCTCACTCGGGTGAAACCGCGGGGCACAGCTAGTTATATATATATACACGCCTAGACTGGAAAGTGGAACCCTGCGTACGGCATATAAAGTCCACCCCCACCGGGAATCGAACCCGGAACCCTTTGATTAGCGGGTAGGCATGGAAGATAAAAAAAAACAAAAAAAAATAAGAACTTCTTCACTTATCGTTAGCTACAGCTTTTCCGAATGATATATACGATACTATAGGTAGGTACTTTTTGTCCCGAAATTTAAAACAGAAACTTTGAATTTAACGTGAATGAAACCATGGGGATCGACTAGTCTACAATAAAGAGACGAAAATCGTGATTCATTTGTCGGTGTAAGCTGCCCTTTAATCTTTATCTTCTATACTATAATAAAAGAGTAGAATCCGCGATTCTGTACATTGAATATTTTTAAGAAAAATTGACAGGGGGCGATAAAAAAAAAGTAACCTACCTCAAAAAAAGAGTTTTTAAAATTCTTTTTTGTCCGTCTGTCTGTCTGTTCGCGATAATCTCCGAATCTACTAAACGGAATGTCATGCAGTTTTCACAGGTTAAGCTTAGCCTGGAGCTACATATAGGCATTGTTTCATTCAAATCGGATGTCGGGACAAAAAGTTGTTACATAAAAACTTTTCACACGGGTTAAACCGAGGGGCACAGCTAGTTCATAACATTATAATCTTACTAATAACTCAAGTTTTACAGAGGTAGGTAGGTACAATGTTATCTAGGCACGTGTAACTAGGTGTGGAGATTTAAATTAACAATATTGATATTGTTATTTGTACATCATTAAACCAGATAGGTATATGTAGAGCAAATATTTTTCTCTCCAATCAAACCGTTGGGGACCGTTGGGCTTTAAATCTATACATAATGGGCATGAGGACTAATTTTTATATTTTAGTCCGTCTTGTAGATTATTAAAAAATATTGGACACGTATTTTTTCTTTTTTTACGTAATCAAAAAGTAACGGCGATATATTGAGTTGAAATTTCGCGTGATGTCACTATTCTGACAGTTTTTATGGCGGTTTTTAGCGGTTAGTGACGTCACGACCCCTTCACCCTAAACTTTAATGCGCTTTATCTCTGTATATTTTTAATTGATTTGAAAAAGCAAAAAATACGTGTCTATTGTTTTTTATTTTCTAACTGACGGACTAATTAGAATTTTGATTTTCAAAAGTAGTCCACATCCCTATTAAATGAAATTAACGTGTCTCTTTGTAATGTCAAAATAACAACTTTTTCCATAATGCATGTGCAAAACAAAAAAATCTTAATTGTTTTTTTGTGTCTGCCTGCCGTTTGATTATGGACTTTATTAGGAGTGCTTTAGGTTACTTTTACTAGAGGCCTAAAGGAAATTCATGGTGGTAGAGCACTTTCTAGTGCCCGGCTGGCTAGCTATCACCTTCAAGTTGAAAATCTGTCGTCAAGCATCTAACGGTGTGTTCCGGCAGCCTCATTTGAAAGCCAGTTCCCATTCCCATTCCGTCGGCAACGCACCTGCATGCCTTCTAGTTTGCAGATGTCCATAGGCGGCGCCTGCCCGTTTGCCCCTATTGACATAAAAGAAAAACTGAAATTCACGTGGATGAAACCTCGGGGCACAGCTACTAATGAAACGGCAACCTCAAATTTTGGTTGTGAAAGATCTGTAAATTCTTTTTTCGAGTTTGCATTTACAATATTATAATTCATAGTTTTCATGATTAATTAATCATTACCTAGCGGCCGTGCAGCTATGTAGGTATCGCTGTGTCAGTTCAGAAGCCGGTTGAAAAGTTTTTTTATAAGTGTCAATTCCTATACGCTCACACATAGATACCCACCCTCTTTATAATTTTAAAAGCTTTTATTTAACTTGCAATGTATGTATGTATATAACTATGTTTGTACGGGTGGAATCTCGCAACTCAATTTTGAAGCAGATATCTTCAACCGATTGAGCTGAAATTTTGTATACACGTTTAGTTTGGATGACCATGCATGGTTTATTCTTTTTTGCGCATTTGAATAAAAGCTTGTTTTATAAAAAAGTTTTTTCTATAGAGACTTATTTATTGTTATAGAGGTTATCTCTGAGCGCTATTAAGTAACTTTTGTTTCTATCATTTTTCGTTTTCAATCATGAAAATTGCGGTTTTGCGATTACAATATGCACATTTTGACACCTGCAATATACCTAGCAATCAACCAAAATAAACATACTTAAAAATTTGAAGCTGTCTAAACATGATTAATTAATCACAAACTCGCTATTTTTTTGATTGAAACTGAAATAAGTTTCCTAGCAACAAAAGTTACATAAATTTTTGCCCTGCTGAATTTGTACGCATGGGTATATACAAAAATCTTTCCAACTTGCTCGCAAATATCAATATTATTTTTTCTAATGTCATAGTAAGTTGACCTATCTGTAATAATTGTTTTGTGTCTTTAGATAAAAAAAAATAGATCTTTTTTCTTTCCTCTTTTTCATAATTTTAAGCTTTGTTTGAATACCTATTCAAATGTTAGGGCGAAAAATAAACCTTAATGTTTATGTTGAGCAAATAATAGTTTGTAAGTTGTTACTAATAATATGTAAGTTTAAAGGCTACCTACCACAAACAAACACACTCTGGAAAACAGATCATGCTGTTATCTTTATTATTACTTTATTAGCGGCTTCAACTGTCTGCCTGAATTATAAATAGCTAGCTGTTCCCCGCGGTTGTACTCGCGGTATTTTCAGAGTTCCCGCGGTAATTCCAGGATGAACTATGCTTAACAAACCTTCCTCTTGAATTACTCTATCTATCGGTGAAACCACATGAAATCTGTTCAGTAGGTTTAGAGTTTATCGCGAATAGAGAGACCGACAGACAGACGCGGCGGGGGACTTACGTATGATAAAAATAAATATACTTCCTATAAAATAATAATAGAGTCCGGGTAAAATCCCTGTGACCTAGCGACAGACGGACAGACATGAAATGTTTGCCATTTTGTTACCTAACCCTAAAAAGAAATATCTAAAAAAAAATCTAGAACACCATCTTATATAAAACAACGTGTCCTCTGGCGAGCGATGTTGTTGTTTGCGTAAAAGTAAGACTAAACATTATTTGTTTTGAAACTTGAAATAATTATCTATTACTCGTTGAAATTACAAAGACCCGCCGACATTTATAATATAGGTGGTAATTACGATATTTACATAAACCTACGTACTAGTATTTTTACAACTTTTCATAGTATCCTGTCCTATAAAATGATATTAGTTGAATTTACACTGTTGTCTGTTACCAATTTATGACCCAACTATTATGTTTGTGACAAAACTCGCAAAGTATAGTCAGTGATTTGAAATTTTGACAGGTCATTGCATTTTTCCTGGGGAGTGTTTATACATTCTTGTATCCCAAAATTCCCACGGGAACGAGAAATCAAATAAGAATTATGGCTATTTATCATTAATTAATTATTAATTTTTACATATATCAAGGTTCAGGTTCAGTCACCAAAACAGTCCCTAAGCGAATAAAAACATTTTTCTATTAGAAATAGTTTAAGGATTTTATTAAACAAATATAGTATTAAAAACAGGCAAATGAATTTTTTTTGTTTTTTTAAAAACTTTTTACAATTCTATAAAAGTCAATAAAAGTCATAGTCATAGAAAACCACCGGTCTGGGTCGCTCCCGGCGGAAAGGTGCCCATGACACTCGCCGCATTGCCGCGTTGAATGGCCATAAACAATAATATAAACAAATATAAACAAATTAAATTCATTCTCATTTGAGATGTGCACTGGTTGTTTATTATAATATTACGTGAATCAGACAAAGCCGCAGTATCTAAGCGTGGACGGGTTGAGTGTAAAGCTAGTCTACTAAAACACTTTTCATTCAAGCGCGCACATTCCTTTTTACAAACCAAGCACTGTAGAGTTTTTGATTTGTGGAAAGTTTCATGAAAGAATACAAAACATAATGTATTGACCCCCTCCCCCCCAAATTAAGGGATAGGCAACTAGGCACGCGCCTGGACTTTACAGATTTAACTAATCTTCTTTTAAGTGTTCTAATACTTTGTAGGTTCTTACAGAAAAAAAGGGCAATGCGCAGAAAATTTAAGAAAATGCAGAAACTCCGAAACTCAGGTTGAAATCGTAGGGCGCAGTTGGTAACGAATAAAATTGCAAAATAAATAAAAAATATTGCCATCTTTTGGCAGCATAATATTAATGTTTTTTACATCACCTACCTACTACGAGCTCTTGAAGTGCGTTAAAGTGCTGTTTGGTTGCCCAGTCCAAGCAAAAGATGGCGACTGTGGCAATAACTACAGACAGTCTAACGCAACTAGGAACAAATTAAATTTTGTTCGTATTTAGCACTCATTTTTTTTTTAATTTTTTTTTTCATGGCATCAAAGATGGCCTCACATGCTATTTCAGTCTTTTGTCTCTGAATCTTTCTTACAATCTGTCATCTGTTTGTCATGGCGACGCATGTTGTTATTTGGGAAAATAATTGTGTAATTTTTAAAAAATTTGTGTGATTTACGCTTTGAAAAGTGCAGTGTGACTATTAAAAACTATTTTCTTGTGATTGGGTAGTAAAATAGCACCGATTAGACGGTGTAGTACGTATGTAATTTGTAGAAAAAGATAGAGTCGACAAAATTTAAATAAAAGGAAATTTATCACGAAATTTCCTATAGATGAAGACCGGTAAGTACAGCTTGAGTAAAGTAATAAAGTATTTTGTTCTCTTCAGCTATCAGCAAGACTAAAATAATACACTATCTTTTTGAAATGAGAAAAAATATTTGCATGTTTGTAAACCATAGTGATGTAAATCTTCACTATCGATAAAGTGAGTCGATAAACTTTAATGAATGATGCTGTTATAGTGAATATTTTGGAATATTTTTGTATAGCTGCTGCGTATACTTTTTTCATTACTTACTGCAGTTTTCATTAAGTATTATGATCGTATTGTAATAAAGTGAACCTCGTCTTCTGTATAAAGAACTATATTATACTCTATCTTGTTTCTAAGTGTACTTGCATGATTGATAGATATTTTAATTTCAGATGTCGACAATGGGTAAAAAATATTGGAAATCGAAAAACTTCACGATATAAAATATATCTATGGAGATGTAAGGAACGAATGTCGGAAGATAAACGAAAGTTTTTCGCTTTCGGAGGATATTTCTACCGATAATTTAAACAAGGCTCAACAAGGAGGCACTGCGAAGTAAATCATTTACTTTCCCAAATAGGTTATTTAATTTTGACATAAAATATAAATGTAATTTTTAAAGAGAAAATAAATATCTATCTATCTAATAACGTCATCATCATGACAAACTAAAATATTGGAATAATAATAAATAAATAAAAATAATAATTTATTGTTTCAATTTTACGACAAATGTTTTCCCCCGTTGTAGTTTTAATTCACCTGGTATGAAGCCCACGATGCTCTAATGATAATTTATCGATATCGATTTAATCAGGAACTACATGTGGCCATCCCTATTGTTCTCGTTAATGTTGGTACCCATGAGTTATGAAGTATTTTGACATTTAAATTTTCGCTGTGTTGGTATTGCTGGGTCTGCTAAATGGATTCCAAAACCAAGTAAGGAAGTCCCGTCTCTTAAAACGTAGTGATTACCTTCTCTCTGACTACAGACAAATTGATAGCAAAAAAGTATATTTGAAATTAAAAGATACGTATGAACTCTACATGCTATATTTTTGCTTGGAAATCTGTTAAAATCACCTCTATGATAAATTATTATATTATTTAGAATGAAGAGTTTTGAACTCTAAATAATGCTATATTTTCGGTTGGAAATATGACTGACAAATTATTATTTAAAATGTAGAGTCTTAAACTCTGCCACATGCTATATTTTTGCTTTAAAATATGCGCAAAATACAAAGACAGGTCTATGAAATTATTATTTGTATTATATAATTTAGAGTTTTTACCTCTAAATGCTTTATTTATGCTTGGAAAGGTGTTCAATACACTTCTCTATAACCAATTGTTATTTAGAATGTTGAGTTTTGGACTCTACATGCTATATTTTGTCTCGGTAATATATTCAAAATAACAACTTTGTAAAACGTCTTCCTAACCGGTTTTCGTCAGTTTTCAAATTCAAATATATCTAAGTACTTTATTGCCCCAAAAACGATAATATAACTAGTTTGTTTTTGGTAATCGACAAAAACAGTTTGGAAATAATTCTCTTCGGGGTAAATCTTATCATGAGGGTTAATCGTAAGATTCAACTCGAGGAGGATGAAGGACATTCGTAAGACTTTTCTTAAGTGAATATTTTGAATTACCAACTACATAACGAACTTTATCTTTGTTTATATAATGACTAAGTTATTTACATATTGTCGTCAACAATTTTTTATTATTTGAGTACCTACTCATACGAAATACGAACCTAATGCCGAGACTTTTAAGGCTCATGTGCAATATCAATTTAAGACTTCAGTGAAAGAGCTCAATAAGTGTCACCCGTCGCTGGATCTAAACTAAGGTGCACACGCGTATGGATTATAATTAACTTACATATACAAACTATATGCGGTCAATAGTAGGTATACAAACAATAAAAGGCAGATAAGACTTATATTTTATTTACACAATAAGATGATCAACGTTTCTAAGTATTAGCAACTCGTGGACACTAGACAAAGGTCACTCTCAGCTCAGGCATTTCCATGACAATGCGGGCCTTAGGCCTGGGAAAAGTATTTCCACGACGCTTGGTTCCGACGTGGACAAAGCATTTCCACGACGCTCGGTCCTATAGTCTCGTCTTAGGCCTGAACTCCACCAAAGTGGAAATATGCGGAGATATGCGCATCGTAGCAGTGGCTTGGCAGTGGGCACCTAGTGTGAATACACCGAAGTCGTGTCAAGATGCATACTGGAATAATATAGCTATACTAAGCTTAATTGATTCTGTTTGATGCGTCATTGCTTGAGTTTACTCGAGAAAAACCATCCAAGTTACCTGGCATTCCCGCCACGTTCGCGGACGAAATACTAACTAATATTCCCTACCTTTATTTATTACTAGCTGACCCCCGCGGTTTCACCCGCGGTAATTTTGGAGTTCCCGCGGAAATTCCGGGATAAAAAGTACCCTATGTCACTCAGGATCACTTTAGCTTCCTATGTATAATAAGTAGATCCATAGATAACAACCTCACAAACTCCGGAGTTGCCACGGGAATTCCGGGATATAAAGTACCCTATGTTACTCAGAATCACTGTAGCTTCTTATAAGTGAAAGAATTTTTTAAATCGGTTCAGTAGATCCAGAGATTACCCCCTACAACCTCACAAACTCTCAATCTCCGGAGTTCCAGCGGGAATTCCAAATTTCTTTCAAAAAAAAAACATGATTAATCACGTCGATTTTTCATTAACAATTTATTTTTATTTACCTATAACTGTGTATGTCAAAAGTTAAAGTTTTTTAGATATGTGAGACTACAACCTAATACTGCATTCCTTCAATACCTTTATCCCTCCTTAACCCTTGCGTCGTGTATAATGTATGTTTTCGGTTCAAAATTTGCAATGAAAACGGCTTTTTCGCTCACAGTTAATTTGGTTTTTAAATGTTCAACCATGAATTGTTTCGCTAAACACGCAGACCTGAAATGATAATACTTCTAAAATAGATATACTGATCTATAAAGACCGCAACTCGCAAGGTTAACAATCCTTTGTGATAAAATTTTTGAGTAATGTATATAAAATAATTTTTTTTTTTCTACATCAAAGGACAATTATGACAGTTTTCAGCTGTTTGATTTAATAAGTAAACAATTTTCTTTTATTTAAATATATATATTTTAGATTTTTTTAAATTTACTAGCTGTCCCGCGCGGTTTCACCCGCGTGAGTTTCGGAATTCCCGCAGGAACTCCCTTTAGGGGGATGAAAAATAGATGTTGTCCGATTCTCAGATATACTGAATATGCATACAAAATTTCTTAAAAATCGGTCAAGCCGTTTCGGAGGAGTATGGGAACGAACATTGTGACACGAGAATTTTATATTTTAGAAGTACCTACCTAGAAGGTTTTCAAAAATAATTATTTATTTCTTACTTAGCGTAGATTTGGTCAGACTTAATGATCTTTTACCTTATTGTACTAAGAAACGCCTGTATTGCTTGTAAATTACATAAAAATTACTTTGATAATGATCACTTATACCTTGAGGTGTAAAAACTACCTTCAACTCATTAACATCAGCGACGCAAAGACACTGCAAGTCTCGTTAACCCAATAACATCTTTCGCTAATCGATGGTAGGTACCAACCTATGTTTATGACGGTTTTTTTTTAATATGCACGAATAGATATAAGTTTTAGAGTTTAGGCTCTTAATTTACTATTCTGTTATGTCAATTTATGATTTGATTTAGGAACAATTGTTTCACTAAGGTCGCTGGACATATTAAGTTTATGTTAAAACCTATTAACCTTGGTTTACCTAAATCTGAAATACTAATTTAGAATAAACCTTTAATATCCAAGCTATTGTATTATACACTGAATACATAGATATAGACTCGAAATATACGTATTGGGGCAGGATAATTTCTAAACAGTATGATTTCTATTTAAAATCTGTTTCAAATCAATCAATTTCTTAAGAGTGTAAAGCCTGCAAAGCCATCGTATGGTTATTATTATATTTTGTTGCTAGCTTTTCTTTCTCAATGGTATGGTAGGACTCTATCGAACAATAGCTACAGAGATCACCATTAATATACGTATTTAAGCCTCTTCATTTCATCTGAGTTTTTAAAATACATAAGTCAGCTGCTTTACAATCCACAGAATTTCTTCTGTGAGATTTGATTGTAGAGTCGGAGTTGCTTAGGGAATTCCGAAATGCGTTGAAACTGTGAAGAATAGCTCGTTCGTAAATAATTACAATAGCTCTGGACCAATTTTTTTTTGTAACTTAAATATTGTGTTTAAACAATTTTTTTTTATTTACTGTAAAGAAAATATTCAACAAGCTAGTACCTACTCATTTTTGTAATTTGTCGTCGTTAGTAAAAATTAGCACCTCTTGCAGCGCTCTTAACAGCTTAGGTGATCTCAAGGCGATACTGTAAAATATTCCATACGCAATATGAGCAAACAATGCGTAGGTAAACTAGAGCTCGTATTTATAAATGTTACCTACTCAAACTTTTTAAACACTCTTATGTCCTCGTTCATCTTTTTCACTTTTCCAGTTTACTGAACGAGAAATAGTTTGGCTAGCGTTTATAAATACGGAGTTTATAAAAGCGGTTGTCCTACGCTAAAACAAAGTAAATGCAGCTGAATAAATTTTACAGGAAAAGCAAAAAACCGGAAATCGCATTATTTAAAAAAAACTAGTCTTCCATAGTATAACGATTTTAGTAATTTTAATTTCTCTAAGCCTTTTTTAATGGTTGTAATTATGTAGCAACGTCCGTTATGGGTGAAAAGTGGTAAAAATACAAAAAAAAAACATTTCGAAAAAAATTACAGTTGCTTTGTTTTTCCGTAGAGCAGCCGAACGTATGTTTACACTAGGTACTCGTCCTACCTACTTATACCCAGTTTGTTCTCGTACTGTCCACTGTAGGTAAATTTTAAAATCATTTCCATTGTCAAAAACCTTCATCTCTTTGTCGATAGTGCCTATTTTTCCGTATGGACGAAAATTATTAGCTTCGCTGAGTTTTCTGCGTTCTCTTCCAAATTTTCTCCTCATTTTTATTAAAATTTCCTTAATCCAAGGAGTGGAACCTTCTCTTCCTTGATTACGCTAATGTGTGCTAAATGAGTCTGATGGAAGAGTAACGCGATAAGTTGGAGCGACTGCAAAATGTGTGTGTGTGCGTAACATTTTCGCTTTAGACGCACTACACAATATATTCTTTGTACCATAGCTAAGTGCTGCGGGATCCCAGGTCACCGACTTACTTCAAAGAAAGTTTCAGACTTCTTTATGTTGGTCGTGAAGCTACATCAGTTAGTTAGTTAGTCCTTTATTTCTCTAATCACCAAACACGTTTTCATCACATCACATTTTTCCTCAGTTTAGTAAAAAATCTGCTAGTAACCATAACACTCCCTGTTATTTTCCTATCACTTTATAGACATAAATCTACAAATTCCCTTTTTCAAATTTTAAGTTCTAAATTCAGGTCAGATTCGCTTGAACGTAAATTTTCCATGTTTTATTTTTAACTTTTGTAGCTTCCATGTAGATTATTTTATCAATGAAAATACAAGTTGAAAATAAAAAGTACGAAAATACTTTGATTTTATAGAGAATCGTACGCAAAAGCCGTTATAGTACCTAAGGTCAATCGTTTTTGAAAACCATTTTTTTTTTACTATGAAAAATCGCGAAACATACATAATAAATACATACATAAGCTCAATTCGATAATATGAAAATCCCCTTTATTTTAGATACCTTCGTCTCAAAATGTATGGAAAATTTAAATGTTGATTTGAGTAATATAAATTCCGCAACGATGATCAAACAGCGGTAAATTGCTGGCTAATGCTGTACATTCATAATATCATTATACGTTGGTAGGTCATGTTGCCGGTGGATGCGTCTGCACACTTGCGCCCCACGTGGCCGGCGCGTGCCGGCGCGAGCGCAGCACGCAGAGAGCATGCGCGTGTCACGGTGTCTCTCGTTAGTCAACTATTAAAAACTCACAGACAAACAAATCACTTCTCAGAGAAGTCTGGCGATGCGCTGAACATCTGAATTTGTCGTACACGATTCCTGAGTCATTTCCTAAAACACAATAAAGTACCTATACGATAGAAGAGAAGGGGTTCCAAGTCGCGAGCGCTTCGAGTTATCGACTAAAAACACGCAGGTACCTACCTATATTATATTAATTTCTAAACATTTGCCTTTGCTGTAAGTTGTGACTAGGTACCATTCTTGAGTACTTTTATGAGTATAACAAGCTGTTCCCCGCGGTTTCACCCGCGTTAATTTCGGAGTTCCCGCGATAATTCCAGGATAAAAAGTACCCTATGTCGTTTTCCGTACCTACTCCCGATATTAGCTTACCTTTAGTCTTATTACCATTGTGTTCTTCACTGTGTGATTCTTCGTCTACTTTATAATTTATCTAACACATGCTATATTAGACTGTACTTGACGTAAAATTCCAAATTATCTTGGTTTGTTTAACCCATTTTAATAAATAAGTACATTGTATGAAATAGGGGCACTTGCTGGTACATTAGACTAAATATTTGTTATAATACATACTTGTTTAGGTAGTAAAGGGGGTACCCTAAGGAACCCTTTCTACAAAATTTTGTTCAAACTCACTCATATTCCAAGTGAACTCAAAGTTAAATTTGCCATAATATGACACACACAAAAACGCCAGCCCTTCATAACTTTCTAATGCTATTGCTAGAGAGAAGATGCATAAAATCTCCCCAGGAACACACTGCACCACACAACTTTATAAAGGTGGAAACATACTTATGTGTCGTGCGTGTTGTGTTGTGTTGTGTTGTGTTGCGACAGAAGCATATCAGTTACAAATATTTACTATGGCTTGAGACACACCACAACAGAACCACAACACCACATACAAATATGTCTCTACACTCTAACCATATTAATTGTATAAAACCGATATTATGCTTCTGTCGCGACACTCCACGACACGACACATGAATATGTTTCCGCCTTAATTTAGATAATGTACATATTTTATGATGATACTGTGATTTTATTAAATTAATTAATAATTAATTTAATGACTCGGTGCCAACTTGCCAATCATTTATGTTCTAACTCACCTAATATGGTTTAGAAATAACCTTTCATTTAAAATAACTTTTAAATTTACTGATCATAAACTGAATTACTTTCAGACAGTTAATTTTAAAAGATTTAGGCATGTAGTTGTTTTTTGAGCCTAACAATGATACCTAACTAATATGAAACTTTGCCTGAATCATCAGTAAAGCATAGGTATTGTATAGTTTAAGTAGTTGCAAGTGGAAGCCAACAGAAGTCCTCCGGCAAAGAAAATAAGAATAAAATACACCGAAAAATTTAGATGAAGTGAAAGCGAAGATTATAAAAATAATGAAAAGAGAAGGTTGAAGAATGAGAAAAAGTCTGGATGATTTTATTTTACTTTGCTGTCTCTTCTTAGCGAAGAATATAAATAACAATAATTGCAACTACCAATCATTACAGTCGTTCTGTCATATATAGGTAAATAATAAAAACTATTTAGATGAAAACATCCAAAAAATATTGACAAAACATACATACAATCGAACATAGAACCTCCTCCTTTTTGGAAGTCGGTTAAAAATAGATAAGTAAGAATTATTTAGTTAGTCAAATGACTGCATGTTTGTTTTAATTTTTATCATTTTATTTACCTGTATGCTCAATTTATCGACCTAACAGGAAAAATATACACAGAATGAACATATAACATATGAATCGCATTAGATGGCATTCTAAAAAGCTGCGAATGGAAATTTAATAAGCTTGTATTACGTACCTTCTATAGTTGTTCCCCACAGTTTCTCTCGCATATGTTTTGGAGTTCCCGAGGCCAAACGTTCACTAGCTATAGGTAACCTATAAGTAGTGCATTTTGATCCTTATCATCAAGAGATGACAATCTGAGATTTTTAATTCAAGATTGCGAACACAAAATATCTACTTATTAATCTAGTGGCCACTATATTTAGTTCACCAGTACTATATCACCAGGGGTGGGGCGGAGAGGTTAAAAAGTTGATAAAAAAATATCACGTACTTAATGCACGCCCCCTTATGTTTCTATCATTTTTTGGTTTCAATCAAAAACAGGGTGGTTTTGCGATTACAATATGCACCTACAATGTCTAGCAATTAACCAAAATAAACATACCTACTTACTTAAGTTGAAGCTGACTAAACATGATTCTTTAATCACAAAATCATGGGAGTCAAAATTCATTCTCCGTCACGGCGACATACGGCTGCCCTACGGAAAAACAAAGCAACTGTAATTTTTTCGAAATGAGTTTTTTTTGTATTTTTGCATCTATCAATGCATAACGGACATAGCATAGTCAGTTTAATATGGAAAAAACTTCGTCCTAACCAGGTGTTCTACGACATTCACGCATTTTTTTCTGATCTGCACTATAATAAAAGAGTAGAATCCGCGATTCTGTACATTGAATATTTTTATCAAAAATTGACAGGGGGCGATAAAAGAAGAGTAACCAAGCCAAAAAAGTTTTTTTGAAAATTTATACATAAAATCTTTGGCATCCGGTGTGAGTTATTTTAGACCCTGCACTTTATTGATTCATCCAGTTCGCTATAGCAACTTACCAATTATATACGTCAATCATTCGGACTGTGATCAACCTTTCGGGGTCAGTTCATTTATGCTTTGATAGCCAGCCACGCCACCTAGATAGCCTGTTGATCCTTGATAAAGCGCAAGGCCACACAGAGTTATGCACATTTGAGACGTAGACTGGTCGCTGATACTCGACTCCTCGGCGACGCTCCTCGCGTAATCTATAAAGGCAACTGACACACACAAAAACAACAGTAGAACTCCGGTCACCGCTCAGTCAGTTGAGTTTACGTACAGTGATTAATAAAAAATACAACGAGGCAACTCCAGCCTGCGATGACCACCGAAAATAAACAATAACACAGTGCACCTAAACACACGGCAATTTTAAACACCGCCATATTCTCCGCGCATGCGTACGGCGACGATTGTGATTGGTCGTGAAAAGCTACGTCCCGATACAAAATAAAAAATGAGTGTGACGAAACTGAACGAGTCGAACTGTGTCAGTCGCTCTGTGTGCAACAGTAAGAGCAGTATGATTGTCGTGTCCAACCGGTTGCCTTTCATCTTGAAGAGAAACGAGAAGACTGGCGAATTAGAGAGAAAAGCCAGGTAAACTATATTCTGTGAATTCTATTGAAAATAAGCCATAAACATATTCTGGATCGTTGCTGCCAACCTCCCATATTCAAGTGGTAACTGGTATAATTTAGCTGAGGGCATCGATATAATTTGTGTACAAAACAAATGAGAATGTCAAAATGCTTTGAAAATAAAAAAAATCTAAAAATAAATTTTACGAAGCATCCATCTTAGGATCAAATATAGTTGAGTGTAAGTACACTTCTATCTGTAAGGCACAGTGAGGCAATTTGTTTTTTGTAAATAAAAATTAAAAGGTAACGAACACAAGCTACGATTTTCAAAAGTATTTACATATTACATAGGTACCTAAGTATTATCCCCTTAAATTTGGAAAACAACACAAAGTTCCCACCGCTTCGAAGTACCTACCTAAGAGTTTGAGGATTCGGGAAGTTTCCGCGATTGGCAAGATACCGGTTGGTTGGATAGTGGATACCTACGGCAACAAAACAACGCGCATGTGGCTTTAATTTAAAATTAAAATAAATTAAATCAAATTCTTTATGAATAAAACCAACAGTGTCTTGTAATTATTGAACTACTGACCAATGATGATTGGTTCCAAAACTGTTTTTGAAGGGGATCGGAAATATTCTAGTAAATATTGATTTAAGCCGGGTCAATGTAAGAGCACGGTACGGTTAAAACGAGTTTGCTTTGTGCAATGCCATTTGTATTTGGCCGGGTGTGTACTGTGTATTGTCATGAGTTTTGTCGGCAAACACTAGAAACGTCCTTGTATTTAGTAACGACTTGTTACCGTTTTCCAAGGTCAATTACAAAAATATCGATGTTCAGCTATTCATGATAGGTACCTACATTTAGTTATTTTCTGGTATTTTAAAATTATATTAAAAAGTAATAAAACACACTGACCTAAATTACCTTTGTATAGTTAGTAGATATAAATATGTACTCTACTAATACTAAATACTTATATCTCCTTGTCATCGATAATATAATTAACTAACTTGAATAGTTTACTCGATTAAAAAAAAATTAATGATATTGGTGTTAATCGCAGAACGCATTTATCCAACTAGGATTTTTTAACAAATATGAGTTCAATATGACCTCCCTAGTAGGTTAATCTTTCCCCTGGCACCGCTTAGTAGATAAATACGGATAAAATTATCCCACCAAAAACATTTTCATGTTAAATGTGGCCAACACGAGGCCATATGACTCGCACTAACAAAAAGTTACCAGATCTCATGTAGAGCCAAGCTTCTAACTCTACACGCCCTAACTCTACAAGGCCTAACTTCACCAAACTCTACACCTTTGTGAATTTATGTAGTTATACTATACCTACTTAGTACTATAGTTTACTGTAAGTATTATGTTTAGCGGACTACTAAATAATATTTATTAAACCGCTTAGTGGACGATTAGACACTTCTTTAAAACTTTCTATTATGTTTAATAAGTCCTGCAGTTTCATCAACGTTATAATTTCGGATTTCCTGCGGAAATCCCGGAATAAAAAGTAGGTAGGTACACTATATTATGTCCTTGTCGTACCCCTAAGAACATGACCGGTTGACGGTTGATTAGTTAAGGCGTGAAAGCGTAACAAACATTCTCCATGAATGTTATTTCAATAATATAATTATCTTCTTCTTTACTTAATTAGTATAAAATAAAGTCGCTTCCGCTATCTGTTCGCGATAAACTCAAAAACTGCTGATGGATTTTCAATAATTTCATGCGGTTTTCACCAATAGATAAAGTTATTCATGAGGAAGGTTTATATCTATAGTTTATTCTGAATTCCCGCGGGAACTCCTAAATTACCGCGGGCGAAACCGCGCACCTAGTTATAATATAAAATAAATAAATATAATACGCAGGCTTATGCAAGTTTAAAGTTTATACAATCAAATAACATCTACAATATTAGTAGGATAAACAGAAGTAGGTAATAGATGTCAAACTTGCTGTTTATTTGATAAATGGGTAAGTGCATAGAAGATATCTTTATGTATTATCGGAAAACATTAACTATATTATGAATAATATTATATATCTAACTTCTCTTAATTAGGTAATTAATATTATTTTACGTAATTAATTAATTATCTGAAAGCAAATTAACCTCTGTATTTAAACGCACAATACAATTGTATTTTGCGAGAGATATTGCTGCTATCTATATTACAAAATTTGTATAAAACTCCAAGCAGAGAAATATTTAGGTAGTACTGTAAAAAATTCTAACAGAAAATAATACAAGAGGTAGGTATCATTAGTAGAACCTGCATGTTTGTGTACTTACATATTATCATGCAAAAACTACACTAAGGAATTGAATGGAGTTTCCGCTGTTCTTTTTTTATCTTCCAACTTGAATGTCGCAATTGGCTCAGGGAGTTGATGATGGAGGAGGAGATAATGATATTTTGAAGCACAATATACCAACTATGGCGCTCTTATGTTAACCACACTGGCAGGGCTGCGGGCAACAGCTATAGAATTAAATTAGTAATGATATTTTATCGCGTTACGTAAGTAAAATTTTACTATTACCTCCATATAGATAAAATACTTCACCTACCTACAAACAAAAGCATGTTTGCACCGCGTGTTTCCGCGCTAGACTTTGATTACTATCACAATATACACCACATGTAGGTAATGTCGCATTATTGACATGCAATTCGTATATATTTTCATCTGCAAGTAGGTATATTCTTTTTTGAATAAATTTTTCTTTGTCCTATACCTACATCATAAGGTTTATAAAACAACTGTTTTTTTTTAATGATTTGTAATACCAAATGTTAATTGTTAAAGTCTTTAAATCGATTAACGATTACAATAAACCGGTTTTATGTTACAGCAGAAGTATCGATAATTTTTAATTATATATGTATTAATTAATATTTTTTTTCAAATGCTCAATTGCATACATAATTTATGACTCCTTTGAGATCTCGACATTCAATGAGAGGGACGTTCCAGACGTTTTGAAAACGATTCATTTTTAGAATGAAAAACCACCATCTCTAAAGACACAGTCTGACAGATTGCATGTACTCAACTGCTGGACTGTGTCGCATAAGCCGTAGAAACCACCTTGGCTATTTTTCCAGCGCCGGTGGTTTAGTGACAGCGGTGGCGCCCGTCGTCATCCGAGGCAGCGGCATCTGGGTCGGCTGGCCGGGCATCCACCTCGAGGACCCCAACGAAAGGATACCCGAGTCGGACCCTAATGACAAAACCCCCACTGCTGGCCTGCTCTCCAATAAGGTATACACCGTAATTTAAACCCCAAAAATATGGTTATGACACAAATATAATTACAGGATAAACAATAATAATAATGCTTGGACGTTATCACACAGCGCCATCTAGTTGGAAAATAAGCTGAGCTTGTACTATACGACACCAGAATATTTTTTTTTAAATACATCCAGAACAGACTTATTATGCATGCCAAATTTCAATACGATCCGTTTAGCCGTTCATGCAAGATTACGTTATAAACATCTGCGATTCTGTAACAAAGAAAAAATAAAATACAAATAATTAATATCAGGCACACAATATCCTATTGAAAATTAACTAGGCAAATTAAATCCAATAAAACTACAGTAATTTAATTAACATAATTCTACATAACATTAGTTGAAGATCCAATTGTAGTAATTTCGGTACTTTATCGGTATATTTAATAAAAACAATATACATTACTATCAAAAATTATCTATTAAAATTTAGTATATATACATATATACTAAATTTACCACTTACATATGTTTACCACTTACACAATAATATGTTTTATTATAAGCTGAAGGCTTATTTATTCTCTTTATATTTATTTATAACTGATACAACACAAATAAAACGATTGACAACATCGTATTCTACCTTGTCGCGACCATGAAATCACAATCTAAAAATAATATGACGCTCGTTAATGAACCCTTGATCTTCAGTAACTTACGTAGGTAATACGGTAAAAACTGAGTCGTAGCACGTAGGGTGCACGTAGGCATTCGTAGCGCTCGTAGTTCAAAAAATATCCTTGACCTTGCAGGCTACGCTTGCGTAGTTCCATCGGCATCGCATCGGTGGCGGCGTAGGCATACTTTCACCAAAACACTGTTGGTATTCATTTTTCACTTTCTTTCGCAAATGCTTGTTACCGGGGTATGAAAATCAAAATTCTATTTAGTCTGGCTTGTAGATTAATAAATAATATTTAATATTTCAATAAAAAGTATTTTTTTACATAATCAAAAAATGACGGAGATATTATATTGAGTTGAAATTTCGTGTGACGTCACAACGTGCTATACCTATAACTGAAGCACGGCTTGACATCACGCGTGTATCTCCGTTATTTTTTGATTATGTAATTGAAAAAATACGTGTCCAATATTTTTATATTAATCTATAAGACTGACTAAAAACTAAAATTTGCTTGACAAGCCCATTACTTTAATTCACAAACATTTAACTTCTTAGCAAATGGCTTCTCTTTACAAATATGTGTTTTTTTTTTCACCTATAAGCATGTTTTCGGGATATAAAAAAGAAAATTCTATTCACTATTTAGGCCGTCAGTTAGATAAGAAAGAAAATAATAGACACGTAAGTATATTTCGCTTTTACAAATTAACGAAAATATATTGTACCTACTTACATAAAGTTTAGGAGTGGGGGCTCGTGACGTTATAATCCCGGATAAACTGTACGAATCGTGACGTCACGCGCCATTTCGACTCAATAGATCGCTGTTATTTTTTGATTACGTAAAAACATACTGTCGCGGTCGAGCTAAATTGATAGCGCGCAATGTATGCAAAACGCGCGATGCATACAAAACACGCAATGTAAAGCAAACACATCGGAGTAGCGAATTCGATAGAAGTTCTATTCTAGAAACGTTCGGCCGAGTGGCTAGTAAAACACATTGAACTCGAACATTCTAGAGCCCCGTTCGGTTGGGTATATAAACAGCGCAACCGAACCGGACGGGCAGTTCAGTTTGAGCTTTCGAAGTGATAACTACGAGTGAATCTTGAGCGATACCTGCGACTACCTGCGACCTTGGCGAGACTATTGGACTTCGAGATCAGTCGTCTAGTGTTTCAGTGTTGCGATACCTATACCTAGGAACCCTAGACCTAGTGTTTTTGTAAAGTTAGTGTTAATCTCCGAATAAAGAACCCTAGCACGTAACAATTTGGTGTCGGAAGTGAAATTTGGAGATGCCACTAACTCCGAGAGAAGACATCGCTGAGGAAGGTGTCAGGACGAGGGCACAACGTACTGCGGGGGCTACGCCTGCAGCCCGCCAGGCCACGCTGACTGGCCATCGGGCTCCACCTACTGGCCCCACCCACCAGGCCCCGCCCACTACCGATGCCACGCCCACCAACCTGACCACGCCCACAGACCACGCCCACTTGGCCCCGCCCATCACTGAGGCTCCGCCCACCGGGTCACAGGCCACGCCCCTTGGCCCCGCCCACTTGGTCACGCCTACCACTAGCTCCGCCCACCTGGCCACGCCCACCAGCCACGTCCAGGCTACAACTATGCGAGCAGCGGATGCACCCGCTTTAGATATATGTAGCTTGGTGGAAATGATGGCAAGCATTAATAAGGGAATGCAACAGATGCGTGAAGAGCAAAAGGAGCGCGCCGAAAATCTGAACCTCATACGTAAAGAACAAGAACGAAATCTGCACGTCATGCGTGAAGAACAACAACGAAATCTACGCGTTATGCATGAAGATCAAATGAAGCGCGCTGAACTACATCTCCAATCAGTTTTGACTGCCGTTGATAAGGTCAGCAATGTGGTGAAGCAACTCCGTGAAGACGTAGATTCAGTAGAAGGGCGCGTCACAGTATTGGAAACCGATCTTACTGGACTGAAGAATGTAGTCGAGGAGCGGGTCACAGGATTGGAGACTGTTGTCTCTGGACTGCAAAAAGAATTGTTGCGACTTAAAACTGTGGGAATCGCATCAAGTGGAGCCGTTGGCGTAATCCAGGGACCAAGAGTGAAGGTGCCACCTTACGACGGAACTACGTCCTGGCCCGCGTACCGGCAGCAGTTTCAGACTGTAGCTGCTGCAAATGGATGGACGGATGAGCAGAGCTTGACAGCTCTTACTGTGGCGCTCAGGGGCTCGGCGTTGTCTGTTTTGGAGGCACTGCCTAGGTCAGGAAGTGGTTTTAAGGAACTGATGGAGGCCCTCGAGTCCAGATATGGGGAGCGCCACCTTGAACACGTGTTCCGGGCCCAGATACGCGATAGAGTGCAGCGTCCAGGAGAAGGACTACAGCAGTGGGCACTGGAGATTGAGAAGCTTGTCCGCAAGGCACATCCGACGGCTGACACGAAGATGGTAGACGCAAACATTCTGCAAGCCTTCGTCGATGGCATCCGCGACATGGAGATAAGGGCTGCAGTGGGGCTTCGTCATCATGCCTCGCTAAAGGATGCCCTAGCACATGCATTGGAAGTTGAGGCAGTACGGCGTGATGTGCGTGCACATAAGCTGCGAGAGGTCACTGAGGAAGTTAAAGCAATTAAGGCCCCCCTAAAGAAGACTGGATTCATGTGCTACAAATGCGGTGAACGAGGCCACATGCAGTTCTCCTGCCCAAAGAAGAACGAGGTGACAGAAAAAATCCTTAAGCTGCAGAAACAAGTTGATGACCTGACAAAGAGGCAGGAGACTCTGTCCCCTGTCAGGAATCAGGGAAAAGGTGTGACAGCCAGGACTAAAGGACAGGTACTGGCTGGTGTGAAAAAAGCCCCAGCAACGGTCATCGCACAGGTGCGTAGTGGGAAGGCCCATGGCAACGCTGACGCCCTCTCAAGAAGACCATGCCCGGAAGATTGTAAGCATTGTGTCAAACAGGAGTCGAAGGAACTGACCGTTAAGCTTACGAGAACGAGCCCTCCGGGACTGTGGCAAGATGAGACCATGAGAGAAGCTCAGGAGGATGATGAAGACGTTCGACTCATCGTGGCTTGGAAAAAACGTAGTGCGGACAAACCAAAATGGGTTGAGGTCGCACCCACTAGCCCTATCACTAAAGCCTATTGGGCCCAATGGGACAGCTTTGTTCTGCAGAACGGAATGCTTTACCGAAAATGGGAGAAACCTAACGGCAGAGAGTTCCACCTTCAGTTAGTTGTTCCAAGGACCAGGGTGAAAGATGTTCTTCGTGAAATACATGATGGGGTTTCAGGTGGACATCTTGGCGTGAAGAGAACATTAACAAAAGTAAGGGAAAGGTTCTACTGGCTTCATTGTCGAGAGGATGTGCAGGAATGGTGCCGCAAATGTACCACTTGTGCTGCAGTCAAAGGTCCGTCAACTAGGACCCGCGGAAACCTCCAACTCTATAATGTTGGTGCACCCTGGGAAAGAATTGCTGTTGACGTGGCTGGACCTTTTCCGGTGACCGAGTCAGGGAACAAGTACTTCTTGGTCGTCATGGATTATTTCACCAAGTGGCCGGAAGTGTTCGCCATACCTAATCAGGAAGCCGCGACAGTAGCCTCAAAGTTGGTTGAGGAAGTGATATGTCGATTCGGTGTACCCTTGGAAATCCACTCAGATCAAGGAAGGAACTTCGAATCCCAGCTATTCCAGGAAATGTGCAAAATCTTGGGAATGCACAAGACGAGGACCACGCCATATCACCCTCAGTCCGACGGCATGGTGGAGAGGTTTAACCAGACGCTAGAGAGGAATTTGGCGAAACTGGTTGATAAACACCAGAGGGATTGGGACAAATTCATACCGCTGTTCCTACTCGCCTACAGAACATCTGAGCATGAGAGCACGAAGGCGACCCCAGCGTATGTGAATTTCGGTAGAGAACTACGGCTACCAGTGGATTTACTTACAGGCGGACCTCCAGATGACCCCCAATCGATGCAGGACTACGTCTCCGATCTACGGGAGAAAATGCAGGACGTCTATGCTTTGGTTCGAGAGCATGGTTTGCAGTCAAGCGAGAACATGAAGACGAGATATGACCGGAGGGCGAATACAAGTGGTTTTGAGGAGGGATCACTTGTATGGCTACACAATCCTATCCGTCGAAAGGGAAAATCTCCGAAATTACAGACTCGATGGGAAGGCCCGTACAAGGTTGTTACCCGGATGAATGACGTGACGTATCGGATTCAACGTCAACCAAGGGGAGCTTTCAAAATAGTGCACATCGACCGCTTAGCACGTTATCAAGGCAGCAATAGTGACGCTCGGGACGAGCATCTCTAAGAAGGGGGCAGTGTCGCGGTCGAGCTAAATTGATAGCGCGCAATGTATGCAAAACGCGCGATGCATACAAAACACGCAATGTAAAGCAAACACATCGGAGTAGCGAATTCGATAGAAGTTCTATTCTAGAAACGTTCGGCCGAGTGGCTAGTAAAACACATTGAACTCGAACATTCTAGAGCCCCGTTCGGTTGGGTATATAAACAGCGCAACCGAACCGGACGGGCAGTTCAGTTTGAGCTTTCGAAGTGATAACTACGAGTGAATCTTGAGCGATACCTGCGACTACCTGCGACCTTGGCGAGACTATTGGACTTCGAGATCAGTCGTCTAGTGTTTCAGTGTTGCGATACCTATACCTAGGAACCCTAGACCTAGTGTTTTTGTAAAGTTAGTGTTAATCTCCGAATAAAGAACCCTAGCACGTAACAATACGTCCAATATTTTTTATTTATCTACACGACATGACGGACTAAAAACAAAAATTAGATCAAATATCATTTTAGCTTTAGGATGCTCTATGTTAATGTGCATAAATACAGAGCATGACTAATGTATTGTTTACCCGCGCCACGTGCCGGTCTGATGGCGTACAGTGAGCATCAGATATATGTAATCACTTTTGCAAACCGTTGAACTTTACTGCAATAGTAATCTATACTTCTATACTAATATTATAAAGAGCAAAAGTTTGTGAGTTTGTGACGTTGTGGGGAGTAATCTCTGGATCTACTGAACCGATTTTGTAAATACTTTCACTTATAAGAAGCTACAGTGATCCTGAGAGTCATAGGATACTTTTTATTTCGAAATTTCCGCGGGAACTCCGAAATTACCGCGAGCGAAACCGCGGGGTCAGCTAGTAAAGTATGCAGCGACTGACAAAGGTGTTTACATATTTTTGATGCTGACCGTACCGTTCGCAATCACGCAAGGCGCGCGTGTCGCTGTGTACGTAACGTTACCTATTGCCTAGGTACCGTAGATTAGTGGTAGTTAACTGTCAACATGATATTTATTGGGTGGTTAATTTGTCAATAATTTGCCATCAATAAATAGAACACATTGTCCAGTGTGACTAATTGTGATGTCGATCTGTTTGTTGTTCTTTACGGGGATCTAAAAACAACTGTTATACCGTACCGTACCTATACATATAAACCGTGCTAAATAAATTAATTAATTAAAAGTGCCTATACGTATAAATTTATTCATTGTATTGTCGATTCAATTGGTTACTATTAATATTAACTACGAATAATTATGGGTACTATAATATTATTGGATAAGGGTTTAACTCAGGAACAGTCGTCTTAGAAAACTCGATCGCTTCATGGAAAGAGGAGGCAAATTTGAAATTTATGGCCAAAACGCAAAAGCCAGCGCATTTGTAACCCATTCACCACCATGATCATCATCATCTCCAGATCACACGCTTTAGGCATGATTTCTCCAAGTATTAGGAACGTTTAGTATCTATCATTTAATAAAAGTCAGTGCAGTGGTTTGTTAGTAACGTAATATTACGTGTCTGGCGCCAGAACCACCGTCTTTCGTAGATCGTGATATTTCGGGGATGGCGGTGAACGGGCTAAACACAAAGCAAGTACACCGCGGACCACTGAACTCTCTTTCCATAAAAGAAAATTACTGCGACGACTTAGATCGTAATATTACGAGTAGTATATTCGATCGTTTTATTTTCATCCATTTATTGGTTAGATACAGCTTTTAAATTTGCGTCACCGAGTAGCGAGTTATGACCCACATAATCTGTTCATAAAATTTTATTGTGCGACGTCTATTTGTTTACCTAATAGTAGAGACGTAATTATGGTATGTAGGCATTTATCGTTTGAATGGAAAAACACTTTTCAGACTCCGTACGTAACGCACTATGAGAATGATAATATTATGATAATTGAAATAATTTGTACATACACTGTGGTTTTGTACCTACACATGTACATGTACCTACATTGTACATGTACACCTACACATATTGGGTTACTACAATATACTTATTTATGCAGAAATTCATTTAGTGGTTTTCTTTATCTATGGCAATTCAAACAATATATTTAATTAAATCGAAACAAAAAAAACAACCGAACGAAATAACTAACGCTAACCACTGATTACTTTTTCGACCACTTGGATTGATAGGTAAGTAGGTACTTATTTTACCAAGACGCCGTCGTGACGAAGGTTCGAATCACGCTTTCTCTAACTACTTTTTGTTGTTGCCTTATACAAGTTTCACATTCACACACGCATTTTATTTTATTTTTCTTTTTAATTATTTACAGATAGTAGCAATCCGAGCGGAGCCGAAGCTCTTTGACAGTTACTACAATGGGTGCTGCAACGGAACTTTCTGGCCTCTGTTCCACTCCATGCCAGACAGGGCGACCTTCATCGCCGACCACTGGCGGGCATACATCAGAATCAACGAGGAATTCGCTGAGAAAACCATCCAGGCGCTGCGTTTACTAGCAGAGACCAATGAGCGGACATCTCCCCCAATCGTCTGGGTCCACGATTACCATCTCATGTTAGCTGCTAATTGGATCAGACAGGTTAGCAAAGTCGGAAATATTAACTAACTAGCTGTGCCCCGCAGTTTATCCCGCGGTAATTTCGGAGTTCCCGCGGAAATTCCGGCATAAAAAGTACCCTATGTCCTTCTCTGTACCCCTGACAACGTGCATGCCATATTTCATCCAAATCCGTTCAGCCGTTTTTGCGTGATTGAGTAACAAACATCCAAACATCCACACTTTCACATTTATAATATTAGTAGGATTAAATAACTTTGCATTAACACATGCATATTACAACATACACACACACATACACTTGCAACAAAGTTTTGATTTTGTTAGATTTTTTTATCTATCTTTTTATTATCTCTTATTTGTTTATAATACTTAGAAAGTATTTCTGGATATGAAATTTTCTTGGCAGTTTATACAGAACTACAGTAAAAATCCTTATTAAAAATGCGAAAGTTTGTTTGTTTATTTTTTACGCTTTCACGTCTTAACGGCTCAACCGATCATCATGAAATTTTGCATACTACACGATGTCAGATGTACAGAAAAAGATATTGGGTACTTTTATCCCGGAATACCTGCGGGAACTCCGAAATTAACGTGGGTGAAACCGCGGGCAAGCTTGTAAATAATATGCACCTATCCATCATTAGTTGTTGGACAATATTGTTCTTAATGGACAATATTAAATTTGTACCTGCGGTTTTCCACAGCGCGCCGAAGAAGACAATATAAGATGCAAACTGGCATTCTTTTTACACATACCGTTCCCGCCGTGGGATATATTCAGACTCTTCCCGTGGTCCGATGAAGTACTTCAGGGTATACTCGGTAAGTTTTATAAACAGTACTCTAGGATTCTATTTCTCCACTTGAGCCGTCTCTGTCGTTCGAAGACTCGTCTCCAAAGCGTTGCAGTTTTTATGTAACTTTGCCCTATATTTTTCTATGCTCATATCTTTGTCGTTAATTTAGGTTGTGACATGGTTGGGTTTCACATCACGGACTACTGTTTGAACTTCATAGACTGTTGCCAAAGAAACTTAGGATGTCGTGTGGACAGGAAGAATCTTCTAGTCGAACTGGGTGGACGAACTATTTGTATTCGGCCATTGCCTATTGGAGTACCCTTCGAAAGGTTCGTACAGCTGGCGGAAAATGCGAAACCTGTATTGTCTACGAACCAAAAAGTGATACTCGGCGTCGATAGGCTAGATTATACCAAAGGCTTAGTGCATAAACTGAAAGCATTTGAAAGACTGTTGGAGAAACATCCAGAACATATTGAGAAAATAATGTTATTACAAATATCAGTCCCGTCTAGAACTGATGTTAAGGAATATCAAGACCTGAAAGAAGAAATGGATCAATTAGTCGGAAGGATCAATGGAAGATTTACAACGCCCAACTGGTCACCGATAAGGTAAGCTCAATAAAATAGAAAAAGAGAAGTGTTTATACGTCCTTTACTGATTAAGTAACAACAAAACATGCAGCGGTATTTATTTATTTATTTATTTATTTATTTATTTGCAAGAATATGGTAGGTACATAGTTGGTGTTACTCTAAGATTGATTCAGCATATTCTGCCGTTGCCGGTTATTATTCATGTAATAATATATTTTTTTGACCTTTTAAAAAGTTTAAACGGTGAATGTACATTTAATTTCTACCTAGATCGACTTACTGACATGGTCTCTCACTATCTTACTAGTTACTACCCTTTTTAATAACAAACAAATTTTAACTGTTAAAATTACAAAACCTAATAAATCGATTATGCCTACTTATTTTTAGTTTTTACAATCTATTAGTTGAATTGAATTGAAAGTTTCCCCTTTTGCAACGTTAGCTTTGCATTATACCTAAGTAGCCTAGAGAGTAATCACACCAGTTAGTTCTAAATGTCTTAATCTGTTTTCTAGGTATATCTATGGCTGTGTAGGACAAGATGAACTCGCCGCTTTCTATAGGGATTCAGCCGTTGCTCTAGTCACGCCTCTACGTGATGGAATGAATTTAGTTGCGAAGGAGTTTGTCGCTTGTCAAATCAATTCACCACCCGGCGTTTTGATTGTTTCACCTTTTGCTGGCGCCGGAGAGATGATGCATGAAGCGCTGATCTGCAATCCGTATGAACTGGATGATGCAGCTGCGATAATTCACAGGTTGGTCTTGCTTCTTAAACATTTCAGACCATGTTTCACTCTTTGGATTTCCGAAGTTGTAGCAAAAGATATTATAGCCTTAATACCGTAACCCAGTCTGTTACCTTTCACGCCTTAACTACTCAACCAATCATCATAAAATTTTGCATACAAGTTTTCAGAGGTACAGAAACGGACATAGAGAACTTTTATCCGGAGTTCTCGCGGGAACTCAGAAATTAACGCAAGTCATTTTTCATTTATAAAAAGAAGCTTATTTTTATGTTAATAATTATTTATTTATCTTATTGCATATTACAATGCCCAAAGTTCTGTGATGAGCTCGCGTAGGTACATCTTTTAGTGGTTGTAGAAAATTTAAAAATAAACAATCATCGTATGTTCCAGAGCACTAATGATGCCCGAGGACGAGCGTACAGTTCGAATGAACCACTTGAGGCGGCGCGAGCGGCTGAACGACGTGGACAGTTGGATGAAGTCGTTCCTCAAGGCCATGGATTCGCTAGAGGAGGAGGCAGACGACATCGGAGCCACATCCATGCAGCCGATCACAATCGACGACTTCGACGAATATCTTTCAAAGTAAGCGAGACGCGAGACGAGGGGAGGAAATAAATGAGCAAAATAATCGACAGGCAAAGAAAGTCACTCTCGTTTGACGATTAGGGACCATATTAGAATGTCTTTGGTACCATCCATAAAGTACGTCACACGTTAACGGGGAGGGAGGGTATCGACGAAATGTGACATTGTGTGACAGGGGGTGGGAGGGGTCCTGAGTTTCGTGACGTCACATTTTAAAATCTTATCCTTCCAAGTGCTGAATGCCAAATTTGAAAAAATTATCTGTAAAGAAACGAATTCCTTAACTATACTTTCATTCTCACTACTATTAGAAATAGAACACTTCTTACGACAACTTAAGTCGAGCAGAGTAACTAGAATGAATCTCGCCTGTCCGGACACTAGTATTTATACCCACAACCCCACCAACAGTGTTGTGGCAGTACTGACTTTAATTTATTACATAAACATGAGGGGTACCGACTAATTGACAGTATTTCCATATCAAAATGCTAGAATTCCCTGAAATAAGGAACGAATTAACAGAAAACATGACAGATCTATGATTTACAATCATTTGCATCGATCAAGCAGTTTTTTTTTTTGGTTAATAACAACATTTACAACCCACCAGTTCTAAGATCTAAGTTTGTATCGTGGAAGCCATGGAAATATAAATATACCTATCTCTTTGGTCGTAACCGAACTCTCGAATTTACGAAGGTGTGGTAGACACTTATCCAACTTCTACGGCGAATGACGCGATTAATATATCCTTAAAATTAGAATAAAATATAGTCTTCTTTATTGCATTCTTCTTCTCTCCCTCATACTAATACCTATATAATTGTCTTTCTTCTTCAGATACATTGGCTACACCCAGAAGTTGGCTCTCCTGCTTGATTACGACGGCACACTGGCTCCGATCGCTCCCCACCCGGACCTAGCCACTCTTCCCATGGAGACGAAACACACCCTGCAGAAATTGTCCAATTTGCCAGATGTTTACATAGCCGTGGTGTCCGGTCGCAACGTGGACAATGTGAAGAAAATGGTGAGATCCTAGGTTACCTACTTTAATAAAATTAAGGTTCGTCGTTTCTCTACTACATATATTTTTATTTTAAATTGATAGACTTTTTTTATAAAGATGTGAAATTTTGGATAGGTAATGTTATATAAATTAAATCATAATGTCCACATTAACTGAGAATAACCCAACTTTACGAGCCACCCTGAGGTAGTACCTGTAGGGGGATGTCTCGTACGAATCTGATTGACAATCTGACGAGAATTCGAGTTAATCTTTTTGGTGCAAAAGTGATTATGAGTCTCTACAACCAGGCAACATTTTTGGTCCCAGAACAAAGAGTTCCTGAGAGAATTCAAATATTGACGCAAGTAAAACCGCAGTAAAAGCGGTTAGTACCTACTTACTATTTGCTATTATTTGTTATTTCAATAGATTTCTGTTGACACTCTAGTCCCAAGAATAATGTTATAACATCAACGGAACAAGTCAATGAACCCGCTATGTTATCGTAGTTCACGACACTGACGTCATTGCTGTTTATCATCGTTTTGCAATTTTTTGACCCGATTGTTCGGGTCGTACTGCAAACGTCCAATTGACTTACGTAGAGACCGACATTAGGCAACCAAAGATAACTTGTGTAAATTATAACATACCTAATATTGTACCTACTTATGATAATATCTTTGTTACTTATCCTAAGTTATATAAGCTAATGTGCCTACTTTACACTTTCAATTTTAAACCGTTTTTTCATATTAGACCAAGATCATATTTTGAAACCTTTTTGAGAGGCTATTTGTAATACTGAAACTGAAACGAAAATATGCCACAACAAAACAAAACAAAACAAAAAATACATCCTGTATACATATAAAGACTCGGACAAAAGATAAACACAAAAGTTCGCTAACCACTAGTTAGACCAACAGTGAAGCAATTCGTCATGATCGTAGAATAATGACGGTTTTGAGAAGAAAGGTGAAGCATGTTTTTGTGTAAATGTAAAATTATGGCAATAACACAACAAAAAAAGAATTTGCGAAATTGGTCCAGCCGTTCACGAGTGATGCCGTGACCGAGGGAAATAGGGATTCATTTTTATATATATACGAGATGACAGCCTGTTTAATATTTGTCAGTTTGCCATGACGCGTTGTTATCCAAAGCAATTGCGAAAATCGCGTTTTACCCAGTTCAGTAATTAGCGTTATCCGCGTAGGTACAGACATACACACAGACAGAAATTTAATACACTTTTTATAGGCCGCCTTTTGCTCTGTTCTTTCTTTTTATTACTAGCTGTTTCTCGCGATTTCACCCATGTTAATTTCAGTGTTCCCGCGGAAATTCTCATTAACAAAGTACGCTATGTATCTACCCCTGACAACGGGTATGCAAATATTTCATGAGATTTTACCGACATTCGTTATTCAATTCCGCGTTTCTGCGGGAATTCCGATACAAAAAATACCCCATGTCGATCTCCAAACCGATCTTCGATGAACAAACGAAAAACTCACATTTGCATATAATAGTACCTAAGGCTTTTTAGTGTATTTTTTTTTGGGGCAATAACTTTATTGTAGGTAGGTAGGTATTTATTATAAGTAGGTATGTATTTGAAGTTGATATTTTTTTTTGTTCTGCTAGTGATAATAATTTTAATAAACGAGACCTTTTACTTATTATTTTCTTAATATCTTCAATGTAGGTACCTATTCCGTACAGACCACAGACAATGACTCTACTATAGATACCTTTGTATAGAATAGGTATTTATAATAATAATCATTACCTACTATTTTGCAGCAAACTGACAATAACAAGTTGCTTGATTAACTTGAACTTTGACACGACTTTAATATCTTTTTAGTAGATACAGCTGTGTATAGGTACCTGCGGCTTATCACGAGCCGTAAATTAAAATATAACTACGATAATATTTATCTTCATTAACTTAATTACCGTTACATATTGTAATTAAGCAGATGGGTAGGTAAATACAATTACTATCGAGACTGGAAATTAAATCCTTTATAAGATCGAGATAAATTGAATAGAGAAGGCATTTTCCCAGTCCTTTGTAATATTATGTATATTCCGAGGCTTGTTTTAAACTGTATCTGTTTCAATCCCCGACGCTAACCGGTTTACGTTAACGTTTGTATCTGTCAGTTAGTCTGTGTCACCATAGCTCCAAAATGGTTGAACTGATTTGGATTGTTTTTTGTTCGTAAGGTGACTTGATCGAGTGTTCTTAGCTATGATTCAAGGAAATCTGTTTAGCAATTTGATAATTATTAATTATCAGTTCCCTCTTTTTTAGTTTGTGAATGGATGTGATCTTCTTGCGCAGGTCTGACTGAGTTCTTGGTATTCTCCTCTTCAATGCTGTCGGGGTTTTTGTTTTTATTTAATTTAATTTTCTCTTAATTTTACCAATAATAAAGATATTGTGTAAAGAAGAAGTACCTACTTACTTGAGTAAATTTACAACTTAAGGCTAAAAAATTTCTGATACTTACCTATTCCAATGTTGCTTACTGATGCAAACACTATATTGATATGCTTAATCTTTGTAATGTTTTTTTTTTAGGTGGGCATAGAGGGCATCACGTACGCCGGAAACCATGGCTTGGAGATCCTTCACCCAGACGGCACCAAGTTCGTGCATCCCATGCCGCTGGAGCTTCAGGACAAAGTTGTGGAGCTACTCAGAGCTTTGCAGGAGCAGGTTACTAAACTAAAACATAATTCTAAGCCCGCGCCATCTCGCTCAAAAATCACGTCACGTGCATGATCGCTCGCTTCGTGCGCTTTTTTTCTTTTTCTGAAAAGTTTGAGGGCCAAAAATATCAATACAGAATATCTACCGAGTTGTTACACGCTCGAAGTTATGGTAAAGTAATAAATGAGGAGCTGGCAAACAAAACGGTTTAATAACATAAAATTTTATTTTAGAGGAGCAGTAAAAAACTGAATGACATAATAATAATAATAATAAACTCTTAAAATAAACAATAACAAAAACAACATACCTAGGTACTTACCTACAGTGAGCTTTTGGCGTTGTTTTTAATTTATCCATATGAAGTTCAAGACTTGATTTGACATAATTATTATGTTAAATCCAGATTCCTATGTCTAATCCACTTAATCCACTTCACAACACACAGATCTACTTGATCCCACACTAAGCTATGAGCTTGTGTCGTGGAAACCAAGCAAACGTGGTATATACTACATAGAATTACTTATATATTATACTATAGATATATAAACACACCCAGACTGGAAAATGAAACCCTGTGTTCATCACACAAAGTCCACCCCCACCGGGAATCGAACCCGGAACCCCTTTACTAGCGGGTAGGCATGGTGACCTCTGCGCCAATCGGGTCAAATGTACGATGAAACTAGATGCGTACCTACCTAATTTATTAATTTTATACCGTTTTGTTCGCCAGCCCCTCATATGTAGGTAAGTAGATAAATAGTTATGTAAAAGTGTGAAAAATTGCCGCGTAAAGGGGATGGAGCAAGTAGGCACGACGGGCACAGGTCGAAAAAGTTGCGTGTCTTATCCGACATAAGAAAAAAAATCTTGTAATAATTTTTAGTATGGTCTCATCTCAGGGTCTCATATAAAAAATAATCAAAGCGTCTGGATGTCTTATCAGACATTTCATATAAGACACAAGAAAATTTCTTATAATGTGCAAAAGGCGTAAAATAATTTACCAAAATTGTACCAGGTGTGCAGAGATGGCGCGTGGGTTGAGAACAAGGGCGCGTTATTGACATTCCACTTTCGCGAGACACCGCTGGCGAAGCGCGCTGCGCTGGCCGAGCAGGCGCGCCGGCTGATCGCGGCTGCGGGGTTCACGCCGTCGCCGGCGCACTGCGCCATCGAGGCCAAGCCGCCGGTGCAGTGGAACAAAGGTGCGTATCCACTGACGTAGCTAGGCCCTGGTGCGAAAAAAAACTGAGGCCCTAACTTAAATGTTTAGGCTTGATCAAGTCATGATAAAAATTTATAATAATAGCTGTTTCCCGCGTTGACGTATTATTTAGGTATTTAAACCTTTCTCTCGTGAGTCACTCTATGTATTGGTGAAAACCGCATGAAAATCCGTTGAGTAGTTTTTGAGTTTATCGCGAACAGACAGACGCTGCGGTCGGCGGAGGGCTTTGTTTTTGCATGTGTAGTGGTTTCTTTCTTCCTCTTCTGCTACAGTGTAAAGGGTGAACAGACGATACCGCGGGTGCCTTTTTAAACCATTTTTTTAACATTGCAAAGTATTATAATATTATCTGTGATTGCAACCAGGTCGTGCATCCATCTACATTCTGAGGACAGCATTCGGCTTGGACTGGAGCGAGAGGATCAGAGTAATTTACGCCGGAGATGACGCCACCGACGAAGATGCTATGCAGGTGAGATAACTCTTATGTTTTTAACCACGATTAGAAGTTGCAGAGTGTATGGGAAACTTTTTTAGTTTTTCTATTTGTAAAAGGTATGTAAATGTTAAGTACGAACTGGCCATTAATGAATCTTTTTTATGTTTTTTATTTTCTTATTTCTTTTTTTTTTAGAGAGATTTTATGTGCCTTTTCTTTATCGTGCCTCCAGTTCGCGACAGTAGGTAACTGTTGAAATATCAGACACAAAAAAAGAGCAGTCGTTAACACTGCCTCGAGACTACAAGTACATATATTGACCCGATTGGCGCAATGGTCACCATGCTTGCCCGCTAATCAAGGGGTTCCGGGTTTGATTCCCGGTGGGGGTGGACTCTGTGTGATGAACACAGGGTTCCATTTTCCAGTCTGGGTGTGTATATCTATAGTATAATATATAATTAATAATATGTGTAGTATATACCACGTTTGCTTGGTTTCCACGACACAAGCTAGCTTAGTGTGGGATCAAGTAGATCCGTGTGTTGTGAAGTGGATTATTATATTTGTAGTTTCCCACGTTTCCCTTTCTTATATTCCGTTCCAATAATAATATAATGCAAACATGTTTTTCAACATCAAGCAGAGTCTGTGCTGGAAAACTAATACTTATAAATACATTATGATGTACACTAAACACCCAAAGTCAGGGTAGACACAAATGTCCATCACATGCGTTCACCTTGCCGCTGGGATCGAATCCGTGACTTCCGGCGTAACAGTCAGGTTCACTAACCATTTCACCAACAGTAATAACCTACTCGATTTCCACCAGGCTCTGAAGGGTATGGCCGCTACATTCCGCGTCGCATCCTCGCACATCACCAAGACATCGGCGGAGAGGCGTTTGTCGTCTACCGACTCAGTGCTCGCGATGCTCAAGTGGGTGGAGAGACACTTCTCCCGACGCAAGCCCAGAGCCAACTCGATAACCTCGTACAAGAACCAGAAAAAGACCCGCGACGGAATACAAATGCAGATGTCGTTCGAGCCGCCGATCAGGACATCGCCCAAAAGATCGCCAGCGCTCTCCGAGAAATCCTCCAGCGGCACCGAATCGAGTTAAGCACACGGCATTACAAAAGCTATCGGAAAAGCGATGATTTTCCTTTCAACACTCTTAAGTGGCTACGCCTTGAAGAAATTAGAGGTATCTACTTTTTTCTTCTATGATTTTCTACTGATATATTTGTATAATGAATATATTTTACATTTTTTACCTATCATTGAAGGAAAAAGTCATGTCAACAAACGTACTTAGTGTACGATTACGTTAAAGAGTAACATTTATTGACACAGTGATCAAGAAACATTACACGTAATTTCGCTGAATCTTTACGTTATACGCAGTCTAAAATTACGTATCCGCTCTACAGGAAATACATTAAAGGTATATTTCATTTTGCAGTGTACAAAGTAACTTACCTTCATAGCAGGAGGTCGTATCTTGGCGTGAATGATTATTATGTGAAACAGTATTGAAAACGTTGGTTGAGTCTTTGATGAAATTTGTTTTAGTATAGCTGAACGTTTCTAAACTTCAGCGCAAGCGCAGTCTAATCCATACAGTAGTATTCAATCGCAAAGTGATAAAGCTCACAAGAACTCTGAAAAACATCATTATTTATATTTTATTTTTAAAAGTTTTCCTTTCGAATAAGTTATGAAAGAGGATTGTAAGTATAGATTAGACTGATAGAGTTTAGGTACCTACTATTTTTCAATATTCTTTATCAGGCTCATGTTTGATGGCATGTATGATTGGCTTATTGTACATTTTTTTTAAGGATTTGATTTAATTATTTGATAGACTTACATTACTGATATTTTAAGAAAGAAAATTATAGAAAGTAGACCATAAACTATTTGATTAAGCATACATTATAACCTTAAATCCCATGCATACTTCAATCTTTGAATACTGTATATTTAAAAAAAAAACTTACTTTGTGTCTAAAGACAGCCGACGCACAGAGATATTTAATAGGTAACTGTTGTCCTTGTTTTTTTTTTAACATGTCCTGTCCTCAGACGAAATAAAAACGAGTTTTTATTTCGTCTGAGGTCCTGTCTTAGTGTAGCGTACAGTGCACTATAGCTTATTTCTAAGTCGGCGATTAAAATTAGAAAACCCATGTATAAGAATGTGATTGAGTAGTAATTAGTAATACAACGTTAGTCGAAAGGGATTCCCCCAAGACGAAAGAGTACCTACCAGTTCATGATAATAAATAGGTATCTTTGTTTTCATTCTATTATATGTATGTGTGGAGTCACAAATCAAAAGTCACACCTAAAAACAAAGTAGCCGAATTTGTCTGAGAAAAAAATATGGAAAAAAAATAAGATTTTTAAAAACGTTAAGTATACTTTTGTTTCTACATAATATGTAGTTATCAGAGATATTTTTAAACGCTCGCAGCTTAGTACCCTCTCTTTGACTAACATTGTATGTGACTTTATTGAATTAATGATAATAATGTATCTTTATTTTATTGTTTATGTAAGTACCTAAGAGAAATCGATGTATATTATGTAACTTAAGTGTGAACCATATCCGTAGGTCTCATATATAGATTCACCGAATCGAGCAGAAAAATAAGGTTAGTAATAATAAAATTTGTTGACATGAACAAATAATATAATATTCGAAAACGAAAATTTTAAAATAATAATCGACCCTATGCAGTGTGTATAAGGTGCAAAATTAAAGCTCACTGAATAATTTGTAGCACTCCATTGTAGCGCTACTAATATGTATTAATACAAAATTCAAAGGTATTATGAAAACGTTCCAATTATTACAATTTACAAATTGAGTGTAAACATGTAAAAATGTACTTTATTTATTTCCTGCATATTTAGCTATGCACCTTTTAAATTTTTTTTTTTCAATATTTACTTAGTTATAGATAGATATGTATGCAAAAAAATTGGCTAAAATTTTAAATATTGTACACGTCTATGTTCCTAAATCTAGTTTATTTTCTATCTCGGAGATTGATCTTTTTGTTGAAAAATACAGTATAGACCAAATATTCAACCATTAAAAAAATATAGACTAGCTGTGTCCCTTGATTTCACCCGCGTGAAACGCTTTTATATAACATCATTTTTTCCCAACACCCGATTTAAATGAAGCAAAGCCTATATGTTGCTCCAGACTATGCTTAATCTACCAGTGAAAACCACATGGCAATCGGTTTAGTAGAGTCTGAGATTATCGTGAACAGACAGACTGAGAGACCGAAAAGCATTTTAAAAACATTTTTGTGGTTGGTTACTCTACTTTTATCGCTCCCTCTCAACTTTTAATAAAAGTATTTAATGTACAAAATCGCGGATTCTACTCTTTTAATAAATACTATATAGATAGTATAGGTAGATAAATAGAGAAAGAAAAATATCTATCTCTCTTGTTCTTCACACACTGAAGGACATTTAGCGTCCATAGATTTAATATTTGCCCAGATCTCTAAGATTGGCATTTATTACGGATCTATCAAGATACCTAGGTACTACGTATTTGTTTAAAGTTTGCAGTGAACTTCATGGCGGTAGTAGGAAATGCGGACTACCTACAATTATTATTGGTAACTAACTGCTTTATATTCTCGATGAGTGCATGCTTGAAACAAACACGTAGTCTTGTCACACGAAGCCTACTTGCCAGATGACAGGTACCCTAACCTAAATTAAACTGACGTAGACGTAGAATTTTGCTCACTCTGTGAGCGCACTGATACCTCGAATTTCGATCGTGTATTTTTTTAGATAACAATATACTAAATGTTTTGTCATTATATCCAATAAAAATACAGAATATACAAAAACAAATTGTTTTAATATAACATTTAAAATTGATACAACTATAAGTATGTGGGCGTTTTTCAAAAGTGCTTAATGATTATTTCCCTGCATTTACGGGCTGTAGCCTGTAGGTATGTCATGGCGATGTAAAATAAATTATTATTTCTCCTAATTACTATCAAAGTACCGATCCTTTGGTACGTGGCAAGCGTGACTTTATATAAATTATAGTTATTATTATATATATTATTTAATAAAGGCGACTTTTCCAAAAAAAAAAATATTCCTATAACTAAAACGAATTTACCTACGAATTTTCAACTTTAATATCTGACACCGACACTACTCAAATAAAAACCTATCTGGCCCTTGAGAGCCTGAAACAAGTATTTACAAAATCTATTTAGTTAAATAAAGTACAAAATACAAATAAAATATACCTATATATCGTAAAATGTCGAGGAAATACTAACCATACCTACTTAGTGCACCCTTTGGCGTTTGCTATTACCACTGTCTAGATATGAAAATAATCAAACCACTATATCAACAAACACATCTTAATATTTTATGACAAACAGGGTGTAAGGTAAACGATGGACATATTTAAGAAGTTAGAAGGGTATTCAGTATTCGATTATCGTCTCAAATAACTAAAAAAAAAAAACATATTTGACGCAATAAAAAAGTCATGAAAATCTCCGACGGATCTTACCACATCATACAACGCCCCTTTCCTTTGTTTCACCGATGACGAGCCTACAAATTAAATGTACTCTGAGGTACCTATAAGTATCATTCACCGTAAACCCACGTTTTTTATTTTCAGGTTTTCTCTATGATTTGTCAGTTTTTGTTTTTATTAGTTACATGAAAATATGAATTAATTATTATTTATCGAACACCTCAATACGTGCCTCATTTATCCTTACAGCCTTTATGTTTTCTACATTATGGAATGGTTAATTGAACATACATGTCACAGAGGGCGGTGTACACGTTCTAAAGACACCAAGCCTTATAAGCTGACTAAATTTTAATTTTAGTCCGTCGTGTAGATTTATAAAAAATATTGGACACGTTTTTCTTTTTTTACGAAATCAAAGAATAACGGCGATACATTGAGTCGAAATGTCGCGTGACGTCACTATCCGCTACAGCTTATACGGGTTAATGACGTCACCAGCCCCCACTCCTAAGCTTTAATGCGCTTTATGTATGTATTTTATTAATTTGAAAAAATAAAATATAAGTCACTATTATTTTTTTTATTTTCTTACTGACGGTCTAATAAATAAAATTAGAATTTTGATTTTTATAAGCCGGCAACATGCCTATTACTGACTTGACAATAACACTCGTGGAATTTAATAACGTCTCTATTATATTCACAATAGAAATAATACATCAAAAAGTTTGTATCACAATATTTATATTATATTAACTTATCAACTATTGTTTTGTGTTATGATATAATTTAATTTAAAAGTACAATATTATCTATGACTACGCCTAAACGTTACTGTGCGATACGACCAGCCACGATAGTATGAAATAGAACAAACATATTGGATATACTGCGAGCGCTTTTTTGCCGGACGGTTGGCTATCCCCGAGAAATATCGTCGCAGCTGTAAATAAAGATAATGCCAGTTTAAATGAATTATAATAAGTTTTTAGCAAAATTGTGTACGGTCAGGTAACCGTCAAGAACGAAGTTGCTTTTCTTCAATACCGAATGTTATTTTCAAGTGCAAAAAAAGTCACGATGTAAACAAGTATGGCGACCAGGCCTTAACGACAATATTCGAACTACGCCGGACGGGAACGAACCTCTCAGTTTGCTTGGACGCTTTTTATTATCGTGGCACACGACGAGTATAGTACTACGACTACTACTACAAGTCCCGTTAAAGAACTTCGTTCCAAAATCTACTTCCGTACCTAATACTTATCAAAACTAATATTATAAAGGGGAGTTTTTGTTGGTTTGTTTGATACAATTTAACTCGAAAACTACTGGACTGATTTTAAAAATTCTTTCACCATTAGAATGCTACATTATCCCTGAGTAACATAGGCTATATTGTAATCCGAAATTCCAGCGGGAGCTCCGCAATTACCGCGGATAAAACCACGGGAAGCAGCTAGTATACCATATAGCTGTTCTCCGCGGTTTCCTCCGCGTTAATTTCAGAGTTCCCGCGGCAATTCCGGAACAAAAAGTACCCTATATTTTTCTCTGTACCCCTGACAACGTATAGTATGCGTAGGGAGATTGCGCCGTAATATATGAGCTCCTCCAAAAACTTTATATGTATGGGTGATTTCTTTTTAGGTAATCATAATATAATAGCTGTTCCCCGCAGTTTCACCCGCGGTGATTTCGGAGTTCACGCGGGAATTCCGGATTACAATATAAACTGTGTTACTCAGGTATAATGTAGCATTCTAATGGTGAAGGAATTTTTGAAATCGGTACTGTAGTTTTTGAGTTAAATCGTAAAAAACAAACAAACAAAATCTTTCTTCTATTCTTTATAATATTAATTAGTAAGTATAATATATGTCGCCGACTCACCGTAAGTGGCCCACCCGAAGCCGAGCATGGATATGACGAGCCTCAGGAAGAACAGCACCTTGCCCTGCTCGGCGATGAGGATGAGCCGGCACGCGCCCATCGCGACGGCTATCGGCAGCAGGCAGTAGCCGAGCACGCACACCGACTGGAAGAACGAGCTGCGAACGGACACCGGCAAGATGTCACGTGGCGCTTTGTTTACTCACTAGCTGTTCCTTGTAATTACGGAGTTCCCGCGGGGATTCCGGAATAAAAGTGCAATATGTCCTATTATGTACCCCTGACAACGTGTGTCGTGTAGTATGCAAAATTTAATGCTTATTTTAAACTAATTGAAGTAAAATCTTGACAAACTATGTACCTACATTCCTCATGAATCACATTGGTAAAAACCGCATGAACATGCGTTCAGTAGTTTTTGAGTTTGTCGCGAACAGACAGACAGACAGACGCGGTGGAGGACTTGGTGTGATAACACAACACGGTACAAAGCTACAATAACACAAGGCCCCCCCCGCATACGCACTAAATAGTAATAACTATCAACTAACTCACAAAAACACAAACTCACGGTCAGGGCCCTTATTTACTTGCCCCGCGGGTTCACCCGCGGTAATTTCGGAGTTCCCGTGGGAATTCCGGGATAAAAAGTACCCTATGTCCTGTCATTCAAATTCGTTCAGCAGTTTTTGCGTGATTGAGTAACAAACATCCAAACATCCACACTTTCACATTATAATATTAGTAGAATGACCATAACACGATTCAGATAAAGCACCACAAAAATTGTGCTCCAAGAAGTATCACTTCAAAAAAAAGGGCTCAGTATTATGTAACTATTGTTTCTTTCATTTTTGGGTTGCAATGAAAAACATGGTGGTTTTACAATTACAATATGCACGTTTTGACACCTACAATATACCTAGCAATCAACCAAAATAAACATACTTCGAAAGTTGAAGCAGTCTAAACATGATTGATTAATCACAAAATCGCTATTTTTTTGATTGAAACTGAAATATGATAGCAACGAAAGTGGTGCGACACCACTAAGCCCGATCGGGCTTAAGTGTTTTGCTTAATGTTTTGTTTCATGAAAGTATATAAATAAAAGTAGTAGTATCCCCAACTCACATAGCGCCACCCAACAGCTTCGAGTTGAGCGTGACGACGGCGGCGCCTATCCACACGAGGACGAACACCTGCGCGAACTCGGGGCCCCCGTCGTTGGAGTCGTCGGCGCGCTCCGTGCCCTGCAGCACGGTCGCCATCAGCGTGCACAGCAGCAGCGGGCCCCACAGGTCCCCTGCAATCACATATCGCAACCTCAGCATGAAAGTTATCCAACTGAAAATTCCTGCTACTTCTGATTGTGCTATAAACTTGTAATGAGGCAACGGAGTATGCCACTAGTTATGATATCCTGCCTCATTTTTATTTCTTACGTATTATTGTTGTATTTTGCATTTTATTTTGACATTTCCTTTTTTTTAACTAAATTGACGACCCGATTGGCTCAATGGTCACCATGCCTGCCCGCTAATCAAGAGGTTCCGGGTTTGATTCCCAGTGGGGGTGGACTTTGTGTGATGAACACAGGGTTCCATTTTCCAGTCTGGGTGTGTATATATATGTCTATAGTACAGTGGCGAAGGTACCATAGAAGCCGATTCCCACCGGCTTCCCTTCAGACGCAACATCTCTCTCCTTAATTGAGAACGTTGTCAGGGATACAGGGAAGGACTTTTAATACTGAAATTCCCGCGGGAACTCCGGAACTTATCGCAGATGAAACCGCGGGGAAAAGTTAAAAGTTTAATAAGTTGAAATTAAAGTAGATTTCCGGCTTCCCTCTCTCAATATTTCACCCTTCGCCACTGCTATAGTATAATATATATGTAATAATATGTGTAGTATAATATACCACATTTGCTTGGTTTCCACAACACAAGCTTATAGCTTTGTGTGGGATCAAGTAGATCTGTGTGTTGTGAAGTGGATTATTATTATTATTATTATTGATCTTCATTCATATGATTCTGTGCTACCCTTACAATGAAGGACTTAACCAGCTTGTTCCAGCTATCTTTTAAATATAAGTGTTGCTCCATCTTGCAGGATGTCTACCCACACAGCACCAGCTATGGTGGACTCTCAAATATTTTTTTCACCCAAGGCTGTCAGTTTTATGAGCAACGAGCACCCAGTGTTTTGAACTGTCAATTTTTTTTTCTTGTTGAACATTTTGTATAATTCATTGTTATTAACAATTAGTGTGTGATAAAAGAATGAATGTAAACTTACAATCTTTTAACAAACTTGTTTTTTCTCTAGGAATGAGGACATGGTAGAACTTGTTTCCAACTGCTCTGAGATCTCGCATCTGAAAGAATAATGGACATTTTATTTTGTTTATTGACACTACACGTTTGCATAACAAAAGTAGCGAATAATAAAGATAAAGATACATTTTTTTTTTATTTATTATATAAATAAAGGCAAAATAGGCAAACATAAAAAATGTTTCAAAAAAATTAATAATACATTCATTTCACCACCACACAAGAATACACATTTTTTTTTAATATTTTGACATTCATTATAGGTGCAATAAATATGTGATTTATCATAAAAGAAACATAATTACTCACAAATGTGTCTTTAATAGGTTCATCGAGTGTGTTGAACTCAACTCCATCCCCTGAAGGTGTGCCTCTGTTCGGTACATTCATTTCTCCTTCTACTACACCAACATCACCAGCTGGGTACATCTGAAATTGATTCACCTAAAATTGTAGAGTAAGATACACCTTAGAACAATGCAAAAAAGTTTATTATTTTCTCTCTAGCCAATGTTTATAAAATGTAAATAATTATTTTCGTGATTATAAGTGCGATTTATTAGCATAGTATTACAATATTTTAGCTTGGTGATAAAGTAAGACCTAGTAAAACATGTAAGTGAATAGCAGTTCATAATTTATTTTTATTTAAGTTTGCACACAACGGTGTCTGGGTCTGGTGGGCATTTATAGATTTTATTTCAAATCTGTATACACGTATTTATTGGGTACTGTATTATTTTATTACTAAGATTCATTGTTATATGCTAAGATTTAACTAAATAAGATGTAAAGACTACTAACATCAAATTTCGTCTCAAACGATGCCATCTTTTGCACTTTATAAATAAGACTAAGCAAAGCGTAATTTATTAAAATTAATATTAAATTTCGATTAATTTCAACACATAAATCCTGTAATTATAAATAATCGTAAATTGAAAAAATCTGAAAAACACCAATTCGAAACTCTTTGCTGTCAACTGTCAAGTGTCAAACTCAAATACCATGTCGGCTGTCACAATCAGTGCTGCCAATAGATAAACTTGCTCCCCATCCACAAGATTCAAGTGCATAAACCACGAAACTCAAAAAACGGCCCCATTATCATTTAACATTTTTTTTTTGTTATTACGAAAGAAAACAATAATTTCTAATTTTCCTTTGCGTTGATATACGTCTCACCGATGCATTTCAATGTATAAATAACTTCAGAAAACAAAGACTAAGATTCCTTTGCCTACTCCAAAAGGAGTAAATTTAACAAAAAAATGGCGGCATTTGAGCAAAATGGACTTCAGATTTATTTCTTTGTTTTACATTTTTTACAAATTAGTTTATCATGGTTAATAATGTGTAAGCGTGGTGGAATTTCCATAAAAGTGATCACCTTATGGGGTAAATTAAACAAAAAAAAATAACAAGGACGATTTTGGCAGGATTTTAGCAGTGACGGACGTCAGTTTAAAATAGGATAGGATTGACAGTTAGTTATTTAATATTAAGTTACCAATTGTAAATTACTACGTCAGTTTTATTTTTTTGTTTTGCAAATTAGTTTATCGTGATTAATATTGTGTGAATGTGGTGGATTTTCCATATAATATGTGATCCATTAGTGATGAATAGTGTGCGGAAAGCCGGAAACAATGAAATCAGATGAAATGGGGCGTTCATCGGGAGGTTGTCGTTTTACTATGCAACTTCCCAGCTCCCACAGAGCGTCCTATTAAAGCGTGTACCAGACTGTTGTAAACAAGCTCAAAACGGAAGTTTCCGACAGTTGTTTTAAACAGTGCGGACGGTTGTTTGCAACGAAATTTCTGTTTCTTTTCCACGTCCTTGGTGGGCGCGCGTTGGAAACTTGCTGCGATCTCACCGGTGGCCCGCTGTGTGAACGTTTGTTGTAAACCACGCAAGCGCAGTTAAGTGGCGGCAGTCACGGGGAGCGCTCGCGCGTAGAGTAATGTATTTATTCGCGCGCGTACGTATGAAAATAACGCAAGAAAAAAATATTCTTATCGAGTTTACCGACCTCTATAGGGATCTGCCGTATCTCTGGGACCTCTCAATCCAAAAAAAAATTGTGTGGGTATATTTTATTTTATATTTTCTTTTTTTTTTCCTCAATTGCACTCAAAAGAGCAAAAGCCACACCAACTGTTTGAATTTTTGAAAGGCAAGCAGCCATTGTAAAGATGTTTCCAATGCGAGTGACAAAAGCAGGACAAAAGCACACTGAAGTTGGAGCCTTGTTTACAACAAGTGTGAACGGAAACACCAACGGCGGCGGTTAAAACCAACCTCCCGCCAAGGTGACTTTGCGGAGAGGCTTGCTTACAACAGTCTGGTACACGCTTAAGGTTCAACTGTGAAGAGTTGCTGCCAAAAGTTTCGGTAGAGCATCGAAATGCATCTCTACAATGTTGTTACGAAATGATTTTGTATTTGGAATTATATTTAAAAATTAAGACCTTTTGTTTAGGTTTGACGTTTTCATGACGTTGTGAATAACAATATCTCCAACTGGCTGCACCGGTTTTCTTTAAAGTCCCATACCTGATATCATTTACCATTGTTTTTAACAATGTATTTCGATGTAAATAACTTCAGAAGAAGAGAAATACTACCGGATTGGCTGCATGGACTTAGCTTTCTTTGCCATCCCTTAACCCTTTTGGGGGTAAATAAAAAAATAAATAAAAAAAATAACAAAATGAAAAAATCTCGGACTTTTGGCGGGATTTCTAGTAGAGTGGACGCATGGAATTAATAGGTACTTCGAAGTACCTATTAATTCCATGAGTGGACGTCTGTTTTATTTCTTTGTTTTGCAAATTAGTTTATCGTGATTAACATTGTGTGAATATGGTGGATTTTGCATAATAGTGATCCATTAGTGATGAATAGTGTGCGGAAACAATAAAATAAGATGAAATAGGGCGTTCATCGGGAGGTTTTCGTTTTACTATACAACTTCCCACAGAGCGTCCTATTGAGGTTCAACTGTGAAGATTTGCTGCCAAAAGTTCCGGTAAAGCATCGAAATGCATTGGTGAGATGTATTTCGATGCTTTAAATCGTAAATAACTTCAGAAGAAGAAAATACTAATGAATTGGCTATATGGACTAAGATTCCTTCTGACTTCCCCGAGAGTGGTAAACTTCACCAAAAAAAAAAAAATATTAAAAAATTCTCTCATTGTTTATTTGAAACCTTTTGAAACCGTGAAACAGTTTTTATTTGTTACGTTTCAGACTTCAATTTCGATAAAATCCCAAGGGCAAATCAAACTATTTTAGAACTGATAACAATAATTTAATAGTTACAATAATATTTACATATGCCGTGCCATACGATATGAAAGTTACTGTTAAAAGTAAAGACCTTTAATAAACTAAAGAAAAATCATAGCCATTTTAGTTGCAAGCCTTAATGATGCTGTTATGTGCAGGTTGGACAGGTGTAGCGACTTGGCGGTGGGTGGCTAACGACGACAACTGTGGTATTTGTCGCATGCCGTTTGACAGCTGCTGCCCCGACTGCAAGTTGCCTGGAGACGAGTGCCCTTTAGTGTGGGGAGTCTGTTCGCACTGCTTCCACATACATTGCATCTACAAGTGGTTGCAGTCTCAGCCCCAGCAACAGTGCCCCATGTGTAGACAGGATTGGAAACTCAACAACAAGTGATTTTGTAAGTATAAGCTTTATTATAACCCATCTGAATTTTGGGTTTACCTCACCTCAACATATCTGATATACTGTCTTAAAAAGAATTAAGACTCTGTTAGTGACACAAGACTTATTCTACCTAAATGCCAAGTCTATGATAAATCTGTCTATTAGTTTTTGTGTGATGCATAATCCATAAACCTGAAAATGCTGAATACTTTTTATCTCTGATATTCTTTTTTTTTTTTAGGAATTGTCACTCTGGATCAATAGTAGGTACTATTGTAGTTCAACTGGTAGTACAAATTATAGAACTTTGTGTGATTACTATAAAAAAAAATAAACAAAACCACAAATCAATAAATTTAAATGGAATATTTTTTGTTTAAATATTGTTAAAAGTTGTGTAATTTGCATCATATAATTTTATTTATGACTAGCTGTCCTGCGCGGTTTCACTCGCGATAATTTCGTAGTTCCTGCGGAATCGTTCTTTACAAACTTTGCAACCCCTTTTCACCCTCTTAGGGGTTGAATTTTCAAAAATCCTTTCTTATCGGATGCCTACGTCATACAAAAAACACACCTTCCAAGTTACAGGTTTCTACGATCAGCAGCTTAGGCTGTGCGTTGATCCATCTGTCATTCAGGACAAAGCATTTTATATATAATATATAGATGGATTCAGCATAGTTGCACAAGATAAAGGCTTCTTTTTGGAATAGCAGTGTATGTATTTAGATAAGGGCCTTTATATTCCAATAATATAATATTTTAATCATTTATATGTCTTATAAGGCATATAAAATAATTTTGGGCTCTATCAAAAATGTGTTTATTATAAATTGTCTCTCTTTAAGTTTATTCTATATTCCTTGTTAGCCTATAAATATGGCTTACAAAAATTAAATTTGCAATTAAAAATAAAATTATTTTAGATTGTCTCTCTTTACCCTATTTAAAATTTTAAATGGCAAATATGTAAAAACTAGGTACTTGATTCCATATCAGCACTTTCCATGTACAAACATCTAACCAATCAATTCAAAACAACAACTAGGTATACAAATGGAAAATCTAATATATATAAATCACGTGTCACGTTGTTTGTCCGCGATGGACTCCGAAACTACTGAATCGATCGTGATGAAATTTGATCACTATGTCGTATTTGGCCCAACTTAAAAGATAGGATAGTTTTTATCCCGGAATTCCCGCGGGAACTCCGAAATTACCGCGGATGAAATCGCGGGGGACAGCTAGTAAACTATAAAATGAAAGCTATATTTTTCATTATTGACCACTAAGTATGTATTTGCAACAAAAAAAGTAAGAACTATATCTGGCATCCACCATAGGTACAAGCTCTGCTTAGTTTGGGGACTGATTGCACTGTGTGATAACAATGGTAGGTAATTAAATAGGCATAATTAAAAAAAAAACAATCTAAGCGTGGTTAAAACAGGACTATGCACTTTAACATTTTAATATTTTTCTCCTATAAACAGTTTTGGTAGTGGCCAGACTATTACTGCTAATTAATCTACTACAGCATAAATAGGAATTTAATGATTTCTTGTTTTCCTATCATACACTCACCCACCACCAAGCAATTTTTTGTCCCTGTTTATTGCTTGTCCCTGCGTATTGTAAATACTTTACTGATGGTACCTACTACTTCACAGATCATATTTCCACATTTGAAAGTCCTATGGATAAAACTAATAATATTTCCATAGACAAAATACTAAACTTTTATATTATAATATGTACTGATCTTAGGTTGCATACATTGAACCTACATAATGCTGGTTATAAAAATAAACAGTTACACATTCAACCAATAACAATTTCAAAACCAACTAAATACTAACAGAACACATTTAAATCTGTTTGTTGGGTAACATTCTAACAACTTGCAGTAGAACAATAAGTCAGGAAAGTATTTTCAACATCAACAACAACAATAACTAGTGTACCGTGTCGCGTGCGCCTGCGCCGTACCGCACCACACCGCACCGCTCACCGTCGTCGGCCGTCGCAGTAGTCAGCCGGCTGTAAACATTCATTATTAAAAGTGTGGGTCAACTCATTGTTCGCTAGTGCGCTAGGATACGAACTGAAAATATGTATGCGTTTTTCAACTTCTGTTGCACAGACTAGTGCTTTAACTAAATTGCATTTTAACTCCAGTAAGTAAAGTTCGAATCCCTTCAAGTCGAGCGATGGTATGGCGGTGCGGGTGCGGTGTAGATTACGCGGTGGTGGTCCCCTAGACGACTGCGGACTGCGGCTCACGCTCAGTCAGTGCCGCGCGCTCGCGAGGACGGACGCGTCACGCCTCACGCGATGAAGTCGTGTATGTTACGTTCTGTTTACACGGTGCTTGTTTAAGAGTGATCCCTGCTATACCAGTTATACCACCCTCGTTATAATATTGTACGTGTGACGTAAATATGCTGATGGTCCAGACTAACGCGCAGCCCATGAAGACGTCAAAATTAAAATGTCCACCTCCAGTACCTCCGCGGCCGAACCAAAGCGTTGTGGCTGAGGCGCTCGCAAAAACACGGAAGGCGGTTGCGGACTCGAAGGCCAACCTTACTAAACCACGCACGTTTACAAAACAAGAACAACATGCGACCAAGTCGAAAACTTTGGACAGGTCAAGTGTAAGCCTGCCTTCGGTGTCACCAAAGCAGAACGGATTAGCACGCGTCAAGTCTTTTATTAGGGATGTTATCAGTGATAGAAGCTCCTCGTCCGACGAAAAAAAATCTAGCGGACAAAATTCAAGAAGAAGTTCCAGCGACAGCAGCTCGATTCCGGCGCCGGCGTCACACAAAAAGTCAAACGATTCGTTAAATTCAAAAGCTGTAAAAACGTGTAAGCAAATATTGGTGCGATCTCTTTCTACATCAAATAAGCTGGACCAAGATGCTAAATGTAAAGTTAATAAATCGTCTAGTTTTGCTGAAAAAACCGGGTTTCCGTTACGGAAAGCGCCACCCCCGCCATTGTCACCCAAACCTAAGCTGAAACCAATGAAACCCTTACCTCAACCTATTTTATCAAATTCTATTGAACGACGTAAAAAAAAACAATCACCCGAAACACCGTATTCGTCCCCACTAGATGCGAAACCGCCTCGAAGTCCCCAATCGGAAGCACCGTACGCTACTGTAGAGGAAGTACAAGAATTCGACGACAGATTACGAAATAGCCCATCAAAGCAAGTCAATAACCTCGCGGACACACAAAACACCCACGACACGGCTGAACGTGACGAAAATGAAAATAAAAATACAAATACGAACTCTTTGGAGAGGAAAACCTCACGAGTCACGGAGATGTTAATTTCGGAAATACTCGCGAGTAGAAACAATAATAAAGACGAAGCGAACGCCGTAATAGATAAAGGGAAGGGTTCTCAGAATGTGACTAATGGCAATGACTCGCCCGAGACTGAAATTACGAAGGACATGAACAATCACGAGATGTTGATATACGAACTGCAGACGATGCGGTCACAAACTAATGTGCCTGAACATGTAGATAAACAAGAAGCTGTTGAGAAAAGTGAGAAGTGCGATCCGGAGGATTGTGACGTGAACTATGCAATGTCCTCCGCGTCGAGTGCTAATACGGACGATGGCAACGACGACGATGCTTACGCTTACATACTAGACGATGACCTTAAATCTAGGTAGGTCCTGTTTAACGGTAGATACTTTTACTGCTTATTACTTAACACAGTCGTCAATTTTCGATTTCTTCAACAATAGAACTAATTATTAATAGCACTTATCCGGATTAAGAACCTTCTGCAACAATATCCATTTCGTGTTTTATAGCTAAAAGGTCATCTTCAGGGACTTTGTAATATGCCGGTTGCATTGTTTAAGTATTTTTGGTGCTTAATCATCATTATTCTTCTAGGCCACAGTTCTTTGAATAAACATAAAGTTAGGTAGGTACATCTTTGTATAAACATTACTTACTTACTATTTCCGTAAAATTACCTAAATCTTTAAAAGAACTCGTAACGTGACGCGTATAGATGTACAAACTATAATGAATAAGAATAATTATTTGATAACCGGGTGCAAATGGTCAATATCCGCCGCCGCTCTGCAAATCAAAAGTCCCGACTTAGATTCCCGGTTGGGGCGGACTTCGGGTGTTGAATACAGGGTTCCGATTTCTAGTCGTATCGTATGGTATAAGTAGGTAACGTATAGATATTAGATATATTTAATTGGAACCTCGGGAACTTCTTGTTCCGAGAGAAAAGTATCATATTGTATGATAATCCAGGACATGACATATTCCGTGTTCACCCAAATCCGTTAATACATTTATATGTTATTAACAAACATCCAAATATCTTCACATGCTTTGACATTCATAACATGTATTAATTAATTTTCTTAATTGGTTGACACGATAAAAGCCTAAATCAAGTAGATGACTGTGTAATTATTATAATTTGTGTAATTTTTGCAATCGCAGTGTGTGGTCATACGCCTAGCCTATTAATAATAATTAATTTAAAAAACCAGCAGTTCTTCTTAGAGCGTGTCACACTGAGCTTTATACAGTGATCACGTACGCGTACTGTCCGTCTGCCTGCCGACTCTCAGCCGCTCAATCCACTGTTAGCGGCGGCTGACTGAGCCATGTCTGTAGTTCTGTAGGTTCCCTGGACAACGCGTACCTACGCAAAACTTCATGATGACGATCGGTTAATTAGTAACGGAGTCAAAGCATAACAAAAAAACAAACGGATATTCTCACGAGACACGACTAACTGTGAGCCGCTAACTATAAGCTTATTACAGGCGCGGTCCGGTCGCGGGGGACATGACTCCCCCCCCCCCCCCCCCCCAATCCATTCATTTTTTCATAATGTGCGCAACAAAATTGTGTATTGTGCAATATAGTCTAATTTACTCGACATATTATATTATTCGTGACCCGCCCCCCCGCCCCTCCCAAAATTTGAGCCTGCGACCGCGCCTGGCTTATTATAAACCCGCCTAAAATACTTCCGGCAAAATACCTACCGCTGGTTGTCGTCAGACGACATTCTCGTATAACCATTTAATGTCGGTCATGTCAACGTTAAATGACATTAAGATGCGTGAACGTGTTAGGCAATAATTCGCACATAATTTACTGTGATAGTAAAGTTATCTCATATCTATAGTTACGCTTATCTATGGCTAGCTGTCCCGCGCGGTTTCACCCGCGATAATTTCAGAGTTCTCGCGGGAATTCCGGATCACATAGCCTATGTTACTCAGGGATAATGTAGCTTTCTAATGGTAAAAGAATTAGTTCAGTAGTTTTTGAGTTAAATCGTAACAAACAAACACAAAGAATCAAATCTTTCCTCTTTATAATAATTAATTATTATTAGGTATAGATTAGTACAGATTATATTTAACTTTTAAACGATTCTATTGCTAACTAGCTGTGCCCCGCGGTTTCACCCGCGTGAGTTCCGGGATTCCCGCAGGAACTCCAATGCAGTCCAATTTACTCCTTATAACAACAGCTAATTAGCAGTGAATCCCGTCAATATCGGTCCAACCGTTTCGGAGATTCACCCGCGTGAGTTTCGGAATTCCCGCAGGAACTCCAAAATCCTTTTATATAAACCTTGTCCTGACAATAACGAACTAAAAAAAAAAACAATTTTTCAATTTGGTGCAGTCGTTTGGAAGTTATGCGCTTACCAACACATTTGACGATTCATTTTTATTTTATACTTAGGTCCGTATTCCAAAAGGTTTCTCAAGTCATGAATCTAGTTTTAAAACTAATTTCAAGTAAAGCTTTAATTGTAGAACCTTACTTGAGACGCGATTCATCAACAATCGGTTGAGTTATTTCCTTATTCTAGAACGACGCTTGAGTACTAATCTATACTCAAGCAAAGATTTGATCTTTGTTTACGTCTGTCATGTCAAGATCACTCAACCAATCAGAATTCAAAATCTCTACTCAAGACTAGTTTCAAGTGATTAGAACCAATCAGAGTTCAGAATCTCTACTCAAGACTAGTTTCAATGGATCAGGAGGCCTACCATTAACGCCTTATAGCAGGGCAGTTCAGGCGTTTTATTGAACTGTCCTGCAAATTCGTACCATGACGGCCTCTGCAGGCCAGCCAATTGCAGCCCACACGTCACCTATCCGGCCAGCGGCCATTTTAAAGGGCGGCCTGTAATTGACCTGCCTAATCGTACCATGTTGTGATTTTTGACATTTCATTTTCCTCGATTGACCAGCTGATCTGTCAAATAAACCGGCCAACAACAGGCGCAAGAAAGCAGCTTTTTGTGACCGGATTACCTTGGAATTACCTATATTTTGTGAAAAACCTAGTGTATTGTTGAAAAATGGACGAATACGAAATATTGGAGTTTTTAGAAGATGACTATCTAGCGAGACACCCGAGCTGCAAGATTAGAGAAGGCAATTGAGAGATCAAATCGATCTCTTTGCTTTTGAAGAATCTCATTATTTTATTAAAAGGTATAGGCTCACAAAAGATTTAAGTTTACGTTATAAAATTATGTGAAGAGCTTAGACGTTTTATGATCGAGTCAACCAAAACACAATCTTTCTATTGAAACCAAGGTGAGTAGGAAGCAACATAATGAATGTAAACTCTTTGGTTAGTTTCTTATAGTTTTTAATAATATTTAAGTCCTCGTAGCATAACACACATAAAGACGAACTTAAACCTAGTGAACATAAAAAATTGTAAACTAGGTATATAAATACAATAAATACATTTTCCAGACACTTTCTTTATTCTTTGCCAAAGACATTACTTAAGTAACTTCAAACTATAGGTAACTAAATACTTATAAAATTAGCATGAGATATAAATGAATATCTCTAATTCAATATCTAATTATTTTTTAGATATTGAATTGAATAGAAATTGAATTTAGATATTTTTTAGTTTTTCAGCCCTGGGTAGGTACATGCCCTTTTTCAATATCTAATTCCACATGATGTTGCCAATCTGTAAAGAAAAAAAAAGTAATTTTCATTATATATATAATATAATAAGTGTGGATACAAGTTTTAGGGGATCATCATATATTTGGAATAATCACCCACTGAAGACCCACAGAAGAACTAGATAACAATGAGGCTTTCTAGCTTCTTGGTAGATCATAACTCATTATCATCAAATATTTAAAACTTCTATACAATTTTACTTTAAAACTGGTGTTAATGTTATTTTTGTATCTTTTTAGGTGATTCTGGGTATGCGCTAAGGAAATATATGATGACACTTATCATCATTGGGCTTAGGGAGTTGCTTGTGCACCTGTTCAAGATCTAACACTTGAAGAAATCTTACAAGAAGCTCAATCGCAGCCGGCAACTCACCAATTTAAGCTACACTTCAGTGGAGGCACAAACATCCACTATTCAAAGCTCAGATGTAATTTCATAGGACAGTTGTGGTTATTAACTAAATGTATTATGTAAATGATTAAAAAAAATATACCTATTTAGTAAGTTTTTCATTTACCCAAATATACCTATCTATAATTTTCCTGTAAAACTACCAGTTGGGTGTAGTTACATAATATGTATTGTTCTTATCTATAATAATATCTATACTAATATTAAAAAGAGGAAAGATTTGATTTTTTGTTTGTTAGGTACGATTTAACTCAAAAACAACTGGACCGATTTCAAAAATTCTTACACCATTTGAAAGCTACATATCCCTGAGCAACATAGGCTATAGTGTAATCCGGAATTCCCACGGGAACTCCGAAATTACTGCGAGGGACAGCTAGTCTAAAATAATATTATAAAGAGGAAACGTTTTTTTTGTTTGTTTAAGATCAAAAAAAATCACCATTTAAATGCTACATTGTCCCTGAGTAACTTAAGTTATTGTATTTGTTGTATATTGAACCCGGAATTACCGCGTGTAGAACACCTAGTAATTTATATAAATAACACTTAGGTAGGTACTTACCGCAGACCAACCTTTCCAGTCCTTGGATGCACCTTCTCCAAAAGCCATAGCCATATCTCTATGATTATTATCCCAAGTAACTTCTTACTAACACGACGGCAAGGTGTAGACGACATCGACATAATTTGAATTCGAATGAATAAGAACTATGTTTTGAAATCCACTTTGGTAATAAAAGCCACTTGAAGAGCCAACGCATAGTTTTCAAATAAAGATATGCCCGAATAAAATCTGAAGCTTGAAAGTAATAAAACTTCTGAGATAAGTATTGAGTTAGAGTTGAGTTTGTTTTTTGTTTACAAAACATAAAAGTTTACTTTTTAAAAATCAGATGTAGTAGGTACGTTCAGAAACATTGTTCTTCTTTCAAATTAAACCTTGGTTATTATTCACAAAATCTATGTAGTCCGTCAATATGTTACTTCATCATAATATCATCACTAAAGTATCTCCCAAGGATGATAAAGCATAAATATAATTTTTTAGTGGTGAAATGTGATGCAAATATATAAATTAAACTATACAAAAAAAAACCGGACACTTACCGGTTTTATAGCTAAGTTTCAGAACGCCACCAAAACGGAAACAAAATAAGAAGGAGAAAGAGCTATACAAAACTCGTATAGCGCCATCTCTTTCGCTCAACCTTTCAGAGACAATGATATATGACCCTTCTTAGCCCTTAGCATGGCAAAAACAGGTCAACAAATCTATGAACATGGTACGATTTCTTGCAGGTCAATTTAAGACACGTTAATTGAACTGCTCGGAACATGTCAGGCATTTTAAAAGTTAATGGTAGGCCTCCAGAACTTAAAACGCATTCTATAATAAGATGAACGCTTGAGTTATGATTTCAGCTTAAAACTAATCTCAAGAGAAACGTGATCTGAGTCACCTTCTGGAATACGGACCTTAGATTTAGATCAGTCAACCGACTGATTACTCGTAGCCGTAGGTATATTGGAATTATTATAATCATACTGCATGTTAGTTTTTCTACCTGTTTTTGTGATCGCCGTCTCTTTGGACAAGTGTTTCCTATAACATCCGGGGATTCCGGGGATACATAGATACGATTATGATGCCAATGTCGTGCCGACCTTTTTTTTACATAAGCAAAAAGCAACTGCAGTTACTCAAGGATTAAGTGCCTATAATACTACCCAAACTTTACCTACTTTCAGAACGAATTGACCAAAACAAAACTCATAAAATATTTTATTTTTGATCTTCTTTTTTTTTGATACTGGTTCATGTTCGGTCAAACGTCAATAGATATTTTCTCTAAATAAGAGTTAAAAGGAATACGATAATAATTTATATTCTCTAAATAAGAGTTAAAAAGAATACGATAATAATTGTGCATAATGCAATATTTTTGATAGTAGTTTTGTTTTTGTTAAATAAGTAGCCGTTCAGAAATACCGCGATCGGACTTATATTATTATCTAAATATATTATTTATTTATTTATTTATTTAAACTTTTTGCACATTATGGTACAAAAGGCGGACTTAATGCCATTGTGGCATTCTCTGCCAGTCAACCTTCAAGATCTGCAGAAAGTGTGTTTGGTGGTGCTTGTAAGTTCTTGATAGTTAATAGATACACAATAAACAAACTAAAACATAAACAAACCATACAAAATACTTACATATAATACGTAGGTACATATAATACGTATTATTATCTATATCTTATTATTATCATCACTCGTGCTCATGTTCCCTTATGTGAACGGAGTAAGTAGAATGATTTTATGTATTTAGGTACATTTACCGGGAAAAAATCAAAAAGTGAAGTTGCGAATTTCAGAAAAATAGGTACCTTTCTTTTAGTTAATAATAAAATTATGGTTTTGTCATAGTAGGTACTTATGTAATATTTGCTCGCATGTTATATGCTCTTACAACTAGAAGCATAATTTTAATTAAAATTTAAATACATATTTTTGAAATTTTGCGCGGAATCACTATACCTATTCCGATCACTGCTTATTAACTGTTCGGATTAACATTCTTTTTTCAATCTTTACATAATTCGTGTGTGCGTCTGTTAGCGATTATTATGTCACTTCTGAACGACAAACCTCGTGTTCGTATTAGCACATTGCATTGGTTTACAAAAAAAACATGCAATTTTTATCTAATTTAAACTTAGCGACCTCGTTATAATTTTATTTATTTGTAATTTATAATGTACACATTTGTAATAAAATACACAGCTTAAAATAATATTACGAGTAATAAAAAACAGCACCGTTGTGCTTTGAGTATTTTTTTTTATTACCCAGGAAAAAACTTACAAAACCTCCATTGAATATGAATATGGTAATTTGCAGGTTACGCAAGCAGTACCGTGCGATCAGCACTATGTCCCTACAAGGGCTTCCCCCTCTCCCAAAGAGCCTGAGTGGCTTCGCCGACGACGATACGGATATTGAAGAATCGTCGCCCATGGCTGTCGAGAAACCGCCCAGCGATCTCGAGTCACAGTTAAATTACTTGAAGAAGGAAATGGTGAGTGACCATTGCGTTTAAATCTATGATTCTGACAAATAATAGCCCTTACTACGTAAAGAGGCGACACTCCGTTCTTCGCCAAATTCGTGCCTCCCCACGCCCCGTCACAAAGTAGTGGTGAACCTACAGGTATTGCAGGTGGTGAAGAGTATTATAGCATTCATCCAATTACGATAAAAGATCGTGAATTTTTGAGGACGCGTCCGTGAAGTTTTCTTTCATGAAAGAAGCGTCACACGACATACCGGGGGCACCTAGCTAGTTAAATCTAATATATATAAATCACGTGTCACGTTGTTTGTCCGCGATGGACTCCGAAACTACTAAAGGGATTTTAATAAAATTTTGTAACCATTTATAATATGGTCCAACTTAAAAGATAGGATAGTTTTTATCCCGGAATTCCCGCGGGAACTCCAGCACTAATGTGGGGAACTATTTATCACCATAAATTACAGCACTTTTTTCCCAGAATTACCGCGGGAACTCCGAAATTGCCGCGGATGAAATCGCGGGGGACAGCTAGTATACAGTAAAAACTAAAACAGTTTCGATTATAATCGTTGCACTAAAAGTTTATAAACGCGGCGAATTATTACCGTCATATCCTTATTCGGTGTTCCAGTATATCTTTTATAAACTTGCGAGTCGAGTCGTGACACCGAAAATAGAAAGTCGTTTCCCTGTTCCCCTAGCCTAGTACCTCAAACCGTTCACCACAAAATGCTAACATGAATAAATAATGTAGCCGAACAAGTAGGTTCCTTTTTGAGCGTGCACCGGTAATGTTATAAAAAAAACAGATGTTGTGTGTGTATGCATTTTAGTTTATCGCTCGTTACGTTCAGGAATGCAGTGCGCACTGGCTTACGCGTTTTTTCAGCGTTTTCAGTAACATTCGCTGCGCGGGGAAGTCGGTCAGTTTGTCTTGAACGATGAGTGATAAAATTTGTGAATGTCTGTAAAAGCAACAAACGGATAAAGGCAGATCCACATAGGCGCGATACAACTGCTCAATACCTACTATTGCAAGCGTTATCGCGATATCTGTTTTTAGTGGTTGGGTACGTTTTGTATTAAGACGAATGCGATAATAATTCACTGCTGTGATGATAACGACACGATGGAGATAGGAAATCGCGTCATTTCAGTATCGGAAGACGTCGCGTCTTGCAATTCTCCGATAGCTCTTATTGTTATAGTAGATTTTGTATCAATGGCGTTATAGCGATGAGTGTTTATCACGGTCGCGGTAGTATCCGTGGTTTTATTCACAATTAATTTGTATTACTAACAATAGTTTATAAGAAAAGATGTTACTAACAGAATTGATCCATGTCGATGGTCGAATTAAATGAAATTTATTTATTTATTTATTATCAATGATGTCCCCTTATATGAATATACATATATTATATCCACGTCGTTTCGCAACGCCCGATCGGTTTGATACGAGTATGTTAGTATCGATGTAGGTATATGTGGGAAGACCCTTTAAGGGTGAAAGTGGTGCGGTAACGGGTTTTGCTGGAACAGAATCGGCTCTCAATGCAAGCGAGGGCCTGTCGAAAGTATGACCGAAATATCGCAGAATCGCAGCTGCGTGGAAAGAAATAGGAACGCATTATCGCTATACATTACGCGTGAGGTAATATTGACCATTATAACTACGCCTTAATACTACCGATACCGCCCAGATGCACAAATTTTAAGCATAATAATATTATGATCACAATATAGGTCGACAGAGCCAAAGTGGGCATTTTTTCGTAGTAAGAGTAATGTAGGTAGATACGGGGAAAATTTTTTTTTATACAAAAAAAAAAACCCTTATTATTATTATTGATTTGTTATTACCTATACGTTTCAATCTATTTACGGTACACTAGAATGTGTGCAACGTCGACCTCAACTTGTGATCTGCACCACTTAAACATGGTAGGTACCAACTATTGGAATTAACTCCAGAAATGCACCTTGCGCGGTGCGCGGGTGGGGGACTTGGGCTGTTGATAATGGCATATAATAGCATTCATTATCATGGACAGCGCGCCGCGGGCCGCGCCTGCTGCGCACTAAATGATGACGCAAACACATTCATACTATACTTAATCGTCATATTCGTTTACTGCATTCTTTGATATCGAACCACTAACTCCAGTATGATCTATACATCTATACATATAAATAGAAGTGAAGTGTCTGTTTGTAATTTAAAATTAACAGCTTTTCACTAAATGCATACGAAATTATATTTTTTTTTACGGTACTTACATTAAAAAAAAAACCATTTTTTAAATTTTTCTCTGTCTGTTTGTTCCGGCTAATCTTTGAAACGGCTGGACTGATTGTGACGGGACTTTCACTCGCAGATAGCTAATGTTATGAGGAGTAACTTAGGATACTTTTTATCCTGGAATTCCCGTGGGAATTCCGACATTAACGGGGGTGAAACCGCGGGGAACAACTAGGTGGATAGTCTATAGGTCTACACTAATATTGTAAAAGGTAAAGTTTCAGAGTTTGTTTGTAGCAAATAATCTCGAAAACTTATAAACCGATTTTAAAAATACTTCCACCGGTAGGAACCTACGTTATTTTTGCGTCACGATTCCCGCAGTAACACCAAAATAAATGCGGTGAACCCGCAGGAGAACGGCTTTGTGGTATCTCTGAAATTGATGAATCGATTTTACAAATTCTTTCGCTGGCAAGAATCTACAGTACCCCTGAGTGACATAAGATACTTTGTAAAGTTCCCGAGGGAGTCCCGAAATTCATGCGGGTGAAACCGCGGGGAACAGCTAGTAAGATAATAATATATAATAATAATTTAATGATAACAAACCCCAAAAAGTGGTAGTTTTCCGATGCTGTTTTCTATTACTTTCTAGAACTACTTGAATTATTATGAAAAACCTTGCAATAAGTGTCTTTATTTGTAACTAGCTGTCCCGCGCGGTTTCACCCGCGATAAATAATTACAGAATTTCCGCGGGAATTCCGGATAACAATATATCCTATGTTACTCAGGGATAATGTAGCTTTCTAATGGTGAAAGAATTTTGGAAATCGTCCCAGTAGTTTTTGAGTTAAATCGCAACAAACAAACAAATAAACGAAAAATCAAATCTTTCCTCTTTATAATATTAGTATCTATAGACTAGCTTTTGCGGTTGCGGTTTCACCAGCGTTTTCGGTTTCCCACGCGTACTCTTGTATGTATATCATCAGGATGAAAGTAGGTACCCTATCTCCTACTCCTGCAAGACCCAAATTACTCGTAACTATACACCAAACAGCTGTTCCGTTGATGATGATGAATTGAAGTGGTCCAGCGGATACTTTTATTGTCTGGTTTAGGATTTTTACAATCGGTACCGTAGTGCAAAAGATTACTTCATACATTCGACTATTACTATAAACTTTACCTCTTTCTTTATAACATTAGTGTAGAACTAATTACTAAAATATCTATATTTTTAAAACTTACGGCAGGTACTTTCTTTCATTCCATAAAAACTTTCACAATCACTTTCGCACATCTTTTATTATTTTATTGCTTCCTAAATTTTTTTATAAAACAGTAGACCTCACAAAGAAGCGTCTCACAAAATTTTACATTTTTACTCCCAGTTAGGTACTTAGAACTTATGGTAAATATAGTTAAATAATAATAAGCAAATCAGTTTTATTATTTTCATAAGTAATTTGTTTCTTCCAGAAAAGATTAGACATTTAAGTTATACCTAGTTACTAAAGTATCCGAACATTTCATAAACATATCACACACATAAATGTCATAAAATTAATGTATTTATTTGTGTTTGAATCCCTGTAATCATCAATTCACGTTGCTTTATAACGTTATTTAGTGTCATACGCTTTGTATCCAATAGCATGTTTGTTGCCAATTATCATAAAACATTTACCGGTTATAGGACCTTGTAATAATTTACATCCTACACATTGCTGTTTACCTACTACTTGTGAATTCTGTTTTCTTAGTAACCAAACAACGAGGATGCAGGGAGGATTTTTTATGGTACTCGTAGTTGATTACTTTAATATTTCACTAATAAAAGTGTAGAATGTAGATTCTATGTACCATATTTAGCTTAATAGTAGATACTCTATTTACAATATTTCCTAGGTCTGTTCTTGGAATTCAAATAAATATATATAATCATATTCCACTAAAGTAAAAAAGCTAATAGAATCTAACTATTGGCAGATCCACTCTTAGTGCATTGTGTCCTTACAACTTCTTTATTTATTTGCTACTAATCAATCTCCATGGTTTCAAATGCGCTAATTTCGGAGTTCCCGTGGAAATTCCTGTAAGTGATAGAATTTTTTAAATTGGTTAAGTAGTTAGTTTTTGAGTTTATCCATTACAAACGAACATAAAAAAATCTCTTCATAATATTAGTATAGATAGAGAGATGCGTTGAAAACATGCTCTCCGCACATTCTTAGCGTTCAGTACAATAAATTAATATTAACATTTTACAATCACACCCAATTTTTGTTGTTGTATCTTGGTTTATGAGCGAAACTTTTTGTGAAGAGCGCAAAGTTGGTTGCATTTATCGCCTCTTTGACTGGTCAGTTGCCTGTATATCGGTAATCGGTATTATGGGTTAAGAAAGAAACTATCTTATAACTTTCTATTGCCTTTTGTAAGAGATTATCTTCCCACACTTGTTATTTTGAACATTTTCAACAATACTCATATACAAATACGTATATGGCCAGAATGAATAGCAATTTACAACTTTTATACACTATTGTATTTTATTTACCTCCTACGGTGATGGTATAATTTGAACAGACGGCACGAAAGGAGCAAATCGTAATTCTTTTTTCTAAAAGTTGGAACTACTCCGATCCTACCTACGTTTCTAAACTGACTGACTTATCTACTCGATCATAATGTCCTAGGGCAATATGATGCTCTGGGAGATTTTTATACAAGCGAATTACTGAACCGATTCTAAAAATTCTTTCACTTATAGGTAGTCACAGTATGGGAGTGAGAACACTCGCTATCTCGGAACCGTTTCAAAAAAATTCAAGCTGTTGAAACTGCGGGGAAGAAGTTAATTGGGATTCCCTAAACAGCTTCTTCCGGTTTCAATCTCAGTTTTCTGCGCAGATACGTTGAATCTAGTATCCTGACGTAAAGAGTTCCTGCGGGAATTTCGAAATTGACGCTGAGGAAAACGCTCCATGCCTCCGTAGTATTTGAAAATTTGAACAGGTAGGAAAGTTAAGTATTCTATGCGTTTATAGAGTCCATTCCAAGTGGTCAAGTAGGACATTTGGCCTACACGGCACTCGGCAGTCGTTAACCCTCTACCCGCATTGTCTCATGCCACACATGACACGACCACATCCGTGTTGGCAGGGACGTCTTTATCTACTACACCGCGTTCTCGATCGATTCCCGTTGCTGATAGTTTAGGACAAATTATGTTGTTTGCTACTTCGATTATTATCACGGTTTTAGGTACACTTGCATAGTATATTGGGTCTAGTTTAAAAATTGAACCAGTTTTGGACTTCACTCTAAATCTTTCTTGAGTTTTTGACGGGAATCGAAGATGGCATTTTCGTATCGATAAAAAAAAACATACATACAACCGAACATAGAACCTGCTCCTTTTTGGAAGTCGGTTAAAAATTGTTAAAAGTGGATTTTGTTGTGTTTTATGATGATATATGGGAAAATTATTTTCGCAGTGGGTTTTCATGTGCGCAAAAAGATATACATATGAAGTTTCGAGCTGATTTCTTCGATGAACTCCAAAGGCTCCCCAAGACAGATTTGGCTAAAAATTTAAACCGTTCAACAATACTAATAGATATACATGTATTGTACTTCAAACTGGTTCAACCACTGCTGGACATAGGCCCCCGCCAAGGATCGTCACAACGACCGGTCCTGCGCCTCCAGTGGCGTTCCGCAACCTTCACCAAGTCATCGGTCCACCTTACGCCGAGTCTTCCAGTTAGTGGTTACATGCATTATTTATGCGAAAGTCCCAAAATTATGAAGAAAAACATGAATAATTCTCTATTTTCAATCGACAATCTTCAGTAGTGGTGTCGGTACTAAAACTAAACTGTGTCATCCACCGGCCTGGAGGCATCGCACGTGCTCATATTTATAGCGCGAGCGACACCCGGGGGCGCATTACGTCACACCTCATGTTAGATAGATCACTCGGAGAATGATCTATGGAACTTAATTACTCGTACTACACACACACAGAAACGTTTTTTACGGCTACGGCAAAACTTGAAATCTGTTAAATTATTCTATTTATATTAATAAATAATAAATTAGCTGTACCTTGCATGCTGTTTCACCCGCGTTAGCTCAGGGATTCCAGCAGGAACGCCGTGAAATCTCAGCTGACGTCTCTTACCTAAAAACCACCTTACCTTACCTACCAGCCAAATTCCAGCTACATAATAAAGTTTTTTAAAGTTTGTCTTTAGTCAATCGCATAAATAAAATTGACGAGTCTGTTTGTAATTCCATATTAACAGCTTTTCACCAAATGCATATGAATATAGGTATATACGGTACACATTCTTAAAAAAAAAATTTTTTTTTTTATTTTTCCCTGTCTGTCTGTTTGTTCCGGCTAATCTCTGAAACAGCTGGACCTATTTTAACGGGACTTTCACTGGCAGATAGCTGATATTATAAAGAGTTAGGTTACTTACTTTTATTTTAGAAAAATTGTTCCCGCGATAATTAAGAAACTCACGCGGGTGAAACCGCGGGGCACAGCTAGTAGATAATATAAACACTTTTTTATAATTAATTACATTTGTAAATAACAGTAAATAACATTAAAGACAAAACTGCTATTATAGTATAATAATAGTTACATAGTAATCATCAGATATACCTACTTGTCAGTGTGGTTGTGACATTATTTTGATGGGCATGTTGACTAATTTTTATTTTTTAGTCCGTCTTGTAGATTATTAAAAAATATTGGACACGTATTTTTTCTTTTTTTACGTAATCAAAAAATAACGGCGATATATTGAGTTGAAATTTCGCGTAACGTCACTATTCTGACAGTTTGTATGGCGGTTTTGCGGTTAGTGACGTCACAACCTCCTCATCCTAAACTTTAATGCGCTTTATCTCTGTATATTTTAATTTATTTAAAAAAGCAAATAATACGTGTCTATTGTTTTTTTATTTTCTAACTGACGGACTAATTAGAATTTTGATTTTCAAAAGTAGTCAACATCCCTATTGTACGAAATTTATCCTCTTGACGATCATATTATCCTCTGACGAGCCTCTGACATATTATTATTTATAATGTCATTTGAATTTGATAATGTGAAATAAATGAATCTAATCTAATCTGTAACTTTGGACCATTCAACGAAACTTGTGTTATAAAATGACACAGCATTCACAAAACTACTTCGTCTATAAATAACGGCGCCATCGGTGCATTAACTATAACCAAACTAGTAGTTTCTGTTTGTATATATAGACGCTATGCTTCGCTTACGCACCTTATTATGAAGACAAAATTAACGTGAAAAGAACTGTTGAAAGACATTATACTCGTATGTCGTATTATCTATACTGCTATACTAATACTATAAAGAGGAAAGATTTGAATTTTTGTTCGTTTGTTTGTTACGATTTAACTCAAAAACTACTGGACCGATTTCAAAAATTTTTTCACCATTATAAAGCTACATTATCCCTGAGTAACATAGGCTATATTGCAATCCGGAATTCCCGCGGGAACTCCTAAATTAACGCGGGTGAAACCGCGGGGAAGAGCTGGATAAGAATATTATATCAGCATCTATCTGTCGCTCATCAACTTTCATAGCGTGATCATTACTCCTATAGAATATTTGACTTTAGGGGTTTCTATAATAATATTGTATATCGGATGGTGGTGAAGTTTTTTCTTTTCCTGCAAAGTCTTTTTAAAAACCTTTTTCCTGCTTGTGACAAATTGACCGCCCTGACGACAAACAGAATATATCAACGACCGATAATCTCAAGCCCTTAATTGAATTACTAAATAAATAGGCACGTGACGCCTCTAGTTATTACATTGACAAGCGTAAATTAAAGGTCATCAACCTGCTTGTGCGAGCAAGTTTAGTTTCCTTTCAGTGGGTGACATAGACCCTTATTTTTTAGCTTTTATTTAATCAAAAAATTATAAAAATTGTAACTATACACTTACAACTATGATAGTTATGATATGATTTCCTGACATTCAAACCTTGAATTGAATAAAAAATGAATTATTTCTTTTTTAAATATTCTACATGTAAATATAATTATACTAGCTGCCCCCCGCGGTTTCGCCCGCGGTAGTTTCGGAGTTCCCGTGGGAATTTCGGGATAAAAAATACCCTATGTCACTCAAGACTACCGTAGCTTCCTATAAGTGAAAGAATTTTTAAAATCGGTTCTGTAGATCCAGAGATTACCCCCTACAACGTCACAAACTCACAATCTTACAAACTCACAAACTTTAGCTCTTTATAATATTAAGTATATAGATCACGAGTGTTTAAGAAAGTGATCAGACAACAAGGAATTTTATTTACAAAGGCGTTATTTACTATACGTACGAGGTGTTTCTTTTGATTTACAGATTCTTATAAACATACGTTTTTTTTTATGTAACTACATAATTAATTTCGTATCAAATTGAAGAAGAAAATTTCGTTCTTTACCATTTGTTTTTTGCCTATACACATTACATTGTCTTATTCACATTGATTATGACATCTACATACATTCGGCAACAATTATACGAGTACGAACGGAGTAGTAGGTATACATATATAAGGCTTTACAATAGATAAAAACAGAATGTAAACTGCTCTTGAAACATTATAAAAAATCTTATTCGTATAGGTGAAGAGAGCATTGTTGTAGTCAGTCACATTTGTAGATAAGTATGTCGGTATGTAGGTACATATGTAAAAGATTAACATCATTCAGTTGCACGTTCCATTTCACTCGGACATTGCAACATTGTGCACTGTGATGTTAGTTAACTTGACGTTGCATCTGTGCTAAGTTCACAACTTCACACCCGTCTTGTCTTTTCAGCTTGTGTTTGACTGGCCTATTAGCAGTCCTTTGCTATAACTGCCATATATAACGTTATTTCGTAATCTTTGCTGCTCTATATTAAGTTTTCAGTTGACATATGGAGTTTTTTGTACGGTAATATGAAACGTGCAATGTAATAAAACCTACCGCAAATGATGCAATTGCGTGAACCGCGTCCGAACGTACTCAATGGAATTGTAATCGTATGTTATTCGAGCATATCTTTAGAATAATAATATAATAGAATAATACAGCATATCGTATACATTTTCTTTGATTTTGTGACATTTTACGTTTCAAAGTTTATTATTAAAAACACATTTAAAAGTGTTTTTACATCAATAATAATAATTAGAACCCTCAAGCTCTAGATGTCTTACAATTAGCTAGGTTTTTATGCAATCTCTCTCTAAATGTATTTTAGTCAGTTTAGAACAAAGAATCTCGTGTTGTTTATCTGTAAGTGTGCTTCTGCTTATACACTTCGGTTTTTGTTCAAAAAGTTTCGTTGCCTCCGGAAATCACTTTGACATTAAAATACACACCTGTTTCTTTAGTGACTCGAAAGAAAACGATTGTAATCTCCCATAGTTATATGAATTTTCTTTTCACAGCTGATTGGTAATTTTTGTTTGTACCGTTATAGAGAACTAAACCGCTTGTTCGATGAGGTGTGTCGGTTTTGCATGACGGCCCGCGCCTGCCTGCGGGCGCGCAGCAAAATAGTACTTTCACACATTCGATAATAATTTCACCCACATATCAATGTTCACTCTTGTGTTCTAAAAAATTACTAAAATTTAATTTATACATATAAAATGCTTTGTCCTGAATGACTGATGGATCAAAGCACAACCTAATCCGCTGATCGTAGAGACCTGAAACTGGAGGGTATGTTCTTTGGCGTAAGCATCCGATAAGAAAGCATTTTTGGAAATTCTACCTCTAAAGGGGTGAAAAACGGGAGCAAAGTTTGTATGGAACAATCCCGTGGGAACTCCGAAATTATCGCGGGTGAAACCTCGCGGGACAGCTAATATATAAATATACCTACTTATACTTTATTCATGTTTGCTTAATTCAAATTTAATTTTTTTGTAATAATTTTATAAATTTATGTAATGGGGATTACAGGGACGGGACGGGACGGGACAGGACCGTAATTACTTTTGACTTATCTACTTTCAACGGTGTACTTTGTTTGCAAGTTACGTTTTAAACCCGTGTTTTCATGTATAATACATATACTAAAATTTTGGTAGATTTTGAACATACTATCAATGTGGTTTAGACTATTTCTTGCAAGCAAAGAAGAACAAACTATTTCTTAAATAAAACAAGCATAGGATAAACGTATAATGACATAACGTTTATTTGGGTTAATGACATGCTCGGATCAGTGGATTTCTTTAAGCTTAGCTGAGGTAGGTACTTGCTCATGGTTATGATTACATAATCTGCTGGAAAAGCTTAGTAAAAACTATAATTTCGAACGATGATTCTTATTGCATCAAAATTATTTTAAAACTTAAAGAAAAAATATTTTTCATCTATTTTTAATTGCTTTTATTTTATTGTTTTGGATACATATTTTTGGTTAATTAACATCTAATTTGCGATTGTTGTTTTCGTGTGCTTCGCTTTAATGTAAGATTTGTCATAACTTAATTTTGAACCATTTACCGGCTGGTGGTTACGCATTTGAAACTTAAATCACTTTTACTGTCAATTTAGTTTCGACAGTGCTACGCTTTCTTCGATTATCACTACATAATATAAAACAAAGTAGCTTCCCGCTGTCTGTATGTATGCTTAGATTTTTAAAACTCCGCAGCGGATTTTCATGCAATTTTCACCAATAGATAGAGTGACTCATGAGGAAGGTTTATATCTATATCTTATCCTGGAATTCTCGCGGTAACTCCGAAATTACCGCGGGTGAAACCGCGGAGGACAGCTATATTTAAACGGCTTGATTTGTATTCGCAACAATCTTTAACACTTATCTGGTAATTGTTGTAATGACACAAATATCAGAAGGACATCGTGCTATCGGTTATCTGCACGCGATATCTTTATAATTCAGAAACTTATAAACCTGCAATTGAAAAATTTACACATTTGTAAGTAGCAATTAAGTATCAATACCATATTTAATTTCCCTTTTTATGAAATGTCGATTTCCATATCATATATCAACGTCGCACAGAGGAAACACTTTACCGAGCCTTCCCTAATGACCCATTCATACCTTGCTCTTTCATAATGTGGCTGCTCGCTCGCTCTGCGTGACTCACGATTTTCAATGTGACTCCACGGTTGATATTATATTTACCTTTCTACCACTTTAAACTGCCAATCATTATAAAGGTTAGTTTTAGTGTATTTCGGAATTCCCGCAGGAACTCCAAAGTAGCCTATTTACTCCATATAACATACCTAGTTAATTAACAGTAAAAGTCCCGTCAAAATGGTTTCAACCGTTTCGGTGATTGGACTTGTTCCAAGTGTTAATTTTGGAGTTCCCGCGGAAATTCCTTCTGTGTACCCCTAAAAACGTGTATTCAAAATTTCAGGATGACTGGTTGAGCCGTTAACGCCTGAAAGCGTAACGGACAGACAGACAGTTACTTTCTCATTTATAATATTAGTAGGGATGTTCTTGCTAAATTTACTGTCTGTCATTGCTAATATCCAATTCTTTATTTCCTTCATTCGTTTGATAAGAAAGTCTGAAGAACAATGTCGCCTATTTTGTCCGCTTATCATTCGGAGTTTTTTAACGTCGCCTTAATAGGTAGGTACGTGAATAAAACCAGGCCGCACGTTGTGCTTGTATTCTTTCCCCAGAAAGTTATGTTAAACATACTTAGCTCAATTTAAATTTCCTCAAGTTATGATTGGTTTAAGAAAACAATATTTAAAGGTCATATCTGCAAATGGCATAATGTCGAGATATACAGGTGTGTTTGAAGGTTATCGGCTGTTATAAGCATTCTGTTAATGTCTCTGTGTTATACCTTTCTATTGCAGGCTTCTCACGTTCGTTGTAAATTTTAATGGTATTAACAAATTGGCTCACTAACTATTTTAGTGCGTACTATCGCAGCAATAAATTTGATTAGGCATAGGTATATGTTTCTTTATTGATGATAATTATTATCATATTTAGCATCAACCACATAATAATACCTAAAAGATTGTTTAGATTTCACGAGAAATTTTATTGCTGCCAAATCATAGATACCTTAAATGATTCAGTATGTGAGAATGGGGATGTTGACTACTTTCGAAAATCAAAATCCTAATTAGTCCATTACTTAGAAGAAAAAAAAACCACACACACGTATTTTTTGCTTTTTAAACAATTAAAATATACAGAGATAAAGCGCATTAAAGTTTAGCGTGAGGGGGTCGTGACGTCACTAACCGCTAAAACCACCATACAAACTGTCCGGATAGTGACGTCTCAGAGTATTTTTTATTCATCTACAAGACGGGCTAAAAAAGAAAAATTTGTTAACATGCCCATTATTTCATCTTGCTTTCTACAATCATAGTGTTTCACTTAGTTTTATTAATTCAAGTCTTCACTCTGAGTCAATATGTAGTAATGGTCATGAAGGATTTTTATGATCCATTGTTTGACTACGAACATTGTAATGGGAAATAGTTTACGCTGGATCTTATTTCAACTGTACGTTTCTAAACGGAGGTGAAGTTGGGTCTGTTTTGTAACGTTTGTTTACCTTCTGCAAAGGGGAATGAGGAATTGAATGAACCTATTGCTTTGCCGGAAGTTGACGCTATACGTAAAATACAATATATTCGTCCATCCGTCTTGTGAATGCCTGCCCGTTTTCTTATTTTACTTTTGTATACTGATACTATAGAAAAACTCATACTAATGATAAAATATAAAAAATAGATGAATTTTATCATAATTTCTACTTTACATAATTGGAAATTCTATTTTAATTACTTTTTTTCGACTTTTCATAATTTAAATTTAAACAAATTTACTTAAAAATAAATCTTTTTATGAAAGAAAACTAGCAAACTATTGAAAACACTACTTATATTAATTAACTATCAACACTTATCATGAGGCTAGTGTTAAAACCTTTAATGTAAATGTGCATAACACTAGGCTTCCTAATATAATGATTGATTATTTTATTTTGAAGTTACATTTAATATTGTTTTCCTTATCGATTCGGTTTTTAGTGCGTACGAGTAACATTGAAAGTTGTTTTATTATCAACATTAATAATATGTAATAAGAATAATGTTTAGCGGAGCATAATATGTAGGTATTATTTATATTATACGAGTACGTGTACGAATCATCGGGTGAATCATCAATGTAGACCTTTCCCGTGTCTAAATTCGCGCTGCCAACGACCTGCGCCCGCGCAGCCAGCCGCTGATGTCGCGACTCTTATTAATTACGACGGCCACAGTTTTCCGTATAACCGACGAATTTTTTACCTAGCACGGTGGTTCCCAAAGTATGGGTCGCAATTCGCAACCCACCGGTGGGTCGCGACTCGCGAGCAAATATTGGGTAGGTGGGCCCTGAAAACCAAAAACACCAAAATAGATGTACATATTAAATTTATTAAACTCGTTGAAATTAAAATTTAAATTGGTGACAGCATTTTTTCTTCATGAAAACTAAGTGGTGAGTCTCGAATTTAGAAGTTTTTGTTAGGTTAGGTTAGGTGGTGGGTCGCAATCCATTCAGCTTTGGGAATAGCTGATTTAGCATTTTATTTTCTATACATTATACAGTATCCTACTAAGTACCTACTTCATATAATTTTCATTACCTACTCAATAAATTGAGGCACTAAAAGTTTGAATGAGATAATTATGTAGTAAACATGACGTATGTGATGAACATCCATGTTTATTATGGGCCTTGATGTTTAGTAGGTATGTATCATATTGATAAGTATGTATTTATAAAAAATGTAAATAAGTATTATTAGCTATCTGGTAGGTACCCATAGCACAAGCTGTGCTTAATTTGGGACCAGCGTGTGATAATTTCCAAGCATCATATATACGTATTACGTAGGTACCTCTACTTTGTCAATAGAGTCCTATCTGATTAATCGATTAGTCTAATCTAACATTTGAAACTGATAACATTTGTTCTAGATCTCAGAAAGTTTTACGTTCATCGTGAGTTTTGGTAGGTATTGCTTCATCCTCTGTTTTTAGTGATGCTGTCGATTTATTCAAGAACGAAGGCATTATTCTCACTTTTAGAGTTCGATAATTCTGTTTTCGTTTTTCAGATCATTCGATTGATTTTTCTATACTGTTAGGTTATAAATTTATACTCCCAAAAATCTAAGCCGATACCTACCTACCTTAGTTTCTCTCAAGCATTCGGACATTGGCGCACCTTGTGCCACTTACTAAGGTCAGTACACACGGCACACGATTCCAAATCGAATGCCTAACGTGTCAAGACTACGGAATTAATCGAAAAGTTTGTGTGTAGCTGACAAGCATTATTGTAGCACTGTATGAATGCTAAGCGTGGCGTGGTCTCTCCTCCATCCCATATAGAAGCGATAATTATGTATGTACGATGAACTTCATTGTTTTTTTTTATATAGCTCGTATGACACCCGCTCTTGTAGACGGTATGGCTGTTGCTGTTTCTTTTAAAGAACGACGGCACTACGGTGGCTTTCTTACGCCAAATACATTCAGTGGCGGATTTACACGTTTACCGCCAGTATAGGCTATTCAGATTTTGCCGCCCCCACCGACTTCTACAATTTGATACCCTAGTTAAATTAGTTAGTTAAATTATTATTTAATCGTTTTATTGGTCTTTGGGGACATTACAATTATTGTTATTGTGTAAATAAAAATCTAATATCTGGGCGACCGAGCTTCGCTCGTTGCGCCATCTGTTGTTAAGTAAAAAAACAGTACCAAACACTCGTTTTTCGATGCCTGAAAATACGGATAAAACGACGAATCGATTAATCGCCCCCGAAAATCGTTGGAGCCGTTTCCGAGTTTCAAATTATATACATATATACATATTTATATACAAGAATTGCTCGTTTAAAGATTGTAGATTAATGTGTGAATTAATCTATTCGAAAAAAAAAATACATTTCATATCTTGTATTAAAAATATAACTACGAAGTTACAAATAATTGAACGAGGACCGTTGAAACTTTAATATCTTGTTTGCTAGTTTTACCTTGGGCTGTTTTAATGAGTTACATGTCAACTTTGTTCGAATTCACGTTGACGCTATTTGTCCAACAACATCGTCCTACGCGCGTAGCTACAACTGTACTAGGTACAAACAAAACGGGTTCCGCGGTCTATCTTAGTTTCTTTTAAATCCCATGTTTATCAACGGCTACATAGAACGGGTTCATAGTGACGGGCACTATATTAAACACCGCTTTGGCTGGATAAAAGCTTATTTTACGAGTTTACGTGTCGCTTCTCTCTGGATGAGGCTTAGTATAAGGATTTTACAAAATATATTGGTATGAGTGATAATGTTTTTCATGGTCTACATACTGTAAGAGCTTGATTCTTTGATTAGATGTTAATCTTATAATTACTGACAAAAGAGGTTTATATAGATGTTTGAGTTCATAAAATATTGTACAGCATGCATTTTGCATAAAAATGGTTAAAAGCACGTAAGTATAGTTGTTTATTTAATCGATATCCTTGAATACCAGGTACCCCCCTCAAAAATAGCAACTGCTTCATACATCTGTCTGAATAACATAATGCAAAACAGAACAGAACGCCTCTGTATAATAAAGATAACAAATAATCGTTCCCTTTTTATAGACTGCACTGGTTGGATTTCTCGCTATTCGCTGACTAAGCGCATAAGTTGAACGAATTTTTATCCTGAATTCTGATATCGTAATTCTTGATGCTTATAGTTTATTTTAAGCTAAATTTTGTTAGTACGTTAACTTATTCAGGAGAACTAACATTAATTAATTAATTAATTATTATATATTACTAGCTGCGCCCCGCGGTTTCACCCGCGTGAGTTTCGGAATTCCCGCAGGAACTCTTTTTAGCGGGATGAAACATAGATGTTGTCCGATTCTCAGACATACTGAATATGCATACAAAATTTCATAAAAATCGGTCAAGCCGTTTTGGAGGAGTATGGGAACGAACATTGTGACACGAGAATTTTATATATTAGATAATAGATTCAAACTAAACCTCAATAATTTCAACCAAAGTCTAAAATTAAGTTCTTCGAATAAATGAAAACGAATCTTTCTACTAGCAATATCTATATTCTTCAGTTCAAGGTGAGCAATAATAAAGTCACATAACTGAGTTACTTATTTTAAATTGTTAGGTGTCATACGATATTTCAGTTTTGTATATGAAGGGAAAAGAAACTATCATAATATAAGTATATAGAAAAACTGAGTTTTTATGCGGTTTTAGTTGTGCTTAGACGGTGAGTCATAATTTTATTTATGAAACGTCATCTGTACCATGCTATTGTTATGATTATGGAATTCAACTTGAGTTCAAATATTTAGATATACAATATACATATAAATTTTATAGCCACCTACTTACTCATCTAGCTACCTACATAATATCCAACAAAAAAACACAAAATTACAGGAAATTATGATGCTGCGATGACTTAATCTAAGTTTCTCCTATTCAGTTTTTAGTATTGCGTTTAAAGTAACAAATGAAACATAAGTATACTTGCTATTTAGATAATAATGTTTTCCGGAAATACCTCGGATTTATACACCGGGCGATTGTTTTGTTTGTTGCAATTTACTTCATTGTCTGAGGCTTTGGACAATGCTTGCTTACTACTATCTTTTTATTGTTTAATTTTATTCTCGTCACATTCATTGTTTCTTTACCCGTGTCCGAGAAGAATTAAAAACTAGAACATGTTATACAACTTAAGAAATCCAAATATTTCTTCCTAGTAGGTACATACAAAACTTTTTAACGGCCGTTTTTTCTCTTAAGAACCTTTTGGATTTTAAAAAAGTACTTGCAAATGTGTGATGTCATCCCTTCTAGTGAATGCGCCTGTGTCTTGAGTTGACCTTCGCAGTATTATCTAGAAGGAACGCCTATATCGCATGTTGAGTAGTCAGACCACTATTGAGGCTAAGATCCTTATTTGACGTGCTGTTAGTATGCTCTATCATTTATCGTTCGTGTTTTGTACATAACAGTATACCTTAGGAACAGTTTTATCGCCAATGGCTATCTTAGTCCATATTGAGCTGCAGAGCAGTTATATTCCCTGTAGAAATAACCTACATAATTCTAGTCATCATACACTGAATTTTATTTATTTATTTATTTAGCCTTAGACAGATTCCTCTGTGTGCCCTTTGGCAAAGGCCTCCTCCAACCTTTTCCATTTCATTTTATCTTGGGCTATCCTTGTCCAAATTTTTCCTGCTATCATCCCTATTTCATCATTCCATCTCTTTAATTGGCGTCCTTTCTTGCGCTTTCCCTCTCTAGGGTACCACATGCTGATGACCTTGCTCCATTTATCCTGTCCTCGTATCATGTGACCAGCCCATCGCCACTTTAAGGTCCTTGTTTTTAGTACCACATCGTGGACTTTGGTTGTTTTCCTGATGATTGTGTGTCGAGTTTTTTCAATTATTTTCTTGTTAAGCATGCTTCTCTCCATGCTACGTTGACATGTTCGGAGTTTATTTTGCTGAGCATTGGTGAGGGCCCACGTCTGGCATCCATATGTCAGTATAGGGAGGATACTCGTGTTGAATAGCTTTCCTTTTACTGTAGTACTCATTTTTGGGTCTTTCATAATCTCTTTCATGGACCAATACTGTTTCCAGGCGTGTGCTATTCTTGTATCTATTTCTTTCCCTGATATGTTCTTTATTGTAACCACTTGTCCGAGATACACATATTCTTCGACGTACTCTATTGTGTTATCATTTACTCTGATTGCCACCATCTCTCTGTTAGTCATTGCTTTAGTTTTAAGTGTATTCATGGCTAAACCGACTTCTTTGCTTTGAGTGTCCAAGTCTACAAGCATTTCTTGTAATTCCTGGGGAGATTTAGCGAAAAGGATGATGTCATCCGCAAATCTTAGGTTCGTTAAGTATTCTCCATTGATTTTTAGGCCATGTTGTTTCCATGTGATTTTTCTGAACACTTGTTCTAACACCGCAGTGAATAATTTTGGTGAAAGTGGATCTCCTTGTCTTACGCCTTTATCTATGTTGATAGTGTCTCCTTCTCTGTCTAGTTTCACCTTTGCAGTGCTGCCTGTGTATATGTTCTTTATTATTCTAATGTATTTTTCTTCAACTCCTTGATTTTTTAAAGCTTCCCATATTTTTCCATGTTCTATGGAGTCAAAGGCTTTGCAATAGTCAACAAAACAGCAGTAAAATGGCAACCCATATTCTTCATACTTTTCTACAATTTGTTTGACGACATGTACGTGGTCGACTACCGAGTAATTGCTTCTGAAACCTGCTTGTTCTTTGGGTTGATTTTCATCCAGAACCCTCGTGATGCGGCCTAATACAATTTTGGCGAAAACTTTATATAGGTTTGACATTAAGCTTATAGGTCTGTAGTTGCCAATATCGTTTCTGTCTCCTTTCTTGTGTATTAGTATTATACTGGAAGACAGCCACTGGACGGGTATGGTCTCGGTAGTTAGCACATCGTTGAAAATAGAGGTAAGTACAGGTGTAAGCGTACTTTGCGTTTCTATCAGAAGTTCGTTTGTTATCTTATCCGCGCCTGGTGCTTTATCCCTCTTTTGAGATTTTATTGCTTTCTCAACTTCTGATTCCAGTATTGATGGAACTCCAGTGATGTCATTAAGGGCGATGTCGTTTGTGTTCAGTTGTTTTGAGTAGAGCTCTTTATAAAAGTTTGTAGCTGTCTTGATGATGTCTGGTCTTTTGGTTTGTGAGACTCCTTTTTTATTTTTGATGTTGGGTATCCATTCTTTCTTATTTGTTAATACTTTTATGGCCTTCTTAATTCCTCCGGTTTTGATGATATTTTCTTCAAACGTTTTTAACCTGTGCTCTAGTCTATCTTTTCTCATTTGCGTCCTTATTTGCTTTGACAAACTTGTTAATTTTTGTCTAATTTCTTTTGTCTTTTTGGTGGTATTTAGAAGTTCCTTTCTTTCATCCTGAAGTTTCACTGTCGTCTGTGATATTTTGTGATTTGGTATTGCTCCTTCTGTAACGCCTGCTTCTGATATCAATTTATTTAAGGTATTTTCCAAATAGTCATATTTTTTCTGAAGTTTAAATTGTTTCGTTTCCATGTGAAAATTTTCAAGTATTTCTTTTAAATTCGTATTAATTCGCTGTAACATATTCTTGTTGAGGCATGGAGTCGAGTTTATAGTGCGTCTTGATTTCTTAGGCTGGTTTAATATTAATTTTGCTCTCACCATTCGGTGATTAGTATTGAAGTTAAGATTGCATATCAAACTACAATCCTCGAACATTTTGCGCCTATTTGTGAGAATGTAGTCTATCTGGTTTTTGTATTTTCCATCCGGTGATATCCACGTCCATAACATGTTTTTGTTTCTTTTAAATACACTATTCAAAACGGTTAAATTGCACCCGTGACAAAGATTCACTAATTTATTCCCGTTTCTGTTTCTTTTCCCTATCGTAAATGGCCCAATAATATTATTTTCACTTTCATGATTTCCACCTATTTGCGCATTAAAATCGCCCATTATTATTAAATTTTTGGTTGCATACTTGCCAATGACCGTGTTTAATTGTTTGTAGAATTCATCTATTTCATTTTTCTTAGCTTGTTCTGTGGGAGAGTATACCTGTATAATTGTCCACTTATCCTTGTATGTGGGTAAGTTCAGGGTTAGTATTGAAATTCTTTCCGATATTCCTATTATATCCTCTGTCATACTCTTCAGATGTTTCTTGATTATAAAACCAACTCCATGTCTCCCTTTAGTTTCGCCCTTGTAGTGGAAAATAAAATCATCGTACTCTTCAATTCGATCCCCCATTCGTCTTACCTCACTAAGGCCAATAATGTCCCAATTAACTTTGGTTAGAGCCATTAAGAGTTCGTTCAGGCTTTCTTCAGATTTTAATGTCCGTGTGTTCAATGTGCCTATATAGAGATAGCTTGATGTTGTTCTGTTTTTAAGTTTTAATGTTGTTGGAGGGTGGTGGTCTGTCTTCCCCTCCACGGTGACCGGCCGGCTTGGGGGGATTTTGTTAGTTTTGTTATTTTTATTTGTTCTTATATCTACTTTCCGGTTTCCTAATAGTTCGCTAGTTAGTTTTTTGAAATTGTTTCAGTTATTGATTGAGATCTAGGCCTTGATAAATAATTTATTATGCCTGCTCTATTTATTCTTTTCGGTTCGGAATGTTTGGCTTCGTCTCTAAACTCTGGCGCAGATGGCGAGATTAGTGGATCTGAGGACTCCCTCTTTCTTTTTTCTCGTACACTGTCGTCTTTTGGTTGTTTCACTATAAGCTTGTCGTATCTTATGTAAGCAATTTTCCCTTTTTTTCTTTCCTCTACTAGTTTTGGTTGAAGTTTCTTTCTGATCTCTAACACGTCTTTGGGAAAGTCTTCTTTAATATTGATGCCCACTGACAGATTTTTTCTGTTTCTCATAATTAAGTGTTTCTTCCATATTGTTGTAAGGCGTACCACAACTGGTCTCATCGTTGTAGCAGATCTCTTTCCAATCCTGTATGCTTTATTTATCTCATGACACTCTATGTTTACACCTGTTTCTTCTACGATTTCTTTAGCTCGGTCTACAAGTTCCCATTCGGTTTTTTCCTTTTCTTCTATTCCAAATATAATTATATTATTCTTTCGTTTCTCCTTTTCCATGAAATTGATTTTTTCTTCAAGTTTTGTTACTTTAGAATTCAGGTTTTTGTTTTCCTCCATGAGCAGTTTCATTTTCTCATCAAGAGCTTCCATGACGTTTTTAGTTACTGCTTGAGTTATAAGCGTGGTCTGTTTGTTCATTTTTTCATCTATTTTTTCCAATAGAATATCCATATTCATTTCGGGTAATTTCAATTTAATCGCGGCAACACCAATTTGACAGCAGATAGTTTAATTTGTAATGTTGGTATTCGTTTAATATTTTGTTTGGTGGGTATCTTAAACTTAACTAGGATATGTCGTTATATTTGCAGGTTTTGTTTTGTATTTTTATGAACAAATCCGCTTTAAAACACTGTGATCTTTCTCGTAATGTATTTTTAACCTGTTTATTTTTCTTTTATCACTCCTGTTGTATGTAACACTACTGTTAAACTACTTTTTTCAATAAAATCGCGGGGAGCAAAATTATACGTGCTTGACAGCGCACTACCGGAACCGGACATCATACACTGAATTATGATCCGTCAAATATAATATGGCTCATAGTCTAATGATATTAATTTGATAACCGGTAGCACTAAGTAGATATTTTGATTAGTTAAACCGTACTTTACGAAATAATTTATCGTGTGTAGGCAACACAGCTAGATACCAAAGCCAAAACCAACTATGGTGTTTATATGAATACAACCAGCCCTTAAAGTGTCACCAATGAAAAAGGATCACCGACTGTGACACAGGAAATTGTTCAGTTGTAAAAACTTGGTTAAAACAGCTGCTTCCAAGTAGTTAATTGCGTCGGCACTCGGCACGCGCTCAAACTGTGCCTTCGCTCATATACCAAGCCAATAAAGAATACAGATGCAGCTAAAATATCCCATCAACGATGAGTCAACTTACGTCATTGCAGGAAAGTGTTAATCGAAGCTATAATTTGAAGATTCGATAACCATCCAACTCTTCCATAATTGCTATCGAAGTCATGATGCTATGTAGCGAATTGCTGTATAATCTATAAACTAGTGAGGCGTAGTTTATAGCTACGAAATCAATTTATATCTGACATCGGTAAACATAAACGACAAAGTTTCTTCTTGTTTCAAAGAATAGAGATTACCTAGGTATATTATAAAGAAGCGACACTTAATATCAGACAAAGCCTTGTCTATTAAGGGAGTAAATAGAAATATTTAAAAATGAATATATTATATCCCGTGGGATCTTCGGAACGTAAAATATGTATAATATAAATAGGGTAATACTCTTGGGTAAAAATTCAATAACCTATCATTTCACGTCAGTCCATCGAATACTATTCGACTTTTGCGGTTGTAAACATACGGATTTTTATACTTTGTATATAGATGATAATAACGCAAAAACAGATCAGAATCCGGTTTGAAGGGCAACATTAAACTGTAGTCTTTTTGCACATTGTTTAAAAGTACATTTGTTAATTTCTGCTGTAATTGGCTGAAACAGGTTTGTCAGTTGTTGGCTGACACAAACGATGCGCTTGAGCTCAGCGACTACACTCTTCAGGCTATTCTATATTCGCCCCTGTCAGTGTTCCATCATCTTTATTTGCGAAATAAATTTTTTCATAATTTATGTTTGTTTTTTTTTCGGTCCAGTAGTTTTTGATTTTATATCGAATAGACAGACAGACGCGGCGGAGGACATTGTTTTATAATTTATGTAAAAAAATTCGAAATGGCACTTTTCTTATTGCGCATATGATAATCTATATCCATCTACAAATGACCGGCTACTAAAGTCTACCTAGGTTGTGATATTGTATTAATCTTGTGTCCATTCGCCACGACACTCCTTCGCATCCAAGCCCTGCGCAGTGAGCGCGATGTCTGGATAGTGATCAGTCTCCAAAGCGCTGTTCCTAAACATCTCTCCTGGGTCTTGATTCTATAATTTTTAAGGCCAGTTCATGGCCACACTTTCCAGGTGCCCATCTCCACTTTTGGAATGCTATTCTTTTGCCAATGTGCGTTTCCTTGCGACCATTAAAACTAAAATAGTATTGTTTCAGCTTAATTCTTTGTGTAATCATTAAACAATTACAATTGTGGTTAAGTAACATTGCATAGTCGGACCGAACGCAACGAATGGAATTAATCCCAGTGGGTGGACTGGTTCTTTAATTTAAGCAGAGACCGATTCGTTTTTCTGACGCCCCCGTGACTAACTGTACACGAATACCTAAAAAGCAAAAACACGCAATCAGAATTTGCGGTGTCGATAATATTGTAATAGCCGTGGTTTAACCTCTCCCATTCGGATTTAATGTTATCATTAATTCATTCATTTTGCAAATGATTCAATCGTTATGAGCTTGTTATTGCATAAAACAAGTTTTGGATTAGGTACCTGTATTCGTTATTGAATGTGATAAAATACTCTCTTGGAGCGGGATTTTTACGAGACCTTTAAATAGGAACGTAGATTAGTTAGCTTTAAATTTTTAACATAATTATTACGTAACTTCTCCTATAATTGGACATCGATAAGCAATAATGTGTTAACCCACACTGGAGGAATTTTAGTAAATCGTGTTTTAAAAGCATAGCGCCATTTTTTGTCAACATTTTTTATGTCAAAAATTTCGTTGGTATTTAAACAATGACGTAAAAAAATTAAACACATAATTAAAAAACGTTCTGTAACTCTCAATAAAGCGTTCTGTACCAATAACTTAATTTTGTGGGTTAACACGTTATTGCTTATCGCCGTCCAGTTGTAGTTTTTGTATTTTAATTGACAATTTTATTGTTTATTTTGGCATTGTTGAGTTGATATTATTCGGTTAATTTTGTTGAGAATTTATGTCAATGATGTGGAATCCATAATACGACACTGCGCATATATTCTAATTTATGCTCGACTGTACATCAGATTATGTGAAATTGTTGAAGTGACCATGTATTATATAATAACTAGTACATTCTATGCGAATAAACCAAAGACATTCTTTATAATAAACTAATTCTGATTCTACATACAACCAACTCGTCAAATAAAATCCTATCTCTTCCACTGATTAATCTGGCTTCTGTTGAGTTTATATGTACCGCGGCTGCTGCTTTCGTTTACGACATGAGTTACAAAGGTTAATGTTTCCTTTCCTTCCGGATCGTCTAAGCAATATCACTATCACTGAATCTCGTGTCGCGTATTGAATTCAAATTGTATGGAGTCACGTGGGTGTGCCAACAACCACAGTACACCTTGTCGCCGGCGCGCGCCGGCGCTAGGTTGGCCCTTCAGATTGACTTTCCATGGAGAAACTTGCTAAGTAGGTAGGTACATAGATCACTTTGCGAACACAAAAATTAATTGTAATCACTACATAGTATAAAACAAAGTTGCTTCCCGCTGTCTGTCTGTCCCTATGTATGCTTAGATCTTTAAAACTACGCAATGGGTTTTTATGCGGTTTTCACCAATATATAGAGTGATTCATGCGGAAGGTTTATATATATATATATATATATATATATATATATATATATATATATATATATATATATATATATTTTATCCTGGAATTCCCACGGGAACTCCGAAATTAGCGTGGGTGAAACCGCGGGGGACAGCTAGTAACAATAAACAAGTGTTCGTTGACTATAATTATCTGCAGCGGAATTATGTAACTTATGTTGCTATCATATTAAGATAGGTACATAGTGGATTGATGAATAATCATATTTAGATAGTTACAATAGGTTGGTGACTAGAAATTATAGGTGTCAAAACGTGCATATTGTAATCGCAAAACCGCCAAGTTTCCATTTGCAACCTAAAAATAATATCAACGATAATTAGCCTGTTGTGATAGCCCTGCTGTGGTCAGTACTCAAAGGTTGGTATTTAGGTACAAGGTGCTATTTTTCTAGTGGTCTAATGTAATCTAAAACCAGTACAATCTAACGTTTCGGATTGCAACCGTTACAACAGTTTTTCCTAGAACTTGAGAACTTGTCATTGGGTAAAAGAGTATTAGTATATAGAGTAAGGTATAGAGTTGCCACGCAAGAGAAACTGTTTTTTATGGCGTGATAATAATTTTAAATTGAAAAATATTTAATTGTTCAAATTTTATCAAAACAAAAAACACCTCGATTCACCACTGACAAAATGAATGCTTGAAATGTAGATATGCCTTAGGATTTCGACACACGTTTACTCACATTGCTGATTTCAATTCGTAAACGATGCCAAAAACGATAAATATTTCGCGAAACTTGCCAAAGAATATGGGTGTAATGAAAAAAGCCAGAGCAGTAGATACTAAAAAAAAATATAATCGAAGAACTGCCAGTATTAAAGTTAAACAAAAAAACTAAGTAAAACGATGCGTTAAGAGGACTTTTGGCGGCATTTTAGCAAAATGGACGTCAGTTTTATTTCTATGTTTTACAAATTACATGTTTATCGTGGTTAATATTGTGTAAACGTGGTGAAATTTGCATAATAGTGATCCATTAGTGATGAACAGTGTGTGGAAACAGTGAAATAAAATGAAATGGAGTGTTCGCTGGAAGGTTATCGTTTTACATTAGGGTCCAATCGTGAAGAAATGCTTCCAAAAGTCCGGGTAAAGCATCTTAATGAAACTTCAGAAAAGAAAGACATTTGAACTGACTGTAGGTAGGTATGGACTTAGATTCCTTTGCCTTCTCCAAAAGGAGTACATTTAAGAAAAAAAAATAATGCATTAAATTAAAACCTCTTTACTATAGGTAGTACGAATCGATTGCGTCTTGTGCTAAACGAACAGGCAGGCACACAATAGAGCGGACGTTGTGATACAGTAATGAAGGTTTTCCTTTGAACTATAGCTAGTCGGCCGGTTGCGGGAGTAACAACAACACCGCGACTACAATTGTTGATTATGTTCTAGATTCTGCCAGGCCAACGTTTCTACTCGGAAACTATTAACTTTTAAGTTGTCGTAGGTACTTACCGGCCGGCAATGTGTTATAGTTTAACTTTCGACCGATTGCTTACTGTGGAAACCTCTTTGATCTATTTGAATTCTACGAAAGGGTGTAGGAAGAATCACGCGCGTGCACAGGGGGGGGGGGGGGGGGGGTGAGTCATGACCCCCCAAGTTGGCCCCCGAGTGAACAAAGGAACTTGAAAGAAAAGTGGTAAATGCACACTTTTTTTTCATTCAAGCGCGCACCTTTTTACAAACCAAGCACTGTAGAGTTTGGTTTGTGGAAAGTTTAATGAAAGATAATGTATTAATAGGTTTTTATTTTCCAAAGTCTCAGTAATAATTTACTGGGTGACCCTGGACCAACCCCAATTACCTTAGTGCTGGAGAGAATGAATGAGTTAAAGAAAGTGTAGGTGTGGTTCTTGTTCCTGATCTAATAAGTAAAATGGATACAATTTTATAGGAAACAAACTGACCTGCGATTTTACCCGCGTGTCACCAGCTTTAAGAGTCATATTATATTGTTTATGTTTTATTTAAAAAAACAGTCACAACATCGATTTCCATGACTTCATAAGGTGACGGGAACAAACAAATTATCCCCCCACTCTTTGCACCTTCGTAGGTAATTGAACTTCGAAAACTATTTGATGTCGCTATGAAAGCATTATTATACACGTATAATATATTGAGTTTTTATATCGCGGTGCGACGTTGCAAAAGGAAACTATACTTATACTAACTGCAGTAGTTTCGGCTGTAGTCATTGATTTTTTTTAACTAGTTGTCCCCCGTGGTTTCACTCGCTTTTCGGTAATTTCGAAGTTCCCGCCGGAATTCCAGGATAAAATATAGATATAAACCTTCCTCATGAATCACTCTATATATTGGTGAAAACCGCATGAAAATCCGTTTCGTAGTTTTAAAGATCTAAGCATCCATAGGAACAGACAGACAGCGGGGAGCGATTTTGTTTTCTATGTATGATAATAATATTATATCAATGGCTGTATTTGATGAGACAGTGAGTAAACTTCTATTAATAATAATATCTATAGTAGATAGATTATAAGTAACATAAATATATTATAGTATATATTCTTATTGTAGAAACTAGATCTTTTGTGACTAAACAAACATCCACTTTAATGTGGATGTGACTGTTACTAATTCAATTTAATACAATATGACAGCACCCCTCTTTGCTCCGTAAGTGTAGATATAGTCCTAACTCCTAATGTGTCCTAAAAAGGGCAGTGCTTTGAAATAGTGTTGTAAGACGTTAAAACAACTTTAGTCGTTACTCGTTACCCATTAATATCTCGTTGACACGAAGGTGGGGTCGGGTACGACGGTATTTTGACGACTATTAGTTATTTGTTATCTTATCTAATCATTATCTACCCAAAAAATATTAGGAATGTTATTTATCTAAAACAATGGAGTCTTTATAATTAACTCTTCTATACATATACATAGAATTTGGCCTGAATTTTCAGTGTATTTTCAGTTTTAATTAAATGTTATGCCATTGTTTATCTTCGTTTTGCTTTTCTTGGCGTGGCTGGTTGACCTTCGAAAAGTTTGTTTGATCTAACTAAAAAGATTGAAGCCACCACACGCCACAGCTGGCAAATCGCGTTGCTTCAAACATAATCTAAAATTGATCATCTGTATTCTAAAACGTGTAGATATCAAATTACCTCAGCTTCGTCTCCAAAAAAAAACGCTTGCTTGTCATACTCTGTTCTTCTTCTTTTTCTTAGTGGTGACTGTAACTCTCTCAATGTGTGTAGAAGTGTGAACTTCCTCATATGATTGCTAAATTTAGTACTATTGAAAAATTAAATCGCTGGACACTTTGTACTTGTTAAATAAAGTGGTTGAAATTGGCTCGTTTACGTTCTATTAGTTATGTGTGTTCAGTCGTGTGATCGATTCGCTCTAGGGAGTTAAAGATAGTAGAAGTCTGTTCTTGAGATTATTTTCTAAATTTGTTTATAAATTTTCATCGCATTGATCTCGTTTTATATTAAGAAATATGAACGGTGACCTTCAAATCATCTATAGGTAGGTATGATTACGGTTTGATTTCAAAAGTATTAGGCGTCATTATTTTTATATGAATTGATCTTTATTGCGTTTTCTTGTGTAGTTTTGCCAAGTTTTTTTAGTTACAAAACTATTTTAGATTTAATATAATGTTCGATCAAAGACATTCAAGTATTACGGGAGTAGCAGACGGTGTCCCGTCTTGCTTAGGAACGTGGTAGGAACGGAAACAAATTTTTACTCACACAGATGAATAAAACCTATACTGAAAGAAACTTATTCCTGGTGTATTCCATTGCATTTTTACACTTATTTCCACAACACTTACCCGTTGTCTGTCGTCTATTATCTTGTTGTAACTGACATGAAAAATGTATTTACTACATTTTTTTTTATCTTACGTATCTTATCGAAATGTATGTGCCCTATTGTAATATACATATATCTAGATTTCTCTGGTCCGATACAAACATAAGTGTCCGTCTAGTGGACAACCCTGAATTAATCGGTCATCGACATATTATTATTACGTGTGTTAAACACAACAATGCTTTCTTTGCGGGATTGGTGTCGCTTAAATACATTATAAACTGGTACAATCTTGTTTACTGGTAGATACAAAAACTTACTGTTTATTTTATCTATAAACATTACCTGCGTCCTGCACATGGGCAAACAACAACCTTTTATTTCGATACTATAGGTATAAATTTATTACATAAATTCATAAAGGCATCATTAACAAGATGAGAAATGGTCAAATTATTATACGAGTAAAACTGTTTGGTTGAAAGTAATAAATCTTTAGAACAAGTTTCGTTCGGAATTATTTATTCGTTCGAATCACGTGTCTATATAGATTTCTCTGTTGACTTTTTTCATTTGAAATAGGCAATTCGCTTTAGAATTTTTCAATGAGCAAAACGATTTCATTTAACTTCTAGACTCTTGCATGCTAATATTTATTCTCTGGTTTTATTTTTTTACTGAAGCGTGTTGAAGCAACATTACTTTCACCTTTCTTGTATACATCAAGTTAATATTAAAATTTTACACTGTTACTTCACTGACAAACTTAAATAAATCATTATAAACTCTCTCATTTTTAAATACATATTTAACTCTGCCAATAATTAACTAACTATACATGTACTTTGTGAGATAAATATTATTATTACTATCATTTTCAACTATTAATAGGCTTGAATACGTTTTTCTTTTTTCTTTGAGAATGTAGCTATATTAATAATACAATATTATAAAGAGGAAAAGTTTGCTTGTTTGTTTGCAGATGGGATAATGTTTCCGATTTGATGTGAAAGAAACCTCAGGGAACAGCTAATATTATATAATATACAATAAATATAAATCCATGATAAAACTGCACAATAATTACCTCGAGACACATAAAAACCTCTCAAATATACTTACGTAGGCGAAACCACTAGATATTATTAATGACAGAACAACTTGTGCTCTGGTGACACCATAAATCACTGCGATCGATTGGTAATCAATTAAAATCGTGATTATGTACGATTAATGTGCCTTTAATAGCTAGTTGTTGTTATAGATGTGAGCAGATCTTATTGCTTTCATAATATCATTTGAATTAAAATCTATACTAATATTATAAAACTGAAGAGTTTCTTACAATTTATTTTAAGAAAAAACTTCATTACTTATACCATTACTTATACAAATACAAGACACGTATAGGTACAAGCACGCAAGACAAATATTAGGAATATTAATACAGATTGCATCCATTATTCTATCTGATATTGAATCTTTATGTTTTTAACTATTTGTTACACACTAAAAATAGTGACCATAGTATTTCTTACTATTAGCTTACCTACTTGTAGAGTTCCCACTCAGTGAATTAGTTCATAGTATTGATATGGCTTCGTGCAGTAATTTACCATTTGCATCCGTTTGCTGTAAAAACAGAAACATTTTCATAATCTGCGTACGGCCTAGACTAGACTTATATAGAGCCACGGCAAAATCAATAAATAACTTTTCATTGGGTATATGATTATTTACTACAGATACGGTTGGCAATGATTCGGTTTATCGTGGATAAATTTTTCACCATGTGAATGTAGCGAAACCAAACCCAAACCCAGATTTAGCTTATTATAATCAATTACCCAAATCAACGACCAAAGTATCGAATATTTTTATCCCGATACAATGAATATAATTAATAATAAGAATTATGAATTTCGTTCGGCAAAAATCAGGAGGCCGATCTTAGTGTGTAATAGTAACGATTATTATAAGTAATCAGAAAAATATTCATTCGTGAAGTGCTCTATAGCGGCGTGTTTTTCGCATTCCTAAGGTATACGCACTAACACAATAGCTGACAGAAAGAAGGTCGTTTAACATTCATTCAGACCATATACTTTTCTCTGTTACGTTATTTTGTGTTGCAGATATGTCAGACAATACAAACTACATATTATAGAAGTGTTAGATGTTATTGGCTCGGCTGGTGTCGGCGCAAACTTTTACAATCTGCATTTATACTGATATTATGTATACGTAGAAATAGGCAAATAAAACAAAACGTGAGCGAATACAAGCACCCATTCATTGCTAATGAACGTGGAAATTGCAATATTCCCTCGAAAAGTAACAGAATAAAGGGATTCTGCGACCAGTATAGAGTTGTATCAATGCAAGAGTTTAGAATCGGTTCAATAGTTAAAGATATTACAAACGAACTTTTCCTCTTCTTTGTATTTATTGGCGTTGATGTGTAACAACACCGCATGTTCCACCAACCCCCTGAGCCTTACTACCACCTTCCATTACTGCCATTTTTCCTTCCATCGAAATTTCGACCGTATCTCTTTTCTATAAGGTCGAACTTTTGATGTAAAGACAGAGTGATGACAGGGCCCCTAATGGTTAAGTGTGCTCTCCGTGAAACCGCCATTATTGAATGTTAACATCTCCCGTTCCAGGCGAGTCTGCGTCAGCTGGACCTGTCGCTGCTGTCGGAGCTGTGGTCGCTCAACGAAGCGATGGCGGCGTGGCGGCGGCAGCTGGAGCGCGCGCCCCGCCTGCGCCCCGCGCCGCCGCCCCCGCCGCCGCCGCACTACCTCCGAACTTAGATCTAAATTTAAATAAAACAAGCCGCCCACGACCGTCGAACTTAGATCCTTTAAATAATAAAAAGACCGACCCCACTACGTTCGAACTTACTTACGTAGGTATACGTATTTAATTATAAATCCAAATTATAATATATAAAGCTGGATTGCCACTCACTCATTGACATAATTGTTCTCCCAGAAGGAGCATCTCTAGGTTGATACAATGTATGGAACATGTAGAGGGGACGTTTCGGTGATTATGGGAAAACCTCGACATCTTCGATTCCTGCTTCTCATCAGGTAGCGAGTCGACTGCCCGCCGAAACTATCCATCGAAAGTGAAAACGTTTCTAACTAAATTTCATCCACACCTTGGGCAAATTTCAATAGTGTAACTTTTTTTTCAAAATGGCGGAAAAAAACATGGCCGCCGAACAAAATTCAAACTCGATTATCTCCGAAACTATAGGAGTCTGATGGGGGGTGCTCAAACAAATGTCATAGAGGTCGATGGGGGGCAACCGCCTGGCGTGGTAAAAATCCAAAATGGCGGATTCAAAATGGCGGCCGAAAAAAAAGTTGATCCGATCCGGGTGAGGTTCGGCATCCGGGGGTTTTTGGGGTCGCTGATGCCGAATATCGAATCAGTTTTTCGATTGCGTCATTTTTCAAGATGGCCGCCGAACATTAGTTGTTTGTATGGGGAAATTGTTTCGGCCCTGGCTTTTTCGATTGCGTCATTTTGGATTTTTGCGGCCCAGGGCGACCAAGCCTCGCGTGCTGCTCGCAGCTCGCGCACAGGGCGAATCTAGTTTAAATAATATACCTACTATCAGATCGCCCCATTGATATATTATAAAACCGTACATCAATGGAACGCTCCCACTTTTCCTTCGAACTTAAATCCTTTAATAACTCTGTGACAAATGTAAATAACCTTTGTGGCCGCCCCACCACCATCGAATTTATTCGTAGATCCCTTATGCTTAAATAGTACTCCTGTGTCCACACCCCAGTACCATCGAACTTAGATCCAAGTTTAAATAATAATAAACTTGATCTTATGTGGGTCCACACCCGATCAAGTTTACCGTCCAATTTGCATGTGAAATATGAGACCACCGTATACGACACACACACACAAGGAAACAACAAACACACTGAATAATATAATAAATTATTTCGAATAGGCGAATATAATAAATGGTTTCAAAGGCGATAAAATTGGTATAAACTCCCGGACGCCGGAATCGAGTCTGTTTATTTTTAATTTTGGCGTACCTATACTTACTCAATCTTTAAAAAAAATATAAAGATACTGATATATATTCCCCACCATTATTCTTAAAACAAATTGAAAAGGATTAATCTGTACATATCTATCTGCTTTTTGAAAGTAAACAATCTATTTAAAAAACGTTTATTTAGCAACTTGTGTTCCTTCAGAGTGCATTTATGAGGGCTGCTATACGATTTGGCATGAAATTAAGTCATTACGACGTGCTGCGTAATTTTCTCCCTTTTATTCCAAGTTACAACAAGTCAAACTTATTTTTGTTCGCTTAAATACAGCACTGCACGAAACGTCCACTCTGTCCTCTTGCACTTTCCTCCTGTCATTCTCATATTATAACATTAACTTGGATTCATCAGTGAAGAGTATATGGCTCCATTGACGTTGAGTCCAATTTAAATGTTCCCGCGCAAACTGTAGGTGGATTATTCGGCATTTGGTTTTGGACCACGTTCAATGAGTCGCCTTCTAACGGTCCGAGTGCTAACTGCCACTCCCTAAAAATGTAAAGGCTTTTCTAGGATGTGTAGTTCTGAACAGAGGTCAGGTGCTGATTTCGTAAGCCGTTATGAAATAAACCGATCTTCAGCTTCTAACCTAAAAACTCAAGTTGGCTCTATTCAAGTGTCTGGAAGTTTATAAAGCGGAATCCTTTTTTTTTCGTTACATCAAGTTCGCCCCACTGGGAATCGAATAATATTACAATAAATTTAAACATACTACATTTAATTCTTTTCGTATCTGTCATAGGAAAAACAGGTCTTTGCCAATTACTCAAATGAGCTAAATAAAAAAAAATAACGTAAGTACACAGTTTAACAATTATTGTGCATTCATTGTTCCGGCAGTATGTGTAATTTTAAGTGTTAAGATATTGTAACCTAAGGTTCGATTAGTATTTTTTCGAAAGTGTATATTTATAAAATTGTTTGCCGCTGTTTCGACTTTTTCACCCAAAGTTAAATCAATTTTAATACCTAATATGACTAGATAATGTAAGTACCTATCCGCGTTACAACCGAAATAAGTGATTGTTTGAAATATTTGATGTTTCTTTCGTCAAAAAATGTTATATGTAGGTACATCTGACTGAATAAAATAGTACGATTCATCAGTCATACAGAGTTGTAATTAGTAAATACCTCAGAAGAATATGCTTTAGTTATTCTTCTGAGGTAAATACTAACAAATATTATGCTAAACTAATAGTCACAAGTCGTCGTCTGGCTCTATGGTCGTACCTAGGTATATATGTGTATATCGTGTGAACTGTAAAAATAGTTTTAGTACCTATCTGTAAAGATTTACAATAAAATATTAACTGGAACTGTATTGTTTAATTTGTTAAAAAAACCTTAACAAACCTCAAGAGGATCGATTACCTAGTGACTTTTACATTAGGTAGTTGATCTTCATGAAATTATAGTAGTGAAACTAGCCCATCTTCTAGAAATGTAAGATGTTATTGAAAAATAAATATTTTCCCACCTTGGCACCTTGGGTCTTATGGCAAGATTTAAGCAGAAGGGCGTCAGTTTTATGTCTTTGTTTTGCACATTGGCTTTTCTTGGACCTTGGTAAACGTGATGGAATTCGCATATTAATGATCCGTTAGTGATAAACAGTGTTGAATCAGTGAAATAAGAGGAAATGGGGCATACATACATCAAAATGCATCTCACCAATGTATTTCTATGTAAATAACTTCAGAAGAAGAAAAATACTAATGAATTGACTGTATGGATTAAGTTTCCTTTGCCTTCCCCATAAGGGGAAAATAAAAAAAAAATGTCTTTGACTACATAGGATCAGCTGTCAAGCAGTAAGAAATCGAAATTATCTCTCCAATGCTAATGTAATGTAATTTCCACAGAGAAAAACATCTGACTTGGCTGTATGGACTAAGCTTCTTGAGCCTTAACTGACAGGGGTAAAATATATAAAAAAAATAGGAAAGAATTGGCAACACTGGAATATATACCTAGTTACAATTTAAAATCTGGGGGCACGGCAGTGCCCCCGCCAAGTCGAGCAACAAAAGCGGCACGGCCGTACTACCCTTTTCTCGAAGCAATTCAGGCCATTTTCGACCCCCTATAACTTCGTTGTGGATAAAACTAGAAGCCTGAATTTTTAGTAAACAAGCAGGTATTGTATTAAGACGGTATAATTTAAATTTCATTCGATTTGAACCAGTAGTTTAAGAATTATAACTAGTCAAAGTTTCTTAATTTTGTAGGTCACTCACTCACTCACTCACTCACTCACTCACTCACTCACTCACTGACCGATCATCAAAACTCTAAGGCACTTCTAGCGGACATAGAAGTTTGAAATTTAGAATACAATTAGTGTTTATTGTATAAATCAAGGAAAAATTAAAATATTTTGCAATTTCGGTCCAGTTTTCTAGATACACCAACTGCATAAATAACTTTGTAATCCCATATAAATGTATGGAATTACAAAGTTATATATGCAGTTATATGTACCAACTGCACAAATAACTTTGTAATCCCATATAAATATATGAGACTAGCTGTTTCCCGCGGTTTCACCCGCGTTAATTTCGGAGATCCCGCGGGAATTCAGAGATGCAAAGTAGTTAGTACCCTATATCCCCAGGTTTTCTTTACCCCTGACAACGTGCATGCAAAATTTCATGAGATTTCACCAGCGTTAATTTCGGAGATCCTTCGGGAATTCCGAGATAAAATTACCCTAATCTGAATGCTCCAACGATTTTCATGAAATTTTGTATACAGGGGATTTCGAGGGCCATAAATCGATCTAGCTAGGATTCATTTCTGGAATTCCCGCGCGAACTCTGATATCAACGCGGGTGAATTAATTATTGCATACTACACGTTGTCAAGGCTACAGGAAAGGTCATAGGGTAGTACTTTTATCTCAGAATACCCGCGGGATCTCCGAAATTAACGTGGGTTAAACCGCGGGGAACAGCTATTTAAGTGTAGCTAGTTACCTACCTAGATATAAAGTGTAGATACATAGTTACCTAGACATAATTATGTTCAAAGGTACAATGGTCAATGGAATGAAAAAGCAAGAATGGGGCATGTGTTTATATTATAAAGTTGTACCAAAATCTTTCAAGTTATTAAAGTAGACTAAATTGCTCAAAGGAGGAAGACCATTTACAAAAAGAAATGAGATCCCATCAAAAACAAACTTGTAAAAAAGTCCCAAGTCTCGCAACTCAGTTCTTCTACAGTAAAAAGTTGTGAGATCAATGTAATACCAAGTCGGTTAATTTATTCAGTGCCTACTTAAGGGTCCTTCTGTCTAAAGTTATCATGTTATAAGCTAATCTAATAACATTTTATATTGACCATATCAAATTTAAAAATCTTTTATGTTTTAAATAGATTGATTGGCTTGGCGATCACGTGAAAACACAATGTATCTCACAAATAATACATATTATAATTAAATTAGATTGTTTAGAACCATAATTATGTATTACATGTGAGATATATTGTGTTTTCACGTGATCGCCAAGCCAATCAATCTATTTAAAACATAAAAGATTTTTAAATTTGATATGGTCACTATAAAATGTTATTAGATTAGCTTATAACATGATAACTTTAGACAGAAGGACCCTTAAGTAGGCACTGAATAAATTAACCGACTTGGTATTACATTGATCTCACAACTTTTTACTGTAGAAGAACTGAGTTGCGAGACTTGGGACTTTTTTACAAGTTTGTTTTTGATGGGATTGCATTTTTCAATTTGCAATTTAAAAATATTGTTTGAGTTTGTGACTTGTGTTGGAAATTGTGATTTTCATTAATTCAGCCGTAAAGCGAAATCTTTTGTAAACAATTTCAGCGTTCATGTTGAATCCTTTTTAACTCTCAACAGATGTCAGAAACTTCGCTTCAGGTTAGCCAAGCCACTAGAGAAGAGCAACCGCCGTCCAAAATACCGGAATCCGTAAAAGTAAGTATTATGTGATGGTCTTATTGATAGATACCAAATAATTTATATCATTTCACCAGCTTTGTCAGACTTTCAATGAGACCTTTGGATTCTACATCAGGTAGGTATATTAATTTATAGTATTAAAAAAGACTAGGATTCCATATAGGTTGTACTGAATTTATTGTTCATAAAAACTATAGGGCCAGATATAAAAGCATCCTACTTCCTACTGTTATAATCACCTACGAACTGCTGAATTAATGTAGGTGAAGTTTGGCTCTGTGCAGGATATCGTTTATCCTTGAAAATAGTTTCCGAGGAAATCCAGTAACTCTTATTCTGTGCCTTAGTATTCAAGGTGACTTAAACTTCAATTATTTCTTTTTACAGAAAATAATTTCAATGGAAAAGGAAAATGAAACAGGTGCAACACGCAAGTCCCGCATCGACCTTAATGCACTGCCCACCAGACAGTATTTAGACCAAACAGTGGTGCCAATATTGCTGCAAGGTCTGTCAGCCCTAGCCAAAGAGCGGCCCCCAGACCCAATCAACTATTTGGCAGCTTACCTACTTAAAAATAAGAGCACTTTTGAAGCTAGTAACTCTGGAAATAGTAGTCACACACCACCAAATCCTCAAACTTAATACCAGCATCGAATTTTTATAGTAAAAGCATTCATATTGGTTTGGAGTTGGTAATGAATAAGAAGATTTAAGAATTTTAATTTCAGTTTTATTTTTTTGTTATTTACACACATCTTTTGTTGATCCCTGGATCTCGAGCCTTGATGGATGTTATAATACCAAGAAATGGTAACTTGTGGGTATGTCAGCAATAATCAAAGGATAATTACTGATCTGCATTATAATAATTAATAAGTGTATAAACTAGTTCAAATCTAATATCCATGTTGATCATTTGCACAATGTCTTATGAAGTAGCTCTATGTAAATAAACATTTGTATTACATTAAAATAAATCAGCTTCTGATTTGTATTGGTGTTAATTGTAATTTTTAAATTTTATAAATAAACATAAGTTACTAGGTAAAATACTAAAATACTGGTTTTATTTAAATAATAATAATAATCTAACCATTGTGATGAGGGAAACCTAACTTCTAAGATATTATAAGGAAATAATGTCTGTTTGTCTCGAGCAATAACCACCAAACTATTGAACAGGATTTTCGAAGCCGCCTTCCAACTTGGAATATGGAAAGAGAAAGTGTAAAGTATACCTACCATGAGTGACGAGTGTTACAATACTGAGTTACTGCCAACTCTTGGAAACGGAGTCGCGAATAACAGCTAGTTCCGAGTCAAAGACAAATGAAGACTACAACAGTGAAGTTTTTTTACTACACTAGATGCAAAAAAATAGTATGTAATAAAAAGGCGAAATAAGTAGTTCGAAAGTACTTTATTCTTTCTGCTCAGTCTCCTCCAAAAACTTCTGCCTGTGTAGCAACCAGGAGTCGTTGTCGTCGCCGCCCTCTTCCTCCGGGATGACGGGCGGCATCTCGAATTGCAGAATATCCGTTTCGATACTCTCGTCCGTCAGAGACGGCAGCGAGTCGTGAACGGGCAAGGGGACGGGCTCTGGCGGCAGGAACTCGGCCATGTAGGCCGTGACGTTGCGCGCGCGCCACACCGCTATCTTACCTGAGGAATTATAATAAATTATAATACCCATATCTAACAATAATGATTCTTGGACATTATCATACAGCGCCATCTGGACTTGAACTAAACAAAGCTTGCACTATGCCAACCCGATAACTGTTATAATTGTACCTAGTCTTATTTCTAAATACTATGTTAGGTACATACTAACAACATATAACATATAAATAACAAGACTTGGTGTAAAAATGTAAACAATGTACCTGCATCACATTATTATTATATTAATAGGCGGTAATTTCAGAGGTCCCGAGGGCATCCCGCGATAAAAGTACTCTATAGCTTTTTCTGTTAGATACTCCTGACAACGCGAACGTGTAGAATGCAAAATTTTACGTTGTTTCACCCTCGTTAATTTCGTTCGAAGATCCCGAGGGAATTCCGGGATAAAAAGTGCCCCTGTACCTACCCTGACAACGAGTAGGTATGCTAAATTTCATGACGATCGGTTGAGCCGTTGGCGTGAAAGCGTAACAAAAAACTCACTTTCGCATCAGTATAAAACGTTCGTAGTATAAAACAAAGTCACTTCCCGCTGATGTTTAGTTCTTTAAAACTACGCAACGGTTTTTGATCCGGTTTTTTTTTTAATTTTTTAATAGATAGAGTGATTCAAGAGGAAAGTTTATACCTACGTATAGTTTAGGTATCCGGAAATACCCGCAGGAACTCCGAAATTACCGCGGGTGAAACCGCGGCGGACAGCTAGTTTATAATATGGACTAGCCTTTCCCCGCAGTTTCACCCGCGGTAATTTCGGAGTCCCTGCGGGAATTCCAGGATAAACAGTACCTACCCTATGTCCTTCCCTACCCCTGACAACGTGTAGGTATGTAAAATTTCATGATGATCCATTAAGCCGTTAAAGCGTGAAAGCGTTACAAACAAACAAACAAACTCACTTTTGAATATAAAATATTATCAAGGATTATAATTTACAGCACAGAGTAAGGACAAGTAGGTGCAGGTGCCTACTTAGGTAGTGGTAATGCAGAGGTTCCACGAAACATATACATTATGCGATTGTATAGACATACAATCGCAGGTAGATAGTCACTGTTCTCAAAATTCACAGTTTTGAGAATATGGTGGTAAATTTACTTGGGATGGCAGCAAAAAAGGTTTTGGGCAAGTTAGAGCATTTGCTTCAACTTCCTTTGCAAGGGTGGCCCACCTGCCCCGCCTCTACATGTCCTCTCTAGTAAATTTATTTGCTCTGTGGTAATAGCATACCTACTCGCATATATGAGGACTTGAGTATAGAAACGCTTAAAGATCCAACCCTCTGGATATTTTTTTATCAAAAAATCGATAGCAAAGTCACAGAGGCCCATTCTTACCCAACGTCTCGTCGACCTCCCCCTCCTCTTCCTCCTCCCCAAGTCTTTCTTCTTTCACTTCCTTATCGTCTTTCTCCTCCTCTCCTTCGCCGTATTCCTCTTTAGCTGGGTCTTTGATCAGCAAATAAAATCCGTGCTGCATGCAGTTTGTGTCGAAAACGAAACAGCCGGGCCCTTTCGGTTTGCCCCTTAGCCACGAGCCGTGGTAGCGTACTCTGGGGTAGATGATCTGACCTGGGCCTTCTACGGCGCCTTCCACCCAAGTGCCCATAAATTTGATTTGAGTTTCAGCGAAGAAATATGTCCCTAGCCCGTGACGCTTCCCTTTAAACCATGCGCCCTCGTAAATGTCTCCGTTCGGGTAGTAATAAGCGCCGAAGCCCTGCTTGAGGTCGTGCCTCCAGTCACCTTCGTACCGGGACCCGTCAGGGTATATCATCTGGCCCACTCCATATTTCATTGCTCGACGCCATTCTCCTGAAATTTTTGCAGTGTATTTTTGATTTGTTGATCCTATTGCTATATTTTACCTACCTACCTACGTTTTTAGAATATATTTTTTAGAGATAATAATAATGGGCTAGATGAACTAACTTCTACTTTTTAGTCAGTCTTGTAAATTAATAAAAAATATTGGACACGTATTTTCCCTTTTTATAACGAAATCAAAAAATAACGCCGATACATTGAGTTGAAACTTCGAGTGACGTCATGTCTAGCCCTAGGTACATTTTATAACGGACTAAAATAAATATTACCCCGTCATCATGCCCATTATAGCAAAGTTCCTTTACCTATTGGTTTTTTTTAGGACACAGTTCTAGGTAGGACATATTTTAATTCGAATTAATTCATAATTTTCTCATGTAAGTAGGTATTGATATTTTTATTTTATTTATTTATTGGGCTCACAAAACAGGTAACAATCGGAATATTGACTAAAATTATAATACAAAGTTGTAAAGCTACACTGTTACCATTGAGATATTGATATATTTATTCATAATATTCATTACATGTCATATTATAAGGTACATAATATATTAATATTAAATAATTGCACATCATTAATAAGTTACATTTCAATTGGATCAGTATATAAATTGAATAATATATTAAATACCTTCATAACGAGCTCCATTCTTGAACACGTACAGTCCCTTCCCATTTCTCATGCCCCGGCAGTAGCAGCCCTGGTAGAAGTCGCCGTTGGGCAGCACCGCCCAGCCCTCGCCGTGTCTCTCGCCGTCTATATTCCGCCCGCCCACGTAAATCTACAGAGTAGGTAAAATAAAACTGATCATTAAGTAATTTCCGTACGCCGATTCAAAAGTATTTAAAAGTTATTTTGCAAGAGTTAATTTGTAAAATTACTCCAATTGTGTCTTCATCCTCGCCTGCTTCGCCCTTATTTTTTGGCATGGCAATATTATGATCAACTGTTTCAAAGAAAATTAAATAAACTTCGGCTAATTCCCTCGGCTAATTATATTGATGTTTTTAATTTGATAACATAATTGTCTTTAATTACGTCAATCAGCAATCATTAAGAATTTTTATTAAAAAAAAACTATTTCAATTATAGTAAACTCTTCATGGATTGTGCTTCTAATTTTTTTTTATTCACTAATATCAAAATCTTTAGATATGTTACCGGCCAACATACCTACTAGATTTGCCTGAGTATACGTATACTTAGTATATTTTTTCTATCTCTATAGGCCATACTAATTCATATCGATCATTTTGTCGGCGAAGTTGCGCTTCTGTTCTGCGTGTGTAATGTCAACAGAAACCTAACAGCGTGGTATAGGTACCTACCTATTTTTTCTATTTACCTACCTACCCTTATAAGGCACAAAGAAGACTCCATCGTCAAAAAATGTGAATTAGTACGTATGGCCTAGGCAAAACTAGTTCAGTCTGAAATTGGGTTTGGTTGGTAGGTAGGTACTATTTATCTATCTATGTAGATAAGCTTTTCATACCGTTTGTCTGTGTGGTGGGTTTGGTGGGTTGACGAGCGTATACTGAGGAAAGTTTGCACTTGGTAACAAAAAAGCTAGTTATGAAATAAATCACAAATGTTTAATCGAAATTCATTAGTTAGGGGGCGTCCATTAATCACGTGAGGCTCGAAACTCGTCGAACAAATAATTATATTTATAGTTTATTTTTCGTTGAACACACGATTTCTAAACCAAACAGTGGCGCGCGGCTCTGACTCACCATTGCCAGGCAACGATTTCCAAAATTTAATTAGATTATAGGGTGGGTACCTACCTGATTAACCAGATAATATTTTGAATATTATTTTAATATACTTTGTACTAAAAAAATACATACTGTGATTTTGGGTATTGGGGGGTAGCCTAAAACCTCATCACATAAAATTATCACCAGGGGGGGAGCGGTTAAAAATTGCTTAAAAAAACATCGCGTGATTAATGGACGCCCTCTTATTAAATTTAATTACATCAGCCAACGGCAAAAATAAATTATTAAAAATAAACAATATACAGTATATTATACTAGTACTAGATATTCGTGTTTTGGGCTAGACGTTTGGACCTGTATTTATAACAAAAAAAATGTCAAACTCAAAAGCAAACAAAGCGATTGTTACAGAACTTACAGGTTACGAGTAAGAAAAACTGAATTTAACCCAGTAGGTACTAGGTAGCCGCAGTATTACCTATTATAATAATATTCGGCATAATAGTCGGCATAATAATTCGGCATAATTCGGAATTAGAAAAAACGTTTAGTTTTTATCTCAACTTCGTCAGACAAATGCAGGGTTTCTCCTTTTAATCTTTCGTAGGTACTAATTTTAGGTTAAGACTTTAGGGGTTATAGATGACATCACTAACATTAACTGTATAAGTACCTGACTACCTATAATAAAGGTAGATACACAAGATAGTAAGTGATAACAGAAAAACATCAGGCAGAATAAAACTGACTAGAAAATAAAACTTCATGAACCTATTTAAAAATTACTGCACATGACAAAGTTAGGTAGTACCTATAACAAACAATAAATGTAGAAAAAGGTACTTGTTGCGTGAATGGTAATTATTTCTGGAAATAGGCTATTTGAATTATAACAATAAACCTAAGTCTACTTAACTAATGTATTTAATTAACCAATAAGTCTAGGTAATAATATTTGAAACATTGATAAATTTGATAAATATTTTGTACTGTTGGCAAGTAAATCTCAACATTTAGGGTATCCCAACTTCACGTGTTAAAATATATATCTTCTATATCTACTTCTAATATCTAAAACTGTAGAGAGGTCAATTCTGTACATTGAATATAATATATTCAAAATTAATATTGGAGGATGAATGGTGTGCAATCAGTCAATTTTTTGTCTGCCTGTCTGTCTGTATGAGCACGCATGGGTCAAAAACTACTGAAGGGATTTTAACCAAACTTGGTACGATTGTAGTCCATTCTCCTGGGCAGGTTATAAGCTTTATAAACATAAATAGGAGCTGAGCAGTGACGATAAATTTGAAGCAAGTCGGATGAAATGCGCTTTCGAGCTTATCCTCGCATACGTTTACTCGATCACGCAAAAACGGCTGAACGGATTAGGATGAAATTTGGCATGCACGTTGTCAGGAGTACAGAGAAGGACATAGGGTACTTTTATCCCGGAATTCCCGCGGAAACTCCGAAATTACCGCAGGTGAAACCGCGGGGCACAGCTAGTATTTAATAAATCACAGACAAGACCTATTTTATTATATTATTTTATCAGCGTAGCCTCGTGATATAAAGCTTTATAAAATATGTGAATCTTAATTATCTATAAACTACTTACCTACCTACATAGTTTTAATTAAAAAATAATGTTAAGATGTATTTAGATAAATTAGTAATAACATTTTTAAAAACGAACTCAAAAACCCTAAGTGCCTAAAGTATTGTACTCTGTTGTAAAATTTCACTTTTACTTCTCAAGGTTCTTGTTCTAACAAGAAGACATCAAAGTTTATTTGGCGTGTACAGGCTGGCCATGGCAAGTTAACATCTCACACGTTTTCCTTACGGCTAACTATAGATTAACGATCAATAAATCTAGTACCTACCTATTTACGATTGTAAAACAGGGTCGTACAATTCTGTAGGTCAGTCGCCGTGAGTCTGACCTCGATCGAGTTGGATTCCAATCGTACAACTTGCATCTTATCAGCTTTCCATTTACACCTACCTATGTATGTACCTACTTTGTTTTCAGTCTGTGTCCGACAGGTTAACAGTTGAAACCTCTCTCTCTTTCATTCGCAGTAGGTTCTAGCGTGGAGGTGCTTTGGGCGGTGTGTCTTCCAGTTTACCCCACACCACGTTGCACATCTCGCGTACAAGGGCTTGTTCTCCGGAGTCCAAGTCTGGCGCTGGTCGTCTTCGTTCCCTTTCCATACGCTCACGCACTTCTAAAACTTGCAGTGCTCTCACCACAGCTTCTGGTCGTTCATTGACTCCATTACCCAATCCTTTCTCGGCTTCTAGCCGCCGCACTTTCTGCTCTAAGTCCCTGACGTATTGCACAGTGCGCTCTGCCAGCTGGGGGTGTGTCACGGGCGTGGCGGGTGCCCGCGGCACCTCCTCCACATTGGTGCTGCTGCTACTACCGTCTCCATCGTCTCTCTCCCTTCCCACCGCTCTTCCACAATTGACACACGTGCTCCGTTCGCGTTCCTCATCCAGATACAAACACAACTCTTTCAATTCCAAATTGTCTCGTATCAGTTCCTGTTGTTTATCATCTAGTTCCCTCAGCTTGTTCTGGTATGCTGATACTTCCTGACGCATTACGGAGGCTGTGTATCTCCCGAAGCGTTGCCATTCTCGTGCTAATTTTCGACCTTTCTGTCGATCGTCGTCCAGAAAGCAACATAGATCTCTGAGCTCTTGATTATCATCGCTTAGGCGACGATTCGCTTCTTTTAATGCTTTGATTTCGTCTAACAACGTTTGAATTTGTCGTCGTTGATCTGATGAAGCTCTGGGACCGTCCGAATCGACGCGTTTTGTAAATTTAAGCATATCGGCGGATCTTCTATGGATTTGTTCTTCTTCAATGTTGCGTTGAACTCTTTGTGTGTCGTCAGCGCTCCTAGCCCTTGTAGTTGGCTCAACGGGCTCATGCACGATGGCTTTAGTTATAACTTCACCCGGAGGGCGAAGCACGGGAATCGCTCCCGGCACTTGTGGATACGCGATGGAATAACCTTGTGGGTATTTAACGAATGGTATCGATCCACCGGGGTACACACTAAAAACTCCTACAGGATACGGAATTTTACTAGGATCTATAGATTTCCCTGCGTAGGGATGTTTGAAATCTTTGGAATTTGGGTCGAGAGTGGTCTGTTTGTGCCCACCTGCCGCTGGCGGAGGCGGGTGGTATCGCGGTGGAAAGTTGACTGGTTCCGAGCCCTGTTTACTTAGTTGCGGTTTTTGCTTGTTGAATTGGTTCGCGTTCTGGTTGATTGACATTGTCGATACAAATGACTCACTTAATTTACCATCTCAGCTAAACCATCACTATCGAATTGTACTCTCGCGAAAGTCGCGCCAAGCGAACACGCACAAGTAACAAAAATGGTCCTTGAATGAACGGAGGAGGGAGACGTCGCCGGCTGCGTAGGCTGTGGACCGTGACATTTGCTAAAATTGCTTCGTCTTCAATCGAATAATCTTGTCGGAGATGCACTTTTGTATACAAATACCACAGACGTTCGTGTTGTGTTTTGATTTCACAGTTTGCAGCTTATTTTAAGGTTGTTTTGTTGTGGTTGTTTAACAGGTTTATTATTACGCGTGTGTGTGTATAGAGACGTCGCGAGCGCGCGGTGCGCGTGGCTGACTGGCGTGCGCCGTGCTCTACCTGCGAAGGCTCTCGCGGTTTGATTCCCTCCCTTTCTAACAACCTCATACATGCGCGCGCGCACACAGATCTAGTTACCAACATTGTTTGTAGTCATCGACTTTCCAAAAAAATGAAATAACCACAAATATGCTATCCCGAATATCATTTCGTTTTTATCGCTGCGATTTGGAATAATGACTGGGACCTTCGCTTAGTTTTCGGTTCGGTTAGCAAGTGTGCATGAATGCAACATCGGCAATGGAATGTAAATAAATATCATATATTTTCAGAAAGTATGGTTATACCTACCTACACCGTATTTTTGAAAATAAAAATTATTTAATTATTGTTCTAAACAGGAATAGTTTTGGTTACATTTATTATCATCATCTTTTATCGATCGAAATTGTTACGGTTTATCGTTTACGGTTTACTTTCCCATTTATAATATTAGTAGGGATAAATAAGTCTGTCTGTTACGCTTTCATACCTTAATGGCTCAACCGATCATCATGAAATTTTGTACACGCATTTTCAGAGGTACAGAGAAGGACATAGGGTACTTTTCATCCCGGAATTCCTGCGGGATCTCTGAAATTTCTGCTAGTGAAACCGCGGGGAACAGCTAGTAACCTATTAAATAAGTTTGGATCAAATAATAAGATATTAATTGATCAACAAATGTTCAATAGTTATTAGATTTACATACTTTGATAGCTAGTATACGCAATATAAATTTTGTTAATTTGACCTGCATTCAGTAACGCCTGCAGTACAGTTAAGGGCAAATCAATTGACAGATAGCTAAGCTTTATCAATAGTTAATAAATCCCAATGCGTTACATTACATTTTTGAAAACGAGACATTTTCGAAAAAAAGGATAAACAGTCAACAGATAGACAGACAGACAGACGCGACGGGGGACTTTGTTTTATAATATGTAAGTACCTAGGGTCTGAAACACCAAAAAATATTATTTTTTTCTAGAGTCATAGCAACTCAATTAACTATTGTTTCTGTTGACCGTATAGGGACGCAGATAAGCAATAACATGTTAACCCACAAAACGAAGTTCTCAATAAATCGTTCTGAATCAATATTCAGAACGATTTATTGAGAGTTAGAGAACGTTTTTTAATTATGTGTTTAGCTTATTACATTGTTTAAATATGTAACTTAATATTGAACATAAAAATGTTGAAACAAAATGGCGCTATAATTTTAAAACTTTAATTTACTCAAAATTTCTCCAGTGTGGGTTAACACACTATTGCTTATCTATGTCCATATCTTATTGAAATTTTCAACTAATATAAGTATACGTAGGTGCATTAGTTAATGGTACCAGACAACTATACCTATCCAAACTATTAATATTGTATAAACGCGAAAGTAACTGTGTCTGTCTGTCCTATTACATTTTAAATACTCAAGCGATCATCATGAAATTATACATACCTACACGTCTATACAACGTGTTAATGAATTAACAAAACTAGAAAGTAGTTTGCTCAGAATCAACTAGCGAATCGATCGCACTATGTTTTAATATAGGTTATATTTTTTCATTTTTACTAGCCCATGTCTAAATTATTTATAATACAATATTTGGCGCGTAGGTACGCTGTCCGCAGAAAGAAATTCGAACCGGTAGGCGCGGGCGTAGCGCTTGGAATTTCGTAGATAGGTCACCTCCAAACTAATGTTGAATAACTTTTTAACCGACTTCCAAAAAGGAGGAGGTTCTATGTTCGATTGTATGTATGTTCTTTTAAGTATAATTTTTTTCGACATCAAATATATTTTAATCATATTATTGTTTATTTTTTTAAATAGGGTGTATCAGGTTTTCAGTTCTATAATTTTAATGTAGATATAATATTTTTTTGTAAATTTGTACCTACTCAACATACTAAACAGTAAACACTCAAAGAAAACACGAGGTATCACGTCATAAACTTTGACGCGCGGACCGAACCCGCGACATCTTAGCGCATAGCAGTAACCATTCGACCAACGGTGCTGTCGTATCGCTTCGATTCCTTTTTCTCTTATCGCCACCTTTGCAAATATACAAGAATTGTAGTACGTTAGTTGTACCTACTATCGGCCCATAGGAATCCGTCGGGTCCATAACTTCAGTGCTCGGCAGACTGCAGTCAGTAGTGGTTCGGTCGATGCCCCACGAGGATGGCGTACGCGACTCCTGCGCAACTCGCGGCGATCGCACTTGCAACGCTGCTGGCACACGGTACGTACCAATATGTAGAAATATTGAATAGGTGCACGCAACACGGTTGCCATATTTCGGTGGAAAACTGGGCCAGTGACATATGACCCATATGAAGATATGACATAGGATACGTATACGTATAATAAAGCGGCGCTATACGAAACCTGTACTTGGTCAAATTATGTCTGCTCCAAACCTCTCGATTTGTCTTGCTTTGTTGGTTTTACAGATTGTATTTTATTTTATCGACATCGACGGTTTTACATTACTTTTACAAGCATGTTTGACCCGTTTCGGTTCTCTTTTTTTACTTGTAAATCAATAAGTATACATGTTGTTGTCAGTGGGCGTGGCCCAGCGGCACCCTATCAAGGAGGCTCTGCTACTGCACAGCGACGCGTTCAGCAACGCCACCCTCCAGGACTGCGTGTGGCGAGCCGAGAACGCGCCCTGTCCAGACCCCGACGTGCGGCTGCATCTCTACACTGAAGCGGAGCCGGTCAAGAAAATTGTAAGTACCTAACCACTATTACACGTTCATGCTTTCCTAGGTTCTTCCCTCTGTGCAAAAAATCTAATTAAGTATAGTATAGCTACACATCATTTTTCATTATAACTGATGGCTGTTCTCCGCCGCCAGTTATGATGATAAAAGTAAATCGTCTGTAATTACTGAACACGAAATAAGGTAGGTACCTACTCTTCGTAAAAGAAATTATGTAACCGCTTCCAACTCCAATAATAAAAAGAAAAATAGATAATAAAAAGAATAACTTTTTTCTTATGAGAGGGCTTTTCGTATTGGGTAGATACCTATGTATGTACATACCCAAGACGGTTGCGCATGACATTTTCTATTACAACATTGAGAATCTGGAAAACTGCAGGTAATTTTTTTAATTATATGTAATTAAAAATATTCTTCCATTGTTTTATGGTACTATTGTACTTTGTAGATACTCGGAAGTCGTAATACGAAGTCAAGAAGTTTAAGTTGCGACATCTTGAAACATTGTGTAATTATGTCCTAAGCAAAAAAAATTATTAGGTATCACTTAAACTATCTTTCTATTCCTATTTCATACTTAATTATGTAAATTTTTCTGAGTTTTCCGGGCAATTTATTAACTTTTTCTTTTCCTAAAAATCTTATGCAGACTATAGCGAAAATTTAAAAAAAAATTGCTATTTTTCCAGCCGTTCTCAAGTACTATGCTTATTATTCGAACAGCATTTTTACTAATATTATACCTACAGCCGCTGATTCCCTGTTTCATCATACGTTTCTCGCATACCAAATAATTGAAACCACTATTATCCTTCATCATCAGTATGTTAGTGGGTCAAACGGTTATTATTGGAATTTGCACACAGTTCAATGATCCTTCGGCACAAAAAATAGTAGGTAGTAACACTATACAGGGGGAATTTTTAAAAGAGACATATTGAAGGACTCGATAGTCCACGTTTTCATGTAACTAATATAAATAAATATAAAAAAAATGGCAAAAAAATAAGGCAAATGACCTTCACATTTGATTTGTAGGCGCATCGGGGGCATACTAATACACAGGAAAAGAGTTTATTATAAGCTAGCTGTTCCCGCGGCTTCACCCCCGTTAATTCCGAAGATTTTGCGGGAATTCCGGGATAAAAAGTACCCTATGTCCTTCCCAGTACTCCTGACAACCTGTATTCAAAATTTCATGACGATCGGTTCAGTCAGACAGACAAAGTTATACTTCCGCATTTATAATATTAGTGGGATTATGGGTATCCATGAGTGCATCTGCAATTTGCGCGTTTAATTTACCAGAATTATTTAAAAATTAACGTTATTTTTTTAGATATTGAGACGAGAAATGGGAAAGTATAATATGTTATAACGTTAAAATATACCTACTGTAAAATAGGATCTGAAAAAAACAAAATTACAGTATAACTGTACTGTAACTGTATTGTGTAAAATTATAGAATTATAATATTAATTTTCATATACATTTTAAAAACTACTGTTTGGAGAATTTTTTTCTTAGTAGGTTCTTGTAGTAGGTACATATTAACATCTCTTGCCACAAGTTAATTACGCATCGGTCGTCTTCTATTGGTTGTTATGCGTTTTTAGGTAACTTTGTGAATGTCTTACACGGTTATCCTTATTGTCGATGACAATGTGTTCGTCACATAGAGCTTCAATAATGCGAACAACTTACCGCTACGTGTCGCGGGTCGTCGTGTCTCCACCTCAATGCCCTCCTTGCTGCTTCATTCATAAGCAAAATGCATTCGAAGGGTCACGACTATATGGTAGTCCTCAGTTCATTTGATCCTCAATAACTAAAATTGAATTAAGGCAACTGATATTTTATAAGCACTTTGCCTACTGGTAAAAGACAATATATTTTCTAAGGAGAATATTAGAATTGTTAAACACATTATAAAATTACTTAGGGCCGAAAAAAGCTCCAAGAAACTTCCAGTAATCAATCAACTTTCAGGAATCAATTGATTGATGGCTCATGGAATTCCAAGTCCCACCTAAGGTTGTTCCTCCATATGCCACTCCCCAGCCAAGAATGAAGGCATTTGTATTTGGCAAATAGGTACTTCAAGTTTAAATCTACTGGTTTTATTAGAAATAACATAACATTTCAAATAATTAATTCTATTATAGCGACACGCAAAACCTCTTCTATGTACCTAATTACATCATCGTAGTCATAGTTAAAATAAAACAGTACAAACACGAGGAAAATTTTTACCTAAAAAGATACATACAGCTGAACATAGAACCTCCTCTTTTTTAGAAGTCAGTTACTAATATTAAAATCCACATTCCACAATCATTAAGGTTGTTCTCGCTACAAAAGACTTCAACGCGTTAGTAATGTATAGTATTATATTATCTGTGGTAATACCCAGTAATCACTTTAATATTTTTGACTGAATTCAAAAATTGTCTTTAATATTCTAGACAGTAACATAGGTACAAGAAGAGATTTACATTAGTTTGTTAAAATTGGTCCATATTGGTACAATATTCCTATTCTGGTTTGATGGATAAAGAATCCTAATAAAAGTAACATCATTTATAGGATTTTTGCAATTTTACTAATTGTATGGTAATTATATATCATGCATAAAGTATAAGTACTTATAATACACCAAATAATTATCCTAATATACGTGTGTTTTGTATATGAGCGTAGGTACCTACTTCTTGTGTCGTACAGTATACCTACGTCCATTTACAAAGTGCATAAAGAATTGAATAAAAAAAAAGTTTTCGCTTGCATGTATTGTGTTTAAACATTGTTAAAGTGTGAACACAGTTCCTACTTATTTTAACCCATAACCGGTGACTCAACAAACATAGAACTCTCATTTTGCTTCTGAAAATAACTTAGTTTAAATTTTATCCTCGTATACTAATATATCTAATAGGTATATATAAATCACGTGTCACGTTGTTTGTCCGCGATGGACTCCGAAACTACTGAACGGATTTTGATAAAATTTTGCAACCGTTTATAATATGGTCCAACTTAAAAGATAGGATAGTTTTTATCCCGGAATTCCCTCGGGAACTGAAGGACATAGAGTACTTTTTTCCCGCAACCTTCGCGGGAACTCCGAACTTACCGCGGATGAAATCGCGGGGGACAGCTAGTACTAATATATATATATAACGAGTTTAGAACATCGAACTCAAAATATTCGTATTAATATTCTATTATTATTTTTTTTATTATTGTTACATATTTTGTTGTTTTATGTCGTGGTGTGTGTGTAGGTAAATAAATATATTTCTATTTCTAAAAAAAAATATCATCGAGTTTTATTCGTATGTACAACAAAACCTACAAAGAAAACACGTCCCTATTTCTTAGAACTGTGGTATTGTTTTGTCTTTCAAGCTTTTTGGGTCGAAATGACACGGGTAGTTTTTATTGATGTGCGGTTTCCATGGTTCTCTTCGTTCACTGCTCATACCAATGTTTGACTGTATCTACACATAACACTTTGGGCAGTGTTTGCGCTTTTGATAATATTGCGCTATTGCAATAAGATTCCATGACTTTCCAAAGTTTTTATATTTTCTGCTGCTGACTGTACATTGAAAGGTTCATTGGTCTAAGCGACATTTTTTACGATATTGAGTTTATTATATTTAGGATTAGCGATTTTTCCTCCATCGTTTAAGCTTAGTTTCAAATTTTTAAGAGCATTTTTTTCGGTTGTTTATCCGTACTTCAGATTAGATGCATTTTCAGTTTACTATCACAGAATATGTATTTCGGAAAATTAACCTCGTGTATTTGTAATCATTACTTAGGAAACTGCGCAAAATTTACTTAAAAATAAAATTGACTCAAAACTTTTTTTAGTCATTTTTTAAACCGCTCTCGTCGCCTTGTCTAGGCGACAATGCGACGAGAGCGATTCAAATAAATCTTTCAACCGTCGATACGTTTTCTTTTTACGTGAGTGTAACTTGCCTTATGGCTGCCGCCAGGTGGACCTGTTCAGCGAGGACTGGCTGCGTCAGAGCGGGTGGGAGCCGGCGCACGAGACCATCCTGCTGGTGCACGGGTACGCGGGAGGCGACGACACGCTGCCCATTGTGGTGCTCAGGGACGGTGAGCATTGACGCCTGACACTCGGTTTATTTTTACTTGAGGCCATTTTAGTAGGTATTGAAGCACTGAAGATGGACGGGGGAGTTTTTGCTTATCTTATTTTTGATACATATAGGTAGGCGACAGACTTGAGTAGTGATTCTTCATACTTTTAGGAATTTCATAAATCACTCAATATAGAAACCAGAACAGATAAAAAACCACATGTACCAATGTTCACGTACCTAAGCATGAGAAGAACTTTGCTGACTGTCTGTACTAGGTTTGTTTTCGAAATGATTTTAACGATGCATGAATGCACTTGCATGGAGTTACGCCCCTCTTCAGATGGGGCGAGCAGAGAACATCCGACCCTAGATCTGGGTGATTATTTTTCCAGTATTTATTTATTTACTAGCTTTCCCCGCAGTTTCACGCGCATTAATTTCGAAGTTCGTGCAGGAGTTGCGGGATAAAAATACCCTGTATCCTTTACTGTACTTCTTACAACTTGTACCTAATACGATTTACGATGATCGGTTGACTAGTTAAGGCGTAAAAGCGTAACAAACAAACAAATAAACAAACAAACTCACAATCGCATTTTAATATTAACTTACTACTTAGACTTAGGTAAGCAATAGTATGTCAACCCACACTGGAAATTTTTTGGGTAAATCGTGTTTTAAAATTATAGCGCCATTTTGTGTCAACATTTTTTGTTCAATATTTTGTTACATATTTAAACAATGTAATAAGAAATACATAATTAAAAAACGTTCTCTTACTAGCTGTTAGTTGTGATTTGACATTCAACAATTTGTGTAAAGTTATCGAGGCGAAAGTTATCTAATGTGACAAAAAAATTTTATGCGTAAAGGATACAATTGAGAAAGCTTGGCCAAGCAGTATAGTATTTTATTATCTGTGGCCAAGCCTTGCGGGCTGCGACTGGAATACCTAAATGATCATAACATTTAAATTTTTCCTCGTAACAACCACCGCAGCCGGACTCAAACAATAAGCTAGTGTTTTATTCTCTAGTAGTTTATCGCATTACCTACCAAGGTAAAACACTTTCCCTTGGTATAATTAAGTTACCTAAATTTTATAAGGAACCTAAAAATGTAATAACTTTTAAACTACATATATATATATAGTTTAAAAAGTTATTAAATATATGTCTAAAATGAGAATAGATCGTAAATGCTTCCGTTTTACTTTTTTATATATAAGTGGTAGATATATTGTACCGAAGAGAGTAATACGCATACAGAATAATTTAAATATCAAACCGTCGCAGTGCACAGGCAAACCAGATTTTGTTTTTATTGCACTGGAAATAGATACCTATGTGATGAAATATATTACGATAAAATGCATGGGTACAGTATTACTCAGAAATGGAGTGCAACACATAACTTTTGTAAAGATTACAAAAATACACGTTTTTACTCTACCTACTCTATTATTTGCTGCGTGCCTATGAGTATACATTTGAGAGCATTGCATGGGTTTAGGCATTGAAAATAACAGCTTTGCTTAAAGATAAAGATATTCGACTCGGTTCATAATTTTTTTTTTTATATTTTAGTAAGTGTTATCGGTAAAGTTATAGGAAAACATACGGGCGTTGACGTTATTACTTATTACACTATAAAGTGCTCTTGACTTGAAACCCCCTTTTTATATGTATAAAACTATTTGTTCCTGCATGAATTTCGCGATTCGCCGGAGAACCCTTTGTTTCTGGATTAGAAGTAGCCAATGTCCTTCGTCAGAATGCAATCTATCGCTTTGACAAATTTTATAGAAACCTTTTCAGCGGTTGAGGCATAAAAGGTAAAAGACAGTACCTACTTTCGTATTCATAATACTAAGTGGATACACAACAACAAATTACAAGTCATTACGCGTGCAACGCACCATCGTGGCATCGCAGTCATCGCATTACCACGCTCTCATGGCTTTCTCTATCCATTAGATACGAATTGCACAGCGGGAGGCGATGAACTCTCGGTGACAGTTTAGACTTTAGATGTAGTGGCTTCTGAAACACAGGTTTATCCTACATCAGAAGCCAGCAGCTCTTTGTATTAGAAATAAGTAACAAAGTTTTCAATAAAATTCATTCATTCATTCATTCATTCATTATTTTACAATAACTGTAGCCGCAGCTTCACGTTTTTATCCCCTCAAGGATCAAATTTCCAAAAACATTTTCTTAGTCAGTGTCTAGTAGGTAGATTTTATACATTATAAAAGGAAGCCGTGCGCAATATTTCAAGTTTGTGAACCCAGTAGTTTTGTGTTAAATAATTATGTGTATCTGTATTAAATATATATGTTACGTCAAGCTACTGTATTATAGACAATTAAATTCCGAAAATATTTTTGATAGTTAGGTAAGTTACATTTTTTAATTTTTAGGTTGTCTAGAAGAGATCGCAAACGCGGACACTAACATAGTGACATCCAATTTTTATGTTCTTTATACTTCTTCGGCCAATAACTAAAAAAAAAACTCCGGAGAGTCGGAGTCTGAGGTGATAGCAGATGTTAATCATTTAATGAAAGAGTCAAATGATTCCCGACACTTTAAGGGATATAGGATCATGCTTACTCCATGAGTGGCAATTCTTCCAGCAGACCCACAACAGAAGAATGGATTAGAACCGCCTGATCTGGTGTGCCTCTTATTAAATTATTAAAAAAAAAACAAAGAAACAACTGTTTTCCTCAGCGTACCTCCGCCGCGGCGGCTACAACGTGTTCATGTTGGACTGGGGCGCGCTGACCCAGCCGCCGTGCTACGTGGCGGCGGTGCACAACCTGCGGCCGGCGGCGCGCTGCGCGGCCGACGCGCTGGGCCGCCTGCGCCGCGCCGGGCTGCGCCCCGACCGGCTCACCTGCGTGGGCCACTCGCTCGGCGCGCACTTCTGCGGCATCATCGCCAACTTTCTCACGTTCAGACTGAACAGGATTATTGGTGAGCTACAAACGTCTGTACTGTAGTGTTCACATCACAGGTTTTCACATCCACGGGTTCACAGACGTAGGTACATCGTATAGACATCGTCGATGCCAAGTTGATAATCTAGAATCGTAAACTCATATAGAAAATTAAGGAACAAATCGTCATGTCAAATGGTCACATAAAATCATCCAATTAAAAGCCCAGTTTTGCGTGATCACGTGACACAAAGATTCCGTTCTTTAGTTTTCGATGCGGTAACGATTATTATAGATTGTCAGCTCTATTCAATTACCTTCTATTTTTTGTATTCCTATTTTATAAGTATAGGTATCAGTCCTCAGTAGAGGACGCGTTCCGAACTGACAGTCATTTCAAGCCTGCTAACGATATTATGTAAGACGTAAGTGATTCTATGTACCAACCGATCCTAAGTCCATTGTATAGTTTTTTATTTGTATTTAATTGTTGTCACCGTCGCGTCAGGCTTGGACCCGGCGCGGCCGCTGATCCGGTCGGCGCCGGCGCTGCGCCTGGACCCGGGCGACGCGCGCGCCGTGCACGTGCTGCACACGAACGCGGGCCGCTACGGCGAGGCGGCGCGCCTCGGACACGCCGACTTCTGCCTCAACGGCGGCCGCAGCCAGCCCTACTGCGAGGACACGCCCAGTACGAACGCAAACATTTTTTTATAACCTCAAAGCAGTGAGCCCTGTTAGCCAAGTTGACAATCTACACAGAGGCGTCTCTAGCCCATGTAGCGCCCGTGTGCAAACATTACCCTAGCCCCCTAGAAGGTAAGCGCGTGGTTAAAATGAAATAGGTATAAAGTACAAGTAAGTAAAACATCAAGTTATCACAAATTGAAAAACCCCAGCGGATAATAAAATTTATTGTTTGGAGATTTTTGAAAAAGTAATTTCCGCCGAGTTTTCGTAGCGAGCGGTGCTCGGCGCCCCCTAGGACTTCTGCGCCCGTGTGCAACGCACACCCTGCACTATAGGTAAAGACGCCTCTGAATCTACAATCGAAAACGCAATAGAAAACTACGGAACGTATCGTCATTCGTCATGTCACTTGGTGACGAAAAATTGGGTCAAAAGTTAAAAATAATAAACACATTTATTTCGCCTTTCCAAACTAATGAAAATATTATACTTACTTAGAGAAAACGCGTTGAAGTTTAGGAGACGGGGCTCGTGACGTCATACTCCGTATAAGCTGTAGGACGTGACGTCACTCGATTCAGTGTATCGCCGACAACCGTTATTAAAAAAATCCTATTCCACTTAAATGCTTAATACGTTTGGTTGTTAAAAATATGTTGACACGCCTGTGGTGCCACCCGATACGAATCGGTTGATGGTGGATAATGTGTGGTGTCACCGTGTCACAGACGAGGCGCTGTGCAGCCACATCTGGTCGATCTGCTACCAGGCGGAGAGCCTGTTCGTGTCCCGCGAGGCGGCGCCGTGCGGCCGCCGCTGCTCCGTGCGCGTGCCGCCCGCGCGCGCCGCCGCGCTGCCCGTGCCGCTGGGGCAGCCCGCGCCCATGACGTGAGGATAATTTTATTTTTATTTATTTATCTTTTTGTTGTCAGGCAACATGGACCCATAGATAAACTAACATATACATATATACAAATATAAAAAAAAAAACATTGTTGTCCATTTTTGACACTGTGTCGCTCTGGTGGTGGTTGTCGGTATCCTGCCCCGGAATCGCCTGTAGACCACACCTTTCGGCCAAAAGTCTTCCTTCATAAAGGTGTCCAATATACTAGTTCATAATATCAGTAACGTGACACTGTCCGCCCTCCGCCAAGACACCACGTAGCGGTAAGCCTAGCGGTGTAGCTCGTGCCGCTGGGGCAGCCCGCGCCCACAAAGTGAACAAAATAATATTACTACCTACGTAAAGTGACACTGTCCCCCTCGTCAGCTTCGTTCGTGGCCCCGTCACCACGTAGGGGTAAGCCTAGAGGCAGACCTGACTCTTTAGCCAAACTGACAATATAGGTAATCGTTATCGCTATAGAAAACTAAGGAGCGTATTCTCATGACACGTGGTTACGTAAAGTCGTCCGATTTAAAGTCCAATTTTATGACCAAGGGTGATAGCGGTCTTTAATGTTTGTGTTAAACGATCACACAGATAATATAATACTAGACGATCATATCAAATTCAATTGTAACTCCCTCCCTGTCGCTCAGACAGGAGGTCGATTTTTGAAATCGCTCGAATTACTTCCACGCACGGAATCGCGAGTTCACGTGCGTTTTTTAAGCATTCACGCGTGAATCTTGCAATTCCGTGTGTGAATAGTAATTCGATTCAGAAATCGACCCCCAGGATAGGTACTCAAATTAACGCGGTTGAAACCGCAGAGAGCACTTTATACCTACGTATCTAGATACTACGAGTATAAAGAGGCTGAGAAAGAGGCAAAGTGTGTGAGTTGGCGAATTGTGAGTTTGTGACGTTGTAGGGGGGTAATCTCTGACTATACTGAACCGATTTTAAAAATTCTTTCACCTAAGTAAGGTACGGTAGTTCTGGGTGACATAGGGTGCCTACTTTTTATCCCGAAATTCCCACGGGAACTCCGAAATTACGCGGGGGTCAGCTAGTAGGTAATAAAACGGCTCGCTTGTATCTGTGGTGTATGTGCGCAGGGCGTCCGGCGCGTACTGTCTGGAGGACTTCAGCGCACCGTTCTGCCCGAGCGCGTCGGGGCTGGCGGCGGGCGACGCGCGCTGCTGCCTCGACGCGCAGTACGCGGCGGCGGCGGCCGGCAGCACGCAGCGCCCGCGCCCGCGCCCGCTCGTGCGCCTGCGCGCCCAGCGCCCTCGCCACCGCCCCGGCGAGCCGGATGACGACAACGGCCTGTTCGACGACTGACACTGCCTACCTAACGTCACTCATATGCGTAGCCAGCGGAGTGGCAGGGTGTGTAACGCCCACCGCTAGCAACATCGACAGTATTGAAGATTTTTTTGTTGTTTTTAACTGTAAGATTTTAGGTGGGCAATGGTGGAAGATAAAATGGCGTATTATGGTAAACAGAAAAATGAATGAATTGCATTATTATTTATTAAGCATCATTAATTTCTTATTTATATGAATGTTCAACTGGACGTTTGCTTCTCCTCATTGATAGGGTTTTTTAATATATCAATGCTTCTCCTAGATAAAATCCCTAACTACGCCTATGATGTCACTACATGTCACTTGTATATAATTTATTGACATACCTAGACTTTTTTTTCAGTTTAATACAAATATTGTAAGGACAAAAAGTGGCGTCGACAGATAAAAACGAAAAATACGTTTAAACAAATAAATAAACATTAAATTCAGAAAATATTTTCAAGTAAAAATCCCGTATAAAATAAATAATTGATTGTATGTTAAGTTTTAATATAAAAATGAGCCAAAGAAGTGAAGGATGGACGAATAATAATTGATTTATAATAAAACTATGTAATTATATTTTGAGGAAGTTTTATTTACATGCATTTTTACAGCTTATTTCATAACATCAATACATCCTATTTTCACTCTCAAGTGTGAAAAATAACTCAAAATAAATAGTACAATTTATTTTTTAAAGCTTATTTCATAACATCAATCTGTTTTATTTTCACGCTCAAGTGTGAAAAACAACTTAATTTTATTAGATGAAACGTCACTAGATCTGTTCAGTCTTTAAACTTGATCCCTGTCAGCTCTTGTTGCCAGACATAAATAAAGTGAGCAAGGCAGCTTTCTCCTTCTCCTTTTTCCTGACAACATCTAGGGAGCGGTTCCTCCAGGAGCTCTTGCGTAACTTGATGGGCCGGCTGCCAACGTATCGACCTGAAACAGAGGTATTTGTAAAGCTTATTAATCTAGATATCGATTTGAAGCTGTGTTACATATTTTGTCAATTATTATAATACGACTAGCTGTCCCCCGCGGTTTCACCGGCGGTAATTACGGAGTCCCCGCGGAAATTCCAGGATAACCTACACCTATAAACTTTCCTCTTGAATCACTATCTATTGGTGAAAACCGCATGAAAATCCGAATAGTAGTTTTTGAGTTTATCGAGAACAGACAGACAGACAGACTGGGTGACTGTAGAATTTCGGTTCATTGTTTTCTCTAATTGACAATAGTGCACCTACAGAAGGCGACGTTGCCAACATATACATAAGAAGAGAAGACACACTTCGGTGATTAAAAAATTCGCTTTTGAAAACATTAATGTTACAAAATTGTTCAATCAACGATTTGCGATAACAAAATTTGAGTTGTGCTAAGTGCTAATCACCTAAATTCTAATTTATTATATATCGATTATTATTTATGCTACATATCGCGTCGCGACGCTCGTGTGCGGTTTGAGCTTAAGAGTAGCGCAAACTGACATAAAATGTGCGTTCGAATTTGCATTTAAAAACGATGACAATAAGGTTCTTAAACCAGTGACATAAAGAGCCGAGCTGTTCTCCGTCAGATATATGCTGACTGTAGGCAACACCTCAGAACACAGTGAGTAGGTACATACCATCCATTTCCTTCATGGCCTTGATGAAGTCCCCGGGATCCTTGAAGCTGACGAAGCCGAAACCTTTGCTTTTGTTCGTCCGCTTGTCTCTGATCACTTTCGCCCTTTGGAACGACGCGTATTTGCCGAACGTTCGCGTCTGAAATAAAACATGAAATGCATTTTCATTTTACACTAGCTGTGCCCCGCGGTTTCACCCGCGTGAGTTTCGGGATTTCCGCAGGAACTCCAATGCAGTCTAATTTATTTCTTATAACAACAGCTAATTAGCAGTGAAAGTCCCGTCAATATCGGTCCAACCGTTTCAGAGATTCACCCGCGTGAGTTTCGGAATTCCCGCAGGAACTCTAAACTTCTTTTATATAAACCTTGTCCTGACAATAACGACACAAAAAAAAAAAACAATCATCCAATTCGGTGCAGTCGCTTGGAAGTTATGCGCTTAGCAACACATTTGGCGATTCATTTTTCAGAGTTGCATAGCTAAAATACTCACTATGGTACATATTATAATATAAACGAACGTCACATCTTAACATTTAGAAATTTGCGCATTTATTTCTTCAAAATAAAAGTGCATTTTCTGAATTCAAAACATGGGCGCATCACTTGACTAACTGTGTGTAGTAGATACCTAATTTCGCAACGTTGAGCTATTTACCTCACTCGCACGCGTTGGCTTGCAACTTGGCTTTCATCTTCTCTTTCTAACCTATGGGAAACTGTACATCGCTGAGTAGGTACTTGAAACCAGAAGCCATGCTTGCATATGAAGATCGAATAACGTTAGTTGACTGCGATAGGTATCTAACTTCAGAGTTTAGTTCATTTCATTTGAGTTTGTAAGTAAACAAACTGAATTTTATTTTGAAGTTTAATAGTCAAAGTCATTTGATTTAATAACTAACATTCGTAATACTTTGCAATAGTGGAATATTGTTTCTTGTGAAGATTTGAAGTGAGTTCAAGTGATTATTATCGGCGAAGAAAAGGTAAAATTCTTTAATTTTTGCTCAGAAAACGGTTAATTTCACTGTCAAAATTTGTTCGTGTATTTCTTGGATTAGATAGTACAAATCGCTTAAACAACAATTTTGTAGCAAGCGAGCCAGGACTCACGAGCAGCTCGTCGGTGACGTCGTTGCCGAGGTCGCCGCAGAACATGCGGAAGTCGTCGTCGGGCCAGTCCAGCAGCGTCACGTCCTCCCACACCTGCCCGCCCGCGGTGCGCACCACCTGCGCGGCGCCACGAGCGTCAATAACAACCTTCATCTGTACTAGTGATGTGCCGGATATGCGAGGGAGAAGAAAGATCCGTATCCGTATCCTTACTTTATTTGATTGGCGGATCTTTTAGCTTATTAATTTTCAATACATAGACGAAATTCTATATACAGGTGATTAAGTAGCAATGAAAAACGATTAAATCCCATTCAACAATATAAATAAAGCAAAAAAAAAAGACCCGCGCAATGCAAGTCGAATATCTACTATCACTATCGTTCAAGATCACGCGCAACGACACCGATACAGTAAAAATCCCCGGATATAAATTTTTAACGACCCGGCACATCACTAGTCTATCTATAGTCAATACTAATGCTTACTGTAACTGCGAATGTGAGTTTATTTATGTGTTACGCCTTAACGGCTCAACTGATAATCATGAAATTTTTTATATACACGTCTGGGATACAGAAAATGTCGTCATGTCACGTGGTCGCGGAAAATCGTTCAATAAGTAAAATCAAATATTCTTTATTGTTACCACAATAATTATAAAAATACATAGAGATGAGTCGAGAACATTCGCTGAAAAATGTAGATTGTGGACAATTATTAAAAAATAACGGCGATACATTGAGTTGAAATTTCGCGTGACGTCACTACCCGGTGCAGTATGTATGGCGGCTTATAGCGGTTAGTTACGTCACGAGCCCCCACCCCAAACTTTAATGCGCTTTTTCTCTGTATATTTTCATTTATTAAAAAATACGTGTCTATTGTTTTTTTATTTTCTGACTGACGGACTAACAAGAATTTTGATTTCCAAAAGTCGTCAACATCCCTATTAGAGCCATCACTGATACTGATACCGTTCATATTCATACCTTTCGGTTTTTCTTCTCCTTCTTGGCCTTGGGCGCGGCCGGTTCGGTGGTGACGAGCGGCGCGGGCGCGGGCGCGGGCGCGGGAGCGGGGGCGGGGGCGGGCGGCGGCGCGCTCAGCGTGGGCGGGGGCGGCGGCGAGGGCGGGGCCGCCGGGGCCGCCGGCTCCGGGGACCGCTTCTGCAAAAAGCAACAGCTCGCTATAGTCAAAGAATACTATTGTTACCTACGCAAAGAGCTAAATTGTCTAGCCTAGCTACCTCGCCACGAGCAAGCAATGCGCATTGAGCTGTTGCTGCTGTATGTGTGTTTGCCAATAGCAACTTGAATGTGGCACATTATAGCTTGGTGTGGGATCAATTGTTGTGATCTGAAGAAAAAAAAACTATGTAGTTTGAATTTCCCACAATGTTTTGCAATTTTTAAATATACACTAGCTGTGCCCCGCGGTTTCCCGTGTGAGTTTCGAATATACAACAGAAACAATTTTCTTCTTTTTTTTATGTCATAGGGGGCAAACAGGCAAGTGGTACACCTGATGATGATGGATCTTCTAAAATAAAAGTAGGCTAAGTTACTCCTTGTAACATCAGCTGTAGCCAGTGAAAGTCCCATGAAAATCGGTCCAGCCGTTTCAGAGCTTAGCCGGAACAAACAGACAGACAAAGAAAAATTTAAAAATTGATTTTTATGTTAGTACTGTAATATACATACTTTCATAAGCATTTATTGAAAACCTGTTGATCTGGAATTACAAACAGACACTTCAATTTTATTTGTGTATAGATTTTCTTAATCATAAAAGGATTAAGTTACAAAATATTGGCAGATCTGATCAATAAAAATTAAAATGTATAAAGAAAATATTATTATTTCACCCCCATTTGAATCACACACACTCTTCCCCATTGTGTCGTCTCGTGTGCCACTTACTCTCTTTCTGCTCTCAGTTTTCTCTCTCTTGTCCTCGTCTTTGGGTTTCTTGTAGAGCTTGGGCGCGGCGGAGAGCACGACGGGCTGCGGGCGGGGCGGGGGCGGCGCCGCCTGCGGGCCCGGCAGCGGCGTCCGCAACAGCGGCGCCGGTGCCGGCGACGGGGCGTACCCGTCCGGCATGCCCGACGGCCGCATTCTTTGCACCTGCACCGTCCGCCACACGGGTTATAGAGGTATGCAGTAGATACTTAACTACCTAGTTCATCACAGGCGTAGCCAGAAGGAGGGTTTTGGGGGTTCAATAATAATTCACTTCAATTCACTATAGTGTGCTAGCGGTGTCTCGCGTTAACTCGCGTTAATTTGAGAAATAGTTTCATAACTGATTTCTACTCTCTAAATTATAGGCCACGCAGTTTTCGAAATTTCTAGTCGGCGAGGAGAATATTATACAGATTCTAAAACACAACATTAGGTATGTTTGTTGTAAAATATTATTATTAGACTAGCTGTGCCCCGCGGTTTCACCCGCGTCTGTTTGGGAATTCCCGGAGGATTTTTTTTTTTCTAAAATAGAAGTACCCTAAGTTACTCCTTATAACATCAGCTATCTGTTAGTGAAAGTCCCATTTAAAATCGGTCAGACAGAGAATTTAAATAATTGATTATTTTATGTAAGTAGCGTATATACACTATATACTATGTATATCTTTACTAATATTACAAAGAGCAAAAGTTTGTGAGTTGGTGGGTTTGTGAGTTTGTGAGTTTGTGACGTCGTAGGGGGTAATATCTGGATCTACTAAACCGATTTTGAAAATTCTTTCACTTATAGGGAGCTGCAGTGATCCAGAGTGATACAGGGTACTTTTTATCCTGGAATTTCCTCGGGAACTTGAGTTCGTGAGATTGTAGTGGGTAATCTCTGGATCTACTGAACCGATTTTGAAAATTCTCTCACTTATAGGGAGCTACAGTGATCCAGAGTGATATAGGGTACTTTCCACTCCGGAATCCCCACGGGAACTCCGGAGTTAGTGAGTTCGTGAGTTTGTAGGGGTAATTTCTGGATCTACTGAACGATTTAAAAAAAAATCTTTCACATTTAAAAAGCTGTAGTGATACTAAGTGTCATAGGGTACTTTTATCCCGGAATTCCCGCGGGAACTTCGAAATTACCGCGGGTGAAACCACGGTTATAGCGGTTATATATTTAGTGGATAGTTATTACTTTGGATGATTTGGATTACAAACGGACACTTCAATTTTATTATATGTATATATAGAAAATGACGCACGGATGTGGGCACCATCATGGAAGGCGGCGGCGGCGGGGGCGGCACGGTGGGGAACATCATGCGCGCCGCCAGCTCGAAGTGCGGCATGCCCTGGGGCGGCGGCGGCGGCGGAGGCACGCGCTCCAGCCGCTGCGCCACCGCGCCGTACGTGCCCGCGCCGATCACCGCGCGCGGCATCTCTATGCCGCATATCTCCGCTTCGAACCTAAACAGATTGTACATTTAAATGTTTGATAACTTGGCTTTAAGAGTTTAAAACTTAAGAAGACTGTTCCACAGTTTTTTTAATTGAGAGCTTATTTCAGAAATGTTACTTACCTTTAAAAAAACTAAATATGTGTTGCAAAATTGAATTTTCTTCATTAAATTATACTTTGTGATTGTTTTGGCTATATTTTGATAAGTTTTTTATGTTCTATTTCCAAAGAATTATAAGTACGTAGTTATTTACTCTGAGGTATTAGTAATCCACTTCACAACACACAAATCTAATTGATCCCACGGTAAGCTTCTATTAGCTTGAGTCGTGGAAACCAAGCAAAAATTATATATATACTATACTATAAACACACCCAGACTGGAAAATGGAACCCTGTGTTTATCACACAAAGTGCACCCCCCTGGGAATCGAACCCGGAACCTCTTGATTAGCGGGCAGGCATGGTGACCTACCATGCCAATCGGGTGGTCAGATTATGCAACTTGGCTTTTTATATCATGATTATGAATTGTGGATTGAATGAATTTTTTTTTTAAGTTGGATAATTCATCTGTTTGATGTATTTTTAGGGGTCTGTATTTGTAATTGCTACTTAAGAGCCTGTAGTCACCCGAAGAGGTAATTTCTGTCTTGGTCATTGTGCTGCGAAGCTAGGATGCGCAACATGATATGTTTATTGAACGAAAGATAAAATTGTCGACACGACAAATATTTGTGGGTGTCCAAGCAAAAAAGTGCAGTAGTGGGGTATTGAGTTAAGACTAGATTCGGTTAAACATTTTTTACCACTGGTAGACAAAACGATATATTATGTCGATGAGAATCGATAAAATGGCTCGATAAAATTTTATCATGTTGCGCATCCTAGCTCCACTGGAATAATATGGACAACATAGACTAAGACTTGAGAGTCAGAATGTGTATCCAGTTTGAATATTGTTAGGTCTAAGGCAGATATTAATAAATGTTTGGTCTTTGGAATTGGTCTTAAGAAATTGTTTATCTCATTCATTGCAAAAATTAAGAAGACAAACAAGACTTGAGAATGTAGAAGTTTACCAGTATCTGTAGTACCTACTGAACACATCTAGAAAAAAGATTAACTGCAAATTTTCAATTCAGTGCTACATTAATTGGGATTTCTGAGAAAATTAGTTTTCTCAGTTATCAAATTTTGCATGGGACATATCAACATAAAACTATATTCTCCATTATAAAGGTGTTTCATTGATATAATAAACATCTTGTTAAATAACAACCCTTGAATTGTTGTTGGCAGGAATTTTAAATGGCGGTAAATATATTCTGTTAACACCAAAATAAATAATAGCCAAATAATTAAAAGTGGATTTTTTTTTGTTTTACAAAGTTTTCAGTTATGGTTTTTTAAAGTTTGCAAGATGTATGACGCCTCAAACTGATTTTTTCTTTTGACACCAAGAGCTCCAAGGTTTTTTTTTTACAAACTATAGCACATTAGTTTGCAATTTCAAACCGTACAATGATGCTAATAGATATGCATTTGTTATAATTAAAACTGCCTAATTACATTGTCTTAAAAAAATACAGGAAAATCCATAGTATAATGTTACCCTAGCAGATCTGAAGATATTCTAAAGTTAATTTTAAAATATTGAAATAGCATTAGCTGTACAGTGATGCCATTTATATAGATTGAGTGCTCAAAATAAATTCTGAAGGAAAGTGTAGAGAGAAATACAAATAAATACGTATGTATTTAAACTTACGTACCTAGTTACTTCAAATTCATTCCTGTACGAAAGTAAAAGATTTAACATTTTACGAAGAGAGAGAAATTATTACTTAAACACATACAAATCTCGTCTTCGACAGCAAAATCGGATTAAAAAGATATTAAAATAATTATTGAGGTTATGTAAAAGTGGTAACCTGCTCTTATTTATTACCTGGACATTTCATCCTGCATCTGCTGGTATGTTTTTGATTCGTCCATTTTGCAATAGGATTGGTAGAAACTTAGAAAGCGAATAAAACTGCAATACGTAATTTAATTCCAATTCACTTGATTTCTGTAGCTAAGAAGGCCCAAATTAAATTTTCAATACCTATATTTATACACAAGTCCTAAATATACTGTGCTTCTTTTTTCTTGTTTAGTTTAACAATTTACTAAACAACCTTCTTATCGCTTGAAGACTTATTATTATTAATTACCTATTTCAAAATAGCAAACAATTTGCTATTTGATTTTGTATTATCTAAATTTTTTTTTTATTTTGTGACTATCAGTGTTACCAACTCTCCACAAACTACTTAGAGATACTACCACGTAGTGATTACCTTCTCTCTGGATACTACCGTATCAACTCTCGAAATCGAAATCGATTTTTTTATAATAAAAATCTGCATTATTTTAGTAATAAAACTCTGAGAATAATTTTAACAATTTATGAAAATAGAAATCAAATAAAATTTTAAATATGAATACAAACTTTTTAAAAGCTTCAATCGACTAAAATATAAAATTATTCGGATCATTAAATCCTTACCTGATTATAAATAGGCCGTTTCCAGGGTTCCTGTGAAGTATACCCATACAATAAAAAAAGAATTTCCAAATCGGTTTACAAATAACGGACTTTTAAATTAAAAAAAAACACAGGGATGTGACATTCTACATAAAAATCGATTTTTAACCGTTTAACCTCCACGTTTTTGTAGCCTAAATTTACCCCTAGCGCCACATGCTTTGGGCATGATTTTTCTGAGTGCCGGGAATATTATTAATATCAAAAAATAATTCAATCTTAATTTTAAAAGTGCAGTGTTTTGTTCGTGTATACCACTAATCGAAAATATTCTGAAATGTTTGAAAATTATCTGGAATATTCTGAAACGTTATAAAACCGTCTTGAGATTCTGGAGTGTTCAAGCTGTTGTTCAGGAAATAAGGAGATATGACAGTTTGTAACTAAAATAATTTACTATTATAGGTACAAATTGTTCCCTGTGGTTTCACCCGCGTTAATTTCGGAGATCCCGCGGGAATTCTGGGATATAAAATACCTAAAATTGTTTTCTGTAACCTTTATAAAGTATAGTATGCAAATTCAATGCAAATTCACCCGCGTTAATTTCGGACTTCCCATGGAAATTACGGGATAAAAATCGATTAAACGATTATAAAAATATTCGATTATTAATCGATTATTCATAAAAAAAATCATTTATTTAAATCGATTTTTTTAAAATAAAAATCGATTTTTAATCAAATTTTTTTTCACATCCCTAGTCCTTAGCCTATGTCTATTGTCCTATATAAAGGCAGAGTACCTATCAAAAATCAATCCTATCCAAAGAAAATAATACTCTCGATACTATCATTGTTGATTGTTTGTTTGAATTGTTTGTGTATTTTTTTCTTGTGCATGTTCTTGTTCTTGTTTCTCTTGTCTTTATACAAATAGTATTTTTCTAAAATAATTCATAAATATGGGCGAAGAAGATTCAAAGACCTTGTGGTGCGGCAATTTGCCAGAGCAAGCTACCGAGGAAATATTGTATGAGCTATTCTTACAGGTTGGTGTTTGTTGGTACTTTTTCATTTGCAGTTTATACCTAGTATATCTGAGTGCGTGCCTTCCAGAGTTCCACTTGAGTCCTCTTTAAACCCTTATTGGATCTACTGCCGCTCACTATTCTTGTAAACTTTGTGCGGTTATTTACTAAAATGTAACATTTTGTTTCACAGGCTGGACCTTTACAAAAGGTGAGGATTCCCAAAGATAGAGATGGCCGCCAGAAGAGTTTTGCATTTCTAACATATTGGCATGAGGTATCAGTACCATATGCAATACAACTTCTACAGGGAACTGCACTTTTCCACAAGACCTTGTCTTTACAGTGCAGAGCGCCTATGGTGAAATTACCACCACCAATTAGATGTTGGGGACCAGAAAGCCCACACATAAATGAAACCAATTATGTAGCTGATACTAGTTTCAATTCATCTCATCAGTTGTCAGATTTAGATTCTAGTGTGAAAGAAGAGCCACATGGATTCACCCCATCACATAGAAAGTTCAATGATTCTGATGATAATCTTGTGTTGGCTAGTTTACAAGGCAATTGGTCACATAGGCACCACCCATATAGCAGGGCTCAAGACAGAAAAACTCCCAGTAGACCCAGTTACATGACGGGGTATAAAAGTAACAAACAACATGGAAGCAGCTGGAGAGATAGACGTAGTAATCACAAAAAAGGAAGTGGATACAGTCATAGAGACTGATTTTTTTCTTCATTTGAACTAATCACTACTTAACAATAAGTACATGACGAGGTAGTAATACTTAGCACTAAGTAAATTTTATAATTAGATTTATTTTAAAATTATGTTATTTTACTTCAAGCAATATAAAGAGCAAATTCATAGAGATATCGGGTGTTTTATTAAAGTTTTTATAGTTGAAAACTAGACGTTTTATTGTTCATCATTTAATATTACACCCATTTCATCCATAATTTGTCGAATAGATATCTGAAAAAAATTAATTAAAATTAAACAACATCCCCTTCCCTTTTTAAAACTTAGTTATTTACCTATATAATTGAAAAGTACTTACAAAATCATCTTTATATTTGTAAATAATGTATCCAAATATGTCGTATATAAAAGCCAAAGAGACCAAATACAAAACTAGTGATATCATCTTCTCATCCATGTCAAATATGTCTGATTTGTATATTTTGACCATAAAATAGGTGCCTAACATACCCCGAAGGAATAAAAATAACCCCAGGTACAATGCCTCTACTATGTAAAATATTAATGTTTTCCCATATCCTTCATTTTTGAGAAACCTGAAAAAATAATTTTGAACTTTGAGAATTTCTTAATCAAAACTCATGCAGAAACTAATTATGTTCTAATAAAATAAAAACTGTAGTTATTCCGGACTTGTTGACTTTATAAATAAAAGTAATGTATGTACAGTGGGCCACATAGACAAGTATACCAAATTATAATATTTATAAAACGTCTGTATGACGTAATAAGTTGACGTTTTTGCAGTTATAAGTTGTCTTTTTCGCATACAAGCGAAAAACAAATATGGAGCTGCAAAAATGGCAACTTATAACGTCATACAGTCGTTTTACAAATATTATAAATTTTAAAAGGTAGTATACTTGTCTATGTGGCCCACTGTACCTACACTACCTAACGGCCGCAGTCAGAGTCGACTTTAATGATTACTTAGTTAAGTATAGATTTTTAAAACAAAACTGCTGTAATCAGATACGTTCAGTAAATTAATGTTAATTGGCATTTAGTGAGATTTAACTTAATTAGTTAAATGCCAATTAACATTAATTTATTAAACATGTCTGATTGCGGCGGCGGTAAGAGCACTACATTCCTAGATCAATTAACTTGATTTTACACATTTTTCATAAGTTTTAGAGCTGAGTGGTAACAAAACCAACACACGATTTTGTTACGTACAGAGCTGGCATTAAGGATTCCGTAATACGGTAGGCTTAAAATAAAAGATGACAACAAATAAAAAAAATACCCAAATGCAGGTCTATTTAAGATCGGTAGACGGTAGGTAAGTAGAGTGAGTACCTGCGGGAATCGGGAGATGGACAAAAAATTGCCTAAATGCAGGTCTATATGATCGGTAGGTAAGTAGACTGTGTACCTGCGGGGATCGTGAGATATTTACCCAAGAAATTGCCCAAATGCAGGTCTATTTATGATCGGTAGGTAAGTAGACTGAGTTGTTTCTAAATCGGAAACATATCGGAAATCAATTATTTTACCTGAGGTATTAAGATGAATTGACGCAGTGTTGTTGTGTGTGTGTGTGTTTCATGAAATGTATAATTTTAGAGGTCAGTGAACCCACACGTTCATTCAGTGGTAAGGTCATAGATTTAGAATGTAGGTATGTTTGCGTAGCGCAAAAATTCTAAATCTATGGGTAAGGACTTCTTATTTCGTCTGAGGGGTAAAGAATAGAATAGAATAGAATACCTACTCTTTCTTGTATACCAAAATAATTTTATAGTGTGGTAACAAAATAAAAATTTATAAATAAAGGTACTAAGTAGGTAGGTATTTGCAGAAGTGCAGGTAGAATAGTTAAAGAATATCACGTAGGTAGGTAATAATAATATTATATTGCGTAGGACAGATATTTGAACCGTTAATGATGATTAAAATTTAATGATTATAATGAATTTTCATTTGGTTTGTGTTGATTGATAGTAGGTAATTAATTAATAGTAATGGACAGAAAAGTCTGATAAAACGCTCTTTCCCGAGATGCGAGACTCATTAACGTAATGACATCCGGCTCTAAATATTATAAACATTAATCATCCATTTTATACCTAATGATAGTAACAATTTTAACCCTTTGACCGCCATGTTTTAGAAGCCTTAACTTACCTCCAGCGCCACACGTTAAATAAAACCTAAAGGTATGATTTCTTCTAGTGTTGATAATGCTTAAAATTGATTTTTAAATCTAATAATTATAAAACTAAAGCAAGGACTGTGTGTGTGTAGTGTACCTACTGTAAGTACACGTAGTCTGAGTTGTTTACTTAAATAAACAAAGGTGCAGTGGTTTTTTAGTGACGGAATATTACGTGTCTGGCGCCAGGAGCACGTCTTTCGTAGATCCCGATATTACGAGGAAGGCGGTAAAATGATCAAAAACAAAGGTTTTGGTTGAGATCCAGTTTAAAATACGAGATAAAAGAAAGGCTTAACACACAACACGTACCTATAGGCACCTAGTCGTGATAAATACCTACCTATGGTTGCATCGAAGACGTTAGACGATGGACAAAGTAGGCACAACTATAATATCTACAGTTAGTGAATATCCAAAATCGATTCTCTAATGATAATTATTATCATACCTACTTATAAAACGCTAGGTGTAATGTTTATGTTGATAGAAATGACAAACCATCGTGTTTGTAGTAGAGGATTGGTGACTTCCATCAGAGCTAAAGTGCAGGCAAACGTGCATCCTGTGTAATCCTTCTGCATGTATATTGTAATGGCGGCCAGGGCACTGGCGTGATGACACAGCATGAAAGCGTTATTGGTCCAGTACACAAGGCACCAGAGCAGATCGAACGCGAAGTAGCCCCAAGACCACACCATTAGAGCGTATTGGTGTGGTAATATTTTAGCTGCAATCGTAGGTTATTATTAATCGTAGGTAGGAACCTATTATCCTACTAATATCCTACTAATATCTAATCTAATATATATAAATCACGTGTCACGTTGTTTGTCCGCGATGGACTCCGAAACTACTGAACGGATTTTGATAAAATTTTGTAACCATTCATAAAATGGTCCAACTTAAAAGATAGGATAGTTTTTATCCCGGAATTCCCTCGGGAACTGAAGGACATAGAGTAATTTTTCTCGCAACCTCCGCGGGAACTCCGAAATTACCGCGGATGAAATCGCGGGGGGCAGCTAGTTATATTATAAAATATGTGAAAGTGTGGATGTTTGTCACTCAATCACGCAAAAACGGCTTAACGGATTTGGATGAAATTTGGCATGCACGTTGTCAGGGGTAGGTACAGAAAAGGACATAGGGTACTTTTATCCCGGAATTCCCGTGGGAACTCCGAACTCCAACTTTCATCCAAATCCGTTCAGCCGTTTTTGCGTGATTGAGTAACAAACATCCACACTTTCACATTTATAATATTACTTAGTAGGATATCTATAGCCTATAGGTACCTAACTACGTATCTTATCTTATCTTATCTTAATACATATATATAAATCACGTGTCACGTTGTTTGTCCGCGATGGACTCCGAAACTACTGAACGGATTTTGATAAAATTTTGTAACCATACCTTGGGTACCAGACAACTGATATAGGTAATAGGTACTTTGTACTACCTACTTATCAAGGACCAATAAAACTATGCTACTTATGTAGGTACATTTTTACTAAAACTGAAAACACCCAGACTCAGAGAAACTCATCACTTACCTACCTACCTAGGTACCTAAATTGCGGGGATGGAAACCGCGTCACCTGGCGTAGAAGTCAGTCATTATACCACCCCACCAACATTTCCAATCAGGAAATTAGGTACCTACCACACCTACCACCTATCTGGATACCTATCCACATCCCAGCCCAGCTATCTAATATTACCGGTGAGACTGCATTCAGATATATTCAGCGCGCTGCACTGCGCTAGCCCCACGACGCTCGCCACGGAGCCGTGCAACAGCGTCACCACTCTCGAGCACCACTCTGGACTCACGTCCTTCCACGTCACCGCCACCCACAGGTAAAGCCAGCTCCATGCGAGGAAAGACATGAGTTTCACCAGCGAAGCGCCGGACAGTTCATGCCCTAACTCCATTAGACGGATAGCATTATGGTAGGTATCAATCCAACGGTGTGCGGTTCATGATGTTTGTGTTGGAACGTTGTAATTCAAAGGGAATAATTATTATAAGTACCTAATCACTGAGTTATGGGATTCACGTGAGCGGATTTCATGTTTGTTTTGTCGTGTTTTACCTAGTGACCAGAGAGAAGGTAATCACTACGCTAGTGGCTAGCTATATACTCTTTGGTTTTACCTAACATGTCAAAATGACGTTGTCGGTAGGGTATTATTAATTGACGAGTAGGCTCAGAAGTGAGCGAGTAGGTATATGCAAAGAGTAAGTATATAACCACTATACGGTATATTATGATAGTGGATGAAAATCGCTTTCGAGTGGGCTAAGAGGAGGCCAATGAGAAGCTAAGGTTAAAAGTATTTAAAACAAATAATATGATTAGTGAAAAAGTTTTTTTAAATCAACTGACACTTTCTTCGAGACCATTGTACTAGGCAGATATAATCTGTACTAGTAAAATACAGCAGGTAAGTGGTAAATTATCTAAGGAAAATTATTTAAAAAGAAAAACATTGTTTTTTGCTCTATAAATTATGTTTATTTATTTAAAGTATAAATTATACAATATTATACGATAGTCATTTTGTTAAATGTATTCCAGTTCGCTCCATTGGAGGATAACAATGATTTTGCAATATCTAGATATCTATACCTATCTCTAATTCTCACTACAAAAATACCTTTCGCACGATTCAGTCAATGACAGTTACCTACCTAATACATAACTTTACAATATTTATTAGCCCTACTAAAACAAAACCCCCACAGATCACAATCAATAAAAGGGAGTCGCAAATAAAAAATATTTGATAAACTCAAGAGCATTTCAATAAAACGACTAGATAGATATTGCATTTAAAATTGCGGCACATTTATCATAACGTAACTACTTATAATAATTTTTTTTATATTTCATGCTCTGGACCCTTTCACTATGGCCAACAACATTCCTTGTCCATAACGCGCGTCCCAAAAACAATCCCAAAAACTCCAAAATATTCGAAATTAATATCCTGTATGCCGTACACGTTGTAAATGTATTTTTTTTTAAATAGAACTTCTTTGAGCGCGGGGGAAAAATAATTTTTGCAGCGCGTTATATTTACGCGACGTGTTATGGTCATAGCGAATACGGCCCCTGCTATTTACAATCACGATTCGCTTATCGGCACTTCAGTTTGTCCACGTACTTCTCGATGGCCCGGTACCGGGACGGCGGCATCGCCTCCTTCAGCAGGGTCGGGAACCTCGCGTCATCGGCCAGCGCGAGGCACAGCTGCCGCGCGTGCGTGCGCGTCTCCGCGTTCGCGTCCCCGAGCAGGTCGCCGACGGCGCGCAGCATCACCGTCCGCGGCTCCGGCGGCATGCCCAGCATCCGCCCGGCACCGTTATGCAACACCAGCTCGGCCAGGGCGCGCGCGGCCGCCGCCCGCACGGGCCCGGCGCGGTGCGTGGCGCCCCGCCGCGACAGCGCGACCGCCGCCCGCGCGCCGCTGCCGCCGCACGCGACTCGCACCAGCGCCGCGGCCGCGTCCGCTCGCAGGAACCGGTTCACGTCCGCGCTGCGCTCCAACAGCGCGATGGTGGCCTCCTCGAGCTCCGGGTCGAGGCAGCGGCCGCGGTGCGCGAACAACGCGCCCAGGGCGGAGCAGGCGGTGCGCGCGACCCTCGACCGCAGCGAGCGCACGTGCGCGGCGGTCGCGCGCACCGCGGCCCGCCAGCTGGCGGCCGGCGCCCGCGCGCCCGCGTCCGCCGCCAGTCGCTCCGTCTCCGCCAGCCCGTTCACGATCACTTCCCAGTCCTCGTGCTTCGCGGGCACGGTGCACTCGGCGAGCGCGTTCCGCACGTCCCGCTCGCACGCGGCCGGGCGGTCAACGGTCGCGTCGCCCGCCCGCTCCGGCGACGGGTACCTGCTGGCCGCCGGACTCACAGGCGTACTGCGGCTGCGCGAGGGTGTCTGACTCGACTTAGGTGATGATCTGCCGCTAAGGGGCGATTCGAGACCCTCAACTCTCAAAGACTTTTGCGACCTGAGCTCCTCCAAGCTCGACGCTTTGCTGCTCACCGATTTGCGAATAGATCCATCTAGAGACTTGCCGCTGTAAATCGAAGGGTTCGACTTTTCGGAGTAGTCCTCGACGCGTATGGAGGGCGACCGAGGCGCCGGCGGCGGGGGATCGCCCGGGTCGTCCGCCGCGATATCGACGTCGGTTATATCCTTTATAACAATGTTCTCTTGCGAGAGTTTCTTTTCGTCCTCTAACGATTTCTCCTTTTCCACTTCCCTCTCCTCGGAGCCGGTGATAGCGCTCGAGTCTCTGTGAAAATATTGGAAGGTCATTAGTAGGTACTTAGGTACCTATGGGTATTATAAAGAAGTTAATGCGTCACGCGGCAATCGTTTGTTTACAATACAAAGTGGGGATGAGACGGAAGTTACCGCGTGTGAGGTGGCAGGTCGGCGACGAGGTCGGGCGTGAGGGGTGGCTGCGGGGGCGGGGGCGGCGGCGGCGGTGCGGGGGCGGGCGCGACGCGCGGGTGCGGGGCGCGGGGGCAGCAGCAGAGGCGCAACATGACAGCGCGGCGCTGCCGGGTCGAGGCGCGGCGCCTCCGCGACTGACGGCGGGACGCCACTCATCGCTACTGACTACTGAGTAGTGAGCCCACGCGAGCACCCCTATACGGACACCTCGCGACAGCCTACGATCGATTACCACCACGTGTTGATGAACCCACCGTACTACCTGCCTGCATATTATGCAAATTAAGTAATATTCGAGGAATCGCCGACGGCGTTGGGTTTCAAAGAAACTGGCGAGCGAATCACCTATTCGGTCGAGTCTTCCGTGTCAAATTAACTTGAATGTACCTAATTTAAATTTCTGCTTAGCTCCGCTTCGACCTCCCTTAGCGTGGTGGCTGAAGGTGGGTACGATAGTAACCTACCTACTTGAAGTAGACGATCTGACGAAATACAGTGAAATACTGAATAGGTCATTCTGAGTCCTTGAAACAGGGTGCCTAATCTATGGTACACGTTAAATGCTGTAATTCAATAACAATTTATACAAACGAACGACCGGCTACCCAGTTCAGTTTGCGACCCGAAAACTAGAGCGATCCTATGATACCGTAAATAGGCCAGTCATAAACTAAACACTTTGAATGGTCAACTAACAATTTTTCGGTATGAAATGTAGGTTAGTAGTGGCACGCAACGATTCTCTTATGTTCTATTAGTAGCTGAATATAGAAGTTACAACTTACAATACAATATAATTTAGATTTGGATCCCAGACCATGATACAGCTATAATAAATAGTACTTAGTCGAATGATGATTGATATTCGATTCCGATACACTGACACAAAACCAATTTATGTGCATCGAATCATTAATCAATGAAAAGTAACAAGATCAAGGGGAGGAATTTGAAAATGCCGTACAGCTGTTAAGTATTTAATAGATTTAAGTTATAATTGATTTCTACAAATTATAATTTGTGTTCCTATACACAAAAAAAATCACCTGTCTTTATTAAACGGTAAATTAGGTACATTGTACGAAGTTTCCTAACGGAAATTTCTTTAGGTTCGCCCAACACGGGGCAGTCAAAACTACTGAATCTTCACCATTCAATAATAGTTTCCTTTAGTGACATAACGACTAACTGAAGAGGGACAGCTAGTAAATAAATAAAAACGTGTCCACTTCCAAAACACATAAAATCGAGCATAGAAATATCTACCTACTAAACAATAATCCTAAAAAATATATAAATATTATATAATATACTAGCTGTCCCCCGCGATTTCATCCGCGGTAATTTCGGAGTTCCCGCGGAGGTTGCGGGAAAAAAGTACTCTATGTCCTTCAGTTCCCGTGGGAATTCCGGGATAAAAACTATCCTATCTTTTAAGTTGGACCATATTATAAATGGTTGGTATCTATGTATTACGTAATAGTGGAGACTTCGTTGGTTAATGTAATATTGTCATTGTTTTTATAATCTATAAGTAATAGAGATAATAACCTTTTGTCTTCCCGAATACAAAATAAATAAATAAATAAATAAATAAAATTTTATCAAAATCCGTTCAGTAGTTTCGGAGTCCATCGCGGACAAACAACGTGACACGTGATTTATATATATTAGATATAATCCTACTAATATATATATATATATAAATGTGAAAGTGTGGATGTTTGGATGTTTGTTACTCAATCGCGCAAAAACGGCTGAACGGATTTGGATGAAATTTGGCATGCACGTTGTCAGGGGTACAGAGAAGGACATAGGGTACTTTTTATCCCGGAATCTCCGCGGGAACTCCGAAATTACCGCGGGTGAAACCTCGGGGTACAGCTAGTATAATATATAATATAAAAGTTGTGGCTAAATGGCAATTGAGATAAGCTTAAGGTTGTGCTGGTTTTCAGCATATTCCATTACATCCATTGCTCGAGCTCAGATATACCTAAGTAGAAAAGTTATGTAGGTATATATGCGTATGTAGGTACCTACATACTCAATCCGCATCATATTGTAACAACGATGAAATATTGGCATGTACCTGCATAAGTAAACTAGTTATCACGACTAAAGTGAGGACTAAAGACTAGAGCTAATAACTAATTGCAATTTCACCCTCGAGCTGAATGATTACTTCGTTGCCACGCGACCCGACGATGTTCAACATAACAACGTTTGTACTATGTAATAAAGCATATATTTCAAATTAAGTCGCACTAATTAATATTTATAAGCTCTTTGGTATTTTTATCGCGAAATAGGCACACCATAAATGTGTTTCCCGGAGGTCAAAACCAGAATTTATTTAAGGGTATTGCGTCACGCGTCCCGGACACGAAACCGAACTTTGGGGAAAAACCTAAAACTAGCGTGCTAACTGCTAGCAGTTCGAGACGTGTAGGTAAAGAAAGAAATATCGATAGTTTCGTTTCAGAAGTAAGTAGGTACACGTAAGTAAAGAACAGTAGTAACAGTTTCAGTAGTACAGTACAGGTAAACAAAATACGCACAAAATTGGTAATTTGAATTTATATTTTGCTTCCAAGAATTTCTTATTTAGTGGAAGGCAGAAGCTAGAAAATGTTAATGAGTTCATGACGGTTGTAATTATGGGTATTATTTCATAACAAACTTTCTAGTTTGTTATGTTGTTTCTAGTTTGTTTGTAATGTCTTCTGACATTGATAAAACTAGGATGATAAAAAGTCAAAGCTACAAAAAGACTTGTGCCTGAAGAGACTTTTATCAAGCGAAATATTGTACCTATTACATTATCTGTGATTATACTATACGAATCCGGTAAAGGTTAGTTTTAATAATTTAAAATAAAAAACAGATTTGAAATCCCTATATGAGGTTTTAGAATTCGTATTCTCAAAACTATTTTGAATCTCACTACAGCTTAAAACATTTTCGTTGCTGCTCTATACAGTGTAGGTAATCGTGAAATGGCACCTATATAAGTTAGACTGTTGTTATACGGGTGACTGACTTTGTAAACTGCGATGTAAATATTTATTAGCGTAATTACCCTGACTGCCGAGTTGCTAAAGGTTCGAAGGGTGATTGTTCTAGGTACCTTAACTTGGTAGGTAAATACCTACGTAACTAGGTACTTACCTAAGAACTACCTATTTCTTGGAACTTTTGATGCCATCGATTGGGTATGAAAATGCAAGGTTCCATTCGATTTTAACGGGGGAAGTTCCATGAAATGACGAGTACCTACTGCATGAAGTTTGCATCTTAACTGTAGTTAAGGAGCAGCACTGGTTCTTTAGGGTCTGTCGGCTGCAGATGAAAAATAGGAATTTTGAAGGAATAGAATGTTAAAATTACTCGCCTGATTATTTTTTCAATAGGTAATTAGACTACTCACAATTATAAGAAAATTGTTGAGTATAAAACTCTTTTTTTGGTGATAAGTACCTAAAGTTGTTTCACTATAAGTAGATAACTAATATAGGATATGAATTCTCACATTTATTGTTGGGTAACTTTACGATCAAATATCTACCTATGAAAATGAGAATCAAAATTTAGGCTTGGTAATAAACACTTTCGACACCCACTGTACGTAATGTTGTAGGCTTTATAAATTTTATCTGGATAAAAAAATTACGTAACATTGAAGCCACTTGTGGTAGCGGCGAAAGGCTCGGGTCAGGTGACTAGTTTCTCAGGATAACAAGGTCTCCAAGCCAAGGGTGGAAATATACAGTACCTACCTAACTACCAACATAAAGGTCGCGAAGGCAAACTGAATGGGGTGACTAAAATGTCTTCGACACGCAGACACGTCACGCCGCACGCGTTTAAATTGCGTTACATGCGTTGCGTTCAACACTACTTATGCGTTTATCTAGAATTATCTAGATTTAGTGTAATCTACACTAATATTAAAAAGAGGTAAAGTTTGTAAGGGAGTAATCTTTGGAACTGCCGAACCGATTACCTACAAAAAATATTTCACTGAAAGGAAGCTACAGTGTCCCCGATTGACATAGGATAGTTTTTATTATTACTATAGGTACTGTATCTTCAGACCCATGGGAACAAGAGAACAAGATAAATTCATGCGGGGAAAATCGCAGTAGGAACTTAACAGCTACCTATTTGGTGTATAGCTACGAGTAATTTGGGTCTTGAAATAGGAGATAGGGCACTTCCATCCTGATGTAAAAGAGTTAAACATAAACTAAATGGATCTCTTTCCAATTACAGCAAACAGTAACAGCGCGACGATGAAACACTAAAAATATGAAACCACGCGGCCAAACGTACGAAAATTAAATACTTACCTAAATGTATTTTTTTAATGATTACATAACTTACCTGTCACTTAAGGGTATTGGCGATAGCGGCTTCATCATGATAAACCGACCATGATATGATACACCTGCGGAAGAAATAGTACACTGTTATCCTAAGGGTGAAAGTAATCGAGGGACTAAATAAGTCTTTCTCCCGAGGATAACACTGTGCAAAAATAATATAATATAACAAAAATAGGAATTAGCTAAAGAAAAAAATTAGTGAATTTTATTTTACATAAATCAACCATTAGGTGTGCTACTGGTCAGTAAGTATGCCCCCTATGACATAAAAAAAAACTTGAGTTTCTGCAGTATCCAGCTGTCAGTTGAAAGCGCTTCTCCCTAGGGCTGAAAAGTGTTACTTTCAACCCGCTTCTCAGGCAACTTCAGACCTACTTTCCGAGTATGAGTAATGAAAAATAATATAAAAAATGTCTGTAAATAAGTATATTGGTTTCCACGACACAAGCTAATAATAGCTTACTGTGCAGGGATCCAGTAGATTTGTCTTGTGATGTGGATTATAGTGGATTATTGAAATGTCACACGAGATTTTTTAAACGTACCTTTTTCCTAAAGTTAATCATCATCATATCGGTTGAGAGAGGTCCACGGCTGGACAGTGGACAGTGGACAATGCTCAACGCCCATACGAGAGAGAAGCTCCTGCGGGACGCGGGCATCTACTACATACCTATAAACTGTATACGTACTTGCCCAGTGCCCAGGTTCGTAGGTCAAGTGGTTTTCGAAATTTCGTGTTTAGACATTTACCTTTCCATTTTATATTATACTAGCTGTCCCCTACGGTTTCACCCGCGGAGTTCCCTTATACATAATTATGTCACTCAGGACTACCATAGCTTCCTATAAGTAGAAGAATTTTCAAAATCGGTTCAGTAAATCCAGAGATTACCCCTTAGAACGTCACAAATTTTAGCTCTTTATAATATCTTTACGCGGTTGCACCCGCGTTCATTTCGGAGATTTCACGGGAATTCCGGGATTATAGTACCCTATATCCTTTTCTGTACCCCTGACAACGTTGTGAAATCGTCATGATATTTGGCATATCTACACTTGTATGCAAAATTTCCTGACGATCGGTTGAGCTGTTAGGGTGTGAAACTTGTTTGTTTGTTACACTTTCACGCCTTAACGGCTAAACCGATCATCATGAAACGTTGTCAGGGAGACAGGGAAGGACATTGAGTACCTACTTTTTATGCCGGAATTCCCGCGGGAACTCCGAACTTATCGCGGGTGAAACCGCGGGGAACAGATAGTATAATAATAAAGATACATTTTAATGATATTATGCAATAAGTACAGGAAATTGTTTTCAATTTACCAGGTAGCGGTGCAGAATCGGGTAGTGGTCTCAGCCTCCTGGGCGGGGGTGGCCCCGCGGGAGGGGGCGTGGAGCGGGCCCGCCTTCTCACCGGCACCGGCAACTGGGAGCTCCTGCCGCGGACAGTTCATGATTTAGTTCAAAATGTGTCCTGTAGTGACCGGAAGACTTCAGGCCAGGTTATTTTAGAGTACCTACCGACTACATTTACGAAAAGAACTAATCACTACAATGATCTATAGTCTATACCTTACCTACTAATACCTAACTACGTAGAACAAGAAATTTTAGTAGGTAGTTTAAAAGTTGCATAAAATGTGTTTACCTGGCCATGTAACTTGGTCTGATATTTTCCGCTGGTCGGTTTAATCTCTCTCGTAACTGAAAGCATACATCTCGTCAGTTGCACATCGATATGTGAGGTAAATAAAAATTTAATATATTGATTACGGCTATAAGTAAGGCTTCCGTGATATACCTTATTGCAGAAGGCATCAGCTCTCGCAGTACCTGCGAGTCTCCGCCTTACAGCCGACAGCACGGCTGCCGGGCCAGCCGCCCGCGCCAAGCACAACGTAGCTCTAAGCTGAGCACTTTCTAAATGCTCCTTATCTCCTGGTACCTAGTCGCGAAATCCAATAATTTTGTACAAGACACAGTAGGTCCCCGGAAACGGTTATTGAGACAAGCTCAGGGCCCTCTTCACTATGACCAAAACGCATCGCGATAATAAGGCGCCACTTAAATTGCTTTTCCCTCGTGTTCAAAGAAGTTTCACTTATACATTTACATGTCTTTAGTTTACAAAATGTTAGTCCATAATTGGCAGTAAGTGACGTATAAAAGTACTATTAATTAGTTTTTAAGTGCTGTGGATTAAAGTAAATAAATAAATAAACGTTTCTTTTGTCATAAAGAATATAAATTTCTTATATCTTTGCATCTGGAATCTGGAGCGTTTGAGATTGTTTTATTGGGACGCGCGTTATGGGCAAGGAATGGTGTTGGTCATACTGAATAAGGGCCCAGTTCCTTAATCGTCTGTATGTTGATTACTTCGACAATAGGTACATCTGATTTTATCGTTACTTGTTAACTTAAACAGAACTACAAGATACCTACCATGTTTGGTTAGAGTGAAAAAGGAGCGTGGGCAAAGATGGAGATGCCCTAGATTGTCAATACAGGGGCAATTTTTTGTGTGTTATTTTTCCATTAAATTATGAAAGAAATGATGATCATGAAATTGGTATAACATAGTATTCTGGTGATGATTTTGCTTGCACTTGATCTAATCGTTATGCAAAATCGGGGTTCATAGACTTGAGAGAGACCCTGGAGGAACGGCTCAGCTATAATGAAAAATATAAAATCGTAATGAAATTATAGGTACTGTACGTACATACCACTATACATGTACTTACACCAATCATAGCAGGATCGAATATGAGATCAACGAGATGATGCAAGGCGAGCCTCTGTAGCATCGTATGTGGCAACCCAGTCGGTATAGGTTCTTTGCCCATCCTCGCGACCAGAGCAGGCAGGAGTTGTCGGGTGCAGTTGTTGCTCGCACTACGCAGCAGTGCGCACACTGCGCCCTCTGCCGGCGCCCTCGCTGCCGAAACCTGGTAAAATAGTGAGAGGTTTTATCACAAAAACTCTCAATTTCTCAGCACTTATATCATCAATCTTCAAACGAATAGCTGGTAAAAGACGTAAAATATAAGTAGGAATTTCCATGCCACGTTTAATCTTCAGACTATGTCTAGTAAAACCTTCTCACCTTCTCACAAAACTAGAAGTAATAGCCTGTACCTATTACTCTGCTGATTTATTACATACTAGCTGTGCCCCGCGGTTTCACCCGCGTGAGTTTCAGAATTCACACAGGAATTCCAAAGTATTACACCTTATAATATCAGCTAATTAGCAGTGAAAGTCCCGTCTAAATTGTTCCAACAGTTTCGGAGATTCACCCGCATGAGTACTCTGAGTATTGGAATTCCCGCAGGAAGTCTAAACTTCTTTTATTTTTCGTCCCCTTACAAACACAACAAAAAAAGAATTAGCGAAATTGGTTCAGCCGTTCACGCGTGATGCCGTCACCAAGGGAAATAGGACTTATTTTTATATAGGTATATAAATTATCGGGGAAACGGTCGATGAAAACATTGTGTTTCCTCGATACCCAGTTTGGTGGAAGTAATGTCAAATCCAGCGCTACAAGCAAAAGCTACAACATCAAACAATACACACGTACCGCATCGCTCAACGCCCACATGTGCCTAACCAGTGACAAAGCTGCCGGCTCCACTTTCCTCACATTTTCGGGCTCCAATAACGTGCTGTGGAGGAGATCTGCAGCTTTCACCGCCGCTATCCAGTTCTCCTTCAAGCATATTACATAATTCTTGAAGTAAGTAGTACGTGGATAGAAATATTTTATTCGAAGCGATCCAAGCCGTAAATCTCTGCTATTCTTCGTCTATTTTTGCTTATCATGGCCCAGCGACACTTTAGGAAGATGTATTCATATCAAAAAGTTTTTTCAGTACGTACTCGAGTGATTGTGTCTGTGTGTGTTTATGTACTTTTCTGTACTCCTAACAACGTGTGTGCAAAATTTTGTTTTAATTGGTTGAGCCGTTAAGGCGTGAAAGCGAACAGACAGACAAACGGACAGAGTTACTTTCGCATTTATAATACGTATATTAGTAGGTCTTAACTATGTAGTTAATATGTATACAATACATCGTTTCTTGTCGTCCCAATAAACTTACATATTATATCATAACTAGCTGTGCCCCGCGGTTTCGTCCGCGTGAGTTTCGGGTTTACTTCTTAAACCTTCCCTGAACTTCCACAAATATTTCAAAATCAAAATTAGTCAAATCGGTCCAGCCATTCTCGAGTTTTAGCGATATCCTACTAATATTATAAATGTGAAAGTGTGGATGTTTGGATGTTACTCAATCACCCGAAAACGGCTGAGCGGATTTGGATGAAATTTGGCATGCACGTTGTCAAGGGTACAGAGAAGGACATAGGGTACTTTTTATCCCGGAACTCCCGCGGGCACAGCTAGTAAGTAATAAGCTTCAAGCTTAGCGTGGGATCAAGTAAGCCTGTAGATGCTGTGAAAGATCGAAAAGAGCTCACCGTGTTGTGCAGCTGATCAGCCACGTGTCTGGGAACAACGTTGAACTCCTCCCAGGCGTAGTGCGCTTGCAGGGGAGTGGGGGGTCGCGGGGATATCAATTCTGATCCATCTGCTGGAGCCAGTGCCAGCACGTTCAGAGTGAATCTGGGTACATAAATACAATGGTAGGTACTTCAATGGGATCAAAACACAGCGCTCCCAGCGTAACGGTACCTAATTCAAATAAGACCGAAATTCGATGCCGTTGTGGGTGGGTAACTGGGTAATGGCCTAATGGGTAGGGCTGCCATCACCTAAATTTCCGACCCCGGATAAACACGGCAACATTCCCTGACATTCGGTCGAAATATGGTTTTCTCCCCGGACACCTCTGAAAAAATATTTTTTGGAATCATTCTAATTATTATATCGATGGGTTATTGGAACAAAGCCGCAATCGACAAAACGTAATTGTTCAGGAGAAAGGTTTTAGTGAAAATCTTGAATAATTACTAAACTACGAGGCGTATCAAAACGGTTTCTATATCAAACGATGCGTTATTTTTTCTGGAGTAACATTTAATATACACAAGGTTTTAGTGCTTAGGAAATACCTAAAAATCCTTAAAAAACGATAATGCCGCTTCATGCATTTAAATTCGTTTCCTTTAGGGTCCATTGTGGTTTTATTCCGGTGAAAAGTACGAAATTTGTCGATCAGCAATAGTCTATTGCAACATTATGCGCTGTTCTGAAGTGTGTATGGCGGATACAGTAATAGAGTTTTGCAGTGTTATTACATGAATTTAATTATTGATTTGGAAAATGTACTCGTGAATGCTGTGTACATTGTACGAATATTGTTGTATTGGCACGAGTACATTTTTATTGAATATCTAGAGTATTACGTAAATATCTCTAAATCTAGTGTATTTATTTGTAAACAATAATAATAATATTATATTATGCCTGTATATATTATATCCATGTATATAAGTATATTTATCCTAGGGTATTGTGTAAAACGAAACAAAATTATCGCAATCAACACGTTCAATTTGTTTAATAAAGGAAAAACACAGTTTACACACAATAATGACATTTTTACTTAATGTTTGGGACACTTTGCATAATTAATTTATAAGAAAATCAACACAATATAACAATAACTTTATCTTCAGATTATTATAACCTTTCTACGACAGATTTGCAACTTGAAGGTGGTAGCTAGCCAGCCGGGCACTAGAGAGCGCCCTACCACCATGCTATGGTTTCCTCACGATGTTAATAAAACCAGAATCAATATCACAATCTAATCAAATAGCGATATCAAAAAGAAATAATAACAATATTATTCATAAGAAAATGGTGTGTCTTCTTGAGAATGATGTTCTGCTATCACATCCTTTTTAGTTTCGCTAACCAAAGCATTATAAAAATGATGGTACCTAGTGGCGTGGAATATCATAACTTTTGCAATGACTTAAGAAGTCTGAGTGCAAGGCTTTAGGCACAGTGAATGGTTTATTGTAAGCTTTTTGCAACTCGGGAATGACTGGAATTTCAGTAGGAGGAGAAGTAGTAATACGGAGTGTTCGTGCACCTCGTGTACGTCCACTTCGTGTGCGTCCACCTCGTACGCGGGCGCCTCCAGACGGGAGTCTGGTTGGTAGATCACGTGTGTGTAACTCCACATAATCATCTTCAAAGCTATATTTTAACTTCAGTATGCTCTCATGAGTATGGCATGCGACCATTTCCATAATATTGGACCATAATATTTTATTTCCCTCTGAATCATGCATCCAATTTCGGCCTTCAATAAGCATTTTTATATCGGTAAAGTCGGATTTGACTAACTTTTTATAACTGTAATTAGTAATAAACAAAATTTTAACATAAAAATAAAAACCGACTTCCAAAAACAGAAAACTAAAAAGCTAAAAATAACAAAATACCGATTTAATCCAAAAGACAAAAATACACGTAATATTATTATTGGTGTGTGCTACTACTGATACTGATTGTTTTGAATTCGGTGCCAAGCCCGCTTGTGTCTACCCACTTGGGTTGCTCTTCTCACGACGAGCTCGTGGCGAGAGTGGACTTAGAAACATCTACTCCATATTTGGCTTGTCACCAACTTCAAACCGATCAGTAGTAGCACAAACCAATAATAATATTACGTGTATTTTTGTCTTTTGGATTAAATCGGTATTTTATTATTTTTAGCTTTTTAGTTTTGTGTTTTTGGAAGTCGGTTTTTATTTTTTTGTTAAAATTTTATTTATTTCTCGCTTTTCAGTGGGTTGGTTTGTAATTTATCTAAGTTACAATAGCCTAATGTCAACTGCTCATCACCTTTTACTAAATATTGCTATTCCCGATGCAGGGACGTTAATTTATGAGGAGTTCTCCTGGTACTTTATCATCAGTTTCACTTCACCACATACATAGTGATGAACATAAATTGTTTAGAAAAAACATTAAAGTTAACGAATCGGAACCTGTGAAATACCTGTTAAAATATGTTTTATTTCATAATTTTTTTAGAATAAAAATTACTGATGTAATTTTATTTTAAGGAAGAAAACCATAATTACTGTCAATATTATAGTGAAAGTTTAAAATATTTGTACAGCAATGTTTATTGTGTATCGGCATACAAAGATTATTTCGGGGAACAAAGCCCCAAAGGCCGTTACTTGTATTAGGTTGAAAAATACTTTTTTCACTACACATAGTTCGATTATTCCGATAAAAAAAATTCGAATGATGAACGAAGAATAACGAGGCAATACCCATAGTGCTTTCGCTAAATCAGTCAGTTTTCATCCTAAAATTCTGAAAAAAAATCAGTAGGTGTATTGGGGTCCATAGATTACGAAAACGGCTTAATCGGAAAACTGTAACTATGGCTATTGTGGTTTTGTTCCCGGCACCCATCGATATGTATAATAGTACCTACAAATAACTAATAAGTAATAACTAACTAACTATAATATAAGTATTTTAGAATTTTATTAAAAGTACTTAAGTAACTGCTAAATGCGGGTTATTATGGATGAATTTTTTACTAAGATTTATTTCAACTATCGCTAATTAAAAAAAAAATTGGGTTTCCCCTGACCATCCCCTGACAACTAAAGTGTGGGACACTTTTTAAAAACACCTGCCGCACGGCCCCTGGACGTCCTTGAAACTAGGACAAATCCGGGCAAACCCGGACGGATAGCAGTAATGGGTATTGATATGGTCAGTATTTTATATTATCTGTGTATGGTTATAACTATGGTATTGATATTGAAGTATCGCGGCTATACTGCGACATCAGTATAAATAAATACGCCTTGAATAATGCGACGACCGGATTCGCCGTTGCATTGTTACGCCGCGCCATAGGTCACGAATCACGATATACCTACCCGCTAATCAAGGGGTTCCGGGTTCGATTCCCGGTGGGGGTAAACTTTTTGTGATAAACACTGGGTTCCATTAAACTTTGTGTGATAAACACAGGGTTCCACTTTCCAGCCTGAGCGTGTTTATATATCTATACTTAGTATGATATATCTATATGTAACAATATTATATTTACTAAGTATAGAGGTACCACGTTTGCTTGGTTTCCACAACACAATCCTTACTAATATCTCAGAGTAATAAATATAGGTACTCTACTATTAAAAAAGGGAAGATGAGTTTGTTTGTTTATTTGTTTGCTTGTTACGCAGGCTCAACCGATCGGCTCGTCATTAATACACGTCATTTTGCATACACGTGGGCAAGGGTAGGTACAGAGAAGGACATAGGATACTTTTTATCCCGGAATTCCTGCGGGAACTCCGAAATTACCGTGGGTAAAACTGCAGGGAACAGCTAGTCCTATAATTGTTTGGCAATTCCACATAATAAAGTACTTATTTAAAAAAAAAAAATTTTTTGGAACCTTACCCATTATGTTCAAAGCGTAGCCGCGTTCGCCGCCGCCGGGGCGATACTGTAGGACTTCGCTGTAGGTTATGCAGGACTTCCACCTCTCTATGGGACTCCACGGGGCTCGGAACCTTTTCCGGAGACTGCGCCTCCGATAGTGTCAAAGCGAATCCCGTATCGTGCTTTGCTTTACTCTCATGGACGTCGTTTTTGTGTCTAAAGTAATCAAACAATTCATTCAACGACTTCGATTTTAGTTTAACTTTATTGTATTTTAATATGTTATTATTAATGGGCTTAAGAGATTTTGTGTTAATAACGGGTAGAGGGATACCACTCTTTTTAACCGATCTTGGCTTCGATTCTTTTTGGATACTGTCGTTTTTTATCTCTTTCACTTTATTCGGTATTGTTCTGGGTGATGGAACTTTGTCATCGTGATACGCGGCAACTGGTTTTTGAGCAACTACTTTAATGTGATTGTTATCTTCTTCACTCGTCATAAGATTGTCACTATCTGGTGTCCGTATTTTCACACTTTCGCCACCGAAGCGCACTTTTTTAACAACAACGTCAGCTTCGGATTCTCCATCACTGAACTTCAACATGTTTCTATCGGAGCTGTCGTAATCCTCTTCGCTCGGTGTGTTCTTCTCAGATTCCGTGTCGTTTTCTTCCAACACGGTCATAGTGATAGCTGTGTCCGAGTCGAACTTGATTTCTGTCTCAATTATCACTTTAGCAAAATTGTTGTTATAGGACGGTGCGGCATCGAATGGATCTTCCGAAGATGAATCAGTCGATAGATGCAAGGGAGTTCGAACCGGACTGTTAAAAACATGGTTTAGACTAACTAATTGCTGTTGATTACCATCTCGATAACTTTTCCGCGGGGCATAGTAAACGTCGAGAGAGTCCTCATCGTAAGTTTCACATAAAAAACGAAATTTATCTTGCACTTTGCGGTCTAATCTTGAAAGTGAATACATATAGTCTCGATTTCCGCATACTTTTTGAAATTTTATAAGAGATCTCAATGCGACGTCTCTATGTACAGGATCAAAGAGTTTTTCCCCTAAGATTTGAAAGATCGGAAACGTGTTTAACGCTGGGTTTCGTCTTTTTAGTATAGTCATCATCGAAGGCAGCGATAGCAATAGTCCAGTGACAACGTTCACTTTCGCATTTATATTAGCTGAATGTGGTCTTATGTTGTGATATGAACATTTGTCGATGATAGCTCGCGCTGCACACTCGGTATCTTCACAGTGCACGCAGAAAACTTTTAGAGCGTCCAATGCCGCTTTGCGTACATTCGGGGAGTTGTGGCCCAGGTTGTCGACGACTTGATCGAAAGGGAACGAAAGCGCATTGCCGGAGAGCGGGAGAAGATCAGCCAGAACTCGCAAGGCGTGGAGGCGCACTTCCCACTCTGCATGCGTAAGGCGATCTCTGATGGCAACGTATAGGAGTTGAACGTCGAGATCGGGTGGCAGAGCCCGGGCTCTGAGCACGCGGTCCCATAGAGGAGCGAGAGGCGGCGGCGGCGGCGGCTCGGGCAGTTGCATGGTGCGAGACTGAGGCGCGGCAGGCGGGTGCCGGTGGCGGTGGCGTGCCCGACCGCGCCGCGAACCGCCACACAACTGGGTTAATGATCGGACTGTAAGCCACACCGCCCCTGGGCCCTGACCAATCGATGGGAACATACACCTACATAATATTACTCACGTAGCTATTAAGTACCTACGCTACATCCTTTACTAGCAATAAGTATTGAATTTGGAAACCTAGGTTAACGCACAACGGAATATCCTAACAGATTTATTCAAGACTAGCTGTTCCCCCACGGTAATTTCGGAGTTCCCGTGGGAGTTTCGGAATAAAAAGTAGGTACCCTATGTCACTCAAGACTACCGTAGCTTCCTATAAGTGGAAGAATTTTAAAAATCGGTTCAGTAGATCCAGCGATCCAGCTACAACGTGCAACGTGCAACGTCACAAACAATTAACAAACTTTACCACTTTATAATATTAGTAGGCAAAGATACTTATATATATATATATATAAAGATACTTTGTTAGTATGTAGGTCAGAAGACAAATTTGCAGGTTATAACAAAAACAAGAACAAATTTTTTAATTTTGACATAGAACGCATTGAACGCAGACATTTAATAATTACTTTGCCGAGGAAAAGAATAGGCAGCAGTTCATTTTGGAGTTCCCACGGGATTTCTGGGATAAAAGTTGCCGACCGGATTGGCGAATTATGTCACCATTTCTACCCGCTAATCAAGAAGTTCCGGATTCGATTCCCGGTAGGAGTGGTGGAAATCTAACCCGGAGCGGCGTGATAAACGCAGGGTTCCACTTTCCAGTCTGGGCCTGTATATAGGTACTTAAATATATCTATGCTATCTATACATCTAAGATACATACCAATAAAATCGAAGTGTCTGTTTGTTATTCCACATTAACAGCTTTTCAATAAATACTACCTAAAACAATCATTTTTTTTATTTTTCTCTGTCTGTCTGTTTGTTCCAGCTAATCCCTGAAACGTCTGGACTAATTTTAACGAGACTTTCACCGACAGATAGCTGATATTGTTCTAAGGAGTAATTGTAGGCTAATTTTATTTTAGAAAAAAATAGTTCCTGCGGGAATCCCGAAACTCACGCGGGTGAAACCGCGGGGCACAGCTAGTTGAATAGAATAGAATATTTTTTTATTGCGCAACAGAGACACACAAGGTTTACAAACTTAATAACAAAATCACAAACAAATTCATTACAAACTAATCTTAAAAAAAAAAGATATTGGTTGGCTGGTTTGTTGTCAAGTTGTCGGTTGGTCAAACTAATGTTGAATAACTACTAAAGTATAAATTTTTTCGACATAAAATATATTTTAATCATATTACCTATTGTTTATTTATTTAAATGGGGTGTATCAGGTTTTCAGTTAATTCATTAACACATTGTATAACTTCGTAAAGAACATCCCATTATGGTCCAATTGCGAAGGATAATAATAATAATAATCCACTTCACAACACACAGATGTACTTGATTCCACACTAAGCTATAAAAGCAAACGTGGAAACCAAGCAAATGTGGTATATACCTACTACACATATATATTATACTATAGATATATATATACACACTCAGACTGGAAAATGGAACCCTGTGTTCATCACACAAAGTCCACCCCCACCGGGAATCGAACCCGGAACCTCTTGATTAGCGGGCAGGCATGATGACCATTGCGCCAATTGGGTCGTCAGGATTGCTTCCAGAAGTCCTCGTAAAGCATCGAAATGCATCTCACCAATCCATTTCGATGTGCCTATTTTAATATAATCTCAATAAAGAAAGAAACAACTGAATTGGCTGTATATTGCCTTCCCCAAAAGAAGTAAACTTCAACAAGAAAAAACCGGACTTTTGGCGACATTGTGATGCATGGAGTTTTTGGCGGGCACCGAAGATGGCGATTCATTCATTTATTTTCATGTCAATAAATATTATTAAAAGTGGATTTTGTTGTGTTTTATAGTGCTGTATTGGACAATAATTTTCTCAGTGACATTTTTTTGTGTGCTCAAGAAGATATATGACATTTTGAGCTGATTTCTTCGGTATCCTCCAAGAGCTCCGAGAAAGTTCTTATGAATAGATATTCAATACCATGGCCTACAAGTTCAAACCGTACAACGATGCTAAACACTAATTTGTGCATTTAACTACTTTAAATCTCACCAATGAATTTCAATGTAAATAGGTAATTTCAGAGAAAGGGAGTTTTTTGGCGGGAATCAAAGATGGCGGTTCAGTCAATTATTTTCATGTCAATAAAAAATGGTTAAAAATGGATTTTGCTGTGTTATAAGGTGCTGTATTGGACAATAATTTCCACAGTGATGGTTTTTTAAGTGCTCAAGAAGATATATGACATTTCGAGCTGATTTCTTCGGTTTCCTCCAAGAGCTCCGAAAAAGTTCTTGCAAGCTATAGTACCGTGTCTTGCAATTTCAAACCGTAAAATGAAGAAAATACCTACATTGATCTAAATACTTTTACTTGAAACTGGCTAAATGCATTATATGCGAAAGTCCATAAAAAATAATAAAAAAAAAACACTTCAGAAAAGTGACATCTGAACTGGCTGTATGGATTTAGATTCCTTTGCCTTCTCCAAAAAGGAGTAAAATTTAAAAACCAAAAAATTATACTTTTCTTTTCTTGTGGAATGTGGACTTATTTTTATTAATCGAGGCTTAACTATTTAATGAAGAACAATGAAATTAGTATTATAATGACGAACGAACTTGACGAAATTATTAAGAAAACGCGTTGTACAGGTGTTGACGGTTTTTAAGCACTCCCACCTGATGTGCCGCAGATCAAAGATAATGCCGACAAAATGAGGCTTTTATCGCTGTTATTTATTACGACGTGCTTCGGTTTCCACGAGATCTCAGCCCAACATGAAGACTGTAATATAAACAACAGCCGTTGCGACAATAAATTATCTGTTAAAAAGCTTGCCGACACATTGGCCAGTAAGTTTAGTGAAATTGTATTGAATGAGCTCGGCAGTGAATACACGACTCACTTTGAAATACGGTCCGCTTATAAAGTGAGCCGTTATCAGTCGACTGACAATGAAACATTGCACATGATAATTGATAAATTGAGCTGCAAGCTCTCTGCTGCTGCTAGTATACTCAAAGATATGGACAATGAAACAATTGATAATAGCACTCCGTCCTTCACACATCCATGCCCATTCAATTCCATGCGTAAGTCAGTCTTCGTTAAAAATAGTAATGTTTACAATAGTATACCATCAGTTCTCAACTCTAAGTCTGATCGAACTAATTTGAAAGTTAAGAGACAGTATTTTCTCTCTCATTTCGATTATGCCACTGATAAGGACTGCACTACTATGCCACACTCAAACTTAAGATATCTGTACCACAAAGTTGTTCATCCTGAACCAAAAATGATCGTATTTATAATTGACAATAATATAAAAGAAGAATCACTTCAACATGCAATTAGTGTGGCAAAGGAAACAGCAAATGCATTGCAGAATCAAGATGTGTTTGCCCTGAAGATGACCAATGTAACTGATTTTGTGAAATTTTATGATACATGTAGCACTGATGGCTCGTCAGATTTAGGGAATGCCACCAAGACAAACAAACTTCTATTCCTGGAGTATATGTCCACATTAGACATTTCATCAACTAGCATATCTCCGCTTTTAATAAATAAAGAATTAAACAATTTATTGAAACAGAAACAATTACCGAAGCAAAAACTATTTATATTCCTAACAGACACAAAATTATTAACAAATGAAACTTGGCTGAAAATTTTCCCTTATCCTAAGATTGAGGATGTGAATATGAAATTTGCTATTGGATTGATATATGAAAATCAGGAAAACAAGAATAGCACATTAGGAATACTCCACATTGATAAATGGCACAACCACTCAAACAATCATTCTGTGATGAGATTACACATAAATGATAGTGGTGTTGTAGGTCAAGTAGCATCAGCTTTCATCACACTTTTACCTGATAAATATGAGGTTAACAAAACACTTGTAGAAGTTCCACTATGGGACGCTACTGAAAAAGATTTTATTGTTCCTGTGGTTTTGACTACTACAAGAGGGATTTTGGGAATAGATCTTTATTGGTCTGATCTTGCAGAAGATATCTTGTATTTAACAGGTGTGAACAAAAAGAAGAGGGCTTTTGTTATGGACTTCACAGGAAAGGTTATTATGCATACACATTTCCCCAGACCAGTCTCAGGTCTGGCATCTGAAAAAATCAAGTTTACTAATATAGAAAATGTTGAAACATACGAATTTATTGATAAAGTTAAGCATGAAATGTTTTTAAAAACATCAGGCAGTATTACTATACCTGAATCAAACTCTACTAAGTCAGTGGTTTATTTATGGCAATGGATCAAGTATTATTACATTGTGTGTGTTGTATCTGAATCAGATGATCAAAGCATATCCAATAGGACAAAAATGTATTTTGTGAAAAATAACAAAGAAATATTATTCCATAGGCTAGATTTGTTCCCTCCAAAAAATGGAAAAATGTGCCGTCATTTTAAACAGATAGCTACTATTGATCAGGGTACACTGTATTTAAGCCCTTGCAGTTTTCAGTCTCCTTTCACATATATTTATGATATGGCCGATGGTCAGGAAGCTATACAGTACATGCAAAATTACCTAGCCTATTTGAGAAGTGTGGCTAATGGCCTCCTTTCTAACCCTGGTCTTAAGAATGATATTCAACAAGATGTAGGATTTTTAACCTCTCTATTGTCATTTTACAAAGGGCAACATCTAAATGGAGGTAATTCAAAATACATAGTCAGAAGGTATGCAGTGACAGAAAATGGTGTACTCATCATGTTCCCAGGCACTGTTCTAGAATATGATTATGAACCAATAAGAAGACCATGGTACACTTATGCAACAGAGAATCCAAACAAAATTATTCTCACACCACCTAATCTAGATGTTGGTGGGGCAGGCTATATTGTGACTATTTCTTATGCTGTAAATAGTATTTTTTATCCCACTATGGTAGTGTCAATGGATGTTACAATGGGTTTTCTTTATAAGCTGCTGGTTGATAATCTACCAATTTGTGCTGACTCATACATCAAATGTTTCGTAATGAACAATCGTGGTTATCTTGTTTCTCACCGTGGTCTTATGGACCCAAACAGCTCTGGTCCAATAGAACAACAACATATTACACATAAGGAATCTATGATAGCCATGGATATGCTCAACCACAAGGGGTTTGTCACAAAAAGGTTATGCAACAACTTCTTTGATAAAACTATTCAGAGGTTTTATGAGTTCAATATGTCTTTGCCAACTGTGCTATCCAACGTAGTTTCGGGTGATCATTGTGTTCACTACTACATAGCCGCTATCCCTGGTACAAACGCCTTCGTGGGTCTCGTTAACGCATCATGCAGCGCCGGGGCCTTTTGTCCCTGCAGCATGGTCGACCGTCTTTGTCTCAATTGTAATCGTATGGAACAGACAGAATGCGAGTGCCCCTGTGAATGCAGCACTGAAGCGTACGAGTGCTCAAATGCGAACGCATCGAGATTCAACCAAGAGATTCCTCTTTGTGGTATGACGCCCGAAAATAATAATCATAAATCGCACTACTTCCATAATTTCGCTGAAAATCTGAAGTCATGTTTCGACTTCCATTGTGAAAGTTATACGACGCATTCATCTTGTCTGGGCGTTTTGGGCTGCGAATGGTGTCAGATAGATGCCGATGGTAGAACACAGTTATCAGCGCCTTTCTGTACCGCACAATCGACATGCTTCAACGGTGTTCTGGGTTCTGTTACTCCTTATGGCGAAGGTCACTTGAGTAGAGACCCGTTGGGCAGCTATTCCGCGATAGGACCAATAGCCGGCTGTATTGTCACTGTTAGTTTGATAATCGCTGTTGCCATATATTGTTACAGACAGAATGTCACTACAGCTAGTTGCCATAATTTGTATGTAGATGGTCCGGCAGAGACCTGGCCTGATCCGGATGTCCAGATGAGTCACTTGCAGGCTGATGATATGCACGATCATTCTGGCCAAGATAAGCTGTTGCCAGCTATGGAGATTGAAGCTCCAATCTCACCATACAGGGTCGTCACGGGCTACAGGCGACCCCATGCAGCCGGTGGTTCAGACCAGGGTTACTCCACGATGACACCTCACGAGGATTCGGAAGCCACCGGCTTTTCGGGTAACGAACCGATCATCCTATCGGACGATACGAAGTCCGACGTCAGTTGTCCCATACCGTCAAAGTTCAAACCCCGTTTTAAAGCGGCAGAACTAAACATGACCGTGTTACCGTGTGGTAAAAACAGTGTGATAGCACCCGTAACAGTTCATAGGCATATGGAAGCATCATAATATTTTTTATAGATTACATCTACCTCTTTGTACATAATTTAATGTATTAAAGCCAATATTTTAGGACTGTTATTATTCGCATTATGATTGTGATAATGAATATTTGCCAACAATAATTATTAATTCAGCTTTAAGTTAAAAGTTTATACAATAATTTTATTACTTAATCAGGTGCTGCTAATTCATACTTAATGATTATTATTTACATTTTGTGTTTTTTCAAGCGTGGGTTAATCAGTATTTTTCAGAAAAAAAATAAGCATTAAGTATTTTGTACTTTTGGTTTCTATCTAAATGTCTGGGTTGACAGACGAATTTAAAATTTTTGTGAGCCTAAATGACAAAACCTGTATAGAAGTACCTTCATTCATCCTTCTATCTGCAAGTTCTATTTTTAAAGCTCTGTAATGATTTTCAGGTGTTGAATACTTTTTGTATGATTGCAGTGTTATTGCAATAAAAATGTTAATGCTAATAATATGACAGTTTTTCTCATCCATTCATATACAGGATGATGGTACTTATTAATTATACTGTCGACAGATTAAATTATTAAAAAACTGAATGTGTAATTAGGTTATGAGATGAATGTAATTTATACCTAATGATAAAAACGTGCCAGTGCCTCTTGAATTATTTAAGTTTACAACTTATATTGCAACGTATTTTTAAGACTGACATTTTAGTATTTTTGATGTAAATAAATTACCTACTACATTTTATTGAAAAATTTTTTAATTAAACATGTGGAAAGTTAGCTGTAAAAAAAACAATGATTACATTTTCATTTTTTTTATTTATACCTTTTATATTTAAAAAATGTTGAAAATCTTAGGTAATAGATTTTTCTGAACTTCCCTTAAAACCTGAAGTTTGAAATATTTTGTTTATGGAATCTTAAGTACCTAACGATTTAACTTATCTAATTAATTTACATCTTATTAATATTGTTTATCATTTGGTTTTTTAGAAGAACACTTGTAAGATTTTCAACAATATTACATTACCTTTACCTACTTATAAACATTACTAAACTTATACCGAATAGGAAAGTATAAAATATATAAGCTAAATAACAAAATAGGAAAGTATACCATACGACGCATACTATAACAATAGGAAATATACTCATACAATAGGAAAGTGCGTTGGATACAAAATTACGAATAGTCAAGAACCGTATGACTAATCAGTACAAAAAAGTATTTTAAACACTTGTATGTAAGTTTGTCTTTAAACTACCTACTATCTGTTCTGTTTGGGTTATCGTGATACAAATAGGAAGGACATTATTATTATTAATAATAAAAATACATAAATAACACTGAAAATGCATAAAAAAACTAAGAAAACCTTAAAAGACGGGCTACGTTTAACAAAATAAATTAATAACGACTCGTCCGATCATCATGAAATTTCGCATACACGTTGTCAGGGGTACAGGGAAGTACATAGGGTACTTTTTATAGCGGAATTCCCGCAGGAACTCCAAACTCATCCCGAGTGAAACCATGGGGATAGCTAGTAAAATTTTAAACCGTTTTTAAAAGACATCGCGATCCAAAAATTTTTACTCCCATCCCGGCTGCCCGACGGAAAAAAATAAATAATTGCAGCAGAATAAATTTTACAGGAGGAGCAAAAAACTGGAAATTACTTTATTTAAAACAAACCTTTCATAGTTTAACGATTTTCTTAATTTTTATTTCTCTAATGCCTTTCGATAGTTGTATGTAGCAAGGTCTGTTATGCGTGAAAAGTGGCAAAAATACAACGAAAAAAAAACTCATTTCGAAAAAAATGACAGTTGCTTTGTTTTTCCGTAGAGCAGTCGATCCGTACCGTGCGATGAAGAACTTCGTTCTAAACAAAAACAAAAAAAACAAATCGACTAGTCGTCGAAACGTATGTGCGTGTGCGTCGGCTGCGGGTGCGCGGGCTGTGCGGGCTGCGCGTGCGCCGCGTCGAGGCGCTGCAGCACGCGCGCGCGGCCGCGGGGGCGCCGCGCGCCGCGGGCCGCCTCGGCGCGCGCCCACTGCTCCGCCTCCTGCGCGCCGCCCAGCACGCGCGCCGACACCGGGCCCTTGCAGTACTGGCGGCAAGACAATAGACGAATGAAGATGTTGACGACTTTTGAAAATCAAAATTCTTGTTAGTCCATCAGTTAGAAAATAAAAAAAAAACAATAGACACGTATTTTTTGATTTTTCAAATAAATGTAAATATACAGAGATGAAGCGCATTAAGGTTTAAGGTGGGCTCGTGACGTCACTAACCGCTATACACTCCCATACAAACTGCACCGGTGACGGCACAGTGACGTAACGCGAAATTTCAACTCAATATATTCGTAAAAAAAGAAAAAAGACGTCCAATATTTTTTATTAATTAAAAGATAAATGGTCAGAACCGACCCCTACGTTATTAAGAACGTTTAGTTTACCTCATCGGCAGCTTTAGCGGAATCGAAACGAATGAATATCTCCGTCTGACCCTCCTTAGCGTCCACGTGGAGAGCATGTACGTTACTCCTTATCTGAAAGAGTTAACAAAACATCACAGCTTCAAGAGTCAAGACACATTTCATCAAAAGTTGGATACCTACTGTGGAGGTTGACACTTATGGAGTCAACCTTCATGTTCAGTGTCCGTCCACACTGGTTGGAAATATTAGAAAGTTTTTTTTTATTCATATTAATATTGCGTACAAATAATCTTGTTCAGTTTTTGACTATGGACAGAGTTTACACATAATATTATGGTATATTATACATGAATTTGTTTACCTTTGAAAAAAATATTTAAAACTGAAAACCTTTTACATACTGAGCTAGAACATTTTCATACTCCGACGCAATAATACAGGGTGTCTTTTCTTTTAAAATCCACGAGTTCTAACCCTAATGGGTCTAAGCACAAAAATAACTGAGTATAGAGTTTTAGTTTTTATCAAAACTGGCCTCGGGAGTTTTTTGAATATATTTCGCTTTTCTTCATAGTTTCTCACTCGGTCATCCTCACCAACTCAATTCAGCCTGCATAGTGGGTATACTAACTGTTCTCTTGGTGAGTCTGACATCAAGACAGGGTTCTGGCAGTGTCTCCTTCACGAACACGCCCGGTATCCTTTCTAATGGTGCTGTGCTTTTCACAGTTTCCACTTCACCCTGCGAGTCGATTTCTGTGAAAGAGTCAATACTTTTTGTAGACCTTTTTGTTCAATGATGTTATAATTTTGTTCTAGGATTACATTAATACAAGATTATACAAATTGTAGGTATTGAATACCAGCTACTATCTTTACTAATATAAATGCGTAAGTTTTTATTGCTTTATTTTTTTGTTGCGCTTTCATGTCTCAACGGCTCAAAGTATCATCATGAAATTTTGCATACACATTGTCAGGGACACAAGAAGGATATACTTTGTATCCCTGAATTCCCACGCGAACTCCGAAATTACCGCGGGTGAAACCGCGGGGTCGGGGAACAGCTACTTATTAAATAAAATTATCCAGGCGTTCGGAGTGCTCCAGGCGAAGATCTGGCCACACTACCTATAATTTAAACAATTTGTGTTCAGAAAATCGTATAATTTCATTTGCCTGTGACCACTCCGACATGCTTGGTTAGGTAAGAACAGTGAACACAACAGAATCAATAGTTCTGATTATTACTGTTTCGAAAACAGGAAAGTTGGTGATTGCAATTTGCGAATTTTCTGTCAACACTAATATTGTGTAGATAGAAGCTTACTATTGGTTAATTGTTAGGAAGTAGGCCACTATTGGTACAAGATAATGTTAAAATAAATAATTACAGTGCCTCCTAGCAATTAGTATACAAATGTATTATATGTTTATACAGCAGCTTAAAAGAAAAAAGCAATATTTAGGCTTACAATTTATTCAATGCAAGGACTGCTTGAAAATTGATTGTTTTAGAGAAATACAAATGATAAAATAGTCATATTATCAATAGTATATCACCTACACAACCTCTGGCCTGAAACACATAATATATTTTCTCTGTTCCCTTGTAGGTAATAACTTATAATTACCAGTGAAACCATAAATTTTAGTATACTAAACTGAAACATTGATTTTATGAAACCTACCAGGCTCAGGTTCAACAGAAGGTTCGGCCGGTGCAGGTATGCTCGAGTACATATATCGCTGGTTTCTCAAGTTTGCCTTAATTTCACTCATGCATTTCCTTTGTAAGTTCAAGTATTTATTTCGCAAAGATTTCCATTCAGGCTTAGACAGTACCTGGAGCCCCCAAAGAGCGCCATTAGAGGAATCTTTGTTCTTCAACTTCTGGCAATTAGTCTTCTCTTTTGCAGCCCTCTTTTTTAATTTCTTTTTTTTTGTATTACCCTCTGTTTTTTTGCTCTCGTCCTGACTAACACTTTCGTCTTTGAGCTCTGCATCTGTTGTTTTGCCACCCTGAAATTTAAAATTTAAAGTGAAGCATCAAAATTTCCTATAATAATAATTGATATTATGTAAAAAAACACGATAGAAATAAAATGTAAAACACGATAGAAATAAAATGTTTATACTTACATCAGTATCCGACATTAAGGTTTTGTTCTCATCCTGAAAAATATGACATTTTTTAATTTAATCTATACTAATACTGCCTGCCTGAATTATAAATAAACTAGTTATGCCCCGAGGTTTCACCCGCGTTAATTTCAGAGTTCCCGCGGGAATTCCGGCATAAAAAGTGCCCTTTGTGTTAATCTGATGTATATGCTATATATTATTGTATAGTTTCATTTAAATCCATCCAGTAGTTTTTGCGTAAAAGAGTAACAAACATCCATCCATCCATCCATCCACACATACTTACAAACTTTCGCGTTTATAATATTAAGTAGGATAAATAAATAATAATAAAGAGCTAACTTTGTTTGTGAATTGTGAGTTTGTGACGTTGTACCCCTACAACGTCACAAACTCACAATCTCTGGATCTACTGAACCAATTTTGAAAATTCTTTCACTTATAGAAAACTATGGTAGTCCTGAGTGACAAAGGATACTTTTTATTCCAAAATTCCATGGGAACTCTGGAATTAATGCAGGTAAAACCGCAGGGGACAGCTAGTATCTAATGCAATTCTAATACTATTTAACTAAGATAATGCTTCTTACTTACACTAGGTGTTACCAATTTTTTGTCACTGCTGATTTCAGTTTGTTCTAATTTCAGATCCATACTCTTGTGCAATTTCTTCTCCTTACTTCTTCTATGTTTTTTTCTTGGTGGTTCACTATCTTCCGTTTCTTCTTTGACTTCCTCAGGTTGATCTTCTATAGAGAATGTCTTGACTGAAGACAATTCCTCAGGAGGCATACTTGTAGGAAGTTTGCAACCCATTTTGGTGAATGTGTTTAGACATTTTTGAGCATCTTCAGATTTGCCAAACTCTATGAATCCAAAACCCTGAAATCAAAACATGACAAGTTCCCAATTTCCATCTATCCCATATTTAATAAAAAGATTGGAAAAGCTATAAACTTACAGACACTACTATGGTAGTAAAATATTTGTTTTTCATCAATAAAGTAGGTACCTTTACAAATGGATTTAATTTTTAAACTGCATCAATACTATTCTTGATTTTTTTCACTTTGCCAAATAGTCAAGAAATATTTGAAGAATATTTAATTTTTTTTTTGTTTTTATTTTTTTTTATTGCACATAAAATAACAATATTACAGTAAGTACCTAAAGAAAAGGAGAAAGCAAATAGCGGTCTTATCGCATAGTTGCGATCTCTTCCAGACAACCAATTATGCGAAAGGACAAACAAAAATACACAGAAACAGAATTACCTTAAGCCTCTGGGAATTTTTGAATTTGGGCAAAGAAATGTATGCAACAGGTCCATACTCTGAGAACACACGCTCCAACCATTCTTGACTAGCTGTCACTGGTATGGATTCCACATAAATTGTCCTTGAATCTGCATCATAAGGCTGCAATTCGGTTTTTCTTTTGACCTGAAATTTAAATATTGATAAGTTTATACAAAGCTCCAAGTCATCTATTAAAGGGAAGGTATAGGCCAGTCAAAAATGTTGTTAAGAATAATGAAAAACAATAAAGCAAGAGCTATTTTGACCACACTGTAAAAAGTTAATTTGTTTGATCCTTAAATTTTGAATGGATTTATTGATTTTTAATTTTTGAGCAGAACATAAATGGATTTTAATAGAAATGTTAACATGGCGTAAAGTACGCCATGTTAAAGATAATCTTATTACAATTGCTTTATAAATTAGTTAGGTACTATGAGAAACTATTTAATATTTCATGAGTTCCAAAAAAATTTTACTGCAATAATTACCTTTAGCTTGTCTTCAGATAACTCCAAGAAAGAAGAATGTTTTAAAGCCTTGGCTATATCAATGACATCCTGAGTCAGTGCACGAACTTTGTTGAATTTCAAAAAGGTATCCAAAGGCACATAAGGGTCAGCTTTCACTAAGTCTCCGAGAAATCTGTCCTTACTTAAATTTGCGTCACTGAAGTAAAACTCCATTTGTTTAAGGACCTTTTCATACAATAATTTTTTTCGGTGACGTATTCGCTTTTTTGGTTGATTTTCTGAATGTTTATCCTGGTCGGTAGATACAGTTGTCTCTGTTACTGCCATTTCAGTTTCTGACATTATGTGGTTATTGTCTAAATGAGTAATGGTTTATGTTTACTAACTGACTTTTCGTTGGCAACAAGGTTTTGAGTTGATTGTTTAATAATTTATTAAGCGCTTTTCAACTGATTATAGAATGCGGCGGAGTGCCAGCCACACAGTCCACAGTGATTACCTTCTCTCTGCAGTCCAGTGTCCACCACAGCAGTCCACACACTAGACAACGAAGGACAAGGTCTAGTCTAGCTCAATTTGTAGTCTAGCAGCCACAGACAGAACACACCTAGCCGCTAGCTCGAGCACAAAAACGTTTTTTAACCTTTCTTGTTTGAGTTTCCGTAACCACAAACTACTTAGAGATACTACCGTCCCACAAATTAACTAGACATATGTCTAAAGATACCGTCCGTAACCATCAGTTTCCACTTTCCAAAAGTCAATTTGTCAAATCTTTTCTGTCAACGACCTCAGATGCGGTGACGCCTGACGGAAAACAGTGTTATGTTACCAACTCTTCACTCGTGAAAACATTCCGAAAACCCCTAACTCCCACCTAACTGAAATAATCTCTAGATTTTGTCTCGATTTTTTTAGACCAATAATTTAATTGATATAATTTTTTTTACAATATTTATGATTGTTATTTAAAAATAGCGGCAAAAATCCTGGCTCTAAGTATAAATTAATAATGATTAGTAACAAAAAGAATAAGAAATTAAATACCTATAGAAAAAAACATAAGAAGAAAAAACCCCTAGAAATATAATACTTCTAAAAAAATCCCCCCGGTAAATGAATGCATTTACCCCCTTTTAGGGGGAAAACCCTTAAGTTGGGAACCGTGGTGGAAAAAGAGTCTCTGCAATGTGTCGTGGAAACTGACATAAAAATGACTTATGAAGAGAAGGAAGAAAATAAAAGAAGATGTAATAAAAAAGAAATGGCTGCCTTATTATATAATAATAATTAATATTAAATAATAATACATCAGAATTGGCAATATGGTAGTGATATCTTTGCACTGTAGGTTCATGGGATAAATAAACAAAAAAAAATCTATAGAATTAAAGCATGTAAAAAACCAGAATTAACCTGATAGAGTCAATTTCAAGTTTTTAACCGACTTCCAAAAAGGAGGAGGTTCTATGTTCGATTGTATGTATGTTTATGTATGTTCACCGATTACTCGAAGACGGTTTGACCAATTTGGAAAATTGTTTTTTTGTTTGAAAGGGGTTACTCCCAATTAGGTCCCATGGGATCTTGGAGAAATCGAGGGAACTCTTCAAAAATTATAGGCACACCTATAGCGATTTGGGTATTTTTTATAGTAAATCGTTCATTTGCTGATGAAAAGCTAAATTTGAAGAAGTGGAACTGATGATGAAGACCACGGATGGTCATCAGAACTACTTAACAATAATACCTATTTCATGGGTTCCGATTGGAGCGATTTCAAAAATTATTTTTTTGTTTGAAAGGGGATACTCCCAAATCGATTCCATTGTCACCAAACTGAGATCTGATGATGGGATCTTGGAGTAATCGAGGGAACTCTTCAAAAATTATAGGTACACCTATAGCGATTTTTGTATTTTTTATAGTAAATCGTTTATTTGGTTTTGGAAACCAAAATTTGAAGAAGTGGAACTAATGATGAAAACCACAGATGGTCATCGGAACTACTCAATAATAGGTATTTCACGGGTTCTGAATCGTTAACTTTGATATGGTTTCTAAACAATTTATGCCCGTCACAATGTATATGGTGAAGTGGAACTGATGGTAATGCACTAGGAGAACTCTTCAACAATTAACGTCCCTGCGTCGGGAAAAGTAATATTTTGTAAAAGGTGATGAGCAGTTGACATTAGGCTATTGTAACTTAGGCTAATTAGGCTAATTACCAACTAAGTCACTTAAAAGCGAAAAATAAACAAAAATTTTAACAAAAAAATTAAAACCGACTTCCAAAAACACAAAACTGAAAAGCCAAAAATAAAATGCTCAAATTAACAAAATACCGATTTAATCCAAAAGACAAAAACACACGTAATATTATTGGTTTGTGCTACCACTGATCGGTATGAAATCGGTGACAAGCCAAATATGGAGGGGGTAGATGGGCTAAGTCGACTCCCGCCACCAGCTCTTCGTGAGCAGAAAAATCTAAGTGGGCAGACACCAGCGGGCTTGTCACCGAATTCAAACCGATCAGTAGTAGCACAAACCAATAATAATATTACGTGTGTTTTTGTCTTTTGGATTAAATCGGTATTTTTAGTATTAGTTGACATTGGTAAAATTATTATCAACGGTGGTGCCATGTCCTGTCTATTACTTCTGTCAAGTGTCAAGTACGCAGATTGTGCTTTGCTTCTGAAGTTCTGAAATCTGATCTGTCAGTGTTTGAATACGTTTTCGATGGCTAGCTCTTCGGCAGAATGAGGGATGTAATTTATATTTATTAATAATTCGGACACAGCAGTGCTTCAAATGAATGTTGTTGAGATGTGTTGTTAGTTTAACGTTTTTAATAGTTATTGCTCTTAGTTTTGTTTCTATGGTGTATTAAACGTATGCCTAGTTGAATGTGTATAATTGACAATTCCTAAATTTCGCTCGTCGTGTGAAAAATGACGGTTTTTATCTACGATAGTGTTGTTATTTCTGCATAAATTGTGTTTGTTATTCAAAATGACTACCATAACGAAATCGGCTAATTTAAAATCTATAGAAGTGCCAAAGGCTTTGCAGGAGGGTGAAAAGTTTATAAAATGGGATGAGGTAAATATAAAAAATATTTCTTTATTGATAATAATATATCGTTAGTTTAAAAAAAGTTTGATCAAGTCTTCAACCTCTTTTTATTCTTATAATTTCTCCATTAGGATTCATGCACAGGCCGCCCAGTTACTCTACGGGTGGACCCTATGGGATACTACCTGGTGTGGACTGACCAGAATATGGAAGTGGAAATGCTTGATATTGCGACTATTAGAGATGTGAGAACAGGAGTTCATGCAAAAGTTCCAAAAGTAAGTATTACCACATTCTGAAATATTAACATCATTTCATTACTGTATCCTTAAACTAATTCAGTGTAGGTTATTAAAATTAAATTTTTAGTGTTAGTTATTAAGTTTAATTACTAAAGTTATTAAGTTTTCAGTGTAGGTAATTAAAATTAAAATTAAACTTTCATCTTATTTTACTAATTTTTTTTTTTTATTTACTTAAGCTGATTCAATTTTAATAAACCAATAATATTTAAGGTTTTGATTGTTGTAACGATTGTTTCAAATCATCAGGAGTTTCCACACAAAATTACTCTTCGTCCATAGTTTTCATTTCATCCTAATCTGTAAAACTACATTTTTTTTTACTACTACATTTTTGAAAACACAACATTTTCTTGTTTATATTTTTTTTTTTGTTTTGTTGTACAGTTTGAAACTAGTGGTGCTATAGACTGCAAAAAGAATCAGCACGAAATATAACACATTTTAGTGCACAAAAAAAAAACAGCACCATTATACACAAAATCTACTTGGATCAATTTTCCAGCTTAGCTTCGGTCCCTGACAGTATCTTTGGAATTCTTATTGTTTTGTGGCCTGTACTAAAGTAGAATTTCAGCTGTCAAAAAATTCAGTTCCGCAACTATGAAATTGAATAAACACAGGGAAAAGATCTCATTAGCAAGTTTAATTACAAAACCCAGTTACCAAAACAGATCAAACATAATTAAAGGACTTTGTTGAATAAAATAATAATAATTTAATGGTAAAAAATGAAAATGCAATAGCATCCTTACTATTATTATAAAACATGCAAATGTGAGTTGGTTTGCTTGTTTGTTACGGTTTCACACCTTATCTCCTTAACCGATCTTTATGAAATCTTGTTTACGCGTTTTCACAGTTACAAAGACGGGCATAGTATACTATTATATTTATCCTTCCCAATTCCCGTGGGAACTCCGAGCTTAACACGGGTAAATAACTTCATGCGAGAGAAAATGATTAGTGACGGCGGTTTGCGCGCGCGATAAAAAGAAATAAAAAATCGCCAAAACAAAAATTTTCCAACTGCGGTTCCGAGATAAAAAGTACCCTATGTCCTTCTTTGTACCCCTGACAATGTGTATGCGAAAAATTTCGAAGTTACCGGTAATTGAGCCGTTAAGCCGTGAAAGCGTAACAAACAAACAAAGTCACTTTCGCATTTATAATATTAGGATTCTGCAGTTTACTGTTTATGGGTTTCAAACAATCTATGATAAAAAAAGAGGCTACTTTAAAATCAAACCCCTAATCTTACAATTAGTAACTACTTTCTTTATTTGAGGCCTATATTATATCCTCATTTTTTACAGTGCTAAAAAAAAGTCTTGTGTGGTGCCCTCGAAAATGATAGAGATTTTCGGTCGGACTCGTATCGTCCTAAGTAAAGTTATCTTATGTACTATACTCCTATTACTTATTTTTAACGATATCCCACAGGTTTAAATACACTAAATATTTTTTTCATAGACTAGTTATGTACTAGTACAGACGAAATAAGTTATGTATAAGGACGTTTCAACGAGTTAGTGGTCAGTCGCGTAAGCCCTAATTGCCTTCAATAATTTTACTATCGCCTCGTACCACAAGTCTATCGAAATTTCTTTTCCATAAATATATGTATCTTTAGTAACTGGAAGCCTAGACCTGAACACTTAAAGCATGTTCCATATGCCTTCGCATACACGTACAAAAGGCAATGTTTTGATGGTTTTCCCTTGCTCCATTTTAGGAATAGGTATTTGTATACATAATCTATAGGTACTATAATAAAAGAGTAGAATCCGCGATTTTGCACATTGAATATTTGTACCGAAAATTGAGAGGAGGCGATAAAAGAAAACTAATCAACCACAAAAAATCTTTTCTGCCTGTCTGTTCTCTGTCTGTTCGCGATAATCTCCGAATCTACTAAACGGATTGTCATGCCGTTTTTCACAGGTATATATTAAGCTTTTTATCGGATGTCGGTAAAAAGTTTTTAACTTTTTATATTACGTTTAACGCTGGTGAAATCGCGGGTCACAGCTAGTTACGGTAATAATCTTGCTCACTTTCAAGGACCTTAGGGGGTCTCCATTAATCATGTGCGGCGATTTTGGCGTTTTTTGATCACCTCTGCCTTGATGAGTTGTCGTGCTACTTTTAGCGTTCATCCGCGATAAATATTATTGTGTAGGATTTAGCTATATTTTAGTTAAGAAAGAAACATGCCTCACTTAATTTAACCCAGATTTCTCGCAATTTCACACTGTTTTTTGGGGAAAAATTAATACAAATACAATATACTTTTTTGTTTTTGGTGACAATACAATCTATACTTATAATAAAACTGTAGAGAGGTCAATTCTGTAGATTGAATATATATTCAAAATTAATATTGGAGGATGAATGGTGATCGATACTGATGCCAAAAATGCAATCAGTAAATTTTTTGTCTGTCTGTCTGTCTGTATGTGCACGCATGGGTCAAAAACTACTGAAGGGATTTTAACCAAACTTGGTACGATTGTAGTCCATACTCCTGGGTAGGTTATAGGCTATACAACATAATGCTAAGGTCCGTATTAATAGTCAGGTCTCAAGTTGACGTACTCACTTGAGAACATCGGTGAGATGGTGTTCTAATTAATAAACGTTACTTAAGTATAAAACTGGTCATCATCTTGAGTAGACGGTCTCAAGTGAGTACCGCACGTGAGACGAAACTCCAAACTCAAGATCATCATTTGACGTTTGATAAGGCCCGTATTAATAGTCAGGTCTCAAGTACAAGCTCAATAACATGACTACCTGATACCGTCTTAAGACGTGAGAACATGTACTAATTAATAAAACTATCTTGGGACGGTCTCATTTGAGATCATCATTCACCATCTCATTTGAGACCGACTCAACAAACGTCAAAATAGATTGGATTCGTTCCGTTACAGCTACTGCACAAAATGCAATTTTTAATTGAAATTGTACTTTTACCAATGATTATGTCATAAAAAAATTTTAAAACAAAATATTTAAATTCTGCATTAAATTCTGTATAAAAAATTTAATTTTACTTCAAATATGGTAAAAAGGAATTGCGTTGCAATAGACAAGGCTGTATACGACTTAGTCCCTTTGCCTGCCCGCTCTTGCGAGCTAAAAAATAATAGCTATTGGCGCGCGAAATTCTAAAGTTTTTCACTTTTCGTTTTGTCCGAATTATTTTTTTCCGAATACAACGTATATGATGGCGAAAAAACATATATTTTCTTGCTTAGAAAAAAAGATATTCTTGGATATTTTGAAAAAATATTCGAATATAATTGAAAATAAGGATCCCTAATGTACGTTTTTGGTAAACGATACGTCCAGAATAAATCCTCGTACTGATCGATAACATCGTAGTGCTAAATATTATTCAAATTAATTTCAAAATCCATTTTGATTCAACAAAGTTAATAGTAGCACAAACTCAAGATGATCTCAAGTCCGTGTTTTACTTGACTCAGTTGATCCAGACTTATCAAACGTCAAATGACGATCTTGAGTTTGGAGTTTCGTCTATTAATACGTGCGGTACTCACTTGAGACCGTCTACTCAAGATGATGACCAGTTTTATACTTAAGTAACGTTTATTAATTAGAACACCATCTCACCGATGTTCTCAAGTGAGTACGTCAACTTGAGAACTGACTATTAATACGGACCTAAGTCTGGATCAACTGAGTCAAGTAAAACACGGACTTGAGATCATCTTGAGTTTGTGCTACTATTAACGTTGTTGAATCAAAATGGATTTTGAAATTATTTTGAATAATATTAAGCACTACGATGTTATTGATAAGTACGAGGATTTATTCTGGACGTATCGTTTACCAAAAACGTACATTAGGAATCCTTATTTTCAATTATATTTGAATAATATTTCAAAATATCCAAGAATATATATTTTTCTAAGCAAGAAAATATATGTTTTTTCGCCATCATATACGTTATATTCGGAAAAAATTGATTCGGACAAAACGAAAAGTGAAAAACTTTAGAATTTAGCGCGCCAATAGCTATTATTTTTTAGCTCGCAAGAGCGGGCAGGCAAAGGGACTAAGCCGTATACAGCCTTGTCTATTGCAACGCATTTCCTTTTTACCATATTTGAAGTAAAATTAAATTTTTTATACAGAATTTAATGCAGAATTTAAATATTTTATGTTTAAAAATTATTTTATGACATAATCATTAGTAAAAGTGCAATTTCAATTAAAAAATTGCATTTTGTGCAGTAGCTGTAACGGAACGAATTCAATCTATTTTGACGTTTGTTGAGTCGGTCTCAAATGAGATGGCGAATGACAATCTCAAATGAAACCGCCTCAAGATAGCTTTATTAATTAGCACATGTTCTCACGTCTTAAGACGGTATCAAGTAGTCATGTACTTGAGCTCGTACTTGAGAACTGACTATTAATACGGACCTAAGACACATAGGAGCTGAGCAGTGACGATAAATTTGAATCAAGTCGGATGAAAATGCGCTTTCGAGCTCTTATCCTCGCATACGTTTACTCAATCACGCAAAAACGGCTGAACGGATTTGGATGAAATTTGGAATGCACGTTGTCAGAGGTACAGAGAAGGACATGGGGTACTTTTTATCCCGGAATTCCCACGGGAACTTCGAAATTAACGCGGGTGAAACCGCGGGGCACAGATAGTAAAGAATATTTTAAAGAATATTTGTATTGTATTGTATTTTTTACAATATTATATTTATTATATTTACATTTATAATTAGTAATAATAATAATAATCCACGGTTTAAAAAAACTCAGCTGTAATGCCCATTCGGTCACTTGACTAAGTAGTTAGAAATCTTGTTTACAAAATATGTTTTTGATATGTTGGCTACACGGCAACGCTCAACGTAACAGGTGTTCACATTTTTTTATCTTCAAGAATTAAATATTTTTGGACATAATGATGAGTGGACCCTTCATTTGTCCTCCTTTCCCCCACGCATGATTGGGTGATTCGGCTCGACCCTCTCGTCGAGTGGATCACGATCCGTTGGTGGGCACAGAGCACAGACCCGCGAGGCAGTCGCGTCGGTTTGTACACTCTATTCATACCTTCATATATCTATCCATCTATCTATTCATGTTGTTGCATGACGGCGAGCCATTAGTTCAGCGTTCGAGGGTCGCTCGCTAGGCAGGTAGTTATAGGCGGGTGTTTCACGACATACTGTAGCGCTATCAACGATGAAATTACTGGGTGCGGTGAGGCACAATTTTATGTTATTATCTCCATTACCCCACCCTCTACTTTAGTTATCACATTCACAATACCATCGCGCAGTCTATGGATATTTTTTTTTTTTTTTATTTAGGCAAGGATTTCATTACATTTCCTATCCCACTTCCAGTCCCATTCCATTAGAAAGGAAGTTTTCTGCTCAATAATAATAATTTTTTTAACACATTTGGATAATTTTAAAAAAGATAAAAAGCTTGCTTACAATTATATATACTAATCCGCTGTACCGAATACCTATACATTTGTACAAACATGACTGTGTACTACCTATTGCCGGTCCGCAAAAAATCCTACTGTGTTAAAACTACTGTGGTAACCTAGCTACATTCAATATTATGAGTTGAAAAAATGACGTTGACCAACTGGCTGTCAGATAACGCACAGAGGATTCTGTATATTTATTATTTTACTAGAATTGTTCTCCTGCGGTTTTACCCGCGTTAATTTCGCAGTTATTCCGGAATAAAATGTACCCCATGTTCTTTCCTGTACCCCTGATAACGTATGCAAAATTTCATGATCGACACTAACAGGCGAATAAGCAAATAAGACAGCGCCCTGCTGTTTGCGCAAAATACAAAATCTAAGGGTACGTCTCTCCATATACGTATTGTGTCGAGCTTACTACTCACTTCAAACCGATCGACGGCGATGTACGGCGACGAGGGTACATCAGCGGACAGACAGCCTTATCGATGAAGGAGTGGTTTTGTTTTTTTTTTGTTTGATTTTGAACCCGAAACTAAAACAGTATCTACCGAACTGAACTTTTGCGCCAGGCTTCCTTTTTTAATGTTGGCAATCATTAGAAGAAAGAGTTACTGAAAATTTAACCTCTAAGGAGGGTGAAAATGGTGGATAATATATTTTGTACTAACTGTGCCCCGCGGTTTCACACGCGTGAGTTGCGGAATTGCAGGAACTCTGATAGAAGTAACTTAAATACGTATAACATCAACTACCTGCCAGTGAAATTTCCGTCAAATTAGCCGGAACAAAAAGGTGATGATGAGAAATTTCGTAAGGACATACAACTGAAAATTTTTATTAAAAATGTTAAAATTCATGGTCTTCCTTTTATTTTTGACACTGTTATGTAGCAAAAAATAATCCTTATGATGAAGCCTTTCGATCGGTATCGATAAAGCTACAGGTGATTATTTTTAACATGTATCGGGTTCGATTCTCGGTTCAACCATGTAATTATTTTAATATCCGTGATTACAGTTTAAATTGTTTTTTAAATTCAAATAATGTCGGTATAATGTTCCATCTACAATATTCAAGGTACTTTCCCTCCATGTGGCATATCCGTAGGACGCCCTGTATAATGTCTGTAGACTATAGTATCACATAAAAAACACATAAAAAAATGACAATCGTAGATGATATTTTTTTGCTCATCGTTTGAACTAGTTCTATGCAGCTGTTTGATAAATTCTTACGCTATCGCTACAGGAAATATCTATTAAAAGTATACGCCTATACTTATGCCATAATTATATTATCTGTGGCCATAATCTTAATATATATAAATCACGTGTCACGTTGTTTGTCCGCGATGGACTCCGAAACTACTGAACGGATTTTGACAAAATTTTGTAACCATTTATGATATGGTCCAACTTAAAAGATAGGATAGTTTTTATCCCGGAATTCCCGCGGGAACTCCGGAATTACCGCGGATGAAATCGCGGGGGACAGCTAGTATTATATAAAACGTTTTTACTGATACATTGTCAGATTGTATAGATCTCATTGTTTCGATCGATGGCCTTGATTCTATTTTAATCGTGATGATGATTTGAAATAACGGTTAATAATAAACATAATATTACATAGTATATGTATACCTAATAATGAAATTAGTCACACTGATATCTTATTATAAAACAAAGTCCGCCGCGTCTGTTTGTCTGTTAGTGATAAACTCAAAAACTACTGAACGGATTTTCATGCGGTTATCACCAATAGATATGTAGGTACAGTTATTAAAGAAGAAGATTTATTACGTATTGTTTATCCCGGAATTCTCGCGGGAACTCCGAAATTATCGCGAGTGAAACCGCGAGGGACAGCTAGTTATAAATATGAGCAAATTTTTTGTCGCGTGTTTATTGTTTCTCTTTCAAGGGGAAACGGCCTGGGATAAAATTTGGAGTGCATTTACCCTGAATTAACACATAGGCCGCTAGGCCGCTTACTTTCCGAACGGATTCCGAAATTTCCAGCACAGCTTATAGTATTAAAAACAGTGAGTTTGTAAACATGTTTGGATATTGGTTTTCCAATAACCCAATTCATGCGGGTAAAGTCGAGAGGAGGAAGAGACATAATATGTACATGTTGCATACAAAGGAAATGGGTATTTGTTATCCCGAAATTCCGCGGGAATTCCGAAATCGACGCGCGTGAAGCCGCGACTAACAATTTTATAAATTGTAAAATCAGCAGATTTCGACTCTCGTCTGTGGCCTATTTGCAGAATCGATATTTGATTCGTGAATAAAATATGACGAGATGTGCTGTATAGATATTATATTCAAAGAGCACGTAGCCAGTTGCATTTATTTAATAAACATCACCTATAATGAAATGGTGTGTCGGCTATAACTAAAGTGATTCCTTCACGTTTCTACTGAATTGATTCCTAACTTAATACACACATCAAAAGTGTCTAGGGATCAAGAACATTTTTTGCTATAAAACGAAACTCAATTAATTTAAATCTAATTTAATCTTCTCGACTGGCCGCCTACCTTATTTCCCATATCTAAAATAACAACTCATCCCCACATTTTAAATAAATTAAGAAAAATTTCATTTTTTGTAAGTTGTGAGAAATTGAACCAATTCCAAGTCGACAATAAAATAGCAAAAAAAGGCAAAAACAGGGGATTTTGAAACTTATATTGTAATGACTAAACAAATTAATACTCTGTGTTCCTTCCATTGATACGAATCACAGATTCGCAGTGATTTGGCATGCTAAAAATCTTGAAAAAATGTACTTGATCCCTAGACACTTTTGATGTGTGTATTATGACGACTAATGATCATGACCATTGATGTGTATGACTGCTTTTTTATTTTATAGAGGGCAAGCGGGCAGGCAAACTGTGTGTTTGTTTGTTACGTTTTCACGGCTTTACTACTCAACCGATCATCATAAAATTTTGCATACACGTTGTCAAGTGTATAAGAGGGACACATAAGGAACGTTTCATCCCGGAATAACTCCGATATTAACGCGGGTGAAACCGCGGGGTACAGCTATAGGTTATAGTTATCAATAAAACGAACGGTACACGGTGCGCGATTGCGTTATGTCATCGAGCTGACTATTACCGAATGTTTATGCACCATTGAAATTCTAATCGTATGTTTGTTTTACTGTTACTATTCTGCTAACACCTTTATGAGGTGGCTCTTAGAATATGGAACGAATTTTAAAGAACTTTCTGCACCTTTTTATAATGTACATATGCAGTAGGAGGAACTTTTTCTTTTAAAAGGTTTTTAAATAACATTCACTGGTTTACTTGGTTTTATTCCTTTGTATAGTCTTCTCGTTTTGTCTTGCTCTATACGAATAATTAATGGGCATGTTGACTAATTTTTATTTTTTAGTCCGTCTTGTAGATTATTAAAAAATATTGGACATGTATTTTTTACGTAATTAAAAAGTAACGGCGATATATGGACGCAGATAAGCAATAACATGTTAACCCACAAAATGAAGTTATTGATTCAGAACAATTTATTGAGAGTTGGGGAACGTTTTTTAATTATGTGTGTACTTTATTACATTGCTTAAATATGTAACTAAATATTGAACATAAAAAATGTTGACACAAAATGGCGCTATACTTTTAAAACACGATTTACTCAAAATTTCTCCAATGCGGGTTAACACACTATTGCTTATCTATGTCCATATTGAGTTGAAATTTCGCGTGACGTCACTGTTCTGACAGTTTGTATGGCGGTTTTAGCGGTTAGTGACGTCACGACCCCCTCACTCTAAACTTAAATGCGCTTTATTTCTGTATATTTTAATTTATTTGAAAAAGCAAAAAATACGTGTCCATTGTTTTTTTATTTTCTAACGGACTAATTAAAATTTTGATTTTCAAAAGTAGTCTACATCCCCATTACCGGGCTACAGATGCGTTCCGTTCATTGGATCCGGAATCAAATTAAATAAACACAAATTCTGAAAAATATTTTAATTGTGTTAGTTGGAAATCTTGATTTAAACGAGCAATGTGTATATATAATATAATCTGAATCTTGGTAGCGGCTCCAACGATTTTCATGAAATTTAATATACTTACAGGGGGTTTCGGGGGCGATTAATCGATCTAGCTAGGTTTCATTTTTAGAAAACGTCGTTTTGTCAGTGTTTTCAGGTAATGAAAAATGAGTGTTTGGTACTGCTTTTCTACATAACAACACGCTCGGGCTATAATCACAACGAGCGAATCTCGGTCGCCCAGATATTTATCATATACACGAGTTGAATTCTTCCTACATCTTCTTATTATTCCTATTATAATTCGTATTATATTATGTTTAATTTGGATGTTTAAATATCTGAGACGGCTGAATGGTTTTAGATGATAATTAGCTAAGTATCCAGGTACTTATAAGATAATATGTTAAGACATGATTTTTTTGAAACTCCTGGCGCTAGTTCGCTTCTGTAAACGCCTTAACAAATTAATAGAAAACTACCTTTGAATGACAACATGAAAAACAAGGAACTGTAAACACATGAAAATTAAGAAACAACACGCAACAACTTACTTCTTTAATATAATAATTAATATTCATTCTTAATCATCCTATTACTCTACTGATTTTATTGAAAGATATAGGTATACTCCAAGGATCATTTGAGATTCAGGTTTATTTCTATTCTAATCTACTGCGATTAATTAACTTTCGAATCGAGTATAGAATTTGATAAATAGTTTTTCTTCGAAATCCTAGTACCTATAATATTAGAAATGCGAAAGTTTGTCTGTGTGTTAGCTATAGTAGGTATGTTTGTTACTCCTCCACGCCGAATCGGCTGGACGGGTTTAGATGAAAGAAACTGGAGATAGCGTTTACCTTAAATTACACTTAAATTAAACTAGCTTTTATCCCTGAGTTACCTAGGTAATCCCGAAATTCACGCAGGAAGCAGCTAGCGTGATGCAACTGTGAATGTATATGAAGATTAATGGGTGTTTTTACTAATTACTATTGTCACACAAGGGTAGGACTGCTTTTGTTGTAAAACACACGGATAAAAAAAATCGGGATTAACATAGGTTAATCCCGATTACGGTTCACATAGGTGAACGGTTCACACAGGTGAACGGTTCATATAGGTGAACGGTTCATATAGGTGAACCGTTACCTTTTATCTCTGAACTTCCGAACTTCCAGGAATCGTGAATATCCACATTAATATCATGGTATCGTGAAAGTGACCTCCCAGTAGCTCTTCTGCGCTATCGCACCTACCTAGCTACGGCAAAATTTAACAATTTCTGCTTTATTTTTAATTGGTTTACTTACTTCTATTTTCTCTTTTATCAATTTTTGGACATTAACGATCTGTTTGCAGGTTTATGGCCGTTCGATATCATTTTTGTTCCCATTTTTTAGATAGGTATAGATAACTGTTGGATTTAATTTTGATATTGCATTTTAATCTCATATTATGTTTATTTAAATAAAATACCTAGATATTTTTAATCGTACTTACCTATAATCTAATAAGTGTCTAAACGTAAAATTTATTCGTTAGATAAAGATAATTTTGAGATAATGCAACAGGCACGTACAGTAGGTACGTATATTCGTAAAGCGATAGGTCACTGACTCACTGACTAAACACAAAATCTAAAAAACTACATGACCTAAGAAGCTGAAATTTGGCAGGTAAGTAATTTATGGAGAGTTGAAGCAAAGTAATTCATCGCACAAGTATTAAGCTTATATTAATTACTGTGGATGAAGTCAGCGTGTGTTAACACGCACAAACTTTCGCATTTTTAGTAGTTATTATGTCTTACTAGGATTTTGACGAAAAACTACTTATAAAATTCTATATTCGATTCGAAAGTTAATTAAGACTACAAAATAACTGAGCTCGAATCTCGAATGGTCCTTGGAGTAAATAACCGAAGTATACCTACCTAGTATGCTATGTTATGTCGAACCAAATGAACTAATAAGTTCACGTTGTTGAATTTATAAAATACTGTATGTTCCCTGCGGTTTCACCCGCGTCAATTTGGGAGTTCCTGCGGAATCTCCGTGAAATTCTTTCTTAGCTGACTTTTACTCTCCATAAACTAGGTACCTACTTAGCAAATTTCAGTTTTTAGGTCCCTTACCTAGTTTTAGAAATTTCGCGTTTAGTCAGTGACCTTTCGCTGCTAATATTATAAAGAGCAAAAGTTTGTGAGTTTGTGACGTTGTAAGGGGTAATCTCTATCTACTGAACCGATTTTGAAAATTCTTACACTTATAGGAATCTGCAGTGATCCTGAGTGTCACAGGGTACTTTTTATTCCGGAATTCCCGCAGGAACTCCGAATTTCCCGCGGGTAAAACCACGAGGGAACAGCTATCTCTGGATCTACTGAACCAATTTTGAAAATTCTTTCACTTACAGGAAGCTACAGTGATCCTGGGTGACATAGGGTACTACTTACTATCGTTGAATTCCCGCGATAACTCCGAAGTTTGTGAGATTGTAGTGGGTGATCTCTGGATCTACTGAACCGATTTTAAAAATTCTTTCACTTATAGGAAGCTAATAAGCTGCATTGATTCTTAGTGACATAGGGTACTTTTTATCCCGGGATTCCCACGGGAACTCCAAAGTTTGTGAGGTTATAATCTCTGGATCTACTGAACCGATTTTGAAAATTCTTTCATTTATAGGAAGCTATAGTGATCCTGAGTGTCATAGAGTACTTTTATCCCGGAATCCCCGCGAGTATTCCGAAATTACCGCGGGTGAAACCGCGCGGGTCAGCTAGTAATAAAAAAGTAAGGATGATTGACAGATTTTTAAAAATAAGATGGTGATGCTAATTATAGAAGTGATGCTACATTTTGATGTCAAGCATCTTGGTCTATAACAGTGGTTCTTAACCTGTTAGTTCTGGGGGACCATTTGACAAAATTTCCGCTATGCCGTGGACCACCCTGTTGATTTATTGATTTGGAATTAATATCTCGCCTCGAGTCAGTATTACCCCTTGGCCACAGCCACGGCGCGGCGGTGCCGGCGGTAATGTTGTGTCGACTCTTGTCATTTATTGGCATGGCTCGCGGACCACCTGAGATGCTTGGTGGTCCGCGGACCACCTCTTAACAACCACTGGTCTATAATTTAGGACCTATGGACTATGGAATAGATGACGACAACATGAATAATGTTAGGTACTTAAAAGTAAAAAAAAGAAACTGTAGACACGCGAAAATTAAAAAACAACTCACAACACGGTCTGTTTGCAGGCTGATAACCGTTCGATATCATTTTTTGTTCCCAATTTTTTTTACGTAGGTATAACGTTTCATTATTATTAGCTAGTATTTGAATTAAAATAAATATTTTTAATCGTATCTCTCCGAATCCGTATCTCTTTCAATCTCCAAGTGCCAATAAGTTAAACTTATTCGTGAGATGAAAATTATTTGCAGATAGTGCAACAGACACGTTAATCTTATCTATTAATATAGGTATGTATAGATAAACCATAATTATATCACGGTATATTCGTAAAGCGATAGGTCACTGGCTCACTGACTAATCACGAAATCTAGAAAACTACGTGAGCTAAGAAGCTGTGACAGGTAAGTAGGTCTATAAATGTGAAATTGAGTTTGTTTTGTTTGTTACGCTTTCACGCCTTAACGGCTCAACCAATCATGATGAAATTTTGCATGACGTTGTCAGGGGTACAGAGAAGGACATAGGGTATTTTTTATCCCGTAATTCCTGCGGGAACTCCGAAATTACCGTGGGTGAAACCGCGGGGAACAGCTAGTAGTTAATATACCTATAAGCTTATACATTTATTGTGATTCCTGTCAGCTAAGAAAGAATTTTACGGAGTTCCCACGAAAATTCCCAAATTTAAGCTGGTGAAATGGCAAGGAACAGCAAATCTTTAAATATAAAAATAAATTGCTGATCGTTTGTCTCGCTCAAACTCGAGAATGGCTCGACCGATGTGAATAACTCTTTTTTGTTGGGTTCGTTATTATCTGGAGAAGGTTTGTATTAATGAAAATTGGAAGTCTCTGCGAGAATTTCGAAACTCATGCATGTGAAACCGCGGGGCACAGCAAGTATTTTACATAGGTACATATTATGCATCTGTGTCAGCTTTATCTTTTGAAAAAAGTTGTCTAGGAAACTTCACGATCAATTCAATTACCGTTTTATATTTTTATTTAATTATTAGGCAGGTAACTGTATCGCCTGTAGGTACATAATTATAGTATCTATGTGCGAACAGTTCGAAACATTGCGGTTCTGTGAATTATTTAAACGATTTTATCTGAAATTAAATTCACCAACTAAATATTGTTCATAAATCGTATGAATGTTATGTGTATAGGTAGGTTAGGTACATATTAATTATATTGTTGATATTATTAATTCGGGTTCTGTTTGCAATATTAATTGCTACGCATGTACCTACCTAGGGTGTCTAGTGCTTATGTGTGACCTAGTATTGGCAATAACGGACGTTCGCTAATTAAATACGACGAAATAATAGAAGAGAATAGTTGTTATTATAATTTTATTGTTTCATTGTATGGGCGCTATTGTTTGTGTTATATGTGGAAACGAGAATAGAACGCGTGTGGCGGTCGACACTCGACCGCGGTGTCTGAAAGTGAGCGATTTCGGTCATGCACTCAATTATTATTTAAAAAAAGGCTGTCTCTATAATAATTATTACATCTAACGATACCTACTACCTTATATTTTGTGTGTTTTGTATTTTAAATTTTTGTGCAAAAATGACGGGGCTGTTTTGTATCAAGAGTGCTGTGCTATCCGTGGTTCTGTTCGTTCAATGCATGCATTAAAAAAGTTGTTATCTGCTAATTTCTTCTACCTTTCTAATTTTAACTAATAAGTTAATTATAATTATAGTAATATCTATATCTAATCCTTTACCTATATGAACATACTTGTAAATTATAGGTAACTTATCCTACTAATATTATAAATGTGAAAGTGTGGATGTTTGTTACTCAATCACGCAAAAACGGCTGAACGGATTTGGATAAAATTTGGCATGCACGTTGTCAGGGGTACAGAGAAGAACATAGGGTACTTTTTATCCCGGAATTCGCGGGAACTCCGAAATTACCGCGGGTGAAACCACGAGGCACAGGTAGTAAAGAATATTTTAAAGAATATTTGTATTGTATTGTATTTTTTACAACTTTACCTCTTTATATTTTATAATATTGTATTAGTGTAGAAAAGGACTTCCTGTCCCCACTAAGAACAAAACTCAATGTCAATTTCTCTAAGCCGGGGTCGTACGGCGAAAAAAGATTCTCTTATAAAAAAACAATGTGTGTCCGAAAGTTTGGACGAAACGGTTCATTACTTTCGGGATGAGGGAAGCTTGTTTCATGGAATAAAACGTTTATCACGGCAGATTACGAATATTATTTGTTTTTCTTTCTTTCTTTTTCTTATTGGCTTTCGCATATAATGCATTTAGCCAGTTTCAAGTAAAATAAGTTAAATGCACAAATTAACGTTAAGCATCGTTGTACGGTTTGATCTTGTAGGCCATGGTACTGAATAGACTACAAGAACTTTCTCGGAGCTCTTGGAGGAAACCGAAGAAATCAACTCGAAATGTCATATATCTTCTTGAGCACATAAAAAACTGACACTGTGAAAATTATTGTCCAATACACCACCTTATAACACAACAAAATCCACTTTTAAACATTTTTTATCGACATGAAAATAAATGACCGAACCGCCATCTTTGATTGCCGCCAAAAAACTCCATTATTTGTTTTTTTTCTTTTTTTTAATTTTACACAGCATAACGTGCCTACTGGAAATAATCCCCAGGTTTAGTTTATCATTTGAAATCTTTGGTGTATTTTTTCGTTGAATAATTGGAAACAGTCCAGTAGTTTCTTAGCAATATTGGCACGTATAAGTATCGATACAGCTACATAATATACACACCGGCAGAATTAGCGGAACATAAAAAGGCAGAGTATAGAAATAATTACGTATATATATTAAAACAAATAATAATTAGACGTGAAGTAACAAATTAATATACATCTTTTAACACTTTAAAAGTTTGTAATTAAATTATTAAATTTTATTTAAAAAAAAAAAAAAAACACCTTTTCTCTAATTTGTGGGCACACAAATAATGTTGCAAATTAAAGATTACTTTGATTTTAACACTAGGTAAATAAATGAACGATTAATAACGTGTGTTTCCCCTTCGTGATTCAACTTTTATTTGCAACATTGTGTTCTCACAAACTAGAGATTTTTTTTTTAATTTTGATTACTTTTAATAAAATTTAACTAAAAACTTCTTAAAGTCGATGTTAAAAGATGTATATTAGTTTATTACTTCATGCCTGATACCTAATAATTTGTTTTAATACATATATGTTATTATTTCTATACTCTGCCTTTTTATGTTCCGCTAATTCTGCAGGTGTGTATATATTGTGTATGTGAACATGAAATGAGTAGGTACGCGCGTAATTGACGGTGTGTTTTGATTGTTCTTTCCGGATAATTCACATTCGATGTAGCGGATAAACTTTGTTCTAAGACGTTTATAATTATTATGGGCGGCGTATGAATATTTAATAATCAAATTACTAATAACACGTCTATTCTAATACATACTCTGTATAATAATAATTAAAAATTAAGCCGACCAAGTGCGCGTTGTACAGGCAGAGCGGAGGGTTCCGTAGAGGGAAGAGAAAATTCATCTTGACAAAAATTACACGATGTCTAGTATGTATATGTATATTCAAACCGTTGAAAGTATTCATATTCCGACACCTTGATTTTTTTTAATTTTTCACTTCACCGTAAATAAATTAATAGGGGGGACTTTTGAAGCGCAAAATATCACGAAATTCACCAACCCTTAAATCAAAAAGTTTGCAACGTCGCGTCGCGTCATTATAATTTTTTTAGGCTCAATGTACCTAACTATTTTGATAAAATGTTCTTGTTACTGTAAATAAACATCGTAAATCGAAGTTCGACGCCTGCTAATACACTCCCACTCGGAGTACGTAATACTTACCTATATAAAACTCAAACTACTCAAACATTATACGCTTGTTGCACCGTTTTTATACGCTATTACGGCTTAAGTTCTTTACTTTACCGCTGCTGTGGCTATGATGGTAGACTTGTTAATAGTTTCATTTATCTCGGGTAATAAATAGTTTTGTGTACACTGTATCGCGGCTGTTTCTTTTTTTTAATGATGCTACACGATTATGAGTTTCCGCTCTGTTCCCACGCGCAGTATGCGATTTGTCCAACCGTTGTCTATATTTCTAACACATGAAGTCATAAGACCGATGTGGCTATATAACCATGAATCCTTACGCGTACGAGCATCGACAGATAAAAAAAAAGGAAAATGAAAACATTTATTCGTTCCGTTATACAGCGGTAAAAATGCAGAAATTATATTATCTATGTATATGTACGTTACTAGTTTTGATTAAGCACGAGTTGGCCACCCTGCTATTTCTAACATAGTTTAACTTTATTATCTGAACTACATAGAGTAACTTTATTGTCTGAAAGAAATAAGTTTGAGAATCTCTGCCAATGATAAAACATCGTAGAAACTAGAATGGAACTGAGAACTCAGTTTTAACATCCTAAAGTTCGTGCAAACTAATAGAATAGTCTAAAAATAGAATAGTCTAAAAAACACAGCTCTTAAAAACGTTATTTCTCGCCTGAAGTCGCTGAATGCATTGTGTTTCTCTCCGTACGTTAATGGAGGTGTAAATCGAGAATGTCTGGATCGATATGCAGCACAGTTTCGATTCTATGTGGATGCTCTAGAGCTGTATTCGCAGATTAGACAGATATTTAGTTTGCGGAAATCTATACAGGATGTTAAGTTGAACGAGGGTCTTATTCACGCTCTCGAAAATTTATGCGTACATAGAATAAAAATAAAATAAAAAACACAACATTGAACACACTGAATAAAAAACACTAAATGTGAAAGAGAACCTTCAATAAAAACGCGGGTTTACACGGGTTATTGACCTTAGTATTGGATTTGTCAGCACTCAGCCCGCAAAGGGGTGTTGAATGACATTTTGAGCCCGATTCGTCAGCGTGTCGGCAACTTGTGTGATCAGTTATCATGAATATTTTTTTCAGTGTCAATGATAATTAATTTTATGTTTGTTGGAATTTACTCCTTAATAATCGGTTTTTATATAATAAGCCCGGGGTATGAAAATTTATGGGGAGTAAAATCAAACTTTCTCCGTTACGTCAGGCATTTTTCGTGAGCAACTTATTTTGCGCACGTTGCTATGGCAACTAGATGTTGTTATTTACAATAAGCAGACATAACAAATAAATATTATGGAGTAAACTCCAGTCGTGCGTCGGAGCTCACTCGGAGCTGACACACACGTTTTTTTAGTTAGTTGAAACGAGAATCGGATCCTTCAATACGTCCCTCGCTTAACCATACACCCTGTATATTGTCGTGATCACAGGTCGTGATGCATATCTGAAGGGGGTGGGGGTGTGAGGGAGGGATCTGTGTACAATTTGTCCGTGGCGGTTGGCATGTGCGAATGATTGAGATGCTAATTGGTGGAATAAACGTTAGCTACTACCTATATGTTAAATACGTGTTGTGTTCGGTTGACGCACGCTCATATTATCCATATGGTACTCATGTAAATTTACATATATATAACTAGCTGTGTGTGCCCCGCGGTTTCTACCGCGTTAGAACAGCTAGTAATATCATATATGTATGTAAAGGTAATATCGTTTGTGTGTAGTCTCTGAAACTCCTGATTACTGAACGGATTTTATACATTTTTCACTGTCGTTCTCCGACTCCATAAGTGACATAGGATCCTTTTTTGCGTTCCCGAGGGAGTTCCGAAATTTACCCGAGCGAAACTGCGGTGGATCAGTGAGTCTGTGATATAATGTTATACTCCTCGAGTATTCAGAAACTAGCTGCTGGTGATTGCGGTTGGTTGCGCGTTAATTCTGAATTTCCCTATTTTTTTTTCATAATATACCACCTATCCGGATGAATAAATATTATTCTGTTCTATTTATTCTATATCCATCCAGTGTTACGGTTAATTCACGTTCTATACAATCTCTACACAAAAAGTAATAAACAAAATCGGTTACTTTTTTTTTCGTCCTGACCGTCGATCCGTGTCCGTGGAACTCAAATTATAAGAATAGCAGACAACTGATGATACGCTTAGAGCTTTATTTTTTTAAGGTAGTATTTCCCTAAATTCTGTTGACCTTCAATAGAAACTAAAAGGAATAACCTCCTTGGCCAAGTTGAGAATCTATAATAATTCGTTAACGCATAGAATGCTAAGGATTCGTTATGTCACGTGGTCACACACAATTGGCCATTGATCGGACGTTTTTACATGAAGACGTGACATGACGATTCGTTCCTTGGTTTCAATCCTTTAACGATTAGATAATGATAGATTTTCAACTTGACTTAGGGGGCTGGTTCCGTAATTCGATACCTTTTCGGCTTGTAAACCCCTTCCGGGCGTCGTGGTAGACAGATAGATAATAATAATAATTATAGTAATAATAATTTATTGCAACGACGAAAACAGAAATAAGTATATACATAATGAGGCTTAAAACAACGATAATACTGGCGCCTAAACTAGGTTCGGAGGGAGCCCGTGTAGATGAGTTGACAGTTTGAATCTATCAACATACAGCTGAGTGTCCGAGTGATTGATGCACGGCCGCACGGGGATGAAGCGTCCGCGGTTGTGGCTTCAGTCACCGACTCAGTCGCCATGTTGTGTACCCTGAGTCCCTGACTAAGCAACTGGTGCTCGTGAGACTCTGCGGTCGAACTGTCATAGCTCCACATTAATTGCTATGCAGCCTGAGACACGACGTTGCGTTGGGTGGAATTATTGCCATGTCGCGCGATAGAAAGTACGCCATCAATAAAAGTGAAATACCTAATCGATTTACAGTCAACAAATCTCACGCAGTGACGCATCTACCGGCTCCAAATATCTAAATAATAAGTAGTAATAAAGTAAGTCTAATAAGTAGATAACGATATTAAATTGTATCAGAGTAATCACCTTTTAAATAAGACAGTTTCAAGGAAAACGCAAATATCCGAGTGGAACATTTGAAAGAACCATAAGATATACCTACGAACCATACTACACAGAGCAAAATTCAATTACCAATTTGTGCCTATATCTAGTTTTGATAGGTAAGTAAGTGCTCACAGTGCCCTTGTGTCACGTACATTGAAACCGCAGAGAACAGCTGGGCCCTTATTCACTATGACCATAACACGGCGCCTTGAGATAACGCGCCACAAAAGTTGTCTTTCCCTCATAATCAAAGAATTTTCACTCTAAAAAAATATTTACATTCACAACGTTTCTTTTGGCATACAGAATAATAATTTCTAATATTATGGCATCTAGAACGTTTGGGATTGCGTTTTTGGGACGCGCGTTATGGGCAAGGAATGTTGTTGGTCATAGTGAAAAAGGGCCCTGATGTTATAATATATTTTGTTAAATACACTCCTTATTGTCCGCAATTTCACCCACGATACCTTTTAGATTTCTTCTGAAACTTTTGACAAAAAGTTCCCGTTTTGAGAAACTTTTTAGGAAACGAAAGGAACGAAAAAGAAATTAATGATATTACATTCAAAACGATAACGATGCCATCGGTCACCTATCTCTCAACTCTCTAGTCTCTTCTCTCCTCACTCAATTTTGGGGTTCCATAGCCGAAATGAATAAAACTAAATCTTTCTACATAAATGTAGAACGTTCATCCCCACCACGAAACTCTTAACCATTCGTGGTCCGACACGCACTTGAACGTTTTTTTTTAAACATGTTTTTAATCATTAACCTGTACGTATTAATATACTTTTCAATGAACTGGCAAGTGACAACGTATTGTAGACAAATTTATTATGATCATAAGTTGATTAATGAGAGGACATTTTGGTCCCGGTTTGCATAGTTAACAGTTATTATGATAATTATTTGTCTATTACTGACTAGACATATTGTACCTAGTCGTGCAAGTGATCGACATATCTGCCTCATTTTATTTATATTGTGTTGGTGAAGTGCTTATAAATACCAACTTACATTGATGCACCATGTCAAAATTAGTGCACGCTATTCTTGCGTTGACATAAACTCAATAGCACTGCTCCGCGCTCACTCGGGCTATAAATAAAATGCTTTTCTACTATACGTGCCTGTACGTGCCTATTTTGTTCGCGGGTGAGTGCTTATTAATGAGTTTGGTCGTAGTGAACGGTTGATATCCGGAAAGATTGACAGATAAATAACCAGATGAATGACGATGCGTCTGTTTTAGAGAGGTGTAGGCAGAGATATTTGGACGCAGATAAGCAATAACATGTTAACCCACAAAATTAAGTTATTGATTCAGAACACTTTATTGAGAGAGGGAACGCTTTTTAATTATGTGTTTACCTTATTACATTGCTTAAATATGCAACTAAATATTGAACATAAAAAATGTTGACACAAATGGCCCTCCTACTTTTAAAACACGATTTACTCAAAATTTCTCCAGTGTGGGTTAACACACTATTGCTTATCTATGTCCATTTATATTAGTGGTTGACTAGTAGCGTATGCGCTTTGTGCTGCAGCCACTGTGCAGTCGCCATTCATTTTGTGAACCTTCTTTTTTCAATACCTCGATTGTAGATATAATGTAATAAATAGCTCTCACCTTCTTTTCCTTTTATTTAACTATGGCCTTTATTATTATAATTCTCAAAAATGACAATGTTATATAAAAATCTCTCACCACAACCTACCTAGCCTACTTTTTTAAAAATGGACATTGGCGATATTGCTTTGCTGCGGCGCGATAGAAACGCCACTAATAAAAAAGTGAAGTGACATTTCCAATTTCCATCGAACCTTTGCCTCATCCACATTTTAAAGAACGCGGTTTCACTTCGAGTATTACTTTTGCTTCTGAATCGCTCGCCAGTTATTAGTAGGTGTCATTAGCAGAAGTCAAAACAATTAACTTTATAATTTCTGTTTGTCTGTCGGTATATGTAGGGATCATGCAAAAACCACTGAACGGAATCGAACGACTCCGAAGTTATTATCTTTCTTATAGTCTAACTTAAAACAAGCTTTGTCTTATCGCAATCGGTTCAATGAAAGATTAATAAAAAATAAATTTTAGTAGTACGATACTATGAGCGCAACCGTGGCACCAGTGCGCAGGCGTAGCCAAAAGTAGTAAATCAATGCGGTATACCTTCTGGATATTATGTTAGGTACTCTCATAAACATTTGATACATACTTATTATTACTTTTTGATTTGAGGGCCATATTGCTGCGCAAAACGCGTCGATAAAAAAAAAAAAACAAATTATTAGGTTCAACAATAATTAGCTCGGTCGTTTAAGCCCTCTCTTCGCAGAGGTGACTGCATCGGGGCAGAGCCCGGTGGCGGTGGAATGTAGATATGGTTCCCGTGGAGACTTTACAATAAATTAGCAGATTTTTTTATTCTCTTACTACCTGCTTCTAGTGGTTTCACCCTTGTTAATTTCGGATTTACCGCGGGAATTCCGGGAAAAGTACCCTATATCCGTCTCCGTACCCGTTACAACGTATATGTAAAATCACTATGATCGGCTGAACCGCCAAGGCGTGAAAGCGTAACAAACAAATAAACTTACTGTGGGAGTGTGTGTGTAAATCTATGTGTGGTGAAGTGGATTATTATCATTATAAACTCACGTTCGCTTTTGTAGTAGTAAGGATTCATAGTTCATACTCATGCCTTTTGTTTATCTGTTGTTGTTTACATTGTTGAAGATCCATTGAAAATCGTAAATAACACCTACGCAAATAAATAAAACATGCCTATAAATAACACCTTTAGAGTTGTACTCAGTGTACTCAGAAACTCGTCTTATAAGGTGTTTTATGTAATTATTATCAGACAGTAATACGTTTTACTTTAAGTTTTGATTTTCACAGATTTTAAGTAGGCACTTAGAATCTAAAGTAGTTTCCGGGGTATGAAAATCAAAATTCTTTTTAGTCCGTCAGTTAGACAATTAAAAAAATAATGGACACGTATTTTTTGCTTTTTCAAATTATTGAAGAAATATTAAGATAAAACTCATTAAAGTTTAAGAGTGGGGGCTCTTGATGTCATAACGTGCTATAAATTGTAGCACCGCGTGACGTCACGCGACATTTCGACTTAATGTATCTCCGTCATTTTTTCATTACGTAAAAAATTAAAAAATACGTGTTCAATATTTTTTATTAATCTACAAGAGTGACTAAAATCTAAAATTTGGTTGACAACCATTTAGGCAAAGGTCAAGATTGCAACGAACATCGTATTTAGGTATGTTACAGATAGAGGCCTATGGACTATATTAACGCCCCGCCAGCAGTAGGCGGGTGTGGGCTGAGTGATAATGAGATGATGCTTCGTATAGTCAACCGTTTTTATAGGTATATGGCTAGTAGTAAATCAATGAGGTATATACGGCCACAATCTTTCCTAATTATAAATGCGAATGGGAGTTTGTTTGTTTGTTTGTTACGCTTTCATGCCTTAACTACTCAACTGATCATCATGAAATTTTGCACACACATTGTCAGAGGTACAGAAAAGGTCATAGTGTACTTTTGTTCTAGATATCCTGCGGGACTACGAAATTAACGCGAGTGGAACCTGAATACGAGCCTATGTACGAATATGAGCATTTAAATAAGCATATGGTATAAAAAATATCTCCAAAGGTTAACAGGAAAGACGGGCTCCCCCGTCTCGGCACTAAATGAGTTACTTTCACCCCTTGGATAACAATGTACTATAAATCAAGTTCAGTCTACGTGTGGGCATACTGGTTGTTTTGGCGCTTGTCCCTTTTATAATTTTATAGTACGACGTTTAAGGTGTTGTATCGTCAGGGCTTGTTTTCATACGAATTAATAGATAGGCATTTCCACGCAACTGCGGCTGCTTTTTAAGGTTCCGTACCTACTTCAAAAGGAAAAAAGGTACCCTTATATTTTGATCACTGCGTTGTCTGTATGTCTGTCTGTCTTTTTGCCCACCTGTCATTTTTGTCAGATCGCTTAGAGGTATCAAATTGAAAATGAAATTCATATCAAATACTCAGGTGCAATTTATTTTGCAATATGTCAGGTTTTCGGATTTTACTAAAAGCAGTATAAATTAAAAAAGCTTCTTTGAGAATCTTTTATAATTACATTTTTTTAGTAAGTAATCTTTATAATAGTCAACGTCGGTTCTGATAGGTATAATAAATTAAATCAACTCTTTATTTTCAACTCGTTTGACTTAACTGAAACACTCTGTATAATTTGAAACTTGTATGATATTATAAGCTACGACCCTTCTCTAAGATATAAGAGATTACAAGGGTACCTACCTTCGGACCCTTTGTAACGATGTAGGGCTTTGTAAATTGTATTAAAGTATCATAAAATTTAGTAGCTATTAATTATCTTACTTAGCGAGTGTTTGTGGTATAATAAAAATAAACCATGTGGACAAACTATCAAGCAGTGCCTGCGAATTGGTTGGTTTAATTTTTTTTTTTTCTACTGGTGTAAGCAGGGGCACAGATAATATAACCCAATACTATACTGCAGGGGTGTGTGTGCCTAATGATTTTTAATTTAGAGTAGACAACTGTTCTTGTCGTCAGTCACCTATAATAATTACAGAATGTAATCAAACTCCAAATCTTCTTTCCGGTTTTTTTTTCCATCGTAACCTACAAAAGAGATACTATCTCCAAGACCCAGAAATAGTAAATACTAAATACAGAAAGTTTTATTACATGCAATCAAATCTAAACGTAACCTTCGGACGGTCACTAGAATGACGTTAAAACGGTTTAATTTTTTCTTTTTATGACACGGAATCTTAAAAATTGTTAAGTCCTAGAATTTCACTAGATAGAGAACATTGTACATTTATTTATTTACTAGCTGACCTGCGCGGTTTCACCCGCGGTAATTTCGGACTTCCCGCGGGAATTCCAGGATAAAATATAGTTATGAACCTTCCTCATTAATCTATTGGTGAAAACCGCATCAAAATCCGTTGCGTAGTTTTAAAGATTTAAGCATACATAGGGATATAGGGACAGAGAAAGTGACTTTGTTTTATACTATGAAGTGATAACACAAAAAATTCACAGCATTACAGTAAAACTAAGGCACTGTGAAGTTAATAACAATTGCAAGCCAATTACAAACACGCTAAGACTACTAAATAAACTATAACAAAATAAAACCTAAAACACTAAATTTTTGATACATACATACATACATACATACATACATGGTCCCATCACATTCATGTAAACCCTGAGTGGTGGCAGCTGTAGGGAAGCGAGGATCTATTAATTTGTTGTACCTTTCACAGGATCCCAAAATCCGCAACGTGGTCCTGATCGGATCGCAGGGTTCCCTTGAAGAGAAGACGGTCACCGTCTGCTACGGAGCCGACTTCGTCAATGTCACCTTCATCAACTTCTGCTGTACGAGAAAGGAAATAGCGCAGGTATGCTTAATGCACTTGTAATATTCAAACTACTGCCACATTCAAACATAAAATAAGCCCATACGCCGTTGGTATAATTGTATATACCTATTTGGGATTGATAGACTCCCAAACTAGAACCTGTTTTAGCTCTAATTTACCGATTAGGTTTTGTGTTCGTGTAAGGAAGGTCTATTTTTGTCTATTAGGAAGTTCCCGAGGGGAATCCGAGACTCACGCGGGATAGTTAGTATCTTCTAAGAAACGAGAAGTTTATTTAAATATCTATTGTTGGAAACTCGGAAAGTGATATCACTTTTGCCTTAAAGAGTAAAAAGTATGGGATTACCTCAGATGTTAAATAAAATAAAAACTGTATTTCTTTTCACCATTGACGGAGATTCGCATGTGAAAAAATACAGACGAATGCAGAACTTTCTTATTTAAAGTATTTCGAAAATAGGGTAAATGCTAAATACACAAACATATTATACATAATATACACTACATAAAAATAATTATTACATTTATAGAATACTTTGGCAGCTTTTTGACTTGACAACACAATTGAAATCTGCCAAAAACGGAAACTCAAATGAGTTTTTAACATGAGATATGATATTTTACGAAGGGTTGGGTCTGTATAAACTGGTGCCTGTCTCAAACTGGCGCTCACTTAGTGCTTTAAGATAATAAGGGCTAAGGCTATAGATATGGTATCAGTAAGCAGCTGTCTTTTTGCGCAAGTCTATAATAATATGTATATGTCACCGAGAAATTGTAAAAACCGTTAGTTTATAAAAAAACGGTAATATAGTGAAATTCTGAGGACAGAAAATGCGTGGTGGTGGGTGCTCGCACATGATAGATGGGTACCTACCGTCGCGTCGGTACCATTTGACTGTGTTGTGGTCGCAATTCAAACCCAACCTAACGTCTACTCTTTTTATTGATAAAGAAATAACTTTTACCCTAATTCATATTTCCGTACCAAAGTATTGCAGAGGTGACGACAGCAACGTATAAAATACCTATAATAGTAACAACAAACAAATTGCTACCACCATCTCTTTAACAGTCTCGTTTTAACCTTACACAGAAAAATTTGCAGTTTGAAATATCAGCCTTGCAATCTTTGTGTTAAGTCGAAATTACTATGAACAATATTTCAATATAAGGTTTTAAAGACTTAGCAAGGTATTAAGGCCCCGGATCTTTCTGTATGAGTTGAGAAGATCGGCTCGTTCACTCTCATCACTTCAGGAGCGATCAATAATATTCTTTGAGGTAGGTACATTAACTTCCTATAATTATCCGGAGGCGAGGCGGCTCGACGTTTTTAGCTAAACACGTATTATTATACGTGTTATTATTATACGTATTGTTATACGTGTTATTATTATACGTATTGTTGTACGTGTTATTATTATACGTATAAGATTTTCAAGAATCTGTGAAATTTTTAAAATTTATATGAAAGAGGGAGCAGCCTGGGGCATAAAGGAACGTCTAGTGTATCGTTTCGCTTCGCTTCCGTTTCGCAATAGCAGCACTGTGTTACAGGCGACAGATCGTTTTCTATACACATTTAAATAACATCGAAGTGGCCGACTGTAATATCGAGATTACTACCTTCTATTGAACTCAGAGTTAGTTATTTGCATGTTATTAATAACCTCCTTCTTTTTTGAAGTCGCTTAAAAATTACTAGGTACTTAAACTTTATTTTTTTTTCAAATTTGTCTTGCAAGCGGATTTGAATTGTTCTAGCATATAGCTGCTATTTAAGGGGTTACATCCGGTTACTCTTGCACCATCCCTACAAAATCTTAATATATATAATTCACGTGTCACGTTGTTTGTCCGCGTTGGACTCCGAAACTACTGAACGGATTTTGATAAAATTTTGTAACCGTTTATAATATAGTCCAACTTAAAAGATAGGATAGCTTTTATCCCGGAATTCCCGCGGGAACTCCGGAATTTAATGCGGGGAACTGCTTATCGCCGTAAACTACAGCACTTTTTTCCCGGAATTACCGCGGGAACTCTGAAATTACCGCGGATGAAATCGCGGGGGACAGCTAGTATAATATAAAAAGTGGTCGTTTTGGTCCGTTTTCATATCTTTACTTATTTTTGAAAAGTTTAAACGCTGCATAAATAGTTTTTACCTTCGTTCACCGCATTTACCCAGTTTTTCGAGATCTTTTTAAATTTTTCTAGTGGCGTTGGTGTATGTGTGTGTGTGTAAAAAATAGGTAGGTAGGTATATTATGTTTGTCATGACCAAAGCCATTCGTAAAAGAGGATTTAAACATTACCACGCGCGCCGTTGTTTCCGTACGGGTAAAGTCACATTATGTGCGACCAGGGGTGGTCTGTTGTATCATATTATATAACTTACAGTGTGTCAAACAAATTTGGACCTTAACGCATACGAAATAAACACGCCGCGGGACATAATATTATGTTTATCAGAATAATAGATGCCTACCTGCTAATGCTGACATTGCGTCCCCGGGGCGGCCGCGTAATGGGTTGTGTGCTCGTGGAGCCGATAAAGGTACGGCAACACTAATCTCGCTCTGGGCTGGGTGTTAGCTGATGGCGACCAAGCTTTATAGGTACCTTTTTAGGGTCCCGTACCTACCTCAAAAGGCAAAAAAGGAGTTCGATTCAAATTCAAATATTTGAATTAATTTAAATATTTTATTTTTCAACTTTGTTGCCCCAAAAGAAATTTTGAATATTAAGGAACTCTTGAAGGATAACTTCGTTCGTTCGTTCTGTCTGTCAGTCTTTTCTTAGGAATGCGTAGAGGTATCAAGTTGAAATTAATATCAAATGCTCAAGTCTGCAATTCCTTGGAGCTGTGAAAAATCGAACTTCAAAAGATATGCGGCATAAATGCCGTTTATGTCGCTAGTTAGTAATAAGTTAAAAAAAAAAATTAAACTAAAACCTTCGGACTTGGAAATTTGCCTGACAACGAACTATTTACATGTCTACAAATTGGTACGGCACCCTCGGTGCGCGAGTCGACTCGCACTTGGCCGGTTTTTCCTTTGAACTAAGTAAAGTAGGTACATTAGATTTTGTTGTACAAATAGTTTTATGTGCCTCAAACATTTCCCATGGGAAGAGGCAGAGCGTATATATAAGCGATAATGAATAAAGCTATAATAAATGTCAGTAATGGACTGAACGTGACTGCTACGCCTAGTGGTGCGCGTTCGTTCTCCATGTCAGGATAAACTTTGATCTGATAAATTTTCTTGGAGTAGATTATAAACAAAAGTATTAAATTATTTATCAGTACCAAACTCTGCTCGGTTTAAAATCAGGTATAGCGTTGCGTATGATTATGTACAAGCACTAAGCAGTATTAGAGAATATCTGACTGTAGCGTTAAGGTTTCCGAACTCTGAAATTTTCCACAGATACTTTCTATTTCAGAAAATTCGATCACAATTGCGCGATCAATAAGTGTTATACAAGCAATCCAGGTTCACGGCATCGCGTCGGCAACTTGAGCGACCTGTGAACGATGTTCTCAAAGTTCGTTAATGAAATTCATCACGATTCCGTTTCAGTGGCACTTTTATACAAGATGTGGTAAAATTAGCTGCAAATATATACAGGGCGGAATGAATACGTTATAAAAAACAGGATTTAAGCGAAAAAATAATATTATAAGTTGGATAGTTTTTCAGAAAATGAGGCCAATAAATTAAAAAAAAATTACAATTGGGTATTCTCCAAGGTATGAAAATCAAAATTCTAATTAGTCCGTCAGTTAGAAAATAAAAAAATAATAGACACGTATTTTTTGCTTTTTCAATTTAATGAAAATGAACATAGATAAAGCGCATTAAAGTTTAGGGTGGGGGGCTCGTGACGTTAATATTCATTATAAGCGCCATACAAACCGCACTGAGTTGTGACGTCACGCGAAACTTCAACTCAATGTATCTCTGTTATTTTTTGATTACGTAAAATAAGAAAAAATACGTGTCCAATATTTTTTACTAATCTACACGACGGACTAAAAAAAAATTTTTTGTCAAGTAGCCAATTACATTCACAAAGTACACAATACACGTAGCTCACTAATACGTATACAAGGCACGTGCCAAACACACAGAGAGCGATGCATCAGCTGATCAGCTCGGTCGAAGTCATTGACCTTAAGATACCGACGCGCGCGGCGATGTGTGTGTAAAGCGATTGAGCGGCGAGCGCCTTCACTGGTTTTCTTTTTGATTGATTTATTTTGTTTATAAAAAAATATGTTTTTTTTGTTGTACCTTTTTTATTTTATGAACATGTTGGTAACTGCGTATTCTTTCAACCCTCTAAATATTTGCAGCTAATTATACCACATCTTATATAACGTCAACGAGTGATGTTATGATAAATATTGGCGAGCTATTAGTAAATGTTAATGAAAATGATTGCACGGCGCGGCGTGACTTTGCAATTGCGGTGACAACAGAGCCGCCTGTCGTTGGGTCTTTTTCGTATTTATATGAATCGCCGAGGTCGTGTCGCGTGTTATATATACTCTTGATTCTTGATCTCCGTAACAATTAACCCTTGTCCCGAACGTTTCACACCACTTGACAGCCAATTACATCTAATTTGTGGCGTCTAATGGTGTATAAATGTTTTTTTTTATCGCTCACGTTATATCCCACGTGCACTGGTCACGATTCGACGACTTCATACGATGAATGTTGTAAGAATTTTGTTGCTATAGTGATCTTAATAGTCCAAGAGCGGCATTAGAAAGATTGTTTTTAAAACGCCTATAATATTAGCTTCAGTTATATGCTTATACGTAATTAACTGTGTCATAATATTAAGGAAGGAAGGAAGCAATATTAACCTACTTTTAATTGCCGAATTGAAATGAAGCCTTTTATGTATATGTAGTTCGGATGACAATGGTATATAGTGGAGCATTAAGCTTATCTGATGATGGAGTCGGAAGATGATCATGGGAACTCTGTAATTAAACAACCCAACCCCATCGAGCTGGGACTCGTTTGATTGGTCTTGATAAAGATGCTGGTCCTAGGTGATTTCTTTTTACTTTTAATTTAATTATTTTATAAGTCGATATAATTTACAGCACCTACCTACTCAATCTACTACTTTTGAAATTACATATTATAACTAAATGGTTGACAGCTCTCGCTTTCCCTCTTTTAATAGCTCCGTAGAATTCGTTTTGAAGTGAAAACTTTTATTGGCTTACTTGTCTTTTGTTTTAATGGAGAGAAGCTTGAGAGTTAGCATCAAGACACGGAGCACGACCCGCCACTACGAAGTACGAAAGAGTACAATGGCTGCCAAAATATACACTTCTACCTTGTTAAGCACTTAGTTTTTGATGTGAATTCTTGTTTGGGCACGTTGGGCACTCTATGGTATGGGGAAAAAGCACTGAACTCGATTGACCGTCAACTGTCAAGCTTAGATCTATACATACAGAAGTGTGTATGTGTGTAATGTATATACCTACAGGGACTTTTAAGACGGGTCAGTAAAATTATGGTCCTAGGAGAGACCCCTTATTTTTTTTTATTGCTCAGCATTTACAGATTTTGAAAAAAATGTAGTCATCGAGAAATCGGTGATTTTTCAAAATATTTTTTATTAGCTTAATCAATCCTGTCTCCGACAAGGATTAAAAGGCTCTAATGGGCCCATGGCCAAGTTAGGTTAGAAATGTCACAAATCTAAAGAAACTTTTCCCATACATTTTATTAGGAAAATGAATTGTAGGACTGTAATGAAAAGTTCCTTATTTCGAAAAAAAACTGGCTGAAAAGAATGAGCTCGGTCACAAAAATAGTAAAAGTACTAAAATACAATCGACATATTTTTTTGGCTTAATCTTTAATCAGACCAGAGCTATAAGTAATTAGGACTCTAAGTATATACCTATAGTTTTTACATGGTTGAAGAATATAAAAACCTTCTTCTTTATATCTTTTTTACACTAACAAACTCCCATTTATCATTGTTAAAAATCCACGTAAAATAAAATGACGCTTGAAATATTCTCAGACAAAACAAAATTGCAGCTAAGAATCTTATTTCTTAACTCCATTCACTGGATTTGAAATCTGACGTGTAGCAGAGCAGATAAGTCGGGTGGAGTCTTTTTCAAATATAATTGCTTGGATTTCTCTTGGCAACGTCTTTATATACCTACCATAATATGTATTGTATGTTGCTACTTTTAAGGTTTGTATGCAGTTTAGCTTTCAATTTTGCTGAACTTATTGCTCTTCGAGTATAGGCATCGAGAATTCGACAATAACAGTCAGAAAGTTTCGTTTCAATCGATCACATCCACAGAACAGAAAGAACACATAGAAGGGACATCAACTTAGTTTAGTATGAAAACAGATGAAAACTAGTGACGCCGCGGGAGATTTTCGCACACAAAACTGTTCATCACGCACAAAAACAATCATTAACGTAAAGAAATGTATTGAACGCTTTATTATTGCTCTTCCTTCCTTTGCAACGGTGGCGCGCCTGCCCCGCCTACACGTCCTTTCTAGTTAATTTATTTGCTCTGTGATCACATCTGTCGAACTATTAATAATACCGTCGGACATCTTTGTAAGGGAAACGTTGTGATAAATTTCACCGCAATACGGGGAAATGTTATGTGTATAAAGAATAAATGTTCCTTTATAGAACTTATTATATTGTATCGTGGCTGCTTCCACGGCAATTTGCCCCGTCATTGATAAATTGTGGCCAGCCAAGGGAGCGCGCGCCATGGCGATGCGATGACATTCAAAAGACGTGTCTACGTAACAAGTCACCTTCCTAAAGGTTTAAGATATAACACCCTATTTGTTCAATGTTCGTTATTATGGAGGAAAGTATTGAACAAGTGATGACTTCATAGCGTGCGTATATTTACATCATTAAGAATTAATCTGCGTTTTTCTAGAAAAGTCATATGAGCTTCTAAAGTAGGTAATCCTTAAATCATTTTTGAATTGATATCTTGATAAAGTCGGTAAATACCGTGAGTATTGAGATTCCCTCGGGAGCTTCCTATTACACGAACACAGACTTAACCTGTAAATTTGAGCTCAATCGATTTAATAGTTTCTGAGTGTTTCAGTCTTTATGTACCTGTCTAATCCTTTATTACATAGTTATTTAGATATTATTATTTTCTAACAAAAAAAGTCGTTATTGAGTATTACTAGGGAACACAATTGATACCTAGTTAAAACTTTCCGACTAACATATTGGCTACAGTTTTTCGTTCTCATCTGGTGAGGTGAAAGGTATGGGATTCCACCCCTGGCTTTTCTGTACCTACCCCACTGGCCCAACTAGAGCGTTGTAGGTGACAGGACGTCTGGGGAGGGACGGCAGAGGTGTAAAGGTCATGGGTATGGCAAACACACGCTTTGAATAGCTAAGTACATGAGACAGCTTGTTTTGGGTCTTGAGAAATTGAGGTCATGTCGTAATGTAAACGTACATCTGCTACGAAACCTTTATGCCTTTATAACAATCATTCTTGCATACCTAAGTTGATAATAATCGTACATATTATATCTTTCGTTGCGGTAAAAAAAATTATGAGTGGCGACTACGGACCGACAGACGCTGTGCAGTCCTGCATGACGATGGATCGACGATCTGATTATATTGGGTAGTGCAGGATGAGTCTTCAATGAGATTCTTGGGTAGACCTTTTGCAGCTGTAGACATCTGTCGACTGACATGAAGATGATGACGTAATGTAAGATGATTTCTGTCACGTAACGAGTAAAACAATCTATAGAGCGATCTCTTTATATTTGTGAAACGTCTTTTCTGTGGGCGGTAAAACTATAATATTATAGTTACCGAAAACTTTAAACAATAAGTGCCTACATAATAATAATTTATCATAGCAGGTGACGTTTGTTTGGTCTTTAAGCCTATTTACCTCTACGTCTACATAATGTGAACTTCTCCATTTTATTTTGAGCAATTTTCTTTTAATAGCACTTCCATGTAGTATTGTTAACTTTTATGAACCTTCTCGTTTGTCTCATGATAATATTATGTTTTATGAATTATTACGTCTATTACATATTTTTTTTCTATTTGTGTGCAGCTATGGACTGAGGAGCTGTTCGGCCTGGCGCATAATCTTTACCAACTGAACAATCCCACGATAAAGTTCCTAGAGAAAGTGCACACGAAGATCATCCTCAAAGCGGACAAATCCGGAAAAATACTAGTCAAAAAGTATGTATTGTGTCGTAAAGACAATTTTTTATGTTTCCCTCGGCCTTCGGGAACTTTATTATTTACCGGTATTGTCCGGTATTATATTATCTGTGGTCCGGTATAGATATAATAGAGCGTTAGTTTCATCCAAGATTTGTTCGAAACTGGAGCACTTGACTAATCGATGCGTGTGTGAGCGCCGAGTGACGTAGTGAGCTGTTTCAACCACACTTCAATATCCATGATTTTGCGCTGAATGCGGTTCTGTAGTTACGTAGGCATTCTATGTCTATCAAAATATAAACTTTCCAATCTTTCAACCTAAGACCTACTACTTAACTGATGAGGTTGCTCTGCTCACGACGCGCGACGAGATCGTGGCGGGAGTGGACTTAGCCCATCTACACATCTACTCCATATTTGGTTTGTCACCGACTTCAAATCGATCAATGGTAGCACAGACCAATAAATAATATTACGTGTATTATTGTCTTTTGGATTCAATCGGTATTTTGTAATTTTTAGCTTTTTAGTTTTGTTTTTTGGAAGTCGGTTTTTATTTTTTTGTTAAAATTTTGTTGATTTCTCGCTTTTAAGTGGGTTGGTTAGTAATTTATCTAAGTTACAATAGCCTAATGTCAACTGCTCATCACCTTTTACAATATATTGCTTTTTCCGAAGCAGGGACGTTAATTGTTGAGGAGTTCTCCTGGTACACCACACATCAGCTCTTTTTCACCGTATGCATTGTGATACATAAATTACTTAGCAAGCATTTTAAAGTCAATGACATAAATGGCAAACCGTGAAATACTTATTATTCAGTAGTTCCGGTGGCCATCTATGGTCTTCATCATCAGTTCCGCTTCATCAATTGGTGATTTTCGAAAGCAAATGAACAATATACTAAAAGGAATTCTAAAATCGCTATAGGTGTGCCTGTAATATTTGAAGAGTTCCGTCGATTTCTCCAAGATCCCATCATCAAATCCTGATTTCATGACAATGGGACCACCTCGGGAGTATACCCTTTCAAACAAAAAAAGAATTTTCCAAATCGGTCCAACCGTCTTCGAGTAATCGCGTAACAAACATACAAAAAAAAAAGAAAACAAAACATTCAGACGAATTGAGAACCTCCTCCTTTTTGGGAAGTCAGTTAAAAAATACGTGCCTATTATTTTTTATTATCTAACTGAACGACTAAATAGAATTTAGATTTTCACACCCCGGGCTACTACCCAAATTTTTAATTTAATTAGGCTTTATGTTACCTACCATTAAATAATATGAGCCAGAAATGCGCGATTTAAATACGCGTAAAATTTACATATACATATTATCGCTTAGTCACTGTGGATAAAATATCGCGATAAAGGTTAGCTAATTGCGCTACTACAAAACTTTTTCAACGTCAGATACTTTTAAATAAGAATTGTATATTTCCATTGCTTTGAATTATTGTTTTTACTTTTTAAGCTTATTTGGTGTTATGATATGGAACGTAATTTAGTTACGAACCTATTTTGATTCGAAGCAATTATGTCACTAATTCGTTAAGCCGCTTTAAACGCATACATACGTCTATTGAACTCCTTTCTATGGAGATAGAAATTAATTTCACTTCGCATATACAAATATATATATATGTAGTATAATATGTATTATAATCGACGTCTTCAGTCTTACATCTTACATATTGTACTTAGTAGGTATAGGCTTGACGATACTTGCGACCTAACTTACTTGGTACCTGTCACATAAATTTTATCATTTAACCCAAGTCGCCGTTTACATGCCAATAATAATTTTCTTTCGCATCACTTGACTTTTCGAGTTGAGGAATTAACGGCGGCGGCGGCGCGGCGGTCTGACTCGAGAATGTTGCTGGTACATATTAGATAGATATGTACATACATACAGGCTCGGTATATATTAGTTATGTTAAAAAAACTGTGTGCGGTAGGGTGACCGCCATCAGGAACGAAGTTCCCATGTCTTTTCTTCGACTCCGCGCGTAGTTACTTTGAAAAAAGTTCGGAAGAAGTCACATTTAACTAATAGCTAGGGAGCTGGTGGCAATTTAGGTATATGATTTCATCGTCGTTGATACCAAGACGTAATGTAGTCTGGACTTATATTAACTAGAAAAAATTGGTGGCGAGCTCAGGCAGCTCTGATTTTTTTTATAAATAAATTTTATTATAAATTAATTAGCGACCCGTTTCAGCTTCTCTAGACATGAACTATTGATTACAAAAAACTATAATGCGTAATATTTTATTGAATTAACTAAATAAAATATGATTAGCTACTCGAATTTTCGAATGTGCTATATTCGATTCGTACTAATATAGGTAGGGGAACCCTTTTACGCCCGTAATCTGCTTTCGGTCTAATCCCTACTAATATTATAAATGCGAAAGTAACTCTGTCTGTTTGTCTGTTACGCTTTCACGCCTTAACGGCTCAACCGATCGTCATGAAAATTTGCATATACTTTGTCAGGGCTACAGGGGCTTTTTATCCTGTAATTCCCGCTGGAACTCGGAAATTAACGCGGGTGAAATCGCGGGGAACAGCTAGTATAATATATAATACAACACACAACAACGACGGATACCGAGCGACCGAAGTATAATATTTAATTTATTTAAACTAACCTTCAATCATGATAATCACACTGATCTAATAAATTTAAATGAATATAGTGGCACAGCACAGTGCAGTGTTATAACGATGTAAATTTATCGTAGTAATACGTAAGATACGATAATAAATGTATGTTTTTTTTTCCTTGTAATTACCAAACAACATAACAAATGTGCAGATTAATTGTATAGGTAGTGTGATAAAGTTTTTAGGCCGCCCATACAATTTGATTTACTCCATTAACATTATGAAACACAGATTTCAACCTGGCGTTCCCCGATATGGTATTCCCAAGGTAAATGTTGGTGATATTTGTGTACATCAGCCGTGCTTTTTTTATTGCCATGTACCTACTGCAGGGGTTGTGTGTTGGCATAATATAGTTCAAATCAAATCTACCTATATACCTTATTGCACACACACGCTACCTAGTTATCCAGCTCAAGTACAGCTATTATCTGACGAAAGCTCTTATACAACGTGTTAATGAATTAACTGAAAACCTGATACACTCCATTTAAAAAAATAAACAATAATATGATTAAAATATATTTTATGTCGAAAAAATGTTTACTTTAAAAGTTATTCAACATTAGTTTGGAGGTGACCTATCTACGAAATTCCAAGCGCTACGCCCGCGCCTACCGATTAGAATTTTTTTGCTGCGGGCGGGATACGCGCCAAATATTGTATTATAAATAATTTAGATATGGGCTAATAAAAATGAAAAAATATAACCTATATTAAAACATAGTGCGATCGATTCGCTAGTTGATTCCGAGCAAACAACTCATTAACACGTTGTATATGGCTAAACGATCATTGCTTGGTTATGTAGAAATGATTTAAAGATTCGACTCACTCTACAATGGCAAAAATGTTTTCTTTTATTAAATGCTTACTTAGGTCACAGATAATATAATACTATACTCTTAGGTATATATCAGTAAGGATCTATTACAGCTTCTCTGTATTTTTTTGCATTAAGAGCAGTTAAAAACTTCTTAGCTTTCAATATTGTCTTGTTAAATCAGTAAAAGTTCATATATATTCATATATTCATACAAAATTATTTATGATTGCTGTTATTACTAGGCAGTCGGTCTATACCTACTATAGAGTATAGACTCTGTACAAACTACATACCTACACACCTACGAAAAGCTTTGTAATATTTAACAGACAAGATATTTAAAATTTTAAGTTATTTTTTTATTTACTAGTCGATCCCCCACGATTCATTTGCGTTAATTTCGGAGTACCCTATGCCACTCGTCGAGAAAACTGTAGCAGGAATACAGTGTACAGTACTGTAGTGAAAGAAGTTTTAAAATCAGTTGAGTAGTTTTTGAGTTTATTCGTTACAAACAAACATAAGAAAAATCGAAGGAATACTCTTTTTTAGTATAATACAATATTATGTACTTATTATGTAAAAACAAATTCGAAGTCGACTTTTAATTTTTGTTGCAAGTTTGATGATTACTAAACAATATATCATGACCCGATCCGAAATCGTTGGGTCAGTACGCGGATACCGGATGTGCAATATCTTTTGTTTATCGACTATTTTATGTCGCCGATACATCCCGCCCACCTACGTGAGAACTTTATATTATGGACTACACGCATGCCGTACGGAACGGGTCGTAAACGATCTATTCCAATATTTCACGTTTTGTGGTTATATTGTTATTTCGATGTTTGCAATTATTGTTGGCCCGCGCGCGGCGTTTTCACAGTCGCGGCGTCGTCGTCGGCACTCGGCAGTGATGCGAGAAAACTGAAAACTGTTCGTCACGGAAATTTAACTTTGGTGGCGATTTTAGAGCGCGCGTCGTCGTCGTAAATGGGATATTTTTGGAATTATTTTACTGTATTTAAATTTATGCCGTTCATCTGGAGAGCGTCCTCAAAACGACAAACATCGAGAACAATGTTTGTTGTAGATATTGACAGACGTGGTATATATAGGTAGGTAGGTACAATAAGTTCATAATTGTGTAAACCCGCGAAAACTCCGAAATTACCGCGGATGAAACCGTGGGGGTCAGCTAGCAATTTATAAAGTGACAATTTATCTACCCCAATCGCTATAGATGTGCCTGTAATATTTGAAGAGTTACCTCGATTTTTCCATGATCCCATCATCAACTCCAGATTACAATGGGACCAACTTGAAAGTATACCCTATCAAACAAAAAAGAATTTTCCAAATCGGTCCACCGTCTTCGAGTAATCGCGTAACAACGATACAAAAAAAAAAACAGTCGAATTAGGAACCTCCTCCTTTTTTGGAAGTGGGTTAAAAAGAGTGTACACTAAGTTACAGCACTGGTTTTCTCCCCGAATCTCTCATATATTAATTATCTTGACAGATCACTGTTAGATAGTTCTTCTTCTTTCTGTTGTCGATTGTTATAGCAATTAAGCCGTATACTGAAATGGGATTTAGAAACTTAACGAATACTCAAATATTGAGACTCGAGTGCGGCCGTTAATGTCACTCGTCAAAAGGGACAAACACCTAATTCAGATAAATTATAATATCTGGGCAACCGAGCTTCGCTCGTAGCGCCATCTGTTGTTAAGTAGAAAAGTAGTACCAAACACATAAATTTTTCAATGCCCGAAAACACGGATAAAACGACGTTTTCTAAAAATGAAACATAGCTACATCGATTAATCGCCCCCGAAACCCCCTGCATATTAAATTTAATGAAAATCGTTGGAGCCGTGTCCAAGATTCAGATTATATAAGTACATATATACACACATCAAAAGTGTCTAGGGATCAACATATATTTTTGCAATAACTTTTCTCCTGATTGATATTAATTAAAATTTTCTTTAAGGATTCATCAAATAAAGTGTTTTCGTTTGTCACAGTAACGATAAACCAAGTCACCTTTGCATTAATAAAGAAATTTGCCATTTTCCTAATAAAGGGATTTTTGACATTTGAACCACTAACATTAAAGTTCGAAAAAAAGACTGAAATAACAGTTTTCTTTAAAATTTTATTGGGTAACTTAAACAATCAATAATCCGTGTTTCTACCGCGAACACTAACAACACAAGAACATCGGTTTGGCATACTCAAAATGAGTTCATCCAAATCACGCTGTGGAATGGCCGCCCATGTTCGTTGCAACAACAAAAAAAGGTCTTCTTGCGACTGGATACCCTCCATATTCGGCAGAGCTCTTCTCTGTAGCATATCCCATGCATGCTCAATCGGGTTCAAGTCTGGCGACTGAGCAGGCCAGGGCAGGACATTGATGTTAGCTGCGGCGAGAGTCTGTCTTACAACTCTTGCGGTGTGCGGTCGTGCATTATGCATTAACTGATTATGCATTAACTGAAATAAGGGACCGATTTGCACTTGTAGAGGAACGATGACGTCTGATACAATCGTCTCAGCATAAATTTGAGCGTTGAGGTTGCCTCTGATCCAAATCAACTCAGTTCTTCCGCCGATCCAAATACCCGCCCATACCATGATGGTTCCACCACTATAAGGATGGACTTCCTGGCAGGATTTTAATCGCTGTTGGCGTCCAGGGGTTCTCCAGTGTCGTATACGTCTTGTATCCGGTCTCATACCAAAACGAGACTCATCAGAAAAGCACACGAAACACATCTCAATCTCAAGAAATCCGCATAAAAATGCTTGATCCCTAGACACTTTTGATGTGTGTATGTATTTATATACAAGAATTACTCGTTTTAGTAGATAAATAAGACTTTATATTATGTTAATTACATAATATAATGTGCTCAAAACGCGAAAATCTAAAAACTTAAATAAGACTTTGTTATCATTTTTGCGAGATCTATATATACAGATATTCTATTTCAAATGTTTCATTAATTAATTATTTTTCTATATAATAAAAATAAATCGCCAAAAGTGTTGCTAGGCGCATAACTTCCAAACGACTGCACCAAATTGGATAATTGTTTTTTTTTCTGTGTTCGTTATTGTCAGGACAAGGTTTATATAAAAGAAATTTGGAGTTCCTGCGGAAATTCTGCAACTCACGCGTGTGAAACCTCGGGCCACAGCTAGTTATTGTATAGAATGTCTTTGTTTATACAATATACATCATAACTCATAAGTATGACATGACCCGACTCTGAAGACGTTTATTTATTTGTCAATGTCACACACATAAATAAAAAAATAATAATATTGGTATTCTACTCGTCAAGGTTAATACGAACGGTGTCTATTTTTAAACGTTTATTTTTTGCATGCCCCGGCCGACCTTTTTTTTTAAATCCCTTTTTCATCAATTCAAACGCGCGTTTTATAGAAACCTTCTGTTGTCGCTAGCACAATGGTTATCAAATTTTAATATCATGCGCGATTCAGTTGCTATCTCGAAAAGATTGAAAAAAGGAAAGGAAAAAAAAATGAAGGCGTTAATTTCGGTAGCTTCTTGTGAGTGAAAGAATTTTCAAAATTTCTATAGATCCAGAGATTACCCTCAAAACCTCACAAACTCACAAACTCCGGAGTTCCCGCTGGAATTATATTCCTTGGTATTTATTAAATAAAAATTCATTATATTATCATTATACTACGATTATTATATTTTATCAAACGAGCCGCATCAAGTATGAGAAATCGATGTTAGAAGAACCTGGTACCTACATACACGCTTAATATAATTTTTTCACAAATCTGATTTCACAATTCGCCTCGTTCGATTCACATATGATTAATGTTATTATCTCCATTTCTGGTCGCGCACATCGAATAACGATTTTGAATTATGGACTTAATCTCATATAGGATCGTAAACAACGATTACTAATGTACATTTGTACACGTATACCTACATTATGGATCTCCGGAACGGTTGTTAAAGGAGAGATATATAGTAACTACACGTACTTAAAATAATTTCATATGGTTTTAAATGTTTTCCAAGTTTGAGATTAGATTATTATAATTATGCACTTTACCACACACGTGGTTCCAAACTAAGCAGATCTATTGGTATCAGATTTACCATTGTGCTAAACCATTCATGTTATAATAGGTAGGTACTTTATTTCTTTGTAAATAATTAATAAGCACCCAGATTTGGATTCCGAATTATCCGGATTATCAAGTTCGCTTATCACTAGACGGAAGTTGCGGTTCATTCCCTTTCAATGTCTATGGGATGCATAGCATTATTAGGCATATACAACTGCATTCAGCGCACGCAGAGTCATGGAATTGAAAGTGTGGTGGAAGTGGAACAATGACTTTGTATGACTAGGTAGGGCTTTTGGCGCCAACGTAATTTCGCGCCGTTCCATGCACCAGTCAATTGTTTTTTTGTGTTCCAACTTCGAACGGAATTTCGTATGAAACTATCGCTCTACATAAAATATCTCTATGATTGGATATTGCTATATGTATATACGTTTTCCGCAGCATCGTCCGCCTGTTCGCCCAGAACAAGGAAGACAAGAAAAGAGTGGAGAAGGCTCTGAGCGAGTCGGGTCTACCTACGGGAAAGAATGACACCATCAGTCAGTCGAAATTCCAGTTCGAAGATTTCTTTGCATTCTACAAGAGCCTAACCCAACGCACTGAAGTGCAAAAAATATTTAATAATCTGTGAGTAAACTTTGGTAAACATTGTTTTTTTTGGTCATAATAATTATTATAATACATGCACCGTAGAGATGTCGCTGGCAATGTATAACGTAATTCGTGTTTTTACAAATGTTCGCCGTTTTGTATTTGCTAGTCAATGTCTTTGTTGCTACTTGCTAGCACAGATAATATAATACTATACTAGTACAGATGCCTCATCTCATACAAAGAAACGTGACCGTCCTAAAAAAAATAATTCCGGAAAATATTTTTAATTACTGATCGCAGCAATAGATGGCAGTTTCGTATAGATGAAATTTAATCGTCAGAGGGCGCCATTTTCTGAAGGTACTAGGTTAGTCATATAAATGTATAAGGTACGTGGATATAGGCATCAGCGCGGCGCAACAGTACCTACGCGACCTACTATTGAGTTTTATTCTACGAGTTTTGTGCCACAACGCGCGGCGTTGTACGATGCATAGGTAGTAAGTATGCAGTAGGTATATAGTATGGGAAGTGTAGAAATACCTTATTTTAAAATTATAATAATCGAAATTTGGAATACCTAATTAATATACCTAGTACTTACCTATTTTTTCAAAACAGTTTGATACAATATTTCTGTTCTTACCAGCTAAATCAATAGGTACCTACACTATGACGCTAAATTTTAATGCGTGTTTCCGCCTTTTTTTGAGTCGCGGCTTGTGATATCTCCAGCTCCACTAGCTTCAACCACCATCGGGTGCAGAAGGGATTAAATTTTCTCTTAAACAGGATAAGGTGCAGGGTTCGCTATCGACCAGCAATTTTAAAAAACCAATTCTTTTTTTAGTCCAGTCAATCCTAACTATTATAAATGCGAAAGTGATTTTGTTTGTTTGGTTGTTATGCTTTCACGCCTTAACGGCTCAATCACTCATCACGAAATTTTGCACACACATTGTCAGGGGTACCTACCGAGAAGGACATAGGGTACTTTTTGTTCCGGAATTCTCGCAGTAACTTCGAAATTGCCACGGGTAAAACAGCGGGGAACAGCTAGTAAAGCAATAACTTTGCCATTTCTCAAAAGATCTTTTGCCAATAGCTCTTAAATTGTTCAAAATATTGAAAAATATTTCAAATAAAAATTATAGAAAATAAAACTTCCTGCAAAAGAACTCTTTTATTATTTTTGCATAGGTGCGTTAGTTTCTGCAAAAATCGCGATAAAGTGCAATATTTATATAAAAATGTCCAATATTTCCTAAATGGTTGGAAATATCAAAAAACATTTCAAATAAAAATTATAGACAGTAAAATTTCCTACAGTAAAGCTATCTTAACATTTTTCCATAGGTGTGATAGTTTTCGCAAAAAATGCGCCAAAGTGTAAATTTTTATAAAAATGTCTAATATCTCTCTTAAACTGCTCGAAACATCGAAAAACGCACGCAAAAATATTCAGAAAGCATTTTTTGTAGGAAATTTCATTGTGAATAATTTTTATTTCAAATATAAACCATTTAGGAGATATAGTCAAAAAAGTGCTTTTTTGAGCTTTCGTCATTTTTTTTCAAACTTTCCTTTGGTTTAGATACCTGACTTCTTAGGATATTATATCGAATACTGACACGAATTTTTCCGTTGGTCCTATCCTTTCAACTCAAAATGACAAAGTTTTAGCTTTGTTGACTGGACTACTTCGGAGTTCTATTATTTTGTAATAATAGCAATTCTATTATATCGTAAAATACGTTTGTTTTTAACGTTTTGATCTTTCTCATTCTCACCCTAAACAATATAATAGTATTCACTAATTTTTCATCAACACGAAAATTAATGACGGCACCACCATCTTCGATTCCCCTAAAAACTCCACTTGAGTCCTCTGTGCACTAGTAGTACTATAGTATTACGTTATCTGTGTCGCTTCATGTCTGTGACGCAATGAAAGTACAATTTGTACAATTTGTTAGTATATTGATAGATGGCGCCATTACTTTAAAGGTTACTTAACCACGTGTTGAAATAGTACTTATTATTGCCGCCAGAGAAACAAAATTGCTTTTATATTTGTTGGTTATTTAACAGATTACTTGATTTTTTTATGCTTATGGAACATTTAAAATTATTTAAAGCATTGTTTACTTAGTAATTTCGCGTTATCTTCGTTTTACACGATCGTGAAATGCAAATCGATACCTCTAGCGGCATCTATCGATAATCACTCAGAATTATTATTCTTTTCTTAGAGATGAGACCCCATGTTGCTAGTATCCTAAAGTGGTAGGTTCGGCGTAAAGTTGAACAGTGACCACGACAGGAGATCGATTGCCACTATTTTTGAACGATATTACCCAAACAAAATCATGAAATACCTATCACATTATTGTTTTTAGATTTCTTGAGGTCTCGACGCTCGTTCAAGTTTCGATCAAAGGTTAGCCAACAATTCTGTCTAGTCGAATCGTCATCTTTAAAATAATAATCAGCACGATACGAAATCGTATAAAATATCATTTTATTGGCCTCCAGAGCTAAATAATATCCCACCACAAAGCATTTTCTCTCCAGCCTCCTCAGCCAAGTTGATAATATTTAATCGTTATCGCTATATAAAACTTAGAAACGTATCGTCATGTCACGCGGTCACGATTTATCCCTTAGTTCTCTATATAGCGTTATCGTGCATAGATTGTCAACTTGGCTAATGGGGTTGGGCATTATACAAAGTGAGTAACGTATGTCGGCGAATTATTATACAAATTGCCTGCGACGGAGCCATGAGGTCGCAACCCTCTGTTATGTTAAACGTGTTATTTATTTAAACTAGAGGTGTGCACTGTGCAGGTCTTCACGAATGTCACCTTACACTTAGGTATATTATCGCACATTCATGAGCTTCTCGCTTTTATTATTTGTCTCGTAAATCTAGTAAATACATCCGCTACTCACTGTTATTTGTAAATATTTTATGCTCTTTCGAATGTATTTACTAGTCGAAAGGGAAATATTTGGCAGTCGCATTACGTTGTGTGAGTAGGTAGGTATTGCTTGCAAACAAAATGCGAGTTTCAATGGGACATGGATGTATTACATCTGTAATAACAGTCAGTAGTACTCAGGCTCCACCTAATCCAAGGGGAGTGTGGTAAATACTATATAAAATATGTGTAGTAAAAATCTTAAATTGATATTATGTTGAAAGCTAGTGGTTGACAAACTCATCTAAACTTATACATCTTTCTAATATATATAAATCACGTGTCACGTTGTTTGTCCGCGATGGACTCCGAAACTACTGAACGGATTTTGATAAAATTTTGTAACCATTCATGAAATGGTCCAACTTAAAAGATAGGATAGTTTTTATCCCGGAATTCCCTCGGTAACTGAAGGACATAGTGTACTTTTTCCCGCAACCTCCGCGGGAACTCCGAAATTACCGCGGATGAAATCGCGGGGGACAGCTAGTATTATTATAAAGAGGTAAAGCTTGTACGTTCGGTTATAAGGAGTAACTACTGAACCGATTAAAAAGTTCCATGCATCATGATTTGCAATTTAAAACAATTTGAAACTGGCTGAATGCATTACATGCGGGGAAGTCCATAGGAAAAATTAAAAAAAAACCTTCCTTCCAGTACCGATGGCAAACCTTACCTCTCGGCGACGCAGCTGGTGGACTTTCTGAACGAGACCCAGAGGGATCCGCGCCTCAACGAGATCCTACACCCGTACGCGGACATACAGCGGGCCAAAGACCTAATCAAGGCTTACGAGCACAATAAATACCATCAGCAGAAAACGCAGCTCACCTTCGATGGATTTTTACGGTGAGTCCCTTATTTTTTATCGCTAGAAATAGAAAGAGAGGGAAACATTTGTAAATAAAGTAACAATTGTGTGCAATTTTTTGGTGACCCAAATAAATTAAAAAAAAAAATACTTTCGCGGATATTGTAATAAAGAAAAACATATGCCGATAGCAAGATTTAAGTTTTTAGGTACTGTCGAAACTTTTGTAGAGGAATCATCAAAATTAAATTATTACGATAGTTTCTGAGATATGAGCTGACATTAATTTAATGAAGGTCTCTGATTGCGGCAATTTTGTTTTAAAAATTTAAACGACTCTGGCCGGTCACCTAAAATCTACTTTGGTAATTATTGTTAGGTAACTTTTCTCTTACCACCAATTAATTCGATTTAATTTATATCATTTGTTTAATAGACATAATTTAACATAACAATTTTGCACAAAACACGCCAACGGAAAGGATTTTTATTAATAACTTTTAAAGTGATTCGAGTTGCCATCGGAAATAAGTTTTTAGTTTACCAATTAATTTATGTCGGAACTAGCTGTGCTCAGCGGTTTCACCCGCGTCATACGCGTTTATATAATAACTTGTTTTCCTACATCCAATTAAAATGAAACAAAGTTTGCTCCAAGCTAAGCTAAATGGGAAACCGCATGATAATCTGTTCAGCAGTTCCGGAGATTAGTATGAACAGACACTCTGATACTGCTCTTCATTACGACTTGGCTGCGACGATTTGAACACCAAAAATGTTGCTGTATACGAAGACCTGGTTATGACAGTTTTGACAATGAGCGAAGACTAAATATCTTAGACCCAAGCAGCTGCATTTAAACCTGAGTTGATAATATAATTCAGTAGGTGCCATCTATGATAATTTTGTGGAAAAAAAAGACCTAAATACAATAATAAAAATCTTGTTATCTACTGTTCAGTGTTTCAGAATCGTTGGTTACCCAAAATGTTAAATTTTACGTAAAGGTAGATGCTATTTATTTATTTCTCTTTTTTATCTACTGTTTGTCTACAAAATACATGTATGTCCCAACTCAGCATTTTGGAATATACGGAACAAACGACAAAGGACAAAAATAAGTGACATAAATAGGTATATGAATGCGCATAACGTATCGATAAATGAATAATTTATCGGAAGCAACAAACAATCACAGATATGTACATAAGAATAGACTACGCAAATTGTCTCTTAGAGCGTGCGTTTATTGTGTAAACTAGGCGTGGCTATAGGCCTATAGACTTCGTATCGAAATATTGTGTTTGTAGCAATTTGTCATTAGAAAAAATGCAGTCAAATTGAGAACCTCCTCCTTTTTGGGAAGTCGGTTAAAAAAACTGTACCTATTAATTTATGAAATCATTTAAGGAAATCTTATCAGAGTGAATTTCTTAGATGTTTGCGTTAATATTCAAGGAAATTATGGCATGTAAGTTTCGTAGAATTTGACAAACATCCTCATCTACTGTACCCTATGTCTGTGCAAACAACTGTATATATAGGTATAAATATCTATTTGGAGCATCTGCATTATGTATTTATAAGGCATCAAATCCCGCGTCCGAACGAATTAATACCAGCTTCGTGGTTATATTATGATTATATAGATACGTGGTTATATAGATGTAGCGTTCGTGGGTTCAACTCTCACTACAGACCACAACCAAGGAATAGGTACAGAATATTACAACGCACAAAAGCGACACCCTTCGCCTCCCATCAATTTCATGCCTCCTCATGTGAAAGTTTTTGGTAGTTTCTGTGAAAAAATGTCAGATGTAGAATCTACATGTGACAATTAATTTTCACTCAACTGAACATTAAATTCATTGAATGTATCTTCAAAATAACTTGTATCGAAAAAAAAAACTTATTGATATACTTATTGACGACCCGATTGGCGCAATGGTCACCATGCCTGCCCGCTAATCAAGAGGTTCCGGGTTCGATTCCCGGTGGGGGTGGACTTTGTGTGATGAACACAGGGTTCCATTTTCCAGTCTGGGTGTGTATATATATATCTATAGTATAATATATATGTAATAATATGTGTAGTCACGTTTGCTTGGTTTCCACGACACAAGCTTATAGCTTAGTGTGGGATCAAGTAGATCTGTGTGTTGTGAAGTGGATTATTATTATTATTATATGGGTGCCCACTCCGCGTTATTTTTATTGATTAATGTTAATTAAAAAGATTTTTCTTATTGAAGTCCACAAAATATTGGTAATAAGGTAACGTCTGCATTTTTTACTGTAAAAAGCTTGTCTTTTTGTATTATGTATTAGAAATAACGTACCTACCGTTTCGGATCCCTAAATTATTGGGTAAATTATTCAACCACAGGATTACTTGAAGGTTCAAACTCTCTGAACTTGGCAAATTAAAGTTGCATGGAAGCGCTACACCGACAAAAAGATGTGATAACGTTGATTGATGTCTCGATGGATTCGTAAATATTTGAGTGAGTTTTTTTTGTTGTACCTATAGGTGGGTAACTGGGTACCTATTCCATTCGAAATGTTTGATAAAGTGAGACGATTTATTTCCGATGGGTAAAAGATTGAATGTTGTTTGTGTATAACTGTATCTTACTTCGTAGGTACGTACCTACATGAGCCTTGAATAATTTGTGCAGTATCTATCAATCAGCCGCCCCCTAGCCGAGTCGACAGTTAACGCATAGGATACTGAGAAACTAAATAGATAAAAGTAGAAAATAAATTTTAATAAATTTGAATTAAGAATAGTGTGTAATAAAAATTTTAATAAATATAAATTAATAATAGTGTAAATAAAAAAAAATGAATTTTGTTTTAAAAAAAGGGTGGGGTGCTTTTTAAAATATTATCGAAATGATAATCCTTCTACTAATATTTGTCAATAAAATATTTATAACTATTGACACCATGCACCCTACGCTTTTTTTTTTAAAATAAAATACATTTTTTTTTATTTACACTATTATTAATTTATATTTATTAAAATTTTTATTACACACTATTCTTAATTCAAATTTATTAAAATTTATTTTCTACTTTTTAGTTTGGTTTTCTATAAAAAGCGTGTTTTTTAGTTGTTTTAAACTATTATTTTTAACGTTTTAGTGTAGTGCATTTTTGTGTGTTTCGAAGCGGGTTAAATTTTTAGTTAATTTTTTGTTTATTTTTCGCTTTTAATTGAAATTACTATACCTATATCTGGACATGAAAATACTAAAATATTTAGTCGGTATTTTAGTGTTAAAAAGTAGTTTGGTCGGATTTTGAGATCGGACCATATGCTTTTCATGTCTAGATATTTGAAGAGTTCCTTTTCTCCAAGATCCCATCATCAGATCCTCATGACAATGGGACCACCTCGGGAGGATAACCTTTCTAACAAAAAAAGAAGTAGTAATCGCGTTACAAACATAATATAAAAAAAAAACCATCCAGTCGAATTGAGAACCTCCTCTTTTTTTGGAAAAGAGGATTAGCTAATTAGGTGCTCGTAGTACTCAAAAGAAAACAGACTCAGTTCGTATAAAATACAATATTTTACAAAGTTGCATTTTTGAAAATACATACATAATAGTTTCGCCAGCTGCTGTAGGTATTTAAAAAAAGACATAGGATACTTTAATCCCGCACTTTCCGCGGGATCTCCGAAATTAACGCGGGTGAAACCGCGGGGAACAGCTAGTAGTACCTAGTATATTTTTTTATCAGTGGTAGATATTACGCACAAAACGCCGCAGTGTCTGCGCAAGCTGTGTCGGACTAATCGTCTTTGAAATTTTAATAAAGCCAACTACCGTTTTAGTTGGAGTTGTCTATGCCCACGTTTTCACCAACTCTCTGTGCTGTCTAAAAATTAATTAAGAAACAACAATGCTTTGTTTTCTCTCTCAATTTTAGTGACAAATTAATTTTAGAAACAAGAAGCGAGCTGAAGAAATATAATATTATGTTCCATTCTAATTTAGTAATTTATAATTAGAAATTACACACTACGCCTTGTTGCGCCGTCTTCAGGCATCGGCCACAGTAATTATTATTGTTATATTACAGACATTTTTCTTTTTTGTCCTTTACAATTAGCACTCAATAGAAAACAATATATATCAGTGCTGCTCGCCAGTTCTGTTAGATTGAACTTGGCTTGATTGTTTAGTAAATTCTTTAATACTATAACAATGATTTAACTTCTAGCAACTAATTTCTTAATTTTATCCAAAAACTATAAAGAATTCTCAATTGATATACCTAAAGATGAAAAATAAATAATTTTAATAATAACTAGCTGTCCCGCGCGGTTTCACCCGCGATAATTTCGAAGTTCCCGCGGAATTATTCTATACAAACTTTGCAACCCCTTTTCATCCCCTAGGGGTTGAATTTTCAAAAATATTTTCTTATCGGATACCTACGTCATACAAAAAACACACGCTTCAAGTTTCAGGTCTCTACGTTTAGCGGTTTAGGCTGTGCGTTGATCCATCAGTCATTTAGGACAAAGCATTTTATATGTATAGATTTCTTGTGTTTTCACTGAACTCTCTTCGCCCGCCGAGTTTCGGAATTCGAAGAGAATAGTTTTGAAATGTTTCCTAACAAATGAAGATTTTGTTTGTTCTCAAATGTCCTTCAAATAAAGCTAATGTCTACACTTTCATATTTGTAATATAACTAAGATACAAATTATATCGATTAGACTGTATAAAAGAGACAGATATTAGAATTATATTTTCGTTCGTTCAAATTCGATTCTCTACCTGTGATCCGCGATTTCGCCCCTGCAATCAGAGACGTTCAGTAAATGAATGTTAGTTGGCATTTAATGAGATGTAACTTAATTAGTTAATTGCCAATTAACATTAATTTATTAAACTTGTCTGATTACGGCAGTTTTGTTTTAAAAATCTATACTTAACTAAGTAATCATTAAAGTCGACTGAGTGCGGCGGTTAGATAGGCAGTCTAGCCGGGCTGAACATTAATGTGCGCCAATTAAAACGGTAGAAGTTTAACGACATTACGCCGTGGTCTGAGGGGAGATTACTGAATAATGAATTTCCCACCCTCCCCCTCCCTCCCCGTGATCGCCACGCTTTATTGCGTTTACCGTTTAACTAGTTTGTGGCTGACGGCGCTTAACATTTTAAATTACACGTTTTCACAACTACTGTATTTCGATCATCAATTTTTTATGAGCTCAGCTGATAAACCGCTACTTCTATTTTGGATACCGGTTCCTATGATATAGGTACCGGTTTTATAATTCGAATCGGTAGGTATCAACAGTACAGGTGTTTTCCATGGGTCAGATCACAGAGCAAATAATCACTACGTTTTAAGAGTAGGCACTTCCATACTAATCGCTGAACCGATCTATGAAAGCATTTTGTGCCAACCATACCAATGTATGACGCGGGCATAGAAATTTGGTTAAGTATTCCAAAGTTGGTAAAGAAGTTCGCGCATAAATCCATAGTAACTTTTGGTTCAAGGGAGTGTCGCTGGCCTGGGTCAGATGATGTACCGGTTTTAGCTCGTCGTTCGTTAGTTGTTTAAATCAGTGAAAAGAATTGTGGGGATTTTAAAAAAACGTTAAAAAGAGTGATGTCACGCCTTTCGTGCCATCCGCAACGAATCGGTTAAAGCATATTAATTAAATCACTAATGTGATACCTAAATATCGTCCCGCTAGTGCGTATTGGGACTTAAGTCCTGTAACCAATGCTTCATCATCCCCGCACGTTCCAGGTTCCTAATGTCGGAGGACACGCCTATAGTGGCGCCCAACAAGCTGGACCTGTGTGAGGACATGGAGCAGCCGCTCGCCCACTACTTCATCAACAGCTCCCACAACACGTACCTCACCGGTCACCAGCTCACCGGCAAGTCCAGCGTCGAGATATACCGGCAAAGTCTACTCGCTGGATGCAGGTCAGTATTGTTTCAAATGACGATGTTTTTTTATACAAAAACTATGTAACTCACTGGATCCAAATATTAGATATCTATTTTCTGTAACTTTTCGTTTTTATTATGAAAAATATCCGAAATAAACTAATGCAACTCAGTAAGTTGGAAACAAATACCTTAATTATTTGTTCGCCACATCCAGATGCGTGGAGTTGGACTTCTGGAACGGGCGCACCGACGAGCCGGTGATAGTGCACGGCTACACGTTCGTGCCGGAGATAAGCGCCAAAGAGGTGCTCGAGGCGATCGCCGAGAGCGCGTTCAAGACGTCCGAGTACCCGGTGATACTCAGCTTCGAGAACCACTGCAACCCGCGCCAGCAGGCCAAGATAGCCAACTACTGCCGGGAGATATTCGGCGAGATGCTGCTCGACAAGCCGCTTGACTCGCACCAGCTTGAACCTGGTAGGTAAAAAAAAAAACTTGCCAGTGCGTACACGCGCGGAAAGTGACATTTGCAGGCAATAAAAAACGAAACAAATAAGCTAAGATTGCCAGTGGTGTGTGTCCTATGTACCTACACACACAAAAAGTTACATTTGGCATTAAAAAAATACAAAAAACAAACGGTTGCCACTGGTTTTCTTCTTCTTCATTAATGTTGGCGTCTATTATTATAATTTGCCAATGACAATATTACAGTAATAAAAATTTCTTTTTATATGTCTTCCATTATGGCGAAACGCTAGTGTCAATGTTAGATAAAACCCCAAGTTGGTTCTCTCGAAAACCAGTTTCCTGTCTAGGATTTGAGATAGATGCTGAAAGGTGACTGAAATAACAAAGACGCGCGTATTCGGTACCGGCTTTCACCGGTCTAACAACCCTAGTAGTACTGTGCACCCGCTAAAAGTGACTAAATTATTTAAATATTTTGAAAAACTATTTTTATATCTTCCTCTAGAACCTGTAATGTAAACTAAAAACTTAACTAAAAACAAAAAACCGTAGAGTGTATACACGCGCAAGTAGCACAGTAAATAAACGTCTAGATCTATTTACTGTACACGAAGTGACGCTTCTTAACACGCTACGAGATATCTCCGACAGTAGTTAACCGACTCAAATATAATAATTTTTTAATTTAATAGTCTTTACGTTTGTTTTCGTTCCAAACAAATTTACACGTAGCTTTAGTTTCTTATTTTAATTAAAAATTGTTTACCAAAGATTTTTCAGTGTTAATTTGAGGATCTGAACGCAACATTATTAAATAGTTTAGGTTAAACAGTCACTTTGTTTATCCACTTGTCTGTCTCGGAAAGATTAAAGTCCGCGGCCACCGGAACGGTTTAAGTGAAAAAGGAAAAAAAAAGTATAATTATTTTTAATTTTTCGCCCAGCTGGTATATAAGAACGCCCGCCGTTGTTTTGACTCTGCGGGTATACTAATATTTATTGACGTTGCCATCGCAATGTAATCTCACTCTCATTAAAACGCCATTAGGCAGGACATCAAACAAATCGCAACCGGTGCCGGGGCCGGTGCCGGTGCCGGGCGCGCGACGCCGCGCCGCGCCGCGCCGTAGCGATGCCGATGGTGTCCAAACACGAACGATGTTTACGTTGGCCATAGACCAAGGCTGTGTCGCGTAAACATTATTTGAGCAATCGATTTTTATATTATTAGGTACGTGCCGCGCTAGATTCTACCACAGACACCGGTTGGAGTAGACAAAGCGAGTTCGTGGATGCCTATGATTAGATTAGATTTATTTATTTTACTTTTACAATAATATAAGTGTAGAATAAAGATGATGGTCATATTAATAATGGTAGAAAGTAAGTGTAATAATTTTTTTTTACTTTAGTTAGTGTAGTACATGATGTAGACAGTGCAATATTATAAACAAGCCACTAATATTAGTGGCTTGTTTAAAGATCATTGATTTCATTTGTAACTAATGAAATTAAAGTTAAACTGACCTGGGCGAACTGTATTAACATAACCGCTTAGTCTATTCTATTGTTTAGTCTATTATATTAAGTCTGTAGTGCGGACCTTGAATTAGCAACATTTTATACGGCCGGTGTTTGTTGTCGTTACGAGCGGTTCAAAGAATTCAATTGTTACCTTTGATTTCACGAATCTAAACTTTGGATTTCGTTTTCGGACGATACTGAAAATATCTGTTACAACGTGCAATTCTTTTTGCTTACTCTATGTGAAATTTATCAGAATTGATGCTCCTAGCCGTATGCCACCTTTATCTGGTAGGGTGGTTAATGTAGCGCTTTAACTATCCTACCGAAATAGCTAGTATTTTATAAAAGAAATACCTACCTAAAGAATTCTCGCGGGAACTCCGAAATTTACGCTGGTGAAACCGCGGGGAACGGCTTGTATAGTAATAAAATTATAGGTACTTTCATAGCAAGCATGGCGTGCCTGCTCCACCTACATTGCGTCTCTAATTATTATATTATTTTATTATGATCAGAGAGTATACCTAACCTACGTCTTCGAGAGAAATCAATCGGACCGAAGAGGGTTGGAGGGCGACCGAAACCAAATCATTGGCTGACAATGTGTATGCAAACTTTCAGGATGAACGGCTCGTTAGGCCGTGAAATCGTAACAGACAGACCGAGTTACGTTCGCATCTTTTCGCATTTACAATATTAGGGATTCTTAATTGGCCTAATAATAAACGATAAATAAACTAATAATAAAAATATTATAATGACCGATTACAAATTGGAACAATTGCGAACTGGATCTATTGGGAATTGGACAAATTGCGAACTGGACGATTGGATGAGACTGGTCGAGAATTGGACGTAATGCGCTAAACGCAAATATGGTGTCCAACCGAACACCTGTAGCAGAAATGCTTGTGATCGACCTTAGGCGGGGATCTTTCGGTCGCGAAAACAAACAATCTTTTGCCCCTATTTTTCTCTCAGGGTTTTGTTTTTTGTGGAGAAAAGGAGTAGAATAAATATATCCCTGACTGACCAATGGTTAACTGGAAGGGAATGCCGCAAGTCATTAAGTTCGGCATTTGTACGTACTGTGAAATCCCTACTCATATTATTAATGCGAAAGTAACTGTGTCTGCCTGTCTGTCTGTTTGTTACGCTTTCACGCCTTAACGGTTCGGCCGATCATCATGAAATTTTGCATACACATTGTCAGGAGTACAGAGAAGGATATAGGGATCCTTTTTGTCCCGGAATTCCCACGAGAACTCCGAATTTAACGCGGGTGAAACCGCGGGGAACAGCTAGTAAAGAATAAATAAATAAATCCCCAATTCCTATTGACCCCGTACGTCGGTATTTTTTTTTGGTGCGGTCAGGAGGGGAGCTGCCACCGCCCTCGCTGCTCCGCAACAAGATCATCATCAAGAACAAGAAGAAGCACCACCACCACCACAAGAAGGGCGGCTCCGTCGCGTCGGCGGAGGCGGAGCGCTCGGGGCTCGCGCGCCAAGGCAACGGGGACGTACCGCCCGAGGTGATGAGCGTCCGCCATTTTTGCCACTGTCAAAACTGTCCACCTAGTAGTCAAGTATTGTATTCATTGCTTACTAAGTGTACAGTCATCATCTAATGCGTCTATTTTTAACCGACTTCAGTTCGATTGTGTAAACACTTGTCAAGTCGTTCAATCTTATTGCAATAGCAATGAAGGTCAACGACTGACAAAAGTGTCCACTGTCCACACACTTTTGATGGTGACTGTACATAATATAACAAAATATGTCTTAAAAATCAAGGCAGTGGGTTCAAAATTTTGTTACCTCTTATAGGTATTGATACAATATTACACGCACTCTAGTCTCTATGCCTCGCCAGTAATAAAAAATACCTGTTTTATTACTAATTCGTGTTTTTATTTTATTTTTATTATAAAAGTTCTACTAAACTGATCTAAACACTAAAGTCAGCTGTTAATAAAAAAATACTAATGAAGCAAAACTGCTTTTTGGAAGACAAATACTAATTATTATACTAACCCGTGGTAATTTCGGAGTTCCCGCAGGAATTCCAGGACAAAAAGTACCCTATGTCCTTCTCTGTACCATTGACAACGTGTATGCAAAATTTAATGGTGATCGGTCCAGTTGTTTACGTGTGATGCCGTGACCAAGGGAAATAGGTATTAATTGTTATATACATAGATAATGTAGATTTCTTTTTTTTCCCACTTCGCCACATTGTACGACACGCAGTTGCGGTTTGACATTGGAATGTAACCACCAGCCCAGCGACACTCTCTTGAAGCAAAAGTTGCATTGGATCTATGCGCGAACTTCCTTACTAACTTTGGAATACCTAACCGAATCCCTATGACCTATGCATTAGTAAGGTTGGCACAAAATGTTTTCATAGATCGGTTGAACGATTAGTATGAAAGTGCCGACTCTTAAAACGTAGTGATTATTTGCTCAGTGCTAACCACCTGGGTGCTGGTATGAAAGGATTATGTAGAGACAGGCGCCGATCATGTTGGCGGTAGCTAGAAATTAAAAAAAAAAAAAAAAAAAAAAAAAAAAAAAAAACCACCTGGGTGACGTGCCGCGCTCCACAGCTGGTGCGGCAGAGCTCCAAGGAGTCGGTGGAGTCGTCCGAGTCGGAGAGCTCGTCGGGCGAGGAGGAGGCGGGCGCGGCGGGCGCGGGCGAGGGCGCGGCGGGCGCGGCGGCGGCGGGCGCGGGCGCGGGCGGCGCGGGCGCGGGCGGCGCGGGCGGAGCGGGGGACGCGCGCGAGACGCACGCCGCCGCCGAGATATCCGCCCTCGTCAACTACGTGCAGCCGGTGCACTTCAGCTCCTTCGAGAACGCCGAGAGTGAGTGCGTTTGTATAATATCCACGTGTACAGGATGTGATTCCTCATGCTCACATTAATAGGTATACCACCTACTGTTAGTGTTATAAATAAAAAAAAAAAATATATTATCAATTAATGAAAGTACTGAAAAAATACAGAGAAACTTTTTAATAAAAACAGTGGAGAGAAGGGGGGGGGATAATTTTTTTTAAATATAAGTAGGTACTATAATCAGACCTTAGAAAAATCTCTAATCGCCGCACTCAGAGTCGACTTTAATGATTATTATTAGTTTAGTATAGATTTTTAATACAAAACTGCCGCAATCACCAATCAAAGACGTTCAGTAAATTAATGTTAATTGGCATTTAATTAGATGTAACTTAATTAGTTAAATGCCAATTGACATTAATTTATTAAACTTGTCTGATTGCGCCAGTATTGTTTTAAAAATCTATACTTAACTAAGTAATCATTAAAGTCGACTGAGTGCGGCGGTTAGAGATTTTTCTAAGGTCTGATTATAGTACCTACTTACTTCAGACGTCAAGGGAGAGGGGGAAATTGCAAACAACCCCCCACCTCCCGTAGATCCGCGCATAGTGAGAAGCTAGTATAAGAATACTTTGTAGTACTTTTAATGTTTTATCTAAGTATGTTTTCAATAATTTAATATATAAGTGTTTATTAATTATTTTTTTGCCATCTAACTGATAGACTATTTAGTCCGATTTCTATTTTTGAACCCTGTCATCTAGCCCACTAGAGGCGTAATGTTAACCCTGCACCGTCTATGATTAGTTTATATAATTATGATCAACAGAAAAGAGCCGCTTTTACGAGATGTCGTCGTTCGACGAGAAGCAAGCGACGACTCTGCTCAAGGAGCGTCCCATCGAGTTCGTCAACTACAACAAGAACCAGCTGTCGCGCGTGTACCCGGCCGGCACCCGGTTCGACTCGTCCAACTTCATGCCCCAGGTGAGGCCGCGCTCGGCGGTAGTCCAACATGCGACGTTAACATTAACATGTGACATGTGACGTTGGGTAGGTTCCGTTATTACTGACAGCACTGTTAGGAATGACGTCAATTTAGTATACTGCGAAGCCGTTCCTTTAGAGTTAGCTATACTGGTTACTGTTTAAAACGGAACGTCATTCAGTCCAGTGTACTGTCATCCATGTCACTGTCGACCACTCGTTGACGATCGACCAACGTGGTTGACTTATCATTGGTCTGAGGTTGATCACGTGATCAAACCACTGAGAGCACCATACCTCGGAAAAGCCAGTGCTCACAGTACAAAAATGGCGACGATAATAATAATAATAATCCACATCACAACACACAGATCTACTTGATCCCGCAGTAAGCTATTATTAGCTTGTGTCGCGGAAACCAAGCAAATTTATGACGTAAATTTATTTTATGACGTCATACTGCCCACGCTAGGCTGTCCGCTATAATGAAACAAATTTATCTTCACTGCGAGCACTGGGCCAGTGCTATCAGTAATAACGGAACATGTAAGAACGTGTTTGAGTAAGTCCCTCGTTCAACATCACCTGTATGTCTGTGCAGGTGTTCTGGAACGCGGGCTGCCAGCTCGTGGCGCTGAACTTCCAGACGTTGGACCTGGCGATGCAGCTGAACCTGGGCACCTTCGAGTACAACCGCCGCTGCGGGTACCTGCTCAAGCCCGAGTTCATGAGGCGGAAGGTGAGAATCCTTGTACTAAGAAAATTGCGAATGTAAGTTTATTTGTTTGTTTGTTGTATTAACTACTCAACCTATCATTATGAAATTTTGCATCCGTTCAGTAATCTTTGAGTTTATCGCAAACAGACAGAGACAGACAGATGGACGCAGTGGAGGACTTTGTCTGTATGTAGTGATATTTCTTTTTATAGCGAACACAGCCAGTTTAATTCTTTAAACAGTTCCAATTTATAGTTGATGCCGTTAATCTAGTTACGGTCGCCCTCAGAGTCGTTTTAATGGTAACTTAATTTAAGTAGAGAGTTTAAGTAGAGATTATTAAAACCAAACTGCCGCATTCAGGGACGTTCATAAATAATTGGCATTCAACTAAATTCAACTTTAATTAGTTAAATGGCAATTAACATTAATTAATTAATTAAGACATTATTATTATACACACACATTACACACATTACATAAATATTTTATTATATTAATTTTATTATAGAGAATAATGTTTTATTGTATTATAAAGAGATTCCAAATCTATATCCATCCTTAAGTCACGTCTTCACGCATATTTCATGTCGCTTGTTCCTTAGTTATTGCAGATTCTGTATACATCATCATGTATTTAGTATATTTTTATAGTTTTTATTTAATTATCTGCATTTCACCTATCTATGTATTGCATGTAATATTTCTTATAAATAAATAGTTAACACACCTTCGATTTATTAATATAACTAGGTACTTATAATTTACACATTTTTTTAGATTTCATTTGCTGTATTACTGCATCACCTACCTACTATCTTTACTGTAACAAATGTCTCCATACTCCGCCCGGTAGCCTGGAAGAGATCGCTTCATAGCGATAAGGCCGCCATTTGGAGCCACTTCATACTTTCTGTTTTTAATTTTTTTGTTATTGTCCTGTTTGTGGTGTTCAATAAAGTGTCTTTAATTTCATTCATTTCATATAATTATGAATTATTATCATATGCTTGATCTTATTCAATAAATATATATTTGAATGAATGAACGTCTCTGATTGCGGTAGATTGGTATTAAAAATCTCTATTTAAAATAAAGTAATCATTAAACCGACTCTGAGTGCGGCCGGTTGGAGGCTTCCAAAACAGTCCGCCCGCGCCGCAGGACCGGCGGCTGGACCCGTTCGCCGAGAGCACGGTGGACGGCATCATCGCCGGCTCGCTGTCCGTGACCGTGCTGTCGGGCCAGCTGCTCACCGACAAGCGCTGCGGCACGTACGTCGAGGTGGACATGTACGGGCTGCCCGCGGACACGGTGCGCAAGCGGTTCCGCACGCGCGTCGTGCAGGGGAACGCGATCAACCCCGTCTACGGCGAGGAGCCGTTCGTCTTCAAGAAGGTACCGGCCGGCTCTTCTTTTTTATGAATTGGCTTTCGCATAAAATGCTTTTTTGTATTTATTCGTTTATTTGTTCATTTATTCAGCCAACAGAAATACACCAGCTTACAAATTACAACGTGATACAAATCCATGGAAAGCATTGTTAGGGTATTTCCTATAATAGGCTGAAACAACATGCAAAAGGCATTTAGCCAGTTTCAAGTAAAATAAGTTAGTTGAATGCACAAATTAGCGTTTAGCATCGTTGTACGGTTTGAAGTTGTAGGCCATGGTACTGAATAGACTACAAGAACTCTCTCGGAGCTCTTGGAGGAAACCGAAGAAATCAACTCGAAATGTCATATATCTTCTTGAGCACATAAAAAACCGTCACTGTGAAAGTTATTGTCCAATATAGCACCTTATAACACAACAAAATCCACTTTTAACCATTTTTTATTGATACGAAAATAAATTACCGAACCGCCATCTTTCATTGCCGCCAAAAAACTCCGGCTCTATCTACTTCTATGTGTCGGAAATCTACATTGGATGTAGATAAGCAAAAGTGTGTTGATCCACACGGGAGAAGTTTTGTGTAAATCGTGTTCTAAAATTGTAGCGCCATTTTGTGTCAACATTTCATTGGTATTTTGACATTGATAGGTTAACACGTTATTGCTTATTAATTTTATTATCAGAGTTTTTTATTAACTAATATTGTAAAGAGGTAAAGTTTGTGAGGTTGTAATCTTTGATTCTACTGGACCGATTTTGAAAATTATTTTACCAATAGAATGCTAAAGTGTTCCTGCGTGTCATAGGGTACATTCTTATCCCGGAATTCCCGCGGGAACTCCGAAATTATCGCAGAAACAAACTGACAGCTTTCAGTGAATAATCGTTACACGTAGGTTCTATATATTCTGTATTCTTTGTGGTGGGTGGTTGCGGTGGCAGGTGGTATTGCCCGAGCTGGCGATGATCCGCATCGCGGCGCACGAGGAGAGCGGGCGGCTGCTGGGGCACCGCGTGCTGCCCGTGCTGGGGCTGTGCCCCGGCTACCGGCACGTGAACCTGCGCACCGAGCTCGGCCTGCCGCTGCCCGCCAGCCTGTTCCTGCTCGTCGTCGTCAAGGTATCGGGCCGGTGATGTGTCGAGATTGGTCTCAGTCAGTCTAAGAATTTGGAAAAAAAATGTCCAAACAGTTCGATCATCGAACTACTTACTGGTCGAACTAGTTGGAATAAACCCTTTTATTGCGTATTTTATTTATGATGGCTTGTGGTTATTACAGTATGTTGAGCCGTTAACGAGCAAACTCACCTTCGCATTATAACATTACTAGAGGTTTGGGTAAAGAGTACCTATATCCTTTTTTGTACCACTGAAAAACGTGTGTGGTCTTGACAAAACCAGCGTCGTGAGTGTCCCCACACTCAGGACATAATGCTGACTCACGGTCCATTTTGAGCAGGGAGATATATCACACAAATGTCATATTTAAATAGTTATTAGGTATTACTTAAGTTTAGTTTTAGTTTATTACTGTTTAATAATTTTCGTCTGTGTTCTTCCGTGTAATACTTGTGTTATGTCTTTTGTTGCTCAAATTTTATCTTTCTTTCTTTCCTTTTAAAATTCCATGAAAATCGGTTGAGTCGCTAAGGCGTGAAAGCTTAACAAACAAACTCTCTATGATACTCACCGGTGACGTGACGTGCGCTGTCAAGGACTACGTGCCCGACCGGCTGTCGGAGCTGGCGGAGGCGCTCGCCAACCCGATCAAGTACCAGAGCGAGCTCGACAAGCGCGAGCACCAGCTGGCCGTGCTGACGGACGAGCCGGAGCCGGACGCGGCCGCCGCCGCCGCGCTGTTCGACGCCGCGCCGCCGCCGCCGCCGCCCCTGCGCCGCCCCAGCGCGCAGCCGGTGAGTGGGGTGAGGGGGGCACGGGGGCAGTGGGGTTCGTCGTCGGACGCGACCACCGCACCGCCCCAGCGCGCAGCCGGTGAGCGGGGCACGCGGGGGGGTCACGGGGGCAGTGGGGTGTGCGTAGTTAAAGGGGCGTGGGGGGTAGAGGGTCACGGGGGACAGTGGGGTTCGTCGCCGACCCCGCGCGCAGCAGCCGGTGAGCGCACGGGGAAGGGGGTGAGGAGGGTGTGGGTCACAGGGAGGGGTGGAATTTAGAGAGTCACAGGGGAAGTGGGGTGTGGAAGGTTACACGGAGAGTGGGACGTGGCCTACGGGACCTATAGGACCTATGGGAGTAAGAGGATCAAAAACTTGCAGATAAACAGTGAGTACATCTAGCATATCGTCGGTTGCCCTACTATTGTGTTTGTGCGCAACTTATCTTGAGCCCGTTGCTATGGCGACTAGACGTTGTTATTTACAAATGAGCTGGCCAGACATGCGCAGTCGAAACGTTGCTATGGCAACTAGACGTTGTTATTTACAATAAGCAGAGATAACAAATAATTGATGATTAAACGAACTTACCTTAAGTGAAGTTCTATCATAATTATTTGAAGGCTTTGTCCGAAGGGATTCCTTAAATAACACTTGTAGTACCGCGTAGTGGTTCGCCGTTCATGCACTAAATTTGAGGGTAGGAATACTAGAAGCAAAAGAAAATATCAATCTTTCCTTATAAATAGACCTACCAACCCGCTCGTGTCATTTAGTTTAGAGATGCAACGAAACTGAAAATATTTTACCCAGAAATTGGGGCTCGTAAAGCTCGTAGAGCCGGGAGGGTGGGTTGTGAATCCCTTCGGACAAAGCCTTCAAATAATTATGATAGAACTTCACTTAAGGTAAGTTCGTTTAATCATCAATTATTCTTCAGGCTTTGTCCGAAGGGATTCCTTAAATAACACTTGTAGACTTTTAGAGATTCTGTGTAAAATATTTTGTTTTATTAATCAACAGTGGTAACAATACCACTAATCAACAGTAATTAGGCAGTACTAATCACGGTATTAATCATTATACTTAATCGTTTTAGTGTACACCATTGAAGGTTGAAACCAACATTTAAATAAACAAGATACTGCTAAGGGGAACTTTCTGATAATGAATGGCATAAATGGCAGATGGGGGATACTTCTCTTTAACCATCGTCGTTCTTATAGATCCTTGCCACCAGGCTAAGCGTGTGTTGCGACTGCTCAGCAAAGAAAAACAGAATTTTAAACTTTTTTCACATAACTCCGGACTCGTCAAATGAGTTTATTGTGTCCGGTGTTGGCAACCTGGAGACAGCTTATTATCGTATCAGGGACGTATAATTATCGTAAATAGACTAAATATTTCGACACACCTATTATTATATAGTGCAGAATGTTCGAAAAACGAACACCTTACCTATAACATTCCCTTGTTCGTTCATTGGTACGTAAAAATTTTACCTCAAAATATTGATAAATTATGGTACCTAATTATTAGGTTAATGTCTATCTAGACATTCTAGTTTTGTCTCTTAAATAGCGTAATATTGATATGTACGCAAGTAGTAGTACCCTATAGTTATTAAAAATAAGTCATAAAAAAAAAAAAAAAACTATTAATATGAAAATTATTTTTCACACCCCTGAATAACTATAGCTGCTTTACCGCCAACATTTCCACACACAAATATAACGAACGTATAAAGTGCGAAATTAATCAAAATCGAATCGAATATTGAACTTATCATCGCCTTATTTGTTCATTGGTAGATGCTAATCAATGAGAAGGCATACAGTATGTTGAATTACCGGTATTACCTAAGAAATTAAAGCTTAAAGCGTCGTTATGAATAAAAATAAACAAACTCATTAGCATTAGCGCTGAATGCTGATGTATTAGCATTAGCGTATGAGTATAAAAAATATCAAATTTTACATCAAGATGGTACGACGTACGTGTCATTGCACATCGTACGTAAGCACAAAAATATCGTATAATTTACGTTAATCATCGTATGGTTCCGAATACTAGTTGCCGGTAGCATAGTAGATAATTTATTTATTTATTTTTTTATTTATTTATTTTTTTTTTTTTTTATTAATTTTTTGTTAAAATGTTACTTTGTGATAAGCTTATTTTTGTTAAAAAATTAAAAACTGCAGCGTGCCAAAAAATTGGTGTTGTACCAACGTTTGGGGGTTTTACTCTTATTGAGTTTTATTTGAATTGAATTCTATGAAATCATACATGAAGATACTTCTAGAGAGTAGAGGGTACCAGGCCTGTGTTGGCAATAGGAGCACAATAACAATGCCTCTAGCTTTATCAGAGATTTTTCTTAGCAGCTTTAAAATTATAAAGAACGGAGGGAACGCGTAGAAAAATAGCAATCGGCCCTGGAAATTGTAAACGCGTAAATATAGTGATTGCGTCTGGGTTTCCATGCCAGGAAACTTATTTGACATAGGTATTTATCATTTATGTGACTGCCAAAAAAGAAATTATTTCAAATGTACCAAACGACAATACAAATTCTTGATAACTCAATTCCCATTAAATATCAGTACGTATTCGCCTCGATTCTGCATCTGCAGTCGTGTTATCTGACGAACTTATATAAGCCGTTATAACATACCTACAATTTACGACTTTCACACCATTGCCATAGTCGTTTGGTAATGTCTGTGAGGTAAGGGGATTAGATACCTCCCATACGGCTGAAATGGAAATGAAATGAATACGAGATGGCCGTCGTGTTGTCAACACAAATTAATATTTGACAATAGTTTGAATTCCTAACAAAAACTTTTAGACCAAAATAAGCAGCCTTAATTTCTAAATAGTTGATGTGTTGAGCTTGTTCTTGAGTTTTACACAACCCGCTGGCCTTTTCATCATCGCATGCAGGCTCCCACCCCGTAGTTGAGGCATCTGAGAATATTTCTAGATCATGTGTATTGTGTATCTTATTTGATACTACAAGAAGGTTTTTGTATTGCGTTTTAAATCGGTTTGTCATGCCATTGCGTTTATACTTTTCATAGTTATCGTCAGGTTGTAAACACAAAAGTTTGATCCTATCAAATTATTTATTTTATATTTTTTTTTTTTGTTTATAGCCAGCTGCATTCGACAGCTGGGCAGGTAGAAACTAGTAACTCAGTGAATCTAACTTCTAAGTGTAAAAACCTTTTGAATTTCTTGTATAACGCGTTCAATTTTATCTGATGGTAACGTGATCTGGAATTTTCTCGAATCTAATATGAAACCCAAGAATGTACCTAGGTACAAGTCTTGCTTGGTATCATCGAAACTCGTATTTATTATTTAAAGAACTTTATTGTACTACAACGAACTTAATGCTCATTTATTAGAAAACCAAGAGAAGAAATTAAATTTCTAGTCTGCCTGTATTTTATAAGTATTGCTCGTAAGACTGCTCCAACAACTAACAGTCATCTAAATAATTATTTAGATGACTTTTTATAATTAAACCGACTGATCAATTATAATTGGTAGATTTATGGAGGGCTTGGCGTAAAAAACGGACTATTGGTTTCTTTACTTTGGTGAATGTACGGTGCGGTACTCAAGCCAAATGGTAACACGTTAAATTCATACAATTGTACTTCAAATTGGAACCTTAAATATTTCCTTGAATTGGGATCCATTTTATTTATTTATTTATTCTTTTTGCACATAATAACACAAATGGCGAACTTAATGCCTTGCGGCATTCTCGACAGTTAACCATTGGGTAATAAAATAATGAGCGTCCTTTAGAGCTATCTTTGTAATAAAATAATCACGTGTTATTAGTTATAACACTGTACTTAAGTCTTCAATTTTAAAATAATCAGCTGTTATAAAATTGTAAAAAAAAATTATTTTAGGTTTAAAATACAGCGGAATTTGCCATTTGGCTTGGGTACAAGAAATACTCTAGATATAAACTGTTCATCCATTTGTTTGGTTGGCACCATTGATTTACTACTAGACTGGTGTGGTATATCAATGGTTGACACTTATAGTAGCTACTATAGACAGCAATATGTATTTTCAGCAAATTCATGACCCAACTGCATGTTGAATATTCTGGTTCTAAGATAGGCAATTTTTCGCTATTACTTAAGAAACAGACCACAGTATTGTTTGCAAAACTATAACAAAGCACGGGCAGGCAGTACATTTCCAAAGAAAGATACGCAAACCGTAATCGATATAATTTATATTTAGTGAGTAGGTAGTACAGTTCCATAGAAAAGTACGCAAATCATAATTGACAGAGTTTTTATTTACCGGGTATTAAGTACATTTCCACAGAAAAGTACGCAAACCACAATTGACAATTTTCATTTAGCGGGTAGTACAGTTCCATAGAAAAGTACGCAAGCCCTGGGATATATAATTATATACTGGCTTTATTACTTGCAATTAAAAAGGAAATATGTGAACTCTTGAATGATACAAACTTTACGGGTAGTACAGATCCAAAGAAAAGTACGCAGACCCGGTTATAGAATCGTAGGTAAATAAAATTTAAAAGGAAATATGTAAACTCTGGTATATTACTAACTTTACGGGTAGTACAGATCCAAAGAAAAATACGCAAACCCAGTTAGAATTGTAGGTAAATACAATTAAAAAGTAAATATGTGAACTCTGGTATATTACTAACTTTACGGGTAGTACAGATCCAAAGAAAAATACGCAAACCCAGTTATAATTGTAGGTAAATACAATGAAAAAGGAACGATGTGAACTCTGATATAACACTAACTTTACGGGTAGTACAGATCCAAAGAAAAATACGCAAACCCAGTTATAATTGTAGGTAAATACAATGAAAAAGGAACTATGTGAACTCTGATATAACACTAACTTTACGGGTAGTACAGATCCAAAGAAAAATACGCAAACCCGGTTAGAATTGTAGGCAAATACAATTAAAAAAGGAAATATGTGAACTCCGGTATAATGCTAACTTTACGGGCAGTACAGATCCAAAGAAAAGTACGCAAACCCACAGTTAGAATCGTAGGTAAATACAATAAAAAGGAAATATGTTGGTATAACATTAACTTTACGGGTAGTACTGATCCAAAGAAAAATACGCAAGCCCAAAATCATAGATTAATGCAATTAAAAAAGGAAATATGTGAACTCTGGTATAATACTAACTTTACGGGTAGTACAGATCCAAAGAAAAGTACGCAAACCCACAAATAGAACCGTAGGTAAATACAATAAAAAGGAAATATGTGAACTCTCGTATAACAATAACTTCACGGATAGTACAGATCCAAAGAAAAGTACGCAAATCAGTAAGAATCGTAGATGAACACAATAAAAAGGAGATATCTGAACACTGGTAAAAAAGACTAACTTTACGGGTAGTACAGATCCAAAGAAAGGTACGCAAACCCAGTTAGAATAGCTGTTCGTATGTTTTTATTCATTTTAAAAAGTTGTAGGGATTGTTGGTAGGTATATAAGCATAAAAACTTGATTATTTGGTTAAGAATACAAAACCAGGTAGGTACATTTTTTCATAACCAAAAAACCAGGGTAGTAACAACTCCAAAGAGAAGAACGCAAACCCTTAGAAAATGTATGGTCATTAATTATGCTCATTGCTCAATTGTTGTTATTTATGAAGTGTAGGACAAAAATTGAATCACTATTTTTACTAACCTTCATAACCAACACCATCCGAGGATCAACTCCGGCTGCGACATCGTCGCGCGTCGTTTCACTTTCTTCTCCAATTTTATATAATTTTTCGTAATCGTCGGTCTTGCGTTTTGCAAGATTATAATATTATTAGATATAAACGTAATGTTTTGACGTAATGTAGAAACGAGTGGAAGACACGAGACGTGCGTTCGCGGCGAGCACTAAAAAGCGAATGACACGAGCGGGTTGGTAGGTCTATTTATAAGGAAAGATTGATATTTTCTTTTGCTTCTAGTATTCCTACCCTCAAATTTAGTGCATGAACGGCGAACCACTACGCGGTACTACAAGTGTTATTTAAGGAATCCCTTCGGACAAAGCCTGAAGAATAATAAAGAGGAAACTCCGGTCGTGCGTCGAAGCTGACACACGCACTTTTTTTTCTCTTATCAACTTAAGTTTTCACTTACTTTTTAACCCCACTGTGCATGTGCAGATGAAACTGGAGAGCGCAATGGACGGCAGCCCCAACAAGTCGGACCTCAAGGCGGCCACCAAGAACCTCATCGACAACGAGTCCATGAGTGACACTATACCCGCGGCCGTGGCCGCTGCTGGTGGGTTTTTACGCTTTTTATTGTCTTTTGTCAACTTGTAGGTGATGACCTACGACGTAATAAAATTGGTACACGACAGTAATAAAAATTACTGGAGTGTTAACGATAGCGATAACACGACAATGTTTTTTTTTTTTTCGATAATATTATTGTTGTAACAAGCGTTTGTCAAAGTGAAATTTCCGTAATAATTTTACTAAAATTGATACAGAAATTTCATTTACTTAGCAAATTGGCATCTGTTAACATATTATCTGATCTTTAATAATTGCTAGATAGGTACCTACTATTAGTATTTATCTGACCTTGATAGCAATGTAAATTAATTTATGTGCCACGGTTACACCTGCATGCATTTCGGAGTTCCCGTGGGGATTCTGGGATAAAAAGTACCCTATGTCCTTCTCTGTGCTCCTAAAAACGTGCATGCAAAATTTTATGATGATCGGTTCTGCTGTTAAGGCGTGAAAGCGCAACAAACAAACAAACAAACTCACTTTCGCATTTATAATATTAGTAAGCATTATTTATAGATTATGTTTTTACAACATTGTAATATCATTGTTTTCATAATGTATAAGTAATATAGATAAAACCTTTTGTCTTCCCGAATACACAAATAAATAAATAAATACAAATAATTGAATGAGTGAATGAACGAAAACTAGACTGTTAAAAAAAATGAAAACAAACAACGCATCCAACACCGATAGATGCGGAGAAATCCAACGGCGCGTCCGAGGACAGCATGACTGAGGCTCTGGAGGTGTTGCTGAGCAGCAAGCTGGTGCGGGACAAGCGCGCCGAGCTCGCGCGCAAGCTGGACCAGCTGCGGCGCAAGCACGACAAGGAGCGGACGAGGCCCGCCGCCATGTTCTACGTGCCCAAGCTCGGCAAGCGGCGCTCGCAGAAGGCCATGTGAGTGGGCGGGGCCGGGCCGGGCCGGGGCGGGGAACTCTTTCTTCTTCTATTTGACTTTTGCATATAATGTATTTAGCCAGTTTAAAATATAATAAGTTAGTTGAATGCACAAATTAGCGTTTAGCATCGCTGTACGGTTTGAAGTTATAGGCCATGGTACTGAATAGACTACAAAAACTTTCTCGGAGCTCTTGGAGGATACATTTCTAGTTGATTTCTTATCAACTAGAAATGTCATATATCTTCTCGAGCATACAAAAAACCGTCGGTGTGCAAATTATTGTCCAATACAGCACCATAAAACACAATAAAATCCTCTTTTAACAATTCTTTATTGACACGAAAATAAATGACCGGAGCGCCATCTTTGATTCCCGCCAAAAAATTCAAGGTGGGGAATTCTCTTCATTTCAAGGTATGACCGCACTAGGCGGAACTGCACTGCAGTGGAGCGACGCGACTTCTAGATGAAGTTCGCTATATCGCACTGAAACTGCAGCGGCGCGACAGTTTTGTAGTAGTCGGTCGGCAACCACTGAGCGCAATGGATGAAATTGATGTAGACGTGGCCATAGTGTCACTACATTGCAAGGTAGAATAAAGGCTAAAGTAATCAAAAAAAAAACAAAGACCAATGGGGATGTGGACTACTTTTGAAAATCAAAATTCTAATTAGTCCTTCAGTTACAAAATAAAAAGAATAGACACGTATTTTTTGCTTTTTCAAATAAATTAAAATATACAGAGAGTTTAGGGTGAGGGGGTCGTGACGTCACTAACCGCTAGAACCGTCATACAAACTGTCAGAATACTGACGTCACTCGAAATTTCAACTCAATATATCGCCGTTATTTTTTGATTACGTAAAAATAGAAAAAAATACGTGTCGAATATTTTTTAATAATCATTTTTTTTTATTTTTTTTTATTTCATACAAAGAATATTTGGCCGTGTCGCGTCGTGTCGCTCCGCTGCAGGGCAGTCCCGCCTAGTGCGGTCATACCTCAAGTCTCTCGTTTGACCTAACGCCTGTATATTAAACTATGAACTTTGTAGCAGCGAGGCGAGCAGCAGCGGCGGCGAGGAGGCGGCGGGCGCGGGCGCGGGGGCGGGGGCCCTCAGCGAGGTGCAGGCGGTGGAGCGGCAGCTGCGGCTGCGCTACCACCACGACATCTTCTCGGCGCTGGAGAAGCAGCTGCGAGACGACCAGCAGCAACAGATGAAGACGCTCACCGTGAGTACACCGCCGCACGGAGGAAGTGACGTACTCTTCGCCCACAGACGACTTCGTGCCTCCCCGCGACCCGCCACCCTTGACTTGAATGTATCCCCCCTCCCCCCGCCGCGAGCCCTGCACACACGCGCACCCGCACGTGTGCACACAAACCACCCGTCCGCAGTAGTAGTGGGGAGTACGAAATAAACATTCGAAATATAAGAAAAAAAGGAAATTATGCTTTCCTTATCTACCCAATGGATATCAAATATCATACTCAAGCTTCTAATTATCATTAGAATATTTTTATCACCTGGGTGCTCCTGGGTGGTAAAAACAATACCCTGTCCCTATTGCCACTGTATAGTGTATACCTCTACTTACATATTTTTAGAAGTGATTTCGAGCTTACGTTCGAACATAGCATAAAATATACGGATTTGTAATAAAAGTTTTAGCGGGGCGCGTGCGATGTCTATTTCATATAATCAAAGGCAGGTAGGTACTTAATATGAAATGTGTTTGTAAATTTTTTAACAAATTTCGTATATTGTGTCAGGACATGTTGGAGATAGAAAAGAAGGAGATACTGAACCGGCTGGCCAGCTCGCGCAAGTACGACGTGAAGGCGCTGGCGAAGAAAGCCAACCGGGACAAGGACGAGATATTGAGGATAAAGCGGGAGATATATACACAGGTGAGATGCATGCGGTGCTAACTGGCAAAAATACTTCACTAACATACCGAAGTTTTGTAGGAAAAACGAAAAATTATTCATTTCAGTTTTCAAGTTAGGCTTAGACATTGATTTATTTAAGCTTACTGCACAGAAGGGTACAAAAGGCGGATTTAATGCCTCAGTCGCATCCTCTACCAGTCAGCCTTTACAGTATTCAGAGAGTGTGCTTGGTGGTGCTTTTTACCGTGTTCGTTAAATAAATAAATAAAAAAACAGCCAGGATAAAATCCATACCAGTTGGTGGTAACCGGCTACTAATAAATTACGCAGCTACGGCGTCAAAAAAGGAACAACATTTATCTATTTCGTAAATAATAAATATTAATAGATTGTGAGTGATTTTATTTGAAATTTTGCATGCACATTTTTATACTTTTTCTCCCGAAATTCCGAAATTAACGCGTATCATAAAAACATACGCGTCGAATTGAGAACCTGCCACTTTTTTGAAGTCGGTTAAAAATGAGTTGAGTACCCACGCGTTGGTTGGTGTTGCGCACGTGCAGTCGGTGGCGCGCGGCGTGCTGGAGTGCTCCCAGCTGGAGCAGACGTACGACCGGCGGCGCGAGGCGCTCGCGCGCTCGCAGGAGCGCCTGCGCACGCTGCTGCTCAAGCACCGCGACCAGGTGAGCGGGAGGGGGCAGGGGGCGGGGGGGAGAGGCCGACTAGTGGCGGACTTCCATACAAGCCTAAAAGCCCGGCCTGCCTAGTCAAAACACTTGCCACAAAACACCAAGTATTTTAATAAGTATAAATAAAGGACATTGAAATCGGTATTTGAAATATTAATTGTTAAAATAGACGAAATTACTATACACACCGGCAGAATTAGCGGAACATAAAAAGGCAGAGTATAGAAATAATTACGTATATATATTAAAACAAATTATTATCAGGCATGAAGTAATAAACTAATATACATCTTTTAACATTGACTTTAAGAAGTTTTTAGTTAAATTTTATTAAAAGTAATCAAAATTAAAAAAAAACAAAAAAATCTGTAGTTTGTGAGAACACAGACAATGTTGCAAATAAAAGTGGAATCACGAAGGGGAAACACACGTTATTAATCGTTCATTTATTTAGTGTTAAACTCACAGTAATCTTTAATTTGCAACATTATTTGTGTTCCCACAAATTAGAGAAAAAGTGTTTTTTTTATTATTATTTTAAATAAAATTTAATAATTTAATTACAAACTTTTAAAGTGTTAAAAGATGTATATTAATTTATTACTTCACGTCTAATTATTATTTGTTTTAATATATATACGTAATTATTTCTATTGTCGCGCTTGCGCTGAAGAAACGGTACGGAAGAAAAGGTCCGATGGATTGGCGACTGATTATTTATTTGGCTTCCCGGTCCGTTCCCGGTAGATAGGTACAAGTAGGTACAATTAGCGACACTGGCCTCAGCGGTAGGTGGAAGGTGGCTCGTAGATGGTGACGACGCTGGTGCCGCGGCGGCTGGTGTAGGCAGCGGCTGGGGTACGCCTGGAGTAGTCCAGGGGTAGGCGCCTGGAACTTCAGCTGGTAGGTGCCTGGAGTCTCAGCGGTAGATGGTAGGTGCCTGGAGTACGCCGGGGGTAGTCCAGGAGTAGGGCTGGTAGGTGCCTGGAACGCGCCGGGGTAGTCCGGGGGTAGGGCCCGGATCTTCAGCTGGTAGGTGCCTGGAATGCGCCGGGGTAGTCCGGGGGTAGGGCCCGGATCCCGCGGCTGGTAGGTGCCTGGAACCTGGAGCGAGGGCTTCGGTTACCATCAGCGAGTCCGTAGCTGGCTGCCTTTCCACCCCGTGAGAACCAGCGGTCGCAAGGTAGTAGCGATAGTGCTTTAGTAGGAATTGCAGCCAGCCAGACTAGATTAAGCGAGAAGCAGCTTAGTAGTGTGAATGTGAATGAGAACTCACCCTAGAGGGTCATCCAGCACTAGCACGTTTAGTAGGTACCGCGCGGTAGATGCGCAGTACCATTAGACAGCACAAATTAGTATGTGCGGTAGGCGCACATTTAAACGCACGTTAGAAAAGATTGGCCGCAACACGTACCCGCGTGTAGCGCGGTGCACGTGCAGCGGCCGTCTGTCAAGGCGTCGAGTGCCACAGGTCGGCTACTCGCCGTTAACCGGCGCGGGCGCGCGGGAGGGGAATCTTTAGAGATTCACGATGCGCAGCGTGCAATAAAAAATATGTTTTCTAGTCCGAATCTGAGTCTGCAACGTTACAGTACCCCCTCCGAAAATTCAGGATTTTAGCTGGCAACCTTAGTGTTAAAATCCGTCTATGCTACCTGTGAATCTTTGCTCCTTATCCTTTCATTCCTCTCGAACATTCTTTCATACCTCCCTCTTTCAAACTGTCTTTGATCCTGTTAGTCAGACCTCAGACTCCTAACAACCAGAGTACACTAGTTAGCACTAAACTATACTCGAGAAACAAAGGGTGTAGGTTCATGTTTAGATACATGCTCCTCACATCACAAGTAGACCGGTAGTATTGTGAATAGGGTAGTACTTAGTACGCTAGTTCGTTTTTGCTTAGCTGGATAGACGAAATAAGGTGAGTTTCCATTATAAGAATAAGCAAAACAATACAAAATTAGTGCTATAATTGGCCAAAGATAGATAAAAAAATTTAGGGTAGGTACTGTTATAAATAGCCAACAAGCTCAATTTATGAAGCTAAGTATAATAATTAAGCAGTATTTAAATGTACAGTAAATATTTTTTAGACAATGAAAAAAAATCAAACGAGTAAAGTATGTAGCCACCACTAGTATTAGTTAAGCTGATATATATAGGTATAAGCGAGATGTACAGTAAATATTTTTTCTGACAGGGAAAAAAAAACAAATCAAGCAAGTAAAGCATGTAGCCACCGCTAGTATTAGGTAAGCGTATGCTATGCACAAACTACTAAGAGATACTACCGTAGGTATGCTAAGCTGCTTTTACAATGTTTCGACAACTACACTATACGGTACGGTGTTTAAAATGTTTAGATCTACCTACTTCAATTGATAATAATAAATAGACCAGTAAAATACAAAATAAAAAAACGGAACTAAGGAAATATAGATTGCGAACTGTTGCGAAAATACCTATGTATTTGTAATGATAATAGAAGTTAATAAGGAATATTGATGTAAGAAAAAAAATTGTTTAGGTATCTAGTTGTTGGAAAATATTACGCAACAATTACAATCACAATTGGCACAATCAAAATAAGCGTTAGTATAAAATTCAGCATAAAAATGATAAAAATACAAAGCAAAAAAAAACAAGCATAGGTAGGTAAGCGTAACGGTTTTATTTTAATGAATAGGTAAGTACGTACCAGTTCGCTGTGTAGGTAGCATCGACACCGCCTCGTTCACAATTAGGTTTTTCGCGCTGGGCTAGCTGCTAAAGCACTAAAATAAATACCTAGAACGAACCTGGAAGGACAATAACCACGTTAAAGGGCGCCACTGTCGCGCTTGCGCTGAAGAAACGGTACGGAAGAAAAGGTCCGATGGATTGGCGACTGATTATTTATTTGGCTTCCCGGTCCGTTCCCGGTAGATAGGTACAAGTAGGTACAATTAGCGACACTGGCCTCAGCGGTAGGTGGAAGGTGGCTCGTAGATGGTGACGACGCTGGTGCCGCGGCGGCTGGTGTAGGCAGCGGCTGGGGTACGCCTGGAGTAGTCCAGGGGTAGGCGCCTGGAACTTCAGCTGGTAGGTGCCTGGAGTCTCAGCGGTAGATGGTAGGTGCCTGGAGTACGCCGGGGGTAGTCCAGGAGTAGGGCTGGTAGGTGCCTGGAACGCGCCGGGGTAGTCCGGGGGTAGGGCCCGGATCTTCAGCTGGTAGGTGCCTGGAATGCGCCGGGGTAGTCCGGGGGTAGGGCCCGGATCCCGCGGCTGGTAGGTGCCTGGAACCTGGAGCGAGGGCTTCGGTTACCATCAGCGAGTCCGTAGCTGGCTGCCTTTCCACCCCGTGAGAACCAGCGGTCGCAAGGTAGTAGCGATAGTGCTTTAGTAGGAATTGCAGCCAGCCAGACTAGATTAAGCGAGAAGCAGCTTAGTAGTGTGAATGTGAATGAGAACTCACCCTAGAGGGTCATCCAGCACTAGCACGTTTAGTAGGTACCGCGCGGTAGATGCGCAGTACCATTAGACAGCACAAATTAGTATGTGCGGTAGGCGCACATTTAAACGCACGTTAGAAAAGATTGGCCGCAACACGTACCCGCGTGTAGCGCGGTGCACGTGCAGCGGCCGTCTGTCAAGGCGTCGAGTGCCACAGGTCGGCTACTCGCCGTTAACCGGCGCGGGCGCGCGGGAGGGGAATCTTTAGAGATTCACGATGCGCAGCGTGCAATAAAAAATATGTTTTCTAGTCCGAATCTGAGTCTGCAACGTTACACTATACTCTGCCTTTTTATGTTCCGCTAATTCTGCCGGTGTGTATATTTCGAATTCCTTGCTTTCCCCTCTAAAACCGATTTGAACATTTTTAGCAAGGTAATAAATAAAATTGTCTACTTGAGCATGTCCCCAGCATTGGTCAATATAATTTTCCTAAACGGGCCGTATGTCCGAGCGAGGTCCCTAGTCTACAAAAGCCCGTCCCGTCGTTAAATAAAGTGTATAAGTATAAATACTTATTAAAATCCACAGCAAACACTTCAGTATCACTTCAGATAAGCGAGCAAGGCCTCCTGACTTTTATGGAGGTGGCGCCACTGACGAGGGGAGATTGAGACGGAAGGGGAGGTTAAAAACGGGGAGGGGAGAATGGGGAGTGGGGGGGTTCGACGTTGACACGCTTATGGTTGACACGGGTGGTTGAAAGGGATAAATAAGGAAAGGGGGCTCAAGTTAAACATTTGGAGGGGGAAATATTGCGACGGTTGAAGTGTAAAGAGGTAATAGATGTAATAATTATGGTGGAATGAGAAGAACAACTGACGGTTGACGAAAATAGTCCTTTCATTTCGCTAGCTTTAAAAGCACGCCTATAGTTTCGTTGCTTGAGGCCAAATTATCTGTTATCTTTAAAATATTTTAATATACAGTTCACTTTTTTTGTGTATCACATTCACACCAGAGAAAAATGATTCGTTTCTGGTTCAATTAAGCTCGAAATCCAAAAAGTTTGCTCTCTTGTAGTAACAGTAAGTCTATTGTGGTACGAGTGTGGAAAATGGTAATTTTTTCACGAGTACCGAGCTAAAGCACGAGCGGAAGCGAGTTGTGAGAAGCAACTTTCGAGCTGTTGAGTCTGTACTCTGTTGTATTTTCGCAGGAGCGTCTCGAGCTCGAACGGCTGTGCGGCGGCGCCCCGGAGGACTAGGCGCCCCCCCGGCCCCCCCCGCGCCGATCGCCCCGCCCCCGGCCCGCCCCCCCGCCGCGCCCCGCGCCCCGCGCCCCGCGCCCCGCGCCCCGTCGGTGACTGCGTGAGTCCCCCCTCCACGTCATTGAGTGTTATTATAATTTTTTCTAATTTAGGAATCTGTGATATTATCGCCTAAGTGGGAGAGTACTCGTAATCGTGTAATGATGGTGCGTTCGTTTCTCGTGTCTTCGATGTCGAGTTTGTAATCTCATTTATGTGTTTGATTCTAGAGTCGTTTGTTTCGTGCCGGATATTTTTCCCCTTTGAATCTGCAGCGATTGTTCTTCCAAGTGTACGTTTCGGACTCCGATCGCCACGCCATTTTGACATTTAAGTTCTAGTTGAGTATTGGTCCTTCTAACTTTTAGGTGAATGTCAGATCTGTTTTTAATTCGTATTTTGCGAAAACGTTGTCTTAACAATTTCGTCCCACTTTTCTTTAAAGTTTATCTTTATATAGGGACTTTGTAGCTTGTAATATTGCATTTAATTATTATTGTTATATTAATAGTAATTTTGTAGTGGTATTGCGCTTTTTTTAACGCTTAGAGTGGATCCATATAATATTATGCTAGTCATTGCATGCGAGTCCGCTTAGGTACTAAACAGCAAGGCGAATAATATGTGTCATAATGAATACGAAAAGACAAACCTGTGGGTAGTTTTAATGCCATAATATAATCGAGAGACGATCATAACAATAGTTTTGATTCCATGTCTGTATATGTAGCACAAAAAACATAGATAATGTCATTCTTGTTAATCATAAACATTAAAGGTAATTAATTGTTCTTCCTTCCGAGAATAAAGAGTATAGAAATAGTTCTTATGCTGAAATTATTATTTATTAAAAAAGTCTCTGAATAGTGATTATGTTTCAAAAGATTGAGACACAAACAAAATCTAAAATTAAAAATGTATTATAAAATCCAAAATTAAGCGAACTATAGTAGTATGACAGTAAGTGATTTAAATGCGAAAGTAACTGTCAGTTTTTCGCGCCTAAAGTTAATTTAAGTTTACTCTTTTTTCTAAAAAGAAATAAATAACCTTTTTTTTAAAAAAGAGTTCCGAAAGATTTTCTAAAATCACGCATAGCGTAACTTCAAAGAATCATATCAAATCAAATGTTCTTTATAACTTTGGATTGGTTGTCACAATCATTTATAATCGTCAGCAGGTTCTTAGAACTATAAATTACTGTCAGTTCAGAATACGTCCTCTACTGAGGAGAACTGACAAGAAACTCAGTAAGACTTTACGTAAACTTTTTTAACCGCCTTCCAAAAAGGATTTATAAAGTAAGAGAGCATAAAATAATAACTGAATAGAGAGAAGACATTTCTTTAATCTGACTTCAGCTATTTCTCTATGAATGTTGCCTCACTTTGGCCAGTGTTGTTCTTAGGATTTCTTTTGTCATTGGTTCTTGATACGTCTTTAAAGACTAACTGGTTTACTTAATTTTGGATTTTAGTGTACTTTTAGTATTTTAGTGTACTTATCTCAGTTCGGGCGAGAAACTTAATCTGTTATACATCCCATTGTACGACAACACTTAAGAATAACCTATTCCGAAACCATTTAGAGATTTCAGCTTTCTAACAATAATTCATGTTTTCCTTTTAATTTTTAGACTTATTATATGGAAAAATAAACTACTGCTAAAAACAAAATTGCTTAAAATATCTGTCAAATAACAATATAATAAATAATACCTAAAATAAACTTTTACAATTTACCTTGTTGGGATAGGTTAGCCCGGTTTTCGCGTCCGGTTCCCCAATGAGGTCAGCACGTTAGGAAAGTCAAAAGCATGAATTCCATACATTAGGATGTTAGCCTTGGGGTGCCCGATCTGCTAACCTTATAGGGGAACTGGACTCGAAAATCGTGGTGGTGCTGCCGGATTCAGTCGTCAATATGCACAAAAGATGTCACAACATTGTCACAATTAATATTTTGGGCGTTGATTTGCCGTTATTTAAATTTACGTATGTTAAGTGATATTTCCGTCAGTTTTTGGATAAGATCAGCTGATGTAACTTTGGTTCTATATTTTTTCGGTTGCAATCAAAAATGTCGCGGTTTTGCGATTATAATAATATGCACGTTTTCAACACTTACAATATCTAGCAATCCAAAATACCAAAAACCAAAATAAACATACTTCAAAAGTTGAAGCTGTCTAAACTTGATCTATTAATCACAAAACCGCTAGTTTCCGATTGAAATCGAAAAATGATAGAAATGAAAGTTACGTAATTGCCCACTGATGATAGAAGAAAGTCGGTTGAATATTGTGTGGGTTTGTTGATTTGACTAACATGGCGTCCGACAGTAACAATAGGTTGTAGATTAACATTCCATATTGGTCTGCTTTATATTTGCCATTTTTATTAACGCTCATTTTTTACTAAATGATCAAATTGTGTATTATGTGAACGAAATTAATATTTAGTAATTCTAAAAAAAAAAGATCTTTTTGGTATAGAACCTATGCTACATATTATAAATATTATTTTTTAATCTAATAAAACAGTGTTCCATTTACATAATTTTAAATTTAGAATATCCTTGATTTTATTTTTAATTCGATTAGATCACTGATGCTAGACGTGGTCGTGTGTCGTGTCATGTATTCTTAGATTGCATAGATATATGCAAAGTGATATTGACGCACATTGCAATGAAATCGTTTATTGCTACTTCCATATATTTAAAACATAATTTCACAGTGTACCTATTAATGGGTTCCTTAGTTCCATATTAAATCAGTAGATGCAGTTAGATCGGAAATTCAATATTGATCTGCAACAAAAAGCAAATCGATTATAAATTTAAATAAATCTACCACAAAATAAATGGTTATCTTATTATAACAATAGTTCAACAAAGGCTTATGAATTAAGTAATATTTTGCATGTAAATAATATTTTTTATGCCGCTTCTGCTATAATTAATCAAAAATTCATAATTTTTCTTGTAATTGTCTACTAGCCAAGAGTTTTATACAATAATTATATATAAATAAATATTTAAAAGCAGGGATTTACCTAACTATACTATCAGTCGTACATATTTTTAAGAAACTTCTATTCTTTGAATCTTTTAAAAACCGTTTGATATTATATTTTACCTACTACGCGACGTAACGTTTATTCTATAATATAGTGTTTGTTTTGTAATAAAAATACTTACCTACGCATTTTTGGTAGCGAATTTGATACCTCCCACCTAATATCTCTTATTTGTATAGGTATTTTAGAGTATAATAGTTATAAAACTTTGAGCGAGCATATTGCCCGCTGTATTCTGTGGAACTTATATTCCTAACGCATTAGATTTATTACACTCTAAAAACAGCTAACAATATCTACGTGACATTACGTATTCAGTGATTAAAAAAACTTTGCTGATTATTTTTTCTGAATATATTCGTTAGTCCTGAATCATGAATACGGGGATAGTCAATCCACAGAAAGACAAAACTATTTTTAATAATTTCAAAGACTATTTACATTCGTAGATTACACGTGTCATTCATCAGTAAAAAACGAAGCATGTGACTGATAGTTGAGACTACTCTGTTTGAATTTATACTCTATTTCGATGAGAATACGTATTAACTTGGATTGTAAAGTAGATAGTTGATTATGAAAATGTATGTTAATATGTAGAGATACCAATGTGTATAATAATAATCGTTAGGCGCTTGCTCTATGACTTCGCCCACGATCGACTAACTCGCTACGTTGTCGAAGGAAAAGTATCCTAATAGTATTTTTTACTAAACAAAAACATTCTTTTTTAAGTAAAGCTGTATTCAAAGATATATTTTGATAAATCGTGTATACTCTAACCTGCCACCCTAGCCAATTTTAGCCAATATAACATTCTACATTCGTTAACGCATAGAAAATGTAAAGGCTAGGGGGGAGCTTGAATGGAATCCATGGAATATATTTTGACTACCTTGTTTCTGAAACGTAAGATCTAAATTATTTTTACACCCGTAAGTCTGATCCGATTTTAAAGAATAATTAACAAAAAGAATATGAAATTCGATATTGATTTATTATTAAAAAAGTAGTACTTTTGCTGGCGAAGTCTTACAGCAGGGCCGACTTGCCTTGTGTACGTAAATTAATGAAAACTGTTCGTAGAATAATTGTAAGATCATGTCGTTAACTTTAAAAAAAATCGTATCTCGAAAGGCCTAAACTCTAGAGCGTATAAACATGTATAAACTTCATCAAGATAATACAAAATATAGCAGCGAGGTGGGGCGATACTGTCGGTCCATCGATAGATGAACTCCGAATTAGGAGATTAAAATTTATCCCATCTTAATATCTTTATTTCATAGAGATAAATATTGAGGTGTATTTTTTTTAATCGAAGGATCCTTACAATTTATACTTTATAACCTACAAATGAAACAAAATTTAAATTTATCCAAATATGAAACGGTTTTCAGCGTTTATTTTCTAAGAGTTTTTAGTTTAGACAGTAACAGACGAAATTGTCATCATCTTTTAATACAAGAGTAAAATATAAAATAAAATAGGAAAACATACATAATTATAAATATTTCTTACTTAATGTATATTTTACTCCATTTCGCCGCAACTCGTATTTATATAGTATGCGAATAAACAAAACCACTATCAATTTCACCTATTATTAGCTGTCTCGACCCGTGACGTTGTCTGCATTTTACGAATAATGTAATAGAATTTAAGGCCTGTATCAATAAATATTAATCAAAATCGATACAACCATATTTGAAACTATTTGAAAGTCTTATTTATATCTTAGAAAAATTACCGAGATAATGAAGCTGTATGTGTGTATCAGTAGATAGCTGATTTTTGAGTTGCGTTTATTTAAAACGAACTTAATAATATCCTTCCTAAATAAATACTAGAACGTATTTATAAAGTTGTAGTTTCAACATCAGTAGATGACATGTTGGAAATTGAATCTTATTTCTGTATGATAAAAGTTTGATTTATCGCCATGTAGTACGTAGTTGTAAAATGGTACATATTGTGATAGTTATATCGGTCTTCACATATTATAATATTATTATATAGTTTTGAGACAGTTGAGACAACAGTGTTTTGGCTAAAGTTTAGAACGAATACGTGTGTTGTTATGCTTGTATAGGAATCGGAAGTTGTGTTTAGGGTGACTCTAGACTGGCGAAGAGGAGCGATATAAACAATTACTTCAATCAATACGATAGTATTTTCGCGTAGCGAAACAGTGCCAAGAATTATGTTAACGGTCACAAGTCGTCATATTATAAATGATCTGCAACCTCTGTAACATTAAACAATGGGGATGTTAACTACTTTTGAAAATCAAAATTCTAATTAGTCCGTCAGTTAGAAAAAAAAACAATAGACTCCTATTTTTTGCATTTTCAAATAAATTAAAATATACAGAGATAAAGCGCATTAAAGTTTAGGGTGAGGGGGTCGTGACGTCACTAACCGCTAAAACCGCCATACAAACTGTCAGAATAGTGACGTCACGCGAAATTTCAACTCAATATATTGCCGTTATTTTTTGATTATGTAAAAAAAGAAAAAGTACGTGTCCAAAATTTTTAATAATCTACAAGACGGACTAAAAATAAAAATTAGTCAACATGCCCATTGTTGTTATGCTATGTTCTCTTTCCAGCTTAGGCAGATACAGAATTCGATGATTTATTGTTGCACAAATTTTTATAAAATGTAAACTTAATGTCCCAATGTTTTTCTTTTCCCGTCAATTATAGGGATCAAAAAGTGTTTGTCCATTACCTTTAATATAGTACAAATCCTAATTTTCTGCATAAACACAACGTATCCATGACTAAATAACATAATAATTTACAAAAAGATGTTAATTCTAGAACGTTTACATCAAACAGTGTAACTAAGTAGTTTGTATTTAACGGCTAATGATAAATCAATGAATTTATTCAGTATTCATAAGGGGGTTAGTTTCTTATTTTAAAATTATTTCCATAAATTGGCATGGTCTTTTGTTTTTTATTCGTTGAGAACTCTGCTGACCTAAATACTCCTTTGGCTCAGCGACTCTATCTCGAATAATAAAAGTAATTTATAGTGGAAAAAATGACGTTTTCTTTTAATTTAATGTGAAGTAATTTTATTAAATCCATTATTTACATTTTGTAAGTAATATGTTAACTTAGTACACTAGTAGGAAAATTTAATAAGTAGAATGTATAAACAACTACCTACTGTCTTTTAGTTCGTTTTAATAGAAAAATATACATAATATTTTTTCCGTTATATTTCTAGCTTCACTAAAGCGATCTTCCCGCTCAATTGCTTCGTACTACATTTTGAAGTTTGCTATTTGAGATTTTATTCTATTATATGCTATGTATTATTTTTATATCTGTGTGTTTAAGCGTACGTTTGCAACATAACAGAATTTTCTCCTATATCGATCTTCGATATTAGTAATTAGGGGCATTTAGGAATCAGTACAACTTTGCTCTTCGCCTCGGAATGTGAAAAATTAATGAATTATTTTTTTAATCCTCATTCTTTTGCTCGGTGCTCTTCAAATTTTATTGAAATTGTATAAAAATATATAATTATGACTCATTAAGAAATGTTGTTGCTACTTTTCTAAAATCTAAACTATAGGAAAAAGTTATGCTTAAAGCACAAGTTAGCTAATTAATTATTTATTATTATCTTTAATTACACGTTCCCTTTCGCCCTTGTACATTGTGACCTCGGTTATACTACATCCTTGTATAAATGGGTTAAGCCTTATTGTATGTAATTAGATCCAGTTGTCTTTATGTGAAGGTCGGTTTAAAGTTACAAGGCTGTATTATGAACTCACACGCATTGACGCATACAACCTGGGCCCCAACATTCCTTGCCCATAACGCGCATCCTAAAAACACATTCCCAAACGTTTCACGTGACAAAATTTTGGTAATTAATATTCTGTGTGCCATAAGAAACGTTGTAAATATGTTTTATGGAATTAAAACTTTTTTGAGATCGAGGGAAAGACATTATTTTGTGGCGTGTTATCATAACGCGCCGTGTTATGGTCATAGTGGATAAGGACTCTGGTTCGAGTTTGAGGCTATGATAACCTGAAACACTTAGATCCTTCTCTGTTTGAGGTCGTAATGAGGTTTGTACAGTCAGCGTCAAAAGTTGCTGAGCAATTCTGGTGTCCCCATAGTACTACATTTAGTACTTTAGTACATTTAGTAGTACATTTAAAGTGAATGGTTATGTTAGGTGAGAAAAGGTAAAACAGAAACCGTGTTTTAGAATTTATCCTCTACACTATGTCTGAAAACGTGAAAGCTATTCATTTCCTGAAACTCACTTTCGCATGTATAATATTAATTAGGATATAATATTTTACCAAGTAAATAAAAATAATTATGAGCATTTTCTCATAATTTTACAACACCGCAATGAGTGTGAGCGTGATTTTCGGCACCATCAGTGAATGTTTGCCCCCTTTGCCAAGTTTATTTATTTATTTTAAACATAACAGACAGTGTATGATCGTTAACGCTATAGAAAACTAAGGAATGTAATTACGTGGTCACGAAAAATTGAACATTTGATAGGACGACCACGTGACATGACGATATGTCGGTCGGTTGCAATGCTTTCGATGGTGACACATTTCTAAAGTAGAAGCAATACGGCTAGTGGACCCTTATCTGCGTACAAACCTCAAATTTATACTCTATAAGCGCACAAATTCGAATTATAATTGCAATTCGTGCTCGAATTAGGTTAAAACTATTTATTAAAAAAAAAAACACATCAATCCTTATATTTCTCCAAAAAATATCTTTTTTTTGCAATCAAATCTCGTATAATCTTGTCCCAAAGTAACTGTTAACTAATTGGTAAATCGTAAAAATGTACTAACTCTTAATTAGTTTAGTTGTTAACTAACTACTAAATTAAATTGTCATTAACTCGACAAAATTTAGCGGGGCTGAGTATATTGTGATGGTACACTTCTTATGATCTAATTAAGGGACGTCGTGTTTTTGTGTCATATACTTTATGACGGGTTGTGAATAGTACGGTCTGGTAGATAGATGTTAGTATCGTAGCTGCGCGCGCCGTGCACTCGGTATCCATTTGTAACACATCCTGTATATCTCTTCCTGAGCGAGTAAAGCCGCCTGAAATTTATATCAATTTATCTTCCATATTATTATGTACAACAATGAAGGATGAATTGTTCAATTGTCGCCTATTTTGTATGTGCCAATAAATAAGCACTTTTGGTATAAGATATATGTATCTTTGTGTAGGTCAAAGGCCTTTTTCGAAACAACTGTGTTTTTCTTGTAATATGTCCATTATTATTTATTTTATTAACTTTAATATTATAAAGATCTGAAATATGTCGGATTAGATCTGATGAAATTATTATATTTCATAATAAATATAGGCAGTTACGATAGGGTAAGCGACTTTTTAGGCATTTTTGCTTCGGTATTATAATTATTTTTCTAAGGATTGTGTCTTTTTGCTCTTTTCGTCGCGTCTCGCCTGTTGGTTTAGTAGATTTGATATTTTACCACACGATTGATATTAGACTTGTTTCCACTCCAGGGTATGAAAATCAAAATTCTATTTAGTCCGCCTCGTGGATTAATAAAAAATACGGGACAGCGGACACGTATTTTTCCATATTTTACGTAATCCAAATGACGGAGATACATGTTACAGTTTAAAGCACGTGGTGACGTCACGCTACATTTCGACCTCGATGTATCTCCGTTATTTTTTGATTACGTAAATCAATGATAAAATACGTGTTCAATATTTTTTTTTTAATCTACAAAATGGACTAAAATAAAATTTGGTTGACAAGCCCTTTGTCTTACATGTTTCTTGTAAATGGAAATGATGAAATTGATTTCGGTGAAATTTTTTTTTGTTTTCGCCTTTAGTTTGGATTGGAATGACATTAAAGTTTAAGGTTATTATTATTAATAAGTACTAAAGAAGTGTACGTGAGTACTAAGTAAGTGATGTATTGTAAATTTGCTTTTTCAATTGATTTACTTATTGTTTACATACCTTTATAGTTGTTACGAAAAAAACTGTTTTTTTTTAATAAGTTAAATTAAAAGTCAGGCTTGAGGTCGCAGTCATTGTATTTATCGCAAAGATCTGTTTATTCTAACGATAAGTTAAGAAATTTATGAGCAGGGATGTTACGTTTACGGATGACCGTATTTTTGTTATTGTTAATATTTTTTAATGTTAAGTTACAGTGGCTGTGGTTTTTGTTTCAGCTGCATTAATATTCTATGTAGGTAGGTATACCTATTTAAATTAAATATTAAAAAAAAAATTATCTCATTCATTTCGGTATATTGTAATATCGTTTGGATGCATCAAAATAAAATAATATATTATATGTGGACATAGATAAGCAATAGTGTATTAACCCACACTGGAGAAATTTTGAGTAAATTAAAGTTTTAAAATTATAGCGCCATTTTGTTTCAACATTTTTATGTTCAATATTTAGTTACACATTTAAACAATGTAATAGAATAGAATAGAATAGAATAGAATCATTTATTTCACATTATCAATTTCATAGTTATATTACTTATAAAAATGTCAGAGGATAATATGATCGTCAATAATAAAATAATAATAATAAAAGTATCATAATAAGAATGTCAATGATTATAAAAATAATAAAAATGTCATTTAAATCAAAAAATGTAAACACATAATTTAAAACGTTCTCTAACTCTCCATAAATCGTTCTGAATTAATAACTTCGTTTTGTGGGTTAACATGTTATTGCTTAGCTGCGTCCATGTATATATTATAATCGATTGAAATAAATTCGGAATTAATAAATAATTAAATACCTGTCGTACCTACCGAAGCAAATTATTGTTTTGTTTATTTTGGTGCTCCCAAATCTGATACTTTCCGTTAATTAAGTTTTTATTAAATTATTCATTTGTAATTGTCGGTGATATTTTCTTTATTAATGGTCATTGTTTTTAACAGCACGTTTCTTAAAACTATGTGCATGACAACAAATTAAAGATAAAGACGCTTTTAGTAGGTATACAATTTAATTACACAGGTACGGATTGCTATTTTATGAAATGAAAAATAAAAATAATATTATTGTATACTTAAAATTTTCCTTTTTTAGAAAAATGTCTGTAAACACGACGTGACTTGGTTGCCATGATACAAGCTTCAAGCTTAGTGTGGGAACCAAGTGAACCTTATAAAATTTATTTTAGAAATCAAAGTCCGAAGGGTTGAAAAAAAAATTGTTATTGTTAATTTAGAAGATTTTTAACTCAAATATTTCTGCACGTTTATTAAATTGACAATACTCTGGTTACTTATTTTGTTTTGGGAAAATTAAAATGTGTAGTTATCAAAAGCGTGTTACATTAATTACCTAGTACCTATCGATGGAGACTTTGAAATGTAAAGTTTACTAGGCGGCTTTCACTCTGTAAGATTCTAGTCATGTCTAATTCCTCCATGTTGTATGTACCTAATACACAAATACATGAACACGTATGCCTGTGTGTTGTTAGACAATATCATATTAAACAATTGAATGTTGAACCGTGTATATTATATTATGGTATACTTAGGTGAATACTTGTATCTATTACATTTGATGTCTGTTCTATTTACATTTTGTTTTATTGCACCCAAATACCTTTCCCAATCCAAAATTTTATAAACAAATTGATAAAATACTATCAATTAACAAAAATATATTAACCACCAAAGACATTCTATTTCACCACTAAACGTGTTAAATGTGTGTTATATTCTGTAAAAATACATAATTATTTAAAATTTCTTCTTAAATTTATTTATTCGATATGGCAATATGTAACACAGGGTAAATACTATTTATTATACTGCAAAAAATTATAAAATAAATATACCGCTGAGTAATTTTGCCGCTTTTGGCATTTTTGTTAAAATTTATGCTGCAGAAATACATTGACATCACCTCTTTGTGACAAATCACGCAGTGTAGTGGTTATATATACTCTTTGCTGATTAGTTTCTCTTTGGACAAATTCCAAAGATATATAACTCAGTTAATCACCAGAGAGAAGGTAATCACTACGTTTTAATCACTAACGAAAAAACCTTCAAGTGTTTCAAATACCTATCAAACTCTGACAAAAATTGGGTAACCTACCAAGTACCTACAACAAAATAATCGAAACATGTTACAATAAAATTAAAAAGTACCTACGGACATAATGAAGATCCACACCAAATAGATACACCTGGAATCATAATAGTTAAATATAAAAAAAAACTTTGAAAACTGTACAAAATGTTCCGACGATTGTGTTTCAAAGGCCGCAAGTTTCGATCACTGGCCTCTTGGATGGTGCCCAAGGCTAATTATCAAAACTTTGTCATGTCAGAAGCCTTGGCACAAATTGAAAAGGATTGCGAGCGATACTGCCCTGTACCAAGGTTCCCTGATCAAAAGGTTTGTATAGTTCCATACGCATTCGTAGTAGGTCCCTATACTATAACGAGCTATAACCAAGCAGTTGAGGTTTCACGGTGGATGAAGTTTCAAGGTAAACCGCATAGATGTAGTGGCGCATGGGTTAGGTAGGTACACATGGTAAACGATGAACCAAAATATGTTATTGCCAAAAAATAAAACGTCGTGAGTATAAAAAAATAAAATTACATGGTTGAAAAGGAGATATGATGCCATAAGCCTTACACTGTTGCGGATGGGTAAACTTGTTACACGGTTTCAAGTTGCTTCTATCTTTCCCTCGGGATGTTTTCCTACTTTTAGAACCAGTGGCCATCATTGTGATTCGCATAAATAGTTTTGAAAAATTAATCATAGGCAAGCCAAGGCTTCAACTACAACGTCTTGAATTACTATTACAATACGCATCTATAAGATCACAGGCATAACGTTTGTACCTAGTACATCTAGTATAACCTAGTACCTGGTACATACTAAACATCTAAACACAAGGTAAGAACCTAAATGTTTACGCTAATGCGAGGATCGAACCCGCGACACCTGACCTACAACTACAAGTCAGGTTCATTTACCAATATACACAAACGGTGCTGTGATAAAGGTAACAGACCCCTTGCCAAGTTGACAATCTATATATCTTTATCTATACATGCTTTATCCTGAATGACTGATGGATCAACGAACAGCCTAAGCCGCTGATCGTAGAGACCTGGAATTTGGAGGGTGTGTTCTTTGCATGACGTAGGATAAACAAGGATTTTTGAAAATTCAACCCCTAAGGGGATGAAAAGGTGTTGCAAAGTTTGAATGGAATAATTTCGCGGGAACTTCGAAATTTATTTCGGGTGAAACCGCGCAGGACAGCTAGTCTATAATATAATCTTTATCGCTATTGAAAGCTAAGGAACTACGTCATGACACGTGGTCACGGAAAATCGTCCAGTCAAAAGTCTAATTTTTCGTGACCTCTTGACATGACGATAACTTCCCGAGGGGCAGGATAAGGAAGTATTTGCATGGTGTTGACTCCTAAGGTGACAATAGTGGGGGCGGGCAGTGACGTGGGGCGCGTCGCGGCGCTCTTCCTGAAGCAACAGAACGTGGTGAAAATCCTCGCTCTATACGACGACGTGCCTGAGCGCCGGGTGCTGGGCGTTGCCAACGACTTGTCGCACATTGACACCAGCACTGAGGTGGAAGCATACCAGGGTCGAGTGTACTTGAAGGATGCTCTCGATGTAAGGTGCTAATTGTGTCTGATCCAATATGACTTGTGTATTGCGGCCCTATCGGAAGACCACCGCTTTATTACGTTCTGCCCCGCAGACATAATGAAACATTTATGCTGAGATAGCGATCGATTGGCCCCCACACAGCACAACCTTCTATCTCCTTCACAATATTTGTTAATTTTTTTTCTTAAATATCTATCTTATTTTTTAAGCTTTTTAAAGGGGACCAATATAGGTACCTACTACTTTTCTTTCTTCTTATCCCTTATAATTATTTATTTACTCGAATCTATAGTATTAGCAATTAGATACCTACCCTGTAAATTAGAATTACATTTCAAACCTATTTAGGAAGATTGTGTTTTATTAGTGCAATAGGTAGATACCTATCTCTTGATGGCGTTGATAGATGCACCGAAAATGATGAATTTTATACGCTTGGCACTCTTACGATGATCCGACGATGGGGATTGTGATCCAGAACGCGGACGTTGTGCTGATATGCGGCGGCGTGTACGTGTCGCCGCCGTGCTGCAACATCCCGGATCGCGACCTGTTCTTTCACAACATGCAATTGGTGCGCACTGTCAGCATAGCCGTCGCGCACTTCTGCCCGCACGCCGTGCTAGCGATACAGACGCCGCCCGTCGACTGCAACTTCTCGCTGGCCATGCACGTCGGTGTTGTATATGTCGTAGTAAAATTGTAAAAACCGTTAGTTTCTAAAATAACGGTAGGTGATATTGTGAAATTCTGAGGACAGAAAATGCGTGGTGATGGACGCTCGCACATGAATGTCGGTATCATCGGTAGGTAGGTAACCTACCTACCACAGAGCAATGTGGGCGGGGTAGGCGCGCTACCAAATGCAAACAAATGAATCTAACTTGCCCAAAACTTCTTTTGCTGCCATCCCAAGTATATTTACCACAATATTCCCAAAACTGTGAATTTTGAAAACGGTAGGTAACTAATTAAAAACGTAACCAAGAAGCGCTTAATAAATTTCTTTACGTTAATGAACGTTTTATAGTGTATAATGAATAGTTTTGTGTTCGAAAATCACCCGGCGACGCTGGTTTTCATCTGTTTTCATACTAAACTATGTTAATGTTCCTTCTATCTGTTATTTTCTGTTCTGTGGTACCTACCTATCATTTGACTCTGTTGTGGTCACAATTCAACCCTATACTGGAATGTCGGGATGCACATTCTGTGCACCTCTTCAATGGCAATAGTTTACAATCTAACGGTTTTTTACAATTTTACGGTGAAATACAGGTAATACCTATGTCTACGTAAAATTGTATACAATCCAATTCGCCAATACGTAGGTATTTCAAGGTGCGACCTACGATGTCGCACTTTGACGTTGACCGTACCTACTAAATGCTCTCTGAGGGTGTGATTAGTTTGCTGATGAGTAGAAATAACTTTCGTCTGTTTGTCTGCTTGGAGCATGGTGACCACCATGCCAACTGGCTCGTCGATAGAATATCTTAGGAGATATGATTTTTAATGCCGGTATATGGTATATAGTTTAAAGGTCTTAATAGGTTTAACATCAACATCTGGTGATATATAGTTCAAAGTTTTGGTAATTGTAGTCATATTGTAGACTGTATCTAGTCACTTATATGACAACAATTACACGTTTCAAGTTTGCGTGTTGCTATGCCTCTTTTGTACAGCGAGTGCCGACAAAGCATGTAATAAAGTTATTAGGCGCCATTTTGATTTCATCTATAGACATTAAAAATGTCCCGTGCGTACGACAAGCGTCGCCTGCTCGGCGTGAACTCGATAAACGCGATGCGCGCCAATCAGCTGTTCTGCGCCATCACCGGCTCCGACCCTAGCGGCTGCAACACGCCCGTCATCTGCGGCACGGGACGCTGCACCAGGGTGCCCGTGTTCTCTGCTGCCAAAGCCGGGAATATACCACAGGTAACCCAACGCGAGGGTATTCACACTAGGAATGTTATACGGAGGTTTTATCGGAACTGGAATTGCAGTCGGAATTGGAGGTGGTGGCAGAAGAGATGTGTTAATTATCATCCGTAAATCAACAGTATTAAGTATTAGGTACCTAATGCAAGAGTACCAAATCAAATGAATCGCGTGGGGAGGTTCTCTGCGGGCTGCGCGACATACGAGCTGAAGTCGGAACCGGTGATGTACCTACACCAGTCACCAAGTACACTATACTTCGCTCGATACTCTCCGACAAGGATTATTATCTCATAAGCCTTTAGGTACTTGGTATTCTATTTTCGAAAGGAACGGAATTTCTTGTGATGGACTTTGGTAAAATTTCAAATGAATGGCCGGTATAAAGTATAAAAAGTGGCCTTGTAATAGAGGTTTCCCCCATGAATTACCTCGGGATTGTGTATATAATGTGATAATTCAGGGTTTAGGCTATACGTACTCATTTTAAATTTTATCCGTCCAGCCATTTCAACGTGAAGGAATCATGCAGAGTTAGTAGGTACCTACCTATATTATGTTCGTTGGTCCTTCACAAACTATCACATAAAACTTGACATAGAGTAAATTTTATTAAGCTAGCACATGAACTATGTATCTTTTGCTTGTTTAACCTAAATACCAAGTACTTATCAACATTTTTTGTATTCCCAGTCCCAAGTGGACTGCCTGACACGGCTGGTGCGCGAAGCTGACGACATTATTTGCAAAGTTAAGAGCAACAACGAACAAGGACATCTCTCCATAGGGTTCTCCACAGCCAGATTCGTTCTGAACGTTATGAAAGGTATACTTTTTTACCCATGGCGAAAAGATTAAAAATACGCGTAAAAATAACGCGTATTTTTTAACCAGAATTTTGGTACCTAGTGTAAAATTGGTTGCGACGTTTTTAATTTGGGGATAGGTATTTTAAAAGAGATATTTAAAAAAAATCTTCCAAATGAAGATAAATTTTATTAAGTAGAAATTAATATTTTTATCATTTTTATTTGTATTTTTTTTTCATCTCTAATAAGTCTGCAGGCAGATAATAATTTGGTCGTGGTAATTTCGGAGTTCCCGCGGGAATCCCGGGAAAAAAGTACCCTATGTCCTACTCTGTAGTACCCCTGTAAACGTGCATACAAAACTTCATGATGATCGGTTGAGCCGGTAAGGCGTGAAAGCATAACAAACAAACTCACTTTCGCATTTACAGTGGTGGTCATATAATTAAGAACGATTTATATGTAGACCTTAAATTGAAATTGAAATGTTCATAAAAAAGATTTACCTCCTTGCTGAAAAATAATGAATATACCACTAGCTTCAACGTTTACAAGGCTAACATAATCTGTCATAAAAGCAGGAAATAATATTTAGTTTACCGGTTAATTCGTTGACAATAAAATATTGGTAACATCGCAGCAGCTCGGAGGCTGGACAAATAATTAAGAACGATTATAGTATTGCTTTTTTTTAAATTAATTTTGTGAATAAAATAAAATAAAAATAAAATGAAATTATTTCTTAAAATGCTCTTCATTATTATTTTATAGTGTGTTTATGCCATTATTGGTTTTTAATAGTTTTAAGGTAATTTTTTATCGAAAAAAAGAAATCTAGCGTCTCGGCTACTAGAGAAATAATAATAAAGCTGCGTGGTCATAATCGATCATACTAAAAAATTGCAGATCATTTATCTTGTTCAAAAACGATGGTTTACCAAGCTGTGAAGCATTTTTATACACATCAGACCACTCCGAATATTCCGCGCAAATCTAAAGTTAGAAAAACGTCTCCCAGAAACGTTTAAGAATAGTTCACCTCGCTAAGCGGGGCCAGTTTAAAGGTTCTAATGAGATCAAAAATGAAGTTTTCGATGACAGTCACTGGGGCACTGTTTGAAGGCATTTTGTGGAGGCACAGTTTTTTGACAGAGAAACAAGGAACGTACCCATGTTGACATTACGCCATAGGCAGAGTTATTCTTCTGAGGGCAGACCCGACTAGCGTTTGGAAGGAAGTACCTATGGAATTTGGACATAGTCGCAATAGAATTAGGTACCTACATACTTTTTTCGAATTAAACAAAGATAAAAAAGTATGCTCTGATGGTAAGCAGTAGGTATGTACGCCGACCTGCGAATAAGACATTCGACCCCAAATACACTAAATGGATGGTGGACAATGACAGTGAAAACATAAAAATTTGGGGTTGTTTTTCTAGTTATGACGTAGGACTTACTAGGCTGGTAAAAGGCAACATGGACCAATACTAATACAAACAAATACTCGAAAAATGTATGTTGCCATACGCAAATGATTTTATCTTTCGGTAATAAAGACATTTCAGCATGATAATGATCCAAAACACAGCTTACTCACTCAGACCACTACCATCCACTTCTAAAAACTACCTTGACAGGCAAGTGGTAAAAGTGTTTGATTGGCCACTAAACAGTCTAAGTCTTAATCCAATTGAACATATTTGGTGTCAATAAAAAAAAGATATCAAACAAACGTTCTGGTAAGATAAATAACCTTCAAAACACTTTTTAAATTAAAACCTGTAAGTAGTTAATAACATCCATGATGCGCCGTTGTTATGCAGTTATCTGCAGTTAAGGAAATGGTACAGAATATTAATTTACGCCCCCTTATAACAATTTTTCCTGTTTTATTTTATTGAATAACAGTTGTCAAATTAAATCAATTGAAGCCATACCTAAATTCTTAAATTATCTTTAATATTTTTTTTTTAAATGTTTCGTTCTTAATTATTTGTCCAGCCTCCGAGCTACTGCGATGTTACCAATATTTAATTGTCAACGAATTAACTGGTAAATTAAATATTATTTCCTGTTTTTATTACAGATTTTGTTAGCCTTGTAAACGTTGAAACTAATGGTATATTCATTATTTTCCAGGAAGGAGTGAAATCTTTGTTATGAACATTTTAATTTCAATATGAGGTCTACATATAAATCGTTCTTAATTATATGACCACCACTGTATGTTGGGTATATAATTATGATAGACCGTTTTAAAAATAGAAATATCGATAATTTTGTCAACTAAACCTCTCCTTTTAGTAACCTTACGTGGTAACCAAGCAGAGCTATGGTATTGTGTTCCACCAGGGCTGTTCCAGAAGCCGACGAACATCGACAGTGCGCTAGTGGAACAGAACGACCCTGCCAAGTGTTACGGCATGCGGGTGTGCGCCACGCCGGTGACGGTGGGCAAGACGGGCATCACGGAGTACGCGGTGCCCACGCTCAACGGCAGCGAGGCGAAGCTGCTCGAGGACAGCAAGTAGGCACAGGGGAAAGAATACAGGGTGTAAGGTTTAACGACGGACTTATTGAACGAGAATAAGAAGAAGGGTGTTCAGTATCCGATTCTCGTCTCATATCATAAAAAAAGAAACAAAATTAATTGTTCACGTAAAAAAATAAGAGCGTAAGTTTCCGACGCGCTGACGGATCATACCCTGAAAATCACTCAATGCCACTTTCCTTTCTATTGCCGCTGGCGCGCGGATAAATACTTAACAAAATGCGACTGTATGTATATTATTTTAATGTTTGACAACGTGTATACAAAAGTATACACGTTGTTCCAAAATTCACTCGAGAACTCCAAAATTATGTAACGCGGGTGAAATCGTGAGAAAAGTCATTCACTCGCGTAAATCCATATTATTTTTAAGGTTTCCTTAGTTATTTATTAATGTTTTTTTGTGAATGAGTGTTCGATTAGGTCCCTCGTTTACACTTAGGTACCTACACTCTGTATATTAACTAAACCCCTGTTCATCCTGTCAAGTTCATCCTGAGGTGGCGCTGTTTGATAACGTCCAAGTTATTATTGTACTCAACAGGCATGTTTTGGGATGATAAACAGAAAAAATAATATTTTATAAAATAACTAGAGAGGCAATGTGAGCGGGGCTGGCGCGTCGCGGTTATCAGCAAATGTTTATTTTTTTTTTAGTATCTACTACAAATACATATATTTTTTTACAAATAAAATCCATGCACAGTCTAATTTGAAAATAACATATTATGTGTATTCTAGTTTCTTGAAGAAAATAAAACTTTATTTAAGTGGACATTTTGCCTAAATAATGCTTGATGTTTTAAATATCTATGAAGAGGTCCCGCCACCATTTTATGACAGTCTTACTTCGATTTCTGTCCATCAATATTATACGACTTAATGTAGACTGATATAAGAGTGGTCATCAGAGAAACTGATCATAGCGCTCAGGTATCACACAAAGCGTTCATAACACAACACTGTTCTAGATGCGACTTGGAAGACATGCTGAACCTTGGGCGGTGTTACGCCGTGGGTGACGAATACTACTTACACCCTTGCAAGCTGTCGTGCTGCTACGAACTGCCGCCGTGCCCTGTGTGCGAGCCGTGCAAGCAGAAAGAAAACAAATGAATAACGTTTATCGCAGCATATTTATTATAATAAACTCTTTGAATTTTTTGTTAGTCCAATAAATTAAGAATTAATTTACTTGAACGTCTAGTTTTTTATAATACTAGCTGTTCCCACCACCTGTAGCTGTTAGCAAATAAATTAACTGCAGAGGACATGTAGGCGGGGTAGGCGCGCCACCGTTGCAAAAGAAGTTAGAGCAAATGCTAATTATAACTTGTCCAAAACTTCTTTTGCTGCCATCCCAAGTATATTTACCACAATATTCCCAAAACTTTGAATTTTGAAAACATTGCCTAAGTAAAATATTACTCATAAAGCGTTAGTTGAATTACTTCACGTTAATGGATTGTTTTAGTGCGTGATGAATAGTTTTGTGCGCGAAAATCAACCGGCGACACTGGTTTTAACCTATTTTCATACTAAACTAAGTTGATGTCCCGTCTATATTTATTATTTTCTGTTCTGTGGTTCCCACGGTTTAACTCGCGTTGTTTTCGAATCCCGTGCGAATGGGATGGATAAAAGGTATCCTAACTATCAAATCAAAATCAAATCAAATCAAATATGCTTTATTGCCCCAGAAGAGAAAATAAAAACTAAGACAGATAAAAAGTAAATACAGAGCAAAAGGCGGCAAATCCTATGTCCTTTTCTGTATAGGAACTCCTCACACCGTATATGCAAAATTTTTGTAGTTTCACTCCGGTTTATTTCGGAGTTCCTTCGGGAATTCCCGGATAAAAGTGACCTGTGTCTGTACCCCTGACATTTTATATGCCAAATTTCTTGATGATCAGTTCAGTAGTTAAGGTTGGAAACCAGGAAAGGCCACAGACATACAGTTCGCATTTATAATACCTATACTTATATAAGTATGGATTTTGAAAATGAAACCTTTTTGAACACGGGGGGATTCTCCGATAGCAGGCAGTGGTTGTATTGTTGGTTATATCGGCGGTGACCAGTTTGACTAAACCCGTGCACCGTGATCATCATCCCAGCCACGTCTACATCACCACGTTCGTCCGAACGTGAAAGGTAACGTGCACAGAAGCGAGCCAACTACTCGTGACAGATTAATTCTGAAAACGTTACGGACGAAACATTTTCGAATCGATTATTTCCCGTTCAGGGCAAAAAATATAGTAAAATTCGTTATTTAACTGATCTTTCGAAGCACCGGCTAATTCGAAGAACTTGAATTACTAAATCATATTCGGAATCATATTTAAGGGCTGGGCACGGTTAGACCTACCTTGATTGATATCCATCATATCAATCCCAACTCATACCTATATAGGTATTTATTGCATCAAATTCTGGGAACTAGGATCAAAAGGTGAACTAAAGACAAATCATCAGTGTTAATTTTCAGGATGAATATTTTGTATTTACTAGTAGGTAGGTGAGTATAAAGTGGCTATCATGTACAGACAAACATACCGATGTTGGGAATAGGTCGTCTGATTTCACGTGTTCTAACAGCGCGGCGTCGCAGCGACACGTGCTCCTCGCACGGCTTCATGGACGTTGCGTGACGTTGCGCGTTGTACCTACCTACTAACAATTTAATTGGAAAACACCAGTGAGTAAAATCGTGTGGTTTAACTAACTACCTAGACCTACTCCCAAACTTTCGCCGCTGATGTACCGGTTGTTTACTAAGAACCGCCTTATCGAGTGAAATTTATCTTTGCTAAAAGACTTATCAAACATAACAAACTGTTTACAAAAATAAAAACATAGCTCGAGAAAGTTTTATTTTCGAGTAGATAATACGGATATTATCGAAAAATACTTTCTACAGCTCGTTCCTATTGATACACATGAAGCTCACGTTATCTGGTATATTTATTTAGTAACGTTTTAAATTTGGAGATCCCATGGGAATTCTGGGATAATAAAAAGTACCCTATATTTCGCGTAGTAAGGATTTACTATCTGCTCCCCGCGGTGTCACCCGCGTTGACTTCGGAGAAGATTGGAAGTAGCTTGATTTCACGTGATTCCTAACGTAAGTGGGTTCGTAGCACTGGCGTAGCATACTTACTTCAATTCGTAGCATTCTAACTTCTAAGGGAGCACGCACTGCACACAACTACGTTTCGGATGACGAGTCAAGCCATGGGCTTTGCTTAGCAATATTATGCATGGTGAATCTAAAATTATATTCAGTTAGTAAGTTAAATAATAAAAAAACAATAGACACGTATTTTTTGATTTTTTTAAATTATGAAAAAATTGGTAAAGCACATTAAAGTTAGGAGTGGGGGCTAGTGACGTCATAGAAGTCATTTTTTTGGACAAAATTATTGTATATTTAGTATAATAATATTTTTTTCATTACTAGCTGTTCATCCGCATTAATTTGGGAGTTCCCGCGGAAATTCCGGGACAAAAAGTACCCTACGTCCTTTTCTGTACTCCTGATGCTGCACTACTATGCAAATTTTTGTGTATCGGTCGAACCGTTAAGACGTGAAAGTGTAACAAACAAACTCACATTCGCATTTACAAAATAGTAAGAGTTCCGAGTACGTGTTTTTTATTCCTCGCATAATATGAGCAAATACATAAGCAAATGGATCAATATGTCTATTGGTCCCTAGACACATTACGCCTACGTTATTGAGTCGGAGCACTTCAATCAATTACATAATTGACCTTGTCGCTTGGCCTTGTCGGAAAAGGTCAAGTGGGGGGGAGCGGTGTGCTCTGTAGGGGGAGAGAGCTCCCTCGGGATGATTCTGCTTAAATCATAAAATTAGGCGAATATGAATATGATACAGTTAAAATCCACAACAGATTGATAGCGCCGTTTGTCTGTTTGTATAGTGTGATTAGTGAGCTTCTATGCGTACGCCATATGAGGGGAGACATATTTTATCTGATGAACATTTTTTGTTTACTGAGTCTAGTACATCTAGACATAAATACAATTGAAGTGCCTCTTTGTAATTTCAAATTAACAGCTTTTCAATAAATGCATACGAAATTAGAAACTGTACTAACATCAAAAAATCATTTTTTAATTTTTTTTCTGTCTGTCAGTCTGTCTGTCTGTTTGTTCCGGGTAATCTCTGAAACGGCTAGACCGATTTTAACGAGACTTCACTGGCAGATAACTGATGTTATAAGGAGTAACTTAGGCTACTTTTTATCCCGGAATTCCCGCAGGATTTCTGAAATTAACGCGTTTGAAATTGCGGGGCAGAGCTAGTTTATATGTATTTAGAACAAAAAAGTATGTCAGTAGTCTGGTAGATAGTATAGCTCTGCTTCAGGTTCTGCTTACTTTGAGACCTAGCTCGTGTGATATATAATGTACAATCAGAATTAGATATTATATTATGTAAACACATATCTCATAACAGTCATTGAACTTCATTCCTATTACAATAAGATTCAACGACTTTCAAAAATGATTACATATTTCTGATGATGACTGTATAAGCATTATCATTTTTTACTTTGTAATTTTTGCAATTTTACTAGTTTTTTTATTGCTGAAATACAATACCTTACCAATTCATACCTGTCTAAATATTATTAAAGACAAGCTAGTAGTGCGGAGACTAAGTAAATAAACTTGTCTAAATAAAATCGCTATTTTCACACATTGATTTGTGACACGAGTGTAGGTCTAGAGTATAATTACACCACATAATTATTATTATCTACTTGCCAATACGAAGGTACTCACTACCTTTTTCGTAATATTGACGCGCTAAACGTAGGTGCAATCATTGTGCACTTATTTTCTATACAAATTTAAGGATTGTTCAAAACAAGTTACTATGTAGTGATATCAAGTCATATGCGTATCTAGCGATTAATACTTAAGTACGTCACGCCATGATTTGTGTATGTCGCGGTAAGATTGTAAAACCCGTTAATCGATAAACTAACGGTGATATTTTAAAATACTGAGAACAATATGAGAAATCGGTACTTACCATTATTTATTTTGACTTTGTTGTGAACGTAACCTAGCGTTTCGGGGTGCACGCAAATACCTCAGCCACAGATAATATAATAATGTTAATCGTTTACAATTTAACGGTTTTTGAAATTTTATATTAAAGTGAACACGATTTAGACGAAAATACATTTGTAATAAACAAATTGAAACCATTGCTCATTATTGACAGAGGAAATTGCGGAGAAAATATACGTTGTGGTGATGACTTTTTGTTCTTCTTTGAATTTTTTTTATTGATAACAGGCAGAGTGTTCGACCACAGCTGACTTGATTTTATGTGACTGGCCTTGAATAGGATCATTCCATTTTAGGGCCACTAGCAAAAAAATATTCATTCACCAAAAGTAAATACAAAAACCGCCCAACGTGCACGTTTGGCGGTTTTTGTATCTACTTTTTCTTGTCAAAAGTGATGCTGACGTAAGTACCTATATATTTGTGGAATGATTTGTGGCCGTTTAAATTGATTTTTTTAATGAAATACGTATTTTAGAAGATGTGATTTTTAGCGAGGGCTAGTGTGACGCAATAATAGTAGAAAACGTAATTAATATTTATTCTTAAGTTAGGGCTAACGGACTAGAGGTCCTTGATGGTTAGATTATGTGATATCATATGTTATTAAAATGTCGTATTGCGTCCACTATGATGACTATTGAATATCATTTGTGATTATTCTAATTAAATGAAATGTATCGTTATCTCAATTCTCACTCTGTGATTTTGGTATCGTTAGGTACCTACTTATAAATTGGTAAGTAGATATTTAATTATCCTAAAACTGGTATTGGTAATTGATATAATAATTAAATGTGTATATACTTACTGTTAATGTGTACTGTGTATTGTGTCCATATTTCGTAATATTGCAATTATTACCTATTTTATACAACTTGGTGTCACCTTTTACACTTATGATTTAAATGCGAAAACGGCTGGAAGGATTTAGATTAAATTTGGCACACAGATAGAATATGTTCTAGATTATATCTAGAAACTCCGAAGCGAAGAAAAAGCGAAGCCTAGGAAAACAGCCACTAATATAATAATAGCCACTATTGTTTACAATCGTATTGCATTAGAATAACATTATTCTATCTAATCGATCATAATACGCGATAGCACTTGCAATTCCTATGTTTGTCAGATTAATGTTTATCAGATTGATTGATGTGTTACTGTTGTCTGTGGATGTTGGAAATTCTGCTTGGTTATTATCACCTTTTTGTATAAATACATGCCTACTATAATATCATACATTACAAAACACCATAAGTTCATTACAAAACTATTTATCCCGATGCAGGAATCGAACCTGCGGCCCCTCGTGTATTGTAAGCAGTCAGATTTCAGATGCAGAAATTGGACTGGATTGAACAAGCCCTAAAGGATAAGCAATAAAGGTTTTTGTTTTAGCCATGTTTTAACTTGGGGAACAATCTAACATTGTCATTGGCATTTCGCCAAATTGAAGAAGTAGATGAAGAGATTTTTATTATTATGAAACATTGTCATTGGCATATTATAATTATAGATGCCATTATTAAAGAAGAAGAAGCAATACTAATTCGTTTTCCCAATAATAATAATGAAAATCTTCATTCAGAAATTAATATCTTAACATAATTACGCATAATTCGCAGGCCGATATTAATCGACTTGAAGATCGTATGTAGATACATATTTTGTTTGACATGATTATCTACTAGACTCGTATATATCACTACATAGTATAAAACAAAGTCGCTACCCGCCGTCTGTCTGTCCCTATGTATGCAGCTTAGATATTTAAAACCACGCAACGGATTTTCATGCGGTTTTCACCAGTTTAGTGATTTATGCGAAAGGTTTATATCTATATTTTATCTTGGAATTCCCGCGGAAACTCCGAAATCACCGCAGTCGAAACCGCGGGGTCAGCTGAAGGGACAGATAAATAAATGTATTTTGTTTCTTTCATTTTCTTTCGTCATACATATCACAAAACTTTCTCTGTATGTTAGCGTGCGTACAATTCGGACCGGAGCGGAGGCGCGAAGGTCGCGTGTGGGCGGTCCCCATCCCCCTGGGACTGGAGCGAGCTGCTTTGGTTCAGTGCTATATTTCTCGCCACTCGGTATACAGACCTAGTCAGTTTCCACTGAGACTTTACACGTCATGTCGCGAATTTTCCGCCGCCGTATAAAGCTGACATGAAAGTTGATACGAAATACGCACTACAATTAAATACAACAACGAAGCATTGTTTGGAATACGTATATATACCTACCACAACTAACAAAAACGTGAGAAAATTCTTAATTTTTTTTAATATAAATAAAAAACACAAGCAGTTACACATATTATATAGGATGTTTCCCGTAAGTTGCCAAGCGATACCGTGGTGATAGGGGATTTCCATCCTCATGTATGTTTAGTTATTATTTGTAGTTTTAGAGTTTTATGCTTTTTGTGATTACGAGCATTTTACGACAATCCCATTTTAAAACTATTATTTTTATTATGATTTTTGGTTTTTGGGGATGTTTTTTACAATTTGATGGTCGTGAGTTATAATTTCATGCATAAAAAAATATGTTGCATACACAAAAAATACTTGCACTTTGGAGAAAAACAGACTGAATTTTTTAAAATTTCAAAATAAGAACTATAAGGGTCTTTATTCACGTCACCACAGATAATATAATACGACGTCACGAAATACATTGTAATAGTACATTGTTAGCCTAGGGGTGAAAGTAACTTATTTAGTCCCGAGACGGGGTTTGGCGCCCGAGCGTAGCGACGGCGCCAATAGATCGAGGGACTAAATAAGTCTTAATAAGAAAATGTAAATAAAATAAGAAAATGAAACAAGAAATCGCTGTAATATATTTAGTTGTTATTAAATATAATACAAACCTAAATATTTATTGCGTCCATTTTCACAGATTCCGGTGTTAATATTGTGCTCTCTTCACTACTTGACGAATACATTTTGTGAAATCAATAAAATTGCAATATCAGATAAATAAACATACACAGCACATCAGTTGCCGCCTTTTTCTTTTTTTTTTGTTTGAGGCGCGAGTTTCACCGGCCAGTACTTTAATTATTCAAACAATTAGTGCAGTGTTTGACGTTCGACTTCATTGGTCGTTTCTGGCGATAGACATTGCAAGTTCCATATTCCAAATTCACAACTCATTATTACCCGCTGTTTGTTAGCGGGTTAAAATGGATTTCAGTACAACTTTTAGTCGCACTTATTGAAGGGTACCTAAACGTACTATTTTAGGTGCACTTATATGCGAATAAAACGTCATTTTTTGAATAGATGGGATGAAAATAACTATTTTGTGACGCGACGGGACGTGTTATGGTCGTAGTGAATGAGGGCCAAGGAAGCTTAGCTTCCTGCAAAGTTTTTAAAATTAATATTACAAAAATTCTTAGAAAATATTAAAAATAAACTAACAAATAAACATTAAAGTTTAATCAATGCCATTTATTGTGATAATTTGGACGGACGGATTGGATTTGACACTTACAACTAAGTAGTTTAAAAAAACCACTACTATATATTAGAACTGTATAGCCACCACACGTGCGCTCGTTTTCAATGTAGCATTCATTTCACCTCAATGCGTAGAATTTTATGTCACTCACGTAAGAAATCTCTTAACCTTTTCAAAACCAAAAGAAGCACAATTCTAAAATTCTAAATAGCACAGTTAGAGGTAAACATATTTTCCTATAAAATATAATGTAATATTATCTATACTAATATTATAGGGAGAAAGATTAGATTTTTTGTATGTGTGTTTGTTTGTTTGTAAAGGTATGATTAATTTTATTGATTACCTTAATTACCTTGACAGTTCAATAGTTTTCTGACTATTTTTATCGATAACATATCGCGATGGGTTTAATGAACAACAGGTATACAATTTGTTACCTTTGCATGTCACAATATTATAATCTTTTAGTCAACAAAATTTGGAAAACATACGGAAAATACATATTTTGACTGCAAGAATGCCTCAACTGTCTCAATCGGGTCACTCACTGGCACACTCAATTTTTAAATATAAATAAATATACTATTATCTATAAGATAAAATGTATTTAAAAATAAATCGATCGATAGAGATAAATATAAAAATATATGACAAATATTTATTTTACATCAGCTGCAATTATAGTTGACAACAACAAAAAACAATAACATCAGTTACGAAAAAATAGCATTAAGGCCACGCTATTTTATATTTCTCTTTATAGATTTATTTTAAAGCGAAGCTTCTATACGGACGTTCAGGGACCGGGCACTCTTTCTATGCTAAGCGTGTGTAACATTACCGTTACACGATTCTACGCTTTAAGGCCCATTTATTTACAGACATTGAGCGTGCCAGACACGTTGCGTGCCAGACACGTGCCAAGAAAAAAATGTGGGAAAAAACCAACATACACCGTTTATTTACAAATAGTATATTTCATTATAAGTGCGGAAAGCCTGTCATTGCAAAGAGTTCCGACAAATGTCTACGTTGTCTATGTTGACAGACGGAACTAGTTGCAATGACAGTTCCGCACGTGTACTGAACAACTATTTTTAATACAGTTACGAAAAAATTAAGCAATTTAATAAAATATCAAAAACACAACAAACTCAACTAAGTTCCAACTGTGATCAAGAGATGGCGCTAGTCGTATTAGTAATGCGAAACCTACGTTTCGCAATGCAAAAAGTGTGTCAAAGTCGTGTCGCCATTTTTGACAGTTGGCAAAGAGAACGCACGAGTTCGGGAAAGGTAAACAAAAAGCTCGAGTATGTAATAGCCCACATCCCGAACGCTAAACGTCCCTGCAATACGCCACTTTTTGAGCAACTGTATTAAAAAGACAGTTGCACGGTTCGGATGCTCTATTCACACTGCTCTAAATGTAGCCACAGGTACGTACAGAATTCAACAGCGAGACAAAGTATTCTTTCCGCGAATATTGGTGTCTGTCCGTGTTACGACAGATGTGAATACGTTAATACGCACTATATAGGAAAATATTAATTTGTCTGCGACGAAACGTGTCTGGCACGCTCTCTCTCGTCTGTAAAAATAAATGGACTTTTATACTGTAAGCGTCGCTTCTTTCGGGCGTCCCTAGACATCACTGTTTTTGGAACAGTTCCTTAACGCACGGTATGGAGGGGGGCTTGGACAGAAAAATTGAAAGATTTTTCCATAGTTTTTCACTTCCAAAAAGGAGGAGGTTATGCAATCGGCTGTATGTATGTTTTTTTAACATTGTTATTATTAACAATTGAATATTTTATTTTATATATTGCTTTATAGGGTTTGGTGGTAAAAAATGGGGGAGTTTGACAAGAAGTTGTATCCGAATTGCGACTCGAGCGTTTGGCTGCGTTCGTGCGGAGAGGAGGTGAACGAACCGCTCCCGGGCGAGATTACAGGTGATTGATTCAAATTTGTATGGAGGTATACTTTTAAATGGCCTTATAAAATTTGGCATGTGGTCAGTTTATAGGGAGTAGACCCAAAACCCGGTGACACCAGCTGGCACACAAAAATCACCACGAATATGTTGACTTATAGTTCAAGGTTTATGAACGTACAACCAGTGGATACTAAAAAAATATATAATTGCGATAAAATGGCTTAAAGACATTAGTGTTAACTTTTTGATTGAATGTTGAATTTTTGTAGGAGCTATCCCCACTTGGCTTCGTGGAACGTTGTTGCGCAACGGGCCTGGCTCTATCAATGTTGGGTCTATGCGGTTTGATCATCTCTTCGATAGTTCAGCTCTGTTACACAGGTACAAAAAAATATATTTAACAGGCCTCCTTTAATAGGTACCTACTTATAATATCTATGATTAATAGGCTTATTTCTTCTTAATTTTTTTTTGACCCAGGGATAATGGGGTAGAGCGGCGGTGGTTATGTGGGACTCCGCCCTGAGAAGGGCGATCTACCCACTAAAAACCCTGGGGTGTTACTCCTCGGCGCCTAGCGTCAGGGCCACGGGAATCGCTTGCGCATGCTCCGCGGCCCCGACGGCGCTAGCTCAACAGACGGGACTTAGTCCCCGGGGGAAATTCCTAACCTAACCTATACAAATCCTAGAATGTATGATGTTTTGCTTGGTAGCTTTTTATAAAGTCGAAACTCCCTAACTTTGCTTGCTATGGTCACAAATAATATTATAATACTACATCAGTACTATGATACCTACTAGTAGACTCCAAAAATGAGACGCAGAGCACCCTGATATTCTAGGTTAGGTAAGGTATGTACTGACCAAGTCAAGTTGAATCTTTAATAATTGACGAGATAATCTATAATATATATAAAATCCTTTGTCCTGAATGACTTATGGATCAACGCACAGCCTAAACCGCTGATCATAGAGATCTGAAACTTGGTGGGTGTGTTTTTTGTATGACGTAGACATCCGGTAAGAAAGGATTTTTGAAAATTCAACCCCTAAGGGGATGAAAAGGGGTTGCAAAGTTTGTATGGAACAATTCCGCGGGAACATCAAAATTATCGCGGGTGAAACCGCGCGGGACAGCTAGTTATCAATAATATCATTTTATTCTATTTACTCATATAGTTTTTGATATTTTTATTCCGTTCCATTCCGTTAAATTATTAATTTATAAATAAGAAAGTAGGTTCTGTCATTAGGTTTTTAATTAGTTTTTACTACCACTATTACCATTTTTTACTACTGTTGTTGGTATTGTTAAAAGATAAGACCTGTAATTGGCCAAACAGTTGTTTATTGAATTTGTTATCATCTGTATCGCTGTTGATTTTATAAATATTTGAATTATAAAAATATTTTTTAATAACTTTCTTTAGCTTTAGTGTAAAACAAAAATAACAATTTTTTCTTGTCATTTTTATTAGGTATAATTGATAGGTAATAGGTATCTAGAAGCTGGGGCACGCGCCAAGACGTTATTTAATCGCATAACAAAAAAGAGTTCTAGTCTATGTATCTAGTTATGTGTATCTTTCCTATAATGTTATGTAGTCATATTTTTTATTTGGAAAACATCACACAGTGCCACTCGGTCCCTAACTAACTTATAAACTTTTTGTAGTGAATACCTACTTATGATACATATTAAACAGTTTAAACACCCAGATTCAGAGTTTACCGTGACGTGGGGATCGAACCCGCGACACCTGGCGTGGCAGTCAGTTACCTCACCACTTTACCAACGGTGATGTTTATACCTCCTCAGGTTCGCGATCCGCGACGGAGATGTAACATACCAGTGCAGGTTCCTTCAGTGCAATACGTTCAAGAAGAATCGTGCGGCGAATCGTATTGTCGTCTCCGAGTTCGGTACAAGCGCCGTACCGGACCCGTGTCATAGTGTCTTTGATAGGTAAGAGAAACTATTACCTTCTTTTTTAATTGTGATTTTCTATAATTTCGCCAATGTACAGTTAAAAATAAATATCTGGGTGACCGACCTTCGCTCATAGCGTCATCTGTTGTTGAGTAGAAAAGCATAACCAACCACTCATTTTTCATTACCTGAAAACACTGATAAAACGACGTTTTCTAAAAATGGAACCTCGCTAAATCAATTAATCGCCCCCGAAACCCCCTGAATACTTTTCATAAAAATCGTTAGAGCCCTTTCCGAGATTCAAATTACAAGACAAATATACAACACAAATACACAAAAATTGCTCATTTAAAGGTAGTAGATTGTTTGATGAGGTATGTTGCCAAAATAGAAAATAGATATTCATCTTTATTTGGCGTCACAATAAAAATCAAATTAACAGTAAATGCATCTTCACAACTAAAAAGAAGGATTTTTTTAAGTATTTGCTACGATGCTAAACTGGATACCGACTCGGATATGCTGTCGCATAGAATGCGGCAGTGCTGGTTTTCAGCAGAGTCCTTAAAGGTTCATTTATATTTACAGACATTGAGCGTGCCAGACACGTACCAAGAAAAAAATGTGGGAAAAACCAACATACACCGTTTACTTACAAAAGACGGCTGCACGGTTCCGATGCTCTATTCACACTGCTCGACATGTAGCCACAGACACGTTCAGAATTCAACAGCGAGACAAAATATTCTTTCCACGTACACTGGCCAGTGGCTAGTGTCTGTCCGCGTGTTACGACAGATGTGAATACGTTAATACGCATTGTATAGGAGAACGAATATTATTTCGTCTGCGACGGAACGTGTCTGGCACGCTCAATGTCTGTAGATATAAATGGACCTTAAGGGTTTGCGTCCGCTTTATCCGGTCGCTTGTCTCCCCGCCTATAGTATAATGAGTTTTCTCGCTAGAACAAGTTGCTCAAAGTTCACAAAAAGGCAGTTTTTAGAAAGCGTGTGAGAAGTCCAGCTATATATGTATAGCACCTCAAAACGTTAGAGTGGGTTGGAGCTGTTGGGGCTCCAACCGCTCCAACCCACGATATTAAAGGCTGACTCGGTGGCTAATAAATATGAGGTTCTGGAAGGTACTGAGATCTACAATTTCTTCGGATTTCAGGATCGCAGCTCTATTCAACCCAGGCGAGTCGATGTCGGATAACGCAATGATCTCCTTGTACCCTTTTGGCGATGAGATGTACGCTTTCACTGAAGGACCTGTTATACACAGGTATTTTTTCTTATAATAATAATAATAAACCATTTATTTCCAGTCACAGTGACTTATACACTACAGCAATAACTATATTTGAGGACACAATCAATATGAAACATGTAGCTAAGCCAAAGTGAGAGACATGTGCAAAACATTACCTTTAAGTGTGATATGACATTACTCGGGTCGGGTGATAATATATTACTCGAAAACATTACGCACCTAACACTCAAACATGACTCGACGAAGAAAAATGGACCTAGTGCAGCGGTCCTGTCCTTCGAAATGATTAACAATCTGAGATATTACGTATAGTACCCATTATTGTATCTTTGAGTGACCCAAGTGCCGAAGTGTGGGGTGATATATTCGTTTGTCTCGCGTAATGAGTGATGTTGCATCATGACATCATGGAGTAGATATATTTAGAAAATATTCATTTATATCGCCTACCGCTGCTTAAAAAAGATTGTCTTTCCAGGATAGATCCAGTGACGTTAGACACGTTGGAACGCAAGAACTTAATGGAGTCAGTAGCGCTTGTGAATCACACGTCACACCCCCATGTGATGCCAAATGGTGTGTAATCAAAGAGAGTCTTTAAAGAAAAGAGTCAACCATAAATAATGAAGATACTTTTTATGCAATACCTATCTATATAAATAAAAATGAATCGCCGAAATGTAGCATAACCTCCAAACGACTGCACCAAATTGGATACCTAATCCTTTTTTTTGGATTCATTATAGTCAGGACAAAGGTTGTATAAAAGAATTTTGGAGTTCCTTCAGGAATTCTGAAACTCACGCGGTTGAATCTCTGAAACGGTTAGACCGAATTTGACGGGACTTTCTTAGCTGATGTCTACTTTGGAGTTCCTGCAGGAATTCCGAAACTCACGCGCGTGACAGCTAGTATTGAATAAAAGTTCTTCTTTCTCCTTGTATTTTAAATCGATTTCATATAAAAGACGTCTGGCAGATGTGAAACATCGAAATTATTCTGTAGAAATAATGAGCATAAAAAGATAGCTTATGAAAGAAAATGACTACATATATCACACAGAAAAATATAAAAATCAGATTTTTTTAAAAGAAATACATGTTTCTATTTAATATCCGTTTATATTAATTTAATACAGAATATAAATGGAGACAACTTATAATAATCATAATTGTCTTCATTAATGGCCCCATACATTAACAGTCCGCCGGCGAATATCAGCCTGTCAGTTTATCTCAATACCACGATCACAGACTCACAGTTCCCCTGAAGGTTTTGGATTGAAGGGCAATTCGAATCCAGCGTGTGTGGCTGCTTGCCGTCACAGGCAGGTATCGGTCGGACAGTCCGTGATTACCACGCGAGCCGCTATTCAGGCCGCTGCTGGCGCGGGTGAAACTGTCGATTGCCGCCTGCTAGTGTGTAGACTACTGTAGACTAAAAGCCGGTATTCTACCATTGCCGGCAGGCAATAATAATGTGTGGGCTATATGCAGACCATGAACGGCAGGCCAACCGATAGGACCAGAGACTGCAGGTGGACTGGTAATGTGTGGCCCTTTAGTGACTTCAGTCGCTGAGTCACTTGCGCATGTCGTCTTGTCGCCGTGTTACCACACCGTCACATGTTTTTTTTTTTTTTTTTTTATGTCATAGGGGGCAAACGGGCAAGTGGTACACCTGATGGTAAGTGATTACCGCCACCCATAGACATCTGCAATACCAGAAGGCCTGCAGGTGCGTTGCCGACCTGGAATGGGGACGGGAACTGGCTTTCAAGTGGAGCTGCCGGAACACACCGTTGGGTGCTTGGCGACAGATTTGCAACTTGAAGGTGGTAGCTAGCCAGCCGGGCAATAGAGAGCGCCCTACCACCATGCTATGGTTTCCTCACGATGTTACATACTATACATACATACTATCACATAGCGTGGCGACACGTCGCCATGCCAACTGCAGGCGGTCTGCCCATCCGCATTAGATGCTTCACGTGAAAAGATGTTAATAATAAAGGTTAGAAAATTTTTCAATCGTGCTATCATCTAAAATTGTTTTATTTTATTTTATTCAGGCGATGTTTTCAACGTCGGAATGTCGATGGTGAAAGGAAGGCTGAAGCACGTGGTGGTCAAATTTCCTTTTGTGGAAAAAGGTAAGCTTTTAACTAGTTCTGTTGAGAACAGTCGCGTATACTTTTATTGACTTGGCTGGCTAGTTGTTGATCCTCAAGAATATTTAATACTATTCAAATAACGTACGGTCTTAACTCCAGGGAGAACGGAAATTATGGGAAATATTTAATTATCTACAATAAAAAAAAACCTTTAGAGATTTACTTTACATTAAGAAACCCTTAAGGATTTAATTCACTTTAGTCAAGTTCTAGATAATTGATTGATACAACTCTTGCAATTATTGTTTCCTGATAGAAAAACTTTGTTACTTATTTATTATTTAAAACGTAGTGAAAAACGGAAGTGAAAATTTAATGCTTTCCATATTCCTTTCAGGCGATATGTTCAAGAGTGCACATATTGTAGGGAGTATGAAGCCTCGATGGCCTTTGAATCCGGCTTATATGCACACATTTGGTAAATAGTCTACTTTTACAAATTATATAAATGTCTGATCTGAATTAAACTCAAACTTAACTTTCAAGAGAAAACCGCATGAAAATGTACTGTGTGTTTTAGAAATAAGCGTGAACAGACAGAGAGACTGGCAGGCAAAATATTAAAAATAGTTTTTAATACAGTTGCTCAAAAAGTGGCGTATTGCAGGGACGTTTAGCGTTCGGGATGTGGGCTATTACATACTCGAGCTTTTTGTTTACCTTTCCCGAACTCGTGCGTTCTCTTTGCCAACTGTCAAAAATGGCGACACGACTTTGACACACTTTTTGCATTGCGAAACGTAAGTTTCGCATTACTAATACGACTAGCGCCATCTCTTGATCACAGTTGGAACTTAGTTGAGTTTGTTGTGTTTTTAATATTTTATTAAATTGCTTAATTTTTTCGCAACTGTATTAAAAATAGTTGTTCAGTACACGTGCGGAACCGTCATTGCAACTAGTTCCGACTGTCAACCCTCACCTTCGGCTGCGCCTCGGCTCGGGTAGACATTTGTCGGAACTCTTTGCAATGACAGGCTTTCCGCACTTATAATGAAATATACTATTTTAATACAGTTGCTCAAAAAGTGGCGTATTGCAGGGACGTTTAGCGTTCGGGATGTGGGCTATTACATACTCGAGCTTTTTGTTTACCTTTCCCGAACTCGTGCGTTCTCTTTGCCAACTGTCAAAAATGGCGACACGACTTTGACACTTTTTGCATTGCGAAATGTAGCTTTCGCATTACTAATACGACTAGCGCCATCTCTTGATCACAGTTGGAACTTAGTTGAGTTTGTTGTGTTTTTGATATTTTATTAACCCTAGAAAGATAATCTGCGTAAAATTGACGCATATGCGTTCGAAATATTGCTCTCTCGTTTTTAATTTTGCGAATCTGTTGCTGTGCTTTTAGGACATCTCTCACGTTGCTTAGACCTTCCGTAGGGCGCATGTCTCACTGAGGTTAATGTCATCAATTTGGAAATATAACTACCACGTGAGTCAAAATGACGCATGATTATCTTTTAAGTGATTTTTGCGATTTTGACCTAAATAGACATTCATGCTGTTTTTTTATCTGATGATACTTGTTACCTTATTTTATGTATTATTTATATATTTTCGTAGATATCCTGATAAAATAACCCGATAATAGGCAGTAGAATTTTGGAAGAAGATCAAATCCTGAGCGTTTTTTTAGAGCGTGATGACGAAGCCATCTGTGAGGACATGAGAGTGAAGACGACGTGCATAGCGACTTCGAAGAAGGTTTTATGACAAAGGAGAGAGAAGACAAGGCGACATCCAGCAGAAACGAACCCTTACATGAAGAAATGATTCAACAACTGACTTCTTCCTCGACTTCTCATCGAATACTAAACTTGACAAAGCGGACTGTTAGAGGCAAGAATTGCTGGTCCACTTCGAAGGTCACAAGACGTAGCAGAGTATCAGCACTGAATATTGTTAGATGTCAAAGGAGTCCAACACATATGTGTTGTCATCTATATGATCCTCTCAAGATTAAATTTTTTTTACTGAAATAATATCTATCGAAATTGTAAGATGGACAAATACCGAGATATCGTTGGAACGGAAATCTATGATTGTTGTTACATTTCGTGACAAGAATGAATGAATCCGTGCTTGGATTGATATCCTGATGATGACAGCAGTCGGGAAAAAATACTACGAAAGGCAAATGCATCGTGAAAATGCAAAAAAATCTATTTGCCGACAACATAATATACCTGGATATGGATGAAAGTTGTATCTGACTTATTTGAATATAACTGTATGTTCCTATCATGTGATATATAATATAATGTCTTTATTACTGAGTTTATAACTTAAAATGGCTGATTATTAGGAAAAAAAGTTATTTGTGATAAAAGAAAAAATATTCCAATTTTTTGTTGATTTTTGAAGACGTTTTATGGTTCGGGCTTGTTTTTATATAATAAATAAATATAAATATATTAATTATGGTATTTATCATTTTATCAGAGTGTAAATAAATAATACTGGTAAAGTTTATTTAAATCAATAAATAAAAAATCACACTACTACTACTTAAAACTTATGCGTCAATTTTACGCATGATTATCTTCTACGTACATCAAAATATGATTATCTTTCTAGGGTTAAATTGCTTAATTTTTTCGTAACTGTATTAAAAATAGTTGTTCAGTACACGTGCGGAACCGTCATTGCAACTAGTTCCGACTGTCAACCCTCACCTTCGGCTGCGCCTCGGCTCGGGTAGACATTTGTCGGAACTCTTTGCAATGACAGGCTTTCCGCACTTATAATGAAATATACTATTCTGTGTTCTGTTAATCTTTTTTTACAAGTATCGTTCCATCTCAATTTTTAATAAATACTAGCTGTGCCTCGCGGTTTCACCCGCGTGAGTTTCGGAATTTTCACAGTGATTCCGATAAAAGTACCTGGCCTAAGTTACTCTGTATATATCAGCTAATTGCCAGTGAAAGTCCCGTCAAAATCTGTCCAACCATTTCGGAGATAAGCTGTTCCCTGTAGTTTCACCAGCGTTAATTTCGGAGTTCCCGCGGATCCTATATACCTTTGAAGTTGAAATAAATTAAGGATAGTTACAAAATTTGATCAAAATTGATTCAGTAGTTTCGAAGTTTATCCCAATCAAGCATCGTGAGTCGTGACACGAGATTTTTTACCTACCTACGTATATATAAGATAATATTCAATAAAAAAAATAGTATATTATTATGAAATATATCTGTTCTTTATGATATAATGTTAACCTTACCATTAGGTGTCACAGAGAACTATTTCGTGATCGTGGAACAGCCGCTCTCCGTGTCCGTGTGCGGCTTGATCCGAGGCCAGCTCACCAACAAACCGTTCGCCTCGTGTCTTCGTTGGTATCCTGATCACGAGGTAATAATGCACTCAGAAATAATTCGAAAACTGTTCAAGTGCAGGGCTATTATGTAACTTTTTTTGTTATTATTTTTCGGTTACAATCGTAAGAGCCTGTCCAGATGAGGCGTTTTACGCGCGAGTCGAGAACGCGCGCGTTCTCGAGATACTAGAGTCGCATAGATCCCGTCCAGATAGATGCTCTCGCGCGTAAAACGCTTGCAACGCGTCGGACTCTCGACTCGCGCGTAAAACGCCTCATCTGGGCAGGCTCTTGGCATGGCGGTTATGACTTATGCGATTACAATATGCACGTTTTGACACCTATATCATCATTATGTCAGCCGAAACATGTCCACTGCTGGACATAGGCCTCCGCCAAGGATTGCCACAACGACCGATCTCGTGCTTGTTGCAATGTCCAATGGCGTCCCGCGACCTTCAACAAGTAATCGATCCACCTTGTAGTGGGCCTACCTACCCACGCCATATCTTCACACCTACAATTTCCAGCGATTAGCCAAAATCAACATAATATTCAAAAATTGTATTAAGCTGTCTTAACATGATTAAATTAATCACTAAACCGCTATGATTCTGATTCAAATCGTATTTTTAACCGACTTCCCAAAAAGGAGGAGGTTCTCAATTCGACGCGTACCTACCTATGTTTTTTTTTTTATTAGCAATTAAAGCAATATATATTATAATGTCATTGAATTAAAGTAGATAATCATGGCAAAACGCCAATGACAGTGTTAGATTGTTCCCCAAGATAAAACACGATTCTCTCTCGAAAACCAGCTTCTTTCTTGGAAAACAAAATGACTGCTGAATGGTGGTGAAAATACCTAATAAATAAAGCGACAGAGTTTAGGTTTTAGCGCTTGCAATCATGAGTCATAACAGTGGCAGTACCTCAAGTGTTCAGATTTTATTTTTTTGTCTAAAAAAAGATAAACAAAACTGCGCTATAGAATAGGTAATATGATTTCAACCACGCATACTTAACGCGCATTTATACATATACATATTTTACATATTTTTATTTCTTAATTTAATATTATCAAAATGTTCTAATTGACTAGTTTACAAATATAATAAAATTTATGGAAAACTTAAAATAATAACTATATTTATAAATAAAAAATTTGACCTAGGTCCTCCACAGCTGGAAGCGTGCCCAAAAGGCTGGCGGCATTACCCCGCTGGATAGCGAGGCTTACTCGCTGGGCGAAGTAAACACCAGCCTTCTGGTCACGCGGCGCCTCGACCAGTCGCACCGCCAGCTCTTTATATAGTTGGCGGGCATGCAACGCCATTTCTCTCTTCTTTATTAAAAAATTTTATTCAAACTTCTTTTTAACGTTTATGGTCCCCGCTATTAATTTTTTTTAATCGTATATTGATTAGAAATGCCATCTGTTGATATATTCAACTAAAATCAGGCCTTTTGCACATTAAAATAAATTTTCTTGTAAAACAAAATGACTAACTAGTATGCGCGTGTCTAAATAATACTTATGTATGTGGTGCGAAATATTATTGCTTCTTCCTTTCAGACCCACATTGTCTTGATAAGCCGGAAAACCGGTAAAGAGGAAAAGCGTTTCCGAACAGAAACGATGTTTTTCCTGCACATAATCAACACGTTTGAACAGGACGGAAAATTAGTGGTCGACCTCTGTGCGTATAAAGACGCTAAAGTCATCGATGCGATGTACATTAGTGCTATGGAGGTATGTATACATAATTGAACAAACCGCGATCTGTTTATCCATAGTTTAGGTATAATATTATTCCACCAAAAATATTTCATGTTAAATTGGTTTCTCTGTTCATAATGCTTTCACTGTTTAAAGTTATGAGATCTCTAGTAGAGTCCAATTCCTATCTGAGCTCTGATTTGTGCTGCGCGTCAAAGCTCCCTGGATCTATCTCAAGTCCAAAGTATATACTTACTTAGTTTTAAGTGCACTTGAGTGTACTACACATCTAACAATACCTACTGTTTCTCGCATTTCACCCGCGTTAATTTCGGAGTTCTCTCGGGAATTCTGAGACAAAAAGTAGGCACCCTTTGTTTTTCTTTGTAACCCTGACAAAGACGTGAAAGCAAACAAGCAAAAACATAATACTCCCATTTGCATTTATAATAATACTAGCTGTTCCCCGCGGTTTCATCCGCGTTAGTTGCGGAGACCCCGCGGGTATTCCGAGATAAAGTATCTACTTACTACGCTACATTTTTTTTTGTATACCTACTCTTTGACAACGTGTAGGTAGTATGCAAAATTTAATGTAGTTTCTTCCGCGTTAATTTCAAAATTCCCGTTGGAATTCCAGGATAAAAAGCAGCCTATGTCCTTCTCTGTACCCCTGACAACGTGTATGCAAAATTTCGTGGTGATCGACTCAGCCGTTTAGCCGTGAAAGCGTAACAAACAAACAAAAAACTCACTTTCGCATTTATAATATTAGTGATGATAACTCTTCCCATATGCCTTGACTCTATAAACTCTACATTTTGGTAATTTTTTTTTATATTTTAATTCCTATGCCTAGTAAATGTCTTCTTTGTTAGTCGATGCAAAGTAATCCCGACTACGCAAACTGGTTCCGCGGCCGCCCGAAGAGGTTGGAAGTGGCGCTGGATGCGCCGCCCCTGGCCAGGGTCCAGCCGCGAGCCCTCGCCGACCTGGGCTGCGAGACGCCCAGGATACACTACGACTTATACAACGGTAACATACGAGTATATCCCTTTACTACGTATACGCAGCTAACTAGCTCAGGCCGGGCGATCAAGAATCAAAGATCAAGAAAAGAAGAGCCCCAGCAGGGCAATACGAAACATTTGTTGCTATCATATTTAAGGTTTAAACAGAAAAATAGCTATTTTGTGATTAATTAATCATGTTTAGACAGCTTCAACTTTTGAGGTATGTTTATTTGGGCTGATTGCTAGATATTGTAGGTGTCAAAACGTGCATATTGTAGATAATCTCAAAACCGCCATGTTTTTGATTTGCAACCGAAAAATGATAGAAACGAAAGTTACATTTTTTTTTATGTCATAGGGGGCAAACGGGCAAGTGGTACACCTGATGGTAAGTGATTACTGCCGCCCATAGACATCTGCAACACCAGAAGGCATGCAGGTGCGTTGCCGACCTGGAATGGGGATGGGAACTGGCTTTCAAGTGGGGCTGCCGGAACACACCGTTAAGTGCTTGGCGACAGATTTGCAACTTGAAGGTGGTAGCTAGCCAGCCGGGCACTAGAGAGCGCCCTACCACCATGCTATGGTTTCCTCACGATGTTTTCCTTCACCGACAGCTCAAGCTCATTGTTAGGATTTGAACATACACCTTGCGACGTTTAATCCGAACGCACTAACCACTGAGCTATCATTGCTGTAACATTATCATTTTCTTTATAAATAAAAATGAATGTTTAAGTATGTCTGTCCTCTATCTATGCGTTTCGAGACCATTGGTCTGATTGTGATGAAACTTTGGCGGGTTGTTCTGCCTGCGTCCGCAAAGGTCTGGTCCTGATCCCAAAACTCACGCGGGTAAAACCGCAGGGCACAGCTAGTAGCATATTAAATCGAAATGTCGTCTATTGAGCTCTTTTGATTTTACATATACAGTGTGTAAGTTAAAGAGGTAGGGGTGGGGATCCATGTGGTAGATTTGTGATTCCGAGCATTATTATTATTATTACGAATTACACCCACAAATTATTTTTTGTGATTTAATTTATTTTTATATCATGTTCTCAGGTAAGCCGTATCGTTATTTTTACGCCATCAGCTCTGACGTGGACACTGAAAATCCCGGATTGGTAAAATTTGTTTTCATTTTCAAATCTGTCGAAATTTTTCTGAATTTCACTTTCACTTTTTCCATATTCGATTCCCTACCAAATGTACCTAAGTTAAGTAGCTCCGTTTCAATAAACAATAATTTACTGTTGTTATCCTTTTGTAGTCGTATTGCTACACTAGTTGTTCCCCGCGGCTTCGCTCACATGTTTGGGATTTCCTAATCTAACTCCGGGATAACATATTGTACCCTAATAAGTTGTGTTTTTATTAACAGATCATCAAAGTGGACACCAGGACAGGTTCGAGGCTGACGTGGTGCGACCGCGACTGCTACCCCAGTGAGCCGGTGTTCGTGCCAAGACCAGAAGCGAAGGTTAGTTTCTACCACAAAAAAAAAAACATAATATAACACTAGCTCTTATCCGCCGCTTCGCTTCGTAAATCTATCCATCGGGAACAGTACTTTTTTCCGGATGAAAGACAACCTACATCTTTTTCTGTACTACTGACACCGTGTATATGAAATTTCATAATGATTGGTTGATTAGTTAAGGCGTGAAAGCATAATAAACAAACAAACTTTCTTTAGATTTTATAATAGTATCTAAATATTAAGGATTGCATCAACTTTTCTCCAGGAGGAAGACGACGGTGTGTTGCTCAGCGCATTGGTGTGGGGCGCAAATCGTGACCGCGAGGTGGCGCTACTGGTGCTGGACGCGAGAACGCTGAAGGAAATGGCGCGTGCGCATTTCCAAACACCGTCCGAGGCGCCGAAGTGCCTGCACGGCTGGTATCTCCCGGAGCGCACTTAAAATATGACGCATCACGCATCTAGTAGTTTTACCATAATAGGTTAAGTATTTGACACAATTTTAGTTTTTAGTCCGTCGTATATATTTATAAAAGATATTGGATACGCATTTTTTTACGTACTTACTTAATCAAAAAATAACGGCAATATCGCTTGACGTCACGCCTTGCTACAGTTTATATGATGTTATGACGTTACGAGCCCTCACTCCTAAACTTGATTGCGCTTTATCTAACCATAGCTATATTTTTATTAAAAAACCAAATTGTAGGTAGTACCTACGTGTCAATTATTTTTCACTAATCTATCCTGAGGGACTAAATAGAATTTTCATTTTCATACCCTGGAAACATGCCTATTATTCAATGTATAATATGAATATTATAAAGCTACTAGCTGTGCCCCGCGGTTCCACCCGCGTGAGTTTCGGAATTCCCTAGGAACTCCCTTTAGGGGGATGAAAAATAGATAGTAGCCGATTCTCAGGCTTACTGAATATGCATAAAAAATTTCATGAGAATCGGTCAAGCCGTTTCGGAGGAGTATGGGAACGAACATTGTGACACAAGAATTTTATATATATTAGAGATTCTTTAGGACATGCGCACACGTTATAGGTCGCTTTTGTGGCTGTACCGACAACTCTAACGTTAAGATTTAGAAAATAAGGTTGCCAAAAAGAGAGCTTTGTCAGACGTTTGTAGGTTCTTATTTAACAAAAAAAAAACGTATTTTCTGATCACTTTTGTTCTTTCTATTGTTTTAATCTTTGGATAACAAGTAACAAAAAGTGAAATATAATCTTAAATATTGTTTTCTGCACATAGTTTCACTGGTGCCAGTTTTTTTTTGTTACATAGTAGGTACGAATGCCCATGTGAGGAATAGCACCTATAGATTTTCCAAAACAAAACTGTCAATTTGAAGTTCAGAGGTAGAGCCCAGAGAACCTAAATGGTCTCTATGACTACGTATGATCCGATATTTTTTATAATTTTATTAACTTTGTAATTAAAAGTCACAGTTTTACTTTTATCTTCTTTGTAAAAACTTGATGCTCTATAATTTCCGTTTGGTGAATTAGGCGTAAAAGTTTTGTAAAGATATTATGTAAGCATGTTGGCCATGTTGAATCTCAATGTTACTTAAAGTAGGTAATTATTTTATTTTTTTAATTAAAATTGAAGCAGTTGAACCGTAACATGTATCTTTGTGGTAACTTATTTTATCTAGGTACATTATTAATTTAAAGAGGTAAAGGTAAAGATTTGTAATATTAAAATTTGTGGGTTTTACGTTTATAGTTTGGATTCAGGGGGTAATTCCTGGAGCTACTGATACTGAACAGATTATAACAATTATTTCACTCATCGGAAGTTACAGTAAGTGTCATAGGATAAGGTAAAAGTATCGGCTGCTTATTGAACTCTTAAAATAATAATGGAATCCAAATTATTAAACGGTAATTTAGTAGAGCGTTAGTCATTGAGAACGATATATTTTACTAACATAATATACTAGCTGTGCACGCAGTTTCACCCGAACGACTTTCAGGATTCTAACAGGAAAAGATAAAATCTATACTATTTTTGTACATCTATACCTACATATAAAAAAATTTAAATGTCCGTTTGTAATTCCCAATTAACAACTTTTCCCTATTTAGTACATATGAAAGTATATACCTACATTTTTTTTGTCCGTCTACCTGTCTGTCTGTTTGTTCCGGCTAATCTCTGAAATGTCAGAAGCGATTTTAAAGGGACTTTCACCGGTCGATAGCTGATGTTATTATGAGGAGTAACATAAACTACCTTCACTTTAAAAAAAAATTGTTCCTGCGCGAATTCCGAAACACACGCGGGTGAAACCGCGGGGCACAATACAAGTCATTTCGTTTTTACAAGCACAACAAAAAATATATACTTACAAATCGATCGAGTTTTTGCAAGACTCGCACGCCCATTTAGTTATTACATAGATACCTAAAAGATTTGTAATAAGTAATTATTATTTACGTCATGTCACACAATATGCCATCAACAAGTTAGTTGTATGTATACGTATAATTAATTATCTAATTTAGTATGACCCATTGTACCATAAAGTTATTGTATATTACCAAAGAAATATGTTATTTAATACTTATATAATTTACTTTGTAATAAAAAAAATTGTAATATAACTTTTTTTTAATGTATACTTTAAATTTTTTTGAGGACGAGTTGATTTTCTTTTAAATAATAGGGGTTATTAGTTTTAACTCGGTTACCTACTCCTTAAAGGGGTGTTCCACGCTTGTATTTCGGCTTGACACTATTATTGGATCAAGTAGGTACCTACTGCTCGTCAATTTTGCTATTAAAGTTTTTTCACAATGTGATTGCTTTTCAACATAGCCCCTTATTTCATAATCTGCTCAGACGAAATAAAAACTCAATACGGAGCGCTGTCAACAACAAAGTGAAGCCGGTTTCGTAAACATATGGGCATTTAGTGAGTGTTGCCGCGCAGTGAAAACTTATTACCCAAAATTTTTAAGTTCTAGAAAGATGAATGGATAAGTAAATAGATAAGTTAGTACTTTTTTAAGTTGTATACCTCGGTTGTATATTCGAGAACCTTAAAAATATAGGTTTCGAAATTATGATAAAATATAGAAAATAAAAATTAACGCCTATTTACACTTACATTAATTTCATGAATATTAAAAGTTAAAATTGAAATAGGTAAATGAACGTGTTACATTACGTTCCAGGTCAGATTAACTTACCCAAAAAACGGGGACTATTGTGACACTCAATAGTAGCAACACTTATGGAAGTTGTGGAGGTTTTGTGTTCCAAGTTGTCATAAATTAATAAAATTAATATTTTACTAAAAATGTGGTTCTATCCTGCTTTTTATTTTTCGAAGATCGTTTTTTACACCCTCTCACTACAAAATTCGGCAATTTTTTCTTTAAAAAATAGGAATTATTGCAGCGTGAGACTCCACGCGTCGGAATAGCTCGACTGACAAGGTAAGGCGTAGTTTCGTTACATGCGTGTAACTGTGCATGTACACGCCGAGGCGTAGTTTTATCGGCTTCACTTCTTTGTTCACAGCGCTCCGTCTTGACTTTTTATTTCGTCTGAGATAATCTGCCGCCTTACTCTTGACGCTATCAAGTAAGGGTCATACTCTTCAATCGCGTTAGGATCAAATCGAACGCGAATCGAAATGAGATGGAAAAGGAATAAAATTTTGCTACATTTTAAGCTTCAAATTTCTCGATTTCATTAAATTGTCAACGAAAACAATCCATTTTTATCAACTTGTCAAACGTCATCTTTTGACAATAACACGATTCTAAATACGATCTCAATTTGAACTCAAATCAAAATCGAAATCAGCCTCAAATCATTTTCAACAGTAAGGCAGCAGATTTCATTTATTAGTGAACGAAATTGAGAATGTTAACCACAGCTTCGCCTATTCCGTATATTCGCAATTGTCTACCTATATATTATGAAGATATACATAGAGTAATAGATACTACTCTATGTAGGTACTTATCTCTATGTAGTTAAGGAGTAGTGCGTTTCTGTAGATAATAGATACCGAATTTAATCTCCTTAATCGGAAACTAAACATTGCGAGCAAACACCATTACATTAGATGTTAATTCGTGCTTCTACTTGCTTCTACTGGACAAACAACGTTAATATTAATACATAGCTATTAGCAGGCATCATTATTTTATATAATTTTCTTCAGAACGGACTCCAGTTACACGTTGAAATTATTGAAACTTTATAACCATAACTATATTTTGTTTCACCATAGTTTTGTTAAAACAATATAGTAATCTACTATACGTACAATAATATCTTGTAAAAAATTACCGACAAGATATTTAAAACAGTTAATAATAAAATTGTAATGGCAAATTTGACATCAAACGAGACCGATATAAAGTTATGGACAGATGTTTTAGAGAGATCTTTGAAAAGTGAGCCACTCCTCGTCAATATAGTTACAGCTGTTATGTTGATTCTTGTACTCGTAGTGAGTACGATCGGCAATGTTGTGACCTGTGTGGTGATATACAACGACAAAAATCTGCACACCGCTACCAATTATTACCTGTTCAACTTGGCTGTGTCAGATTTGATCGCCTCGTCGGCTGTAGTGTTAGAAGTCATGGAATACTTCAACACACATCACAGCTGGGGTGATAGAGCGTGTCAAATACACTATTTTTTCGTCGTCGCACTATGGAACAATAGTATTTTGGTGATGACTGCTTTGGCCATCGAGAGATATATAGCTATTTATCATCCAATGTGGCTGAATTCGTCACAGGCTTGGGCACGTGTCACCAAGACGATTGTGTTTATATGGCTGGTGGTTGTAGCGGAGACTGTGCCCGAAATATGGACAGTCAGTTTAGTGAAAACAGAAGATACGTCTTTGTGTGTAACAGTCCCTACGCCGTTCGCAAGAGTTTTGAATGGAGTTCTAGCATTGGTGACGTTCGTGATACCGTTGTGTGTGATGGTGTTTGTATATGGGATGATAGCAATCAAAGTGAACCACCAAGCACCGGCCGGCTCCAACAATAAGGTCTTCAATCAACGCGACAACAGGAGTAAAGTGAACAAACTCATTGGTAAGTTCTATTTTAATTATGGACATAGATAAGCAATAGTGTGTTAACCCACGCTGGAGAAATTTTGAGTAAATTGTGTTTTAAAAGTAGGAGTGCCATTTTGTGTCAACATTTTTATGTTCAGTATTTAGTTACACATTTAAGCAATGAAATAAAGTAAACACATAATTAAAAAACGTTCCCTAACTCTCAATAAATGGTTCTGAATCAGTAACTTAATTTTGTGGGTTAACATGTTATTGCTTATCTGCGTCCAATTATAAGAATAAGTACCTATATCATATAGTTTTCTCTATCGTCATCATTTACGTCTCATCAAATTAAAATGAAGATAAAAGACACTTTTGGATTGCGCCACGCTTGCACTCTTAAATATATTGTATCTAGCCAAAGATCTTACTTACCTATGTGAGACGGTGGTTTGGTCATCCATATTTTCTTTAATTATTCCAAAATAATTCTCCGTGCCTACCTTTATGAATGACTACCGTCTGAAAAGATTTCCCGCCCCATCTAATTTGAATCCCTGCTCTCCACACTTATATAATCCATTACAAAGATGTTTTGTGATTGTTTTTCTGAGAAAATAACATTATGCTATATTATCTATTCTATCCTTATGTACATAACATTTTTATTATATCTAATATTATGCGTATCTTAATGTTGAGATTAGATAAGAATTACTTTTACACCGATGGTTCAATTGGTTAAAGGAACTGACTGCTACGCCAGGCGTTGCGGGTTCGATCCCTGCGTCAGAGTAAACAGTTTTATACGATGAAAATTTGTGTTTACCCTAAAACTGATCGTTTAGTATATGTATTATAATTAATGAGTTTTACTGGCATTTACTGGCAATACAAAAAGTATAAAAGTATTATATCACTGTTTGGTAGGTACACATGTACATAGTACAAGCTCTACTGCTTAAGAGCTTATATGGCGTTATGTGTTAATGTCTAAGCACTGTTAGTATTATGTAGATGAAATAACTTCGAAAGGAAGGCAGGGGCAGGGGGCTAGTTGGAGTTTACCTACTAGGCAATATAGTTGAGGTAGAGTTTGTAAGTTAGGTACTCGTAATAAGTTTGGATATAGAAGATAATCCCTGATGAAACTATTTACTTGAACCGTTTCTATGTTATATTTTTTCGCTGATAGGAAGCTACAATTTCCCCGAGTGATATAGGATACTTGTGTGATCAAATGAAGAGTTCCCGCAGAAATACTGCCTTCACGCGGGTGGAACCACAGGGGAAAAGCTATTCGGCGAGTAATTTAGGTCTTGTAATAGTGGATAGCGTTCTTTCGTTCTGATACAAATAGAGTTCTTCTTTAAAACCGCGGAGAAAACTAGCTAACTAGCTAGGGTTTGTATAAAATAAAACTTTAGGGCTCCTTTCAGAATTTAAAAAAATCAAAGAATTTAAAGGTAACCGGACCACGTCAATTACTTACATATTTTTCTAGCTGTACACATTGTTCTATAATTAATTTGTTTTATAATGGAATAAATTATTTTTCCATAGCCCGGCTGACCGTACCGTAGCATAGGTACGGTCAAAAAGCGAATGTAGAAAAACGTTCAAAACCACTAAAACCATTTTAATGTTCAGTAGCACTGACGGTCTCCTTCCTGGTGTGCTGGCTGCCATTCTTCACCATGAGGGTGTTTTACTTCGTGTATGACATTCACCAGCTGATCAATTTTGAAGAGGTTTGTTTCTCTTATTTGGTAGATACAATAGTATATCAACTGAGAGTTAGTTTATCGGAACCGAAGTCGGAGTCGGAGTATTTAAACTTTGTCGGAGTCGGAAACGCAATCGGAATCGGAGGTGAAAAAAATTTATCAGTGTTGCAAACAATGAAAAATCGACGAAAGAAAGCACGCGAGGGGAGGGTGTTCCTCGATTTTAGAGTACGGAAGTCGGAAACGGAGGTGTAATATCTATCAATCGGAAGTTCCGACTAACTTTAATTTCTGCACGTTTATGGTAATGTCATCTAAATAAAAATCACGTTAAATCATAAATGACTAATTCAGTTACTTTGATACAGGAATCAGACGTGTTAAGCTAAAAACTATAGAAATTCATAAGTTTATGTTTATATAATACTAGCTGTTCCCCGCGATTTTTAATTTCGTAGTTCCCGCGGAAATTCCGCGACAAAAAGTACCCTAGCTATGTCCTGCTCTGTACCTACCCCTGAAATGTATATGAAAAATTTCATGATGATCGGTTGAGCCGTTAAGGCGAGAAAACATAACAGACAAGTTACTATCGCATTTATAATTTTAGTAGAGACTAGTAGGGATTATGTTCTACTAATATTATAAACGCGAAAGTTTGTGAGTATGGATGGATGTTTGTTACTCTTTCACGCAAAAACTACTGGACGGATTTAAATGAAACTTTACAATAATATAGCTTATACATCAGATTAACACATAGGGTACTTTTTATCCCGGAATTCCCGCGGGTACTCTGAAATTAACGCGGGTGAAACCGCGGGGCACAACTAGTCGATCATAATTATGATCTTGTTTATTTTTATAGTCCGAAACTTTTAACGTGGGAATTTGGCCAACATAATTTATGATGTTTGTGCAATTTCTTTATAGCCCTTTCGCTTTCATAATGTTAATAGCGTCCACACCCATTGATTTATATTGTATTCGTTTTTAGCAGGGCAAATATAATTTGCAATATACATTACGGCTGCAGAAAAGGGGGCATCAAGTCGCGAACCTTACACACATACATACATACGTGTGTTTAATGTTTGTTTTTCTAAGAATCGTTCCTTTTTTGTAATTTTTGAAATCTATAATAAATGGAAAACATTAAAAAAATATATAAAGACAATAAAATGTGTTAGGTAGATATTATTAATAGTGATATTATTGCCTGCTGTTTTATATTTGCAGTGGCTGAGTATAGGATACAAAGTGATATCTGTAAACAGTTGGTTCAGTACTGTGCTGAACCCCATACTCTTCAGTCTCATGTCAACCAAGTTCCGAAGAGCGCTTAAAGTAAGTATTTATCTAAACGTAGAAAGTTTATTGTTAGTCTTTAGCGACATACTTCAACTTTAGGTACAGTAGAAAGAGAGTGTCAAGTGTTAGTTTTTGTAATGAAATTTGTAATGAATTTTGTTGCTATCATTACTCGATTTCAATCGGTTTTGCGATTAACACACGTTATGTCACATAGTAAATTAATTACAAAATCGCTATGTTTCGGATTGAAATAATAAAAAATATATATAGCTAGCTATTTTACAACAATTACATCACTGACTTACAGGTACATAAAACGCCTTAATAAGTATCACCTACCTACATACTTATGTATAAGTGTAACGTTATTGATTGAAACCGAATCAAAGTAGTATCAATTTTCAATGTATTTTTAAAAGGATAACCCATAACACTTATAAAAGTAACAGTTGTATTAATGCAACAGCTAAAATAGTTGAAATGTTGATAACGTATATATCTACCCAAACAATGATATTAATTACTTACAACATAATATCATTAATTAAACTTGACTGAAGCTACATTAGAATTTTGGCCAGGATATATTTTTTTATGTTGGTAGGTTTTATAGTGTTAAAATGTTCATCAGAGTGAAATTGATATTTGGACATAGATAAGCAATAGTGTGTTAACCCACACTGGAGAAATTTTGAGTAAATCGTGTTTTAAAAGTAGGAGCGCCATTTTGTGTCAACACTTTTTATGTAACTTTGTATTGTAACTTTTTATTGTAACTAAATATGTAACTAAATATTGATATTTAGTTACATATTTAAGTAATGTAATAAGGTAAACACACAATTTAAAAACGTTCCCTAACTCTCAATAAATCGTTCTGAATTAATAACTTAATTTTGTGGGTTAACATGTTATTGCTTATCTGCGTCCATTTTTATGAAGTAAAATACAGAGCTTTTATTCTTAGGAAGTTATAGATAACTTAAGTCGTAATAAGTGAATGATAGTAGTTAAATAAAAATTGAGTAAATAAGTTTTTTGTAATATCTACTAATATTCACTCCCACCGACGCAATGAGTTAGTACACGTGTCACTATGATATTATTTAAATATTATAGTATATCTAGAAATTGTGTCGTTAAAATAGCAGAAGGTTATCATCATTTCTGTCATTCACCAACTTTGATTTTGTTTTACTTTAAATACTTAGTTTAATTCCTAGTTATGCAATGTACCTTAATTCATTAATGTATTATTGGTAATAAAAGATTATTATTATTATTATCTGTTTCAGAAACTATGGGATACAAAAATTAGAAGAATGCCTGTCAACACACACAGTAAAATTGTTACGAATCAGAAATTAAAACACGTATTTTAAATATACCAGTTATAAATCTAATTTTAAATAATTATACAAAACATAAAAATCCGACTTAAAATTTTTGTTATTGGAAATAAAGATGCATGCAATTAAAGTTTTTAGATTTTCGCGTTTTGAGCACATTATATTGTGTAAAATTACGCGGGACTTGAACGCGATGTTTTTTATTACCTTTTTTGCCTGACGTTTCGGCTGAGTTGCTCACGGCGTGATGCCGCCGCGTAATTTTACATAATATAATGCATGCAATTATATGTAGGTATACCTAATATATATTTCCCTTTCACCCATTTTTAAAATTCAACCCGTATATTAAGAGCGTTTGCGTCGCAAAAGGAAACTACTGTTCAAACAAATACTATAAGTATTAAAGGAATAGATACGAACAAACAAACATTGATTTTTAAGAGATTATGCAACTCAATCTTTCGAAAACCAGACAATTTTTTAGCCTAGCCGTATAGTATTTATATTATCATTGGCCTAGCAAACCGGATAATTTTGTGTGAACTTTTAAAACAATAAAAAGAATATTAAGTATACATATAATATCTATACTATGATAAAAGAGTAGGTAGAATCCGCGATTCTGCATATTGAATATTTTTACCTAAAATTGAGAGGGGTGATAAAAGAAGAGTACCTAACCAAGCCCAAAAAAAAGTTTTTAAAATTCTTTTCTGTCTGTCTGTCTGTCTGTTCGCGATAATCTCCGCATCTACTGAACCGATTGTCATGCGGTTTTCACAGGTAGATTAAGCTTAGCCTGGAGCTACATATAGGCATTGTTTCATTTTAATCGGATGTCAGGAAAAAAAGTTGTTATATAAAAATTAAAAACGTTTTACGCGGGTGAAACGTACCGGGCACCGCTAGTAAAAAATAAAAATAGGACATCTTAAAAATATCTTCTAAAAAAGGTTATATCACCTGTTATCAGTAGTTAGGTTTTTTTTAGTACAATCAGTCGCTTGCAGTTCTATTGCGAAAGCGTACGTAGATCGGGTGATTAGTGCGCAGAACCACGTGTGCAGTGAACACGATATCTTCAGCTATGGTCACGGCCTCCAGACGGTATCGCCGTAAAATACCGGACATCACTGTCTTTATCTCGAGCATTGCGAACTTCTGACCTGAGATAGAATTAGCACTTGCTAAATGTAGTTGCAGGCTGTAGCCTGTGGAGTTAACATACCTATTTTTTATATAATATATTAAAATATTTCAATAAACAATGTTATATTTTGATCTAAAAATACAAAAAATTACAAACAACAATACAAAAAAAACGTCGACATCATATAAAATAATTTGGAAACAGGACCGATAAAGTAATTATAAATGGAGAACGTCTAAGTGCGGTATTAGAAAAAGACTTAAAAACGCACAGAACAAATTTTACCATGCCTAGCACGGTATGTACCTACACCACTTTGTGGTAGAAAGAAAGAAAGAAAATACATTTATTTCAGCACATGTACATGTAGGTACATACACACGGCACAGACGCCGAGAGTACTCATTTCCAAATTAGTAATATGTCTTTAAATTTTAGTTTTGATCATAAAAAAATGATACGTACCTATTTCTCCCTTTTTTTAAGTAATCATAAAATAACGGCGTTGCATTAAGTGGAAACGTCGCGTGACGTCATGCCTTGCTGATACGACGTTACGAAGTTACGACTTACAATCCCTAACTTTAAATTATTTAAGTATTTTTTCAATATCTGAAGAAGCAAAATATACGTGTCTATTATTTGACTCACCTATACAATTCCTAGGTCCAGCACTAAACGGGATGTAGGAGTACGGATGGCGCGTGGCGATGTTTTCCGGTAAGAATCTCTCAGGGATAAACTTCTCTGGGTCAGGGTACAGATCGCTGCGGCGGTGCACATCGAACGTGTGTATCTGGCATACTGTACCGGACGGTACTTGGTAACCACCTAGAGAAAATCAGAAAGTGCTTACATAAAAACGTGTAAGTATGTCAAGTATAAAAATATAATAAACCTTAAGATTTTCCGGTTCTCGAAAAGGTAGGGCAAAGAAGATTAAATGCTGAAATTGGTTAAAATGAAAGAAATTAATAAAAAAAATGAAATTATATTGAAATTGAACTATTGAACTTAAGATACCTTACCCTTTAGGGTAAGGTATTTTAAGGGTTTTAACCCTTAAAATGAAAGTACCCTTAAAATGTAGAGAATTCAAAAAGGTGTTATTCTTACTTAACACTGTTTCATGTTTGAGATATCTCGTAATGTATGGCACACTGGGGTATAGTCTCAAGGCTTCCTTGATGCACATTTCGAGGTATTTCATGTCGTTCAGGTCTTTTATCGTGGGCGATCTTTGAGAGTCACCAAATATACGCTGCATCTCCTTGTAAATAGAATCCTGAAAGAACATTTCAGTTAGTTAAAAACTATGTTATCCCTTCCGTAGGTTTTATCTAAGTAAGTATATTATAATTACTGATGGATTCAATTAAGACCGTGTAAGAATGGAAAAAAAATTCTTCATCTGTCAAGTTGTTTTAATTTTATAGGTATTTTATTTATTTATTTTACTAGCTGTGCCCCGCGGTTTCACCCACGTGAGTACACCCACAAGAACTCCAAAATGGCCTTTAATTTACTCCTTATAACATCAGCTAATTAGCAGTCAAAGTCCCAACAAAGTTGGTCCAGCCGTTCACGCGTGATGTCGTGACGAAGGGAAATAAGGATTCATCTTAATATATTTAAGTCACGTGTCACGTTGTTTGTCCGCGATGGACTCCGAAACTACTGAACAGATTTTGATAAAATTTTGTAACGATTTATAATATGGTCCAACTTAAAAGATAGGATAGTTTTTATCCCGGAATTCCCACGGGAACGGGAACGGGAATTTAGAATTTTGATGCGTGCTGCAATATTTTAACTGTTTTCTCATCCACCCGATAGTTAAAAAGCTTCGACCGTAACTCATTACTGGATTTCCAACCGTGGGGTTGAAATCTTGTTGATTCCAACTTTTGTCCTTTGTGTAAGAGAGATAATTTTTAATCTACCCACGTACCCAGCCGTCGTTATTCAGGTTTTAAGGCTGTAAATTCTAGAAAATCAGATTGAATCTTTCGTAATCACCGATTACCTACGTCTTGAATTCCGTTGATTCTCTCTTTATCCATGTGTAGTGTTTCTGTAGGGTAGTTGTGACTTTTTACTACCGCTTGACAGAAATTGTTCGGTTGTTAATGTGTGAAATAAGTAATTCGGTTCGTAGCATTTTCAGTTAAGTTTTACAATAGTACGAGTAAGACTCTGAGGTTGGTCGGTGCTCGGTATTGAGTTAATGAGTTAACGTTCAGTTTGCGACAGTGAGGATAGCGTGTCGGCGAGTTGGTAGATGAAAGTATGTAGTTCAGTAGAAAGGAAAGTATGTAGTTCAAGCTGAAGTTGATGATTTTTGCGAATCTAATAATCATGAAGAAGTTTAAACTTTAAATAATTGTGACGAAAACTCAAGTAAATATCTCTAACGACCGTACAATATTCGACCGTACCAGTAATTATTACGTAGCAGTAGCCCGGTGGAAATCGGTTTCTCTTGAGGTAGCTCAAGTAGTCCGTGGGTGCGCGGTGCGCGTATGATTCTGGCGGAGGTCGGGGTCTTTGGAGACCGTACGATGTGCAGTCAGCGGGTGATGCACACGGGTTAGCTGCTCTATGGTAGAGATACGCTAACGGTCCTTATGCGGGACGTGAGGGCAATGATGTTGCCGGTCGGCAAAGAAGCCGTGGTGTTGGAGATCTTACTTGAGAGTTTGTATTCTACATAGTAGAGTTTGATAAGTGGTTAATATGGATTTGTTACCTTGCCCAGTTGAATCCGTTCTTAACATTAGTAAGAATTAGAGTACTTTGATTAACTTTAAGATTTTGGGACAAAAAAATGCGTCCGGTCTAGCATAACCCGGAAAAAAGAATGTGTCTGCAGCTACTACTTCGGACTAGCACGATTCAATCCAGTTTTACTTCGATATCATTTTCTAATAGTTAAATTGTGCCAGTGTTTTTGAGTGTTTCGAATAATTAATTTCGTGGAGTTTTTGAGTGTTTCGAAAGCTAGATTGTACGAGTGTTTTTGAGTGATGTTGAGAGTGAGATATTATGTCAGGATGAACGAGCGTTCGTATTAGTTTTCTATCTCGGATTTCTTCCTGTGAGTTTAGCGCCCGAGGACGTGCGCATGTCAGTATGGCCGTGTCGGCGAGAGGGTAGTTTCGTTATCAATAACGTTTCCCGCCGACTAATAGCGGTTGTAGTACGTTCGTTCCCCCGCTCCACTCCATTGCCCGACTCGTCTTTGTTAGAACTTGATATAAAATGCGGGTATGCGTAAGCGATGGTTCATTGTTATTTTGTGTTCGGTTCAGTGCAGTTATAGTGTCGTAACTCGTATCAGTGTCGTATCAAGTGATTACGTGGCTATAGCGATTACGTGTGCTGGTCATCTAATTGTTTCCAGAGGTTTGCTTAAGTCGGGAGCACGGGCAGTGGAGGTGAGCGTTCATGCATTGTAAAGGGGCCCCATTAAACCTACACCTGGGTCGCAAGTCCCAGGCACTGCTCCGTGTTCCCTACGGATATCTGGTATGGTGTACAACTTCTAACTATGTTGGTGCAATTAATTGTAACAGTTTCTAGTTCGTTCTAGATGTGTCACTCAGCTAATAGTCTCGGTCATACCTACCCTTACCTTCAGTTACATTGTGTTATGTTATCATCATCAGTTAGTCAGCTATCTTTGCAATAGCAGATAACTATCTGCCGTTATCTGCTACTACTCTTCCTTTCTATTTCCGACATATATATATTAGATTATATATACCTATATCGTCAGCTTAATCAAAAGATATATAACTTAGTAGGTATGTACCATAGATATAAGAACTTAACCTGTATTTGCGGCTCATTCGCAATTCTCATGATCATAAAACTCAAGATCATAGCGGTCGTATCGTGGCCCTGAAACAACAAATTGTAAGAAAATAACAAGAAAATCACTGTCATCGTATATCTACCATTCTATAGATGTTACTTAAGGAAATAGGTATCACTATTTGGACATAGATAAGCAATAGTGTGTTAACCCACACTGGAGAAATTTTGAGTAAATCGTGTTTTAAAATTATAGCGCCATTTTCTGTCAACATTTTTTATGTTCAATATTTAGTTACATACTTAAACAATGTAATAAGGCAAACACATAATTAAAGAACGTTCCCTAACTCTCAATAAATCGTTCTGAATAGGTAACTTAATTTTGTGGGTTAACATGTTATTGATTATCTGCGTCCATTTATAAAGTCCAGTTTTTTATACAAACTTGTTATTTTTCTTCCGCAAAAGTAGGTATGTGGTCTGTTTACTCCTAGTCTTTTGATTTATCGTTACTATCGTATCGTTTACTACTGTGATGAGAACGATGTACGAAAATTAGTAATGGATATTAGGTTCTCTCTATCTATCAATTTATCTACCTTTAAACGAGCATTCTTATATCTATATATGTATATATAAGTACACATGTATATACAACGTGTTTATGAATTAACTGAAAACTAGAAAGTAGTTTGCTCAGAAATATGGGTTATATTTTTTCATTTTTACTAGCCCATGTCTAAATTGTTTATCTTAATACAATATTAGGCGCATACGCCACCCGCAGCAAAAAAATTCGAACCGGTAGGCGCGGGCGTAGTACTTAGAATTTCGTAGATAGGTCACCTCCAAACTAATGTTGAATAACTTTTAAAGTATAAATATTTTCGACATAAAATATATTTTAATCATATTATTGTTTATTTTTTTAAATGGGGTGTATCAGGTTAATTCATTAACACGTTGTATATCTATACAATCTGAATCTCGGAAACGGCTCCAACGATTTTCATGTAGCTCGGTTTCAGTTTTAGAAAACGTCATCGTAGGTACTAACTATTTAATTGAAATACTGTTCGTTATCAAATTAAACCTTTTATTACAACTTTCTCTTCTAAACGTTTCAGCATTTTTAAATTATGTTAACATACTTACGGAATTTTTACACAACTTATCATACTTGACCTTTAAATAGGATAATTAGTATTTTTGAACAGGTTTACTTTGCAAATTTTTACTCATATAACTATCATATTTTATAATGTCCTATTTATATCAAAAACAAAAACATGAGAAGGTGCCAACGAGGTTGTGTATAGGGTCCAGAGAATGACAACGATGTCGTGTATGTATATATACGTACATACCTACAGATACACACTCCTTGCATACTTCCAGTTACACATCCGTTGTACCTAACTACATTGTAATGAACTCTTATAACGATAAGAAGGTCGCTTACCTCAAACATAAACGTATCCACTTCTTCTCTTATGCCCGAGTCGTCTATTTTACCTTCCTTCTGATTTTCCAAAAGCAAATCTAGAAGTGCCAAACGGCCTCTTTTACCGAACACTTCGCTATCACCAAAACTGACAACATTATGCTTTTCTCTATAAATTTTCCTATCTTGAACAATTTGATTTGTAAATCCATGGAGGACTTTTAACGCTTGTGCTTCTATTTTGGAAATTGGGGTAAATTTGTAAAACCAATCAAAAAATAACCACATTCTTAGCATCCTGTATATAATACATTGCTGTATTAGTGTCGGTATAGCTTTATAATAGTTTTTAGAGTCCGAATGCGATTCGTCTTTTATTGTTATATCCATTAAGGTTTCTAAAAATCAAGATATTAATTACCTTATAAAACTGTTAAGTAATGCAGTAGATAAACTAAAACTTGCCAGTTCAATCAATCTTTTTCTTTGACATACCAGTCATGATATTAAGTGTAGTTGGAGTTATCAAATCCAGTAAATCACAATCCACAGCATCTACTCGCTTCTCAATTCTTTTGAGCAATTCTTCTGTTTGCTCATTTATTGAAGTAGTGTATCTCCTCAAAATATTGAAATGAAATGCTGGAGTTAGCAGTTTCCTTCTATTATGCCATTTGTCTCCTATATGCAAGACCAAATAACGTTTTTGCTTATTTAAAAACACCGACGTTGTCAAGCTAGTACTGTCTTTTTGTTGAAAAGCCTATCCCATTGTTTAAATCCGTATTTTCATTAAATAATTAAATTAAATGCGGCATACCTACCTAATATGAATTTTACTACAAATTCTTAGAGCTTTCACACAACTGGCGCCCGCGGGTCTGCTCGTGTTAATATTGATTTCGTCTATCAATTTTCTATCTCTTGGGAAAGTACTATTCTGAATAATGACTCAAAGATTGCCCACGATAGAAGACTTGAACGACATGAAATACCTTGAAATGTGCATCAAAGAAACCTTAAGACTATACCTTGAGACTATATCTCAAACATGAAACAGTGTTAAGTAAACATACAATCGAACATAGAACCTCCTCCTTTTTGGAAGTCGGTTAAAAATAAATACCCCATGTCCTCCCTCCGAGTTCCGACAACATGAATGATAAATTTCATGATGATCGGTTGAGTTGAGTTATGGCGGGAAAACATATTAACAAACATACACAATCATACTTATACGTACCTAATATTAGTAAGAATTTAAGAAAAAAATTACTATTAAATATTTATTATGTTGCTGATAAGCGAAAAACTAGCTTACCATTGCTCGTGAGCAAACCTTCGCAGAGCCATTGCCTCAAAAAAGTGTATGGATATTGTTTCTCATTGAAGCGAGTTGTTGATAAAATAGTCTAGAATCAGTAATGGTATGGTAAGTTCACACGCGTGCGTTCAACTCTACATTCAACGTGCACATTCACATTCACGAGCGTGTAAACGGTACGCCCGAGCCCGTGAACGCGCCTGTGAACGTGAATGCCGCCAATCGGGCAAGTGTCGGTTTTTTGGCAAAGTTCAAAGGATGAATGTGCGGGCGCCCGGTGACTGTTTACACGCGCGCGGGCAGTCAGTCTGTCCCGCGCTTTCGCGACGAGTGGATCTTCATTCAACGTTGCTAAGAAAGTCGCTACGATCGGATATTACAATCGTTCATAATTTTGTTCCTTTTTCCAATAAAAATAAGTTAAGCCAAAGGATATGGCAGCAACAACACCGAGATCCTCGCTGCTCGCCATTCTGGCACTGACTGACACGACGGCGTGCGTGTAAACAGCTTGAATGTCCGCCGGCCCGGGACGGGCTGCATGCCGCGCAGCCCGCCAGGCAGCCCGCCGGGCTGCACGGCGCGCGTGTGAACGTAGCATAAGAGCGATACCAGATTAATAGGTTCCATGACAGTTTATGGTAAGTTCACACGCGTGCGTTCAACTCTACATTCAACGTGCACATTCACATTCACGAGCGTGTAAACGGTACGCCCGAGCCCGTGAACGCGCCTGTGAACGTGAATGCCGCGAATCGGGCAAGTGTCGGTTTTTTGGCTAAGTTCAAAGGATGAATGTGCGGGCGCCCGGTGACTGTTTACACGCGCGCGGGCAGTCAGTCTGTCCCGCGCTTTCGCGACGAGTGGATCTTCATTCAACGTTGCTAAGAAAGTCGCTACGATCGGATATTACAACATGGCGGAATGGTCATAATTTTGTTTCTTTTTCCAATAAAAATAAGTTAAGCCAAAGGATATGGCAGCAACAACACCGAGATCCTCGCTGCTCGCCATTCTGGCACTGACTGACACGACGGCGTGCGTGTAAACAGCTTGAATGTCCGCCGGCCCGGGACGGGCTGCATGCCGCGCAGCCCGCCAGGCAGCCCGCCGGGCTGCACGGCGCGCGTGTGAACGTAGCATTAAGTTCAGTAAATTCACAGTGAAGCAAATCGGTCTAAAAAGCTGAGCAGGTACATCATTCGTGCTCTTGTGTATGGGTCACCAACAGTCACCAAAGGTTATTTTGCGCCGTTTCACACACACATCGGTCGCTTTTGTGCTTCAATTGTGTACTCTCCACCGCACTCAGAGTTGACTTTAATGAGTACTTAGTTAAATATAGATTTTTAAAACAAATCTGCCGAAATCAGACAAGTTTAATAAATTAATGTTAGTTGGCATTTAACTAATTAAGTTACATCTCATTAAATGCCAATTAACATTAATTTGCTGAACATCTCTGATTGCGGAAATTTTGTTTTAAAAATCTATACTTAACTAAGTAATCATTAAAGTCGACTCTGAGTGCGGCCGTTAGAATTGAAACACGAAACTCTTACCTCAAATATAATAAAAGTACCGTTCTTCTCATGAGTTGTCCATTTTACTTTCCTTCTGATTTTCCAAAAACCTTCCTATAGTCCTACCTTTAGTCAAAGACTTAAGTCTCGAGAGATCCATATCAGTCAACTAATAAGCAAAGATTTAACAAAAAAAATTAAACCGACTTCAAGAGTTACATTGTCTGTCATCATCAGATCCATATGAAATTTAAATAGGACCATTTCCGAATAAACCCATTTCGAACAAAAAAAGAATAATGCAAATCCGTCTATATATGACAGAGTTATGCCCGAACATAATATAAAAATATAAATATAAAAAGTCCATAATATATAAGTTATAGTTACCTCAATATCTGCAGGGTCGTATATATTAAGAAATCTCACGTTGAAAGCATACAGTTTACTAATGTTCCCGTATTCCTTGTAAGTTTGTCTAGGGAATTTGAAAAGTTCATCTAAAATATACAGAACTAATTATCTTGTGAACAGCCTATGTTTTCTTTCACCAACATCTCATATATCTACTTAATAGCTAATATATACGACGTGTAAATAAATTGACTCTAAACTAGTTTGTTCAGAATCGACTTCCGAATCACCATGTTTTAATATACCTATACTTAGGTTATATTATTTTGACTATCCCATGTCTAAATTATTTGTAATATATTATTTAGCGCGCACGCCGCCCGTAGCAAAAAAATCGAATCGTTCATTGGCACGTAGGCGCGGGCGTAGCACTTGAAATGTAGATGCTGCTGCTGAGCTGGTCACCTCCACACTAATCTATCTATACTTATAATAAAACTGTAGAGAGGTAAATTCTGTACATTGAATATATATTCAAAATTAATATTGGAGGATGAATGGTGATCGATACTGATGCCTAGTATAGTATTTATTATATTATCTGTGCTGATGCGAAAAATGCAATCAGTAAATTTTTTGTCTGTCTATCTGTCTGTCTGTCAGTCTGTCTGTCTGCATGTGCACGCATGGGTCAAAAACTACTGAAGGGATTTTAACCAAACTTGGTACGATTGTAGTCCATACTCCTGGGCAGGTTATAGGCTATATAACATAACGCTAAGACACATAGGAGCTGAGCAGTGACGATAAATTTGAAGCAAGTCGGATGAAAATGCGCTTTCGAGCTCTTATCCTTGCATACGTTTACTCAATCACGCAAAAACATCTGAACGGATTTGGATGAAATTTGGCATGCACATTGTCAGGGGTACAGAGAAGGACATAGGGTACTTTTTATCCCGATATTCCTGCGGGAACTCCGAAATTACCGCGGGTGAAACCGCGGGGTACAGCTAGTGTTGAATAAATTTAGACTATTAATTTTCTCTACAGAATTTATATTTTAATCATAATTATCATTCTTTATTTTTTTAAATGGGGTGTACAAGATTTTTGGTCAATTCATTAACACGTTGTATATTGCATAATCGATGGCTGAAATCAAATGTCTACAGCCAAATTGTCTTTATTCATTCTTTATTATTCTTCAGATATTTATTTATTCTATAATAGTTAATTATGACGGTGAAATCAATTACATTAATTAAGATAGGGTCTAGTTCATTCGTTATAAGTACATATAGTTAGCATAAATTATATGTATAGGTAATCGAAGACACTCTTGCATACTTACTATCGCAAAACCTTATTGACTATTGATACTGATTTCTATGTTGCTGGGAAAAGATAATATTTTCTTATACCTACCATACTAGGGCTGCGTTTCATTTACTATACCTACATAACGTTGTATCTACCCACCTAGATTTACAGATTATATACATACAAATCCTTATACAGTTGGCATTATAGATAAAAACGCAAAATAATACCAATTGTCAAAGATTTTTACTATGTAGATACTAATAAGTAAAATTCCTGCTTATGCATACGACATAACGCTTCGTCGTCGCACAGGCCACCGTGTAGGACTAATAAAAATGGAAATTTGTGTATCTTGGGTATTAACTAGTATATCAAACACCATACTACTGTTTTTCAATATCGCCGGCCAAGTGCGTGCCGGATTTCGCACATTTAGGGTTGCGTATCAAATCGAAAAAAACATCCAGTTATCAATATGTTGGTATTTGTTGGTAAAATATGTAAAATATATACTTGGGTTCATCAATATACATATATATCTACCGTACTAGTTTGAAGACTGTAGCTTCTAAGGTTTGGCTTTAAAACTCGTGTGACAGACGACGAACAGACGGATACGCGACTCGCGAGTGACAGCAATAGGTCTCCGTTCCCTACCCTTACCCTTCCCTACCCGTACCCTTCGGGCACGGTACCTTAAAAAGCAATCTTTTTGAAGTCCGTTAACAAACTATTTATTTTACAACTTTTCTTTTATTTCCTTTCCTTTTTTATCCCTAGTCTTGATTCTATCGAACCATTATTTTATGTCTATGTTTATCCACCTCCTCTCTATTTATCTCTTCTCCCGCCAATGTTTACTTCAATTTCTTTCGATTTTTCAAAGGTTTTCCCCTCGCGGGATAAGTCTGCCTTTGAGCATAAATTACCTACTTTTTTTGATATTATCAACTTGTAAAAACTTTGTTTATGCTCAATAAAGTATACAAACAAACAAAAACAAACAACACTTACCTGGTGACATCATGACACAAGCAAACATATTTCCAAAGATGGGCCATCCTTTGGGCCCCGGTATTTTTCTTATAAGCCTAGTCTCATATGAAAATCGCATGGAAGCCAACGTCGTCGCTAGGATCACCAAAATTATGATGATTACAATGATTATCATTGTCCACTTGTATCCGACCGATCACAAAACTTGAAGTTAGTTCTGATAAAACAAAGCAAATACCAATTCAGTTTTTAATTAAAGAATTTTTAGCTCTATCTGGAGAGTAATTTTGTCTGTTCCATTGGAAATTAATAATATATTATATAATACATTAAAACACACGTGTTAAAACAAAGAAGTTGGAGCACGAACTAATAGATACTCATGTCCGAAATGATCACAGATAATGTTCAAGTTTATTGTGGAATTGCGGTTGCATGTCGTTTAATTAGAGCAAATAAAATGAAAAATTATATACTCTCGGAAAGCCGAATCAAAATATCAAATTCACCTCGTATTTAAAAATATATAGTGAGCTACATAACTTATTATTTACTAGCTGTGCCCCGCGGTTTCACCCGCATGAAAGGTTTTTAAACAACAACTTTTTTCCCGACATCCGATTTGAATGAAACAAAGCCTATATTTAGCTTCAGGCTAAGCCTAATCTACCTGTAAAAACCGCATGAAAATCGGTTCAGTATCCGGAGATTATCGCGAACAGACAGACAGACAGACAGAAAATAATTTTAAAAACTTTTTTTGGGCTTGGTGACTCTTCTTTTATCACCCCTCTCAATTTCATGTAAAAATATTCAATGTACGGAATCGCGGATTCTACTCTTTTATTATAGTATAGATAAAAAGAATTTGTTTTTAAAGTTATTTATAAACATCAGTTGCAATCTACGTATATTTTAATGAAAATAGGATAGCGTACATAATAAACTAGCTGTTCTCCGCGGTTTCATCCGTTTTTAGCATTTCATCAATTTTTTCTGTATTAAATGCAATTGAGTCATTAATTTCTTTCAACTCTATTCTTATGGCTTGTTCCATGCCCTTTGAGAAGTCATTGAGAAGATTTTTTACATCAATCTGTGCTGAGTGTGTGTGTACCGTTGAGATACCGAGCAGGGATCCTTTAAATAGGGTCTTAATGTCTTGATCGTCTTCATCGTCCTTTGGTATAAATACGGAACGGCGTTTTGGAGTGAGATTCATTGCTAACTTAAAACATAAAACCTCCAACTTTCCTCAAAATCAGCTCGCAGGAAGGGATTTCAGATTAACATTTAAATACTCTAAATTTTAATTCAAAATAGTCTTTAATTCAAGATAGTCTTATCAAAATTATTTTATTTACTGCTCCGCATATACGATTGTGAACAGTTTATAATTTGCCTGATTCGATCATTTCTTTTAGTTTATATTTCTGTATTTTCCCCGTTGTGGTCATGGGGAAGGCTTCGACGGTCCTAAGAAGCCGCGGTATCTTGAACTTGGCGATGCGTCCATTACAGTGGTTGACTAAATCCTTGATTGTCAGGGAACTGCCTGGTCGCAGTCTGACCACCGCGCAGAGGTCTTCCCCCAGTCTTTCGTCGACCACACCTAATACCTGAAAGAAAATAGCTGTCAGTTGTTTTATTTCTTCACAAGCTTGTACATCACAAAAAGATTTAAAGTGTGACGGAACCACATTACGACGTACGACACTCACGCACATTCAATTATTTATTTTTGTGCTTCAATCTCAATCGGAATTTTGGATGGAACAATTCGCTCTATGTTAACCTTGGACTGTAGAATAGGAAAGGATTTCACTTATCTATTACAATAGGTTGGTTGGGAATTGCTTATAAGCATCACAACTACATCGTCATCAAGGGCATAGATAATTTCTGATTTACTAATTAAATTGAGAAGAGGAATAAAAAACTGGTGTGTTAGGTGATGGCGGGAAACTAATTTATATTTTTCTGGTGCCTATAAATAATCCAAGCCCTGCTTAGTTAAGAACCGATTGGTGCTGTGTTATAATGGCCAAGTATTATTATTACTTACTTGACTCTGCACAACATCTGGATGTGTATCAAGGACATCTTCAATCTCCCTCGGAGCAATGTTCTCACCGCCTCTGATGATGACGTCTTTTATTCGACCGACTATGCGAGCATAACCATCTTCAGTTAAACTCAACATGTCTCTGTAGAAAAGCATGTCGCAAGTGAATAAAATGTAACTAACTAAAAAAAAAGTAGAAGGACCCCCCCCCCCCCCCGTCAGGAATTTCATAAAGTCCTTTCCTCAAATTCGAATGTAACTCGATATGCATGTTTTTAAAGTTATAATAAAATTGTTAGTTATTGAATAATAATTATATTTAACGGGAGTAATGAGTAAGCAGGTAAAGCCTTGGTACTGCGACTTTAGGATCTTTTTTACCATTCCCATCCTGTGATCCTCCCTCTAGTGGAAAAGGCTAGGATTACCAGGAGTGTACTCTGACCTAAAGTCACACCTAACTAACACATGATGCAATCAAGTGATAATATCTGAACTACGTCGGATGGGGCATAAAGCTTTATGCTTTACGTGATGCGTAACGATTTCTACAGGTTAACTCCTAACGCCTAATAAAAAAAACAAGGTTTGCCTGAATCGGTCCAATAATAATAATAATATAGATTTAGGTAATACATCGCCGAATAGTAAGTACTTAACCGATAGTCTTACCGCCGCACTCAGAGTCATTTTAATGATTTTTAAAACAAATCTGCCGCAATCAGACAAGTTAAATAAATTAATGTTAATTGGCATTTAACTAATTAAGTTACATCTCGTTAAATGCCAACTAACATTAATTTACTGAACGTCTCTGATTGCGGCTGTTTTGTTTTAAAAATCTATACTTAATTATGTAATAATTTTAAAGTCGACTTCAGAGTTGCGGCTGTTAATGTTTATTATATTGGAATAATGATGATGATGTTGATCAATGTTTACCCCGTTCTCAGCCACCCGTCTGGTCCTATTGTTTGCCTGGTCTTGTCGGGGTCGTTCCAATAACACATCATGTTACTGTAGGACCTCGTGAGCAGTTCCCCGGGCGTGCCGAACGGTACCACTTTGTTGTTTGTGTCTACCACCTTGATGACAAGGAAGTGTTGAATATTAAACAAGTAATTGTCTTCTTACTAATAGCCATGAGTCAGATATATAAAAACGAATCAGAAAATTTGTATTTATATCCAAACTAGAAAATGCGTTTTCCGAAATCTAAATCTACCTCCGAACAAACCGATGAATGACAAACTAAAACTACGAATCGATACCAAAATCCAAATCTAAATATACACAATCAGCACAAATCGTTTTCTAAGCAATTATCCTATAAAAAATTCGCAACATCTCTTCCAAACTAAGCGCATCTTAGCGGAGGGACTAAGGGCGAATTTCAAAATTTTAAATCAGATTTGTATTGGTTTGTGTGTAAAAACGAAAACGCCCATGCCTAAAGTAATGACTAAGTAGTTTTCACGTACCTATATAAGGCAACAGTTAATCCATTGCACAGCCGATTACCTTTGCTTCGACGTGATCCATTATGTAGCCAACTGTGTCCGCCGCCATATCTACACTGTCTTCGGGTAGTGAATGAAATATTCCCGCCGTTGTCTCTGTCATGCCTAAAACACTCTAAAAAAAAACTCTGTACTTTTCAGATTGCCCATGGCATGTAATTTTCAGATTATATGGTTACTTATAGCCTTATTCCATTCCTATGCTATAGCGCCTAGCGCTTCCAACGTTGCAAATATTGTTTTTCGTCAAAGAAAACAAACAGGCGAAAGTTTTGTGACCATACTTTTTCAGTTTTTTTTTGTAATATCACAACCTACTGTTTCTTGTGTTCGAGAGTCTTGTGTCTTTCTCAAGTGTCTGACCGCCGCACTCAGAGTCGACTTCAATGACTACTTAGTTAAGTATAGATTTTTAAAACAAAACTGCCGCAATCAGAGACGTTCAGTAAATTAATGGTAATTGGCATTTAATGAGATGTAACTTGATTAGTTAAATGCCAATTAACATTTATTTATTAAACTTGTCTGATTGCGGCAGTTTTGTCTTAAAAATCTATACTTAACTAAGTAGTCATTAAAGTCGACTATGAGTGCGGCGGTGAGACTCACTAAAATACAGTATTTACAATTCGACTCACTATCTGCTAACTTTAATAATGTCGTTTCAATAAAAATAACTAAAACGAGGCTGTTTAACGAGAGGACAGTCTATATTATAATTAAAAGTAAAAAAAAGACTCGAAACGCTTTTGTTTAAATGCGCTAAAAAGAATAAAGATGGATTCACGGCCGGGGCAATAAAGGTGGGCCCGGCCCGGTCGCGACACATGTAACGTGAATCCACCTTAAACCATGCACTGTCATCCAAACTAAACGTGCTTAAAAAATTTCAGCTCAATCGGTTGGAGATATCTACTTCAAAATTAAGTCACAAGATTCCACCCGAACAAATATTGCATGTTGAATAATAGTACATTGTTATCCTAGGGGTGAAAGTAACTCGCTACGCTCGGGCGCCAAACCCCGTCTCGGGACTAAATAAGTCTTTCTCCCGAGGATAACACTGTGCTTTTCATTACGAATGCAAGGAAAGTCAAAATAAAAATAGGAATTAGCTAAAGAAAAAAATGAGTGAATTTTATTTTACATAAATCAACCATTAGGTGTGCTACTGGCCAGTAAGTATGCCCCCTATGACATAAAAAAAAACTTGAGTTTCTGCAGTATCCAGCTGTCAGTTGAAAGCGATTCTCCCTAGGGCTGAAAAGTGTTACTTTCAACCCGCTTCTCAGGCAACTTCAGACCTACTTTCCGAGTATGAGTAATGAAAAAGCTTTTAAAAACTAGGTAAGTACCGCACAACTTCTGTCTAACTTTTCTTCAATAAATAAATAAATATCTGAACTCATTACCGTGACAGCGTCTACGTTCATAAACTGTTTAATGTCCCTAGCCAGTGTCGGGCCGCAGGTGGCGCCGGCTGTCAAAGCTATCTTGAGGTTCGCAGGGGACAGCCCTCGAGACTTTATCAAGGATACGAGGTCCACGTGCATAGTTGGCGTGCCCGTTATTATGGAACATCTGGAAAACATTTTTTTTTTTTTTTAATAATAATAATAGCTTCACAACACAGATTTACTTGATCTCACACTAAGCTATGAGCTTGTGTCGTGGAAACCTAGCAAACGTGGTATATACTACATATTATTAAAAATAATACTATAGATAATAGATATATACCTACATGCCCAGATTGGAAAATGGAACCCTGTGTTTTTCACACAAAGTTCACCCCCACCGGGAATCGAACCCGAAACCTCTTGATTAGCGGGTAGGCATGGTGACTTACTGCACCAGGCGGGTCGTCAATTTCCACATTGTTAATATGAAATTAGTTTCCAAGGTTTCACTGACCTATGGACTCCTTTCTTTTATGTATTATGTATATGCAGACTGAAAGCGTGTCCAGACGAATATTTCGTAAATTTTGAAAATATATGGAATCTGCATCGCTTAGCGCTTAAAATGAATGAAAAACATTGAAAGAAGAAAAAAAGAAGAAAAGAAAAGGATATACGGTATCTTTCATCTAGAAAGTTGATTGACAAAATTTCCAAATTAACGCAAACGAAGGCAGCTAGAACTTTGATAGACATACTTACTTCTCAGACAGCAAAGCGTTGAGAGTTGCTTGGACGTTGTAGGTGGGCGCTGCCAGGACAATCGTGCAGCCGTACCTGAGCGGGGTGAGCGCAGTCACCATCGAGCCGAGCGCGTGGAACATCTGCACCTGGAAGCGGAAAAGCAATACTTACAGCATTTGAAACGCTGCGCTGCTAGTCAATACACAATAGAGTAGCGTTGCCAACTAAACATCAAATAGGTAAATGAATTAACTGAAAAACTGATTTAAAAAAATAAACAATAATATGATTAAAATTGATTTTATGTCGAAAAAATTTATGCTTTTAAAGTTATTCAACCTTAGTTTGGAGGAGACCTATCTATGAAATTTCAAGCGCTACGCCCGCGCCTACCGGTTCGAATTTTTTTGCTGCGTGCGGCGAACGCGCCAAATATTGTATCATAAATAATTTAGACATGGGCTAGTAAAAATGAAAAAATATAACCTATATTATAACATAGTGCGATCGATTCGCTTGTCGATTCTGAGCAAACTAGATACTTTCTAGTTTTCAGTTAATTCATTAACACGTTGTATACCTAAGTAAGCATCTGTAAAATTAAAACCGACTGCCAAAAACACAAAACTAAAAAGCAAAAAATAACAAAATACCTATTTAATCTTAAAGATAAAAATACCACTGATCAGTTTGAAGTCGATGACAAGCCAAATATGGAGTGGGTAGATAGGCTAAGTCCACTCCCACCACGAGCTCGTCGTGAGCAGAACAACCTAAATGGGCAGGTACAAGCTTGGCACCGAATTCAAACCGATCAGTGGTAGCACAAACCAATAATAATATTACGTGTATTTTTAACTTTTGGATTCTAGTACTTTGTACATAACAAACGTAGATTATACAAACCTGCACACAGACGTTATGATGGCATTCGTGGAGATTGAGTCTTTTCCCGCAAAAGTACGTATTGTTCACCACAGCGAAGTGAGAGTCCAGAGCCGCTTTAGGAGTGCCTGCAGCAAATCAAACTTTGAACTAAATATTAAATACTAGCTGTGCCCCGCGGTTTCACCCGCATGAAACGTTTTTATACAACAACTTTTTTCCCGACATCAGATTTCAATAAAACAGAGCCTATATGTAGCTCCAAGCTAAGCTTAATCTACCTGTGAAAACCGCATGACAATCGGTTCAGTAGATGCGGAGATTATCGCGAACAGACACACAAAAATAATTTTAAAAACTTTTTTTAGGCTTGGTTACTCTTCTTTTATCACCCCTCTCAATTTTAGGTACAAATATTCAATGTAAAGAATCGCGGATTCCACTCTTTTACTATAGTACTAGCTGTGCCCCGCAGTTTCACCCGCGGTAATTTCGGAGTTCCCGCGGGAATTCCGGGATAAAAATACCCTATGTCCTTTTCTGTATCCCTGACAACGTGCATGCCAAATTTCATCCAAATCCGTTCAGCCGTTTTTGCGTGATTGAGTAAACGTATGCGAGGATAAGAGCTCGAAAGCGCATTTTCATCCGACTTGCTTCAACTTTATCGTCACTGCTCAGCTCCTATGTGTCTTAGCGTTATATTATTATAGCCTATAACCTGCCCAGGAGTATAGACTACAATCGTACCAAGTTTGGTTAAAATCTCTTCAGTAGTTTTTGACCCATGCGTGCACATACAGACAGACAAACAGACAAAAAATTTACTGATTGCATTTTTGGCATCAGTATCGATCACCATTCATCCTTCCATATGAATTTTGAATATATATTCAATGTACATAATTGACCTCTCTACAGTTTTATTATAAGTATATAGATAGATAGAAGACGATGTAGTAGCAGTGAAATAAATTTTATTTGCAATGCTTTTTTCATACTCACCAGAAGTGCCGGATGTGAAGTGCATGATGCAGCCGTCATCAGGACTGGTGTCGTTGAACTGCGACATGTCCCTGTTGTGCGCAGCGTCCGATACTATGGCGTCAAACGAGTAAGCACCCCTGAAATTATAATACTAAAACGTCAAACTAAAACGAGTGAAGTGTCACTGGTAATAAACATTTAGTATTATACCTACAGAGTCTTAATTTAAACGAGGGACTTATTGACCTATGGTGCATGTATTCAATAATCGATCGTTTCAAATATCTAATTAACAAAAAAATAAAGATTTCCAAAAATACAAAACTAAAAAGCTAAAAATACCAAAATACCCATTTAATCCAAAAGACAAAAATACACGTAATATTATTATTAGTTGGTGCTACCACTGATTGGTTTGAATTCGGTGCCAAGCTCGCTTGTGTGTGCCCACTTGGGTTGCTCTTCTCACGACGAGCTCGTGGTGGGAGTGGACTTAGCCCATCTACACATCTGTTCCATATTTTTTGGCTTGTCACCGACTTCAAACTGATTACTAGTTTATTTTTTTGTTAAAATTTTGTTTATTTCTCGCTTTTCAGTGGGTTGGTTTGTAATTTATCTAAGTTACAATAGCCTAATGTCAACTGCTCATCACCTTTTACAAAATATTGCTTTTCTCGATGCAGGGACGTTAATTTTTGAGGAGTTCTCCTGGTACTTCACCATCAGTTCCACTTCACCATACATTGTGACGAGCATAAATTGTTTAGAAAACACATTAAAGTTAATAGTGAAATACCTATTATTGAGTAGTTCCGGTGACCATCTGTAGTCTTCATCATCAGTTCCAATTCTTAAAATTTTGCTTTTGAAAGCAAATGAACGATTTACTTTAAAAAATACCCAAATCGCTATGGGTGTGCCTATAATTTTTGAAGAGTTCCCTCGATTTCTCCAAGAAAAAAAAAACAATATCCAGACGCATTGAGAACCTCTTCCTTTTTGGGAAGTCGGTTAAAAAAAACAGCATAACATAAAATATTGCATAAACTTTGTCAATGGTGCACCCGAGATACAAAGGAAAAGGACATAAGGTACTTCTCACCCCGGAATTCCTACGGGAACTCCGAAATGAACGTGGGTGAAACCGTGGATAATCTGGTAGATACCTAATCCAATAAAATTAATTATCCGTGAGAACTGACCGTGAAAGAAATCGACAACTCGACTCGCGTCGGGGATCTATAAATATACGTAGGTATATTTTTTATAATTGTTTCCGCTACGTCAAAGTATCATAAGTAACTAAAGGTCATTCACCCGCATACCTAAACTCGCGTTTTTGTTAAGGTTTTTTCTGTATTTATTTTTAAATATTGTTGGTACTTACATAACATAAGTAATTAATTATAGGTACCTAAACATGAACGAAAAAGGAGTTTTTCGTCTATCTCACGGATAAATATATCTATTTTTATTTTGGTGGTAAACATAACTACGTACGTGCCACATAAAAGATAATAAATATATTAATAAAGTTACTGTTCGAGTTGTTATCGTGGAGTCCTATTTTTTTTTAATCATCGTCATATTATTATATGAGAAAAACTCAAACCTTAACAAACACAAACTTGGTTTGATTAGCTACTCCGTATACAGTAGCTAGTATAATTTAGGCATAGGATTTATAAAGTACCTACTTTCCATTGCGATACAAATAGTTCCCGAGAGAATACACAAAAGATGGAAAATATGAAAACAAAAAATGTACTTACATCAAATTCTCTTTTTCCGTGGTTATAACAGAACTCAGAGTTGGGAATAGTTTGGATTTGAGAGAGCCCGGTTTCGAGTTGGGCAGCTCTGGGACGAGCCGACTCAGTGTCTCATAGTAATCCCTGACCGGCACTTTGTTTCCGATCAAAAGGCCTTTGGGCTCCGTTTTTTGGATGCAGTACGTTAATTCGGGTTTCTCGTAAAGAGGGTTTAACGTCACCTGTAGTAAATGGAAATGCAGCATTCATAATTAAATCAATTTATTATAAGAAAAAGTTACCTTTAAGAACATAAGATCATCATTTGAAGAGTGAAGTTAGGCATTGTAAAGTTAGGGCATGTAGAGTTAGAAGCTTGGCTCTACATGAGATCTGTTAACTTTTTGACAGTGCGAGTCATATGGACTCGTTTTGTCATTATTGTACATGAAAATGTTTTTGGTGGGATTTCCTTTTTGTAAGTCAAAATTGCGGAAGTCTCATACAAACTTGCATCCCCTAGTTTAAGGGTTTGGGGGATAAAAGTTACAAGTTTTATCATTTTTTTTGTTGTTTGTGTAGGTACTATATATACTAGCTTACATACCAAATTTCAGCTTTATAAGACATTAGGAAATACCCTAATAATTTTGATGATCATCAGTGAGTCAGTGACGAAATCAGGGTTCTTTAGATATCAATAAAATCTAAAGTTTATGAGCTGTGTAATTAAACTTTTTATATTTGTTTAACAAGTCTGCTATCGACAACATATTCCGAGAACTTTCTTTATCTGGTATAATGCGAACCCAAGTTATAAGGGATTAAAAAAACGACGAAGCACTTCGAGATAAGGTAGGGTGGTACCCTTGCGCTTTGCTTGGCCTATCTTGGCCGGAGCACTAACCTGCCCCTCGGATAAGCTTTGTTAGGTAGGTACATCGCGATCGGTACGAGTATATCGTAATTTGAAACAAACGCGTAAAGTAAGTTTAAAAACCACTGTAGGTATTTACAGTTAGAAGGGACATTAACTCAGTTAATTTTGAAAACAAATGTAAACTAGTCTCGCCGGGTGATTTTAGTAAGTACATAAAACTACGTATTCATCGCACGCAAAAAACAATTAATGTATTAAACGCATTTGGTTACGTTTTTTCGCTGTGTTCGAAGTTCACAGTTTCGGGAATATTGTGGAAAATATGTATATGTACATATACTTGGGATGCCAGCAAAGGAAGTTTTGTGAAAATTAGAGCATTTGCTCTAAGAAAGAAAGAAAGAAAATACATTTATTTCTGCACCACACACAAGAAAAATAAACAAACATAAACAGTGCCTAATCTAAATTTGTAGACACCGTGGCGCACCTGCCCCGCATACATGGTCTCTAGTTAATATTATATTATTATCTCTGTGCTCAACACAACATTCATGGACTCTCGAGACTTTTATTTATGTATAAAAATAAGGTAGGTAGTTGTTATTGCTATGTTATTTAAAAAACGAAATGTATAGCTGTCCGTTTCATTGGTCGAACATCAATGTTAAGAAGTTGCAACAAAGTAATAGTTTTGTTGTTTACATAATAATGCGCGGGATTATTGTTAATATATTATAATACGTATTATTTTATTTTATTATTTACCCTATTATTAATTATATCAAGGTTGCATAACATATTTAAAAAATATTTAAAACATCCGTATATACACATTTGTCTTAGTTGCTAGTTGTTGTTTGTATTTTTTTATTATTGTACTCCACTCGTAGATATAGCACTCGTAATTCGAGTGCGTTAGTTAAAATGTTATGTTTATATATTTTTTCTATATGTGGAAACTGCTAGGTCTAGGAAATTTTTATATGTTATTTTTATTTTGTATTTTTTTTTGTACCGTTTCTTTCCCGAAAAATAAATAAAAAAATAAATATATTATAATGCGGGGGATTGTTTTAGCTGTCTAACACTGTCAGTCAATCCAAAAACAAATGGTTATAATCTAAAAACTAATGGTTATTAAATGTGGTATGGTATATAATAATGTCACAAAGATTTCGTCAGACAGGGCGCGAGTGTTGAAAACATCTAACATCAAATCGTGACAAAATGTAAAATATCTAAATATGTATGTAAATGTTTATTGTGTTATGGTCACGTCATGATGATTTTGTTAACGAAAAAGAAAATATGTACCAAATTATGACAACGAAGGGCTCATGGCTTTACGCAGTTTTAAACACGCGGATGGAGCATTTCTATATTTTATTACCGCTCTGTGTTAACACATAATAGATTGTAATTAAGCGAGAATTCTAAATTTTATTACGAATAATATAACCATATTAAATTGCTAACAATAGTCGACTAAGTATACGTAAAAAATCGCATACCTACCTAACCCTTGAAACCATTAAAGGTACTCGTAATTTATTACTTAATTGAAGATTAAATCAGACGAGTGTACCTACGTATGAACTGAATAACATTAAAATATAATAAAATATAATAGTATAATCCCAAGTGAGGCATCGCTTGTTCAATTTAATAAAAACGACACGACGACGATTATATTTCTTTTGACGGGCTGAATTAAAAAAAAAATCATCTTTGACCGTTCGATTTCAAACTGGGCCCTTATTCATGACCATAACGCGTCGCGTTAAGATAAGGCGCCACTTAAATTACTTTTATCTCGTGTTCAAAGAAGTTTCACTTTAAAAAAATACATTCACGTTTCTTTTGTCACAAAGAATATAAATTTCTTATATTTTTGCATCTGGAGCGTTTGGAATTGTGTTTTTGGGACGCGCGTTATAGGCAAGTAATTTTGTTGGTCATAGAGAATAAGTGCCCTACCTGTTCGTTTGTTGATCCATGCATCACGATGCGTGCTACACAAATAAATTGACCGATACGGATACGGAAGTACCTGAACTGCGTGATGCTATTCAAAATAGAACTACCTACTTACTATCATTTTATTTATGTAGTTTTATCAATCCTGTTTTGCGTCGTCGTTAAATAAACAGTAGGTATAACCGCCGCACTCAAAGTCGACTTTAATGAATACTTAGTTAAGTATAGATTTTCAAAACAAAACTGCCGCAATCAGACAAGTTTAATAAATTAATGTTAATTGGCATTTAACTAATTAAGTTACATCTCATTAAATGCCAATCAACATTAATTAACTGAACGTCTCTGATTGCGGCAATTTTGTTTTAAAAATCTATACTTAACTAAGTATTCATTAAAGTCGACTTTGAGTGCGGCGGTAAGAGTCTGTTCCATATCGACAGCGCCGTTGGCTTAGTGGTTAACATGACTCCTGTCGCGGATTCAATTACTGCGGCAGAGTACCTAAACATTTCTGTAATGGAAGATATGTGTTTACCCTGACTCCGAGTGTTTATTGTGTGTCACATAAATATGTATTTAATAGATAGTATTTTATTTTACCTATATCAATTGTCTTGTAAGTTACAAACTCTGCATTAGTCTGAGACAAGGTGGCGCAGTGTGTTTAGCACCAAGGATTATATGATTATACTAAGCATATGCCTACTGGATGTTCTCCGTGGTTTCACCCGCATTAATTTCGGAGTTCCCACGGGAATTCCTGGTTACAAAGTACTCTGTGTCATTCTTTGTATCCCTGACAACATGTACCTACATCAAATTTAATGATGATCGGTTAAGTGGATGAGGCCACAAACAAACAAACATTCCTATTTATAATATTACTTAGGATAAGGTAAGGGAGTCGGTTCTATTTCTTCAAAGATTTCTTAATTAATAATACTTAATCATGGTAAGTGGTAACAATCGTTAATCGTACTGATACAAGGCCGACCCTAGCGGCGGCGGCAAGGGCGACCACCCATGCGGCACTGTTGTGGGACCATATGCCCAAGCGGTCGCCTTTCTCAAAGCCTCGAGCGCGCAGGAAACAACCAAGAGTATCCGCCTGGAAAAATAATTTTATGTGAATGAATACGGTTGCAAACTTTGCAAACCATGAACTGGACGAGGTAGCATAGGTAGGCTAAACAGTGGACCGGAGACTTGATAAAGGTCGCGGGAAGCTGTGGCGATCCTTCGAGGAAACTTATGTTCAGTTGATGATGATGATGATGACAATCATGATGGTGATTTTTGAAGTGTCTCAAATCAACATATGTTTTTACTAGCTGTTCACCGTTGTTTCACCGGCGTTATTTTTTTATTCTCCTGCAGAAATTCCGAGATATATAAGTACCCTATAACCTTTTCTGGACCCCTGGAAAGATATTAGATATATTAAGGCCAATCACATATCTTTCGATATTCTTCACAATACAATATTACCTATTGGATTATAACAAAACCTGACTGACCTGAAGAAGAGCCTGATCGGTAAAAACTTATAAAAAGACTAGCTGTTCCGGGCGGTTTACGAACTTCGTGACTCGTGAGTGCCTGAGTACCCTTTGACTTTTAATACTTTACTAGCTGTCCCATACTAACCTAAAAACCCCTTTTTACTCCCTTACGGGTTGAATTTTCAAAGATTCTTTCTTATGATGCGTTCGTCATACAAAGAACACCCTCCAAGTTTCAGGTCTCTACGATCAGCTTTAGGTTTAGGCTGTTTGTTAATCCGCCAGTCAGTCATTCAGGACAAAGTATTTTATATGATTTAACACAGTTGTTCACATAAAAGAACTTAACATATTAGTATTTTGCGAATCGTAAAAATATATCCAATGAAAAGTCATAAAAACGACGTAGGTATAGGTACTTACTTTGTTTCAGTTTTTTATTTGTATTTAGTTACCTATTCACTCATAAATTCTTAATTTGCATGTTGCCAACTCGCAGCTACTTTTAGCGTGCATGGCGCCAATGAGATGACAACGTAGTGATTACCTTCTCTCTGGAGATGACACCGCACGCGCGCGATGTTGCCGCTCCTGTCACGGGTTAGTGAACCAAACAAATGGTGTTCATTTTTTTTTTTTTTCAATTTTCCTCTTGTTTAGTTTCAAAAATTTCATTTTTCTATTTCGATATTAGGACTTATTTGATAATTTTATTATACATACTCTAATATATTAGTATTGCCGGTATTTTGATTTACTGTCGTCTCCACTTTGTTTTTTTTGTTTGTTTGTTATGATTTAACTCAAAAACTACGGGACCGATTTCAAAAATTCTTTCACCATTAGAAAGCTACATTATTCCTGAGTAGCATAGGCTATATTATATGAAAGCAGAAACTGACTGACTGATCGATCAACGCACAGCTGAAACCGCTGGGTCTAGAACTATAAAATTTTGCAGAATAATTGTGACGAAGGTGTGCACGAAGATTGGATTTTTGAAAATTCCGCGGGAACTCCAAAATTATCGCGGGTAAACCGCGCGGGACAGCTAGTCGTTCATAATATTAGTGAGGATATGAGAAAAGCTGAATTCACCATAGGTACCTGTTTCAACAGCTGTTCATATGAGAGAGTTACGCCTTCGTGGATCGAACGAACGGCAGCCCTGCCGGGCCACCGGTGGGCGCTGTCCTCTAACGCCTGCCCCAGGGTCTTGTAGGTTAGGGGCTCGGATCCCGGATTGTGCAGGTAACTTCCGCTCGACGATGCACGCTTAGCACTGCAATGAAAACTTCACTTTATCACCTGACAGACTTTGACAGTTTTAACAAGCTTTATAATTTATATTAGCCTCACTTGTAACCATTTGTTTATTTATTTATTTTTTTCTATTCAACCAACTAATAAACAATGTACCTAGGTATAATAATAATCTGTACTTATAAAATTCTTGGTCCTGAATGACTGAAACTTGAAGGGTGTGTTCGTTGTATGACGTAGGCATCCGATAAGAAAGGATTTTCCGAAATTCTAACCCTAAGGAGGTGAAAAGGGGATGCAAAGATGTATGGAACAATTCCACAGGAACTCCGAAATTATCGCGAGTGAAACCGCGCGGAGCAGCTAGTAAAATATTAAAATTCAATGGCACAGAATATAATATAAATATAAAATACTATACTAGTATCAAATGAGTAAGTACTCAGATATTCACGAAGTTCGTAAACGTAATTTTTGGGAAAAAAAGACACAATCTATCCTAGCGCTATTTAGTGTGGTTTATAAAAAATTCAATTCTGGGAAGTAAAGTATTTAAGTATTTTAGTCAAAATAAAGGGAAAGTATAATTTGAAGAAAATATTATACATTTATTCTTTGTAACTTTAGCTAATCAGTTGTTCGGAATTGAGGAAAATAAATAGTATTTTCTTAAAAATGAGACCTTTCCGTTGATTCGACATTATTTACTGTCACTTCGAAGAATTAACACAACATTTTCAAATCAGCAGATTTAGTAGTATTTTATGGCATAAAAGGTTTAACAAAATACCAACAATTAATTATACCTCGCTCATCCTTTTTAAACTGCGCTAATTTCGAACCGCAAAACGACGAAAAAATGCATCATTTTTTGCCAAAGGTGTTAAAAAAAAACAAAACCATCTTGATCTATATATATTTATAGCTTTTTAGTTTTGTGTTTTTGGAAGTCGGTATTTTTTTTTGTTAAAATTTTGTTTATTGCTCGCTTTTAAGAGAGTCGGTTTGTAATTTATCTTAGTTGCAGTAGCCTAATATCAACTGCTCTTCACCTTTTACAAAATATTGCTTTTCCCGATGCAGGGCCGTTAATTGTTGAGTTTTCCTAGTACATCACCATCAGTTCCACTTTACCATATATGTAGATTGTGACAAACATAGATTGTTTAGAAACCATATTGAAGTTAATGAATCGGAACCCGTGAAATACCTACCTATTATTGAGTAGTTTCGATGACCCTCTGTGGTCTTTATCATCAGTTCCACTTCGTAAAATTTTGCTTTTCGAAAGCAAATAAACGATTTACTATAAAAAAAATACAAAAATCGCTATAGGTGTGCCTATAATTTTCGAAGAGTTTCCTCGATTTCTCCAAGATTTCTCATCAAATCTCGACTTGGTGACAATAAGATCAACTTGAGAGTATACCCTTTCAAACAAAAAAACAATTTACCAAATCGGTTCGATCAGAACCCGTGAAATACGTATTATTGTTGAGTAGTTCCGATGACCATCTGTGGTCTTCATCATCAGTTCCACTTCTTCAAATTTTTATTCCGTAAGCAAATTAATGATTTACTATAAATATATCCAAAGGTCTATAATTTTTGAAGAGTTCCCTCTATTTCTCCAAGATTCCATCATCAGATCCCGATTTAGTGGCAATAGGACCAACGTGGGAGTATACCCTTTCAAAAAAAAAAAAGAATTTTCCAAATTGATCCAACCGTCTTCGAGTAACAGTGAACAGTAACATACATAAAAAATAATAAAAAAACATACATATCTACAGCCGAATGCATAACCTCCTTTTTTGGAAGTCGGTTAAAAATTATATTTCCATGCTCTTTTATGTTTTCACTAAACAAATCACAAAAAAAGCAAACTTAATGCCCCATTGGTATTCTCTACCAGCTGACTTTAAAAAACACAGCGTTCAAGCTACGTGTAATATTCATGAGTTTTATTTGGTTATCAGTTTGCAATTTTATGGAAATATGGATTTTGCAAAGTACCAGTAATATTGAGTATAACATTAAGTATAAGTATTTATTATTATAGCCTTCTTTAAAAGAACGTATTATGTGTGTATGGTAACTTGATAGTTGCGAGTTGCAACGGATCTGAGCATGTTCACTATGACCAACAACATTCCTTGCCCACAACGCGCGTCTCAAAAACTCGATCACAAACGATCCAAATGCCAAAATATTAGAAATTGTTATGATGTATCATGTATGCCATAAGACACGTTGTAAATGTATTTTTTTATAGGCGTATACGAAAGGTCAAAATTGACTGAAGACAAAATAATAGAGAGCGTTCGTAAATATACCTACGTTTATTTATCTATATCTACAAATCGCTGTAATTTTTCAAGAGTTCCCTCGATTTCTTCAGGATCCCATCATCAGATCCCGACTTGGTGGCAATGGGACCAACTTTAGAATATACACTTTCAAACAAAAAAGGATTTTTGAAATCGGTCCAACCGTCTTCGAGTAATCGGCGAACGTACATTAAAAAAAAGAAGCATAGTATATACAGCCGAATGCAGAACCTCCCCCTGAACCGATTTAACCGAGTTTAAGTGTTTTATATCTCAGGACTCAGGACTCTCAGGACTTTTTTAACTCCAAAATTCGGGCAGACGGAGGTGGAAACGAATCCAGTACCTATGTGACCTATGGTCTCGTCGCGTCTCCATGATATGTCTCCACTCTCTAATGTCGTACGTCTTCACAGACGTACGACGTCACTGATGATCATGTCTACTGTCCAATCAAGCTATAATATATCTAGATTATCATCCCAACTGGATAAAGAATCCCTAAGATGGTGACAGGGATCGAAGCCGATCGGTTAAGTGGAAAAGCATGTTTAAAGCCGGTCGAGGTCATCGATCGGATTTGCGTACTATCGAGCGACTGCGCATTGCTATACCAAATTACCACCAATTCTAATTAAAATTCAAATATACTTTATTGCCCCAAAAGAGATCAAAGTTGAAGTGAAGTTTAACTCTCTAAACTTCAAACCTATGCGAAACCCGAAATCAGAGGTTATGGTTCTAGCTACTTTCTGTGGTTCTGTAAATTAATTGTTTTACAGAACAGACTTTAAACGAGTTGGTAACAAAAAAAAATATTGCAATTTTGTTACCTACCACCACCACCTAGCCCACTTATTAAAATTAAAATTAAGTATTATATTTTTTTATGTAATATTTTATGATAATATACATCAAACAATATTCAAATGGATCTCCAAGCGTTCACTTTTAAATCTAAGCGACGTTAATTAATTAATAAAAGACCATAATAAAGTAAACAAACAAAGCATAGTTCTGCTTTGTTTTAAATTTACCTAAGTATTTGTAATATTTGCTGTATAATAAAAAGTTGTAAATATTAAATATTATAGTATAAGATCTTATAAGAAAAAAAAGATGTTGATTTATTACAATATATATATACTACGCACCTACCTATTTGAAACACTAACTCACCTTAATGTATTATTATCACAACAAATAAGTCTCCTTAAACGCGGTAACAGCATGTAATATTTACTGAACATTTTTTCAAATATTAAATTATATTTTTTGATAAATATATCAAAAAAAAAATTTAGGCACCGTAATTTAATTAAGTGTGTGCATAAAACACGTTCGAAATCCGCGAACATAACATTTGCACTGTCCGTTCACTGGTATTTCTTACATTACTAGCTGTCCCCCGCGGTTTCATCCGCGGTAATTTCAGAGTTGCATGCGGGAATTCCAGGATAAACTACACGAATATAAACCTTCCTCTTGAATCGCTCTATCTATTGGTGAAAACTACATGAAAAACTTTGTTTAGCACAGCGGGTGACGCTTTCCGGCCGGAAGACTAAAAAAAACTATTTTATATCATTTAAGATTTGTATTACAGTCGTGTAAATTAAATGTAATATTATATTATTAATATTGAGTAAATTGTATGGACGTTTTTGGGAAAAATCGAATATCTACTAATAGCGGGTTCGTCATTTATTTTCGTGTCGATGAAAATTTGTTAAAAGTTGATTTTGTTGTTTATGGTGCAGTATGAGACAATAATTTTCGCAGAGTTGGTTTTATGTGTGCAAGATAAAGTACTTATATGACGTTTGGTACCTACTGATTTCTTCAGTATCCTACAAGAGGTCTGAGAATGATTTTTTAATCTATATTATCATAGTTTGCCATTTCAAACCTTACAACGATGCCGATGCTAATATGTAGATATTTACCTATACATTTATTTTACTTGATACTGGCTTAATGGAATAGGTATGCGAAAGTTCAAAAGAAGAAATTGATGTGCATGAGGAATTGATCATAAATAAGGTTTCCTCGAAAACCCAATGACAAAAGGTATCTTATGTTAGGTAACCCAGAGATTCTAGCTTTCTATCAGAAAATCATACTTAACTATAAAATCTTTAAAAATTAGTTCAGTAGTCTCAAAAATGCGAGTATTTCGAAAAATAATAGTAAGAAGTTACATTATTGCCCGGCTGTTAAAACAGAGCCAAAACTTATGAAGCTAAAAAGTGAGATCAGTTCGAATTTAAGTGTAAGTATGACGTAGGTGACGTTTTGATAAAATTAGTTTTGTCAAAGTAGAGTTGCAACGTTGCCGCCGCTAGGAAGATAGAATTCAATGAATAAAACAAAACATAATAAATACCATTGACGATAACGATTTATTTATTTATGATCAATGTGTGTCATCGCACTTTGTTTCCGTTAAAAATGTCATAGTTATGATTAATTTTAAAACATTGAAGCGTTATTTTACAGATCTTTTTAGGGTTCTGTACCCAAAGGGTAAAACGGGCCCCTTTTACTAAGACCTCGCCATCCGTCTGTATGTCTGTCACCAGGCTGTATCTCATGAACCGTGATAGTTATAGGCAGTTGAAATTTTCACAGATGATGTATTTCTGTTGCCGCTATAACAACAAATACTAAAAAATAAAATAAAATCCATATTTAAGGGGGCTCCCACACAATAAACCTGATTTTTTGTTCGTTGTTGCTCGATATTGATAACGGCAACCAATAGACGCTTGAAATATTCAGAGAATATTCATTTCGGTATACATATTATATAATTCACTTTAAATATAATTAATTGAATTAAAATAAAATAAAAAAAATATTTAAGGAGGGCTCACATACAACAGACATGATTTTTTTGCCGTTTTTATTGATAATTGTACGGGACCCTTGTGCGAGTACGACTCGCACTTGGTCGCTTTTATTTATTGACGAATTTTTATTTTCTTACTTCAGCTTTCTATCTCATCTGTCTGAAAAGGATAAGAAACTTTTAATTGCGTTGGTAAGTAGATTAAAGATTAGAAGTTTTTTTCTTTTTCAAGTAAATTATCGGGAAGTACCTATACAGATAAGTAACTAGATTTTATCTATACAAATTGTAGTACCTATCGTACTTTAGTACTAAATTATTTTGACCTTGCTTATCATCATCATCATCAGCTTATAGCAGTCCACTGCTGGACATAGGCCTCTCCAATGGGCTAGTTGACTAATTTCTTTTTTAATCCGTCTTGCAGATTAATAAGAAATATTGGACACATATTTTTTCTTTTTTTACGTAATCCAAAAATAACGGCGATACATTGAGTTGAAATTTCGCGTGACGTCACTATCCAGTGCAGTTTTTAAGGGGGCTTATACCGGTTAATGAGGTCACGAGCCCCCACCCTAAACTTTAATGCGCTTTATCTCTATATATTTTCATTTATTTGAAAAAGCAAAAAATACGTGTCTATTGTTTTTTTTATTTTCTAACTGATGTACTAATTAGAATTTTGGTTTTCAAAAGTCGTCAACATCCCTATTTGCCTATTCGCAGTCTCCACAGAACCCGACGACCCCAAAGGTTATCGGTTCTGCGGGTAATATGGCCAACCCATTGCCACTTCAACTTGCTAATTCTGTGGGCTAGTCTATGCAGTCTATGACTTTGGTTATCTGCCGGATCACATCGTTTCTGATGCGATCCCTTAGAGAGACTCCGAGTATAGCCCTTTCCATAGTACGTTGAGCGACTTTAAATTTGTGGAACAGCAGCTGAACTGTGAGTGTCCACGTATCGGCTCCGTATACGTCATGACAGGTTGGACGCACTGATTGAAGACTTTTGTCTTCAGTCTTTGTGGCATTGGTGAGGATTAGCCTCGACGTAATATCCCTTACTTATATGACTTGCGAATATGCATATGATTTCTTTGATCAATAAATAAATATAATAAAAGCTAGATAAATAAAATTTTAACAAAAAATTTAAACCGACAAATGACAATTTATCTACCCAAATCGCTATAATATTTGAAGAGTTTCCTCGATTTCTCCATGATTCCATCATCAGATCCTGACTCTTTACAATGGGACCAACTTGAAAGTATACCCTAAACAAAAAAAAACCATATTAGTCCAGCCGTCTTTGAGCAATCGCGTAACAAAGATACAAAAAAAAATATACATTCGAATTGAGAACCTCCTCCTTTTTTGGAAGTCGGTTAAAAATCACGAGGATTTAAGATCTTAACTTTAACTGTTTTAATTTATGGTATAACGCTCATATACCTAATCAACGTGTGTGTATGAAAAAAAAAAACAGTATCGCCTGCCCTGTACCTACGTAGCAAATAAGTGGACGATAGGTAACATAGACCCTGGTCAAGTCTTTGTATTCCTTTTGGTATCTGATGTTGGCGGCGCAGAATCGAGGCCACCGGTCGCCCCTTTCCCCCCACCGGAAATGGCGCGCGGGGCGCACGCGACGTCGCCCCTGCGCCCCTGCGCCCCGGCCGATTGCCCCCCGCTCCTACCGCCGCGCCGCGCCGACCGCGTATGACGAAACATGCAAATTTCCACGACCTCATAAGGCCACGATACGAATCGAAGGTGAATAATTGTGCGTCCGAAAAATTATATTTTCCGCCTCATTTATTCGTCAAAACAAGGTCGAGGGAGATTGGATATAAGATCCTGACCGGTAGCGTTTTTATGAGTTTTCACCTTAACTTCTGAACATAATAAGTATACCGCTTACCATCAGGCGACATTGTACACAATTTTCAAACTAGTATTGAATATCTACGATAAAGAAAGCTTTTTGGTGCAACTACGCTCGCGCTGTCGAGATAAATTTACATACAGCACATCCTTGTTTCGCCTTCTAATCTCGCCATTTCTAGAGACTGCCAAATGCAATCAAAATATCAAAACTTGTTTGATCTTCACATGTTTTCTGAATTTATTCAGAACGTTTCGGCTAACCAAAATCTTGCATTGATTTTCAAGAAACGGGTGAACATAAAAATGAGTGGGTACTTAATTATGTCGACTTGTATGTCACTTTTTTTACGATCTCTCTGCGGTACTTCAAAAACGAAGTGCACCGCTCCCGTAACGCGTTTGAATTAGGTCAAATGCATGATACGTTTTGAGACATCGCTCCTGTGAGTTTCGCTTATAAATCGGAGTCGCGCGCCTGCTTTCGCCTTTATTTTCTCCAAACATGCAAAGAAACCGGTCGGCCTACGCAGCCGTGCCGCAGTCATGCGCCGCCCACCCAACGTATAGCATACCGTCCGCCGAACTCAGCCAGGCACTAGTGTCGATGTGATTTATCGTGGCCGTGTTCCAAACTGTGCACAAATATGTAATACGGTGATCTGTGAGGTAATGAAGTGACTATGTCTCAGGCCCCGGGCGGCAAAAAGGGTGGTAAAGTGCCCCCAAAGAAGGTAGTCGACGAGGAGAAAGCGGCAGGAGCGAAGGCTCCCGAAGAGAAGGACGAAACTTCTTCCAACAATGGTGATAAGAAGGAAGTGGTTAAGGAGGCCGGCAATGGGGAGCCGGTGCCGAAGCCGCCGAGTGCGGGCATCAACGTACGCGAGGTGGCTGCGAAGATCCTCACCCTGGCACAAAAGTCGGAATGGCCAGCAGTGGAACAGACCCTTAAGGTGCTGGAAAAGCTGGTGGCGGCGGGCGGTGATGAAGCCATCAGCGTGCCCATGGCGGGAATCCACGACCCGGTAAGATAACTACGAGAAGCTGCTGCTTTAAATAAATATCTTCGCAGTGTTTTACTGCTGGGGATAATACATATAATCAACCAATCCTTTTTTAGGGCATTAATAACCATATTATTACAGGTTTTTTATTTGATTTGAATAGAAATCAGTCAAAAGTACGACGAAATTTTGGCAATTGGACCAAAACCTTTCGAAACCTAAAAAATGGGTAGATATACGTCTTGTTATCACACGTTATTCCCAAAAGACTTTCTGAGGCTAGTTAATAACAAGACTTTCCAAGGCTTAGTGAAAAGGCCTAAGTAGATTAATAAAAGTAAACATTCTTGTTCAAAAGTCAAAGTCACCTACGCCAATTTCGGTGTTCCGGCGGCAATTCCGCGATAAAAATTACCTATCCGATTTCATTTGTAACCCTGGTTGATTACTAAAAAAGCGGAGCAAACGAACAAACAAGCTCACATGCGCGTTTATAAAACTACTTAGGATTATCCAATTTGTTATTATTTTTTGGGTACTTTTCAACAGACACAAATTAAAGTTTACACGTAATCTATAATATGTACCTATAGATAGTTAGTTATTTCTTATATAAGATCTTGTATATTTTCAATTTAAAAATAAAAGTACCTATATACATGAACTTCATGAAATATTCAATAAATGTATAAATATGTCGCAACATTAATGAACATATTTGTTACGTAAAATCCATTAAACAATAATTGCATTAATTTATTGTAATCTATATTTTGAACTTAAAAATGTATTCGATTTGTAACTGTTTTTTGTTAAACATAAATATGTAATTATATAGAAAAATTGATTGCTTCAAAACAAAAAATGTTGCACCAATGAAAATAATGATACATATTTTCCGAAGCTCTGCTTTTAACCGTCCGGTCGCGTGGTAGCTCGTTGAAATCGTTCGTAGAGACAGTGATAGACACGTGCGTTTTTCGATTCACTTCTATTCCGTGGTAGTTAGCTGCCAGATATTTTCTATTCTTGCTGTATTAGCTTAGCAAAGTATGTGTGTAGCTTTTTGTTCTAAAAGCTTCTTTCAACATAATTACTAGATTCGATTGGTATTTGGGTAGTTAAAATACGAAAAGACAAATATACGTTGTAGAAGAGTTAAGACCATGAATCTAAAAATGAGTCCCTATTTCCCTCGGTCACGGCATCACTCGTGAACGGCAGGACCGATTGCGCTAATTCTTTTTTTGTTATGTTTGTTATTGTAATGAAAAGGTTCTATTATTTAAAGAAATTTGGAGTTTCTGCGGAAATTCCGAAACTCACGCGGGTGAGACCGCACAGCTAGTATATAATATATTTTTTCATTACTCATGCTCGGAAAGTAGGTCTGAAGTTGCCTGAGAAGCGGGTTGAAAGTAGCCCTTTTCAGCCCTTGGGAGAATCGCTTTCAACTGACAACTGTCAAATTATTAAAAAAAAACTAGGTTTATTTTCACATTTCTATTGAACCATGTTTCAACTTTCTATACAGCCAGCGCGATGTAAAATTGAAATAACGTAAAGTTTAAGTAGGTATTAATTAAAATAAAATTCACTCACTTTTTCTTAAGCTAATTCCTATTTATATTTTTATATTTTCTTTAATTAATACTTAATAATTAAAGAAAATATTTTTTTTAGGTCGCCACAATGTAAATAAAAAATACTGGCTGAATAGCTAGCCGGCCAAAGAAAAAGAAATAGGTGGGAAAGTGTCAAGCGACTATCCGATCTTCACTCATTTTTTCTTTAGCTAATTCCTATTTTTATTTTGACTTTCCTTGCATTCGTAATGAAAAGCACAGTGTTACCCTCGGGAGAAAGTAACTTATTTAGTGCCTCGAACTATTGGCGCCCTCGCTACGCTCGGGCGCCAAACCCCGTCTCGGCACTAAATGAGTTACTTTCACCCCTTGGATAACAATGTACTATTACACTGCCTGCAGGGCCTTTACAAACTTTATACCAACATATTCCAACAGTAGGTAATGACACTCATATTATTATGAAAATGTGTCGATAATAATAATAATAATCCACTTCACACACACAGAATATCTACTTAATCCCACAGTAAGCTATTATATTCATTATATAACGTTCCTAAACCATTGGTACAATTGTGATGAAACTGTGGGAGGTTAATCTGCATGCCTGCGTCCGCAAAGATTACTGACATAAATAGTTCCTGCGGGAATTCCCTCATGTGGGTGACACCGCGGGCACCACCTAGTAGGTACAATAGTAGTACAAACAACCAAAAACAAAACAAGGACGTCGTTTTAACACGTTTTTATTGGACTCATCGCCTGCTAGCTGTTCCCAGCGGTTTCACCAGCGTTAATTTCAGGAAAACCCTACTAAAATATGGACGCAGATAAGCAATAACATGTTAACCCACAAAACCAAGTTATTGATTGAGAACGATTTATTGAGAGTTAGGAAACGTTTTTTAATTATGTGTTTACCTTATTACATTGCTTAAATATGTAACTAAATATTGAATATAAAAAATGTTGACAAAAAATGGCGCTATACTTTTTAAACACGATTTATACAAAATTTCTCCAGTGTGGGTTAACACAGTATTGCTTATCTATGTCCAAATATATAGTGGGATAAAAGATCTAGATGGATCATAATATGATTTAACGTTAAACTAGTCAATGTAATTACACATACATGGTTGCTACCGCTTATCTGTTGACACATTATGATATTTTTATGTTGCGCTAACTTATACAGCGAGTGGGAGATAATGCTAAAAGCTTTGATAATAACAAACAAGCATCATAATAACTACATGAATGTGTTATTATGAGAATGACTACGCGAGATATTTTTGAGGCGTTTCAAAATCGCCAAATAAACTTTATTTACCTTTATCTATCTATCTATGAATAGGTACACGCCGCGGTTTCGCCCGCGTGAGTTTCGGAATCCGCGCCTCAGAACTCCGAAGTAGACTAATTCATAGCATCTTCTAACATCAGCTAATTAACAGTGAAAGTATGTACCTACCGTCAAAATCGGTCCAACCGTTTCAGAGATTCACCCGCGTGAGGCTCGGAATTCCCGCAACAACTCCAACCTTCTTTTATTCTTCTTTTCCTTACAATAACAAACACAAAAAAAAAGAATTAGCGAAATAAGTCCAGCCGTTCACGCGTGATGCCGTGATCAAGGAAAATAATGATTAATTTTTATATACTACCAGCTGTCCCGCGCGGTTTCACCCGCGTGAGTTTCGGAATTCCCGCAGGAACTCCAAAATTCCTTCATATTCTTCTTCTCCTTACAATAACAAACACAAAAAAAATTAAGTAGCGAAATTGGTCCAGCCGTTCACGCGTGATGCCGTGACCAAGGGAAATAGGGACTCATTTTTTTATTTTATTGTTTGTTTAATTAAACCAATATAATACAAATACAAATTTCACTTATTTCCACTGCAACAAAAACGACATTTGGTTTGTCTGTGTGCTGCGACGGATTGAGACAACACTTACATTATTTTAAGTGCGTACCTATAGGTACCTCTCATTGGTATGGATAGTTAACAAACAAAAAACAGAAGCATTTACGATCGATATTAAATTAAGTATAGGTAGTAGGTACTAAAAAGTTTATGGTAAGGTAGATATTTAATAAAGGTATATAATGGGCATGTTGACTAATTTTTATTTTTTAGTCCGTCTTGTAGATTATAAAAAAATATTGTACACGTATTTTTTCTTTTTTTACGTAATCAAAAAATAACGGCGATATATTGAGTTGAAATTTCGCATGACGTCACTATTCTGACAGTTTGTATGGCGGTTTTGCGGTTAGTGACGTCACGACCTCCTCATCCTAAACTTTAATGCGCTTTATCTCTGTATATTTTAATTTATTTAAAAAAGCAAAAAATACGTGTCTATTGTTTTTTTATTTTCTAACTGACGGACTAATTAGAATTTTGATTTTCAATAGTAGTCAACATCCCTATTGGGACTAGTTTTTAACCGACTTCCAAAAAGGAGGAGGTTGTATGTTCGATTGTATGTATGTTTTTTTTTTTTTTTTTTTTTTTATGTATGTTCACCGATTACTCGAAGACGGTTAGACCGATTTCAAAAATTCTTTTTTTGTTTGAAAGGGTATACTCCCAATTAGGTCCCATTGCCACCAAGTCGGGATCTGATGATGGGATCTTGGAGAAATCGAGGGAACTCTTCAAAAATTATAGGCACACCTATAGCGATTTGAGTATTTTTTATAGTAAATCGTTCAATTGCTTTCGAAAAGCAAAATTTGAAGAAGTGGAACTGATGATGAAGACCACAGATGGTCGTCGGAACTACTCAACAATAATACGTATTTCAGGGGTTCTAGTTCGAGCGATTTGGAAAATTGTTTTTTTGTTTGAAAGGGGATACTTCCGAATTGGTCACATTGTCACCAAGTCAGGATCTGATGGTGGGATCTTGGGGAAATTGAGGGAACTTTTCAAAATTTATAGGCACACCTATGGCGATTTGGGTATTTTTTATAGTAAATCGTTTATTTACTTTTGGAAAGTAAAATTTGAAGAAGTGGAACTGATGATGAAGACCGCAGATGGTCATCGGAACTACTAAATAATAGGTATTTCACAGATTCCGATTCGTTAAATTTAATGTGGTTTCTAAACAATTTATGCTCGTCACACGGTGTATGGTGAAGTGGAACTGATGATGATGTACCAGGAGAACTCCTCAAAAATTAACGTCCCTGCATCGGGAAAAGCTATATTTTGTAAAAGGTTATGAGCAGTTGACAGTAGGCTATTGTAACTTAGATAAATTACAAACCTACTCACTAAAAAGCAAGAAATAAACAAATTTTTAACAAAAAAATTAAAACCGACTTCCAAAAACACAAATGTAAAAAAGCTAAAAATAACAAAGTACCGATTTAATCCAAAAGACAAAAACACACGTAATATTATTATTTTTTTGTGCTACCACTGATCGGTTTGAATTTTGACATTTATTTTTAGCTTTACATTTGTGTTTTTGGAAGTCGGTTTTAATTTTTTTGTTATGCGAGAGTAAAAAACAATCTTGCATTCCTACAGCATGATTATTTTTATTGCCGTCGCATTTTTAGTCATTAGCCATATACACATATAATATATAGGTATATTATATATTTTATTTACATTATATTCATTTTATAGTGTTTTATAAAGTAAAAACCGACCACTATTTGTTTATGGGAATCGCGAAATCTTTTAAAAAATATGTTTTAGTTTGTATCCAATATTTCTACTATTTAAATCATTTTTCATATTAATAGGTGGTTCGTTTATAAGATTCGGTACTTGGTAGGTATTCTAAAGTGCGTTTTCCATACAAGTTACAGTAGCGTATACGTATACATATAAAGAAGATATATAGATAGATATTACCAAAAAAACCTTGAAATAGTATTTGTTTTTATCCTGAGTTCCTGACGTTTTGGTCCTGAGTTCCTGACGCTCGTTCAAGTTCAGTCAAAGGTTAATCAACATTACTTACCTTTTAAATAAGAGCCGAATCTTGCGACAAGAAATTTTACGTTTCAAAGGTTTTGTTTGATGATGTCATTATGAAATAGCGCGATTGGTCTCCAGCAGCTAGATTATGTAAATTTGTTGCTATCATTTTTTTTATTTCTATCAGAAACATAGCGGTTTTGCTATTAACTAATCATATTTAGACGGCAAAAGGTCATTATTGCATAAACGTATATATGTTTTTGATTGCAATCAAAAAATGACCAAAAAAAGTTATATAATAGCCCTGCTGGCAGGTCTGCCCACTCCATAACTGAAACAGCACGAAGATATATTATTATGACGTGATGTTTTGTTTTTCCACGTTAACTTGGGTCGAAGTCAGCTCGTATCAATGTGCCGAGGCTGTATGTTCGATATCTTAGCAACGGATCGCGTGCGATGCTCCCTTCGCCGGCGACATCTCTACATTTTTACGGCCGGCAGTTTCGACGGCGCTGAAAGCTTGCGATATGAAAATGCACGTCGATGGTCGAATACCAAACAACAACATTCTCGCGTGTGTAGGTAAACACATAAAAATAGACTGATATAGTTACCCCGTAATTTCACTCGCATCAATTTCAGAACACCTAAGGGAACTCTAAAAAGTATTTTGTGCCACTCGGGAATATTGTAGCTTCTTATCAGTGCAATATTTTTTTGGAATCGGTTTAACCTAATTAAACAATGGTTTTACCCGCGTGAAGTTCGGAACCCCCGCGGTAATTCTTTTTTCCGGGATAAAAGTAACATTATGTCACTTAAAGATAGCTGCTGAAGCTTCCTTTTAGTGAAAAAAAAAATAGAATCAGTTAAATAGTTCCAGAGATAACCCTCTACATCCAAACTTACAAATATATAATAATAATTATAATATACATAAACTTAAAAACTTTACATCTTTGTATCTTGTACCTACTCATCAATAGAAGAAGAAACGAAAGAAATAGAAGATTCTGTTCACTCATAGCTGCATGAACGATGAATATAGATAGGTATTGAATATATCACACTGAATAAGTGAATGATTTATATTTAACTAGCTGTTTCCCGCGGTTTCACCCGCTATAATTTCGGAATTCCCGTCAGAATTCCGGAATAAAAAGTACCCTTTGTCCTTCTATGGATCCCTGACAACGTGCATGCAAAATTTCATGATAATTGGTTGAGCCGTTAAAGCGTGAAAGCTTAACAAACAAACAATCCCTTTTGTTTGTATATCTAAGGGGCAAACGGGCAAATGGTACGCCTGATGGTAAGTGATTATCGCCGCCCATAGACAACTGCAACACCAGAAGGCATGCAGGTGCGTTGCCGACCTGGAATGGGGATAGGAACTGGCTTTCAAGTGGGGCTGCCGGAACACACCGTTAGGTGCTTAGCGACAGGGATTGAAAAAGGTCCTAAAATACCGGTAAAATACCGGTAAAATAACGGTTCCGTTACTAGAACCCGAACCGGAACCGAAACCGAAATCGGAACCTTTAGGAACCTTTATTTTACCGGTTCCTCGTGAAAACATGTCACAATTTGTTCGATTTCATACGATCCCGCTCAACGCAGGACGATAGCGACGCGCGGCAAGCTTCGAAGTCTTGCAAGTTTCCTTTTCAATCATTCGATGATAAAAAGTTATGACGCGTGCGCTACGCTAATTGATTTAATTACTAAAATATAATCTATTTTTTTTATTATTCAAGATAATTATATACCTAGATTTAAAAAAAAAGGGTCGGAAAAAACTAATTTTGTTTACAAATATTTTTTATATGACGAACAGCAGAACAAATCCATGTGTACCTACCATAAACTGTGGTTTAGTTGTAAAGATACCTAAGTTATGACTTATGATAATGTTTTTAAAAGTATACGATTTATATGTAGGTACGCAATATTTAACCGATTCCAAAAAATGACAATTCGAACCGTATGTAGATACAAAATAAAATATTGTTGGAATTACATAATGTCAGCGGCATTTAAGCAGGGACCGGATTAGCGGCTAATTTTGAAAGCCCATTTAACTGGTCATCCTTTCGATATGCTATCCTTAGGTCTGTGTTATCCTGTAAAACGCTTATCTAGTGAAAGGTTAACTGTATCCTTAGGGTAACCCTAACCTTACAATAGGCTAAGCGTTTACCATATCATTGAAAGGGTATTTTGTTTTCCGCTTTATTGATGGGGTTTTTGCCCCTAGTTTTGGGGTTTTTGGGCGGGGGCGCAAGAGCCGACAGCCGAGCTACTCCCGAGTCACCGTGCACCGCCGGTTAGCCTATGAGATAGGGTTACCCTATGAGAAATGGTTTCTGTAAAGGTAACGTAATTTGTATTATTTAACAACTTATTTAAAGGGAAACCCTACGAAAGGCTTTCCATATGATACAGTTTGTCGTGTTTTATCTAATAAAAATATTCAACCCCATCAATTATCCCGCCAAAAATACAGGTAGTGAAAGCGCTTCCTGTCCCTGTATTTAAATCTAGGTGGGCTTTTAAGCAATTTTTTCAAATTTCATATACAAGAATATTTTTTAAGCAATGCGCAAAAATATTTTGGTGGTTCAGAACACATTTCCATTATTTGTTCAAAACTTTTTTATATTTTTTTAATATTTTTTTATCCTGCTTTAAATTATCAATATATGGAAACTATCAATTTGTAATAATATCAATGGGCAGGTGTGCCGTGCGGCGTACGCGGGGGTGAACAACCTCGATCAGCTGTCGGTACATTGTAACCCACGTAAATACCTAGCTGAACGAGCGCTTCGTGTACAGCGGTAGTGGCGGCGAATACAGTAGCCAATAAATCAATTGCAAAGTATACATCTTTCGTTCACGATAACTTTACTTTTTTGTACTAAGACTTATCAAAATAAAAAAGGTGTTTATTAAAACTCCTTTAAGTTTAATTTTTAAAAGTTTGCACACTGAATAAAAAATATTCCTGTATGTATGTACCTACAATAATATTATAGTTGAAGTTATCCCTACTGTAATAAAAATGAAAGTGAGTTTTTTAGTTGGTTTTGTTTGTTTGTTTGTTACACTTTCGCGCCTCAACGGCTCAACCGATCATCATGAAATTTTGCATACACGTTGTCAGGGGCACCGAGAAGGACATGGGGTACTTTTCATCCCGGAATCCCCGCGGGAACTCCAAAATTACTGCGGAGGAATAGCTAGTATACACATAAAATATATGGCCTAATTTGCTCAAACTAGAAGTTTATTTATTTGTATACTTTGTTGAACATAAAAAATATATACCTTTAATAACAAATTGCAAAAATTTAACCAAACTGCTAATTCATGTCCAAATGCGGACTTATCTCGCGAGTGGATCCGCGAGTGGATTCCTTCCAGTCAAGTTGAATTGCAATAATTCTTTTATAATCCCCAACGCAAAAATGAAAAACGACGGGGTGTTATAAGTCTGACGTGTCTGCGCCTGCGTCTGTGTGTGTGTATGTGCGTGTGTGTATGGTGTCTGTGTGTGTGTCTGTCTGCTTGTCTGTCTGTCTGTCTATCTGTCTGTCTTAGGTTAAACACCAGAATACCCAGTTTAATTCTAAATACAGTCAACAGCACATCATGGTATCAAAACTGACAAATTTATTCTTTAAATTAATCTCCAAACATTAGAGTTTATTATCCATTGAAGAAAATTTGACAGTTTGTGGTAACTTGATGTGCTATTTGTACTTAATAGTTTGCACCCATTTCATTTTGACCGCGCGCTTACTAGGAGGCGCTAGGGTAATGTTATGTAATGTAGGGTAATGTCTTGACTAACAATAACACATATATCCAACTATCCACAGAGTCAATAAATTAAGACGCTGTACAGCAGACGCCCATGTATATTAAAAATTACCCAGTCGAACCCCCACGGTTCAATCGCCTAAATTTCGAAGTTCCTGTAGGAATTCCGGTATAAAATTTCGCTACCTATGTCTTATTTCAAACTGTTACCTATCTCTGTGCCAAATTCCATTACAACAAATATCCATCCATCTAAGCCTTCACATTTAAATTAATACTAGCCGCGGTTTCACCCGCGTTAATTTCCGAGTTCTGAGAACTTGGTCAGAGAAGACTCCTTTTTTAGAAGTCGGTTAAAAAGTAGCGTACGGCCTTTTCTGTATCTCTATTCCCTGTATCCAAAATTTGATAATAATTAGTGACGTTATGAAAGCGGCGATGATAGCTCAGTGGTTGGTGCGTTCGGATCAAACGCCGCAAGGCGTAGGTTCAAACCCTAACAATGAGCTTGAGCTATCGGTGAAGGAAAACATCGTGAGGAAACCATAGCGGTAGGGCGCTCTCTAGTGCCCGGCTGGCTAGCTACCACCTTCGAGTTGCAAATTCTGTCGCCAAGCACTTAACGGTGTTTTCCGTCAGCTCCACTTGAAAGCCAGTTCCCATCCCCATTCCAGGTCGGCAACACACTGCAAGCCTTCTGGTGTTGCAGATGTCTATGAGCGGCGGTAATCACCTACCATCAGGTGTACTACTTGCCCGTTTGCCCCCTATGACATAAAAAAAAAAATTAAAGCGTAACAAACACACACTCATTCTCATTTATATTACTACCATATGGATTCACTCACGAAAATTTAGCCTATATCAGCATTATCAGCTACCTATAATATTCCTATTTCCCGTATATTGTAGCTTCCTGTAAGTGTAAGAGTCCCTTCCTTCCTGTAAGTCAAGAGACAATCTGTCAAGTATTTTTTTTTATTTTTATCCATTACAAACAAACATACAATGAATGAAATCTTTCTTTTTATATTTTATTATTACTATAAACTATATTGTAACTACACAAAACACAATAATGATAATAGTATTATATCAGTGACAACAATAAAACTCTTCTCAGTCCATTTTATACTTAATTACCAGGGACAGGAAGCGCTTTCCCTCCCTTTATTTTATTATTGATAGGCTTGAATATTTTTATTGGATAAAATACTTCTATGACTTGGCCACCTTTCGATCGACTAACTGTATCATATGGAAAGCCTTTCATAGGGTTTCCCTTTAAATAAGTTGTTAAATCATACAAATGCGTTACCCTCATCACTTACCATCAGGTGTACCACTTGCCCGTTTGCCCCTTATGACATAAAAAAAACCCTCACAGAAACTATTTCTGATAGGGTAACTCTATCTCATAGGGTAACCCTTTATGCTACGTTCACACGCGTGCGTTCAACTCTACATTCAACGTGCACATTCACATTCACGAGCGTGTAAACGGTACGCCCGAGCCCGTGAACGCGCCTGTGAACGTGAATGCCGCGAATCGGGCAAGTGTCGGTTTTTTGGCAAAGTTCAAAGGATGAATGTGCGGGCGCCCGGTGACTGTTTACACGCGCGCGGGCAGTCAGTCTGTCCCGCGCTTTCGCGACGAGTGGATCTTCATTCAACGTTGCTAAGAAAGTCGCTACGGTCGGATATTACAATCGTTCATAATTTTGTTCCTTTTTCCAATAAAAATAAGTTAAGCCAAAGGATATGGCAGCAACAACACCGAGATCCTCGCTGCTCGCCATTCTGGCACTGACTGACACGACGGCGTGCGTGTAAACAGCTTGAATGTCCGCCGGCCCGGGACGGGCTGCATGCCGCGCAGCCCGCCAGGCAGCCCGCCGGGCTGCACGGCGCGCGTGTGAACGTAGCATTAGGAAGCGCTTTCCCTAGCCGTGGTGGCGGCAGCGACGGCGGCGCGCGGTCAAAGCTTTGACTCGGGAGTTACTCGGCTGTCGGTTTTCGCGCTCCGCCCAGTTAGAGGGGCAAAAGGGTAAATTAAGGGTAACTATCATTGGCTAATAGTGTAATCTTGCAACCTAAATCTATTATATGTTTTTGTAGCTGATGTTGTCCTGAATAAACGAAAATAAAAATAAAATAAATAAAAACCCCATCAAAATACCCTTTTAATGATAATATGGTAAACGCTTAGCCTATCGTAAGGTTAGGGTTACCCTAAGGATAAAGTTAACCTTTCACTAAATAAGCGTTTTGCAGGATAACACAGAAGAAAAGGATAGCCTATCGAAAGGATGATCAGTTAAAAGGGTTTTCAAAATTAGCCGCTATTCAGAGAGGCTATTATGTAACTTTTATTTCTACCATTTTTCGGTTTCAATCAAAAACGTGGCGGTTTTGCGATTGCAATATGCACGTTTTGACACCTACAATATCTAGTAATCAACCAAAGTTATCATACTTCAAAAGTTAAAGCTACCTATCTCACAAATTTTTCTGATTGAAACTGAAATATGATAGTAACAAAAGTTACATAATTGCCCTGCAGGTCTCTGAAATTAACCGCTATTAATCAGGAACTGTTCTTCACTTCAAACTACGCTGATCGACTAAACGAACTAAAACTACTAAAAAGACACGCCAAAGAAGCGTCAAACATATCGTCTTTTTCTTAGAGAACCTTTAAATCGAATGGTATGGAACCGGTATATTGGAACCTTTATTCATTGGTTCCAGTACCGGTACACAGGGAACCGGAAAAGAACCGGAACCGGAACCGGAACCGGAACCGAAAAAGGGACCTTTTTAGGAACCGAAATGAAGGACCGGAACCCATATTGGTACCGGTTTTCAATCCCTGCTTAGCGACAGATTTGCAACTTGAAAGTGATAGCTAGCCAGCCGGGCACTGGAGAGCGCCCTACCACCATGCTATGGTTTCCTCATATTTTATTAGTAAGGATTCAATTTCAAATCGTTCATTCAGAAACAACTTGAATATAACTTTAAAATATACGTACTTGAAACAAGTAACCGGTATTTAAATTAATAAAAATAAAAAATAAAACTTCTTAACTGTCTGTTTTTTTAGAGAACCGATTTTGTTAGAGAGCCTATGTGTCGAGAGAGTTGTGGGTGATTTTGTAAAGGGTTGTCAAGAGGATTGATTTACTGTCTGCGTTTTTCTAAATTAACGACCTCGAAATGGTCAAGTCGGTCTTGGCAAGACCTGCATTGGGATCGACGATGGAACCGATTGAGTAACAAACATCTATCCATCAATCCATCACAACTTTCACATTAATTGAATTGAATTGAATTGAAAAAACTTTATTTGACACAACAATAATAATATGTATTAGGTATAGATAGTATAATTATAGAATTCCTATACCTATAACATTAGTCTTAAGGAAGCAGCTGCCCACCGTGTAATAAAGATACGAATCGTTATTTATTCTACGTCAATCCAACTGCAGATTACTTCTATTTCGAGAACCGTAATTATTACAGTTGTAAAATATTGCGGTAATGCAATAAAAATGTGGCGTGGTCGTTTAAATCTTCACATTGCACGCTGGTCAGCCCCTTAGGTGGGTGGCGTGAGGTTAGTATGTCAGACGGGAGACGGTGGTCGGCTGGGAACGGAAAGCTGTAGATAAGTTTTCGTTAGAAAAACCATTAATACTTCGTTTAAAAACACTGAAATCTCACAACTACATAAGTGAGAAGCAAAATAATGATTTGACCTGAAAACGTGTAGGGCACAAAATTTAATTATTACAGAGTTCCCTTGGGAATTTCGTGATAAAAATTACTCTATGACCACTCACAACGACAAAAAAATTTATGATGATCGATTGAGCCATTATGGCGTGAAAGCGGATAGCAAACAAACAAACAAACTCGCTTGGACATTTATTTATTTCGGATTTATCTACGTAAGGACTAGCTGTTCCTCGTGGTTTCACCTGAGATAATTTTGGAGTTCCCGCTGGAATTCCGGGATAAAAATTACCCCAATTCCTTATGTCCTATTCCAGACTATCCATCCACCCGATTCCGTACTGCCGTCCATCCATCTATCCAAACTTATACATTTACAATACTAATGATGACTGATAAAAAAAAACAAGATCCATTCGAATTGAGAAAGAAAGAAAATACATTTATTTCAGCATAACACACAAGAAAAAGAAACAAACATAAACAGTGCCTAATCTGAATTTGCAGACATTATATCGCTTGCATGCTCTCCGAAACGACGATTCTAAGTATTGTAATAGAGAATTTTTTAATTTCAATTTCGATTTCAATTTCAGTAAGATACTTGCAATTCTTTAAAGTAGTATTGCTTCATCGTAACTGCTATTTCCTGAAGCCATACTTTTGGGACAAAGTATAGGCATGGGTAACTTATTCAGTTCCACGTCATCTTTGGTGCACGGATTTTTCGACCACTCAGCGCTTGCACGCGGGCCGCGCATTTTCGATTTGAAATTTCCTTTGTATTACATAATTGCGGACGATAACAACAAACTTCCGTCTTAAAAATAGTAATTCCACGTCTCGTCCTACATACTTTGAAAAGGTAAAATCGGCCTTAGTGTTATGAACTGCTCGATTGTGTGTCAAGGTAAAGGGCCCGTAGTTTTGCGTGCGACCAGCCGGCCGAACTGAATTAATCGATGGGAGATTTCCGACCTTGCTGCCCAATGACTAACATCGGTGGCCAACACTTTGCTTGCCAAAATTTTTCTAGGGTCCAAAAAGTTTCGTACCACTTTTTGAACTTATAAGACTTTGCAATTAAATAAGACTTAGATGTTTTTAAAATTAATTGTGTTCGTTTTGGATCAGGTAAATTAATGAATGAAGTGAGTAACAAAAACAAACAAACCAAACGGGTAGAGCAATAAATCCCATATTTTTCTACCCTCTCTCCTGGCGAAATAAAACGCATTTGTGTGCTCGCGCATCGGAATTCGGCGTCGAATGATTCTGTTATGGTCACAGTTCATATCTACTACTATCAAAACTTAATGTAGTAGGTTGATGGGCTCGCCTGTAAAATACAATTTTGTGTTCTTGGCTCTATATTAAATGCCAGCCGTTTGTAAATGGGTGGATTGTAACATTCAGCTGCGACATTATATACCTATGTATGTATACACCTGTTACATTTCTCCACATTTAATGGGCTAGTTGACTAAATTTTTTTTGTCCGGTTTTTAGATTCAGTAATAAAAAATATTGGACACGTATTTTTTCTTTTTACATAATCAAATAATAACGGCGATACATTAAGTTGAAATTTCACGTGACGTCACTATCCGGTGCAGTTTGTGTGGGGGCTTATAGCGGTTAATGACGTCACGAACCCTAAACTTTAATGCGCTATATCTATGTATATTTTTATTAATTTGAAAAAGCAAAAAATACTTGTCCATTGTCGTTTTATTTTCTTACTGACGCCTAATTAGAATCGTCGTCCATATGATATGCCTATTTTAAGTGATATTGTGGTGCCAAACGAAGAAAATTATTCTATCGTTTCTTAAGTCGTCTTTTAATTGAGTATAAGCACACCTCATTATTATAGTTTAGTTTTAGTTTTGAAATTGGGATTTGGGCCAGAGTGTGCTGTTTATTCTTGATGAATCTCTTTTCAGCTAGGTACTACTGTTTGCGATTCAGCCGCGTTGATGCAATAAATTATTCCACAATTACGTCGAATTTCGTATTCACCTCTCCTGCACAATGATCGAATGTTTATCGTCGCATTATTACAGCATATTTGTAAATGACCACTGTTCGCGTTAACGAAAACGGGTCAACAGTTGTAATTCAAATTTTATTTTTGGAGCGAAACTTCGACAGCTTTATGGTGGATATTAGCCTAGGTATATAGGTATCACGAATGTAGGTATATACAAGCATAATTCTTGCTGATGTTATCAATCACGGTTGTCGCTTATTAAACAGTTTCAAGGATGTACCTACGTATATTTTAACTACGATATAGGAACTCTAGCCACCAATAAAGAAAAGCACATTAAAACCACTAAACACATATTACTTTAGTCAAAGTGACTTTCAACTTAATTTTATAAATAGCTGTACCCTTCGACTTTACCGGCGTGAATTTCAGGATTACCTCGAAATTATTATCCTAATATATATAAATCACGTGTCACGTTGTACGTTGTTAGTCAGCGATGGACTCCGAAACTACTGAACGGATTTTGACAAATTTTGTAACCATTTATGGTCCAACTTAAAAGATAGGATAGTTTTTATCCCGGAATTCCCGCGGGAACTCCGGAATTAATGCGGAGAACAGCTAATAACCGTAAACTACTGTCAGGGGTACAAAGAAAGACGTAGAGTAGATACTTTTTTTCCGGAATTCCCGCGGGAACTCCGAAATTATCGCGGATGAAATCGCGGGGGACAGCTAGTTATATATATAAACCTTCTGAAACTTAGTAAATACAGGGAAGATCATCCGATTGCGTTGTGTAAGTAGTTGAAAAGAGCTAAGTGTACACAAACACAAGCGGATAGCGAATTTGTTTTAAATAGGTATAGGTTCTATTAATTAAAAGAGATTATAATTATATTGAATATTATTATTTATTATAATATAGTTAAAGTGGCAACAAACTAAATGTTTCAGGAAATTATTTTGGGCTAAATAACATTGACAGACCAGCCTACTTTGACCGACCTCAAACACCGCTTCCTAGTGTAATGAATATTCATAATTTCCAAGAAGGCAGTTATATGGTTTCAGTGCAAATACATATTTGATAAACCGTGACGCGTTGCTGCGCCGTAAACTTAACTATTTTAAAGTACGTTTTCGCACAAACTAAAATAGTATATTTTTTTTTTTTTATGTCACGGGGGCAAACAGGCAAGTGGAATGACTAATGGATCAACGCACAGCCTGAACCGCTGATCGTAGAGACCTGAAACTTGGAGGGTGTGTTCTTTGTATAACGTAGGCAACTGATAAAAAAGGATTTTTGTAAATTCAACCCCTAAGGGGATGAAAAGGGGTCGCAAAGTTTGTATGGAACTATTCCGCGGGAATTTCGACATTATCGCGGGTGAAACAGCGCGGGACAGCTAGTTTATCATATTATAATTTGTAGAATTTCGGCCAGTCCTCCGTTTAGTGTAGAGTGGCCAACCGTCCTGTTTTCCCAGGACATGTCCTAATTTTTGGAGTGTAGTCCTGACTTTTTAAGTCGTGTCCTTTTAAAGTGTCCTGGTTTTAAAATTCACACGCCCTTACTGCCTCCAAACGTAATTTTATCAGTGGTCCCAGTATAATTTAACCGAAGATATTTTCATTAACCATTTGAACTGCTATTATGTATTTGAGTTTCATTTACTCGGTTTTCATTGCGTAAATGTCATTCGAACTAATATTATAATCCGAAACTGAGTTTGTTTGTTCGTTTATTAGTTTGATTTTTTACGCTTTTACGCCTAAACGGCTCAACCGATTACCATGAAATTTTACATACACGTTGCCGGGGTACAGAGAAAGACACAGGGTACTTATATCCCGAAATTCACGTGGAAACCACGAAATTAACACGGGTGAAACCGCGGGAAACCGCTAGTATACCTATAAATAAACTACTGCTCTAATACTTCTTCTGCGTCCTGTTTTTAAGCCGTTTTGTAATGCTGGTTTTCTATATTCGGGGGTGGCTACCCTAGTTTAGTGACATAATTATGTAAATCGTGGCACAGCTCACAGTAGTCAGTAGGTAAAGCGGTTATGTAATATACCCCGTTTTTAGGTAAGTAGGCACTCGAGTAGGCACCTACAACTTACGCAGAAACTGAAGGTCATATAGTTTCATTTAAAAGCAAACGGTCATAAAATATAAATATTTAAAGCCATTCTGTTTTCTCTATGTAGAGTTAAATAACGAAAGCTGCACTTCTCGGAAAATTCCAAATTTTATCATCATCAACGAAAAGAAGAATCACCTATAATTGAATATCACTTAGAACGTTTAGGTATATAATGTCCTTTGCCCAAAAGTTCCGATATTGAGTCAAAAATCACAAAATGGACACTTGTTTATATTCTTGGTTCAATAAAGACTTTTTATTATTATTATTATTATTATTACCTATTCCTATTCTTTCTAATCTCACAATAATAAATATTAAAGTAAGTTTGTTTATTTGTTTGTTTGTTACGCTTTCACGCCTCAGCGGCTCAACCGATCATCATGAAAATTTACATACATACACAAAAATCGACAATTACGTAGGTAACCTATATACTTATAGTTATTACTTCCGATATGGAATTTGCACAAGTCACCTAAGTAGGTACCTAACTATTATAGAAACTCGACAGCAAAAATTCATTTTATTATTATAAGTATTAGAGAATATTTTCACTATTGTTGCATTTGCAAATATATTTCCAACGGCGCGGCGTTTCTATTGCCTCTATTATTATCAACTATTCTGAATTCATTAGGTCTTGCAATTTTAATTAATTCTAATTATTTTTTGTAATGTTTTGGCATTTTAATAAATTTTTTAATGAAATATCGTAAAAGATAGGTTTTTTTATGGCGGGTGGTAGATACTATTTTTACTCCTACCGATATACAACTTAAAAAAGGAAAACTTTACGATATACAGAGTGATTCGCTAAATGAGAGACATATTGAAGGCAAAAATTCATTATTCAAATCTCGGCACAAATATGTGTAATATATGACGTCAACTTTTTGACGTCATTATCCATAAAAAACACACACAAGGGACTGATGCGCTGACGAATCATTCAACGCCTCTTTCCTTAGAATTGCCGATGACGCGCCGACTAATCAAAAAAGGTCATTCACTTACGTTTATTGTTAAAGTTCTTTCTGTGATTTATAAGTGTTTTTTTTTTATTATTATTATTATTATTAGTCAGTTGTACCCATGTAAGCACGACGAGCGTGTCGATGGCTTGAATATGTCGCTTGTTTAAAATTACATCCGGCATATATATATCTCTAGCTGAGTCTGCAGGATGGAACAAAAGCTAAATAGAATAGCGAAGATAAAACGATAAATATATTATATATTATGTATGTGTCTTTATTTTTATAGCATTCGTGTTAATATCTGGCATCCGTCAAGCATTAAAATGTCTGGAATTTCATTAAAATTAGTGCTTGGCATAGAAAAATGATGGTACACGCCTACATTTCGCGTTAAATTTTAACCAGCCACTCCTATTTCTAGCATTCTGCACAACATTTCGCCATCGGTAACTATTAAGGTGTAACGGTAACTTATTAGGTGATTCAGATATGGTTTTAAAAAGGTCATTTCTAAATGAAATTTATTCATTTTATTCCACCGTGATCTAGTAGTATGCTGACTTGACTGCTGCGCGCGATCGTGGCTTCGATCCTTGTGCGGGGTAAACATCTGTGTGATGAACATTTGTGTTTACCCTAACGATATTTTAAGGTACTAGCCACTAGCGCGCGGCCCCTAATTAAGGGCTTTGCTTTGAACTGTTAGCAGATACCTATCTCTTTAGATATATTCCATAATTTCCGTATTAGCTTTCTCATTCACATGTATTTATATGTCAAAAAGGAACAATATTTGAATGCCGCGTAGTATGAAGGTACGTCATCCTTACTTAAATATCATTGGTTTACCCTGATTAATAAATGTATAATTTTTTTAAAGGTACATTGCGAATTGGTCCTTAACTAAGCAGAGCTTGAACTAGGTACCCGGTGTATTTTTTTTTTGAATGTATAATATAAATATAGGTATTCATGATACATACTAGAAAGAAAGAAAAAAGAAAGAAAACTACATGTATTCCAGCCTAACACACAAGAAAAAACAAACAAACATTGAACAAATGCGTAATTTAAACCCATAGGTATTTTGCATGCTCTGCCGAAAGGGACACCAACTCAGCATTAGCTAAGTACGGATACACCCACTGCTGGTTTTCAGTTGGCAGCCCGCTGTTGGCAGCACGGACGTCGGACAGCGGTAACAACAGAAAAAGAAAAACAAACTATCCTACTAATATTATAAATGTGAAAGTGTGGATGTTTGTTACTCAATCACGATAAAACGGCTGAACGGATTTGGAAGAAATTTGGCATGCACGTTATCAGGGGTACAGAGGAGGAAATAGGGTACTTTTCATCCCGGAATTCCCGCGGGAACTCCGAAATTACTGCGGCTGAAACCGCGGGGCCGAGCTAGTAACTTATAAATGGAAACAGAGCAACTAAACACCCAGTCTCTTGGTTGTTGAAAATGTTCATTACATTTACACCAAAGACCTGACGCGGAATTGAATCCGCGCCACTTTGAACTCGCACTCAAGTTCGTCAACCACTACTTCACTAATTCTTTTTTTTTTAATTCTGCGTTACAAACTACACCAACGAAACATAATGCATTGTAAGTAAAATTTCCTCATGTCATAAATTAGACAAAATTGGGTTTAGCCGCAACCTTTATTCCTTCCATGTGAATTTCCTGTTTACCCACTGCAATATCCTGTGTGCGATGCGCAAAGAAAGCTTTTATATGGATTAACACTTTTCACCATGTAAAAGAGGTTGTATAGAGTCCGCCCAGTCACGTCCGGCGACTGGTGGGTTTGTTTGCTATCTAGCCCTTGGAAGGTTGCACTCTACATAATGAAGGTGTAGAATAATTGTAACAGGGTCATTTTAACTATAACAAAACCAAAATATTTGTTGTAAATTATGTTAATAGAAAATCACCCCACCCAAACACATTGGTAGGTAGAGGTAGGTGGTATTTTTAATCTCTTTTATTTGTTTTTGAAATTATTCTACCGTTATAATTGAATTCTACTAGATTAAATTTAACAAAATTCGGCATGCCAGCACTCAAAAGAAATGCGAATTTCAAATGTGCTTTTTTTTAATTTAACATATATTTTATCTTTATTTCGTACACAAATTATAATATAAAGCCAATGAACGCTAAGTTTTTTTTTAATTCAATAGTTTAACTCTCGGCATCTATTTTTTTTTTCTTACGAATATTTCTATTCCATAAATAAAATAAAACGGAAATTTTTATTTTTTTTTTCAGCTTCAATGAGATTTTTTTCACATGCTCTCGTGCTAAGGATAGGATTGAAGGTATAGGCACTCATCGTAGTGCACAGTTTTTCGTTATAGGCACTAATTACATACCTTTTAATTCATATAGGTCACGCTTTCTCAGTGTTAATCACTCGAGAGGTCTAAGTTCAAACACGTCACATTTAAGTCATATAAGGTAGGCAAAAGTAACCTTACTAATCAAAGACATTTATGTCTTTGTTACTAATATTCATATCATAAACGCGAAAGTTTGTATGTATGGATTTATGGATGATTGTTGTTCTTAAACTGCTCAATGGATTTTAATGAAACTTAACATCAGAATAACACAGTAATTTAGTACCTAATAATTATTTTTTCATCCCCACCTTGGAAATGGTATTTTTGCTATTCGATGTCTGAGCGCAAAAGCCGTTTTTATCCGCTTTGAGGTTGTAGGTATCTACCTAAGTATTATTTGTTATACATAATATAAATATTTTTCTGTGATACTTACCTATCATAATATTGTAGTAAATATGTACCTAAACTGAAATAAAAGTATCTTGTGATTGTAAATGTTTTATTTTGCATTTAGTCATTTCCTCGCTGAGGGCTGAGGGGGGATGAAAAGTTACGTGTTGCACTCGAGTGTTTCAATTTTTACCTTGTGCTCTTTTGATTCCCTCGCTGACGCTCAGGATTCAAATTTTTGAATAACTCGCTGTACTCGTGATTCAATTTTAGAATCCTTGCTCGGTCATCAAACAAATAATTATTATACAAATAAAATATTTTTTTAAACTTCTTGTACCACGTCCTGCCTAGGTATATTGTTATTCTTGGACACTTGGATATTTATCTGCACGAAACTTGAAGCGGCTTTAAAATGGAAATATATTACTTGGCTAAATTTTGCTCGATGGACGTGTAAAGCCTGTGAAGCAGGCGTGAGTCGTGACTCAAACACAAAGTCTATAATATATAATTATAATATATTATAACTATTGTTTGTATATAGACTTGTTGTTTGAGTGACCTATTATAATAATTCACCTCGTTAAAATTTAAGCGGAGGCACTGCAGACTTATTTTTTATTTCAACGTTTGTAGACATAGTAGATATAGGTAGTGGATTGGGCACGTAGGTAGCAAGAGTAGGTACGGGCCCTCGCTTTAGGTGCCTCGCGCCTCTTCACTTCTCACTCATCACTTTAAACTTTAAAAAAGGGACTTTTCATATTTCAGTAGTACATAATATAGAGTAAGTTTATAAACTTATTCGGTTTGCGTTTTTTTTTATCACGAATTGCATGAGCGATTTTTATAGGCCTTCCGGATTCCGGCGTAATCTGGATAGGTTCGAGTAGGGATAGATACTTTAGGGAAATTTTAAGGAAGGCTATAACATTATGAAATACTAGCTGACCCCCACGGTTTCACCCGCGGTAATTTCGGAGTTCACTGCTAATTAGCTTATTTTATAAGGAGTAATTTAGGCTCCTTTGGAATTCCTGCGAGAATTCCGAAACTCAAGCGGGTGAAACCGCGGGGCACAGCTAGTTTTAAATAAAACTAGTATCACAAAGAGGAATTATCTCTGGAACAAATTTTCCAATCCAAAAAATTCTTTCACCGATTGAAAGTAACTATGTAGTATTTAGTAACCTAACGACACACCAGTTGTAATATATAGGGTGTACCTAAAGTCAAACAAGGGACATATTTAGGTAAAATATATGTCAGTGCTCCTGAGTGACATAGGATAATCTTTATTCCGGAATTCAGATATTTCAGATGGCGCGGTTTCACCTGCGATAATTTCGGAGGTCCCGCGGAATTGTTCCATACAAACTTTGCCCACCTTTGCACCCCCTTATAGGAGTAGAATTTGGGAAAATCCTCTCTTATCAGATGCCTACGTCATACAAAGAACACACCCTCCAAGTTTCAGGTCTCTACGACTAACGGTTTAGGCTGTGAGTTGATCTGCAGTCAGTCATTCAGGACAAAGCATTTTATATGTATAGATAGATTGCAAGTGCTAATACGTCTTTGTTTCTTCTTTACAGACGACGGGTATGACACCCCTCATGTACTCCGTAAAGGACAATCGGACTTCGTTGGTGGAGCGTTTCATAGAACTGGGCTCCGACGTTGGTGCTCGAAATAACGTAAGTGTAATCCCACTAAAACATAAATGTACGTAATTGAAAGCCAAGTTCGAAGAACTTGCAATAATTCGCTAATAAAAGAAGTAAGATCTAACTGGATTTCAAAGAATCAAATAGAAGCTCCTGTCATGTTAAAGTTTTTCAGATGTTTAAAAGAAGATTTGCTATGTTATTTGCAACTTAATAGCGCACTTGGCAAGTTTTAGTGCGTAGTTTATTTTTCAACTTAAATAACAAAATTCAGTATTAAATGGGAAAATGGCAAAGTTTTCAATAATTTTGGCAATGAAATGACAGGTCAATGTTGTAAAGTTTAATTTCATTTCATTATTATTTTTAATATCAGATTATTATTTCTATATTTTATTCTACTTTGTGATCGTAAAAGATTGATGACAATATATTATTTGTCAGTTCAAGTTTTATTTAGTCTAACAAAACAAATACTTAAGTAGGTTGGTATGGGTTGGTTGCCAAAACACAAAATAGAAAAAAGTGCAAATCATCAAATTTACAATTGTAAAAAAAATATACCTATATGTGAGATCTTGTATTTTTTTGTTAATTTATTTTATTACTAAAGTGAGTTAATTTAAAAAAAGCAAATGAATTTTTAAGTCTCATTTTATTAGATTTTGTCTTTTAGAAATGCTGTAGTTATCTACTTATCGTAAACAGTACTTATAAAGTTGCTCAATGTAGATACCTAATAGAGTTTTGAAGAGCAGAACCAATTCATTTACCTGCATACTTACCAACTTTTTCATTCTGTCGTGGATAAAAAAGAGGTCGAATGAGAATCTCACGTTTGTTTGATACTAGATTAAGATAGTACAGTAATAGTAACAAATTCTAAATCAATCTAATATCTACAATGGGCATGTTGACTAATTTTTATTTTTTAGTCCGTCTTGTAGATTATTAAAAAATATTGGACACGTATTTTTCTTTTTTTACGTAATCAAAAAAAAACGGCGATATATTGAGTTGAAATTTCGCGTGACGTCACTATTCTGACAGTTTGTATGGCGGTTTTGCGGTTAGTGACGTCACGACCTCCTCATCCTAAACTTTAATGTGCTTTATCTCTGTATATTTTAATTTATTTAAAAAAGCAAAAAACACGTGTCTATTGTTTTTTTATTTTCAAACTGACGGACTAATTAGAATTTTGATTTTCAATAGTAGTCAACATCTCTATTGTACATACCTACCTGCTCCTAAAGAAATGCTTTTACGTATGTCTATGGGCAACGTAGGTACCTAACCTAGTAGGTAGGTATTACATAACTATTTAGTTACATAATTATCATAATTATGTTTAATACTTAGGTATTCTTGAATGAAACAAAGTCAAAGTGGGACGAAATAATAATTTCCCTAGCTGTAACACCGTAATAATACTTAAAATAAAACCTGTAATCCATTGCAAGCTCACACATTTTTAGCGTTACGTATTTTCTTTATTTAAATTAACAATATACACTAATATTTTGTTCAGTGGCATTCTTTATATTTATTTAATAATAAAAAGGTACGCAAGAGTTGTTAGCAACTTAATACAATATTTAAAACTTAAAATGCTTTAGAAATTATAGATCATATAGAAAGAACATTCGCGTGTTCTGTGAACTGGTAGAGGTTTTCAAAATTTTCAAAACACTGACTTTGACAAATCCATAGCGTTTTAATTTTATTAATTTATGTCTAATTAGATGTCCCAAGTCCCAACTGAGTAACTGACTGACTGATTCATCAACCAGATCAAAGTCAGTATTTAATCGTACTAGGTGTTAAAGCTCTCTTCAAATAATTAAACAGGTATTTCAGGATTTTTATTGGAAACGGCTAGTACTTATTCTAAATATTGATTGTTTTGGCAACAGGTAAATTCTTTCCGCATCGTTTTGTGTGGAATGCGACCTTTTCACCGGTTAATAAACACAAACACTAGTTATAGCCTACATGCCCTCGGTCACAGATTGCTCGATACAACCTTGCCCAGCGATTTATACCTACTGGTAACACCGGCAACCTACCCTCATGAAGACCGCCGTGAACTAAGTGGTGGAATAAACCTAAATCTATATACCTAAAACTCGATTTAAAATTGTAATGGTAAGTTCACACGCGTGCGTTCAACTCTACATTCAACGTGCACATTCACATTCACGAGCGTGTAAACGGTACGCCCGAGCCCGTGAACGCGCCTGTGAACGTGAATGCCGCGAATCGGGCAAGTGTCGGTTTTTTGGCAAAGTTCAAAGGATGAATGTGCGGGCGCCCGGTGACTGTTTACACGCGCGCGGGCAGTCAGTCTGTCCCGCGCTTTCGCGACGAGTGGATCTTCATTCAACGTTGCTAAGAAAGTCGCTACGATCGGATATTACAATCGTTCATAATTTTGTTCCTTTTTCCAATAAAAATAAGTTAAGCCAAAGGATATGGCAGCAACAACACCGAGATCCTCGCTGCTCGCCATTCTGGCACTGACTGACACGACGGCGTGCGTGTAAACAGCTTGAATGTCCGCCGGCTCGGGACGGGCTGCATGCCGCGCAGCCCGCCAGGCAGCCCGCCGGGCTGCACGGCGCGCGTGTGAACGTAGCATAACTACTAACTACATCCCCCTTAGCTAAGTTGGCATGATGATCTATGATCCTTAAACACGGTGAAATTTTCGTATTGAAATTTACTATGGACCCATTTTCAGAGCCCGTCTTTCATAGCACTAGTTACAATTTTACTATGCCAATGCCTGGCATTTCCATAATAATATTCTAAACAGTACTATAAAGAAGGGCTCTTAAATACGTCCATAGTAAAACTAAGGAACGCAACGTCATGTCACGTGGTCACCAAAAATTTTACTTTTAATTGGACGTTTTTATGTGACCACGTGACGTGACGATACTTAGTTTTCTATAGCTTCAACCACGGAATTATATTCTTACCTCTATTGCTTCAAAGATCATAATATCTTCGATCTACCTTCGTAGATTATCAACTTGGCTACGGGGGCAGGTTGAAAAAATTTAAAAAAATATATCGATGCTTGAAAGGCAATCCTTAAGAGAATTGGGTAGTGCTGATAGGCGTAGGTAAATTTACAGAACGTGAATTCAAACATTTTTTTAAAAAAGTCAATAAAAGTTCACTTGATTTTTGATTTCCAAGCTTTTAAAATAATTTTAATCCAAAAAGTTAAGAAAATGCGATAATGTCTCAGGAAATTTGTATAGTCTGTCTGTTTATAAAAGGCCGAAATTTTTGATTTTGAATACTAAGGATAGCGAGGAAAGCGTTTTTTTTGTATGGAAAAACAACAACGCTGGATAGATGGCTTTGTTCATTTTCCATACAAAAAAACGTTTCGATATCGAAAGGACGAGAGCGAAAAATTTCTTGCTCCCCCTACTGAAAATGTCACTCTGCACTGCATCAGGGCACTCGACCTGCTAGATTTTGTTTTTGCTATGCTTGAACTGCAGAGACCACAACAACATCAAAAGGTACCAATACAAGCGAAAGAACTAACACGACGCGTTTTCTATCCTCAGCATCAAAGAAAAGGCCAGCCGTTTTTAAACACATGACTTGTACCATATGCAACTACATTAACCTCCCCTCCATAAACAGGCAATTTAAGGACAAACAAATCGTGCAATAGATAAACAAATCTCTACTCTATAATACACTACTTTCATATATTATATAGATACTAGAGTACAGATTCGTTTATCAATTCCATATTACGCAAAATCACGCAAAAGGAAATTCTAAACAATAATTTTATAAATTTATGTCTGTTTAATTATATTATGTATTTACGATGATCTCACAAAAGCTACTAGTACTATTTTTTACAAATACCTTCTTTACTGTCTAAAAGAAAACATAAGTGCGAAATTTTAAAACATAAAGCGTAAAGTTTTGTTAATTGGGTGCAACAATCGCGTTAACTTTATGTCCATATACAGCCTGTTACAGAACGGTGTAGTCATATTAAAGGATCGTGCAGTGTTAATGGTATAGAACAATAAGCCACTAGTACTTAACGCAAAAATCCAACTTCACAAATTCACACTTATAAAAAAACATATTTTTGGTATCGACACAAACAATGTCACATCACTAGTGAGGTCATGAACCGCTCAAAGATAACGAGTTCGCTGACCCGGTTTTCACGAACTTACGACTTACCCCCCGATTTGCCATGAGAGCCTGGTAGGCGCGTACGCCGAAGTTTGGTGGCCGGCATAGCGGGCCGACGCAGCGCGGCGGCAAACTTCAAAGGGCATGTTTCATTGCGACTTGCGAGTTGCAAATTGTTTTCAACAACGTCGCGTGGTGTAGGTACCTACGTGATACGTAACGTAATTAAACTTGTCGTCAATATTATTGGAATTTGAGACGAAATCTTCCACTTCACTTGCCAAAAAATACTTTAAATACACTGCACTATTAAAATTTTGTGGCAATGTTGGTTTCATATTATTTGGATCACAAAACACTGTATGATGCTAAGTTAAGAATAATATCGCTGGTTCTGGTCACACAACAACACTCGAGGATGTTGGCTTTTGATTATTATCGTCTTGAAGAATACGCAAATTTGAATGATCACTTGTAATCACAACAATTCATAACATAACAGTTGTTTACTCGTGTTTACAAACGTTATTATTTGCCTCCATCTCGTTTCTTATTTCCTAGTAAGAACGGCGCAACGTAGTACCACAGTAGTAGGCGGCGTTATCAAAGGAAGTGCCGACTGTAACCGCGCAGCGCGGCTGACGGCTCGCACAGTAGCAGGCGGCGTTATCAAAGAAAATGACGAGCGCCACCGCGCGGGCGGCTCACTTCAAAGAACTGGCGTTAAATTTTTTTTCTTTCAATGACGAAGTAGGTAGGTAGTGCACACGTGGCACGTCACACGTGTTATCACTGGAATCATGCATCAGAATCATGATTCATGATCACGGCTCGTATTCAATCCAGCATTATCTCTCGCATCCGGCACTCATACTCGTATGTCGATATTTTGGTAACACTGGTAGAAACACATGAGAAACTAAGTCAGCGGGTAGGTACGATGGAAGTGGTGCCGTTGTCGACGATCATCCCACAGTACACACCAAACTTTTACACGAATTACCACGCCGAGATTTCCTGCAGCACTACGTTCTGCAGGTGGTTCTTGGGTTCTCTTTGAAGTGCTCCAGTATTTGACACCTCCAATTGCGGGTCCCATGCACCCGGGCGAAGTTCCAAGTGCGGACGGAAGGATACAGTCCAGTCAGCAGTCACGGCTAAGGTCAGCCACCGAAATTCACCCACTGATTTACCTTCAACAAATCTATCCCAGAACAACTTTCGAACTTCACACGGGCTAACTCAAGCTGCACTGACACAGTTTTATTTCGTAGTGTTCACTGTTGCTTAATAAAGATATTTGTGATTTAATAACAATTCGAAATACCGAACTTTACTCCTGAACAAACAGTAAGCGACTGGCGAGTGGCGACTGATCTACTAAATACCTAAGAAATGAATTTTTGAAGTATTATAGCACGGGAGCCCAAGAAGGGATTTGTGATTTACTAAAGCGCGTCAGATTAACATAAGGGAGATACCTTGCATCTCTACACAGAGTCACGCATCTAGGATAACCGATCAGAATAGATAAAAAATCGATAGATAGAAATACTCGGGCGTGTGAAATTAAAATAAAGTGTGCATATGAATAATCTGACGATTTGAATATCACGTAAGGGAGTAAAAGGATCACAAAATTGCAAAAAAAAAAACACCACCTTGATATTCTCGAGTGTAGTTGATTTTTTTTTGAAGTAAATAATTCAAGGATGGAAAAAAATCTGCCAATTTCCACAAGCCGAAAAAAACAAAAATTGAATGTATTATAAAATATTTTTTCATGCTATTTTCTGTGTATTTTATTTATCACATTTAGTAACCTAAAAAAAAAATCTCATTTTTTTTAAGCCATCAGATTAAAAGTATTCCTCCAAATAATCTTCAGATTATTATTGGTCAGAACGACTAGTACATCAAGCTGAACCGTCTGCATAAAAATCTGACGCGCTCGAGTATTTTAAAATAGCTATTTTTTTTTTTAATTTTCCAAAGGCCACCACGCGTTTGCGTTAAGTGCGAATCGTCAGTTTTTTAAATGGGACCTTTTTTGGGTTCACTTAACATCCCCTCTGAAATCTGACGCGCTCGAATAATTTTCTTTTCTTCAATTTTGACCCTTCCATACAGTGACCCCTACAATGTAAACCTCCATCATCAAATACCGTGGAGTAAACTATCAATATCTGACTTCCTCGAATATTATTATTAATATGTGACTGTGTTATTTTTTTTTACATTTTTGAAACTCTGTAGAACTGAAAGAAAAAACCTCATATTTTAACCTTATTTCGTTTCTACCTCCTAATCTTCAAAACTCAATAGGTCCCAATGACGCTCGAGTAGATCCCCATTAATGGGCTTATTACACTACTTCTAATTTAGGGAATCTAAATCGGATACAATTTAAGATCAGTTAGTGAGAGAGATAGCGAGTGATCACACACTAAATTGTACCCTAAATCGACTACTCTAGGGTACATTTTAATGTAGTGCTCTCTCTCTCACTCACTGATCCTAAATCGGAACCAACTGTTCTAACTTCGATTACACTTTCCGATTTCTTGGATTGGTGTCTGACAAATTGTAAAGTGTGATAAGCGTTTTAGCATTGTCAGCTCCGGTACTATTTAGGTTCCGGTAGTTTTTTTACTACCATCGCTCCGTAAATAGGGTCCCTTACTATTTCAGAACCATTTTTGACCTATGTAAACAACAGAACTATTTCCAAAAAGATAATAAGGAAATCCAGAACTACGTGAGAGGCGACTAGAGCTCACTGATTTTTTTATTTGACATTGGGGGGCCAACTTCACAGGCGTGTACAAACGGTTGTTTTTTTCGTTTATTTTCACAACCACAAGTGCATCAAACCTACTTCCCGTTGACCTACAATCATGCAAGAAGCAATATTTTAGATACAGCACAAGTAAAGGGTAAACTCCAAAACCCGTAAAGTAGTTACATAATTATTATTTTTTCTGAAATTTATTTGCAGTTAGTCTGACCGCGACCTATTGATGGTTGAGAGGACAAAATTTTTCCGATGACAAAGTGAAGTTTGTACCTCAATCTTCTTTACCACGAACTATTTACATATCTACAAAATTGTACAGAACCCTCAATGCGCTAGACTCGCACTTGGCCGGTTTTTTCCATTTTCACCGCTCGCCCCGTACCGCCGCGCCACCGTCGCTCCTTAGGTTACCTATTCGTTTTTGTTTACATTTCTTTACTACCTCGTAACTTCTAATGTCTTAGTAGTTTTTTTTTATTTTGTGCACGCTGTTTCTTTGCTATTTAGGCGAGTAGACTCGCACTTGGCCGGTTTTTTTCCATTTCTACCGCCCGCCCCGTACCGCCGCGCCGCCGTCGTTCCCTAGGCAACCTATTTGTTTTTGTTTACATTTCTTTACTACCTCGTAACTTCTAATGTCCTAGTAGTTTTTTTTATTTTGTGCACGCTGTTTCTTTGCTATTTAGGCGAGGAGACTCGCACTTGACCAGTTTTTTTTAGCAGACTGCAGAGGTTAAACACAGACAGAAAACTAAAAGAAAAGAATGCAGAAATTATTTATTTTATTCCTTCTACTTTCCTAGTAACTTTTAGAACGATGCGCGGTGGGTTGCGGCCCTTCAGGAAATAGGCCGCGCCTATTTCATAATGGCCGCATGAGCCAGAACGAGATAGATATATCATTCATTGTACAATCGGCGCGTGCAAGATACCAAGGCCGCAAAGGTCGAGCTCTGCGGTGGTGCGCTTGGGCAGGGGTCATTGACTTGTTATCTGACCGATTCAATTGATTGCTAGTGATGTGTAGAGGCAAGTAAAAAAAGCTAAGTCGATAAAATTTTATCGTATTTTATTTCTTCGTATCAGCACTGCCATCATGGTTCAATCATTCTTTACCATTAACATTACACGATCGTTTATTATGACCACACCTTTCGGTAACAGGCTGTATAGATAAATTGTTAAATAAATAAATAAATAAAATAAAACAATGTGCCCCTGGAAAATCGTACTTTTGTCATAAATAAAAAAAAATTACGATCACAAATCACAATAAAATATAATTATAGAATACTCTTTATTGTAGACCAAATGTTATAATAAGTTCAGAATAAATCTTATAAATTAAATACGGCATACAAATGGCGGTCTTATCGCTTTACTAGCGATAGCGCTTTTCAGCCAACCCTGCATCACAATACACAGCGACTGAACAGAAAAGTACCTAATTCTGTTAAATTCTATTACATTACGACTGTAGATTGTATCTTTTCGTGAATCACAAGCACCGTGACTATATACGAGTAATGTCGCGTCACCAACCGTCAGCTTGCTACGCTTAGTTAGGACTCTCAACCCATAGATGACCAGCCTCGGTGCACGCAAATAACAAATTATGCGACGCCCACAGCTAAAGAAATTTTCTTTTGTTACAAAAGAAAGAAATAAAAACCTCCCTTACTGTAATCGCAATATGCAATTAAAGTTGGTAGGTACCTACTTGTGTATTTGTACATATATGAATAGGTAATACTTGGAAACGAAAAAGTTACTTCTTACTCTCGATTAAATATCGTTAATTTTTCTCTCCATTTCAGGAGCCCGATATCTATACTAATATTATAAAGAGTTGTTTGTTTATTTGTTACGATTTAACTCAAAAACTAATGGACCGATTTCAAAAAATCTTTTACCATTAAAACATTCATTGTATCATTTGGTTTCAACTAACTGTACACTCACTCTGTTGGCGCAGAGGTCACCATGCCTACCCGCTAATCAAGGGGTTCCGGGTTCGATTCCCGGTGGGGGTGGACTTTGTGTGATGAACACAGGGTTCCATTTTCCAGTCTGGGTGTGTTTATATATATCTATAGTATAATATATAAGTAATTCTATGTAGTATATACCACGTTTGCTTGGTTTCCACGACACAAGCTAATAATAGCTTATAACTGTGGGATCAAGTAGATCTGTGTGTTGTGATGTGGGTTATTATTATTATTACTGTTTCTGTTATTAAACAGGACAATTACAATGTGCTCCACATATCGGCCATGTACTCCCGTGAGGATATCGTCAAGCTGCTGCTGTCCAAACGCGGCGTGGACCCATTTGCCACTGGAGGGGTAATATTGAAATATCGTGATCATTTTTTACTCTTTCTTCCATCTTGCAAATCTCAACCTATTTTATGAGAGACAGAAAGACGGTTCGTTCAAAGTAAGTTGAAAGTATGTACGTGGGTGAATGAGTATTGAGTACGTACGTACTTATAAACCACACTAATGCTACTGTTCCACCTGCGTGTTAACGCGTAAATTAGTGCGCTAATTTAGGCATTACGTAGATGTGGCCAACATTTTAACGGATTAACTTACTAACATTTCCACCAACGTTGACGTTAAACATTAACATCAACGTTAACGTTAACGCAGGTGGAGCAGTAGCATAACTTAGAACCTGCAGAGGTGCGTGGGGCCCTATTCCCGGAATGTCCAGTTGACACTATGCTCGTTAGGTGTTGTATATTCCTGAGAGTCCACTTCCCCGAAAACCTCCTCTTTTTTAAAGTAACTTAAAATCGCGTTATCTCTCATCGTTCTTCACGCACCCTGTCTGGTCCAAGCTCAAATAGCTGCAATCCGAGGAGTTTCATCTCTTTTCTGTCACTAGAGCCCTTTTTTCTTCCGACTTCTGTCGGATGTTTTTTGTCAGTTTAGATGCACTTAACCTCAATAACTGTCACCAGAGTCGCCAACAAACAGCAGTACACCTGGTCGCGAGCAGACAAACGGGCACAGCCACTAGCATCCTGCGAGCACTGCTCACTGCAGCAGGGAAGGACATACGAGTGCGTGCCGATGGGGTAAGTCTTTGTAATTAACAAAAGGAAAAAAACAGGTGCGAATAATATGTAGTATGTAAAACTTTTTGAGCTACAGCCGCTACCTTTTAGCAACCAAAACTAAATCAATGGAAGAATCGGGAAAATTCTACAAAATATATAAGCCCGAAAAGTAGTTAAAGACTACTGAAATATGTGCAAACACCGAAATGAGTGAAAGACCAAGATACTCTATACCAGCTGGAAGAATTATTGTTGTTCATATAACGCTGATCTTGCTGAGATTCACAAAGGTCCTCTCGAGCTGACAATTTATTTAAGTATTATTTTCTAGGTACTTTCTATAAACCTCATAGTTAAAACAAAAAAAAATATCTGAAGAAAAAACGGATAAAGTTTAGCTGTGGATCTAAGTCTGGACACTGGATAGTCTTTGTAAGTAATGGAAGGAATGTAAATAACTACCTAAAAGATAAATGAAAAAGATTGGATGAGATGCGTGAAAATTAAAAATAAAAAGAAAGTTCATCGACCAGACAGATCGAAATCAAATTTATAGGTGAAATTTCGAGCCATGTCAATGCAGATTTCAAGCTGAAAAACGGCATGCCTTTGTTTTAAGAGGTTATACACTTTAAAACCACTTCGTAAGGTTGAGTTTTTCGCGTAGTTCGAGCTGGTCTAGGCGGGGATGCATTGGGGGTCGTGGGCCAAGCGATCGCGTGCAGCCATCCCGCGTCTGTCGCCTGGCACCACCATCCGCCGCCGATCCAGGAACTACGCCCCTAAATACAAACTAGAAACAAAAACTCGCCATCGATTGTACGATTGTCGAATAAACGCCTACAAACTACAGGTATAAAATAAACAAAAAAAACTCCCCAAAACTAATATGACACGCAACTTTAACGAACACCATTTTTCGCACGCATATAATTACATAGATGTCAACAAAACACTTAAATGCCAAGGACGGTTTTAAGGAAATTCCGATACAAGCCGTAGTAAAATTTATAGTGAACCACCCTACAGGAATAGAAACTAGCTAATTATCCGGCGAGCTTTTACTCGCTGAACGTCATAACGCGAATTTACAATGCAAATCAGCAACGGAATATTAGTTATAACGTCAGCGGTGAAATTCAAAATTACAAATTTTAATACTGTAAGTCTCAGTCGGTCGTTTGGCACTACCAGAGGAAGGCAGCTCCACCATGCCCGCTCGGGGCTCCTTTGTCTTTATAAATTGACACCAGTATGGAGGAACAAGTACGTATAGGTTCAACCGATGAATACCCAATGCGAGCATCGCATCGCCTGCAGTGAAAATTATTCGAAAAGCACGATCGTTTAGATCGATTTTACATTTATGTGTCGAACAGCCAGCGAAGATTGCTATGTAGAATGCTCGCAGTTTGAGACAATTGGCTGTGGTGTCGCAGGTAGAAACGATTCGTGCCGCGGAATACCGCAACTATCGTGAGCGGTTTATGCATCGACACTGCACGAAGTTCAGTGCAGGCCGGGAGCACATTCGGTGGCGGTTGCGTCGAGTACACGTGTAATCAGGACATGTCGGATGGCGGCAGGGAACCACAGAGGAGCGGCAATGGCAACCCTTACGGCCGCGCCACCGATCGCAACTCACCCCCATTGCTGCAGTCCAAAGACTTGCAGAAGTTAGAGCTCAGCTTTATAGAGCTGAACAAGGAACGAGCGAAACAAAGAGAATGGAAAAAGTTAATTCGCGACATCGTGTTCCAGAGGGGCAAGATCCCGCTGCTGCTGGCGGTGGAGGCTGGCAACCAGAGCATGGTGCGCGAGCTGCTCTCCGCGCAGACCGCCGAGCAACTTAAGGTATGTAACGTCTCTCGGGCTTCTTAAAGCAATCAATCGAAGGGCACAAAGCTACGAGTAAAATGATGTTCACTCATCAGTGAAATGAAAATGTAACGTTTTGTATTATATACTACCTAAAACTACAAATGCATACGTTTTATTTAGCGTTTATCGTAATTACTGTTACATTTTGTTTAACCTCTTCATAACCCGCTTTGAGACATTTTAATTTAGTTCTTTGTCCAAAATATGACGCTTGTGGACGATCATAGACAGCTATAACTAAATATTTTTGACCCTACGTCGTTCTAGCCTTGTGCCCTTCAAATAAAAAAAGATAGTCAGATTGCGTAGTATTTACCACATTATAATTAACCACTAGGAAATAAAAATCTGAAAATATTGATATTTTAATGTGAACATATAAATAGTTGCTTTTATTAGATTAATATAAAAATTATTAATGGAAAAATAAAAGTTGTAGTGCATTTTAACAATCAAAACCTTCCTTGAAGTATAACGGATACATCAGTGAAAAAGTCACCAAAATCGGTTCAGTAGCTTCTGGGATACGAGGTGACCATGCATACGAACTTTCATACATAGAGGTGAAACATAGAACCTTCAAAAAAGTCAGTTAATAATGCATTTATTACAAGATCTATACTATTTTGACCTTATAGCACATTAGTTTGGAACATAATGCTTTTTAGCACAATTTTCTCTATTGTAGTTCGTTATTAATTCATTTTTCATTGAATTAGCATTACCGTTAGAAACCACTCCCTATACTTATCTTGTGTGCTATTGAATCATCGTTGAGATTCTCTTCAACATCTTTATTACTTTTCTACTCTGTTTTCTATTTTGCCTTTTCTGCTGAATTACTGAATATTGTTGGAAATACTATATTTCGTATGCTATTGATTCATCATTGAGATTTTCTTCAACATCTTTATTACTTTTGCTACTCTTCTTTCTATTTCGCCTTCCAAGTCGTTCACCCACTTTATTCGTCTACAGCACTACTGTTGGTCTAGTTTCGTGTGCAGTTTTATTGAGTATATTTAAAAAAAATTGTATACTTGTCTACCACAAGTTCTACATAATCTAGAACCGAGTGACGCTGCGCAAGCACAAGTTCTGCTTATCGTTGGTATATCATATCCAACCGTATTATTATTATCAAAAAATTGTAATTCATCTGTCTGTGGAGCTTCAATGGTGTATATCGCAACCAGGCTTCGACACCAGCTGGCGACACAGCGCTGCACTTGGCGGCCCGGCGGCGGGACGTGGACATGGCCCGCATCCTGATCGACTACGGCGCCTCTCCCGATGCCGTGAACGGCGCTGGTCAAACTCCCCTGCACATCGCTGCCGCGGAAGGCGACGAACCCCTTGTTAAATACTTCTACGGGATCAGGGCGAACGCTGCAATTGTTGACAATGAAGGTATTGTAAAATTTGTCATCGCCCCCCATTACACCAGCGCAAATTTTGCTCAGAGCTTCTTAGGAAGATCTTTAGTGTACCTACCCGCTTTGAAAATATCCTAGGTACATACATAATTATGTATTTACCCACACGTACGTCGGTTTATGATATGAAGATAGTACATCCATAACCTACCTAGGTTACCTACTTAGGTGATTAGAATCCATCAAACGCTTGAACAAACAAAAATTGTTAAATAGACCCTAAATCAAATTCAATATTTTGTTCAAATTTTTTTTGTAAGTACCTCCCTACTCTTCGTTTAAGCTTATCAAGCTAGTATCATGGCAAATATCAAGCATTACACTCCTTATTCGAAATGTACATAGTTTCTTTTAAATTGGACACTATGCAGGATTTCTAAGAAGAAAACGACTTCTTCGTTTATATGGGAAATTTGGGAATATCGGACAATAATGATGTTCAAAGTTTCCCCTATTACGAAAATATAATACTATAGGACACAAAAATCACTAGTTTTGTTTTTAATTGTATCATCATTTTTTAATTTCTATAACAAAAATGTTAAAAACCGTTAACAAAAAATTTCGATACGAAAAACAATATTCAGATTTTTTCTTTTTCCAGATCGTACTCCGATGCATTTGGCAGCTGAAAACGGTCATGCTGCGATCATTGAACTCTTGGCAGACAAGTTCAGGGCGTCTATATTCGAGCGAACAAAAGACGGAAGCACGTTGATGCACATCGCTTCACTGAATGGTCACACGGACTGTGCCATGATGCTGTTCAAGAAGGGGGTCTACCTTCACATGCCAAATAAGGTGAGAAGTTATTGAACCCTTCATAAATATGTATGTATAATATGGTATGTATATATGTAACTATGTATGTATGTATTTTATTGTATAGGTATGTGTAGGATAGGCATGTGTTATAGTATTTATTGTGAGTAAATTGCGTTTTTATGTTTTAGTTATTAATTATTAGTATCTTGTATTAAGTATTTTATATATTGTTTTGTTTGCACACCCCATCTTCTATATCTCTCCGTCTACCCAATGGTTAACTGGTAGAGAATGCCGCAAGGCATTAAGTTCGCCATTTGTACTTATCGTGCAATAAAGAATAAATAAATAAATAAATACGAGGAATAGCAATTATTTTTAACGCTAGAAAACTTGTATTTTTGAAAAAATAAGATAATTCCTGAAATTTAAGACTGAGTTTTAAGACACTGCGTCGAAGATATAGCAAGATTTCCACATTTTGCTTCCAACAAAGTACTTTTTGCTATGTTTTGTGAGTACAAAAAATAGTATATTTCATTATAAGTGCGGAAAGCCTGTCATTGCAAAGAGTTCCGACATATGTCTACCCGAGCCGAGGCGCAGCCGAAGGTGAGGGTTGACAGTCGGAACTAGTTGCAATGACGGTTCCGCACGTGTACTGAACAACTATTTTTAATACAGTTACGAAAAAATTAAGCAATTTAATAAAATATCAAAAACACAACAAACTCAACTAAGTTCCAACTGTGATCAAGAGATGGCGCTAGTCGTATTAGTAATGCGAAACCTACGTTTCGCAATGCAAAAAGTGTCAAAGTCGTGTCGCCATTTTTGACAGTTGGCAAAGAGAACGCACGAGTTCGGGAAAGGTAAACAAAAAGCTCGAGTATGTAATAGCCCACATCCCGAACGCTAAACGTCCCTGCAATACGCCACTTTTTGAGCAACTGTATTAAAAAACATATTTTGCTTCTTATTTGAATTAACTATAAAGTTGAAATTTGGAAATCGATTAGTCGTAATTCCTCAAAAGCGGTTAGCATGTTTTGTTTATGGAGTAGTTAAATTCGTAACTTTAAATTATGAAACTAGTGTTGATTGTTACGTACAATTTTTTTTAGGATGGTGCTCGTAGCATACACACGGCAGCTCGGTACGGGCATGTTGGAATCATAAACACATTGTTACAAAAAGGCGAGAGTGTTGACGTCGCTACAAACGTAAGTTTTTCTTCTACTCTATAACCCCTCCGTATCAATAATAGTTGAAATAGTAGTCCAACTTAGTGCCATAGAGTATCGAATAACTCCGTCAGCATAACGGTATTCGGTTTTATTCAGTATACAAAAAAAAATGGTTTTTCGTCACACCAACAGCATAGGAGTAGTACCTACATTGAGTAGAGTACCTACTTTGCACATCATCGGAAGTAAAAAATTATCAAAAATAAAGTGAAAAGTGAAAATAACGCTCCTGTCCCGAGATACATTGATCGGTCAAGTGTTTTCGGAACATAGGCTAAATCACACTAAAATTCACGCCTTGTAACATAACAAAAAAAATATAAAGAATAAAAGAAGTTTCACTTCAAAAACCATAAGCTGTTTTCATACGCAACAATAAAAATACCCAAGCAAAACTTTAACAAAAAAAAAAATAAAACCGACTTCAAGACTTCCGCTGTCTTGTCTTTAAATGGGACCACTTCGAGATGAACCCCTTTCGAACCAAAAGAATAATTTTGCAAATCCGTCTATACATAAATGACGGGGTTAAAAATATTTATAAGTAGGTATATAATATAAACATCCGAATTGATAACTTCCTCCTTTATTGGAGTCGATTAAAAATATTTAATCACAATTAATTTCATCAAACAGGACAACTATACTGCTTTACACATAGCAGTGGAGTCGTGCAAGCCTGCGGTGGTGGAGACGTTGCTAGGATATGGAGCTGATGTACATATAAGAGGGGGGAAACAGAGGGAAACACCGCTTCATATCGCTGCCAGAATACCAGATGGTGAATAGTTTTCTTTTCTTCTTTCTCAGTTGTGGCGTTTTACAAAAAGATTATAAAATTATATCGATTATTGGACACCAATTCAACCTAGTTTGGGATCAGCGGAGCTAGGATGCGCAACATGATATGTTTATCGAACGAAAGATAAAATTGTCGACGCGACAAATATTTGTGGGCGTCCAAGCAAAAAAGTGCAGTAGTGGGGTATTGAGTTAAGACTAGATTCGGTTAAACATTTTTTACCACTGGTAGACAAAACGATATATTATGTCGGCGAGAATCGATAAAATGGCTCGATAAAATTTTATCATGTTGCGCATCCTATCTCCGCAGGTGGAGCGATGCGATAGTGTCCAAGCGTTTTTATATGCATAACTATTATTTATTGTACTGTAGTTATTTCCATTAAGTATTTTAAAAAAGTTTTAGGGCTATATACATACATAGATATAATTTGTGGACGATGTCGATTGCCCTGCAGTTTGGTATTGTAAACTGCTCTTTACTCGATAATTATATATACAAAATAATTAATTTAAAAAAATTAAATAATAATAATTAAATAAAAAATTAATAAAAAAAAAGTAATTCAAATATACTAAATAGTACTAGAATTAAACTATGTTTAATCATAAAAAACGCGAAATAATCGCGCACAAACATATGTACATACACCTCAAACTGAGAACCTCCTTTTTTCGCAGTCGGTTAAAAACCTTTTTATGTTTTGTTTTAGGTGACAAATGTGCACTAATGCTTCTTAAATCTGGCGCTGGACCGAATAAGGCAACAGAAGATGGTCAAACTCCCGTTCATGTTGCAGCAAAATTTGGAAATCTCGCCACTCTTATTCTTCTACTTGAAGATGGCGGGGACCCATTGAGGAAAACCAAAGTAATTATCATGTGCATTATAACACTAATATAATAAATGCTCGAGTTTATGACAGGTGCTACCTTCAAGTTCAAAATCTGTTGCCAAGCATGTAATGGTATAATTTGGGAGCATTAATTTATAGCCAGTTCTCATTCCAGGCTAGGTTGCAGAACTGTGGTCAAACGTTAAACCTATTGACCATAAAAAAATTATTTCATTTTTGCAGAGTGGTGAAACTCCTCTTCATATGGCATGCCGGAGTTGTAAACCTGATATCGTGCGACATTTGATTGAATTCGTCAAAGATCATAAAGGAGAAAGCGTATCTACGTCGTACATTGATTCAGTGGACGAGGACGGTGCTAGTGCTTTACACTACGCCTGTAAAATAACTAAAGAAGAGGTAAAAATACCATCAGCTGATAAAGAAGTGGTCAAATGTCTACTTGAAAATAATGCAGATGTAACTTTACACACAAAGCATAATCATGAAACAGCATTCCATTTTTGTGCGATTGCCGGTAACAATGAAGTTATGACAGAAATGATAACACACATGTCTGCCTCAGATATTAGCAAATCTCTGAATAGACAAAACTCAATTGGTTGGACTCCTTTACTGATAGCGTGTCATAAGGGTCACATGGAGCTTGTGAACACATTATTATCAAACCATGCGAGGGTTGATGTATTTGATACAGATGGTCGATCAGCTTTGCATTTAGCTGCTGAACATGGCTTTTTGCAAGTCTGTGACGCTCTCCTAACACATAAAGCCTTCATAAATTCCAAAGCCAGAAACGGAAGAACAGCGCTTCATTTAGCTGCCATGAATGGATATGCGCATTTAGTTAAATTTTTAATAAGAGATCATAATGCTATGATTGATGTGTTGACCCTGAAAAAACAAACACCTCTACATTTAGCAGCTGCTAGCGGTCAAATGGAGGTGTGTAAACTCTTAATAGAACTTGGAGCTAATATCGATGCTACTGATGAATTGGGTCAAAAACCAATACACGCCGCAGCTCAAAACAACTATTCTGAAGTTGTCCAGCGGTTTCTGCAACAACATCCGAACTTAGTAATGGCAACAACAAAAGATGGTAATACGTGTGCTCATATAGCAGCCATGCAGGGTTCAGTGAAAGTAATAGAAGAACTGATGAAGTTCGATAGGACTGGTGTTATATCAGCAAGAAATAAGTTGAATGAGTCGACGCCACTACAGTTGGCAGCTGAGGGTGGTCATGCAGATGTAGTGCGAGTTCTCGTGCGAGCTGGAGCATCTTGTACTGATGAGAATAGAGCTGGTCTAACAGCGGTACATTTAGCGGCACAGCATGGTCACACAAACGTCTTAGATGTTATGAGATCAACAAATACGTTACGGATATCTAGCAAGAAATTAGGACTTACTCCTTTACACATTGCCGCTTATTATGGTCAAGCTGGTAAAAACCTCATAATAAAATATATCATATTAGCAACTGAATGATTTTATATCACGAAGTAAGTAGATATTTATATTTTATCATATTTGCAGAAACTGTACGAGAATTGTTATCGCAAGTTCCTGGTACAGTAAAATCTGAAGCTCCAACTGGGATGTCCTTGCTACCAGAACTAGGTGCTGAATCTGGTCTTACACCCTTACATCTGGCTGCTTATAATGGTAATGAAAACGTCGTAAGATTACTTCTCAACTCCGCTGGGGTGCAAGTTGACGCAGCTTCCACTGAAAACGTAAGGGATATATAATAATAATATTTTAAAAATAAACTGATGAAGCAACAACTAAGCTTACTTATTTTTTATGCTAAAAAGTTGACTTATATGTGTGATAGCTTTTCAAATAAAGAATTTTAATAAATACGTTTATCTAAGTAGGTATTATATTTTTTTTCAGGGTTACAATTCTTTACATCTTGCATGCTTTGGAGGGCATATGTCCATAGTTGGCCTACTTCTCAGCAGATCAGCGGAATTACTGCAAAGCACAGATAGACATGGCAAAACTGGCTTACATATTGCTTCGACTCACGGTCATTATCAAATGGTTGAAGTACTCCTTGGGCAGGGTGCAGAAATAAATGCTACTGATAAAAATGGATGGACCCCACTACATTGTGCAGCAAAAGCAGGACATCTTAATGTTGTTAAACTCCTGTGTGAATCAGGTGCTTCACCAAAAAGTGAAACGAATCTGAACTGCGCACCAATATGGTTCGCTGCTTCAGAGAATCACAATGACGTCTTAGAATATTTATTGCACAAAGAACACGACACGCAATCCTTAATGGATGACAAGAGATTCGTATATAACCTCATGGTGTGTTCGAAAAACCACAATAACATACCAATTGAAGAGTTTGTGTTAGTGTCTCCAGCACCTGTTGATACCGCCGCTAAGCTGTCCAATATCTACATTAACTTGTCTGCTAAGGTATTTATGAATATTAATTAAATTCATAAAACACATACAAAGGACGTTACTTTCATGAATAATTTATCATACATTGTTTCCCTTGTTAGGAAAAAGAACGTGCCAAAGATCTTATAGCAGCGGGCAAACAATGTGAAGCGATGGCCACGGAGCTATTAGCTTTGGCTGCTGGAGCAGATTCCGCAGGACATATTTTAACTGCAACAGACAATAGAAATATAGAATTCTTAGATGTTTTAATAGAAAATGAACAAAAAGAGGTTATCGCCCACACAGTCGTCCAAAGATATCTTCAGGTAAAAAATAGGTAACTTCATCTATTAAAACCAAACCAGTTTTCAAAGAAGAGTAAGTTATTTTTAAACAATGCTTTCTTTCAGGAACTCTGGAGAGGGAGTCTCAAATGGACGGGGATCAAGATTATGTTCCTTTTTGTAGCTTTTATATTTTGTCCACCAGTTTGGCTGGTGTTTTCTCTTCCAATAGGCCATAAATATAATAAGGTTCCAATAATTAAGTTCATGTCATATTTAACTTCTCATATTTACCTCATGGTACTATTAGCTCTAGTTGCTATTACGCCTATTTATAGTTCAATATTCAGGGAGAGTTTAATACCGAGATGGTACGAGTGGATGCTGCTAATTTGGTTGAGCGGTCTTCTGCTTTTCGAGCTCACTGACCCTAGTGATAAATCAGGATTGGGGTGGATTAAAATAGCTGTTTTATTACTGGGCATGATTGGCGTTGCAACACACGTTGTGGGATGGATATTTGTGATGGAAAAATACTGGCCAACGCTGATGTACTGTCGTAATCAATGTTTTGCCCTCTCTTTTCTATTGGCATGTGTCCAAATATTAGATTTTTTGTCCTTCCACCACTTGTTTGGGCCTTGGGCAATTATCATAGGAGATCTGATGAAAGATCTAGGGAGATTTCTTGCAGTGTTGGCGATATTTGTGTTTGGTTTCTCGATGCACATTGTTGCACTGAACCAACCATTCAGAAACATATACAAACCGGAAGATGGTAAACACGCGAGACAAGCACGAAAGAAATTTTTCTCAGACGGTAAGCATTTTTTTCTTTTTCATCATTTTTAGTGCATTACCACGTCATTTAGTTTTGTATTTAGAATATTTAAGTATAATTTCGTCGTGTGAATAATGGTACGTTAGTAAAACAAAAATCCATTTAAATATAACATTTAATTCTTATATGTACAATAGATGATAGCTCAACGAAAAGTCGGTATTCTGACCCACAATGGATAAATACACTTTCTGGGGAATCCTACAGGAGAAAACAAGGGCCAGCTGGACGTAAGTCCTTATCAGAGAGCGACGGATATTTCATTTTTTTTATATTATGTCACTTTCATACGATGATCGCATTATATCTCGATGTTGCTTGTTTATTTTTTATTTTTACCTCAATGATCCATGCATCCGCTTACTGGCTTGAATGTTTGCCAATACATCGAGAATGTTATCATCGTTGATCGATCCTGACTATTAAGTTGTTTTCGTTAGATTAATGTGTCGCTAAAACACTACATAATGTAGAAGGTGTAAAATGTGTTAGGCGTTTGTAATATACAAATAAATATGCTTCACTTTGCCATAATTTCTGAACAAATTACAGATTATGGTGCAAGTGATAGTGGTGGCGATGGTTACATAGATGATTGATAATGTATTCTTGTATCACGATGCATATTTTGTTACACATTTATGGCAAAATTTCAATTTATAAGGAACATTGGTGTTCCAGATAAAACGATGTGGTCACAAAACATGCATTGCGTCACAATTTTACTTTTAGTGGAATGAGTGGCCGACCTCACTGCATTTGATGGAGCAAGTACCTATGATTTGCGCATGCCGTGCTGGCTTATGTCCTGCGTTTGTCACAGCGGTGTCTTGAGGTACCACTTTATGTTTCGGATATGTTTAGCTATTTGTCGTCGATGTGGCGCCATCGCGCGCTCACGCTGTCCATGTCCCGTGCCACCTAGATGAATTAGAGGAGATGGGGTAGATTAATGCATCGGGTGTTCAGAATACAATGCCCTCCGATCACCCTAGCCGGACGAAACCAATGAATTATTAATGAAGGTTTCGTAAAATCCTTCCACATACAGTAAACATAAAATCGTGCTTTAACCTACCCTCGTCTGTGTTCGTGTGGTGTATTTGAACAAAGAACTTGGTCCATTTGCGTGTTGTCTTCTAGCGACGTTCACGGCGACTGAAGCTGTCGAGAAATTGTTCTTCGCCCTTTTCGGCCAGATCACATTGTCCGATCTGAACTACATCTCCAATTTGAGGCCTTCGTGGACCCAGACCCTGTTCAAAATCATCTTCGGGAGCTACTTGCTGGTGTCTGTCGTGGTGCTGTTGCCGCTCCTCATTGCGATGATGTCGGGCACTTATCAACGCATACAGGTAATTACATGTTGTCACCTCCCAGATAATTTTGTTCACAGTTACAATGAACCCACTGTTTTCGTTCGAGTTGCTCTTCTTCGCTGTGTTTGGACAAACGACTACGGAGCAGACGCGCGTGCACCGCACCACGGATCCAAACCCGATGCAGCCCGCATGGACCAACTATCTGTTCAAAATTGTGTTCGGCATATATATGCTGGTATCAGTGGTGGTGCTTATCAATCTGCTCATCGCTATGATGTCAGATACGTACCAAAGGATTCAGGTAACGTTGTGTGAAAACATGTAGGTAATGCGATTTTACACTATCCGCACAATATAATTTTAAATGCCTACATAAAATAAATCATTAAATTCCCAATTCAACCTAAAAAGTTAACTGTAAAACTAAAGATAAACGTAGGTATACATAATTTTAAATCGCTAATTTTTTTCTAAATATTAATGTTAAGTATGTCATACTGTATAATATGAAGTTAACTCTAACATTCAAGGTGGTTCCTTATCGTCATCAATTATGCAAATAGCTAAATAGAACAATATACCCACATAGTTAAACGGTAAATTTAGAACAAAAATAATTAAGTAAGTATTAAGTAACCTACTAACGGCCGCACTCAGAGTCGTTTTAATGATTAAGTACCTACTTAATTTTAAGTAAATATTAGTTTTTAAAATCTTTACTTAAAATGAAGACTCATTAAAACGACTCTGAGTGCGACCGAAAGTCATTAGAGAAAAGAAAACTATAGAAATACGTGACATTATTTTAACCACAGATAAACGCGCCTGTGTTTTTTCCTCTCTTCTACTTATATCTCTCTCATATAGACATACAAATGTCTTTGTACACACCTTTTTTGCCTGCTCATTTAGCACTGTAGGGTTTGGTTCGAGAGCTTCTAAAGATCAAAATTGAAACAAAATGCGTAAAATACGTTTGTTTGTGTTCCATTAGTACATACGAGTAAGTGTTCAAACCTTGGTCTCACAAGATTAATCAATAAAAGCGTTGCTTTGTACCTTCTCGTAACTTCGTCACATGGTATATTTTGCCAAGATTCAGCTACTTAGATACCTACGTAATTTATGTTAAAAGTAAAACAAAAGCTGAAGTTAGTAAACCTAATTAAGTTGTGCGGTGAAGATAAATAATAATTAGACTTGACATAGCGATTTTCTTTGTCAAACTGGCGTTAAAGGAAGATAAACTTGTCCCTGGTAAAAAAAAACACATTGCAATTATAATGACAAAGTATAAATTTAAATACGTAGACCATGAAATGTTATACAAATGAGGTTTTAACAACTAATTATAGAACTTAGCCATCTTTGTTTTGCATTCTAGTTTATTTATTCACTGCAAACTTCACCTATACAGCCTGTTACCGAAAGGTGTGGTCGAAATAAACGATCGTGTAGTGTTAATGGTAAAGAATGATTGAACCATGATGGCAGTGCTGATACGAAGAAATAAAATACGATAAAATTTTATCGACTTTGCTTTTTTAACTTGCCTCTGTACATCACTAGCAATCAATTGAATCGGTCTGATAACAAGTCAATGACCCCGGCCCTGACCCCTGGCCCGGCGCACCGTACCGCCGCACTCTTCGACTTCTGCGGTCTTAGTATTTTTACACGCGACAATGTTAGTAAATAATAGGGTAAGGTACCATTATTCATCCTACTAACGACTTTTTGACGTTTGAGTTGGCAGGATTCGTCTGATAAAGAAACTAAAAGATAAACTCTGAAAGATAAACTAATAAATAAACCAATCGTAAATAAAAACAATAAATTTTACCATTATAACATTAGTTTTTTTACATTTGAAAAGAAAACCGCGTGCAGTAAAAAACATTTCAGACATAACAGCTCATACAGCTCTTGTTGACAGACAGTACCTGCCCTGCATAAAATAGTTAATTTTTCCCTTAATTACGCATCGCTCCTGTCACGTGAAGAACTAGAGCAATTTGGGAATACGTGATTCGTTTATTCCAATAATACTGTTATTTATGACTTATGACCAATTAATAACGCTGACCACTGGTACTTTTACCCGATACCCCCTACCCCTATCTGATTTTGAGCACGCGGCCATTATGAAATGGGCGTGGTTCTTTTCAAAATGGGTTGCGCCCCCGCACATCGTCTTGAACCTTTTCTAGGGTTGCCGAATGTTCAATGACTACCATATTTTTTTGTACTTAGAAACGGATGGTCGCGGGTTCAAGAACACCATTACGTCATATTATTATGTGGTGATATTTTTCAAATACCCCATTACGATACGTACGTCTTCAATAGCTTAGCACTCATTATTGAAGTCAATTAATGAAGCCCTTATTTTGTTAAGTAACCGCCGCACTCACTCACTCTACTTAAATTTAATTAATCATTAAAACGACTCTAAGTGCGACCGTTAGTATTGTTTTAGTAACGGATGGTCGCGGGTTGAATTTCCACATCAATCTAAGACCATTACGTCATATTATGTGATGATTTTTTTCAAATACCCCATTACGATACGTAAGTCTTCAATAGCTGCTCACTCATTATTTATTGAAGTCAGTTAATGAAGCTCTTATTTTGTTAAGTAACCGCCGCACTTACTCACTCTTTACTTAACTTTAATTAATCATTAAAACGACTCTAAGTGCGCCCGTTAGTATTGTTTTAGTAATTAGTAGGCGCCTAAATAGCAAAGGAACAGCTTGCATGGAACAGGAAATGATTTCGTGAAAAAAGCTCCTAGGACAGTAGAAGTATGAAGGAGCTTAGATAAATGTTAACAAAAATAATTGGGACTACCAACCCTATTTACGTAGAATCAATAGAAACATGCATAGGTAGCTACCTAACGCTTCGTGCGTTCTTTTCTTTTAGTTTTCTCTGTCTTTCTTCTGCCTAGGGATCTAGGGATGTCAATTGTTCAATGATTAGGTACCATTACTTCGCAGTTTTTTATTCTAAAACAACGGGTCGCGGGTTCAATTCTCACATCAACCTCACAATCAGACCAAATAAATCATTACCTAAACCTACCTACAAAATATGTGATATTTTTTTTAAACACTTCATCATAATTCACAGCCCCGTCTTCGATAGCTTAACTCATTGTTGATGCTCTTATTTTCTTATTGTTTTAATACTTACGTGCCTAAATAGCGAAGAAACAGCGTATACACGAAATTATTTAAAAAAAAGTTACTAGGAGAGTAGAAGTAACAAGGAGTAAAATAGTTTGAAACAAAAATAAATTGACAGCCCTATTTACGTTGCGGTGTCAATAAAAACATAGTATAGCTACCTACCTGATGCTTACTGCAGTTAGTGTTACCAACTCTCAAAAATATTTACCCCTAAAGGTTAAATTGAAAACCCTTAAATTCCCATAAATAAAATAATATTACTAAAAAGTTTATGAATAATAAATAGCGCCAAGATTCAAGGTTTGGTTTCAAAATTATTATGATTCATAATGATTCAAATTTTTGCTTATTATGAAAATCTTTTGAAATTATGGCTTTCTTATTAATCCTAGAAAAAAATTATGAGAGACTTTATTTTTATGAAATTTTTTTATTGAACTTCGGACAACTTGTTAAAAAAAATTTGTACAACCAATATTTTCGCCGTACCTAATATCAAAAGTTCGACAACATTAATAATTGTTATGTTGAAATTTCAGCAAAAACCTGGATCTAATAAAAATAATTATTATTATTAACAAAAAAAAATAAGAAATAAAATATGAAAAAAAAACAACCGAAAAACCCCTAAAAATGTAATACTTTAAAAAACCCACCGCATTCATTTACTCCCTAAAAGTTGGGGGGAAACTCCCTAAGTTGGAAACCGTGCCTGCATTCTTTTCTTTTGGTTTTCTCTGCCTGTTTTTTTATCTTTGTTATCTAGTGCCCCGTATTGTACAGCACGCATTTGATGTCCTGTACACGATTTCCGGTGTTGTGCTTTGCGCCCCGTACAAATTGGGCATCGAAATAACAGACTGTACCGAGAATGTTCGCCACTGCAATGTACATTGGAATTGATGACATCACTCTTCGGCTGCCTACGGTAAAAGAAAGTAATTGCAGCTGAATAATTACAGGAGGAACAAAAAACCGGCAATCGCTTTGTTTAAAACAAATTTTCCGTAGTTTAATAGTTTTCTTAATTTTAATTTCTCTAAGACTAAAGCCTTTTTGATGGTTGTTGCAGCTGAATAAATTTTACAGGAGGAGAAAAAAACCAGAAATCGCTTTAAAATAAATATTCCATAGTTTAAGGATTTCATTAATTTTAATTTCTCTAAGACTAAAGCCCTTTGTGGTGGTTGTGACTTGTGGCAACGTCCGCTATGCGTAAAAAGTGGCAAAAACACAAAAATCACCCATTTGAAAAAAAAATCAGTAGCTTATAACATTTAAAATTAGGAAAATCGAATGAACTATGGAAGGTGTGTAAAGCGATTTCCGGTTTTTTGCTCCTGTAAAATTTATTCCGCTGCAATTTGTTTTAATTTGGGGCAGTCGAGCCAGTCGATGAAACTATGCCTCCTTTTTTTGTGCTCGTTTACACTACTTACCCAAATACTGGGTCAAGTTATTGTCAAAAAAACCACTAATTATTTATGTTTGATCTGTTACAAGGACTTTTTGCCTTTAGGCAGGGCGTAGAGTACCCCGACATTCTTGGTTTGTACTGGTGACCAGGTCACGCGAGCCGAGCGAGCTTTGAATAGTTCATGATGTGGTCGACCATTTATTTTCATGAAATGCCACCATCTCATGAAATGGTCGGCCACATCACATCATTAATTGATCAATTCTTAGATGTGGCCACGAAAATTTGCGATGAATAATAATTACCTTAGTAAATATTAAACTTCGACTAATTGTAATTTGAATTTACGCCATATTTTGAGAAAATAATTACTAAACACTATCTGCATTGTATTGAACACTACAAAACGGAGAACCAAATAGACGTCATAATTCTTAGCCAATAGCAGAACAATACTTGACGTACCGATAGAATGCACGACACCGGAATAATACAGCACAACATTTCATGGCCGGTGATTCGAAATAAGGTGTCACTAATTCTGAACTGTACATTCCAGTGTCGTAAAATCTTGGGTCGTGCATTCCTGTGTCGCGGATTCCGGTGTTGTACATTATAGGGACTGGGTAGCCAATAGCCATTATTATTAGTATTATCAGGTACGCGACGGGGGCGGGCGGTGCAATTAGAAAAAAAACAACAATATGTCGGGATTGTTATTAATTCATAAAATATCTTTAATAATCAACAGTCAACACTACGAAATAAAGCTGTGTGTCGGTGCAGATGGAATTAGCTTGCGTAAGGTTCGAAAGTTGGTCTAGGCTAGGATAGATTTTTGAAGGTAAATAAATGGATGAACGTCGCGTCGTCTGCCGTGCTGAAGCACTTAGAGGAGAACCCAAGAACCAGTATACGTAGTGCTGCAGGAAGTTCGCTGGAGTAATTCATCTAAAAGTTTGGTGTGTACTGCGGCACGATCGTCACCATCCGTGCCACTTCCATTGTACTGGCTTTGTTCTTCATGTGTTTCTACCAGTGTTACCAAAATCAGGTCGACATATGACTGACGAGAAGAATTGCTGGATTGAATATGAAACGTGAATAATTCCAGTGATAGTGATACCATGTGCGGTGTGCCGCGTGCGCACTACCTACCTACTCGTCCTTGAAAGAAAAATATGTTCTAACGTCAGTTCTTTGAAGTGAGCCGCCCCGCGGTTGCGGTTGTCACTTCTTTGATAACGCCGCCTGCTAATGTTGCTACTACGCCACGCCGGCCACCGCACATCACCTACTAGGAAATAAATGAGATGGGAGTTGGAGACAAATTAAAGATTTGTAAACACGAGTTATAATAATCTTATGTTGTGAACATTGAAATTTGTGATTCGTGATCATTCAAGTTTGCGTGTTCTTCGAGACGATAATTAATCAAAAGTCAACATACTTGAGTGTTGTTATGTTACCAGAACCAGCGATATTACCTACTCTTAGCATCGACGATGTTGTGGGATCAAAATAATATGAACCCAACATTGCCATCAAATTTTAATAGTGCAGTGTATTTAAAGTATTATTTGGCAAGTGGAAGATTTCATTCAAAATCCAATTATGTTTACGTACGCAACACGCGACATTGTTGAAAATAACTCCCAATGAAACCGGCCCTTTGAAGTTTGCCGCCGCGTTGATCGCGTCGGCCCGCTATGCCGGCCGCCAAAGTTAGGCGTACGCGCCTACCAGGCTCTCATGGCAAATCGGGGGGTAAGTCGTAAGTTCGTAAAAACCGGGTCGGCGAACTCGTTATCTGTGAGCGGTTCATGACCCCACTAGTGATGTGACCTTGTTCGTATCGATGCCAAAAATATGTTTTTTTATTGGTGTGAATTTCTAAAGTTGGATTTTTGCGTTAAGTACTAGTGGCTTATTGTTCTATACCATTAACACTGCACGATCCTTTAATTTGACTACACCGTTCTGTAACAGGCTGTATAGAATGTCTTTGACCTATAGCGATAAAAATTGGAACATTCATTGTAGATGCATTGGCTAGGTCTCAGAAGAATAACTAAAGCATATTCTTCTGAGGGTTAGGTACTCTAGAACCAGGGATTGAAAACCGGTACCAATATGGGTTCCGGTCCTTCATTTCGGTTCCTAAAAAGGTCCCTTTTTCGGTTCCGGTTCCGGTTCCGGTTCTGTTCCGGTTCCCTGTGTACCGGTACTGGAACCAATGAATAAAGGTTCCAATATACCGGTTCCATACCATTCGATTTAAAGGTTCTCTAAGAAAAAGACGATATGTTTGACGCTTCTTTGGCGTGTCTTTTTAGTAGTTTTAGTTCGTTTAGTCGATCAGCGTAGTTTGAAGTGAAGAACAGTTCCTGATTAGTAGCGGTTAATTTCAGAGACCTGCAGGGCAATTATGTAACTTTTGTTACTATCATATTTCAGTTTCAATCAGAAAAATTTGTGAGATAGGTAGCTTTAACTTTTGAAGTATGATAATTTTGGTTGATTACTAGATATTGTAGGTGTCAAAACGTGCATATTGCAATCGCAAAACCGCCACGTTTTTGATTGCAACCGAAAAATGGTAGAAATAAAAGTTACATAATAGCCTCTCTGAATAGCGGCTAATTTTGAAAACCCTTTTAACTGGTCATCCTTTCGATAGGCTATCCTTTTCTTCTGTGTTATCCTGCAAAACGCTTATCTAGTGAAAGGTTAACTTTATCCTTAGGGTAACTCTAACCTTACGATAGGCTAAGCGTTTACCATATTATCATTAAAAGGGTATTTTTTTCCGGTTTATTGATGGGGTTTTTATTTATTTTATTTTTATTTTCGTTTATTCAGGACAACATCAGCTACAAAAACATATAATAGATTTAGGTTGCAAGATGACACTATTAGCCAATGATAGTTACCCTTAATTTACGCTTTTGCCCCTCTAACTGGGCGGAGCGCGAAAACCGACAGCCGAGTAACTCCCGAGTCAAAGCTTTGACCGCGCGCCGCCGTCGCTGCCGCCACCACGGCTAGGGAAAGCGCTTCCTAAAGGGTTACCCTATGAGATAGAGTTACCCTATCAGAAATGGTTTCTGTGAGGGTTTTTTTTATGTCATAAGGGGCAAACGGGCAAGTGGTACACCTGATGGTAAGTGATGAGGGTAACGCATTTGTATGATTTAACAACTTATTTAAAGGGAAACCCTATGAAAGGCTTTCCATATGATACAGTTAATTGATCGAAAGGTGGCCAAGTCATAGGGGTATTTTATCCAATAAAAATATTCAAGCCTATCAATAATAAAATAAAGGGAGGGAAAGCGCTTCCTGTCCCTGGTAATTAAGTATAAAATGGACTGAGGTGAGTTTCATTGTTGTCACTGATATAATACTATTATCATTGTTGTGTTTGTCTAGTTAAAATATAGTTTATAGTAATAATAAAATATAAAAAGAAAGATTTCATTCATTGTATGTTTGTTTGTAATGGATAAAAATAAAAAAAATACTTGACAGATTTGAAAAACTCTTACACTTACAGGAAGCTACAATATACGGGAAATAGGAATATTATAGGTAGCTGATAATGCTGATATAGGCTAAATTTTCGTGAGTGAATCCATATGGTAGTAATATAAATGAGAATGAGTGTGTGTTTGTTACGCTTTAATTTTTTTTTATGTCATAGGGGGCAAACGGGCAAGTAGTACACCTGATGGTAGGTGATTACCGCCGCTCATAGACATCTGCAACACCAGAAGGCTTGCAGTGTGTTGCTGACCTGGAATGGGGATGGGAACTGGCTTTCAAGTGGAGCTGTCGGAAAACACCGTTAAGTGCTTGGCGACTGATTTGCAACTTGAAGGTGGTAGCTAGCCAGCCTGGCACTAGAGAGCGCCCTACCACTATGCTATGGTTTCCTCACGATGTTTACCTTCCCCGATAGCTCAAGCTCATTGTTAGGGTTTGAACCCACGCCTTGCGGCGTTTGATCCGAACGCACCAACCACTGAGCTATCATCGCCGCTTTCATAACGTCACTAATTATTATCAAATTTTGGATACAGGGAATAGAGATACAGAAAAGGCCGTACGCTACTTTTTAACCGACTTCTAAAAAAGGAGTCTTCTCTGACCAAGTTCTCAGAACTCGGAAATTAACGCGGGTGAAACTGTGGCTAGTATTAATTTAAATGTGAAGGCTTAGATGGATGGATATTTGTTGTAATGGAATTTGGCACAGAGATAGGTAACAATTTGAAATAAGACATAGGTAGTGAAATTTTATCCCGGAATTCCTACAGGAACTTCGAAATTTAGGCGATGGAACCGTGGGGGTTCGACTGGGTAATTTTTAATATACATGGGCGTCTGCTGTACAGTGTCTTAATTTATTGACTCTGTTGGATATATGTGTTGTTGTTAGTCAAGACCTTACCCTACATTACATAACATTACCCTAGCGCCTCCTAGTAAGCGCGCGGTCAAAATGAAATGGGTGCAAACTATAAAGTACAAATAGCACATCAAGTTACCACAAACTGTCAAATTTTCTTCAATGGATAATAAACTCTAATGTTTGGAGATTAATTTAAAGAATAAATTTGTCAGTTTTGATACCATGATGTGCTGTTGACTGTATTTAGAATTATACTGGGTATTCTGGTGTTTAACCTAAGACAGACAGATAGACAGACAGACAGACAAGCAGACAGACACACACACAGACACCATACACACACGCACATACACACACACAGACGCAGGCGCAGACACGTCAGACTCATAACACCCCGTCGTTTTTCATTTTTGCGTTGGGGATTATAAAAGAATTATTGCAATTCGACTTGACTGGAAGGAATCCACTCGCGGATCCACTCGCGAGATAAGTCCGCATTTGGACATGAATTAGCAGTTTGGTTAAATTTTTGCAATTTGTTATTAAAGGTATATATTTTTTATGTTCAACAAAGCATACAAATAAATAAACTTCTAGTTTGAGCAAATTAGGCCATATACTTTATGTATATACTAGCTATTCCCCCGCAGTAATTTTGGAGTTCCCGCGGGGATTCCGGGATGAAAAGTACCCCATGTCCTTTTCTGTGCCCCTGACAACGTGTATGCAAAATTTCATGATGATCGGTTGAGCCGTTGAGGCGCGAAAGTGTAACAAACAAACAAACAAAAACCAACTAAAAAACTCACTTTCATTTTTATTACAGTACTTCTTCAATTACAGTACTTCAACTATAATATTATTGTAGGTACATACATACAGGAATATTTTTTATTCAGTGTGCAAACTTTTAAAAATTAAACTTAAAGGAGTTTTAATAAACACCGTTTTTATTTTGATAAGTCTTAGTACAAAAAAGTAAAGTTATCGTGAACGAAAGATGTATACTTTGCAATTGATTTATTGGCTACTGTATTCGCCGCCACTACCGCTATACACGAAGCGCTCGTTCAGCTAGGTATTTACGTGGGTTACAATGTACCGACAGCTGATCGTGGTTGTTCACCCCCGCTGCAACACCCCCGCGTACGCCGCACGGCGCGCCTGCCCATTGATATTATTACAAATTGATAGTTTCCAAATAGTTTCCAAATTGATAATTTAAAGCAGTATAAATAAATATTTAAAAAATAAAAAAAAGTTTAGAACAAATAATGGAAATGTGTTCTGAACCACCAAAATTTTTTTGCGCATTGCTTAAAAAATATTCTTGTATATGAAATTTGAAAAAATTGCTTAAAAGCCCACCTAGATTTAAATACAGGGACAGGAAGCGCTTTCACTACCTGTATTTTTGGCGGGATAATTGATGGGGTTGAATATTTTTATTAGATAAAACACGACAAACTGTATCATATGGAAAGCCTTTCGTAGGGTTTCCCTTTAAATAAGTTGTTAAATAATACAAATTACGTTACCTTTACAGAAACCATTTCTCATAGGGTAACCCTATCTCATAGGCTAACCGGCGGCGCACGGTCAAAGCTTTGACTCGGGAGTAGCTCGGCTGTCGGCTCTTGCGCCCCCGCCCAAAAACCCCAAAACTAGGGGCAAAAACCCCTACAATAAAGCGGAAAACAAAATACCCTTTCAATGATATGGTAAACGCTTAGCCTATTGTAAGGTTGGGGTTACCCTAAGGATACAGTTAACCTTTCACTAGATAAGCGTTTTACAGGATAACGCAGACCTAAGGATAGCATATCGAAAGGATGACCAGTTAAATGGGCTTTCAAAATTAGCCGCTAATCCGGTCCCTGCTTAAATGCCGCTGACATTATGTAATTCCAACAATATTTTATTTTGTATCTACATACGGTTCGAATTGTCATTTTTTGGAATCGGTTAAATATTGCGTACCTACATATAAATCGTATACTTTTTAAAAACATTATCATAAGTCATAACTTAGGTATCTTTATAACTAAACCACAGTTTATGGTAGGTACACATGGATTTGTTCTGCTGTTCGTCATATAAAAAATATTTGTAAACAAAAATAGTTTTTTCCGACCCTTTTAGTCGACTCTAGGTATATAATTATCTTGAATAATAAAAAAAATAGATTATATTTTAGTAATTAAACCAACTAGCGTAGCGCACGCGTCATAACTTTTTATCATCGAATGATTGAAAAGGAAACTTGCAAGACTTCGAAGCTTGCCGCGCGTCGCTATCATCCTGCGTTGAGCGGGATCGTATGAAATCGAACAAATTGTGACATGTTTTCACGAGGAACCGGTAAAATAAAGGTTCCTAAAGGTTCCGATTTCGGTTTCGGTTCCGGTTCGGGTTCTAGTAACGGAACCGTTATTTTACCGGTATTTTACCGGTATTTTAGGACCTTTTTCAATCCCTGTCTAGAACTCTCTTTTTATGTAGGTACATGAGAAAACCAAACAGCTCTTTGGCTAACAAAAATTTATAAATGAAATATTCTTAACTGATATACCTACCTATTGATATATGAAATATTTATGAAATATTCATAAATTTATACAGAAATGATAAGTCTCCTTCGATAGAAAACTAGTATAATGTTGACCTGGTGGGTAAGAGTGGATTTAAAAAAAAAATACAAGGTTAATCTTACAGACACATCCACACACCAAAAATTTTTGGCGGAAATCTAAGATAAACATTGTCCTACATGGATTTTACGATCGTTACGGTGACAATTATCTAAGTTTCTCGTCATTAACAAAAAACATTAATATCAATTAAACCTATAACAATAAAGATAATTTAATTTACAGCTATGTTTAATTATAAAACTGTAGTATTAACAACATACCGACTTAAATATATTATTATTATCATAAAATTTTGTTATAAAATCACACATGTTGTTATACAAATGTTTTTTAAAAGATATGAATGTTTTCAAATGACTTAATAATTTCACTTAAGTATTTATATAATTTAAGCAAAAACATTGTAATGACATGAATGACATTATATTCAAGTAATAATAATAAAACTAGCATAAAAATCCTTTAATTTCAAAACCTTTTTTATTCTATTCTATAAATGCTTTATCTATGCGTTATCAATCTACTCCAGCTATGTAAATCATGTATTTTGTGTAACTATTAAAAATTTTCAAATGCAAAAAATGTAATGTTCTAAAACATTACAGGCCCAATCGGATATAGAGTGGAAGTACGGTTTGTCGAAACTGATACGAAACATGCATAGAACGACAACGGCGCCCTCACCAATAAACCTGATCACCACGTGGCTGATGTGGCTCATAGCAAGGTGTAAGGTAAGGGCAAAATTCCTAACAATTACTACTTAAAGAAGCGATGCTACTATAGGGACATAGATAAGCAATGGTGTGTTAACCCACACTGGAGAAATTTTGAGTAAATCGTGTTTTAAAAGTAGGAGCGCCATTTTGTATCAAAATTTTTTATGTTCAATATTTAGTTACATATTTAAGCAATATAATAAGGTAAACACATAATTAAAAAACGTTCCCTAACTCTCAATAAATGGTTCTGAATCAATAACTTAATTTTGTGGGTTAACATGTTATTGCTTATCTGCGTCCATAGATGGACAATCAAACCGCTGCTTGGGCTTAAGTCTGATAAAAGCCAGTCTTTTATGGTCTTTTATCAGGCTTTTATTGAGCTTAAAACGGGTTGATTGCCTATTTGTAGATACTACGCATCCCCCAACTCCATGCCTTCCCATGCCCCGCTCAAACATAACGGCGAGCCTAGAGGTGGTAGCGGTGTAGGCTGTTACCGCTGTAAAATTCATAGTGAAGTAAAAATTAACAACAATGCTATTATTTATCAACAATATCCAAGTATCCAAACAAAAAAAAAACTATAAAGAAAAAGGTAGCACTGTCCAGCAGTGACTCCTACATGTTTGTTTTCTATAGTTTTAAATCAACTTTAAAATCCGTTGGTTTCGTACTCTCTTTCATCATCTTTCATTTTGCATTCTTCGAGATAAATGTTGAAGTTTGTAAAGAAGTTTGTAAATAATTTGAAGAGGTAAACTTTGTGAGTTTGATGAGTCCTGAGTGATATAGATACTTTTTATCCCAAAATTTCCACGGGAACTCCGAAATTACCGTGGGTGAAATCGCGAGACAACTACGTATAAACGTCTGAAGTCTTTGAACGGATTTTAGAACAGAATAAAATATGGAGTAAGTAGTAACAAATAGGTTGCTTTTCAAACTGGAATAAATATATTCCAGTTCCCGAAATTTACGCGGGCAAAGCCGCGGTGAACAGCTATTGTGTAATAATTACCTACCAACTGCGAATTAAACTAGAGCACGCGTCTTCATGTAATTTAGATTTCCAATTAGCCTACTTCGATAAAATAGATCGTAAATCGTATTTGGACCAAGTTAATGTTTAAGTATAACAATAAAATTTATTATAATACGGGTTTTTATTATTCTATTCTAAATACCTACTCATACAAGCCAATGATGCATTCAGCGACAATAGGTGATTTGTGGTCATCGACAAATCAATATAGGTACATACTTACAATGTTCGCCAATCTTTTTCTAGAAGGATGTTCTAAATATTTGTCATGATGAAACGATGTGCAAATTCATTAAGCGTATAATTACGGCAACAACGAAGTGATCTGATGATGGAGCCGGGATGTAGACTGAAATGTCATATCCAAATCACTCCTAAGTCCCATTCGAATTTGAGCTAGTATGTTTTATTGTCATCAGTATTTTCCGTTACAAATAATGACGATTGTCTGAAGATGGAGTTGGAAGATTGTCACTCGAACTCCCTAATGGAAACTGCATAGATAGTCTGTTGGACGTTGGTCTTGTTATTTTTATTCTCACTAGTATACCTTCCATTATATACACAATAAAGCTTAATTAAAAGAAAAGTTGAAAAATTATCCCAAATGAAAATTGTAATCATGCAGGGCCATGCTTCCAAATACCCAAGTTTAAGATTTTTCTATACTAATAAAGTATCTAGTACATTATTTGTGATTTAGTTTTTTATTACATAAAAGTTATATGACTGCAACTTTACCAATATACTCTATTATTATTAATATTCATAAAGCAATACATGAGTAACATGTGATAGGAAGATTCAAAATTTATGTGGCATGAATAAAATTATCATAAAGTCTATAAATATCGACCCGGTAAAAATGTTTTACTTGAAAGCTATACACTATAATATTTATAACATTGTCTATTCAACAATTAAATAAGATATTGGATTTAAAATTAACTATTATATTTTGTCCCATTTTTTTCTACATAAAATATATTTTAGTCATATTATTGTTTGTTTTTAAATGGTTCAGGTTTTCAGTTAATTCATTAACACGTTGATTTCTAGTAAAGAGTGCAAGCAAGCTATATTAGATATGCTCTTTTCGTTTAAATATATATCACTATAGTGACAAACTATAACAATAATGAATTTACCTGCGACTGAACTTCGATACAAACATAATTATTATAATGTTGTGGTCTACGACTACTTACTGTACCCTCAAAATTAGTGTCAAAAAAGCAAAATTTCAAAAGCAATTTTAAACCTTCAAAACATCACCTATATCACCCATACTTATTACCAATAAACTACATAATTTACATAATTCACTTTTGTATTCATTGCAGGTGCGGTTAACGAAGAAAAAGCGGCCAAGCTTGGTGCACATGATCGGACTCAACCGGCAAGACCAGATGAGTGCGAGAAGCAAAGCTGGTGCCAAGTGGCTGTCCAAAGTTAAGAGAGGACAGGTCGTGCCTAAAGGTGAATAACAAGAAAGACTTAATTATTAGGCTGTCCTAATTCGTTCAGAAATTTGATCTGTAGCGTCAGTAATAGAAGATAGTGATTCTTGGCTTGTACCATAGGTTTCAAGACTAGAGCTAGTTTTCCAGTCATTACGTAATGTTAGTCTTACCAAAAAGAACAAAAATTCTTCAAATGTAGGTACTAAGTTGATCACATAAGCAAGAAAGAACAATAACGAAGGATATATAGAGAACGGATATATAGATTTGGATTTAGTTTAGACCTATCCACCTTCAGTTAAAAACAGAAAAAATTACGGAATTTTCCAATCAATCTTCAACATCTAAAGAAAACCTAATATATTTTTTCTAATAATTCAATCACTTTGAGCGTTTTCATTGCCGTTTTTGGATAAAGTTTGGATAAAGAGATAGAAAATCTTTCTCAAGATAAACGTAAACGTGAAGAAGGTAAGGCCTTCTAATCCCATGATGGTAGTTACAAGTTTAAACATTACTAAACTATCATGTTCTTTCCAGACTCGACACGCTTATCAGTAGTCCACCTGAGTCCTCTAGGCTCCCAGTTGAGTTTCAACAATACGACTCGAATAGAAAACGTGGTCGACTGGGAGATCATAGCCAAGAAGTACCGGGCGTTGATGAGGGATGAACCTGAAGAACCCTCCTCCAAGGAAGACTCCGACTCAGCGGAAGATACCTCTGAGATAATCCCTAATAATATATCTGCTGCACCACCTTGAATGTCAAACTCTATGGAATTAACTTGCACTTCTATATTATGTAATCCTAGGGTTGCTATACATCTGAGTGCCCCTTGATTTTGTCTTAGTTTGAAGGCAAATAAGAGAAGCGTCCGGATAGGGTTTGTGAATAATCCAAGAGACCGTTCTAGGTATTTTGCAACGAATTTACTGTTATAATCGTAAAATGTAACATAATATTACATATTGTGTTGGATTTTAGTTGTTTTAATTTGATCGTAACGCTCGTTCGGTAAAGCGTTTATGTATATTTATATAATACCTAAATGTTTAAGTACGTATTTTATGCTGTGTAATATTTATATATTAATTATATCTATAATCAGTCCTTTTTTATGTCTTAGTTTATAACAGTTTTTAGTTTTTAATACTATTATTTTTATTTATTTTTTTCGTTTTTTCCGTAGGTTGCACACCCCGTCCCTTTTATCTCTCTGTCAACCCAATGGTTAACTGTCAGAGAATGCCGTAAGGCCATTTGTACTATTTTGTGCAAGAAGAATAAATAAACGTTTACGAACATTATTTACCAAATAAGAGTTAGTGAGAAAATAAAATCTCTTCATCGCTAATTGGACGCAGATAAGCAATAACATGTTAACCCACAAAATTAAGTTATTGATTCAGAACGATTTATTGAGAGTTAGGGAACGTTTTTTAATTATGTGTTTACCTTATTACATTGCTTAAATATGTAACTAAATATTGAACATAAAAAATGTTGATACAAAATGTCGCTTCTACTTTTAAAACACGATTTACTCAAAATTTCTCCAGTGTGGGTTAACACTCTATTGCTTATCTATGTCCAATTATATTTTGCATGTAGATAGGGCTTTTTTTTAATTCGTTCCGAAATAGCGTAATCGGCTGCCAGATAATTCGTCTAAAAAAACTGGGCATTTTAATTTTATATTATATTTTTGGTAAGGTAAAAAAAATTGCGATGAGAATGTCCGGTTTAAGCTATAGTTAAATTCTTCTGGTTTTCCAGTTTCTTGTCGGTGTTTTAATTTGATAATGGCTGGCGACTAGGTACCTATTGGGTTTCGTCACTGACTATGATGTTATTCGGGATATTTCTTCGTTTGCTACATTCAAATAATACAATGAATATAATTCACAATCCTAACTTCCTAACTAATAATAAAAATGTTTGTATACTTATTTATTAATTTGTTTGGTTGTTTGTTATTACGCTTTCACAACGAACTACTCAACCGATTATCATGAAATTTTGCATACACGTTGTAAGGGATACAAAAGGTACTTTTAACCTGGAATTCCTGCGGGAACTCCTAAATTAACGCTAGTGGAACTGCGCATACTGCTGAGAACATAAATAAAATATTATTAAGGCGGGGCGCGTTGCGGCAGTTTGGTTTCTCAAATCTGGTTTTTTGCCATACATAATTGTGTATAATGTGGGCCTTGTGACAATTTATTAGGATTATTTTGTTTCGCAATGATGTTTTAACATATTATTATCTCATTTAAATAGGTTGAGGTTCGCCTTGTTTAATTTATTCTAAATATGTGCTTGTTGCCTACTTTAATTGTCTATTTTAAACGAATCTATTTAGGTTTTCTTTCGACCAAAAATCATCATGTGAGTAAAAACTTCTCTGATTAGATTAAAAAAAAACATACCTATGTCATTAATAGCAGTTTTAACAAAACCAAACGGACTTAAGGAGAAAACTTTCCACTGCCTTGCGTTAAATAACATGGGTATCAATCAATTGTGGTTTTACCAAATACGTAGTGTAATCTGAGGAAAAAAAATCATTAGTAATTGTTGGAGTTATAGGTAGGTACCTAAACTTAATCATGTTTAAGTTCAACTTGTATGTATGTACAGTAAGTAGTAAAAATAACTGACCGTAAATGCCGTTGGATTTCAAAACAAAATTTTAACAATGTTTTTGCGAAACATTATATTTTAATTATCAGTGACCAATTTGCACGAATATAATTTTATCTGCATATTATTTGCCATAGAAAATGTAAAAGATACCTACAACATTGTTATTATTATTATTATTATTATTAATGACGGTTGTCGGGCTGTTAAGAGTTAACTGAGTGATAGCTCTCGGTTAACCGCATCAAATATCTTTTTTATCGCGATGTGATTTAGCACTTTCCTTAGCAACCGCAAAGTTTTCTATTTTTTCTATTTTCATTCATTCATCAGTGAAAATTTATTATCGACTGAGAAACAGGTCCTTAGCGTCTATTTGTACCTCTGACAAGGTGTATGCAAAATTTCATGATGATCGGTTGAGCCGTTAAGCCATCAAAGCGTTACAAACAAACAAACTCACTTTTGCATTTATGAGTGAAATGATGATGGAATGGAGGATGAGTGGAATGCAATTACAAAAAATAAGTATGATGTTGTATTTATTGTAAACGAGTTTTCTTTTTTACCTAAGCAATGTGGTAATAGTTGGGTAATAGAGACGCTAGGTATTATGTATAAATCACCATATTCTATTCAATATCTGGAATGTTAAAATAAAGTATACCTATTTTAAATATCATATCGTTAAAAATGTGTTTTTGTACTGAAAGAAAAACGAAACGACTTTTTTCAGATGGTCTAAGCCAGTGGTGGGCATAGTACGACCCGCGGGCTAACTCCGGTCCACGGCGGTCCTTCGAAATGTATAGCTCAGACCAAATAAAAGCTAAAGACGGAACGCGTAGAACGAACAAGTGAAGCCAGGAAAAAGACACCACGCCGTGCACGTACACAGAAACACGCACACACTTACAAGAAAAAGACACCCATACCTGGGAATCGTTGTGGCATTTTCCTAAGCACCACATGCATACGCAACCGGCTTCACTTCGTTGTTCGAGACGTTCCGTCTTTAGTTTTTATTTGGTCTGAGATGTATGGTAATTGAATTTTGACGGTCATGAGGTAAAGGAACCAGCTAGTCTAATAAAGTCGTGTAAGATTTCAAAACAAAATGCATTTTATCTTTCATCATGCGAAATTTCATAAACTTTCTAGCCCATCATGAAGAAAATTTGCCCACCACTGGTCTAAGCTATAAATATACGTACGGTCTACCTACAGTTTAACAAAAAACATTCTATAATAAACGCTAGTCAGATTAAATTGTATTATTTAATATTGAATAAATAAAAGTTTTGTATATTATTTAGGTACAGCATATTATTATAATAGTAAACAATATCTATAGTGTTATTTCTAGTAAAGCATAATAAAACGTTTTTTTTAGTTTGAACTGAGGCGAAAGTAAAGTACCTCAAATGGATTGGTACAGTATAAAGTTACTAACTTATTTCAAAATTCGCGAAATGTTTGAGAAAGTACCTACCTACTTACCTTTGATTTTAATAAAAAAACAATATTGAATACGTAGGTACCTACTTAATAAGCTGGTATTCATTTTATTTTTATTAATGTAATATGTATCTATCTAATATAGGTTAGTATCAACTATTGTAATTTATAAGGTTTTATATCTAATTTTTAAGAAATTTAAATTAATGTAATTAATAAATTTCTTCTTAAAAGTTTGACAAATAATATTTAAATAATTCGTGCTAGGTAAGGTTTTATATTTATACAACGTAAGCAAAAAAACATATATTTGTTATGAAATAATCATTAAAAACAAATAGGAATCTAATACAAATCATGATTTATAAAGTCAGCTATACATTTTTATTTATATAGATGTAGCATTATGCTTACGTGACCCTACATAATCACCTCAAAGCATAGACACAAAAGCGGAGAGGAGAGGAGACGAGAGGAAATGTGTTTTGAATAACCAATCAGATTTCGTTATTTCCGTTCGTTCGTGTTTCGTCGGAGTCGTCGAGTTTCGTTCGTGGAAATAAAGAAATCTGATTGGTTACTCGTCTCCTCTCCTCTCCGCTTTGGTGGATACCGGAGTATGATCCGTCAGCGCGTCTACAACTTGCTCGCTTAAGTTTCATGAGTAATTTTTTCTACGTAAAAAGTAATTTTATGTTTTTTTTTAGGTATTTGAAATGAGAATTGGGTACTAAACACCCTGCTTCAATAAGTCCCTCGTTTATCCTTACACCCTGTATATAAATTTACAAGGTCGAGTGAGAGCCGTGCTCAAATTTTTGCCAGAAGTATATCTTTCGACAGTGGCATTTCCTTAACTACCTACCTACTCTAAAGTCACGAATTTAATTTATTCTACCGATATAAAAATAATTGTTGAAACTATTATTTTTTTAAAGTATAAGAACTTGTCATATTTTCAAAAACAATGGAACATTTAGGTAAATGTTATTTGTAAATACCGTGCAGATTTAAAACAAAAACATCAAGTGATTAGTTTATAATAGAGACATGAGGTGATTGTTTTTGACTGACTACCTACGTTATTAGCGGTTTCCAATTAAACTTTTTTTATATGCAGAATTATAATAAAAAACTTCTATTATTTTACATACCGATTCTGTTCATTTTTAAATGAAATATCTTAGAAAATATATTTTTTAATGTATAGTTTCACCACTGTATGAGAGACTTAAGAGATAAATAGGTACCTAATATACCTAGGTATATAATATACAAAGTGGAGACGACAATCCTACTAATATTATAAATGTGAAAGTGTAGATGTTTGGATGTTTGTTACTCAATCACGCAAAAACGGCTGAACTGATTTGGATGAAATTTGGCATGCACGTTGTCAGGGGTACAGAGAAGGACATAGGGTAATTTTTATCCCGGAATTCCCGCGGGAACTCTTAAATTACCGCGGGTGAAACCGCGGGGCACAGCTAGTACGACAATAAATGAAAACACCGGCAATACTATGTATATTGTATAATAAAGTATGATGAAATTATCAAATAAGTCCTAATATCGAAATAGAAAAATAAAATTTAGCGAACAAACTAAATAGGATAAAAATTTTAATAAATAGAACACTATTTATTTTGTTAATATTGGTTCACTAACCCGCCTGTGATAAGAGCGGCAACATCGCGCGCGCGCGGTGCCATCTGATTGGCGCCGTGCGCGCTGAAAGTCACTGCGAGTTGGCAACGTGGCGTATTTTTACAATACGGAGGTTGTTTACCGGTCTATCCGTGATAACCTAGTTACCGATCACGGAAAAAAATCCTGTAAAGAAAATTTTTATTAATGAGAAATTGCGATTTCGCGCGGGATTTCAATATTAGGGATTATTTGATGGTTTCATTATACTCCTATTATAATAGTATTGCCGGTATTTTCAATTATTTTCATATTGTCGTCTCCACTCGTTATAAAAGCAGATAGATTATATATTATATCAAACAAAATCAGCTTCTTTTCTAACAGGGTGATTAATTATGAATGTAAACAAATGAAACTGTCTTCATTGGGAAACGAGTCCGTGACATTTAATTACTGATTCTGATTTTATTCTCTCATGCGATCGGCATAGTCAGTAGCAGTCAGCAGTAGGTACGTACCTATAGTCTATTCGTTTTGACACAACTTCCATAGCTAATTAAAATAAAAATGTTGGGTTGGACTTTAAATACAATTAATTTGAATAAACTTTCATGTAAATAAAAGAAAAGAATACGTTTTAACCAGATAAGTAAAATACCCATATAATTAAAATATAAATAAACGATCGTTAGATTCTATACCGAACAAGTCGAGTAAGTACCTAACTCAGACGAAATAATTTCGTCTGAGGTACCTAAATATTAATCCTATCAAATTTGTAACTATGCTAAACTAAGGGATATTTTTGTAAATAAAACTTGTATTTGTGTATCTAAATGTTTTAAAATGAAATAAAATATGGAAATTTTATTACAACCGTTGGGACGTTTTAATGTTTTTAAAAAGAATGATTTTTCAATATTTTTACTATTTTTTTATCAAGATATACCTACCTACTGTATTTTATTTGTAAGAAGCGAAAAAAGGAGAAAAAGAGAACCATCTATTGACCCCAGTGTTGGAGCACAGCCGCTTCGCGGAGCGCTATTTCATAACGATCGATATTACATAACGAAAGAAAACCTTTGAAACGTCAAATATAAAAATAATATTTTCCTTTCAACTTCATATGTAAGTAATGTTAGATATAGATATCATTAATCACTACAAAACCGAGCACAAAGGACGTCTTTTTTGCTTAGAACCTCAAGTTAAAATAAATATCCTACCTTTGAACCGTCAACATCTATGTTAGTTAGATGTGTGATTATAAATAAATTTATACGCTTAAAGTGTTTATCGGACCTTTAAACTGGAACCGTGTGTGGAGCAAACTTAGTGCCCTGTGATAATCTAGTTGAAATGTTTTTAATAATGGATTCTATATGAAATATTAATGAAATAACGAAATCACGGTAAATATTAACTACCCACCAAACTCAAGTTAAGTTCACGACCGGACCTTTTTTTTTCTACAAGTGCGCTTACTGCTATGCATGTTGGCTCGGGGGACTTGATTGCTGTGCGTTTTAACTAAATAATATTTTTATTGATTTGTAAGGGTCTTTATTGCGTTGCAGACTTTTAGTATCAATACCTTTTCCAAAAGTATTATTTTTTATTATAGCATCATAGCTTCTGACCGTCAACTACTACTCTGGCGGCTTAGATAAATGATTGGTCTCCGATGGGAGCGCGACCAATCATTTATCTAAGTATGGCGGCTTCTAAACCAAGCCTCTGGGGTTGCTGTACTGCGGGTATCGATGATGATAAATATATAATCTGCGTCAAATGTGATAAAGCCTTTCATTTTGTTTGCATGAACGTCGATATTGACAGTTATTCTGACCAGGCTTTGGATCGAAATTGGATGTGTCACTGTTGTCTTGGCTCTGCACCCAGAATTGGCTATAGCGACAATACACCTATCCGCTCGAGGCCAAGTAAGAGACTGGCTCACTCCTCTCCTGTGGGAATCGCTGAAACCTCCGTATCCCGCGAGGAAGTTCGTGATATTATGGAGGAAGTTTTAAAGAAACACATGGCAGATTTCATGGCCCAAATGAGCACAAATAAGTACAATATTAGACACGGAACTAAAGACTTTTAAAGAAGAAGTAAGAGAAATGAGACATGCAATGGAATTTATGAACGACGAATTTGAAGCTGTTAAGCGTGGACACGCGGTATCACAGGCGGAGGTCAGGTCCCTGCGGGGTCAAAATGAGGAGATGAAGATTGTTATAACGGATCTTCGGAGCCGTGTCAACAACTGGAACAAAGTCTACGTAGTGACAATCTTGAGATACAATGTGTGCCGGAGAAGAAATCGGAAAATCTGATGTCCATGTTAAAGGATTTAGGCGGAATAGTAAAATGTGAATTAAAAGAGGATAACTCGATAAGAGGATGAATCGTATCACTAGAATTGCACAATTACACCCTGAGAGTTCGCGCCCACGATCTATTGTAGTCGAATTTAATGGTTCTAAGATAAGAGACCGATTTCTGGCTGCGGTAATTAATTTTAACAAGGCAAATCCCAGCAATACACTCAACAGTTCCCACCTTGGATACACAGGATCCCAAACACCTTTATATGTCACTGAACATTTATCCGCTAACAACAAAGCGCTCCATGCCGCTGCAAGACTAACAGCAAAGAAGAAGGGTTTTAAGTTTGTTTGGGTCAAAGGGCCGTATTTATATGAGAAGGGACGAAGCCTCGGGATTTATTCTTGTCAAAGATACTACCATGTTGGAAAATTTAAAATAAATATAAGTCACTATCTTACGTTTTTGTAAATGTATCAGAATTCAAAACCTTTAAAATTCAATTCTCTAAAAGTTTATTACCAAAACAATTATACACGCCATTAAGACGTATAAGGCACACAGCGCTTTTTCATCTCCCTATGGTCCATACCAACTACGCAGCTAACAGCCATCAATGTCGATTGCCAAGAACCTATAATAAATTCTTCTCAGAGTGTGATCCCTTTTCCTGTTCAAAATTAGTTTTTAAAAGCAAGGTGATCAAATCGATGTTAGTCTAGGAAACGGAATAGGAGCCGTACACAGGAGAACCGCAATACTTTACTGTGATAGCTTGATTGTATTGACAGCTTGGTTTTATTTTTATTTTTTATTATTGATGAAGTTATTGTTTATACTGTTTTGACATTTATTTATTGTTATCCTATTGCTTTTAATCTGTTGTTTAATTTATCAATTTATTGGTTATATATATTTTTATTTTTTTTAAACATGAATTTAATTTATATGCTTTGACTTTAATCATTGTAGTTCATAGTTATCAATCTGACTGTATGTACCTATTTTTATTTTATTTTTTTATTTATTTTTTATTTGTGGTCTATTTTATTTATTGACAATAGGCTAGTTTCCTGGATAAAAAAATCAAAATTCTATTTAGTCCGTCAGTTAGATAATAAAAAAATAAAAGACACGTATTTTTTGCTTTTTTAAAATAATGGAAATATGCATAGATAAAGCGCATTAAAGTTTAGGGTGGGGGACTCGTGACGTTACCGCTCGCTATAACGTGCGAACAAACTGTAGCGAGGCGTGACGTCATGTGAAATTTCGACTTGATATATCTCCGTTATTTTTTGGTTACATAAAAAAAAAAATACGTGTCCAATATTTTTTAATAATCTACAAAACGGACTAAAAAGAAAAATTTAGGAAACTAGCCTATTGACAGACATAATTATTATTTCTCATTTACTTAATTATTATTTATTGCTCGAGGTTGCACGTATCACTTCCATGTGAACTCGACATTGTATTACGAACTCTGCTCTGTTCAACGACAAAACAAATACCCTCTCTTCAAATTATACACTACACTCACATGCAACTATACACAAACACACACACAACATAACATAATATTAAGTTGAGACTCAGATTGCTCATTGGGCACATTTTTATACATTTGCGATTCGAATAAACATTAAAATTATTTTAGTCTTAATTATTTATAAGTCCTGAGTGACATAGGGTAGAAACTTTTATCCCAAAATTCCTATGGGAACTCCAAAATTACCGTGTGTGAAACCGCGGAGGACAGCTAGTTCACAAATAAACCAAACAAATCCATACTAATATTATAAATGTAAAAGTGAGTTGGTTTGTTTGTTTGTTTGTTACGTTTTCACGCCTTAACGGCTCAACTGACATAGGATACTTTTTTCCCGTAATTCCCGCGGGAACTCCGAAATTTACGCGGGTGAAACCACGGGGAACAGCTATAGTCAATTCTATAAAACCACTTCGCAATCGTCGCCGGTCCGCACGCGTTATCACACCGCTTGCCTGCGTGCACGCATCCGATCGTGCGCCAAACGCACACGTGACGGCGGGCGGGCGGCGTCGCACGCGCACAGCTGCGGAACTAAACTCCCTCTTTATAAAGTCACTTGCGCGTTATCCATTTTATTTTGAAACAATTAGGTATCGTGACAACATGTGGTGTGCCGTTAGTGTGTGGTGTGTTCTATCACTGTTATTAGGTCAGTGATTATTTATTTTATATTACTTTATATTATTATCATTAGCATTCCTTTTTTAATAGTACTCGAATTTTGACGGGAGCCAAGCGTGTTGGTCGTCACAGTATTTTTGTGCAGATACAAAATTGTAGGTATATTAAACGTGCTTTTATGGTCAGTAAAATTTCACTGTGGTGGTTTTTTATTGGTTCATTAAAATATATTAATATTACCTACCTATGTCTCAATCTGAAACCTTGGGTTTTTGCCAAGACATTCTGAACTTATGATTCTCCAGTTAAATAGGTACACTATAGGTAAATTATAGTTTTAAACCATAAGCGTGCAATGAGGCTTAAGCCAAATTCTATTGTTGAGACTTGAGTCTTGGCGATTCCTGTTATAATAGTCAGAATATGTGGCTTGGCCGTTTCATTACTACAAGAATTATTGTATAACAGAAAAGTAATTAACAGTGGGTAATTTTTCACCTTACGTTCATGTGATGGAGCGAAATGGCCAAGCTACATATTCTGACTAAGTTGTAGAGTTTGAGAAGTTAGGCCTTGTAGAGTTAGGGTGTGTAGAGTTATAAGCTTGGCTCTACATGAGATCTGATAACTTTTTGACAGTGCCCGTCATACCATGGTCTCGTCTTGGCATCACTTTACACGAAAATGTTTTTGGTGGGATATCAATATACTAAAATCAAAATATGTGATACATATCCCATTCCCAATCTATGTAACGTGTGCACAATTACATCTGCAGGTCTCTTGGAACTATCGCAAGCTGCTTGGCTGCGATGCTACAATGGGTGAGTACCTAAAATAACAGCGCATTCTGAAAATCCTATACCAAAATCTCGCCAAATAGTACCTACCTAATATTAAATAATGCTCAAACAAAACTGAAATTGAATTTCGAACAATCTCACTTACGTCTGTTTTTAATATTTTTTTTTTATGTCATATGGGGCAAACGGGCAAGTGGTACACTTGATAGTAAGTGATTACCGCCGCTCATGGACATCTACAACACCAGAAGGCATGCAGGTGCGTTGCCGACCTGGAATGGGGATGGGAACTGGCTTTCAAGTAGGACTGCCGGAACACACCGTTAGGTGCTTGGCGACAGATTTGCAACTTGAAGGTGGTAGATAGCCAGCCGGGCACTAGAGAGCGCCCTACCACTATGCTATGGTTTCCTCACGATGTTTTCCTTCACCGACAGCTCGAGCTTATTGTTAGGATTTGAACCTACACCTTGCGGCGTTTAATCCGAACGCACTAACCACTGAGCTATCATCGCTGTGTAACTAAGTACTAAGTACTACGATGAATTTATAACACTCGCTGATCCCCCACGGCGCCACTCGCGTTAATTTCAGAATGAGTCGCGATGATGTGTGTGGGATCAAGTAGATCTGTGTTCGTGTTGTTATTATTATTATTACTAAACTTATTCAAAGGTATGTTGTATTATGGTATATTATGAGTGTTATGACCGTTATCAGTGACAACTTCCTACAGCAACATACCAAAACATAGTCTAGGAGACCGGCGTGCGTTTAAATTAAGCGTTTAATACATTCATGTTACCAATGCCTATGTAGGACGGGACGATATATTATTATTCAAGGCCACATCAACCAGAAGTTGTACAACGTCTGTTCCACGGGTTTGTTCGCATCCTGAATACGTAATACTCGCTTCGTACACGCAAGCGAGCATTCATTCGCTCAGCAAGAAACTAGTACCAGTAATTGTAGATAAACCTAAAAATAGTTTATTCAACTTGAAAACCCGTTATTACCTATTGTAGTTATTTTTAATCGGTTAAATTGTTAGTTGTTTACTTATCTAATAAATATAAAGCAGGTACGGTTACGATGCTGTCGGTTCAGCGACTTTTTATACTGTTATAGCAAATAATAAGTGTACCTAACTGAACAATCTAGCTGACGACCCGATTGGCGCAGTAGGTCACCATGCCAACCCGTTAATCAAGAGGGTCCGGGTTCGATTCCTGGCGGGGATGAACTCTGTGTGATGAACATAGAGTTCCATTTTCGGGTCTGTGGGCGTGTTTATCGCACAACCTAAACCGCTGATCATAGAGACCTGAAACTTGGAGGGTGTGTTCTTTGTATGACATAGGCATCCGATAAGAAAGAATTTTTGAAAATTCAACCCCTAAGGGGATGAAAAGGGGTCGAAAAGTTTTTATGGAACAATTCCGCGGGAACTTCTAAATTATCGCGGGTGAAACCGCACGGGACAGCTAGTACATCTATATCATTATTATTATTTTCTGAATTTCCTGATGGGCTTACCTTTTAGGATTGTAAAGGCTCAGGGACTTTCGTTCATAGATAAGAAGCGTCATGTACGTGCAGTCTTCAATCGTTCAGTTATTATCTCCATCATAAAGGTGTCCAACAGTCAACTACCTACTTACGTGTTTTATCCTAAGTACCCCACTAATCGCCATGAGACACAAAAGTCGTCGCAGAATTATTAACACAAGGTCTTACGTTAAATTGAAAAATAACATTTTAACATTAACATTCCAGTATAACGGATTGACGTAGATATTGTAAATAATTTTCTATATTATACTTATTTTTAGCGTAGTCGGAAAAGTTTTTTCTAAATCACGACGTTTTGCTTACATAGACATTTTACAATTAATTTCAGTCATTTTACCACTAATGGTAAGATAATAATAATATGTAATAATAATAATAATCCACTTCACAACACACAGATCTACTTGATCCCACAGTAAGTTATTATTAGCTTGTGTCGTGCAGACCAAGCAAACGTGGTATATACTACATAGACTTACATATATATTATACTGTAGACATATAAACACACCCAGACTGGAAACCCCGTGTTCATCACACAAAGTGCACCCCCACCGGGAATCGAACCCGGAACCTCTTGATTACCGGGCAGGCATGGTGACCTACTATACTAATTGGGTCGTCTAATGTGTAGGTACACTGTACAATGTACATATCAAGACCTTTTGAAACGAGGAAATTTTGCTCACACTGATATTCTAAAATCCAGGCTATACGATCTCCAACCCGTGGATCCGATATATCAAAACTAACAAAATGGTTTTTATAAGTTTTTCGAGTTTTTTTTTTCTAATGTCATAGGAGGCAAATGGGCTGGTTACACGCCTGATGGTAAGTGATTATTGCCGCCCTTGGACATCTGCAACACCAGAAGGCATGCAGATGCGTTGCTGACCTAGAATGGGAATGGGATCTGGCTTTTTTCTATTTCATCATTCTTGCATTCTTCATTCATTCTTTATAAAATGTAGTGCAAATTACATTGCACTTAGGAGAGCTCACGTAGGTAACTAAGAAGTTAGCGGAAGTGGAAAACTACACTCTTACGGCCACTCTCAGAGTCGTTATAATGATGACTTAATTTTAAGTAAAGATTTTAAAACTAAACTGCCGCAATCAGAGACGTTTATTAAATTAATGTTAACTGGCATTTAACTAAATTTAACTTAATTATTCAATACCAATTAACATTAATTTAATTATCGTCTCTGATTGCGGCAATTTTATTTTAAAAATCTTTACCTACTTAAAATTATGTCATCATTAAAACGACTCTGAGTGCGCCGAGTGCGGCCGTTGGTTTTTTTTTTTTTTTTGTTAATTTACCTCTAGTTTTTTCTAGTGATAAGACGATGCCGAAACTCGTCTGACTCGTTCATAGCCGTGACCATCGAAGAGTTGACCAGTTTCGTCATTATCAGGCCTAATTTCTATAGTTACGACACCACCTTACCCAAAGCAATACCACAGAATATTTTATCAGTAATATTCCGTGATCCGTGGCTCGTAGTCCGTTATTGGAGTGTGCATACCACAGAACAGAAAATAACAGATAGAAGGGACATCAACTTAGTTTAGTATGAAAACAAATGAAAACCAGTGTCGCCGGGTGATTTTCGCACATAAAAAGAAATGTAGATATTAAACGCTTTATGGTTGTGTTTTTAATTAGACACTGTTTTTAAAATTCGCAGTTTCGGAAATATTGTGGTAAATATACTTGGGATGGGATCCCAAATAGAAGAAATAGACAAATAGAAGAACTTTTTGCTCTTATCTAACTTCCTTTGCAAGTTGCAACGGTATAGCGTGCCTACCCCGCCTACGTGTCTTCTCTAGTTAATTTATTTGCTCTGTTGTCCATTAACATATTAATAGAACAGCGCTGCGCTGTTGGTCTAGTGGTTACCAAACCTGGGCCCTTATTCACTATGACCATAACGCGTCGCGTTAAGATAAATGGCGCCACTTAAATTGCTTTTCCCACGTGTTGAAAGTTTTTTTTACCTATTCACTATACGGAATAGTTACTAAAATTTACGGATGGAGATAGCTTGTTCATTTCCCACACGAAAAAACGCGAAGAAATTTGTGCTCCTCCCACAGCTTTTCTGCCACCCCCCCAGGTAACATCCCTATCTAGGTATAGGTGACCCGAAGAACTAATTTAAGCCTTTTTAATAATTGCAGATCGTTAAATGACTACTTGGTGACGCCGCTGAACGACCCGATGCTCCTGAACAGCTGCCTCGATCACTCACTGCCCACTGTTTTCTATACATTCGGCTACAGAGGCCGTGTAACCGGGCCTGCCACTACCGCAGTCCTCTCGGCGTATTTAGCCAAAAAGAAAAGGAACATTGTCCTCCTGGACTGGGAGACGGAGGCCAGGAGCGGCCTCATGGGATTATCAATTGGCTACGTATTCAGTGCTGTACCAAATGCTAAACGGGTGAGTTCTAATGGACATGGACGCAAAAATTAATCCAATCACAATACATCCATCAAAGTGGAACTTTTTGAATAGAGACTATGGAGTATGGACTACAAAGAATGACAGTGAAATTTTTTTATACCTACATATTTACACGCTTATTAAATTCAGCTGTACCACTGTAGCGGGAGCAGGATGGATGATATGGCTCGACCGCCACCAAAGGGGAAGCTTCCCGCCGGGCGAGGTGATATGCCCGGGGAACCGCGGCTCCGACTGTAGATCGTCGGAGGTCATATAAATGCAGCGCAGTGTGAAAACTTCGTTGGCGCGATTCAGGACTTAGTTCATGACTTGTGGCGTAGGAATCGCCACAGTACTCCCTATCTAGCTGACAAACAATGTGCCATGTTGTTTAACATTTAAAATTGTTTAACATATTCATTGAAATTTTTTATCGCTCATTTCCAGATCGGCAACGAATTAGGTGATGCGCTGATGAAACTGTCCCGGGTTGGTCTCAACACCACCCAGGTGCACCTAATGGGGCACTCTCTCGGCGCCCATGTCATGGGTTATGCGGGAAGGCGAGCGAGGGCGCAAGGCAATGTGGTTTCAAGGTACCTCAAATATATTATTTTTTAATGTTGCTGAATCAATTATTTATTCTTATATTAACGCGGGTGAAACCGCATGTGCGTACACGTTTTCAAGGGTACGGAAAAGCACATAGGGTAAGTACTTTTATCCCGAAATTTCGGTGTAAACTCCAAAATTAATGTAGGTAAAACTGCGAGGTACCTACAGTTACATAATTAGTATAAAAACCCAAATATAAATTAAAATAAGACCTTTTTTACTGCAAATTGACCGGCATTTAGGATTCTAAACATTAAAATCTAACTGTACGTTTCAGGATCACCGGCCTTGACCCAGCAAGAGCGTTCTTCGAAGGTCCATTCGCGATGCACACTGGTTTAGATCGAACTTGTGCCAGATTCGTGGACATCATCCACAGCGACCCTGGACATTATGGCACCAACACACCATCAGGGACGGTGGACTTCTGGCCCAACTACGGGGGGAATGACTCCACACAACCCGGCTGCCCCAAGGGTGATTACAATATGTTTAGCGCTGAAGGTATGGTTTAACTTGGATCGGACTTTTCAAATTGTAACATTAAATTTTATTGCTTAAATATGCTTTTACTCCGTTATTTGAACTTACGGCCGCACTCAGACTTGTTATAATGATTACTTAATTTCATATATTATTCTATTCTTTCTCTCAGTTAAATCTAACTAGAGATTTTTAAAACAAAATTGTCGCAATCAGAGATTTCCATTAAATTAATGTTAATTGGCATTTAACTAAATTTAACTTAATTAGTCAAATGACAATTAACATTAATTTAATGAACGTCTCTGGTTGCGGCAATTTTGTTTTAAAAATCATTACTTAAAATTAAGTCATCATTAAAACGACTCTGAGTGCGGCCGTTAACTTAGTGCCATTATACATATTATAGGTAATATTAAGTAGGTACGCAGAAATAACGCAATTGCTTTTCTTGGAGGTTTCCGCGATAATATACAAAATGAAACCACCGCAAAACACGAACCACCTGCTTTTATCTACACAAAAACACAAACAAATAACACAACTGAAACCACTGGTTCCATCGCTATGCTATGCTAAGAGCACTAGAGCAGTGTTTTTCAACCTTTTTCATGACACGACCCCTGTAGTATGAAATAATATCTCGCGACCCCCGCTTTCTTTTCATGTATGAAATTTATGTAAGTATGCATTTATGTTAGAAATATCCAATCCATATAATATTTATTATTAAACTTTATTGTTTGTTTTTTATTGAGGTATTTTTTGCGACCTAGCTCTTGCGACCCTCAAGACGACCTACAGAGGCTTTGCGACCCATAAGTTGAAAAACACTGCTATAAAGCATTCAACAGCTGTTCTGTATAGCGTCAATACACTTGAGAATCAATGCAACGCAATGCACCGCTCTGTCGTGTGAGCGTTCTTATGACTGAAATCCACTTCTCAGCATGGATCAGGGTTATCATTCAACTAAAATGCCTGCTTCGTACAGATGTGGAATAGAGGTCCTCACACGATAATGGCACATCGAGGTGATAAGTGTACGAAGATTATTGAAAATTTTCATCGCGATTAATGAGGGGGCGACCACAAAGTGCGGTGCAAATTAAGGCGATAATCATTTTTATTTTACACATTCTTTATCATCGTGCCGTTATAGCGTTTCAACTTTAAGCTCCCGATGTGTATCCATTGTACAAGTTCATAGCATAATCAGCCTTTTTAATACCTTTACTGCTGGCACAAGCCTACCCTAACGCTGAAGGTGTACAAGCGTTAAAGCATCACGCAAACTGAGTGCCAAATGGTTTGGCTTCTAGAATGTGCGAAGGTTTCTTTACGTTACTTTTCCTTCACTATAAGTCTTGTTGTAATCGTTTATTATATTTAATTCGCACATAGGTCAGAAAACAGAGATTGTATGGTTCTATCCCATTCGAAACCCTACCCCCTGAATAGGAGGCAAAAATTCTACCGCCAGCCAGTAAACATGACTCTTTCTTCTGCATTTTATTGCCACCAGACTTATGCAGTCACGACCGCTCCTGGCGTTTCTTCGTAGAGTCCATATCGTCGCCCACCGCGTTCCCCGCCACCGGCGCCGCCAACTACGACAGCTGGCTGATCAACAACATTAGCAGTAACGAAGCTGTCTATATGGGCCAGTTGACCAGCACTCGGTGGGTACTACTTTACATAGATTACAAGAATGTATGACCATCCCGTCACAAAAGTGATCATGTTTGGCGATTTTTGTATCTACTTATTGTGTTAAGAATTAAATACTACAGAAGTATCATCAGAAAAGCGTAATAACCCATTGTGCATTTTTGTCCATCGATTTATCATGGAAACTACGTGTCTTTTTAACGGTCGCCACTCACACACATTGGACGGAATGGAGTGTATTCAACGACTAAATCTCTATTTGAATGACTTGACTTTAACAATTTTGTTTGCAATCTACATCATTCGGAAACTGATAGACACATTGAGTATAGAACAAAAAATGTAAGCTTTTGGTACAAGTCAGCCTTAAAATTTTAAAACACGTCACCAATTCCTACAGGGCCCGTGGGAACTTTTTCCTGACAACCAATGCCGACGCTCCATTTGGCAGAGGCGGCGACGGCCTCATGCCCGATAACAACCAGGCTCGCAGGCGGCGCCACTCGCTCCTCGCAAGACTCCTCAAGTACTTCAGATGATCAAGTACATCACTAGGGCAGTGAACTACACTCGCGAATCTGTGTATGCCATGTTGAGAATATTCGTGTAAAGGGTACGCCCTCTTTTTACGCATAAGTGAAGTGATTTTTCCTGTTCATGGTGGAACAGGTAAACTTTTTAACTTCGTTTATTATAATAGTTAGTAACCAAATGTACTTAACGGCGGCGGACGGAAGAGACGGGACGTGATCTAGACCATAGATGTTAGAACTGAGAGTTCCCAACCCACCTGTTAGGTAGGTACGTGCGGGAAAATGGGAAAAATAAAGAGATCATGTAGTCTCTTTCTAAAATATGTAGTTAATTAACACTATTAGAGGCATGCGGATTAACGGATCTTTGGAACACCATACACTTGAAACTACAGGCCTACACAGAGAAAGATATTGACTGCACGGAGTTGTCAATTTTATTTGCCAACCTCTTTGTACTTGTCTCTTGTACTTGTGTATGATCTAAACGGCCTGGAAAAATCAAATGTCGAAGATTATTTTGAGAGCCTTCGCATGGGCAGTTTTTGCTGGCTCGAAAGGTCTCTCATCTTTTGAATGATATCTAGCCGCCTTGCCCTGTCTGTAAATGTAAAGGAGCAAAAAGCATTTTATAAAAATGTTTGAATATATTTGAAGCATTAGAAAGGCGCAAAAAAACACCAGGAAGTTGTAATAGGTTAAAATATAGTAATAAGTACTAATAAGTAGGTAAGGTGACTACGATTTCATCACGACACCGGATTATAAAATGTAAGATAGGTTATGATAAAACTATGTCTAACATAAAAATTGTGTCCAACATGCTTGCCATGTGTGTAGATTGTGAGGTTCGGAAGTAGACGAGGGGCTATAGTCCTCCGGCTAGCTCAACTGCTCAATAGTAAATAAATAAAAAAAATTAAATAGAATGTCTTTGAATTAAACGAATTTTATTAATAAAATAATTTTTGTGTTCGGAAATCTGAATTCAGCGTAAGTCAAAAAATATAAAGACTAAACTAGCGCACTAATTTACGCGTTAACACGCAGGTGTAGCAGTAGCATTATAAATAATTTAGACATGGGCTCGTAAAAATTAAAAAATATAAACCTATATCAAAACATGGTGCGTTTGATTCGTAAATCGATTCTGTGCAAACTACTTTCTAGTTTTTAGTTAATTCATAAACACGTTGTATAATTTGCAAAATTCCTAATATTATTATTAAACCTAGTTCTAACTCTCTTTGATGAAATGTTGATTTATTTATTGTGTCTGTAAGTTTTGTTGTTCTAGTGTGAACAAATGTAAAGTTTCCATATCTATTTGTTTTATTCACATGCGTATACCTATAAGACTGTTTCAGTCTACTTATACCAAGCATAAACAAGAATTAAAAACACAAATATTATGTGGTTTTTTATTCAAATAATCCTTTACAGGCGCTTTTAAATTGTCAGTCAATACTCTCAAGGCATACTTTACATAGAGAAAAGTATTTTAATAGATATGTCATAAAGATCCAGAGTATTCGATGTGCTCATCATAGAGGACCTTCTGAAGGCTGTCGCGAGTAACAGTTGGTAACTGAAATACTGGAACATCACATTCACGTAAATGATGTTTTAAATATTGTATAGCTTTTTCTCTATTAATATTAATTACAAAATTTGAAAACATTGACAAGAAGTGTGCATTGAACAGATCGGGAATTTGTTCTGTTGGTACACTGCTTCCCTGATTTTTTAAGCCAATAGTAGTTAATCTCTTTTTCGGGGCAATCTCGTCATTAACTAGGTATTTGCCAAATCTCTTTTGAGGAATTTTTGGCGTTAGTTAGACGTTTGTCAAGATACATTTTTTTGTCACGTATGCTAGTTAATTTTATGAGATCAGCATAGTGGTTAATGCATTTATAGACAATTTCTTCACAAGGGTACTGTTTTCTGATCTCACAAAAGTCCCCAAACATTTTAATAGGTAGATATGCATAGCTAACTCTTCACTGACCCATGGAGTTTTTTTTTTTTTTACTAAAACCATTTTTCATAGGAAAGTGTACATTTATATGTGTTCTTCTTCTTCTTTAATAATGGCGTCTATAATTATAATTTGCCAATGACAATGTTTCTTAATAATAACAATCTCTTCATCTACTTCTTCAATTATGGCGAATCGCCAATGACAATGTTAGATTGTCAGTATTCGAAACAGTTTACAGAATTTTTCATTTAAATTAATGTCAAAATTATTTATAAAATCCCACAAATAGTTTGTAATATCAACATAGAAGTTATTAATATGTTTAGTAACCCGGTTTTGCCTGTGATCAATCGGACATTTTGATGTATTACCGTCGTGTTTCTATTGCACCTAATTTAGTGGATTATGAACTATATTTACTTTCTGCGCCGTCTGTGATTTTAGTCGTATTCGTGGTTGGTGTGTGACTTTTTCGAGTTTTTTTGGCGTAACTGCTTTAAATTTTCTGATACTCCTTCAAAAAATTTCATGTTTATAAATTTAATGTTCTGTTATGTCATTCAATGTTTTCGTTGAAACCTCAGAAGTTATTCTTCTGTGGTTGAAACGCTCGTTTAGAGTTCTCTCGTTCACCAAATGATTATATTATCATATAAAAGGTGAAAAGTTATCATTTGCGCAATACGAATTTGTCCATAATGACTCGACGAAATAAAAATGAGAATAGTTTGTTTTTAGTTTTACATCTATACTATAATAAAAGAGTAGAATCCACGATTCTGTACATTGAATATTTTTAAGGAAAATTGACAGAGGGCGATAAAATAAGAGTAATCAACAAAATCAAAAAAGAGTTTTTAAAATTCTTTTGTGTCTGTCTGTCTGTCTGTTTGTCTGTCTGTCTGTCTGTTCGCGATAATCTCCGAATCTACTGAACTGAGTGTCATGCAGTTTTCACAGGAAGATTAAGCTTAGCCTGGAGCAAGCGAACAAAATAGCGCGATTGGCCTCCTGATAGTTCTACACCTACAGTAGGTAACAAATTTCTTGTGCCAGAAAGATGGCAGATGTATTATCTGTTAAGGTCACTGAAGTTCTTTAAACAGTTGAAAACATGATCAAAGATTTCGAGGTAAAAAATGTAGGTACGAATATATACCTACTGAGGTTTTGTAAGTGCTGCAATGAATTCCGGAGTTCCATAATGGCATCAAGATGTGTTGGCCTAATCAATGAAGGGCTGAATGAGAGACTGAGAATTGAGCAAATAACATCTTAGTCATTATGGGCAAGAAATTCTGGAGTCGCAGAATGAAATGCGCATGCTTCTTTTGTCTCCCACCTTTTGACTAACAGCACCAACATGGGTATACCGACTTCGAGTGATATTCGGATCGAATGTTATACATGGATTATAAACGTGTTGGTTTAAGAGGCCCTTAAGTTTCAAACTATTGTCCATATACAGCCTGTGATTCATCCGGTAGGAAATTTCCAGATGTAATGAGGTGGATCACTTTCTAATGAGGTCCACGTCGTTCATAACAGTAACAGATTGCAAGAAAATTAAAATTATTTTCTATTAGCTACTCATTATTTCTTAATGTGATTTATAAATTTTAATGTTGCTCTCATTTTTAACCGACTTCCTAAAAGGAGGTTATGCATTCGGCTGTATGTATGTTTTTTCTTTATAAATATTACTGGTCTATATTATGAGGATATCTCCAGCTGTGATAACTACGACATAGTTTTACGAAAATCCCTTTTTTAACCACTAGATACGTAAGGGTCGGTGACTACAAGGAATAACCTTATTTTTAACCGACTACCAAAAAGGAGGAGGTTCTGCATTCGGCTGTACGTATGTATTTTTTTTATGTATGTTTATCGATTACTCGAAGATGGTTGGACCGATTTGGAAAATTCTTTTTTTTGTTTGAAAGGATATTCTCCCAAATTGGTCCCATTGCCACCAAATCGGAATCTGATGATGGGATCTTGGAGAAATCGAGAGAACTCTTCAAAAATTATAGGCACACCTATAGCGATTTGGGTGTTTTTTATAGTAAATCGTTTGTTTGTTTTCAGAAAGCCAAATTTGAAGAAGTGGAACTGATGATGAAGACCACAGATGGTCATCGGAACTACCAATAATAGGTATTCAAGGGTTCCTATTCGTTAACTTCAATAATTACAATACAATACAATACAATTCTTTATTCGTAACACCAAGTTACAAGTCATACCTATATACCTAGGTACAATATAATAAATTATAGTGACCCGAGAGCAATTAGATAATATTATAATAGGTATAAAATATAATTATACTAGCTGTCCCCCGCGATTTCATCCGCGGTAATTTCGGAGTTCCCGCGGAGGTTGCGGGAAAAAAGTACTCTATGTCCTTCAGTTCCCGAGGGAATTCCGGAATAAAAACTATCCTATCTTTTAAGTTGGACCATTTTATGAATGGTTACAAAATTTTATCAAAATCCGTTTAGTAGTTTCGGAGTCCATCGCGGACAAACAACGTGACACGTGATTTATATATATTAGATTATGTCCAAAACGTATTATTAATTGACATATATTCGTACAATTATTATTTACTATAAGATTAAAAAATAAAATAAAAAAGTTTTATTATAAAGTTACAGGCAACTATGGTTTCTAAACAATTTATGCTCGTCACAATGTATTTGGCGAAGTGGAACTGATGGTGATGTACTACTTAGTTAAATTACAAACCAGAAATAAACAAAATTTAAACAAAAAAAATAAAACCGACTTTCAAAAACACTTATCTAACTAAAAAGCTAATAACAACAAAATGCCGATTTAATCCATAAGACAAAAATACACCATACCAAATACACGTAGGTAGGTATATAATATTATTATTGGTTTGTGCTACCACTGATTGGTAAAATTACTTTCATTTCTTAATCTTTATCTTTTCTTAATCTTTATCCTGCGGGTAATCTTTGATGCGAGTGAAACCACAAGGGGAACAGCTGTTTACTGTAGGTATAGTTATGAGTAAAAAAGGTAATAAAAAAAATCGCGTTCAAGTCCCGCGTAATTTTACATAATATAGTTATGAGTAATTCAGATCTGGAAATAGGAGGCACTTTTATCCTGACATATTATGTACATAATACCTATCTACATATATAGGTACCTTAAGTTCCAACGGAAATTCCGATTGTTTTATCTCGGAATTCCCGCGGGTTTAATCGCGAGAAAAAGCTGGTACCTATACCTATCTATAAATTACCTTTATATCGAGTGCCTGCAAGCGCACAGACAATCATGCACTAACCGCGACGAAGGGTGCCGATAGCAAATTTCTCTTTAAATACATTAATAATTAATTTTATTAATCGCGCCTTATTCTTGTTATTTTTAAAAAGAATTCTACTTCGTGAAAACATGTGGTGTGTCGTTAGTGTGTGGTGGTTTTTTATATTAGGTAGGTAATTTGACCATCATTTTTTAATTATTATTTTTTTCATCATAAAAATACTAGCTGTGCCCCGCGGTTTCACCCGCGTTAATTTCAGAGTTCCCGCCGGAATTCTGGGATAAAAAGTACCCTCTGTGTTAATCTGATGTATAAGCTATATTATTGTAAAGTTTCATTTAAATCCATCTAGTAGTTTTTGCGTGAGAGTCACAAACATCCATCCATCCATCCATCCATCCATCCATCATCCATCCATCCATCCATCCATCCATCATCCATCCATCCATCCATCCATCCATCCATCCATCCGTCCATACATTCTTACAAACTTTCGCGTTTTTAAATTATTATTTTTTTAATTATAAATATATGTCATAGGGTTTCTCGGATAGAACCGAAGGCGTTCATCTCTTTTGATATTTTTATGTTTATATAAAAATGTTTAAAATAGATTTGGTGCTGTTACGGACACTAAAGTTTGCAGGGGCGGTGTTTATATCTGAATTCAAACATTATAATATTAGATTACGATTATATAGGTACTTTTCCGTGGGTACTACGCTGGGGCTACGTGGGTTTTTCGTAATTCGCCGTTGGATACAACTTTACTGCCTTTCGGTTCATACGTACTACATTTTACCTTTTTATCCATTATAATAGAGAAAAATATTTGAAAACCATTCCTTACCTTGTGTATTACGTCTGCAGGCTTATTTGCATCATCGCAAGCCGCTTCGCTACGATGCTACTCGGGGTGAGTAAAATAATCACGCAATACCACTTTCTATTCTTAATATTATAAAGTGAAATTTTTGTTAGCAGAGTTGGCTAGTATTTGAATTACTTGTAATTGTTATCTGTGGTAAAACTAACGGATTCGAACGCGACATTAACGTAATCAAATTCAACCTTATGCATGATTTGATCGCAATCACTTCACGCAACAGAACGCAACGCATTATGTACCTTGGTTTCTATAGTTTCTCGGTTGCAATCAAAACCATGGCGATTTTGCGATTACAGTATGCATTTTTTGACACCTAAAATCAACGAAAATAAACATAAAAATTGAAGCTGCCTAAACATGATTAATTAATCACAAATTCGTTATTTTTCTGATTGAAACTGAAATATGACAGCAACAAAAGTTACATGATTGCGTAGCTTTGCATTATACTATTTCTTTATTAATACTTATTTTATATCTTATTTCCTGCCTCTTCTGTATTACTATGTAGTTTATAATAATTATTTATATTGTACAGCCCTCTTCTTAGGGATTATGACATCAATCTTTCTGAATCTGTTCATATTCTGTCCTATATAAATACTTATTTGCTTTTTGTAATTGTTTACTGTTTTCTCTGACTGACATTGGCATGAATAGTGCGCCTACCTATCCAAGGCGCCTGTTGCCATATTGAAAAAAGAAGAAGGAGTTATGACAATTTGAAACTAGAGCCCTTCCTGACACCAGCAGGGCAATTATGTAACTTTTGTTGCTATCACATTTCAGTTTCAATCAGAATCAACTTTTGAAGTACCTATGTTTATTTTGGTTGATTGCTAGATATTGTAGGTGTCAAAACGTGTATATTGTAATCGCAAAACCGAAATGTTTGTGATTGCAACCGAAAAATGATAGCAACATAAGTTACATAATAGCCCCTCTGAAACTGATTTGTCCCCTCTAAAGCTAGGTATGCCCAGGCTTGTGCGTGATGAGATGATAAACGGAGTGACGGGCGACGGCGTAATACGAGCTCGGCATCGATTGTGAACGGCTACTTTAGAAACCAAATATTGTTTCTTACTGTTCGTTTAAAACCAAAAAAATATTCAAAAACGTCTGTGTTGTTGAAATAATTAGCTGATATAATAATGCTGTAACTTATGCTTGTCAAAATATTATTGCTCGCAGGTCGTTAGATAACTATTTGGTGACGCCACTGAGCGACCCGCTGCCTCTAAACAACTGCCTCGACCACTCGCTGCCCACAGTTGTCTACACATTCGGCTACGGAGGCACCGTGACCGGGCCCGCCACTATCGGGGTCCTCTCAGCGTATCTAGCCCGGGGGGGTAACAACGTCGTCCTCCTGGACTGGGAGGCGGAGGCCAGGAAAGGCTGTCTGGGATTACACTTAAGATACTTGTTCAATGCCGTACCAGATGCTCAGCGGGTGAGTTTGCAACATAATATCTTCCTCTTTCTAACTGAGGATCATGACTATTTCCGACAACACGTTTCATCAGAGTTCTCCGGACATCCCAGCTCCCTTAGCCGAGTTGACAATCTATAATAAATAATAATCATTAAGAAATCATGAGTGCGGCCGTAAAGAACGAATCGTCATGTCACGACGTGGTCACGTAAAATTGTCTAGTCAAAAGTACAGTTTTGTGTAACCACGTGACTACGATTCCTTAATTTCCGATGCATTAATCTGCGAACAGATGATTGGATGGTGCATTTAGTGGCACCATCGACGAAGGTAAGGTAACATTAATGGGGATGTGGACTACTTTTGAAAATCAAAATTCTAATTAGTCCGTCAGTTATTAATTTTTTGATTAGAAAAAAAAAAAATACGTATCCAATATTTTTTATTAATCTACAAGACGGACTAAAATAAAATTTAGTCAACATGCCCATTCCAGATATTATCCCTTACATAAAAACTTACAAAGTTTACGTCTTTACCTACACTACATCTATCTTCTATACTACATATAATAAAAGAGTAGAATCCACGGTTCTGTACATTGAATATTTTTAAACAAAAATTGACAGGGGACGATAAACGAAGATAAAGAAGAGAGAAACCAACCACAAAAAAAGGATTTTTAAAAATCTTTTCTGTCTGTCTGTTCGCGATAATCTCTAAACTACTGAACGGATTGTCATGCGGTTTTCACAGGTAGGTTAAGCTTAGCCTGGAGCTACATATAGTTGTTTCATTGAAATAGGATTTCAGGAAAAAAAGTTGTTGTATAAAAACCTTTCGCGCGGGTGAAACCGCGGGGCACAGCTAGTACCTAATTCATAATATTATATATTATCTGTGCTAATACCTATTATAAAACACAGTCCGCTGTCGCGTTTATCTGTCTGATCGCGATACACTTAAAAACTACTAAACGGATTTTCATGCGGTTTTCACCGATGGGTAGAGTGATTCATGAGCAAGGTTTAGGTAATATAATTTCTCAAGGTTTTGTGTAAGTTATTTGAAATTTAACGATAATTTCTATATTTATCTCTCTGTCTACCCAATGGTTAACTGGTAGAGAATGCCGCAGGGCATTAAGTGCGCCATTTGTACATAAATAAATTATGTGCAATAAAGAATAAATAAATAAATAAATTGTTGGAAGTGTCGGAAAAAGCGTATTACCTACATTTTGGATACTACAAGTTGTCAAGGGTAGATACTAGATATTATAGGTATGGAGAAAGGACATTCAGTAACTTTTTGTACCGGAATTTCCGCGGGAACTCCAAAATTAACGAAGGTGATACCGCGGGGAACAACTAAACAGATGAATCATGAACACCCAAACAAATGGACTTACAATTAGCAAAATTTTTGGAATAAGGAACTTGATATAGAATGTGAAGTGTTCAGCTATAAAACGCGTTGAAACACGTCTTTTGTTCAACACAATCCAACTTCTGAATGTTGATTTTCAAATTCGTAATCAGTCTGCTTGGTTTTAATGGAGATTCATAAAATTTTCGCCGCGAATTTTTAGATTGGCAACGAACTGGGCGATGCGCTGATGAAATTGTCCCAGGTTGGTCTCAACACCAGCCGGGTCCACCTGGTGGGGCTCTCTCTCGGCGCCCATCTAATGGGTCACGCAGGCAGGCGAGCGAGGATGCACGGCACTACGGTTGCAAGGTACCACATTATTCTCAACTGAGGAACGAATCGTCATGTCACGTGATCACGCAAAAGTGAACTTACGTAGTCGTAATTATTTCATTATTATGATCCTTACACAGTTAAGGATCCACCTTGTACCTACAACTCTGGGTTTTTTCATACAGAATTCCAAAAAACCTTCCACCTCAAGTTTTCAGTTTCCTACTCCTACTTACTCTCACAGGTCACACACCTTACACTAAGATTATCATCGGACGAAATTCATCATAATATTATAAACACCCATTTATCAATTTAATTACTACGTTATAGTTACTGTCAAGTGCCTGTGTAAGAGCTTAAACGTTAAACTTGACCTGTATGTTTTAGGATCACTGGCCTTGACCCGACAAAGAAGCTCTACGAGGGTCCATTAGCGATACAACCCGGCTTAGACCATACTTGTGCAAATTTCGTGGATATAATCCACACCGACCCTGGGAAGTATGGCACAACCAGACCATCAGGAACGGTGGACTTCTGGCCAAACTACGCGGCAGAGATGACCATTCAACCCGGCTGCCCCAGGGGTATTTACGTAATGTTGTCTCCTGAAGGTATTGGGCTTTCTTACTTTTTTCTGTTAAAGGGACTGGTAGTTTATAATTAGGCAGGCAATTAAGCATTGCTTTCTTGGAGTTTTTTAAACCAACCAAACAAAAATACACTAAATACCTACAACACACTATCACCACATATTCTAACAAATTATACCAGACGTTGTGTCTGGTCTCGGACGCCTCTCGTTCCATCACTATTCATACACGATCTAGACACGCGGCAGTGTGTCAAGCCAAGTTCAAGCAAAGGAACTGGCTAGCCAGCGCCGAGTGTAATATTACACAAACCACTTGGTGCCACTTTTGACCCTTCTATAACTCAAAACCTCTTTAACGTAAACACATAAAACTACGTGTGTTTAGTTATATCCATAAGGACATGTAGAAGCCCAAATTTCATGAAGCTAGCTCAAACAGTTATAAAACTTATAAAGATATGAAGGTCAAGTCGTACATTTTAGCACTGACTGACTAACTGACATATAGTACCTAAATCTAACCTACTTCCAGATCCAGATGACCTAGAAGGATGAAATTTGGAATCCAGCTCGGTAATTGTTTGTAAGCGTAGGAAAAAATCTAAAAATAAAAAAGTCAAAAAATAAGTGGTGGCCCCATACAAAAAACTTGTAATACGCGCTAAACTACCGGCCAACGGTATGTCGTCGGTGGCGGGCGGCACATAAGTGCTCCCGAGCAACACATAAACATAAGCACCGCTTACGAATACCGATTTAGTTATTTATTGTTTTATTACATTTATATTCATCCTGCTTCTTTCTCAACGATGAATTGTCACACTATAACCACAATCTCAATACCTGCCTAGTTTTCTTTACAAAAAGTAATGATGTCCCACCAAAAACATAAATGTAAAAAAGAAGAGCCGAGTTCAATACAAAAATTATGTTTGGCTGTGGGCTTCGTCGCAAAATGAATGGAGATATAAATGAGTGCCAAGTTCTATGCAAAATCGAAAGTAGGTTAGATTTGACTTGGCCAGTTTTTATCAGAATTAAAATATACTTATATAGTATATGTTTAATAACGTTATAAAAAGATTGATGTAATGAAAATTGGCCAAGTCCAATCTAGATTAGATCTCCATACTTTTTGCGGCGAAGCCCACAGGCAAACATAATTTTTGTATTGAACTTGGCTCTCCTTTTTTACATTTTATGTTTCTGGTGGGATAGAATATTCAATAGTTGTGAGCAGCAGTGTTGTGCAGTTTTTTAGGACCTGTCACTTCTTAAAGCAGCATAGGTAATTTTAACCTGACATTGATTATTCGTCCATCCGATTTTTGAACTTATACCTACCTAGTTTTGATGCTTAGAGATATGAACGGCACTTCACAGCTGCTCAAAGATGTAAGAATATTTATTTAATGAGTTTTTAAGAAAATCATAACTCAAAACTTATTATAACATTTGAGTAGGTACCTACGTATGCGGTACGAGATACGAAACAAATATACGACTACAACTGGACGCAGATAAGCAATAACATGTTAACCCACAAAATGAAGTTATTGATTCAGAAAGATTTATTGAGAGGCAGAGAACGTTTTTTAATTATGAGTTTACCTTATTACATTGTTTAAATATGTAACTAAATATTGCGCGTAAAAAATGTTGATACAAAATGACGCTATAATTTTAAAACTTTAATATACTCAAAATTTTTCCAGTGTGGGTTAACACACAATTGCTTATCTATGTCCAACTAACTTCTATCAGTTCTATCTATTACAGTTTATAATATTATCTGTGATATTATAAAGAGCTAAAGTTTCTGTTGTGAGTTTGTGACGTTGAAGCCTAAAGGGGGTAATCTCTGACTCTACTGGGCCCTTATTCACTTTGACCATAACACGCCGCGCTAAGACGCCGCAAAAACTGTCTTTCCCTCGTAATCAAAGAAGTTTTACTGCAAAACAATACCCTTACAACGTTTTTATGGCATAAAGAATAATAATTTCTAATGTCTTGGCATCTAGAACGTTTGGAAATGCAGTTTTGGGACGCACGTTATGCGCAAGGAATGTTGTTGGTCATAGTGAATAAGGGCCCTGAACCGATTTTGAAAATTCTTTCACTTATAGGAAGCTACAGTGATCCTGAGTGTCATAGGGTGCTTTTTATCCCGGAATTCCCGCGGGAACTCCGGAGGTTGAGAGGTTTTTAGGGGTAATCTCTGGATCTACAGAACAGATTTTAAAAATTCTTTCACTTATAAGAAGCTACAGTAATCTTGAATGACATAGGGTACTTTATATCCCGGAATTCCCGCGGGAACTCCGGAGTTTGTGAGGTTGTTATCTATGGATCTACTTGTTATTATAGATAGGGAGCTAAAGTTATCCTGAATACATAGGGTACTTTCTACCCCGGAATTCCCGCGTGAACTCCGAAAATACCGCGGGTGAAATCTCGGCGGTCAGCTAGTATCTAATAAAAGAGTAGAATCGACGATTCTGTAGGTATATTAAATATTTTTCTCAAAAAAAGTTTTAAAATTCTTTTCTGCCAGTCTGTTCGCAAAAATCTCCGAATCTACAGAACCGATTGGCATGTGGTTGCACAGGTAGCCTAGCCTGGAGCAACATAAAGGCTTTGTTTCATTTAAATCGGATGTCGGGAAAAAAGTTGTTACCTACATAAAAACGCTTCACCCGGGTGAAACCGCGGGGCACGGCAAGTACCAAATATGACTACTCATAAGTAATTATAATATTCTGTAGTGTGCCTGTTAAGAAAAATAAAATTATGTGACGTGCCCACAGACTTATGCAACCTCGACCGCTCCTGGCATTTCTTCGTGGAGTCTATAATTTCCCCCAACGCATTCCCTGCCACAAGGTTATTTCCCTACGGCAACTGGTTAAATTACGGCACGTGCGTCGACCAAAACGAAGTGGTCTATATGGGCGAGGGGACCAGCACGCTGTGAGTATATATGTACGTCTACATGACCAGCTGATGAGGTACTTAACACTCCGAAACTAAAGTAGATAGAGATTTGAAATGCGATACCTTGCTTATTGTCTCAGACCTCAGTACGATAAATAATGTAGAAAATAGAAGAGCAATAGAGCACGACAAACAGATGTAGCAAACAATAAGCCAATAAATTTGGCTCTATTGATTTTAAGGCTTCGTCAGGGTCACTTTTCAGATCCACCTTAAATTTAAAGGTCAAACTGCACTTGAGCGGCACTGCAGCGACGAGGCGCTGCCCGGCAGCGGCGCGGCACGGCTACAAAATAATCTTTTATTGTTTTTTTTTTATATCTTAAACGCACTACAGCGACACAGTTTTTGCCGCGACGGGCCACTCCACTGCTGCCATAGTGCGTTTAGGAATGGCCGCGCCGCTCCGCTGCAGCGCAGCGCCGCGCCTCGCAAGTGCGCTTTGACCTTAATAGTGTTATTAAAGACGGGCTCTAAAATGCGTCCATAGTAACTAAATTTCAAATTTCAATAGGAAAATTTCACCGTGCGCCTCATGCTGCCAGGATATGAAAATCAAAGTTTTTGTTATATGTATGTAGATAGTTAATAAAAGAAATAATACACATTGTGTTTTCTTCTTCTAATAATTAATAAAATTGTACTTGGATGAAGCGTATTTATTTTATGATTAATAGGTAAAAAAAGAAAAAATACGTGTCCAATATTTTTTTTTACAAGTCATGATCTTAAGATTTAAAAAATGTCATCATTTCATACAGGGCCCGTGGGAGTTTTTACCTGAAAACGAATGCCGATGCACCATTTGGGAGAGGCGACCACCAATTCGTATGCCCTAAAAAACAAGTAGAACAAACCGCGCAGACGATGCAGTCCTCAAGTTTTTCAGACTTGATTTCAGATGAGCAGCAGTAACAAAAACTTACGAAATGATGACCATGTATATATGTAGCCATTAATGTACAAAATATTACGTCGTTATAACAATGTGTATTGTAGTCTCAGACAAAAGTAAAGACGGAACGCGTAGAACAAACAAGTGAAGCCAGGAAAAAGACACCACGCCGTGCACGTACACAGAAACCCGCGCACAAAGAAAAAGACTCCAAACCTGGGAATCGTTGTGGCACTTTCCTAAGCACCACATGCATACGCAACCGGCTTCACTTCGTGGTTCGAGACGTTCCATCTTTAGCTTTTATTTGGTCTGAGATTGTAGTCGGCAAACTTGTTGAGCCAAAAGTGACGTGGAAGGGGAAAGTTCGCGAATGTGCGAGTTGTGCGACCACTGCCGACCACTGATCGACCACTGACCGACCACTGATCGACCACTGATTAATCGATTAGGGTTCGTACATTCATTTCATTTCATCAAAACGTAGTCGTTATATACCTACTCTTTGATTTCATCTACAGACATTGAGCGTGCCCAACACGTTCCGTCACAGAGACCGTTTATTTACAAAAGACGTCTGCAGTCTGCACGGTGCCGATAATAATATGCCCTATTCACACTGCTCGGCTAGCCACAGTCCACAGACACGTACCGACATGAACCGCGCAGACAACATATTCTTTCCGCGAATACCGGGCCGCGCAGCCGTGTTACGATAACTGCACTGTATTGGAGAATGTTATTTTGTCTGCGACGGAACGTGTCGGGCACGCTCAATGTCTGTAGATACGGCGCACGCATTTCGGCGAACTCCACCCGCGCACCCTTGATCCACCTAGGGCCTTTTGCACATTATCAGACATGTTATGTATATGCGCGTGTCTTATCCGACATAAGAAAACATTTCTTGTAATATGTCCCAAACGCGACATGGTCTCATATAACAATCAAAGCCACTGGATGTCTTATAAGACATTTCTTACAAGACACAAGAAAATTTCTTATAAATAAGACATCTAAAAATCATTTCTGCGCAGTCAAAGTTATTGTCTCAAGATGTTTGCTGACCTATAGCGTTATGAGGATAATAAAATATACCTACCTATAAATATACGACTGCATAGAATTAATAGAGCGATAGTAAACGTAAGGCTGAACCATAGTTTTATTTTATTTTTTGTATTTGATTATTTACTTTCATCCACATAACAATAGTTACATAAGTAACATAAGTTTTTGTTAACACACTGTAACATTATTTTGGTGTACAATAAAGTGTATTCTATTCTATTCTATTCTATTCTATTCTATAACAAATATTCATTCAGCTCCGTCCCGAGTCCCGACGATCCACGCGGTCTATAGACCGCCCCCCAGTTCCTGTCCGTATTGGCGGCCAGCGTCGGTTTGACTACTGCAGGGGGCTCTATAGACATTAGACATGCCAGTAAAACAGAGCAGTAGCCTGAATGCTAGTTAACGGCATGTGCAAGTTACTGGCGCAATCTAATATATAAAATTCTCGTGTCACAATGTTCGTTCCCATACTCCTCCGAAACGGCTTGACCGATTTTTATTAAATTTTGTATGCATATTCAGTATGTCTGAGAATCGAACAACATCTATTTTTCATCCCCCTAAAGGAAGTTCCTGCGGGAATTCCGAAATTACCGCGGATGAAATCGCGGGGGACAGCTATGTGTATATAGATTTGCAAGTTAAACTTGCATGCCTGTACTTGCAAAACTTTCATACAAGCCAGTTGACGAGACAGTACATGTCAGTCTTAAATTTTATTAAATAGCATCGTATTGTAATTAGCAGAACAATGTGTGGCCAAATTAATCAGAGAAAAATAGAATAGTAAAAGAAGACAGATATGGATAAAAGATTGGATTAGCAGAAGGGAAAATTTTCTCTTTATTGAGAGGGCTTTATCGCATATGCGATTATGTCACCCTGATATAGTATACAAAAAATATTTAAACTAAATTAATTTCTACTACTACAACTGTTATACAGCATGTACAAAAGTTTTGCCTCCTCGGACGAAGGGTCGGCCAATGCAATATTACATCTCCCCATGATACTCTTATGTGACAAAAATTTGCAATGTGTATTTCGTAGAACCTCGTTTCGCACACACTCCATCAGGATATGATGGACATCCTCTACAACCCCGCACTCAGAACAGTTAGGCGTCAATGTTTTTTTCATTGAAAATAAAACTTCCTCTATATTTAACTTAATGCAATCCATTCAGGGAATTCTCAGAGGGTATGACTGAATTGTTTTATGCCATATATCTTTTAGTTGTAGTGAATATAAAAAACCTTGAAATGAACACAAAAACAAACCAAACAAAAAAAATGCCAGTTTCGTAGCCCCCCGCGTCCCCTCCCTCACTTTCCATGCCAGTAAGAAAGAAAATCAAATGTTGTGCTATCTACCTGCATGGCAGATACAGGTATGCCAGTTAGTGTATACACATGAAAGTAGCTACTGTAGCTAGCATGTGCAAGTAGCTTTTATATAAGTGTGCCAGCTACAGGCATGTGTAATTGTGTATTCCCAGCTTAACATCAGGGTATGTTGCAGTTCTAATACTAGTAGAACCATGTAGTACCTACAAGCTTTTATTATCAAAGCCTACAAGCTACGGGGCAAGTTTGGCTAGCTAACATCTTTACCTCTTTCTCTCATCGACGTCTACTCGTTACTGGCGAATAATAAACCAAACTATGTTCGACACCATGGTCCAAGTTCAGGTATGTAATTGCGTACTAGAGTAGGGACTTAAGCCACCTTAATTGTAATTAACTCTAGATGACGAAAATAATAAGATTTGTTTATAAATAGTAAAATTTTTCATTTATATTGACTTAAAATCTTAATCTAATAGGGCGTAGTTATACATACATATCGTCCCTTAGCTAACAACACAAGTTACCAACTGTCAAGTTGTAAAGGAGACGAAAAAAACTGTAGGTATATTTTAAAAAATCGGTGGAATTTTTCTGTTGTTACCTTCAATACTCTTTGGTTACCTTCATAAATACTAGTTAGCGGTTAAGATATAATTATTATTTATACTTATTTTGACGAGTTACTTTATTTTAACTTGTTAATTTAAATTAATTTTAAAATGTGAAAACCGTCAATTTTCGACTTGAGCAGTGTTGTAAGCTAAGGGGCGATATATTACACACATAATATAGTCATATATATTAACATTTACAACCATAAACTATAAACAATTTACACTTAATTATAAAACTATTGTATAATAAAAATAGGTAAAAAACATTTTTTTACCCAAAAATCGAGCCAACCCAAGACTAGATTATAAAAACTTAATTTGGAATAGTCAAAGCGCGAAATCATTTTAGCCTTCGGTGCTAATTATATTATAATATGTATTAAAATAGTTCGACAAAATCACTTAACTACAAGTATTATGTCCTTACAATATATGAAATTGGCGTTTCGTCGAAATTGACTCAAAAAAAAATTACTTGTGAGTGTATGTATGGTGGACAAGTGCCGGTGTCGTTCACTACAGCTTTATTAAATCTGGCCAGACGATGACGGCGGATGTCTATTGTCAGCAACTGCAAACCATGATGGAAAAGCTAGCTGCTAAACAATCGAGGCTGGTCAATCGCTCTCGACCACTGCTGCTTCAGGACAACGCTAGACCACACACTGCATACCAAATTACTGGAGTTAGGAGCTTCAACTGGAATTTCTAAGATATCCACCTTACCCCTCGGACCTTGCTCCAACAGATAACATTTTTTTTCGAATTTTGGATAAGGGAAAAAGGGAAGGGAAAAAATTCAACTCCAATGGGGCAGTCCAAAGCGCCTTCAAAGATTTTATTGAGTTTAGTAAAGGGATCAATGAACTACCTATGAGAAGGCAAAAGTGCATGGATAGTAATAGTACATAGTTTTACTTTAAAAAAAATCGACTTTATGTTCCTCCCTTACAAAACGCCAATTTCATATGTAAGGACCTAATACCCAAATCGCTATAGGTGTGCCTATAATTTATGAAGAGTTCCCTCGATTTCTTCAAGATCCCATCATCAGACCCGGTTTGATGATAATGGGGTCAATTTGGAATTGGACCTTTACCTTTTCAAACAAAAAAAAAACAATTTTCCCAAACCGTCTTTGAGTAATAGGTAATAAATAGGTCAACATACATTAAAAAATCAACCCATACATACAGCCGACCACAGAACCTGTTCCTTTTGGAAATCGGTTAGAAAGAAGACGAAACGCGGGCTAGAAGAAATATAGAGAAAGAAATCCTTTTGTTTTCTCCTCCCATAACGGGATTTTATATTTTTTTCCCAAAAGAACGATGGCATGTTGTGCGCATCGCACTTCCGTCGCCTGCAAAAAATTTTTTACCTACTCTCAACGTGTCAATTATAACCTCAAAAATAGGTTTGAATTGAATTGTACACACTGTACAACATAAAGGGCATCATCCCAACATTCCGATCCGAGCGGCGATCGAACACGCGCGTCCCAATAAATGACCACACTGGCATGCACCGTACCGGCTCATAGATACGTGTGCTAAGTGGCGGAACTGTTGTAGTACCTCTTCATGGCGTTGTCTATGCCGACGACCGCGTTGCGTATGTCGTGGCTCGCCGCGCCTATCGTCTCGAACGACGTCGCGAGCCGGTCCGCGGCGCGCGCCTGTAGTTTAAAACAAGAAACAAACATGACGACAGTGCCACAGTGCTTGATGAAGGGTAGGGTATGTTCCGTTATACACTGATAGCACTGTAATGACGTCAATCCAGTAGGTATACTGCAAAGCCGTTCCTTCATAATGAGCCATACTGCTTGATTACTGTTTAAAACTGAACTCAGTCTAGTCATTCATTCATGTCATTGTTCAATCATTGGTCCGACCAATCATTGGTCCGAGGTTGATCACGTGATCAAACTACAGACCACTGAGAGTACCTTACCTCGGAAACGCCAGAACTCACAGTACAAAGATGGCGACGCTTATGACGCCGTCAGTGCTATCCGTACTAACGGAACATACCCAAAAGAGCGTGCACAAATCTTATTATTCTTCATCTTACGTAGTTATGTCAAACTCACACACACACATACATTTTTTCAGAAATTAACCGTACCCAATATATTTCATTAAGCAATTATTTATTTATTTTCAGTACTCTCTTTCATAAATCATGAGTTTAGATGTGTGATATATAAAACAGGTGTTAAAACACGCGTGAGTTATACCTACGCTATAACCCACTAGTGGTCAGTATATTATAATATCTAAAATAAGGAGGCATACCACCTCCTTATTTTAGATATTATAATTTGTACTTTATACACTTTTGTGACGGCTTTCCGCAGAATTTGCTGAGCTGGTGTGGATTATTATGTAAAATACCTACAATTTTTTACGGTAATTCTGCAACAATATATAAAAAAAAAATATCCAGGCTACCTGTATGTGCGCCGCCTCAGCCAGCCGCTCCATCGCCTGGCTGCCGGCCAGCGACGCGTGCGCCAGCTGCACCAGCGCCGCCGCCTGCTCGCTCATCACCTTCACCTGTAAACGATTAGAATACCTTAGACTGAACTTTTGATGTGTACCTCTCTCTCTCTATCTTTCCTCTCGGTTGCTGGAATTTTTTTGTAGCAGTGATTTTGTGGAAAGGAACGGAAATGTGTAGGTAACAAGAAACCGGGGTAGCGCGCGCTATTTGATTCGACCAATGAGCGCGTGCGGTGGCGGAGAGATGGCTGTGAGATCGTAGAGACCTGAAACTTGGAGGGTGTGTTCTTTGTATGACGTAGGCATCCGAAATGTTACCCTTAAGGGGGTGAAAAAGGGGGGCAAAGTTTGTATGGAACAATTCCGCGGGAACTCCGAAATTATCGCGGGTGAAACTGGGGGACAGCTTGTAATTTCTATAATATATACCATTTTATCCATAACAGCGGTTTGCCTTTCCTCAACATCTAAAACAGGATCTTCGAATGCAAGCACAGTTTCAGATTCCACATGATTCTGGTCCATACTGTCTTCATTATAATATGAATCATCTAAGTAAGTCTCTTGCTTCACTGAATCTCGTTTTTCTGTAATATTAATAATTCGAATTATTAGTTTTAGTAATTTTTTGAAAAAAAAAATACCAAGGAAAATTTAAATAAGATAAGCTCAAAGACCACACAATTATTTAAGACTAAATTCTTTATAGATGCATAACTTTAGAAAAAATATTTTTATTGCTTTTTGATGTTTACTTTTTGTACCTAACATTTGTAATGTTATTTTTGCTCTGATCATTTGCTTTGATTTATGTTGTGTTACAAAATATATGTTACTAGCTGTTTCCTGGGGCTTCATACACATCAATTGAAAGTATATAAGGTAGACCATTCAGAATATAAGCTATTCCCATTCCAAATTGTGTGTAATAACTAATATCTAACCATTTTAGTGTTAAGAAAATTAACTAACTAGCTGCACCCTGCGGTTTCACTTGCGTGGGTTAGGAATTCCTGCAGGAACTGTTTTTTCTAAAATAAAAATAGGATAAATTACTCCCGAAACCATCAGTTATCTGCCAGTGAAAGTCCCATTAAAATGGGTCCAGTCAGAGATTAGCTAGAATAAGTAAACAGACAGACAGACAGAAATTTAAGAAATTGATTTTATTATGTAAGTATGGACTACCGTATGTACTTTCATATGCATTTAGTGAAAAGTTGTTAGTTTAGAATTAGAAACAGACACTTCAATTTTATTTATACAGTCATGTTTATGTATGATGTATTGTATAGATAAATCAGTGTAATTATTTTTTCTTGCTTACTTGTATCATTAGCCAAAAACAAATCCCATATCTTCTTCTCAATGTTAGAGCTTAATATATTTGAGTCACCACCACTAGATATCACTTTGTTCCTCACTTGTGACTTCTTATCTGCCCAATACTATGTAGAAAAATGCAAAGTTAGACACACATAAATAATTAATCATTGTATTAAAGTATATAAATACGACTTTTGTACTCATATGACTCACTATCAGCAGTAGGATAAATAATCAATTTTAGTTTTGTACCAACATACCAAATTCATTAGTCAGATATATAATAAAATCTACTTTTGGACTAATATGCCTCTGGAACTATGTATTATCACTAGAAATAACAAATTCAATACCTATGCCTACCTACCTATGCAATATATTACAACAATGATATTATAAATATTAAAGAAGGCCTAACTATCATAAAATGAAGGATAAATAATTGAATCTACTTTTGAATTAATATTCCTATCAGCAGTAGGATAAAAAATTAAATTCATTTTAGTCTACCTATCATTATGGAAAACTTGACCAACAATAAAAGTTTTTAAAACTCACCTTCATCCAAGATTTCATAGGTCTAGTTGGCCCTGATATACTATTTACTGTTTTCGTTAATTTTAACCATAGCTTTTTAGATATCTCCCTGCCTTCCAGCCCTCTCAATACTCCAAGACCTAAGTCTGGATGTTTCTCCATAAAAGAGACTATTGCTACGACTTGCTCCATGGTCGGCCGAGACTGTAAATATATCATAAATAAAAGTAAATAATTCAATATCGTTTCTTTAATTAAATAGGTGATTACTTGTGCCTTCACTACCTATGTTTACCATTACAACTCAGCTATAATGTACTGAGTAGAGGATAAGAGGAAAATTACTCATTCTCATTATTTTAACGCTCATCGAGTTTACATCGAGTTTTGAGATTCAGCTTAATATTAATAATGAATAAAAGAATAAATTTAAGAGAAAAAATAATTCTTACCGCTATACTACCACTAGACATGACGGTTTTTATACAATGGTTCCAGTTTTAATACATAAACTCATCGAAGTACAACAAAAAATTACATCTCACATTTCCATGAGTAAGTATTTACAATTTTCGAGACGAATTCGAGTCGATGACTCTTTTCACAAAATGTCGATCGGGAACAACAAGCGAACGTGATTTGTCGAATGTCGATAACACTTTTGACAATTGACATTTCCCATGGTTGGGGTAAAACCGGAACCGGAAAACATCAAGTGCTTAGAAAAATTAATAAATAAAATTAATATTTCCATTCACAGAAAGTAAGCAGAAAGAAAGTAAAAGGAGCCTTTAGACTTTAGCTTAGCACATTTATTATTACCATGATGTGAAATGGTAATCTAATGATTTTTTTGTTATTACCCTTTTTTTATATTTTATTGGATAGAGAAAAAGTTAATCCTTAGAAAATTTGTTATTTGTTATTGTTCTAAAATGGTTTATGAAGTTATAAATCAACTAAATTCCATACCAAACTCTACCAGATCCCGCTTAAATGTGACATAAACTTTAGGATTGCTTGGTGCTTCCAAAATCGCGATAGATGCCATAATTGAAGAAGAAGACGGTGCTCGTACATATTACACAATAACAGATGATATTGATAACAATAACAAATCCAAGACCTAATAATTATATCAAATGATAACGATCCACTCTGCTAAAATATTATGTAGGTACGAGCACCTTTTTCTTCTGCAATAGGGTACTTACATGATTTTTTTTTAGTCTATTCTAAAGATATATGGCCTACTTAAACAAAGCAAGAAAAAGAAAAAAAAATATGCATAAATTAATTAAATAGAGCGTTTCAAAGATCCTGCTTTAGACTTTACCGCCGAAACGCGGCATGACGTCACTAGTTCAAAATTACGCCTTATTAATCTGTGATAGACATGTCACTGTCGTATTGATATTGATAGGGTCATGTGACAATGACAGACGGATAACTTCAATATTAACCAAAAGCGAAATTAAGGTTGAACCTCAGGTGTGCGTTCCGTGGATTTTGATTCATGCGCGAGACCTGTTTTATTATTATGCACGCGCCATGTAGGGTGTACTTCTTTTATGGACATTATGAGATTTTGGGAACCTTCGTAACCAAGATGCTAGTACACAAATACTATCGTTTATAGATTCTATTCCACTTCCACATAGGGATGTGACATTGAGAGAAAAAAATCGATTTTTATTTTAATCGATTTTCTCTTTTTTAAAATAATCGATTTTCGATTAATCGATTTAAATGGGAAAAAATGTATTTTTAATAAAAAATCTATTTTTGCATGATTTTTCCAAGTGTCGAGAATATTATTAATATCAATAAATAATTCAATCTTAATTTTAAAAGTCAGTGCAGTGTTTTGTTCGTGTATACCGCTAATTGAGAATATTCTGAAATGTTTGAAAATTATCTGGAATATTCCGAAACTTTATAAAACCGTCTTGAAGATTCTGGAAAGATTAAGCTTTAGTTCAGGAAATAAGAAGATAAGACAGTTTGTAACTAAAATAATTAATTATTATAGGTACTAGCTGTTCCCTGTGGTTTCACCCACGTTAATTTCGGAAATCCCGCGGGAATTCTGGGATAAAAATACCCAAATTTTTTTCTGTAACCCTTATAAAGTATAGTATGGAAATTCAATGCAAATTCACCCTCGTTAATTTCGGACTTCCCATGGGAATTCCGGGATAAAAATCGATTGAACGATTATAAAAAAATAGATTATTAATCGATTATTGATAAAAAAAAAAATATTTATTAAAATCGTTTTTTTTTTTCAAAAAAATCGATTTTTAATCCCTAATCTGTTTGGTTTTTGACTTGTACAATGTAATGTACAGTACAGCACTACAGCATATATATTGTATTATCCGTAGGCAGAGAGAAGGTAATCACTATCCGTAGGTATTATCTTCTCTTATTCGTCTGTGTGATTACCTTCTCTCTGGTATTGTCTATGACTACAGCGACTACAGCTTCAAAGTTCAACAAAAATACAACTTCCTTTATTTTTTATTTTTTTAACAATGCTTCCTAACCTTTACTTCCTATCGTCTTAAACCAAAAATGAAAGTGGCAAATAACACTCAGTGTTGAGTCCAAAAAGAAGAAAAAAAAAAAAATACAACTAGGTAGCAGATTTGTTCAGTTCAGACTTTTTAAATTTATATTTAAATGTTATTATTTGCCTCTAAGTGAGAGAGTAAAACCAATTCCTTCTGGTTTCTACCTAAATGATTTATGAAAATAAAATCAACCTTCATGTTCCAATAAAAAAAAAATGCAACTCAGATACTTCGTCCTATTGCAATTATTTTGCTCATAATAACAATTTCATTTAGAAATTAACTTGAGCTTTAAAGGCATAAGCAGCTATCTGTTTTTATAACTTATGACTTCCTAAAACCACTTGTAATAAAACACGTTGCGTATAATTGAAATGTGAACATGGCAAATTCAGTGAATATTTCGATTGAGGCTCCAATAGAAAATCAGATTCAAGAAATAACCTACGATGGTCAGGAAATATACCAAGCGTAAGTACAACATCTAGTTATTAATCCATATGTTTTTTGACTTCAAATCATTGATTTTTGAGATTCTTACACATACTCTTTTATTAAAAATAAAATAAATTTACATAAAAATAAAATTGGAGTGTCTGTTTGTAATTCCAAATTAACAGCTTTTCACTAAATGCTTAAGAAAGTATATACGGTACTTACTTAAAAAAAAAATTTTTTTAATTTTTCTCTGTCTGTTCGTCTTATCTCTGAAACGGCTGGACCGATTTTAACGGAACTTTCACTGGCAGATAGCTGAAGTTATAAAGAGTAACTAAGGGTACTTTTATTTCAGAAAAAAAAATCTGCGGTAGTTTTGAAATTCACATTAGTGAAACCGTGGGGCACAGCTATTTATTACTATATCTGGATTCAGATAAAAATCATAGATATGGCATCATGCCATGGCAAGGTGCTATGCTCTCTTTTAGCAGTACAGTAACATAGGTTGTTGTTTATGAATAAAAAAACCATGTAACTGTTTTTAATCTATATCAGTCACTTGAACATACAATTAACGTTGATTGTTATTTTTATTCCAGGCCGCTGTCTATGTCAGAAAATCTCACTCGCCTAGCGCAACAAATTGATTTCACTAAAACCGATGATGATTTCTGCACTATTAAAAAAGAAAGTGACAGTTTGCTGGAGGGCAAATCAGATGATGACAGTAAAGACTCTGGATACCAGTCTACACAATGGCAGTGGGAGTCGGTGAGGGGCAAACTGAGGAATGCCTTGACTGAAGTGTGTGTGTTAGCTGATGTTCTTAGCATTGCAAAAGAAAAGAGGTACATGGTAAGTCAAGCAATAATCAAATATATGGAAGTTTCGTGGTATTAAATGTTCTAACTAAATGTTCTAAAGTAAATTTGTGAGTTTTCAAACTGTTTAAACTAAATAATAAAAAGGAAAAGTATTTAGTAGTTGTTTGAAAGGGATTATCTAAAACTACTGAACAGATTCCAAAAATATGCGAAAGTAACAGGGTTTTTACTCGAAAACAATATGTTGATGACTTTTGAATATCCAAATTCTAATTAGGGGGTGTCCATTAATCCCAGTATGTTTTTTTTTTGCAACTTTTTAACCATATGCCCCTCCTGGGCCCTTATTCACTATGACCATAACATGCCGCAAGATGCAACAAAAATTGTTTTTCCCTCACGATTTAAGAAGTTTACCTTTAAATAAAACTCATTTACAACATGACATGTTATGGTGTACAGAATATTAATTTCTAATATTTTGGCATCTGGAGCGGTCAGAATTGTGTTTAGAGAATAAGGGCCCTGGTGGTATGTGGTGAGGTTTTAGATACACCCGGGTGGAACTGCTAGTCAAGAGCTAGTCTAAAATATTAGAACAGTGTCCTAAAATTAAATTAAACAAAAACGGATTTTTAATACCTTTGCTATCAAGTGTGTGAAAGTGTGTGGTGTGATCCATTTAAATAAAAATATCTTTTAGAACAAAAACATTTGTCATTTTAAAACTTGAATCATATTGTGTGGTATTGTATCAATATTTATTGCGATATGAAATTCAATAAATATTATTATTTTGTCATTTTTGTATTTTCAGGTGTTAGACCCAATACAACCCGATCAGGTTGAGAACCGTCCAATGGTTCAGGTTTATGGCCGCAAGAAAGCCCTGGCAGCTGCGGCGGCGGTACTCCAAGCCGGAGTAGACCGTCTCAGAGCTGGTGAGACAATGAGGATGACACGTAACATGCCCGACTTCCATATAGACCTTTTGAGGCTTCGACAAAACTGGCGTTTGAAGAAAGTATCAAACACGATTGTGGGAGATTTAAGCTATAGAACTGCTGGTTCTAAATTTAATCAGACTGGTGTATTTGAGGTAAAAATCATATATTTATTTATTTCAACTTTATGCACATCACGATACAAAAAGCAGGCTTACTGCCACATTCTTTGCCAGTCAACCTTAAATTACCCATCTAAACAATCTTATTTGAAATAACTGAAGATATAGCTGAATCTTGCTAATTATGGATATTTTATTACTTAAATGTGCAGATGTTCCACTGGTTTAGTTTATATGCACATTTTGTCGTTACAAATGTCATGTCATATACATTCTTACTAATATTATAAATGCGAAAGTGAGTTTGTTTGTTACTCTTTCATGCCTTAAAAGGCTCAACCAATAATCATGAAATTTTGCATGCACATTGTCAGTGGTACAGAGAAGGACATAGGTTACTTTTATCCCGGAATTCCCGCGGGAATTCCGAAACTATCGCCGGTGAAACCGCGGGGAACAGCTAGTTTTTCATAAAGTTCAAATTAGCAGTGTTTTTTTTAATTGACCTTTTAATAAATATCAATACTTTCGCTGTTTCTAGTTTGCTTTTTTATTGGCTAGCTACACCTACGACAATAAAATAACGCAAAAGGGCAATAACATATTGTGATTCAGGTGACAAAAGCTCCCGAGGACCAAATCACACAGGCGATGGCGGGCAACACTGGCGGGGCGGCGGCGCCCTCCGCGCTGCGCGTCACCGTGCCGCCGGAGCTGCAGGGCGTCGCCTTCATATCCGTCATGTGTCAGAAAGGTAAGGCATCCCCCTGGGGTCATTCAGGGGCATTTATTAATTTTTAGGGTGATCTTAGAATAAATAACGTATATTTAATTTATAGAAATACAATGCGTGATACAACCATATTAGAAATTAATAAATAACTTGGATATTACTGCGGGGGACAGTCAGTACACAGAACAGAAATCAATATCACTCACAAAAACATTAATAATAATTAACGTAAAGAAATGTATTAAACCCTGCTTTTATGGTCATGTTTTTATACTTAGTCACTGTTTTCAAAATTGACAGTTTTGGGAATATTGTGGTAAATATACTTGGAATGGCAGCAAAAGAGGTTTTGGGCGAGTTAGACCTTTTTGCTCTAATTTCCTTTGCCACGGCAGTGCGCCTGGCCCGCCTACATGTCCTCTCTAGTTAATTATGTATTCTCTCTATTATATGTTCATAATAGACAGAGGAAAGATTTGATTTTTTGTTTGCTTGTTGGTCATAGTTAATAGGTAAAAACTACTGGACCAATTTCAAAAATTCTTTCATCATTAGAAAGCTACATTATCCCTGAGTAACATAGTATAGAGAGTACTATATTGTAATCCGGAATTCCCGCGGGAACTGCGAAATTAACGCGAGTGAAACCGCAGAGAGCAGTTAGTTAACTACAATGTGAGTACACACAGCAGTGTGCCAGATCATAGTATTACCCCTTCGCCTCAGTCTTTGCGGCGGCAGCAGCGGCAAAAACAAATGGTAGACATCATAAGAAGTAGGCCCCACAGCTCGCGCCGCTGATAGCTGTGGCCTACTTGGTATATTGTCTACCATTTGTTTAGACAACATAAGAAGTAGGCCCCACAGCTCGCGCCGCTGATAGCTGTGGCCTTCTTCGTATGTTGTGTACCTTTAGACAACATAAGACGGAAGACCATTTGTTTTTGCCGCCGCCGCCGCCGCAAAGACTGCGGCGCCGCCCTTATGGCCCCCCAATACACCAGAGCAAGAGGAGGTGGTGACGGCGTCGCTGAGCTCGTCGGCGCTCAGCTGCCCCGGCACGCTGCCCGGCGACGGCGCCGAGCTGCACTGGCAGCAGAAGCTGGAGGCGGCGCAGAACGTGCTCTTCTGCAAGGAGCTGTTCGCGCGGCTCGCGGCCGAGGCGGTGCAGCTGGACGCGTCCATCCCGCACATGGTCGTCGGCAACCAGATCATGGCGACGGTGATGTTGCCAACTGGAGCTTTCTAATTCCCCCTTTTTTTAATTTTGGTTAGGGTGCACACCTACAGAATGGGCATGTTGACTAATTTTCTTTTTTTAGTCCGTCTTGTAGATTATTAAAAAATATTGGACACGTATTTTTTATTTTTTGATTACTCAATAGTTGAAATTTCGCGTGACATTTCGTGTGATTCTGACAGTTTGTATGGCGGTTTTAACAGTTAGTGACGTCACAACCCCCTCACCCCAAACTTTAATGCGCTTCTCTGTATATTTTAAATTATTTGAAAAAGCAAAAAATACGTGTCTATTGTTTTTTTAATTTTCTAACTGACGGACTAATTAGAATTTTGATTTTCAAAAGTAGTCGACATCCCCATTCGACATTCTACAATCGTATCGTAAAGAATCATCAATAAGACGTGTCATTATTGTTGTGTTTTGCGTCACACCATCTGATGCGATGGAAATACTGACATAGCCGCCTGTCTTAAACCAAATTAATAACAAAAAATCACATTTCCAGGTGTTGCCAGGCATCCAACTGCTGATCGGTCTGTGCCACAACAACGGTCAAAATGTTCCCAACAACAGTACACACAGTGCAGTCAAGGTATTTCCCACATTCGTAATTTATTTATCAAAAAAACAAGTAACATCAAAGCCCGAATACAAATTGCGGCATTATTGCTAAAGTTGCAATTTCTTCCAGGTAACCGATTTATGAAAGTAAAACTGGCGTGAAGGAGGCGTGAAAGTGTAACAAACACACTCACTTTCGCATTCATAATATTAGCAAAGAATAGAGTTAATATAAAGAAGCTACACTCTCCGCCTCCCACCAATTGCATGCCTCCTCTACCCCGCGAATGCTACCTAGGTTACGACGGAGGAAAGTTTGACCCATACAACTACAAGCCGGCCATCTTTACTTGTGGGAAAGTACATGGATCAGTTCATTTGTATGGAGTGTCACCGGACTGATATTAAAAGTCCAAAGGTCAAATCATTTATTCAAATTTGGCCCATAATGTGGCTCTTTTTGACGTCAATAAAGTTACATTTATTATGACAGCACCCATAAAATATCCACCCTTCACAGCTTTCTAGTGCTATAGCTGAAGAGAAGAAGCTGCGCAACAAACTCTCCAGTAGCACGCTGTCTGTTTAAAGTTATAATAAATATAAAATTTAGTGATAACTCAATTTGCAAGCTCAGACCAAATAAAAACTAAAGACGGAACGCGTAGAACAAACAAGTGAAGCCAGGAAAAAGACACAACGCCGTGCACGTACACAGAAACCCGCGCACACTTACAAGAAAAAGACACCATACCTGGGAATCGTTGTGGCACTTTCCTAAGCACCACATGCATACGCAACCGGCTTCAATTCGTTGTTCGAGACATTCAGTCTTTAGTTTTTATTTGGTCTGAGTTTCCAAGTAATGGGGATATTGACTACTTTTGAAAATCAAAATTCTAATTAGTCCGTCAGTTAGAAAATAAAAAAAACAATAGACACGTATTTTTTGCTTTTTCGAATAAACTAAAATATACAGAGAAGCGCATTAAAGTTTAGGGTGAGGGGGTCGTGACGTCACTAACCGTTAAAACCGCCATACAAACTGTCAGAATAGTGACGTCACGCGAAATTTCAACTCAATACATCGCCGTTATTTTTTGATTACGTATAAAAATAAAAAATACGTGTCCAATATTTTTTAATAATCTACAAGGCGGACTAAAAAATAAAAATTAGTCAACATGCCCATTATGTGAGAACAGTAAGCCGTATCGGTAAGGATACTTCGTTCACTGTGTGTGTGGTTGTGCGCCCCCGCAGCCGGAGAGCTCGGCGGGCAAGTCGGAGCACGACCACGTGCTGGAGCACTCGCTGCACCAGCTGCTGCGCGCCGTGCACCACGCCAACACGCACCACCCCTTCCCGCACCCGGCCACCGGCCCGCTGGGGCCCTCCAAGCGGCGCTGCCTCGCCGGTGAGGATACACCGTATTATGTACACTGTACAGTGGGCCACATAGACAAGTATACCACCTTGTGAAAGGTGATGGATTTTTTCACTATCCAGTGTAGGCCATATCATTGTACGCAATAACACAGAAACTTATTTTATTTTACTACTTAATTTGACTTTTCATTTCCTCCAATTATACGTATTTAAATTGTAGAAAAATAATGAAATTAACGTTAAAATTTAAATGGGAACTGCAACCCGCCATTATATCAATTATTGACAGTTGTCATGTCAGTTTGACTTTGACGTTTCATTTTAGTATTTGATTTTGAAGCGATTTATTTCAAGGTTACTCTATTAAATCTGTGATTTTGAACTTACCTATAAAACAATGTTGCATGTTCTCAATATATTAATTTATCAATTACAATTAGAAAATCAAATTAAATTAAAAATCAATATTTTTATTAAAAATGTTTAATTTTTATCTTTTTTTGACCTATGTACAATGTGGTGGCCAAAAATAACATTTCATTTATACTTTTTGTAAAACGTCTGTATCACGTTGTAAGTTGCCGTTTTTGCAGCTCCAAGCTCCAAATTCTAATACAAGCAAAAACGAATATTGGAGCTGCAAAAATGGCAACTTATAACGTCATAAAGACGTTTTACACACAGTATAAATTTTTCAAGATGATATACTTGTCTATGTGACTCACTGTACCTACCTACTAGCTGTGCCAGCTTTCATCCCGATATTCGATTTAAATGAAACAAAGCCTAATAAAATGTTGCTGTGAAAACCGGTGAACATACAGACAAAGAAGAATTTCAAAAACTTTTTTGTTGTTACTTAACTCTTATCGGCCCATCTCAATTTTTGATAGAAATATTCAGTGTGTCACGGTTATGCTTAGTCATCTAAACAATATAGGGGTCATCCATAAAGTACGTCACACAAATTTCGTGACTTTTTTACCCCTCCCCCGTCCTTATTCTTATAATTTAATTTTTTTTTTCATTAATAGTTCAAATTTGGCATTTAGATTTTGAAATGTGACGTCACGAACTTAGAACCCCTACCTCTCCATAAATGCGTGACTAGCTTTATGGATGGTCCCGTATTTTTTTTACAATATAACAATTCACAGGTCCCATGGCGGCAGACCGGTTCGAACTGCTGGATATGAGCAAAGAGCAGTCGCTACTGGAACAGATAATACAGCAAGCACAACATTTCTTCATGCGCAGACGCAGCGAGTACGTTCTCGATACGATCGCTAAAGAGGTAAAATATATTAAATATGTTGCAGACATTGATTCCATTCAGACCCCTCAACCAGTTGACAATCTTTAATCGTTATCGCTATAGAAAACAAAGGAACATTATCGTCACGTCACATGGTCACGCAAATTTGGACGACTGATTGGACGATTTTTTGTGACCACGTGACATGACGATAAATTCCTTAGATTTCTATAGCGATAACAATTAAAGATTGTCGACGCGTGACGTGATAGTATAAAATGAAGTCGCGTTACATAGTATAAAAATGAACTCAAAAATTACATAACGAATTTTCATGCGATTTTCACCAATAAATAGAATGGTCCAAGGGGAAGGTTTAGTTTATCCTGGAATTCCCGCGGGAACTCCCGAAATTACCGCGGGAGACAGCTAGAGTGGAGCCACTTTTGGTACTGTGAGCAGGCGCGGTAATAAAAAATTGGGGTTTCCCCTATTGTTTTCGACCGTCCCAAATTCATGACTTTATTCTTCGAATGTCAACGGTGGAAATATTATGTGCAGGTGAAAGATCCACTGATAGTGTCGCATTGGAACGCCCTCAACAGTCCCACACAGTCGTGCGTCAAAATCAACATCATGGCTCACGGGTATGGTACAAGTATATTTTTATTTATTTGAAACTCTACATCGAAATATTTCATGTTAATCTTTTCATCCTACTAATATTATAAACGTGAAAGTGTGGATGTTTGTTACTTAATCACTCAAATACGGCGGAACGGATTTGGATGAAATTTGGCATGCACTTTGTCTGGCGTACCGAAAAGGACATAGGGTACTTTTTATCCCGGAATTCCTGCGGGAACTCCGAAATTACCGCGGGTGAAACCGCGGGGCACAGCTAGTATTATTATATTTTACAAAATATTACTTATGTACATACCTTTATACTTATATACATTTTACTTACTATGATATCAGGTATTTGTTTTATTTTGTGTATATTTTTATGTCTTAAAGTACTATACAATATGCCTTTACTCTGTTGTGTACGCATATCTTGGTATGTAATCTAGATTTTCGATTGTGAACTGTTTTGTATGCTAATAAATAAATAAATCTCGCTTCAAAAAGTCGGCTGGACGATCGAGATCAAGCTATTTTATTATACTACTTTCGCTCGCGTTCATTTCGGAGTTCCCGCTGGAATTCCGGAATAAAAAGTACCCTATGTCCTTGTCTGTAATTCTAACATGTATCCGAAACTACTCAACCGTTTTTTCAAAAATCCTTTCACTTTTTATGCACAGTAACTCTGAAATAACCGCTAATCGAGTTACTATATAATTTATATAAAAATGAATCCCTATTTCCCTTAGTCACAGCATCATGCGTGAACGACTTGACCGATCACCATTGCATCACATCACATTTTGCATACACGTTGTCAGCAGGGATACGATACTTTTTATCCCGGAATTCCCGCGGGAACTCCCTAATTACCGCGGGGAACAGCTAGTGTTTATATAAATCGGACGTATAGTACCTATCGTTTGACCCCGAACGCTTGTGCACGCGCAGGTACGACGCGGTGTGCCGCACGTCGCTGGTCGTGCACGTGGGCGAGAAGACCCTCAAGTGCATATGTCGGGACGGCAAGGTGCGCCACCTGTCCTACGAGCTGCAGGAGCTGAGGGACCTCATATACTGCCAGGTGAGATATTCAGACACACTCATTTAGATTTCTATCGTAACCGCTCTTAACGTTTGACTTCAAACAGGAAAACTTCGTTCAATTGTTAGTAGTTTGCGTAATGTGCGATAGAATTATGAGACAAGACTCTGTAAATTTCCTTTAAAATATTTATCCTTACCAGGGATGTTGGGGATGCCGATTTTTTCACATCCGCGGATGTGAATGCGGATTTTTTAAGGCTCACATCCGCGGATGTGGATGTTAAATATAGTTTATGAATGAAGAATTAAAACAATGATAAGTAATTATTAACATTTTTATTAATATAAATTAGCATTAAAAATAAAGCTATTTTTTTAACTTCACTTACTAATTTTCATTCGCCGGCCCCGCCCAATTTCTTAATGCGGATGCAATGTCCAAATATATGCGGAAGCTCCGCATTTGCGGATACGAATATTCGCAACATCCCAGCGGGGTTAGCCAAGTTGACATTCTACAATCGTTAACGCACAGAAAAGTAGAATAGAAAACTTTGGTCAGCCAATCAAAACTCTAGCTTTACGTGACCACTTAAAAACTAGAGTTTTGATTGGCTGACCAAGTGACATGACGATTCGTTACTTATGTTTTCTATGCGTTAACGATTGTAGAATGTCAACTTGGCTAACCCCGCTGATCCTTACATATTATTTATAAAAAGTTCTCCACCGCGTCTGTCCACGTTAAACTTTAAAACGACTGAACGGATTTTCATGCGTTTTTCGTCAAGTGATTCCAGAGGTTTACAAATAGTTTATTCTGGAATTCCCGCGGGAACTCCGAAATTACTGCGGGGACAGCTAGTTTGTATAAATAGCTAACTAGTAATAAATAGTAACTGACCGAATTTATTACTTATGACTGAATTCATAGTTTGCAATTTATATTTTCATAAAATTGGATCATTCCCTTTTGTCACCGGTGACGAGGACAGCTGGGAATGATTCTTGCGTAGCGAAAATATTGTTAAATTTTACTAAGACTAGCCATAGCGTTAACGAATGTACAAAAAATAAATGTTTCTCTTATACTCCCTCTGTGACTAAATATGACTAACAAATATGTTGTCTACAAAATAAATTTGCATAATTTCATATATCCATGACTGCAGATGAATATATCTCGACGCAATGAAACAACAACTAAAATCACATTATTTATTTACCATAACCATACTTATAGATTTATCAACACCAAATGACGGCGGTGCAGGCGGTCGGCCGCTGCATGGGGTGGCAGCTGCTGGCCAGCAGCGCGCACCTCGGCTCCGGCCCTGTTGAGCTTTTAGGGAACGCCTCCTCATGTCTTCTAGCATCTCCCAATGGTATTTATATACAACTTTACTTTTTTTTTCGAGTACCAATTTTCTTAAACGAAAATACCACCTAACGTCTTGATAGAAGAACTTAATAAAGAATTTAGTTCAAGTATTTACATTGTAAATCTATATTATACTATTATCACAGCTACATCGCTTTTTAATTTTGTCCCACTGGATTAATGTAATTCTTCTTAGAGTGGGGTTGGGATGAGATCATCACACTGTCCAATATGGACAAAACACTATGCCTTGGGCATTTTAAGTTAAGCTCTTCTTTTCATTCCAGGTGACAGGATGATAGCAATTAGATGTGAACCGTCTGTGGGTATCCAAGTCTTCATCGCTCAGTCTCCAAGGAAGGACTTTTTCTCCAGCGAACTGGTCCAAGACAAGAAATGGGAGAACCTTGGTGGAGCTTTCAAAGAGGTGAAGCTTGACAAGATGGAGGGCAAGAACTTCTTGAACAAGATGGAGTTACTTATGGCGTGTCTGAGCAGCCCTTCGTAAATACTTCTATTAGCATAGATATTGTAACTTTTTGTAATAAATTATTAAATAAGAATAAACTGAATAATGTATTAATATTATATTTGTAGTTTTTTTTTGTTTTTACATGAAGAAAACTTAGCCATAAGAGTGCTCAGATTAATGTTCACTGAAGATTGTTCTTGCATTTTATATCTCGATGAGTTTGACGATTCGAGATTCCAAGGAACTGCAACAATTTAATTTATACAAAACTGAAATCCATACTTGCAATTACAAATCTTTTCTGTCTTGCTAAGGATACTATAACCACTTGTATATAATATGATGAGAATCTTACTGTATGTATGTAGTTACAAGATCATTGTATTGGTGGTAGACAATTTTAATAAGTCTGTTTATAATATTTAAAGAGCACTGTAGATCTATCCCCGAGCATGTAAGAATGCCTGGGCAGTAGTTCCACAACAATTAATTTGCCAAAATTGGTCATAATGAAGAATTGTTTCTTAACCTTTTCACTGCCATCTCTGTAATATTACGATCTACAAAATAGGTGCTCCTGGGGGCCAAAAACTAATATAACGTTACTAACAAACCACTGCATTGTTTTTTATATTTATTAGATTAAATGATACATATTAAGCATTCCCATCATTAGGAGGAATCATGCCTCAAGTGTGTGATGGTATGGAGGTACTGGCCATGTCAGTGATAGTACCTCCATACAAGCCGGGAAGCCTGGTTTGCCTAGCTGAAGCACTTGATGTGGAGGATCAAATATTTTAAGAAGTTTATAGTTATACACATTACCTAAATATTTATATTGAATTATATATTTGATATTATGTGGAGTTTTGGCTAGATGGAAGTCTGCCACTGAGCCATGTTTTTCTAGTCTTATTAAAGCTACAAAAATGTGGTAGTGAGAGTTTACCCACTGCGATGGCACGACAGGCAGACGCGTGTTTTTATTCTTTTATTTATTTATTCAACAAAATTCCAGAGCACATGAAAGAACTGAATGTATTTTAAGAGTACAAGTAAAATTGAAAAAAAAATGTCTTTTACACATGGCTGAAGGTACACCAGGTGTATCATTCATTTGAATGGCACTAAACCTGATACTCATATCATGAGATGTTTGTTTGCCACTAAAAACCCACCCACCCAGAAGTTTGTGAAATTGAGTCCCACAATTAATCTGTTGATTATAATATTTATTAACCCCACACTGTTGAAACTGAATTCAATTTTAACAATGACTTTTCTCCATTAAAACAAATAACATTTATCACAATTGCACATGATATAAATAAAAAAGATATTAAATAATTTACCTCTAATTCCTTGTCACCAGCAAATATTGGGACCTCCGAGCATTCAATCCCCAGGTTTTACTAGACATTGAATTATAAGACTTGGAAGGATCTCAGGATACAATAATTAACACATAACTAAATGCTAACACTAAAATTAAAACCGAGACATGGGTGACCTTGACCTGGAGTGACCTCCTCCGTTTCCACCGGAGCCATAATCAGAGCCGTTGCGGTTACCATACTGTCTCCTCTCTCCACCCCCACCATAAGGGTTGAAAGATCTGTTTCCGCCACCGGGGGGGCCACCGAACGAGCGGCCTCTGTAGCCGCCGCTACCGCCGCCGCCGCCGCCACCGCCGCCACCACCACGGCCCCCACCGCCGCCTCGCCTAAAGTTACCGCCCGGCCCACCGCCACCGCCGCCTCTGCGCGGACCATCACGTTTCCGAGACAACTCTACTTTTAAAGTCGCGCCTAACATCTCGAAGCCATTCATCGCGCTACAAGCATCCTCAGCTTCCTGCAAGTTCTCAAATTCTATGAAAGCAAAACCTGGAGGATTGAGTGCGACCCAAACGGAGTTTAACTTTCCGTATTTATCGAACTCCCTTTCGAGGTCCTCCTTCTTGATACCTTCAACCAAACCACCGACGTACACACGAGTTCCATTGGAGCTCATTTTGGTACTGTTCGTTCTCTGAAAAAACCAAAAGAAATTGACTAATTAAAACACGTGCTACACAACATTTTAAATTGATCGTTTAAATTAACCTAGATAGGTTTACACGAGAAGTATTATTGTCATTATTACTAAAGTTTTAGAATATTTCAGATAAATAAATACATACAAAAGATATGAAACCAAACGAATGAAGTAAAACAAGATGTCGTCACGGCAAAATGCCACGCCATCCCATTTGCGTGATGCGCCATTTGACTTTTTGATAGTTTAGCACCAAAATCACATGCAAAATAATATAAAAACTTACGTGTAATATGAAGTACTATAAAACTAATATAACTATTTTACTAGTTGCAATTAAATTTTATTATTTTTTAAAAATAAACTGAAGACACCGTGTAGACACACGGGTCGATAAGATTGAAGGGAGTGAGTGAACGAATTAACGGGGCAAGGCGGCAAAGTGAGTGAAAAAGCAAACAAACTTCAAGTGAATGATTGAACAAGTTTCAAAATTCAACTCCATCTTGTATTAACGTAGACGGAGAAATTAATAATCAGTGTTACCAACGTTGCTTTAGTTATTCTTCTATGCAACGTCACTAGTTAGTCTTCTATGCAACGTACTCAGCAGGTAACTAAAAAAATATTATCTTGTGTGCGTTCCGTGGGTTTGGGCGCAGTTTTTCAGATAAATTTCACTCGTTTGAGTTGCAATCAAGCCACAGAACGATCGAGTTGTTTTTATAACTTCAAAATATTGGAAATTTCAGGAGCCATTTGTTTTCTCTCAACTCAAATTGCAAATAAGACTGTTTTACAATTATAAACATTTTGTGACTACGACACCTCCCCTTTGTTCGTAAGAACTCCGATTAATTTATTTTTCGACGAATCCGGTTTTTGGCGCAAACTTTGACACTTCTTAAACAATACATAGCTGTAAAAATTAACCTGCTTCGGAGATGATTGTTTGGTTGCTGCACTCTGAGCCACGGAACGGGTGAAACTACGCTCTGACAGCTGTCAGAGTAAAAAACCAAGCCACAGAACGGGTATCGAGCGCGCCCGAGCACGCTCGAGCTGCGCTCGAGTGCATTCGTGCGAATCCACGGAACGCGCCTCTGAACCCGGTGTGGTCAAGCTGAACAAAGAATTTTCAAAAAAAAGTGCGGCGTTGAGAGCTTTGGTTGAGAGCGTCTTGCTTTGTAAAGAATAGAGATAGCAAAGTAGTATTTTTTTTTCCTTTATTTTCAATTTTGGTTTTATTGTATGTGGTACTTCGCCAGAAGCCGCTTCAGCACACTTCAGCCGGTTCACGCACGGTTTACGCAGAATGATCATACTGATCATAGACTCACAAATAACTTCCCAAGTTCCCATAAATCCCATTATTTTGTATCGCTAGTTTGACGCTAGTAGAGAGGGATTTTTGGAGTCACTCAAGCGCGTCAGAAACATAAGGGCAGCGGGATACCTTGCACCATTTGTTGAGTACCTCCACCAAATATAGGCCCTCTACACAAAGTCACTCATCTAGGATAGCCGATTGGAATAGTTAAAAAAAAATCGATAGCTAGAAATAGTCAAACGCGTCAGATTTAATTACATACTGAAATGTTTGCCATATAAGACCTGAGACTTATGCATAATCTGATGATAGGGTACCTGCATGTTTTTTTTTCCAGTCTATTTTAAAGATATATGGCCTACTTAAACAAAGCAAAAAAAGGAAATAAAATATTTGTATAAATTAATTAAATAGAGCGTTTCAAAGTTCTTACATTTGACTTTACCGCCGAAACGCGGAATGACGTCAGTAGTTAAAAATTACGCCTTATTAATCTGTGATAGAAATGTCACTGTCGTATTGACAGGGTCATGTGACACTGACAGACAGATAACTTCAATATCCAAAAGCGAAATAAAGGTTGAACTGTGTCGTGTTACTTCCAAAAATTCCAGTAAAGAATCGAAATGCATCTTACCAATGTATCTTACCAATGTAAAAACTTCAGAAAATGGAAAATATGCGTTGACTGTATGCACTTAGTTTCTTTTGCCTTCTCTGAAAGAGGTAAATGTTTCCTAAAAAAATAAAAGTGACGTCATGTGTCAAGCTTGGCTTGTGATTGGTGTTTCGTTGCAACATTCCGTTTCACAAAATTAAAAGTTGAATATTTTGGAAACTATTGATAATTTTTTAGTAAATCTTTCACGATAATGCTTTTCTAAGGGTCTATTTTTTAAATATGAATACAATTTCTTATCATAAATTTCATGCAAGTACCCTAAGAGCCTTAACACAAACTTGCAAAAAAAAACCGCCACCACGACATTCTTGGGCGCGGTTCTCAGAACCATAGTTATTGTTCTCATTACCTTCTCTCTGATTGTTCTGAGGCGCGGTTGTTATAATTTTTTTTATTTTGAAGAAGCTCAACCCACCGGTGAAAAACATCAAATAACGTAAATGGCATTCTATGTATTAGCTCCCTAATTTTCAAAACCCAATAGGTCCCAACTCCCAACGACGCTCAAATAAATCCTCATTTAGCACTGTCATACACACAATATATCTTTCGTGTGCGCAACTTATCTTGCGCACGTTGCTATGGCAACTAGGTTGTTGTTATTTACAAATAAGCTCGACAGGCATGCGCAGTCAAAAAGTTGCTATGGCAACAAGCCATAATATGTAATCTTTACCTGTTCAGTTATTGTCCTGAGATCTTTACCAAATCTTTACTAATATTATAAATCCGAAAGTGAGTTTGTTTGTTTGTTACGCTTTCACGCCTCAACGGCTTAACGGATCATCATGAAATTTTGCATGTAACACGTTTTCAGGGATACAGAGAAGGACATAGGGTATGTATTTTTTAGTTAAATTAAAGTTAAATTAACGCGGGTGAAACTGTATTAATTTTGCGTAGGTATGCTATATGTGTAATGCTACTCATGCTCCACCTGCGTGTTAACGCGTAAATTAGTGCGCTAATTTAGGCATTACGTAGATGTGGCCAACATTTTAACGGGTTAACTTACTAACATTACCATCAACGTTGACGTTAGACATTAACATCAAGGTTAACGTTAACGCAGGTGGAGCAGTAGCATAACAGTAGGTTGTGAAGAGTTATAGGTAGAGAAAAGAAAAAGCGGGGGAATCTCGGAAACGGTTGGACCGATTTTGACAGGACTTTCACTGTTACCTGATGTTTTAAGGAGTAAATTAGGCAACTTTGGAGTTCCTGCGGGAATTCCGAAACTTAGGCGGGTGAAACCGCAGGGCACATAAAGGAAGAGTAACCAACCACAAAAAAGTTTAGGTACTTTTTAAAATTCTTTTCTGTCTGTCTGTTCGCGATAATCTCCGTCCCGAATCTTTTTGAACGGATTGTCATGCGGTTTTCACTGGCAGTATTACCTAAGCGGTCACTGTACTAATATAATTCGGAAGACCCAGCTGTTGACCGGAGTTTCAATTTCGGGATTCCCTCAGGAACTCTAACCTACTGGAATAAAAAGTAGGTGCCTGTCCTGACTCCTGACCTACTATGTGGTATGTATAGTATATGTTTTAGTATTATGTAGTTTATATAATATAATTTACGTTGCCCAACCACCCGTTTTTATGTAGGTATTATTATTATTATTATTATTATTATTATTATTATTATTATTATTATTATTATTATTTTGTTTTTCATTTCGCATAACGGTTGTCTGGAGAGATCGCAACTATGCGATAAGATCGCCATTATTATTTTCCTTTCTTATAAGTGTTGTTTTAAGTATAGTAGGTATGTACCTACTATGGACCAATAAAACTTGTTTAATTGGTCCATGGTATGTACCTATTGTTCTTTTATGTGCAATAGAAAATTAAATAAATAAACAAAATAATACTTGCAATGAATAGTGATTTGAGCAATATTTCAAGATGTATCTAAAATAATTAGGTAGGTACCTACCTATTTGTTTTCCAGTAAAGAGGTAAATAGTATTTGCCAAGAAGTTACTCACCTATCTGGTTAAATAAATTTTTTTACTTGAAGTTAAAGACGCAGAGTAAATAGGTACTTACCAACTTTTCGGTTTGATTTTACGTTTTATATTTTAAAAAATAACGATTTATATTTACGTAGATAAAATAAGCATGTGAGTGTATTCAAATACATACGTACCCATATGTATAAATGTTAAAAACTCTAGCGCTTGTGTTTGCGTGAGAGGTGAGGTAGGCAGTGCAAAGGTAGGAAGGGAGGAGGCTCTCCGGTGAGGTGGGGGAGGGCAGGAGGGAGGGAAACTATCTACGTACGAACGAAACCGGCCAAACGACTTTGTTCAACGGTCGCGCGACAGCGAGCGCGCGGATCCATTTGTTTTCAACGAGCCCCACCTTTGTTTCAACATGTTTGATAATTCATATATTAAAGTAAAAGAAACAGAAAATTCCTAGTAATCAGTAAACTCCTATTAAATTCGATAAAACAAATACAATTTAAAAAAAAAATGAAACAATACGAAGCGACGTTCGCAAAAGTGTCCAAATAGTTCACTGGCAGGTGAGAACGCGTTATCAAAAGTGAAATGGTTTTTTATTGTGCATTGATCCAATGAGAAATGGAATGCTCTAAGGATATGGGGGTGCAGAAGAGACATAGTCAATTCAGCGACACTAAATACAAGTGGAGGACGTTGCTGGTTGTGTTTTGTTGTTTTTGTGTGTGCGGTGGTCAGGAGGTGACGGGCGTTGTTGGCTCGGACCCTTACCTCTTAAATAAGTCGTTGGGACTGAACGAATTGGCTGGCGGAGTGTTGTCGGAGGGTCGCGCAGTATGGAAGGTTGACGGTAGCCCATATTTTTTGCGGGACGACCTGTTGATCGAGAGGAATGCCGAGCTGATCGTGGAGCCAGGGGTCGAGGTGCGGTTCGCGCCGATGATCGGCATCACTGTGCGCGGGAAACTTATCGCTCATGTAAGTAGGTAGTTTGAACTTTTCATCTAAGTATGTTAAGGTTTGAAGTTGACTGGCAACACTTCGGGTGCAATAATATTCAGCATTTAGGTACTAGCTGTTCCCCGCGGTTTCACCCGCAATAATTTCGGAGTTGCCGCGGGAATTTCGGGACCAAAAGCACCTTGTCTTTCACTGTTTTTCAAAATGCGGAACAAACAAACAAAACATTCGCATTGTATAGGTAATCCCTAATAAGGATTACTGAGAAATTTTTGACAGCGTCTAGGTCATGTAAACGGCTGGAAATACCTAAGTATCTACTTAGTTCTTTTTTGAAAACTTTATAAAAAAAAATCGACAGATGTGGATAACGATTTTTTTGTTTTATACAACTAGTTCTAAACTATGCGCTGCCCTGCTTCACTCCTGCTTCGATAAGAGTCAGTTGTGATGGGGAGTACCTATCGATACAGGTGTGTCCGGAGAACCTTAGGTATCGGAGGATTGAAGACAGTGAAGTGGCGTTGTTTTGTATGAGTAAAATAATTGAGGTCCTGAAATGTCACGACGGTATCCTAGGGGAGTCGCGAGACAGTCCAGTAGTTTTATGGTCCGCTTGAGCTATATATACAGTTAGGTATCTTCTTTGAGATGGGCGAAAAAAAATACACCCTTTAAAGGGAAGTGTTAGAAATCTAACACTCTAATTAGTGTGCTCGAAACGGTGATAGGTATAAAACGTCTTTATCTTTATGACGACGGAAGATAAGTAAAATATACCGAACCTGTGTTACTCAAAAAGCCAAACAAAAAATGATGAATATGGTTCCAATTTCTAAAGGAACAAAGGGTTATAAAGAAAAACTTGTCTAATTTAATTTTTCAGCAACACAATATTTAATGTTTATAAGTTGTGTTTGAACTAAACGTGATAAGAGCTCGTGATAAGTTTCACAATCACCCGTGATAAAGGTACCCACCTCTTACATTAGGTATTCTGATAACGCGTATCAGAACTATTGAACGGTAATATTGATTTATCCACCTGCGAAAGCATGCCACAAATAGTTCTAAGTAGGTAAATATTGTTTTAATATAAAAAATCGTCAAATATTGTACGTACGTACGTACCTACGTAATATAAACAAAATGAAGAATAGTCCGTCAACGAAGCATTTCTCTCACTTTATATACCTACTACATAACACCTATCTAGGCAAGGGCGTACCCAGGATTTCAGCTAGGAGGGGGCAGGGGGCTGCTTATACCTGTTTCGAAAAGATCGTCTGTCGGGTATATTGAAACAAAAAATCATGAAAATTGACTTTTATTACATTATATACATTTATTTAATCTTCTAGGGGGGGCAGCTGCGCCCCCTGCCCCTACCTGGGTACGCCCATGTATCTAGGTACCTAGTTACCCTGCAGTATTGTGTAAAATGAATGCCGACGACGTTTTCAATTTAAAATTAAGCAAAACATCACTCAAATCACAAAACTACACTTATTGCATTGCTGACTCAGCTGGTTGGCTTTGCTGAGTTGACCTCTTTGCATTACTTATTTGGTCTGAGTTTGCAGCGCGCAGCGACCCAAAGTTCGTGACTAAAAGCGACTACACAGTAGGTAGGTACTAGGTAGGTGTACACACGGCCCCGAAATCAGAGACAATATCGGGAGGGTGATGGTGGGAATGAACAATAAGAAGACTCGTATAATATCTAGAGATAGTTAACTAAAATGAATTTCTTTTTTCGTTAGTCTCACTAAGACGACTTTTTGGAATGAGTAGGTTGATAAAATATGGTTTTCTTAGTACAAAAGATCCCGATGAGTCCTAGTATCGGTTGCAGGCGCGGATCTACTGGGCGGGGGGAGCAGTGGGTGCCCCCTTGGAGACCAAAGTAGGTTATGTTTAGATATTATAAAAATCTTCGCCAACTTGCGTATTTTCACCAAAATGCGGGTCGATCATTTTCAAAAATACTTTTTGAAAAGGAAAACTATGAAAATCGCGTAGTTAATCGAATCGCGCTCAATTCAGATGCTTCTCAATGTGAGCCCCTAAATTTCACTATTGGACGTCACTTCTATGACCACCTGCAAACAAAATTGCCCCCCTAACTGAATCCTAGAACCGCGACTGATTGGTAACAAATTATAAGATGTCATGTCCATTGTAAGATACCTAAAAGATTGCAAGTCTCGAAGTGAACAATAAAAAATCATTAAATACGATTATACATAATACGATAATACATACGATAATACATACGATAATACATACGATAATACATACGATAATACATAATACGATTTATCGTTCTAGGCTAGCAGTATTAATTGAATTATACATTATAATATCTAAAACAAGAATAATCGACTGGGCTAATGCAGATTGCAGAAGCGTTAATTAGTAATTACTCATGAGTTAACGGCACGAATGACTAGAGATATACGTGTTAATGTCCGCAGCTGATGCTATAAAGGGGACCGAATAGGCCCTAGTTGACCCACGGCGCCCCCTGACTTCCCGATTATAATTCAATCCGACCGGTCTAAATCACGGTGAAGATTGCCTTCTTGCACGTGCAAGAATATGTTATCGATATAATACAAGGTTCCTTAAAAAGTGTCGAGCATTCGTCAACAAAGCTTGGCTTTCATTGTGCATTGAAGCGTTAATTCCACAAACGGGTATTCAAAGCATTAATCGTTACGGATTTCATGCTAATTAAGATAGAGAGTTATTAGAAAACCTAATAAAATAGAGGTAGGTACCTATCTACTTAATAAAAATATCGAGGTGAAAAATTTCATTAAGTAGTTATCAATTTTTTTGGTGATTAACATTTCATTGAACTAGGTTGAAAATTAATATTGTAGGTATGTTAAAGTAGGTATAGGTTTCGTCTGATATATATTTTTAAAGAATTAATTCTAATTAAAATAAACTGAGTCAAAGCATCAATTTAATTGTTATTTGTCATATCGAAGGGAAATCTATTCAAAACATTTCATACTTGTGAAAACTAAACATCCAACATTATACAATGCGTATTGTGTTCGTAATTAAGACTCGTTGGATCCCTAAGTAGTTAATAACTTTCTTGATTCCTTTATTTCATCATACATAATCATTATTATCTATTTACAATCCTCATCCCGTTTTATCCAATAATACATGTTACCTACCTACACTAAATTAAATTTAAAATTTTCTAGTAGGTAACTTGATAAGTACCTAAAGTACCTACATAATGTACCGTATAATTTCGTGTATTCTAACCTCCAAACATAGCCTAGGGCCTTTTGCGCATTATAAGAAATTTTCTTGTCTTATAAGAAATGTCTTATAAGACATCCAGTCGCTTTGGTTGTTATATGGGACTGCACATATTACAAGAAATGTCGATAACTATAGTCAATGTTAGTTTGCTACCGTTTGGCACTGTCATTCCATCATTTTCCATTCCCGTAAGACCATACTCATATCTAACTGTATGCTCATAATAATTATTATCACCTAGTTATAAAAAAACTTAGTATGGAATTAATGTGTCAATGTTATGATTTGTGAAAACGAAAGTCGTTTTATGCTTTCTATTATAAGCAATATTACTCACAAATCACAATTCACATATTACACGCTAATGATCAAGCTTCGTACCTAATGTCTTCGCTAATGGACCGTGTAAAAGCTAAATCTTAATAATTTGGCTACCATCACATAGTGACTAAAAAACATTAGCATGAACAGAATAATGGTACGTTGTATGAAACTTTTCCTATCATGGAGACATACTTATAGCTTAGTGCTTGAATATGGACTATTATATACCGCTTGCTAGATGTTACTCAATCACGATAATATAATATTTATCTATCTAAGTCTTAAACTTCGTGGACAAAATCAGTGTGTAAAAACAAAAGATAAAAAGTACAAAACTTATGTAAAATATATAAAAGTAAGATATAACGTGCTTTACACTGAAAACGATTTCACTGACCATTCAAACAGTTCAACAAGATTGAACAAGCAATTTTTCATCGGTGATGTTATTATCAAAATTGTGTCAAGATCTGTAAACAGATAACACCTTTGCCTACATAAAAGTTTTAAAAATACGACTGTATGCGTTATCTCTTTCCCTTCTACTATATTAGAGAGAGTTAAAGCCATAAATAGAATGACTCCAAGATTCCGGTACACTGATATCTGACGACGACCTCTTAACTTCTAGCAGAACTAATTCCTTGTTAATATCTGTTAGTTATTACATAGTTGCAGTACAGTTACGATTTGCGGTCGAGTGAACCTTCGAGTAATTAGTCTATAACTCTATACCGTAAAGTAGTAGTAACCTTGGGGCTAAATGCTCAAATGCGCCGGCGCCGTTTCTGAATCATCATGACATGCCCGGTTGCATCTAACGAGAGCAGGGGGTCGGACTATGACCTCTATTCAGTTATTCACATAATCAAAGAGAATATAATTATATAACCTACAAGAATTTAATAAAAAAACATCGCTTTCCAGACTGAACAAGGCGATAGGTGTTTCTGATCACACTGAATTTGCAGTAAAGTTAAAAATTCCTTTTTTTCTTAATTTGTACTTTTTAGGATGCTTACTAGCTGAATATGATTATATTTGAGTCTCGACAAGTAACTAGGCCAGTTAGGACGAACGAATTTAGGCAGGTGTTAATGCTTTAAGGAACGTGCAAGTAAAGCTGTTCCGTTAGTACCTATTTATTTAATTCTAGGTGTAAACGCTCTTTACCCACGCTGTACCGTTAACTATTATTTGTTGAAACTTGATATTATACTTACATTCTGTCTTGCGAATGACCTATGCTGATCACCTGAATATAACTTATAGATGCTTTATTATCTTTGTTATAGACAATCAAAAATGGAATATTAGATGAACAACCTAATAAAACCCCTTTCGTAATTCCGAGTCCAACTGACGTCATGGAATCAATGAGCAAAGAATATCGGATGCTACGAACAAAAATTCGTTACGCGACGATCGCGAACATTTTCCTGTACTTAACTTTTATTCTAAAACCTACATCATAATTGCTACATGAGTCATACGTGGACAAACAAGAATTATTAATAGGTAGGTTCAGTGACTAATAAAATCGTCTGTTAAAAGTAGACTGATAACCGTAATTCGAAATTAAAGACTATAACAGAGATTTTACTAATACATACTTAACTCTGTAAAGGCTCTCCCTTCATAAACCCTCGCCTTTGTCGCGTTGTGAAAGATGATCGAATTATTGCGAGTAACTATATTTTAAAATTTTAATATAGTCCTAATTTATGAGTATACCAACACATTTCAACACCTCACAAAGCCTTACTGTAGTGACTTATAATGTTTTAACAACAATGATACGTATAGTGGACCGATTATATAGAAGCTAGGCATCATTAGTTCTACCTGAAGAACTATTTGTAACTTGGTTATTCTATATCACACACAAACCACAGTCAGAAGCACCCAACATTAGCGTAACTGTTATATTTAATATGATTATAATGGAATAGGTATAGGTACTTCTTATTGGTTTTAAATGACACACCAAAATGGTAAGAAATATTATTAATAGTTAATGTGATTTGATCTTTTGATAATTTAAGACGGTCGTAACCACTAATTAGCATATGAACGTGCTATCGAGTGTAGCGCGACTCAATACTTATTTATTTTGAATCTCTGAAACAATTTTTATCTAGAAAAAGTTCTCGTAGTTCATCAGCTATCATAATAGTTATCATGCAAAAAACTATAATGTTGTTCACATGTCTTTCTGTTCTCACTTGTGACTTGATACTTGATTAACTTCCGCTGTGATGAGTCATCTGACTGATAATTTCACCGACCTCTTCTAATCATGTCATTCTTGTCTATAGCACACCCAACTGATTCATTCATGTCGTCGTGTTGCATCCGCTATAGCATTTCGTGTGCGTACAATTTCTTATCAGCTACTGTTTTAGTACTCACTTACTTGTTGATGACTTTATTCTGCGAAGTTGCACAATCATTGTTTTATTTACGATGCATATCTATACAGTTCTTAATTGCTCCATTTTCTGCCTATGAAAGGCCATCTGAATATGAAACGGGATTGTACATACTCAAATGCCTACCAGATGCTTTTCATAGGCGATTATAGTATAGATATAATTATGTATGTTAACTGTGCCACGCGGTTTCACCCGCATGAGTTTCGGAATTCCTCGCAGGAACTCCAAAATTCTTTCATAATATTCTTCTTCTCTCATATCCAAACTTTCGCATTTATAATATTAGTAAGGATATCATATATATACGTATAAAGACTTTTTACCCCACAGTTGTTATACTATAAGTTTAGTTTTATTTACTCCTTCTTTTCGTTGCATATAAAATTACTTTCAGACTGTCTTCTATCTTGTTTTCCTTTTCAAGTTGAAATAAGAAAAATATCACGTGCCTTGTTATAAAATTCTCCGAATCCACAAAGCGATTGGGTTATAATGAATTGACATTTCGTATTCGAGGTCATGCCAAACCAAATGTGCTAGGTACCTTCCCACACGTTGCTTAAACTAGGTTACAGACTGCGGCTAAGACCTGAGCCGCACGTATAACCTCTTAGCTCTTACGTAAACACTTTATCCTACCTACAGCAAAGTGCTTGCGGCTAATATGGTTTAAGAATGATTTAAGTTAACACACAAAATTTTATAAAATAGTCAATATACTCAATAGTCTACGATAAACGCTGCTACACAAATATGTAAGTAGGAACCTACCGAAATTCTGTAGGGGGAGCACGGTTTTTTTCGCTCTCGTCCTTTTGATATCGTCGTAACTCGTAATGGCGTTTTTTTGTATGGAAAATGAACAACAACTGCATCTATCCAGCGTTGTTCATTTTTCATACAAAAACAAATATTTAACACAAAAATTAAAACCGACATCCAAAAACACAAAACTAAAAAGCTAAAAATAACAAAATATCGAATGAATCCAAAAGACAAAAATACGCATAATATTATTATTGGTTTGTGCTACCACTGATCGTTTTGAATTCGGTGACAAGCCCGCTGGTGTCTGCCCACTTGGGTTATTCTGCCCACGAAGAGCAGGTGGCGGGAGTCGACTTAGCCCATCTACCCTCCATATTTGGCTTGTCACCGACTTCATAAACGATTTACTATAAAAATACCCAAATCGCTATAGGTGTGCCTATAATTTTTGAAGAGTTCCCCCGATTTCTTCAAGATCCCATCATCAGATCCCGACTTGATGGAATTGGGACCTAATTGGGAGTATACCCTTTCAAACAAAAAAAGAATTTTTGAAATCGGTCCAACCGTCTTCGTGTAATCGGTGAACATACATAAAAAAAAAACAAAAAACATATATACAATCAAACATAGAACCTTCTCCTTTTTGGAAGTATGTTAAAACAAACGCTCGATATCGAAAGGACAAGAGCGAAAAAATTCGTGCTCCCTCTAGTTCCTACTGCTTGTTATAAAAGAAATATAATTTAATGCCATAAAACGGTAGTTTCTGATAAGGAAACCTGTGGTCAAATTTCTCAATTGGTATGGCTAAAAATATACTTAGGTACGTTACCGTAACCCTTTCACCGCCATCCCCGTAATATCACGATCTATGAAAGACGCTGAAGCCAGAAACGAACTATAGTAGGTAACAATGTAAGTAAGTTTATAAGCATGGTTATACTTATATCACTATAACAGAGTATAATTAAATGTATAAATGTATATCGGTTTATCTGTGCAGTTCCCAAGATTATTGAGACCTTGTGTGCCAATAACGTGTTCACGGCTTTAAAACTAGTCCCAGGCACTTTGTCTACAGTCTGCGCTTGATACTTTACTAATGACCACCTACTGAAATATAAACCAATGGTTTTGCAATAATGTTAGTGATATACCTAATAGTATTTAGTTTCTTAGTTTGATTACAACCTACATATTAGTATACTTTTTCGTGATAATTTCACATTGATGTAAAAAAAAATTATAATACAGGATGTTAATTTGCATTCTTGCCACTAATTGTAACGTAATAGCTACTTAATAATCTTGTCTAACCAAATTTTGAGTTAAAACTCTTTTGTAGCTGAATGTACCGGAATAAACCGACCGACGCTTTGTGGTTGAATCGGGTAAACTGTCACCATCAAGCTGTTTGTGATAGGTAGGTAGGTACGATAAATGTTCGCGTGGTTATGTTGCTAGAAATAAACAGCACTGAAGTTATTCTTGTAATAATTATCAAAAAAGACATAGTAAATATTTTAACTTATTTACATTTGTTATTTACTAGCTGTGCCCCGCGGTTTCACCCGCCGTAATTTCGGAGTTCCCGCGGGAATTACGGGATAAAATGTACCCTATATCCTTCTCTGTACCCCTGACAACGTGCATGCCAAATTTCATCCAAATCCGTTTAGCCGTTTTTGCGTGATTGAGTAACAAACATCCAAACACCAAACATCCACACTTTCACATTTCTAATATTAGTAGGATTATACTCTAGCTATTACCTGCGGTTTCACCCGTATTAATTTCGGGGACCCCGCGGGGATTCCCGGATAAAAGTACCCTATGTTCTTCTCTGTACCCCTAATTTCATGAGGATCGGTTGAGTCGTTAAAGCTTAACGGACTGACAGACAGACAGAGTTACTTTTGCATTTATAATATTAAGTATAGATTTATTATCTGTAAAGACGAGAATGCAAATTAACATTATGTCTAGTCGAATTATGTAACGTAGCAATGTTATGTAATTAAATTATGTACGTATATTATGATAACCTCTAGTTTGCAGGCCTTATTTGACTTTGAACTTGACCATAGTCAAAGCGAATAAAAAAGGGTCATGAGTGACGTGAGAAAGATGTGTGTACATTTCTTTGAAACTGGTTTATGACACTCTGGGGCCCTACCACCTTCTCTTTAGTAGTGTTAAATTAACTTATCCTTACATCGTATTTCGTACATTGCAATTTCGACTTTATTTGTACTTAGTAAAGGTTGAAACTGCAATAAGCGAAATTTCAATTTAAGTTAAATAAAAATACTGTTAGAGAGGTGATGGTAGGGCCCTGGAAACCATAACACCATTAGGAGTGGGTATAGTGAGTTCAATGCCTGACAATATCGTCCGTGATCTCGTCACGGAATGCACTGGAGCAAAGGTTCTAAAAGTTTTAATCGTCCACTCTGTTAAAATACTTGTTGTTAATCTGATAAAAAGTTGTTGGTTTTTTTCTAAAAGACATATTGTAGGTAAGTACATAGTATTTACTAGTACGACCATAAGATAATAGCGAGGTATACAAAACTAATTAGTCGCTGCTTAAAGAATTAACATAATATTATTATAAATAATGGATATTTAATTCGCTGAATTATTTGATGATCATACAATAATTGTAAATTACGTACCAAAAAAGAACCTGGACTCGAGGAGAATATTAGAAATCCCATTCCCAAAGAGTCCCAAATAAAAACGTGTATCTTTTCAGTCTTTTGAAAACCTCAACAAACTATAAATCTGTGGCTAGTATAGTATTATATTGTCTGTGTCTGTGGTGATCAGCAGAGTATTACGTAATTTGCCTTTCGTAGAGTACGTTACTTATAAAATAATCATTCTCAGGGTAGTAAAGTTTGGGAACATTTGCTTGAGTGCGTTTCGCTTTATGGCCGGTGTACACTTCCGTAAGTAGTAAGTTTAACTTACCAACTTACTTAATCAAAAAGTAGTAAGCAACGTCCAAACGGTGAGCATCCATATAAGTAAGTAAGTTCAACAATACATTCACACACACGGCGGCAAGTAATCCTACTAATATTATAAATGTGAAAGTGTGGATGTTTGTTACTCAATCACGCAAAAACGGCTTAACGGATTTGGATGAAATTTGGCATGCACGTTGGCAAGGGTACAGAAAAGGACAAAGGGTACTTTTTATCCCGGAATTCCCGCGGGAACTCCGAAATTACCGCGGGTGAAACCGCGGGGCACAGTTAGTAAGTAATAAGTTGGCGGGGAGCGTCAGACGAAGCGAGCGGGTGTACGCGCTACTGTCCTGTCCAAAAAATAGAAGTAGTTTCTATCCTGCGGCAAGTTGCTACTTAATCACTTACTTGCCGGCCGGCGTCCAAACGTGGTTTTTTACTTACTTATGGAAGTGTAAACCGGCCATTACGGCAACACGTCCATGGCCTTCTGCACATGAAGTCAGATTAACGATAGAACCCGGGTGCAACACTGTTATGGTATGTTTACTAAAGAACCACTAGGTATTAAGGCACTAGGCATTAACTTCAGAAAAAGAAGCTGAGGTAACACCGACCGTTACCAACTAACTAGCCAAAGGCTATGCTCTTGCTTTCTTACTTAGTTACTTATGCTTTATATTTAACCGTTATTGGTATAGAACATTGGATTTGATGAGTTCATATACCTACTTATTAAAGATACCTACTAAAAGTTTTATGAAATTTTTCAAATTTAATTTAATCTTTTTGTTTCCTCTTTTCACCAGCTAATTGTTTCTTCCGATTTCATTCGTGTAAATGTTGTAATTATCTACCCCCTCAAAAATTTACCGGAATTAAAGTATTTTGTATTATAATTTATAACCCGGGACATAAGCCATTCAAGAGTTTCCGCGATGTGAGCACAGACACATCGACAGGTGAATCCGTTACAACTGTTTTTTATTAAACAAGTACGTATGTATTGTCCAAGATTTCAAAACATCGACAACCCTACCACGGGTCAGCAACCAGCAATGTCGCATTCGCCACGCTACGGTTTCTCGCAAGTCGCAACGATTCAAGTTTTGCACGATTAGAAAGCCTTGTCGGTTCCAAAAAGAGAATTATGTCGCTTCCGTAATATCTTTTTGCGAATTTGTAAACTTGTGTTGTATTGTAATCCGTTTGCTATTGTTGCTATTCACATCGACTGCAGTGTAACTTTAAGTTGCGTAATAATTTTTTTAATGTCTTATTGAGACCTAAAACTATGAACTGATCGATGAGTATGCCAAACGGATGAGTCCACAACCCACACGTATAATATAACCTTTTTTATTAAACTTAGAGTATTTAATTATGTTAAGCTCGAGCGATTACGCGACTTAAACGGATTATGGTAACAACCAAGAAATAGTCGATAAGGTGGTTTGTCCACCAACTAAATCATCATTATTTTGCATAATTATGTATTAGTTATGTAGACAAAGGCCATTGTTCGATGACTTGTTATATGACACAATGAGCTTATTATTGAGACATTATCGCTTGCGTTAATGCAGTAAGTCTTATAGTATAGGTGGATTTCGTTCAACAGGTATATTATTTTATTTTTAAATCCCGATAGAAAATAGTCATAATCCAGTATGTCTAATGCTCCAGTTGAGTCATGAAACAAGTGAACTTTCCGATTCCTGTAAAAATGTTTGGTATAATAGAACTTAATTCTATAATAACCAAAAAGTCCATAATAACCAAAAAGTCCATATAAGTTGTAACTAAGGATAAGGAATGCTTTCATAACATCTGATAGGTTAAGTGAAGATATGCGCTGCGAATAGGTAAAAATACGAGTAAATAGAAGAAATCTGAAACCAGCTAATAGAACAAAGAAAATAATAGTTTCACTTGAAACGAATGTTTTTCACGTCAAAGTAAAGTTTGTCACGCTTTTCACTGTAAGTAGAGCGAAACGATAGAATCTCCTCCTGGCAGCGGTTGTGCGCCGCCATTACACGTTCATTCAATCCGCACACCATGAATATAGTCCACGGCTCTATGCTATCGAAGATTTAATTACAAAACTAATTCTAGACCATCCACCTTCCAACGCTTGGAATTTTATAACTCGATGAATTTGATGATAATTTTGGTTTAGAGGTAAGTAATGCCCTCTTCCATACACTCATCTTTTTTTTAGTTGCTTCGAACCAAGACAGAACTATTTGTCATTGTTATGTTGTTATTTGGCTGTTACTTATATAAAAACAACAAAAAATATACAAATACCCTTTATATTTCCAGCACTAATACATATTTGTTCCTAGTGTTGTGTGGTTCTTTTAATAGCCAGTTACCATGTTCATAGTTCAAAGTATTTTTATATTCTAAACAAGTAAAAAAATCGATAAAACACACAGTTCGGTAATTTGGAATAGGAGCAACTTGTAAGCATGAATGACGTGATTCTCACGTATATATGGTAATATACTAGACTTTTCAAAATTTACTCATCACCCAACCAATAAATTTCGACATAATATTTTCCTTTATGGAAACAACAAGAACAAAACATAACACGATCAGAGTAATGGCGTATGACGAAGTTTTAAAGATCGATCGTTTTGTAAAGAAATAATAAGAGTCAAATTTAATGGGTAATTCTGTAAGTATACTAGACTTATACTTAAGGTATGGGGTCAATAATCTAGCAATGTCTTGCAGTAGCACGACTGCGCTGTGTCAAGACATTTGATCGTGATTTCGTGATAAAAGCTACAAAAGTCTACTATTCAAAACTTTAGCTTTGAGCATATAAAACATTGAATACGAGCTTTTATTAGTTATAGTTAGGTACATTTATTGTAATTATCTTGTCTGTGACTGCCATGCGGCCTGTGGTTCCAGTGTAGATTGGTAGACATAACTTTTTCGAATGGTTTCTAATGCAGATTTGCTATGATGTTTTCCTTCACCGTCAAGCTTATAAATTTACGGTTTATAACCTGATGACTATGTACTAATAAAGCTTAATTGGTATATAGTTATCAGGTTATATCATATTATATAAGCATTTTATACACGTTTACGTTGTTATAGTACTCGTATACAACATAGTCGATGCCGGAAAAATGGCAAATATAGCTGTATTTATTGTTTTTACAACCTTTTGTAACAATTAGTTTTATAATATTGTCAATAACTACATTTTTGTTCATTGTATTGAAATAAGCTTATTGTGAAAAACACTAGTTTACTGCAGAATATCCTGGATGTTAGGACATAACATTTAATTGTTCTTTATAAAAACTTTAACAATTAAATTGACCAACATGACTATCGCTGTGTCGAATCCCTCTCTCGATTACAATGGGAAATTTAGTCAGCCGAAGCACAATGAACTTAAAATGTTAGTTCACAGGTTGATGTCGGCCTAACGTCATGGTTTACTGTTGGTTAGTCTCACTTGATCCTATTGCATATATTGTCAAGGAAATATGGCGAAAAGAGTCTTCCAATCACAGCACTATAGACAAAATAATCCTTATCTACTGTCCATTGTGTACCTATCGATCGTATTTCGTAGGTGTTTGTTCTTCATAGCTCTTTCATGATCACACGAGTTCACATTTCACACAGATTGCAATTCTTAATATTATCAATGTTATTAACATAAACTTCATCTCAGAAAGCTTTTGTAATGAAATTTTGCATATTTAAGTTCTGATTTATATTGCTTATTTGAATGTATACTAATGAGAATTCTGTAACAATATTGAAGGTTTCTTGTTTTAACAATTCGAAGCGCTTCCGAGGTTCCGAGGTTCGCAATTCATTATGGTGCCGTTGCTAACAGATCCCTTTGAAAAATTCTCAATCGCCAATAACTAAAGAATGTTTCTTTGTTTCGTCGTTACTCGTTAGTGTCCGCCTATAGGTACATACATAACATCACGGACCATGATATTGGCCATGGTTGTCCACACATGTTTAAAATTCCTCGCGGCTCGCGGGAAGGCTCACGTATTCTTTGAACACAGGAAGTCTGCACCATTAACACGGACACTAACTCAACAAGTCTTCGCTATATGAACGGCTACTCTATATGTATTACAACTATTTGGACGATATAATCGTGTAGTCTTTTATAAAAGGAAAATATCAGAGTAGGTATACGTAATGAAATTACTAGGAAGATACATAACACGGTTCTCTAAAACTTTTTCATTAGGATTTTTTTTTTTGAAATTTATATATATAAATATATAAATTTCTATAACCCTAGTAAAGTTGTTTATTTATTCAAACGATATAACATCTTTGCTGACAGTAGATGATCTAATTATAAGACAAGGTATTTACGGGTCATTCTCAGATAAATTACAGATATAAATTAAAGAATTCAGGTCACAAAAGTAACAGAGCAACGTTGATTCATCGCATAAATACTTTCCTCTGCGAAAAACTCACTGTCTGTGTCCTTGTCGTGTCATATAATTACGGATTCCAATACGAGGGGTTTTTTTGCCGCTGCAAGCCGGTGGTTAAAACTAACCAAGCGTGGCCATGTAACGGTGCGGGCGACCTACCTTAAATTATACTTTAAGTAAGTCTATGTATGTTGGGTTCGAAATTATCGAACCGATCAACATTACTGTTTTCATAATGATCATGTTTTTGAACTGAATGTCGCTGTAATTTATTATTATTATCGGACACACTTATACCGGTCGCCGATTTATAATATCATTGACGGTCTCACAAAAGGACGCTTATTAGTTTTATACAGGTGCTTTATTTTTTAATCGCTCGAATCATCGCAAGATTCACATGCGAATCCTTAAATATTACTTTAGGATTCACATCATTGTGAATCTTGCGATTCCGTGGGCGAAAATAATTCGAGCGATTCAAAACTTATTTCGAATCGATCTGATAATATTCCCATGTTAAAATATCTATATCTATACTAATAAAGAGAAGAGATTTGATTTTGTGTGTTTGTTACGATTTATCAAAAACCACTGGACCGATTTCAAAAATTCTTTTACAATTTAGAATGTTACATTATCCTTGAGTATTATAGTCTATATTGTAACCCGGCATTCCCGTGGGAACTCCAAAATTACCGCGGGTGAAACCGCGGGGAACAGCTAGTTAAGTAAATAAACAGTTCAATTTATTAATTTATTTTATTTATTTACAAGAATATAGTCCTGAGATGAACCTACACAAAGCATAAAACTTAAAGCTTAGCTGCAATACTATTTACCTACAGCACGCGTGTATTAACTGTTGGTAAACGTAACAAATGCATAAATGAGAAATTGTTGAAATTAAATACACACAAAATGCCGTCTTTACTTAAGTTTGACATTTAAGTTGCAGACCGCACACATTTTCACATAGATAAAATTATAAGTACGAAATAATATTTCGTAAAAAATAATATTATTATTTTTTCATGATAAATTAAAATATTTAAGTGTCAAAAGTTGTTAAAATATGATCGGAAAATATTATTAATATTCATATACTCTGCTGACAACAAAACGATAGATAAAAAACGGTTCAATAGTATTGATTGTAGGTTGTAACTTGTAAGTATGTGTTTATTAATATCGTGGGTGCATATCTCGCTCTTTGTTTTTGTGTTTTAGTTAAAATGGTGCAAATGCATTTTATACGTAAACTCGATCTATCTCAAATTTCTCCGAATTAATTTCAAAATACATTAATTATTGTCATGCCCATCTCCCAGTGCCGTTATGAGATGATGAAAAGTAACATAATAACATAAAAACTAATTTAGCAACAGCAACAATGTTATAGCCATCAGTTCGTGACGGCATGAATGACATACGTGTAGTTGGCAGAGGGTGTATGAAAAGACAGGAAGCCATAGCTATTGGATGTATGCAAGGGCAACATGGTAGAACATTATTGAAAATATTCATCGGGGAGAATTGGGCTAGTTGACAAATTTTTTTTAGTCCGGTTTGTAGATTAATAATAAATATTGGACACGTTTTCTTTTTTTACGTAATCAAATAATAACGGCAAAACATTGAGGTGAAATTTCGCGTGAAGTCCCTATCCGGTGCAGTTTGTATGGGGGCTTATAGCGATTAATGGCGTCACGAGCCCCCACCCTAAACTTTAATGCGTGTAATGTATATTTTTATTAATTTGAAAAAACAAAAAATACGTATCCAATATTTTTATTAATCTACAAACAGGACTAATTACAATTTTGATTTTCAAAAGTCGTCAACATCCCTTACAAAAAGAAGTGAAGGACGCGACTGAGTAAAGTTTTGTGATTTTGAAATGCCTATTTTATGATTAGGTATTCTTTATTATTTTATAACAAACAAACATTTCGCGCAAATTGCATATGTATAAACGTAACATATTGAACTGATAATGTTACTCAAAGTATTTATTAAAGTATAGTTGGCATACAATTAATTTTCTCTGTAATCTGTATGTTGTCCTTAAAGCACTTATTTTGAAGACTAGGTAATAAATAGTATTTTCCCAAACAATTTAATGTGACCGAACGCAATTAATTTGGCGCGACAAAAATATCATTGGTGAAAAAACATTAGCAAAATCGTAATTCTAGTAGATAAAATAGAGAAGTAGAATAGGTAATATTTAAATTGAAAAGGTGCAATTTAAAAAAATACCATCCCAAATTACAATAGTAATCTACTACCAGTACTATCTAGTAGTAGTACAGGTGATATTATAAGCATTAATAACTAATATTTATTTATTTGACAGTCCATAGACCAATAGTTATAAATTAGCATAGATACAAATTATATGATGCCGGCCGGCCTCAGGCTGCGCCAGCGCCGATCATCGGCATAACGTCATCGTCATAATTGATGCGACATGTATATGGTCATCGGCGTAATATTGATACGCGATTGGTTGTATCAAAGGTGATTGAACTTTATGACGCTAATGAGCCCAGAATAGATGCAAAACATGGGAAATGGTAAATGAGAATAACTCTACCATGAAGCAATATAATAATACACAAAGAATTATTGAGAAAAGACCTTTTATGTTAAAGTTTCATTTCACGAAAGCGTGTTAGTACGGACCGCCAAGAGGGGATTTGTGGATTAGCTAAAGCGCGTCAGATGAACATAAGGGGGGTACCTTGCACCATGTTGAGTACCTCCACCAAATATAGGCCCTCTACACTGGTGGGTGCGTCTAGAATGACCGATCAGATTAGTAAAAAAAAATCGATAACTCGAAATACTCGAGCGCGTCAGATTAAGATATGGTGGGTTAATTACATAGTGAGAAGTATGTATATGAATAATCTGACCATTTGAACGTGACGTAAAGGAGTTAGAGGATCACAAACTTGCAAAAAAAAAACGCAACTTCGACATTCTCGAGCGCAGTTGATTTGTTTTTTATTTTAAAGTAAATAACTCAAGGATAGCGGGAAAAATATAATCTGCCGATTTTCATAAGCCGAAGAAACAAAAATCGTCTTCGAATCGAACGAGCAGCTGCAGTGAAACATGTACCTATTCATATCTCTGTCTTTCTTTCCCTTTTACTTTTTCTCTATCTCTCACTCTCTCGCACCGTCCTCACACTACTTTCCGTCGCCATAACGTCATCACAGTATACCACGGCGCTAAACGTGTCGAATTATAACTTTTTTTGATTGTTTAAAATACATATTAAAATAAGTTAAGGTAAGTATTACATCAAACTATAGGTTCACCTTTCACTTTAATGTGTAGTTTAGGCGCTAGTGAACTAATGTAATAACATTATGGTTCTTTAAGAAATAAACTTATTACTTACTTACTTACTTACTTACTTATATATATATTATATAATAAAGCTCATCACAAAACAACGCGTTCATGTTATTATATGTAAAACGAAATGGCTTGTTTGTGCTTTAAAGTTAGTTTTGTGAATAATATTTTGTGAGCTTTTACATATTTCATAGAAATATAAAGTGTGTTTTTTGTGAACAAGAAATAGCTCATAAAGTTATTAAACTTACATCAGAAATAAAAAAAAATTAAAAATAAATCATAATGTTTGTTTCTAGCAGTCAGATTAATAATATCCCTCAAAATTATTGTCAGATTTTAAGCCAACATAACTTGGACTGCAAGCTGAACCTTCTGTAAAATAATCTGACACGCTCGAGTATTTCAAAATTGAGATTTTTTTTTGCATTTTCAAAAATTCGCTACTACCTTGCGTCACCTCCAAATCGGCAGATTTTCGAAGGGGTGCATTTTTAAGGCTCACTTAACATCCCCTTTGAATATCTGACGCGCTCGAGTAAATGTTTTTTTTTTTCATTTTCTCCCCTTCCGGATGGCCACCCCCACCACGCAAATGGGCAGATGAATATATTTTCGATATCAGAGACACCTTGGAGTATCTAAACTACAATATCTGACGCGCTCGAGTATTTCCATTTTACTATTTTTTTTTACATTTTTGAAAGCCTGTAGAAGCTAAACCCACCGGTGAATGAAAAAATATCATATAACCTTATTTTGTTTATATCTCCTAATCTTCAAAACCCAATAGGTCCCAACGACGCTCGAGTGTCTCCCGAATTAGCATCGGTATCTCCCGTACTATGTGTGTTGGTGTGAGCCTTGGTTTTTGAATTATTATATTTCCAATATTTTATACTGTTTGTAGTGAAATTAAAAGATTAATAATATTGATAGTTATATATAATTCCATGTAGTATATACCACGTTTGCTTGGTTTCCACGACACAAGCTAATAAAGCTTACTGTGGGATCAAGTAGATCTGTGTGTTGTGAGTAGATTATTATTATTATATAAACTATGAAAGAATTTTTCAAAATCCCTATTCTGTATTTATCTGTCTCTTTCAAAGAGTAAAATAATTATTTATGTTTATATGAACAACAACAATTTGCTCATTAAGACTTATTATACGCAGAATATAGAACCGAAACTGAAAACCGGAACTGTAGAACAAGTACTTGAACAAGTACTATTTGCCAAGACTTCACGCTCGAACTCTTTTTTGGTGTAGTACTAGCCACCATATCCACTCAATTTTTAACGCGATTCCACATTCTGTGCATGAACTTTTATATCCAGAATCCATAATAATAATAATAATAATAATCTTTATTTCAGAATTCGATAGTTCCATAAATTACAATTAACAATTTTAATCTATTAATTATATATTATATTTATTTATTTACTAATTATTTAAGTTTTTGAATTTTTATCAAGGACCACGAGGCAAATCCAATGTCTTTGAATTGGACAGTCCGCTCTAGCTGCAATCATCTTCAAGATGCTGTTGCCACTGGTTCGAAGGCGCTGCAGCAGGGAGGCGGCCTTTTTGCGCATGATGGCATGAAAACCGTCTGTCCGAGCCTCTGCAAACATCCCCGAGGCACTGCAGCGCCACGGCAGCCCCAGCAGCATCCTGAAGGCGTTGTTATATTGCACGCGCAGGGCGCTGTATGCTCGTCGCGAATATGTCACCCACAGGCCGCTCGAGTAGAAACTTTGGCAGAACGCTTTGAATAACATAACTTTAACGTCTGCGGTACATCGTGCGAACCTGCGGGCAAGCATATTGCTCCTCACCGACAACGCCCTACGCTCCCTCTCGATATCTTCATCGTCCCTCTGGTCACACGTGACGACATGTCCTAAATACCTAAATCTATTCACTACCCTTAGTGGGAACCCGTTGAGACACACAGGCGGCACACTGCGTGGCTGCTGTTTAGGTGCTTGAAAAATTAGAATTTTACTTTTACTGGTGTTATATTTTAACCCGTGCACCGCTGCGTATGTCTCGCAAGTTTCAAGCAGCTGTCTAAGACCACTTATCGAGGGACTGAGCAGCACCATATCATCCGCGTAACTGATGTTATTGACACACGTACCGTCAATATGACAGCCGATATGCATGCCACAAATGCAACTAACCTGTTTAACAAATGTTTTTATTTAATTCCAGGGTGAACATAGCAATGTCATCACATTTACAAGTACTGAAGAACCATCCAATTCACCTAGAACGATACCAGACATTCGTCTGGTCGACGGTCCTTCGATCCTTGCTGGAAGGGTCCAAATATTACATCGAGGGCAGTGGAGGTCTGTCTGCACCAATTCAAGAAAGTGAGTTTCGTTAAGATTTAATTTGATACTAAATTATAATAATAAAATTGTTTATTGCCATCAAAAAGGTGTACAAAAAAATAATAATTAAACTTAGCCAATTATTATAGGCAAAAGGAAGTGATTCAGCGTAAGCTGCTCGTGACCTAGGTCCCGAGTAGCGCTGGTTTTTAACCGACTTCCAAAAAGGAGGAGGTTCTATGTTCGATTGTATGTATGTTTTTTTTCAATCACTCCCCTCTGGAGTTATCGACTTGTTATTAAGTATACATACATATAGACGATAAGAATGAAATATATAATATTACAAAAACAAAATTTCAGTTGGACTATCAACGACATGGAAACGGCGTGCAGACAACTGGGCTTCATGGGTGGAACATTTTATAATTGGATGGATAGACAACCTGGCCGTCAAGCTCGCTTACTGTTCGAAGAACCCAAATGTAAAGGGACTGAATACGACCTCTTCCAATGTGATTGGGATTCGAGACAACTCGGCTCTGGAGTCTGCGACTATCATCCAGATCTAGGTATTCAATGCTTACCTCACCATGATGACAATGAGCTAGGATACTCCGGACGGCATTGGCGAGGAATAAGATTTGAGAACGCTGTTTATGAGAGGATACTGACTGCTGTTAACACTTTATATGTCCCTACGTCGATGTCCCAACTTCTGCACGTAATAATTAAAAACGCTGGTCTCGGCAGAGGCAACAATGCAACCAGTGCTTTAGATGTAATCGGCGTACCACCTGTGATGGAAGATCTAGAAATATCTAATTCAGCCTTTAACGCTATTAATGTAACCTCACCTAATGCTCCCATTTATATCAACAACTGTACAATACAAAACAATAGAGGATATGGTGTGTATGTGAACTCTACATATGGAATGGCTAAGATTGAGAACTGTTTAATACATGACAATGGCGGAGACGGGGTCAAGTACGTGGTACACGAAATGAATATTGATGAGAAGTTTGATAGAACTGAAGTGTTTGATCTTTGCACACTTGCTTCAACACCGAGTCAAACATTTCCTATACAAATGTCGATCGAACAATCAAGATATTCTAATATGGAAAGAGACTGCTCTCAAAAATTTTATACCAGACCTGATCATGTACTTACACTAAATTTTTTGAAACTTTTGACAAATCAAAACGATACTGGAGAAATATTTGTTTATGATGGTTTAGCTGTAACAGATAAACTTCTTCTGTCATTCAGTATAAGAAATTTTACAAGACCTCAAAGTGTCACATCGACGAGAAACAGAATGTTAGTTCGTTTCCGGGCAAATACTCGAACAGACATTATAGGGTTCTTGAGATTAATCTCTGGTACCAGTAAAACTTACGACTTAAATATTACTGACACCGTCATATCTGATAATAATGGAAGAGGCGTTGTTATTGAAAACTTAAGATCCCAGGTACATATCCATCGAACTTCAATATCTAATAATAACCATGTTGCCGGTCTGCAAGTGGTGAGTGGAGCCGGTGATGTTAATGTGACAGAAAGCAGAATATCTTTTAACCAAGGTGATGGTATTAATATCACAGTAACGGGTGGCAATAGAAATATTTCGAAAAGCATAATTAGTTCTAATCAGGGCTATGGTGTAGCTGTTTGGATAAATAATACACAAGAAACGGAATACGTGCCAGTCAACCAAACTACTGTGGTTGAATATTCTGAAATATTTAAAAATTTGGAAGTAGGTATATTGCACGGTAATTATTGCGGAGACAGTTGGGTAAACATAACTGGCAACTGGTTTAACAGTAGTGTACAAAGTACTATCGACGTATTAACATGTTGGAGATTAAATTTGCCACCCAAACTATTAAATTTACAAATAGGCCATAATAGATTTTATCAAAACCAGAAAGTACCAATAAAAATACAGCCTGCGCTCAATATTTTGGGTCAAATTGAATATAATTATTTTGAGCACGGAGAATATGGCGCAATTGCTATTTTGAATAGGGTAGAAGGAAAACATATAGAGGAATTTGAAGTTCTACCTGCTAGGTTTGATATACAACACAATTATTTCTTTGGTAATAAAGGACCATTTGTTGTAAACCTTGGTCTTTCACCATACAGTGATATTCAATACATACTCTTTTCAAGAAATTATTTAAGAGATAATAAAATAAGAGAACCATTTGAGCTTCTAGAAGGTATATCATCGCGTTTAATCCCAAGAAGCAGAGTAGCAGCAACCATTGTGCTAGCTTCAAGTAACATTGACGTTTTTAGAAACATAATAAACAACCCTGAAGCTCAATATGAGATTGGTTCTCACGTTGAAGATCAAAGTAAAGTTCTCAATTGCACTTATAATTGGCTCGGATCTGGTGAAGAAAAAGATGTCTATAGTAGACTTTTCCATAGAAAAGATAGATATAATTTGGCAAAAATAATTTACATGCCATACTTGTTACACAGCAGTAATCCTGGAGCTACCCAAGTTAATTACAATTCGTTATTTGTACCTCAATTCAATGTACCTGGAACATTCACAGTGGGTGGTGAAGTTGAAGGTATAGAAATTTTAAGGCAAGGAGAGTATGATGTGGACAAGGATATTAACATTCGTCCGGGTGGTAAACTCATGTTACAATCTGGTGTAACATTAAAATTTCCTCCGTCTATAGGTATAATGGTTGCTGGCAGATTAGAAGCGCGTGGTAAAAGGCCTAATGATATTACTTTTACATTAAAAGAAGAGATAGTATTGAGTAATGACAGTATTTATGAAATTGAGAAAGATTTGGAATCGACTACACCAGGCTACGTTGAACCTATTGTACCAATAAGGCTGTTAGGAGGAAGAACACCACATGAAGGGAGGCTGCAAGTGAGAGTAAATGGAAAGTGGGGAACTGTGTGCAATTATAAATGGAATATCATAAATGCTGCTCTTGTGTGTAATCAACTTGGTCTGGCTCTTAAACCTGACGATTGGTTTTTAGAACCTAGTGACATTCCTAACGCTGGAATAACAGAAGATATTGTTCTGTCTAATGTAGATTGTAATGAATTTGATAATGACATTACAAAATGTAAATCAGAGACGATTGATAATTTTGAGAACTCTTGTACTCATGAAAATGACGTAGGAATAAGATGTCACGAAACGAGCTGGGCTGGAGTGAGATTTAGTGTTATATCCGAAAGAGCAGATTTACAATATGTGACTATTGAGAAAGCAGGATTACTGGATTATTCATCAAATGCATTTAAACCGGCACTTCAAATCGATTTTGCACGGCATAGTCTTGAAAGTGTCAAGGTGTCTAATAACTATTACGACGGTTTAGGTATTATATATTCAGATATATATGGAGCTGATGCCATCAATACCGTGAGGAACTCAGAATTTAGTAATAATAGAGGCAATGGTATAAGTTTTAAGCAGTTAGGACTGAAAATATACAGTTCAGCAATAGAAAATAATGACTTAGCTGGAATATTTCATAATCCACATATTCCTGGTCTTCAACAAAGAGAACTGGCCGGATGGTTTAATTTAGAGCCCGGATTCAACATGGATGAGTCAAACTATCATCCCATTATGATCCCTGAATATGAAACTGACATAAGCCTGGTTAATGGTGAAACGAGACACATTGTATTCACAAAACACTATAATGAAACCATCACAAAATCTTACAACATTCGGTGTAATCCCGGTTATGTGCTTGGGCTTCAGTTACTTAATCCAATCCATAACTTTTCGACGGAGAATATTTGCATATATGATTCACAGAATATAAACGAAGGAAGCACCAAATGGTGCCTTGATCGTGATCTCTCAACATTCCCTACGACAAGCAATAGTTTCAGTGTTGTCTTAACCTACGAAAGTGGTAAGGTTGCCATTGGTGGTGTAGTATTAGTAATTAGCACAGTTATAGCTCCAGTTCAAAATCTCAGAAACAGAATCGTAAAAGGACCAGTTCCAACATTACAAATCGTTAATTCCAAAATCAAAGGCAATACAATAGGTGTCAAAGCTTTATATTACAACCGTTATTTAAATGAAATTGGTGACCATTTCTTGCGAAAAGCTAATGAAAGCATTAAGATATTTAATTGTGAGATTGCGCATAATAAAGAAGAAGCTGTCTTTGTTAATACTCCATTTTGGGATATATATGATAGTAACATAACTGAAATAGTAATAATGATTAACAGTACCTTGATAACTGATAACGGTAAAGGAATTTATCATTTTGCTAGAGATTTACGAAGCTCGAATAATTTGTATCATTATTTATTACAAGACAATACTATTGAAAGGAACAAACAGGGTGGCTTCTACGTCGATCTTCCGTACGTATGGCAATATAATGAAAACTTTACACATTCAGTTTATATGTACAATAATACTTGGCGAAACAATCAAAACTTTGGTGTGGTCATAGACGGACATTTCGCTGAGTTAAATATAACAAAAAATATTTTTACTGATAACTACTGTAAAACTGGTTTATTGTCTATTCGAGGTATGGAAAAGAAGCTAAAAATCGATGGCAATATGATAGAAAGAAATAACGGGCAATATATGGTCGAATTTCATACAGATAGTCAAAGTGAAATCATGGGTTTGGTTTACGCAGTATTTGTTTACAATCAAGTGAAGAATAACAAATATATTGCAGCACAGATAAACCGTGGTGCTCTTATAAGGAATGTCGATCCCACTTTTGTTATAGGTTTCAAGGGCATACAAAAAGTCAAAGTAAGTAGAAATTTATTTGGTAACAATGCTTTGGAATACACATTATTAGCTGGTATTAAAACAGCAAAGATTAATAATCTGCTTGATGTCACCGAAAACTGGTGGGGAAGTGCAGAAGAGAAAGAAATCAAGAAACATATTTTCGATTTTGATGATTGGAACAATTGTGCCATAGCCACATTTTTGCCTTATTTACTGGAGGATAGTTTCGACTCCAGTCTGTCTGTGACGTTTACTGCACGAAATGCTATGGATATAAATGAACTTGGAGGACGATTGACGGCTGATCTTACATTGGGACCTAGAATTGCCCCTTATTTAGTCAAATCTGACATAACAGTGATGCCTGATGTAACACTAACTATATATCCTGGAGTAATATTAGAATTTAGTCCTAATGTGGGCATTCTTGTAATGGGTACCCTGAAGGCTATTGGTCATAACCAGTCACCAATTTTTATGAGACCCGCTACGAAAGGAGATAATGTTGAAGATACCAGAATAAAGAGAGACGTCATTGGTCAATATTCAAACAAACATCACAAAAATAAGCGTCAGTTGGAAATGTTAACAATGAAAAATTCTATAAGATTATGCACTGGTAGAAACTGTTCTATAAATGATAATATCGTTGAAAAAAAGAATGAAGGTTTCTTGGAATATTACAATACAACTACGTTACAATGGATACCAATGTGTGACAATCGTTTTACTGAAAGAAATGCACAGGTCGTTTGTAGAGAACTAGGTTTTGACCCAATTAATATTTTCTTTGCACACGATCGACGAGTTGAATATCACAGTAACTCATTGTCCCGTATTTGGTCATGGCCAGAGCCTTTACAATGTGTTGGAACTGAAGACCGGTATGAAGACTGTCCAATCAGACTAAACGGTCAACTTTATGGACACAGACATGAATGTAAGTGGGATTCAGAATTTGTTTTCATACATTGTGGAAATAGAAATCTCGAAGAAAATTATAAGTACTGGGGTGGCATACGGTTTACGAACCCTGACTTTGAATATTCTTTATATGAACACAGGATTCATGATCACCACACTCATACAACAAAGAAAACTGCTGAGAGTATTCTGCAACATGTGTTTATAGTTGGTGCTGGAATTTTGCACAATGAAAAGTCTCCTGCTATCCAAAGTATAGCTAAAAACCCAAAAATACAAAACGTTAATATAAGTCAATGCGCTTATCACGGCATAAATATCATTTCACCTACAGATTCTATAAATATGATGTTCAACACTATAAATGACGTATTAGGAGAAGGAATAAATGCAATAACATTAAATGGAGAAGGAAGAGAATCAGATGAATCCAGTTTCACTCCCTTAAAAGATCTGAACCTTCCATATCATATGTTTTCTCTTATCGACATGTGTGACAGTAGCAAAGTAATAACTATCGAGGAACGTGTACTTCTATATTACAAATACGACAATAATCCAGTAAATTGTGTGAAGATTTTCAAAAGTATGTTCAGAGTTAAACCTTTTGGATTTAGATTATTACAATTCAATCTATTTAACCATACATTAAGCTATGGAAAGAGAGATTCTTTAACTTTGTATGATGGAGATATTTACAATATTGCTGCACCTTCTATTGGTTATTTAGAAAGTGGCTCACCCGATGAAAAGAAACTATTTAAAACGGAAGGAGCCAGTTTAAGTATAAAGTTGTTTGCCAATGGTGCTTCAGCGGGTCATGGATTTATTGCTGAAATTGTAACATTACCGATATCTGGAATTGGAATCAGTAAGTAACTTAATTCAAGTCATGTATTGAAAAATGGATTGATCTTACCAAATATTTATTTTAATATTTGGCGTTTCCAGGTCGTGATGTACAACATAATATAACTAGCAGTCAATTTATAAAGAACAAAGATGGTGCAATTACTTACCAATCAGTTGGTGAAGTCAACCCTCTTATTGCAATAACGAGAAATGAATTCAAAGAGAACTGCCTCAAACTGTACGGTAATTTTACGACTTGTCAATCTGCCGTTCGAATCGACGTTCAGAATACTCAAACATTGGTCTTTCGAGTAAGTTCTTGTAAAGTACAATATATTGTACCTATTTACTACTATGATAGATTGTGCGCAATTTGTTAAATTTTGTTTTCCATTTGTTTTCAGAACAACCAAGTCCGCAAAAATGTAGGTGGGTTATTAGTAAGGGCTGACTCTAGGGGGTTAGCTACCTCTTTGCGTGGATTTATTCATAATAACTTGTTCCTAGAGAACCACGATTGGCCCTGTTTAAGAGTTGAAGGTATTGAAGGTATGAAATATCTTACAATCTGTGAAATTATTAGTGAAAATTAAATTAAGAAGTTTAATTTATTCCTTTTTTTGTTTCTAAGGACGCCAATCATCCCCCTATCAAGAAGTAACAATCTATCGCAATTACTTCACTCGAAACCGATGTTTGTACAAAGATGTTATCGCTTTGCGACAAGTTGTTTCCAATTTCACCTACAACTTCGTCCACAGTAACACCGGCCAGAGAATTTTGGAAGTATCAGGATTCCATAAAGTCAGACTACCAATATACCAGACCACATCACATAATGGATTTTATAGGTACGTAAATTAAAAATAAAATCCTACAAATATTATCTGTAAACGTTTCTGAAGATGTTTGTAATTCAATTCTACGCATGAACAGCTGAACAGATTTAGATGAAATTTTACACACAGATAAATATGTTCGTGATTACATAGGATTTTTTTTCGTAACAACAGAGTTACTGAGGAAAATCCAAAATCCATTTGAAGATCGATCAGTTAATAATAAATAAAACATTTAATTCTTCGGTTATTAGAATAATTTAAAGCATAAAAGTCATTTTTAGAAAGAAGAAAGAAAGAAAAATTTAAGTCATTAATAAAAGACATTACTAACAAAAAAAGATCTTTTATTACAAAAAAAAAACCACTATGAAAGAAAACGTCATCCATGTATAAGACTGTAAAACTTTTGGTGTATGTTTTTTTTAGAAACTACGCATTAGACCGAGAAGGGCGTGCTACTGTTGTAGCTGGAACTGCTGGACAGCATTATGTTGATAATGTTTTCTTCAACCCCGACAATGATTATGAGATGATAACCGTGAACAAGTCCATGTAAGTTTAAAATTTTAATACTCGATTTTCAAGCAAGTTAAAAGCTTATTATCTTGCAAGATATATTTGAACGGAATATGTATTGTTAATTAAAATTATATATTTCTAATTTAAGAGACGATAATTTTATAACTGTACCTACTATTATAATAAATTGCATGCAATTTTTTAAATGACTGCTAGGATTCAGAAATATTATGTCGCCTGATTTGCATGTTTTTGTTGCATGACTGCTCCCGGACCATAGCTTTCTTGATTATAATCCGAATAACGTTGGGTGAGTTCTAATTAATTACTTATTATATGTATTATCATAATAAATAAGATTTTGTGATATTTCTTTACATTTAATAGTGTTTTGTTGGATATTGTTTTGTAACTTATATACAACTGCTTGTAATTTGATTAATTTTGATTATCTGTCTCGTTAGCTAATGCTATAAGCATTACTAAAAATTATATTTGCTGCTTATAGGTACATATTTCTATTGATGGATTCGAGGATAAGCTACTAAGTTTTGATGTTCACTTTTAATTTTTGTTAAAAAAAACACGCACCAAATCTACGTACAGGATAACCCACAAAATATGATTTAATATGAAAATTACAGTTCCTTGGATCTTTGGCGTACCAAAATCGATGCGAAGTATAATTTCTGGAGCTACAATGAAAGTTTAGCTGTCGCTGGTAGAATTCGCGATCAATCTGACAATCCTTTACTCCTCGAAGTTGACTACAGACCCTATTACATGAACAATTTGACTGTACTTGGTGGTGGCAAATGTCCACCTGGATGGGACTTCATTTTCGACTCCTGTTATATGTACATTGGTGCTCCTATGACTTACGAAGAGGCCCGACTATTTTGTTTGGTGAGAAATCAAAACACCAAATTACTTTATGCTTTCAGAGTGTTGCTTAGTTTTTAAAGTTAATTATAATCTTTGTTGTTACTACACTCTTTACAGTCGGATAACGCTACACTGCCTTATGTCGGTGGAAATTATCGCGTTCTTTACGATTTCGTTCAACGTCAGAACCAATGGTATCATTACGAGGACCGTGTCTGGGTGAATCACATCGACTATGTAACGCAGTGCACTTCTTTTGCATTCTCTTCTGTCGAAATAACTGATTGCAATCAGAAAAACCCATTCATTTGCGAAATTGGTGAGTTTTCAACTATGATAAATACAAGCAGTCGGCTGTTTCCTATCCTAATGTTTAATGAAATAAAGATTGCGTTACGGAATATTGACATTTAGAAAAGGAAGTAGTAATATTCAGACAAAACACTTCAATGTATTGTTTCAGATCCGAGAATAACAATCGATGCCATGTCCTGGCAAGGAGACATGATGGCAGTAGCATTTATTGGGATCTTAGCATTGGCTGTGGTGCTAGTTGGTGCAGCTTTAATATGCTGGTATTCGAAATCGAAACACAGGTAACAACCTACTAGTATTAATCGATGCTTCTTTAACAAAAAGTGAAATAGCTATTTAATTGTGACTATTGTTTTGTAATAGACATCTCCAAAGACTACAAAGAAGAAATTCAATTCGACAATCCCTTCACTCCGTTCGTTCGATTGGCAGCATCAATGGTGGGTTCCCAGACACACCTTACAGAAGAAAAATTACTCAAATGGTAAGGTTTTTTTCTTTTAATTGTCTACTTATATGTATTTTTCTTCGTTTTACTATTAGACGTTATTGTATTGTTTTGTAGAGTACGCGTTCTACTGAAACGTTGACTAAGGCATCCGATTACAAAAAAATGCTCGCATCAACAACATCGATCGAATCAATGGAGAAAAGTCAATTCAATTCTTCGATGGAAGACAATCAAAGCTTTGACATTTACGAGGCGCACAATCCGAATCCTAATATAATACCACTGAAACATAGCACCTTCATGAAGAAACCAATCTCTCCCGAATACTCTGTCCCGCAAAATAACAATCGTCCTTACGATCTAGCTTACAGAAACGAGGGTTATAGGGACAATTCTGGAACAGCTAGTGGGGCTCCTTCAATAAACACAGTGGCTACTGAGGAACTGCCCATCATTCGTCATCCCGGAGGCTTGCAGTCACCCAGAGACGATGATACGTTGTCGCCGACTAGCGATTCTCAGTATTTCACGTCTGACACTTTGCCGTTGCGAGGGCCAGACAAATACGATGATACGCAAGCATTCAAAAGAGATTTAGACAGAGAAAGTAAGGCGTATGGTCCTTACGGGGCACCGAACCACGGTGGTCAACCAAAACTGTCCTTTTTGATGGAGTTAAAGTCGAAAATGCCGGAGCCGCCGCAAGTTGGTGCTATGCCGACTACGACTTTTGGACCTAGGAATAATATGACTGGTAAAACTATTATCTATATGTAGTAATCTATATTAAAATATTTAAGAAACATTAAATAGGTACAGTAATACTGTAATAAATTATAACAATAATAAAATTAAAACAATAATAAATTATAATTATATTGATAGATATACCTGTCGCGTTGTATGTAGGTATACCTTCCAAACGTAATCCATTAATTTATCCGCTAGACTATTTGAATTTGCTTATGGTCTTTGGTTATAATTTGGTATGATTATTAGTAGCAATGCCACTAGAGATGGGTTTTGGTCTAGCATTTACGGACATTTTGAGTAAATTCCCGATAGACGTGCATTAACGCCGGACCTAAACCTATCTTCCACACTAGATCGATGATTATATGTATATAAAACACTTTCTACTTTTCTTGGTAAAATATTGAATCCTAATGAAACTTGCCTACTTTACAGATATGCTGCAGTATTATGATGACAATCCACAAAGTCCACAGCACCGACAAGTGTATTCCGATTCTTATGATAACGATTTAACGCAATCGGATCACATACCCAGCTACGAATCCAGTCCGCAACACTCGTCGAGAGAGTTCGACGATCCGTCGCCTCCCCCAGGGCTGCCATCCAGGTCCAAATCCGAAGCCTTGTTGGAAACTAACTTCGATTTCGAAGACACGGAGTCGGCAACCCTACCGATGACTGAGGGCAGTCGGTCGCACAGCCAACCTTTAGAGACTGCAATGTAGATTGGGACTTGTAAATTGTTCAAATTGCAAACGACACGAAAAAAATTGTTTTATTGCATGCATTTGATTATCCATTGCATTGCAACTGGCAAATTTTTGCATTGCATTACGGTTCAAATTCGGTTGTGAATATTTTTTTGGTTTTCAATCGAGTGTAGACTGATAGTTAAAATCGGTTGGTTATGGATTTTTAAATTTTGTTACGTAACATCACCTAAGTAAAATCACGTATAAATATAGCGTTTGAAAAGACTGAGTGTCATGTCTTGGTGGATACGATGTAAATATCACAAATAATCCCTTTTTTTAAGAATACCTATATTATGTATAGGTAACTATAGAACAAATGTATTATAATATTATTTCCTATTTTTACTTTACAACATAGCTTTAAAATTTATTTACACATCTTGATGCTATAATTTTCATTTTTCTTCTTTTTACGTAAGTAATCTTTTTATTTCCTTCTGTTATATATGATTTTCATAAAAGCAACGCAGTGCCTTCAACATAAAATTTCTATTTCAGACTGATGAGCTATAAAATCTAACATAAGTAGGTACTTACTTTATATAGGATTTTAACATAAGGTCTAATTTGTGCAAAAAAATATACCACAAACGCACGATCTCAATTAATTGTGTATATCTAATGTAATATGTAAGTTATTACTTAATTCAATTAAGTAATAGGAAGCCACGATACGAGTAACGCCTTATAATCTTAAACAGGGTTATTGGTTACGCGATACATTGCTTAAGTAGTTTGTTAGTAGAAACGATAATAGCCATAGTTTCAGTTAGGTAATGAGTTTAGTTTTTTCAATTCCCAAACTCACAAGTTCCATCAAAAAAGTCGTGTTTCTTTCAACAATCAAAAAATTTCTTCAAAAATATATAACTAATTGCTATGCCCCGCGGTTTCAGCCGCCGTCCGCGTGAATTTCGGAATTCCCGCTGGAACTCCAAAGCAGCCTAATTTACTTCTTAAATCTTGCCTGAATTTCCACAAATATTTCAATATCAAAATTAGTCAAATCGGTCCAGCCATTCTCGAGTTTTAGCGAGACAAACGAACAGCAATTAATTTTTATACAGCGTGTCCCGTACATCGACGTCAAGCCAGAACCAGGCGATAGGCTAAGTCATAACAGCTGTTAACAGAAAAATATAAAAAACTTTGTTATTCCTATCCTAAAAAAGACAGTCATTAAAAACTGACGAAAGCAATAATTTTGAAAACTACATTGGCAAAAACTTAAATTTTAAGCAGTAGTTTTCAGAAACACTATTCAGGATTACACAATAAGAAGAAAATTGAAAAAAAGTTAAGGTTTGTAGCAACAGGAGTTACAGCACCGTCGCAGGGTGTAAATAGTTATATTTTTTATAAATTTTAAAGATTATTTTTTTACGTTTTTCTATTAAGTTATGACTTAGCCTATCACCCGGTTCTGGCTTGACGTCGATTTACGGGACACCCGTATATCTAATAATACAAATAAATAAACATTTGAAGGAATGTATCAAATCACCATTGACTCTGTACTCGTATTGATTAGTAAAATTAATAGATATACTTAATAACATTTAATAACCATATAAATATGTAGGTAATACATACCTACATATAAATATGGCGATAGCCTTTTTAATTAACAAATAAGACCACAAAATAAGACTGACTTAGAAAAAGAAGGAAAGTCAGAAACTATGTATATGATATTTACATTTTGTTTCAAGTCGGTTAAATACATAGATATAATATAATGTTCCTAATGGACGATAAAAATGAATGTTAGTAACGAATTAAAAATTAAAATTCCATAATTGCATTTTATTCGTATATTATAATGAATATATTTATGTAACTACTTACTTGGGTAGGTACTTTTCTTAGTAGTTTTCTTTAGACAATTTAAAACAACAGTTATTTAATTAAGTAGGTATAAAGTATTGTTGTCCGTCCTTACATCTAGTTTTAATTAGTGAGATAAAAGTTAAGTAGATAGACACCTTCGTAAAATGCCGTATTTCTCGGCTTTTATATTAAAATTAAAAGTTTGTAGGTATATACCTACCTACACTTACCATAGATTTTTAGTTTACTTGACATCATTATTTTCATGCATCACACCAATAAATATAGATATTTTATAATAGGTATTTTACAGGATGTCAGATCTTTAACTAATTTATTTAGCGACTGTTTAAATCATATTTTTATAATTTAGCCATAGATAGGTAGTTAATATTGTTTACTTATTTTATATAAACATATTAGGCCAGTTAATAAAATACCACTACCAGGATACTAAGTAGATAACTGCTTATGTACCTAATATTATAATGAATACTGAACCGTTTAGTTTTTCATTTAATACGCAAGCATATATTATTAAGTACCTAATACACTGTCATTTTATTGATAACTAGGTAATAAAGTTGTACAAATTGTAAAATTATTGGCATAGGTACCTATTAAGGCTTAGTTTATTAATTTTATTGGGTTAGTAGGGACCTATGTATGTAAAAACTTCACCATTTAAGTTCTTGTAGGATACTAATAAATATTTCATACTTTTATCAGATTTATTTATTTTTTTATTACAAGGTATTAATAGTTATCAATATACATATTTTGTGAAGTTGTTGTGTAGTTGTTGTGCGAGCTTCCGTTGCGTACCTACCTACGCTGCGTAAAAGGTTAGCTGTGGAATATTTTAGTAAGTTGTTCCCAAAAATTAACGCGGGTGAAACCGCGAGCACAGGTAGTGAAAATATAAAAAAGCATAGGTAATATACAATCCTTGGGACGTTTCCGGCGAGTAAAAAAACCCTTGAAATTTACAGGAGAGCGATTTACTGGTAGTTTTATTTATCGAAACGAGAATACTTAATCATTAATATTTTTGTGAAAGTTCAGGAAAGTAACCTGGAAATTGGCTACTTTGGAGTTCCTCCGGGAATTCCGAAACTCGCGCGGGTAAAATCGTGGGGCACAGCTGGTTTATATTATAATATATAAAGCTGGATTGCCACTCACTCATTGACATAATTGTTCTCCCAGAAGGAGCATCTCTAGGTTGATATAATGTATGGAACATGTAGAGGGGACGTTTTGGTGATTATGGGAAAACCTCGACATCTTCGATTCCTGCTTCTCATCAGGTAGTGAGTCGACTGCCCGCCGAAACTATCCATCGAAAGTGAAAACGTTTCCAACTAAATTTCATCCACACCTTGGGCAAATTTCAATAGTGTAACTTTTTTTTCAAAATGGCGGAAAAAAACATGGCCGCCGAACAAAATTCAAACTCGATTATCTCCGAAACTAAAAGAGTCAGGTAGGGGGTGCTCAAACAAATATCATAGAGGTCAATGGCGGGCAACCGCCTGGCGTGGTAAAAATCCAAAATGGCGGATTCAAAATGGCGGCCGAAAAAAAAGTTGATCCGATCCGGGTGAGGTTCGGCATCCTGGGGTTTTTGGGGTCGCTGATGCCGAATATCGAATTAGTTTTTCGATTGCGTCATTTTTCAAGATGGCCGCCGAACATTAGTTGTTTGTATGGGGAAATTGTTTCGGCCCTGGCTCGGAAACCATCGGCCGTGGGTATTGAAAAAAAATTTGTACAGTAGGTGGTGCACTATCTTCTTCTATCGGGATATAAATAATTCCAAGATGGCGGACGGATTCGAAATGGCTGGCGAAAAAAAGTTAAGCATAATTGTTCTCCCAGAAGGAGCATCTCTAGGTCGATATAATGTATTTAAGATGTGGAAAGGAGGTTTCTGTGATTGTGGAAAAACCTTGACATCTTCGATTCCTGCTCCTCATCAGGTAGTGAGTTGACTGCCCGCCGAAACTATCCATCAAAAGTAAAACTGTTACTTACAAAGTTTGATCCACACCTTGGGCAAATTTCAATAGTGAAACTTTTTTTTCAAAATGGCGGAAAAAATCATGGCCGCCCAACAAAATTCAAAGTCGATTATCTCCGAAACTAAAAGAGTCAGGTAGGGGGTGCTCAAACAAATGTCATAGAGGTCAATGGGGGGCAACCGCCTGGCGTGGTAAAAATCCAAAATGGCAGATTCAAAATGGCGGCCGAAAAAAAAGTTGATCCGATCCGGGTGAGGTTCGGCATCCGGGGGTTTTTGGGGTCGCTGATGCCGAATATCGAATCAGTTTTTCGATTGCGTCATTTTTCAAGATGGCCGCCGAACATTAGTTGTTTGTATGGGGAAATTGTTTCGGCCCTGGCTCGGAAACTATCGGCCGTGGGTATTGAAAAAAAATTTGTACAGTTGGTGGTGCACTATCTTCTTCTATCGTGATATAAATAATTCCAAGATGGCGGACGGATTCGAAATGGCTGGCGAAAAAAAGTTAAGCATAATTGTTCTCCCAGAAGGAGCATCTCTAGGTCGATATAATGTATTTAAGATGTGGAAACGAGGTTTCTATGATTGTGGGAAAACCTTGACATCTTCGATTCCTGCTCTTCATCAGGTAGTGAGTTGACTGCCCGCCGAAACTGTCCATCAAAAGTAAAACTGTTACTTACAAAGTTTGATACACACCTTGGGCAAATTTCAATAGTGAAACTTTTTTTTCAAAATGGCGGAAAAAATCATGGCCGCCGAACAAAATTCAAACTTGATTATCTCCGAAACTAAAACAGTCAGGTCAGGAGGGGGTGCTCGAACAAATAGAGGTCAATGGGGGGCAACCGGGCACAGGGCGACCAAGCCTCGCGAGCTGCTCGCAGCTCGCGCACAGGGCGAATCTAGTTTATAATATATTATATGAATATAACTCAATATCGCAAACAAATGTGTTGTGTCAAATAAAGTTTTTTCAATTCAATTCAAACATGGACTAATTTAAAATCGCAAATAATAATACAAAATTATAGCCTTTCACCGCCGGTATTGTTTAGTTCCCACTATCTTCGGCAAAAAAACACTAGAGAGCGCTTACTTCGGCGATAGTGCTGCCTCTGCTGTGCTCATAGATAATGAATATCGTGTTGTGCTTTGTGCATTTGGTCGTTTGTTTATTGGTACCTCGAAATAATATGTGCTTTGTGCTGTGGTATCGAATTCGAAGCTATGACACATAAAATAAATATTCAATCTTCATATATATCGTAATATAATCGCTAGAATTACCTACTAGATTTTATTAAAATAGCATTATTAGCGGACAATAAAATAAAAAATAGTTAAGGTGACCTTAGGTTACATTACTGACGAAACCAGATCATTATAAAAAACAGTAAAACGAAATAACGCAATGTTTACGTGATTTTAAGTTACAATAAATTTTAAGAACAAATTTTATTACTTAAATCGTTACAATGGAAGTACGCGAATGTATAAACGATGAAATTTGCGAGGATTCAATTGAAAACGAAGAAGAAATCATCATTGACGACTCGGAAGAACGGGAATTGGTAAATGATTCCTGTTCTACGAAGGTCTTGGACCCCTCCGAGGAACCAAAGGATAATTACCGGATTGTGTACTTTTTGTTTTATTTATTCGGCTTCATATCGCTCGTCCCATGGAATTTTATAATGACTGCCAATGATGTGAGTACCTAAATAATAAGTAAAAAAAACATTTTGAAAAACGAGCTTTGAAAATCGTATACTTACCTACCACATTTCGCGTCCGTGCTGTTAACTTTTGAGGCGTTCCCTCCTGAGGAGTCAACCTTGAGTGCAGTAGCCATGTCATGGTGACACTTAAAATAGGCTTTCATAATTAAAAGCTTAGTTAATTTACTGATGAGTTCTCAAGTCAGGACCCAAACAAATGCAGGAATTGTGTCATGAATACAGATATTTGTGTTAGTGCTGTTAACTGTTGAAGAATTACTTTATCTGGAGCTAATCCTGGATATCAATTCAGGTCATGTTTATCATAATATTGCATTTTCATTAGAACTAACATCTAAAAATTTAACTCTATAAACCTATATATTACCAATAATAGACAAACATTGCAAGTTATAAAATTAAAAACTTTACAAAAGGATATTTTATAAATAATTTCTTTACCTATTTATTTATTTGGCCAGATGGCTTTATAACGAAGCATGACATACCCTCAGTATTCACTAGTACATTGGTAAATATACATAAATATAATATGTTAAATAATAAGCAACTACAGAATGCAAAATATCAAAATTATGTTAACTAACATCAATTGAAAATCATTTAAATTAATATATTTTTACTATGTCATTTTTAATGAAGTTATAGGCATTGGTTTATAGGGTCACTTTTTTTAGTATATAGTTAGAAGCTACAATACCTTACTAAAAATAATATTTATGAGTTAGGGAAGTGGATATAAAAAGCTACAATAGCTGTTTTTAAGAAACTGTCCAATACCTTTTCTATTTACATTATATTTTATTAATTATATTGGTGTGTATAATTTAAAATTTAGAAATGTTTATTAGACTATTTGTTTCAGTACTGGATGTATAAATTTCGTGATGTCTCACCACAGAATCTCACAGTTTTTGAAGGGACACAAAAGACTCCATTTCAGGCTGAATTCATATCTTACCTCAATGTAGCAACAGCTGTCCCAAATCTTCTATTCTTGATACTTAATTCCTTGTATGGACATTTGTAAGTATATTTTTTTTTTTTACTTTATGAAACCTCTAATGTATGTATATATACAATAGAAAACATACTATATGTAGATATTTCTTTTTAAGTAGTTATCTTTGGAAAAGGTAGAGGTATCTAATTTTTCAAACCTGTTTTTTTTGTTTGTCCAGCCATTATACAGAAAGAAACAAATACAAGCATTGCAAGTTAAGTAAAACTTGGAAAAATGAATAAAGTTTAACTAAACAACATAAACTTTCTAGAGTGTCCATCGAATGTATGATTCTGAACATTTCAATTTGTTTTTAGTTGGCTTTTTGTTCTCACGTAACTGATTGTAATGTGAGTTGACACTAGTATTTTATATAACTTTAAACTGACAGGGTGCTACTGGAGAGTTTGTGAGTTTGTTGCACAGCTTCTTTTCTTCAGTTATAGCACTAGGAAGCTGTGAAGGGTGGATATTTCATGGGTTCTGTCATAATAATTGTAATTTTATTGATGTCAAAAAGAGCCAATTCTTTGACTTTACTTGACTTAAAGGTTGAAAATTTGAAATCTACTTGAAATTGAGGAAGCATTACATTGAAGACTAATTTTTAAAATAATACAAATTAACCTTTTCTTTTAGTATACCTCTGAAGACAAGACTTCAGGTGTCACTGATAATCATAACAGTTATGTTCCTGCTGACAACAGTGTTTGTGCAGATTGACACTGACCACTGGCAGAATGGTTTCTTCATAGTCACAATAGTGTCTGTGGTCATCATGACAGGTGAGTTAACCTATCTGTTTTTGGGGAATAGTCCAATACTTCCTATTAAACTATAGAGCAGCAGTACCGTGATTTGGAGATGAATTTGATTGTTAACTAAGCACATATTAGTTCCAGTCTAATTTCACCTACATGAGTTTTGTGAGATTTTTTTTTTTTTTTTCATATTTCCTCAGGAAACTTGTGATGAAAGTTACCTTATTGCTTAGTCCTTGATCTAAAGTAGCTGTATATCCAATTACATGAAAATCCATCAAACTGTTCCAAAGATTAGCCCAGATAGACAATTTCCCGCGGAGTTTCGGAGTTCTCGCGAGAATCCCGGGTTACAATATACTCTATGACACTCGCAAATAACGTGGCTTTCGATCGGTAAAAGAATTTTCAAAATCGGTTCAGTAGATCCAGAAATTATATCTCTACAACCTAACAAGCTCACAAACTTTACCTCTTTATATTGAAATATTACTAGCTGTTCCCCGCGGATTCACTCGCCTCAATTTCGGACTTCCCGCGGGAATTCCGAAACAAAGGGTACCCTATGTCCTACTCTGTACCCCTGACAACGTGTAGTATGCAAAAAGAGATTGAGCCGTAATATAGTATGAGCTCCGTCCCAAACCTTTATGTGGATGACTTTTTAAAGTTATCAAATAGATGTACCGCGCGGTTTCACCTGCGATAATTTCGAAGTTCCTGCAGGGCTTTCGAATTACAATATAGCCTATGTTATTCAGGGATAATGTAGCTTTCTAATGGTGAAAGAATTTTTGAAATCGGTCCAGTGGTTTTTGAGTTAAAGGTGCATAGTGCATACAGGAATGAAACTATCGCCACCCGCTAGAAAAAACATATCTTCTATAAGAAATGTCATTTAAAAAGGAATGTAAATATTTTATGTAGAAGAGCGGATGTTCAATTTTTTTTTATGATAATTCTGCATATTACATAAAACGCAACATAATATAAAACGGCACATCCAAGAACTCCCGAAAGAGATCAGAGTAGACATGGGTGACGTAAACTAATAGTTACAAAATAATTTATTGATATAATAAACATAATGCAATTGTTAGATAACTAATCAATGTAAACATGTGGAGTAAAATATTATGTGATGGACTGTTGCTGCTAAGCGACCTAATCTCTGTGCAGATAAATTAGGTTCAGAAACATTTAGATATACATACATGCATTTGCAAATAGTATTTGAATGTTAGTTAAGTGTTAGGCTGAATGAGGTTTCTACAATAGATTGGAAATGATAAAATTGGAAAATTCTAGAAACAGTGCTGGACCTTTTTTTTAATATGAACGCAATTACGTCTTACGGCCAGCTAGTCTGCACTATAATGAGTCAATAATTTGTAATTTGGATGTAGCCGATTGTATATCTACTACAGTATCGATCTAAAAATTTCGAGTGAAACTTTCGCCTCGTAAAAAAGTTTATGAGGGAATTCTGACCGTGGGAGTAAAGAGTCTGCAATAAGCTAGTATATCCCACCTTTAGAATTAAAGACACCTAACTCAAAATTCCTGTAACTGCTGATCCTATTATCCTACTAATATTATAAACGCGAAAGTTTGTATGTTATGAATGGATGGATGGGTGGATGGATGTTTGGATGTTTGTTACTCTTTCACGCAAAAACTACTGGATGGATTTAAATTAAACTTTACAATAAAATAGCTTATACATCAGATTAACACATAGGGTACTTTTATCCCGGAATTCCTGCGGAAACTCTGAAATTAACGCGGGTGAAGCCGCGGGGCACAACTAGTATTGATATAAATTACCAAAAACTTAACAAAATAACTCTAATACCATGTGCCGCAAAAGAGAGTCGTAAGAGACAACCTATACATCGGTCACTTTCGTTGATCGCATTATTCACCAACGCATGTTATGTGAAGACGTTTCTTCTAATTTCCCACAAATTGCTATTTTTTATTTAGGTCACTTTAATTCTAAAGGTGCGATTATATTCGCTTCCAAATATCCCCATAAGCCGAACCGTTCGTTCCAGCCGCCAGCGCGGTCTTCATAGTGGGCATCGTGGGTATTGCCAGCCGATTCTCCAAAGAGTACATGACGGCTGTCGTCAGCGGACAATCGCTGGGGGGCATCGTCGCCGCTGTCGCTCAAATAGTATCGCTGGCGTTCAAGATATCCCCCCAGCACAATGCGCTGATATACTTCGTGATGGCGGATGTTCTGCTGCTGTTGTCTGGTGCGGCATACGTGTGGCTGTACCGGATAGATTTCTTCACCCACCACCTGTTGCGAGGCACCAGCGGCATGGCGACCAACAGGCACCGAGACGCGTCCATGGTGACTGTGATTAAGAAGATATGGGTGTACTCGTTCAGCATATTCGCCGTGTACGCTGTGTCTATGACCGTGTATCCGGCGGTGACGGTGCTCATCGAGTCGCATCCGGTGACGAAGGGCACCGATTGGAACAGTGAGTGAATCTATTTATTTGTAAAGTCGTTACATCGTTTACATTGCACTCGACATAGATATACCATGTTATCTCTTGTTTATATAACATGCACAGACTAGAAAGTGGATCCCTGTGTTCATCACACAAAGTCCACCCCGCCAGCCATCGAATCCGGAACCTCTTTTTTAGCAGAGAAGCTTGCCGGCCACTGCGCCAAGCGTAGTCCCAACTTGATCCCGCAGTCTTCACCAGATCCACTCCAGTCCATATGATCCGTGAATGTATTTTTTTTGGCTAATTATTACCTACATTGTAAAAAAAATGTGTTTTAGATGTAAGATTGAAATCCCATCCTGTTTTTCTTTTACGTTTATTTCCACTTTTCAGAAATATTTTTCGTGCCGGTCGTGAATTATCTCATCTACAACTGCGGTGACTATTCCGGTCGGCTCATATCTGGATTTCTGCTCAAAGTGAGTACTTTTTTATCTCCTTATAAACTTTTGCATATTATAATCCGTATTTAGCCAGTTTCAAGTAAAATAATATAAATTTATAACAGTATCTTTGTAAGCTTTGAAATTGCAGTTTATGGTGCTGTACCTCGATTATCCGATCCCTCAATATCAGAACGCTTAGTTTATCTGAACACTCAATTATCCGGATATCGTTGGCGCGAATTTGTAATTTTGTATGTATTACGGCCCTTTCACACGGCAGCATCCCGTTTTTTGCAGGTTCAGTATTGTGCAGGATTCTGTTCAGTAGTGTACGTGCTACTAGCAGGTACACGAGTATCCTGCTTAGTATCCGGCAAAAAACCGATCCTTTCGAATTTGGCATTGATGTATAGTTAATTTTTGATTTTTGATTATTTTTATTTTTTTACTGTTTTCATGTAAAAAGGTGTTGTTTTAGTTTGATCTAGTCCCAAAAAAATTAAAATTAGATTAGTTTAATCTCGGTGCCAATTAGTTCGGATTCTACTGCACATGAACGGTTCGTCCCCAGCCCACCAACCAGTGGGTGGTGGCGGGCGCGAGCGTGGCGCGCGTCGCCTTCGTGCCCCTGCTGATGCTCTGCAACGCGCAGCCGCGCCGCCACCTGCCCGTGCTGTTCGCCTGGGACTGGGAGTTCATACTCATCATCATCTTCTTCGCCCTCACCAACGGTTACCTGACCAACATCGTCATGGTCAACTCCACCAGGTGAGACTGGACTACTTTTTTTTTATAATAATCCACTTCACTACACACAGATCTACTAGATCCCACCGTAAGCTATTATTAGCTTGTGTCGTGGAAACCAAGCAAAAGTGGTATATACTACATATATATGTATACTATACTATAGATATATAAACACACCCAGACTGGAAAGTGAAACCCCATTTTTTCATTTTCATTTTTTCATCCCACAAAGCGCACCCCCACCGGGAATCGAACCCGGAACCTCTTGATTAGCGGGCAGGCATGTTGACCTACTAGGCTACTACGCCAATCGGGTCGTCACTAAACTTTTACTTTTTACCCACCTAGGAAAGGAGCAGCGTATGTTTGTGAATAAAACTCGACCTCATAAATGTTTCGTGCAGCGATGACAGCTTAGTACCCTTAGCAAAGATGACAGTATATAATAATCGTTATCGTTATAGAAAATTAAGGAACGTATCGTCATGTCACGTGCAGGTCACGTAAAATTTGAACTTTTGATAGGAAGGTATTTGGTGACCACGTGACAATGGTCAGTGCGGTCGGATCGCACGCGCCGAAGCGTGGGTTCAAATCCAACAATGAGGTTGAGCTAGCTACAAAATATTGGCGCTATAATTTCACCTCGTCAAATACGATAAGAATGAGCGTTGAGAAGCGAACCCTCAATACTAGTTAGTAGTTGCTACTTGCTATAGTTTTGTATACGTGTGTTGTAATTTTTGTGTGTTGTGTCGAATAAAGCTTTTTCAAATTCAAATTCCAACAATGTTTGCTTTGGCATTTTTTCGGTTCATTTCCGCCGCCGCCACTTTCTCCCGCATGCAGACATTTTACACGCAATCACATATTATTTAGCGTGCAATTATGTTTCGACATAGCCTCTTAAACAGATATGGAATTGTTGATTTGTAATGTAGGTTAGATAGTGATAATGTTGTTAGTGATAGTGCGCCAGATGTGTGACCTATCTGTTTCGGGGCGCACTCCACAGTCCGCCGGTTTGTCAAGCTATCTAGAATAGTTTACTCGATATACATACTTACCTACTACAATAGATACATAAACATTTAATGTTGCACTGTTTGTTTCGTTCGTTGTCACGTCCATTCCATACCAATACTAGCTGTACCCCGCGGTTTCAATCGTCCGTTTCCTAAATAAACTGAAAAAAAAAGTCTATATAATGTTTAATAAAGAGATTTTTTTTTCTGTTTGTTTGTTTGTAATGGATAAACTTAAACACTATACCTACTTAAACAGATTTTAAATTTTTTCTCACTTGCAGAAAGCCACAGTATTCCTAAATGAGTTCCATAGTAACTTCGAAATTGACGCAATGTGAAACTGTGGGGATCTGCTAGTAATATAAGGCTAGTTGACTAAATTTAGGTTTTTAGTCTGTTGTGTCAAAAAATAACGGCGATACAGTTACAGAAATACGAGGCTTACCCTTTGGCCACAGCCACGGCGACGGCGGCGAAAACAAATGGTAGACAACATAAGAAGTTGGCCACAGCTGTCAGTGGCGCCGCCCTTAATTAATGACGTCACCAGCTCCCACTTCTAAAACTTTAATGCGCTCTATCTATGTAAATTTCTATTAATTATAAAAATCAAAATATCCGTGTCTATTATTTTTTTTTTGTAACTGACGGACTAATTACAATTTTTTTATTTTCATAAACCGGCAATATGCCTTTTAAAATCGGTGTCGCGTTTCCCCTATTACAGAGTGGTCGATATGCACGAGCGGGAGAAAGCGTCGGCGGTGATAGCCACGATGCTGAGCGTCGGGCTGACCGCCGGGGCCGCCGTCAGCATGCTGTTCGTGCACATGCTGTAATGCCGAGGGAAAATGGCACTTATTGCCGTCGACATAACGCACGCGGCTGCTCGAAAATACACAACTGAACGGTAGGTTTTACGAAGCCGTCGCAAGAGTTTTGCTGCGAATTGACATTGATTTATATCACTATGTTTTTTTTAATACAGTTGCTCAAAAAGTGGCGTATTGCAGGGACGTTTAGCGTTCGGGATGTGGGCTATTACATACTCGAGCTTTTTGTTTACCTTTCCCGAACTCGTGCGTTCTCTTTGCCAACTGTCAAAAATGGCGACACGACTTTGACACACTTTTTGCATTGCGAAACGTAGGTTTCGCATTACTAATACGACTAGCGCCATCTCTTGATCACAGTTGGAACTTAGTTGAGTTTGTTGTGTTTTTGATATTTTATTAAATTGCTTAATTTTTTCGTAACTGTATTAAAAATAGTTGTTCAGTACAAGTGCGGAACCGTCATTGCAACTAGTTCCGACTGTCAACCCTCACCTTCGGCTGCGCCTCGGCTCGGGTCATCGACCACACAGCCCATAGACGCCTAATGTTTGATTTTGCGTATTGAATGCATTCTGGCGACTAGCTGAGGTAAGATGAAGCGGGGTTGCAACGCCGTGATTGGCTAATTCAAGGCCACACGCGCTAGTTACACGCCGTGATTGGCTAATTCAAGGCAACACGCGCTAGTTACACGCGCCACGAAACGTTGGAAAGAAATAGATTAATTTACGCAACGGGAAAGAATGAGACGGCACGATAGTTTGAGTACTTTGTTTTAAAACCACGACCAGTGAACCGTGAACTCCGTACTTGCGAAAAAATTTGTTGATTTCCTTGTTTCTCATAAACAAATAAAGATAATAGTTACTTACAAGTGAAATGTTATCCCATCTTTCTCCATATTAGATGTGTTGCTTTTTTTACCGCACCATTTAATGCTACACTGAGGCATTTTGAGTTTTTTTTAGCACTTCCTTTATGCACTCCGATCGTGTTGACAGGTCACAGTAGTGGTCGACACTGATTGAGTATTTCCGCGCGGACATTTATATCGGAACTATAAGTCAGATGTGTTGCCAGGAGCCATTCGCCTGTTATTAGGCGTCTATGGGCTGTGTGGTCGATGGCTCGGGTAGACATTTGTCGGAACTCTTTGCAATGACAGGCTTTCCGCACTTATAATGAAATATACTATTGTTTCAAGAATTTTTTCACCGCCATGTTTATTATCGCCGCCGTGTGTAGCCTGTACACCTACTGTATGTCGCCTAGTGTCGATCGCCCAATAACTGTTAAGCCCGCTCCACATTCACGCGAGAATCTTGCGAGAGCGCGCGAAAACCACGAGAACGTGAATGTTGGGCCGATGTTCTCCGCCGCTTCTCGTGGTTTTCTCGCGTTCTCGCAAGATTCTCGCGTGAATGTGGAGCGGGCTTCAGGAATAGATAACATTTAAAAAAAATTGTCTTACGATAGATAAAAATATGGCGCATGCTATAATATTGTTACCATTAGATTTGGAGTTTTAATTTTTAAGATTGGACTTGAAATAATTGTTTATGCTTGCCATTTTTATTTGTAGAGTTTATTGTTTATTTATTTATTATGCAAAAAAAAAAAAAAACAGCCACATTCGGTTAATTTGTGAGATCTTCAAAAGATTTTAAGTTGACCGAGCTTATGCATATTTTGATATAATTTTTTTATTATAATTTGTAAGTATACCTACAATACCTATATTGAACAATTATTCATGCGTTTTAACATGAATACTATATTTTTAAATTTTATTGGCTGTTGTATTTTATTTTTATATAAGTTAATCAAAGACATTCCAAAATAGTAATACCTATTATAATTAAGTAAGTGTCTAATACCTAATATTCGTACGTAAAACTTGTTTTTATTTGGATAGATTGCACGACCTTGATAACTAGTATAATTTAGTTAAAGAATAGTTTTCATTCGAAAAAATAATATTTAAATTTTGAAACCTCACCGCCATATAAAAATACATCGAAATTTTGACCTCACAAAGTTGATTAGTTGAAATTACAAAGGTCAAAATTGAGATGTAGGTGTGTGGTAGGCCCAAAGGATTCTAATGCTTCCCGATTCTAAAGATTCCCGAGCGCAGCGAGCATCCTAATGCTAGGATCATAAACAAGCATGCTAGGATCCTAAACGCAGGTGGGATCCAGTATAATTATGTCCGCCTGAGGTAATAATAACTTTGCGGCCGAGTGATTCTACTTTTAATTTCCATTCCCCACGAGGAAAAGAAATAAAACGCGCTGTACATAACAAAAAAGCTTATGATTGTGATTATGTAAAATGGTATTAAAATTGTATTATTGGACTAAGTTAAAGAATCCCAGCCAACCGGCGAGTAACTGTACTCATATCTTATTATAGTCAAATGTTAGTATTTATGTAAATTTTAGTTCTTAGGACGGCTTGCGCGAATGATTTTAAACTCGATTTAGTGGAGATTGAATTAGATTCAAGTCTAAAATGTACTTTGTACTTAGCTTATTGTTCAAGTTAAATTATAATTTCAAGTAAACATTAAAGGCTTGTTTCGAATTTAAATTTCAATATATCGAAATTAATTTTTTAGCGCGGTCGGTGACTCAAGTGCAGGAAACGCTCTCTAACATCGCAAAAGTTGATTTCAAAAGAGGTACCTACAGTGAGTTTGTATAGAATGACGTAGTAGAATTACAGCCCCCTTAGCCAAAATGACAATCTATAAAATCGTTATCGCTATAGAAAACTAAGGAAGTTATTTTCATGTCACGTTGTCACCAAAAATTGGCCTTCATTGAATGAATTTTCGTGGTCACGTTCCTTAGTTTTCTACAGCGATAACTATAACAAATTGTTAACTTGGTTAAGGAGGCTGTTTGATTGTTGTGAAGTCTATAGAAAATTGTACGTAACTGGAGTCCAATCGCTCTATTTCAGAATCAGTTTAACAAAACAACAGACTAATAGTAATATCTTAGTTTTCTATTTCTTGACCTTTGAAACGTTACCCCACATTATGTTTCGAATATTATGATCGTTATCGTTATAAAATTAGCGCGATACGACATGTGCATTTAACGTAATATTTCTGGTTGTGCTTTTGTCTTAGTAAATTTATTCGGTAATAGAGCGATCTGCCTCCAGCATTGTTTTTTGTACGGTGTACCTGACTGTGTACGTGTCTAACAATAATTATTATCGTATAGTAGGTGATTCCAATTATTGCGACGTCATTTTAATCCTATATTAATTAGTTAATTTCTTATGATTTCAATGGTGTTATAATTATTATTGTGATATTGAATAACTACATATAATATAAATATAGCAAATGTTACTTATTTAGGTATAATTAGTGACAAATACGTATCCAAAGTGACTTAAGTATTCACATCTTATTATGGAGGTAAAAGTGCGATAGTTGTCCTACATTTCAAAATTTATTGGTCAAAAAGTAGTTTTCTGTATATAATTTTATTTATTTATTTATTTGATTGAAACTAAGTAGTTAGTATTTGATAAAGTACATATTTAACGTGCTAATTACGAACATATTTACAAAGTCCTCATCGCTAGTTCTGTTATTAGCATTATTGATAGATATATTTTTTCCCCACATTATGGTATTATCATGTTAAACAGATCGATGAAAATAATTTATGATCAATTAGTTTAAGATTTTTCAAAGCCGTGCTGTTAAGACAACTATCTCACTTTTACCGGGGTTATGTATGTTATGAACAAAATTTATGTATTGTATGTTAAAATAATATATTAAGAAATAAATAAATTATTATTGTATATCAAAACAGTTTTTTCTTAATATACAACTAGGTATCATCTTTTGAATCATCCACCTTGTGTATGGCTGTGGTTCTAATTGTATTATTACCTTCTCTCTGTGTATTATGGTATCCCATTATATAGTAGGTATAGTATATATAGTATAGTACCGAAAGAACCAGCTATCATAATACGATGTACTTCATAAAAACCAGCCATGTGTGAGTCGGACTTGCGTAGGAGGGTTCCGCAAAAACTTGTAAAATTTCGGATTGTTCCCTTGTCCTTCTTGCCAAACATGTTATCAGGTAAGTAACTATTCAAAGTAAAAGGTTGTTTTTGTACAAAATCAGCATTTATTCCATCAAGATAATTACAATATAACCCTGATAATTTATTACAAGAAAATAAACTTTATCGTCATGATACATAAAACCTCAACCTAATTTACCTTAAATATCAGTCCAATTAAGTTTCAAATAGCTTTGTCAAGCATCACATTTATTCTAATAAAGACATACATTTTCTTATTTAGATAAATCCACATTTTTTATAAACCAATAGATAAAAAACATTTCTATTTTTCATTCGTCTTTTATAAATGTTTATGAGACTAGGCAGAGAATCACAAAAGCATGGTTTTGTGAATGCACAAAACGTCTTTATATAGAACTGATAATACCAATCTATACTAATATTATAAATAGGTAAAGTTTGACTTGTGAGTATGTGATATAGTGGGGGGTAATTTCTGGATCTACTGAACCGATTTTGAAAATTCTTTCACGTGTAGGAAGCTACGGTAGTCCTGAGTGACATAGGGTACTTTTTATCCCGAAATTCCCACGGGAAATCCCAAATTACAGCGGGTGAAACCGCGGGGGACATAATATACTATAATTTAATATAATTAATGTCTACAACTGCATATATCAAATCCCCTGCTTTGCTGTCCCGTCCACTAGGCGTTGAGTCTTAGGTAAATCGTCGAGGACAGTTTACAATGAAGAAACACTTTGTTTTTCCGATATCGATAAAACAATTTTGAAATTTAAACTTTCTGCATAGATGAAAGTTTTCTATACTCCCAACGAACGAAATAGACGTGGATTTATTTATAAACAAGTCAAACATAGTAAAAACATACATAATAATGTTACCTGTAATAAAAATCATTTCATTTGGTGATCATTGGTCGATCACAAACATTATCATATAAATATGTCATATTGTACAATCGTATTTTTATCCCACTTTACATTAATAAACCGATATAATATTAAATACCTACTATACAATAATTACAATATGATAACAATAATGATGTATGATATTTGTTTTAAATACAATATTAAAATACAACAGCCGTAATATAAACTCATAAGCGAAAGATGGGCTAAGAATGAGATTATAAGCTCCCATGCTAGGCCCGGGTTCACTGTGATCGTAACACGCTGCGTTACGATGACGCGTTACAAATATCGTTTTCCCGATAAGTTTCATTTAAAAAAACAACATAGAAAATGTTCTGAGTTTTCTAACTTCATAATATAATATTTCTTATTTTAACCCAAAAATTAGTTATCCTATATTAAAAAAGTCCGGTCCAGAGAAATTTTATCCAATTGTGTATCCATAAAACTTTTTATTACAAAATGAATTTTGAAAGAATCCTTTGTTCGAATGTAAGCTGTGTACATTTGAGCATTAAATAATACACTTAAAATAGCTGAACAATTGAATAAACAGTCTGAATCACAACGCCATAAGTTGAATAAAAATTAGTAATAAAAATTAAATTAAAGGTTTGTAGAAAATCTACCTACGACGTTATATTATGAACAAGGTACATAAGAAATAATATAATGATCTGATTAGATTTTCGGACATCCAGAGAGTTCAATAACTACACTTCAAAAAATGGGATCGAAACCGATTGCCACAAATATTGGTTGAAAAAACGCTACGACAATGAAGCTATTTTTTTTTCAACCGTTCTAGTCGAAACCAACTTGCGAATTTAATGTTTGTGCTGATCGTGTATCTTATGATTACATATTTGGTATAGAACATTAACGTTTAAAATATTCAAAATCGCATCGAAATCAGTCCAGCCGTTTCTATGAGAAAAAAAGGTTACATACACCTCTAAACCTAAAAATGTACGTACAATCAGCATCAGAAACATGTAATCAATATGACCTTGCACCCTGTATATTAGGTGTCATTATATTACAATAAGTACACAGCTAAAGACCTTTTTTGTTTAATAACGTTCAGCATTCATTATAATCGTTTAATATCATCGACAAATTATCAGCTGACATAATTTCTTAAAATAATAACATAATAGATAGAGGTACAAAATAACTGCCTGTTGAACAAGTAGTGAGAATTCAATACACGGTTTGGAATTTAGAGCCCACCATGCTTTGTTACATTTTTTTTTTTTAAATTAAAATGATAACTATCTGAACTTATTTTAATAGTAAAGTAAAATAATTAAACCTCTTGTCATGGTTTATTAATTTTACAGATGGCAACTCTAGACCTACAAAAAACTGCAGTGTGTGCGAGCGTTTTAATAGCATTAAAAATAAAATAAAAATGTATATTACAGACTTTTTCTATGCGGGCTTGTCCATTAATCACGTGAGGCTCACAAGGCTGATTTTTTTTTCGAAAAAATCACATTAAATATCACAAATACAATATAAAGGTGATATCACGAGTATTTAGTTTATATACCTATATCTAAACATCACCAGGGGGAGGGGGGGTGTTAAAAGTTGCCAGAAAAACATCACGTGATTAATGAACGACCCCTATTATTATTATTATTAATAATAATTATGTGATGTAAGTACCGGATCAGCTGACGGTGTGCTGGGCCGAGCTGCGTTGCCTCGGCCCGTGGCGCTGCGCCGACGGCCTGCGCTGCGACGGGGGAGCGCGCGTCGCCGGGTCGGCGCGCGCCGCCGAGTTGCCTTGCGCAGGCGCAGGGCCCTGCGGTGCCGTCACCGGGGCCGGCTCGGGCTTGACCACCCCGAAAATGCCGTTCGAGATGGCCACGGTCGGCGAGAACAGCCGCAACGGGCAATGGCTGCGAATAGAGAAAGAGAAAATAACATTGAATAAAAAAAAAGTTAAAACCCAAACAAAAATGATAACTTTAATTTCTTTCTTTAACCGACTTCCAAAAAGAAGGAGGTTATGCATTCGGCTGTATGTATATTTTACCCACTGAAAATCACAAAATAATTTTACAAAGAACAAAACAACAAAGAACGCATTATTGGTTAGCTTGGTAGATTCGTCAGCGTTCTGAATTTATATATAATTTTGTTTTGTTAGTTAAAAAAAGAAAACTTAGCTTAATTAGCTTAGATCATCATCATATCAGCCAAAAGATAACCACTGCTGGACATAGGCCTCCACCAAGGATCGCTACAACGACCGATGGTGCACTTCCCACATTCAATGGCGTCCCGCGACCTTTATTATTATCTAGGATTGCCTCACGGTCAAGTTATCAGCATAAAATAAAATAGCTATGATTAAAACTTACTTTCCAACCACGGGGGAAGCCTCGTTGCCGCTCAGAATGAAGAACGGAAAGAACAAAGAAAACACGCAACCGCTGCAACCAAAGAGATTTTATTTATTGAGGGAGAAGATGTGACAAGTAACGGCAACACGAGAGGCTCAAATTAAACTAAAAGTAAAAACAGTGATTAAACTATAATAATACTAGTTGTGCCCCGCGGTTTCACCCGCGTTAATTTCAGAGTTCCCGCGGGAATTCCGGGATAAAAAGTACCCTATGTGTTAATCTGATGTATAAGCTATATTATTGTAAAGTTTCATTTAAATCCATCCAGTAGTTTTGCATGAAAGATTAACAAACATCCATCCATCCATACATACAATCTTTCGCGTTTATAATATTAGTAGGAACTAGGATTTAATAAACTGGAATTTTAGTTGTGTTAGTATTCACCTCAGATAGACATAGACATATACTTTATTTGGTATCAACATCAATCTCTTTTCATTAAATCAAGCCTCGAATTTCTGTAAATCCTCAAATAAAACTTTTAGCTATGTTAGACGGTTTTTGTCCATTAATCGTGTTTTGTCTTTGATTAGAATTCCAATTACACTGTAGGAGCCAATTAACGTTATAAATTTGAAATTGAAATTTATAAGGCTTTGAAATGGATCACCAACCTGATGATATAGGAGTTGGGTATCTGCGTTAGCACGGTGAGGGGCACACCAAAACCGAGGAAGTATGGCCAGTTGGTCTCTATGTAGTTGAGCCGCTTGTACAGCTCCCAGCCCATGTTAAACCATTTGTACTCAAACGAGTACAACGAGTAGAGCAGGCATAGGTGCACGTAGAACAGCAGACTGCCCACAAAGGGGATCGGCAGCAGACTCACCACCATGCTCTATGGAAAAAAAATTCATGCAAGTACCCATTCCCGCAGGAAGTGATATAAAAGTAGCCTGTTCTTATATCAGTGACAGTACCGTCGAAATCAGTCCAACCGTTTTAGAGGTTGGCTGGAACAAACAGACAGAAAATTATTTACATTGGTCAAGTCATCTCAAGGTTTTTGCAAGACAAATGCACAGCAATTGATTTTCATGTCAATATATTATATTATAGGTTATATCAATGTAATAAATGTGGGGATTATTAATATACTAGCTGTGCCCCGCGGTAATTTCAGAGTTCCCGCGGGAATTCCGGGATAAAAGTACCCTATGTCCTTTTTTGTACCCCTGACAACGTGCATGCCAAATTTCATCCAAATCCGTTCAGCCGTTTTTGCGTGATTGAGTAAACGTATGCGAGAATAAGAGCTCGAAAGCGCATTTTCATCCGACTTGCTTCAAATTTATCGTCACTACTGCTCAGCTCCTGTGTCTTAGCGTAATGTTATATAGCCTATAATCTGCCCAGGAGTATGGACTACAATCGTAACAAGTTTGGTTAAAATCCCTTCAGTAATTTTTGACCCATGCGTGCACATACAGACAGACAGACAGACAAAAAATTTACTGATTGCATTTTTGGCATCAGTATCTATCACCATTCATCCTCCAATATTAATTTTGAATATATATTCGATGTACAGAATTGAACTCTCTACAGTTTTATTATAAGTATAGAATAGATAATAATTACAGCATCTATTGGCTGCACTGGGGGGCTAAGATGCGCAACACGATAAAATTTTATCGAGCCATTTTATCGATTCTCGTCGACATGTCGATTGTCATTTTATCATTCTCGTCGATAAAATGGCTCGATAAAATTTTATCGTGTTGCGCATCTTAGCCCGGCTGGTCACTTTAAATGGTTATTATTAATAAATACATAACTTTTGTCATGATGACCATCACAGAGTTTTTACCTGAGCTAGAAACAAAGCTTGAACCAGTAGGCTGAACGACAAGTCAGCCAGGAATTTGCTGACGCTTGACATGAACTGCGGGCGACCTCGGCGGTGCCTGTAAGCTGAATCTGCTATGTCCTATGAACAGAACAAATTAATAATCAACAAATACTTTAAGTAATCATAACGTGCCACCCCTCAGCCAAATAGACAATGTTTAATCGTTATTGTAGTACGGGCGCCCAAGAGGGGATTTGTGGATTTGCTAAAGCGTGTCAGATGAACATAAGGGGGGTACCTTGCACCATGTTGAGAGATTAGTGAAAAAAAATCGATAACTTGAGATACTCGAGTACGTCAGATTAAGATATGGTGGGTTAATTACATGCTGAGAAGTGTGTATATGAATAATCTGACGATTTGAACGTGACGTAAGGGAGTTAGAGCTCAGAAGAATAGATCACAAACTTGTAAAAAAAAAAACGCAACCTTGACATTTTCGAGCGCGGTTGATTTATTTTTTATTTTGAAGTAAATAACTCAAGGATAGCGGGAAAAATATAATCTGCCGATTTTCATAAGCCGAAGAAACAAAAATCGTCTTTAAATTTAGAACGAGCAGCTGCAGCAGTGAATTATGTACCTATTCATATCTCTGTCTTTCTTTCCCTTTTAGTTTTTCTCTATCTCTCACTCTCTCGCATCGTCTTTACACTACTTTCCGTCGCCATAACGTCATCACAGCATATCACGGCGCTAAACGTGTCGGATTAAATTTTGGTCGGTTAAAATACATATTATTAAAATAAGTTAAGGTAAGTATTACATCAAACTATAGGTTAACCTATAACCTTTCACTTTAATGTAATTTTTAACCGACTTCAAAAAAGTAGTGGGAAAGGTAGGTGTATTACTCCGCTCTGCGCCTCTTTCTCCCTTTCTGACTCACTCACACCATATTCCCACGCTGCTGTCCATCGCTATGACGCCATTTTACTTTACAGCTCATCATAAAACAACAAGTTCATGTTATTGTATGTAAGACGCTCAGCGCTCTGGCTTGTTTGTGCTTTAAAGTTACTTTTGTGAATAATATTTTGTGAGCTTTTACATATTTCATAGAAATATGAAGTGTGTTTTTTGTGAACAGTAAATAGCTCAAAAAGTTATTAAACTTACGTCAGAAATAAAAACAATCTTAAAAATAAATCATAATTTTTGTTTCTAGCAGTCAGATGAATAATATCCCTCAAAATTATTGTCAGATTTTAAGCCAACATAACTTGGACTGCAAGCTGAACCTTCTGTAAAATAATCTGACACGCTCGAGTATATAAAAAATGAGATTTTTTTTTGAATTTTCAAAAATTCGCTACTACCTTGCGTCATCTCCAATTCGGCAGATTTTTGAAGGGGAGCATTTTTAGGGTTCACTTAACATCCCCTTTGAATATCTGATGCGCTGGAGTAATTTTTTTTTTCATTTTCTCCCCTTCCAGATGGCCAGTCCACCACGCAAATCGGCAGATGAATATATTTTCGATATCAGAGACACCTTGGAGTATCTAAACTACAATATCTGACGCGCTCGAGTATTTCCATGTTACTATTTTTTTTTTACATTTTTGAAAGCTTGTAGAAGCTAAACCCACAGATGAATGAAAAAAAATCATATAACCTTAATTTGTTTATACCTCCTAATCTTCGAAACCCAATAGGTTCCAACGACACTCGAGTTAATCCCGAATTAGCATCGGTATCTCCCGTACTATTGCTATTTAAGACTAAGGAACTTATTGTCATATCACATGGTCTGAATAAATTGGCTACGATTTTACATGACCACATCAAAGTCTTTATACCCTGTTAAACAAAAAATATGGGCCAACCCCAGTTGGTGACTCATAACTAAATATCATCATATCACCATTCACCATCTTTGTTAATATTTTACAATATATGCTGTATAGAGATGGGTTCTTGTCTGGAATTTATGGGACATTTGAGTAAAATGTCCGATAGTGGTCCATTAACATAGAGATGGGTTTTGTTCATTACTCAAAATGTCCCCATAAATGCCGGACCAAAACCCATCTCTAATTTCAAGTGGAATAAAATTAATTTTTTGCTTAATCAATACCTAAAAATAAGAACTTTTTGACTTACCTGAAACCATAAACAATTTACAAGTTTGGTGATGAGGAAAAGTGGCAACACCCATGTCATACGGAACAGTATGGATAATGATGGCTGCACCCAACTCCATGTATAGAGAGCGACTCCATCTTCATCGGGAAACAACAATGTCACTAACATCTTCGCAGCAGGCAATATGCCATACTCAAAAAGCAATATGCTCATGAGATACACAACACCATTAAGTATACATGACTGTAGTACTTTGATGAGAACTTTGGACTCCCTGAAAGAACAGATATCATAATGTTGAAGGCAGGGGCGGATCCAGGGGGGGGGCACTGGGGGCAATTGCCCCCCCTGAAGACCTAAATAGGTACCTACTTTAATTAGACCTTAGAAAAATCTTCGCAAGGTTGTGGCTTTTCACCAAAGTTTCATCGTAATTTGAATAGAAATATACGAATGAACCTGAATGTACGAACAAATATTAATTTTTAAAACTCTATAAATTATTAGTTCGTAACGAACCCCTATGGAAGTTTGTATCTATTATTGTAAAACAAACACAAAATCTGTCAATTCTTTTTCGTTAAAACAAATTTTCTGTTTTGAAACTACGTGCCGTATGGTATATTTCTCATTTAAAAGGAGAAGTTTCTGTGTTTGACTGTATATATGTTTTTACAATTATCCTTATATATGTAGTTTCTCTATCCTTTTTCTTTAACTTCATCCAACATCCTTGAGACTTGGAAGTAAGCTATTGTGATTTCACTTCCCAAAACTAGTTGGTACCTAACTCTTCTACTTTTTTCCACGTTCAAAGCAAATCTATCCATATTATTTATTTATATTATGTACTGACGAACTAAATGGAATTAATAGAATTTCGATTTTTATTCCCCGTCATATTGTAGATACCTCTGTGCTCAAAAAATAGTCGACGACTTTTATCACGTGCGGTGCGCGATGAATTCGGATTTGGAAAAAAATTTGGGCAAATTTCCAAAATTTATAAAATTTTTCTTCTGTTGACTGTAAATTTTAAAATCTATTGTCAAAAACATCTTTTTTTTCAATAGTACCTATTTTTCCGTAATCTCGTCATATGGACGAAAATTATTCACTTCTCTGAGTTTTCTGCGTTATTTCCCAAATTTTCTCCTCATTTTACTAATCCAAGGAGTAACCTTCTCCTTTTTGTTTACGCCGATGTGTGCTGTATGAATCTGACAGAAGAGTAATTGAAATTGAAAATTGAAATTGAAAAAACTTTATTTGACACAACACAAAGATTTACAGCATACGTATACAACAACTAGACATAGTAACGCGATAAGTTGGAGCGGCTGCAAAATGTGTGTGCTTTACATATTCGCCAGGCGCACTACACATATTCTTTGTACCATCTTTAAAGTGCTGAGGGATCCCAAATCACCGACTTCAAAGAAAGTTTCAGATTGCTTTATGTCGGTCGTGAAGCTACGTCAGGTAGTTAGGTAGTTCTTTGTTCTTCTGATCACGAAACACGTTTTTATCACATCACATGTGCACCTCTGATGGTATTTTTTCTCAGTTTAGTAAAAAAATCGCTATTAACCATAACACTTCCCATTATTTTCCTATCACTTTATAGATACAAACCTACAAAATTTTAATTTAAAGTTGTTAATTCAGGTCAGATTCGCTGGAACGTAAATTTTTCATTTTTTACTTTTATCTGTTGTAGCTTCCATGTAGATTATTTTATGCATGAAAGTACAAGTTGAAAATAATGAAATACTAAAAAAACTTTGATTTTACAGAGAATCGTACTCAAAAACCACTATACCTACCTAAGCTCTATCGTTTTCGACACCACATTTTTTTTAAATATGAGAAACATAAAACTAAAAAGCTAAAAATAACAAAATACCGACTTAATCCATCAGACAAAAATACATGTAATACTATTGTTGGTTTGTGCTACCACTTTTTGATTTAAATTCGGTGCCAAGCCCGCTTACGTCTACCCACTTGGGTTGTTCAGCTTACAACGAACTCGTGGCGGGACTGGACTTAGCCCATGTACCTACGCCATATTTGGCTTGTCACCGATTTCAAATAATAATAGTAGTCAAGTGGTAGAATAAACCAATAATAACTACTGGTACTGGTATAATAACTACTGGTAATAACTACCAAAAATAAACTTACGTGTATTTTTGTCTGTTGGATAAAATCGATATTTTGTTATTTTTAGCTTTTTAGTTTTGTGTTGTTGGAAGTCGGTTTTAATTTTTTTGTTAAAATTTTGTTTATTTCTTGCTTTCAAGTGAGTCCGTTTGTAAATTTATCTAAGTTACAATAGCCTAATGTCAATTGCTCATCGCCTTTTACAAAATACAGCTTTTACCGACGGGACGACAGGGACGTTGATTGTTGAGGAGTTCTCCTGGTACGTCATCATCAGTTCCACTTTACCATATACCTACATTGTGACGAGCATAAATTATTTAGGAACCATATTAAAGTTAACGAATCGGAACTCGTGAAATACCTTTTATTGAGTAGTTCCGATGACCATCTGTGGTCTTCATCATCAGTTTCACTTCTTCAAATTTTGCTTTCCAAAAGCAAATAAACGATTTACTATAAAAAATACAAAAATCGCTATAGGTGTGTCTGTAATTTTTGAAGAGTTCTCTTGATTTCTCCATGATTCCATCATCAGGTTCTCGATTTGGTGACAATGGGACCAACTTGGGAGTATACCCTTTCAAACAACAAAATCAATTTTCTAAATCGGTCCAATCGAAACCCGTGAAATACGTATTATTGTTGAGTAGTTCCGATGAACACTTGTGGTCTTCATGATCAGTTCCACTTCTTCAAATTTTGCTTTCCGAAAGCAAATGAACGATTTACTATAAAATATACCCAAATCGCTATAGGTGTGCCTATTATTTTTGAAGAGTTCCCACGATTTCCCCAAGATCTTTTGAGGATAATAAAGATTCTTAAACCATAAGATCCCATCATCAGATCCCACTTGGTGGCAATAGGACCTAATTGGGATTATACGCTTTCAAACAAAAAATGAATTTTCGAAATCGTTCCAACCCTAGCTTCGAGTAATATAAAAAAAAAAAAACATACAGCCGAATGCGTAACCTCCTCCTTTTTGGAAGTCGGTTAAAAAATCGCGAAACATACACACAGATAATATAATACATACATAAGCTCAATTCAGATGCTCTCAATATGAAGCACTTAAATTTTATTAATGGACTTTTTTGTCTATCCTGTTAATTCAAAAAATTTCATGGTGCAACCAAATTGCCCCCCCCTCAACCAAATCCTGGATCCGCCCCTGGTTGAAGGGCTCTTTATTAAGTGTTGAGTAACAATTAAATTTTAAAGTTGACAAAAAAGATTAATCACTGACTGACTTGCGATTATTAATAATTCTAGTATTTATCACATTCGCCCATGCACAGATATAAGAAAAAATATGCTTTTAAAAGAGACTGAGGGGTTTATTTCCTATTTCCTTCACTCATCAAAAGAAGTATCAGCTTCATATTGTGTCACACAAATTAGAGTGACATTGTCAAATCTATTCTAAACTTTTGTAGTGAAGATATTATAGAACAGCAAATATTATTTTTATGCTGTATAAAACTAGTATGCTTTTACAATTTTTATTGAAAATATTATTCACTAGTTGTTCCCCGTAGTTTCACTCACCCGAGGTAATTTTGGAGTTCCCACAGGAATTTTGGAATTAACACAGGTGAAACTGAAATCTCTTGATGATTGCTTGACCCGTTAGGGCATGAAAGCATAACAGACAGACATACAGAGTTACTTTCACATTAATAACATTAGTAGGGATTAGTTTCATGTGACATTATTACCCAACAATGAACTACATATACATAATGTTTTAACTTTACAAACTAAAGACAACTTTAACTTTATCTGAACTTCCATTAAAAAATTCATAAAACCCGTGTCTTCATGGAAGAGCCAAATTTAATCTTTTTTTATGTACCTACTATAGAAAAATTGCACTGCTAATAGTTATAAGTTTAGTTGAAAATAAAAAGAAAACTATATTTTCTTTAACTTACTTGTTTTTCGACGACAAGGCCTTTTGTTTACTAATTTGGTAGTCTCTGTACGGTGTCCTATTTATGGCGCGCTCATTTATTTCTTTATCCATATAGAACACCACAATCAGACCTTTTAAACTGTGTACAAACCCTTTGACAAACGACTCAATAAAACTCTAAAACATACAAACACTAGGTTATGTAAAATCTCAGTCCAAGACGAGGCAACAAAGAAAAGAACTTTATACATCTTACTTACTGCATTTTCCATTTTATGCTGATTTTTAGATTACATTCATACAATATAAGAATCATCCACAAAATAATTAGACTTGCGGAACCTTAATTATTTTTTGCAAAATCAAAGACTTTTATGTAGATACAAGCGAATGTTTTGTGGTACAAATACAAAACAAATTCACAAATAACGTCGTCGTACTGTTTATATAAGGAAAAATAAAAATCAATGCTGCGCCCCGTGGCTCGTGCAGACGTAGGTAGTACACAACTTATCAACAACTTATTTTAAATTTCAAAGATAATTTAAAATTTATCACTAGGGAGTTTGGGACACTCGCTCACTAGTTAGGTACTTATGTTGGTTATTTTGTTTTGTTGCAACCAGAGAGAAGGTAATCACTACGTGGTTGCAACCAGAGAGAAGGTAATCACTACGTTTTAAGAGACGGGATTTCCTTACTTGGTTTTGGAATCCATTTAGCAGACCCAGCAATACCAACACAGCGAAAATTTAAATGTCAAAATACTTCATAACTCATGGGTACCAACATTAACGAGAACAATAGGGATGGCCACATGTAGTTCCTGATTAAATCGATATCGATAAATTATCATTAGAGCATCGTGGGCTTCATACCAGGTGAATTAAATCTACAACGGGGGAAAACATTTGTCGTAAAATTGAAACAATGAATTATTATTTTTATTTATTTATTATTATTCCGATATTTTAGTTTGTCATGATGATGATGTTATTAGATAGATAGATATTTATTTACTCTTTAAAAATTATATTTACATTTTATGTCAAAATTAAATAACCTATTTGGGAAAGTAAATGATTTACTTCGCAGTGCCTCCTTGTTGAGCCTTGTTTAAATTATCGGTAGAAATATCCTCCGAAAGCGAAAAACTTTCGTTTATCTTCCGACATTCGTTCCTTACATCTCCACAGACATATTTTATATCGTGAAGTTTTTCGATTGGAATGTAAGCTAAGTCATCATTTCCAATATTTTTTACCCATTGTCGACATCTGAAATTAAAATATCTATCAATCATGCAAGTACACTTAGAAACAAGATAGAGTATAATATAGTTCTTTATACAGAAGACGAGGTTCACTTTATTACAATACGATCATAATACTTAATGAAAACTGCAGTAAGTAATGAAAAAAGTATACGCAGCAGCAGCTATACAAAAATATTCCAAAATATTCACTATAACAGCATCATTCATTAAAGTTTATCGACTCACTTTATCGATAGTGAAGATTTACATCACTATGGTTTACAAACATGCAAATATTTTTTCTCATTTCAAAAAGATAGTGTATTATTTTAGTCTTGCTGATAGCTGAAGAGAACAAAATACTTTCTTACTTTACTCAAGCTGTACTTACCGGTCTTCATCTATAGGAAATTTCGTGATAAATTTCCTTTTATTTAAATTTTGTCGACTCTATCTTTTTCTACAAATTACATACGTACTACACCGTCTAATCGGTGCTATTTCACTACCCAATCACAAGAAAATAGTTTTTAATAGTCACACTGCACTTTTCAAAGCGTAAATCACACAAAATTTTTAAAAATCACACAATTATTTTCCCAAATAACAACATGCGTCGCCATGACAAACAGATGACAGATTGTAAGAAAGATTCAGAGACAAAAGACTGAAATAGCATGTGAGGCCATCTTTGATGCCATGGAAAAAAAAATAAAAAAAAAAATGAGTGCTAAACACGAACAAAATTTAATTTGTTCCTAGTTGCGTTAGACTGGTTGCAACTTGCAAGCACAGACGAATAAGCGTAGATTTCTCCGTTTACGCGAATAAGAGAACGCACCACAAATAAACTAGACATATGTCCAGAGAGAAGTAATCACTACGTGCATATGTTTAAAGAACGCACGAGGAACGCACTGAGCAAATCGTAAATAGTCACTACGTTTTCTATCTTCTCTCTGGTTGCAACCACAAACTTTTTTTTGTTAAATTTACCCCGATGGGGAAGGCTCAGGAAGTGAAGTCCATACAGCCAAGACAGTTGTATTTTTCTTCTTCTGAAGTTAATTACATCCTAATGCATTGGTGAGATGTATTTCGATGCTTTACCGGAACTTTTGGCAGCAACTGTCCACAGTTTGGACGCTCAGTGGGAAGTTGTATGGTAAAACGATAACCTCCCGATGAACGCCCTATTTCATCTTATTTTAATGTTTCCACACACTGTTCATCACTGATGGATAACTATTATGCAAAATTCACCACAACATTCACACATAAGCAACATAACAATATCCTCTTGAATGTCCTAGGCACTACAGTAGTCACTAGGAATTTTGACGTTGAAACGTCCTAGGCACTACAGTAGTCACTAGGAATTTTGGCGGTTTTCTTTATTTTTTCTACGGCGAACTATTTAAGTTGGCAGTACTGTAGAAGTTTTATTGGCTGGAGACACTCATAGAGAATACAAATTACATTTTTAACCAATCAAAATCGCAAACACGGCCCGGAAATAGAAAAAATAAGTTGGTATGGGCGAGTTTTACTCCGCCATTTTGCATACTCAGTAGTGTTCTGTCAGTAAGTGACCGGGCGCGTCTGGCATATTAACGTCGTAATAGTTTAATCGCTTAGAGTTTATATCGTGTATTATATATCAAATTACTGGAAATTAAATAAGGTTTTTGTTTTTTATGTTTATTTTAGCAGCACGACATAATTTTCAGTAAAAAAAAGTCCGTAACTTTTGATGATGTAATAATTTGGATAATGGCCGTAAAACAAAAAAAATATTAAATATTTATCTTTTTTTTCTAATATTAATTTGTTTAAGACTTTACGAAGAATCAATTGTTATGTAGCAAATTTACTCAAGATATCATTTCACATATTTTATTGGTGTTAAATCTTGTGAATTAACTAAATTTTCATTTTTTTCCAACCCGGGAAACGATCCGCCATGGCAGTTTTATTACTGGCCGGCAAGAATTTCGTCAATAAATAGTTTTTATGAAGTGATTATTAGTTTTGTGATGGTGTAATTACATAAAATCGACGCCTATACTGGCCAGTTACATTTTAGTGTATGTGAAATGTGATATGTGGCTATAAATTTAGTGCAAATCGTGATCGAATCGTGAATGAATTTTCACGGATTTGAAAAAAGAACACCATCTTCGGAAAAAAAAAATATCTTCAAAATCACAGGTAAGTAGTAGTTTTAAGCTGCTATTTTTAAGAAGACGTATGTAAAAACGAAAATTTTGATGTATAACACATCAAATATAATTTTTCTTAAGGTAGGTGGATATTTCCATATACCCACAGAAATCCAACCTTTTTTGTTAGTATGTGACGGTGCCCAGGGTGACAGCTGTCATGACACACGACATCCCATGGGATATTAACATAAACAAATCAACTGGTATGAACTTAGCTTCCTTTGCCTTCCCCAAAAGCCTTAACAAAAAAACATTTTTTTTTAATATTTGCTATTTGCGTTTCTTTCTTTCTTCTTTTATCTACGTTTTTTACGGACTTTCGCATATAATTTGAGCCGGTTTCAAGTAAAATTTATTAGATCAATGTATTTTTTATTAAAATGCTTCGTTGTACGGTTTGAAATTCCAAGCTATAGTATAGCTTGCAAGAACTTTCTCGGAGCTCTTGGAGGAAACCTAAGAAATCAGCTCTAAATATTTATTTATTTATTCAGGTTCATTCCAAGGTGCAACCACTCTGTTAGCAAAAAAGTATCATAATCTTCTTGAGCACATAAAAAAACCGTCACTCGTCTTTTTCTTTTTTTTACTACGTACAACTACTTATTATTTCGATGAGTTTACCCTTTTCGGGGAAGGCAGAAGGAAACTTAGTCCATATAGCCAATTCAGTGGGATATTTCTTCTGAAGTTATTTACATCGAAATGCATTGGTGAGATGCATTTCGATGCTTTACCGGAACTTTAGGCAGCAAATCTTCGCAGTTGAACTATAATAGGACGCTCCGTGGGAAGTTGTATTGTAAAACGAAAACCTCCCGATGAACGCCCTATTTATCTTATTTCACTGTTTCCGCACACTGTTCATCACTAATGGATCACTATTATGCAAAATCCACCACAGCCACATTCACACAATATTAATCACGATAAACTAATTTGCAAAACAAAGAAATAAAATTGACGTCCTATCTACTAAAAATCCCACCAAAAGCCCGGTGATTCGATGTATCTATATTTATTAAAATATCAATATTGATAATGACATATCAAGGAAAAAATATCGAAATATCGGTCAAATTTTCAAAAGACTTTACGTTTTTAAAATGATAGGGTATTTAGTTCAAGCCCGAAGCCATAAACCAAAAAAGGAGAAGAAGTATTTAGTTCAATATTATCAAATAGTATTTTTTATACAAAATGTGCATATTTCTATATATACTAAAAAATGAAGGTATTTTTATCGATTTTTATTGGGCAATAATAACAAAAATTACAAAAACTAAACATTGTCTGTTGTCACTGTCGTATTGACAGGGTCATACGACACTGACAGACAGATAACTTCAATATTCAAAAGCGAAATTAAGGTTGAACTGTGTCGAATTACTTCCAAAAGTTCAAGTAAAGAATCGAAATGCATCTTAGCGATGCATTTTAAAGTAAAAAACTTCAGAAGATGGAAAATATGCGTTGTCTGTATGCACTTAGTTTCATTTGCCTTCTCTGAAAGAGGTAAATGTTTCCTAAAAAAATAAAAGTGACGTCATGTGTCAAGCTTGGCTGTGATTGGTGTTTCGTTGCAATGTTCCGTTTCACAAAATTAAAAGTTGAATAATTTGGAAACTATGGAATTTTTTTTAGTAAATCTTTCACGATAACGCTTTTCTAAGGCTCTATTTTTGAAATATTGACACAGTTTCTTATTATAAATTTCATGCAAGTACCCTATTATAATAAGATATTATTATAGGTATCGGTAAGGTCCCTAGTTTACAAAAGCCCGTCCCCTGTAGCCCCCCGCGCAAAGGTGCCCACGCCCCACGCGATGTTTGCTGCGTTGCCGTGTCGTATCGTTCGCAATCTACGATCGCAATGGACAACCTCTGCACAAGGAACGACTAAAAATATCGATTTATTGGATTAAAAATATCGATACCTCTAATATCGATATATCGATATTTCAACAAAGCCTAGAAAGTTGCTATGGTAGATGCCAAGAAGTGGTTGCGCCAGATAATAGATATTAAAAAGTACTCTCTCGTCAGAGTCCAGAGAGTACTAAGTAGTTTGTGAGAGAGTATTATTTTCTTTGGTACTCACATAAGTCTAGTTAATTTGTGGTACTCACTACTCTGTACCGATCACAAATTAACTAGACTTATGTCTGCGATCTTCGATTCTTCGATAAAAAACATTTTTTTGGTTGCATTATCTCTAAGTAGTTTGTGACTTGTAGCAAAGCCTCTGAGCAGAGCTTGTAGACTGTTGTGGGAAATATTCGTTATATTATATTATGAGTATTTAAAGCATCATAATGGAAAACATGTATTTGGTCAATAATCTGGGGTAAGTTAACGTTTAAATTGTTGAAACTAGAAAGCAAGCTATTTCTACGTAATACTTGTTTGACCTCTTTTTCTGTATTTAATTACCTACTTATTATCGATTGTTGATACAAAATAAACAAGTAGGTACCTACCTAGTGATAAACTAAATAGGCAATGACTTTAATCCGACAATAGATTTGAATTAAAACCAAAAATCCTTTAAAAAGTTAACGCCTGCTTTTTCTCCATTATATCAGTGTAAGCCATTCTAAACCGTGTTTCTATTGAAATAAAAGACAAAATAATTTTACACTTGTAAATACTAGTGCTAGCTATATTGCTAACTGTACATATCCAGTTATTTTATTATTTTAATAATACTATTGTAAACTAGGTGTATAGTTAAGAATATATCGTAGGTATACATGGTAATTTCTTTTCCTTATATTTCGTTTTCTACTTTTTGTAGCATTTAATTAGGAATTTAATAGGTACTTAAGGTTTTTTCATTGAATATTTTAAATAGAAAATATGTGACCAATGTACGGTAGGGATGGTGTGTGTGTGTAGCTGATGTGGACTTCCTGAACTGCCATAATTGGTTAAAATGAACCTATTGTGACATTCAACTGAAAGTTGGTCTATGGTTAGTCTGTTTCCCCGAATTACAATTTGTACCTCTTCAAGAGTAGGAATATGTATTTAATTGGCAGTTGGCAGATGTGTAACACTTTAGTCCATTACTTTACTTCACCACCCACATTAGGGTAAATATGTATCTAATGAAAACTGATTTATTTATTTTATTTATTTATTTATTTATTCTTTATTGCACAGTGTGTACAAATGGCGAACTTAATGCCTTGCGGCATTCTCTACCAGTTAACCATTGGGTAGACAGAGAGATATAGAAGATGGGGTGTGCAAACAAAACAATAATTAATATACTTAATACTAGACACTAATAATTAATAACTAAAACATAAAGATGCAATTTACTCACAATACATACTAAAACACATGCATATCCTACACATACCTACACAATAAAATACATACACACATAGTTACATATAGTATATATATATACACACACATACACATACCATATATGGACATATATAAGCAATAGTGTGTTAACCCAGACTGGAGAAATTTTGAGTAAATTAAAGTTTTAAAATTATAGCGCCATTTTGTGTGAACATTTTTTGTGTGCAATATTTAGTTACATATTTAGACAATGTAATAACGTAAACATATAATTAAAAAACGTTCTCTGCCTCTCAATAAATCGTTCTGAATCAATAACTTCATTTTGTGGGTTAACATGTTATTGCTTATCTGCGTCCATATATCACTCAGTAATCACTCAGTTTGTAAAAAAATATTTTCAAAAGTATTAAATCAGGTACCCATGGCCATAGTACAAGTTTTGCACAGCTAAACACATCAAAACTAAGTAACGAATTGTCATGTCACTTAGTCAGCCAATCAAAACATTGGTTTTGCATGACCACATGAAAACTAGAGTGGTACTGTGTAGTAATGTCCAAAAGATATTAGGTATTATTTAACCATTTCATAATTTTATATGAAAAAGCATTGTTTTCTATTTTCCGAGACTGAAAAATGTTCGGAAGAAACATTTTTTTTGCTCTTTAGATCAAACTGCTAAGTATTTTTATTTTATTCCTCAACCTTGGGAAGTAACCCTTCCTACCTTGGGGGGGGGGGGTACTGATATAAACCATTACTCTGCTTTAATACTAATAATAATAATAATAATAATAATAATAATTAAAAGATTTAATTGACTGTCCCTTATAAAAAAAATACTGATATTGATTGATTTGTCCATTAGTAGGTATTTTCATAAATTGTCTTGTTCAACTTACTAAGTCATAAATCATAATATTAGCTGTTACCATTTAGTTTCCCTTGGGAATTAAAAAAAACAAACCTATATTATGACCATGATCCAGCATAATATGAGACACAGTTTTTGTGTGATGCACATAAAACAAACAGACAAACAGTTACTTAACTGTTAGTGTCACTGTCGTGCCCATTAATAGGTGAAGATTGATCCAATCCCAATGAAATAAAGCTAAGTTCTAGACACGCAGCAGCGTGTCAAGCAAAGTTCAAGCAAAGGAGCCAGTTCCTATATATATTTTTTTAAATAACAGCAATTGTTATAGGTACCTATCCAATAAAGCAAAGAAATAGAGTTTAATACTTGTTCATAATGTTATTTTCTTCCTATAAACACATATTTCGATTTTGCATAGAACTTGGCACTCAGATCGTCATTTTTTTTGCGGCGAAGCCCACAGCCAAACATAATTTTTGTATTGAACTTGGCTCTCCTTTTTTACATTTATGTTTTTGGTGGGATATGTTTTAAGTTAGACTATTTTCGTTTCTATGCTACCTGCCTACTTACTTGCATACACCTATACAACTGTGAAAACACACTTTACCCACATTTTGTATTTCGCGCATTTTAGAAATATCTACGCCATCGATTCGACGAAGTTTCGTGATGTAGGGTTAATGGTTATTCATTGTTCTATTCATATGTCACAATTTCAGTAGGTACACTACCTTTTGTGTATAAAATATGTCAAGTTCATTCATAAAAGATATCGCAAGTTCAAATAGGATTATTATTGGTACACAAAAACTTTCGTTAGGCCATTTCAAGCGAGACAATGGGCTTGTCAACCAAATTTTAATTTTTAGTCTATCTTGTAGATTAGATAATAAAAAATATTGGACACGTATTTTTTCATTTTTTACTTAATCAAAAAATCACGGAGATACACGTTGAAATGTCGCGGGACGTCACGCCGTGCTACAGTTTATAGCACCTTATGACGTCAAGAGCCCCCGCTCCAAAACTACGCGTTTTATCTAAGTATTTTTTCAAAAAAATTTGATAAATCGAAAAATACGGGTCTATTATTTTGTATTAATCTACAAGACGGATTAAATAGGATTTTGATTTTCATACCCTGGATACAAGCCTATTTGGTGTCGCCTCGGTTGAAATTTTTAGTTTAAATTTTTAGTTTTAGGTTTTTGAGCACGCATCAAAGCGAATCGCCTGTGATTGCGTTGAGGTGTCCACATTATCGCCGATCACACGATCACATTATGTGTGTACAGTCTTGTTTTGTGTTGCAATGTTGTATAATAATGTTAGGTACATGATGTGGATATAACAAAAGTTTTATAACATGTTACATAGTCTGTACGCACCGTAATGGTTTATAGGTAGATACCTACTAGATAGTAAGCAAAAAAATAAAAAGTTACATATGAAAAGTATCTTTATTAGATTTATTATTATTAAAAAAGGTTTTCTGAGATTATTTTTAGGGAAAACAAATACAAGATAATTTAGGAAATATCTAACAAACACACGCGGTCACGGAAAGACGACGGAAATTTTCATGTTAAGTGATCATGAATATTCAATATACTAAACTCTCTTTAGTAATTAAACCATTAAACTGTAATAGGAGCAATTGACATACGTTTTGTGTACCTACATTTAAAATTATCGGTGTGTAATTATCTGTCCATCAGGGGAGCAAAGTTCGAAACTGGTATTTAATTGTTATTCCTATTTCCTACGTCACTATCATCGTGCACTCAGTAGCTAATAGCTATACAGTTCAAGTACACACAAGCAAGTACGTTTAGTCAGTCGATGAGCCAGTGCCGAGTGCGGACGTGCGGTGATCGCACGTGTCTTGTGAACGCGGATTCTTTTTTTTTAAATCCTTTGTGACGTTCGTTGGAATGAACTTTTAGACTCTCAATAGCTAGCGTTTATTGTTAAATAAATTAAAATGAAAATACAACAAGTTTCGAACGTGGAGGATGATGAACTGATTGTCCATGACAGGAAGGGTGGAAGCCTGAAAGTGACGATGACTCCGGCACAGCCGAAGACCCTAACACACTTGCCGAAGAGGCCCCCAGTGGATTTGGCCTTTACGGACTTGACTTACAAGGTGCAAGAAGGAAGAAAAAGCAGTGAGTACCCGTACTTGATTCTCTTTCATTTGTAACCTTATTATTAGCTGTTCCCCGAGGTTTCGCCCCCGTAAATTTCATAGTTCCCGTGGGAATTCCGGGATAAAATTACCCTGTGGCCTATACCTTGACAACGTGTTGGCGAAATTTGATGAATGATCGGTTGAATAGTTAGGGCGTGAAAGCGTATCAAACAAAGAAGCGCATCATTTGTAATATTATTATAATAGGTAATTTCGTTAGATTTTAGAGTATCTAATCATACTCGAAGAAGAAGAATTTATTCAGAATGCGTATCATACAAAAGCAAATCAATGAAAGTAGAGTTATCTATCTGTAAGATAATAAAACTGTATTGTAGATTTCATAGTCGCAAAAACTACTTAGTTTAGTACCTACTACTAGCTGTTCGCCCCGCGTTTTCACACGAGCCAATGTGAAAATTACTCCGAGAACCCTTTGTATTAGGATGAAAGTGTATCACTCAGGGATACAGTAGCTTCCAATCAGTGAAAGAATTTTTAGAACCGGTCCAGAAGTTCCAGAAATTATCCCTTAGGTATATCCCAACTTAAAAACTTTACCTCTGTTATATTTGTAGATAGAAAATTTGGTTAAAAGTGAGTTTATTGCGTTCATTTGATTTGACATTCCATATAAAAGAATATAGACAAAGTAACAAGAGTAGGCAGAGAACGATGGCAGAGCATTCCACCGACTATACCTTGCATGTAATGATGTTTTGCAACATTGCAATCAGCGACCGAGCCGCTTTGGTAGTGTAAACCATGAGTATTTCGCGCAATGATGAAACAAACATTGGGTACAAACTACACAGTCGTCTAAATTATAAAAAAAGAAGCTAAATTTTCATTTAAACAATGAACAAAATAAATTGCACAATACTTGAGGGGTATATTGGGTAATAGGTATCTGGAGGATGATGTTATGTTCGAGTTTTTTAATTTACTAGAACGCAGTAATGATATTGTACAGTGAATTTTCGATAATGAAATCCTTGCTGGCACGTGTTGTGTTCATCAAAACAAGCTGGATAGGTACCTACGTTTGTTGAACTGAATTCATTACAATCATTACAAAGTACCTATCGTAGTTCTCTGAATTCTCTGGCAAAGGGTTTTGGCAATCTACGATATTCTACAGAATATTTTTTCTTGTTTTTCATATTATCGCTATGATTTCATTTGAATTGTTGTTTATTTAAAAATACTAGTTTTTGTTTTCGGTCCGTATGAATTTCCGTAATATATTCAGATATTAGTATTCAGACCGTCGGTTTGGTAATCATAGAGTTTATCAGGAAGTTGTGAACTGTTTTTTTAAAAGAGTTACTTACATAGTTGCCACTAGTTCCAACCTAGTGATTGATGTTTTATAAATATATTTATATACAATATATGCCAAAGATAGAAAACGCGTTTTGGTATAGGCGCTTGCGCATCAGAACTCGTATCAATCAACTTTGTTGTGTTCACAGTTCAGACCAAAACAGCGGCTTTCCTGTCCTCGGCATTATACAAAATGACTGCTTTAGACTCATTTTATTTATGATTTGCTGGCGACTCACTGCATACGTAACGCAGAGATTTTCATTATCATAATGTTAACAAATTTTCTTTTTCGGTGACCTAGCTTCAATTAGGCACATATTATTACCATGAGAAAATGTTATGGTTAGTTTAAGTTTTAGTTTGTCATATAAGCTTTTAAGTACTATAATTAGTAGCATTGTAATAATGAGTTGTGAAAGGGCGTCATTGTTACATTAGTGTGTTTGAATATACTAATTGACAAATATTTAGGTAATTTATCAAATTATTTGTTAGCACAGCGTTGAATGATAACATTAACCCGATATAGGTAGATATCAGAAAATAAATTATTTTTCACGGAAATTGCTTGACATAATATTAAGGATAAATGAAGTTAAACCGCCACGTGGTCGTGCACATGGAAGGAAAAACCATGGGAATGTACACGTAAGTTTTATGCATATTCAAATGTTGGAAATGATTTGCCAAGAGAAAAGAAGGAAGGCTGGTCACTGTCAGCCTTCCTTCTTTTTTACTTATACAATATTTTATTGTTACATTGTTGGTTTTTTTTTGTAATTTTTATTATTGGGTTATTTTTAATGGGGGCCCAATACATCAAGGGTTTGACTAAGAAACAGTTCTTTCCAGGATATACATAGTATGAACATAGGTAAACATATTCAGTCATCTTAATGTCCCCCCTAGCACATTCCTCCTTCCTCAGTTTTGTGGGCGGCAGTTTACCATATAGATCCGCAGAGTGGATTGGTTCAAACTCGATTTCGAAATGCTCGTAACGTTTGCAGGTTTCTTCACGATATTTTCCTTTACATAAAATCTACGGTAGATTTTTTTTATTCGTACTTATATGTAGATAAGAAAAGACGCATGGGTACGAGCTTTGGATCGAACTCCCGCCCTTGGAACATGAAGCGAGACACGACCGTGAGTTCTGAAGCTTGTATAGGTACTTTGGCGTACGGGCTTCGTTACCGAGGGAACCTAAAAATTCACACCTATAGCCCATTATAATCTCCATTTCAATAAATTTAATACCGTGGTACTTTACCTCATTAAATCTATACTTACTATAATAAAAGAGTAGAATCCGCGATTCTGTACATTGAATATTTTTACCTAAAATTGCGAGAGGTGATAAAAGGATAGTAACCAAGCCCAAAAAAAAGTTTTTAAAATTCTTTTCTGTCTGTCTGTCTGTTCTCGATAATCTCCGCATCTTCTGAACCGATTGTCGTGCGGTTTTCACAGGTAGATTAAGCTTAGCCTGGAGCTACATATAGGCTTTGTTTCATTGAAATCGGATGTCGGGAAAAAAGTTGTTGTATAAAAACCTTTCACGCGGGTGGAACCGCGGGGCACAGCTAGTGTAATAATATGCATTGACCCATGTGACACTGAAACCTCATAACACAAAACATTCGACGACAAGACTGCTACCACCAGTACCACCTGCCAACCTGTATGTGTAGGTATAGTGCACGTGACCTAAACCGAATTTCGAACACACAACATCTCGCGTTTTGTTTGTGCTTCACTGTGAGTGCCTCTGTGGCCACTTGTTTGATTTGAGGTTGGTTGCTCAAGTGACGGTGGCTCGCGCCTAATTATGCGGCGTGTTTCAATTGTTTAGTTTCCTTACAAATAGGTATAGGCTGTATGCAATCGTTTATTTACGTGATTAGAATGAAATACTTCATATATGTTGATATGTATACGCAATTACCTATAATTTTGTATCTAACGCGTCCAATGGCGATAATAACAACACGCTTGATTCACTTTGGTTGCAAGATAAAAGTGAACGGATGAGATAAAAGTGAATGTTTATTTATTTATTTATTTATTTATTTATTTATTTAGGACCATCAACAGGTTACTATAAACATTCATCCGTACGTTAATGGTGTCATCTGTATCAAATCAAATTATGTAACCGGATAATAGATGGCCACAGCATGCGCATCTACTAGCCAATTAGATTAGAGGAAAAAAAACAAAACAAAAAGACAGAAGGGCAGGCATGAGTACCTACCTACCGCTTCAGAGTGGGGGCTCGGCAGCATCATTTACAATTTTGTACTTGAATTTATTTAAGCTATCAGAGAATATGTCAAGGCCATCGATCTTACAGGCAAGGCGGTTGTATAGGCAAGACAGCCGGGGAACAGGTGAATGCTTACCAAGGTTTGTCCTACTAAAACGGATGTGGAACAAAGGCCGAGGTTTTCGGGGTATTCTAATAGGCACACTCAGAGAGAATCTAGTTAGAATGTGTGTAGAGTCGGTCATACCATTCATAATCCCGTGCAAAAAAGAAAGGCCCAGTAGGTCACGCCTGTCACTAAGTGTTTGCATTTTAAAGTGTCTAATGTTCACATGTTTATCAAAAGTGAACTGTTTTAACGCAGATGTCGTCGAAACCGGGGAGTTGCTTGGGAGTTTCTTTAATTCGTATTACTGTAATTTGGGATTTTTTTTTAATTATCCAAGGTCAGAGGCGTATACTACTATTTTCATTTAAAAACGACGTGTTTAAATTATGTTTTCCTATTAAATTACGAAAAATGAATGTCTAGTGAATCGTTCAATTCTTGTATTTACACGTTCATTTCTAACTAGTTCAATCGCGTTGAAGTTGAACGGCAAAAGTATGGCAAAAGTGAAAATATTGAGCATGTCTAATTCATTCAACGCCATCTTGCAACGCGAAAGCAAAAGTGAACCGGGTAATAACTCCATATTACCGAGAACAAAAAAACGCCGCTGCTGTTAACAGAGTTCAAAATTTCGATATGGTGTGTCTACTACTCTCTCATAATAAAATAAGTTCAACGAAAATATGTGAAATAACCACCTACTCTTTTAATTGTTTATTCGTATTGCAAAAATTATATAGCAACATAATATTATGTAGATAAATAAAACACCGGCAATTTGGCTAAGGGGGCACCCTAAGTTGACAAAGTGATTATATTGTGTTCTACTATGATTATTGTCAGTTTGCAATTATTACAAGTAGGTACCGGTTGGTATTCTAGCTAGGCATCGTAATATATCATTAAACACACGCACGCAACTCCCTTTCTAAGGCCGCCGCTACCGCCGCCGCCGTGGCCGGTGGATGTGGCCAAGGGGTAAACAGTTCTGCAAGCGTCGCTAGTCGCTACGTAGGTATATGGGGTCCTAGCCGAAGCAATTACATGTACCCTCGCCATGAGTTAAACGCGTCTCATCTCGACCCTCCACCAAACAAGGGACGTATTTTTGAATCGTTCAAATTGCCTACTTTTCGCACACGGAATCGCTGGACCACTCCTTTTTGATTTCATAGATCGAAAGTTTGACGTTTAGTGGCATAATGTCATTTTCGAAAAATTCCGTTTAAATTGGAAAAGTAAAAATCACTTCGTAGTTCTGGTTCAAACTGGTTCCAAGAAATATGTGATTTAGAAAAGCTTCCAAGTATATTTAAAAAGAAAGAAATCAGGTAAACTCAGGTATTTAGAATCTCCAACAAAATATGTGCTATGTTTTACATTTTAATGGCCTCGTGCAAAGAAGTTTTTTGGAAGTTGTTACCGAATTAGCGTCATAAAATACGAAATATTTGCTTAAACGGAATAATCTAGGTCTAGTGCACAAGATACCAAATAAATTAAAACGCTTCAAGAAAAAGATGCAATGCTATAATAATCAGCGAATACGATCGCTTGTTTAGAAAGTACGAGAGGTTTGTCTAACTTGACGAGGTTTTAAGTGATTGGCAGATTTACTAGAGTCGCCAAAATATTGTATGGCAACGTCATCTTTCGGCACACTAGAAAGTTCTCTCCCTCCAACTTACGTGCTAGTTAGGAAAGTTAGGATTTAAGAAAATCAATAGTATTCAGACGATTTGCCAAGTGGCCTTTTTGAAAACATAGTTTATCAAGTGATATTTAAGACGTGCGTAACATGTGTTCTACAATATCCATAGAACGACTGCCTCCTTAGCCAAGTCGATAATCTATAATAATCGCTATCGCTATAGAAAACTAAGGAACGTTTGGTCATTTCACGCGGTCACGAAAGATTGAACTTTTGAGTGAACGATTTAAATATGTTACGTGGGACCACAAAAAATTGCACTTTTGAGTTGACGATTTATGTCACGTGGTCACGAAAAATGGACTTTTGAGTGACCACGTGACATGACGATACGTTCCTTACTGTCAACAACTGGTCAACTTGACTAAGGGGACTGATATTATGACCCTGTACTTTGTTACCTAGCAATCATGAAGGTTGCTGCAATTAATCGGCACAACGCGATGGGTATAACTGTATGTCGTTTACAATTATTGGTCCGTTTACTCCAAGACTCATACTGTGTTATCAACATTGTTAAATGGATCATTAAATGCCAATTAACATTAATTTAATGAACGTCTCTGAGTGCGGCAGTTTATTTTTTTAAATTTTCACTTTTAAAATTATGTAATCATTAAAACGTAAGTGACTTTAAATTCCATTTTTGACGTTAATTTCTTGCCACCCAGGCACCCATAAATAAGTAGGTATATTCCATTCAAATGCGTTTTTTTATAATTATTATACGAATATCGTATAAGTATGTTAATTATATGTTTATTTAGTATAACTTATTATTGTGTAGAGATTGAGAATAATATATCTATGTATAATTTAATTTTTATTAAAATACTATGTATGTACTGTGCGTCATAGCCGTATGGGTTTCGTGCTAAATATATTATATTTGACTAAAAATATATATATTTGACTAAACATTTCCTGATAACCATTTACATAATTTGCAAATGCGATAGGGTTTTTTTTTATTAGATAGGTTAAAAAAAAATCCATAATTTACGTCCACATACCTATATTTTAGAAATAACTTTTAATAACTATGCGCTGTTCGAAGTTAGCTCATACAATTATTCAAATTCTTGTTTCGCTGTTACTAATGAGCAAACCAACCGGTTTTTTAAATATATTTTTTAGTCTTTAGTTCCGTTCTGTGGGTGATCATCAAATCCTTGTATGTTGACGAGGACAATATTTTTTAATTTGACCTCGGGGATAGTAAAGAACATGTAATATTACGATCGTTGTAGCTCAGTTACTGTTACTTACTACATAATAATAAGTATCGGGATGACCGAGCTTCGCTTGGTATTTTGGTATTGACGTCACGCGAAATTTCAACTCAATGTGTCGCCGTTATTTTTTGATTACGTAAAAAAGAAAAAATAAACGTGTTCACTATTTTTAAATAATATTCAAGACGGACTAAAAAAAAATTTGTCAACATGCCCATTTGTTATGTTACATTTTATGATGTCATTCATTATTTACTTATTAAATTCCTATTATAACTTAACTTTATCTTTAATTGACAACTGTCATATTTTCTTAATTACGTTGACGTTTAAAGTTACATCCTCTATAATCTATGAACACATTATTAGTAACAATAATCGTGTTAGAAAATTGCCTCAATATACTAGCTACTAAGTACGTACTAAGTTACCATCTACTGTTGGCTTGACTTAACAATATAATGGGAAAGGAAGTTTTTAACGATGCACAATTTCTCATTCCGCTTGCAACTTCTATCTCGCCCTTAGTAGGTATAAATGAATTGCTGTTCGTCGTTCGTCTCTCTAAAACTCGAGAATGGCTGGACCGATTTGGCTAATTTTGATCTTGAAAGATTCCTGGAAGTAGAGGGAAGGTTTAAACGGTGAGAAGTTGGGAATTCCTATCTGGCGATGAAAACGGAGATGACAATTTGTATTGAAGCGCCGTTACTTTTCGTGCTAGATTCATAGAAATCAGTACCTATATTTTGTTCTCTTCGTTTGAAATAATGAAATAATGATAATTTAAGTTTTACAGATCTCTTTGATAATTAAACTTCTAAAAGTAAAACGGATAAATTGGTGGAATTAAACAGTTAATTTATATACCTAAGTTGACCGACTGATCGTCGCACGATTGTACATTGAACCTGCTTAATTTACTAATGATAATAACCAATTTGCTTTTTTGGATATGATACTGAGTAGTGTGCATCCTTGTGCCAAATTTATCAGAGATAACGCAAGGTCATCGCAAAACGTGCTCAATTATTTTTATTTGCGTATTTTTTTCATATTAAATGTTTTTATGGAAAAATAAATAATCCAGGGCCCTTATTCACTATGACCAACAACATTCCTTGCCCATAACTTGCGTTCCAAAAATACAATCGCAAACGTTCCAGATGCAAAAATATTAGAAATTTATATTCTTTATGACAAAAGAAACGTTGTATATGTTTTTTTTTTTAAGTGAAACTTCTTGAACACGAGGGAAAAGCAATTTAAATGGCGCCCTATCTTAACGCGGCGCGTTGTGGTCATAGTGAATAAGAGCCCAGTCGTTCCGCACGGTCTCACCCGTGTTTTAAGTTGCAAATATTTTACATTATTGTTACTTACTTAATATAATGCAAATTTTAAAGTAACTTCTTGATGACCTAGAGACTTGAAACTTTAAATGGAAGTCGAAAATAGATGACATGCAATTAGCTTGCTTTCTTGTCTGGCTGTTGTTTGTGTATTTGATACAGATATTAAATATTAATTATTTGTGTCAAATAAATTCAAGGTAATAATGAAGAAAGTGACATAATGACGATTTTCAAAAATTATTTATTATTTCTCCCAGCCCATACTATACAGATTTAAAACCAAAAACTATCAACACCCTTTACATAATATTATATAACAAAGTCCTCCACCGCGTTTGTCTGTCTGTCTATTCGGGATCAACTTTAAAACTACTGTACGGATTTTCATGCGGTTTTCACCAATAGATAGAGTGATTCAAGAGGAAGTATGCGTATAGTTCATCTTGGAATTCCCGTGGGAAATCCGAAATTACCGCGGGTGAGCTTAGCGCAGCTAGCTGCTAGCGGAGCGGAGCTATGAATCAACAGGTTAACTTTTTGATTGACATTGGTTAACTATTTATCAATAAATAAAATTAGTACAGTCACCCAGGACGTATAATTTAATCTGTATAGATTAAGATATCATAACCATACCAATAGGTATGTATTATAAAAACAAAAGTGACTCTGTCTGTCTTTCACCTTTTCACGCTTAAACCAAATCAACCGATAATTATGAAATTTTGCATACTCGTTGTCAGGGGTATACAATATACCTGGGATACATTTATCCCGGAATTCTTTCAGAAACTCCATAAAATTAACGCGGATGAGACCCCGGGGAGCAGCTAATTAATTTGGCGAAGGTGTTTCGAACGCTGTTTGAAACTTGGCACACGGATAAAATAGTTATGTTTTGCGGTGCGTACAGACTATGTAACATGTTAGATAACTTGTGTTATATAACACGTCCACACTATGTAACATTGTTATTCAAAATTGCAACATAAAACAAGCGTGGTACACGTAAGAATAATAATGCAATATAACAATGTTATACAACCATTGTCGTTTCGCGTTCTTCAGTGCTATGCTATCCACAACGTCGTCGCTGAGAGGACGTTCCACTAGCTGCGGCAGCGACTGTTGTACTTTCAAATAACATAAGAAAAACAAAGAAAAAAACTATCGTGAAAAGTTACATAACATACAGTGTCCAAATTATCTGAAACATGTTTTATAACAATGTTATATAACACGCACCGTTGGATTTGATACTCCACGCGGGTCAAGCTGCGGGTAACAGCTAGTATATTACAGTGAATCGTACTTTAATCCGTTTAGATAAGAACAGGTACTGCTTATCTTCACTGCCACAGAATGGCCACATATCACTTTTTTCTATTTCGAAACAAGAGCTCGAATTGAAACTTATACATATACCATACTAGCTGTTCCCAGCGGCTTCACTCGCGTTTATTTCAGTTCCTTACCCTACTGACAAAATATACCTGAAACATTTTCTTCCAAGAAAACACGTTGTTCCATACAAACTTTGCAACCCATTTCACCCGCTTTGAATTTTCAAAATACCTCTCTTAGTGCACGTCACTGTATTTGTGCAAAATTTCATGGTTCTAGACCTAGCGGATTTAGCTGTGCGTTGATCGATCAGTTTCTGCTTTTATACACATACATATTTATTGTACGTAATATAATATATTACGTATATTGTGTATATAAATATTTTATCACTGATGACTTAAGGATAGTCATATATTTTTTGTTAAAACTCTTTTAGGAGTGCACTGGAACAGACAAATGCTTTGGGGTTTATTGGGGTTAACTGTCACTAGGATAGTTGTGTAGTCCGTGTGGTAAAAATAATAAATGCTTAGGCATGTGAGTTTGTTTGCTACGCTTTCACGCTTTAACTACTCAACCGATTACTATGAAAATTTGCATATACGTTGCCAGGGGAGAGAGAAAAGGACTTCTACTCTTTATCCCGGAATTTCCGTGGAAACTACGAAATTAACACGAGTGAAATCGCGAGGAACAGCAAGTTAAAATAAGCGCAAATCAGCTCTTTTAATGACATACTATACGTATTCAATAGATATAAGCAGTTACCTATTACCATGATATGTATGTTTAATTACAGTTTATGTATGTATATTTTATGTGTTGGCTGCCCAAGTGCGTATCGCGTTTTTTTTTTACAAATTATACAAGGTGATTCGCAAAAAATTAACTCGTACATTATTTTTTACAGTTTTTACCTCAGCATTTCATTCTCGTGCCAAATATTTAAGAACACATAACGTTAATTTTTAACGCTATTATCCACTACTACGCTACTATCTGGTATTTGCAGTGTATATTTTAATTATTAAGTTGATAAGAAATAAAAGAAAGAAAAAACAATGAAATTGTAAGTGCGCAAATTAGTGACGCGTCGAAGGATCACAATATGTTAGGGTCACTCAACCCTTTCCTTTGTATTGTCGTCGATGCGCTGACAAATCAATGTAAAGGTCATCCATCAACGTAAACCTGTAACGTGGTGGCGGTATGCCACTCGTTTTAATATCCTGCCTCATTTTTATAACTTTTTTTAAGGAATCTTTATTTTTCTATTCTATTTTGGCGTCTTTATTTTTAATTCAAATCGCATATTTTTTTTTATATTGTCAATTTGCATCTTATTATTTTTACTACTGCTTTATTAATTTTCTTTGTGAACTCAAAATAAACCATCTATTTCTACAACATTACATTTTTAAATATAAGCTAACCGAAGGTCTTAGAATCCCTTCCATAATCCTAACCTGACAAAACCAAGTTCTGATTTATTTTATAATTTTTCTTTATATTATTGTTTTTATATCACAATCTAATGATGTTTGAGAACTAGCCCCGACTGTAAAATCCGTCTTTTTTCCCTACGATTACATAATAAAAAAAAGATTGGCTTTAGTTACCTAAATAATATAGCGAAAAACTGGTAATTATGTACCTACCCAATCCATAATATTTGTAATACTGACTTAATTTTGTTTGGATAAATTGCTTTAAGGATCATTTTTACTACCACTGAGCTTTCTTCCTATTTTACAATTTTACGCAATGCACTTATTTTTAGCAATTAAAGTAATTATGGCGAAACGCCAAAAGTGTAAAAACATTTAACTTCGATATAGTTCAAACTAATCGCTCACATTCACTTAATGAGCCTATTTCTGTGACGGAACTGATAGAACAAGTGCATGTTATGTTAATGAGAACTTTGGCTTGACACGCGGCCGCGTGTCTAGATAATGACGAATGACGACACCGTCTAGCCGTCGAACGAATCATTCGTTCACTATGCTAGGGAAAACTCTGAACACTCTGAGTTTCAGTCAGGTCGTTTCAGAGACTTCATGCGCTGTCAAGTGAGATCGTGGTAAATACTTCGTCTTTAAGTTATTGGATTAGGTTTTGACCATATTAAATTCTACCTAATTTAAAAAGTCCTTTTATTATTTTTACTAGAACCCATAAAATATAGTAAAGATTTAAAAGGTGTTAGAAGGTAAGTTCATTTTATTTTTATAATTTTTAATATTGAAAAAAATCGGGTAAATTAGCAAAAATTTGTTAGTTACGCTTTGTTTTTCTCACAATAAATATGACATTATATTATGTACATATTTCACGTTGTTTTATATAAAATATTTAATTTTACTTAGTTTACTTTTGATCTATACCTACCTACTGTATCTACCTATGATATCTACATCCACACTAGTATATAAAGATAATAAAGTACGTTTTTATGTTAGGGGTAGTTTCTGGTAATACTGATTCGATTCTGAAATTATTCACTGATAGGAAGCTACAGCAATCCGAAACTCGCAGATGACCGCGGGGGAACAGCTATGCTTGATAATTTAACACTGAGTGTTTTTGGAACTACCAAAGCTATATATTATTATTTTTGTTATTTTAGGTGGTCGACCTAAAGATCAACGCATATGGCAGCACTACCGTACTTTAGCGAACAAGTCTGTATCTTGCAAGTATTGTGAAAAGTTCTATAAATTTAGCCATGTTGCCAAAATGGTCCGACATCTTATTATTTGTCAAAAAAGCCCCGAAACAGTGAAAATCTATATGAAAACAATACGAGATGATCCGTGTAAAAGAAAAGATCACGTACCGCTAACCAAAACACGTGCGAGCACCTCATCACCTACTAACAGTGACAACCATTTTCAGATCTCCGATGAGATTGAACTCATAACACAATTGGCGAAAGCTATATTCGTATCAGGGGCGCCACTGTCGATGGTAGAACATCCATTATGGATAAAATTTTTTGAAAAATTGCAACCAAATTTTAAAATACCTTCACGTAAAACTCTATCGACGGAATACTTAGAAAAAATTTATAGAGAGATGAGCCTAGAGTTGGATGAGGAAGTAAATGCGTGCAATTACTTGCATCTTCAGTGCGACGGCTGGAGTAACCTTAGAAATAAAGGTATAATAAACTTTCTAATATCAAAACCTCAACCTGCGTACATAAAGAGCTTGAATATAGAAGCTGATCCTCCCACGAGTGAATACCTAAGCCAAGAAATTGAAAAAATAATGACAGAGTATGGAGAAAATAAGTTTCTTGTGCTCATTGGTGACAACGCCACGAATATACAAAAAGCATTTAAATTAGTAAAAAAAAGATATCCACACGTAGTTCCTCTCGGTTGCTGCGCACATAACCTAAACTTGTTATGCCAAGATATCTTAAAGGTACAAGATCTTAATTGTTTTATGATGGAAGTCTTAAGTATAATAAAAACTGTTAAAAAGAGTCAACAATTGAATTTGCTACTGAAAAAATTAAGTCAAAATTCGGATTCTGCACGAACATTAAAACTGCCTTGTGTTGCTAGATGGGGAAGTCATGTTGTATCGTTAAAAAATTTCGAAACAAACAAGCTAGCCTTGCAAAGATTGGCACATAGTCAAGATGTCGTGATTGCGAGGGACATTAAGGATTTAATTTTAAATGATGATTTATGGAGGAAGACAGATGAATGTATCAGTATTCTGGAACCTATTACTGAGAGCATATTAAACTTGGAGGGAGATCAGTTACCTATCCACCAAGCATACATGACATTTAGAGATATGCACACTAAAATATGTTTTGTGTTGCCTAATATTTCAATGTTGAGTGAAGAAGGCAAACAGCAAATTCTGACAGCAGTCGCTGAACGATGCGAAATGTCCGTTGGACCAATTCATTTTGCAGCGTATATGCTAGACCCTAGAGCTCAGGGTGCTGAACTTACTCAAGAGGAAGAACTTCTGGCTATGGAGTTCATTCACGGTTTAGGTCAGCAACTAAGTTTACTTAATGTAATGACCGAACTGGCGTGTTACAAAGCTAAAGAAAACTTATGGGCGAAACAATTTATCTGGGACTCAGTATTTAACATTGAACCCATCGTGTGGTGGAAGGGAATGTGTGGAACGACTGAGCTAAGCAAAGTAGCGATACGCATTCTGTCAGCTCCGTGTACTTCAGCAGCGACCGAGCGGTCCTCTAGTATCCAAGGATACATACATGATAATAAAAGTAATCGATTCTCAACGGATGTAGCTGCAAAAATTTCGTTTATTTGCTATAACTGGAATCTTAAACATAAACTCAATGATGAAGATGAAGAAAGTTTTATGAACCAGAAGATCACGGATGATGAGAACGAACCTTCATCTTCAACATCAGGGGAAGCCAACAAGTCTATACATTTCGTCGCCTGTAACACCAATGTAGAATCCGATAGTGATTAATTGTTAAGTAATTGTGTATCATTAGCATTAGCGTTGTCTTATTTTACTTCACTTATGATGATGATGATACAATAAAAAAAACGACAATTTTAAATATACTTATTTTACCACCAGTCACCACCTTCCAGTAACACCTTTCACCATCACCAGCATCACAATCACCTACCACCACCACTACCACCACTACCACCACCCCAGCATCACCATTACGAAATTAGCGCATTTTCAGTGTTTCTGCAACTCTTGCTGAGTGTCTTCTCCTATTTGTCGCCACGTGTAACCTTCTCGATCAATACTTTATTTTGTACTAGCTGTGCCCCGCGGTTTACCCGCCTGAGTTTCGGAATTCCCGCAGGATTTTTTTTTTCTAAAATGAAAGTAGCCTAAGTGTAACTCCCAGTGAAAGTCAAGTTAAAATCGGTCCAGCCGTTTCCGAGATTAGCGGGAACAAACAGACAGACAGACAAAAATTAAAAAAAAGTTTTTTTTTATGTAATTACCTACCGTATAAACCTACTTTCATATGCATTAAGTGAAAAGCTGTTAATTTGGAATTACAAACAGACACTTCAATTTTATTTATCAGTACATATAATGGGAAACTTGCATGAAATTTTCAGTTTATTTTAAAGATATAATTATGACCTTCTTAGAAAAAATCCTATTAAGTAGAACATATTGAAACTCGTTTGTATTTTAACGTAAAATACTTCTGAAAAAGTAATATATGTATGTCTACTGCATGTTCCTATTTTGTTTGAAAGGGATAAATTTCACTAAAAAAGTAAACGTGACGTAATGTAATATAACTAGAGATGGGTTTTGGTCGGAATATGGACATTTTGAGTAAATGCCCGATAGACGTCCATTAACGCCGGACCAAAACCCATCTAGATATAGCCGTAAAAACTTTCTGGTATTCAGTATTCACATGTTTTTGTTCAGTACCTGATTTTTAAAATATCTCTCTGACCTAATAGTTAGTTAACTGGTAAAGAATGCCGCAAGGGACTAAGTTCACTGTTTGCAGTTTCATTTGTTTCATCATGTGAAAACGTTACAAACTCACTTTCGCATTTATAGTAAGAAGCTCATTGTGATTAAACGCATTCAGGTAGTAATTAAAATAATTATGGCGAAATGCCAATGACGATAATTTTATTGTTGTTCCTTGCTCGAGACTCGTTTGAGATGAGACGTCGGTGCACCAGCGCGCAGCGGCAAAACAAAAGCCGTTGATTGACTGTCGGAAACATTTATTGACGTCGAATTTTAGGTTTTCTTAATATTTGAGACAAGAATCGAATACTGAACCCTGAACTCTCTTTCAATCCTCGTTTGACCTCACCGTATTTGGGTGATCGTTATCGACGCAAAAGCGGTACGGTTTTGTGTTTTGCATGAGTAGAATTGGTCCTCAAAATATGTCGTTCTTATAATAATTCATTATTAATATTCACGATAGAATTTAATCGACTGCGAAGGTACCAAATTGGTTTCTTACATATCATCACCACATATTATAAAACAAAGTCCTCCGCCACGTTTGTCTGTCTGTCTGCAAAACTACTGAACGGATACTCATGCGATTTTCGACAACAGATAGGAGGAAGGGTAGTATATAATTTGTCAAGGTTTTGTGTAAATTGTTTGAAATAATATGAAGACTCCGAAATTAACGCGGGTGACAGCGCGTGGAACAACCTGCTAGTAACAACTAAATATAATGACCAGCGAGGAGTATTGGGACTTTTTTTATGCTACCTACGCAGACCTTGTGTTTTTATCGCTGCCTTTACTTTTTCGTCAGTATTTTATTAAAACTCGTTTGGTAAGTTGCGAGTTTTGCCTATTTTATAATAATTTAAAATTGAAACTTTAGATATAATATTACTCGTGTAATTCTAATTAGTTTTCTGTTGTGATATAATTAAGGACGTCGTCTTGTTTATAAACAAGCTGACACGTGAAAAATGTAGAATAGGTTTCGTGGCCAAGGATAAACCTACTCAACTTCTTCGTTCTTCTCTTTATACCAGACGCCATGCAACCTCTTCTATTCCGCTCCATTTCTTCCTCTTATCATCAAACCTAATATTGTACCTTGTTTTTGTGTAAAACTTTATATAGAGCTGATAAGAAGTTAGTCCTTTATCAAAATTGGTAAGATGCATCAATTCAAAACTCTCCTGAAGGAAATGTTAGAGCTCCAATCTGGTTTCCGCAATTCAAAATAGCGCTTGATTTTGAATGTCTCTTGTCTTGTTCAGTTTTTTATTTAAGTGGTATTCTATTATTTTTACTGACGAAGTTATAGCAATTTTGGAAGCTATTTTGTGATCTCAGACAGTAGAAACAAAATTTGCATAGGTACGAGTATATTCGGACTTCTTAAGCTGTTAAAAGGCGTTTTTGCGTATCCAATCAACATTTTCTATACTTGGAGAATTAAGGAAAAACTTTAAAATAAAATTTTCTTTTAAAGTTTCTCTAGAAGAGCTCTATTATCTAGTCACTAGATAATAGGTGCTAGAGCTCCGCGTTGTTGGTTTTCATTACAACAACCAAGTCTAAGATGTGACATTTACCTATTATTGTGTCAATAATAAAAAGTGTTTCACGACCCGATTGGCGCAGAGGTCACCATGCTTACCCGTTGATCAAGGGGTTCCGGGTACGATTTCCGGTGGGGGTGGATTTTATGTGATGAACACAGGGTTCCATTTTCCAGTCTGGGTGTGTTTATATATCTATAGTATAATATATAAGTAATTCTATGTAGTATATACCACGTTTGCTTGGTTTCCACGACACAAGCTAATAATAGCTTACTGTGGGATCAAGTAGATCTGTGTGTTGTACAAAAAAAAACTATTAAGTATTTTGGTACGAAAAGACAGTAAAGTTTCTCGGCAGTGGATTTTCATGTGTTCATGAAGAAAATATACAATTTGTCAAGCTTCCGTAGCTTGTCTTTCGAAGCTCAGAAAAGATTTTGCAGCAGGTATATAGGCATAGCAACATAAAAATACATTTCTTTTTATATAACATATATTATGTATTGTTATTTGACGCTGGCTATGTCTTATTATTGATTACAATAATTTATATTTTTTTGTGTTGTATAATTTGACCAATCACAACCAATCATTTCTGAATAAAAAAATACAAAGTTTATATTTTATCATAAACATTGAGCACACGTATGATATATGTATTATTTAGGTCTCTAGAAAATTGCAAAGTACTGTACTACTACATAGTTTCTAACAAAAAGGTGTTAAAAAAAATTGACCACTTAAACCAAAATCCAATCTTACAAATGACAATAAAGTAGGTTTATCAATCATGTTATTTCTAAGGCTAAAGCCACATTTCAAAGAGCTTCGCTTATTGTTAAGAGCCAAGAAACTCGCCGAGCGACTAATCCTAGTAAACAGACAGATATCAGAACAGACAGATCCTAGTGAACAGATAGTGCATACTATAGCAGTGGACAACTGAAAGCAACGACCGACGCCCATATGCCTAGCTTGTCACCATGCGAGTCGCGTAGCGAACGAACGTGTTGGTTATTTTTGTAAGTCTCCTAGCGATTTTACAATGGAACAAGTTTTAATTGCTGCTGTTTTCAAAATGGAACCACTGAAAGCCCATCAAAACCTAAACTTATCGTCATACTATAATATTTATTATCTTCGCTTGACTTATCGTCTCTCTAAAATCCAGTGGCGTAGCGTAGGTCACTTGCACCCGGTGCGGATTCCAAATTTGCCCGCTTATTCTTGCAATTGATTATGTGGTGACCCCTACGCCACGAGTACAGCGAGGCGTCGTGTACTGGCTATATGGAAGCCCTAAATCGCGCTAGCGAGGTTTTCACACTGCGATGCACATTTACCACCTCCGACAATCTACAGCCGGAGCCGCGGTTCCCCGGGCATACCTACCACCTCGTCCGGCGGGAAGCTTCCCCTTTGATGGCGGTCGAGCCATATCATTCATCCCGCTACCGCTATACAATTAAAAAAAAAACTGGGGCATGATAAAAATGGTACTCTTATTAAAATATAAAAAAAAAATACTAACCTGAAAAGAAAAAACATATTATGTATATGTTAAAAAAACTAATGAAAACCTGGATATAATATGGTAACAATAACAACAAATTCACATAAAAACGTTGAATGAAAGAAGTCAACTTTAATTTTAAGAAAGAAATATTTTTCTTTAAACCGCCATCTGTGATATGCCGCCCCCGTCAAAGTGCCGCCCGATGCGGACCGCACCCGCCCCCACCCCCACGCTACGCCACTGCTAAAATCCTAGTACGAATGTTCGAATTCTTCATGTCCGAGGTCTTGAAAGGTTTATAATTTATATACAACAACTTTCTTTGATTTTGAAGTAATATCTTTAGTTTTGAGAGTGACATGTTTGTTCTGTTCTCATTAACAGACGGCGCGGAAGTGGATTGTGTGTCACTGAGCTGGAAACTTTGTATGTGACCACTGTGTATCTTGTACACAAGCATAGCTCCTAGTTTATCTCTAAGCTTGGCAATTGGCACTCAGCCATCGACACTGCCTTGAAGCAAAAATTACTATGGATTTATGCGCGAACTTTTTTGACCGCGTCATACAATGCATTGGTAAGATTGGCACAAAATGCCTTCATAGATCGGTTCAGTGCCGACTCTTAAAACGTAGTGATTGTTTGCTCAGTGTTGCCACCTATACTTAGGTTTATATATAGGTGCTATTTATCACTTTCACCAAAGCTTTCGAAAATTCAAACGTACGTTCCAAATAAGAACGAAGTTATTTTGATTGAATCAAAGGTTTCATTAGTAGATATCACCTTACAGTGTGATGTGATAAGACATTACTTTTCTGGTCGAGTGATATCACTCGCAAACATTATTTATCACTCAAACATTATTCGATGCGTTGTAAAGAAAAATTAACCTAGTGTAGCGGTCATAGCGTTCAAAATCAAACGAACATTACGTATCACTCAAACATCACCCGACGAGTTTCAAAGTAAAATGAACTTTGTGTAGCGGTCATACCCTTCAAAATCGTTAACAATCTGAGATATTACAGTGTGATAGTGTGATGATTGTTTCTCTCGCGTAATGGTTGATGTCGCATCACCTCGTGGAGTGATATTACTCGAGTAATATGACTCGCATTACTTACACAAGTCTATTCATTAGTATAAAAAAATGCTTATCTAAACTTATTTGTTGCCAGATGTGAAGACTATCCTCAAGTCGGTTTCGGGCCGGCTCCGGTCCGGCGAGTTGACCGCCATCATGGGACCGTCCGGTGCCGGCAAGTCTACTTTGCTGAACACTCTTACAGGCTACAGGTAAGTGTGTCATCTAAAAACACCGATGAAGAGAAAAATGGGCGTTTTTGGCTGTAAAAATGTTAAAAGTAGATTTATGTTGTTTTGTGGTGCTTTATTTAGACAATAATGTTCGCGGTGGGGCTATATGATATCTCAAGCTGGTTTCTTTCGTATCCTCCAAGAGCTACGAGAAATATTTTGCAAACGACAATTTCAAACCCGTACAACGATGTTAATAGATAATAGATATTTATTTTACTTGAAACTGTCTTAATGTATTATATGCAAAACTCTGTTGAAGTTGGTTAAAAATAGAGATCACCACACTACCACATTGTGGTAGGTACCTATTTCCATAGAAAGAACGAAGAGTTGACTTGGTAGAACGACGCCTACGATCAAAGTCAAAAATTATGTGTGATCTTTTAATCAATGTCGACCAAGGCTAGGGTTGTCACAAGTTAACAATATCTAATTGAGTTTACGCATGCGCAACCCGACAAACATTAAAAGTAAGTCACCCAACGATGAGGACCTTATTGTATCAGTTGTGGTGGTGGTCACGTGTTAAAGCAAAGGAAAGCTTGTAAGTTACCAGCTCAACTTAGTTTGAGACGTACCAACACTGTGTGATAATGTCCACGTATAATAACATTTACATCTCTCAAATTCGGTAAGTAGGTCCTTATTACCCCCAAATGGGGCTTGTAGATGACCAATTAGCGCTCTATGTAACTAGAAAAGCCCTAGGGCGGTAAGTAATAAAAAAAAAGCTTCACTCTTTCAAAAAGTTCGCATAGACATCATGCATTCAGCCCAATGACAAAAGAGGTCGCTTCGCTATTCAGCCTTGTCTTCGTATGAGTAAAATAGTCATCAATTTTAAATATCGAACGGCGAAGCTCAATTTCGTAATTGAAAAAAAAAATTATACTAGTAACAGACGACCCAACTTGGTTGGATCCAACCGCCCGACCACGACCAAATCGGAACGTGTGTAGGGTAGTCGGTCCAACATAATTATTATTAATACCGGTTGGACGTGGTCGGCTCGCCGACGCACCCGACCATCCAACCGTCCAACCAAATTGGTACGTGTGGAGGCAAACGATCCAACCGATGTGTCTCAGTCGCATTCGAAACGCCGCCGAGCGCTGACGAAAAGTAGGTAAAAAGTAAAAACCATCGAAATAATAAGTACTACGTACAACTTACAACTACGTAATACTTATTATTTTGATGTTAAAAACAAATACAGGTAACTTAATATACACACCGGCAGAATTAGCGGAACATAAAAAGGCAGAGTATAGAAATAATTACGTATATTATATTAAAACAAATAATAATTAGACGTGAAGTAATAAATTAATATACATCTTTTAACACTTTAAAAGTTTGTAATTAAATTATTAAATTTTATTTAAAATAATAATAAAAAAAAACACTTTTTCTCTAATTTGTGGGCACACAAATAATGTTGCAAATTAAAGATTACTGTGATTTTAACATTAAATAAATGAACGATTAATAACGTGTGTTTCCCCTTCGTGATTCAACTTTTATTTGCAACATTGTCTGTGTTCTCACAAACTAGAGATTTTTTTTAAAAATTTGATTACTTTTAATAAAATTTAACTAAAAACTTCTTAAAGTCGATGTTAAAAGATGTATATTATAGTTTATTACTTCATGCCTGATAATAATTTGTTTTAATATATATACGTAATTATTTATACTCTGCCTTTTTATGTTCCGCTAATTCTGGACTCCCAAACTACTGAACTAATTTTGATAAAATTTTGTAACCTTTTATATTATGGTCAAACTTAAAAGATAGGATAGTTTTTATCCCGGGATTCCCGCGGGAACTCCGGCACTAATGCGGGGAACAGTTAATCACTGTGAACTACTGTCACGGGTACAAAGAAGGACATAGAGTACCTACTATTTCCCGAAATTCCTGCGGGAACTCCGAAATTACCGCGGATGAAATCGCGGGGGACAGCTAGTATTATTATAAATAAGTACGACGCGACGACGATGGAGCAAAACTCTGAACGCGACATAACTGTGAAGTTATTAGAACTATATAAAGACTTTCCCTGTTTGTGGGATTTAACAAATAAAGATTACTTTAATAAAGAAATGAGAAATCAAGCTTATACAATTTTGTTTGAACGTTTTAAGAGCAGGCGGCATGACGTCCGTACCCTTCTTCAGTGCATAGGCAAATGACGGTTGGATGCCCAACCGTCGGGACGTCTGTAGCAATGTCGGAACGGTAGGCACGACGGCGGTAATTGGGTTGGATCCAACCAAGTTGGGTCGTCTGTTACTAGTTTTAATAATTTGTTTTATTCTTGTAATGCCGGGTTTTTTCTACTTACCTCACAATCGAGATGTAAAGCAGAGTAGTTAGCTCGGGTGTAAGCATCAATTGCAGCCCGAGGTATTTAGGCGCACGAGCGCAGCGAGGCCTTACAGCCCTTGGCTACTAATCTACTATTATGATACTCACATGAATTTTTCATAAGAAACGCCTGGTTTTTCAGGAGTACCTACCTAGCACGGAAAGTACATGACCATCTTTAAAAATACCATCACTGAAGTGGTTTTAGTGAAAGTGGTTTTAGTGACGTTACACTGGTTCTTCTGTAGCCCTAGTAGTTCACATCGATCTTTAGGTCCGACACGCTTTCAAGTCTTATAGTACTATGTCTTCTTCATTATCCAGCGAGATGAGCGAGACAGACAATATCTTGAGATGTGACCGGGCCCTTGAGTAGCGTTTATTGATACAGGCCTTATTCGGTGACCTTTATTTTCGCAAAAATTCGAAACCTTAAACTTTCGAAGATTTTGCGTTTCATATTAGGTTATAAGCATAAAAATTTTACTTGGCGTGTTTTTTGTTGCTCTCACAACGCAGAACGCTTTTAATATTATGAGTGTTGTCAAATTTATTTACATCGTCCTTGATCGCTGTTGCGTGGAGCAAATGCAATAAAATGATCAAAAACCCCGTTTATTTCTATTATGATAATTTTATTAAGCTTTGTGATTTTTCGTACTCTACGAATTAGATAAATTACAAGTATTTTTTAACTATTATAAATGTGATATTATTTATTAGATTGCTCTTTTTCTTTATTCGATTCCTAACTTCTAACATACCCTGAAATGTACTAACAAGTGCCAATTGAAGAATTTTTCTTCTCTTATCCATTTGTCTGCATCCATGTAAATATTTAATCACTTTTACAAATAAACAAAATTATGGAATTCAAAAATGAAAAATTAGATTTTACCTAAACATGAACCCCTCAATCAATACAACATTATAAAACTGATTTTCACAACTAAATAACATAAGCATTCATAAACATTATGTATAAAAAACAAACACTCGACATAGAACCTTCTCCTTTTTCGGATGTCGGTTAAATAATACAAAAACCTCCGTTCTGAACGTTTTGTTGAAGTCTTATAAAAAATCGTTAATGGCGACCCAACGCCACAATTTGGATGGAAGGGATCATATTTTTTTAGGATGTATTACAGTAGAGATGATACTGCCACGTTTTGAAATTTAATTGCAAAACTATACTTAGCGGATAACTCAGCACTCAACCGAGCAATATTGGTATGTGCGCGAGGCGCGGGCATTGTGTATTTCACCTCCGATTACAAACTAGTAAAAAAAAGGATCGTAGTTAATTTTCGAGTATACGTAATATATTGAGCGTATAAGAAAAAAACAAAAACCAGTCTCTGTTTTTATCACAGTATGTTTTTTACTCATAAAAAGCGTTTTAATTAAATAAATTCGAGACTTGATTTAATAAAAAGGGAATAATATTTACTAAATATTTATGAAGCTAGAATTTTACTAAGTTAAATATTGTAATTACAATGTTTTTTTCATTTTTCGTTTTCAAGCAAGCCATCTCTTTCTTTCGCATGTAGTCACATTTTTTTTACGCTATCACTGTTTTTTCATCAATTTATTTTATTTCGACATAGGCCCATAATGGGTGGAACCTGTATCGGTTGTTTATCATCTAAATCCTTTGATTCTGCTTTTTATGATTTTTATCTATGGGACCTGCGTTTTTTCCTCTATTCTGAACTTTACAAATAGATAATGCATTTAGCCAAAGTTACAACGTATATACGTGGTCCACTAAGCAAGAGCAATTATTACAGGGAGAACTCGTATACTTGATTAGAGCTTGCCGTACATTTAAGTTTTAACTCGGTGTGCCGGAGGGTTGACTTGGACTTATTTGAAACCAGTATTGTTTCGCTTAAAAAATACATTACTGATGACTTTTTTAAATCCTAATGCACTGTTTTGCACATCATCAATAACTTAATTTTGTGAGTTAACATGTTATTGATTATCGGCGTCCATATAACTGGAGATCAAATAAACCGAGCCACTCGCTATTTGTCAGGTACTAAATAGTACATTGTTATCCTAGGGGTGAAAGTAATTACTTACTTACTAGTCCTAGTCCTAACTTATTTAGTCCCTCGATCTATAGGCGCCCTCGCTACGCTCGGGCGCCAAACCCCGTCTCGGGACTAAATAAGTCTTTCTCCCGAGGGTAACACTGTGCTTTTCATTACGAATGCAAGGAAAGTCAAAATAAAAATAGGAATTAGCTAAAGAAAAAATGAGTGAAGATCGGATAGTCGCTTGACACTTTCCCACCTATTTCTTTTTCTTTGGCCAGCTAGCTATTCAGCCAGTATTTTTTATTTACATTGTGGCGACCTAAAAAAAATATTATCTTTAATTATTAAGTATTAATTAAAAAAAATAAAAAAATATAAATAGGAATTAGCTTAAGAAAAAGTGAGTGAATTTTATTTTAATTAATACCTACTTAAACTTTACGTTATTTCAATTTTACATCGCGCTGGCTGTATAGAAAGTTGAAACATGGTTCAATAGAAATGTGAAAATAGACCTAGTTTTTTTTTAATAATTTGACAGTTGTCAGTTGAAAGCGATTCTCCCTAGGGCTGAAAAGGGTTACTTTCAACCCGCTTCTCAGGCAACTTCAGACCTACTTTCCGAGTATGAGTAATGAAAAAGTATTTTTCTCCCAAAAATATAATACCAATTAACGTTGCTCAAATGCATCACTGCTTTAGCGTACGCTTAAATTAAAAATATATAGGATTATGATATGATGACATTAATGATAGGTATAATACATATTTATAATAATTTTATACTCGTACCTTATTATAAGTATACAATTAACTTTGGTGTCGTTATTTATATTATTGTTGAATAGCCAGTGGAAAATAACATCTAATCGGCTGTATGTCTGTCGTCCGTGACTGTTGCGATAACTTATATCATGACGATGTAAGCACTACCTGGTGCCCGCGGTTCCGGTCGAGCGGTCGTGACCGTAGTCAGATTGTAGATTCTTTTTCTGTAAACCGATTACGAAGAAAAGTCTTGGACTGTATTAAGTCAACTGCGACAGCCCAAGTTCAATGTCGTTCACTAAGTAGTTTTTAAAAAACATAACATTTACAGACCGACAAACCGATAGCCAGAAATAAAAAAAAAATCATAGATAGTTTTAGTTTCGACCAGAAAAAAGAAAGAAAAGGCATTTATTTGTACACAGAGATAACACAATTACAATTATTTTATACAAATATGATTTAACAAGAAATTTATAATATGACAATATTATGAGAAAAATTACAGCTAGAGGTGTTTGTGTGGTGCGTCCCCATGAGACTACATATATTAAAAGTAAAGAATCCCGCGAATTGTTCCATACAAAGTTTGCAACCCCTGTTCATACCCTTAGGGGTTGAATTTTCAAAAATCCTTTCTTATTGGATGCCTACGTCATACAAAGAACACACCCTCCAAGTTTCAGGTCTCTACGATTAGCGGTTTAGGCTGCGCGATGATCCATCAGTCATTCTGGACAATGCATTTTATATGTATAGAAGATTTGAGCCAAATTTGAGCCCTTAACTAAAGTTTGATTCTTGTTTATTAAGGTTCCTGTAGTTTATCTATCGACAAAAAGGTTGGAGATTCCAACTTCCAAGTTCCACTCAACAGAAGCGATTGACGTTTATGACATCATTCAGTCTCGAAATAAGAGATATTGCGTTTTCTAATTGAAGAGCTGTATAATTATTTACATAAAACTTGATTGGAATTTGTCTGTGTTATTTTAAAAATATTTTAACCATCTCAGCAGTGAATGATAAATGTTGATTCAAGTATGATTGAATTTAGCAAGTTATATAAAAACAACAATGTCTGTACGATGTTTGTTTGTTTGAAGATGCCAAGAATCAGCGTCTCGAGCTTCTGTATTATAAGCCTTTCGGAATCTGTGTCGATCTTCGGCCTCTAGATAGAACTATAAAAATTCAAAATTTATAAATCCTCCCGACAGTTCATGTTACTATGGTCTTCTTCTAATATCATTTGGACGCAGATAAGCAATAACATGTTAACCCTCAAAATTAAGTTATCTATTCAGAATGATTTATTGAGCGTTAGGGAACGTTTTTTTAATTATGTGTTTACCTATTACATTGTTTAAGTATGTAACTAAATATTGAACATAAAAAATGTTGACAGAAAATGGCGCTATAATTTTAAAACACGATTTATTCAAAATTTTTCTAGTGTGGGTTAACACACTATTGCTTATCTATGTCCATTTAAGTAGTAGAATACCAAACTTCGACTCGATCAGACCAGCGGAAGATGCTCACATCCATTCATGAACTGAAAAAAAAAAACTGATTGAACCTCCAGTGGCTAAAAACAGTCTCGATCAAATCATCTTCAAACAAAGAAAAACTAAATTAAAATAAGTTGGGAGCTACGATGCCACAGTCGGACACACAGAGTTAACATAATACAGATTTAACCTTATGTCAGGGAACGATCGTGCCTTTAAGCAATACAATAGGTAGATTTTGTGATTTGCCAATCAGTTTTCTACCCTTCGGGAACCGGATTTTTTTCTGGATTCAAGATATCCCATGCCTATTTCTGTACCCCTGACAGCGTGTTCGAAATTTGTGATCGGTTGAGTAGTTAAAGCATAAAAACGTAACAAACAAATTCACACTCGCTTTTATAACATTACTTAGAATTACACATTACCCAACTATTTATTTTAAACCCATCTATAATTCTATATCCAATTCAAAACACACCGATAGTTCTCTGTGCTTCAAATGCTTGCATTCTCATGTTATGACACACTTCCTCTATGCGTAATAAATTAGAAAAAAAAATATGGCTCGTTATTAAATTTCTATTGCCGCATCCACGGGCATGGAGCAGAGTAATCAAATCAATCCGTCAACCGTGTTGTATTTAAGGTCTGAAGAGTCGATTTCGCGCGGCTATAGTTTTATTGAAATTTCATTGTGGCCGTGGATGTGAATGAATTAACGGAGATGTAAAAGCGTTGAAATCGCTCATTACGAAGTCAATTATATACGAATAACGACGGGTTTGTCGGTGCGCGGAAAAATCTAAAAAGGTTTATGTAGCACTGCCAAGTTGTTACAATGTTTGTAAATTAGTAAATAAATAAATAAATAAACAAATAAATAACTAACGAAAATTTTGTCAATTTAAACCCTCGAGTAGTAGTAGCACAGTTTTATGGTGATACCTACTGTAGAGTCACAGATTACTAAATAGTTAGTAGAGTGTAGACTCAGGGCACAGTTCGTTCTCAAAGTAGCCGAAGTAAATTGATTTTGGGAAATAATGAGAATAATGAAAAATATGCTTTATGGAAGTGATACATACTAGTTGTTATTTTGAGAATTATTCATAAATCGAATTCTTTCGTTAGTTTTTAGTTGCATTACAATAAGAACAGAATTGTAGCTCGCTTTGTCTCATACAATTATTATCGACTTGTCCAACTAAAATGGATATTTAATGTCTGAAATAAATTGGTTTTTTATTATTATAAAACCTTCGATATTTAATTCTTACCTATTTATAAAAGTATATTATAATAACAATATAAAAACACTGATTAAATCACAAGTAAAACTTAGCTAAATACATGATTTTCAGTAGGTATGTGAATGACCGGCCTGCCAGCGCGGCGGTAGGTAATACAAAGGAAATGGGCGTTGAATGGGCTCTATGGGCGAGTGACGCTTCGTCAGCGAGTCGGCTACGCGCGCTCAATTTTTAACCGACTTCCAAAAAGGAGGAGGTTCTATGTTCGATTGTATGTATGTTTTTTTTTTTTTTTTTCGTAACAAAAAAAATATCTAAATGCATATTTTATACGAGAATCTGATACTGAACAGGATGTTGCCTGTATGACCAACCCCCTTAGCCAAGTTGACAATCAATAATCTTCTTCTTCTTTAATAATGACGTCTATAATTATAATTTGCTAATGACAATGTTTCTCATTCGGTAATAAAAATCTCTTCGTCTACTTCTTCAATTATGGCGAAACGCCAATGACAATGTTAGATTGTTCCCCAAGTTAAAACATGGCTCTCTTGAAAGCCAGTTTCCTGCTCAGGGTCCAAAATAGATGCTGAAAAGTGACTGAAATAACGAAGACAAACGTAACACGCGTGTTTTCGGTACGACTTTCACTCGTCAACAACCCAATCAATAATCGTTAATGTATAGAAAACGAAATATCGCCCAATCAAAAGTGCCAGTTTTTCGTGACCACGTGACATGACGATTCGTTCCTTACGGCCGCACTGGGAGTTGATTTAATGATTACTTAATTTTAAGTAAAGATTTTAAAACAAAACTGCCGCACTCAGATGTTGATTAAATTAAAAATTAAATAATTAATTGAATGAACGTTGTTTTTAAAGTCTTTACTTAAAATCAAGTAATTATTAAAAGCTCTGAGTGCAGCCGTTAGTTTTCTATGCGATAACGATTAATTATTATAGATTGTTAACTTGGCTAAGAGGGCACCTCAGATAGAAACCGTTTGCGTGTAGCTGTTAGCATATTACTATTTGCTACCGTACCTATTATTTCTAACTAACTAGGTACTAGTGAGACATTCTCAGCCGAGTAGAGGCGCCGCGACGCGTCGCGTCACACAACCGGATCTGTCGTTAGTCGTTACTCGTTATCTAAATGGTATATTAATTATGTGGCTTCGTGATCTAGGACATCGGGTCAACTGCATCGATCGTACACCGTTGTAAATTCAAACCAATGCATCAAAGAAGGTCGGTTTGTTTTTAGTTTTTACCAAAAGAACCAACAAAGTGTCTTCCCCTTAATTAAGATGGTAAGAAAAGAGTGGCCATACAATTGTTGCTGTAGTCTATTTAAAAAGTTTAGGTCTTTAAAATATCTACTTATTGTAGGCTAAAGTGTATCACAATGATTTACTGAAAAAAAATACTCGTTAAAAATAATCCTTTAATTACGTGAGGTGATTTTGGCGATTTTTCCACCCCTCTCTCCCCCTGGTGAGATTTCGTAAGATTAAACGCGACCCCTTTTCTCCTCCGCTAATCTCCGTCCGTTCCGCTATGAAAACGCTCGTAAACCGCTAGTTTGCTAATGCACTTAAAGGCGCAGACCCACAGCGGCGCACGGAGAGGCTACCCACCGCGCACGTGCGTTAAGTTTCGCTTTGCATGAAAATGTAAGTGATCATGTCCACTGCAACCCACGGACACGCTACGTATTATTTGACGTCATTAATACACGCGTGGCTCGCTCGAGTAGGTGCTTACATAGCTCAACGATGTCAACGCTATGCACGCTGTGCCCGCGGTACACGGCTACTTCCACATAGCTTATACTCTGTTTGGGCCACACTACAGTTGTACATAGTCGTGGGTTAATATTCGCGTATAGAGTGTACTTCAGTGGAAACGCAGACCCACGTTGTCGAACCAATGAATCCACGCAGCTAAAATACGCCGCGTGCCCGTGCACAGCATGCGCCGCGGTGGGTCTGCGCCATAAGGGTGCATACGGGAGTAAAACTAGCGCCACTCGCCATAAGAAAATCATATGTATATGTAGTGTATACAAGATATTTAAAAAGAAGTTAGTTTTAAACTTGATATAAGCTGATATCATTAGTAGAGTATGTAGATGTATGTATACAGTATGTTTTTGATGATAATAATTAACAGCTATAAATAGCTGTTGATGTTGAATTTCTCAGTCTTTTTCCTTATTTTCTTGTTTTGATATCCTATAGTAGATTTTCTTAACCCTTTTTCACCATTATGATCGCATATCAACCTACATTTTGTCATATCTTGAGCTTCTTAAAAGAAAAGCTGGTCCAATCTTGGGAACGCTTGGGGAGACTTCGGTCCCGAGCTTACGTCTTTATTGTACGGTTGAAATATTGAAGCAAGTTTGAAATAATTTGCGTGTTAATAGAGGTGGTGGTGAGAGGGCAGAACACCAGATATGTTAAATAAGTTGTTTAATTTTATTTGAAAACTTTACGAAAAAAAATTTTTTTTCGAAAAGCTTTCAACAACAACAACAACACAACAACAGTTGGGAACAACTGATAGAGCTTTTTACTATGGGATTAGAGGTTTTTTACGAACTCAAGACAGTTATATTATGTAAAATTGCGCGGGACTTGAACGCGATGTTTTTTATTTTATTTTACATAATACATATACAATGTGCTCAAAACGCGAAAATCTAAAAACTCAAGACAATGTTTGTCGGGTTAGCTAGAGGTTTAAAGTTAAAATCCAGCAAAAACAACATTTCTATCTATCTACACATATTATGTTTTTGTTTGAGAGAGGTACTTATTTTGTTATTTTACAATGGTTTTACACAAAGAAAATTAAACAAAGAAATGTACGTTTGCGTGTATCTATGTGTCATAAATACTTATGTACCTACTGTTTGTAAATATATGTACATATAAATGTACATTTTTTTAGAACCCATATTAGTTATATTACTACCTCCGTTACGCGCGTTGCTGACCAAAACAACAGCCTGTATAACGGTACTTTGGCATTGTGTTTTACAAATTGCTAGTGACTTAAACAACATAATTCGTAAATTATTTATACAATGTGTAATTGTGTACAATGGCATCAAATTGCATCTCTGTTTGTTCATTTCTTACCTTTTATTTTTGTTTATGAAATCTTGAGTTTGAAATGTCAATACATTTTACAATGTTCATCTGTCTATCACTACATAGTATAAAACAAAGTCGATTTCCGCTGTCTGTGCCTATGCATGCTTAATAATAATAATAATAATAATAATAATACTTTTATTTCAGGCATTAAAAAACCCATAAAAAAGATGTAAAAAGATGTAACATAATTTTCTTATAACTTACGTGTCTACAATTTTTAAGATACTATCTCAACTCATCATTCGCGCACAGGTGCAGTCTAGACCATGTTCCCAAATAAACATTATTATTAACATCATCCGCAATGTTTACTAAGATCGAATTATTGCTCACAATAATCCTCTCCCAGAACGATGCGGAACGTGATCTGATGATTGCAAAAAAATCGGGTACACCAGAGTCGGCAAACATGGCTTTGGCACTGCAATAACGAGGAAGCTTCATCAAAGCTCGAAAGGCGTCATTATACTGCACTCGAAGCACATTAAGGGCGCGTTTTGTGTATCTCGTCCAAAGTTGACAGGTATAAAATACCTGACAAAATGCCTTGAACAGAGATATTTTGACGCCCTCCGAACACCTAGCGAACCTCCTCGCAAGCATATTGCATCGAATGGCCAAAGCCCTGCGCTCCCTCTCCATATCTTCCTCGTCATTGAGATACTCGTTGAGAACATGGCCCAGATATTTAAATTTTTTCACAACCGCAATTGCTGTTCCATACATGAACACCGGCGGCACGTTCTCCGGTCCCCTACCCCGACGAAATACAAGAATTTCCGTTTTTCCTACATTATATTTCAATCCGTGTTTCGCAGCATACGACTCACAGATTGAAAGGAGTGTACGAAGACCGTTTATCGACGGGCTGAGGAGCACCATATCATCTGCGTAGCTCAAGCTGTTAACACACACATTACCAACATGGCAACCGATCCTGGTGCCCCTCAACTCCCCGATAAGATCGTTAACGTAGAGGTTAAAGAGGTCCGGAGATGTGAGCCCTCCTTGACGAACACCACAATCTAATCTAAATTCATTAGATAATGTGTCGCCCCATCGCACTATGTTGGTTTGGTTCTCGTACCAATATCTCAACACATTCACAATACTGGCGGGAACTTGAGTTTGCGCAAGTTTGTTCCATAAAATTTTGTAATTTACGAGATCAAAAGCGCGACTAAGATCGAGAAAACACGCGTATACTGAGGTATCTCTTTTGTGATAATAATTTACTGTATGTTTTAAAGCCAATATTGCTGCATCTGTTGAGAGACCGGCACGGAAACCAAACTGAGCATCATTAATTTTAACATTCTTCATCAATTTGGGCTGCAAAATTCTTTCCAATAGTTTACCAACTATGTTTCCTAGTGATACGGGTCTGTAATTTTTTAAGCTACACAAATCGCCAGACTTGTTTTTTACAATCGGAACCACCACAGTTTTCATAAGTTCTTTAGGAAGATATGAATTTTTAATACACATATTAAATAGATCCGCCAGAAGCTTACAGATTTCACCACTAGAATAAAGGATGTGCTCGATGCTTAACCCATCATGGCCGGGTGATTTCCCACGCTTCATGTGAAACACAACACTTTTTACGATATCAGGTGTGATCCACAGATCGTCTATCGACCCACTCACGCTGGATATATCGGAGCTAGCGCCAAGCACATCCCCCACTTCCATTGGTTCTACCTTAAAATGTTTTGCAAACATATTGGCAATACTGGATAGTTCCTTTACCCCATTTACACACACAGGTAGAGTACTTTTTCCATTGGCTGCTTTAATGTTCCTCCAAAATTGTATAAAATTTTTGTCAGCTTTATTTTGCGCTAAAATATTCATTTTTATAGTTTCCTCGTTATTTTGAACCCATTTTAATTTATTTTTGAAAACTTTTCGTGTCTCAATCATTTTTTGATAGATGTACCCTTCTTTTGGTTTACCACTGCTAACCCAGTATCCAAAATGTAACCTAGCTATATTGTGACTTTCCTTTACATGGTAGTTCCATCCGACTACTTGTCCAGTTTTCCTACGAGCACCTACGCGCGAATGACTACTGGATATAGCTGCTAATTTTAATACATTTACAAGATCATTATATAACTTATCAATGATATGTCTATGTTTACCTATATCTGTACATACTATTTGCCTGTTTTGATCACATACATCACAATAACTAGAATACTTCAAGTCAGAGAGCGCTTTCGAGCAATAATCACTGTACTCTTTTATTTGTTCCGAGTTTCTAACGTTCCATACTATTTTTTTGTACTGATTGCTGACATTACACGTAATCACCTTATTACAAGTCGCATCAATATTTAAATTAATAATCAATGGGTAATGATCCGACCAAGTGACATCATTTTTTACCCACACCTTATCAACTGAAGGTGTTGCTGCCTCAGTGGTAAGACAATGATCCAACCAGCGGTTGGCCATGTTTTGTTCGCTAGTATACGTAAAAGTGTCCGAATCTACACCGAGTAACTTTATGTCCGTACAATCCCACTTCATTTCTGAGCAGAAATTCAATAATTCCTCCCCAAAAAGAGTGCCCGGATGAGCATTATAATCTCCAATTATGTAACACTCTTCTACATCTAGCTCGTCAATAACTGCACCTATACAGGACAGGCAGTTCGTAAAGTCACATAAATTATCAATACTATTGCAAGGCATATATACGTTGATCACTAAAATATCTTTTTTACCTATAGTCAATTTAATTCCTATTACTCTATCCGATTTACAGTCTAACAGCATCACATTATCAAATAAATCTTTCCTCCAAAGTATCGCCAGCCCTCCGTACGGTCTGCCCTTTAACACACCCACCGTCACATCCACCGATGATATTGCCGTACTACTAAAGTTACTGTCGATTTCGTTCACGATGTTTAAGTCATGTGGCATCAACCAGGTCTCCTGTAATGCTATAATATCGGACTCGCAGCATAACTCCCTCACATGACTAATAGCTCGCTTAATTGACTTACAATTAAATGACGCAAGAGTTAATTTAGAGGACTTAATATTATTCATTATAGTTACTTAAAAAATAAAATTAACAAGCAAAGTCAGTAAACAGGGGTTGTTATACGCTCCCGAAATCGACGAAACACAAGCCCACTAGGCCAGAAATCTTTGTCTAAAAAAGTAGGTAATTGACTAGATAACACAGTAATCTTAAATGAACTAAACTCAACCTCTCTGTATTGTTTTAATAGCTCAATATCCAAACAGTCTTCTTTCATATCCTTTATATGACCTTTTATATCTTCTACAGTTGTGCCCTTCGTAGCTCGTGACAAGTATATAGCAATTTTAGGCTGACTTACTAAAATTTTTGTTGAATTTTCTAAAGTTCCTCGCAGATTTCTCGCCTTTCTATTATTATTTTTGTGCTTCGTCTTAGTAGAATTAAAATGCTGATTATGATTGTGCTCAAGTCTCTGCGTGTCAATTATACTTGTAGAATTATTATGTTTGTCAATGTGTACCGGCTGCAGCGAAGATTCATTTACGCTATTTTCACCTAACGGTGGATACGGCATACGGGCGATAGTTGACCGCCGCGGCGGTCGCTGCGATGCGTCTGCGATGATATCACGGTAGGTCGGCGTGTGCACTACAACGGGCAAACCGGTTTCAATTGTCTTCGGTACAAGCGCAGGCGGAGAGCGATTTATGCCTCGCGTAGGCGTCGTCGTTAACTTACTATTATTTATATTTTTTCTATTGTTTTGAAATAGATCAGATTTCATTAAAGTAGCATGTAATCCCGTCAATTCTGTACTTATCTTTGTGTCTAATTCTGCCAGTTCCGTTTTTGATACACTCTCAGCTTGTATAGTTTGAATGTTTGTTTTTAATAAATTAATATCTTTCAGCAGACGAGTGACGTCAACATGATCAAACGAAACCGGTGGCAACCGATTCAGATCCTTTGCCACATATGTAGGCAGCAGCGTAGGTTCAATCTCCTTAAAGATTTTAATTATGTCTTTTATATCCTTCTTTTTTTTATCATCTCCTCTTCTAAGTGGAATTTTTACTTTCGAGCCTATCGACGACCCAGCGTTGTATAATTCGGTTTTACCTTTCTCGATTTCTGCTTCGTTAAAGTTGGACGAACAAATTTGCACGATGCTCAATTCATCCAGAATATCCACCTTATTTTGCACGAATGTGAGAAATTCATTTATTACGAGAGTAGCCGCCATCACTCATCACTTAGAACATACCGGACGGTCAATCACTGACAAAGTTTCGTTTATAAAGTACGTTACATTTTTACTCGATTTTTTTTCCTCATGTTCTGATTGTTAGTTATCCATTTAACTGGTTCTTAATGTCGTGTATGAACCAGCTAACCTCGGCCCTGACTCAAAAACCGTTGTTCTCGGTCCTCGCACTAGAACCATGACTGTGGTGTACAGTGTTATTTACAGACATACACACTTCCACGGAGTGTCAGTTTTAATGACGGACGTAGTGAAAGACGATATTCTCTATTCGATTCTCTCTGAAAAAAAAAAAAAACAAAAGTCAATTTTTCACCTAAGGGCATGATGAGTGATGACTAAATTTTAATTTTTAGTCCGTCTTGAAGAATAATAAAAAATATTGGACACATTTTTTTTACGTAGGTAATCAAGAAATAACAAGAAATAATAACATTCCTCGTGGCGTCACAGCTAGGTACACACTACACTTTGTACTTAGTTATGACATCTCGACCTCCCACTCCTAAACTTTAATGCGTTTTATCTAAGTATTTTTTCAATAATTTGAAATACCAAAATACACGTGTCCCTATTATTTTTTTACTATCTAACCGACGGACTAAGTAGAATTTAGATTTTCATATACCTTGTCATCATGCCCATTATCCATAAAAGATATTCATGAAGATTAAGCGCGCTGACGGATCATCCCTTAGGCCCTAATGGTCATACGACGCTCTTTTCCTTTGTATCGCCACTAAATTGGGGCGGGGTGTGAGGAGGTACGGAGTTGGCGGGGGGCGGATAGGTGTCACTCCTTTAAGCAGTAACAGTTTTAATTCTTTGCCCAGGACGTCAGGCATGGAGGGCAGTATCACCGTGAACGGCATGGAGCGCAACCTGTCCAGCTTTCGGAAGCTGTCGTGCTACATCATGCAAGACAACCAGCTGCACGGAAACCTCACGGTGAAGGAGGCGATGGTGGTAGCCACCAGCTTGAAGCTCGCCTCCAGCACCACGAGGGAACATAAAGAGGAAGCGGTAAGTTTTTTTTTACCTCGGGAACTCTTTCTGTGCCTGCTGCTAGAAATAAGAGGTCGTGACTGATACTCGGTGTTTTGATTCGCAGTATGACGTGTTCGTTGTGTGTTTTCTTTGTTATATGTAATTAATGACACGACTCAATATTAAGGTTGCGTTATTTCACTTCCTCCCCTCAAAGTGCCAGCACCTTTTTTGATGGGCACTTTTTCAAGTTTCATCATTTTTATTTCTTAAATTTAGCCTACACGATAAATTATTTTTACTTCTATTCCATATTTGTGGTGTTATTCTACCTCAAATATGTATATGTAGATAACTGGAAATCGTTCTTCCAGATTCAAGAGATCCTGGAAACGCTCGGCCTATCTGAGCACAACAAGACGATGACCTCCAACTTGTCCGGCGGTCAGAAGAAACGCCTGTCCATCGCCCTGGAGTTGGTCAACAATCCGCCGATCATGTTCTTCGACGAGCCCACTTCGGGCCTGGACAGCTCGTCTTGCTTCCAGTGCATATCGTTGCTGAAGACGCTCGCGAGAGGCGGGCGAACGATCATATGCACCATCCACCAGCCCTCAGCGCGCCTGTTCGAGATGTTCGACCACCTGTACACGTTGGCCGACGGACAGTGCGTGTACCAGGGCAGCACCGGCAGTTTGGGTATGTCTGTTTGTCTAATTATGTACTTTTCTATACTAATATTAGGTTTAAAGAAGATTTTGTCCTGAATGACTGACTGACGGATCAACGCCCAGCCTAAACCGCTGATCGTAGAGACCTGAAACTTGGAGGGTGTGTTCTTTGTGTGACGTAGGCATCCGATAAGATGGAAAAGGGTTGCAAAGTTTTTATGGAACAATTCCGCGGGAACTTCGAAATTATTGCGGGCGAAACCGCGTAGATGAGCTAGTAATTAATAAAAACAAAAACTTCTGAATCGATTTTAGCTTCCTATAAGTAACATAATAATTTTTAAAACCGCTTTTGTAGTTTTTTAGTTTATCCATTACGAACAAACATACAAAAAATCTTTTTGCTTCTAGTACAGATAGTAAATTAGTACCGATTGATATACAGGAGATGTTAGTTTGAAGTTATTAGATAATAAGCTAGGTATAAACTATTGATGATTATTATTGGCATGTCACAGTGAACTGGCTCGGCAGCTTGGGGCTGGAGTGCCCCTCGTACCACAACCCCGCGTCCTTCATCATCGAGGTGTCGTGCGGCGAGTACGGCGACAACACCGGCAAGCTGGTGCGCGCCATAGACAACGGGAAACACGACATACGGTGAGACGAGCGCCCAACTCTATGCTCCCATCCACAGAACAGATGTATTATTTTCTCTGTGCTCCCTTCTCATCAACTTCTTATCTGCATATCTATATAATAAAAAAAAATGAATCGCCAAATGTGTTGCTAAGCGCATAACTTCCAAACGACTGCACCAAATTGGATAATTGTTTTTTTTTTTTGTGTTCGTTATTGTCAGGACAAGGTTTATACAAAAGAAGTTTGGAGTTCCTGCGGGAATTCCGAAACTCATGCGGATGAATCTCTTAAACGGTTGGACCAATATTGACGGGACTTTCATTGCTAATTAGCTGGTGTTATAAGGAATACATTAGGCTACTTTGGAGTTCCTGCGGGAATTTCGCAACTCATGCGTGTGAAACCGCAGGGGGAAAACTAGTACTATAATAAAAGAGTAGACCCCGCGATTCTGTACATTGAATATTTTTACCTAAAATTGAAAGAGGTGATAAAAGAAGATTAACCAAGCCCAAAAAAAAGTTTTTAAAATTCTTTTCTATCTGTCTGTCTGTTCGCGATAATCTCCGCATCTACTGAATCGATTGTCATGCGGTTTTCACATGTAGATTAAGCTTAGCCTGGAGCTACATATAGGCTTTGTTTCATTGAAATCGGATGTCGGGAAAAAAAGTTGAAAAAAAAAACCTTTGGCTCGGGTGAAACCGCGGGGCACAGCTAGTATTATTATAAATCAAAACTGCGGTGTTAGCCAAGTTGACATTCTACAATCGTTAACGCATAGAAAACATAAGTAACGAATCGTCATGTCACTTTGTCAACCAATCAAAACTCTAGTTTTCAAATGGTCACGTAAAGCTAGAGTTTTGATTGGCTGACCAAAGTTTTGTATTCCAGTTTTTTATGTTTTTTATGCGTTAATGATTGTAGAATGTCAACGTGGCTAGCCCCGCTGTGTCGCCGGGTGATTTTCGTACACAAAACTGTATAATGTATGTATGTATGTATGTATGTATACTATCATAACGCACAAAATCACTAACGTAAAGAAATATATAATACAGTGAAACCTGGTTAAGTGAGACATCAAGGGACCTGCAATATCGTTTCACTTATAGAGGTATTCCACTTACCCAGTGTCTCAGATATACAGGTATAAATAAATATCTGTCTCATTTACAGAGGGTTCTTCATAAACGGATCGGTTCACTTTCATAAACGGATATTAACTTCAGTTTTTCACGTAATGATAACGATTGTAGCTTTCGTTTTGACATTTTTCAAATAAACATCTGTATGATAGTAAAGCGAAACTAAAACTGAAGGTAATTGAAGCTCAAAATTTACTTACGTACTTGGAATTACGTGTGGAATTTGTGGGTAGAATAAGAATGAGTAAACAAACAATGTTATCTATGATGATAAATCGAAAGAACAAATCCCAGATATAGAGGTTTACCTCGTCCCACTAACAGAGGTAATTCAGTGCCAAAGTGTTGGGACCTCAGCATGAGTTCCAGTTATGGAGGTTTCTCACTTATCCAGGTCCCACTTAACCAAGTTTCACTGTACTAGCTGTTCCCCGCGGTAATTTCTGAGATCCTGTGAGTTGCAATGTAGCCTATATGACACAAATAACGTGGCTTTCTATTGATAAAATAATTTTCAAAATCGGTTCAGTAGATTCAGAGATTACCAGGGGGTACAACCCCACAAACTTTACTTCTTTATAATATTAGTATAGATAAACACAATTTGGTTACGTTCATATCTAGTCACTGTTTACAAAATTGTCAGTTGTGACTTGAGGAATATCGTGGAAAATATACTCGAGATCCCAACAAAAGAAGTTTATGAAAAGTTCCTTTGTAACCGTGGCGCGGCTTCCCCGCCTGTGCATGTCCACTCCAGTTATTTATTATTTCTTTGGATCTATCAGTGTCAAAGCGAAACAAAAACATCTTTTAGGACGCGTATAGTGCTCAAAAACTGCCCGCTTATTTAGGCTGTTATGGTTTCTGACAACGTGTATGCGAAACTACATTTATTTTTACCATGGAATTCCTGGAGGCACGCCTAAATTAACGCGGGTGAAACCGCCCCGAACAGCTCGTAGTTTACAATATTGAGTCGGTTGTAAACTTTTCTTTGTTTCTTTTCTTACGTCCTATAGTAAAATTTTAAAATTTATCCTACTAATATTATAAATATGAAAGTGTGGATGTTTGGATGTTTGTTACTCAATCACGAAAAAACGGCTGAACGGATTTTGATGAAATTTGGCAAGCAAATTGTCAGGAGTACAAAGAACGACATAGGGTGCTTTTGATCCCGGAATTCCCACGGGAATTTCAAAATTACCGCGGGTGAAACCGCGGGGCACAGCTAGTAAAAAATAAAAATAATTAGAAGGAGTTTCCAGCATCGGTATTTTAAACGGCTCTTTTGCAATGGCACGTTCCCCTTCCGCCAGCACCGGGCAGCCGTTCCCCGAGAGCAAGGTGCCCGACCTGAACAACAAGAAGGACATGGAGGGCTCGCTCGCGCCCGAGTGGAACAAGAACGACCTGTCCCACGTGCAGGAGAAGTTCAGGGACGACGCGTGCCCCAACGGCGCCAACGGCGCGGCGAACATACAGAACGGCATACTGCAGTACGCGGCCAACGAGCTCGCCAAAGGGAAAGGTGACACTGATTTTCTTTTTTAGGGTTTATTTATTTATTTAAACTTTATGCACATCATGGTACAAAAGGCGGACTTAATGCCACAGTGGCATTCTCTGCCAGTCAACCTTCAGGTAGTACAGAGAGCTCACTTGGCGGTGCATTTACGATACTTATATATTTAGATAAAAACTTACATAGATATAGATACTCACATACATACACAGACACATACATACATACATACACAAACACATACATACATACATACATACCTACATACATACATAAATACATACATACATACATACATACATACATATATATATACACATAAACACACACATGCATAATTACACACATATCTACATAAATACGAAGCATACACAATAATAGAAACACATCGAGCACAAATAAAAATATAATACTTACACAAGGGGTTCCGTATGCAATGGCAAAACGAGACCCTATTACTAGGACTTCGTTGGTCGTCCGTCCAGGGGCCGTATTTTTGAAACGCTCGAATTACTATCACACATGACATCGCGAATTCACATCGCGAATGCTAATACATTTTTACAATATTCACGAGTGAATCTTGCAATTCCGTGTGCGAAAAGTGATTCGAGCGATTCAAAAATACGGCCCCTGTAGGTAATATGATTATAGCAGGTAGGCGAGAGAAAGTAATAACTAAGTTAGTCTCAGCCTAGCAACGTGTTTGACTAACGTCTGTACGTCCGACACCAGACGCTTGAAATATTCACAGAATATTTAGTTGAATATTCACTTTAAAAATAAAAGATAATGGTGCGGAACCCTTCATGCGCGAGTCCGACACAAACTTAGCCGTTTTTTTTTGTTTTCACGTGTTTGACACACTTTATAACACTCCCTAGAAATGAACTGATTCAAGTACTTCTCCACAAGTATAGACGGCCGGCTTTTACACGTGTATAGGTGTTGTGCGTGTGCGCATCGTGAGGTTGACAGCGAGCTGACACTAACTGTCAGCTGTCAGTGAATAATCGTCTCGTGTAGATTCTACATGTCGGAAATTAACAATTGGAATTTACCAAAAACTTTCGCGGGGTATGAGGAGGCGTGACATTGGTGGGGGGCAGAGAGTGTCGCTTCTTCATATTTTTTTTATGAAATTTTTGATGTAGAGTTTAAATACTGCAAAAATATCATCGAGAATTCGCGTTTACCCTAGACGACATGATTTTTCAAAGCACGCGGCGCTAGTTTAACCTCTGTAAGCTCCCCGACGGCAATAATGTCAAAAACAATGTATAATAGAATTTAAACGGTTATCTTTTGATAAACAAACACGTTTGCAAATTTTATAACACAAGAGTGGCCGTCGAGCGAGTGAAATACGCATAATGGGCATGATGACAAGGCATAAAAATCTAAATTCTATTAAGTCCGTCAGTTAGATAGTAAAAAAATAATAGATACGTATTTTTTGATTTTTCGAATTAGGTATTGAAAAAATACTTAGCTAAAACGCAAGTTTAGGAGTCGCGACGGAGGTCGCGACGTCATAATTAAGTATAAAGTGTACCTAACCTAGGTGTGACGTCACACGTAATTTCAACTCAATGTATCGCCGTTATTTTTTGATCACGTAAAAAAAGGAAAAATACCTAGTGTGCGTCCAATATTTTTTATTAATCTACAAGACGGACTAAAAATTAAAATTTAGTCATCATGCCCGTTCAGGTAGTGATTTTCCAAAACAACTTATGTACTACGAAATCCAACTGCAACACAATGTGCAGATAAACTCATCTTTAATACTAAATAAAATAGTTGTTGATGTAGGAATTATTTATCATCGCGAGAATACACGCATGCTCTATTTACATTCGGAAAACTGATATCAAATACAGTTCAAAGGTCAACATACTTTCCTGTTTGTAGATAGGTATGATTGTTTTATGCAATTGTAGCTGATAACATAAGGCACAGCTGTTATTAGAATAGCTGTTGCGCGCAGATCCGGGTGTGTGGTGTTTTGAACTGCGATGAACCCACTGTCGCACTAACTTAATACGTTATGAATTCAAATTTTCTATATTATCATCCCTTTTTTGACTTAATTACGTTGAAACTTGCTTATTCGAGTTAATTTTGGAAAGAATGAATTTATAATATATATAATATTGCATAAATATACCTAACATGATTACATCAGATTCCAAAATAGATCCACAATTAAATCGACTGAGAATTTTTAATAAAAAAAAACATATTAATTAATTAGTAGTAAAAATCCGGTTCCGTTCTAATTAGTAGTTTAGGCAAACAAAAACAATATTGCACGTTGAGATCTGTTTTCGGTAGGTACCTATCAAATTTATAGAAAATGCCCAAAACAGCATAATTTTACAATTACATTCTTAAGGAATTAGGCTGTACTTTTGGCATTCCATACACAATAGTATCAGATAACGGACAGCAGTTCCTTTCTCAAGAGTTTAATAGCTAGGCTAAAAGAAGGCAATACGCGCAATGGACGAAGATAAGGACGATATAGCTTCCTCAAACAATATTAACATTTTTATGATGAATTAGCTGTTCCCGCGGTTTCACCCGCGTTAATTTCGGAGTTCCCGCGGGAATTCCGGGATAAAAAGTAACCTATGCCCTTCTCTGTACCCCTGACAACTTGTATGCAAAATTTCACGGTGATCGGTTGAGCCGTTAAGGCGTGAAAGCGTAACAGATAGACTAAACCGCGGGGCACAGCTAGTAATACTAATATGGATATGATCTTAATCGTTCAAAAATCATAATGTTACAGTCGCGTTTGATTGGACGATTTTACGTGATCACGTGACATGACGATAAGTTCCTTAGTTTTCTATAGCGATAACGATTATAGATTTTCAACTTGGCTAAGGGGGCCGGCGCAACATCCTATCTATACCGGAACGTCTACTTGCCTGTGAACGTGATGATGCTTTATCGACAGGCGACGCCCTCATGGTGCAGATGGATACAGAGAAGCAGGACAACGTGGAGGTGGCGCTGCTGGGCGGCGAGGCGTCCCCGCGCCACTACGCCACCTCCGAGTGGAAGCAGTTCTTCGTGGTCCTCAAGCGGACGCTGCTGTTCAGCCGGCGGGACTGGGTGAGTGATCTAGAATGCACCTTAAGGCAACCTCAGAGCCAACCCACACGGTGCGGTGCGGCTCAGGGCAGGCGCCTGAGCGGCGCCGCTGCGGTATATTACATACAAAAATGCGTTGTGGCCACACGGCGCTTTGCGGCGCGCTCCGGCGCAGTGGATCCAAAAAGGGGATTCCAGTGGACGGACGCGTAAAATAGATATTAGATATTATAAAACGTTAGTCCGTAATTGGCAGTAAGTAATATACAAAAGTACTGTTAATTAGTTTTTAAGTGCTGTGGATTAAAGTAAATAAATAAATAAATAAAATTGTTGAATATCTAGAAGTGGCCGTGTTTGGCACTTTAAACGTTACTATAGCAAATTTGAATGCTGTATAACTATTAACTAGTCTCTCATAAAAACAATAAAATATTCTGTTGTCATTTCATTGTATTGTAATTTGGGCAGCTACATACATACGGTCATCGTCCTTTTCGTTTATTTTTGACGAAAAAAATTAAGCTTACCGTTGGGTTTTTAAATTGTGTTTTAGTTAGCATCGGTTTTTTTTTTGCTCTACTATGATATCATCCTCATGTTATGTACCTAAAAGGACGTTCTCAGTCTCTTTGAAAGATTGTTTTCGCATTTTTTATTTTTGTCTGTGAGTCTGTTTTTATTATGTATCTACTTGTCGATCCCCTACAGGTTTCACACGCGAAAAGTATTTTTTTGGGCAATAGTCTCTGCTACTACTAAGCCGATAAAAAAAAAAACTTCCACAACAAAATAAAATTTTTTAGCCGCGAACCAGTAGTTCTCGATGTAACTTAACGTATGTAACGTAACTTAGGTCTTCGAGTGAGTCATAATGTACGATTATTTATCGACTGCACATCTCTCTAAATCCCTATTTCCCTTGGTCACGGCATCACGCGTGAACGGTTGAACCGATCACCGTTAAATTTTGCATACACATTGTCAGGGGTACAGAGAAGGACATGGGGTACTCTTTATCCCCGAATTCCCGCGGGAAAGCCGAAAGTAACGCGGATGAAATCACGGGGAATAGGGATGTTGACTACTATTGAAAATCAAAATTCTAATTAGTCCGTCAGTTAGAAAATAAAAAAACAATAGACACGCATTTTTTGCTTTTTTAAATAAATTGAAATATGCAGAGATAAAGCGCATTAAAGTTTAGGATGAGGAGGTCGTGACGTCACTAACCGTAAAACCGCCATACAAACTATCAGAATAGTGACGTCACGCGAAATTTCAACTCAATATATCGCCGTTATTTTTTTATTACGTAAAAAAAGAAAAAATACGTGTCCAATATTTTTAATAATCTACAAGACGGACTAAAAAATAAAAATTAGTCAACATGCCCATTGACCGCTTCTTCATGCCGGATAGTCCCGATAAAAAGAGTTCCCAAGGGAATTTTGGGAAATTGCGAGGTGGATCAGCTAGTAATGTGATGTTTGTCGTCAGACGCTGATGTACCTTCGGCTGTTCGCGCACATCCTGGTGGGTTTCCTGATCGGCGCGCTGTACTACGACATCGGCAACCAGGGCTCCAAGGTGCTCTCCAACCTCGGCTTCCTCTTTTTCAACATGCTGTTCCTCATGTACACCTCCATGACCATCACTATACTTAGCTGTGAGTATTTTATACATTTCAACCCCCGATGCAAACAGAGGGGTGTTATAAATTTGACGCGTCTGTCTGTAGCATCATAGCTCCAAAACGAATGGATCGATTTTGATGGTTTTTTTTTTTTAAATTGGGCTTTCTTTAATTAAACAATGTCGAGTAACCCAAGAGAGGGAAAATTGTCTTTAAATTGTCTAACTCTAAATAGTACATTGCATTAATTAATTAATTATTTTCTTCTACATACCTATTTATGTAAAAACAACATAATGTTAAATGCGAAAGTAAGTCTGCCTGTCTGTTACGCTTTCACGCCTTAACGGCTCAACCGATCTTTACGGTATTTTGCATACACGTTATCAGGGGTGCAGAGAAGGACATAAGGTACTTTTTATATTCTAATCTCCGAAACGGTTGGAACTATTTTACGGTCCTTTTACTGGAAATTACCTAGCTGATGTTATTAGAAGTAAATTAGGCTACTTTGGAGTTCCTGCAGGAATTCCGAAACTGATGCGGGTGAAACCGCGAGGCACAAAGTAGTAAATATATTATAAGCATTGTATCAGTTGTCTGGTAACTTTAGTACGAGTTCTGCTTAATTTGAGAGCAGATGGCGCTTTGTGTGAATGTCCAAGCACCATTATTATTATTAACTAGATTTCAACAGCTGTCACTTTTGTTTCCAGTCCCGTTAGAGATGCCCGTGCTGATAAAGGAACACTTCAACCGCTGGTACTCGCTGCGCTCCTACTACTTGGCGATCACCGTCTCCGATATACCGTTCCAGGTTTGTATATTATATTATATTATATTGTAGCTGTGAGGGGTGGATATTTTATGGGTGCTGTCATGGTAGCTGTAGTTATACTGACGTCAAAAAGAGAAAAAGAGCCACATTATGGGCCAAATTTGAATAAAGGATTTGACTTTGACTTTGACTTTATTATGGCTTTCCGACTTTTTAACCGCAAGTACAACTAGCAGGACAGCGTAGAGCTACGCTTAACAAGTTTCTATTAACAGGTAACTGTTCCTCTTTCCCCTGCGTTCCTCTTATCTCCTCCCACCTTATCTATACAATAATAAAAGAGTAGAATCCGCGATTCTGTACATTGAATATTTTTAACAAAAATTGACAGGGGACGATAGACGAAGAGTAACCAACCACAAAAAATGGATTTTAAAAAATCTTTTCTGTCTGTCTGTTAACGATAATCTCCGAACTTACTAAACGGATTGTCATTCGGTTTTCACAGGTAGATTAAGCTTAGCCTGGAGCTACATATAGGCTTTGTTTCATTGAAATCGGATGTCGGGGAAAAATAGTTGTTGTATAAAAACCTTTCGCGCGGGCGAAACCGCGGGGCGCAGCTAGTCTTGCAATATAGAATATAATAGAATACACTTTATTGTACACAAAAATAATGTTACAGTGTGTTTACAGAAACTTATAACTAAAGGCATACAAAAGGCGGTCTTATCGCTTTACTAGCGATCTCTTCCAGACAACCTTTATAATAACACAACAACATATACAACGTGTTAATGAATTAACTGAAAACCTGATACACCCCATTTAAAAAAATAAACTACAATATGAGTAAAATATATTTTATGTCGAAAAAATTTATACTTTAAAAGTTATTCGACATTAGTTTGGAGGTGACCTCTCTACGAAATTCCAAGCGCTACGCCCGCGCCTACCGGTTCGAATGTTTTTGCTGCGGGCGGCGTACGCGCCAAATATTGTATTATAAATAATTTAGATATGGCTGATAAAAATGAAAAAATATAACCTATATTAAAACATAGTGCGATCGATTCGCTAGTTGATTCTGAGCAAACTACTTTCTAGTTTTCAGTTAATTCATTAACACGTTGTATAATTCACTCGTGTGTGACTGTACTGTGTACTGGTGTGTCGGCAGGCGATCTTCTGCGTGATATACGTGGTGATAGTGTACCTGCTGACGTCGCAGCCGCTCGAGTGGTTCCGCTTCGCGATGTTCCTGTCGTCGTGCCTGCTCATATCGTTCGTGGCGCAGAGCGTGGGCCTCGTGGTCGGCGCGGCGATGAACGTGCAGGTAGCGTCGGAACGTCGAACGGAGAAACATGGGGGGGAAACATGTTCCGTTATCGCGTATAGCACTAGCCCAATCACAGTTCGCCAACTAGCCAGTCTATTTATATCCAAACAGTCAGATTAATAATAATAATCCACTTCACAACACACAGATCTACTTGATCCCACACTAAGCTATAAGCTTGTCGTGGAAACCAAGCAAACGTGGTATATACTACACATATTATTACATATATATTATACTATAGATATATTATATGCACACCCAGACTGGAAAATCGAACCCTGTGTTCATCACACAAAGTCCACCCCCACCGGGAATCGAACCCGGAACCTCTTGATTAGCGGGCAGGCATGGTGACCGTTGCGCCAATCGGGTCGTCATTCAGTCTAACAATTTGGAAAAAAAAAATGTCCAAACAGTTAGATGATCTAAGTACCAGTCTAACTAGTTGGAATAAACCAGTGTAAACGAGGAGTTCGTTCCGATATAGCGGACTGTACCCGGAGCACGAATTTTTTCGCTCTCGTCCTTTCGATATCGAGCGTATTTTTTTGTATGGAAAATGAACAACGCCATCTATCCAGTGTCGTTCATTTTCCACAAAAAAAAAAATGCTTTGACATTACGACGATATCGAAATGACGAGAGCGTAAAAATTCGTGCTCCCCCTACAGGATACTGCTGCGGTATCGGCAGTAGGCGGTGTGACGTCGTGAGTGAGTGATTTGAGTGAGTCGTCGCCATTTTTGTATCGTGAGCACTGGCGTTTTCGAGGTGAGGTGCTCTCAGTGGTTTGATCACGCGATCAACCTCGGACCAATGATTGGTCTTCTTCTTCTCTTCAATTATGGCAATCAATCGCGAATTATCACATTTAATTCTGCCAATGTACGTATTTTTAGCAATTAAAGTAAATATGGCGAAACGCAAATGACAATTTTAGATTGTTCCCCAAGATAAAACACGATTTCCTCTCGAAAACCAGCTTCTTTCTTGGAAAACAAAATGGCCGCTGAACGGTGGTGAAAATATCGAATAAATAACGCGACAGGCATCCACTCCCTACGACCTCCACCGGTCAACAACCCAATGATTGGTCAATCGCGTAGGTCGGTTGACATGAGTGGTCGACAGCGTGACATGTCAATGACATGGATGACAGTATACTGGACTGCGTTCCGTTTTAAACAGTAACCAGTGTAGCTCAGTATAAGAACAGCTTCGCAGTATACTGAATTGAAATTACTTTACAGTGCTATCAGTGTATATCGGAACATACCCTGAATAACGTCTTTCATTACATCCGTCCCCGTTCAATCTTATATTTAAACGTGTGTTCTCCCATGGTTGTGGTCACAGAACAGAAAATAACTGATAGAAGGGAAATTAACTTAGTTTAGTATGAAAACAGGTGAAAACCAGCGTCGCCGGGTGATTTTCGCACACAAAACTATTCATCACGCACTAAAACATTCATTGACGTAAATAAAAGTATTAAACGCTTTTTGGTTACGTTTTTACTCTGTCACCGTTTACAAAATTCACAGTTTTGGGAATATTGTGAAAGACATATACTTGGGATACTAGCAAAAGAAGTTTTGGGCAAGTTAGAGCATAATATTATGCTCTATTATAACTTTCTTTGAAGCCGTGGCGCGTCTGCCCCGCCTGCGTGTCCTTTCTAATTAATTTATTCTCTCTGCGGTCGCTGCGGTCCAGAACGGCGTGTTCCTGGCGCCGGTGATGTCGGTGCCGTTCCTGCTGTTCAGCGGGTTCTTCGTGTCTTTCAACGCGATCCCGGTGTACCTGCGCTGGATCACGTACCTGTCGTACATCCGGTACGGGTTCGAGGGCACCGCGCTCGCCACGTACTCCTTCAACAGGGAGAAGCTGCGCTGCGAACAGGTAATAAGCACCGTCGGCAATCGATGCTGACCACTTGCAACTAGTGATGTGCCGGATATCCGTATCCGTATCCGCGGATATCCGAGGAAGTAGAACAATTCGTATCCGGATCCGTTACTTCTTTTGCGAATCTTGTACGAATCTTTTAGGTTTCTTATTGATTTTCAATAGATAGATAAAGTTCTATACATTGGTATGCATTTAGCAATGAAAAACTGAAATTCCATTCGAAAATATAAACAAAAAAAAAATACCCGCGTAATGCAAGTCGAAACATGTCAGGACATGTTAACTTAGCTGACGCAACCGTCACGCCTGACAATTAGAAATTGCAAGCCAGAGTACTCAGCTCGAAATGTCAATCTTCTTGAGCACATAAAAATCCGTCACTGTTGTCCAATGCAGCACCTTATAATACAACACCATTTTTTATCGACATATAACCAAACCGCCATCTTTGATTCCCGCCAAAAAACTCCGTCAAATATCGTTTCAAGGTCACGCGCATCTGCACCGATTGAGTAAAATAAATGTATTTCCTTTCTTTCTTTCTTTGATTAACTAAAAAATCTATTACTACGTAAAGAAGCGACGTTGCAAGTTGTTTTTTAGTGAGTAGAGAAAACATTCAAAGGGTCGAAGTACTAAGGCAACATCTGTCTGCTCATTCGAGTTTGTCTTTTAATTGGAAACTAAATATATTATTTTCTGTCTTTGTTTCATGCAGACTGAAGAAATGAAAAGGCTCAACAAAACGGTAAGTTACTTTTTTCTTTCTCAGTCTTAAGAATTTTGTTTCAAACTAGCTATTTTGAAAATTGTTTCGTATAAATACGTAAAATATGAAATATCCCTACTAACATTATAAATGCGAAAGTAACTCTGTCGGTCTGTCTGTTAAGCTTTCACGCTTTAACTGCTCAACCGATCGTTATGAAATTTCGCATACACGTGGCACAGAAAAGGACATAGGGTATCTTGTATCCAGAAAAACCACTGTTCCCGAGGGATAGAAAATTGATAAGCGACCAGCTGAGTAGTGTTATCTTACTAATATTATAAAGAGGTTAAGTTTATGAGGTTGTGGTGGGTAATCTCTGCCTCTACTGAACCTTTGAAAATTCTTTTACCAGTAGAAAGCCACGTTATTTCCCGCGGAAACTCTTAACCTACCGCGGGTGAAACCGCGGAGAGCAGCTAGTAATATTATAAAAACGCGATGTATCTTTGCGCAGCCCTACTGTCACTTCAAGAACCCGTTGACAACCCTGGAGGAGTTGGATATGATCGACGCGGACTTCGCCCTCGACATCGCGGCCCTGATCGCCATCTTCCTGGTGCTGCGTATATCCGCCTTCATATTCCTCAAGTGGAAACTCAAGTCGACCAGATAAACACCTTATGCATAGTAGTAATAGAGTTTCGATTCGCGAGACGCCAGGCGAATCAATTTCCACTAATGATAATTTAATTGTGTATTTTCTAAAAGCAGTCCCGTAATGATTTTTCAGCCGTAAAATTGTTGATTTTACATTTTTTTTTTCATGAACAGCAACTAAAAAAATTAATAAATAATACTTAGTTATATTTTGATTGTATCAATCCCATAGTTACAGACTCAAATTTTGCCTAAAAATAGACTTTAAGTACGACTCGGTCCAATAGAGTTTAAATTTATATTATGTTTATTGGAGGTTACCGTTTGTAGAGTAAGCTATTATTGTGATAGAATAGTAGAAAAGGAATTATTATATTAATAACTATTTTATTATGAAGAATATTTATGATAAAATTTAGTAATATAAGTTGCGATACGATTATATTATTATGTTTTTAAAGAACAATTATATTATATGGTTAGAGTAGTCGTAAGATTTAAAATTACTATAGATGAAGAAAAAGAATAAAAATAATTGCCTATACGCTTTGATTAACTATCAAAGAATACTGGACGCCGATAAGCAACAACATAATTGTGAACCCACAAAAATTTGGACGCAGATAAGCAATAACATGTTAACCCGCAAAACGAATTTATTGATTCAGAATCTTGATCAAGCTGTGTGCGTGTTTTGTCACAGTGTGAGCGCTACCGTCTGGCGGAGTCACTTCGAAAATAGACCTACAGTCTTCGCGATAGGGTATTGTTTTTATTGAATACCATGATGTCCATTGTATAGTTAATCAAAGCTTGCATGTGATAATTTAATAAATATAAATATTCTTACATGACTTATTATACACTTCATGACAACTTATTATATGTGCATTTTAGTGATATATATCTCAAAATTTGGTTTAAAATAATGAAACCTGTCTCTCTCATACGACCCGGTTATAAAGTGACAGTGCTTATGTTCTGACACCACGGCAGTCAAAATATGCAACTTTCCAGATGAGCAAAAAAAAAACTTGTTTTGCATCAAACAACAGTTGGTACGAATTATTAAAATAAGTATAATTCGCAGATTTAATTTTACAAAAAAAATGACTTGCTCGCTTTTCCCTATCGAATGACATACTAAACGTATTTCGTTCAAAATTTGATTTCCGTGGTGTTAGAACTTAGGCGACGTCTTTTTTATATGGGCTCAAAGTTGCGTTTTAAATTAAAATCTCGGTTTAGGTTTTGTCAAGTTGTAGAATTTTTGAATTGGGTTGCCGCATCAAAGTTAAAATACTGGTTATTCTAAAGAAAAAATATCTAATTTTACATAATATTACGTAGCGATTTGTGATAAATAGTCTACTAAAGTCTAGACGACAGAATATACGATCGTACGGATAAAGGTCGTATATTTACAAAGTGGGCGATTTGGATGTTGAGTCATCAATCGAACCTGATTAAGCAGCAAGTAAATTTTTACCTTAGTCAAGGCTCGATAGGAGTTTAAACTTATTAAATTAAGATAACTCTTGTTGAAAGAGTCGCCCGATCGATACAGTAACTTGCCTTAGACAAAATCGCTTGTTAAATAATTATTTCTTTAGCTCTGTTTCAACATGTTGTAAAATACAAAATTCAATAAAAGTATTCGTTAAAAAATTGTGCCTTATGGTTTTTACACCACAATTTCTACAAATAAATATGGGGGTACCTCTGCTCACCATTTAGGTAGCTTTTTCTATGGATTTTGTATTGTGGATTTGCACTGTAAAAGAATTTCCTCCCTAAGAAAAGTGGATTTAAACTAGATCGAAATCAACCGATTTTTGAGGTGGAACTATTTTGGGTGCGATAAGAGTGAAAGTCAAATTTGTGTTTAACGTTTAACAGGACGAAAAATAGGTATTTGGGCAGAGACAAAAAGAGAGAACAAGCTACAGGTATATCGACTTTAACATTTCCAGCGTCCTAGGAGCACGAAAATATATTGTCTGGTAGGTACGTACGTCCAACTAGGACCCTAAGACTTGAAAACTCGTTTTATTTATGTTATCTACTGTTATTACTTTAATTTGCCCTTTCGTTGATATATTATTAGTGTAAATTAATATATTATATTCAAAAATTGTCTCAAAATATAGTACATAAGTCTTGCCTTTCGCGATTTTAGTAACTAAAGTAAAATAAAATAAAATGAGTATATTATTTGAATACGTGGTAATGGTGGATAAAAATATTACATATGTACTTATACGAGGTTGGCCGAAAAGGGGATAAGCACCGAGCCTCGAGTATTAAATAAAAAAGAAATTTTGCTTCTTTTTTAGATTTATTTGTTGTGAAACTTTTGGCGTGGACAGTTTGTTACTTATTTATTATTATAAGCCGCCTCACTCAATGTTGCAAAAAATTAACATGCAAAAAATATCATGCATTTGAACATAAAACAACAATAACAATTCGCTTGTGTGTCACACTCAATGCCACTCAATGTCTGTATGTTTCATAATTGTTTTTGATGGTATTAGTAAATGTTTACATTGTAATTCTTTTATACTTACCCCCTTTTAGACTAACCATGTCTATGTAATTATTATTATTGTTAGCTGAAAACACGGATCATTTTCTTTTTAACCGACTTCCCAAAAAGGAGGAGGTTCTCAATTCGACGCGTATGTTTTTTTTTTCATCAGAATATTTTACCGGTTCAAATGTTACTCGATCTGTTTGTTAGCTTCGTTCAATAGCTTCATTGATACTCATTTATCTTTTTCTATGAATTAAATCAATTGGTGGTTATTATTTTTAATCCATATCTTATACCTACCTTAATGTACTGCTTAAATATAATATGCTAGAATGGATGTTTGGCTTACACGAAATGCTGACCATAAATCGACGAAATAGAGAAATTGTCTTTAAGTCGCGAAATAAAGTTATCTATTCTATGTTTATATATATAGGTACCTAAATGGTTGGTTATAGTGTAGATAATATTTAGGGACCAATTAGGTAAATACTATTTTTTGGTTGAACAGTTAGATATAGTGGTTTCAGTTAGTGTAATAATGTTTTCTATATTTTTTTATAATAAATGTTTTATTAAATGAACAAGATGTTTTATTTATAAATCTTGACCTCCGTATTTTATGAATGAATGAAATGAATAAAACATAGATAAATACATACACATAGTGTATGGTAAAATACCAATATTCAGGTCTTCCTGACGAGTGGTGAAACCGCGGGGACAGCTAGTTAAGATAATAAGATGATAATGGGCTTGTCAACCAAATTTTAGTTTTTGACCGTCTTGTAGATTAATAAAAAATATTGAACGCATACTTTTTAATCTTTTACGTAATGAAAAATAACGGAGATACATTAAGTCGAAATGTCGCGTGACGTCACGCCGTGCTTCAGTTTATAGCACGTTATGACGTCAAGAGCCCCCACTCCTAAACTTTAATGCGTTTTGTCTTAGTATTTTTTCAATTAATTTGAAGAAGCAAAGAATGCGGATCTATTATTTTTTATTAATCTACAAGACGGACACTGGCTAAATAGAATTTTGATTTTCATACCCCGGAAATAAGCCTATTGTAGTTTGTACCATGTTTGTACCTAATAGATAATGTAGGTTGAGAAAATTAAATTCCTTTTTATATACCTAACAGGTGTGTTCATTTTTTTATCTAGTTTTTACGTTAAACACCTAACTAATACCTATCTAATATTGTAAGCAAAGAGAAAATTCAGTATTCACCCTTGACTTCTTTTTATTAAATCAAATATCCCGGTACATCTCTGACCTTAAGATTCGACGTAGGTACTGAGAGACAGACGTATTTCTGTATAATTTGTTACATAATTTCATTGAGTCTTGAATTCTTGACTGTTATTAGCTACATGGAATAAATTGTCTGTGCAGATGCAACGAAAGATTTTGTTTTATCATTAAAGATTCCCAAAACTAACACAAATTAATACATATAGGTACCTACCTGATATGCTTGTGAAGCTGTTAGTCGACTTTAGCAGGCTACTCCCACTTTGACTATTTCCGTCGTAATAATATGTGCTAAGTTAAAGGCTGATTAGTCCGATGAGATTTGTAGGTATTACCGCCGCACTCAGAGTCGACTTTAATGATTACTTAGTTAAGTAGGTATAGATTTTTGAAACAAAACTGCCGCAATCAGAGATGTTCAGTAAATTAATGTTAATTGGCATTCAATGAGATGTAACTTAATTAGTTAAATGCCAACTAACATTAATTTATTAAAATTGTCTGATTGCGGCAGTTTGGTTTTAAAAATCTATTCTTAACTAAGTAATCATTAAAGTCGACTCTGAGCGCGGCGGTTAGTTAAGTAAGTACTACCTACAGCTGTTTTGAATTTCGAAAAGTATCATAAGAGAGATTAAGTCTCGATAGAAAAACCTTTTTAAAACTTTTCTATAAAACAAGCTTTTATTCAAAAGCGCTAAAAATAATAAACCATATACATTGTCATTCAAACTAAACGTAAAGGTAGCCGAAATTGAGTTACGATTCCACCCGTACAAACATAGTTATCATACATAGGTACATTGCAATTTAAATAAAAGCTTTCGAAATAGAAAAAGAGAAATAATTGTTAGAAGTGTCGGAAAAAGCACTTTGTTGCGCTTTCACGTCATTAGATACATAATAAACTCGATAAGTATCTAATCATGAAATATTGCATACACGAATAAATTGTCAGCTAGGGGTAGATATAGAGAAGCATAAAGGACACTTTATACAACGCAATTCCCGCCGGGTCTCCGAAAGTAGCACGGGTGAAACCGCGGGGAACAGCTTGTTTTTTGTATACATGTGTTTTAACAAAAATATTTTAAGTAAATTAATAATAATAAGATAAATTTTTGTGTGGTCAAAGTTTCAGCATTGTAATTTTAATTAACGTTAACTTTTTCCTACTAAGAACATCATAGGTACCTACCTAGTTCCGTCGAAAAAAATCAACTCAAAGTCATTGTTAAAAGAGAAAATCTATAGTTAGAATATCTATTAGTGAAATAAATAAAACAAAATTCATGCCAAATGGAGACGCTGACCTCCGGACTACGAGTCTCGATTCATGAGATTGTACAAAATAACAGTGGGTAGGTACGTGATTTGTACAACAATTTATACAAATTTCATCATAGACAATGGCCTAGTTTATGCTGATAAGCTTAGGTAGGTACTTAATTTTCGAGAGATGACAGGATCTTAATTAGTGGGGGATATAAATTTATTCGTTTTCGTTTAGGTATCTTTTGACTAGCGGGATTACCAAACTATTAGGTTTAAAATAGTCATTTTTGATAGACTCTATTACCCAATGGACGCAATTCCCCCGGTTGTCCCTACCTATACCTACTACTCTACTTTTTGAAGTGGGTAATCTACATTTACATGCTGACGTTGTGAGATATAAGTGCGAAACAAGTTAATTCATTCGGACAGACGAACAACAGTATCGGAAGAAAATGTTTTGGAGCGACGTAATACTAGATTGTTGCACTGAGCGCATTGTGAAGTTGGTGCCCGAGCGCATGCATGCATGCACACATAACGTTAATAATAATAATCCACTTCACAACACACAGATCCACTTGAACCCACACTAAGCTAGGTATTAATTTGAGAATTTTTGCTACCAAGAGCGAGTGTTTGGAATTTTATTGTGTTACACGCATTTGGGCCAGAAATGTTGTTGGTCATAGTCGCAAATAGATCCCCTTCGATTTCAGGGCAGAAATGCAAAGCCTTGAGTTTTTTGCTCTTCTATATAAAGTCGGGGAAATAATAAATTGTAAAAGTAATACTATGTTTGATTTATATTATATGAGTTTATTGAGCTAAATCTCATGTAACGGATAGGTAAATAAACAAGTAGGTACCTACATTATTGTGCTATCGAAACTCCTGTTTTTGCCGTCAGCATTTGGTATGCACCATAACAAATCGTTTATCTTTTAGTTTTTAATCTTCTCCCAAGCAGAAACTTCTTATTACCAAGTTCGAATAAGAATATTAAGGTTGACGTTAGTGATCCAACGATTAGAATGTGCCACGGAATTACCAACTCACACTTAAAGGTTTTTGTTTTAAAATGATACCTCAGTCTCAAATCAAAATGCAAATCTTTCAAGTTTTTCTCTATAAGACCACCTTCACGAGCTCGTAACGCATAAATACGAAACTGGTTCACCATGGGGAATCCTTTTTGCATGAATATTGCAGACATTAGTTTGCTGAGAGGTTTATTTATCGAGTATAGGAGAGGTTCGCCCCATGGGTCATAATAATTGTATTGATGATACAGATACACGAAGTACGGTAGAATGGTGTATCTGTCGCTCGCTTTACTGACAGTCTCCATTGTTTTTAACATACTGTGGCAGTGTTTCTCATCGATATCCAATACCGAATCGGTATTATTGCTTTCTAATTTGAAAAAGATCCGCATATTGTAACTGTTGCATCGCTTCATATTATAATTACTATTTACTTCGTCTTCAGTTTTGATTTGGTAGCCTCTTTTCGGTCGAGTCGTGATGCTTACTAGCGTGGTTTGGTAGTAGGTGTTGACTAGATAAGCGAACCAAATCCAACACAGGAAAACGTATTTAAAAGTAAATTTGCCTTTGAGTTTTCCAGCGCCATGAAGGAAGAAACTATCCCACATTTTCAACATTAGATTTTCACTGTTACGTCGTTTATACAATAACTTTACCATCATTGAGTAAGTCACGTAAGTGACAGCCAGTAATAACCACAACGAGGGTTCGAATTCTAAGTAAATTGTCTTCCACATCGGTGCAAAGTTAGCTTTTTTGATGATCAATCTGAATTCGTCAAAAAATGCTGTGTGATCAGCGAGAAAGCTGAAGACGCTCGCTCGTCTTGAAGTTAAAACTAAACCTCCAATCACTATATCCGCTGTGTTCTGTTGTAAATGGGACAGCGTACCCGTCGCGGTGTTATTATTCAATATAGTCGAAAAAGAATTGACGTTTACTATAAAATTATACTTCACAGCAAATTGTTCTCTTTCACTGATCAATTGTATCAAATATTGATCGATACCTGGTATGGTGTTAGCTATGCTCAAGTCGACACTATACGGTGTCCAATTTGGAGCATCTATAGCCATTGTGCAATTCTTAAGTCTACTCACGAGTTTGTTGGGGAACAAATCTTTATCGTAAGCGTCGAAACATCTTCCGTGATCAATGATTCTTTCATATCGTTTTCCACATCCATAATTTTCATATGGATTATACGTGTAAAGATCTAGGTTATCTGTTGCATTGATAATTAACACATTTACTATCTGTTGTTTCATCAGATTATCAAATATAGATGTTAAGTTGCGTTTTGATAAAGTTTTGACGATGATGAAGAACTTTGATTTGGGACTCCAAGTACTTTCTGTGAAGAGATATAATATTTCTTTTGATAAGCGATCCGCATTTTCCGTTACAATTATGTAGCCGTCGTCGGTAAGTATGTTAAAACTACTTTTTCTCGATTCTTTGGTAGGTTTCTTGGATAAAACTTGCACGTTTCTGAGAGAATGAATTGCATTTAATATGATATAATTATTGTGATCGTCGTTCGCGTCTCTAGAAACATATGTGATTGTTGGTTTTTTATGATACTTCCTGAGAAGATGAGTAACGCATTCGCTTAGGACATCTTCATGCCGAGTTTTTATCAAAAAATTACTGTTTTCACAATTTATAAGACGTAGAAGTAATAACATAACAAAATACACGATCATTGTTTCAAAAAAGAACTGAAGGAATAGCTGGTTTTCTTTTATTAATTAGATATCAAGCTTTTTATACTTATAATAAATCATTATGTACCTATTAGATGTTAAACTTTGATTTTATTTTTGTAGCTCCGTTAATGACAAAAATAAATAGTTATAGACAATCAGTCAAAGCAGTGATTAATTTATACTTATAATTTATGGTTAACGTATAGGTAACGTAACCTACCAAACAGCTATGTTTGATGTTATCTTAACATAAAACCATATTTTTATTAAGTTTTATGTTCCCGATTCCTATTTCATAAAATTTGACGGATTACGAACATCATTTTATTTTAATCAAATGGGTCTAGCCGATCTTATTTGATGCACTTACTAACTAGATTATTATCAGGGTATAATTATTATTTTATTTTTTAACCGACTTCCAAAAAGGAGGAGGTTCTATGTTCGATTGTATGTATGTTTTTTTTTTTTTTTTTTTTTTTTTTTTTTTTTTTATGTATTACCGATTACTCGAAGACGGATGGACTAATTTCGAAATTTTTTTTTTGTTTGAATGGGTTTAGTCCCAATTAGGTCCCATGGCCACCAAGTCGCGATCTGATGATGGGATCTTGGAGAAATCGAGGGAACTCTTCAAAAATTAAAGGCACACCTATAGCGATTTGGGTATTTTTTATAGTAAATCGTTCATTTGCTTTCGAAAAGCACAATTTGAAGAAGTGGAACTGATGATGAAGACCACAGATGGTCATCAGAACTACTCAACAATAATACGTATTTCGCGGATTCCGATTGGAGCGATTTCGAAAATTGTTTTTTTTGTTTAAAAGGGGATACTCCCAAATTGATTCCATTGTCACCAAGTCGAGATCTGATCATGGGATCTTGGAGTAATCGAGGGAACTCTTCAAAAATTATAGGTACACCTATAGCGATTTTTGGATTTTTTATAGTAAATCGTTTATTTGCTTTCGGAAAGTAAAATTTGAAGAAGTGGAACTGATGATGAAGACCACAGATAGTCATCAAAACTACTAAATAATAGGTATTTCACAGATTCCGATTCGTTAACTTCAATGTGGTTTCTAAATAATTTATGCTCGTCACAATGTATATGGTGAAGTGGAACTGATGATGATGTACAAGGAGAACTCCTCAACAATTAACGTCCCTGCGTCGGGAATAGCATGGTAAGCTATGATCCAACGCCTAGACTAGATTAACAACAACAAAATTCAAAACCGACTTCAAAAAACACAAAAAGTACTATACTTACTTACTGAAAAGCGGAAAAAAATCAAAATATCGATTAATCCAAAAGACAAATTGTACGTATCTAATATTATTATTGGCTCAACTACAATAAGCACCCGCGATTTAGAGCTTCATATTTTTTATGTGTGTGGGACTTTGCTTAATATAACTTCACATAAAATCCCTAATTACGGAAACTCATCGTTTTCGAGAAAAAAAAATACTAAAGTTTCACAATTTCATACAAAACTCCGCGATGTGTCAACCATTTGCCATTGACTTTGTAAGAATTGTTTCGTTTTACATTCGGATAAAGTGATTATATTATTTATTATCTTTGATTATTATAATTTGCTAATGAAAATGAAAATTTGTTAAACTTGAGTTGGTTAGGTTAGGTTTGCACTGTAGTCAAAATATTATCGTAAATTGAGTAAGGTTTTTATTATTTTTTTTTCTCGAAAATTATGAATTTCCGTAATTTGCGGATTTGAGAAATACACTATAAACACACTATTCTATCCAAAAAAAATTGTAACTATTAAAAATCGAGGGTGCTTAATGTACAGTCCTTCCTTATTATTGAATATAGAACATATTGGCAAACGTAGAACCTCCACCTTCCAATCGGTAAAAAAAAGGTTGACTCGGCGCATATTGTGTGCCTCTAAATTTTTCGTACCTAAAGATATTACTCACCTACACCCTCATTGACACAGTAGGTACCCACCTACCCTCAGAAGAATAACTCTTCTGAGTAGGTACCTACCATATTGTGCCTCCGTCTGCGTCGAGCTATGTAACATTACCAAACCACAGATAATGTAATACTATACTACCAAACCTTACAATATGCAAACTGCTTTTAACGAGCATAGACGAGTGCCAATGCCAGTTTCGAAATTGGTTTGAAGCAAGATATTAACAAACTACATCCATTCAATGCCCATCTATGCATAGGCAATCGTCACAAAACAGTAGTACCCAGAGAGAAGGTAATGTAGTACCTACTTAGAGAGATTTTTAGACATCCATTTCTACGCCATTACTCCGTTTTGACAGTGCGATTTGTTTGCTAAACAAACTTTTATTATAAAATCACCTATACTCCATGCTTCAAGAGTAGGTACCTACGTATAATTTTAGCAGGCAATTGCAAAAGGCAATTTAGGAATCATAAATAAATTAATCAAGTCATTGTTATTAGAACAATTATTGTTTCCACATAATACCTACTATGTCGACAATAGGTGTATCTTAATATTTCAAAACTCAAAGCAAAGTTGCATGATTGACAAGGTTGTTTGTGTGCTCTGAAGGGAGTCCAACCATGAGATTTCCATTTGTTATATTATGCTCTTTGGCAGAGACATAGATTAGAGTAGATAAGGTAAGTTCGCAAATACTGTATGAAGCGTGCTGCCGGGCTAAGATGCGCAAGACGACAAAATTTTATCGAGACATTTTATCGATTCTCGTCGACATATTGTATGGCTTTGTCGACGAGAATCGATAAAATGGCTCGATAAAATTTTATCATGTTGCGCATCTTAGCCCCCCAGGGACAATAGTACCTAACGTCTCTTTTGATAAAATTAAAAAAAGGATAAATAAGTATTCCATTTATTGTAGTAGTTATTTTATTTATTTTGTAAATACCCTAATGAACCTTTAGGAACATAGAAACTCATGGTAGTCCTACTGTTTGTACCTATCATTCTATTTACTGAGTAAATTCGGGTCAAAGTAAGCTTTATTATCAGTATTTAATTAGACATTTACTGTCATTACGAACATATAAATAAAATATGATTAAGTACATAATATAATCTTAATTCCTGAGTAATAAAGATTTTTTGATTTAATTTTGATATAGTATTATAGTATTTTATTATCTGTTATAATTATAGTTATAGCGAGAATTACGAGATAAAAGAAGTCTACGTATGTGCTTTTCTATACCCCTGACAAAGAGTATGCAAAATCTCATGATGATCTGTTGAGTAGTTAAGGCGTGAAAAGGTAATAGACAGAGTTACTTCCGCATTTAACTATTAATTATACTAGCTGTTCCCCGCGGTTTCATCCGCGGTTATTGCGGAGTTCCCGCGGGGATTCCGTGATAATAGTACCCTATGTCCTTCTACCCCTGACAACGTGTAGGTATATAAAATTACATAAGATTTTACCCGCGTTAATATCAGAGTGACGTCTTGTACCTTACGTCTTGTCTGTACCTCTGATGTTGTACGAAATTTCATGATGATCAGATCAGATCACAAACTCCCTTTCGCATTTGGTAAGGATTAGTAGATATGCATAAAAGTCACACTGTGTACCTACTTCTTGTATTTTGACTATCTATTCTATTCTTCTATTCAATTCAAAAGCGAGCCCGCGTGTTGGACTATCGCTTGTACGCCCCAGCGGCACCGTCAGCAGCAGAAATAATAATAATAATAATCCACTTCAAAACACAGATCTACTTGATCCCACAGTAAGCTATTATTAGCTTGTATCGTGGAAACCAAGCAAACGTGGTATATACTACATAGAATTACATATATATTAAAGCATAGATATATAAACACACTCAGACTGGAAAGTGGAACCCTGTGTTCATCACACAAAGTGCACCCCCAGCGGTAATCGAACCCGAAACCTCTTGATTAGCGGGCAGGCATGGTGACCTATTACGCCAATCGGCTCGTCGAATACTACGTACGTACTACGTATAGTATAATACGTTAACAGTTTGATGGTCACTGAAATATCAAAGTGTTTACGTACTGTTGGTGTTGACGGCACGGTAACACAAAACCGCACCGCTTCTGCAATCAATCTTTAAGGGTTTCCCATCATATACCTTCAACCTGTATTTTTTCTCTTTTAATCTTCTCTCTCTCAACGTCCCATAAATTTGCCTTATGGATCAGCATTGTTTAAGGGTATTTAATTAGTTTAAGTGCATTGTCAAACTGCAATTGTGTATTGTCCTATCAATGTTAAATACCTGTTAATGTTGAAATAAAGAAAATAAAATAAAATAAATATTATGTCATAGCGGCTCTTAATTTCTAGTATCGAAATATGTGGGAAAATCATGAAAATCCTTATCAGAGGCGAGAGTGGGGTGGTATTGTACTTGGATTTAAGTTAGAAAACTGATAAAGCTGACAGTGCATGATGTAAGCTTTATATAAAATTGTTTACTAGCTTCGTAGAGGCCGAATGTATCCGGAAGTAGCATTGTAAAAGTTTCAAGCCTGTGATGGAGCCTTGCTACCCTACTTCCGCATACAGGCAGTACGTTTTTCCGTCTAATTAAATAATTTATTCATTGCCATATTGAAGTTATGATAATTTCATAAAAAAACAATATTATATTCAAAGTCAACCAATGCAAAAGAGAGTTAAAAACATTGACAAATGTAGACCTAATATAATACAACTGCAAACTTATGTCGTGTCTGTAACAACAATAATAATGCTTGGACATTATCACACAGCGCCATTGGTACCAAACTAAACAGAGCTTTTACTATGAGTACCAGATAAGCGAATGAAATGATACATGATATTGTTTTTTGGTAAATTTAACACGTAAAATCACAGTTTAACAACGCCATCTATTGTTAAGTAGCTATAGTGTTGCTGTGTCGGTAAAGCAGTACCAAACACTCATTTTTCATTGCTTGAAAACACGGATAAAACAACGTTTTCTAAAAATGAAACTTAGCTAGATTGGTTAATCACCCCCGAAACCCCCTGCATACTAAATTTCATGAAAATCGTTAGAACCGTTTTCGAGATTTAGATTATATGTACAATGTACATACCTACTTATATATTTCTATACAAGAATTGCTCATTTAAAGAATAAAATAATAGTAAGGAAGTATATAAGGTAGTATATAATGGATAGATAGATATACTACTACTACTTGTTTATTTTTATGTAAGTAAAAGACTCAGAATAAACACATACACATAAATGTTTACCCTGATGCGGGGTTCGAACCCACGATACCTAGCGTGGGAGTCAATTATAATAATTAACTAGCGAAGTCAAAAATTATTCTAATAGGATTTTTAATTGGTTTTTTACGTTAGATTAGGCCAAGGAATCGTGTTGTCTCATACAAACTTTGCCCCCCTTTTCATCCCTTTAGGGGTAGAATTTCGGAGCGTGAATTTTAGCACTTTAGGTATATTTATTTAAGCGACTTAATCACAAATCATACGTGCGTATAAATAAGAGTTGATTTTTTGTCACTGTATAAGTACTATATCAACTAAACACATAATTCCCTGACGTTGATTACCTTCAGACACCGGTAAACACACCAATAGATAAAACGGATATCTTTAAAAAATACTGAAAAATTCAATAACAATGACACAGTTCAAGGTCAATTTTCAAATTGACCGCTGACAATAACATCGATGTGAAGCTAAATCGAATTGATTCAATGAATGCAATAAAGCTTGCTTGTCCATCGTAGTCGACTCTACATTGAGATTAGAGACAATTTTGCACGATGTTTAAACTTACATTCTTATATACCTAAGTAGGTAGGTGTTATAAATTTGAACTGATAATATCTAATTTTTAGGGTTCTGTACCCACAGGGTAAAACGGGACCCTTTTACTTCGCTGTCCGTCCGTCCGTCCGTCCGTCTGTGCGTCTGTCACCAGGCTTATATATCATGAACCGTGACAGTTTAGACGGTTTTAACAAATAATAATAATAATAATAATAATCCACATCACAACACACAGATCTACTTGATCCCACAGTAATCTATTATTAGCTTGTGTCGTGGAAACCAAGCAAACGTGGTATATACTACATAGAATTACTTATATATTATACTATAGATATATAAACACACCCAGACTGGAAAATGGAACCCGTGTTCATCACACAAAGTCCACCCCCACCGGGAATCGAACCCGGAACCCCTTGATTAGCGGGCAGGCATGGTGACCATTGCGCCAATCGGGTCAAATTATGTATTTGTTGCCGCTATAGCAACAAATACTAAAAAATAGAATAAAATAATTATTTAAGGGGGCTCCCATACAACAAACGTGAGTTTTTTGCCGTTTTTATAGATAACTTTTTTATTTTATTTATTTTAACTTTACACGTAACTGAAACTAGAAAATTGTAAAGTCGCAAACTAGGAGTTAACACATATTCTCACCATATTAGACACTAGATATTTCGAAATTGAGTCTAGATAAAAACTCGTAGATACCTACCTAGGTACCTATAAAAACAAAATGATAAAAAATTTTGGGGCCACCTTAAAAGAGACAGGATAATGTCACGAAGAAAGATTTTTTGTATAAATTACTTTTTCTCTTGGCAATTGCAAGATTTTTTGAAAAGTCTGAAAAGCCACATTCAAGTTGCAAATCTGTCGCCAAGACACTAACGGTGTGTTCCGGTAGCCCCACTTGAAAGCCAGTTCCCATAACCATTCCCAGGTCGGCAACGCACCTGCATACCTTCTGGTGTTGTAGATGTCCATGGGCGGTGGTAATCACTTATCATCAGGTGTACCACTTGCCCGTTTGCCCCCTATGACATAAAAAAAAAACCTGCTGCCTGCAAAACCCATTTTTCCCTTCCTTTCCCTTTTCATAGTTTCTTACAATATGTACAAGTTTAGTGTACCTATGATCACATCAAAATATTATCATATAATCATCCATTACTCGTCCATGATCCCATTATGATATTGATGTCAATGTTGTTTTTTCCCTAAACTGATGTGCATTGAGTTTGGCGCGTGCCAAATAAAACAGAATGGCCAAATACAGTTACTACGAGAATATGTAATCGAATCGTCATCGGTTAGTTACCGACCTACTGCGGTGCAAGCGACGCGTGCGCCGTGTTTGACGGCATTCTACTTGCCAGCGGTGTGGCGTCGATTCGATTTTGTTTCGGAGCGTTGTTTATATTTAGAATTATTGTTTTGTTGTGCCTTCTGCACAAATAGTATTAGAAAGTGTCGGATTTCAATGCGTATTGTCGAGGTACCTAATATTACCTTCAATTGTTTGTTTTTAGTACCTAAGTTTAAATTGGCTCTCTATATATAGTTGTTATTAATTCAATATTACTTTTTACAAAGAATCCATAGTAATATTATAACTGAGATTAAAACACATTTTTGTTTTAATCTAAGTATTGTAAAAGCGAAAGTAACTCTGTCTGTCTGTTATTTTTTCACGTTTTAACTTCTCATCGATCATTATGAAATGCATACACGTTGTTACGGGTATAGAAAAGGACATAGAGTACGCAGGTGAAACCGCGGTGAACAGCTTATTCTTATAAATTTTAATTTTTAAGGTGCTTTTTTGTCATTTTATCCTTTAAAAATTACACAATTTTAATGGTTCTCATTCGTACGTTCCTGATCTAATTTATGACAACTATATCCTTAATTCTATCGGTGGGATGCCCATATTGATATGGTGAGAGGTACTTGTACTCATTGAAGTACATGTCCTGCAGTGCATATACTTACTTAGAATTTTCTCACAGTGATCACAAATACACAGAAATAATCTTTCAAAACAAACGAACCACGTGAAACATGTCTCGAAACGCTTAGTAGTTAAGTACCTATTTATTTCACGAAACCAGCGATCTCTTTCTCACAGATGCAAATCAGCTATTTATTACAAAATGTGGACATTTAATACGCTTTTTGCGTATCTGAGTCAAGGACTTTTAGCGGGGAGTGCGAAATGAAAATTTGTTCACAAAAATATATGCAACAAGGAAACTGTGCAACTACATATGTCACTCGTAGGTACTTTTCATCGCTTAAATTATTTCTGTTTTCCATTTGTAAGGTACGTTATCAATTAAAATACTTGCCAAAGAAGCCATAGCCATTCTTTCCGCCCTATAATTTTGGTATTTCCCCAGGAACTTGTCGGGATAAAAAGTAGGCACGGTAGGTAGGTATATGACCTATTTAAAGAACTAAATTACTCGTTTTTATACCTAATAAGTAATACTGTTTCCCGTGGTTCTACTCACATTCAACTCGCAAAAGTTTGATTCTCCCTCAGAAGCTCTGTGTTTCGGGACAAAAAATTCAATTCTTTTTTATGTTCAGGAAGGCTGTAGCGTTCTGTTTGTGAAAGATTTTTTAAAAATAACGTAATAGTTCCAGCAATTACCCCCTAAAAATAACCATTTCAAAACTTTTCTTCTTTTCTGTAAAAAATAATATAGATGTCACAATTATAATGTTATCACTGATTTTATGCGTGTGTGTTTGTACATCGTTTTTATTAAGTATCTATTATTGACACCATAATATATGTGCCTACTTTCTGCGTTATCATACGGAGAACTCATGTACCTATTAGTTATATAGAATTTCGGTACAAACTCATTTATTTGTATAATTTGAATAAAATTATTAACTTTATACTCATAGCTAAAAGATAGTATACAGGATGTCCCGTAAATCGACGTCAATCCAGAACCGGGTGATAAGTCATAACTTAATAGAAAAACGTAAAAAAACTTTAAAATTTATAAAAATTATATTTTACACCCTGCGACGATCGATTTACGGGACACCCTGTATACATATAATACGAGTATACAATACCTACCTATTTAATTTCCGATCTAAGCGTCTATCAGCGAGGTCGTTTTGAACATGTTTCGTGCAAACTGGAATAATATTTCTCATAATATTTGCAATGCAAAATAATATTTTTTAATATCTTTTACAAGCTTTTAATTTCAGAGCTTCCGCGGGAATTCTGGGATAGAAGATATAGGTAATCTTTTCTGTAGGGTCCTAACAACGTATATGCAAAATTTCATAATGATCGGTTTAGTACTTAAGGCATGAAAGCGTAACAAACAAACAGATAAAGAAACCCATATTCGCATTTATAATTTTATCTAGGAGGGACTTTAATACAGTTTAACATGACTGTGTCTGGGATTTTTATGGATACTGTCAATCATAGACTTCGAGACTTTCGAGACTCTTGGAGACTCATGTCAAGAGTTCTGGCAGAGTGTACACACAAAAAACAGGCACACATATATTTCACACATTAAGAGAAGTATATTAAGCCTCTTTAAGCTTTAGTAATAACTAATCTATACTAATAATATAAAGAGCTAAAGTTTGAGAGTTGTGAGGTTGTTTGTAGCGAGTAGTAATCTCTGGATCTACTGAACCGATTTTGAAAATCGTTTTACCAATAGAAAGCCACGTTATTTGTGAGTTTCATAGGCTATATTGTAAGTGGGAATCCACGGGAACTCCAAAATTGTCACGGGTGAAATTGCTGGGAAGAGCTAGTCTGGATAATATTTTCGTATTTAGCTGTTTCTTTTCTAACAGCCTCTCTATCAAGGATAGGGTTACGATCGCAATATGAATTTTCCTGAGATAATCCTTGACTTTTGGAAAAATTCTAAAATTTTGAGTCAATTTTATGGATTTTTTTAATTATTATCCTATCCTACTAATATTATAAACGCGAAAGTTTGAAAGAATGTGTGGATGGATGGATGGATGTTTGTTACTCTTTCACGCAAAAACTACTCGATGGATTTAAATGAAACTTTACAATAATATAGCTTATACATCAGATTAACACATAGGGTACTTTTTATTCCGGAATTCCCTGGGAACTCTGAAATTAACGCGGGTGAAACCGCGGGGCACAACTAGTTATTTGATAATACGTACCTAACAATTTCAATTTTTCCTTCTCTTTAGCACAGGGAAATATTCCCGGAAATGTCAGTAAAATCCCTGTTATCTAGTTACTCTTTATCAGAGATATAAACGACATCACTGTGTTTAGCTACGACCTAAGATTAATTTGCCTATGTGCAACCATTGTGCGACAAAAGAGAGAGGAACTCCAAAGATATTTCACGCATAGCATTCGGCAATGACATAGATTGCTATTCGTCTCGGTAATGCCTAATAACTATCTACAATATCTGGACATAGATAAGCAATAGTGTGTTAACCCACACTGAATTTTTTTTGAGTAAACCGTGTTTTAAAATTATAACGCCATTTTGTGTCAACATTTTCTTATGTTCAACATTTTGTTACATATTTAAAAAATGTAATAAGGTAAACAAATAATTAAAAAACGTTCTGTAACTCTCAATAAAGCGTTCTGTATCAGTAACTTTATTTTGTGGGTTAACATGTTATTGCTTAACTGCGTCCATACTTAGCAACAGTGGCGGATTTACCAGGAGGCTGAATAGGATGGTGCCTATTAGGGCGGCAAATTTTAGGAGCGGCAAATTTGGGGCCAAAGTTTTGGCGAGAAGCTATTTCTTGTGCAATCATAACTATATCGTTGGTTTGTCAAAATAATCTACGAATCTACGAACTGACACGTTGATCATTGGTAAAAAAATTGCAATCAACATGATTTTGAACAAAATTTTACCTAATAGCCTGCTGGCGGCAAACTTGTAAATCCGCCACTGCTTGCCAAGATAAATAAACCTACCTCAATTTGTAATAGTTCATTAGTGTGGGACACAAACTGCCTAGCCGAGCAATCGACGCGTAGCAGAAATATTTAAGTACCTACCTAGTTGTAGGTATACGTAATAATTATTGCACTGAACCGATAACTATGCAGAAGTTTCAAATAAATAATTATTACAAGTAGTAACATACTTGATTGAGCTCGATTGTAACTGGTTACTTTGACTATCTTGACTATAACAATTAAAAAAAATTACAATTAATTGTTATGTTATAATGTAGAGTTGATGAATTCTTTTTTGATTAATTTTACAAATTCGTTCCACATATATTGTTAATATTTCAGAACCTTTTATAAGTTTAGTTTCTCCCGTGGAAATTTCGGAGATTACGTAGGAATTCCGGGATGCAAAGTGACCTTTGTTTGTCCTCTTCTGTACCCCTGACAATGTGAGTTCCTGCGGGGATTCCGGGATAAAAATATCCGTCCTATATGTCCGTCTCCTGGTTCTAAGCTACCTCCCACCAATTTTCAGTCAAATCGGTTCAGCCGTTCTTGAGTTATAAATAGTGTAACTAACACGACTTTCTTTTATATAGGTATATAAAGAAGAAGAAGATATAAGTAGATATATAGATGAGAATTATGTACATACTTTACAGAACATAGTACTAACTTTATGCAATAATCATAAACTAAAAGTAGGTACTTACGTCCAGCGTGACGATTTTGTAAACGTATTAAGAAAAACAAGACAATTTTTTTAAGATGCTGGCCCCGTGTGAGATGACGCGTCATTCGTTTTCAATAACCTTCTCGGAATGAGGACAGCGACTAAATAAAATAAAATAGCTCACTATATTTATTCCGTTATCAAGTTTGACACAGTTTCAATGTTGTTATAACATAATATTACCAAATATGTAAGTATAATGCCATTTTTTATAATAGGTAGGTACCTAGGTACTCGATTCAGAGATAAAACAATGTGCGAGAGTACGGTTTTTATTTTAATTACCTATGTAATTACATATTAATTGTTCTCTACATCAATTTCACTTTTAGTGAATTCGAGATTCTCTAAGAGCAATACATGCCCCTCACTATACCTATTAGATTGGAATAATTTCAAACATAATATATGTATGTATACGGACTTTCATTTTTGCGTTTGCGCTAGCTGCGTTTTCATAGATTTATATAAAAGTGGTGAAATTTATATAAAAGTAGTTATGAAAGTAGTGAAAATGCAAAAACGAAAAAGGTTTCAATTTTGAATAGCTCCAAGAAAAAATATAAATGATGTATGAAACTAAAAATTACCGTATTAAAACCTACATATCCATGATATTTTTATTTGAAAAAGATCTGGTTGCAGACCAGGATAAAGCTCCTTGACCTCTTGCAAATTGTATGTGAAATCAAAATGCAATATTCATGGAATATTGCACGTATTATCCTTCTATAAGGCTAGCTTAACTCCGTTACTCGACTGTAAATTTTGCTCATTCGAGGCCTCAGTTATTTGGTGGGTCCTCCGTAATCACGTAGATGCCCTAAGTAATTAAGCCTTGGTAGGTAGCCTTGGCATGTAGCCTAAGTAGGTATTAGATGGGCAGGTGAGGTAACATATGCTTGGCTTTCGCGAATAGATACATATCGTTTGCTCGTCCGGTCTATACGCAAATACCTACAATCGCTAACCACGCAAGTTTCCTTTGTTCAGCAATAGCTAGTTAGCGAGTATAGTTGCTGTGTTGACATAAGCTGGGGTACAAGGGCGAGCAATACCCACAATAGAAATTTCTCGGTCAACCCTAAAAAAATTGACAGTGTTGAAGAATTTATTTTCCGTCCAATCGTTTTCAGTACTATTCAATATCAATCGTTGTGTATACAGGATATCCCGTAAATAGACGTCAAGCCAGAACCAGGTGATAGGCTAAGTCATAACAGATGTTAACAGAAAAATATAAAAAATCTTTGCTATGCCTATTTAAAAAAAAAAGTCATTAAAAACTGCGAAAGCAATAATTTTGAAAACTTCATTGGCAAAAACATAAATTTAAAGCAGTAGTTTTCATAAACACTATTTAGGATTACACAATAAGAAAAAAAATTAAAAAAACTTAAACTTAAACTTAAAGTAGCAACAGGAGTTAAAGAACCCTCGCAGGGTGTAAATTTTTATAATTTTTATAAAATTTCAAGTTTTTTTTTTTTAAGTTTTTCTATTAAGTTATGAACTTAGCCTATCACCCGGTTCTGCTTTGACGTATATTTACGGGACAACCTGTATATAGTATTATTAAAATTTAACTAAAATCAATATCAAAATCGTCTCACGTCTCTGTCACAGTTTATAGAAGGTAAGCTAATAATGGACTTACCGCACTTACTTACACGGTATTAAAGCAAAAAAAAAATGCGGCTAAACGAAATGACTCGGATGCACGGAATTGAACCCGAATTTAGTTAAAACGTGGAAAGACAAATACACTCAATAAAATTTCTGTGGTAGGTATTCATATTATTAATAATAATTATAGATTTAGCTGTACTATTAGACTTTCAATTTTACTACCGATTAATACATTATTCTAGGAATTGCACAAGTTTCGATTACCATAAGAACACATCTACTATTTCCACATACATATTTTCAGATTATTTTGGCACAACTTTGCTTATAGCAAAACGTGCATATACGTTGCATTATGGAAGTATACATCTTATCTTATCTTTCTTAATATTTATAAATCACGTGTCACGTTGTTGGTTCGCGATGAACTCCGAAACTATTATTAACGGATTTTGATAAAATTTTGTAACCATTTAGAATAGAATAGAATAGAATAGAATAGAATATTTTTTTATTACGCAACAGACACACACAAGGTTTACAAACTAAATAACAAAATCACAAACAAATTCATTACAAACTAAACTTAAAAAAAAGATATTGGTTGGCTGGTTTTGGTCGCGGTGTGTCTCTGCTGCTGCAAATGGCAGCGATTTATAATATGGTCCAACTTAAAAGATAGGATAGTTTTTATCCCGGAATTCCCGTGGGAACTCCGAAATTATCGCGGATGAAATCGCGGGGGACAGCTACTAAATTATAAAAACAAACAAGACTACTACTTTGTTGTCAAGCGTATTAAATTCATCGCACTAGAGAAAGTGTCGGAACCTCTCAACCAGCTAACCGCTATTGTAGAGTCAGGTTTAAGCTACCGGATACACTATAAACAAAAGTGTAACTAGGTACCTATGAGATTTCTACCACAGATCATGTAATAGGTCACTACGTAACTGTATCGTGACTCGTAAAAATATAATTTAGCGATCAAATTTTTTTTGTTGTTGTTGTAAAATGTACAAAACTTCTTGTGCAAGAGAAACTTATTTCGGCGTGATTTGAGTAAAATTTTAAAGTGAAGTCTGAGTGTAACGTTATAGTAGTAATTTCCGTCACGTGTATCTTTTGCGCTGTAAGCGTCATTAGAACGCAACGTATAAAGATACGTTGAGGGCTAGCCGAAATTTCCCGTCACGGCGTCATAAGTGCGCGCTTATTGGTTAATTAATGGTTTTTGGAACGATTTATTGATAGCTTATTGGTTCGCGCCGGCTGTGATTATTTTTTGGATATATTACGCCTATTATTATTATTATTATATTACGCCTAGAGCGATAGTTTCATTCAAGATATTTCAAATGTATAAAGAGTGATTAGGTACTTACTTACTGGTCACCCCTTAATTATTATTTTTTTTATCATTCTCGAGGTACACTAAAAAAATTCGAGAATGTGCTAGTAGAAAACAACATGGCACAAAATCTGATATATAAGTCAAATTTTCCTAAGCTTATAACTCGGAAACCATAGGTACAAGGCACAGAAATTGAGTTCTATAACCGAGTGCTCCACGAGACTCACGCATTTTTTTTTTGGGCAGGTATTATTTTTTGCTATCAAAGCATCCATTTATCTATCTCAAAAAAAAAATAACGATTTATGCCGTTGCGTAACTCTATAATTGTTCTACGTTTTTTTGACTTTAGAACACTGAATTAATAATTTAAATTTGCCTCACACGTAAACGGTTTGACTAGGTACTTACTTTTTTTTAGCCAGTGCGTGTCTCTATAATTTGTTCTACGTCTTTTGGAGTCTAGACCACTGACTGCAAAATTTGCATTTGCGTCACAGATAAACGGTTTGGCGTTTACAGTGTTTATTACCTGATTTGCTTAGATACTGAGGAAGTGTTAAGTGCTGTTAGGTACCTACCTATTTAAATAGCTACTTTGAGAAACAACTACTGAATTAAGTTGGTACCTAAAAAAAAAAAACGTCGCAAAAAATTCAATTGTCTTCTTGGAAGTTTCATATGTCTTCGAATAAATAAACACATTGATTTATGAATGTTTTTTTGTTTTCGTAGGTAAGTATACAATAATATACCTGCCTATAAATTTGGATATGTTCGTATAATATAGTATTGTCTGTCACTAAAAAATAATGAAGGTAAACGTAATAAAGCTAATTATGATAATAATACGTTGAAAAACTAGTAATTGCTGTTGCCTATTACCTTAAGTATTACCTACCAAAAACTATGAAATGCATTTTTGATGCAAGAAGAGCTTGAATGTTTAGATTTTCCGCTTCGGCCATTTGCTAAATATTATGACAGTTTTTTTTGGTTTGTTTGTGGCGCATTCACAACTGAAATACTCAACCGATCATCATGAAATTCCGCAAACATGTTGTCGGGGATTTAGAAAAGGAAATAGGGCACTTTTTACCCCGAAATTCCTGCGGGAACTCAGAAATTAACGCGAATGAAACCGCAGGAAGTATAGTTATTAAAATAAAAAAGCTCGTTTACCTAACACTATTTTTACACTCAATGACGCTGCTTTGATCCAATTATGTATAATTTCAACATTCCTGCGTTGAAAATAATGCCATGATAATTTGCAATAGGTAGGTACGAGTAGAATATTAGGTAAGTAGGTACCTATTCGATATGTCGTAACTTGTAAGTAGTGATGTTGGTATTTAATTACGCCATTAATTAGAGAAGAAAAAGCACTTAATTCCTATGTAGGTATTGTAATTGTTATTCAAGTAATTTATTAAGCATGGCTCTGCTGAGTAATGTAAACCTGGCAGTCCCTTATTAGTAAAATCGTTACCACCCAAATAGCACCTAAAGAGCTCCTAATTTTGTTCTAAATTTAAGAATTAAACATATTAAGCTCTTCCCAAAACTTCTTTGCTGGAAATCCAACTGTATTTCCTCTACATTCCACGCACAGCCAATTTTAAAAACAGCCTAAGTGAATACGCAATCAAATAGCGGTTAATACCTACGTTACGTTACGTTAAATGAATGTTCGTGTACGTGTCGAATTAGTCGAATGGCTTTGCGTGCGAAATCACCCGGCGACACTTGTTTGCACCCATTTTTATAGTCAATAGAGTTGATGCCCTCTTTTATCTGTTCTGTGGGCCAAGAGGCTGCAATGAACGTTGCAAGGCCACGAAATGACACGGCAAATCAAAGGTTTTCCTTTGCAAAATTTACGCGTGTAAAACCGTGAGTCACAGTTAGTGACAGGTAAAAAACTTGCAAAAAAATAGCCTTGTAGCAACACAGATATTGCTAATCGATATTTAATCTTATGTACCTTCTCCTTTTAGATTTCAGTTGCATCAAGCAGAATGTGCAAGAAATACAGAGAACTGTAATTTTAGTTGAACCAGTGAGTTGAGTGTGTGTGTAAACATTTGGGTGGTGTAAAATGTGTAATGATAAAGTGGATATGACGTCAGCCACTTCCCGCACGATGGGTCGGGCGCACCTTTCGCACCTGCCCCAACGGCCGCCCATCAATTTGAGCTTCCAAGACCTGACCTACACCGTTCCCGATGGCAAAAGTAAGTACAAAATCACTTTTCCGAAGTTATAGTATACTAGTTGTGCCCTGCGGTTTCACCCGCGTTAATTTCAGAGTTCCCGCGGGGATTCCGGGATAAAAAGTACCCTATGTGTTAATCTGATGTATAAGCTACATTATTGTAAAATTTCATTTAAATCCAACCAGTAGTTTTTACGTGAAAGAGTAACAAACATCCATCCATCCACCCATACATTCTTACAAACTTTCGCGTTTATAATATTAGTAGGATTTTTGATAACACTTTTGTTGCGTACGGTACTTATATTTTTTTTACTTTAATTTAAAGGCCAGGGTCACATTTCATACGAATTTTAATATATATATTTTTCTTGCATAATAGGTACGATATTTTCGATGAAAACTTTCAGTCGGCTTGATTTCTTCTGACGTCTTAAACAATTAGTTTACCATCATATCTCAATAAATTAACAGAAAAACAAAGGATTCCTCTTGAATCACTCTATCTATTGATGAAAACTGCATTAAAATCTGTTGCGTAGTTTGCAAGATCTAAGCGTACAGCGGGACAAACGGCGGGAAGCGGCTTTGTTTTATACTATGTAGAGATACCGATACCATGAAAAACTTATATTTTTTCGTACGAGTGTTTTGTGAAAACAAGATTTGAATAAAATAATAAAAATAATCGTTATGTGTATCGGATATCAGTTCCCATGGGAAACTCGAAATTCATGCAGGCGAATCCGCGAGCAAGGAATAGTAGTAGAATAGGGTAGAATAGCTGAATAGCTAGTATTAAAACATAATACGTGAAGTTACGGTAGTTATTTCAGAAGGTTCCTCTTGGGTGGATATAAATAATTATCGTATACAAATCGCTCCAATAATAACTGTGGCATAACATACTTGTATTGTAATTATTTACATAATTCATTATTATCTTTAACAAAGACGATACCGACTTCCATAATGGAGTGCGTGCTTGCGTTACATCGACGGATGTCGGACATTTCCTCTTGAAAGTGCACAACAGTCGTTATGAAATCTTATTATAGATTACTTATCTTGCGTAAAATGAAAATTGTTGTAATCAGCCATTAATTAAATGTTTATTTATGAGTAGTCAGCATAGGTTAAGTACGATGGTTTTACTTTCACACGTTACTAGCTGGTCCCTGCGGTTTCATCCGCGTTAATTTCGGAGTTCCCGCGGGAATCCCTTGATAAAAAGCATCTTATGTCCTTTTCTGTACCCCTGACAACGTAGGCGGCTTGAGTTTTTCCGACAACAACAAAAATTTATCGTTATACCTATGTTGATAGGTTTACACAAAACCTTGACAATTTATTACCCAAACTCATGATTTACTTTATCTATTGGTGAAAACAGTAATAATTATAATTCTACTATCCTACTAATATTATAAATGTGAAAGTGTGGATGTTTGGATCTTTGGATGTTTGTTCCCGCGGGAACTCCGAAATTACCGCGGGTGAAATCGCGGGGCACAGCTAGTATGTAATATATCGCTTAATTGCACCAGAATTACCTAAACAATGTGAAGTTACAGTGTAGGTAGGTACCTACGTACGTACATAAAATTGGAAAAACAAAAATAACAGAATTTAGATTTATTTTTAACTTTGACGCAATAGGTACTTGCCTATTTAGTTTTTTTGAAGAGTACCTACACATACAATATGATAAAAAATATGTAGGTAAATATGGCAGTTTTTTTTGGCGGGGATCGATCATCTGTCATTTATTTTTGTCTGTAAAAATATGTTTAAAGTTTATTTTGTTTAGTTTGTAGTACTGTATCTTTATACCATTATTATAAATGCGAAAGTAAGTTTGTTTGTTTGTTTGTTTGCTACACTGTCACGCCTAACGGCTGACCCGATCACTACGAAATTTTGCATACACGTTGTCAGGGGTACAGAAAGGACATAGGATAATTTTCATCCCGGGAATCCCACGGGAACTCTGAAATTACCGCGGTTGAAACTGTGGGGAACAGCTAGTAGTTTTTTTTTTAATTTAACTAGAAACTTACTAAATTACACTATACATAAGTGAAAGTGTATAAAAAGAAAATGTATAATTAAATAGGTATTATAAAAACTGTATGACAACAGGCATGCAATCGCGTAATTGCCCAATGCTTAAGCTTGCCCCTCCGCGACGCGCCGCCGCGCGTTAGTGGCACGATTTGGCGCGTTGGTTAATCTCTATGATAGTTTAGAAAGTTCGTGCACGTGACTTGAAGCGATGGGATCAATCATCTATCGATACTTTTAATCGTCGATCGTCGATCGATGCTTTTGCAAATTAATGACTTTAACTACTACACATTATTAGTATTAATGCGAATGTGAGTTTATCATTTTATTTGTTTGTTTGCTTGTTACGCTTTCTCCCCTTGACGGCCCAAACGATCATCATATAATATTCAGAGGTACAGAGAAGGATAAAGGGTACTTTTTATTTAATAATTCGCGCGAAAGCTTCGAAATTAGCGCGGGTGAAATCATGAATATTATAGAAAAAAGCGCATAAAAGTTTAAGATTGAAGAAAGAAGAAGAAAAAAAGAAGGAAGTTTATTGGTCCCCATAAAGAGATGAGGGCTCGTGACGTTATAGCGTCGTATAAACTATGGCAAGACGTAACGCGGTATTTCGACTTAATGTATTGCCGGTTTTTTGATCACTCAAAAAAAGAGAAAATACGTATCTAATATTTTTTATTTATCTACATTACGAAATAATATTAAAAATTTAGTCAACTAGCCTGTTATAGAGCCACCTTATCGCAAAGCAGACAACGGAAAGCACCCTTTGTGTTAATCTGATGTATAAGCTATATTATTGTAAAGTTTCATTTAAATCCATTCAGTAGTTTTTGCGTAAAAGAGTAACAAACATCCATCCATCCATTCTTACAAACTTGCGCGTATTAGTAGGATTGTCTTTGTTTAGTAGGAGACCTTTGATTGATGTGATAAAATTTTGTCTTATTTTAACATACCTAGTTTTTGTTAAACATAAAATTTTATTTCCCTAATATTCAGCTAGAATTAAGTAGGTATGGCTGTATTATGTTAATATTTTTATTTCGTCCACTACAATATCATAAAACATTGCTGACAAGGTCAAAGACGTATATTAATAAATATAATGTAACTGCATTTAGTATTATTTATATCTAAAATAAAAATTGTTTTAGGGTTCTTTCGAGTAAATTTATTTTAAAAAAAGTAGACAGTTAAAGTTATACCTACTTCCTTGATAAGTATATGAATAACTAAAACCTTACATGAAAAATACATAAAGAAAATAAATTAAAATTGTAATCAAATAATTAAGAACACAACTTGTAATGCTGGCACCGGATGATGCGCTGGTTTTCCCACGGGGGGCACTCTTTAGACGCTAATTCAACGAAAAACGAAATTTCGTTTAAATTTCGTTCGTTTCCTACCATGCTTCTATTCTTTTCGAAATTTCGTTGATATTTCGTTGAATCTTCGTTTACTGACGTTTAAATTCTCTAAGCCTACTTTAACCTAATAAAGTTACGAAGGAAAATTGAAGTTTGACACATTTTGTCACACACACAAATTGAAGATTGTTCGGGATTTTAACCTGAAATTGACGAAACAACAAACAACAACCTCAAATTGTCTTGCGCCTCATTTCCGATGCCCGCTGAATATTTAACTCTCGAATGCACCAAAAGACGTATAACTCTAAAAATATATCGTACCCACTTTATTTAAAACGTACCCAAAATACACGTAGATCAGAGGCGAAAACGTCTTAAGGACAAACTTGCAAAATAAAATATACTGAGCTAAGTGACTACTGTTTATGTGTTGTTTTTTTTTAAGCAGAGCTACAAGCTAGCTAGCTAAGTAGGAACTGTCAGTACACACAGACAATACAAATGCAAATCAAAAATTATAATACTTACGTATATACGTTTTTATTTGCAAACACATATTTATGATTGTTAGGTACATAGTACATAGGTCTACAAAACATCCAGAGTCAGAGTACCAAATGTTTTTCAACAATGTAGGGTACGAACCCGTGACACTCGGAAAAGCAATCAGTTATCTATGCAATGGTACTGTATTTGTATGAAACTGTGAATGTATTGTATAATAAGTCCCGATAATTTTTTTTTAAGTTTTTTATAAAACGAGCTTTTATTCAAACGCGCTAAAAAGAATAAACCGTGCCTTGTCATCCAAACTATGTCATCCATAAACGTGTACAATGTACATGTTACAGTTACAACCCGTTTTTACATAGAACGCGTTTTCTCTATAGTTAAATGAGTTTTACTTAATGCCTTTGGTGAACCAGAATTAACTAATGCTCAAAATTGAATATCAGGTAAAACTAGTTCTTACTAGAAAAAAGGCGTTTTTCCGAAGCGAATCAGTTATAACTAACTGTTCCGACCACTTTCCTAAAATGACAACTTTTTTCTAAAATGGCCATAGGCAGGGCGTAGAGCATCCCAACATTTTTGGTTAGGTTGGGTTTGTTTATGGCGCATCGCCGGCCGCTGAAGCGGGACGCTCGCTACGCTCGCTCGGCTCGCGCTACTTGGTCAGCAGTATATACCTAACCTAACCAAGAAACTCGGGGTTGACATACTCGCGGTAAACATTTTAGGAAAACGTTTTAGGAAAGTGGTCGGAACAGTTATAGCTGACTCGCTTCGGAAAAACGCGTTTTGTCTAGTAAGAACTAGGTAATTTTACCTGATAATCAATTTTGAGCATTAGTTAATGCTAGTTTTAGCAAAGGCATTAAGTAAAACGCGTTCTAACTAGGGAAAACGCGTCCTGTCTAAAAACTAGTTTTAACTGTGACATATACAAAATTTCAGCTCAATCCACCCATACAAACATAGTTACATAAATACATTGCAAGTTAAAATAAAAGCTTTAATAAAATTGGGTAAAATGGAACATTTTCTTGCTAACTCTACATTTTTTCTAAATCTGTGAATGGGGCATAAATATTTCACGAGAAAATATGGATACTCAGTCGAAATAAAAAAAAAATATTTTTTATTTCGTCTGAGTATCTACTAAAATTAAGAACATTTTCCCCTTACTGCCCAGCTGAAAGTTTTCACCCATTTAGGTATAGAACGTGAATTCTTCACACCAATCGCACATCACTATTAGTGCACGTGTTGACTAACTGGCGTGCAGAGCGACCTGGATACGATGCAAGCGGCCAAACGTGAATGCACCGCATTCAACCGTGTTCATTGCCATAATATTGCCATATTAAAATAACCGGTCCTGTACAGACTGATGCTTCACGTTTAGTAATCAGGGGCTGTATTTTTGAATCGCTCGAATCACTTTATACGCACACGTAATCGCAAGATTCACATGTGAATGCACGTTCGCACGTGTTTTCGCGATTCTGTGCGTGAAAGTAATTCGAGCGATTCAAAAATACGGCCCCAGAAGATAAGTATATATTATATACGAGATGTAATTTTGAATGGGAGACTTTTAAAAACTGGTTCAGTAGTTTCTGAGTTTAGGTATCAATTATCGCGGGTGAAACCGTGCGGGACAGCTAGTCTTTAAATAAAAACGTGAATTTACGCACATGGATGACCATTATTGACTAGCTGTGCTTCGCGGGTTCACCGCGCTAATTTCGGAGTTCCCGCGGGAAGTCCGGGATAAAAAGTACTCCATGTTCTTCTCTCCTTCTCTGTACTCTTGGCAACGTGTATGTAAAATTTCATGGTGATCGGTTGAGCCGTTAAGGTGTGAAAGCGTAACAAACAAACTCACTTTCGCATTTAGTATAAGTTAGTAAGGATGTTTGCTATTACAATAATAGGTAACAGTTATAAATTATACGTTGTTGTTGTTTGCAAGTTTTTTTTCATCTGAATTTGTTAAGTCAAGGAATCTTCATGATAGGTAGATAATATCTAATTACGGTAAAAAATGAGTAGAAGTTCGGTGAGTAGTGAAGTAGGCACTATTAAGTATTGTAATGACTAAGTACATTATTACGCACCGATTCATTCAGGTTGGTTATTCAAAATTTAATGACCTTACAGCGTTGACTGTAGCCCGTAGTAGGTACTACGGGCTACAGTCAACGTCAGCGTCCGTTTTTGAATCTATATATCCTAATTAATAATAAGTGGAATGTGAGTTTGTTTGTCAAGGAGCATTTTCATTGGTCGTTAGAGCTCGCATTTGGGGTACAGGAGATTTCTGTTCACGCATGCCATAGGGCCTTTCCGTGCCCGATACCCGAATGTCGTATCGACCAAAATTAAGAAGAGTCTACTTTCATTAGTCGAAGTCTCATTAGTCGGAGTCCAGAATACGAGCTCTCCCCGCCTGCTGTATAACGACTGGATTAACGACCAATGAGCCTTTAAGGCTCATTTTCATTGGACGCTTTCACGACTCTAGCGACGCAACAAAGTCCTCAAAAAACGAACTTCAAAGCATGAAGTATCTGTAATTAATTTTCACTTTTATTTATTTAAATACGAGTTCGTGTACCAACATTCGATCCCGATTGACATTTTGTTTAGAATCACTTTTTGAAATGATATCTGTATGGAATTGCGAAATGTTAAACTTATAGATAATTTTTGATGCCAACTGTACACTGTGCAAAAACGTATTGCAGAATTCAACTAGGTATAGCCATTTACCGTGCAGTCACCATGGAAACCAAGGCCGTTTTATCGCAATACGTAATTAGTTACGTATTGTACAATGTACAAGTACAATACGAGTTACAAATTACCTTAAACAAACAGCCGCCGTTGCTTTGAGTAGGTATTTATTATAATAAGTACTAGCTGCTCTCCGCGGTTTCACCCGTGGTAATTTCGGAGTTCCCGTGGGAATTCCAGGATAAGAAGTACCCTATGTCACTCGGGACTACCGTAGCTTCCTATAAGTAAAAGACTTTTCAAGATCGGTTCTGTGGCTCCAGAGATTACCTGCACCGACAACGCCGAAAACTCACAATTCTCAAACTCACAAACTTTAGCTTTTTATAGATAACTAGCTGTGCCCCGCAGTTTCACCTGCGTGGGTTTTGGGATCAGGAACCTTTGCGGACGCAGGCAGAACAACCCGCCAAAGCTTCATCAAATCGGACCAATGGTTTCGAAAAGCATAGAGGACAGAAATACAAAAATTAATTTTTATTTATAAAGATATTAGTATATAGTCAGGCGAGTATTCTGTATTTTTAAGTGAAACTTTATTTGGCACGTGATGCTGTGACCTACATTAATCCTGACCTACATTTTTATGGTTTATTTCAAAGCTAAACACGATTACGGTAAAACTTTTCAATTGTACCTAAAACACAATTTCAAAGTAGTCTCTTTTTATCTCAGCATAGTATATGTAACTTATAATTATACACAATACTTTCCGGAAATTCTAGACATAAATAGACATAAAGGCGAAAGTGAATTTGTTTGTTTGTTACGCTTTCACGCCTTAACTGCTCAACCGATCATCATTGAAATTTTACGTGTATGTTGTCAGAGGTTAAAAGAAGAACATAGGGTACTTTTTACCCCGGAATTCCCGCAGAACCTCTGAAACACAAATGTCCTGTCAAAAAGTTGCATCGATAGAAAAACTGAAAAAAAAAAATAATAAAACGCAAAAGAGGGTGCCTGAATAAGCTAAAATTTATGCATACCAACGATAATATAATCACTACCAATTATACTTAATATATTATATCATTGATCACGCCCGACTGTATGAATAAAAAAACCTGTATATTTCCATTTTACAGGTTTTTTGTGAGGTTATTTTTGCGTCTCTGGCTGTGTATTATACTACTATTATCTTGGGTATTTATTACATCTATCTATAATTGTTTTACTTAACGCGTGACGTATAATTGTTACAGATTAAATAAGTAAATACCTAATGTAAGTCATGGGCAATTTGTAACATTGCAATTATAATTATATCAATCAGAACAATTATGGTGAACCGATTATCCAGTTCCTATGACCCTGGTCTGCATTATTATGGTTTAATTGACATAGGTAATTATAATGGAAAAATACTGTATTTGGTTAGTTGACATACACGTTACACGACAAGCAAATAGGTAAAAAAACAAGTAGGTAATTGTACAGTTTAATCTAGTACCAAATATGGTGACAGGTTTTTTATCCAACCTTTGTCCATTGTAATCTTGTACGTGTGGTATCAAGGTGGTGTGTAATGCAAAAACTTTTACAGTCGTTGAATCTTATTGCAACAGTAATAAAGTTCAACAACTGACGATGGTGTTTCAATATTTTTAATGCTGACTGTACTCGAGGACATTGTCTAAGGAAAATGTTGCATTCTGCATGTACCTCGTAACTCGTAAAGTTTTGAGGGGAATCCTTTATACATAATTTGTGACTTTTACGAATATAAAATATAAAAACTAATGTATGTACTTGTACACGGCCAAGAAGTGATACTGTGTTAAAACGCCATCTGTTGTATAACAACCAAACGATACATGGTAAACTCATGTAAATTCTAACGTGGGCACAGATAATATAATACTATACTAGACGTGGGTAAGTAATGATTAATGAATCTCTACCAAAAGTCACTTTAATAATAACAAGACCTCATTGATGTGCCTATAACGTAACTGAAATTTTGATTTTAGAATCATTGAGAATGTAGGTATAATTTACTAGAGAACGCTGTCTGACGGCTTTCATGTGTGAGTGCTAGTATGTAGGTATGTCTGACTCGCTTCCACTAGTGGATATGATCTCACGTCTTGACACAACTTATCTCTTTTATTTTAACATCATTGTTCTCTACAACATCAGCCCCCTTAGCTAAATTGATAATCTATACCTAATCGCTATCGCTATAGAAAACTAAGGAAAAAGAAGAAGAAGAAGAAGAAGAAAATACATACATATAATACATACATATTTCAGCACAACACACAAGAAAAAGAAACAAACATAAACGGTGCCTAATCTACAGAGACATAGATATTATCTCTTGCATGCTCTGCCGAAAGGATCACCAACTCAGCATTAGTTAGGTGCGGGAACACCTAGCGCTGGTTTTCAGTTGGCAGCCCGCTGTCGCGCACGGACGCAAAGTTGTGCCTATGCCTACTTTAACAGTTTTACGTGACCACGTGACGTGACGATACGTTCCGTAGTTTTCTATAGCGATACCGATTATTATTATAGATTGCTAACTTGGATATAGTTAAGTGCGTACGACTAATATGTACCACCAATAACATAACAATGGTTTTGGTGATACAGATCTATGATTAAGAGATCCTTAGGCCTTATAAATGCGTGGCTAAAGTCGACAACCTCTCATGACCTATGCGACGGTCTATTGTTTTAATGCAAATTAAACCGCCACAACAAACTATATACGTAGTACGAAAGCAAAGTTCATCAGATATTATCGATACTACTACAATTCTGTCGACTAATTAAGTTACTTAGTAAATGTAAAAACGTGTGAAAGCTAACTTTATTGATTTTTGATGGTATCAGCCACCTTGACCGATCACACCTTAACACCTTAAAAGATTGGTAACTAGTAACTACAATCTTTAATCATTATCGCTGTAGAAAATAAGAAAAGTTTGCTAATAGATTTCCATATCGATTTTCTACATCGTCATGTCACGCGGTTACGAAAAATTCGATTTTGCATGACCATTTGACATGACGATAAGTTTTTTAGTGTTCTATAGCGATAAATTGGCGATAACGATTAAAGAATGTCAACTTGACTAAGGGGACTGAAGTGTGCTGCGACCCTAATACCTTATATTTGCCCTTGACTTTTCCTTCCAGTTGCTTAGGTCATAGGTGGTATTTATTGTACCCTGTAATCACCATTTGCAGGTTCCAAGATAATACTGCGTGGGGTCAACGGTGACTTCCGCTCGGGTCAGCTCACCGCAATCTTGGGCCCTTCAGGGGCCGGCAAGAGCACCTTACTCAACATACTAGCGGGATACAGGTAAGTGACAAAGAATTTATTGCAAACCTTTGTCCTTAAACAATCTAAAGTCCTAGTCTAAAACAATTGTATCATTTTGTATTGTATTCACATTACTAGTGGAAATATTTGTTTTTTCCGCATCGAGATATTATGTAAGTAATACTATGATAAAAGAGTAGAATCCGTGGTTCTATACATTGAATGTTTTTAACAAAAGGGAGACAATAAAATAAGAATAACCACAAAAAAAAAGTTTTTAAAATTCTTTTCTGTCTGTCTGTTCGCGATAATCTCCGAATCTACTGAACGGATTGTCGTGCGGTTTTTACAGGTAGATTTGATCTTAGCCTTTCGGTACGTACTAGATTTTAATCCTTTTTTGTTTATTATAAGGTTTATTATAGGTGTTTCATTAATACCAGTGCGGAAAATAGGTAATTCCTTATGAGTGGCGATCTAAAACGCGAGCGAAGTGTATCATTTGGTGTAAGATGACACAGATAAAATAAATATATTATGTTATAGCTGTTCACCCCCGTTAATTTCAGAATTCCTGCGGGAATTTCGGGATAAAAAGAAGCCTAAGTTACTCATTATAACATTAGCTGTCTGCGAGTGAAAGTCCCGTCCAAATCGGTCCAACCGTTTCAGAGATTAGCCGGAACAAACAGACAGACAGAGAAAAATTTTAAAAACTGTTTTTTTTATGTAAGTCATATACATATACCTTTATACATATACATTTATACATATACCTATTTTCGTATGCATTCAGTGAAAAGCTGTTAAATTCAAATTACAAACAGATACTTCATATTTATTTAGAATAGAATAGAATAGAACAGAATGGAAAATCGTTTATTTATTGATTTGTATAGATTTCTCTTTGGTTATTGAATCATTCCCGTTTCTGTTGATGGACTTATTCAGTTATGTGAAAAATGGTACGCTATCTGCTATGCATTGTAAAATCTTTTATTGGTTAAATAATTAATTGGATTTGGAAAAACTCTATTCTCTTTCATTGTCACTGTCTCAAATTTCAAATTGAAAAATAAATATTTTATTGTTAAATGTTATAGGTACTATCAATAAGTAATAATTGTGTCAAGAATTAATCCATACTAATTTAACTGTACAAGTAAATCCGGTCACACAGACAAAACTTTGGTAGTTGGCAACGACCGACCTCAACTAGCCCGAGTCACCTTCTACGAGTCAATTCTTTTATTTGCATCAATTCATGATTCCATCAGCTATAATGCTATCAATAATTCATTGGGTAATAAATTGATTTTAGCCAATCGGATATTCCGATACTTGTTTAGGGAAATGGAAATAGGTAATTCTAAATTAAATGGCAAATACCAAATCATATATCCTGTTTACATAACCCGATTGTGATGAAACAAAGGAGATTGGCCAGTGTTAAATTTTGTCACATATTTTTTTTTTTCTGTGATGCCGAAAAAAGATATGTCTAATTGTCTATGTCAATTCCGTTCACGTAAAACACAAAATCGCACCACTTCTGCATTTCGGGTCATCCCTCATAATGGGTATGATGACGGGGTATAAAAGACAAAATTCCATTTAGTTAGTTATTAAGTTAGTTATTAAGTCTAAACAATAAAAACACCTGTAAGCAACTAAAATTAGCGAAAAAAATAACACGCGCATTTGATTCAGGTAATATGACGGATATTCGAGAAAAAACAATATTGTTTTACCAACACAATTAGCATATTATAGTGTCGGTTCCAAGGAAAGATCAAGGTAAACTGTATTTGTTACACGATCTTGAACTCTATGGAATAATTAATAAATAAGTAATATTTATAAATAAATTGTTATATGATAATAAAAGAATATTATAATAGCAATTATTTAAGTATTTTAAGCTTGAAAATCAAAGATATAATTAAATGTAATAGTTTAATATAAAAACCGTAGGTAATCATTATTTATCTACTAATAACACAAGCTTTTCCGCGCGGTTTCACCCAACAAACAAACTCACGTTCACATTTATATTATTATTTAGTTATATATTATTTAGTTTAGGCTTAGAAATCAAAGATATAATTAAATATATATTATAATAGTCACTACATAGTATAAAACAAAGTCGCTTCCCGCTGTAGAGATATTTCACCAATAGATAGAGTGATTCATGAGGAAGGTTTATATCTATATTTTATCCTGGAAGTCTCGTAGGAACTCCAAAATTACCGCGGGTGGAACCGCGGGGGACAGCTAGTATAATATCAAAACCATAATTATTTTAATAATTATTTATTACTTTAATAATAATTATTTATTAAAGTAACAAAATTCGTTACAAGTTACATTTTTTATAATTATAAAGTTACTAGCTGTGTCCCGCGGTTTTACCCGCGGTAATTTCAGAGTTCCCGCGGATTCCCGCGATAAAAAGTATCCTATGTTCTTCTCTGTACCCCTGAAAACGTGCATGCCAAATTTCATCCGAATCCGTTCAGCCTTTTTTGCATGATTGAGTAACAAACATCCAAACATGCACACTTTCACAATTTTATAATATTAGTAGGATAATAATAATATAATAATACTCGTGTAGTACAAGTATGATAAGAATAAATAAACATATTTTACATGTTTAAAAAAAGTAATTTAAGATATTAGGTATACTATTTTATTTTAAAACTCATTTAAATTATAAAAAAAGACTTCTTGACGAGACTTTGTTTGAATCACAGAACATAGAATCATAGAAGGGACATAAACGCAGTTTAGTATGAAAATTAGTATCACCGGGTGATTTTTGTGCTCATAACTTTTCATCACGCACAAATGAATTATTAACGAAACGAAATGTATTTACCGTTATTTGGTAACGCTATTACTTAGTCATTGTATTCAAAATTCACAGTTTTGGGATTATTATCTATTTACTAATATTATAGAGAGGTAAACTTTGTGAATTGTGAGTTTGTGATGGTTTGTGACGTTGTATGGGGTTAATCTCTGGATGTACTGAACCGATTTTGAAAATTCTTTCACTTATAGGAAGCTACGGTAGTCCTGAGTGACACAGGGTACTTTTATCCCGAAATTCCCACGGGAACTCAGAAACCACCGTGTGTGAAACTGCGGGGGACAGCTAGTGGAAAATATAATTGGGATGTCAACAAAGCAACTTTTCAGAAAGAGCATTCGCAACTCCTTTGCAACCATGGCGCGCCTGCTCTGCCTCTTTAGTTAATATGTATAAATTACTAGCTGTTCCCCGCGGTTCCACCCGTGTTAATTTTGGAGTTCCCGCGGGAATTCCGGAATAAAAATTACTCTATGTCCTTACCCCTGATAATGTGTAAGCAAAATAGCGCTGAACCGAACAAATAACGCCTTGTCTTTCGTCTCTTTTTCCTTATCGTTACGATTCACATCGTCATCCGGGCTTTAGTGACGATATTTGAAATAACATTTAAGTTCTCACCAGTGGTTCTCACCACAAATTCAGAGTTAGCTCTTACTACAAGCTTGAAGATCATGCACTTAATTTTTTTTAGAGTTGCATCTAATAGGTCCCAGCTAATTTACCCAATTTACAGCTACAAAAGGTTATTATGTTGTCTCCGGAGCACTGTTGCCAACTTTATTTTCTAAGGGATCGTACAAAACACTAAAAAAATCGTACCTAAGTATTTCATCAAGAGTTCAAGAAAAAAAATTGTAGCTGCGCATCAAATTTAGGAGTAAACAATATAGCAAATGATTTAAATACGAAATGTAATAGATAGTAGGTAACTGCCTCAGAAGAATAACTAAAGCATCTTCTGAGGTAACTGCTAACACACAATCGTACGATTTGAATCGTAGGTTGGCAACAGTGCTCCGAAGTCTAAATTAGTTACCTGCCACGAAAAAAAAAACGTTTACAACAATTTATTTTTTCGCTTGAATTATTATTTATTTTTTCATGCAATCCTACCCGTAATCGTTTTCCCATTATATTTTTTGTCCCTAATAACGAGTAGGTACCTATCCAATATCCATGTATGTGTGTGATTTATGGAGTCGTTTAGTTTTTGTTCATATTTTTTTAAGTAGGTCTTGTAGGACTTGGTAACTACAATCATAAATTGTTACTTTATATCCATTTACAAATGTCATTTTTTTTTTCTGTGTGTAAATAAAAAAGGGCGACATAAATATTCACGGACGATCGTTTGCGTCAATGGACTTTGCACTCATTTATTATTTTGAATTTTTGACATAATATTATAAATCAACAAAGTAGGTAATCTTAGGAGTCTGTTGAATCATAATTATTTCTATTCGAAAAGCCAGTCCATGGGGGCTAAGATGCGCAACACGATAAAATTTTAACGAGCCATTTTATCGATTCTCGTCGACATATTGTATGGTTTTGTCGACGAGAATCGATAAAATGGGTCGATATAATTTTATCGTGTTGCGCACTTAGCCCCGCATACTTCACACTATGCTAGATGATCTATTTATTGACCAGAGTGGATAGATATTTACTACTATAGGTAAGTATATACAACTGGCTTTTCCCTGCAATTTTACCCGCGTTAATTTCGGAGTTCCCGCGGGAGTAGTTAAGGAGTGAAAAGGTAAAAGAAAGTCAGTTTACTTTGCACATTAATTTGCCTAAATAAGTTTTTTTTTCTGGCTACCTCTGACATAATCAGAGGGGCTATTATGTAACCTTTATTGCTTTCATTTTTTGGTTGCAATCAACATCACAACTTTTATTCCGCATACCTAGTGACTTAGACTTAGCCTATCACCCGGTTCTAGCTTGACGTCGATTCACGGGACTTTCTGTATATAATTTTTTTCTTATGTAACATAGGTCCTTACGTCACAGTGTGAGAATAAATTAAATTATCTTCCTTAATTAAAAAACGTTTTTTTTACATTCAAGAGTGCTCGGGGCGAGTGGCCATATATGCACTAATGGGGAGACACGCAACATCCACCAGTTTCGGAAGCTGTCGCGGTACATCATGCAGGAGGATCTGTTACAGCCGCTGATCACGGTGCTGGAAGCTATGACCGTGGCCGCCGACCTGAAGCTGGGCGCCACCATGTCGAAGCAGAAGAAAACCGTTGTGGTACGTTCATCATACATAGAACAGATAGATGGGAACTCCGTTTACTATGAAAACGAATGAAAACTCGTGTCGCCGGGTGTTTTTTTTTTACTTAAACAACAACAAAAAAGACCCCTTCTCTTGAAAAACACTCATCAATTGGCGATTGGCGCAGTAGGTCACCATGCCTGCCCGCTAATCAAGAGGTTCCGAGTTTGATTCCCGGTGGGGGTGGACTTTATTGTGTGATGAACACAGGTTTCCACTTTCCAGTCTGGGCGTGTAGGTACGTTATATCTATAGTATAATATACATATAATATGTCGTATATACCACGTTTGCTTAATTTCCTCGACCCAAGCTAATAATAGCTTACTGTAGGATCAAGTAGTTCTGTGTGTTGTGAAGTGGATTATTATTATTATTAAACGAAATTATTTGAAGATGAAATTATTATCATTGAAGTTTTTACTCTAGTACTCAGTCGCTATTTTAAAAATTCACAGTTTTGGGAATATTGTGGTAAATATAGGTAAGTACGTAATGGAAGTTTTCGGTAAGAACATCCTTGGCCAGCGTGGAGCGCCTGCCCCGCTTACATTGCTTCTCTAATTAATAATGTTTTTTCCGGCGTAATGCAGCGTGACGATTTTTACCAGTAGCTAGCTCCTACTGTGAGCCGTGTTAGGGAACTTAGTTTCAAAATCAAAGTGTAATGTTAAAACAGAACTGCTGAAGTGGCAGTATCTTTGGCTCAAAATTTGGTATAATCATCATCTATACGGTTCACCCTCATATACCGTCAAGACAAATCGGTTTAACGCGAGTTTGAGAGTATCGTTATGTGTGGACAGACCCTTATCCTTTTAAAAACGGTGTGGTTTGTTGTTAATAATAATAATCTACCTCACAACACACAGATCTACTTGATTCCACGTAAGCTATTATTAGCTTGAGTCGTGGAAACCAAGCAAACGTGGTATATACTACATAGAATTACATATATGTATATTATACTATACTATAGATATATGAACACAGCCAGACTGGAAAATGGAACCCTGCTTTCATCACACAAAGTCCCCTCCTACCGGGGATCGAACCCGGAACCCCTTGATCAGCGGGTAGGCATGGTTACCTATTGCGCCAATCGGGTCGTGTTGCGTAATCAGAAATGTTCCTAAAGCAAAAAGTCTATTTTGTTAAATTAAAATATCGTGTATTTTAAAAGCACAAGAGTTTTTTATAACAATTAATTAAAAACGTGTTATTATTATGTATTATATTAAATTTTTATACGAACATGTTATGGAAACCTAAGAAAAAAGACCATGTGCTGGTAAAATCGTTGTAAAGGTCAAGGTCAGGTTTTACGGCGGATAAAATGTATCCTTGTCTTATATCCGACAAGTTACTGAATCCAGAAAAACATAACTTAAGTGGTCTTAAAATTACAAACATAATAATAATAATTTATATATATTAAAAACATAATATCTACCAAGATATTATGTTTTTAGTAGGTAATTTTTTTATACCTACGTAGCTACTTGTGCTTTCCTGGTATGAAAACTCTGTAATTGTTTATTTGCATGTAAATATGATGTAAATATATAAAATTACAAAAGTTTTTAGTAATCCGTGTTTATAATATACGTATAAGAATCTATATGAATGCTATCGAAATTTCAAGGTAGACGAGACACGAATGATAAATTTTGAATCTATGTTCTTTCAGATAGACGAAATTATTCAGCTCTTAAGGCTAAATAAAGCGAGAAACACGGTCACAGAACGGCTTTCGGGCGGCGAAAGAAAAAGACTGTCGATAGCACTAGAACTGCTCAACAACCCTCCTGTTATCCTGCTGGACGAGCCCACCACGTAAATATCAAGAAGTTTGACCTTTTTTTAATCAAGTTTCATTTAGCTTAGATTCGTGTCTTATGATGCGAAAAATACTCTATAATAAATAGTAAATACCTAATCTTTATTACGCTTATTTCGGTTGCTCATTTTATATAATAGATTCAATGCTAATTCCATCTTGAGCATCTTTAGGTACACCCACTAAGCAAATATTCACTATGTTTTAAGAGTAGGCACTTTCATACTAATTGCTGAAATCTATGAAAGAATTTTGTGCCAACTTTAACCTTACAAGACGCGGTCAAGGGGATTTGGTTAGGTATTCCAAAGTTGGTAAAGAAGTTATTGCATAGATCCATAGTAATTCTGGCTAAAGAACACCTTTTCTTGAATCAAAAATGGGAATAACACTAATATTTGGACTGTTTACACCTGATTTTATTGTCTGTTTTCCTGAATGCAAAACTTGTTCTGTTCTGTTTCAGGGGCCTCGACGATGTGGCATCATCTACCTGCGTGTCGCTCCTGAAACGGGTGGCTCGGGGCGGGCGCACCGTCGTCTGCTCCGTCCACACGCCGTCGGCGCGCTTGTTCGCCGAGTTCGACCACGTGTACGTGGTCGCTGACGGCAGGTGCGCTTACCAGGGCACGTCAGCGGGTGTCATACCGTTCCTGGCGGAACTGCAGATGCCTTGCCCGAAGACGTACAATCCGGCGGATTTTCGTAAGTGTGCGAATGATTTGTTTCTCTATAGTTTATGAATATACTTACGCAATAATTATCGTCTTGTCTATAGTTTTGAATTTATTTATTTATTTACACGAATATTATAAAGAGGTTAAGTTTGGATTTAGGGAGTAATTTCTGGCTGAACCGATTCAAAAAATGTTTTACTGATATGAGGCAACAGTTTCCTCGATTGACACGGGATATTTTGTAGAGTTCCCGAGAGAGTCCCGAAAGGTACGCAGGTGATGCCCTGAAAGAACAGCTGTTAGTTCAGATTTTGCTTTAGTGGTATTGTTGGAAGTTGAGTGGAACAATAAAATTGGATTAAAATGAAGTTCATACCTTTCGATTTGTAAAAAGTAAAAACTCGTTGCATTATCAACGCAGTGAATCATTTTTAGTCGTATGACGTATCCGATCTATAGCATTTTCAGCTGCGTTAGGTCCTTATTCACAGAATATCCAGTCTGGCAGTTGGATCTATTTCCTTGAACGTCCATTCTCTTAGACTTAAGTTTTTTTTTCTGATCAAAGAAACAGGCAAACAAGCAAAGAGAGTAAAATCACGTTTGGATATAGGTTTGTTGTAATGAATTCTTTATAAAAAACGGAATTTTCAGTTTTGGAAGTATCGAGTGGCGAATACGGAGATCACGTGGACAGAATGATATCAGCGGTGGAGAACGGGAAATGTCAGCGCTGGCGGGACTACGGCGGTGTGGAGAACGCGTTCGAGGAGTTGGAGATCGAACAGCTGAACACTGGTGGGGTGGAGGAGCACAACTACAAGTACGGCAGCACCGGGTGCCAGCAGTTCGTTGTGCTACTCCGACGGATGCTGCTGCAATCGGTCAGGAATAGGGTAAGCATCTTTACCAAAGTTATTCAGAGATTTTCTAAAATATTCAGCATGGGTACCTACTTAAATGGGTAAATTTTTAAAAGCTTTTATTTAACTTGCAATGTAGGTAGGTATGTATGTATGCACCTAACTATGTTTGTACCGGTGGAATCTTGCAACTAAATTTTGAAACAGATATTATCTTCAACTGATTGAGCTGAAATTTTGTATACTGTTTAGTTTAGATGATAATGCATGATTAGTAATTGTTTGACGTCATTCTAAATTCAACATGGCTGAACGCCCAAGATGGTGGATTAGTTATTTTTAAAGCACTCCTACAATATGGGTATCATATGAAAGGGCTTGCTGAGAATAACTCGCAAAATAAAGTGACATCACTCTAAATACAATATGGCAGACTTCTAAAAACAACGGACTAAGTTTTTTATGCTTTCCTTTTAATAATTTAATTTTAGTGATTTTTTTATTAAATTAATTTTTAATTAAATTTGAAGCTGTGAATACTAAATAGACAGGCCAATTTTGATTTGTTTTTTAAATACTGTTAATATCCTATTATTGGCACAAGGATTAAGGTTCTTGTACCTAATTGTATAAAGATTTTAATAGTACATTGTTATCCTAGGGGTGAAAGTAACTTATTTAGTCCCGAGACGGGGTTTGGCGCCCGAGCGTAGCGACGGCGCCAATAGATCGAGGGACTAAATAAGTCTTTCTCCCGAGGATAACACTGTGCTTTTCATTACGAATGCAAGGAAAGTCAAAATAAAAATAGGAATTAGCTAAAGAAAAAAATTAGTGAATTTTATTTCACATAAATCAACCATTAGGTGTGCTACTGGCCAGTAAGTATGCCCCCTATGACATAAAAAAACTTGAGTTTCTGCAATATCCAGCTGTCAGTTGAAAGCGATTCTCCCTAGGGCTGAAAAGTGTTACTTTCAATCCGCTTCTCAGACAACTTCAGACCTACTTTCCGAGTATGAGTAATGAAAAGATATTATTTTCTCTTTACAGAATTATTTATGGCTGCGGATCGGATTGCATCTGTTCTTGGGTTTCGTCATCGGCTCGCTATTTAGTGCGATGGGCTACGACGCCTCCAAAACTATATTCAACTTCGGCTTTTGTTACGCTTGCATCATCGCTATGCTGTATGTGCCTATGATGCCTATATTGTTAGCGTGTGAGTGTTGAAGTTATTTACACAAAATCGAACCTACCTATTTAGATTTATAAGAGAGGGGTGGTATTTATTTAATTTGCTGGAGCTTCAACGATTTAGAAGATCGATTCTTCAACAGCTATTTCTTTCAACGGCTTTTTTACAAAAATCACTGGTAACTTGACCCAATTCTCAATGATCTCATTTTCTTCTTTATAAATAAAAATTTATGTTTGTATGTCTGTCCTCTATGCGTTTCGAAACCATTGGTCCGATTGCGATGAAACTTTGGCGGGTTGTTCCGCCTGATCCCAAAACTCACGCGGGTGAAACCGCGGGGCACAGCTAGTTGGTTCTATTTGTTTTTGATTCTAGTCGTGATACACTTGTTTAACAGTTCCAGCTGAGGTGCAGTTAGTGAAAAGGGAATACTTCAACAGATGGTACGGCTTAAAACCCTACTATGCTGCCTTAATCGTGTCGCGGACTCCAGCTACCGTGTTCTTCAGCCTCATGTACTTGTTCATCACGTACCCTCTGACGTCACAACCTCTGGAGATACCCAGGATGTTGATGTTTGCAACCATCTGCATCATGGTGGCTCTCATATCGGAGTCCATGGGCACTGCCATATCGTCCACTTTGAATGTCGTTGTGAGTATTATATTGCTGTAGATACAACTAATTTTAAGTCACTTACCGCCGCACTCAGAGTCGACTTTAATGATTACTTAGTTAAGTATAGATTTTTAAAACAAAACTGCTGCAATCAGACAAGTTTAATAAATTAATGTTAATTGTCATTTAACTCATTAAGTTACATCTCATTAAATGCCAATTAATTGCCAATTAATAATTGCGGCAGTTTTGTTTTAAAAATCTATACTTAACTAAGTAATCATTAAAGTCGACTCTGAGTGCGGCCGTTAATATTAGCTGTTCCCTGCGGTATCACTAGCGTCAATTTCGGAGTTCCCGCGAAAATCCCGGGACAAAAAGTACCCTATGTCCTTATCTGGATCCCTGACAACGTGTATGGAAAATTTCATGATGATCGGTTCAGCCGTTAAAGTGTGAAAGCGTGACAAACAAACAAGTAAATAAACAAACTCACTTTCGCATTTATTAGTAAGGATTACCGACTCCAAAAAGAAGTGGATCTTTTTTCCTCTTGTAGAATTTCGAACCTTAAAATTATAAATACCAGTATGAGTTTGTTTGTTTGTTACGCTTTCACACCCCAACTATTCAACTGATGATGATTTTTGCATACACGTTGTCAGTGGTACAGAAAAGGACCTTAGTGTCCTTTTTATCTCGGGATTTCCGTGGCAAATCTAAAACAGCTAGTATGAGTATAAAACATGTGAAAGAGCGTACACATTTTTGAGATAACAACCTATAACTTCATAATATTGGATGACTACTCATAATAGCTTTACACTATGAAAAGCTAGCTGTTTTTTAACTATCTGATAACTGGACGCAGATAAGCAATAACATGTTAAACCACAAAATAAAGTTATTGATTCAGAACGATTTATTGAGAGTTAGAGAACGTTTTTTAATTATGTATTTACCTTATTACATTGTTTAAATATGTAACTAAACATTAAACATAGAAATGTTGACACAAAATGGCGCTATAATTTTAAAACTTTAATTTACTCTAACTTTCTCCAGTGTGGGTTAACACACTATTGCTTATCTATGTCCAACTATACTTCGAAAGTATTCGTCAATATCGGTAGATAGAACTATTCCTCTGATCTCCTAATCCGTTTCCATTCTTTCCAGAACTCGGTATTCTTGGGGCCGTCGTTGTGTGTTCCGTTGATGCTTCTATCAGTTTATGGTATTGGCAGCGGGGACGACCCCATGCCTCTTATCTGGCGGATAGCTCGAGCGTGCTCCTACCTCCGTTACGGTCTGCAAGGCTTGGTGTCCGCGGTGTACGGGCCACCGAGAGCGGATTTGATATGTCCAGAGCATATAGACTATTGTGAATATAAGAATGTTGCGTAAGTATCAATAATGATCTAACCAAGTGCAGATAGATATAGTCACGTCGACCTCCATTGAATTTTTAAGCAACTTCTTCCCGTCGGTTATGAATGCTCCTGGGCCCTTATTCACTGACCAAACATTCCTTGCCTAAAACGCGCGTCCCAAAAACACAATTCAAACGCTCCAGATGCAAAAATATAAGAAATTTATATTCTTTATGAGAATATAAATTAAAGAAAATTTATGTTCCCCGCGATTTCATCCGCGGTATTTTCGGAGTTCCCGTGGGAATTCCGGGAAAAAAGTACTCTATGTCCTTCTTTGTACCCCTGGCAGTAGTTAAAGGTGATTACCTGTTCCCCGCATTAATTCCGGAGTTCCCGCGGGAATTTCGGGATAAAAAACTATCCTATCTTTTAAGATGGGCCAAATTACAACATAATGACTGAATTTCATCATGATCTATTCAGTATTTTAGGAGTTCATCGCGGACAAACAACGTGACGCGTAATTTATATATATTAAGAGGACAAAAGAAACGTTGTAAATGTTTTTTTTTTAAGTGAAACATCTTTGAACACGAGGGAAAAGCAATTTAAGTGGCGCCTTATCTCGGCGCTCGCGCGACGCGTTATGGTCTTAGTGAATAAGGGCCCTGATTAAAAGACGTGAATGTAGCAGGTACATTGTATAGTTGGACCGTTTATATTTAAGCAAATTATACAATATATTCGTTGCAAATACATCGCGAGCAATACGACATGATAGGTTCCAAGGGTCCAAGGATTTAGAGTGCACGGCACCGTTCAGAGCCCTCCGGTAGCTACGCCACTGCCTCCATGTTCATGACTAGTAATAAGAAATTAAATTATTTAGTCCTGTTTAATAACACAAACTTTTTTTTGCAGGTACTTTGTCAAAGTTATGGGCATGTCCGGGGTCTCTTTCTGGACAGATTTCGGCGTTCTCACTCTGATGCTACTCGCCATGAACATGACCGGGTACTATTTGTTGAGACAGCGCTTGTCACCCAACTACGCCTTCAGAGCTATAAAGCTTATCGGAAGATTTGTCAAGAGCAAAATAAGTCTCTCCGCGCGTTGAAATTTTGATTTATACGGTTGGTAATGGGCATGTTGACTAATTTTTATTTTTTAGTCCGTCTTGTAGATTATTAAAAAATATTGGACACGTCTTATTTTTTCTTTTTTTACGTAATCAAAAAATAACGGCGATATATTGAGTTGAAATTTCGCGTGACGTCACTATTCTGTCAGTTTGTATGGCGGTTTTAGCGGTTAGTGACGTCACGACCTCCTCATTCTAAACTTTAATGCGCTTTATTTCTGTATATTTTAATTTATTTAAAAAAGCAAAAAATACGTATCTATTGTTTTTTTTATTTTCTAACTGACGGACTAATTAGAATTTTGATTTTCAATAGTAGTCAACATCCCTATTGTTAAGTTTTAAATTTTAATCATTTATAAGTTTATGGAATGTTGTAATTGTTACATCGTTCATATCGGATTCAGTGTGATAATAGCTTTTTAAATACAATTTATACAATTTATTATTATTATATAATACCACTTACTTTCATATAACAACTGTTATTGTATTATAGCTTATTTATAATATTTATGGGCGTATATTTTATAAATCCAGTGATTAAATGTTTTTCGCACCTAGTTTTATGGTGGTAGTAGCTGTTAAACATTGAATAGTAAATAAAATTGACGTAAGCATTGATATTCTTTTAAAAGACTGACTGATAATAATATTTTTTGGAATCTTATAATTTTTCTATGAAACAGAACGTAGTAGGTATGTAATTAGAAAACTTCATTTTTTATGGATAGAGACAGAGGAAAAGCTTTGATGGAATGGTAAAGTTTGAGAAAAACATTTAGAGGAATTTTACTTTACCTGTTTTGCTCTAGCTAGAGTGTAAGGAGCAATAAAATCATCGCTTAAGTTTAATTTTGTTTTTTAGTAACATCTCTACATAATGTATATCATAAACATCAAGTAACGAATCGGAACAGGATGAAAATAAATAAAAAAATATAAAAATAACCCTCGAACGTCTTTTATTTTACGAATTTTATTTAAATTCTCACTAAAATTAAATCACTCAATTGCTTGGTAATAATAATAACTAATTAAATAAAGATAATTCAAAATAAATCAAATTCTTTTAGGACAAACAACATCTGACTAGGGCAGTCACATTGATTACAGATTCATTCAATTTATAGTATAAAAAGTAGACAAAATTAACAAATTAGCTATGGTAAGTATGATATTTTCAAAGAATAATGAATGAAATTCTAATTTATTTCAAATCTAAGTGAACAGTGCTTTTAAGTGCTTATTGATTGTTATTTTTAAAAGTGCTCAATAAATGCTTCGTTATTGATTAATTTTATTTGAAGATTCAATTGATTACAACTTGTAAGTACATCACAATTTTTCAAATACCAAATTTTAAGGTTAAATCTGTCCATCATTTTTTAAAAAGCAACTCTGTATAAAAAAAAAATAGTTGATTCATACAATTTGATGTTTTTATATTGATTCTACTTGCCCCCTTAGCCAAGTTGTCAATCTATTATCGTTAACGCATAGAAAAACAAGGGACTTCCGTTCCGTTTATGTCACGTGGACACATAAAACTAGAGTTCAGCGATTTACGTGACGATTCGTTCTTCAGTTTTCTGTGCGTTAATGATTTTATAGATTGTCAACTTGGTTAGGGGACTGTTTTAACTAATAATGAAGTCTCCACAGCAATAGTGGTACCTAGTAAAATCGATGAAAAGAGATTCTCTGAAAAGTTTTTCTGGTTCAATAAATTGTGATGTGTCATTTATTACATTAATAAGTAGTAAGTACACAATATTGTAGTTTCTTATAAAACTATAAGTACTTATCTACTTCATCTCCTACATAAGGTAATATAATATTTTATATACAATAAGGTACGTTGTGTTAAACAAATTGCAGGTTATTGGAATGTAACAGGTATCTAGGTATGGGTAAAATACACAAAAGTCTTCCTACTGGTAATGTTATGTCGCAGGCAATTTGTATGATTCGTCCGTTTACTCTACCTAATTATGGTCCAGATTTTTTTAACTGACGGCACCGATCGTAAATTAACGAAATATATGATGTGGCGACCACATATTTTATGCTAAACTCTAAAAGGACAACTCATGACGATTACTATTGCGACTAAGCTTATAATTTGAGTGATTTTTATTGAGTGAATCTCAAGTTAACAATACACAAGGTTAGTCAAAAAGGGGGTAACAAACAACAAATACTATAGATAGTATATAAATAAATGCATATATTTTAAAAAAGAACGATATAAATTTACATTTCAAATTACTATTTTCTCAGAAATCTATAAACTGCGATGTACTAATTCATAAGCGAGTCTTATAATCTCATAATATGTAAACACAATCACATAGCTGATAATAGATCATAGAGTGAACAAAGCGCATCTTTTCAACGTTTGGGAACTTTTGGGAAGCATCATGGTTTTCCGTCTTGATAACCCCCTTTTTGATTAACTTTGTAGAGGTAATCTCTCGAAAATAGTCCAAAAATCATCAAGTCCTTTCACATAAAAACTAAAGAAAGATATAAATAAATCGTAAATAACGTAAAACTAACAAAAAAAGATTTCATAATAGTTAAAAGAATAAACAGTTACTATAGGCAATAGGTGCGATAAAATGTTTAAAAACATAACAAATAGTAAAAAAAAAAACTAATTTATAAAATCAACAGGTAGCTGACAGAAATTTTCAAGTTTTTTTAAGGGAAAGCCTTTATAATAAAAAAAAAACAACAAAAACAATATTTATGCTTAAATACCTAAGTATAATATTTTTAATATCTACATTCTACATTCTACACTATAGATATATGTATTAAGATTTTTATTATTCACAGTAGTTAATAATAAAATTATGACAGGTAAGTAAAATTTATTATTTATTTATTTGTGATTATCGCTTGTTTACATATACACGTCGCGACGTATGAACAAAACACGTAAAGTACTTTTAAAAATATATGTACGAAATAAAATCCATAGAAAATTAAGTACGACAAATAAATAGTGGTAATTATACTCTTTAAATACGGTCGTGGAGCAAGTTGGACTGCCCAAAAGTGGCTCCCTTCACATGTTCTAATTCAGTCAAATTTCATCATTGGATTCCTCAAATTTATAGGGCGTACTGTAATTAAAAAGTGTTAGTGTAGTGTCCGTTGAAGAATATACCAACAGAGTACATAAATCATCGTCATAGATAACTAAGGGGTTGCTATAGACTTGCCTCGTGGCTCGACTTTCGCACGAACACTACTTATTATATAAACAGAAAAAACTGTTCAAAAAGAATTACATGTATTTCAAACGTATTCCAACTAAATTTTACCACGGAAAATTCCCGATCCGTACCCATCTATACCTAATATTATAAACAGCAAAAGTTTGTGAGTTTGTGGGTTTGTGAGTTTGTGACGTTGTAGGGGGTAATCTCTGGATCTACTGAACCGATTTTGATAATTCTTTCACTTATAGGAAGCTGCAGTGCCCTGAGTGTCATAGGGTACTTTTATCCCTGAATTCCCGCGGGAACTCCGAATTTCCCGCGGGTAAAACCACGGGTGAAACCGCGGGGGTTAGCTAGTATTATATAATTTTATTGCAGCCGTCCCACACCTATAGTTGAGAGTACCTATTCGTAATAGGAATAATTTTATTCTCTTGGCAATTTATTAATAGCATTATTGAAGAATGTAGTCGTAATTTTTTAATTAGATAAATTACCTACCTATCCTACGTTTTTCAACGGGAATCACCTCATTTTGCGTAATCCATAAAATCTTGAGAGTAGATTCCACGAATTTACTTTTTTTAATAAATTAAGCAAAATAAACCGGCAATTGTCTAGTAATAAAAATAAGTCAACAAAAAAGAAATTAATTACTACACTATCAGCTATTTACATCGTATTTAATTTTTTTATTACTATATTTTGATTATGTACCCTTACAGTAAAAAGATATATTGTGGTTGCCCTACAGTAAAACAAAGTAACTGCAGTTGAATAAATTTTACAGGAAGAGTAAAAAACCAAAAATCGCTTACAAACCTTACGTAGTTTACCGATTTTCTTTTTTTTTTTTATTTCTCTAAGACTAAAGCTTTCTTATGGTTGTTGCAGCTGAATAAATTTTACAGTAGGAGCAAAAAACCAGAAATCGCTTTATTTAAAACAAATCTTCCGTAGTATAACGATTTTCTTTTAATTTTTTTCTCTAAGAGTAAAGCTTTTTTGATGGTTGTGAGTATGGAGCAAGAACAGCAAGGTCCGTTATGCGTGGAAAGAGGCAAAAAAAAACTAATAAAAAAAAAAGACAGTTGCTTTGTTTTTCCGTAGAGCAGCCGATTGGTAGGTTGTCACATGTGTATCTACTCGTACAGTAAACAGTTTAAAGCAGCGTAGTAAGAAGTCACTTCTGAATCAGAAAACTTTTTTCGCTGCCTGCAAGTTAGTGTTTTTCCTGTGGGTTTATCTATATAGCTCTACTAGCTACAATCCACGCACGCTTCTACTCTACCATGCTAAAAGTGTTACCGCCTATTTCTGATTTGTATAAAACCGCCAAACGTAGACAGGAAGTCAAATGATGTATAGCTGAAAATTGTTCATATTCAAGTTTAAGTCAGTAGGTATTTACTCAAACTTGTACAATCATCATATAAAGCAGCTAGTTCTTATACAAATTGCCTTTGTGTATCTGACACGGTGGTTCTACTCAGATCAAACCAAAGGTGGTATTGTATTGTATTGGTACGGTAGAGAGTATTATAGGTATGGTAGTCTGTAGCCTGCCTAAGTTCTCGGCAGTAAAACGTAATTACATATTAATAATGATATAGTCTAACCACATTCCACTATCCCGGCTCTTACAATAATTAATATTTATTTACACAAACTTTAATGGTAACTATAATACTAGAGAAGTTACAATTTTATTTATTCTACAATATTATCATAAATAAGTCGATATTCATAAGATTCATTGAGTATCACGCGAAATGCCAACGCGATTGTCGGATAATTCGAGATTACTTTCTCTTTTTTTATCTTTAGAAGATTTCGTCGAAGATGATCAATTTAAGTAGATATTTCTGGACATGAAAAGCATAATATGGTCGGGTCTCAACAGTTAAAAGCAGTTAGGTCGGATGTTAAGATTCGACCATATGCTTTTCAAGATCTTTTCTTGCTGGATTGACGTAATTTTAATTTTATTAGTTTGTATAAAATATAAGCCCTAAAATTAACTGGGTTGGACGAAATAAAATACGTTCAGGCGACATAAACTTAAATACATTCAATACTATTTTGCTGTGTGTCATTTCAACGAGATTCGTCAACTGGGTTACTCTTACTACCCTTAAAAAGTAAAACTACTCGTTTTTACTTTTAATCTACAGTATCTATGTAAAATGTAAATGTACTTACTACATAATAATAAGGATATCAAAAAGATAATCTATTACAAATTGAAAAAGAAAAACCTACGAAGGTGCAAAATGCAACCGAATATTTTTTGAGTTGCAGTAGCTACTGCTATCTATTAATTTTATTATAGTTAGGTAACACGAGGTAAACCTAAACTGTGTAGTACCTGTATTTAGGTACAGATCTTAATTCACAATTTAATATTTGATTCTTGACAAGTACCTACCTATAGTTTCTTTTGCCGAAGGGCAATAAATTAATTAATTTAGATTTTTTCGTGTCTTTGTAGCAAGAACAGCAATTTAACGTGTTCCGTCCCTGCAGTTTTAATAAAATCATTCTTACGTTTGAATGTAAGTTGTCTTGTTTTATAGCGAGTGCAATACGATTAATTAATTTACTACTATTACAATACTTTGCATAATATCAGTGGGTATCAATAAAATCAAACACATACATGGACCTATACTATTCCAATAAATTAATATTTTAATGAAAACGCGTCGCTGGAATTTTAGCACTATACTGTTTGTCTTTTATTTTCTTTATTTTAAAACTGATCAATTAAAGGAAATTAAATGTTAACATTTTTTTATATCGAAACTAAACAGATATATGATGAATAATTGTTTGTAAATCCTAAAGAATACGGAATTTTGAAAAAATTGAGCAAATTCAATAATATACAAGTAAAGAAGTCTTTATTATACTTAAAAATATAAGATATATTTAAAAGGAAAAATAGTTACCTATATTTTTCCTTCAAATGGTTCCTACGCTGTAAAAATATTTAACTATCGTAAATCTCGAAATTGTGACGCAGCTCTAATAGGCTAGTTTCCTGGGTAAAAAAATCAAAATTCTATTTAGTCCGTCAGTTAGATAATAAAAAAAGAAAAGACACGTATTTTTTGCTTTTTTAAAATAATGGAAATATGCTTAGATAAAACGCATTAAAGTTTAGGGTGGGGGACTCGTGATGTCACAGCTCGCTATAACGTGCGAACAAACTGTAGCGAGGCGTGACGTCATGTGAAATTTCGACTTGATATATCTCCGTTATTTTTTGATTACATAAAAAAAAAAAAATACGTGTCCAATATTTTTTAATAATCTACAAAACGGACTAAAAAAAAAAATTAGGAAACTAGCCTATTAGCGTATTGCTGCGTATGTTGAGATTTTGTTTAACTTTAACTTTTATGCGGTGTCACTTATCAATCGGTATTCAATTATTATTCATTGGATTGAAAAGATTGCAGATAATTAATGCTTATTTAAATCGTGATAGCTTTTTACCTTCTTTGTATGAACCTTATTGAAATTTTACTATTAAGTTCCAACAAGAGTTATGTGTAAACCATATAATTTTATCTCATAAACAGAAAAATATAATAATTTGGAATGTAGGCTTGCGTATCTAATAAGAAAGGGAACTCTAGTTAATTTTCCGAGAGATTTCAATTTCCCACTTAAAAATCTCATCGCCTATTTCCATTGCGTTTTCCAGCAATTTAACAATCATTTAATTCGTACTCCCCGCAGCGTACGCTCGATCTAATTACAAAAGTCGCCACTTCCAAAATGGCCGTAAGTTGTGGGGAGGCACGGTATTTGAGTCAGTGCGAGTTGCAAACATATCGAAACCTGTAACTTAAAACGTAAAGTGCTGACTAGGTCGATCTTCGTCGCATTCCTCGGCGTAGACCGCGGGTCTGTCTGTGTCCAGACACAGGTTTAACCTGGCGTGCTTGATGAGGTTACCCGGCCGCCTCCACTGCTGGGCGTCGTCTGACTTGTCGCACGCAGCCAGCACCGCGGTCACCCGGTCCTCCGAGGAGAGCGCGATGCACAGCGTGTGGTGTCTGATGAGGCCGTTGTCGAACTGCCACTCCTGGTTGCCTCCAGTGTTGTGGCAGGGGTACATTCCTGGACAAATTGAGCGCTAGATAAGGTAAGGTTGGTGGGTGAAAGCCGTAACGACACGCGTTTCAAGTTCATCTTTGTTATTGAAGTCACCTGGCAGGATAGAGGTGATGTTATCTTCAAGACTTACCTAAAGTACCATCAAGGAGATGTCCCATTGTGTCCAGGCAGCGCTTCCCCTGCTTGATGGAGTGCGTGGTCGCCGACAGTGCCGGGACCTGCAGGTCCGGGTACACGTGCTCCAAGTACCAACGGAACGTCTTGCAGTGCAACTTGTCACGGAGAGCTAGACGCTCTGATATGCTGCAACACGAACATTTCCTTTTTAGAGCCTCGACATAAGCAAATAATAATAGCTATTTATTTGCTATGTAAAGAAGAATGTATGCATTCTATGCTATTCGACAACTTCTTGCCCCCCAAGGTCCGTCACAAGTCCTAAGACATACTCACACACAAAATATGCGAGAAAACCACCTGGAGTAGTAGTATAGGGAAATTAATCTCGTGGCCCGATATTTATAACTTATTTTTTTACTTTTTATTTCTGGGAACTTCGAAAGCCTATGACTAAAAGTTTTTCTACCCTTCGTTCAAGTTTGTCCAACTTCAAGTTTGTGCTAAAATCACTAGTTTGTGCATAAAATACGAATCTGTGTCTTACATCTTATAGCTAAATCGAACAGAATCTGTTAATATGTCTATTGTCTATGAGATTTCACAATACTCACTCTCCGAAGTCAACTTGTTTGGCCAACGGTTGGGACTTGTAGTAGAGTTCTTTGTATTCATCCATCCACACTTCGGCTGCTCTCCTGGTGTTCCTAGCGAAGACTGCCCCGGACCCCCCGGGGAAGGTGTAAGGATGACGTTTGCGGAAAACGTGACCAACGCGGGAACACGGGACTATTTCCAAAGAACCACCGCATTGCCAAACTCTAGAAATAATAGATAATAATGCTTCATAACACACAGATATAATTGAACCCACACTACGTACCATTTAATATGTAAAAAGAAAAATAAGTTTTAAGTCAAATTGGATTCCAATCGAATCGTTCTTTTACGTCATAGCCTATTCTTAGTAAATGTGTTAGTAGTTTAGATAACTAGTACCTATAGCATAATTAAACCTATAGTGCACTAGTGCGTGGTGCACACGCAGCTCAGGTTCAGTGGGTTTATTCCAACTAGTTAGACCAGGTCGACTTCACACACGATTTCCAATCGTTTCTAATACGGCTATCTACAGGTTTTCTCACGATGTTTTCCTTAATCGTAAGGCTTGTAAAAAACTTACCAAAGTGAGCTAAGTTAGTCATTAAAATTGGAGCTGGATTAATTATAATTTAAACTACCGCATCAGTGCAGTAAAAAGCATCACTGTTTAATCAAAATTATCGTACTACGTACTACGTGCGGTAATGTAAAGTAAAAAGCAGGATTATGAACCTAAAAGCGGTGCGATAAGAGTCAATTTACGAGCTATGTGTGTTAAAATAAATTTACCTGAACGATATTTCGAGGTTCTCTCCGCCCCAGACGTCCATTTTCATGTCATATTTGCCTAGCTTCTTGAAATACTCCCGATCCATGCTGAACAGCCCCCCAGCTATCATGGGGGTCTTGATTATTTGCGTGGGGTCACTCAGCCGGGCGCTGCGCTCCGTGTGCGATAAGTACTCCCACTGTAATATTGAAAAGTTTCATTAGTGCGAGTGATCCCTATTCGATTGATCATTCATTTGCCTTTTGTGGATACAATATTACTTGCTGGTAGTCAGTATGTATTTCGAGATCGACCCAAATGTGAATAGCTGCATTCAAATTATACTTATACCTACTCACGTACCCATATCTACATACAGGCGTATTAAAGACGTAACGTGACTTCATATTGTGATAATAACATAATATTATATAAAAGCAGAAATTTTGTCTGATTGATCGATCAACGCACGGCTGAAATCGCTGGGTCTGTGACGTAGTTAGGCCGTGTGCACAAAGAAAGGGTTTTTGAAAATTCAATCCCTAAGGGGGTGAAAAGGGGTTTGGGAAATCCGAAATTATCGCGCGTGAAACCACGCGGGACAGCTAGTAATAACATATGAATAGCAAGTTTTGGACATGTAAAAAAGAAAACGTTACAAATACTAAAACAAAGTTCTTTTGTTTAAAAAGAGAAGCACAAACAGTTCTTTAATGATGTACCTAAATAATGATTATAACATATACCCTCTATGATGATTTATATAATATATCTACCAAAAACGTATTGTACATAGATACTTATCCTCGCAAACTACCAACAACTTCCAAACACCTAAGTTAAAGCTGTAGTTACTTACTCGGGACTAACTGTGACTTGTGAACTTTGAAGTAATTTACAGCTTAAGTACTTAGTTCTCCGTATTTACGATGCACTTATCTGTATAGAATGGTCACTATTAATTTTGGTGTCACCATTTTGTCTTATAAATAATAAATTGTAAGTACACTACAATTCTAATGACAGCACCGTTGGTGCAGTGATGCACTAGAAACTGAATGCGTCGTCAGATGTTACGGGTTTAATCCCCGCATCTGTATAAACATTTGTTTGAAGAACATTTGTTTAACCCTGAGTTTAATACAATATAATAGGTAAGTACCTATCATATGTTACCAATAGTACCTACAAGCTTTGCTTAAGTTAGGAACAGGTGGCACGGTTTCCAAGCTGTATAATTATTTTACATATTATGAAGCAAGAGATTTCCGTTTACTGATTAAAATAAAAAAAAAAAACCTAAAATTACCTAGCCATTATCTTGGTTTTTTTTATGTCATAGGGGGCAAACGGGTAGTACACCTGGTAATTTATTTCCACTGTTTCTTCTAAAGTAGGTAACAATATTCAGTATTGAGAGGCACTTATAGATGAGTTTTGAAACTGCCATATCACATTTGCCAAATGGCCTACTGCAGTTAAACGGTAAGCGATAGTAAAGTACGGAGCGGCTTACCTTGAACACTAGGTTCCAGTCGAACCCGCCTCTCAGGTCAGCGGAGGCGCCGATGTATTGGAATGTGTCCATACTGATGACGTCGATCACCGGACACACCACACGGGTTGGGTCCTGGGAGAGAAAGGATATGTTAACACTGGCAATGTAAACTTTGTACATACCTGACAAACGTGTTGTATGTCAATTTGTTTTTTTATATGTACCTATATGAGATACAAAGACCAACCATTTAAGTCGTTGTTTAATTTAGGTTATTCGAAAGTTAAAATTTTAAAAGTAATGATTGTTCAATGTTTTTTTTATTAATACATTTTTAAACAAGTGTAATTTTGATTTATTTATACCTTGCATTGTTAAAAACTGCTCATAAGAGTGGATGTCGAAAAATTCTTACAATAGATAATTTGCATTCAAAACCATATGTACAAACTACAGTCAAACAGATCCTCCTCCATTTTGGAAGTCGATTGAAAAGGATTTTGCATGTTTTGAAACAGTTTGACTTATCGTACCCACGTCGTACCTACATGGATTGACCAATCATTCATTCAATAAAAAATCGTTTGATTTTCAAAACTTACATTCTTGTTGGATTTTTAAATCTATTCACATCCAATTTTTCAAATTAAATGACTGACCTTCTCTCAAATCATGAGCGATGAAAACGGGTTTTGCTTGACTTAAGATGGTGAAAATAAAAGTGAAAGATTTTATTGTAGGTATGATCAGAGAGAAGGTAATCACTACGTGGGTATGATATAAAAACTCATTACATTAAGGGAGATAAAACATGAGTTAACGTGTACAGGATAGGATCTTTATTTTAATATACATCCTCAGACGAAATAAAAAGTTTTTATTTCGTCTGAGTATACATCTAATATATATAAATCACGTGTCACGTTGTTTGTCCGCGATGGACTCCGAAACTACTGAACGGATTTTGGTAAAATTTTGTAACCGTTTATAATATGGTCCAACTTAAAAGATAGGATAGTTTTTATCCCGGAATTCCCGCGGGGACTCCGGAATTAATGCGGGGAACTGCTTATCACCGTAAACTACAGCACTTTTTTCCCGGAATTACCGCGGGAACTCCGAAATTACCGCGGATGAAATCGCGCGGGACAGCTAGTCTAATATATATATATAAATCACGTGTCACGTTGTTTGTCCGCGATGGACTCCGAAACTACTGAACGGATTTTGATAAAATTTTGCAACCATTTATAATATGGTCCAACTTAAAAGATAGGATAGTTTTTATCCCGGAATTCTCTCGGGAACTGAAGGACATAGAGTACTTTTTTCCCGCAACCTCCGCGGGAACTCCGAAATTACCGCGGATGAAATCGCGGGGGACAGCTAGTGTAATAATATATATGAATACATGTATGGTCGATGTATGTTGTAATACCTATGTATAAAATCCGACCTAATGCTCAGTTAATACTTCACTTTATGATATTTCGCCAGTAAATGAATATCGACTGAAGCAAGAACAGGAGCTAAAAGGACAATTAAGAAACAAAGAAAAGGCCGACACTTAAAAACTGTCGTGTATTAAGAAATATATTAGTTTCCAGCCTATTTGCATTGCAAAATTGCTAAGTTCATTTGCTTTCAAATTCAATTTACCTGTGTAAGAATGAAGTTCAATGATCAAAGGTGAACGTAGTCAATGAATGGGATTTTGAATAGAAAAAGCCTTTCAGATATATACCTTTTTAAGAGAATGATTAAAAGACGATGATACTGTCTCAAAGAAAGATTAATACCTACCAACCTAGATAGATAATGGGCATGTTGACTAATTTTTATTTTTTAGTCCGTCTTGTAGATTATTAAAAAATATTGGACACGTATTTTTTCTTTTTTTACATAATCAAAAAATAACGGCGATATATTGAGTTGAAATTTCGCGTGACGTCATAGTTTGTATGGCGGTTTTAGCGGTTAGTGACGCACGACCCCCTCACCCTAAACTTTAATGCGCTTTATCTCTGTCTATTTTAATTTATTTGAAAAAGCAAAAAATACGTGTCTATTGTTTTTTTATTTTCTAACTGACGCACTAATTAGAATTTTGATTTTTAAAAGTAGTCCACATCCCCATTAACCTACTTGGCTAATATTGAGTTAAACGAATAGATGAATGAATGTTCTATAATTCCATGCCAAGGTCATAGTGAGGATTGGCATTGAATTATGTGCACGTCACGCTAAAACCAGTATATTATGTTAGTGTTCACATAATAGACATGTGTAAAATTGAATATTTATCATAATTTTATTCAAAATATACCTATATGTAATATATTCTACCTACATCTACAAACAACGAATATCATTTTGATGGTGAGAGATATCATATCCTGTTAAGACAATATAATTATACATAGATAAAATCGAAAATTTGACGTGTCTGTAATTGGAAATATATTAAAAAAGAGTTAAAAGAAAATAGAATTTTCGACCCTATACTTAGAAAATTTGTCGTTTTGGCAACAAATATGTATTGGATGTATTTAAATGACAATAACTTACGGCGTAACATTTAAGACACTTTTTGACCCTGCATAAAAAAGAGTTCCCTAGAGAATACCGAATCACATAATATAAGTAAAACCATGGTTATCAGCTTAGATAATACCGAATCATACGAAGGTAAAATTTCCGTGGGCATCAGTTTAGAGAATACCGCATGACATAAAGGTAAAACAGCTGTGGGCATCAGCTTAGATAATACCGAATCACATACAGGTGAAACCGTGGGCACCAGCTACTCACAATTTAATATTACGAGGGCTTATTTTGGTTTAGAATTGAATTGAATTGAATTGAATGACAGTGGGGTTGACTCGGCATCAGATCTTTATTTTTAAACGACTTGATTGGTGGAGGCCAAAACACATTTTCTTGTAGTGATCATGGTTCATAGTTATCTAATAGGAATTTCCGAAGAATCTTCAATCATACCCAAGGGAAACCGCGGAGTACAGCTAGTCTTAAATAAAAATTAAAGTTTTAAGTGGAGATTGTATTAGCTGAGTCGAATTAAACCACGTTTATAAATCTGAGAGGTATAATCTGGTTGGACCGGTGAACAATTTATAAGTGGTGGTGGACAGTTTTTTAAATTTTTTTCATTTAAATTAGAAAATTATTTATCAAAATAGGCAGCATCTATTATTATATATTATAATACAAATGAATTTTTAAACAATGTAGTTAATAATCAAATACATGTTTTCTTAATGCTTATTAATTTATTACGAACTTGGAGGTACCTTTTATAAATAGTTTTTGACTTTAGAGCATTCATTTGCAGAAAACACAGTAAGTTTTAGTAGTGGCGGTTTTTTTATGTGTATTATAGTAAATAATATAATTTAACAAAAGATATAATATGACTTTTCGAGTCGATTCCTGTCCAACGATAATAATGAATCGAAATGCTTTTATTTGAAACTGGCTACATACTTTAATGCACATAGTGCGTTAGTTGTATTTATAATCCTGTTCTAAATTGAAGCACAAAATCAATCGATGTGCGTGCGTGGACGAAAGACGTAGTAAGGTTGTTTCATCACCCGTGAAATTGCATCACCCTGCGTGCGATGAGTGCGATTCTATACCTATTGCCTTCTATGCTAAATGCATTTTATGCAAAAGTTCTTAAGAAAAAAAAGATCTACATAAGTACCTCGTGCTTCTAATAAACAGTTATATTCTATTTATTGCTATACGTTTAAAACTTATATCCAATTTTCAATATGGTCGTACAAGGTGGTCACGGCCCTTCCTTTCGCTTGTATGCGCATTGCCATAAATCGTGATGGTCAGAGATCAAAATGTTGCGGCCTGGTAACTAGTGTAGAGTTATTTTAATTGCGTAATAAAATATTGCACTTTCACTTGTATATACGTACGTAGATACGTAAAAAATCATTTTAACCATCCAGCCATTCCGTCTTGACAGTCATTTCATGATTTTCTAATGTTCGACATTTTGCTTCCCACGTATTATCTCATCTGGTCACAGGTGTGTAAACAGTACTTTGTGTATTACATTTATTTATTAATTTTTTTAATCCTGTGGAGGACCTAGGTCAAATTTTTTACTTGTTAATATAGTTATTATTTTAAGTTTTCATAAGTAATTATATCAATAAATTAATATTTTTAATAAATATAGTAATAAGAAATGGTCCTTTATTTATCCATTAAAGACTATGGTTAGTATAATGTAGGTTATTTCCATATTATTGCAAAAAAATTATGAATAAAACAATAATTGTTCAAAGATCAGTGATAATAATTAATCGAACGACGACCGCGGTGTGCAATTCTTTATAATATTTATTATAAAACAGAATATATCAAATTAAATTAATGACAAAATGCCCGCTCCGAAGATTTTAATGAGGCCAATTAAAAATTAAATGAATTTCCTATAAAAATCGAGAGGTACCTACTTAATATTCAAGTGTCTTTATTCTTTCACTACGTAATCTTTATTCATTTTTTATTTATCCTTTTGCACTGTATAATAATAATAATTTGTCTAATGTAGGTACAGACCTATGTGTTTTCTTTTGTGGTAAAAAGTATAACTTATATTTGAATTTGGATTAAATTGAACATAGATAATCAGGCTCCGTTATAATAGACTAGTGATTACCCATCGGTTTCACCCGCGATAATTTCGGAGTTCCCGCGGGAATTCCGGATTATAATATAGCCCTATCACACTCACTAATAACGTGACTTCCTATTGGTTGAAGAATCAAAATCGGTTCAGTAGATCCAGAGATTACCCCCTACAACCTCACAAACTCACGAACTTTACCTCTTTATAATAGACATAGAAGTATAGATGATCTTCACATGTTTAAAATTATACATACACGAAGATCTGCAAACGCTATTGTAGGCTGTGCTAGTGTGGACATAGTCTGCGGTGACGCTTTCGAAAGACACTACCTATCTCAGCGTCGGGGGTCCCAAAGCAATTTCAAACGTATCAAGGGTGAAGGGATTGCTTCACTGGTGATCTGTCTTACGTAACAATGCTATGTCTTCCGTTCACTCGACTCGAGTAACTTAGTTCAACTAAAAGGCACAGGTGGGAGCGGAGCGGAGCGGAAAATAATTTTATTATTACTATCGTCGGCTTCCCATAACACTAACTACTATGGGAAGCTTTGCTATTTGTTAAAATGATATGCATACAGTAACATTTCAGTAGACTAGTGTAAATAATTTAGTGTAAATAAAATTTAACGGCCAGTATATAGCTACTACAGTTAGTTTCATTCCCGAGGGCACTGTGTCTGCCTCCTATGTCGGCGACTCTGCAATGTCACGACTAACTTAGTATATACGTTTAGTGACATAAAGATTTTGATTTTTTACCTCTTTTTTTAATAAATAAATAAATAAACATACCTATTGTAGAATTTTCGTTAGCAAGGAGTATCAATAAAAATATAAAGTAATTTATATATAAATAAATTAAAAAAACTTAAGGGTTTATCATTTTAAATTCTCTCTGTATGTCGACTTTGTCTGCGGTGTTATTGGCGTTATTTTGGGAGTTTCCGCTCCGAAAATTCGTGAAATCCGATCTCAGCTGGAGTGTTCTACCTATAAACTAGATATCTATCATTTATAGGTCACGTAGTTTTCGAAATATCGTGTTTAGTCAGTGAGTGACCTTTTCTTTTATATAGATAGGTATAGATATATTCGCTTGTAACTTGAAACGTGATTGTGAAGAACTCAAGCGCTGTGCACCGATTGAGTTTCAAACGCCTGCGTTCGGGCGCTTGCATAGAGACACAGGTTACCTACCGGTTTCACAACGTCACTATCACTTTCGCAACAAAACTATGATTATTAAATTTTTTATTTGATACAACCCTGGAGGTAGATATACCCTCTAAATAAAAAAAGTAAATTCACAAATCGATCCAAAACTAATATAGACATGAGTGAGCGTTCAATTGCTTTTAATAATTCGATAATAATTGATCAAAAAAACATTCAATATATTCCTGCTAATAATTTTTTTTTCTTCGCCTATTGGCATTGTGGATTACATTAATCTTAGATCTGGTATGCATTATGCTTCTTTTTTTTTAAATCGTCGCTCTACCAACTCAAAGATCAATTAGATATTATTTTAAACGAAGGTCTGCTTTTAAGCGATTAAGAATATTGACCACAAAACTAAATACCCTGGTGAAGTGATGGTAGATACTCGACGTAGAACTTATCGGTACGAGTTTTCTCAGGATTAAACTAACCATACGAACTTTGAGCCTAAAATCATTCTTAATTTTACGGAAGCAAACCTTGTGTCAAATTTCGAATTTTGCACTGTGGGTTGATATGTCAGTCAGTTAACCAGTCTCTTCTTTTATATTACTTTTAGATGCATTTTTATTACGAAATAACTATTTACATCCATGTTGGTCAACCGATATTCTAGGTACACTGATAGCAATAGGTCAAACGGATTTTCAAATAGAGTTTAGTAACTTTAAAAGTCGCCGAATTATAACAAAACGCAATGAGTTTAGTTAAATTTAATGGTCAATCACTATTCACAGTGACAGTACCGGTAATACCATTACAGACGAGTTTATTGCGTATGCTTCATAATTTATCATTATTATAAATTGATGCAATGTACATAAAATTGCTATGTGATTTGTTCATCTGATATACAATATGATTTTCCGTGATATATTATGTTTCATCTGTTATTATCTACTATTTATTTTGTAGGTACCTATTTTTTAATTCAGCAATTCTATGATACTGATACTGATATGGAATTATATTTCTATTTCGTCATTTTAAAAATTAAGTAGGTACACATAGCGGTAATTCATTTTAAAAATGTTTGGGTGACCTTAATTTAAAGCAAGTATTTCTTGTTAGTTGATTGAAAAAGTAGTGTGAAATGTTGAATTTGTTTGATAAAACATTTATTATAGACGACATAATTGAAAGTAGATTCACTTTACAGGACAACAGATGCAAACGACGTTGGCTGGTCGCCAACAATCCTAAAATGGGTAATTCCCCTTTTTCGGGCCAGTATAAATTGGCTATCGATTGGAAACTGTGCCAAAACGTACAGGAAAATTCGTACAAACAAACAGTAGTACGTATATGAATCAGATACATATTTCTAATTCATAGCATTCCAATTTTTTAAGTTTTAGTTTCGGTGTTCGGATATTATTTTTAGTTGATAGCTATACCTACATTTTTTCTTTGACTAAGAAGTACGTAGATCCAAATCTATATACTTAAGTTGTTTTTTTTTTAAGAAACATAAATCACGTTAGTACCTACCTATTTCGAAAGTTTCACAATTTTGGCTGTCATATTGGCTTTGCCCTCTTAAGTACCAAATAAAAGTGAAGGTGAAACAAAACTGGGAAGACACGCAACGTGATGAATGTGTAACAACTCGGAAATGACAAGCGCCGTGCGAACTGGCGTGGGTCGGCAAGTCGAGACCATTCGAGAAAAGGCATAGTATACCAGACTTGGACAGTACAGTCGGCAACGATGGCAGCAACAAGTAACAAATGCGAAAGTAACTTTAATTCCGGAATCCCTGCGGGAACTCCGAAATAAACGCGGGAGAAATCGCGAGGAACAGCTAATAAAATCTGATCGTTTGACCAACAAAGTCTTGACGAAAATATTGACCAATAAAATAATATAATCGTTTGACCAAAACAGCTAATAATAGGTAGGTACTTATCCTTATTATTGTACCTAAATGCGAATGTGAGTGTATTTGTTTGTTACGCTTTTAAGACCTAACCACTCAAACAATAATTATAAAATTATGCATACACGTTTTCAGAGTTACAGAGAAGGATGTAGGGTACTTTTATTCCGGAATTCCCGCGGAACCTCTAAAATTAACGCAGAAGAATCCGCGGAGAAGAGCTAGTGTAAATTTTGTGCGATTTGTATTAGGTATTGCCGGCTTCCTACACGCTGGCCACTTAATGTTTTTTATACAATCTAGCTTTGATTAATGAAAAAAGTTGTTTTTGTTATCTTGTTAAATCCTATTAATTATAGTTAATAAAAACTTCATTTTAGGTATGACGTAGCTTCAAAATTTGCGTAAATAGAGATTCGCAAATGCAAATGTCAGTTTTTGAGGTATCCTGCTGGTTTTTAATCCTTCATATAAATTTATAAAAAATATTTGACATGTATTTTTGTTTTTGAGTCGAATGGCGCGTGACGTCACGGTCGTGGTAAACTTTATACGCAGTAATGACGTTCCACTCCTAAACTCTAACGCTTTATTTAAGTATTTTTTCATTAATTTGAAAAAGCAAAATATACGTATCAGTTATTTTTTTACTCGTGACGATATTACGTAGGTACTTACTTAGCTAGGTTCTCACGATGATTGTAACAAACTGTTAACTCTTAAGATTAATACTTAAACATGAATACTTTTGTTTTCTCTGATGGAAGTTTTAACGAACATTTTGTAAAAAAAGTTTCATAAATATCGCTGTAAAGAAGAAAATATTTTAGTAGGTAAATAAGTTTTCGACAGCTAAAATTATGTGAAAACTCTAAATTACAATATATGTTTCAATTATTATAATCACGATAGCAACCACATTATTAAAAACTTGTAGGTACCTATCTATTTCACCACTACACAAATTATGTGGTTAGAATAATATGTTGTTTCCAAGGGTACCCAAGCATTCCACTCATAGCTAAAACGAGTTAAATTCTAGCAGACGTTGTTTACTCATAAAATATTTATTGAGAAGCAATTATCGCTGATTTTTTTTCAACCGAAGTCGGAATCATTCCAACGAGTGTCAAAGACATTGATAAGACATTTATAAGACGTATGTTATTTACATCAATGTTCAAAAATAAATAGAAAAACCCACTATAATCTTGAAGATAATGTCTATAATGTAAATATTATGTAATTGTAGCCCGCCGCTTCAACTCCATGAATTAGGGAAAACTAATATCGTTATTCTTCTTTGTATTTTGTTAAATTTCAATTCTTCATTAAGTATTGTAATTGATTTCTTCATGAAGTATTGTAATTCAAATTTAAATTCATTTTAAATAGTAATCATCTATAAATATATGATTTCTGTTTAATCCATTTTTAGATTCTCCAAGAGCAATTGCCTTGCACTATGAACACGGCTACATGTTCTGGTCCGATTGGGGTACGTCAGCCAAAATTGAACGAGCCGAAATGAATGGCGAAAACAGGCGTGTTATTGTATTTTTTTTAAATTCTCGAATTGTATTTAATATCAAATTATGTAAGTTTATTAAGGAATAAACAGGGCTTTAATAATAATAATAATATCACTGTAGGAGAATCTAAAACTATGAATTTCTGTCGTTTGTCGAAAACGCTAAAATCACTGTGTGGATTCAGACCAACTTATTACTGTTGTCTTGCTTATAGTCCTACTTAAGGTCCTACAAAGGCTTTGTTTTATAACAATCGGTTTAATTAAAGATATGATAATTTTGGCGCCAGCTGCACATTACAATACCACGCAAAATGAGTCGTATGCAACAGTTTGTAAGAACAACGCAGAATACTAAACCAACTAAATACCAAGACAAAGTTCACGCCTGTACTAAAAAGTTACTTAGCAGGCATGACTTGTCTTTATGTTTGTAAAAAGCTCGTCGTCGCTAATGCCAAGTACAATCAAACGTTTAACATTCTTCACTATTGTTACTTCGTCTGTTATGACTTAATCAACATCATAGACCACACAAGAAGTATCAATTGAGTGTCAATACATCAATAGATATAAATAAATAACATTAACTTGTCTGTTTGTCAACAGATTTTATTGGTTTTGATAGCTTTTCTTTCGTTGGTAAAGTCGAAAATTCTATCAGAATTAATAAAACCTTTTTTTCTTCGATCTGTCCATTTATTCATCTCAAATGATTGAACTGAAAAATACAAAAGTAAAGTAAATTTAATTAAGCACTGCTGCAATTTTTTTTTAAACTTTCAACAATGGTTTTATAGCCTCATATTTTTTTAGAAATTGGTTAAAGGTCTACGAACAGGTCAAACCTTGATATTTAAGACTTCGTAGAGAAGCTGATATTAGTTTATATGAACTGACTCATACTTGTTTGCAACGTAGCGCAGAGAATAAGTCAAGAACTTTTCCGTTAATGTTAGTTACAATATTCAAATCACTATGGGCTATTTATAAAGCTCATTAGCTCGAGTCTATGAGGAAGTGATATTTTTATTGGGAGCTAAAATTACCAGATTCGACTACAGAGTAGGTAATAAACGAGTAAAGCAATTTTTAAAGTTTAAATAATTTACAGAAGTTGAACATAATTATGTATGTATGTACATATAACTAAACCTGAAATTCGTTTTACAGAAATAGATAAAGACAGGCGAGGAGAAAGCTTAAGCAGGCGAAATCAAAGACTAGTATAAAATAAACGATAGATTTTTATCTTCGCAGACATGCAAGGGGCTAGCAACATGGTAGCTAACCGTTACTTAAATAGTAACAATATAAAACGACAAAGAAACTGAAATTAGTACCTCCACCTATTTGGTGTATAACACAATTTTCTTTGTTAAGACGAAATTGCCTAGGTGGTACGCTGCATTTCCTTCTCAAACAGACACCTACGTGATTAAGGAAGATTTTATTATTAATAATGTTTTATCATGGGCACGAGGTTTGAAGAGGGCATGATGTAGTGATAGGTACAACAGCAGGTCCTATAGAAGTCTTAAAATATTTTAATTGACGTTTGAGATACGACCTTCCTCTTACCTCTCGAGTACCTGACTGTGACCCCTTTAACTTTAAAAATCGTAATATGGAATTTTCAAAGTTCAAACAGCGTGTCAATAATATAAGCGCTGGTATTCATATTTGTTTGAGTATGCGGGAGTCAGGCTCAAATTCATTCATAACTCCCATACGATTACTGTTCTCGTACACACATGACGATTAATCATTTTAATCATCAACGTGTTGTGACGTTGTGACCTAGTTGTCAGTCCAATGACATGCGATGACACCCATTGATATTGTTACGTCGTTCGAATGACTGCCATTCAAATATTAGTTTCCTTTGTTGGAGTTCAATTGTTTTGACAGGGTTTCAAGTTTCGCTATTATCGTTTAAATATTTACCTACAGTGGATTTGTACGCTTAATTTTTTTGTAAATCAATGAGAATGAGCTTTGAATTCATAATAACCTATGATAATTTATTTCCGGATAGTGTCCGGATTTTTACATAGCTATCCGTTGGTGCAATAACAAAAATTATAATTATGCATTGCATTTGAATAATTCTTTTTTGGTTCAAAAGGGGTTTATTCCTAAATGGTCCTAGATCTGGCGATGAGTTCTGGAGACAAACAACGGAACTCTTGAAGTCGGTTTAATTTTTTTTGTTAAAATTTTGCTTATTGGTCACTTATCTTGAGATAAGTGAATAGACTATATTATCCTGTCAACTGATGGTGGTACTTTCATGGGAATGTATTTTGTCGATCTACTTCATAAATTATATTGTTTCATTTATGTCATTGTTTTGTTAAGTTTATTTTGCACATACCTCTTTAACCCTCTGCAGCAGTGGTTCCAGCCAGTGCACGTTGCATTCCACGTGCGAGTCGAGGAACGTGAGCACGGGCGCGGTGGCTGCGTCTGCGCCGCGCACTCGGGACCGCATCAGTCCCTCGCGTTTTGTGTTCCGGATCACGTGCACCTTGCGTATCGCGCGTAACGCTGCGCCATCTTCCGCTGTTGATATAAACAACATCACACTGAACACTATGAACAGCACCGTTGGTGTAGTGGTAACTGGTAAGCCGGGTTTCGCGAATTCGAGCCCTGCATCAGGGAAACATGCCATTTTGAAAAATTTGAAATTTTGAAAAAAATTTGAAAAATTTTGAAAAATGACTGAGTCACTTTTTTCCCTAAAACTGACTGGTGGACTTTCTTCATAGGTTATTAGGTGCACGCAGAAATAGGAGCCCTGATAAAAATTACTCATTTTAGTCTGTCCGGTTCCAAATCGTCGAGTTGTATTTAAAGTACCCAAATTTTTACTATTCCCCTTTTATTTTTGGAATTTGTATGGAACAATTTTAATTAAGTATACCTAAAACAGAACACCTTTAAATTTTACTGTAGATTTGTGTGCAGTAGGTATATGGTATGGTAGCTAGGTATATCTTTATTCTTTCCTATAGATACAACATAAATCATAATGTATCCCCATAAATATTTTATGTAATTCAGTGTTTAGTTGCTAGTCTTTAATTTTAACTAATAGAAAAGAAGTAGAGTCGTTCCATTTGTATTCCGCAAGGACGTCGACTCGCCTAATCTTATTTATTAGCCAAGTAATATTCTCACGTCTCGGATCGATCGGTGTTCGTCCGTTGTCTAGGGAACAAATAAAAAACCTTAGTATAGAGAGCGTGTGAACAATAGCTAGTTAGTGATAGTATAGCCTTCATAGGCTTCTACTATTATAAAAATATATCTTCTCTCTTGAAACAAAGTTTAGAGGTCACGTTAATACTGTCTTGATAAAACACAGATTAATAGCGAGACTAGAAGACCTGTGGCCAAATATTAAGATGATAGTGAAAAAAAGTCTCAAGCACTTGAGACCCCGAAATCGTAAGGTAATTTGAAGACGAGGTCTTGGATATTTGAGTATGCTTTCATGAGTTTGATTAGGCATACAAGAGTACATCTGGATTGTCAACATTGAAAACAAAGATCCGCGTCAGTCTACGCATTAAAGATGGCCTAGTATTCCAGCAGTGGAGATATCAGAAAAGCTTTTAATATACAAAATACATTTTACTAACGCAGTAAAGATAGACGGTAGCTTGAAACGGTCTGCGAAATGAACTGTCAAACTGTCCGTGTCAAAGACCCAAATTGGTTGGGCTTTATTCCCATATTTGAGACGGTTCACCATTTGCAATGTGGTAACGAGTAGTCTAGGATTAGTCAGTTAGGTATTTAAATTTTGAAATACAATGCAATGATGAAATACCTTTTATTTCCCATCTTATATCTTATATATATATAAATTTCATATCACGAAGTATATTCGCGATAAACACCGAAACTAATGAACGGATTTTAATAAAATTTTGTAACCATTTATAATATGGTCCAACTTAAAAGATAGAATAGTTTTTATCTCGGAATTTCCGCGGGAACTCCGGAATTAATGCGGGGAACAGCTAATCACCGTAAACTACTTTCAGGGGTACGAAGAAGCACGTACAGTACTTTTCCTGGAATTCCCGCGGGAACTCCGAAATTACCGCGGATGGAATCGCGGGGGACAGCTAGTACATAGATAAATAATCAGCAATGAACGAGGGAAAAATACCTGTTCCAAAAACTAGTTTAAAAAGACAAGGAGATAGTATAATAAAATATGGTATATAATATGTGTTGCGAATAAAGAATAGCCCACGCTCAAAATAAATGGTTTTTTTTTTCCAATCCAGATGTTCTTATGTATTATGTAAGTTGTGTAAGTTACTAAATTTACATGTACGGTCAAGAGTAAAATTTGCATAACCTAATATGTAGGCGAATATTTCAATGTCTCCTAATAATATTATTCTTAGCGCATTTGTATGCATCCAAGTTCGCGGATTAGCATTATTCTAGATTCTACCTTTTACGAATAAGGAGATCAAGGAAAGAAACTACGACGCCTGAGTGAAAGTTTGCAACGCAGCTGTGCAACTAAAGTTAAATTATAACACAACGGACTGTTCCCTGTGAATATCCGCGTTGATTTCTTCAAGGAGTACTTACTTGGGCATAGATAAGCAATAGTGTGTTAACCCACACTGGAGAAATTTTGAGTAAATCGTGTTTTAAAAGTATAGCGCCATTTTGTCTCAACACTTTTTATGTTAAATATTTAGTTGCATATTTAAGCAATGTAATAAGGCAAACACATAATTAAAAAACGTTCCCTAACTGTCAATAAATGGTTCTGAATTAATAATTTCATTTTGTGGGTTAACATGTTATTGCTTATCTGCATCCTTATGTTCCTTTATGAACCCCTGACGTAAGTATATGCTAAATTTCATGATGATCAGTCAACCGATAGTTGGACATAGATAAGCAATAGTGTGTTAACCCACACTGGAGAAATTTTGAGTAAATTGAAGTTTTAAAATTATAGCGCCATTTATTTTCAACATTTTTATGTTCAATATTTAGTTACATATTTAAACAATGTAATTTGGTAAACACATAATTAAAAAAACGTTCTCTAACTCTCAATAAATCGTTCTGAATCAATAACTTTGTTTTGTGGGTTAACATGTTATTGCTTATCTGCGTCCAGTTAAGGTGTAGGTAAAAAGATGGATCATTTCGTCAGCGGTGAGTGCTCACACCTTATATTAGGTATGATATGTATTATGATATCGTAAACTATGATATGAATGAATGAATTTTTCGGTTAGTACAACCTTACAAGTCTAACGTCTTCCTCGGTCTAGGCTAGTTCTTTACAAATTCCTTGTGTTATTTGAAATTTGAAATTTTTGTATCCTATAAAAGTACTTACGGTTATCACTGAAGTCATCGACAAGAATTATCTCTTTGATAAGATGTTCGGGGCTTCTGTTCAGAACACTGCAACAATGATTAAAATTTGCATGAAAAATAAGAAATAAAAAAAAAAGTTCAAAAATTGTTTCTCTTACAATATGCTCAAGATAAGCGTGATGTTATGTATAGTTCAGACATACAAATAGAATAGTATCACCCCGTTTACTAGTTTTGCATATCAAAAAAGGCAAAGTAATCTATGACTGAAGGTCATAATATATCCTTTTGTCATTGTAAATTGCAATAATCTAAGTGGCCTTACAAATAAAAATGCATACTATTATATTTTATAGTGAAGAAAAACGACTTTTAATTAAAGAATACAAAAAAAAAAAAACAATCTTTGATATGATTCGAATTTCGTCGGTCGTAACCTCTGAATCATATAAATGAGTTTAACATAATGTGCTGCGCCAAAAGTTACATGTACTTAACTTTCATTTGTTGTCGGTTGGCGCCATGTCTTATACGTATTCACATACCTAACTTAATCTTAACCACATACCACTATTCATATTCAGAGGTCATCAATCATTGCACAACATCCACGCTTCGTCTTCGTACCAACGCATGTTTATATAAAAATTGCTACGGCTTTGGAATTCTTGGTAACAAGTTAAAGGATAAAGAAATCGAATGATAAATATAGCTATTATCGATTTTCCACGGTTTGTGATGCAAACTACCACACAACAAGAATCGTAAAATTCCATTAGATTTTTTCTATTTGCAATACAAATTTATAACGAAATATGTGTTTACAAATTATCAATTTTAAAAATAAACCGTATTGCACTACCACCATTCCGAAAAGAATGTTTGACAGACTTTATTTAGTGATCATGCGAAGAATGGAAACTTAAGTCCATTTTACAGTAATAATAATTTACAATTCTTTCCTAAACTGAACCTACGGACGGAAAGATATGAAAATCTCACCTGACTATAGTACGTAGGAGCGTTGACCGAGCTTCGTTATGAAAAGTAATTATGACACTCGTTTGAGGCAAATCTTCATCATATTTCTTCAAACGGCACCTGAAATCAAAATTGCAAATTAGTATGAACTACGTAAAGTTTGTTGGCTAGCCTATTTATGTTTCAAAAGTATCCAATTCAACTTTCCCTATCACAAACAAGAGTCATAGAACTTTGTAGCCAGATGTCTAAGGGTGTTTCCCTGTAGGAATATTATTGATTTTTCTTTCATTCTCTCACTACTAGTGTTATAGATTTATGTAGAGCTAAAGATAATTTACTATTAAAAAGTTTATAGAAGCTGACAAAGAGTACACGTATTAATGCAAATAAAGTACATAATTATGTCATATATGCTAAATAAAGTATCATATTTCTGTATTTCGGCATATTAATGTTCTTACTGGCTGCAATGGGTCATAGGCCTACTCTACTCTACCCCATCCTAACAGCAATAATATCATTATAACGTGGTGGTACATTATCCAACCCACAAGCCTAATTCAGATTGGTAGACTATACACATGCTTGCATATAGCTTCTGTCTAAATGTCTGGCTATAGGCAGGTTTCCTCATCATGTTTTTCTTCACCGTATTGACATTGACCTTATTCATTGTATTTATTGCATTAACATACCTATGCATCACTATTAGTTGACCTAGCCGTGTCATAAAGTTTTTTCTCTCTGACTTATTGAACTGAATTTGATTGGAAATTTATATAAATTAAAATTTATGGAAGAAAGACTATGAAATTCATTGTAATGGAGTTTTAGATTGTCATTTTTAATTAAGGCAGTTGCAGTGTGAAATGCCTTCACAAATTTAGATAGAGTTTTTAATAGTCTGTAAATGCTCTTGTTATAACTTTAATCTAGGTTCGTATTATATTATTTGAGAAAAAATAATTTTGGTACCAAAGTAGCAGGCGACGCGGTTTTTTTGTGTGCTTAATGTAAACGATCTATTTTAATTAATTAGCTTTGGTGAGCTTAGTTTGATATTTTAAATACGACCTCAGCCTACACGAGGAGGCAGCTAGCGTCAAAGTCAAACGCCTTGACATTTTAGCGCGCCTTCGTTATTTCGTTGACCTTGACAAATATCATCATTTGGTCTACGCTGCGTCGCTGTTTATTTTTCACCTGTATTGCATAAAATATATACTTTTCGATTCTAATTGACTATTACTTTAAATTGTATTTTTTTTCCCTAGATTATATTATATAATATGTATTTGTGACATTGATATAAATTCGATAATCACTAAGGAAAGACTTAAATGTTAGTTTACTTTTGACCTTCTGGCATTCTAAAATTGTGAAGTAATTGGATGTGATTTTAATTTAAAATTTGGTATTCCACGGTCTCACGTGGCAGGATTTTGGAATTAAAGTACTTTGGTACCCATGTTCTTGCGAAATTTTACGATTATCGGTTAGGCAGTTAAGGCGTGAAAAGGTAACAGACAGAGTTCCTTTCGAATTTATAATATTAAATATGGATACTATAAATAAATATAAATGCATGGTTAAAGGCCCAATGTGCAGGATAGTCTCTTAACAATGCGTTCAAATACAAGAGCTCAATATGTCAAATATGACAACACATAATATGACAATCCACATAAAATATCCAGTTTACAGAAATCTCTGATGTATCAAATCTTCAGTATCATAAACAAAACCAAAGCAGCCGGATACTCACATGGCGTTTCTAGTGTCTGGCACTACTCTATTGCTTGGGAGTGCGTCCGAGGCGGCTTGGTTAAACCTATTTCTGACATAAGGATCATTATCCTTCGCACCCCCAGCTACATAGCCCGACTCATCGAAGTAGCTCCTTCCAGTAGTGCCGGTGCCCACTGCCGTCTCCTCGGATAAGACAGGACTGCTTTCGGTCTCCTCCACATCTGCATGCTGCTTGATCAGGCGAAGTGCTATGTTTTCATCCTGTGAAAAGAAAATATTCTAATGATTTTTTTCCTTCTTTAAGATTTCCGAAAGTATTCAGCCAGTGTCAAGTAAAATTAATATATTATTATGTCTAATTGCAATTTATGGTGGTAGAGATTGCAATTTTTTTCGGAGTTCTTGGCGGACACGGAAAGGATACGTAACAGCATTTCTTAACGTCATACCTAAATCATAAAACTACCACAACGAACTTATTGTTCAATACAAGAGCACCGTAAAAATAAATGACAGATCCGATAGGTACTTATCTTTGATTGAAAAACTGCAGAAGAGCTTCAACGTATAACGTATATTATACGTATAGTTGTAAATTTTTAGTGTTCTAATAAATTCGTGGTAACTGTAATGTAAACCTATTTGGTACATAATTGCGCAATGATATTATATCACATCATTACTGTTAAATATATTGAGTATTGTAGGTATACAAGTGTGTGTGCGTGAGCTCTGTTAGCGTCCGGGTTTATAAACAATGCTTAAATACAAATTACGATATTCTATGTTTTTGGTACCAATCTTGTTTTTAAAAACGTACCCGTACGTCTAAAGGTCGCAGATTCAATTCTAATTAGCGATTAATGACTTTGTGTTTGACATTTGTTTAAAATTAGACCCGGGCTATTTTTTCATATGACTCACTTATATATTCATTTATGCTGCAGTAACAATTAGATGCTATTTCTCGAAATGATAAACTTTATCTTCTTTTTATTTGTTTTTTATTTACGACGTTAGTTTTAGTAGGTACATGATAATGAAATATAATTATATTTCATTATTTATTTCTTCATTTTATAATTATATTTCTTATTTATTTATTAAGTATTTCTAATACGTAATTTATGAAAGAGTACCCACTTTGTGGGACGCGATTTCTATCGAAGCTGCTAGAGTGATCTTTGTGGGTACCTAATTAGAACACAAGTAAAAATATATTCTATCGAACCGTGCTCAAGTGTCCGCCGTATGTATAATTAACTAGACTACACCTTTCCATAGACAACATACTGCGTACTCTCTAATGCATTTATAACCAGTGTTATGAGAGAGGTACGCAAATGGTGTTTTTTTTTTAATATTGTTTCTTGTTGCCTATGGCTGACTAAGGATGATGTAACAATGGTTATGAGATCAATAGGTTTTGCAAAGATTTACTTACATTTTTTGTGCGGTTTTTTCAATTACTATTCTCTCAAATACTTTCTTTTGTTTTTTGCCGTGGTCTAACATCCTATTTAAGTAATTAATGACTAAAAATAACTTAATTTTAACCACAGAGAAAAATAATATATTAACTAGAGAGGCAACATAGGCGGGGAAGGCGCGGCGCGTTTGCTGTGATTCCAAATATATTTTCTATCGTAGTCAAAAAACTGCGAACTTTGATGGCAGTGACCAAATAAACATAATCAAATGGCAATTTAATACATTTGATTACGTTAATGAAGGTTTTTGTGCGCACGTTGATGAATAATTTTGTGTACGTTTGTGTGTTTGCATGTCACCTAATGACAGGACATGAGGGCAATTTTACTTTTATATTATGTACCATCATTACAAGCTATGTCTTATGCAAATAAAGAATTTATTATTATTATTATTACGAAAATCACCCCGCGACGTGTGAATCTGACAGCAGAAAATGCTACAGTTTTATACATATTTGTGAGCATTCTGTCGTGCTAGGTTAGGTTAGGTTAGATTAATTTCCCCCCCGAATTGGGTCCCCGCCTTGTCGTGGCGGGGGGGCTCTAGTAACCGTGGACTCGTCACCCACGGTGAAGCTAAGAGGGACCCAGAGGCGGGCCGGAATGCCGGGTGCGGCGCTGATCTGGGGGACGGCGCTGCGCCCGACATGAGGCACCGGACGGGGCCGTCTCACCCACTTGCAGGCGGCAAGCACGGGGTCGAGGCGGCCCATGTAGGTGGCGCTGTCGTCCTCCGGGGCGGCGGCGCCACTGAGGCGGGCTGCGGTGGCTCGGGGAGCACCGCGGCTGAGGGTTAGAGGCCGTGGAGACGTTTTTCCTCTGCGGCCTCGACGGGGCCGCCCCGGTGATTGGCGGCGTGGAGGGGCTGCGGGGGGAGGGGGGTGCTGGCGCGGAGCTAGTCGGCCCTCCTCACCCTCTGCGGCCGTCGTGGTGGGCGGCGGGGCCACTGACCCGACCCGTCGCAGGGGGCCTTGGGCGCCGGTCATGGGCCCGACCGGCGTCCTTTGCACAAGGTCCCCGAGAGGGAGGAGGACGGCGGTGCGTCGCGTGTTCCGGCGCATCGTCGTCATTCTGAGGGGCACTCGTGCCCCTCGAGGAGGAGCCCGGCAACGGGCTGGCGCCGTCGGGGCTGCGGAGCATGCGAAAGCGATTCCCGTGGCCCCGGCAACAGGCGCGGAGGAGGAACACCCCAGGGTTTTTAGTGGGTAGCATTCCCGCCCTTCTCAGGGCGGGTTGCCCTTATCAGGGCAGAGTCCCACATAACCATCGCCCCGGCCCGGGGGCGGTGGTATGCATAAAGCATTTTCCCTGGGTCAAAAAAAAAAAAAAAAAAAAAAAGGTTAGATTAATTTGAACAGCGACTATTTCGGAGTTACCGCGGGAAGTCCGGGATAAAAAGTACCCTATGTCCTTCTCTGTACCCCTGACAACGTGAATACTAAATTTCATCCAAATCCATTCAGCCGTTTTTGCGTGATAGAGTAACAAACATCCACACTTTCACATTAAAATATTAGTAGGACAAAGTCAAATTGTAAAGTATACCGCTTAGACTTCCGATGCGCGAGCACCTACTAAAATGTTTTTTCTGTCTTTGAAATTAAGTATGCCTACGATATACCAGTGGTTTGAAAACGACCTAACTTTACAATATAGTGCGACATAATATAGAGGTACTTGAAAATTTTATCATCTATACCATAATAAAAGAGTAAAATCCGCGTGTCTGTTCACGCTAATCTTAGGATCTGAACAGATTAACATATTGTAGTTTTCACATGTATGTAGATTAAGCTTAGCTTGGAGCAACATATAGGCTTCGTTTAGTTAATTTAAATAGGATGACGGGAAAAACGTTGTTACATAAAAGCGTTTTACGAGGGTCGTAGTCACTAGTATGACATAAGTCAGTTGTACTTTGGTTGCAAAAGTCATAAATGTGATGTTATTAGCACATTAAAATGCTGTTACGATATATTTCAATAAAAATAGAATCGAAGTAAACATCGAACAGCAAACCGCAAACGTCAAAGCTAGTTGTAACTTGTAGTTCGCTTAAATCACTCGCTTTCACCGCGATACAGGTTGGCTGTTGCAAGGTGAATTCCAACAGGCACCTGTATCGAAAGCTGGCCAGAAACCTGCAATGCCCGTTGTGGAGGCAACTAGAAAATTGAGGAGAAATTGACTACTTAGTCTAGTAGCAACTTAGTAACTAGGGCTCTACTTATCAGTTTTAGTAAAACACTGTAGCTGTCGGATGCTTCAACCGCGTTGATTTGGGAGTTTCCGCGGGAACTCCGTGGAATCCGTTCTTAGCTGGCGCTTCCTACCTATAAAACTATCTAATTGCCAAATTCCAGCTCCATAGGTCAAGTTGATTTCGAGATTTCATGTTGAGTCAGTTAGTAACCTTTCGCCTTCATATAATTAATGATAGAAGGTTACATCAAAATTTAGTTCATTTGCCAGTTCAATTTCGACTTAAGTAACATACAGTACGAGACGAGTGAATGAGGTTAAGCAATAATACGACTGTTTTAGTGGTGGGACAATTAGAACACTGAGGAGAAATGACACAACCCAGTTAAGTGGTAAATTAGTGGCTAAAGGGCTCTACCTTCATCTCTACTCGTATAACAATCTTATAAGCGCTGGTGATACGTATATAGGACTGAAAATCTTGTTAGAGATCTACGATAACGCTTTTTTTCTGTAGCCATAAAGACTTCTATGTATATTTCTTAATTGAAAATAATTTTAGATAGATGACTGTATACATATTTCTAAGAATATAATATTATTTAATAAAATTATATGTACTTATCTTTTTATCTACAAATTTTATAATTATATTTTTAGTAAATAAAGGGTGTAGAGATCATAATATGGGAATTACGATTTGGTAACAGAACATTGTTTAAAGTGATAAGTTTAGGTAAGTGGTACGCATTGCCGTGTGCCACGGTGCGCAAAACATTGCAGCCGCAGCAGTCTCTGGCACTGCGTACCATCGTCGGAGCACCACGTTACGTACGTAACGACATCATCCGGAGGGATCTGGAGGTCGAGCCGCTAGACGACTTCATCCAGCGTCTATCCACTCGGATGTTCGAGCGTGCCGATGCGTCGGACCTCGAGCACATTCGAGAACTGGCGCCTCTTCACGCTCGGCCACCCGAGGGGAAAAGATATCCGCGCGAGCTCGTCGCTCGCGACCCGTGAACCTGCTTCCGAGGAAAAGGGCGAAGCCTGGATGCCGCTACCGATAGTGGCGTCGGCTCTCGCCCAGGCGATCCAACGAGTCCGTAGGACTCCACCCAATCTCCTGTCCGTTCTTTAGCGGACAGCGTGGGATTGACTACTGTAGGGGGCTCAGCCCCGGCACAGTTTCCTCTACTGCCCCCCCGAAGGAGGGGCAGCAAGAGATGGCTCAGCAGCACAGCCGACGTAAACATAGAAATCGTGCATTGAATCCCTACTAATATTAAATGCGAAAGTAACTCTGTCTGTCTGTTACGTTTTCACGCCTTAATGGCTCAACCAATCATCATGAAATTTTGCATACACGTTGTTAGGGGTATAGAGAAGGACATAGGATACAGTTTTTATCCCGGAATTCTCGCAGATTTTTTGCGGGTGAAACCGCGGGCAACAGCTAGTAGCTATTATAATTTTAAATGCTGTTCTGTTTCTTTTCTACCTACCTATGTAATTGGTTAGGTACTGCAACAAGTATTTCGATATCAATTTGTATATTTAGTGTCCATTTTAACAACTAATACGTACCCAATATCGAATAGTTATCGGTCTATTTGTTTTCAAAAAATTTATCAATGCACTACGATGCGTCAAATTTAATTTACGCTGACTGATGTTTTGGTAAAGATTGAGGGAAACTGGAACAGAGTATCGCGCTAGGTAGATACGTGGTTCTAGGTTCTTATGAGAGACCTTAGATCAGCGGTGGACATTTTGACGACTGATATAATGATGCTGTTCCAAGCTAGCAGTGAAAGAAGCCTCTTATTTTTCTGAGGTTATACCTATTTCTTTCGACGTTACCAAAAAAGACAAATTTTTTCAAAGGAACGGAAGTGACGTAGGCACTGCGTAGTTAGAGGCTGGTATAATGTACCTACATATACTGTGTTACTAGCTGTCCCCCGCGATTTCATCCGCGGTAATTTCGGAGTTCTCGCGGGAATTCCGGGATAAAAACTTTGCTATCTTTTAAGTTGGACCATATTATAAATGGTTACCAAATTTTATCAAAATCCGTTCAGTAGTTTCGGAGTCCATCGCGGACAAACAACGTGACACGTGATTTATATATATTAAGATTACCTACTCTATGGCATAGGTACTTTTTATGTCGTGATAAAAATTAAATATAAAAGAAATTAAGTAGGACCCGATCACTACTAAAATGTTTAAATCGTAGGAACAACTTACAATAATAATAATAATAATAAAATCTTTATTTCAGACATTAAGTCCATAAATGGTTAGTGAGGAGTTAATAACAAGTTCTGCTTACATTCTATGTTAGTATTATTAGTATTTTATGGAAACAGAAAAACATTAAATAAATTTCATGGTTGTGCACCAGCAAGGCATACCCAGTGTCTCCGGAAGGGACAGTCTAGTCTGTGAGCTATCATGAGCTACAATGCTTTTCAAGTAGCCGTTCTCATACAACTGCAGCATTTGACGCGCCAACTATTCTAGTCAACTCGCCATTCAAGTAAGAGAGCATGACGAATTGTTTCCATTCAACTTGTGAAGAATCGTTTGATGGTCAACAACTAACCGGTCGGCTTTTCATCTTTGCAAATTTGTATTGTATTTTATTGTAGGTATGTAACTAATTAGTCATTATACCAAAGAGTAATGCCCCTGCAAGCATCTTTTTTTCAATGTTCGAAACAATTAAAGACTTTTGTGTTATTCCGATTTTAGTTTACTTACGTTGAATATTTTACATTTATTTAATGTCCCTGAACTTCCACAAATATTTCAAGATCAAAATTAGCCAAATCGGTCCAGCTATTTTCAAGTTTTAGTGAGAGAAACAAACAGCAATTATTTATAATATAAAGATTAGATACTAACATTATAAAGCCAAAGGATTTGTTTTTTGTACGAGTATTTTTGTATGTTGTTTGTAATAAACTCAAACACAATTAGGCGATTTTAGAAATTCTTTCACTTATAGGAAGCTACAGTATTCCTGAATAATATACGATACTATTTATCACAGAATTCCCACGGGAACTGCGAAATTAACCCGAGTGAAACCGTGTGGTTTCCACTAGTGAATAAAAACGGATTATACGTTCAGAGTCTATAGGTACTTTTACCTACTTATGTATGTACTTACGTATTTATTTCGTCAACCGTTTCCAATTCTTACCAGTTGCTACCAACTACCAAGGCTACACTTACAATATGTATATCTCCCACACAAATTTTATTGTTATTTTTATTGGAACTATGCATTACGACAGTATAGTCGCAAGTACACACGCACGCAATGTTCATGTTTATCCCTTACTTGAGTTTACAGAAGCGTGGTTGCACTATGCGTTCAACGAAGCGACATTGAGCAAAATTAAGCAAAAACAAAAGCCCAAAACAAGTGGCTGGCGCTTTGTATAATGAGAAGAACAAGGAAAGCATTTTTTTTTTCTGTAAGCACTTTGATGAGCTTGGTTAGGTGAGGTTTGACCTGTGATCACGACACAGCTAAACGATTCAGATTTTCGATGCGTCAGCGCCCATGACTTAACAAATAAGTACTTTGATAAGGGGATCAGTGTAGAGTCCAAGTCCAAATAAAATAAATCTTCCAGTCAATCCTACTAATATTATAAACGCGAAAGTTTGTAAGAATGTATGGATGGATGGATGTTTGTTACTCTTTCACGCAAAAACTACTGCACGGATTTAAATAAAACTTTACAATAATATAGCTTATACATCAGATTAATACATAGGGTACTTTTTATTCCGGAATTCCCGCGGAAACTCTGAAATTAACGCGAGTGAAACCGCGGGGCACAACTAGTCTTTGATAACGCGAAGAACAAATCTTCGGTAAGTGATCCATGTGAACATAAAATTCCAAATAAATCCCCAGTGGATCATCTTCGATAAGGGGTTCAATATGAACAAAAATCTAAATAGATCTCCCAGTGGATCAGTGGATCACAATTGCAAACAGGGGATCCTAGTGGACGAAGGCCGCATTTTCTGTATCTTGTTATTATACATACACTAGCTGATGCCGTGGTTTACCTGCAGTAACTTCGGAGTTCCCGCGGGAACTCCGGGTTACAATATATCCTATGACACTCACAAATAACGTGGCTCTACATTGATAAAATAATTTTCAAAATCGGTTCAGTAGATCCAAAGATTACCCCCTACAACCTCACAAACTCAAAACTCACAAACCTATTAGTTATATAACGCCGGTCATTTATAAATGGACTAATTATACAATATACGAAAGCACAAGTTTGTCTGGAACGTAATAGCATCGATGATATACGACAGCCGTAAACAATCCGTGTAATTGTCAGTGATGGTAAGCGTGACCGACTCGATGCGGCTCGCTTTGTTGAGTTTGTGATATTAATACAGAGGTCGAGGACCTTTTCTGTTTTTCTTGAAAATATCTAATGAAAATATGTAATTTCGCCTTGGTTGTTTTTTGAGGAAAATATTATAAGGATTGTGTCTATTGATGTCCTTTTTTTAATTTGTGTACCTGTACCTTTTAATTTGTGTCCTTTTTTTAATTTGTATAGCTGTACCTACAATTTTCCGTTTTTTGAGAATCTGTCCTTATATGAGAGTTTGTTCATATGCGAATTAAGGATTTTATGCATGCACCTACGCATACCTACCTACATAAAAATTAAAAAACCACTCCTATTCTACAACTCCGAATGTAATTTGGTATGGATATTTTGATAAGTTTTAATAAATTTGTTAGTTAAAAATGTTAATTATACTAAAATTGCCTGAGATCAAAGATCAAAATCTTCTAAAATTATTTTATTCAAAGTGACTTTCTTGTAAGTTCTCAGTTCTACCTTCTAATCCTATATAAGTAATAAAGAATTTTTTGTTTGATTTGTTACAGGTGTAGACTCTTTTGACGTCGTATAATTCCAATATTATAACTAATTCGTTGAAATATAACTAACAGAGAAAGGACTCTTTCGGCCGCACTCAGAGTCGACTTTAATGATTACTTAACTAAGTATAGATTTTTCAAACTAAACTGCCGCAATCAGACAAGTTTAATAAATTAATGTTAATTGGCATTTATTTAATTAAGTTACATCTCGTTAAATGCCAATTAACATTAATTTATTAAACTTGTCTGATTGCGGCAGTTTTGTTTTAAAAATCTATACTTAACTAATTAATCATTAAAGTCGACTCTGAGTGCGGCGGTTAGTAATCTGTTTTAATTTATTGTTATTGTGACGTTATTAATTTGTGGTAAATAAAGTAGGTAAAGTGAAGTACTTAATAGTTGTATTTCATTGTAATCCCTACTTATCCCTACTAATATTATAAATGCGAAAGTAACTCTGTCTGTCTGTCGGTTACGCTTTCACGCCCTACGACTCAACCGATCACCATGAAATTTTTTCATACACATTGTCAGGAGTACAGAGAAGGACATAGGGTACTTTTTGTAAGGGAATTCCCGCGGGAACTCCGAAATTGACGCGGATGAAACGCGGGGAACAGCTAGTTATTAATAAAAGTCATAAAAAATAATATAAACGATATATTATGCGTGGGAGCCCAAAATAAAATCGATCCACAAAAAGATATTATGCGATACGATATAAATATCGCGACCGGATCTCGCGACCGACGCGCGACGGTCGGTACTCGGTGTCGCAACGCCAAGGACGCGCTATGGCCGACCACTTTCACTATCACAAATAGGGTTGGCACCTGTACTTTATTGTAAAGTATTATACGGTATTTAGGTTAATCTACAATTACTATATGAGAACAATAAAGTACGCGACAATAATTTATTTCGCATGATTTGTATTCTTTGGGCTGCATTTCATATAATATAATACAATATACTTAGTATATAAAAAAAAGGTTGGTTCTAAGAATTTTTGCGTATAACTAAATGACAGAGTTATAATATATAGTGTATATAGACTCTACAGATGTTGTGCAGCTGTTTAGTTGTAGCGATTATAATTATTTGTTAAAAGTTGCTAAAAGAAATGATTTTTTTTTTTAAATGACTGAGTAAAATAAATCGTACTTGATTTTGTCACAATTACTTTTTTGTACCATTAATATCCAATGCGATTTATTTGAACAAAAATATGGCAACCCTAATCACAACATTCCAAGGTTACGTAATTAGATTACCTGCGCTGCTCCACTCAGATTTCTGTTTGTTTATCCGCTAATTAGGGTTGGCGCTTAATTGGTACGGCAATTTGAATAGAGAAAGTGATTATTATTACCATGTACCTTCAACATATATCTATCTCACGGATGCCGTTGGATAAATTTCAAAGGGACTTACAACTTAGAGGATTCGTGCAGTGCTTCTTCTTCGTCGAAACTTTGGAAGCTTTTGGCGCTTACAGTCCTTTCCTGTTGTTTTTTTTTTATATTCTTTGGTTGGCAGATACTGCTGTAATAGCTGAGGTCATGGTTTTAAAATAAATTAACGTACTGGCTACTTAGTTACTGACATTAATATTCATGACCCCACACGATGACCTCAAATGTAAACACAAGGACACGGCTTTGGCTGCAATAATAGGTTGAAAAAAGCGCGTTCTTTGAATTCTTTAAAAAATATCTGTAAAAATTCTTAATTAAAAAAAAAAATCTGTACGATAGATTTGTATGATACGTGACGGATAGAAATTCTAAAAAGTAGCCGTGTCGCGTTCCGCAGAACAAAACATCATCACTGTTCATCTTACATTGAAATTTTGTCTGTTGTAGGGGAGCGAGGGGCTTGTTGTAACAGTTTTCATTAAAACTAATATATCTTGAAATCTATTGATTAAATTTCTACTAAATAAAGATGGATGAATACTGTAACTCTTCCTCTACCAAATCAAGTAAAAATAATACCATAACTAGTGGTCATTATTTTACAATCAATTATTTTCTAGAAGAAGTGCGGTGTTACAACTTACCTCGTGCTTGGGGCAAGTTGTAACATCTACCGGGGCAAGTAGTAACGACAAAAAAAAACGACAATAATACCTCTAATCATTTATTCTTTGTTTTTTTTTTTAAATTGACATCTTTCTAAAGTAAGTATTACGTAATTCTTATCTTTGGAGAAGTCGTTGATTTATTTCAAAGAATGAATTAATGTTAGTCTTATTGAAAGACGTCGCTCGACTTAAAGACGTCGCTTCTGGTGTCCTTAGAGATAAATGTGAATTTCTGCGCATAAAATTTTGGAACCAGTCAGTACCAGCCATGTTATTTTGATGCCAAGAAGGAGGAATGTTTTTAGCACTAAGCTGCACTTACTTCTATAGGAAGTAGTCCAAAATATATATCGGCGCACTTGAGTAGGTACGAAGCTATCTTATCTTCCTCTTCTGCAGTAAATACTTGTCTAGGCTTAACATAACCAACTCTTAATCTTTCATTATTCTTCTTTTTCTTTATGTATCTATAAAGAGAGACGTGACATAATCCGAAAGTTTGACTAGCTTTCCGAATACTGCATTTGTTTTCTAAAACTTCAGCTGCCGCTAACTCGTACACTTCTTGGCTTTGTGTTGCCCGCTCTGACTTTCTTTTATACACTCTCATTCTAAAACAAAAGAAAAAAGTAGGTATCTACATCATAACTTGGGGCATGTTGTAACACGTTACAACAAGCCCCGGGATTTTGTTACAACTAACCCTATGGTATGATTTTCAACATTTATCAAGATAACTATTTAGACAATTTAGCAATCATAAAAACTGTTACACACTATCAGAGATAGATAAATTTGAATGGAAATAAGGTATAGAAAATTTGAAATTAGTCGATATTAAATACGCAAACCGAAATTTTAGGACAGTACAATTTTATATTACCTGGCAGAAATGAAGCACGTGCACACTTCCGCTCACTGCGCCGGCCGGCGGGACATTGGCTATGGCAACATGATGCGGCGCGGTTTATAGGTTAAATCGAGTCAAAGAAATACGTTAATAGCGTTTAAGATCCTAGTGAAAAGGGCCTGTTACTACTTACCCCTGTTACAACAAGCCCCTCGCTCCCCTAATTTCGACTTTACAGCCTGTGTGTAAGATAGAAATTTCAACGGATGATATTTCGGTGCTAGGTTATAAGACTATTAAAGAGATGTTGGTACAGGTCTGCGTGGATCTCAAAACTGCAGCCTTATCTATTTATAGAACGATCCGCTCCTTTGGGGGTGAGAGTCACATTTGAAACCGATCCGACCGACACCCTCGCTCGTAGTTATTTACCAATACCACTTACGTCTACGCAAGTGGAGTCCAATTTCCGTCAAGTACCTAGGTATATGTACTTATGTAGGTACAGCGGGTACAGTCAACCTGAGAATGAACAAATTAGAAAAATGCAATCTTAGCGAGGAAAACATTCCGAAGTCATAGGAAAATACTACGTTTATCGATCTACGTATATATGGTTTCTATCTGGCCACCACTCGGTAAAAAAAAATCTCTCTTTTTCTCTTTTAAAATGTACTATCGTCATTTCATTGTTTAGTATCTTTCGTACCTACGAATCGGTTTTATAGCTAAAGGAAGCTGTGGGCCGTATTTAGTTACCTAAGGGGCATCGTATTTAGTTAGGGCCATCGAACGTTTATAATATCTCTTAATTTTATTTCGAAATACATTATCAGTAACAACAGTATTAAATTTTCCACTATAACACGACTACCTAAATCTTATACAATATTATTTATGGCAGTTATGCCAGAAACAAGTTATTTTTTTTGTAATTAAAACAAACCAAAAATTCAACGCAATCAAGCAAAGGATTAACACTAAAAATGCACAATTCTTTCAAAAATGTCACGTGAGATACGGGGAAAGGAGGGGAGCGAGTCAAATCTCGCGACTTCTCACCGAGGTTTAATGAATGCGACTCTAACAGTCATTTTTTTATATAAATATATCAAAAATATATACGAATATTTTCATCACCAAAACTTAACTTAACCTAAGGAGGATTATAATTTTTTAAAATATTTAAAAATCTTCCTGTTTTTTTAACCGAAAAGAAAAGTCGCTTCAAGAGGTAAAAATAAATATATCGTGGAAAAGTCACGTTTTGAAGCAAATGTTAGAACATTTTGTATTTGTAACAGGCTTCGCTATAAATTGTTGGGGTTTGGCAGAGGATTGTGGGAAAGTTGCCTCCGCTAGCCTATAACTGCCTTCCTAGTGTAGGTTTTCTAGTCACGACCGAGTCACTAACGATGCGTTGCCTCCCGTTTATTGCGTCACTTGTTTCACCCGTGGTTTCACTCGCGTGATATTCGGCATTTCCTCGGTAACACTTCGATGTGTCGAAGTATTTAGTCTAAATGTTGAATCGGAACTTAAGCTACCGACATGCGAAGTTTCATTTAAATGAGACAAGTATTTTTTTAGAAAATGCACATTTAAACACACAGGGACAAACAAATAATATAGTATAATATCCAAAATTGTCCTTAACACTTATTTTGCACACGTTCCATTTTTCATTTATGTTCAAAGTACAGACTCCGTATGTTGGTTTCACCAGTGTTACCCTATGTCACTCAGTACTGCCGTAGCTTCCTATACCTTAATGAAAGAATTTTGAAAATGGATTCAGTAGATCCAATTACCCGCTACATCGTCGCAAACTCGCAAAGTCACAATTCACAAACTCAAAAACTTTATCTCTTTATAATATTAGTATAGAATATAGATCATATAGATGAAACGTATTCAGCATGGATTGAGAAACTACATAGTTATTTCCCGAGGCTTGGTCTTCGTTAATTGACACTGGGATAAAAGTAGGTATTATATTGTAAGTATTATGATCAAGAACATACCTGTGTCCCTGATATCTGTGTACTTAATCATTCAGAAAATTCAAACAGAAACCTTAAAGCCGATCGGACACAAAAACTAGTTACCATTTAACAAGCGCGTATTTAAACCCTCGACTTTTACAAACTTTTATATAGATACATATAAATAATAGGTATACCAATGCAATGCGTAACGTCTAACGTTTTTCTCTGCCGTGCCCAAAGACGTTTATAAAAATAAATCGTATTTTTTATAGCGCCATTTTGTGTCAACATTTATTATATTTAATATTATGTTGGTATTTAAACAATGTAATAAGGTAAACACATAATTGATAAACGTTCTATAACTCTCAATAAAGCGTTCTGTATCAATATCTTAATTATGTAGGTTGACATGTTGTTGCTTATCTGCGGCCATTTCAATGAAGGCTAGTGTTTTCTCTTCAAGTACAGTATAAAAATGACTCATTTAATATTATTGTTTCGATGCACTTCATACAATAGTGATGTATGCTATTGTTAAAAATTGTCGTTGATATCAATAATTGGTATACTTATCGGTTGAAAATAATTTTAAACAAATGTTATTGTTGTCCCTGTAGATATAAATAGGTTACTATACCATTTTGTTACCATGCCATGCCATGTTGCCACCATACCATGTTGTACCATGTAACTAGGTATATGTATTGTGATTTGTTAATAATAAAAAAAAATTGTAGAGTCGCTCTTTGTTAAAATATTTTAAGGAAAAATCGTTAAAATATGAGAGATAAGTGCCTTTTTTGCATACACAAGCAGGTATAGTATGTTAGCCGGTTTGTATTTATAAAAACCATATACCATTAGAGACAAATATATTATTATATTTTCGTATTTATTATAACCTTCAGTAACCTATGCGAGTCACTGGGATTCATTTGAAAATATTAAGTATGGCTAAGTTCAGTTGTGAGTTGATATATTATGTGCGCATGTTGTTTCTTTTGCAATGTACCTGCAAACTTGTAATAAAATTAATATGTTAATATAAATTCACGGTTTTTCCCTTTGCTTATGCTTTAAAACATTGCTTCTTACCCATATTTTAGGTCAACGGGAAGTACTCTATAGCATATAGGTTTTGATCCCCATGCAAGTGTCAAAATATGGGGCACCTACCTATTCAATAAATCGATGAATCATCGGCAGCAGACTTCAGTCGACCATCAGTTGACGATAGATGGTGTTAGTTTTATTTAACATCGCGCTATGGTTTGGTTACCGCCAGACACATATATAGTGCAGACCTGCCTGGTAGAGTTAAGACCTTACTTCATAGGATCATTTCTATAGTAAGCTCTTCGCTAGACTCTCACTATATGTGAGACTCCAATAGTCACGATGAGGAAGCGTGGCGCGGCGCCCTGAGCGTGAGACAGGCGGTGGTGTCACCACCAGCCCTCGATGATCGTTCGCTCCCCTCGCGAGGGGGGAGAGTGGGGTGTTGTCGCTGTCTGAGTGGCTATTTTTGAAACTTATTTAAAATTTAACCATACTAGCTTGGTAAGCTGAAAATTACCATTATGATAATAATAGTTTTTCACACATTTCAAATATTTTATTTACAGATAAACAATTGTATTGTAAAATACTAAATAGCTTGCTAAAAACCTCGAGGTGAAGCAACTACAACATTGTCTTTACCACAATGCTGTGTCGACATCTATGCAAGTCTGTGGCCTATTTTGTTAAATTTTAAACATAAATAAAAAAAGCCGCTGAAATCTTCTTGTGTCCATTAGTATTACAAAAGTCAAAGTTTGAGTGTTTGTGATATGACGCTTAAGAGGTTAAACAAATTTGGATTGCACACAATCATTATTTTTTTGATTAGCAAATTGGATACATTATATCCCGCCCAGTTTCAAAGCATGATCTCGAAATTCACATGGTTGTAATCGCGTAATAAATAATCGAGACTGAGATATTTATAATGATATTATAATATATAGGTATTATGTATTATTTACGTTCACGTTTAAAAGTCGAAATTACAATTAAACATAATTATCTTAATGAAGTATTAATAGAGTTATGTAAATGACTGTACTTTACAAATTGGCAGTCGTACAGACAGTAACACGGTCGGCTAGCGTAGGTCAGTATCAGATGGTTGTTTAGACAACGATACCTATCACCGACTACATGTTTGCGCAACGGCGAACACTTGCGCGTTCTATATTTATTTTAATCTGTGTATTCGAATTTAACCATTGCATTGGTTTATGCTCAAGACGGTACGGACGTTTTGCAACTGTAAGATGTTGCTTGCGAAAAGTAGATTATTATATTGTGTACTATGTAGGTATACAAAATAAGTTAAGAGGCTATGGAACTAAGAAATTGGCTCTCAGAAGTCTCGGAAGTGCTAGGATTAGGAGTTTGGTTTACGGGTATATGTTATGGTTATTTGATCATATATTTATAAACACGATTAGAATAAATTTGGTCGATAAAAAATTTTCAAAGTATGTATTGTATAGTATACATACAGTCTGGATACGTTAAGTGCGTCCAGATATTTATTTCGTCAATTTCAAAAATATTGTGAAATTTCAAAATATTATGGAAAAACGCAACGCAATAAAACATATTGCAAAAAATAAAAAAATAAACTACAATATCGCCACGTGTTCAGGATGTTGTGTTTCAACAGCTCTCTGAAATATCAGTAAGAAGTAGTCATGTCGCCTTTTAGAAAACCATTTAACCCGTCTATTTTTGTAGTCGTGTCCGACTTTTTTTTAGGAAAGAGTAGGAATTTACCTACTACCTAGGTACTACAACATCAGGTACTAAGTCTCACCGGTGACACTTCATACAGGGACCCGATTTAGGGTTCTTTTATATCTACAGACATTGAGCGTGCCAGACACGATCCGTCACAGACACCGACAGACACCGTTTATTTACATCTGAGCGTGCCAGACACGTTCCGAGGCAGGCACCGTCAGACACCGTTTATTAATATCTGAGCGTGCCAGAGTCCAGACACGTTCCGAGGCAGGCGCCAACAGACACCGTTTATTTACATCTGAGCGTGCCAGAGTCCAGACACGTTCCGAGGCAGGCGCCGACAGACACCGTTTATTTACATCTGAGCGTGCCAGAGTCTAGACACGTTCTGAGGCAGGCGCCGATAGGCACCGTTTATTTACATCTGAGCGTGCCAGAGTCTAGACACGTTCCGAGGCAGGCGCCGATAGGCACCGTTTATTTACATCTGAGCGTGCCAGAGTCTAGACACGTTCCGAGGCAGGCGCCGATAGGCACCGTTTATTTACATCTGAGCGTGCCAGAGTCTAGACACGTTCCGAGGCAGGCGCCGATAGGCACCGTTTATTTACATCTGAGCGTGCCAGAGTCCAGACATGTTCCGAGGCAGGCGCCGATAGGCACCGTTTATTTACATCTGAGCGTGCCAGAGTCTAGACACGTTCCGAGGCAGGCGCCGATAGGCACCGTTTATTTACATCTGAGCGTGCCAGAGTCTAGACACGTTCCGAGGCAGGCGCCGATAGGCACCGTTTATTTACATCTGAGCGTGCCAGAGTCCAGACATGTTCCGAGGCAGGCGCCGATAGGCACCGTTTATTTACATCTGAGCGTGCCAGAGTCTAGACACGTTCCGAGGCAGGCGCCGATAGGCACCGTTTATTTACATCTGAGCGTGCCAGAGTCCAGACACGTTCCGAGGCAGGCGCCGATAGGCACCGTTTATTTACATCTGAGCGTGCCAGAGTCTAGACACGTTCCGAGGCAGGCGCCGATAGGCACCGTTTATTTACATCTGAGCGTGCCAGAGTCCAGACATGTTCCGAGGCAGGCGCCGATAGGCACCGTTTATTTACATCTGAGCGTGCCAGAGTCTAGACACGTTCCGAGGCAGGCGCCGATAGGCACCGTTTATTTACATCTGAGCGTGCCAGAGTCCAGACACGTTCCGAGGCAGGCGCCGACAGACACCGTTTATTTACAAAAGACGTCTGTGCAGTTCCAATTCTCTATTCACACTGCTCGGCATGTAGCCACAGACACGTACATACATGAACTTTACATATATGTAGTAATAGTATTCTTTGAGCAAGTTATGTCACGTTAAAATAAGTAGTTCTGACATTTTAATTGCCATAGTTAAATAACTCCAGTTATCATGAGGTTTTGTGTGTTTAAGAAAAAATATGTACGTATAAATTGTTATTTAATATTTAACTATTGTAGAAAAACTATGTCAGTGACTCTATCTTTATGTAAATTAACGATTGAAGTATTCGTTAAAGTATATTTTTATGGACGACTTCCTACTTCTGTGATGATTTGATGAGTCACTGAGTGATGGAGGTTGCAATCTCAAAAAATGTAATAGGAACTGACGAAATCTTAAATTCTATTAATAAAATTTAATTGTAACGGAAATGTGGTGTCTGTCTGTTTGTTTGTGCACACATTACACATAAGACACCACAATCGTAATATATAGGATATTTTGACTCCGGTAAAACGTAGAGTTTCCAAGTTAATTTCAAAACGTGGGTGACTAGAGCATCATAAATATAATAATATTATAATTATCATGTATATACAAAAAAAAAATGTTTTTAAACCTACAATTAACATAATATTTATCATCATTAATACCTCTTTTTAATATTAGTAGGTATGAATAGTAGATAAATACTAATTTAGGATACTAGAATTTTCTGAAATGGTATCTCGCAACCATTCTAAAACACTAAACAGCTAAACTAAGGCACAAAAAGCAAATATTCAAAACTTCACAAAGCATGAGAAGGGACTTTGCTAAAGTTTAGTTAGAAAGTAAAAATTTTTCTCAAGTATCTCCGCTTTAGAAACGTTTATCTGTTACCCTGCTAGTACAAGTAATATATAATATACCAGGTAACTCACGGAACAAAAAGACAATTAAAAAGCAATTTAAAAGAAAAATCTTAAAACCTCAATAATTATGAAGCTTAAAAAATTATAAATTTTATTTTCGACTAAAAATGTTAGTTAAAATTCTAATAAAATTAACAGGAAGATAACTTTACTCAATAGAAAAATAACCCAAAGTAGCCTCTGGTTTTATCGCAGAATGCTTGTAACTTATAAACAGTGACTCACAGAAATTTAAAAATAGATTTAATAAAAAGAGATTGGTATTCACTAAATATAGACAAAACTAGAATTTCACTTACATAATTATTATGATCGCAATGTTTGTTTATGCGTTTTATTCGTTGTAGACCGGTATTTCGTCACGCGCGCAAACAGTCATCTCTTTCACTCGCATGCAGTCATATAATACGCTGTCACTGTCTTTCAACGTTTTCGACATAATACCCTTAATAATTTTCTATTAAGACCGGATGTCCCCTGCTTTTTTAATAAGGTAACAATATTATGTACTTATATATTATGATATCCTTACTATTATAAATGCGAAAGTAATTTTGTTGGTTTGTTACGTCGCGCCGCGCTCTCACGCCTCAACGGCTCGACCGATCATCATGAAATTTTGTGTATACGTTGTCGTGAGAATTTCGAGATAAAAAGTACCCTATGTCACTCAAGACTACCGTAACTTCATAAAAGTGAAATAATTTTCAAAATCTGTTTAGTAGATCTAGAGATTACTCCCTATAGGTAACGCCAAAAACCCTCACAATTCACTAACTCACAATTCACAAACTCACAAACTATAGTTCTTTATAATATTACTAGTTGTGCCCCGCGGTTTCACCCGCGTTAATTTCAGAGTTCCCGCGGATCGAAATACCACGAATTCCGTGATAAAAAGTACCCTATGTATTAATTTGATGTATAAGCTATATTATTGTAAAGTTTCATTTACCTAAATCCATCCAGTAGTTTTAGCGTGAAAGAGTAACAAACATTCATCCATCCATCCATCCATACATACTTACAAACTTTCGCGTTTATAATCTAATATATAAAATTCTCGTGTCACAATGTTCGTTCCCATACTCCCCCGAAAGTCGAAACGGCTTGAACGATTCTCATGAAATTTTATATGCATATTCAGTAGGTCTGAGAATCGGCTACTATCTATTTTTCATCCTGGAATTCCCGCGGGAACTCCGGAATTAATGCGGGGAACAGCTAATCACCGTAAACTAAATAAGGGGTACAAAGAAGGACGTAGAGTACCTACCTACTTTTTTCCCGCAACCTCCGAGGGAACTCCGAAATTACCGCGGGTGAAACCGCGGGGCGCAGCTAGTATTATATAGTATTGAAAAGGTACAACGCTCAACAAATTTCTTCTTTTTCGTTCGCGATGAGTGATTCCCCTGTTGCTGTTAGAAGGATGCAAGGGCACTTGACTCTTGCCCCAGTTGCTCTCATTGCCCTACATTGCTTAGACTCGGCATTGTAACGTAGCGGTGTATAATTAAGCCTATACTGCACTAATTAAAAATTCTAATTGAATAATTTATACACATATAGTTTTTATTCTACAAATTTTTGTTTTATATAGGCTTTTATAATATGAAAGCATGTCAATATCAAGATTAAGTCGTCGTCTATCGTTATCGAGATTTGTAAACTTTTTTGAATTAGTTGCAATGCAATATGTAGCGGTCATAGAGAACTCTACCAAGTATGACAGTGTTCTGTACATTTCCCCCAATGCCCAAATTAGTTTCTGATTTAGCGATAAGCGCCTCATTTTAATTTTATTGCCAGCGTTAGTCAGAAAGTGGTAATTAAGTTACAGTAATTATGTATAGATTATGTACATGCTAATGCAAAGAAGCTTTTACCAACACTTATTGACGGTATAATGATATAAAAATAAAGCAATTAATAATCTCAAATGTAAACACTAAATATAGGAACGCCAAACCTAGAAAATGTGATAACTCTCGGAGAAAACTTATTTTTTTTATTAACATTTTGTTCAAATATATTTTCGACTTGTTACCCCTTTTCCGGCTAAGCCGGAATTTGAATTACGTATTAAAAGTATTAGGAGCGATTAATTTCAACGATAATTACGATTGAGTAGGAATGTAAATTGGAAACTCTGCGTATCTAATGATTTGAAAATTGCGTAATAATCTATACACAATATATGTATAATACAATTTGTTTTAATAAAACTGAATCTAGAGCTGAGTAGGTACATGAGATGTTTGAAAGAAAATAATGCTTTTACAACGCCACTCGCTGAAACAAATCATGTCTTCTAAAACTTAGAACAACAGATTTCTTTTTAAAACAACTACACTGATATTTACACCTTCATCATAGAGTCGCTGACTTACGAGGTTAAACTCGTAAGTCAGTCAATGTACATGATAAAAGAATTCTAGAGCTTATCCCCGCAAAGAACAAAATTTTACTATTGAAACATAAAACAAAATCGCTTTCATTTTAAACGCAATTTCGTCAGTTATTTCTCTTTTAGAGTCGTCTGTATCAGTCTGAGTGGTACTGTTATTGCCGTACTGTATACTAAACATCTCGTTTAGTTATGCCGATATAATTGCAGCAATTACAATATCATATAGGTTTATGTTATGCAATAAGTGTTTGGCGTGTCGAATCAAAAACTTTCCCATAGTAGAGGCACGATGTCCAAAGTTTGCCCAAATGGCAGGCTTTCACTGTTTAGTGCAATATATTCGTATTATTGAGTATCATTATATACCTTTTTACTCACAGCCAGCCAGTAAAACGTACTGTAATTTTTTTTCGTTGTAACATTCGAAATTACCTTTAATTTTATCGTTTAAAAAAGGAAAATTGTTGGTTCATTGTATAATCTATACTACATGTAATATCATAAAGAGCAAAAGTTTGTGAGTTTGTGGGTTTGTGAGTTTGTGACGTTGTAGGGGGTAATTTCTGGATTTACTGAACTGATTTTAAAGATTCTTTTACTTATATAAGAAACTACAGTGTTCCTGACTGACATAGGGTACTTTTTATCCCGGAATTCCCGCGGCAACTATGAAATTACCGCGGGTGAATCCGCGGGAGTCAGCTAGTACAATGAACTAACATTTCGTGACCAAATCAGTGTCGGTTCAAATTTTCAATCTTACTAGGTATATGTATAGGTTACAGACTTAGTTATATGAGCAAATTTATTTTAAATGTTAACGAATTTATTCCGATTAACTTTGAAATAAACCTGATACAAATACTTTATATTGTCTTTTTGAAATATATAGCTAAGTATATTTTTTAATTTTTTGCGAACGCTATAATGTGTAATATCCCAATCGGATAAAGGTAGCTACTTAGCGGGCGTGGTACATAATACATGACCTTACACAATGACCTTGTATGTAAACGCAGGCATACGAAGATGACAGAGATATTTAAAGTACACAGAAGAAAATTGTCTTAAATAAAGCCAGTTATTCCTTATCATGGATATTGGATACCCTTTTCGGCTTGCCATTCCATGGCTACTCTCTTTTTTGATAATAAATCGTTCATCTTTTTATTTTTTTTACATTCAAATTAACTTTTTTTTTTCTCTAAAAACGAAAGTGCAAACTGCCATTGTTCAAGTACCTACCCATTTACCTAGAATAGTAACTAGGTTGAACAAAATATCGCACCTTTTAAACCGCAAACAAAGGTTACCCACTCTTTTTTAAATTTCCTACGTCTGTCGTTAAATAGCCACTCGGGAACGAGAAGTGGTGCTAATTAGAACGACATTTCTCAATTGTATTTTATTTTTTACAAACTCAACCGTACTGGCTAGTTCATAATTCGTTAGTAATAGAAGCTATTTTTGCACACTATGTTCTTTTGGAGTTGTAATTTTATTTTTCTCCTTTCAAAATGTTGAACGTGCTGTTTTATTTTAAAATACTAGGTACGTCTTTTTCCGATATTTTCACTGCGTCTTTCAAAGGAAACTCGTCCATGTTTCAGTCCGAAATATTGGAGTTAATTACAAGTAGTATACAAGTGTGTTACGTTTTATTGGCACAATTATTTTAAGCGTTGCCATTTAATAAAAAAGAAAAAGAAGAACGCAATAATTTTGGTCGTGGTTTTGATTTTGGAATATTCGTTCCGAAATAGCGCAACGTCCTGTCAGTAGATAGACAACTAAAACCTTGGCGATAATTTTGTTTTCACAATTTTTTTGAGAACCAACCACAGGCATGTTTCACACCAATATTCACAAAGATTCAATGTCATAGAGTGCTGGGAGAAAAATAAAAACAATGCAAGTGCATTACAATATTTTAAATCGTGCAAATAGAACAATACGCACTGTAGTTTTTTTTAAGGTATTCGCGTCGACAGTCGACCCATTTCTCATGTGCTTGTGACATTTTCACTTGGTGCCGTATTGTGTTCAGTGTTATACGACTATTTTATTAGACGTACCTACCTACCTACAAAAATATTTCTAAAACTCAGACTTTTGCAAGCGATTTCGAAAATATTATCTTAAAAAAAAAACAAAAAAAATGGATGCATTATACCTTAATTTACTAGCTATCTCTGTGGTTTAACTCGCATTAATTTCGGAGTTCCCGCGGGTACTCCCTATCTCCCTATATCTCCTTTTCTGTAGCCAATCGGTTGAGTAGTTAGTTTGAAATAATAATAATAATCCACTTCAAAACACACAGATCTACTTGATCCCTCACTAAGCTATATAAGCTTGTGTCGTGGAAACCAATCAAATATAATAAAAAAAAAATACAAAAAATAAATAAATAAATATACTAAAATGGTAGTTCGACAAGATTCAACATCAACCTGCAGCATTTGTCAATTAAAACTGCCATTCTTATAGTAACTTTACTATCTGAACTCAAGTAGAACGATCCATAATTAATTTCATGGGAACCATTTGGATTATTTTCACAGGTTGGTATTGTCACAGTCACTTTACCACACTTTCGAACTAACAAAGAACACTTTCAATAACAGTGAAACTGTCCGTACCTCAAGTACCTAGGTACCAAAGTTATAAATACTAGTGGATAGTTGCTTCAATATAATGATGTTACATGCCTTCGCTAATGCTTTGTTAGGAGTTAATTGATGACCTAGGGCCTAGAGTTGAAGGTCTATAATAACAGATTGTTTTCATACGAATTTGAATAGATATTTTAGCTGCTTTTTATGAACTATTAGCTGTTCCCGCGCTAACTTCGGAGTCCCTGCGGGAATTTCGGGGTATATAGTACCCTATGTACTTCTCTGTACCCTTGACAACGTGTATACAAAATTTCATAATGGTTTATTGAGTAGTTAAAGCATGAAAGCGTATTATGACCTTATAGAACTAAGGTGTACCAAAATTTTCTACGTGCTGTGCTGTTTTGTATATTTATCTATGTCTATATCTAATTAACAACCAGATAAACAGAGGTGGGATAAAACTCACATTCACATTTATAATATTAAAGATACCTAATTTAAAAAAAAAAAAACATTCTTTCCTAATATCTCTGATACAAAAATCTACGCAGAATTTTGTCATCAAATTTTAGTAGGTATAGGTAATCGCGAGATACGAAAAAATAAAAGATTTTTTAATTTGTTGTATAATAATAGATAATAATTAAAAAAACAGCAGTCATAGTGCCAGAAAATATGTATTGAAATTCATATTAAAACTATAGTCCTGACCAAAGATATTGCAAGAGAATAGATTGACAATACACTCGGCCGCCAAGCTTTCCCCTTGAACCACGCAGCGGTGAAATGATCTCATGTTGACAAAATGCCGTTGGCTAACAGAGACTATTGTCTATAGATATCACTTGACGGAAAGCGATGTGATTGGCTATTTGAAATGTACTTGGTGGTGACTGGTATTTGATTGCGTCGCAACGATGTGATTGGTTTTTGATCATTCCCCCCGCAAAAATTGGTTGACGTGGATTGCATAGTAAAAGTTTGTATTGTTCGTCTATTCTCTTTGACCCTGACGATCCATCTCATTATTCGAACCAACGCCTAGTGGTCGTGTTATGGTGAGACGTGTTCGGTTTTGTTGGATTCAATTAGCATATAGAGATACAGGAGCCCACGTTTTTTTTACAACTATGACGCTATATAATAGCACGTCGTTTTTTTGAGACAAAATTATTAAAACGTTAACAATAACAATGCCTCTACTTAGACCCGCACTAAGCTTACTCAATAAATTCCGCAGTTAATATGAGTGGCATCACTGTAACTTGTAAATTGGCTACTTGATAAATTTCTTTTTAGTCCGTCGTGTAGATTATAAAAAACCCTTGGACACGTATTTTTTCTTTTTTTACGTACCTAATCAAAAAATAACGGCGATACTGTGACGACCCCTATGCCACAAGTCACGAACTACAACGTAGGAAGAAAAAAAAAATACGCGTCTATTATTTTCTAACTGACGCTCTAATTAGAATTTTGAATTTCATACTCTGGAAATCCCAAATTATTCTCCAGGCTTGAGTTCCTCTTCCCTTTTCAATTACACCGTGTAAAAACTCATTCCTTATTTTGTAAGCGTTACCTTAGGTACTGTTAAAATTATGTAGTTACTTAGCCGCTGAAAAAACTAGTTATAGCTTCCGTTTCAGCCAAATTTTTCAATTAAATACCTAATTCGTTTTTACAAACGGTGCGCAAAAATCGATGACTCGGTTTCGTAGTTTCCGAATCGATACATCGATTCGTCACAGATCATCGGAACATCGGCTAATCGACTCATTATTCAAAATTTTCGCAAGCTCCAACTTTTCCTTTTTACTTATCGCACGTTGCGCTCCAATAAACTTGATTGTTTTATGTAATTAAAACCCACCCGTAGTTTCACACTCGACAGAAAACACTTTAGCTGAATAACGCTAGACATACTTTAGTTGTGTAAAAATAAAGAGTTTTTATACATTTCGGCGTAAATGGTTCAATTCGCAAATGGTCCAGAGGGTTTTAAATGTCCAATTCGCAAACTGTCCAATTTATCTCACAATGATACTGCAGTAATCTTTAAACTGTAAAATGTAACAATTCTTTATAATGTACTAGCTGTTCCTCGTGGTTTCACCCGCCTTAATGTCGGAGTTGCCGCGGGAATTCCGGATTACCATATAGCCTATATTAATCAGTGATAATGTAGCATTTAAATGGTGAAAGAATTTTTAAAATCGGTCCAGCGCTTTTTGAGCCAATTCGTTACAAACATACTTACATACAAATCTTTCCTCTTTATAATATTAGTGGTATGGGCTAGCTGTTTCTCGCGGTTTCACCCGGGTTAATATCAGAGTTTCCGCAGGAATTTCAGGATAAAAAGTAGCCTATGTTGTTAGAAAATTTTTTAAAGTTTTCTTTTATGTGAGTATCGTACATACTTTTATATGCATTTAGTGAAAAACTGTTGATTTGAAATTACAAACACACACTTCAATTTTATTTATGTGTAGATTAGGCCCCAAAATATGTCTTGTTACCAAGCGATTAAACCATGTAAGAAAAACTATTCAACGATACATACACGCATTCTATTATACCTACTTACTCGAAACGACGGTATCTTTTGTTTGCAAAGTTTACTTAAGAATAATTTCATACTAATTAGCTTGCATAATTATTGATTTAACTGGTCCGTGGTTTGACTCATGGGGTTTCTTTAAAGAATTTAGTAGAGTAAGTAATTAACAATTATACAGATTATCCACATCCTAAAGTTCCATTTTAATCCGGCCGTTAATTTAGCATGATACGCTCACCTAATGGATAGACAGACAGGTTAAAAATTGTAAGATGCCTGACCTCCAGCTCCATAACCGTTATTATTTATTGTTATCACTTATTTATAACAAGTTTTGAAAATATTTCGCGTACCTATAGACACGGCCCTGTCAGTTTTATTATATTTCACCTACTAGTGATTTTGATCGTCTGGTCTTTGATATTGTGAACTCTCTAAAGTTTTATTCCATCCATCTCTTTTAACCGACTCAGAAAAGGACGAGGTTCTCAATTCAACTGTATTTTTTTTTCGATCATAAATCTTTAATACGCGGGTGAAGTTGAATTAATTTTTACACACTATACACTTTGTCAGAGGCACAGACAAGGACATAGGGTAGGTATACTATTTATCCCGAAATTCCCGCGGAATCTCCAAAATTAAGGCGGATGAAACCGCGGGGTTCAGCTAGTAAATCATAATATAATATAGTATTGTATCAGCCAAATTTAATTTGGCTCGTTCAAAAGACATTCAGTGTTGTTACGGTTCAAAAGTAAATTCCAAGGTAATTTAAACTACAATGAGCGGAATTAGTACCTAATGCTATGAAACAGTTCCTTCTCGGTTCTCCTAACAATATAGGTACGTATATCTGATGGTGTTGTCTTTGTGTACGTCTCGAGTTACCCGAGCGCGTTGAAAATGAACGAAAACAATAGGGTTCGAATAAAGTGGGATCCAACAGCAAAAACCGGACAAGTGCAAGTCGAACTCGTGCACGAAGGGTTCCGTACCATTATCTATAAAAACGGCAAAATAAAAATCATGTCTGTCGTATGGCTTTAATATTTTTGTTTTGTTTAATTTAATTATTAATTTTTAAAGTGAATAAGTATAATAATTAAATAGTCTGTGAATATTTCTAGCGTCTACCTGTTGCCGCTCCGCTATCAATATCGAGCAAAAACGAGCAAAATACCACGTTTGTTGTATGAGAGCCCCCTTAAATATTTATTTTATTGTGTTTTAGTAGTCGTTTGTTCTGTTTATAGCGGCAACAAAGATACATCATCTGGGAAAATTTTAACTGCCTAACTATCACGGTTCTGATACAGACGGACGGACAGCGAAGTCTTAGTAGGTAATAGGGTCCCGTTTTACCCTTTGGGTACGGAACCCTAAAAATTGTAACCAGGATAGGCGTTCACCACAAGCTCCCCTGATGAAGTGACGGTGTGGACGAAGATCGTAAGCAAACCTTGCCTTAACTGCCTTTATGCAAAACGTTTACGCAAAAATTCATGATGATCGGTTGAGCCGTTAACGCGTTTGTATTTATATACGTAACAGTAAGGATAATTATCTACTTACCATTATTTAAATTATGTACGGATAAAATCATCTCTAAACTGGTAATATACATATAGATTAAATAATAGATACGTAGTAGGTACATACCCTATGAGAAGGTTACGACTTACGAGTGAGTACTCAAGTGTTATGCAACCGTTACAAATGTAACAACGTGCATCTTTGTTTGAAACTTTTTATGACAGGTACCTATTTTTTTATTAGACCCGAATCCCGCCATCTTCTTTGCGGTCTGATAACTCCGTGAATAGATCGGGCGACGTCTCTGAAACTAGGCAATCTATGTAAGTTCAAATAGACGATAATATGACGTAATCTATACAAGGTGAGTCAGAAAGGGGGCACCTACTTGCCAATTGGACCAAAAAGTATAAGTGCCCATGAAATTGATAAACTTTCGCTTATCTATCCAAAATCGCATATCTTCCAGTAATCTTTAGTAAAAAATTATCTGGTTTCAAAAACAAAAAAAAGGCTTTTGTCAAATATTATGTAATGAATGTATTATATGTGAATACTTAATTAATAATATATAGATGCTTTAGGTTTTAAATATATAAAGAAAGTAAGACAGCGTAACTTTCGTACACATTCAGATGGTATGTCCGAGTAGGTACCTATCTGAACCCAATGATACTATATGTATAAATATCATTGTCTAAACCTCATAACGTTTGTGGTGTGAAGGTATTGCTATGTCGCAAAAGTTGACGCTTTGATCTTGGGTCGAAAGGATTTTGCAGTTCGAATTTTAATTTAGGTAGTGACAGGCATGAAGAATGGCGTAAATAGATGTTACAATATAGCTCTGTAACAGAAAAGTAAAATTAGGAGGTGTAAAACTGAAAAAATAGAACACAAAAGAACATTGAAATAAATATTTCTATAAGAAAAAAAGTCAAATTTATCTTATTAGGTTTATTTGGTTTGACAACTTTAACTACATTCTACTATCTTTCAACTTGAATCTTGGACACGGCTCCAATGATTTTCATGAAATTTAGTATGCAGGGGAAACCCCTTGGCTTTTTTTTATGTCATAGGGGCAAACGGGCAAGTGGTAAGTGATGGTAAGTGATTACCACCACCCATAGACATCTGCAACACCAGAAGGCATGCAGGTGGGTTGCCGACCTGGAATTGGGATGGGAACTGGCCTTCGAGTGAGGCTGCCGGAACACACCGTTAGGTGCTTGGCGACAGATTTGCAACTTGAAGGTGGTAGCTAGCCAGCCGGGCACTAGAGAGCGCCCTAACATCATGTTATGGTTTCCTCACGATGTTTCCCTTCACCGACAGCTCAAGCTCATTGTTAGGGTTTGAACCCACGACTTGTGGCGTTTGGTCCGCACGCACCAACCCACTGAGCTATCATCGCTGTCGACTAAGCGATCTAGGTTTTATTTTTAGCAAAACATCGTTTTATCCGGTTTTCAGGCAATGAAAAATGAGTGTTTTCTACTTAACAACAGAATGGCGCTACGAGCGAAGTTCGGTGTTCCGGATATTATTTTCTTAAGTAAAACAAAATAACATCGCTCTCTTTGTCTGCGCCTATATTAGGTGTGTCCGCTTAGTTTTTCTAAACTATATCTACGCACCGGATTTGATGCATTTTTCGTTATAATATGCAGTATTTCTTCCGGAAGGTTTAAAATTCAGGCAAATGAAACAAAGGAAAACAGCAGCTAGTTACTGCAGTGAAGCTTTTTACGGATGTTCGGGGACCATGCGCTCTTCCGTTACAGATATTCCTATAAGGGAGGTATAACATAGTTTCTACGCTTTAAAAACTCAAGTTTCGTTTCTTTCGGGCGTCCTTAGACGGCACTGTTTTTAATATCATAGTAATCTCCGCGAGAGCTCCCGGTAGCTTATTAATAAAAAAAAATACTCTAACCTTTAATTACCTAACAACATTAAAATTAGCTTGGTTTGAAAATCACAAAGCTACATTTAAGGTTTAATCTTTACTAAAATAGTTAAAAGAGGGTTATGGCAGAACCTTGCTTGCGTTCAAAGTAGACGTAATGTTTTAATAAGCTGTATGACGACAAGTTCGCAGTCAGGTCACGTCAACGCTGAATACCGAGCCGGGCCAGCGCACCGTGCGGCTTGCTTATAAAATAGGTGCTGCGATCTAATTTTGGTGTACTATGCCCGTGGAAAGGTTGGATTTTAAGATTCGAGATATTGATGTCATAAGTTCTAAACTAATAAAAATTAAGTAACATCTATCATTTCTATGTCAAGAACAATCAAACAAGTCCCAACCCCAATCCCGAAAGGTTGCGTGGTTTAAGTAATTACAGAGTTCCCATGGCCATCTTCCGACTCCATCATCAGATCCGCTGCATGTCATAATAATATTCATTGTCATCCAAAACATGTCATATACGCATATCTATACAACGTGTTAATGAATTAACTGGAAACTAGAAAGTAGTTTGCTCAGAATCAACTGCGAATCGATCGCACTATGTTTTAATAGGTTATATTTTTTTAATTTTTATTAGCCCACGTCTAAATTATTTATAATACAATATTTGGCGCGTACGCCGCTCGCAGCAAAAAAATTCGACTCGGAGGCGCGGGCGTAGCGCTTGGAATTTCGTAGATAGGTCACCTCCAAACTAATGTTGAATAACTTTTAAAGTAAGTATAATTTTTTTCGACATCAAATATATTTTAATCATATTATTGTTTATTTTTTTAAATGGGGTGTATCAGGTTTTCAGTTAATTCATTGACACGTTGTATATAAACAGAAACTGACTGACTGATCGATCAATGCACAGCTGAAACCGCTGGCTTTAGAACTGAAATTTCAGACAAATGCATATTAATTGTTTAAAACTTCATCTTAAGTGACATTCCATTTCCGCACAAAGTACCTACATGCGACTTCTTAATAATCTACACATACTATATCTAATAGATATAAAATATAATACTTATCTATAGAATCTCGAATCACTAGCAATAACTGAAAATTGAAAAGCAATTTGCTTTGTTTAAAAAATTACTCCGAAATTATTATCCTCGTCACACATCACAAAAACGCGCGACAGTCCACACCAATAGCTAGTTGTGAATAAATGCAATAAAATATAAACTGACTTGAGCAACGTTTAGAATCAAATCACGCAGGACTTATAAGCTCAACGTTGTGTAACTCGCAATCCTTACTATTATAAATATCAAAGTGAATCACTTTTATTACCATTTTAGTCAAAAGTATTTTTTTTTTTGTTGGGTTCATCACCAGAAATGATATTATGTAGCTTTGTTATTTTGGCCGTGGTAAGAGATAAGCGAATTGAGCTAATTTTAATATCGTTTATGATTCTAAAGATTTGAATTTTTTTAACTAATGAGCTACGGTGAGCCCTCGTAAATATTACGAGTAATAAATACGTGTGTGATTTTATTTGTTTGTTAGCATTTGTTTTAAAATTAGAAAAAAAAAACCGTGCTCCAAGGAGCGTGCGTCTATGAGCCACAGAAACCCAAGACTTGGCACATCTACAGTTAGGTGGACTCGTGACGGGGGATCAAATCAAATTGAATAATGGCACATTCCACTTTCTTTTCGTGCGTAGAATATAGGGTCAGTTGATAAAAACAAAACTATATGTAGAGTGGACCTTCTTAAACGATCTAGTAACAAAAATTCTATTCCCGTTTTCAGATTACAATTAAGTACTTTAAATTAATTTTATTTCTTTTATTCACTAATAAAACTAACGGCGTTACAAAAGATAAACACGATGTAGCTAAAAAACAGTACCTACGTATGGTCAAAAACGGATTTTGTAACAGCTATAGTTTATAACAACCAAATATTATGTATGTCAAATTGTCAACGTTTACTATGCAAAATTTTATGTAGTTTTACCTGCGTTAATTGCGGAGTTCTTAGGGGAACTCCGGGATTAAAAGTACCCTCTGTCCTTTTTTGTACCCCTGGAATTGCGCATGCAAAATTTCATGATGATCGGTTGAGTCGTTAAGGCGAGAAAGCGTTATGAACAAACATACAGTCGCAGTTACAATAGTACCTAAGTATTACTAGTCCAACTACGTACGATTAAGAATGAACTGCAATTAATTTTACTTAAAACAACATTATTAGGTACCATGAGTGTATATAAGCTATTATGTATAGACACGCTTTGTAAATGCACAAAAGTTATGCTCCTTTTACTTCCTCGTTATATAATTTTACGCAGTATATAAACATGTTAAACTCTACAACAACAAGCATCTTTTCTTTTATTTTTATTTATGGTTTGTTTTATTGTTTGTTTTGTGTAATAAAGTATATTATTTGAATTTGAATTTAAAACTGTAATTAATTAAAAAAAAACTTTATATTTTTATAAAAAGGAATTGCATTGTATAAAAAAAGTAAAAAAAATTAAACAAGTTAAATTAATACAATAAAAACAATAATCAAAATAAATGACAACGGATACTGGCAATTAAGACCAGTTTCTCTTATTACCGCATTGAGTTTTACACACCATAGCTGGCGCTCGCGGTTTCATACGCATAGACATTGAATTTTCTCAGCTCTTTGCTAGGCGAGATGCAAAATTTGTATTAATCTTCAAGATGTATTAAAAATTAAAATTTAGTCATCTAGCCCATTCCAGAGATTACCACGAACATCCAAACTTACAAACTTTATTTTTTTTTTAATATTATAGTGCAGATAAAATCCGTCCAGGAGTTGTTTATTACGAACAATGACTGAAGTATCTTTTGTTTTGCGTTTTCTAAATTGGTTGTTTCTCGCGGTTTCACCGCGGTTTCGGTATAATTTTGATTTTCCACTATGATATCTATGTGGTCAGCAAATTAAATAATTAGTCAATTTACAATGGGGATGTGGACTACTTTTGAAAATCAAAATTCTAATTAATAAAAATAGAAAAACAATTATCATTAAAATATACAGAGATAAAGCGCATTAAAGTTTAGGGTGAGGGGGTCGTGACGTCACTAACCGCTAAAACCTCCGTACAAACTGTCCGTCAAGTGACGTCATGCGAAATTTCAACTCAATGTATCGCCGTTATTTTTTGATTACGTAAAAAAAGAAAAAAATACATGTCCAATATTTTTTATTAATCTACAAGATGGACTAAAAAAACCTAGTCAACATGCCCATTATTGTCGTCAATTAAGTTTTTATTTTCGCTAGTTAAAAAATGCTCGCCATTTTGTATGTACGAGCATCCCAGACCCCAGTGCATTAGGTTAGGGTTGAACAATGACCAGAGTCAGATCACAACAGAGTCAATTGATATTGTAATGTTATCGGTTTACGACGACGGTGACGACCCGAATGGCGCAGTATAGGTCACCATGCCTACACGGTAATCAAGACGTTCGGGTTCGATTCCCGGTGGGTTCAACTTTCCGGTCTGGGCGTGTTTATATATAAGGACATAGGATACCTACTTTTAACCCGGAAATCCCGCGGGATCAGCTTGTACTATATATTATATTTCGTGTGAAGTATTTAGTATTAGGTAGGTACATATGTTTCGATTTGATGCGAGCAGCAGAGGTAAATGCCACAACTTGTTCAAGGTTAAAGGTGACGATAAGAACTGTATTTGTTACCAAATATGAACTCAACTCAAATAAAACTGGAATCTTCTATAATAATATTATAAAGAGGTAAAGTTTGCAAGTTGGAATGTAGGGTTGAATTTCTGTAACTATAGTCTCATATTTTTGTATCTGGAGCGTTTGGGATTGTGTTTATAGGACGCGCGTTATGGGCAAGAATGTTGTTGGTCATACAGAATAAGGACTTCTTTTCATGTTACACATAACTATAGCTGTAGACTATAGTATCAATACCTGAGTGTCATACGATACTTTTTATCACGTAACAAAGAAATCCCGCGGGAATACCGAAATTCATGCTGTAGAATAGCTATTTGGTGTATGGTTTAATGAGTAATTTTGGTCTCGCAATTGAAAACAGGGTAGGTACCTACTTTCTGGTCCTGACAACTTTCTTATAATAAGCTTTTAAAAAACACGGAAACAAAACACGAAAAACAAATACTAGCTGTTCCCCCGCGGTTTCACTCGCGGTAACTTCGGAGTTCCCGCGGGAATTCCGAGATAAGTTAAGTACCCTATGAAACTCAGGAACACCGTAGCATTCTATTGGTGAAATAATTTTCAAATCGGTTCAGTAGATTACAAACTCACAAACTTTACCTCTTTGTAATACACACTCGTATTAGTTAGTAGGTATAGATTAGTTTGAAACAGGGATATTTAGCTAATTAGTTCATCATTGGTTTTTTTTAGTTTTATTTTAAACCGTACGTTGGTACCAGTAGATTCATTAAACTGTAAAACCTGCTCGAGTAGCCAACTAGGTGACCTTTCTTAATCATTGTTCCACTAATTTAATATTAGACAGTTGCATCATAACCCACATACAAGTACATCTAGGTTTTCTATTAAGTAGTTGAAGCTAGTCTATTGACTTGAGATATATACACTGATTACTGATACCAAACTTTTTTTTCATTATATATTTTATTATTACAATGAAGAAAAGTTTTTTGTTTGTTACTGGTAATCTCTGGAACTAGAGAAATCAAATAATCTTTTAGTATATAAGAATTTCATTCAGTAGGTAAGGATGCTATGATTACTGAAGTAGACACTAATATTATAAGTATGGATCTTGAAGGGCCATAAAAGCAATCATCATTAACATACAAGTAGATATAAGTATTTAAATTATAAAAAGTTGATTGATTAAGATAAATCAATATCGGGCATAATTAACTTCAGTCTTTTACTAAGGCTGCCCAAGAGAACCTTCTTTTTCCTTAATAATGGAGTCAAGAATTTTGTTAGATTAATGCGATTGAGTTGTCACTCAATTCGTTAGTTGATTGGATGTCAAATTGCCACAACTTATTGACGACTCGTCACTTGCTCTTCCATTCACCAACTTAAAGTGCAAAATTCAATTGTATAGTGCATTTTATAAATACATCAATGTGTGTTTATAATACAGTAGTAATAAATAGAAACAGTGCCTGATCATAAAAATTTTATGTATTCGTCATGAACCAAAGCAGTTTTACAATTTGATTTACCTAAAAAAATTAATATTTATAGGTACAATCGACTATATACGGATAAATACGTTCAAATATACTATTACCAGTTGTTGCCTGCGGTTTTACCAGCGAGAATTTTGGAGGTCCCACGGGAATTCCAGCATAAAAAGTACTTCTTGTCGTTTTCTGCACCTCGGACAACGGGTAGATATGCAAAATTTTATGCGATTTCACCCACGTAAATATCAGAGTTTTTGCAAAAATTCCACGTTACAAAGTGTTCTATGTCCCTGACCTCGTGTATGCAAAATTTCATGATAATCGGTTAAGCTGTTAGGGCGTGAAAGCGTAACAAACAAACAAACTCACGTTATCATTTGCTAAAAGCAAAGATATACTGCTGCTTGCGCTCTATTGAGTTGCTACACCAGTATAAATATACCTATTGTGATTTGTGCATAATAAATGAATGGAGTTTGATTATGGAGTCCATTCCTATCTCTCGATCAGCTAGCATTGATCGATGCCAAAGAATTGGAAGATACCATTCATTTAAGTCTATAATGTAAAAAGTATCTAAGTATTGAAATCAAATATACTTTCAGATTGACTCTGATATCATCGGAAAAAACATAATATGTATAAAAATAAAAATATATAAAATCAGACACTGAGCAACTTTTGCCCGAAAACAATATTTTACGAGATTGATAGGTATGTTAGTTTATGGGAAAAAAAAGAAGAAATAACAGAATTGTCCGCTTTGTTTCTTTCGACATCCTTACTTTATAATGCCAAAGTGAGTTCGTTTGTTTGTAACTTTCTCACGCCTTAACGGCTCAACCGATCAACATGAGATTTTGTATAGGTACACGTTATCAGATCGAGGCACAGAGACGAACATAGGATAGGGTACTGGTACTATTCCGGAATTCCCGCGGGAACTCCGCGGTTGAAACCCCGCGTGGAACTGCTAGTTAAATAATATTACCTACTAGCTGTGCCCCGCGGTTTCACCCGTGGTAATTTCGGAGTTCGCGCGGGAATTCCGGGATAAAAAGTACCCTATGTCCTTTTTTGTACCCCTGACAACGTGTATACCAAATTTCATCCAAATCCGTTCAGCCGTTTTTGCGTGATTGAGTAACAAACATCCAAACATCCAAACATCCACACTTTCACATTTATAATATTAGTAGGATATTTCCTAGGTAGGTACAATATACATATTATATTCATTTAACGTACTAGTCAATTAAACTATAATATGTCCTATACCATATAAGATAAATTCCTTCACCGTTCTATTTTAGGATTTAATTACATTTATGTCCAAGGACACAATGGTTAAATGTTATTATAATCTAGTTCTCGTATTTGGACGCAGATAAGCAATAACATGTTAACCCACAAACTTAAGGTATTGCTTCAGAACGATTTTATTGAGAGTTAGGGAACTTTTTTTAATTATGTGTTTACCTCATTACATTGCTTAAATAATTATGTAACTAAATATTTAACATTAAAAATGTTGACACAAAATGGCGCTATACTTTTGAAACACGATTTACTCAAAATTTCTCCAGTGTGGGTTAACACACTATTGCTTATCTATGTCCATTTATCAGTACATTAACGGACGACCGCGACTTCGCTCGCGTTAGTGTGGCTACTTGACTAAATTTTTTTTAGTCCGTCGTGTAGATTAATAAAAAATATTGCACACATATTTTTCTTTTTTACTTGATCAAAAAATAACGGCCATATATTGAGTTGAAATCTCGCGTGACGTCACAACCCGGTGCAGTTTGCACGGGCACAGATAAGTACAGGGCTTATACTGAATAATGACGTCTCGACTCCCCCACCCTAAACTTTAATGCGTTTTATGTATGTTTATTTTCATCAATTTGAAAAAGCAAAAAATACGTCGTGTCTATTATTTTTTTTATTTTCTAACTGACGGACTAATAAGAATTTTGATTTTCATACCCCGGAAAATACCCAATTAGTGTAGATTTTGTCAGTAAATTTATATGTCTCTCGGGAACAATATTTTTTTGTGGATGGAATGTACGCTAATTCTATTTAATCTGTCCCCTGACAGATTCATTACGATTGGTTGAGTAGTTAAGGCGCGAAAGCGTAACAAACAAACTCACATTCGCATTTATACCTAATATATACTAGCTGTTCCATGCGGTTTTACCCGCGGTAATTTTAGAGTTCCGGTGGGAATTCCAGGATAAAATATAGATATGAACTTTCAATCACTCTATCTATTGGTAAAAACCGCATGAAAATCCGTTGCGTAGTTTTAAATATCTAAGCATCTTTGTTTTATTACTATGTGGTGATTATAATTTGAGGAACTATTCATACATTTTATTTCTTTATGGTTTCTATTATGCCTAACACAATTCTGTCAACAAAATTTAAAAATAAAATTCAAGATAGGTACATAAGAAGCATGCCTACATAACCACTATATAAGCCCGTGGATTTATAGATTGTATAATTGACAGTGACACGGGTCGAACCTGAAAGGCAAACCTTTTTTTAACTGAAACATACATCTCATTTGCATCACGTTCGAGATATTTATGTAAGACGGCAAATGTACAGACAGCAATAACATTATATCGATTGTTGAAAGGGTCCTGACCTGACCTGAGCGACATTTTTTGCTACCTATTATATGAGTTAGACATACAATAGGTACTTTATTGCACCAAAGATTTACAAACAAAAATACACAGAAACAGGTGGTTGGGCAAAGCGTTCAATATAATTATACTATATAAATACATAAGGTTAACGTTACATTTATTTGGAATCAGTCTTTTTCTCTATTGATTGAGCTCGTTTTTTTTAATTATTACGAGCGTTTTTTTGCTGTTCAACCGTACTCCAGATTGGATGCAATGTAGGTAAAATTAAGCTCGTATGTTTATAAAAATAACTCAGAAAACTGTTCAATTTACTAATTATAATTGTACCTACTAAAATTTACTTAGTGCTAGTATGTTTATGTAAAAATTTTTTTCCAAAAATAACACTGTAAATCGCTCATGCGCAACTTTAGTTTTTTTCGCTTAGTTCAAATTACCCTTGAAACGTCGATGTGAGTATACGCTTTATTATGTAGGCAGAATGTTCTAATAACTGCAATGATGCAACCCGCTCTATCTAGTAAACAAATATTGTAAAATATTATTGCGCTATGAGGTTGGAAGCGCAATTCGAGATAGGTATGTCGCTAGCTATTTGTGAGATTCTTTCGGTTTGAAAACGATCAGGATTTTGTATATTGTTTTTTTTATTTTTTTTTTTTTTATGTCATAGGGGGCAAACGGGCAAGTGGTACACCTGCTGGTAAGTGATTACCACCGCCCATAGACATCTGCAACACCAGAAGGCTTGCAAGTGCGTTGCCGACCTGGAATGGGGATGAGAACTGGCTTTCAAGTGGGGCTGCCGGAACACACCGTGTGGTGAGGACAGACAATGCATATGGATGACACTTCAAACCTAACCGAATCTACCCTGTCGGGGTTCTTGCAAATAAAGGGTCTTTCAATAAGGACGGGTCGATTTTGACATGAAATAAAAAAGGCCGTGTGTGAGATTTTAACGATTTTTTTTTTTATTTGAAAGAGCTATATATGCCATTATGTGTGGAAAATCACATCGTTTAAATGTCCGCCGCGGCTTCTCACGGTGGCACGAATTCGAGTTGTCCAATGTTCAACAACTCTGCCGCATAGTTCGGGTTGAATTTCAGCGATAGCCTGAGCTATGTTGACTTTAAGGGCATCGGTCGATTGTGGCTTATTGGTATAGACCTGCGACTTAAGAAAACCCCACAAAAAAAAGTCTAAAGGTGATAAGTCGCAGGATCTCGGTGGCCAATTCACAATTCAATTTGAAGGACCACCTCGTCTGCCGTAAAATGGGCGCAATGCACGTAACGTTTGCACTAACGAACACTCATTTTGGTAATACATTTTTAACATTTGGACGTGTTGCTCAACCGTGTAACTTGCCATGGTGATTTGGCATTACTAACTGAATAAAAAAATATAGGTTAGAAAGACGACGTTAAAACAACATGGCCGCCACAGGCTGCCAACATCGACCCGTCCCTATTGAAAGACCCTTTACAAAGTAGCGCCATGTTCTATCATCGGTATCACACAAAATTCCGTTTAAGTTCTATTTTGCTTGCGTTCTTTTGTTTCCCGATTGATATCATGTAAGTTATACTTACTATTATAATTACGAAAGTGAGTTTGTTTGTTACGCTTTTACGCCTCAACAGCTCAAACGATCATCATGAAATTTTGCATACACGTTTTCGGGGGTATGTAGGTACAGAGAAGAACACAGAGTGGTTTTTATCCCAGAATTCCCACGGGATCACCGAAATTAACGTGGGTGAAACCGCGGGGAACAGCGTAAATTAACAATATTTTAGAAATAACTAAAGTAGTATTGTAGCTAGTATTTAATAAAGAGTGAAATTAAGCAGTTGACTGTACCCGGTGTAATTATAACACGTTTTGTGTACATCGCACTCGCTGATAACGAGGCGGCAAACTTCCGGCACTCGTTATCTCGTCTTACTCTCGCATTATGCAAATATATATAGGCGGGCGTTAAACTAGAGTGTTTAACCTGCATTTTAATGATGAACACACTTTAAGGATAATGTGGGACAAGTGATCGTGCTGTGGAATATTTCATAATCACTATAGATACGCAACTATGAGCACTTATCTCTTCGACATTATTAAAGTGTGGTGTTTTAAGATACGCTTGCGTCAATGTCTTAGACATGGTGCTATGTTAGTAAAAAGTTTTACCAACTTTTTATCCAATTCACTTAGTATTTTTTGGTTCAGTAGTTTGTCATTTATCTACAAAAAATTGAAGTGTCTGTTTGTAATTTCGAATTAACAACTTTTCACTAAATGCATACTAAATTATATACGGTACTAACATCAAAAAATCAATTTTTCAAATTTCTGCTGTTTGTTCCGGGTAATCTCTGAAATGACTGGACCGATTTTAACGGAACTTTCACTGGCAGATAACTGATGTTATAAGGAGTAACTTAAGCTACTTTTTATCCTGGAATTCCTGCGGGATCTCTGAAATGAACGCGGGTGAAACTGCGGGGCAAAGTAATAGCTAAATATAACATATTTGTAACTTGAGTTACAATTAAGTTCTTAATCATCTCTGGTTTCTTGTTTATGAATCTTTATTATCCTCAAAAGATTAATATAGATTATAATATAATCACTTACATCTCGAACTAATAACTTAAAACGTTACGTTTGCGCTGAAACTGAGTTGATATTTTGTCACAATTGGGTATTCTCCAAGGTAAGAATATCAAAATTCTAATTAGTCCGTCAGTTAGAAAATAAAAAAATAATAGACACGTATTTTTTGCTTTTTCAATTTAATGAAAATGAACATAGATAAAGCGCATTAAAGTTTAGGGTGGGGGGCTCGTGACGTCAATATTCATTATACGCGCCATACAAACCGCACCGAATTGTGACGTCACGCGAAATTTCAACTCAATGTATCTCTGTTATTTTTTGAGTACGTAAAAAAATAAAAAATACGTGTCCAATATTTTTTACTAATCTACACGACGGACTAAAAAAAAATTGTTTGTCAAGTAGCCAATTGAGTGGATGTTTGGTGCCAATTTTAAATTAAAAAGAAAAAAATTATCTACTTAGAACCACTTTTAGTAATACAGTCATTTGTTAAATGCATTCGTCCCATTCACCACTATATTAAGGGTTGCCCTAATATGTACCTACATATACATCCCCAACTAAATTCATAATATTGATCGAAACATTAAGTCATTGCTTCTCGTTTTTTCTTATAGTCATGTCTCTTTCCAAACATCAAAAGAGTCTTGATGGTGCGTTTTTATTATAGGAAAATGTTATTGTTCGTTCGTAATATATGTAGGTACTAGGTACCTATTTAGTATATACCTACTTAATGTCGAAAGTGAACACAATCAGGTAAACAAGCTTTGTGAAACTAATTCATCACATAATTTGTATAGCAAAAAAAATCCACGACTGATGAAAACCGGATAATGAATGTACCTACCTACATTAATTAATTACATAAATAAATCACTACAATTTAAGGAAACTGTAATTTCGACTATGAAAATTTCAAATGAAATTACAATAAATTTTATTAAGTATACCTACTGAATTATTATAAATTTTCCCTTTTTTATATATTTTTGGTTTTTATCGATGCGTAACTTTGGAATGTCAAAAATATAATTTTGGCAAAAGCGATCATGTTGTCACATCCGTGGTAACATTGAATCATTATATCAGTGGTTTAAGTTATTAAGTATTAAGTTATTATTTAAAGCTTTATTTCGTAACTGTTTATTTGTACATATTATTATACTAGCTGTGCCCCGCGGTTTCACCCGTGCGAAAGGTTTTTATACAACAACTTTTTTTCCAGACATCCGTTTTCAATAAAACAAAGCCTATATGTAGCTCCAGGCTAAGCTTAATCTATCTGTCAAAACCGCATGACAATCCGTTCAGTAGATTCGGAGATTATCGCGAACAGACAGACAGACAGAAAATAATTTTAAAAACCCCTTTTTTTGTGGTTGGTTACTCTTCGTTTATCCCTGTCAGTTTTAGTTAAAAATATTCAATGTACAGAATCGCGGATTCTACTCTTTTATTATAGTATATAGATAGATAGATGTATATCTGATTTAGTGTTGCGTGTCTGTTGATTTTATTGAATTAAAAGAAATCTGTACACCGTGCGAAGTAACAATCTCAAGTGAGGTTCCGTCGATAAATAAAAGCTCTATCATATTAGGATGGTAATTAAATGGGCAGACATTAATCTAACCATTATTGTAACCAAACAATGGGCTACATTAATTTTTAGTCCGTCTTGTAGATTAATAAAAAAATTGGAACACATATGTTTCTTTTTACGTAATCAATAAATAACGGTGATACATTGAGTTGAAATTCCGTGTGACGTCAAGGCGCTCAAGCACATTTTTTATTTAGTTATGACGTCACGTGCTTTTACTCCTATACTTTAATACGTTGTACTGAGTAAGTATTTTTTTTAATAATTTGATAAAGCAAAAAAAAAAACACGTGTCTGTTATTTTCTCACCATTTTACTGGTGGACTTAATAGAATTTTGATTTTTATACCTTGCCATTATGCCCATGGTTTTATTTTTCGTAGTACCTGAATAGAAACCATATAAAAAACTCGTATATAAACTTCGATGTAAAAATAAAAAATAAAGCCCCTAAAATCTATAGCGGTTCATTTCGTAACGGTACCCTATACAAACGAATGAAAAAAATAAAAAAATTAAAAAGTGAACGTGTAGCGATTGCGCGAAACGATAATGTGGTTTAAGTTATAAGTGTCGAATTCGAATCCGGCGCCTCGCGTATAATTGTATAACAAAGATGAAGTCAATGTTGCCACATCGGGCGAGTAGATTTCAAGATGCTGAAAGTGTCGCTGTTGCATCACTTAGTGTGCCTAAGATAGCGGCGTGTAAAACGAATTAATTTGCGAAAGCAATTGAGAAGAGACGCGGGCTGGGAGACATTCGCTTAATAGGTTTTTAATATATCTAATCCAATCTCCTGTTGCGGGTCTGCTTATTATTATTATTAAAAAAAAAAAGAAATGTTGCCGCCCTCACTACAATCTCCAAGCTCCATTCAATAGTTTTTGCGCAGGGCGCGTTTATGAAACAAAAAGAATTCTGTGATCTCTACATTAATTTGTTGCAGAATAGGTTTTGCTTTAAAGTTTTTACACGCTTTATATTTACACTAGCTGTTCCCCACGATTTCACTCGCGTTAGTTCCGGGGATCCCAGGGGTATTCCAAGGTAAAAGTACTATTATATTTTTTTCGGTACCTACCCTTGACAACGATAATAATAATAATAATCCACTTCAAAACACACAGGTCTACTTGATCCCACACTAAGCTATGAGCTTGTGTCGTGGAAACCAAGCAAACGTGGTACCTATATACTGCATATAATAATATATTATACTATAGATATATATGTATATACAAGTCCAGACTGGAAAATGGAACCCTGTGTTCATCACACAATGTCCACCCCACCGGGAATCGAACCCGGAACCTCTTGATTAACGGGTAGGCATGGTGACCTACTGTGTCAAGCGGTCGTCAAATCGTCGATGCAGTATGCAAAATGTTAATGTCGAAGTATCCACGGGGATTCCGGGATAAAAAGTACCCTAATGCCCTTTTCTGTACCCCTGAAAACTTGTATGCCAAAATTTCATGATGATCGGTTGAGCCGTTAAGGCCTGAAAGCGCAACACACAAACAAACAAACAAACATTTAACTTTACCTGTTTACTGACTGTTAATGAACTACGTAAACTATTTATTGATGTTACGAAAATACTCAAAGTCATTGAAATAATTATTTACCGAATATCAAATTCAATTTAATCTTGAGTAATTATTAATTTAAGCTGTTAAATTAATGCAACATAAAGGATTCTTATTTAAAAGTTGCAAATAATTTTCTTAATTTACTCGTATGTCGCCATTCGATTTCTTTGATATTTGTGATGAGAAGTTGTTTACAATCTTATCTTATATGGTAATAATATCAATTTTTAACTATGTTTCAATCTCGCGTATCTATGTAGGTAGGTACGTAATCCCATTATGGGCAAAGTTAGGGGGCAGAAAAAAAAAACTTTGAAAAATGCATTTTTCAAAGCTTCAAACCTGAAGCTTGTACGTTAAACTTGACAGAGGTATCGAATATCAATTAAAACAAGAGTCACAAAAATTACATTGAACTTAAGGAGGTTAGCCTAAACTTGAACACATTTAAAATTGTGTTCCACTTTCATCAGCATTAACTTTATACTTATAAGTAATAGAACCAATTAGCAAACATTAAAATAGTGTAAAATGTATTCGTAATTTTAATAAACCGATTTGTACATCGAAAATAAAATTCGATAATGTTTTTGGATTTATATACCTTTTTTTTTAAACCATATTATACAAAAACGGATTTAAATAAAACACAGCATCAGAAGCTTTATTCTGATACTGTGTTTTATTTAAATCCGTTTTTGTATGATATGGTTTACAAAAACGGATTTGAATAAAACACAGCATCTGAAGCTTTATGGTAAATTCCAGTCAACTTAAAAAATACTTTATATGCTGGTAATTATTGTTTTTTTTATAATTTTACGGCCCTGGTTACGTACTCTTTGGAGCCTTTAGTAGGTACCAACGCGTTACGTAGCTTCTGAACGTATTAGGCCACAGCTATTTAAATCAAATAAAAGCTAGTGTTGGTATATATAATATTATTAACATCTGTCAACTGTAACATATTTGCAAAGTGATATTATATTTATTTATTTTATAAATACCATTCGATTATGGTAATCGAGTTTAAAATTACCTCATATTTACATAGTTACAACTTCTAGTTTGAGTATTTCAAGTTATTGTCCTCCGAATTTATAGTTTTGAACTTTGGTATCCGGATTGTTTTAATAGTCATTTAAATATTTAAAATAGCCACTCAGACAGCGACAGCACCCCACTCTCCCCCCTCGCGAGGGGAGCGAACGATCATCGAGGGCTGGTGGTGACACCACCGCCTGTCTCACGCTCAGGGCGCCGCGCCACGCTTCCTCATCGTGACTATTGGAGTCTCACATATAGTGAGAGTCTAGCGAAGAGCTTACTATAGAAATGATCCTATGAAGTAAGGTCTTAACTTTTCCGGACAGGTCTGCACTACATACCTGTCTAGCGGTAACCAAATCACAGCGCGATGTTAAATAGAACCAACGCCATCTATGGTGATAGATTGACTGGTGATTCTGGTGATTCATCTATCCTTTTGAATACTATAATTACCTATACCTGAGTTCTTTTTGATTTAAATTTCGTTAGTTCAACACCAATTACTGACACTGGTGTCGATTTTGTTACTATTTAAGTGGTCTTAACTAAATCATAGTTAAATTGTGTCAACTCTGACTGCAACTTTTAGTTCAATGCATTGTTTGATTGCTTCTTTAAAAGGAACTTTATGGGCAGTACCACTGAGAATAAGAACTGACAAGAACTTACAATGATTATGATCCAGATAACCTAGTTCAAAGTTGTCTTTAACAACGAAAGTATTAAATTCTACAATTTTCAACCATTTTCAACCAAACCCGACGCAAGATATTAGTGACAGAAATGGAGCCCCATAGTTTTTTTTGACTTCAACACAATATTATTAGATTACTATGATACAGCCAAATGGATTTTACTATCGGAACGGAGTTCTTTATCGCAAGGATGAGACGGATGAGAGTGAAAATTCATTTCCCGTCACGGCGTCATAGGTGCGCCATAGAAGTTGCGCGCTTATTGGTTAATGGTTTTTGGAACGATTATTTTATCGATTGCTTATTGGTTCGCTTGGCTTGGCTGTCTCATTGTCAGTGGCGTTCAGTGGCGCAAAAACTAGGTTCTTACCAAGTATTCCACGATACTCACGCATTTTTTTAAGAACTTAAACCAAATAAAAATATTACTAAAAAATGTAATATATTGTTCTTCAGCTTCTTTTTATATTTGACTCTACATGATTGAATATCTCTAAAAGAGTTTATGAGAAGGATTTTATCCTCAATTCACCATCTTCTTCATTAATTTTCACCGCATGTGCCGTCAGTTGGCTAAAACTTTACACGTTTAAAATGAGCGACTTTATCTTAGATCTGCAAATAATATTCTGCAAATTATGAATATATCTGATAAAATATTAGGAGAGTCATCGTTGGATTGGATGACAGATTGAATGTGAATTTCGTAATATGTTTTTTTTTCTCTGAATAAAATAATTTAAAAAAGTATGTTTGGATCCACGTAATGATGTTTACTCGTCACCTTAGGTATCCGATACAGGTAGGTAGTGAAACTTTGATAATAAAAGCTATAAGTTAGGTAGTATTTATCTAAAAAACGACTCTTGCCAACAAAATATTAGGTATGTAGAAAAAAAAACTTGTGCTTTTATCAATTTCTCATCGTTATAACATTTTGAATTAAAAAATCGCGCATAACTGGAATGAAAAACCATAATTTTGACATTTTATTATAGCAGTTGGTAAGTCGTGGGAAACCATTTATTAATAGTTTGTTAATAAAACAAGATGTTCAATTTTAAATGTCAGATCACAATACCTACCTACCTATTTAAATTCGTGCTTCAAAAAAAAAAACAAGAATGAAATAAGATTATTTGTATCTAAGTATCTACCTTTATTTTTGTACAGTCATGATCACAAATTCGTGTCAAGGTCAATGAAAATGCCTAAACACAAATGTGAAATTCAACTGACCGGAAACACTTTCACTGACGTGAATTGAATTGACAAAGATCGATGTTCTCTTTCATTTTTTTAAATTGTTGTCACGGGAATGTGACAATCTTAGGTGACAGTGCAGTTGTCGTGGCGTGTGGGACTAACAGCTCATGCGCCGTACGTCCTGCCAAGAGACCGTCCATAACTAAACAGCTGATTAAAACCGATCCTGGCGATATTCCAAACTTGCAAAACAAAGAGCCGGCGGCCCTGCCAAAATAGTACTTACCTTCGATCGACCAGAATCCGCTTGGATGAAGTAAAGCACCAAAAACATCCAAACTGCCCCCATTAATAACACGAGTTTGACGTTTCGTCGCATTTTCCCCGGAAAAAAAAAATGGAACGTGTGGCACTGGCTTGAAATGACAATTTAAAAAAGAGAACTCAAAAATCGAACACCGAACGCGACCGCGGTTTTGTTTTTATTTATCGGCTGCTATTTATTTGTGTTGTGTTGGGTTTTTATCACGCAGTTGTCGTTCGAGCGGCGCGCGGCCGCGCTCGTTGATGCGGCGGCGTGCGAACTGACTGAACCTAGTTCACTTGCGATAGGAAGTCCACACCGGTCATGCGCGTATCGGTCCACAACACCACATTCTAAAATAGACCTTACACTTAACTGCTATTGCATCGCAGGCTGCAGCGTAATGAGTGCGGTAACAGAGTGGCCGCATTGTTTATGTTCACTGTGCATTGTGTACCGCTGATATATATATATATATACAATGCGATAGAGAATGAAGATCTATTATCCGTTACGATGCGATTACACTCCGCTAAATTGAAGCAATTTAGGAAGTAGTGCGATCGAGACCTTCCAATCGCTCTAAATCGGAACCAACTGTTCTAACTTCGATTACACCTTCCGATTTCCTAATTTCCCTTCAAATTGGACAGTGTAATCAGCGCTTTAACGCCCAGCCGACAACTGGATAAGTGCAGAAGCGCAAATGCCTTTCAAACAAATATGGGTCACTTCAAAACCATTCACTACCTAGAGTACCTACTATACTTAGCAATATGATTACTAGCTATTTCCGCGGGAATTCCCTATCTTCTTTTGTGACAAGTGACACACACTACCAATAAGACCGTCCACAATCTGCATTTCTTAGTTTCAAAAATAATTTAAAAAGTAAAAATAGAGCAAGTAGAGAATAATAAAAAGTTAAGAAAAAACAACACATTAAAAGCCAAGTAAATTATCATAATGTATGTTGCGGGGTATGCCTAAGAAGACTAAATATATGTATAATCAGAATCAGTTGCTGAATAGGATCCCCCAATCGGTCAAGTGGTTCAGAAGTTGGACGATCACAACCTGACGCTATATATTATAACGACCAGCTGTCCCGCGCGGTTTCACCCGCGGTAATTTTGGAGTTCCCGCGGAATTGTTCCATACAAACTTTGCAACCCCTTTTCATCCCCTTAGGAGTTGAATTTTCAAAAATCCTTTCTTATCGGATCCCTACGTCATACAAAGAACACACCCTTCAAGTTTCAGGTCTCTACGATCAGCGGTTTAGGCTGTGCGTTGATCCATCAGTCATTCAGGACAAATAATTTGATATGTATAGAATACAAACTTTGCAACCCCTTTTCATTCCCTTAGGGGTTGAATTTTAAAGTTCCTTTCTTATCGGATGCCTACGTCATACAAAGAACACACCTTCCAAGTTTCAGATCTCTACGATCAGCGGTTTAGGCTGTGCATTGATCCGTCAGTCACTTAGGACAAAGAATTTTATATGTATAGATAGATAAGAATTATTTTTACGTTGCTACGATATCGTAATGATAGTCTGAAGGTGGCAGAACTAGGCCCTCATTCGCTATAACCATACAGGTTACGCTAACACGACACAAAAACTGTTTCCCCACATACTCAAAAAAGTTTCACTTCAGTAAAATACATAAGCAATGTGTTATGGCATACATATCTACTATTTATATTATCTGAATAGTACAATCGCATTATTAGATAGGTACTATGTTATATTTTACCACCTAGAGCGTTCAAAATTCTGTTATAGGCACGTGCGTTTTTGGCAAGGAAAACTTTTGGTGATATGCTTTTTGTTTCAGGTTCCATTGTAATGACCGAGTAATAAATCGACCGAGATCCAAGATTCCAACGGTGGTAGAGCTTGTCTTAGCTAAAATGACGCGCCCCTCTATCGGGTATACGCACACGCACAACCGTTAATCTGGTCTGTCTATTCATCACAAGTGATATCATCCATACATGATCTCGCACATCTAAAACTGCTAATTAAGTAGTGGGGCGCGTCATTTTAGTTTAGACAAGCTATAAAACTGTTTTATTACACTGAGTGTTCGATCGTAACTAATCTATCTAATATATATAAATCACGTGTCACGTTGTTTGTCCGCGATGGACTCCGAAACCACTGAACGGATTTTGATAAAATTTTGTAACCATTCATAAAATGGTCCAACTTAAAAGATAGGATAGTTTTTATCCCGGAATTCCCGCGGGAACTCCGAAATTACCGCGGATGAAATCGCGGGGGACAGCTAGTAATTTTATAAGTTTAATCACCTGTTCAAATCCGTGTTGGATTTACAGTAAATTATAGACGACCGACTTATTTAGGTTGTAGCCATGGAAACTAGTGACGCTACGACAGCTGAGACCTTGGCTGAGACCTTTAATGAACATATTTATTTATTTATTTATTTATTACTAGCTGTTCCCTGCGGTTTCACCCGCGGTAATTTCGGAGTTCCCACGGGAATTTCGGGTTACAATATAGCTAGCCTATGACACCCACAAATAACGTGGCTTTCTATTGATAAAAGGATTTTCAAAATCAGTTCCGTAGATCCTGAGATTACCCCCTACAACCTCACAAACTTTACGTCATTTTAATATTAGTACGATATCGTGAGTCCATAGTTATGGTGGTTACTCCAGTGTTTTTGAATAATGGAGTCTGCGTTGCTATATAGTAAATTAGAGGTATAGTGACCTTGTCATATGGTCCTGAACTGAAAACTATTGCTTCACTATGGCTTCACTTGTCAAATTTGGTCAAATTATATACGGACTCATTTAAATAATTTACTCTGTAATATATTATTACTAGCTGCGCCCCGCGGTTTCACCCGCGGTAATTTTGAAGTTCCCGCGGGAATCCCGGAATAAAAAGTACCCTATGTCCTTCTCTGTACCCCTGACAATGTGCATGCCAAATTTCATCCAAATCCGTTCAGCCGTTTTCAAACATCCAAACATCTAAACATCCACACTTTCACATTTATAATATTAGTAGGATAATGTGATAATAAATTTCTGTGGAACACACCTATGTTGTAGGAGTTGTGTAAATGTTAGTTTCGTGTAAATACTTATATTGTATCTATAATTTGTCGACTATTGTGAACAAGTTAAACGTGCTATATTTTTTGTACATACCTACGTTTATATATATGTTTAATATACGTTATTAATATTACAGTGAAGGAAAACATTATGAGTTTTGTGAGGAAATTTTTAGGTACACGTATTATACAAGCAATGCGTGCGTGTGTGTGCGCGTTCACTTTACTGGGCCCACGCTCCCACGCGGGCTAGGCCTTACCACCTATGCATTGAGGATATTAAAGACTGGACATGACGTCTTAACGTGTAACGACGACGGCTGCATGTAATTGTATGCCATTCGCTATGTTCCTTTTTTCATTTCTTTTTCATGACGATTGGAGTCTGAAAGTTGATAGTGAACTTTATTTATTTTTATTTTAGTTACGTATGCTGTTGATATATAATATATTGTATGTAATCACATTATGTATTTTATCTATCTATATATATTTTTCTGTATGTATATTTTATAGGTATCTATGCGTGTATCTTTGTATATCTTTTTATGTATTTTTTTTTTATATTTATGTTCTATGTGCATATTTGTATTATTTTATGATTCCTGTTCTACCTATCAACATATAAATTTTCTGTATCTGTCCTGTCCACCCAAAGGTTGTCTGGAAGAGATCGCTAGTAAAGCGATAAGACCGCCTTTTGTATGCCTTTAGTTATAAGTTTTTGTTAACACACTGTAACATTATTTTGGTGTACAATAAAGTGTATTCTATTCTATTCTATTCTATTCTATTCTATTCTATTCTATTCTATTCTATTCTATTCTATTCTATTAATTAAAGAAAATAAAAAAATATAAATAGGAATTAGCTTAAGAAAAAGTGAGTGAATTTTATTTTAATTAATACCTACTTAAACTTTACGTTATTTCAATTTTACATCGCGCTGGCTGTATAGAAAGTTGAAACATGGTTCAATAGAAATGTGAAAATAGACCTAGTTTTTTTTTAATAATTTGACAGTTGTCAGTTGAAAGCGATTCTCCCTAGGTCTGAAAAGGGTTACTTTCAACCCGCTTCTCAGGCAACTTCAGACCTACTTTCCGAGTAAGAGTAATGAAAAAACTATTTTCTTGCTTTCTTTCCTTACAAATAGATAGGATATACTTAAATGTTCGCACTCTCTTAGCTGGTCACAGTGGGCTCATATATTCTTAGATTCCAAGTGCAATATTGTTGCATTTAATAATCGGTTCGCATCTCTAGTGCATCCGGTTTTTCGGAGAATAAACACGAGTTCGTGAGTAGAAACGGGAAACTAGCATTGCGTCCGGTACAGTTCCTACCAAGTATCTGCCGACCTCCCTATTCTCTCCCATAATTATAATAGGTACAAACACCATCAGTCATGTTTAATATATTTTCGTAAATATATGCAAATGTACACAACTCTGCGAGCAAAGCCAATTTCAGATCAGTCACTCACCAACAGAGTTATTGATAGCCTACTATTTTTAACCGACTTTGTTTTGTTAAAGGATAAAATTATCTTCATAACTTATTTGTATGTATTATATTTTTCGGCTTCGAAAGTTCTTTAAAACACTTCTTATCAAATTTTTGTAATATTCTGCCACTTTAAATTTAAAATCGACTTATACTTACAAAGTCTCTACATATTATTATGTCTCACATGTGAAGTATGTAGTAGTGTTGTTATGGAAGGAAGTGAACGACCTTGTATCAAGGTTGTACTTCTTGTTAATGTCATCAACAGTGCATTTAAGCTTCAAGTTCAGAACTATACAACATAAATTCTGGCTCCACGCAACTCTACGTAGAGCTTTGTTTGCTATTAAAATTAGTGTCATCTAGCGGAGAACTTATGTAGTAGTTTGCACGTCGTGTGCTTGGAAATGTAAAACTTTTGGCGTTACAACTTTTTTGTACAGATGACTCACTTCCAAAATAAATTTGATAAAAAGTACAAAAAAATATCATACCGATACTTGCCATGCAATAGCTTACCAAAAATAAGAAATGTTATCTAGTAATTGGACTTAAATTTACGTTTATTTTTAATTAATGTATTCTGAAAAATGTATAACGCTAAAAAACAAAGGCCTTTTCTTTCTGAAGAACTGCTTCTTAAAACAAACATTTTTAAATTTTATTTGTAAATGAAACTCTTAAAAGTTCCGTCAGAGTAACAACTACCTTTCTGTCAGACTGCAAAGAAATGAGGGGTAATTTAAAAATAATAAAGTCGATAAGTAGTGTTTATCAAAATCATTTTTATCCCGCACCCCTTCGAAGTTCGACATCCAGTCAGAGGCCGCGCGCGGTCCGCCGGGAGCGCGCGTTCCTGCAATACGAGTTACTCGACCGTGATCAATTGATTTCGCGCGTAACTGCTCCGAACTTATTTCGAAGTTTCAGAATAACCCTCTTATCATATCGTTTTTTTTTCCGGGTATTTTGAAATTTTTTTATATCAATTTATTTTCCCCAGAAGTGTTTGTGTAGTGATTAGATGTGCTAGTTGATTTCTAAAGTTGTTATTATCTCGTAATCGACTGGTTGGAAATAATTTGAGGTAGGTACTCAATATTACCTTACATTACCTTACATTACATTACCTTTTATGTTTATTGTTCAGCTAAGAACATATTTTAAATGATTAATACCTAGGTAGGTATAATATAATGAATCCATACTTACTTACTCAAACGCAAAAGTAACTCTGTTTGCCTGTCTGTTTGTCTGTTACATTTTCACCCCTATCTACTCAACCGATCATGATAAAATTTTGCATTCACGTTTTCAGAGTACAGAAAAGCATATAGGGTGCTTTGTATCCTGGTATTCCTCTAGTTTTTTTTCTTAAATATCACGGATGAAACTGCGAGGTAAGGCTGGTCATAAATAATGTGTGGATGTCTTCATTCAGGCTTTTGACTCAATATCGATAGGATGTTGGACAATTTTTTTTGTTTTAAGTCCGTTTTGTAGATTCATAAAAAATATTAGACACGTATTTTTTCTTTTTTAACGTAAGCAAAAAATAACGGAGACCTACTACGTGGAGTCGAAATGTCGCGTGACGTCACAAGCAGGCGCAGTTTTTACCTGCGTATGACGTTACGAGCCCCCACTCCTAAACTTTAATGCGCTTTATCCAGGTATTTCATTTTTATTTTATTTATTTAATCCTTTATTGCACATAAAATTACAGTACCTAGTACCAGGTATATTTTCAATAATTTGAAAAAGTAAAAAATATGTGTCCATTATTTTTTATTATCTAACTGACGGACTAAATAGAAAAAAAAGTTGTTAAATAGGTGGCCTATTTTCAATTTGCATAAAGCCGTTTATTATTACTTAAGACATCATTATTAAGTTTCAATGGTAGGAATTTAAAAGCGCTATGACCATAGTCGTGTCAGCTTTTAATGAATAAGTAATTAAACGAATTCAACTCAATATTGATATTATAAGTGAGTCAACTGTAGTACATAGTTCCATAAACCATGTTCATAAATAAATAACTCATTGTAAGTGCCTATCTACATATCTATTAACAATGAATAAATAATTTTTCATTTCGTCTAGCACTCACATACTTATACTACTAACAATAACAAAGCTTCGAATAAATAACAAATTAATATCATCCTACGATAGAGACAGTCTCGTGCTAATAATAACAAACAATATACACACACACCCATACACACACTAAAAACACTCACATACACCCACAAACAAACGAAAGTCACCCATCCACATACACCCTCTCGTCTCCCTCCCCTGCGTTAGTGACCTCTCTAAAATCACCCCTGCATATAAATCTTAAAACAAGCCGATGCGTGCATGTGCTATTATATTGACAACACTATTTATAACAAACAAGTTTAAATAAATATATTATACTAGCTGAGCCTCGCGGTTTCAGCCGCGTGAGTTTCGGAATTCCCGCAGGAATTCCAAAGTAGCCTTACTTCTTATAGAATCAGCTAATTAGCAGTGAAAGTCCCGTCAGAATCGGTTTAACCGTTTCGGAGATTCGCAATTCCCGCAGGCGCTCCGAAATTCTTTAATATTCTCCTTCTCCTTACAATAACAAACACAACAAAAAAAAGAATTTACGGATTTGGTCCAGCCATTCACGCGTGATGCCGTGACCAAGGGAAATAGGGATTAATTTTTATATACTTATATAGGTATACGTATACTATAGGTATTATGTTAAATTAACATCTAAACCTCCAAAGGTTTTTAACACCATTTATTAACTAAAAAAAGTATAAAATATATTGTTTACTTAAATAAAAAATAAATAAAAGACGCACGTACCTATACATGTCTATCCAGCCAAAACACTAGTCGAACCCCCACGGTTTCACTCGCATTAATTTCGGAGTTCCCGTGAAAATTCCGGGACAAAAAGTATCCCTATGTCATTTAGTAGAATTTTGGAAATCAAATTTCATTAAGATCTATTACAAACAAACATAAAAAACCATATCTTTTCTCTTAGTATACATCCTACTAATATTATAAACGCGAAAGTTTGTGAGTATGGATGGTTGTTTGTTACTCTTTCACGCAAAAACTACTGGATGGATTTAGATGAAACTTTACAATAATATAGCTTATACATCAGATTAACACATAGGGTACTTTTTATCCCGGAATTCCCGCGAGAACTCTGAAATTAATGCGGCACAACTAGTCTTTAATAAAAAGAAATATCTTCATCGGTTCACAACTAGTATTATATAATTTCTTATTATTAGTCAACAACGCATCAGGGATCGTCGATTACCGCAAGTCTTGGTGGTTAGTATTTATTATAAGTACCTACTAGTACCTAGGTATGTATTTATTTACAAAAAAAAGTATATAGTACCTACCTATAAAATAAATCATTTAGGTAAATCATAAGGTTTAGGTATATCTACGAAATTACCCACCAAAAATAAAATATAGTTAAAGTTTTATCAGATTTTCAATAAAGTGTCATAGAGTTAAACATTTTTAATATTAACATAACCTTTAACCGCCGCACTCAGAGTCAACTTTAATGATTACTTAGTTAAGTATAGATTTTTAAAACACAACTGCCCCAATCAGACAAGTTTAATAAATTTGTTAATTGGCATTTAACTAATTAAGTTACATCTTATTAAACGCCAATTAACATTAATTTACTGAACGTCTCAGATTGCGGCAGTTTTGTTTTAAAAATCTATACTTAACTAAGTAATCATTAAAGTCGACTCTGAGTGCGGCGGTAAGATACTGAAACCTTCCTATCTAATTAAATATTCATAAAAATTGGTTGTGTAGGTACTTCAGAAAAAAATCGCGCACATACGCATCGCGTATAAAATACATAGAACCTTACTTTTTGAAGGCGGCTTAAAATAATTCCTACAAAAAGAATATAAATAATATAGTAAGTACGTATATAGTTAGCACCCATACATCAGTCGGTACATTACTTTAAACAAAGGTTAAAACTGAATTAAGCTTTGTCAGTTCGTTTCTTTCATTTTGTTGGTGCAAAAAACACTTAAGAAATGTGTTACAATTTAAGAGCTTATTAAAAAGCTCTCTTGATTGGGTTCATCCCGCAACACTCGTACTTAGTTTTGTTAATTAAGTGAATTCTTTTGCAATTAAACAATTACAAATTTAAGTTTGTCTGGCTCTGGTGCTCAACTACCTACACCCAATTTGTTGACAGCTGCGGTAGGCTTGTTTGAAGTTTTAATACACTGTATATTTGACGACTCGATTGGCGCAGTAGGTTAATACCATGCCTGCCCGCTAATCAAGAGGTTCTGGCTTCGATTCTCGGTGGGGGTGGACTCTGTGTGATGAACACAGGATTCCAGTTTCCAGTTTGGGCGTGTTTATATATATAGTATCATATGTATGTAATTATACATATCACGTTTGCTTGGTTTCCACGAAAACCAGAAACATGTAAGAGAAGGTAAACAAAGAACCGATGAAGATATTTATTTTTATTAAAGACTAGTTGTGCGGTTTCACCCGCGTTAATTTCAGAGTTCCCGCGGGGATTCCGGGATAAAAAGTATCCTATATCTGATGTATAAGCTATATTATTGTAAAGTTTCATTTAAATCCATCCATTAGTTTTTGCGTGAAAGAGTAACAAACATCCATCCATCCATCCGTCTATCTATACATTTTTACAAACTTTCGGCATTTATAATATTAGTAGGATATGGTCAGTTCTGGGTGGAAGTGACTTGAAAGAGAGATCTCTAGAAGCATTTGGAGAGGCTTACGCCAAAGTATCCTAAGATCCTACTTAACCTAAATTAAATTGAAGATTTCTTGACACAGAAACTATGAAAGTTAATAATATGAAGTTTGTAGAATGGGGTATTTCTAAGGAAGAGTAACTGAAGACTTAGAGGCAGACCCAGGCATAGACGCCGAGTTAATCTCTTTTCCATTTTAAATAGATGGGCTTTTACCCAACACTGTCTTTCGAATTGGTCTTCATCTGGCCCATTTTAAATTATGATCCCTTGTAGCTCTACATAAATAGTAATTACGCTTATTTATTATTAAGGTAATCAAAGGGATTTCTAGAAAAATCATTCGTGGTCACTTTTGTTAACTACTTACGGTGAGAGTAAACCCGCGACGCGCAAGCAAGTGTGGTGAATCCATCACATTTACTCTCCACCGTGCACCGTAACAAATTGTTTTAAATTCTCCAAAGCGAACTGCAGGTCGATTCCGCTAACAATATGGTTAATTGCAATCGGAACGCTATGAAACGATAGCTTTTTAATATAAAATGAAAACTTGTAGGTACCTACTAGATCAGTTATTTTTTTTTTAATTAACTGGGAAAACTTGCGAGCTTCACTCCATTCAGTGGCGAGTAGTTTATTATTGACAGCGGAAGTTATACCTTTTAAATATAGAGCCTTTTTTATTTATTCACTTCTAAAAATTAAAACAATTTAGCTTTAATTAATATTCTGGCATTGCACTATTTTACAATAGTTTAGCTCTATAGGTATATGTTTTTCTTTGTTATGGACTTATACACATAGTGCAATCGTTTTATTTTTGTTGTTGTGCAAGTTGCCTTGCATTTTTTGGAAGTGTAACTTATTTGAACACGTAGTCGTATATAGGGATTATCATTTTAATACTATGTCATGATCATTGTGAATTATGGTACGAACATCGTATAAAACGACAATATTTACTAATTTTTTTTTAATGTCGGTTCAACACCTTCGATTTCCGCCAAAAAAAAAAATATAAAAAAAAATAAACAAAGTGAACGCATTGCGCTAAGTGTGTCTGACAAAAATAACAATCGAACATCAGTTTTAGCTTTAGTGTTTTTGTAATATATTATCGAGTTGCAATATGGAACTGTTGCTCAAACGAAATATATGATATATCTACTTGTGTTTGCTGCATAATGAGAATTGACTTCGTGTTCCAACGAGTCCTCAGCTATTTCTTGCTCGGGCACTAAAACTGCAGTAGGTACATGCTTCAAGTTTTCTGCTCTGTTGTATGTTCTGTATAAAACCACAGAATTTGCCGACTGTCATTGCTATGTTTTCGACTTATCTCAACGGTTCAGACCTCAGTAAACTGCGCGTCGTTTTGCTGAGAGACTATGAATAATTTGGCGCATTAAGCTAGATTTCACATTCAGGTTTTCAGGAAGCAGTAAAATGTGCTCTGAAAGCTAAGTCAGTCTCGAGTTTGATGTTCAAACCAACGAAAATGAGCAGTAACAGAACAGTCATAACGTGTTTTATGCAGTAGTAAGTTATAAACTTCACAAACTTAACGCTATGTTTCTACTCTCAAAAGGGTAGTCAGAGCTTAGAATCTGGAGTAAGTTTCAGCGTCTTTCTTATGACCTATTCATATACAGGATACAGTTAAAATCTTCGTTGGTATCTTCTGAATTAAAGATAGCGTTTATATTGAAAAAATAAAATCAATTCGTTCCAAAAGAATCATTTGGAAAAATGGCAACAATATTGTATTGACTGTTTCGGAGAAAAAAAAAACACAAATTTATAAATGCAATTATAAATGAAATTTATATAAATTTATAAATGTAATTCAATTTGAACTCGCAGTTCCTAAGATTAGCACTTTCAACCAAACAAAAAAACAAACTCTTCAGCTTTATAATATAAGTGTAAATTTATAAATGAAAAAAATTAGATAGGATCTAGTAGTCTGAACTGAACAGGCTCTAATTTTTGACGAGGTGCTGCTATTTTTAATAATAAACTGATATATTACTAAGTTTATTCATATACACTTTAATACGTTCCAATCCACACAGGTTTTACTTTTAAAATATTGAAGTTACAAAGTTTTTACCATTTACTTACTTACACATTCGACTGGTTGAAAATTGTCCCCTCCTTGGGTATCTATTATCAATTTTACACATGACATCTTGAAAAAATGTGAGCGGGTATATATGTATAGAAACGCAGCATTCAACCTTTGACCGCTGTCGTGTTTTAGCGTCCAAAAATCCAAGCCATTAGCCCTCACTCGATGCGGCAGTCGACGCGATCGCCACAATGGCTCTATTGAAAACTCGAAACAATAGTTAGGTCGTGTTCACATTGAATTCATTTGCACCGTCCGTGACGTACGGAACTTGATTGCTGCATGCAAATAAGTCAGTCAGACAGACAACATGGATGAACGAAATAGTCTTTTATAGTAAGCAGCAAATAGTTTGTGTCATTGGACTCTCAGGTGCTTATGCAAAGAAATAAGTTAAATCCTACTAATTGTGAAAGTGTGCTGAACGGATTTGGATGAAATTTGGCATGCACGTTGTCAGGGGTACAGAGAAGGACATAGGGTACTTTTATCCCGGAATTCCCGCGAAAACTCCGAAATTACCGCGGGTGAAACCATAAGGCACTGCTAGTATTATAATAAAGACTTACACGTACAATTAGAAGTAGTGACTCATGAATGAGGACTAAGCGAAATAATTGTATACCTAATAATAGCAAGTGAAAGAAAGAAAGACAGAAATGTTTGAGACTTTGCAAATAAAGTTATGTCTATGTCTACTTTGACTCGTGACATTCGTGTTCTGTCAAGAACTAATCCACTTTTTCAAAAAGTTTTAGGAATACATAAATTAAACAATATACAATATACAAATATTGAAAAGTAACAAAATATTAGCAAGAAAAACCGAAACTGTTTAACAAAAGTAAACACAATTTTTCGCTTTTGTACACAGACCCCTACCGCGACGTCAATCATTCGACTCGGGCTCCGAGGAATTCAATAGGTACTCCAAACACCTACTTTGTGCCTCTAAAAAATAGAGAAGCAAAGAGGGGTTAAACATTAAATTGAATATTAGTTAACAATGAATGTTTAAAATGGATCATTTTGATTGTGTTCCCAAAATTGAATTTCTATTGATCTATTACGTTTGGGGAATTGGTTCCAGTTTCATTTGTGTTGAAAGAGAAGCGATTCTTATACAACTTGTTACATTTATATGAAAAAATACTTCCTACTAACTCACGCGATTGCATAAAACCGCTAGTTTATAATACTAGGTGGGTATAATATTGCCCAAAATTGCTCTTAAATCAGCGAGAAAATGTTGAGCAATTCAAAGCAACTCTATATTAATACAAATATGAAACTTTAGATGGGTTTTTGAAAGTTCAAGCCTTAAAGAGGTGAAAAGAGGGATGAAAGTACAGGAAAAATTCTCATGGAAATAGGTAATTGGACTTTTCTGTTAAAATCTATCGAACCACATAAATATTTCAGGAGTTTTGCTAATATAAAGTAAAACCGCGGGAACAGCTAGTAATCCTGAAAAATAGCGCTTCTAATAAAAAAAAGAATGTGTTAATTTTATTAAGTTCCGGCTCTACGGGTGAGGCGTTTGCCCTTCCCGTCTCATGCAACTTTGATCAGGCTTTGTATCGTACCAAAGAGATTCGATTGCAGTAATTGAATTCTATATTAGGGTAACACACGAGCTTTGTGAAAAGCGTGAGCACTTTTTATTGTATATTAAGTAGTTGCATATATAAGTAATGATTTGTATTACATTGTATATATAAATTAAAGAAAGATGCAGTGAATCAGATAGTGAACATGAAAGGCATTTAAGGAATTTCCGCTTTTCTTAGCTTAAAAAAGAAAGCCATGTGCAAAATCCAAAATTTGAGCTATCACTTGATGAACGAGTTGGGAATTGGAAGGTTAGGTATAATTTTAAGAACTGAGGAATATTCTACTATAACAAGGTAACACTCGGCTATGGGTATTTACAACCTCATTAAACGCCTGAAATCTACGTAATTATCGTTACACTGAATTCTCTCGTTAGGGGATTTTCCGTAGTTTGCCATTATTTTTGTCTAATACCCTAATACAAAGTAGAAGTAGGTTAGTATGAACCATCTAAATACATTTTTAAATGTGAAACTCAATACTTTCTACGATCTACGATAAGATCTCTGAGTCAATTTTGAGGAAATTTGTTAAAAAAAAGATTTAATCTATATACATACTTATGTACATAAACATGAATTGCTGTTCGTTTGTCCCGCTATAACTCGAAAAAGTCTAGACCAATTTGGCTAATTTTGATCTTGAAATATTTGTGGAAGTTCAGGGAAAGTTTAAAAAGTAAATTAGGGTACTTTGGAGTTCCTGCGGGAATTCCGAAACTCACGCGGGTGAAACCGTGGGGCACAGCTAGCCTCATATATGAAAATGAATTGCTGTCCGTTTGTCTTGCTAAAACTCGAGAATGGCTGTTCACTAATTCTTTATTATACATACTGTATTTTTAGGCAGGATATAAGATTACATTTTCTATATGTCGGTTAAGAACACTGAAAGTTCTTCGGGTATTATTACCTTCTGAGGACAAATGAACAAACTCTAATAACAATGGTTATTTTACCTATCATATTATGAACTTTCTGATCCAAAAACTTCAGCAATAATTGGCACATTCAGGCATAGGTACGTTTACAGAGCAAACCTGGTAAAGTTGAGTAATTCTTGAGTGCCTCCTGTTAACGAAGTAAAGTCCGCCATTTTCATTATTTAAACATTCTGATAAGGCTTCTGTGTAATGGCACATATATAAAGAAAATACCTATAAATCTATACCTATATTTTTCAATGACAGACCATGTTTTGGTTTGCCGAATTTCAACGGACGCATTCGCCGTGCATCGCCACTCATATGTCGAGTGTATGAAATTGAAATGACCAGCTTTGAAAGCTATGAATTGCGATGATTATTCTGTGACAAAATGTAACGTTCCAGAGAGCTTGTTGAACTGATTTTTACAATAACTACGTGTATGTACTATGTACTTATCGTAATTTTGAAAATATACGTAATACTCCTGTGTACTGTTTTTCCTGTTCTGTATCATGTCACTAAACTATCACCTAGCCAAAAGGTTGACTGGTAGAGAATGCCTTAGGCATTAAGTTCGCCTTTTGTATGAAAATGTGCAATAAAGTTCTTTAAATAGATAAACAAATAAATAAATACACCAGTAATGATAAATTCTAAGACCATGGTATGCTTAAATTAGATATTCCCCCGTGATTTCACTCCTATGAAATTCGGGACTCCCTCGGGAACTACATATAAAAAGTGTTCTCTAATATTCAGGGATAGTGTAAATTCCTATCATTAAACATTTGTGGAATCTACATTTGGCCTTCTAAACATATTTATAAAATGTGCCTTGATGGTATCATTGTTTTAATATAGTCATATTGATTAGGAAATTTTAAAATATAGCTGATGTGACCATGCAAAACAGAGAACATTTGTAATCTGACGAATTTTATTAATAGCCTGTGATATACATAGACCTTCTGGGGACAGCTTACCCAGAATCAGAGGACTTTAGGTTCCTACCCCTCCATTGCACACTAGCCTTCGCCGCCGAGGTCTTTAGGGAGTAGAGGGAGGATCACAGGATGGGGATGGTACAAAAGATCCCAAGGGTCGAAGTACCGAGGCTTTATTTGCCCAAGATAAGATAAGACATATATAGAAATTTTGACAAGTTCACACGCCTTAAAGAAAACTGCGTATGTAACTATGTACGTAACAACAATCAAGCGCGCCAGACATGAATTCGACGAAGGTGAGACAATAAAAAACCGTATGCGTTTCATATCCAACTGGAGATCAATCGTTTCATTCGGCGTGCGCGGGCGCACCGCGTAAACACACACGAAGCCAGCGCCCTCTGCTGTTTACAAAAGTCCAACTCTATCAGGTATTAGAATAACAGTACAGTCAATGAACCAAAAGGTAGCTTTGTGGATGCCGCGTGATATAAACAAAGACCCTAAATACGGTTGAAACATAATATACTTTTTTCCGAGTTTATTATTATAAGAAATATAAATAGAGGATTCTTTCTTGCAGTTTCAGAACTCATTCGAGAATTTCAGTTATCACAATCACATGATCTTACCTATTAGGAACTTCTGTATCTCTCTAACAGCAGCACTCGGAGTCGTTTTAATGATTACTATAGCCAGAGAATTATGTGATACAAGAGTAACTTCTGAGTGCAAATTAGGTTATTGTGTTTGAAAACTTATTTTGATTAACTTGGTCGTGTAATTTTTAAATAATAAAAAAGTAGGTTATTAATATAGATCAAGTATCAGAAAGGCAAAAAAAGCTCAGATCAATAGAGCCAAACAAAGCGTTTATTAAATCGTATGCACAATGCTCATTCGTTTAATGTTGAATTTTTTTTTTTCAACAAACTCAAACATTCTATGCGAATTATTGACGGACATTCGACAAATAGAGGGCGATTTATTTGCAGGGGATTTAAGTACAAGCATAAACAAGTGACTTTGCTACGGAAATTAAAACACGGTGCTTTTATGCTGGCTCTACTTGTGGTATAGAGTCTGAAATGGTTCTGAACAAAAATAATACTCTACGAGGGACACTACGTGTGTTAATTTTAAACATTATTGCTGAAAAAGGCAGAATTAATGCTTAAGACATTTTCAATCAGCCAACCTTTGGGCGAAGAGACAATAATTATGTTCTTCTTTTAAAAACAGATTATTTTAATTTCTAAATTCATAGGCGTATATAGGGTGTGGGGGGGGGGGGGGGAATTGGTAATTTCTTGTCGTTCCATGGACACATCGTTGGTTTTGTGCTTCAATTGTGATTAAACAATTTGAGAACTGGAAAATGTGCGAATTGGACATTTTAAATCCACGGGACATTTTACTAGTTGATCAAACTGCGGGAATTTCAAATCAAATTGTCACTGTATATTTTTTTTTATACATACATACATACATACTGTATGAAGGTCGATATTCTATCTTTATTTTTTCTCTATCTCTCACTAGCTATAGAAATTGTTGTATAATACAGTATGAAGGCAGGCATTAACTATGCTGGCACTTAACTGCGCACTCACTTACTTCCATTGAACTAGCGACTTTGGTTTCTAAAGTGAAATAGGTTGCTACTCATGTAAATGGAGTACTTACTTCTCTGCTGAAAATGGTAGTGGTAATGGAATTTAATGAAGATATAGGTACGTATTTTATAGATAGTAGTTTTGTTATAATATCAATAGTTCGGTGGTTTGTACGTACGTTTGGATTACTCGGATCATAGCTTAAGGCAAGGATTCCAATACCAACAATGAGTTTGAGCTGTTGGTGAAGAAAAACGTCTTAGAGAAACCTTAGTATGGTGGTAGAGCACTATCTAGTGTACGGCTGAGTAGCTATTCTCTACTTGAAAATCTGTCGTTAAGTATCTAACTGTGTGTATCGAGTCCGACAGCCTCTATGAAGGACAGTTGCCATTCTACGATCGTATCTAACACAACTGCTAAATTAACGATTTCTATTGATAACTTATAGGCTGAAAACTTCTGATAACATTCACAGTAGAGACTTCCATTTTACGATAATTTCGATAAGGTAAGCGATTTTTTTCGCTAAACTTAACGATCGATCGGAGATCACATAGATCGTTAAGTATGTCGATACTGCAGGATCAGGTAAGGGTGTGATTACAATGTTCGACTACACCGTCACTTAACATCAGGTCAGCTGTCAAACGCATAAAATTATCAAATTCGTACTATTTTTGAAATTTAGCTTCGTCATTCCGAACCCTAATCAGCTGCTTTATTCTTGAAAATTATTTGAGGTTGATTTCGATTTTGATTTGAGTTTGAATTGAGATCGTATTTGGAATCGTGTTAATGTCAAAAGACGACGTTTGACAAGTCACTAAAAATGGATTGTTTTCCTTGACAATTTAATGAAATCGAGAAATTTGACAGATAAATACGATAGAGACGCGATCTCAAAGCTTAAAAAGTAGCAAAATTTGATTCCTTTCCGATCTCATTTCGATTAAAGTTCAACGCGATTGCATCAGGAGTATGACCCTTACTCGATAGCGTCAGGAGTAAGGCGGCAGGATGCTGACTGCCAGACCGCGCAATCAACTTTTCACTTGCTAAATTCCATTATTCAATTAACTTGGTAAGACCATAAGATTATTGTATTCTTGTTAGTTATAGTTATACTATTTCAATTACCTACTTTATTATATCTTGCAGTTTTTCCTCTATTCATATTTACAACTGAAAAGGAGTTTAAAACTAATGGACATACTATTTACCTTAAACAATTTCTAGTCGCAGTGCAATCTTCCTGCTTTTTTTAAAACGATTTGGGTCGCAATTTTGAATATTTTTCATTTATTTTAATTAACATGCCGTCTAAATAGTTACATCTGTTCATTTGTATAGGTATATAGTGTATCTGTGTAATGAATGGCTGGCCGGAAGTTTCACTGTACCTACCCGTATGTGTACAGTAGGTACAATGTGCACTAGAATTTTGTATTCGCTTCAAATTTCCTCTAAATGGCAAACTGTTCGGTTTCGAGCAACGAGTGGCCGGATCTACGTATATTTACCTACATTTCTACATGTTTTATCACTACTCTGGATACGTTCACTGATATCATGACTCAATATTATAAATGCGAATATAGGTTTGTGTGTTTGTTACGCTTTTACAAAACCGATCATTATAAAAATTTGCTCACACGTTGTCAGAAGGAGAGAAAGTGACATAGGATGTTTTTTATCCAGAAGTTCCCGCGGTAACTCCGAAATCAATACGCGAAAACGCAAATACGAAAGAAAGACGCAAAAAATATTCTCAAAAAAAAAACACTGTTTTTGGCGCATCGTCGACCGTAGGTATAATAAAAAAAAAACTTTGAATATAGTAAGTACGGTTTTCTTATTTTTAAATTAATAATAATTTATTAATTAAATTATTTATTTATAGAATTAGTTACTTGTTTAATTATTTATTTATTTAGTTATTTATTTATTTTATTGTTTATTTATTTAGTTATTTATTTATTTTATTGTTTATTTATTTATTTATTGGTTTACTTTTTCCAATAATATTATTCTCACATAAATGTTTATTTCTGGTAAAATTTTACTTTCATAGTATTGAGAATATCCAAATGAAAATGACGCAATGATACAGCTATAGCATTATAAGCATTCAAATCTTTCTGTTTGTAATCATGCAGAAAAGTTCCTCCCTTATATATAGATACTAGCTGTTCCTCGCTATTTCGGAGATCCCGCAGGAATTCCGGGAGACAATGTACCCTATGTCCTTTTCTGTACCCATGACAATGTGTAACTATACAAAATTTCATGAGATTTCACTGGCGTTAATTTCAAAGTTCCCACGGGAATTTCGAGATAAAAAGTACGCTTTGTTCTTCTCTGTACCTCTGAAAACGCGTGTACAAAATTTCATGACGATCGGTTGAGCCGTTAAGGCGTGAAAGCGTAACAGACAGGCAGACAGAAAGAGTTACTTTCGCACTTCTTAACGTGTAGAGTTCTATATATGCGGGAAGTTAGGTAAGTAAACTCTACACGAAGTGATTGGAGTGACGAGTAATGTAGTATTGTATGTAGTTTCAAATTAAAGATATTTTTCTAAAAATTCGGGATAGGTTAGGAATATACTTAAATATTCAAAGGATTTTATATAAAATCTTCTTTAGCCAGTTTTTTCCAAAGTTCCCAGCACAAAGGCGATGGAAAATTGAAGGGGAATTAGATGCAATTTCATCGGATCGCAATGAGAATATCTATACTCGTAGAATTTACGAAGTCTATACCTACCTACCTATCTACCTCGCTTTGACTCCGCTATATTGAAATTTTATTCTTCAAAAGGTATGAGATACAACTTTTTCCTTTTCCCGATTATAAACGACGGTTTTTCTACTTTGAGAATGTTTGTAGATAGGTTTTAATTTTAGAACAAGTAACTGCTTAAAAATAAATAACAATGGATTATGATTTTAGTTTAGGCAGAAATATAGGTAAGTTCATTGCACCAAACATTAAAAGTTATAGGTATATAATAATATATACTTTCCTTACTATCTAAAATACTAAATTTTATATCCATATCATTTGCTAATTGGACGCAGATAAGTAAAAACATGTTAACCTACAAAATTAAGTTATTGATACAGACCGCCTTATTGAGAGTTAGAGAACGTTTTTTAATTATGTGTTTACCTTATTGCATTTTTTAAATATGTAACAAAATGTTGAACATAAAAAAATGTCGACAAAAAATGGCGCTTTAATTTTAAAACACGATTTACTCAACATTTACCCTGTCCAATTTTAATTTAACCTGTTATTTCTGATCGAAAACAAATTTTTTGTAATGCATCCTTAAATTAATCCTTTTTTTGTTTGTTACGCATTCACGCCTCAACTGCTCAACCGATAATCAAGTAATTTTGCAAACACGTTGTCAGGGGTACTGGGGAGGAACTTTTTATCCCGGAAATCTTGCGGAAACTCAGAAATTAACGCTGGAAACCACGGAGAACAGCTAGTAAATAATATAAAAATAATAACTTTAAAATATACCTACGATTACTTTCATGCCAACACACACAGCTGATATGCGGTTTATTTATTCTAAACTAGCTGTCCTCCGCGGTTTCAACCGTGGTAATTTCGGAGTTCCCGCGGAAATTTCGGAATAAAATGTACTCTATGTCCTTCTCTGTACCCCTGACAACGTGCATGCCAAATTTCATCCAAATCCGTTCAGCCGTTTTTGCGTGATTGGGTAACAAACATCCAAACATCCACTAATATTAGTAGGATATAATAAATACTTCGAGTAGTTTAATATTTGTACCTACCACACATATTCTAGCGAATATATGAATTTAAATATGTTTTTGTAATATAAAAAAATATCTAAAACACGATACAAAATTACTTCTTGAAATTTTTTTGTGCATAATCTTTCAACTCATTATAAAAAGCCCGGTGGAAACACAAAAAGAACTCTCATAAAGAGTTCAGTCCCCACTTCAACTTCGTTTGAGGGTCGGTGATGCTGTGGCCCCAAATTCCACAAAAGCCTATATCAAACAGCGAACTTTCGAGAGTTACCTAACAAACGAAGCTACAACCACCCTAGCGTGTACCCATACTGGTCCCGTTTTTGATCTGTTACGTGCCTACCGATCCCAAAAAATACAGGGGGAGATTGTTATGCGCGAAAATATTTTTACTGACGTCACATGACAGGTTTTGCAAATCATAAATTAAATCCTGGTTAGACTTTGTACACACTAAATAGGTACCTGTCATGCTTCGTCCGTTACAAGCCCTACTAATAATATAATTATAAATGCGAAAGTAACTCTGTATGTCTGTCCGTCTGTTACGCTTTCACGCCTAGACGGCGCAACCGATCGTCAAGAAATTTTGCATATATACCTGTTGTCAGGGGTACAGAAAAGTACATACGGTACTTTTATCCCGCAATTCCCGCGGGAACTCCGTAATTCAAGCGGAGAACAGCAGCTAATCACCGAAACGTTTGGAATCTTGAAATCTTTACGGAATTTTCACTGATGGCAATTAACTGATGTTGTAACTTGTAAGGAGTAAATTATTTAGAGTTCCAGCGGAAATTCCAAAACGCGGGTAAAACCGCAGGGAATAGCTAGTAGAGACGCTCGAGGAAAATAAAATTCAAAAGATTAATATCGATTAAAGAATGAAATAATTTGATGGATGTTTTAAGCATTTATACCTATGAATACTTAAAATTAAAATTTTAATAAGAGGAAAATCTATAGGTACGTACATTGCAGATTTAAAAGTAAATAGTTTAGCCCTAATATCAAGCGTAATTTCAAGGAATGACTTGTTGATATGATTGAATGATTTCTGTCTGATTAATTTTTATGCATTACGTAAAAACTACAGAACGGAATTTATGTAATAAGAGGTATCGCAGTTGACATAAAGAGTAGACTGTATTTTTTAACTGACTTCCAAAAAGGAGGAGGTTCTGCATTCTGCTGTATGTATGTTTTTTAGAGTGTAAAGTTATATACTATGGGAGCGTCACTAATGTCAGTGCTCTTCTAAGCACTTTGCGAGTGAAGTCGTGGGAGATAAATAGTATAATGCTGAGCTGGTTGCCATTTTGTTGAGGTACGGTGTTCTATACGTACTTTTTGCTGTTGCATATTTACCTATTTCTTTCTTTTTACCGCTGTCGTAACGAATAAAGGTAATATCATTTCTTTTCATTTCATTTTGACAGTAATTTGAAGAAAACGTTTTATTCAGCGACTATTTTTGCTGCCGCAGACGGTACGCAATATCACTCACGGGGTTATTTTGAATGTGTTTCGTACGAAACGAAAATACTTTTAAATACTATTATCATTAGATTTTTTTAATACCATTAATACTTTGGTAGCCTCTTGAACATCGGTTACTGTGTATTCACAATGTCAACGTCCAGTCCATCTCTTGACCAAGAACCTAGCGTATTAGAGAACTAGGTAACTAATTTGAGAAAGTCGTGCCAGAGCTAATACTAAGGTTCTCACGACTAACAAATTAGAAATGTTAATATTAAATCCAATTTAATACTTGTATAGTCTTTGATTAAATCAAAATCAGATTTTTAGGAATGACGTCGAGCAGTGCATATAGCCGATATAAGCATAGTTTCTTTTTATATAGATGAATAATAATAATAACAATGTTGCAAGGAAATTAACAAACAGAGCCACCGCTGGTCCCAAACTAAGCTGAGCTTATAATTGCGGTATCAGAGACCTGTTTTTTTTAGATACATACTTAAGATATACTAAACAAACATCCAAACTTATAGTAAATTGGAACTATGATACCTGGGTGATTGTTAGTCGGTTCCTTAACGACTTTAGTCTAGACTCTAGACCAAAGGCTGTCGACGTTTTAGCAGTTCTTTGATATGGAATATCGTCTTTAATTGCAAATTCTTCGTCAATTTAACATCGAAATACACTTTTCTTCAATCGTAATGATAGTTTGTTATTATAAATCCGAGATAGCTTTCTGGAATAGGGCGCGCCCCGATGTGCAAGACGATAAGGGAAATCTGCATCTTCCGCTTCTTTTCAGACCCGACTGCGGTATTATTCGTATAATACCGATGTATTTGTGTCAACTGTCCTCTTTCTGTTATTATTGTTTGCTTGGCTTGGCTGAATAAAATTGTTCTTGTGTCAATTACTGAAGTATCTCCAGGACCAAACTCGTATAAAATTGTAAATGAAAAGGACCTTTGTTTTCCTGTCAGCTTTGAACGCCTAAACCGCTGAACAGATTTCGATAAAAATTTGGCAAGGAGATCGATTGCATCTTGATTGTTGAGGAAGGATGCAAATTAGGCTCCATCTATATGTGACTAGTCGAACCTTGCCGATTTCACTTGCTTTAATGTCGGAGTGCCCGTGAGAATTTCGGTATGTAAAGTTCCCTGTCATTCAGGAACACGGTAGCTTCCTATTAGTGAAAAAAAAATTATTAAAACCGGTTTCAAAGTTTGTTTGTAATAGATAACCTCAAAAACTGCTCCACTTATTTTAATTTATTTTTATTTTTATTAGACTATTGATTAAAACCCTTCATAATGAATTTGGTGATTTCGACAGAAGCTAACAGAGAACACAATTAAATTAAGTAGATACATAGGAACGAGCGTCCAAACCGTTTTACATTTCAAAATGGTTGATGATTTGAATTTTAAATTGTAATTTCGGTTGTAAAACGAAACAAATTCACGAGTCGCCAATTGGTATTAAAAAGTAAAATATTGATATACCATGGAAGGGAACTTGCGTCTGTATTTTGAATTAGCTGTGGCCCGTTGAAATGTTTTTTTATAAAACTTTTTTTCCCGACATCCGAATGATGGTTTGTTGTTGTTGTATAAATTAAACAAATTTAAATCTATTTTAAATAATAAAAAAAACTCTTAGGTATTATTTATGAGCAAATCTAACCAGCCGTTCTCGAGTTTTGCGCTTGGCAGCACATTTAGCCATTTTTTTATATTGTTAATTTTTTTTTTTTAGTATTTATCCGCCGCACTCAGAGTCGACTTTAATGATTACTTAGTTAAGTATAGATTTTTAAAACAAAACTGGCGCAATCAGAGACGTTCAGTAAATTTGTGTTAATTGGCATTTAATAAGATTTAACTTAATTAGTTAAATTTCAATTAACATTAATTTATTAAACTTGTCTGATTGCGGCAGTTTTGTTTTAAAAATCTATACTTAACTAAGTAATCATTAAAGTCGACTCTGAGTGCGGCGGTATGAGTCTTAGTTGGATTCAGAATTTTTTTTTATATTTCTGTGATTGTAATTACCCATAATATGTAACTGTGAGTTTATTTTTATTTAATAATTGCACACCTCAATCTATGTATACTTACTCGTATATTTTTATCGATCGAATAGTTGACTGGTAGAGAATGCCGCAAGGCGTTATACTTAGCCACTTGGTAATAATTGATAATTGATCTAATTATCGTTGATCGCTTTTTTTTTAAGCTAAAAAGCCTGTCGATGGAATTCTAGCTTCTTGTGTGCAATTAAAATTCAAATAAAAAAAAAAAACAAAATTGTTTATTTCTTAACCAAAAGTATCTTTGCAAATATGGTTTGTTGGTTTGTTGCAATACAATGTTTTCATACGTAATATAATTATAATAATTACAAATTACGCCTGAAATTAGGTATCTTAAAGTAAAATTAAGTTTTTTAGAAAATATTTGGGACGAGAATCGAATACCGTATACTCTCCTTCGATAAATTCCTCGTTTAACCTAACAACCTATGTGTAGAGTCGATTTTTCAATCTATAGATCAAAAGTCGTTTATTCCTCTGATAGTCCACACAAAAGTTTCAGTTTTAAATTAAATCCCAGGTCAGTTCTTGTTGAAAAAATTGCGTTTGATTGAAGACTACTATTACCTACTTAGACAATACTGAGAAGGGATCCTCTTCGAACCTACTTCTGTATTTCTCACTTTATTTTTCTCTCACACAACTATGTATCTGGATACTATTGTGGATCCGTCGCGTTGCTTTGAGAATCAGCACAATAGCCGTGGCCCGTGACGTTGAAGCCTCTTTGACATATACATTCTGAAATATTACTGTAACTCGACATTGAAAAATGAACTTTAACCACTCGGAATAGAGCGGTTTGGCAGCGAAGGAAGAAGTTTGTAAAATTGATATTCAGGTTGCCTTCCAGATTATTAGTGTGATAGAGACACAGTGAGAGACGTAATCATACAGTGTATGATGAATAATTTACAGTTTTCTATTTATGTCTATGCAGTATCACATTTGAATACTTAAACGTGCGAATTGAGATTTTATCAGCTCTACATTCTAGATTGTGGAAGAACAAAATGGTTTTGAGAATACGAATTCTATATATCAAATTCAATTGTGAAAAAAAGATGTTTCACAATTGAATTTGATATAGAATTCATTCAAGTTTCGTTCGATAGTAAATTAATATTTACCTTTTGATCTTGGTCGTGTTTTATTATATTATATACTATATTATGCCAAAAAAATATAATTTATTTGTTACCGACGCATAACAAAGCTTGAGAATGAACTTGACTATACGAATGAACTAAACTATATATTTGAGAATCTTACCCCAGAAAATCTTGCCCAGTTTTTCGAGATGATTGTATTTAGCTGTTGTTTTTTCCGCAAAACAGAAGGCCGTTACGGTGTTTAAGACAATACTGGCTGCTTACCCCGTGACCCATCTGTCAGGCAGCTGGGGACATGATTGGTTCGGTACAGTCAGCTGTAGACTTTCCTAAGTGTCAATATTTTAAACTCGACTTGTTTATTTTGAGATAAAAGCCAGATTCAGCTGTGTAGAGGCCTACCTAGGGGAGTAGTCTTCGGGTCCTTTCCCCCTTTTTAATACCAAGGTCAGATTCAGTTGGGTTCACCCCTTCTAACGCATAGGTAGCAACTTTCCCCCTTAATCAAGGAGTTGAATTTCCAAAAACACTATCTTAGTGCTTGCTTATTTACATCACAAAATCGTAAATCAATCAATCATTCAGTTTTCGATATTTTATTTATACACTTTGAAAGACAACATCCTGGGTGATCTTACACAAGTCACTATATTATAGTGAAAATCGGAAATGTTTGACATCTTGGCCACTCCAATCGTATACAAATTAGTCATTTTATTCTTCAACTAGCTGCTCCCCCAGCCCGCGTTAATCAGGGAGTTCCCGCGGGAATTCTGGGATTAAAAGTACCCTGTGTCCTTTTCTGTCATGATGATCGGTGATTAAAGGAGTGAAAGCGTAACAAACACACAGTCTTATATTTGCGTTTGCGTGTATAATTTAAAGGATTACATAAAAGACAAAATTGTTTAAAAAGATATACTATGTGGATAATGTTTTGGAAAGTTATGACTAATTTTCAAACCGATCCCTTAAAAGATCTGATCAAGTTTAGAAACCAATTTATTAGACTGTACATGTTTCTTAACTTCGATATCATTAATCAAAGTATGTTTTAAGAAGACGAGGGAACACGCGAAAGCTATTAATGTAATCAAAACATTCAATCTACGGGCTGGGATCTAGTCAGTTTCTGGGTTTAAGTGTATACTTACGTTTTTTTTTTCGTTTCAGTTCCAGCTTGTTTACGATCGGGGGTCATGAGTGGTGTGGAGATGAGGGGCGGGCGCAGGATCCCCACCCCCATGCCACCCCCAAAGGACGTCATCAACTATGCTAACAGGTGAATATTGTTTTTATTTTTAACTGTACGAGTATTTCGTGCGTGGTTTCCGAAGTAAACTTGAAAGAACTGCTCAAAAGTGAAAACTCACCAAACATAATTATATTAATACGTATATAACGCACACTAGAACTGCATAAGGATGCACAAAAACCACTTTAATTTCTTTCCGTCTGTGAGGAAGAGGTCTTATCATGCAACCCACGGAATAAAAGGGAAATAAAATGTGGAAAAAAAAACGCTCATAGCAACGATGAAACTCAGAGACACAGATAATTAATTAGTTTGACTAAAGTTACCGAGGCATTTTAATGTTTACGATAAAAAATATCTGGAAATTGAAAATGTCTGTGTTGAACTCGGTGAAATTGAAAATGCAGAAAACATATCCGCCATCCTTATATTTTAAATATTCTACCTGGTGACTGCGCTAATCCTTCGAGATTACGGTACAGAAAAACAAGTGTGTGTACCTATGTATACATAAAAGTTGAACTTTATGTAAACACGTCTACACCTTTAATTAAACAGTGTGTCCCCATGTTTATTACATGTGTATATTGAAATAATTTATTTAGAATTATAAATATATTGAGTAAAAATTTGGTAATTTTATTTTGAGGGTGTGATAAAGGAGAAATCTTTTACTCATAGTCTGCATTACATAATAGTATTATACTACTATATTTAGCTCCTGTCAGTCTTTCAATATTTTTTCCTTTCAACTTTGTAGTTATGTACTTATTTTTGGGTTTGAAAAATATAGAAATGAAATAAGTACTACTTTAACTAATTACGCCGAATTCGATATACCCTTGCCCATAAATTTTGTAAGTCTTGGTTTTAAATAAAACCTAATCCGTAGTTACGATGCATCCTCACAAATGCGGTGTTGGATTTCTTTAGATTCTTCAAATTGACAGGTCGAAAGGCTTACACCTGATACACAAGTTACTCAAGTACAAAAGCCAATGTGCTGTCCAAACCGACGCGCGGCGCGAGCTGTGATAGAAACGAAGAATAGGTACAAATAGGGAAATACGTCAATTGGAACAGTCATTTCCTAAATATGATCGTAGGTATAAAAATAAAATAAAAAAGCTATTTTCTTATTCTTACATGTTGCTAAACGTATTTCACTGATTATAAATGCGAAGGAACGGATAAAAGAATTAAAAATAATAATCACAAAATCATTTAATCCTACTAATATTATAAATGTGAAAGTTTGGATGTTTGGATGTTTGTTACTCAATCACGCAAAAACGGCCGAACGGATTTGGATCAAATTTGGCATGCACGTTGTCAGGGACATAGGGTACTTTTTATCCCGAAATGAACTCTGAAATTACCGCGGGTGAAACCGCCGGGCACAGCTAGTAAGTATAATAATAATCTCTATGCCTGCTTACTATGCGTTTTCACGTGTAGATGCGGTAAAACAATTTCCGCCCAACGTGGGGCTCGAACCCACGACCCTGAGATTAAGAGTCTCATGCTCTACCGACTGAGCTAGCCGGGCTTGTGGTACACTTACCTAATTTCCTGTAAAGATTTAAAAATAAATTAAGTTTTTTTTACCGACTTCCAAAAAAGAGGATGTTCTATAATAATAATGCTCGATTGCTATTACTTGTGATTTAGTCAGACTTGGAACTTTTTAGAACAAAGTTTCTAAACTTTTGTGTGAAGTTGGTGTAAAGTTGGTGACTTTATGACACAATAAACGGCTTTTCGGATTAAGATATTGATCTTAATCCTAAAAGCAGATATTGGGATTTGAGACAGAATTATTTTTTTTTAATTTTTTTTTAATTTTATATTTCAAGTTTCCTATATATTTGTAGTATAGGTACAGGTTGCCTGGCAGAAATTACCTTTAAGCAATGAGGCTGCCCTTTGTTGCCTGTATTCCCCACAATGTATTTTATTTTCTGGTTTTGGTGACAGTAAAGAATATTTGATTTAATTTTTTTTTCTCAATACCTACAAGGATTTCCGAGGCATTGCAGGCAGACGAAACCACGGGATATAGTTTTATTATGATACTGACTATACATATTCTTTACAATTGTAATATAGAGTCATATGGGCTGATTTTATTTTCGATAAAAAATACTTGTGTTCAGCTGTCTGCCACACTCAACTATGAGTTTATCCGAGAAATTATCTTATCTTATTGTATTTTTTAAATTTAATGTATAGTCTGTCAATATTTAACAGTGTAAGTACATTTTGAAAGCTCTATAAATAACATCGGGCGTGTTAAAAGCTCAGCTGTTATTTTTTAAACCACGTGTGGACATACAACCCCTTTTTTAAATGGCGCGATTCGAAAATAAATATTTGACAATGACCAACCAACCAGTTCAATGTTGGGCTGAATAGTATGTGCTGGTGCGTGCGAGCTTAAAAAAAAAAATTAATGCACCTCATATTATGAGGTGCAAACTAAAAGTTCGGAACGTTTTCGATGACAGCCAACAACAAACATAAAACCACGTGTGGCGTCTACTTTTGCTTCCGTCTCTGTAATTTGAATTTCTATCTTACGTAGAGGCTTTAAAGCCCAAAATGGATTGGAAAATTCTTAGACAGAATATAAGCATCTTTTGGTTTCCGATGTGAGTAAGCTAGTTATCAGCGAAAGCGATGAAATTTGAATGTACGTAGGTATAGGTAGATGCTCGTTTAAAAATACTATCAATCAGGTACTTATAAAGTTTGGTATTAATTATAAGGCTACATCAGATGAATCATGATTCGTGATCTATAGGTACCAACATGGACCAATTATCCATGACATATCGCACCTTTATAATAAATAAAGTGATCTAACTCAAAATTCTGGTAACTTCTGATTTTGCTTAAAAACTGACCTTAAAATACCTACCTACTCTAAAAATGTGTGGTGAAAAAGAGCCCGAATTATTGTGAGTAACAAAAGAACAGTTTCTAAATTCTATTTAGTCCGTATGCAGTTACATAATAAAAAATAATAGGCACATATATTTTGATTTTACAAATTACTGAAAATATACTTGGATTGGACTGGTGGCTCGTAAGTCGTAACGTCATAATATGCAGATAAAAACTACACCAGCTTGTGAACGTCACGCGACATTTCGACTCAACGTACTCCGTTATTTTTCACTTATGTAAAACAAGAAAAAATACGTGACTAATATTTTTTCTTAATCTACAGGGCGGACAAAAAACAAAATTTTTGTCAAATAGCCTATTCTGAAGGTGCAATATTTTTATTGCTAACTCTACACATTATGTTAATGAAACACGCTGTAATAAAGACTTCCATTTAGATTAGCATGAAGTTTTCGCACAATTGTAGGTACGTCTATACTCACGAGAGTCTTCCTCTCTATAAAATATGTAGTACCTAGTAGTAACTTAGAACAATTATAATTTCGGGGGTTTATTCATGCAATAAGTTGCAAAGGAAACTGTTCTTTGGGAGCGTCAACGTAAGGACTATTATTCTAGCTCATGAAAATTCAACACTTAAGTTTCCTAACATAAGTTTAGAAATATTATTATAAGACCGGAGATAAGGTTGTAGCGAAATATTATGCTTGAAAGAATAAATTAAAATGATATAAACTTTTCAAAATAATGCAAAAAATCATGCTAGTACCTAGTAAAAGTAGTTTTTATTTTTATTTCCAAGGTTAGGTAGGACTTATAATGACTTATCTATGTAACCCTTAACTTGCATTCAAGCTAAGCCTACATATTATATTATGTAGTCTTAAAAGGGCTCTGAGTTTGCAGCTTACTGAAGATAAAAGTCTCTGTTAAAATTGAGTTAGCATTTAGCAAATACTTAACAAAGGAGAAAGGAGAATTTTAGGCTTTCGGCGGCCATGAATGAAAGTAATGTCAAAAGACCACAGGTAGTTCACATCACCCTTTTTGTTACCCATCACTTTGTGTTCTTTTTTGTCGATAGGCGATTCCTAAGTTGTACCTACCTAACCTACCTAAATTTTACAAAATTTTAGTAAGTAATCAGCGTTGATATTTTATGCCAAGTATTTTAAGTTTTTAATTAAGAAAGTTGACAGATAAAACCACTTTGTGTCAAGTGTAAACACACCCTAAAACCAAAATGTATGGTGGTATAGAAGTCCATAGTGTTTACTTTGTGGCGAAACACGAAGCTAAGAACGAGGCGCCTAGGCCTTGGGCTCTTGGCTGGAATCCATTGTTGATGTTCGTATAAAAAAAGTGCGCTCGTTGGCGGCAACGTTCAAGTATCATCGTATAGTCACTGAGGTAGGGACAGACTGGCCACTAAAAAAGTTACTAGAAACACGGACAGCACATCTTTAAAAAGAAACAAAAATATGGTACCTCCTATTAGAGATTATAAAGGCAACCGAAGGCGTTTCAGTTTCGTTATTTTTGTATCCATACATAATTGTTGAAAGCGGAACTCTGTTGTGGAGAATAAAGTTAGCCAACTTTATTCTCCACAACAGAGTTCCGCTTTTTTCGTCTTTGTCATACTCTTTAATTTTAGTCACGTGAATATACCGGGTGTAAGGTTAAAAAAGAGATTTAAATTCAAGGTTGGGTGTTCAGTATCCGATTGTCGGTTAAACATCTAATAAAGACGTAAAATTAGTTTCAGACGTAGAAAAAAAAATACTAGGTAACGAAAATTGAGCATGCAAGTTGCCGACGTGTTGCACTGACCGATCATAGCCTAAAGGTCTATCAAAACCTCTTTCTTTTGTATTGCTGCTGGCGTGTCGACAAATCTAATGTAAAGTTCATTCATACGCATTAATCCACGTTTTTAATGAGTGTTTTTTTTAAGATACAAGTAAGCGATAAAACCCTTGTTCAATTTTATACCCAGCATGGTTATTAGAATTCGGTCGACTGAGTCCCACAAGTACCACGTTTAGTGTTACGAAGCAGTGGAGTAAATAATACATAGGTACAGTAATTATCTTGTATCAATGAATACACTTCTTTAAAGCAGAACACAAGAGGCGAATATGTAAACTACAACAGCTATTCTTACTTACACATTGTATAAATGTTTCAAATATTCAAATCCCTTCCACGTTCACGGCTTTAGATCCGCGTCAGCTGTTCGCCTTACATTAACCATTGAAGCACTCATTATGGCGGCACTCCGCGGACAATACCTTATAGTTGTGGCTTTCTATTCGTTGAGATTGAAAATATCGAGGCGCTGAATAAAAAAGTTGTCGGGAACTATTGTGATCTGTGTCCATACTAGGTACCTATATTTATAAACCTACGAGAAACATCTTGTCGAGACGTTAGCAACGGCAACAAATGAAAAATGTTGCAAATACTGGAAAAATTATTTGAGAGCTTCGTTGCGTACGCGGTTAAAGCGGACAAACTTTTAGCTGTAGAATATATTTCTGCAGTAGGTTCTTTCCTCAAATTAACGTGGGTGAAACCACAGGGCACAGCTAGTAAGTTAATATTTCTTTAAAATAAAATAAAAAACTCGTTTATCGCCATAACAAAGATAATTTTGTTGCCTACAATACCTACTACGTAACTACATATTTGAAAGATAACATTGTGATAGAAGTTTCCGTCGGCATTTATAAGAGTAAAAAGATGTCTGTCATAATAAATGGTGAGATAACCAGTAAGTTTAGTATTTTAGTAGAATTATCCACTTGTATTCTTATCTACATCTACCTACAGCTATGCTCATAGCAAGTGACAACGATGCCTTTTAAAAATTCTCATAAATAAACAAAAGGGCAAAATAAAGCTGGTACTGTATGAAAATTCCATGGATACTTTACTTCATAATTAGCTGTTCCTCGCGATTTCACCCGCGTTAGTTTCAGAGATCCCACGGGAATCCCGGGATAATAGTACCCTTTTTCCTTTCTGTAGGCACCCCTGATAACGTGAAGACTGTAGTAGGTACCTATACAAATTTAATGCAGTTTGTCGCAGTTCCCGCGGGAATTTCGGATAAGAAGTACCCAATAGTACCTACCCGATGTCCTTTTCTGTATATTGAGGATAGCGAGTATGAAAAATTTCATGATCAAACAAGCATGAAAGTGTAGCAAACCAACTTATATTCGCGTTTATAATAAGCATGTGCAAGAAAAAAAAACTGTCAGAAGTGGGATTCGAACCCACGCCCACAGAAGTGGACTGCGACCTGAACGCAGCGCCTTAGACCGCTCGGCCATCCTGACTGTGACAACTATGTCGAAATTATGCTAGTAAATCTGCAGCACTAAAATTAAAGACGTCATTTGTTTAGGACAGGAAATGTAATAAATACAAAATATTTTAATTTCAAATAGATAGACTAATTAACGAAATGGATAACTTCACTGTATTTGCGAGTTAAAGCTAATTTTAAAGCCGAGTTTGCGAGTCTTACTTAATATAAATATAGGTAGATAAGTAGCAATTTAGAGCTCTAACTGCTACGTTAAATATGTACTTAATATATAGTATCAAGTATTTTATAAGATAAAAAACTTCAACGCACACAATTTGCATAGTTAGACTAGTTTGGAAAAGTAATGGAGGTCTATTATTTATAAAACGCTAGTTAAAAACAATAATTGTTTGTTATTTCAACAGTAAACTTTAACCTCATTTGGTATGAACCCTTCATTGTGGTCGTGGCCCACACGCGCTTAGCCGAATTTATTTTCTTTCCTTCCGTTTATGAATTACAGATTTCCTCGAACAGTCAAATAATGCTTGTTATATGTAATGTAATTCATGGTTAATATGTATGTATGATTCGAATGTTTGTTTCATTGCATCCATCCACCGGCGACCGGGCCGCGTCCGGTCGCTCCTTTGATCGCGCCATGTGGTTCCGGTAATAAACCGGCGAGGTGCGCACGCGCACGCGCGCTGCACTCGCGAAAATATCGTTTTGTCTTAACATGTTGAGTTTGTGAGGTGTGTTTGCAAATATCTTAGTACCTACTAGCTGTTCTCGCGGGATTCCATGATAAAAAGTACCTACCCTAAGTTCTTCTCTGTACCTGTCGGTTATAGTTACCTACCTCTAAAACAAAATCCTGATGATCGATTAAGTACCTAAGGATTCGCATTATTAATATTAGGGACAGCTAAACTTATTTGAGATTCCATTTTTAAACATTTTTTTGTAAAAGTTTAAAAAGTTTTTGAAGTTATACTTCTTTTTGGTCGTTTTATGCAATGACGATATATGAGTAAATTTTTGCGAAGACATGAAATCTAAATTTAGGAGAAAAGCGACGAAAAATCGTCAGTTACGTACTGACGAATTTTCGTCGCGTGAATAAACATGAAATTCAGAGATGCTTCAAGCGTGTAAGGCTTCCTTAAGAATAATATTCATAACAACTTAATTCCAACCTTCAAAAAAAAAGATGTAGGTATAGGTAAGTATAGGTAAATAATAAGCTGGATTTTGATAACTGACCAATATAAAACCGCAACACATGGCAGGAAAAAATAATCAACTTATTTTAAATACGAGTAAATTTTTTTTTTTTTTAAATAACGAGGTAACCTTCCAGTGAAATTATATTACCAGCCAGTAACATCTCTCCATAGGTTAAACCTGCCACATTGCGGCGTAAATAACTAAATAGCCCTACAGAGTGCAGAGAGCGGCTATACGATGTTATAGGGCGGGAACCATAATCGCAAGCACGTCTGCATTAACAAACCTAATAATATCATTTAAAAATAGACCTTAGGCCTTAGAGTTTAAGCTCAAATTGGGTGTGGAAAAATTGTCAAATTGCAAACAGTTAATGATTCTTGACTGTATAGATATGATTGCGTACAGACGTGACGGAACGCAGTTCTGTGCGTGTGGGGTGCGATGCACTTGCATTGTGGGGTGCTGCTTTGCTATTCAGATTCATTACGAAAGTCACTTAGATAATACAGTAAGTGAGGTGAACGTGAGTTCGAAAATTCGTAAAAAATAGTATTTGAATGCTGCTATAATTTTAAAAATGTCAGAGAAGGGTTCCGATGACATTTTACTCGAGTCGAGTTGATTAACCTGAGTAGCATATTTTTTAATATAATTATGATAATAATTAGGGCTACCTACTTACCTATAATATATATATTGATATAAATTGATTAAAGACTTCATATCCCTGTTTATGTCCCTGGTCTTGGACTGTTGAAAAGCGAATCGTACAAGCTTGCATAAAAAAGATTTTAATATTGTTATCCAAATTCCATAAGACTTGACATCTACATTCATCTACATTATGAAGAATAATTTTCCCAACTTAGCCAGGATAGTGGTAAACGAAACAGATAATTTACTGTTTACAAACCTTGTGAGTAAGATAAAATGAATTCAGCAGCTTAACTCGTCTATTTCACTGAAGTGTAATGTGAAGTGAAATGTATGTTCGCAATACAGAATATGCCTGCATCTGTGGGTGCGTTCGGTTTGTAAGTAGGAAAAAATCCACGGGAAACTAGAGTTCAAATTAGTGGTAGACTGCTAGTCTTTTGATGTCTGATGACTCGCGCATCTTTTATTGTAGATATTATATAAAGAATTCTGAGCTTAATTGGGTGGAACCGGAAAGTGTGAAGTGTATTTAGTTTCCTTTTTAGTTTATACTGATCCACTTAGCACGGTTAACATAGAAATGGTGACTTTATTAAAAAAATAACGAAGGAAAGAGAATAGGTGTGTAGGTACTAGCCTTTTCTCACGATCGCGCGATCGTAGTATCAATGTAGAGTCGAGTGAGAATAATATAGGTAACGAGTTAATAGTTATACATTTATTATAAACAGTAAACTAATTACAGTACCTAATTAAAAAGTTACCGACAGACGAACACAACTTTCTTAGCTACAACCATCATGATATTTACCTACTTACTAGATATATAAAAAACAAAACAAGAGAAACAATAATTTTATTTAAATAACGAACATTTTTATCTCTGAAATAAATATACCGCCACCTAGTGCTCATTATTGCCAAGTATTCAAGTGAACGTGAACAACTCCTCCTCCTCGACGAACATGAGCTTCCCGCGCCCTTGTAGTTTCTTAAACACCCAGTAGATGTCGGTTTTAAGCTTTGGAAGTACATGGGTACCCGTATGGTCATCTTTTTTTCTTTTTGGCAAAAAAAGGAAGCTCAGGATGCAGGATGAACAGTTTACTACTTACATAAATAAGTGTAGGTAGTATTAAAATGTATTTTTTCAATTAACCACATGAAAATACATTTTACAATTAATTAGAAGAACTAAATGAACAAACATAGTACAGACATCAATAATTGTTTTCTTCCTAATGGTCCCAAAATATCAATGTTGGTACAGACAGGTGTGGGATTTATAATGATACAAAACAACAACACTAGCTCAAACCCATTAACTAAGCCATGTACACTAATGAACCCATGTGGCAGGGCATTAAAATTCGACATTTATCGTGGTGACTGGTGGCGTTATGAATTAAGATGACAAACGGCACGCCATTGTAAGCCTTGGAGATACATTAAGTACATGTGCTGGTTGAATCCAGAGTTTATGGTGAAGCGAGATAAAACTTTTTTAATTTGAATGATCAGAGATTAGATACCTGTCAGTTTGGAGACGACGTTTTGCCTACTTGGAATTGTTTCTTTATTTTTAATTAACAAGTTCTTTAAACTTATGTCTGAATAACAGTTATTGTTTGTCTGGTTCTTCTTTACATAGGTTTTTTTTTTGAACTAGTATATTTTGCACTTTTATATCTAGTTAAAAGTAAAAAAGCAAAGGGTACATAATTTTATCATTAACTAGCTGTCCCCCGCGGCCGGGGGCGGGAGTCTCGGGATAAACTATAATAGATAAACCTACCTCTTGAATCAATTGGTGAAAACCCAATGGTGAAAACCACATGAAAATCCCTTCATTCGTTTTTGCGCTTATCGCAAACAGACAGACAGACGCGGCAGAGGGCTTTATTTTATACATAATATATGTATATAATAGTGAAGGCATAAACTTATTATTTTTATATTCGGTAGGGTAAAGCCAGCTTTTTTACATAATAATATTTTGTTTTCCCTAAATTTTCAAGTTCCAATTTTTAACATAAAAGTCCGGGTCAGTTTCATAAGGATTTCAAAAGACATTTTGATTTTTTACTAGAACGGTTGTACTAAATATGTACTCCCCTGTTTAATGTTAAATGATAAAACCTCAACTACGTATAGGTTTATAGGAGTATTCCAGTGTTCCAGTGTTCTGTGCGAATAACACATGATAAATGAGCTTGCTATTGGGGCTAGTGCAGGCGACGTTATCCATTAGACCAACTCTAGAGTCTAGAGTCACCAAGACGCAGCCCCAGCTCTCAGCCGATATATCATTGGGACCAGTTTATTGTCCGCGATGCACTATAGCACCCAGCAGTTTATGATGGGAGCACATTCGTTGTCCTGACGTGCTAGGTTGTAATATTTATATGTAACACAAATAAAACACATAATATGTAGTACCTACTGCTTTTAAGGGGCTTTTTACTTGTATCCTTATTGTTATATATGCGAATTGAGTTTATTTGGTTGTTTGTTACGCTGGCTCAACCGATCATTATGAAGTTTGTACCTATAGGTACACGTTTTCGAGGGTACAGAAAAGGATATAGTTAGGATACTTTATCCCGGAATTCCTGTGGGAACTCTTTGAATAGCGCGTGTGAAACTGCGGGGAACTGCTTCATGCTTGCACATGATCACTAGCAGAGCTTGTACCTACTATGGGCACCGGACAAGAAAATACTTATCTAATATTTATTTACAACGTGTTAATAAATTAACCCAAAACGTGACGTGAACCATTTAAAATAATAAACAATAATATGATTAAAAATAAATTATGTCGAAAAAATATAAATGCTTAATACTTTAAAAGTTAGTCAACATTAGTTTGAAGATGACCTATCTACGAAATTTGAAACGCTACGCCCGCACTTACGTCTGAATGACCGATTCGATTTTTTTGCTACGGGCGGCGTATGCACAAATATTGTAATAGACCTAAATACATAATTTAGACATGGGCTAGTATAACGAAAAAAATTAACCTATAATAAAATATGGTGCGATCGATTTGGAAGTCAATTCTGAACTAACTACTTTCTGGTTTTGGGTTAATTCATTTACACGTTGTTATAGTAGGTACAGTGTTGTTTTTGTAAATACATTATTATACAAACTTAACCCCTAAAGTCAGAGTAAACACCAATATTCTTCACAAAAATGTTTGTTACCTGCATAGTGCGGGAATTGAACTTGCTATTGATATATTCGAATAGTTATTGATATATTACAGTGATATTAAATTACTAGTTATATTACATTGATGTTGAACCGATAGCACACCGATAGTGAATGGTATTAAGCCTGCAAGACTGCACCCCGCCAATGCATCAAGGCTTTGCGTCGATCCATCATCGTTCAATCGGTCGATTGTGAATCGCATCGCATCTGTGTTGATTATGAGCGGAACAGTGCAGCCCATTCTCACATTAAATGTCTAACTCTAAGATCGAGTGTTAGACTGGATAATCCTTGGAAAAGTGAGTTAAATTGTTTGTTGTAAAAATTTCACGACTTAACTATGATCAATCGATCCATCATGAAATTTTGCATATCATGCAGGTTGTCATCAGGGATATGGAAACGGACATAGGATACTTTTATCCTGGTATTCCCGCGGGAACTCCGAAGTAATGCGGATGAAACCACGGGGAAAAGCTACAGTATGGCTGTAAATAAACACAACAAAAAAAGCAGTTTTATCAGCTTTTGGCGCGATTTGAAAAGATAAAGCGCTGCAAGGACGAAATTGTTATTTTAGAATCTAGAGAATAATAATTTTAAATGTTTTTTTTTTTTTAATATTGCAAGCACAGAACTTATGTCGATTCAGCTAGCATATTATCAAAATATAAATTCACGTACAAGGTAGAAAGCTAAAAATAATAATACGTAGATGTTACGCAAAAAGGAATGCGTTGAAGATGGATTCGCTACCAAAAAAAGCGCTCGCCAATGACCTAAAAGCCCCTTTATCTTTTGAACGTCAAGTAAATAAGATGGCGTTATCTCGAGATATTCCATCACTGGCTCGGCATTCGCGATATCGTGGTAATTAACTATGCACTTTTTGGTGTCGGGAAGATTTCCTTTTATTTTTATACATAAGCTTTATTTTATTGATCTCTTATATCAATATGCAAATAAGGTGCATACTGAAGTCGCACTACACTCGAATAAATAAAAATAATGTCAGTTTAAACTAAAAAAAAAAAACAATAAGTAATTAAGTTCCACTTTAAAAAAAAACTATAATTAATATTCAGGAATCAACATAAAAATCATATCAGTCCAATCTCGAGGGGTTTACTATCCATCTCCTGGCTCCATCATCAGATCAGCTCCAAGTTAACAAATTAAGGTTTCATCATCTGCACTAAGTTCATATGCATTCAAAGTTTCTTTAGATTCGACATTTTAGAAGTAGGTTAAAATTGGACTTCCATAAGATCTTATCAGGGTTAGTTACAAACTTAAAAGTGAATAATAAATCTAATTAAACCTTAGATTAAAACAAAAAGGCCGCGCCTTTTAGTTTTAATCTAAAAATTAATTCGTATTTCTATGATATTTCACGGAAAACGATATGGACGGGAAAACGAAGTAACAGAATTTTGTTACTATTGATAACATTCAACGACTTTCAAAACATATTTCCGATGCTGAAGGTACTATATAATCATATCGATATAAGTAAACGAGATTGGACTAGTGGGCACTAAGTAATGTGATCGTACCCCGCGAGGGTGTTATAAAAATAAACTGCTGCATCCCATACATACATCTGTAGCAAGGTCACACTGAATGTCCAATAATATTAGGTTATTTTAGCGTAGAGACAGAATTCTGGGATTCTCAATTTGCTTCTGTTTCAATAGAAAAATACTGTCGGTTTTAGTTTCTATTTATCTTATCGTATTGTAATAAGAGTCGGATAAAAATCTATAATCATATATTAAAGATGCTATATTTTACCTACATCTATACTTAATATTAAAGAGAAAATGTTTTACTTTTTGTATAATATGTTTGTTTGTTGGTAAGGGATAAACTTAAAAACTACTTGATCTATTTTCAAAATTGTTTCACTCGTAGGAAGCTACAGTTATGACAACTGTACGGTGCTTGTTATTCCGGAATTCCTACAGGAACTCCGAAATTATCGCGAGTGAAACCGTGGGGATCGACTATAGTTAAAAATGAGTACCTATAGGATAACAAAAAATTGTATTTAATTTGAATCTAAAATTTGCTATGCAGATATTATTATTATAATAATATTATACGCGTTGTGCAATGAATTGCAATTAAATTTTTGCGTTTATTTTGATTTTAAAATTAACTAAGTAGCTAGATATTGTGGTGAGTTGTATTTAAATTAATTTTAAAAATAGCTAAGTCTCTACGCCCAACAGGCGATGTGAGGTAAATTGCATTTCTCTATAAAAATAAACACTCTACATAAGTTACAGATAAGGGTGTAGCAGATGTTTGAGGCGAAAATTGTTATTTTTATTGCGTTCGATCAGCGGGGGAGGTGTAAATGTTGCTATTGTTTATTTAGGGGATGTCGGGGGTGACAATTAGTGGATACTAACAAGCATTGCGGCTGCTGGCGTAAACTAAAACCAGCATCTGTTTGTAAACTGTAAAATTAGTGACACCGGGCCTGTAATGGCTCTACGCAAAATGTGTGGTTTACAAAAGCTACAGCGAGACTAGATAGGCAATCAACTCGGTATAAGCCCGGTGCTCGGGTTTAAACACGATAAAAAAAACTCATAAATGCCCAGTCTTTTATCGGGTTTAAACCCAGAACTTGGGTTGTATGACCTTCGAATCTTAATAAATCCTTATTGTAAATAAATGCGAATGTGAGTATATTTGTTTATTCACGCCGTAACTATTCAACCAAGCATCGTTTATTTTTGCATACAAGTTGTCAGAGGCACAAAAAAGGACTTATTTATTTTCGTTGGAACCCTGAAAGTAACGCGGGTGGAATCAAAGAAAAAACAAAATAAAAGTAATTTTATTTCTGTATCAGCTGATTTAAGGATAGAAAGTATTTATAAAATGTTCTTAACCTATAAAATATAGTTAAAACAAATGACTTAAATAGTTAATATAATTTAATAACTTCAAAAAGCAGAAAGCTCACGAGTGGTAAATAAATGATTAATTTTATCTCAAGTTTTTAACAATGTTGTTAAACGTGCAGACCACTTAAACTGCGTAAGCGTCAAGGTGTTATAACAACGAGTAATTGGTAAACGTGATTAAGTATCTCAGGCGGAGTCGGGGGGCGCGGCAGGTCGGAATATTAATAAGTGAGAGCAGACAGCCGCGGGCAGTAGACATCTACAACTCCCATGTGACCCTGGTACTGACCCCTACTATATAAGTGATGTGTTATCGAAGCACTAAATGAGAAAAAAAGAAAAAAGCTCTCAAGAGTATGAACGCTCAGTGGCAAAACATCTAGTGAAATGGTTTACTTAATTTGTAATTGTTAGAAGATTTCAATTTGGAAGCATGAAAATATTATATAAAATAGGTTATTTTGATAAAATTTTATTAATTTACTGAAATTGAACATTCAGCATCCAAAAAACTTGCAAACATAATTCACAAGAGTTTACAATAACATTGATTCAGACGATTTCAGTTCATGGTTGTCAGATTGGTAATTTTTCTAATAGTTCACCAACAGCTCCTGTTTTCCTGCTAGAAATTTATAAATCCAGAAATAGCTTTTGCGCACAAAATCTCATTCGTGTCTCGAATTCGAGATTTAAAAGTAACGATAAATAAGTTATAAAGTAAAACCTAGGGACCACAGCTCTTTACCAACGACCGACCATAGTCTAACAAGGTTACTCACCTCTCCTCATCTAGTTATTGTCAAGGGGTCTCTCTGTTTGCTACACTTGTCTGGTTCACTGTAGAGATGCAATGAATAACAAAGGTTTAATCACTGACCCTCGTAGGTACGGTTTTAAAAACGCTGATCAGAGAAAAATTACAAATTGGCTGTTTCTTTTTTTTGTTGACTGCAAATTTTTGGTACAAACAATAAGTGTAAAATTTTATTTGAACTTGTGGTGAGTTGTGTTTGAATATTTGATGATTTTTATAATTATCTTTATATTATCTGGGGTACAGCTATATAATATTATCTGGGGTACATCTATTGAAATGACTATTATAATATTTAATCAGCGTTTTACAATTTCAGGATAAGTTGGTATATGGTTGGTATGGATAAGTAGTCTAATCTATCTTTACAATAATTCTGTAATATTCCAACATAATATATAAAGAAAATTAACAGCCGCCAAAAGCAGCAAATTTTTTGTTTAATTTTTTGATATCAAGTTTAAATGCTGCATTACATTACTATCAAAAATGGATATAAATCTCATTTTATATATTCTCGTCGAGTGGCACTAATTTTACCTCTGTAAAGGTATTAAGATACTCTTTTATTTTGTTTAATAAACTAAAGATGGTATCAGGACTGGCGACGATCAGTCACGGGGTGAAATAAAAATATAATTCTCCGCCACCATACCGCAAAAGCCTCATAAATAAAAGGAACTGGCCAACTTTCCACCATTCCGGTCGCGATGCCAGCGGGAACTTATTCTGGAGAGTCACAACGTTACCGAACTTAGAGTCTCGAAACTGACCACGTGTAACCAAGTCTTGGTATAATAAAAAACCGGTCAGTTATAGTCGGTCTCGTGCACTGAAGGTTCCGTACAAATTTGTAGGTAGGTATGTAAGTAAATAGTTTGTCGTGAATCGAGACTAGAAGATTAAAATATTTTTATGAAAATAAAATAAAAATAATAATTGTGTTGTAAGTAATTTTATGAATTTTCATATTAACAGTTTTCTAATTTTACCTTTATTGATACTGATACGCCCAGGATTCTAGGTAAACAAAAAATATCTGATTATGATGGTAAAAAGTATAGTATATATTAATTCATGAGTTCATAACATATTATCAAAACAAAGTGAAATGTCACGTATTCGTTGTTAGATTTCTATAGTTCCTGACGCTCGTTCAAGTTTGGTCAAAGCAACGTTAAAGGTAGGTTACCTTATATAAGGTAGGTACCTTTTAAATAAAAGTTGAATTGTCATCTTTTAAAATAATCAGCACTCTACGAAAGGTGCTTATAGGTAGAATATTATTTTAACATTTGACCTTTTAACCGTTTTGTTTTGGTAATGTCGTCGTATAATAGCGCGATTGACCTCCGGAATACCTCACCTGAGTACAATTTGTCGGAGCACGGACGTTCGGGCTCGCTCTCCTCAGGAAATGAGCGTATTTGTCTTACCTGGGTGAGGTGTGGCGCCATTTGTAGCGTTTATTTGAGAAATTTCTTTTACTGATTGTGAAGATGAAAAGATTAAAATAAAAAATTAAAACACTGTACTATACGAATTTTACTCTGAAGTCTTTTTGACTTAGTTCTCCCCCCCCATCCCCCCTCGTGGATTAAATATCCAAATGATTGCCCCGAGGATCGAAGCGGTATCCTAATGGCGTAAGGAGGTGTACCAATATATAGGCGAATAGAGAAAACGTCTAAAAATAAATTAATTTTTCCAATAAAATTAAGTCCAGACAAGATTATTAAGGAAATATTTTTTTTGAAATTCCGCAGCAGTAATATGTAGCGCTTCTAAGTGATAGGTATTATTACTAAACTGTAAGATATTGGATGGAACAGATCTATGCAGTGACCTTAAGATAAGATAAATACATATTTGACTTTTACAACTTTTTACTATAGGATTATTCCCCGACATAGAGACAGTATGTCCATTGTTCAACTCGCTCGAATTGGAACAGCGCGTTCACCGAGAGACCGCAAATACATAAGTTAGTTCAGCGGCATATATGAATGTTAATAATTAAGCGCACCAGATCACGACAAACTGTGTTGAGCACAGTTCATATTGTATGTGAGATATTTAACAATTCATCCTCATTCATATAGATACCTACCTACTAATACCCAAGACACGGTATTTTAAGACACGCAAAAATATCCCCCAATAAAACCTGTTAAATGTATATTTACAGGTTTTTTGGTTACTTATTACAGTTTGGTGTGTAGGCGTTGTATCGTATGCGTATACCTGTACAAATTCTGCTTATACAATAAAAAAATTTGACAGTCGGTTTATTTTTTGATATTATTTTGAATGAAATAATATCAAAAAATAAATATGTATCTGGGTACAACGTAAAAAGCTTTTACATCTATGTCCCGTCATTTAATTATAATTTAATTATTAGTTTACAAACATTGAGACTTTTTTTAAGTTTAAGTGTCAACATAGTCAATTAGGTATGTATCAAAAATTTGATTGATTTTGATAAGCAAAACTTATTTATTAAAACTTCAAATATACAGCATAAAGCTCTTATTAAAAAAATACTCTACCAATTGAAAATAATTATAGATTCTTAACTTTTTCTTTTTTGAGAACCTTTTTGTATCGCTGATTGTGAATCTTGGGTACATCCTATTCCTTTTTGCCCCTTCGTGTTTTTTTTAACTTCGAAACAGCAAAGAGGTTTTCAAAATTCTACGCGATTGAAACTCACGGGAAGCGCTTTGTGTTTTGTTTGTGGTAGGTGAGTCAAAAAGCAAACAGTGCAACCTTCCACCTTCGCAATAGGCTAGTTTCCTAAATTTTTCTTTTTAGTCCGTTTTGTAGATTATAAAAAAATATTGGACACGTATTTTTTTATTTTTTATGTAACCAAAAAATAACGGAGATATATCAAGTCGAAATTTCACATGACGTCACGCCTCGCTACAGTTTGTTCGCACGTTATAGCGAGCTGTGACGACACAAGTCCCCCACCCTAAACTTTAATGCGCTTTATCTATGCATATTTCCATTATTTTAAAAAAGCAAAAAATACGTGTCTTTTATTTTTTTATTATCTAACTGACGGACTAAATAGAATTTTGATTTTTTTACCCAGGAAACTAGCCTATAGCCATGATGAGAGAATCGTTGTTTGTTGCAGGAGCACGCCGCGGCTTGTGGGGTCCGATGCTTCTTACAGGTTGAGTCCGTACGAAACGGATGCTCTGAATGCGGTGAGTGACTTGGCTACCTATTCAAGATGCTTACCTATATTATAACTAGATGTGCCCGCGGTTCCATCCGCGTCGATTCTTTTTTTATTGAATTGAAGAAACTTTGTTTGACACAACAATAAAACTTACACACATATATATCAGGTCCTTGGCAGGTACTCTATGTTTTTTTCTGTTGACATTTGGTTCTGTATATACATAGAGTATGTTTAAAAAAAATTAGGAGAGAGCAATGAAAGAAGGGTAATAAAAAAAAAGATTATTAAATCTTTTATCTGTCTCTCTGTTCACGTTAATCTCCGAAACTACTGGACGGATTTCCATGCGATTTTCACAGATAAATTAAGCTTAGTTCGGCGCAGCATATTTTTGGTTCAGTGTCATATAAAGATGTCAGGAAAAGGTAATATCAATTATAGTTCTTGAGGGAATCCTGCAACACATATAACGCGGGTGAAATCGCGGGCACTAGCTATAGGATAGAGACCTATTGCTGTTAAAAGATTCCTACTCCTGCTTAGGATTCCTGGTAGGTAACCATTTTAAAATCCACCTATTTTCACTCAATCATACAGCTCAATACATGCACCAGACTAAAAGAAATGAGGAGCAGCTATCGTCGTTGATTATAAATCCTACTAATATTATAAACGCGAAAGTTTGTAAGTATGGATGGATGGATGGATGGATGTTTGTTACTCTTTCACGCAAAAACTACTGGATGGATTTAAATTAAACTTTACAATAATATAGCTTATACATCAGATTAACACATAGGGTACTTTTTATCCCGGAATTCCCGCAAGAACTCTGAAATTAACGCGGGTGAAACCGCGGGGCGCAACTAGTTGATTATAAATAAACACATCATAGATAGTTTGAAGCGTTGAATATCGCCCGCGGCCTGGCAACAACCGATTAGAGAAGCATTTACATAATCTAGATCAGCCCCCCGACTCCCGAGGCGGTGGCGTGGAAGTACCGCGGATGCAGGGAGGAATCTCTGACGGCATTCCAATGGCAACCGTGTACGTGGAATTAGACGGTTGATGTGATTGAACGTGTAGATAGCTTTAATATGAGAAGCGGTGTTGCCACCTCGTTGTATGACGCCAACTTGTTCGAAAATAATAGTGTTTTGGTAGAAGCTCATCGCCAAGAGCGAAGGTACGATTTTGTTTTGTCATTATTTGATTATGCCCCTGCCCCCGATGCTTGTTAAAAACCTTTGTCTTTGGGAAAAAAGTGGTATTTTCGGCTAAAGGTGGTTGAAGCCGAAGCCGAAAATTCAGTTCTAAATTTAAAATAACCAGAGCTCGTGCTATAAGTACAACAGTGATCCTTTTGTTTTGTACACTGCAACGCATTTTCTGTGCACCATACAAAACGCCGACTATTAATAAACTGACAAATTATACAATATATTGCTCTAATTGTAAGTCACGTCTAAAAAGTAAACGATGAATTTTTCTTCAAAACTCGACACAGTGAAGCCACTTGATTCCACAGATTTATTTATTATATCATAAAAAAACAGTACCTACATACAAAGGCGGGCTTATACCGCAAGGGATTTTTTCCAACCAGCCATTCAATCTAATAAAACAAGAGATAAAGCACTTTCTTCATTTCGAACTTTACCATTATTTACGATTTTAAAAGTAAAATTTGCACAGGCAAAAGCTTTAAAGATGTATCATCCGATAGTTTATGAACAGAGGGGCTAGTAATTGTGCTCAAGCGAAACACTGCAACTGCACCACTTCCGCCTCGATAAGGCTCTCCCCACATATCTTGATACCGGCGTACTCGCATTGAGCTGATCGCGACAGGGTAGACCCCTGGGGGAGATCCTTGTAGATAGAGCGGTGGGTGTTGTGTTGCTTGCTGTATTACCTATCTGTCCTTAAGCAAAACTAGTTCTCAGTGCTACAGCAAAAAATTGTCATAGTGGATAGCCAGAGGAATGACCATAAATGTGAGGTGGCGCCATCCCAAATTGGTTGTTCTCTCCATTTTGAAAACTTTCATTGTGCCATAATCGGGCGTGGGACGAGACACACTTCCTATTTCCATTTATTTCGCTGTCTTCACGTGAACAGTAGGTACGTAAATGGTGACCGTTGCTTTATATTAAATGGACCGTTAAGTCTACCTACACGAGTGTTTGATCCTAATACAGTCATAGCCCATAATCAGCTGTGTTTCGAATTAGGTAGGTACTTGATAGTTGACACGCATGTCACCCTTTTCATTCTTAAAGAGGAAGAGGCGTACCCTCAATACCTGTTATATATATATGTCTAGTTGTTGTATACGTATGCTGTAAATCTTTGTGTTGTGTCAAATAAAGTTTTTTCAATTCAATTCAATTCAATTCAAAAATAAAACGCCTGAAATACATAATTCTTTATTTAAAAAAAAAATAATGTGAAACTGATTTCCAACTCTAAGCTGAAGGTGGTTCCGTTCAAACAATTTGGCGTAGTTTGTAGATGGTGTAAATAGTTAAAAAAATACTCTATGAGCTTAAACGAAATTAAAGTTTTTGTTATAAGTTGTGTGATGTAAAAAAAATTCATGATGAGAAAAATAAATATGCGCTAGTCGCTATAAACTTCATGCGTGTCATTTCCTCTATGCTCGACACTTCCGTTGTTGGTTGCAATTTCGTTCTCAACGTGTTAAAAAAGTAGGAATAAAAAAAAATAGACAATTGCAGACAGATTTTCCAATTTCAAAATTGTGCAGGATGGTCAAAGGAAGCATCCAAACCATTCCACCAGTTTGGGATTCTAAATCTTATGATCGCGCAATTACCCCAAATATTATTCAAACGTTATAATAGAGCAAATTGATTGTTTTATATGAGGAAGTTGGAACGCAGCGCTGCCAGCTCGTTATGATGCTTTTCAAAGTTAACCTTGTGGAAACAGAAATGACTTCAGTTTCCCACCCTGATAGTTAATGTGGCAGGGAGTAAAAGAGACACGCCTATATCCAAATAATGAAGCTATACTGTTCTCTCTCTAAAAATAATTAGGGCAATAAGACGTGACGACTGCTGGTGACAAAAGCCTTTTAGTTAAGAGAGTGCTAGACTTTAAAGTAATGACTGTAATGAGCAAATTTATAAAAGCTTTGTGGTTGATAATTGAGGTTCAGATTTTAACAACGCATCAGACGATGTTTTGTTTTAAATTGCTGATACTGAATCATTTTCTCGGATAACTTTGAGGAGAACATTATTAAATTAAATTTCGATTTTATCTTATTTTATAATAAACTAGCTGTGCCCCGCGGTTTACCCGCGTGAGTTTCAGAATTCCCACAGGAACTATTTTATTCTAAGATAAATGTAACCTCATTTACTCCTTATACTGATCCAGAGATTAGCTAGAACTAACAAACAGACAGAAATTAAAAAAATAGATTTTTTATGTATGTATCGTCAAATACTATCATATGCATTTAGTGAAAAGCTGTTAATTTGTAATTTCAATACGCATATATTTTTTATTATGTATATAGATACATAGATAAAGTTTTGAGTATATTATTTGTGATATTATATTCTTCATTTGTTTTTCTTTTAATAAGATTGCATTCTCAGTGGCAAAAGTTAGTAATATAATTATAATACCATTATTTTTTCAGAATATACTTACCTAATTACATTAATTCTACTGTTGTAAGATGGTTCTAAAGAGTTAGTAATAAAAAATATTTAAAAAATGTGTGTAAATAAAATTACTGTGTTGATAATACTAAAACTTAAATCATATCTATTCAGAAACAAAAAAAAACAGTGAAAATAAACGAACTAAAAAAGTATAAAAAACGAAAAGTTTCCACAATAATAATAAATCTGAACATTACGCCCAAATAAAGACAGTCATCTAAAGCGGGAGAGATAAATAAATTTACACCCTATTAAGCGGTGGTGATTCGGCAAACGACAGCGAATTAGGGAGAGGTGAGGGCGCCGGGGTTCCTCGTGCGTTCTTAGGTGATCTGGCGCCAGGGGTAAGGCATTGAGAGATGTGTCTGAGAGGTAGATCTTATGGTTGGTCTAATGGAAAGAAAGTTAGTACGGAGAGGGAGGGAGAGATTCGAATTAGCGAGTTTACCTATACGAAGAATCCTAACTAATATTGTTTGCGCGAAATGAATTTGTTCATCTCAAACGACTAATTAATTATTGTCATGAAATTTCGCATACGCGTATCAGGGTACAGAAAAGGACATATTTTCTGCCTTTCATCCAGAAAATACTGTTCCCGAGGGGTAGAAAATCGATTGACAAAACTACACTAAGTCGAATGAGGCCACGGGCAAAAGCTATTTGTGTGTATAAGTGTATTATGATATAAGGAGATTGTAGGAACCAGAAGCGAGTGTAAGCCATATGATGTGTTCGTTAACATTTTTGAAGTTCTTCTTATGTATGTATACACGCAAAATAGCTCTTGTACCTATACATATATGTTAAAACTCCGTGGTTTACCATGAAGACATCCTGGCGTAATATGTGTCATGTATATATTTAAATTTACTATTCGTTTTATGACACATTGTGACTTATTACTTCCATAATAAAATCCAATGGTGAAACATCTTTGTTTCATTATACTATACATATAATAAGTGGTTATGGGCCCATAACCACTTATGACACATATTACGCCAGGATGTCTTCATGGTAAACCACGGAGTTTTAACAATATAATTATATAATTAAAGAAGTTGTACAGGTTTTTGTTAAAAAAATACCAGGAAAAATAACTGGATCTATTCTATTGCGATGGCCGTTTTCTGCAGTCCGGTACCCTTTAGTGTGCCGACTGCCAGTTTCATCTAGTTCACCAGCAAAGTATGTATAAGTTTAAAAAACAACTTTTTTGTCACTTTAATATAATTTCCTAAGCATTATCCCGTGACTCCATATAAAATGAGAACATTATTCCCGTATAAACCTTTATAGTTCTAACCGCTCAATTTCACAGTAAAACACATTTGACTTCCGTTTACTTTTTGAAGATAACAAAAAAAACCTATATTATTATATCAAAAGGGGAACGTTAATGCATCGAGCGAGCAATCTCTAAATCGAGGGGTGCATAATTTATCATCTGGAGGCCACTACCTTATATCTAACGCTATTTTTATTACATCACACGTTCCTGTGAAGAATGAATTTCAAATGGTGTCGGAAGTTTGTGTTGGGGGAGTAAATCCAATGGCGAGCCCTACCACGACACTCACCTGAACTATACCGGTCAAACGTTGCGAGTTCAGGAGTGTGATGAATTCCGAAAATCTTCACCAAAATTTTACCTGATGACATTTACACGTTCTATGCAAGAAAACTGGATGTAAATCTTTTATTAACAAAAACAATACTGAAAATAACCATTAGAAAGTAAAGAATAAGTATTCGTATTATGAAAAATTTTGTCCAGACAGATATTTCCTGGTTGAAAACACAAACGAAGTATCGTTATTCTCAGATTTTTTTTTTAAGATTAGAAGTGCTACACAAAGACAAGCATTCTGAGATTCAAATTGTAATCTGAATATTCTTCAGAAAATCTACCAAAATTAATTACTCCGACGGTGACCAATCAGAACGTATTTTAAAAGCTAATAAACGAATCAATTTTGAACTCTAAGCACTTGACAAGGCTAAGTTTAAATTATTGAGTCAAATGGTAGGGGATGCTGCAAGGTGTTTTGAGGGTGTAAGATTCACAAAAGAAATATTATAAGTAGGACGTATTATACACAAAAACGCGAAATATGATTTTTATAGTTCTGTAACGTTTTGGTAACTTTCCTTGGTAAAAATGAAATAAAAATAGTGATGACGGGCCCTTACTAAAGATAAAGTTGCTAAAGTCGCTGGTAAGTAATTAAATAAAAAGACATTTACTACCAGATTATATTATAGATATTTAAACTAGCTTAATTGCATACCATATCGTGCTGTATGTAGTTTGGCGTATCTTGCCTAACAGTTCCCGAGGGGATTCCGGAAACGCGGGTGAAACCACGTGTAATAACTAGTAAATAAATAAAAAAGGTTATAATATAAAAGATTGTTTCTATCGTCCCACGAGACCGATCAAACATTTATCAATATCGTAAATTCGTCTATAACAACGTATTTCCGGTTGCACAAAACCGGATGCGAGCAGTGCGCGGCAATGCGCAGGGGCGTGTTGGGGAGTAAAAATTAATACGGGGAAACACGATTTTAACGATTTGCAGACAAATTGATGCGGAACGATCGTTTATTATGTTTCGATGTTTGCGGGCGTATTCTGGATGGTTCAGAAGTTTCGTAGCATCAAAGTTTGCAGCAACTTTGAGGAATCTTTTAGGTTAGAAATCAAGAATATGAGCATTACACTGTTAATATTAATAAAAAAAGGCAAATTTCATATTAAAACGTGTAACATGGAACAACTTGTTAGTACTTGGCCAGTTTAGGTTACTTTATAACTTCCATTATTAAAATAACCTAAAATCAAATCAATGCTCAGCAATGGTTACCTGATTAAAATCAAAGTTATCTCAGTATCGTAACTATAATTTTATTGAATATCACTAAATACAGTGTTATTACCCAAATAACTATTACTAACAGCCCTCCCCAATCCCCAGGTATATTTCGGTATTCCCTCAGAATTAACGTACCTACCTACTATTATATTATTCTACTTATGCATTCTACAGACTCCCCGGTTCTCTGACTACTTTTATATTCTATACTCTATAGCCAAAAATAATTACAATAAAGTTACACATTTGTTCATAAATTATCTTACTTTATTTTTAGCATTGACCGTTGTTCAGTTTATTTTAGTATCATCAATAAATCCTATATTTGGACATAGACAAGCAATAGTGTGTTAACCCACACTGGAGAAATTTTGAGCAAATCGTGTTTTAAAAGCAGGAGCGCCATTTTGTATCAACATTTTTTATGTTCAATATTTAGTTAAATATTTAAGCAATGTAATAAGGTAAACACATAATTAAAAAACGTTCCCTAACTCTCAATAAATTGTTCTGAATCAATAACTTAATTTTGTGGGTTAACATGTTATTGCTTATCTGCGTCCATTTGCTATGTGCTAGCTGTCCCGCGCGGTTTCATCCCGCGATAATTTCGGAGTTCCCGTGGAATTGTTTCATACAAACATTGGCCCCCTTTTCATCCCTTTAGGGGTGAATTTCGGAAAATCCTTTCTTACCGGATGCCTACAGCATACAAAGAACACACCCTCCAAGTTTCAGGTCTCTATGATCAGCGGTTTAGGCTGTGCATTGATCCGTCAGTCAGTCATTCAGGACAAAGCATTTTATATGTGTAGATAGATAAGTTTTCAACAATTCAGAATACCGACATTACTTATGACAGCTGATTTCGTCGTAACTAGTATAAACTGACAAACAATATTGCGAGATAAACATCTGCTTACTGACAAGAACGCAATTAGTGTTAACTAATACGGCATCCGAACAGAACTAAAATTGGTAAACTTTGTAACAGCAGATGCTACAAATTAAAAATAACTTACAAACGAGTGCTATTTTGTATTTTCACGCTCAAATCTGACAGAATATACCTACTACCATAGTATCTAATGACTCTATAATTTGAATTGTACCAGTTTTAAAACTCATACTTTTCTGTCTTTGCTTTTAACTATAGTCTAAGAGCGTTAGATACTTCAATTTTTCTATACATTTTGTGTGTATTAGAATAATAATCTAATATATATAAATCACGTGTCACGCTTGAAACATTGCGACAAATTTAGATGGATTTACTTTGCCGGTGGTGCCTTCAAATCACTGTCTTATTATACTAGCTGTTCTGCTTCTATACACCCCTGAGAACGTGTAGATACCTATGCTAAATTTCATGATGAGCGGTTAAGACGTAGTTCAGGCTTAAAAAACTAACAGACAATCCAACAAAGTAACTCAAAATCGCAGCAATTTGATCCCAAAGATATTATAGTCGGCGACACTAGTTTTACAACTTATCAGGGTGGGTGACTTGTTTCACTTTCTTCCTATGGAAAACGAACAGGATATTAAAATCAAAAAAGGTTACATGCGGATGGCAAATAAACAGCGGGGCGATGACACAGCGCCAGACAAACATCTCAAAATTAATTCCCGCAGTGTTCACATTTGAACGCAGTGCAAGGTTTCCGGCACTGTCATTACACAGTCGGCCGCATACATTTGCATCTGCGAGAGGCGTGTACGTGGATCTTAGCCTAGCCGTCACTAGTTGACAAGACATGCTCGTCTCGTTCTACATACATACTCTATGTTTGTTTTTGGTAGAACTTCGCAAGTTGTCGTAATAATAATATGGTGAATTCTCAGTTGATAATTAATTTAAACCTATTCAGTATTCGTCCAGAAAACAAGAATTTGCGTTCAGACAAACATTGAAATCCGTACCTACTATTATTGTAAATGCGAAAGTGAGTTTGTTTGTTTATTTTGTTACGCTTTCACGCCTTAACGGCTCAACCGATCGTCATGAAACCTTGCACCCACGTTGTCAGGGGTACAGAAAAGGACAGTAGGTACTTTCATCCGGGAATTCCCGCGGGATTGCAAAATTAACGCGGGTTTTCCCCCGCGAGGGACATAATATCTGTCTGTATAACATAATTATAGTATACAGGGTGTAAAAAAACCGGCGACATAACTGCTAGGAATCCATATCAAATAGTAATTGAAGTTATTCTACAGTGAAAATATTGTTAGGAAATGTAATTTTATTTTTAGGTTAAAAAAAAAATTACAGCGCGCAATATACTCGCAAATCTACACCACAGTATAACTACCTACACAATAACTACTAAGTTACTTTACAAAAAAATATTGGTCACGTGATAAACTACAAAAATATGCAAAAAGTATAACAAAATCTTGAAAACCGTTGATTTTTCAACTGAATTTCCACGTCTAAAATATTCGTACTGGTGTAGAGAATATCATAGTTTCGGATATGTCGGCGGTTTTCTGACAACCTGTATAGTAATAATTATAAAAAGGCGATTGAAAAAGATGGTTGTTGCGTTTAGTAGTTAAGGCGTCGAAGCGTAACAAACAAACAAACAAACAAATAAACTCACATTCACATTAATAATTGTAAGGATAGTTGTATCTATACGTAGAGACTTTTCGCTGTAAATTCGAATCGTCGTTTCCATTTCATTTAACTGCGGGGTTAGCCAAGTTGACATTCTACAATCGTTAACGCATCGAAAACTAGAATAGAAAACTTTGGCCAGCCAATAAAAACTCTAGCTTTACGTCACCACTTAAAAACTAGAGTTTTGATTTGCTGACCAAGTGACATGACGATTCGCTACTTATGTTTTATATGCGTCAACGATTGTAGAATGTCAACTTGGCTAACCCCGCTGTAGTCATTTCGTATCGCCTAGACAAATTCTCCTCGCTGCATTGTCGCTTTGATCTCAAACGTGTAACGTCGTGTTATGGTTTATACATTGTTTCTACTCACACCCATTCCATGAGGGGACGTATCACGTATACACAGTCGATGTTGGTTTCAATTTGAGGCTTTCTCTTCATTGTCGGTGATTAATTTCTAACACACCCATATACAGAGACCCATCACAGTATATATAAACCGTTGACAGTTGATTTATGTATACCTCTATCGTTTTCGACAGCATCGATGATCTAGTGGTTAGAAAACCTGACTGCTACACCGCGTGTTGTGGGTTCGATTTCCGCATCAGGATAGACATCTATGTGATAAACACCTGTTTAGCATGAGTCCGGGTGGCAAATAGTTTCAGAACTTGCTGTTCTCTGCAGTTTCCCCGCATAGTATTATACTATAATCTGTGCCCCGCGTTAATTTCGTATTTCCCGCAGGAATTCCAGGATAAAAAGTATCTTTTGTCCTTTTCTGTACCACTGACAACGTATATGTAAAATTTCATGATAATCGATTGAGTACTTAGTTTTTTTTTACGTCATAGGGGGCAAACGGACAAGTGGTACACCTGATGGTAAGTGACTACCGCCGCCCATGGACATCTGCAACACCAGAATGCATGCAGGTGCGTTGCCGACCTGGAACGGGTATGGGAACTGGCTTTCAAGTGAGGCTACCGGAACACACCGTTAGGTGCTTGGCGACAGATCTACAACTTGAAGGTGGTAGATAGCCAGCCGGGCACTAGAAAGTGCCCTACCACCATGCTATGGTTTCCTCACGATGTTTTCCTTCATTGAACGTACGCCTTACGGCGTTTGATCCGAACACACCATTCTGAGCTATCATCTTTGTAAAGTAGTTAAGGCGTGAAAGAGTAACAAGTAAACAAAGAAATAAACATTAGCATTTATAATATTAAATAGTTAGGATTCGCTTCCCGACCTTCCAATTACATTGATATTCTATGCGAAGTATCACGGAAAACTGTTGTTTCGTTGTAGCTTGTAACATAAAAGTCGGACAAACAAACACTATCGCATTTATAATTTATGAACAGTAATTTAAAATGGTGTTGAGCGCGCTTCTTCCCAGCTAAAGCCGACTTCACACATGCATGTTTGTTGCCAGTGCATTATTACGTGCCCTTTTATTACGCCCCGGAGTGCACCTGAGCCCCAATTAAATGTTGCTATCGCTGCATTTATAACTTCACACTACAACTGAGGCCTTTGAGAGGATTAAGTACAACTTTAAATTTCTTGTGAATTTATGATGCTTAATTTTAATATAACAAAAAAACTTTAGAGTTGATAAAGTAATCGGGATATCTCAAAAGAAAGACGAGGTTCTCAATTGTGTGCATTTTGTTTTTTATATATGTCACCCAATACTCTTATATGCTTTTTAAGGATTATTCAACTGGGTTTATTTTTGTATTTTCGTTATTAATGTCTGATGAAGAAATCGGTTATTACTTTTGTTACAAAAATTGACGAAAATAAAATTCTATCTGTATCCAACAATATAATAAAATCTAAATAATAAAATTGTAAGAGACGAGAATTATTGAATATTCAAAAGAATTAATCTTCTTTACTTTTAAAAGAAAATGCATGTCTTAAACAAACATTATTAGAACGCATAAAATAGATTTTTGGAAACTCTCTTTTATAGTTCTTAACATAGAAATAGAGGCATACCTAGAATGACAGTGAATGCAAGCAAAATGAAGACCTTTAAATTCTAGTTACAAAAGCCGACTATACAACGCCTTTTTTGTGTGTCATCGAAGATAATTTAGCGGCGTTCCACACACATCGATTGTTTACTATCACTATAATCAATTAACTCTACTGTCCTAAGGAACGATTACAAGATCGTCCGTCTACCTATGATGTACTAGATGTGCTCCGCGGTTTCACCCGCCTAAAACGTTTTCATATAACAACATTTTTTTCCCGACATCCGATTTCAATGAAACAAATCCTATATGTAGCACCAGGCTAAGCTGAATCTACCTGTGAAAACCGCATGTTAATCCGTTCAGTAGATTCGGAGATAATCACGAACAGACAGACAGACAGAAAAGAATTTTAAAACCGCTTTTTATGGTTGGTTACTCTTCTTTTATCGCCTTCTGTCAATTTTTGCTAAAAATATTCAATGTACAGAATCGCGGATTCTACTCTTTTATTATAGTATAGATATACGTAATTAGAAATAAAGGAACGTGTGGATATCCTTCGACGATGATTGTCATCTCGAGCGATCGGAGTCGCTTCTGGCGCAAGACTGTGCAAATTGGATATGGAATCAAATAAAAAAACATTCAACTCGACGCTTAGGGGAGCGAATTTATGAGTACCTACGAACACCGTAATGGGCGAGTTATGGCGACATACGCATTTCTACGGGAATCAAATAATACTATAGCGTAATGTCGAGGTTACTTTAGATAGATTTTTACGTTCGGATTGCGATGATATCTTTACCAGAGTCTCTTCTCTCTCTTTGAAGCTCAAGCTCAAGGTTCTCTATCAGCTTCCTGAGCACTGCAAAGACATAAGTATTATATCATTGAAGCACAGTGTTTTTATACTTTTCAAGACTGTATTGTTGCTATTTTTTTATTGGTACCTAGATGAGTAACATCGTAGTTATTTTTGTCACGTACCATTCGGCGAAATAACAAAATAAATTACAAGAAAGTTTGTATATGTAAATATACACACACACACATATCACACACACACACCAAAAGGATATACAGAAACATTTAATAATAGGGATACCTAACTTAATACATATCTAATAGTTGAAAAGGTGGGAGAGTTAAGAACGACTGCAGGTTTTAAATGGCCACTCCTGGCAAGCCACCGGACTCTAAGAAATAATTTCGCACTCTATATTTGAATATGAATTTATTAGGGCAGTACACCTCCATACTGCTATAATATTCCATTATGTATGGACGTATTTATTTATCAGTAAAAAAGAGTTCCCTATGAGTTAAACAATAAACAACCAAGTGGGTATCCAAGGCACAATAAATTAAGTCGTAAGAAATTTCCAAAGCACCACAAAGTGAATGATTTCCGTACTTCAGTCCTAAAGTTAACGCAGAGAATGCTTCTGTAGCATTAATTCCGCTTTTTGTACCACCTTGTAACTTTTTGTTACTTAAGAAAGTCAAGTGACACCCAATTTCACGTGGTTCGTGCGGTTTGAAGTTTAAGTCATTAAACTTCAAAGCTTTGAACTTCAAGCATCACTTACGACGAGAAGCATTGTTCACTGTTTACAATTATTACCTATTAATTTGTTTTATTTATACCATTCGACCATTCGTTTGTTGTAATATAATAACTAGGGATATTGATGTGAAATAAAATGAAGGCTTATTATTCTTATTATTATTATTATACCATTAGAAGTCTGTAAAAACTGGTGACGAACTATAAAATAAATTCAACCATTTAAAATTAATTTATCTTAGGTACCAATTTTTTTTTCTGTAATTAGACAAAACAGCCTAAATTGATTTCTAAATACGAAGCTCAGAATAACGATCTGCTCAGTTAAAAAATAATATACTCGTATTAACATAAAACTACACAATAGATCAAAGTAAGTACGCGAGCGTTTTGATTAGAGCTATTAGTGAATATTCAAAATTTGGGTAGTCTACGTAATTTTATTAGAATAGGGACTTTCATTACGTGATTTTCAATGAATTAGTTTAATTGTTGCACAAAATGCCATAGCACAGATAATAACTTATGTGCCATCTCTCATTTCTACTGTATAATAATAAATATGTATCGGCACGGTTAGTGATACGACATATTGTAAAAAATAAGATGTATATGACTGTTTGTTGCCAAAACATAAATAAATAAATAAATAAAGTAAATAAAATGTTCGTTAGATTCACGTCTAATTTTTATTTACTGTTTCGGGGTTTTTATTTTCCTACTAGCTGTGCCCCGCGGTTTCACCCGCGTGAGTTTTGGAATCAGGAACCTTTGCGGACGCAGGCAGAACAACCCGCCAAAGTTTCATCACAATCGGACCAAAGGTATCGAAACGCATTAAGGACAGACATACAAACATTCGTTTTTATTTATAAAGAAGAAGAAGAAGAAATATTATAAAGGCGAAGGTGAGTTTGTTTGTTTGTAGTGCTTGCATGCTCGCAACTAGTTACCTACTTAGGGTTGTCAAAAAATTCAATTTTGATTTATTGAAAAAATATAATTTATTTCTTTCTTTTAACACCACGACATTTATATCCATTTATAGATATGGAACTGTACATACATGGGTATACAATATACATATAAACTGACGGTTTACCTTTTGAACATTGATCTGTATGAAAGGGGAATCATAGGTACGGTACAGCTGTGCACAGTGCGAGAGGGCGGCGTCAATGGAAGGCATGCTGGGATTAGTTGCAAATTGGAATCGTGTCTGGTGTTGGTGCTCAAAACACTCGCGCCGATTAATTTGCGGCTCCTGTCTTTGTGGGAGATGACAACCCTGGATCCACTGAAGGATCATAATTGGACGCAGATAAGCAATAACATGTTAACCCACAAAATTAAGTTATTGATTCAGAACGATTTATTGAGAAGTAGGGAACGTTTTTTAATTATGTGTTTACCTTATTACATTGCTTAAATATGTAACTTAATATTGAACATAAAAAATATTGATACAAAATGGCGCTCCTACTTTTAAAACACGATTTACTCAAAATTTCTCCAGTGTGGGTTAACACACTATTGATTATCTATGTCCAATTATTATGGCGCTTTATGTTTATGGATTGAAAATGGATTGAAAAACTCTCATAAACAAACATGATCATAGAATCCACACAGCAGATAAATTAACTAGAGAGGACATATTGTAGGCGGGGCAGGCGCGCCACCGTTGCAAAGAAAGTTAGAGCGAATGGTTTCTTTAAAGTTACGTATACATTTAAGCATGACTTATCGATAGTTCGAATAAGTATTTGCTTCATCCTTACCTTATATTGTTTATAGCTGTGCCCTGCAGTTTCACCCGCGTGAATTTTGGAATTCCCGCAGGAACTAATTTTTCTAAAATAAAAGTAGCCTATAAGTTACTCCTTATAACATGAGCTATGTGCCAGTGAAAATCCCGTTAAAATCGGTCCAGAGGTTTCAGAGATTAGCCGGAACAAACAGACAGACAAACAGACACAAATTTTAAAAATTGATTTTTTTATGTAAGTACCTACTTAACGTATTTACTTTCATATGCATTTAAAAAAATGCTGTTAATTTGGAAGTACAAACAGACACTTCAATTCTATTTATATATATACTAGCTGTTCCCCGCGTTTCACTCGCGGTAATTTCGGAGTTCCCGCGGGAATTCCGGGATAAAAGGACCCTTTGTCCTTCTTTGTATTCCCTGACAACGTGCAGCCAAATTTCATACAAATCCGTTCAGCTGTTTTTGCGTGATTGAGTAACAAACATCCAAACATTCACACTTTCACATTTATAATATTTATCGGCCAGAAGTCAGGAGCACGGGCAGTGGAGGTGAGCGTTCATGCATTGTAAAGGGGCCCCAATAAACCTACACCTGGGTCGCAAGTCCCAGGCACTGCTCCGTGTTCCCTACGGATATCTGGTATGATGTACAACTCCTATGTTGGTCCAATTAATTGTTATAGTTTCTAGTTGGTTCTAGATGTGCCGCTCAGCTAATAGTCTCGGTCGTACCTTTCCCTGCCTCCAGTTATATTGTGTTATGTTATCATCATCAGTTAGTCAGCTATCATTACAATAGCAGATAACTATCTGCTGTTATCTGCTACTATATTCCTTGTATATTCTACATATAATAGGATGATATTATGTATTCGTATATAGATGGGATTTGTTGTTGTTGTTTTTTTTTTTTAATACCTACTTAAATACAACATGGCCGTTGTTGTCCATTCATTATCGCCGTTTTCACGGGCTTCCACCGCGCGGTCAACGGACAGTGACGGAACGAGTGGAGCGCTCCGCGTGACAGGTGCGAGCGATTATGACACCCGCGCTGGGCTGGAGCGGGGAGGGGAATATATGCAATGAATAACCATTACCCGGACGTTAGGCTATGGAGGATATCATGGCGTTTTCAATCGGGTCTTTGGTTGGTCAATGTACGGGTACGTTTGGATGGAGATTAAATTCAATAAAGACATTCATTGAAATGACAGCGGAGTTTGTGTGGTGCGTCCCCATGATAAAGACGGGCACCGTCTTAAAATTTGAATGTTGGCTGCACATTAAGCCTTTGGCATGTTTGTCTATACATATAATAGGGCGGTAATTTTGGAGTTAACGCAGTCACGATAAAAGTAGGTACAGGACCTAGGTAGTTGTATGCTATAGTCTAAACTAATACAAGAAAGGGGAAAGATTTGGTGTTTTGTTCGTTTGTTACGATTTAACTCAAAAACTACTAGATCGATTTCAAAAATTATTTCACCATTGGAATGCTAGGTTATCTCTGGTAACATAGGCTATATTGTTACCCGGAATAGGGATGTGGACTACTTTTGAAAATCAAAATTCTAATTAGTCCGTCAGTTAGAAAATAAAAAAAAACAATAGACACGTATTTTTTGCTTTTTTAAATAAATTAAAATATACAGAGATAAAGCGCATTAAAGTTTAGGGTGACGGGGTTGTGACGTCACTAACCGCTAAAACCGCCATACAAACTGTCAGAATAGTGACGTCACGCGTAATTTCAACTCAATATATCACCGTTATTGTTTGATTACGTAAAAAAAGAAAAAATACGTGTCCAATATTTTTTAATAATCTACAAGACGGACTAAAAATTAAAAATAAGTCAACATGCCCATTCCCGCAGGAACTCCGAAACTACCCCGGGTGAAACCGCGGGGAACAGCAAGTAGTAATACGAATGTCTTAGATCGACTAACGGTTGTCGTAACGAATAAAGTTTATTTCATGTCATTTCATTTCACTAATGGACATAGATAAGCAATAGTGTATTAACCCACACTGGAGAAATTTTGAGTAAATTGTATTTTAAAAGTACAGCGCCATTTTGTGTCAACATTTTTTATTTTAAATATTTAGTTACATAGTTAAGCAATGTAATAAGGTAAACACATAATTAAAAACGTTCCCTAACTCTCAATAAATCGTACTGAATCAGTAACTTAAGTTTGTGGGTTAACATGTTATTGCTTATCTGCGTCCTAATGTGAATATGAAAACGGGTTATGGTCAAATCAATCGAAAGATATAGGCATTCAAACTCTATCCGATCGAACTCGATAGTTTTAAAACAAATATGTAAAATCGTATCCACCCTAACACAACATCGGGCAGCTTCGACGTAAAAGAATGTAAACAAAAATAATAAAAAATGTTTTTCGGCACGCGTCGTTTCGTTAACACGCGCCTAGGTACCTGCCTCCATTTCTCGACAAACCCCTAGAACGCAGAATTGGTTGCGTGATGTTGTCGAAATACGACCGAAAGGTTGACTCGAAATCTCTCTCATCAAGGCGTCAGTATTTTGGGGTGGCCACTGTCAGTTATAATTGATTAATCAATTGGCAACCCCTCATTATGAGACTGGGTTCAAAATTGCCAGTTGGGATTTTGGTTTGATGACCATTTGGAATATATTTATCTTGATTTTATCCTAAATCCTTTCTAATAGAAGCGTTTGTGAGTTTATTTGTTGGTTATGCTTTGACGCCTTAACTACCTGCGCACACGTTGTTAGAGTTACAGAGAAGTATAGGGTACTTTTTGTCCCGGAATCACCGCGGAATCTCTGAAATAAACGCTTGTGTAACCCTAGTATATAGATACACTAGCCGTCCCCCGCGATTTCATCCGCGGTAATTTCGGAGTTCCCGCGGAGGTTGCGGGAAAAAAGTACTCTATGTCCTTCTTTGTACCCCGACAGTACAACAACACAACTTGGGAATTTTTTCTTAGTTCATGTTTATTTTTATATTTGCCTACCTTTCAGCTAGCCGCTTACCGTTTCAGAGATAAGTCGAAACAAACAGATAGACCGACAGAAAAAAAATAATAATTTATTTGTTGATGTACCGTATATATACTTCCGTATGCATTTAGTGAAGAGCTGTTAATTTGAAATTACAAACAGACACTTCAGTTTCATTTATTTGTATGTATACTTATTTACTTATATAGTTTCTTTATAATCGACGTTAGTCTATATTCCGGGTTTAGACATCGATGAGCATGAGATAAAGTCCCATACAATACAATACAATACAATACAATACAATACAATACAATACAATACAATGCAAATATTCTTTATTGTCACCAAAAACAAAAAAATATAAAAAATACACGGTGGGAAATACAGGCAACAAAGGGCGACCTTATTGCTTAAAAGCAATTTCTTCCAGGCAAATGAAGAAAATTTTTCATTCAAAAGGTGCATATTATATTTTTCAAACGAATGTCATAAATAAACCGAACACATCACAGACGCCATCATAATCAATACGATTTATTTCCATAATCCGCTGGGACTCTTTAAAACCAATTAATATTCCATTGATTTGCACTCCGGCCAGTGTCCTGGGCCCTTATTCACTATGACCATAACGCGTCGTGTCTTGATAAGGCGCGACATGAACTGCATTTATCTCCTGCTCAAAGAACTTTCACTACAAAAAAATGCGTTTACATTGTATCTTTATGGCATAAAGAATATTAATTTCTAATATTTTGACATCTGGCACATTTGGAATTGTATTTTTGGGCCGCGCGTTATGGGCGAGAAATATTGTTGGTCATAGAGAATAAGGCCACGGTATAACAAACACGCCGACAAACCGACACGCCGCCAAATTGAGATACCTGTGGCCGATTCAATTACTGTGTTCGTTCGCGATTGTTATTTTTTTTTTTTTGTTTTCCTTCAGTATTGATAGACGTGAATTGCTCAGTTGATACCAACGTTTATACAGATTTGTTATGACTGATTCGATTAGGTACTATCATTATTGAGGAAAATTCAAATAATGGAAAAAGTTACAGCAAATGAATGAAAATGAAATGAAATGAAAAACACTTTATTGAACACCACAAACAGTACAATAAAAAAATATTTAGAAACGGAAAGTATTAAGTGGCTCCAAAAGGCGGCCTTATCACTATAAAGCGATCTCTTCCAGGCTACCGGGCGGAGTATGGAGATGTTTGTTACAGAAAAGATAGGTAGGTGGTGCAGCAACACAGCAAATTAAATAAAAAAAAAAATTGTATTATAAGAAATATTAAATGCAATACATAGATAGGTAAAGTGAAGATAATGAAATAAATAAATAAAAACTATAGAAATATACTAAATACATGATGATGTATACAGAAACTGCAATAACTAAGGAACAAGCGACATGAAATATGCGTGAGGACGTGACTTAAAGATGGATATAGACTTAGAATCTCTTATAGTTGAAGGCAGAGAATTCCATAAAGAGATGGCTTGGACAGTGTAGGATTTTTTGTAGAAGACGGTAGAATGGATAGGAGTGGAGAGAAGATAATTATTACAGGAACGCGGCAGTCTGGAGGAACCCGAAGCAATGAAATTAAAGTGTTCTTTAAGATAAGTAGGGAATGATGGCTTAAATAGGATGTTATGAAGAAGAGACAGCACGTGCAAGTTCCGACGAAAACGAATCGGGAGCCATTTTAGACGTTTACGGAATTCTGTAATGTGGTCATACTTTCGAACACCAAATATGAACCTGATACAAAGGTTTTGAAGGCGCTCTAGTCTGTCAAGTTGGGCTTCAGTTAGATCGCAATAACAGACATCGGCATAGTCCAGTATGGATAAGAGTAGGGACTGAGCCAAAGCAATTTTAGTAGGAATGGGAAGAAAATTTTGAAGTCTTTTTAAAGATCCAGCTGCTGCAAACATCTTTTTACTTAATTGAACCATTTGCGGTCCCCACGAAAGTGTCCTATCTAACGTGATCCCAAGACTTTTTACAGTATCACTGTAAGGGACACAGACTCCATTGAGGTTCAACTGAGGGAGCGATGACAAGTCAAGTTTCGCAAGCAATCTTGAACTACCGATGATGATTGCTTGGGTTTTAGAGGGATTTAACCTCAAACCGTGCCGATCGCCCCACTCAACTAACCTAGCCAAATCAGCGTTAGTGGTATTAATAGTTCTGGTGAGATCCTCCAGCGACGAATGCAAATATATTTGAAGATCGTCCGCATATAAATGGTAGCGAGACGACAGCTGGGAGGAGATATTATTAATAAATAAAGAAAAAAGTAAAGGCGATAAGACTCCACCTTGCGGTACGCCAGCCGATACATCACACCAGGACGACAGACGGTCGTCGACGCGGATACGCTGCCGGCGACCGCAGAGGTAGCTACGAAACCACTCAGTTACCGCGGTAGAAATGTTAAGGGAGCGTAGAAAGCCTAGCAGTATGTCAAAATCAACACAGCCGAAGGCGTTGCTAAAATCGAGAAGGGTCAAGATGGTGACTTGCTTATTGTCCATTGCATAGCGTATGTCGTCAGTGATTTTCACAAGTGCAGTAGCCGTACCATGACCAGGACGGAAACCGGATTGGAAAGGATTTAGTAGGTCGTTTCGATTTAGGAAGGCGGTGATTTGAGCATGGACTAGTTTTTCGAGGACTTTTGAAAGGTAGGGTAAGATGGAAATTGGACGATAATCAGCAGGAACTACGGGAGAGGACTTTTTAGGTAATGGAATAATTTCTGCTTCCTTCCACGCCACGGGGAACATTCCTGAAGTAATGGAGTCATTTAGGATGTGGGTAATAATAGGAGTAACAATATCAATGATGGGAATGATCATTTTACGGCTAATGCAATCGCTACCAGCCGCGTTTGACACGATTGAAAGTAAGCTCCTCCTAACATCATCGTCGGTGAACTGGCTAAAAACAAGTGAAAAGTTGTCAGGAGGGGGGGAAGACGCTAGAGAATTAAGAGTGCAACTTTTGGAGCTACTATCAATTGTAGGAACAGTGGTGAAAAATTTATTCTAATCTGCATTTGAGAAGTTGCCTCCGCTATCTGTTCGCAATAAACTCAAAAACTATACGGAACTGATTTTAATGCGGTTTTCACCAATAGATAGAGTGATTTATAAGGAAGGTTTATATCTAAAGTTTATCCTGGAATTCTCGCAGTGAATCCGAAATTACTGCGGGTGAAACCGCGGGAGACAGCTAGATATAGATACATTAAACACCGTACAGTCACGGACACCAATATGTATACACATCCAGTCAGTATTTGAATCTACTATTGCAATAAGGTTCAATGACTGTCAAAAGTGTATGTACATAAATGCAGCTGACCGTACATAAGGCATTCTATATTCAAAAAGAGTAAAAAAATATATACAAATATTACCGATCGATGGACGACAATATTATCAATAAATTCTTTTGTTAACCCACCGAGCGATCGCCATCCGTTACGACCACGCAGTGTTCATATCCGACAAAAACACAATATTGTTCTTCACAGGGTGTCCGGTAGACAAGTGCAGTGTCCACACGCCCCCGGCGCTTGCACTAAACCCGCACCGAGGGTTGTTTGCGAAACCGCCATTACTATAAGTGTACGCGAATATTATTCACGTGAACACGCAGTGACTTTTTTCTTTCAAGTATCAATTTTGTAAGTTATTTTTATCGCTGCTGGCGCAAACTATTATATGTAACATAGGTCTAGGTTCGATAAATAATAATTTTCATACTCACATGCACTTGCGTCGAAGAGGAGTATAATATTCTATTTGTCAATAAAAGTGGTTTTTTATTCGTGAACTTCTTACAACGTTTCAAGCTAAAATCTTTACATATAAATAGTGTCCGTTGTAGGTAATATCGAGGTAAACGTTTTCTATCTAGCTCAAAGGGTTTATTTGCTGTTTAATTAAGAATAACTATAATTTTAATGATTACTGTGTAATCGGGAATAAATCCAGGATGACTGAAATTTTTCATAAACTTTAGTACCTACACGTGCATATTTAGTCACTATGACTTAAGGTAAATAAGGTAACGGTAAGGATAAAATTCTTAAGGGAAAACGGGCAGCATCTAGTAAAAATAATAATAGATACTTTGCAAGTTTTTTCAGGATATTGAACTGAAGTCCTCATTGAATCGAGTTGCAATAGTAATTGTAATGTCTAAAAAGAGGAGATATTTATTTGGCGCGTAACGAGTAGGTAATATAATTTGAGACCCCGCCGACGCCCGCAGGGTTAGATGTCGTTTATTATCGTTAGTACACTCAATTTATCTTGTACATGAATATTTTAATCATTTCAACATATTTGCAGACACACATCGGTGAAGGACGATTAATTTGATTAGTTAGGCTCGGGATTTATGACAGTTGTTACTTCATTTGCGGTATTGAATGTTGACTAATTTTTATTTTTTAGTCATTTTTATGTCTTATTTGTTCATCCAGGAGTTCCATTCTCATTATCAAGCATGGGTAGCTAGCTACGAGGTCAAAATCAAGCGACGTATGTTTATTAGGTACTAGGTTAGCCATGGGCCAGCTGAAATGGAAATGGCATGGGCCATACTCTAAAAGAACCGTAACATCACAAAAGAGTGGGCCGAAGAAGAAAAATAATTTACTTTTCTATGGTTGTTTATTAAAATCTTAGTATAAAATACACGTGTTTTGACAAATTGACAAAAATCTAAGCATTTTCTATTTTAGGTTAGTACAGGAGAATTAATCAAGAAGAGGAAAAGTTAATGTTAGAAGAAGTCGATTTAATTTGTTTTTGTTAAGTTAAGAAAATCACTCTTAATATCTTGAAATTGTTGGTACTAAAAGTGATAAGATCTTTGTCTGATGGTTTTCGCAATAAAAATAGCATTTAATCATAATAATTATTTAAAAACCTTTTTTTATAACAAATTCGTGATATTTTACTTTAATATCAGTAAGCTATATAAAATCAACGAATTATGCACTAGATTCTAGTTTAAAAGACTTTTTATTCGTCAAATAGGAAGTATTCGAAAAATTCGAAATATTCGAATAGTGACGAGCCAAATATTCGAATAGTAAATTAGGCGAATATTCGAATAATACGAATATTCGAATAGGAAGCCCTACACCGGATAGAAAAGGACGTAGGGTACTTTTTATCCCGGAATTCCCGTGGGAACTCCGAATTAACGCGGGTGAAACCGCGGGGAACAGCTAGTAGGTATTAGTATAAGAATAAAGCATCGACCACCGACACCATTGAAATATATCGGACGTGGGGCGACGTAGAGACGTCAGCACATAATTTTTCAATTCGCCCACTTAAAACATGTTTAGCAGATTGATTAATAAATCTCCCTTGCCTAACGCCTTAGGGGAGATTTTACCGTGTTAGAGTTCCTTCAGTCTCCCCTCTCCGTCGTTCCGGGAAGTTTGGGTGATCTCAGACACTTTGTAGACAAACTACACTATAACTGTGCATGTATGACTGAAGCTTAGAACGTTGGTAATACAGCCCGGACTCTATATAGAGTCGGTATCAATTTACTAACCATTTAATCACTTACGGTAAGACATTGACCTATTGCCATGTCAAATAACTGATAGCATAAACGGGTGAGATATTTCTCCTATAGATTTTAATAAATGTAAAACTGTATAACATTAAAAAAAAATCCTGAAAAATAAATAAGGAATTCGAGATGTAAAATAAGTGATCGAAACATAAGCAACCTACTCGCCAAATTTTCGTTGCAACCCTCGAGTATTTATAGTTCAATCAAATTTAAAATAAAACTTCTCGTTGTCATCTAATTTATTTTTTTATATAAATCATAGTAAGTAATACAATAAAGTAAGTAACGCATCGATAGTTCAATCATTTGGCAAGGGTAAATTAAAGAGAAGTGATAAAGAAAGTGACTAAAAAGAATACTCTATTGAAGCTAGTGGGAGAGGAAGAAATAATTTGGCAAGGATGTATAGGAAGCAACGTAATAGAAGATATCCAAAAAGCAAACGTCAAGAGCAACGGGAGCCAAATATCCTTACTATTATAAAAGTGAGTTTTTTTTGTTTGTTACGGTTTCACGCCGCGGGTCAACCGATCATCATGAAATTTTGCACACACGTTGTCAGGACTACAGAAAAGGACATAGGGTACTTTGTATCCCGGAATTATTGCGGGATCCCTAGAATTTCCGCGGGTGAAACTACGGGGAACAGCTAGTTTAAGAATAATTGTGAATGTAGACGAGGCAAAGGTGTGTAGAGACCATAAGCAAGTGAGGATCTATTGTCTCTACCTACCTACCTCTATGAAAAAAAGCATGAGCTAATATATTTGTACGTCAACAGCTGTTTGTTAATCGTCTTTAGAATATTATGGAAAGTATAATTAATTGAACGTTAGAATTGCAAACAAGTCATTACGGTTCTGCGGGGCCCTATCCATTCCCTTTCCTGTCTTTGACTTTATTCATTCGCAAGTATTTAATCTGTGACAGTGTTTAATTAATTAGAGTTTATCTTGTTGATTGCTTCAACGCCAATTATAAGTTGCACCATGTGTCTGAGACGTTGATTTGTTGGTTGACGCAGGAGATTTTAGCAATGGGGATTCTATCTGCCATGGTACTGAAGTAGTGGCTTAGTTTTTCTCGCTGCAGAGATTTCTAAAAATTCTAAGACCAATCACATTATTATTATCAATTTCTAAAGTTTTTCATAAAAATTGACTACGATTAATTGTTCTTGAACACGTGATATAACGATAAGATCTTTAGTTTTCTATAGTAATGACGATTAGAGATTGTGGACTTAGTTAAGAGGGTAGCTGAGATACAGTAAAATATTTCTGCTTTACCACATATTATTTTTGTGCACGTTTTAAATACAATACTGCTTATAAATTATGTAAAACAACTAATTTGGATCGTTTTAGTTCGTCGTATTACTGTTTTTACTGCTGGTTAGTATCGATGTACATTAAGCTATAATACAAAGAGTGAGTTCGCACTCACTCAAACATCAAACACATACCTACGGTTATCCATAATATTTCTTTTCATACGACGTTTACATCAATATTTTCCCATAGGCGAAGAAATTAGGAAGAGCTGTGAGCAAATATGAGGGGAATCACCCGCAGAATGGAGTTTAGCAAGAAACTTGCGCAGTGCATAGAATAATGTGAATGTAGAGAGGACTACTATAAACAGTGTTACAGTTAAAATTATTAAGTTTGATATGTGTGTGTTTGTGAATGTTAAGTTTGAGACTTTATAGGGGGTAATATCTGGATCTACTGAACCGATTTTGAAAATTCTTTCATTTGTAAGAAGCTTCAGTAGTCCTGAAGTGACATAGGGTACTTTTTATCCCGAAAGTCTTACGAGAACTCCGAAACTACTGGCGGTGAAAACGCAGGGGACTGCTAGTCCTACATCCTGCTAATATTATAAACGCGAAAGTTTGTATGTATGGATGGGTGGATGGATGGATGGATTTTTGTTACTCTTTCAAGCAAAAACTACTGAATGGATTTAAATGAAACTTTCCAATAATATAGCTTATACATCAGATTAACCCGTAGGTTACTTTTTATTCCGGAATTCTTACAGGAACTCTGAAATTAACGTGGGTAAAATCGCGGGGCACAACTTGTTTATTATAAAAAAGCGTAGGAATATAACCAGTTATACTTTTTTGAAGTGAGAAAATCTACTTGCACTTGTAGGCAACTTCAGGTGCTAAAATTTCACTCTCAACTTGGCCAAAGAAGTAACTATAAAATCAATTGAAGCTTGGATATTTTAGCAAGAAGTATTTTTCTGGTTAGCTATTACTGGGTACATTATGGTATTCAGAGAACAAATTAGTGTATGAAAATACAAAGTCGATGTCTTATGCTTCTATTACAATACAGAGAATATTAATGTTACCTAGAGTCAGCTGTAAAGATTCTAGAATGATTCCACCTTTTCATGACTCCCTAATCTCTTTTCTCTTCTGCTGTGCTTCCCTTAATTTGATTTGATTCAAATGGTCTTTATTCCTTTATAGTTGTGCCTCGGGGTTTCACCCGCGTTAATTTCAGAGTTCTCGCGGGAATTCCGGGATAAAAACTACCCTATGTGTTAATCTGATGTATAAGCTATATTATTGTAAAGTTTCATTTAAATCCATTCAGTAGTTTTTGCGTGAAAGAGTAACAAACATCCATCCATCCATCCATCCATACATTCTTACAAACTTTCGCGCTTATAATATATATTAGTAGTATTTTTAGGCATAACCGCGGTCTGTACAACCACTGAATTTTATTGGAAATTTTTGTAGTTCGATAACTAATTTACTGGAAGAAGTTAGTTGCTATGGTTTAACGGTTATTTAGAAATCACAGATTTTCTGTAGATATATCAACTATGCCTTATGAACGTAAATAAATATACATTAACTTAGTTCAGTATAACTGATACCGCATTTTTGTCTTCGTATTTTAACTACCTATGATACCATTTTATTATTCTATGATCAATCCGTATTACCGGAAGGGAGTAAAAGTAAAACTATGCCGCCTAATTGATTGACGAGCTCAAGATTAGCTGACGCGGTCGTAGAAAATTGTACGTTCTGGCAATGGCAATATCATGGAGAAATATTACAGGAATATTTTCTTATCATTTCTTAATAATATCGGATCATTTCAACAACTTTTTGCGACGGCAATTTCATTTATCAAGTTCTCTAATGCTACATTCTTGGCTAGATTTAATCAAATCATTTATACAATATAAATAAAGTAAAAAATTGCAATAATAATTTTACTAATTGTGGGTATCGCATATAAATTTAGCAACGGTTAAAATTTTCTTTACTTTTGTTCAGAATAACTGTTCTCTGAAAAGCTTAATACATTTACAGTCATATTTTCAAACTGAATTACCTTGATACTATTATGTAGGTGCTATTTTTAAATCCCGGATTTAAGTCGTCTACTCCTCAGACGACAAAAGCCTTGATACTTTATGAAATGCTTCAAATTCAACGACATTATTTTCCAACGTTCAAAACGTGAATCCGAATTTATATTTTGCAGCACGTACTTAATTCTTGAAAAAAAATTGAATTTTAACTCATTCATGTTATTGCATATTGAGAGTCAAGTCAAAGCTTTATGAAAAATTATTTATTTTATATTTCCACCAAAAACAAAAATCTAAAAAGTGTTGACAAATCTTTTAGATATGATATAATATGCCTACTTCGACTATTTGTGATAATTTGAGCAGTATCATTATAATATCTTAGGTATAGCTGTTACCACAATTGTCTGTTGAATTTTATAATTCCTTCGGGAATTCCAAATGAGCCATCGTCTCGACAAAACGAATTTTATGTAGTGTAAATATGATCCTAATCATTTAAGTCTTCAGAAATTTTAATATCACCAAAAGATGCCTCAGTAACCATTTCGAAAGATTCATGATATTCAAGTATACTCTTCCAGTAAACCTTATATTTGTAGCGATCTTGACTCAACAGATCAACCCCTCGTGATCTCACAATGATCATATCGATCACGTGTTCCCGCCACGGGTTTCCTTGCTTTGATTTATGACAGTGCATCGACGACAATGCATCGTCATCCACACGATGACAGTGGAATAAATTGTTGTTATTGCTTCTCCTTTTAAGATTATAACTGATTATAACACTCTTGAGATCGAACGTCGAGCTTCGCTGGTCGGTGGCTGATGGGAGCGGAATTAATTTGTAATACAGAAGTATAATGTACCTCAATGTCTAAAGTTTACTTTTTTAAAACTTTATTGGAAAATTCAAAGCAATAGGTAAAGCATACGTAAAACAATACTTATCTTATTATCGAAAGTTAGCGAACTCAAAATAATAACAGTGAAAAGTTAATTTGTTTGTGGGCTCTGAAGTCTGAACAAATCCAAGCGTACCTACAGTATCGACTTCTATAGTTACCAAAAAAAAATTTATATAATGTTCATACGAGAAGTAGGTTAAAATTAGCTTCTTAAATTTTATTATATTCTTAGTACAGTACAGTACAGTGAAGCTAATTTAAGCGTATAAAGGAGAAGTAGGGATAATAATAAATATTTATTTGTTTCTTACTTACATCTAAATAGTACAAAGTTGAGTTCTCCTTTTATGTAGAAAAGTATCTGTATCAGGAGACCTCGCTCTTACAAACGAATAATATTGTAATCGCGCCAAGAAACAAAAAATAACAATAATTACAAACTAGGATTGCTTGAGTGCATTTGTGTGTCTGTGTGTGTAAATGTTTGTGTTTGTTTGTGTGGTAGATAATGCAGTGTATGTGAGAGTGAATGTGTGCGTCTCTGGACGTAAGAGTGAGAGTGAAAGTAGGCACTTGAGTGACTGGACGGATGGACATGGATTCATTTTTCTAATAGCTAGGTACCAACATTGACACCACACATAAGCTTGACAACAGGGTCCCAGCAAGATAACACCCGGCACTCGAGGCGCTGCCACAAGGCCATAAAAAGGCACACGCCACCAATAAAATCAGTCTCAGACCGAACTGTGAAATTGATTCAGCAGACGGGACAAAGCGTGACGTGCTTGCGTTATTTTATGCATTCACTTCTACAAGTTTTCCACAGGTGAAACAATCATATTTTCTCCAATATTGTCTTCTTTATCATATTCCAAATCGACATTTATAAGTCTACTAGCTGTGCCCGTGGTTTCACCCGCTTGAACGGCTCAACCGATCATTATGAAATTTTGCATGCACGTTATCAGGGGTACAGTGAAGGAATTCCCGCGGGAATTCCGAAATTACCGCGAGTGAAAGCGTGGGGAACTCTCAAGCCAAGTTTCATAATTAAGTTGCTGATAAACATACTAATGAGTGTGTGAAAACAGTGAAGTGAATGGATATTGTCAAGAAAGTACCTAATTCTATTTAATTACGCTAAAATCTTCTAAATCTGACTAATACCTTGTCATGGTCCGCCCGTTGTCCGTTATATATTATCTCGGTGTATGCTAAGAACTTATTGCAAAGCCATCTGTTAACAACCAAACAAATTAATTTAATAGAAAACCTGAGATACTATTAAACTGATAGTCTAAAGTCTATTTTAAGTCCTAGAAATTATGTAGTCTAACATAACGCAGGTACTTTGTATCAAGTAGGGATCTACAGTATACACGAGCGATACTTATGATACTTTTTAGAGTTCCTGCGGGAGTCCCGTAGTTAACGCGGGTGAAAAAACAAGGGGGAACAGCTAGTAGGTAAATATGTATATAAAGAGTGTCACCTGTCTGTTATTCTTTTAATCTTCCTCCGCGGCACCACCGGGAGCATTTTAATCATCCACCTTTCATTACACCATAAAAGTTGCTCGTAAAAACACACTTTTCATCCAATATGGATTTTTCATATTCTGTCTCTCCGTGTCCGTGCTTCGTAATAAAAAGGATCGCTTAAAAAGTGCAGTTGGGCGCGGTTAGGGGAGCGATGATTTCTTACGTTTCGCGACATACGACACGATACCAAGGCAATCAGTGAGACACTTTACTTGGTCTCCCTACGTCATAAAAAAGATATAAAATTAAGACGTTTTGAGTTTTGACAAAAATAGCGATGCGTGTTTTTTGAATTGACTTAAAAAGGGAGGAATCGTTTTTGATCATTTTTTGTTTTTTTAATTTTTTTCTTCCAATTTTTACTTTAACTGTTATTATATAGGTAAACTAGCTGTTCCCCGCGGTTTCACCCGCGGAAATTTCGGAGATCCCGCAGGAATTCCGGAATGCAAAGTACCTACCCTATGTCCTTCTCTGTACCCCTGACAATATGTACCTAAGTATGCAAAATTTCATGAGATTTCAACGACGTTAATTTCGGAGTTCTTGCAAGAATTCCGGGATAAAAAGTATTCTATGTCCGTTTCCTGGTTCTAAGCTACCTCCCCACCAATTTTCAGCCAAATCGGTTCAGCCGTTCTTGAGTTATAAATAGTGTAACTAACACGACTTTCTTTTATATATATAGATATTGGGAGGTTTTTAGTAGGTACCTATATAAAATACTAGCTGTTCCCCGCCCGCGTTAATTTCGGAGTTCCCGTGGAAATTCCGGTACAAAAAGTACCCTATGTCCTTCTCTGTACCCCTGAAAATGTGTATTAAAAATTGCATGATGATCGGTTGAGCCGTTAAGGCGTCAAAGCTTAACAGACAGACAGATAGAGTCACTATCGCATTTATAATATTAGTAGCGATTGGAAAGAAGAAACAAATCAAAGCAGTTTATTGGTCCCCACATAAAAGGTTCAAAAGTTTTATTTGTGCATAGCTAACTATAAAGTACGTACATGGAAAACTCAACGTCGTATTTTCTTTTGAATTTTTGCAACAATATATCGCTGGTAGTTCGTATTAAATTGGTTTCCATAGTTTATTTGTTTTCCTGGATACCTAGTAAAAAAGATGCATATTTAACCGTACGCCAAAGAGAATGGCCGAGTGTCCCGAGTCGTGAGGGTGGAAACAGCAGGGCAGTGAGCAGTGAGTGAAATCTGGATGCAAACTCCATGGGGCGGCGTTCCAATCCGCGCAGGTTGTCGGCAAACAGAAGATTAATACTTGCCTCCTTTGTGTTTGGCGGGCAACAAATGACGACGCGGGGGCGGGACGCTGCCCTTGAAAAGCATTAGAAATGACGGCTTAAGAAGTATTGTTGCAAAGGATTACGGAGGTATACTATTTTTAAAGGAAAGTTCGAATTGAAAAGTAATGGCTGGACGGACGGACGTGACTTGGATATTACAGTTTAGCTATGTATTACATAATAGTTGTATTTTTTTTTTCATTTTTAACTGATATACTAACAGACTAGACTTTGACAACAGCTCACCTGATGTTAACCGAAGGTGTGATGAAGATTCTAAACACTGCACCCAGTCTGGAATGGGAAATGCCGGAATTCAGGATCTCGCGTATATAGCTAATAAATAAATAAATAAAATCAATTATACATATTATTATGATCATACATGTCATAGATATGATCTTAAAATAAGGCTACACCTTTATGTTACATCCTGTATACATATATATACACGTGAAGATATCTAACAGTTGAAACCTGAGCGCTTCGCGGTAACCGTTACCCAGCAGCGTTAACTAACTCATCAGGACACGTCATACTCTCGTTAATTAGTCACGTCATAATATAAGTTACGTTTAATATTGAACTACCAATCACAATGTGTATTAAATTCCATGCTTTTGATTTAAGTAAGTACCTTGAAACCCAATTTGCGTTGATAGAACACGCAAAAAGCTTGATAACAAGTAATTGGATAGCTGTGCCCCGCGGTTTCGCCCGCGTGAGTTTCGGATTTACGTCTTAAACTGAACGCTGAACTTCTACAAATATTTTAAGATCAAAATTAGCCAAATCGGTCGAGCCATTGTCGAGTGATAGCGACGCAAACGAACAGCAATTCATTTTTATACATATGAAATTTCACATTGAAAGTATGTATTGTACCTACAATATTTCTAAGCATCCATTCAAATTTTTACAAGATTCCAAATGAAAAAATTAATTTTAGGTAAGTACTTCTTTCTATCATAATCAGTGTGGACGTGGAGGTTGACTCTCTACGGAACATTACTAAAAATTGCTTTGGGTATCGCTTGAATACATTATATATGGGGAAAGGTATAGTCAATACCCGTGGAAATGTTTCAGGTTTACATACTCTGCAACGTCTTTTCTATATAAAAGTACCAATACGTTGACCCGGCAAAAGAATCAAGAATCGAGCATTAGTTTTACAAAAAGGCTACAGTGCAATAGACAGTTTGACCATTAGCACATAGATATAAGGTCACATAAGCTACCTACATACGTTTTATGCTTCGAGTTTTTTTGCATCATGACGTACAAGACAGATCGACAGATAACAGCTATAAAAATAGTTGCTTCGACCCCTTGCGATAATGATTAAACCGAACATGTTGGTATTCGTTATAGTTTTTAACCGACTTCCAAAAAGGTGGAGGTTCTATGTTCGATTGTATGTATGTTACATTCTATATAATAAAGGAAATATCATTGGTTATGACATTACCTATCGGTTTTTTTTTCTACCTAATTATCATAATGGTCTGAAATATTTTAAAGTTCAGGTTACATGTTCTTGTGTAAAAAATGTGAGCAAAAGTGAAAAAAAAAACTATTATTTTTACTAGAATGACCCCTCTGAATGTAAATTATACAACAGTACATAATTGAAAAATGGACAAAATATAAGTAAAATCCCTCACAAATTCCTCGGAAGTTGATAAGCGCAGTTCGAGAAGATGTTTTATTTCCCATTTAATTTCGAAAGAAAACATTATTCGCCTCTTTTGATATTTTGATAAACATAAAAAGATACTCATCCACTTTCGTAACAAGACGTTGGTAAGAAGATTTTAGAAAGCCATATGTACCTATTGTGTGTACCTATCCTGCCAGCAATCTTTCTGAAGAAAAAAACAAACTGAATTTTGATAAGAAGATGTTAAAAAGTATATACAATACATAGTATGTACCTATCCTGCCAGCAATCTTTCATAAGAAAAAAAAAACTGAATTTGTGAAAGCCTTTCCGGCAGTTTTACGTATTAAGTTGTAAAAAGGTTTGGTTTCGAAACGCTTACCTAAGTACCTAATCATACGATTGAAAAATGTGAAATTATGACTGTTATATTATATCAATACGTTCATAATTTAACATAAATCATGTTATGTATGGAGGTAAGAATATCTTTTTTCAAGTTATACCCCTTTTAGGGAGGTTTAGTGTAAAATTTTCACGGACAACGGAAGTGATGTGCATGAACTCAACGGAAGTGACACGCATAAAGCTAGCAACGGGATAAAAATACAGATTCTGTTACCCTACTATAATTTGAACTCATTAAAGATTTTTTCAGAACCTATACGCAACCAATTTTCATGAATTAGTGTAGTACTGTATATTTACTCTGAGGTAGTACTTATGACAAGGTTTTAGTACTATAAAAAATATAATTTTATACTAAGCATTTTTTTAAAATCATGCATCTATCGGCCTCACCTTTACGTTTGATTTGGAAAGTTTATAAAATGATATGTATGGAGGTCAACACTATTTAAAAAATAATAATTAGATAGTAGATAGGTACCAACATTCAAAAAAGTTTCACAGTGTAAGTTACAGCTGTTATGTATTTGCTGACGTTGTTTTTTATTTTAAAGAGACAGAAATAAACATAAAGCGCAATACAAACTAAGTTTAGGCGTACACCAGATAATATAGGTATTCATACTCGTACAAACTTACTTCAGTAGTACTTACTTGGCCTCGGCACTTATTGTGTGACCTGCAAAAGTCTCAGATTAAATGTGCTCAGTCACAAAAGGACAAAGAGTATTTGTTGAATGAAGTTTTACAGGGTCCATTACACGGACGTTGAGAAACGACTCCGCTCAAATGAGTCCAAGCGGTTCAGTTTATATTGTCTTTGAAGTTATTAAGTTTTTTATTTTCATTTGAAATATATAATACTAGCTGTCCCCTGCGATTTCATCCGCGGTAATTTCGGAGTTCCCGCGGAGATTGCGGGGAAAAAAGTACTCTATGTCCTTCAGTTCCCGAGGGAATTCCGGGATAAAATCTATCCTATGTTTTAAGTTGGACCATATTATAAATGGTTGCAAAATTTTATCAAAATCCGTTCAGTAGTTTCGGAGTCCATCGCGGACAAACAACGTGACACGTGATTTATATATATTAGATAAGAAGATATACCCAGTGTCCAGTATTTAACCTGCGTGAATTTCGAGTGGTTTGTAGATACAGAAATACGACCAAATCTACACACAGAATGAAATTCTCAAAATTAAAAACCAATATACAATAATGTGTCAAAAAAAATAATTAAAATCAGTTCAGTAGTTTTTCAGTTTACATAATATAAACAAACATACAAAAACTATATAAAAAAAACGAGTAGTAGTTTAGTAATTAGGTTATATAAAAAGCAGTCTTGTGTAAGAAAATATCCGTTGAAATTTTCATGAAACCAACCCTGACGATCCACTTCCATTTTATTAATTAAAATCTTTTATTCAACTTGGAATGTATGTATGTAACTATTTTTGTACGGGTGGAATCTTGCAACTCAATTTTGAAGCAGACACCTTCAACCGATCGAGCTGAGATTTTGTATACACGTTTAGTTTGTATGACAATGCATGGTTTATTCTTTTTAGCGCATTTGAATAAAAAAGCTTGTTTTATAAAAAAGTTTCTTTTTAAGTTTTGTCTAACGAGACTTATTAAAGTACAGACGCGCCTCTAGTTGCGTTCACATTATGTTTATACAGTAATATAACGACTAAAGACGTATAGAAGTTATATAACTGTATTACAGTACTGTATAAGTGTCGGCTAATTGCTTCGTACTTACGAGGGCCCGTCGTCCTCTAAGCAGCTAGGGGCTCCTCAGATCACGCAACAAATGCATTAACACGACGTGGATCAGAAATGCATTCGCTTGTAACGCTCACGTTAATGGCTCGAGAATATTCCGTCGCTAATTATAAAAATATATACTTTATTAAGTGTTGCTCTAATTGTAGGGTCCGTGAGAACGCTTTCTTTTGTTTTTATTAATGTAGTCGCTGCTCGGAATGCGATACGTACAATTTCTTTAGATTCAGAATCAAATTTTTATTCATGACATTAATTATAAATCAAATTCGAAATTAAATAAACAAAATATGATTCAATTTAATTACAATGAAACAAAATTTCAATTAAATAAGTTCGTAAATTTTATTCGCTGTACCTACTGTGTATTATATTATGTTGTATACATTACAATTGAGGAATTTTTGACAGGAATCGAAGATGGCAATGCATTTAGTATATTCATGGTGATAAAAAAAAATGTTTAAAGTGAATTTTACCATAATTTCTGCAGTGGAAAGGCGAGCTGATGTCTTTTGGACAGTGAAATTTTGCAGTGTTGAGTTTGTCTAGTTACTAAGTAGTGTTGTTGAGGAATGTCGGTGTTTGGATAAGCCTACAAAGGTTATAAAAATTGTAAAATGGAAAAAAAACTGTAAGTATATTTACTTAAATAAATAAAAAATTAAAATCAAAATTGTTTTCGTAGTTAATTAACCTTGCTTTACATAATCTATTACTATCGATTTCTTTTTAACGAAGTATCTTCGAAGCATATTTTTATGGCAGATGCCAGTTTCTTTACTCTAATGGCGTGTAAGACCTTTACTCTATACATGCATGATTCGCAGTTATACCAACTGCTCGCAGCCCGCTTCTCGACACAGAACATTCTGCGCTGATGTTATCTAGTACTTTCGCTGGCGGCATCTTTCTGAATGCTAACTGGTCGCTCAATGAGGACAAGACCTCATGTGGTGGTAGTCGTAACCTCACAAACAGGCTGAGCCCCCGTGGTATTTTTCCCTACGATTTATACGTAGATTGCGGTTCGTTCGTGTTTAGTCACTAAACAGCTTGCCGAACACCTATCAAGTATTTGGATTGTTATTTTTTCAGTATCAGAATATTAATATATCGAACGCTAAAAGGCAAAAACATTAAAAAAAACGTGATTAGGAACGTAAGACCTAGTAAACATACCTACAACAAAAACTTAAACACACGCAAGCAGTAGAATGGGAAACCTATAACAAAAGCGTAAAATGAAGAGTAAAATAAAATGTAAGTAAAAGCCAGTTCCCATCCCCATTCCAGGTCGGCAACGCACCTGCATGCCTTCTGGTGTTGCAGATGTCTATGGGCGGCGGTAATCACTTACCATCAGGTGTACCACTTGCCCGTTTGCCCCCTATGACATAAAAAAAAAAAAATTACAATGCTACTTAAACGATTTTTTTTAACCGACTTCAACAAGGAGGAGGTTATCAATTTGGATGTTTATACCTATTATATACCTACAATATTTTTATGTAGGTATGTTCGGGCATCAAATGAAACAAAACTGTTTGGCGTAGGTAAGTCATTTTTAAAACTCTATCTAGTCTATGCGAAAGTAGTAATGTATCTTGTAACTGTTTTTGATGACAGTATAATCCACTGAATTGCCGTATTTCAAGCGACTGAATTCGCAGGCGACATACAATCAGTATAATCTAATAATATGCGTACACATCTAGAGATCAAACCGGGCAGATCTAAGACACTCGTATAGCAACAAAGTTGTATCCCGAAACGTCTTCAAAGAGCTGTTGTTGGTCGGAGCACAATTTCCACTCCATCCGGAGGGTTCCGCGCGTCAATATTTGTAAACTAGCTGGAAATGCGAATGTAAGGTGAGAAGAAAAAAAAATGGCCCATGTTTTTGAAATTATATTTTAAAGTTGAAAGTAGGTACCTACAGCTTTAGCAAAAAACAGAAGTGACGTGCATGATTATTGAAAATTCCACAGTTTGAATCTGGCATTGTATTGTTTTAAAAATGGCGCGCACAGCAAATGAAATGTCAGTGGTTGCGCGTTCTAATTTCAAATTCACGCACACAGATGGTTTTTTTTTTAAATAACATTGGTAAGACTTTTGTCTCTAATGATAAGCTATAGTATTATTTTTATTTTGAAATTCAGTGTTAGAAGTTATTTACATAGTTCTAGAGCTGAATTTAAGAATTTCGTCAATGTAGAGTCGTTACAACAATAGGAAATTTGTTAAAGTAGGTACTACGTATTTATTTATTTATTCGTGGGAAGATAAAAGGTTACATCTGTTTTACTTTTACATCATGAAAAAAATAATAGTACATCAACCAATGAAGTCTCCACTATTACGAGTTATTTATATTTTATTTTGCGAGCTGTACAAAGAGAATGAAAACAAAGCCGCTTTAGAACGCAAGTCGACACAGATAATTGGCATGCAGGTGCATTTTGATGTTAATGTTTATTTTGTTTATCAAAAAAGATAGTGGAGACTGTGTTTTTTATGGAACTGTAAGGCAGCCGTTATTTTCCCAAATGTTAAAAATAAAAATAACAAACAAACGAGTTTGCATATGAAAACTGACAAAAATAGAATAAAATACATAAATATCAGCGCCAAGCTAGGTATTGTAGTCCGATAGCAGTGTTCGCAATAACATTGTCGAAAGCAAATTTCCCAGCACCTGCCCTCTACTGTCACGCTTCGCGAATAAGTATATATCGTTATGATATCTCTTTCGCGCATGCCAAATTTATCCATCGCTCGAACGAGATGGCAACAGATGCGTTAGTTTAGACACAACACTTGGTATCGGGGGATGCTCTGCGAAATGTAACAAATAGATACCTAAAGTTAGTTGGTGCTGTTTTGACACGCTCGGTTACATCTGATAGTGGTTATTCAAAGTCAACAATCGCGCTAGTGCTATGCCTGGATGCAGCGGGTGAGAGAATAACAACAGTGACATAACACGCCAAGAAATTTTATTGAAACGGAATAAAGAAATCAAGTATCGTACTTATCGACGCATTTAAGATAGAAAATAGAAAAGAAGCGTTTATAGGCGCATTAAGTCCAGTTTCAAATGGTCTAGTTCGCAAATCGTCCAATCCGCAAATCGTTCAATCTGCAATTTGTCAATGCACCATTGATCCAGTTTGTAATTGGTCTAATTTGTAATTAGTCGGATAAGGACAAGCAACACACAATACAATTAGAGACAAAATAAATGTAAAACAATGAAATTATTGTCTCATTTTCCCCCTAAAAGCAGTAAAGCCTATATTCTGCTAGTGAATACTAAAACATGCTGAATTATTTTCTTTTCAATATCTTCAATGTGCAGACTCTCTTCCCGATGCCAATAATAGGTACGTTGACTTGTACATATGTATTTTTAAGAATATTTTCACGTCAACAAAAGAAATGTCCTCGACAAATTGTGACGGCAGAATCATCGTCAAAGAGTCAAGAGTTGTTTTAACAACAAAGTTTGATTCTTTACGGATCAGAATTAATTATTTTTTTGATTATGACCTTTGCACATATAATTATGTAGGTAAATTTAATTAAATATTGGATAATTTAAAACACCCATACTTTATTCATACAGTTCTCAGTTTCTCTCGGCTATCCGTTTAGTTTAGAGATTCTGACGACTTTGAGTGGTTTCACTCAAGGTCATAGACAGAGCACCCAGTGATCACAAACTCCACATCTAATATATATAAATCACGTGTCACGTTGTTTGTCCGCGATGGACTCCGAAACTACTGAACGGATTTTGATAAAATTTTATAACCATTCATAAAATGGTCCAACTTAAAAGATAGGATAGTTTTTATCCTGTAATTCCCGCGGGAACTCCGAAATTACCGCGGGAACTCCGAAATTACCGCGGATGAAATCGCGGGGGACAGCTAGTATTATATAAATTATTAAAACTAAATATAATTTAGGTATTTGCACCACAAAAAAACGTTAAAAGAAATCGCAACATCCCATAAATGAATAGGTAAACAAATTACGTATATAAACTTAATTTAACCCAAACAACGTTTGTTCGCAGGTGAAAGCGACAGCACCAAAAATGGACAAGAACGGCTACTTCTTCTACGTGACGGCTACTGCTAAGAAGAAAAAGATTAGCCTGATGCAATCGAAGCCGCCGAGAGTGGCTTTTGTTGATGAAAAGCGTCGACCAGGGGCGGCTGAGAGGGTCTACGAGCCAGCCAGTGTGGCTACGAACGCCACTGTGCACGGACGTGTGGACCTTATGTCGCAGCGGGGCTTCCCGCCCGCGCCGCGCGCGCGTCTCAACACGCAACTCGAAAGTTACCAACCCAGATACCATACGATACGTGAAAACAGTGATAAGAGAGTGGAAAGTGAGTGTAAGAAGAAGAAAAGGGATCCAAGGATTGCAGTACACCCACCACAGGCTGGCGCAAGGTGAGTTCGTACTTAAGTTTGTAACAACTTAGCCTGGACACGAACAAAGTTTGCGATCGAAGTTACATTTTGAGACGTGACTTTGTAAAGTTAACATCGTTATTGTCTTTGAAGTGTCATCATCGGTATTAAAATATATTGATTGAATTATGTAAATTATACAATTTGATTTAGATATATTTGCAACTTTTGTTGTTTGTATTATTCTTATAATTATTACTTTTGAGTAATCTTCCAAAACTTTGAAAACGTTATTGTTACTGACTCCTGCAATATTTTCAGCATAAAATTAATTTGAAAAGTTCCATTGCCAAATATGATTTCAAATAAAATACTCAGGTACTTATAATACAAGTAACTACTCCTAAAATAATAAGTATATGTGGTCGACTGATAGGTTAGTATGTTGAAATAAGTACATTTCAAATTTTCCTCACGACATCCTATAAAAGAGGGACTTTATTTTTACGCTATAATATTTTTATGTGTATCATAAAAACGTTTACTGAGTTCACGTAGTATATTATTTTTGAAGAAACACTTACGGCCGCACTCAGAGTCGACTTTAATGATTACTTAGTTAAGTATAGATTTTTAAAACAAAACTAAAGTCGACTCTGAGTGCGGCGGTTAGGATATCAATTATGGTCAGCATAAAAATTAATGCATAGTATTGTAAAATTTCTTCAAATCGCTCCAACGCTACTGACTAGTGTTTTACAGTTTTCATTCATAAATCACTAGCTATTCCCTTCGGTTTCATCTTTGGTAATTAAGAAGTTCCTGCGGGAATTCCCGGGAAAAGTACTCTATGTCCTTTTCTGTACCTCTGACAATATGTATGCAAAATTTCATGATGATCGGTTGAGTTGAGAATTGAGGCGTTAAAACGTAACAAACAAATAAGCAAACTCACATTTGCATTAGTAAGTAACGAGTATTTTAGGATTCGTAATTCTCGATCAAAACTCAAATCAAATTTTCAAACCACTTTATTTGTTTACTGTACTATAACTCAGGTCTAATTGAATAAGTAACTTTCTATTAACGATTGTGAGCGTCTCTCTAATCCTCATTCGACCATCAATTTCTATCTGATAACGTTGAATGCTCAGTTATTCACTAATGACTACTTTATATCCTTTCATAATTGCAATCGGTCACATGACATTCAATTGAATTCCATACTAGGTATTGCATTATTATAATCTTCCTTGCCATATAGAGAAGTTATATACGTGATTAATAATGTAACAAAGGGTACGCCAGTAGATTCGGTGTTCGACAAAGTTACTAATGAACTCGACGATAGTAATTTTAGATCTAATATAAAGGGGATAAAGTTGCATTTTGAACATACACGTGATTTAGCACGAGTAAATGCTGAAGCTGTTACAACTACGACTGAACACTGTTGGGAGAAATGGAATGAAAACAAAGTTTGAATGATTGACGAAATATACCGAGGGTTTTTGCTGCTTTTCGGTGCTTTGGAATACGATATCGGGCTGATACTGGTGATGTTTACTCAGTCGATTCGTGTTTGCGCTTGCGATGAAAAATCGTATGAAATCTTCGAGCTTTAGAACACGTTCTTGTGGATGGTTGGAAATGGATAAGGTTAACTTGTACTTCATAACATCGTGACGCTTTTGATTCATCTTGAATTACTATTATTATATTTTTATCCCCCGACATAAATAGAAGGGGTTTCATAAGTTTACCGTGTATCTGTGCGTCTGTCTGAGGCATCGTAGCTCCCAAAGGCTGAACCAATATTATGAAAATATAGTCGGTTAATCATAACTTTAGGTAGTAGGTACACAAGAAAGTAATTCATCTTTTTGATAATCGCTTAATAACTGCTTCCCCGTTTCAATTAAATTTTTAAATTTATGAAGTTATGTATTTGGCAGTTGGCACGTTCGTTTACCAAATATCTAATGCTTTGGGTTAATTTTAAAATTTACTAGCTGTCCCCCGCGGTTTCACTCACGGTAATTTCAGATTTCCTGTGAGAATTCCAGTATAAACTAAACGTATAAAACTTTCTCCTGAATCACTCTATAAATGAAAACAGCATTAAAATCCGTTGCGTAGTTTTAAAAGATCTAAGCCTACAGACGGCAAGAAGCGACTTTGTTTCATACTATGTAAAGATTCTTGAATTAACTTAAAGAACCTTGTCCGGATAATTACAAACACAAAAAAAAATATATTCAAATCGGTCGAGCACTTTTAAAATTTTTGCAAGATTAATAAAAGGCAATCTATACATATAAAATGCTTTGTTCTGAATGACTAACTGACGGATCAACGCACAGCCTAAACCGCAGATCGTAGAGACCTGAAACTTTGAGTATGTGAGTTGTATCACGTGGGCATTCGATTAGAAAGGATTTTCCGAAATTGTACCCAGGGGCAAAGGGGGCAAGGGCAAGGGGGGCAAAGTTTGTATGGAACAATTCCGCGGCAACTCCGAAATTTTCGCGGGTGAAACCGCGCGAGACAGCTAGTTATTGCACATATATGTAAAGGTTTCATTATATTACCTACAAAATAACACACAAAGAAAGGCAAGCTTCACTGGGTATAATAATCTACACTGGGTATAATAATCTCGGCAAGCTATTACAGTGGATCTCTAATGTTTCAGTACAATAAATTCTTGAAGCTATAAAACCGGTACAGTATCGAGTCGCAGGTAGTAAAAATGCATCAGCCATACGTTTTTATTGCGGGTGCATTTTCGTAAGGATGAAAGTCATAGAGCTTTTATAATTTATTTCTTATTTTATATTTTCACTTGTTCATTTGAAGAATAAACGACAACGGAAAAGGCGTTGAATACCACGCCACTTCGTTTTTCGATAGGTCCTCGGTTCGAGGCCAGATTTTGTGATTTGAACACAGGATCTCGTTTTCCAATCTAATGCATATAATGTACCCATAGTACAATACTATAATATTAATTATTTGTAGCAAATAAACTAAATTTTGAGCCGTCCCTACTGTTATGAATAAGAATGTAAACTTTTTGTTTGTTACGCTTTCACGCCTCAACGGCTCAACCAGTCATCATGAAATTTTGCGTACCTACAAGTTTTCAGGAACAATAGCGTACTGTTTATCCTGGATATCCCGTGGGAACTCCGAAATTAACGTGGCTGAAGCTAGTATTATATGAAATTTAATTCGGATATAAATCGGATATAAGGGCTCGAAAATTGTTTTCTTGACGATTTGATTATGTAACTAACATTAACTTCTCTCAACGATTTATAAAAAAATATAATGTTTTTAATAATAAATATCAAAATCTGATGCGTAGTTTAAAATAATTAATTTCTGCGCAAAACGGATTTTCAATATAATATTATATTATTATATTTACACAATATCCGTGCCTGCCATTGAAAAGGTTTCGAAGTCTAATTAGGAGATGCGAGTGAGGTATTTAGATAAATCCGAAGGCTTATTTACTAAGGAATATTGTTGTGTAGACTCCTTTTTGTAATCTTAAGTCACTTAAATTATGAAGTATTAAGATTATTTTGTTTTTTGGATACATATTAATAATAAGCACAATTTTGAACAGATTTATTAAACAGTTATCTAATTGTTGAATAATCCAAGTTTTGTTAGTTTGTCACGCTTTCACACCTTAACTAATCAATCGGGCCCATCGTGAAATTTTGCATACACTTTGTCAAAGTTACGGAAAGGACATAGGGTACTTTTTGTCCCGGAATTCGCGCGGGAGTTTTTTTTTATGTCATAGGGGGCAAACGGGCAAGTGGTACACCTGGGCCTGACCAACAACATTACTTGCCCATAACGCGCGTTCCAAAAACATATACATATATTAAGACTAGCTGTCCCCCGCGGTTTCACTCGCGGTAATTCCGTAGTTCCCGCGGGAATTCCGGGATGAAAACTATCCTATCTTTTAAGTTGGACCATATTATAAATGGTTACAAAATTTTATCAAAATCCGTTCAGTAGTTTCGGAGTCCATCGCGGACAAACAACGTGACACGTGATTTATATATTATACTAGCTGTTCCCCGCGATTTCATCCGCGTTAATTTCGGAGTTCCCACGGGAATTCCGGGAAAAAGTACTCTACGTCCATCTTTGTACCCCTGAGTTCTGGAGTTCCCGCGGGAATTCCGGGATAAAAACTATCCTATCTTTCAAGTTGGACCATTTTATGAATGGTTACAAATTTTTATCAAAATCCGTTCAGTAGTTTCGGAGTCCATCGCGGACAAACAACGTGACACGTGATTTATATATATTAAGATTAAGATTATATTCTTTATGACAAAAGAAACGTTGTGAATGTATTTTTTTAAAGTGAAACTTCTTTGAACAGGTGGGAATAGTACATTGTTATCCTAGGGGTGAAAGTAACTTATTTAGTCCCAAGACGGGGTTTATGGTCATAGCGAATAAGGGCTCTGATGGTAAGTAATTACCGCCGCCCATTATAGATGGATTGACGCAGGTGAAGCCCCGAGGTACAGGTGGTAATAAATAAAGCTCACATCAAAAAGTCTTGCGCATGTTTTACGGTAAGTAATATGATATTATGCCCTAGTAACGTAAATTGGTCATAATCATGTCGTGATTACAGATTTATGTAGTGCCCTCTGGAGAGGCTATAACACAAGTCTTAGCGCTCTAAAGTGTGTCTTTTGGCGTTGGTAATAAATTACCCATAATAACATGTCAGGTGACACCCGAAGTAGCCGGACCTTTGCGGATTTTTGCGAGAGAGGAAAAAAAACGCCTACGGAAAATTTATGGAAGTGACTGTCATGTTATATTCATGCGAGCTTCATAAAAAGCACTTCGGCATTTTTTTTTAAATATGTCGTTTTATCAAGGAAGTGTTTAATATCGCTATGATTTATTTTTACGTTCGAAGCAGAGTCTTTTCTCTTTTATGATGGCGTTACAGTCAATTTTATATGCGTAATAAGAGAGCGCCATTTTGTGAGAAAAGGTCATACGAAAATGTCGCAACACGAAATATTACTAGTTACAAAGAACCCCAAAATTCTTTCACTAATTCTTTTTTATTGTAAGGAGAAGAAGAATAAAAGAAGTTTGGAGTTCCTGCGGGAATTCCGAAACTTACGCGGGTGAATCACCGAAACGGTACCTATGGATTGTGACAGGAATTTCACTTCTAATTATCTGATGTTCTAATAAGTAAATTAGGCTACCTACTTCGGAGTTTCTGCGAGCAGCCCGAAACTCACGCAGGTGAAACCACAGGGCACTGCTAGTATATCCTGCATATCTATAGATAATATACTGCAGTCATGTAGATAATAATATGCAGTATATATACCACGTTTCCTTGGTTTACACAACACAAGCTTATAGTTTAGTGTGGGATCAAGTTGATCTGTGTGTTGTGAAGTGGATTTATTATTACAAAGATTTGAAATACTCAATTTAATATACATATAAAAAATGTATTATGTGATTATACCTATAAACATGAAGAATATCACCTAGACAATAGACACATTCTACGTGTAAAAGATGACAAAAAAATTCCAAATAATTGGTATATCGGTTCCATCATAAGGACTTTATTCTTTGACCTTAAGCTGTGGAACCGATCCCTGGGTAGAGACTTTGTAAATAAATCCGCCAGTTGACCAGCATCTCTTCACACAAAGAGTTCCAAAAGCGTATCCGAAAATTTGCATAGGCATGTGAAACTGTATAACAAGTCATTTTTGTTCTAACCGAATCCAAAAGGCCTTTTATGCGTATGATAATAATACATTCTGTGTATACGAACCAACATTAATGAGCTTGCAGCTATTCACAAAATCACAGCTATTCAGTCTATTGCACCATTAAACTAAATTGCTAATTAATTTTATAACATCACGTCATTGGGGAACGGGGAAATCGAACCAATTTCAGTTTACTCCTTTCACTTGTGTACCTGTGGTACTAATTAGGGGAGAAGAGAAGTACACTGTAATGCCCAATTTAATGAGAAGCTCAATCAGGATGTACATATTATAGGTGCATCTGTCGGTAACTAGGTACAGGCGCTTTTGCAGAAAATATTCGTAATGAATGTGTGGATAGAGCTGAAATAATGGATTACTCGTAGGTACTCGTTGATGATTTTTAGTTTGTGTTTTGAGGTCGGCTTATTTTTCTTTTTATCATAATAATTTTTAAAGCTAATCTAGGTACATTAAGGGAGGAAGCCTTTGTAGCCTTAAATTCATTTGTGTACAGTGGTTTGAATTGTACGTTGGTGAATCAGTGAGAAACGTAGTATGTATAAAATGTATATTATATTATAGTAACTGTTGAATGTTAGAGATTCCGGGCCAAAAATCCTTTCTTAGCTGCCGTCCATTCCCCATAACCTACCAGCAAAATGTCAGCTTTTATGTGTCAAGTCTCGATATTTGGTGATTACTCAATTGAGTGGTATAATAAAAATTATTTGTGAAGATGCTTTTATTTGGAATACTTGTCTGAGTGTTCCCTTTAAAAAGGTAGGTATCTATCTTTAATCTTGATGCGAGGTTCCAAAACACCTGGCGTAGTAGTCAGCTTCGCTAAACACTACACTGTGCTGGTACCGTATTATAATATGCTTCGTATTTCCGGAACTCATGAAAACTAAATTACCTCTACTTTCTTATATAATAAAATTAACTGTATCGTGTACATAGACTGTTTATACAGGCGGTGTACCGTCGAGTCTCAGGCTGGAGATTATTTTGTGAGCAAGGCAAGTTTTATTGGAAATTGCGGAGTTGCCGAACCTACTTTGACTACTTTATCAACTTTGGCGGGTTCGCGACTGAGGCTTCGTGACACAAAAACCGTCTCTGCTTACATTTTTAATGTACCTCTTATCTTAATGCGTTTTGTATAGAATGTAGTGGGTACGTATACAGATGGGAAGATTTATTTATTTATTTTTTGGGAAACAAACGGTACAACATAAAATACAAATAAAAAATAACATATAAAAAGTTCTTAGACCTAGTAGTTCCCATATATAGAACCGAAAAAGTTGAAAAGAAGAATAAGTTTGGTCCACTAGGTAATTATTTTTTATAAGTAAGTATTTGGTATAATTTTATCTCTTTTCTATTCGTCATATCTAACCATATGAAAGCGAGTATAAGTATACATTGTAGATAATAAAAATAAAATAACGCTGAATTCGAAACAATTTTTTTAACTTCGGTCGATCTGCCTGTATGTATATATACGAGTATATCTGTTTGTATGTTGTATCTTTTGTGCCAAGCAAAACCTATTTAATCATGTTGTCTTCTATGGTTTTATTTTAATTTTTTTAACTAAAGTTATTGAATATATCTGCAATATGTATCATGTGCAATATATGCATATATGTTTCGAGCATTGTGGTAAAGTTTCTATGCATATTTATTGTGGTCAAAGCACTTGAGGAAAAAAACGACCTTCTGGTCCAAGAGCCATCGTTTTTGGACCACCATTTCTTTAAATAAAACTATCCTAAAATATCGGTTTTACTTCAATAACACCTGTTCTATAAGTATTAAAACCATGTATGTAAATAGATTATATAGTAACAATCTATTAAGATCTAAAATCTATTAAAGTGTAAAGTTTCTTTCGAATTGAAATGTGTTACAATTCGAGAGCATTTCATTTCATCAATCGTTTCCCAGCTTCACTTTGGTGGGAGTGAAATTTCAAAGCGAGCCGTCCGGTCCCAGACGTCACTCGGCAATAAATCAGAGTGTACCTACGCTAGAAATCGAAACAAAAAATATAGGTAGGTAAGTGGCTTCCGCTTTTTTAGGACGCCGCGAAAACAGAGAATTCATCAGCGAAATATTTATCTTTTGTCGTTTATTCAGGTACCTACTAATTATAAGATACCACAATTTGTTCAACGTCGTTTCTTTTGTTCCCACTTATTGGCTTTAGTTAATAATAATAGCAGCACTTCACAACACACGGATCTACACTTGATTCCACACTAAGCTATAAGTTTGTGTCGTGGAAACCAAGCAAATGTGGTATAAATTAATTATCTATGCTAATATTATAAAAAGGTAAAGTTTGTGAGTTTGTGAATTGCAATTTTGTGAGTTTGTGACGTTGTGGGGGTAATCTCTAAATCTACTGAACCGATTTTGACAATTATTCTTTCACTTATATGAGGCTACAGTAGCCCTGTGTGACATAGGGCACTTTTTATCCCGAAATTCCCACGGAAACTCCGTAATTTCCACGGGCGAAATTGTATATCTAAACTTGTCCAGACCCTGTGTTCATCACACAAAGTTCATCCCCACCGGGAATCGAATCTGGAACCTGTTGATTGGCGGATAGGCATGGTGACCTACTGCGCTATCCGATCGTCCAGTAGTTGCGTGAGTATCACGCAACGGTGTGCAACACCAGTATATAACCCAAATCTATCCGAAAGAGGCTCTATATTGACTGTAAGAGTTTAGAGACAGCAAAATTGCCAGAAAGAACAAAATGATTCCGATACCAATACAAAGATTAAAGAAAGGGTCAGGAATATAACATTATCTGCAAATTTACCCAGGAGCTATGAATGAGGATAGTATAACTTACTAGCTTATATTACTGGTTAAAATTTTTGGCAAGATACTGTCGCGGTCGAGCTAGATTGATAGCGCGCAATGTATGCAAAACGCGCAATGCATACAAAACACGCAATGTAAAGCAAACACATTGGAGTAGCGAATTCGATAGAAGTTCTATTCTAGAAACGTTCGGCCGAGTGGCTAGTAAAACACATCGGACTCGAACATTCTAGAGCCCCGTTCGGTTGGGTATATAAACGGCGCAACCAAACCGGACGGGCAGTTCAGTTTGAGCTTTCGAAGCGATAACTACGAGTGAATCTTGAGCGATACCTGCGACTACCTGCGACCTTGGCGAGACTATTGGACTTCGAGATCAGTCGTTTAGTGTTTCAAGCTGTGATACCTAGACCTAGGCACCCTAGACCTAGTGTTTTTGTAAAGTTAGTGTTAAACTCCAAATAAAGAGGGTTTGGTGTCGGAAGTGAAATTTGGAGATGCCACTAACTCCGAGGGAAGATATCACCGAGGAAGGCGTCAGGACGAGGGCACAACGTGCTGCGGGGGCTACGCCTGCAACCCGCCAGGCCACGCCCACTGGCCATCGGGCCACGCCTACTGGCCCCGCCCACCAGGGCCCATCCACCATAGAGGCCCCGCCTACCGACCTGACCACGCCCACTGGCCCCGCCCAACTGACCCCGCCCATCACTGAGGCCCCGCCCACTGGCCCACATGTCCTGGCCCTCGGCCCCGCCCACTTGACCACGCCCATCCCAAGCCCCACCCACTTGACCACGCCCACCATCGAAGCCCCGCCCACTAGCCCCGCCTACTCATCCACGCCCACTGAGCACGTCCGGGCTACGACTACTACACGAACGGCGGACGCGTCTGCTCTGGATATATGTGGCTTGGTGAAGATGATGGAGAGCATGAACAAGGGTATGCACCAGAGACTAAACGTCATGCGTGAAGAACAAAAGGAGTGTGCCGAACTACATCTCCAAACCGTTTTGGCGGCCGTTGATAAGGTCAGCAATGTGGTGAAGCAACTCCGTGAAGACGTCGATTCGGTAGAAGGGCGCGTCACAGTGTTGGAAGCCGGTCTCACTGGACTGAAAAATGTAGTAGAGGAGCGGGTCACGGGACTGGAGACTGGTTTCTCTGGACTACAAAAAGAAGTACTGCGTCTTAAAACTGAAGGAATCACATCAAGTGGAGCCGTCGCCGTAGTCCAGGGACCAAGAGTTAAGGTGCCACCTTACGACGGAACTACGTCTTGGCCCGCGTACCGGCAGCAGTTCCAGACCGTCGCTACTGCTAATGGGTGGACGGATGAGCAGAGCCTGACAGCTCTCACTGTGGCGCTCAGGGGCTCAGCATTGTCTGTCTTAGAGGCACTGCCTAGCTCAGGAAGTGGCTTCAAGGAACTGATGGAGGCCCTTGAATCTAGATATGGGGAGCGCCATCTTGAACACGTGTTCCGGGCCCAGTTACGAGATCGAGTCCAGCGTCCAGGAGAAGGACTACAACAGTGGGCACTGGAGGTTGAGAAGCTTGTCCGCAAAGCGCACCCGACGGCTGACACCAAGATGGTGGACGCAAACATTTTGCAAGCCTTCGTCGATGGCATCCGGGACATGGAGATAAGGGCTGCAGTGGGGCTTCGTCATCATGCCTCGCTGAAGGATGCCCTGGCACATGCCCTGGAAGTTGAAGCAGTGCGGCGAGATGTGCGTGCGCATAAGCTGCGGGAAGTCACTGAAGAGATTAAGGTAATTAAGGCACCCCTAAAAAAGACTGGATCCTTGTGCTACAAATGCGGTGAACGAGGCCACCTGCAGTTTTCCTGCCCGAAGAAGGATGAGGTGACAGAAAAAATCATCAAGCTGCAGAAACAACTTGATGAACTGACAAAGAGGCAGGAGACTCCGTCCTCTATCGGGAGTCAGGGAAACGAGTAACAGCCAGGACTAAGGGGCGGGTACTGGCTGGCGTGAAAGAAGCCCCAGCAATGGTCATCCCACAGGCGTGCAATGGGAACAGTCTATCGATATGCGGCACGGTTAATGGGAAAGACTGCAAAATGACGATAGACACCGGAGCCTTTAGGACGATAGTTCAGCCGGACATGGTGAAAGGTGCGTTGGGACGCAAGAATGTCGATTGTCGGCTTCTTTCCGCCTCCGGTCAGCCAATACCCGTCCTGGGGGAAATATCAGTCACAATGTATGTGGGAGAAGTACCGTACACTCACAACGTCATCGTGGCTGAAATTATCGACGAGTGCATTTTGGGCCTGGACTTCATGAAGAAACATAACTGCAGAATTGACGTCACTAACAGTGTTTTCAAGTGCGGCAACGAGGAGATATTGATACTTGGAGGTCCCACTGGAAAAGTGACTTGCCTAAACAAAGTTGTCATACCTGGACGAGCACAAACTCAAGTAGAGGTGAAGCTGCCATCAGCTAAAAACAATAAGCCAAGATGTGTGTTGATTGAAGATATACCAAACAAAACATCGGCTCGGAGACTCCTGACAGCAAGAACCCTTGTGAGAGGAACCAATACTGCAGTAATAAGAGTCGTGAATCTGGAGAACCACGAGGTTACCTTAAATAAGGGTGAAGTTGTTGGACAATGCGAGGAAGCTGTCTGGGTAAAACAATGTCAATCAACGCCGATAGTAGATGCGTCCAAAACCAAGAATGAGTCTACTATTACAGAACTTCTTGACGGCTGTAAGAACAATCTGACCTATTCACAGAGCTTCAAAGCCAAGAAAATGCTGTTGCGCTACGCAGATATCTTCTCTTCCCAGGAAGCAGATCTTGGAAGGACGTCGTTAGTTCAACACAGAATCGACACCGGGAACGAAAGACCTATTCGGCAGCGAGCAAGGCGAATCCCAATCGCTAAGGAAAGAGAAGTGCAAGACATGGTAGAGGATATGAGAAGGAATAAGATCATAGAACCATCTGCAAGTCCGTGGTGTTCGCCTGTGGTCTTGGTGAAGAAGAAAGATGGTAGCACGCGGTTCTGTGTAGATTATCGACGGTTGAATGATGTCACAAAGAAAGACAGCTATCCACTGCCACGTATCGACGATACCTTGGATACCCTGAGTGGTATGCAATGGTTCTCGACCTTGGACCTGAAATCTGGCTATTGGCAGGTGGAAATCCATCCGAAAGACAAAGAGAAGACAGCATTTACAACTGGCAAAGGGTTATGGCAGTTTAACGTTATGCCTTTCGGATTGTGCAACGCGCCAGCTACCTTTGAGCGTCTCATGGAGTGTGTACTGGCAGGGTTAGTGGGAGACGCCTGCCTAGTCTATCTGGATGACGTCATCATCATGGGTCGAGACTTTGAAGATCACCTGCGGAATTTGGAGCAAGTCTTCGGAAAAATACGAGGTGCCAACTTAAAACTGAACCCGAGGAAGTGCCATCTGTTTAGCAATAAAGTCAATTACCTTGGCCACGTAATCACCAGCGAGGGAATCCAGACTGACCCGGAGAAAATTGAAGCAGTACAGAAGTGGCCAACTCCCAGAGATAAGACGGAAGTGCGAGCCTTCCTGGGACTGTGCTCGTACTACAGGCGATTTGTTAAAGGATTTTCCGAAATCGCCAAACCGTTGCATCGCCTGACTGAAGAGAAACAGCCATTCTGTTGGGATGAGAGCTGCGAAGAAGCCTTCCGAAAATTGAGGCAGTGTTTGTGTGAAACACCGATCTTAGGCTACCCTCAGACTTGCGGCCAGTTCATTGTCGACACGGATGCTAGCAACACGGCGATCGGTGGTGTTTTGTCTCAAAAACAAGGCGATAGAGAAGTCGTGATTGCTTATTTTAGCAAATCATTGTCGAAACCTGAACGGAACTACTGCGTGACAAGGAGAGAACTCTTGGCCGTGGTAAAGACGCTGCAACACTTCAACAAATACCTCATCGGAAGACAGTTTACACTTCGCACTGATCACGCCGCCTTGAAGTGGTTACTTCAGTTTAAGAATCCAGAAGGTCAAGTCGCCAGATGGGTCGAACAACTCCAGGAGTTTGACTTCGTCACCGAACACCGCAGTGGGAAGGCCCATGGCAACGCTGACGCCCTCTCAAGAAGACCATGCCCGGAAGATTGTAAGCATTGTGTCAAACAGGAGTCGAAGGAACTGACCGTTAAGCTTACGAGAACGAGCCCTCCGGGACTGTGGCAAGATGAGGCCATGAGAGAAGCTCAGGAAGATGATGAAGACGTTCGACTCATCGTGGCTTGGAAAAAACGTAGTGCGGATAAACCAAAATGGGTTGAGGTCGCGCCCACTGGGCCTATCACTAAAGCCTATTGGGCCCAATGGGACAGCTTTGTTCTGCAGAATGGAATACTTTACCGAAAATGGGAGAAACCTAACGGCAGAGAGTTCCATCTTCAGTTAGTTGTTCCAAGGACCAGGGTGAAAGATGTTCTTCGTGAAATACATGATGGGGTTTCAGGTGGACATCTTGGCGTGAAGAGAACATTGACAAAAGTAAGGGAAAGGTTCTACTGGCTTCATTGTCGAGAGGATGTGCAGGAATGGTGCCGCAAATGTACCACTTGTGCTGCAGTCAAAGGTCCGTCAACTAGGACCCGCGGAAACCTCCAACTCTATAATGTTGGTGCACCCTGGGAAAGAATTGCTGTTGACGTGGCTGGACCTTTTCCGGTGACCGAGTCAGGGAACAAGTACTTCTTGGTCGTCATGGATTATTTCACCAAGTGGCCGGAAGTGTTCGCCATACCTAATCAGGAAGCCGCGACAGTAGCCTCAAAGTTGGTTGAGGAAGTGATATGTCGATTCGGTGTTCCCTTGGAAATCCACTCAGATCAAGGAAGGAACTTCGAATCCCAGCTATTTCAGGAAATGTGCAAAATCTTGGGAATGCACAAGACGAGGACCACGCCATATCACCCTCAGTCCGACGGCATGGTGGAGAGGTTTAACCAGACGCTAGAAAGGAATTTGGCGAAACTGGTTGATAAACACCAGAGAGATTGGGACAAATTCATACCGCTGTTCCTACTCGCCTACAGAACATCTGAGCATGAGAGCACGAAGGCGACCCCAGCGTATGTGAATTTCGGTAGAGAACTACGGCTACCAGTGGATCTACTGACAGGCGGACCTCCAGATGACCCCCAATCGATGCAGGACTACGTCTCCGATCTACGGGAGAAGATGCAAGACGTCTATGCTTTGGTTCGGGAGCATGGTTTGCAGTCAAGCGAGAACATGAAGACGAGATATGACCGGAGGGCGAATACAAGTGGTTTTGAGGAGGGATCACTTGTATGGCTACACAATCCTATCCGTCGAAAAGGAAAATCTCCGAAATTACAGACTCGATGGGAAGGTCCGTACAAGGTTGTTACCCGGATGAATGACGTGACGTACCGGATTCAACGTCAACCAAGGGGAGCTTTCAAAATAGTGCACATCGACCGCTTAGCACGTTATCAAGGCAGCAATAGTGACGCTCGGGACGAGCATCTCTAAGAAGGGGGCAGTGTCGCGGTCGAGCTAGATTGATAGCGCGCAATGTATGCAAAACGCGCAATGCATACAAAACACGCAATGTAAAGCAAACACATTGGAGTAGCGAATTCGATAGAAGTTCTATTCTAGAAACGTTCGGCCGAGTGGCTAGTAAAACACATCGGACTCGAACATTCTAGAGCCCCGTTCGGTTGGGTATATAAACGGCGCAACCAAACCGGACGGGCAGTTCAGTTTGAGCTTTCGAAGCGATAACTACGAGTGAATCTTGAGCGATACCTGCGACTACCTGCGACCTTGGCGAGACTATTGGACTTCGAGATCAGTCGTTTAGTGTTTCAAGCTGTGATACCTAGACCTAGGCACCCTAGACCTAGTGTTTTTGTAAAGTTAGTGTTAAACTCCAAATAAAGAACCCTAGCACGTAACAATACCTAATATGTACTTAGGTAGTTTAAGGGCATGTTATGTACTTTAATAAGTGTGAAAAAGTAGACTCAAACATTTAAGATTATTTAACATTTAAGTACAATAATACTATGATTAATACATAGTTCCTGAACCACCATTTTCCACTTTATATAACAGCCAAAAGATCATGTAAAGGTTATTACATAAAAATGAAAACTAAATGTGTTTTTGTTGACACAACCGAGCAGCATAATCCCCTTATGATTCAGTTCATTATCAAAGAATTAAAAAAAACACGTGACCTTTTATAACCTACCTACGATTTTGTTACGCCCACACCTCTCATTAACTGAGGAATTAGAATGCCTCAAAATTAATGAAAGGGATAGAACGCAATCAGAATTTAACATTAGAAGGGACCTTTAAAAAGAGAGTTATTTTTTAGCTGACTGTTCCCGGATTTTACCTACTTTGAACCAGAAAAAACGTATATACCGAGAAATACATAGATTACAATACGTTTCAATAAACAGTGGTTAGTAAAATACATTGTTATCCTAGGGGTGAAAGTAACTTCTTAATAGTCTTTCTCCCGAGGGTAACACTGTGCTTTTCACTACGAATGCAAGGAAAGTCAAAATAAAAATAGGAATTAGCTAAAGAAAAAATGAGTGAAGATCGGATAGTCGCTTGACACTTTCCCACCTATTTCTTTTTCTTTGGCCGGCTAGCTATTCAGCCAGTATTTTTTATTTACATTGTGGCGACCTAAAAAAAATATTATCTTTAATTATTAATTATTAATTAAAGAAAATAAAAATATATAAATAGGAATTAGCTTAAGAAAAAGTGAGTGAATTTTATTTTAATTAATACCTACTTAAACTTTACGTTATTTCAATTTTACATCGCGCTGGCTGTATAGAAAGTTGAAACATGGTTCAATAGAAATGTGAAAATAGACCTAGTTTTTTTTTTAATAATTTGACAGTTGTCAGTTGAAAGCGATTCTCCCTAGGGCTGAAAAGGGTTACTTTCAACCCGCTTCTCAGGCAACTTCAGACCTACTTTCCGAGTATGAGTAATGAAAATTATATTTTTAAAACAACCTTAAAATCTACACAGGCATAAAAAGGCGGTCTTATCGGTTTATTTGCGATTTCTTTTGACAAACCTATGCAAAAACATATTCTAGTCGGTTTATGGTTGATTGAATAACAAACATCCACAAACTAAATCCAATTTGATGCATTTTTTTATAATAGTGTTCATCAATAGATAAGCTTAACTATCTTTTCTTACATAAAACATCGCGAGATACATTGCCTAAAATTTGTTTATTTCGTTGTTTTTTCTTTTAAATTTAATTACAGTACATTGATGTCAAACTTTTTTCCTTTGCACAAATATTAAATATCTATAATAGTAACAGTTGTGCATCAATTATTATAATGTCCCCACATCTATCTGCTTTTGCTGGATTTGGTTTTTTAGTTTTGCTTTCTATTATCTCTCCCTTTGTCGTTCCTCTCATGCTAACTCAATTGTTTCTCACTCTTTTATCCCTTTTTTTTTGTCTACCGACGATCGTTTAACGAAAATGAGTTTTTAATTTTCATTTAATTGTGAAAGTAGAATAAAAAAACTGTTTGTTTCTACACGTGTAATAATTACTCTGATCCGTGGAACATTATGCCGGTTCGCTTCTATAATACCTATTATATTATATTATGTAGATATAGGTATATACTATGTAGATATAAAATACAGGCGCACTCGTAACCGACATCAAAGGTAGTGCACTCCGTTAGTAATGTGGGTACGAGTAAGTATACGCCCTCTGGTGGTAAATTAAAAAAATCATATAACGCGCCTCAGGCGGAACCGCTAACATTGTCACTGAGTTTTTGCATAGCAGAATCAGGGGTCCGCAGGATTATAATTACTATTTATCTATTTCTTATAATAAAAACTAAAACCAATTGCAAAATCAAACATAGATACCTAGAGATGTCAGTCTTATGAATAAGTACGCATGAAAAATAGCCTGTCAAAAACAGAGTATAGCGTTAAAGAAGTCTGCGCATTGAAGATATAATATCTTAATTTTGTTTAATATCTTAGATATTAAACAAAATTAATTTAAACGTAATTTTTAATTAAAATTAAACGTAATTTTGTTTAATATCTTAGATATTAAACAAAATTACGCAGTGATAGATGAATAATAGAATTCCTTTCTGATTGACTGTATTTTTGCATCGCTTACGTATAAAACTACGGTTGGAACTATAGGATTTATGGTGAGAGGAGCTATGAAAATTTGTAATTTAAAACCGTAGAATAATTTATGTCTATACAAATTTAATATATACAAACTTAAAAGATTATCCCGGAATTCCAGCGGGAACTCCGGAATTAATGTAGGGAACAGCTACTGTCAGGGGTACAAAGAACTTTTTCCCCGCAATTCCCGCGGGAACTCCAAAATTACCGCGGATGAAATCACGGGGGACAGCTAGTATACATATAAAAATCACGTGTCACGTTGTTTGTCCGCGATGGACTCCGAAACTACTGAACGGATTTTGATAAAATTTTGTAACCGTTTATAATATGGTCCAACTTAAAAGATAGAATAGTTTTTATCCCGGAATTCCCGCGGGAACTCTGGAATTAATGCGGGGAACTACTTATCACCGTAAAATACAGCACTTTTTTCCCGGAATTACCGCCGAAACGGTTGAACCGATTTTGACGGTACTTTCACAGCTAATTGCTGTCATAAGGAGTAAATTAGGATACTTTGAGGTTCCTGTGAGAATTCCGAAACTCACGCGGGTGTAACCGCGGGGCACTGCTAGTATAGAATAATATCTACATGAACCGAGGCGCCAGGACTCAAATATGTATGTACCTACCACGAGCAGAGTCACAGGCAACAGCTATAATAAAGGCTAAAACTTATGCTCAACCAACTATATATAATGTTTTACTCTCGATTACTGTAGCTATCCCGATGTAATAATAGAGAGATTTGTTATTGATTTTATTTTTTCAAAGCAACATTGTCGTCATCCTCCACTAAAATAGATTATAGTATCTCATTTTAAATATATTTATTCCAAACATGTAAAATATTATATTATATAAATATCGAGTACGGAACCCTTGGCACGCTACTATAGCGTTTTACACTCATTAGGGACATACAAACATGGAAAACTTTTTTTAATAAAATTTATACGTTGAATATTTGTTTTTGTTGACATTTTAAAATTGTAGTTCACTTTATTTTCGTGGTTTTTGTTGTGTTCGATATTGTAGCGAAACAAATCGATATTTAAATTGTAGAGACTGATATCGATATATTTTATCATTAAACAAGCGAATGATATAAGTAATTATAAGCAATCTACAAAAACCAGTCCAATGTCTTCATTAGAATCAACCAACTCGTTTCAGGGAACCGTACCTACTTTAAGCTTCGGATGCCACTCGATCACGAATTTTCTAACCTATTTTGCTATTGAAAGTAGGGACCTAAATCAATGTACAATTTTTGTTATACTTGGTTGGTTGGTTCAAACATTAATTAGGGCGTCTTTGACAACAGAAAGTTAAAAATACAAAACAGACAACTTGTATAATAGAGCTACATAAACAATCGAAACCAAAAAGGAGAATCTGCTTTGCAATCAAAGAAAGGAGAAAAGAAAACAAATCTTTCCTTTGAAATTTCCAACCGAAATTGTCGTGTAACAAAAGAAATCGTCATTTACTGTTTTAAAATAAAGATCGGCTGGAAAAAGACAAGGCGCAACCGTTAAATCCTTTCACGATGTTTGAGGCAAGTTAATTCTTACCTCAACCGGTGAAACTTTGTTAATACTGTTTGCTTTGAAAAGCAAAAGCTTAGGCAAAACTCAATATTGAGTCGCGCTAAGTCGCACACCCGATGTATAATGCAACAATCGATGAATCTTTACTTAAAAGATAATTGATAATAACTTATAATAACTCAGTCATATGGTTGATACACATACGGGAGCGAAAAGTACCTACGATTTGCATAAATTTTAGCATTAAGAAACCTCTAAGCGGTAATTACTTTTACTGCGGTAGTTATTTTGTTTTTGAATTGTGTAGGAATTTTTATTTTTATTTTCTATTCGATAACTCACTAATAGATATCGGCTATTGGGGTAATAAGTTAAGTGGCAATCGTGTACGTGTAGACTGTGACATATTATGTATAATCTTATATTTGTGAACCTCCGGTCCTGACTGAAAATCAGCGCTAGGAGTGCCCGCCCTCATAGCAACATGCTGAGGCAGTGACCGTTTTGGTCATGGGGACGCACCACGCAAACACCATTTGTTCTCACTTAATATTGTCATATTATAATATATAAAGCTGGATTACCACTCACCTATTGACATAATTGTTCTCCCAGAAGGAGCATCTCTAGGTTGATATAATGTATGGAACATGTAGAGGGGACGTTTCGGTGATTATGGGAAAACCTCGACATCTTCGATTCCTGCTTCTCATCAGGTAGTGAGTCGACTGCCCGCCGAAACTATCCATCGAAAGTGAAAACGTTTCTAACTAAATTTCATCCACACCTTGGGCAAATTTCAATAGTGTAACTTTTTTTTCAAAATGGCGGAAAAAAACATGGCCGCCGAACAAAATTCAAACTCGATTATCTCCGAAACTAAAAGAGTCAGGTGGGGGGTGCTCAAACAAATGTCATAGAGGTCAATGAGGGGCAATCGCCTGGTGTGGTAAAAATCCAAAATGGCGGATTCAAAATGGCGGCCGAAAAAAAAGTTGATCCGATCCGGGTGAGGTTCGGCATCCGGGGGTTTTTGGGGTCGCTGATGCCGAATATCGAATCAGTTTTTCGATTGCGTCATTTTTCAAGATGGCCGCCGAACATTAGTTGTTTGTATGGGGAAATTGTTTCGGTCCTGGCTCGGAAACTATCGGCCGTGGGTATTGAAAAAAAATTTGTACAGTTGGTGGTGCACTATCTTCTTCTATCGGGATATAAATAATTCCAAGATGGCGGACAGATTCGAAATGGCTGGCGAAAAAAAGTTAAGCATAATTGTTCTCCCAGAAGGAGCATCTCTAGGTCGATATAATGTATTTAAGATGTGGAAAGGAGGTTTCTGTGATTGTGGGAAAACCTTGACATCTTCGATTCCTGCTCCTCATCAGGTAGTGAGTTGACTGCCCGCCGAAACTATCCGTCAAAAGTAAAACTGTTACTTACAAAGTTTGATCCACACCTTGGGCAAATTTCAATAGTGAAACTTTTTTTTCAAAATGGCGGAAAAAATCATGGCCGCCGAACAAAATTCAAACTCGATTATCTCCGAAACTAAAAGAGTCAGGTGGGGGGTGCTCGAACAAATAGAGGTTAATGGGGGGCAACCGGGCACAGGACGACCAAGCCTCGCGAGCTGCTCGCAGCTCGCGCACAGGGCGAATCTAGTATATAACTATATACCTTTTTTTGTTAAATCACGTTTGTATAAAATAATTGTAATTGTGTTGTCTCTGTGTCCAAATAAATGCCTTTTCTATCTTTCTTTCTTTCTTTCATATTACAGTCATCATCAAAAGTAGCTAAGCAATTCAAGTGTCCGCAATCCGCTACATATTAGTGACCGTTAGGTTATCATCCAAGCAACAAAAGTTTTCTAATTGTTTGAGCATCCAATGTTTCAATTATAACTGAGCACACACGTTATCACATTCAACCTTCCTAGTAAACTGAAAGTTGTTGTCCTGTCAAACTTCAGTTGTTATTTATTAAGCAATTGTGATTTGTTTCTTATCCTATTGCTCCACCTGCGTTAACGTTAACGTTGATGTTAATGTCTAACGTGGTAATGTTAGTAAGTTAACGCGTTAAAATGTTGGCCACATCTAAATTAGGGCACTAATTTACGCGTCAACACGCAGGTGGAGCAGTAGCATTAAGATTATTTGACTAATGTTTATAAAATGATGCTAAGAATAATTGGAATACTATTATCGTGCAGATGTTATCAGGTTTTTTGGAGTGCAGAACTATTTGAATGTATCGTGTGCTCTTACAAATGTATCTGCTACTGACTGTACTGGCGGCCGCGGTGCGGAATCCCACAAAATCATCGTCATCGTAGAGATCTTTGGAAGAGGACTTTGCCCAGCTATGGACTTATTTAGGAGAAATTGAAGCGCCAATTTCCGCGTGAACTCAGGATGAAAGTACCCTATATCCTATTTTAAGACCTAAGTTGCACTGATATCTACTATATACCCACGTGAACTTTAAATTATTTTTTTTGTGAACTCTTTGTTCTTCTATAAAAATATTCTTTTTCCTTAGGGATATTGTAACTTTCTGTACGCTAAGAAACTGTTTAAAACCGGTTAAGTAATTTCAGAGTTTAGCCACTGCAATAAAAGTTACAAACTTTACTTCTATACAATGCTGTATTACCCGGCTGCTCTCTGGGTTTTTATCCGTATCGCGCTAATTTGAGAGTTCCCGTGGGAACTCTGTGAAATGCCTTCCTAGGCGACGTCTCTTATGGTCCAGTAGCCCATGCCTTGTTTTGTCAGCGACTAAACGAAACACTTTACTCACGAAGATCCAGTCTTTTATTGGTCACTGAAAAAACAAGGCGTGGGCTGCCGGACCATTTCCTATAGGTAATCTTCTAAATGCAATTTCAGCTTCATAGGTCAAATAGTATTCTAGATTTCGCGTTAGGTCAGTGAGTCAGTAACCGGTTGCTTTTATAATAATCCTTAGTAGTTATTGTAAATACGAAAGTGAGTTTGTTTGTTTGTTACGCTTTCACGCCTCAACGGCTAATCATGAAATTTTGCATACACGTTACAGAGAAGGACATAGGGTACCTTTTGTCTCAGAATTCCCGCGGGGTCTCCGAAAACTACCGCGGGTGGAACCGCGGGAAAGAGCTAGTATTGTATATATGTACTAGTTGTGCCCCGCGGTTTCAGCCGCGTTAATTTCAGAGTTCCCGCGGGAATTCCGGGATAAAAAGTACCCTATGTGTTAATCGGATGTATAAGCTATATTATTGTAAAGTTTCATTTAAATCCATTCAGTAGTTTTTGCGTGAAAGAGTAACAAAGACATCCATCCATCCATCCATCCGTCCATCCATCCATCCATCCATCCATACATTCTTACAAACTTTCGCGTTTATAATATTAGTAGGATATAGATATATTTATATCAAATGGAATTTTGATCACCAAGCATTTTCAAACTCATTCTGGTCCAAGCCATCTGAATTCGTCATGAGTAAAGGTGAGTCTCGCATAACGGAATATAACCGGCACTTCTACGAAGACACTCGCGTGTTCGCCTGCTCGTTTCATCGGTCCTTGGAGACCTGATAATGGAATATTAAATTTAATGGGCACACATTAATGCATTATAGATATTGTATTGAGTCGCCATCGAAGATGTAGACTATTAATAAGTTTACTATAAGTACCTATAGTCACGTAGTGATTATACCTTCTCTCTGCCTATAGTCACTGTGAGTAAAGCAACACAATGAAAGCCATATAAAGAAAAAGTTTACTATCGGTGTAGCGGTTATGGAAGAAAAAATGTCTGAAAGAGGTTTTATTCTTGTAAGTCGTGTAAATTCTTTCTACCTTTGATAAACAGATATTCCCCGCGATTTCACCCGCATTAATTTGGGTGTTTCCACGGGAATTCTGAGATACATAGTACTCCATAATATGTCCTTTTTTATACCCCTGACAGTGTGTATGCAAAATTTCATGAGATTTTACCGGCGTTAATTTCGGAGTTTCCGCAGGAATTGCGGGATAAAAAGTACCCTATGTCCGTCTCTGTACCCCTGGCAACAAATATGCAAAATTTCATGATGATCAATCGCGTCGTTAGGCGTGAAAGCGTGACAGACAGACATACAGACAGAGTTACTTTTGCATTTATGGTATTAATAGGGAAGTAGAGATTCTATGAAAAAAGGACTATGTTTATTAAACTACAGTTTTTTGAGGTTAAAGATTTTTGGGGTACGATAGGAAATAAAATGTTACACTACGTCATACTCGCAGTATATTCAGAATGCGTGAGTAGTTGAGTGAATAGATTCATTTCATTGTTAACAGGGGGCGCTTTAACACAGTTTTTTTTTCTTTGAAATTATGATTGTGATGTAGAAATTAGAATTAGCAAGACCATAAAACCTATTATTAACCATTTTGTTTTTTCTGTCTTTGGCTCAAATCACGCGAAAACTACCAGACTGCATGCTTTGAGGTTAAGATTTTTTAATGGTTAAAATAAATATTTTAAACTTTTTATATTTGAATGCCCTTTATGAATTTTCATTAGCTTTTCTGATCATTAAAGGTGTTTGTGACTTTTAATTCTATTCCGGTAAAACAAAGCGTTATCGGCAGAGTCTTGAGATTGCACACGAGTTAAACCGCGTGGATCCACTAGTGAAGTGACGTGTGCTATAAATATGTACAGTCAGCAGCAGAAATATGTAAACACTTGACAGTCATTAAATCTCCTTGCAATAGTAAAGTGCAAAAACTGATATTGCTGCTGCTTACTGTACTACATACATATTTTATTTGTTACGTACGGCGACTGTATGACGACATTTCAGTGATTTATGAAAAAGTTTTCCCGCTACATTGTCGTATAGTTCACAAGTTTTATTACGTGGACGGTATGCGAAGGAAATCCGGACTGTTTTGACGCACCTACTCACTACAATGGCGGACTTTATTGAGCGCGCTAACTGACACACCAGACTTCGGCTTCGGCTTCAAGCTTTGTATGTTAAATTCAATGGTTAATATAAATAATTTAATTTTTACACATTACAATAAGAAAATACAAAAATCAACGAGGCGGCCGTATGCCACTCGTTATGATATCCTGCCTCATTTGTATTACTTTTTATTTTTTTTAAAAGATCATAGGGGGCAAACGGGCAAGTGGTACACCTGATGGTAAGTGATTACCGCCGCCCATAGACATCTGCAACACCAGAAGGCATGCAGGTGCGTTGCCGACCTGGAATGGGGATGGGAACTGGCTTTTAAGTGGGGCTGTCGGAACACATCGTTAGGTGCTTGGCGACAGATTTGCAACTTGAAGGTGGTAGCTAGCCAGCCGGGCACTAGAGAGCGCCCTACCACCATGCTAAAGTTCCTTTTTATATTCTATTGATATTATAAATTTCAAATAATTTTTTGTATTCTGATTTTGTATTTTATTACGGACTCCTATTTTAGATTTCAGATGAATAACATTTAAATTATTATTGTAACAAACAAATTATTTTACCATTTTATTATTTTTATTGAGATAGCCGAAGGCTCTACTACTCTACGAACCTCACAATACTTAGTTAATGGGGTAGTTTCCGGGGTATGAAAATTCAAAATTCTATTAAGTCCGTCAGTTAGATGATAAAAAAATAATAGACACGAATTTTTTGCTTTTGCAAATTATTAAAAAAATACTAAGATAAAACTCATTAAGGTTTAGGAGTAGGGCTCTTGACGTCATGACGTGCTATAAACTGTAGCACGGCGTGACTTCACGCGACATTTAGACTTAATGTATCTCCGTAATTTTTTAATTACGTAAAAAATAAAAAGAATTCGTGTCTATTATTTTTTATTAATTTATAAGACGGATTAAAAACTAAAATTTTGTTGACAAGCCCATTATTATTTTGAATAGGTATAACTAAACCTAATATTATAAATGTGGATGTGAATTGGTTTTTGTTTGTTATTTTACCCCTTGACCCCGTTCACCCCGTGAAATTTTGCATACACGATGTCAGGGGCAGGTACATAGAAAAATATAGGACGGATACGTAGTACGTACCTATAGGTACTTAATTTAGTCTCAAATAACACATCAAGACTAATTTTAATGTGAAAACAGAACCAATGACATTTTAATTTCCGATACGCTCTTGACTCGACCGGTGTAATATTTTTCATGAGCGGAATAATAAAAAGGACTTTTTTTGTATTCAGGGTCTTAGGGCTCGTCCACAGTAAGCGGCTTTCTGTCTGTCTCAGCTGACTAGAATTAAGCAAACTGACGTTTGTGAACGTTTATCTGCAAATTAGCCGCTGAATAAATGAGTCAGCGAGCGTTTAGCAGCAAACTGAGTACTGGAGGTCAATCGCGCTATTTTTGCACGATATTACCAACATAAAACCGTGAATGTCACATTTTTGTTTTTTTTTTTTCTAAATTTCTTTAGGTCCTGACGAGCGTCCATGTTTGGTCAAGTGTTAACCAACATTATTATCTTCTAAATAAGAGTTTAATCGGAATCTTTAAATAATCAGCGGAAATTCCTTAATATATAATTTTCATATTTGAGGCTTTGAAGGTTTTATTGATTGATATTAATAGTTATGAAATAGCGCGATCGGCTTGTTATGTAGTACGCATAGTGTAGGGAACGCTTTCCTGTTATTGGATGGTAACTAATGGCTCATATTGCCACAGCTGAAAACTGTGAACTCAATATGAACACGCCCTTACGCTACCTACGTATTATTAGAACTTTTACAATATTACGTACAGCAGTATATAAAAGTTTCATTTTTATCAAAGTATTTTCATATTCGCAGTTCTATTATTGATCAACATTTTTATAATTTGGTGGAAAAGTTTCTGATATTGCGAATGGAATATTTCATTTATTATGGAATAGGTACCTATATCCTATAAAAGAACCTCTAGAATAACTAATGAATTCATATTACAAGCATTGTAGTAAAGCATTAATTTTCTTACAGATTCAAGTATTTTGTAAATATAATTCGTCTATTCGTAAATTATATGTAAATATACTGTGAATAACTATTTATATCGATATAACTACTCGTAAATATTATGGCGTCAATTTTAAATTTTTTGTACAACACTTTGACGTATCATGACGAAAAATTTTACGAAAGAAGAACTTCAACACGTTAACACGTTAATAATATTTTTAATTTTATGGAACACCCAGCATTTTTATTATTTTCTTGTTGAAAAGTAGGCACTAAATAACATGCAAAAATATTAAATGCCCAAAAAGATAATAATAAACCCACTTAGGTACTTTATGTAAGCCTGGCGCGAGTAGTTGCTTCTAGCAATACAGCCGCCGTATTGTAAAAAATATTTGATGCAATAAAGTAAATATATTGCATTGTATTGTATTGTAGTTATTGCGTTTAAAAACAACAAAAATAATGTTTAATCAATTAGGATACCTACATAAAAAATCGGTTCACGCAGTCAACAGTTATGAGGTAAAAAACATAAAAAAAAACATACGCGTCGAATTGAGAACCTCCTCCTTTTTGGAAAGTCGGTTAAAAATAAGTCGTATTGCTTACTTAAAATGAAAAAACATAAAAATGCATGCATAATATTTTACCATAATTGATCAATAAAGTTGTCTCTAAATAGAAAATTTTGAAAGGCAAGAAACACAAACTTTTCATTTTAAATCGATGGCCACTAAAGGTGCTTTAAAAGGAAATCTAATTACTCGGCTCGGACACTGGACCGTTTATTACTTCAGCAAAACCAAATTAACCACACTATATACCTAGGTAGGAGTAGAATTGTCTCAAAGGAAAGTAGGTATTAATTTAAACTATATAAACATTTAAAGTTCAAACGATAAGCTGTTCTCAGAGGTCTCCCGAGAATTCTTGGTGCCTGAATGAAAAGAAGTGTTGATCATTGACATATTTTATTTGTGTGAAAACATTTTATCCAAATCCTTCATAATAATAGTAATCCACTTCACAACACACAGATATACTTGATCCCACACTAAGCTATAAGCTTGTGTCGTGGAAACCAAGCAAATGTGGTATATACTACACATATTATTACATATGTCGGCGTGAGGGTAGTTTCGTTATCAATAACGTTTCCCGCCGACGTATAGTTGTCGTAACTCGTTCGTTCCCCTGCTCCACTCCATTGCCCGACTCGTCTTTGTTAGAACTTGATATAAAACGCGGGTATGCGTAAGCCACGGTTCATTGTTACTTTGTGTTCGGTTCAGTGTAGTTATAGTGTCGTATCAATCTAATAGTGATAACGTGTGCTGTGTCATCTAGTTGTTTCCAGAGGTTTGCTTAAGTCGGGAGCACGGGCAGTGGAGGTGAGCGTTCATGCATTGTAAAGGGGCCCCATTAAACCTACACCTGGGTCGCAAGTCCCAGGCACTGCTCCGTGTTCCCTACGGATATCTGGTATGCTGTATTATCTATAACTATGTTGGTGCAATTGCTTATTATAGTTTCCTATCTATCTTTATTTCCTACATCAGAAGTGGGGTATTCGGATACTTATGTTACTCTCCTTTTTGCGACATCAGAATTGGGATATTACTTGCGTCCATATTTCTGCCATTGAGGTTTCTACGTGCGGTTTCTCTCGGTCAAATATTACGTTTTACATAGATCCTGACGTTTTACTATTTTTTTATTATTCTACTGTCGTGAATTAGTTTAACATGCGTGTAAAGTGAATTGCTTTATCTAGTAAATGTGAGTTATTTGAATCGAATTTCAAAGGTTTCGATACCTTTGTCCATCAAGTGTTGTCATATACCTACCGAATTGTGTATCGCAATGTGGTGTGTACAGTGGTGTTCCTCAATTTAAAACGCCGTGATCGTTACTTATTACTAGTTTTCCAACCACGGGGTTTAAATCTTGCGAGTTTCAACTTTAATCCTTTGTCTAAGACTTGTAAATACCCACAGTAGTTTGTTATAGAAATTAGAATTTAGATGCGTGTGAATTCTAAAATTTTAAGTTGTTCTAGTAATGATTTGATAACTACCCACGTACCCAGCAGTCGTTATTCAGGTTTTGTCTGAGCGTGAATTCTAGATACTTAAGGTGGTTCTAGAATGAATCGTTTTTCTAATCGCAAGGTAGATCATAAACGTCGCTGAGTAGGTATGCGATATTCTGATAAAGTAGTTTAGGGATTCTGTCAAGTTACGTTTTTTTATTAAATTGCGACTATTCCCGAAATCAGCGGTTACTATGTTTAGGCATTGAGTTAAAGGTCAGTTTGTCATAGCGAGGATGGCGTGTCGGCGAAAGATAATGAAAGTGTTATTCAGTAGTTGAGAACTCGATGTTATTCAGTAGTTGGAGAACTCGGTGTTATTCAGTAGTTGGAGAACTCGAGGTTATTCAGTAGTTAGAGAACTCGAGAAGAAAGACAAACAAAAAAAGAAAAAAAAAAATTGGTGATTGAATTTTGTGCTGAAAAAATGTGTGGTGGCTACAGGGACAAAAAAATGCGTCCGGTCTAGCATAGCCCGGAAAAAAGAATGTGTCTGCAGCTACTACTTCGGACTAGCACGATTCAATCCAGTTTTACTTAGATATCATTTTCTAATAGTTAAATTGTGCCAGTGTTTTTGAGTGTTTCGAATAACTAGTTACGCGGAGTTTTTGAGTGTTTCGAAAGCTAGATTGTACGAGTGTTTTTGAGTGATGTTGAGAGTTTTTGAGTGTTTCGAAAGCTAGATTGTACGAGTGTTTTTGAGTGATGTTGAGAGTGAGATATTATGTCAGGATGAACGAGCGTTCGTATTAGTTTTCTATCTCGGATTTCTTCCTGTGAGTTTAGCGCCCGAGGACGTGCGCATGTCAGTATGGCCGTGTCGGCGTGAGGGTAGTTTCGTTATCAATAACGTTTCCCGCCGACGTATAGTTGTCGTAACTCGTTCGTTCCCCCGCTCCACTCCATTGCCCGACTCGTCTTTGTTAGAACTTGATATAAAACGCGGGTATGCGTAAGCCACGGTTCATTGTTACTTTGTGTTCGGTTCAGTGTAGTTATAGTGTCGTATCAATCTAATAGTGATAACGTGTGCTGTGTCATCTAGTTGTTTCCAGAGGTTTGCTTAAGTCGGGAGCACGGGCAGTGGAGGTGAGCGTTCATGCATTGTAAAGGGGCCCCATTAAACCTACACCTGGGTCGCAAGTCCCAGGCACTGCTCCGTGTTCCCTACGGATATCTGGTATGCTGTATTATCTATAACTATGTTGGTGCAATTGCTTATTATAGTTTCCTATCTATCTTTATTTCCTACATCAGAAGTGGGGTATTCGGATACTTATGTTACTCTTCTTTTTGCGACACATATATATTATACTATAGATATACATATATATATACAACGTATTAATGAATTAACTGAAATCTAGAAAGTAGTTTGTTCAGAATCAACTAGCGAATCGATCGCACTATGTTTTAATATAGGTTAAATTTTTTTCATTTTTATCAGTCCATGTCTAAATTATTTATAATACAATATTTGGCGCGTACGCCGCGGGCAGCAAAAAAAAAACGAACTGGTAGGCGCGGGCGTAGCGCTTGGAATTTCGTAGATAGGTCACCTCCAAACTAATGTTGAATAACTATTAAAGTATAAATTTTTTCGACATAAAATATATTTGAATCATATTATTGTTTATTTTTTCAAATGGGGTGTATCAGGTTTTCAGTTAATTCATTAACACGTTGTATATACCTACACCAAATATGTGATTGAGTTATAATACTAAATATATGGTTTATTCATAGTGTAGTCTAGCTATTGTTACAGAGACAGTATGGGTGGAGTGGGTGGTGGATTGATATTTTTTTAACAAGTGACTCTTATTGCATGACTTTTGGGTTTACAAAATGTTGCTTATATCACTAACATAGTGTTTTTATCATATTACCATTTACCGCTACCGCTTTAACTTTACAGCTTTTTTGTTTACTTTTTTTTTTAAATGTGTTGAAAAATATCGTGTTATACAAATGACCAATGTTTACGCGTTTGTAATATGTTATTAGTTTTAATGAATTTAAAATAAGCTCTGATTCACTATGGCCAACAACATGCCTTCCCAATAACGAGCGTTTCAAACGCTCCAGACGGCACAAAAAGACTCATCACTATACCCACGTTGTCCACGTATTTTGCTGCTAGGATTTTTTTTTATTTTTTTTTATTTTGCAAGAATATGGTAGGTACATATATTGGTGTTATTCTAAAATTAATTCAGCATATTCCGCCGTTGCCGGCGTGCAAATTCTATCTTTAACATAAAATATAATATTTATTAGTACAATTAAAAATTATTATGAAAAACCAATAATGAAAATTTAGGGCGCGTTATGGTGACGCCACTTGTTATGGACATAGTGAATCGGGACCCTGACCGCTTTCCCGATTTAACCGTCCTTAAAAAAATCGGGTCGACATTTGCAATTAACAAGAAACTCCGACAAGTATTTTTTTCATATTCGCCGACAGATGTTTTCGAGTTTTTAGCAAAAACGATAAATCCTCGATTGGTCGCGGTTCTGTCGTTATTTTCACGTTCGATTGCCCGTAAATTAACGTGCGCACGTTTTGTTTACGACACTTTTGATTAATGCTTATATCTATGACTAACTGTTCGCCCCAGGTCCACTCGCATTTCGCCCTTTTCACTTTATCACTTGACTTTCGGAAAGACCTTAAAATTCGAGTTTCCTTATTTGAATCCTCTCGGAAATCTCCAATAACGATTTCGATGACTTCGACGAAGTAATGACGCTTCCATGAAAATCGCCCTTTTACTCCTTTCCTAAAATCCTTTTTAGTGCTTGCTTATAAACGTCATAACATTTCAAACTTCTATACCTATGGTATTATTATTATTATTGGTTTCTTTTTATCTCTGGTCTGATATTGATTAATTATTCAGTATTTCGACTTAGAATTATCTGAAAATAAACAATTAATAGATAATATAAAATAATAGTTGCCCTTGGGTAAAAATTATTGTGCTACATACAATCAAGGCCAAAGAGTTGTTTAAAATGCTCACTATAACTTTGTTAATTTTATAGAAATAGTATTCAAATTCAAATGCTATTTATTACTTAGGATTGGTTACAATCACTTGTAATCGTCAGCTGGTTCTTAGAACTATAAATTACCATCAGTTCGGAATACGTCCTCTGCCGAGAAGAACTGACAAGAAACTCAGCAGCGCTGTCTTTTAATGATCACACTTATAAACTAGGAGAACAAAAAATAGTAATTGGATAGAGCAATTCATTCCCAAATGTCTGTATCATTTAAATAGTCTACTACACTATAATATGCTTTATCGCATAATCTGTGTTTAATAAGTGTCTTGAATTTATTAATTATTTATTGCTAAATGATCTGAGTGATTATTAACAAAGTACGTGGTTATTTCCAATTTTGGGGGGGGGCATATTATAGATATACCTCGTCATTACAAACTTAATAGGTTATTCTTACAAACACAGACAAGTTAACAAACTTGATTGATTTTAGCAACGAAATTCGAAAAAGCTCCACATATTATGTTCCTATTTAATATATTTTCTAAGGTTTACAATGACATACATTTTTAAACAGTGAAAAATTTACTATCTATAAATCTTACAACCGCAAGTGTTCAAATATTCCTCCTAGAATGATTCACAAGCTGCAATAAAGGCATAAAATACACCTACTCTACCTAATTCTACCATTAAAAATTGATGTTTCTAAGGTGTCACAATAAATATGTTCTTATAATATTAAAATATACCGGGCCGTTACACATCTTTATATATCAAAATTGATCCCTATTTTATTTAGTCACGCCATAACTTGAGAACGGCTAGACTAATCACCATTAAATTTTGCATACACGTTGTCAGGGATACAGAGAAGAAGTATCTATATCTAGCAATTAACCAAAATAAACATACTTCAAAGTTGAAGCTGTCTAAACTTGATTAGTTAATCACAAAATCGCATTTTTTCCGATTGAAACTGAAATATGATAGCAACAAAAGTTACATATAATTGCCCTGCTGAAAAACAATGAGGCTTCAGCCAATCTATTTAAAAGCGATGTGGGTTCAAAGATTTTGTGTGTCTATGCGTCTATAAGTGCGTGTACGTGCAGTTGCTTATCTAGTCAATAGGAGCAAAAGAATAAAGTACCTACTTACCTATTTAAATATGACCAATACGCTGTCAGAGTTCAAATCGGTTGCAATAATTCATTCTACGTCCAGATCCAATCTAAAGGGATCTAAGATAACTACTTGAAAGTAATTTATTTAAAGAACAATGAATGATTTTTCGCTTAGAGGCACTGGCATTGTCGATACAGACCAGTAAGTCAAGACATTTGCGGATTTGTTGTGTGGTAAAATTTATAAAAAGTATCTACGCGAGAAAATCCAAAAAATTATAGTTACATTCTGTTCTAATTTTATATTGTAATTTTACTAATTTTTCAGCCTTTAATCCTTCCATCTTAGTAAAAAATAAAAAAAAAATCTAGCTCATATTTCCCTAAGCATGAAGTCTGTTTTTTGACCTCTATGCAGTAAAAGTTTTTTTTTTGTAAGTTTACCTGATTACTCAATATTAAGTTGCTATTGATTTGTAACAGGAAATGTGAATCAAAATAAAATTCTCCAGACCAAGAACCATTAAAATTCTAATTCACGAGTTTAATTTAAACCAAAATGTTAAAATTTGTGTCTTAATTATGTATTGTATCAGTTTTCTGGTAGGTAAATATTATTATAGAACAACATTCACTTATGTATAGTTTTTGACCAGGCCGCTTTTTGTGATCATTTCCAAGCATCATTATTATGATTTTCAGTTTTTATAGGTAAGTATAGTTTTTATCCAGCACTACTTATAATGTAATAATATAGATTAATTTGTATGTCTGCCTCTTTGAACTTGGACCACAGGATAAGTGAAGAGCTTACAAGGCCCTGTGTAGATAGCATCTACGTATCGCCCCTAATCGCCTATTGTGTGTGATAACGATCGACTGCGATATTCACTTGTCTATGTTCAATTCGAGATTCTCATGCGAGTCAAAACAGAGATCTCACGTGAAACTTTCTTACGACATCGAACGCCCTTTATCATTTTTAAAGTTTGAAAACTTAATAACAAATGTTTTTATGTTTTAACAACATCATTCTGTGAATTGTATATACAATAACTACTTTTAATTCCGAAGAGTTTTAAGTGCAATTTAATATTATATGAGACTTCCAAAGGACAACTTAAGTAATAGATAGAACAGCTGAATAACAAACAGTTTAAAAGACATAAGGGTCGTATCTATTTATAATGAAGTTTTAATAGTACATTGTTATCCTAGGGGTGAAAGTAACTTATTTAGTCCCGAGACGAGGTTTGGCGCCCGAGCGTATATAGCGTCAATAGATCGAGGGACTAAATAAGTCTTTCTCCCGAGGGTAACACTGTGCTTTTCATTACGAATGCAAGGAAAGTCAAAATAAAAATAGGAATTAGCTAAAGAAAAAATGGGTGAAGATCGGATAGTCGCTTGACACTTTCCCACCTATTTCTTTTTCTTTGGCCGGCTAGCTATTCAGCCAGTATTTTTTATTTACATTGTGGCGACCTAAAAAAAATATTTTCTTTAATTATTAAGTATTAATTAAAGAAAATAAAAAAATATAAATAGGAATTAGCTTAAGAAAAAGTGAGTGAATTTTATTTTAATTAATACCTACTTAAACTTTACGTTATTTCAATTTTACATCGCGCTGGCTGTATAGAAAGTTGAAACATGGTTCAATGGAAATGTGAAAATAGACCTAGTTTTTTTTAATAATTTGACAGTTGTCAGTTGAAAGCGATTCTCCCTAGGGCTGAAAAGGGTTACTTTCAACCCGCTTCTCAGGCAACTTCAGACCTACTTTCCGAGTATGAGTAATGAAAATAAATTTTGAGTACGTAGATTTAATTAATACGTGTCTAAAGATATCTCAATATTCCTCTAAGTTAAAATCACTTATATTTTTTTGTTATAAAAGTAGAATTAGTGTTTAGTAACTGAATGTGTGTGAATGCTTAGACAATCACCAATGAATTAAGTTCAGATATCCAGCATGAAAAAACACAATAATATAATAAACGTCTTTATTGAGACCAAAAAAAGCATATCATTACTTTTCACACGTGCTAAGCAAGGAACTCGATAAATACAATTTTGACAAAAAAATTAAAACCGACTTCAAAACACACAAACATGCACTTACACCAAAAAGTTATAAACAAAAAATTCCGATCTGTTTGAAGTCAGTGCCAAGCCCGCTCATGTCTGCTCGGAACCTATTTGGCTTGGCACCGATTTTTCGCTTTTAAGTAGGTTGGTTTATAATAATTTTTAAAGTAACAATTTATGTAATCGAATCGCAAACCGCGAAATACTATATATTTGACGAGTTCCCTCGATTTCTCCAAGATCCCACCATCAGACCCTGACTTCATGACAATGGAACCACCTCCAGAGTATACCCTTTCAAACAAAAAAAGAATTTTTCAAATCGGTTCAGCCTTCTTCGAATAATAAGCATAACAAACATACAAAAAAAAATACAGTTGAATTAAGAACCTCCTCTTTTTTTGCAAGTCGTTTAAAATAGTTTAGCCAGTGTCGGTCCGTATCTGAATTGTAGAATTTGGTTAGTCAATTTCTCGGTTACAACTGACTTTATTGCATCCTAGAAAAAAGTTGTGGAATAAAAAACGAAAGAAGAAAAAAATGTAGGAATGCTGTAGCAAGTTGCCAAATCATAACGTCGGTTATGAGGCAAGTTGTATTAGAAATTAAGTCAGTTTCGCTTTGCTGCTTCAGTCAGAGTTGTAGGTACGTCTAATGTTTAATTCATAACCCTCCTAAGCACCATGAGTAACTCGGTAACAATGCAAAAATTTCCTCTACACCAAAGTTGGTAATCGCATTGGAACAGAGGATTTTCAGAGCCCCTACAGGTACAGGTAAAACTAATGTCGCAATAGCTAACGCAAGTTGCGTGCAGAAACTATGTTTCTAATTTTCACAGTGAAAACGCCCAAGTGCATCTTTTTGTTGTGAAACTAGAGTGGTCCAAAGCTCCACATTAGTTTAAAAAAATTACCTAGATTATACGTAAAGAATATGATGATGATTTGAGTTGAGTTGTGTCGGGATGATTCTGCACAATGGGCAAATTTCTAAAACCCGCTCCACATTCGCGCGAGAATCTCGCGAGAACGCGAGAAAACCACGAGAACGTGAATGTGGAGCCGATGTTGTTCTTGCAAGATTCTCGCGTGAATGTGGAGCGAGCTTTACAAGAAGAAATCTTGTGAAGTTTAACAAACTCAGCTAGATGAGGGCAGAGTAAAAGCACGTATCATAGAGCCGTCTTTGTCCAGCAGTGAGCTTTTTTTGGTAGATGATGACAATTTGAAATGATGATTGATAAAGATTCTAGAGTTGAGAGTAGAACAAGAACACATTAATTTCAATAATACTCGACGAAAAACATAACTCTATTAACTATAACTCTATATTCAACCAAGTGACTGATAGTAACACTTTAACTGGACAAATCGTGTGAATACCTACATACATATTTTCGCAACGACGAGTCGCATTTGAAAGTTTATCAAACGTGAATTAGTGTCTATAAATGCATATAAAGCTACTTTCAGTACTTGGCTTCCTTCGTCTCTGTAATTATTCCTTGAATGGAGGGAGGCAAGCTAGCACTTGACGGTCAATTTGCAATGTATAAGACTATTTATATATGTAGATCAACTAGCTGGCCCACACGGTTTCACCCGCGATAATTTCGCAGTTCCCGCGGAATTATTCCATATAAACTTCACAACCCTTTTTCATCCCCTTAGGGGTTGAATTTTCAAAAATCCTTTCTTATCGGATGTCTAGGTCATACAAAGAACACACCCTCCAAGTTTCAGGTCTCAATACGATCAGCGGTTTAGGCTGTGCGTTGATCCATCAGTCATTCAGGACAAAGCATTTTATATGTATAGATGGTCTAATGATCTAAGTTGTGGATTCGTTGCTTTCTAATATTAAAATGACTGGCTGATTTATTAATTATTTAATTATAAAATAGTGATAGAAGACATTTCTTCTATCCTACTATTGTTATAAATATAAAGGTTTGTGTCTCAGCGGAAACTCCCCTTAAAATTATTGCTTCAGATATGAAAAAAACTAGAAAATAATTTGAAATCATATAATAAAATAATTATCATATTATCCCGAAATGAACTAACATGTTCAAATTAAAGTTGACCTATTTGTGCGTTCCCAAAAATATGATATAATTATTCTTTTTTTTATAATCGCGAAGAAACACGCATTGATCTAAAACTATACATGATTCCAGACGATACGGCAGTGTACGAAAAATGAAACTTCAGGGTAGAAATGAAAGTTACATTGAAAACTAAATTTATAATATATAAAGCTGGATTGCCACTCACTCATTGACATAATTGTTCTCCCAGAAGGAGCATCTCTAGGTCGATACAATGTATGGAACATGTAGAGGGGACGTTTCGGTGATTATGGGAAAACCTCGACATCTTCGATTCCTGCTTCTCATCAGGTAGCGAGTCGACTGCCCGCCGAAACTATCCATCGAAAGTGAAAACGTTTCTAACTAAATTTCATCCACACCTTGGGCAAATTTCAATAGTGTAACTTTTTTTTCAAAATGGCGGAAAAAAACATGGCCGCCGAACAAAATTCAAACTCGATTATCTCCGAAACTAAAAGAGTCATTTGGGGGGTGCTCAAACAAATGTCATAGAGGTCAATGGGGGGCAACCGCCTGGCGTGGTAAAAATCCAAAATGGCGGATTCAAAATGGCGGCCGAAAAAAAGTTGATCCGATCCGGGTGAGGTTCGGCATCCGGGGGTTTTTGGGGTCGCTGATGCCGAATATCGAATCAGTTTTTCGATTGCGTCATTTTTCAAGATGGCCGCCGAACATTAGTTGTTTGTATGGGGAAATTGTTTCGGCCCTGGCTCGGAAACTATCGGCCGTGGGTATTGAAAAAAAAATTGCACAATTGGTGGTGCACTATCTTCTTCTATCGGGATATAAATAATTCCAAGATGGCGGACGGATTCGAAATGGCTGGCGAAAAAAGTTAAGCATAATTGTTCTCCCAGAAGGAGCATCTCTAGGTCGATATAATGTATTTAAGATGTGGAAAGGAGGTTTCTGTGATTGTGGGAAAACCTTGACATCTTCGATTCCTGCTCCTCATCAGGTAGTGAGTTGACTGCCCGCCGAAACTATCCATCAAAAGTAAAACTGTTACTTACAAAGTTTGTTCCACACCTTGGGCAAATTTCAATAGTTTAACTTTTTTTTCAAAATGGCGGAAAAAAACATGGCCGCCGAACAAAATTCAAACTCGATTATCTCCGAAACTAAAAGAGTCAGGTAGGGGGTGCTCAAACAAATGTCATAGAGGTCGATGGGGGGCAACCGCCTGGCGTGGTAAAAATCCAAAATGTCGGATTCAAAATGGCGGCCGAAAAAAAAGTTGATCCGATCCTGGTGAGGTTCGGCATCCGGGGGTTTTTAGGGTCGCTGATGCCGAATATCGAATCAGTTTTTCGATTGCGTCATTTTTCAAGATGGCCGCCGAACATTAGTTGTTTGTATGGGGAAATTGTTTCGGCCCTGGCTCGGAAACGCGAGCTGCTCGCAGCTCGCGCACAGGGCGAATCTAGTTGTATTATAAATATATAAACAGTCTGGTCAGCTGAGAGTTGAAGCCCCATTCCAAACACAACAAGTAAAATAACTAAACTTTCAATCTATCTCTAATATGTAATATCAAATCTAAACTTCTTGATTAGTTACAACCTCAGACGAAATAAGTTACAACAACAAGTCAATATTATTTGTCAAAATTAACAGTTGAAGTCAGAAATCGGCGTAGTCTTAATTATTATTATTTTATTTCCTGACTAAAGTTAATCTTATATTTGAAATTACGGTAATCGTTAGACATATTAATAAAAGAGTCCTCTGCAATGTCTGTCTGTCTGTCTGTTCGCGATAAGCTCAAAAAACACTAAGAACGAATGTTCATGCGGTTTTCACCACTATAGAAAGATCAATTCAAGAGGAAGGTTTTTACATACAATTTATTTTGGAATTCCTGAGGTAACTCTGAAATTATCGCGGCTGGAACCGCGTGGACAGCTAGTAAATTATATTTTAAAGAAGGTGAAAGTATCCGATACCGCAGAAATCCGTCAATAATAAATAGAATACAATAAATATATAATACAAAAGTAAATTTTTGATATCACACTTAACTAAACAAGGTAACAAAAATAGTAGCTTTCTTGATATTGTGCTTACGAGTTACGGCTAATTATGCCGTGCATCTAGTCCCACATCGTGCTGTTGATTTTCAGTGGCAAGCGAAGACCTGCGGATTTCCTCATTTCTGATTCGATCCCGCAGCAAAAGATCGAGTGTAGTCTCTCCAAGACTCTTTGGGTAATTGAGTCTTCTTATGAGGCTCATTGTAAGCGATCACCTCTCAGTACCCTAAGTTACCACTGGCAACACACTGGTCGAAGACTTTCGTCTTGAGACACTGCGGTGTCAGAGACAAAAGATGCTTCGTAGCCTGTTATATTAAATTTATAAATTGCGAAAATTTAAAAATGTGATGATCACACAGTGTGATGTCAATTGACAATTTTTATAGTGGTTTTCGTCCAAAGTCTATTCAGAATAGCGTCTCCGAAGGCAGTGCTCCGTTGAGGGTTGAATTATGTAGCGATTCAATGGCCTCTGGTTAGCCGTTCTCTCAGCTGGCTTTGTGCAGTTTTATACGGAGCGTGGTGTGCGCCGTACACTCACTCACTCACTCACTTTAGTGCAACGTCAGCCGTTAGATGGGAGCTGTAAAATCACAGAATTACAGATGAGATCTCGAGAATAACACAATATAAAGATGAAATATTGATGAATGACGATAGTAACTGTATGCACTAGTATATAGAATTTCACACAATTTACCTTCAGGGCAGTATGCTAGGTTAAATGGGTTATTATAGATTATTTAAAAGTTATTTTTAAATTGTTTTCCACAAAAAAAGAAACGCGTGCAAGAAAACAAAATATCGTGTCAGTTACGATATGTTTCTTGCTTAACCTAGGTTGGTATATAATTGAATCGTTACGATTTTACTTAATATATTGAAGGGAGAATCTTACGTCTTCAATCTATTCTAATGTGCTACGTCTGTGGTCTATGCTTGCTTACAGCTTTAAGACGCAGGCGTGAATTTAAGAACGAATGAACTAATCAACACTAATAACTATGGACCAGAATGATTTATGCCGAAGTTATAAAGATAGTTATTGAGATACGAATCGTTAGCTAATATCCAAACATAAATTATTTACATTGCACTCGAGCAAATGCAGAATATCCAAGGAAATAGTTTGTGTACATTAACTACATCAGTGAGTATCACTGCTAATTCGAATGCAGCTCCACATGAGGGTTGTCACACGATCCCGCTTCAATATAGTATTTTTTTATTTTAATAATGAAAATAGTTGCTAGGTTTCTTTAAAAAATAATGAGATAATTGTATAAGTAAATATTAATTTAAAGTTAATTTAGAACACCTTTTTTGTAATGGAGAAGATATTGGAGTCCACATTTGATACTACATTGACAATAAGTATTTCATTCATCTGCGGTTTGGCTGAAATATATTTCAGTTATGGAAAAACATAGTAACTTTTGCTCCTAATTCCTCTTTCTTTAATATATTTTTGTGTTGTCCTTGAGTACATTAATTGTTAATTATATTAAATAAATAAAAAATGAATAATATCATTGTGCTTTATTGTTTTTAACATAGTTTTTATAAAAAGAATTTTCTAACAAACGAATTTTTGACAATGATCATAACACACACCTTTCCTAGTTTCCAACGCGGCAATTGCAGCAACCCTACGCTAAATGCAAGCTAAGATTCGCACCGAGGCATTGCTTATTTACGTAAGGTTGAAGATAATTTAAACTCGCGCAGAGAATATGTTAAGAGATATTTGGATGCATAAATTCTTCTGGAAGTTTACCCCTAGGACAAATTGTATGAGATGAGATTAAAAGACTATTATAATATGATACCCTGGGGTATGTTTAGTACGGAAATTGGTAAAAAAATATAGTGTTTTATTATATATTATAATTACTAGGTATTGCTTTTATTTTTTTTTCTAAATAAGCGATTTTTGCAGTTTTACCCAATGACATTATACCGAAGTATAAAATTGGTAAACATGAACGTTGAAAAAATTGCTGTCAGCAGTAATCGTTACCCGATTTATGTCGTTAATATCTTCTCTTTGTCGACAAAATAATATTTAGTCAATAAGAAACTATTTTTTGTCTTCGGTTTTCTTCTCTCTCTTTTACTGGATGCCAATTGCCATGTAACATAAAAGCCTCGTACCTCCGAACTCATCAATGAAGTCCTAGTTAAATTAAGTGCTTACAGCGACGTAATTACGTTTGCCAGTTAACTAACTTACGACTATGACTTAGTTACAAACGTGCCGGTTTTACAGCTGAAAACGTTTAAAGGTTTATCGCGGGGCCCTGCCGTTAAATAAGATGTAAAACGACACGATCCAGCAAAGATGGTGTTTACATTGCGCGATCTTTTGTCTTTTTTGATAGAGCTGCTCAACTACTTGCAGCAATGAATAGTGTAACGTGGTGCTATAAGACCCATGTAGGTAGTACCTTCTTTTTTTCATCTGAATTTTAAATTTATTTTTACTGGGCTTGGGCGTTTGTTTTGTTTTTTCTCGCCGATTCTTTTCACGCTGCGTAAATCAACTACGCTATTCTCTTTTAAATAAATTAAACAAATATATATTGTAATCTTAAATTTTTATTATAATAAATAATTTAAACATCTATAACTTAAATTACAAAAGAAAGCTGTATACTAACAGCAAGAAAGGATCCTTGGACCTCAAAGTTATCTTCAATCTATCTTCAATGTCGATCTACTTGAAATAAACTTGAAAACTGAGGATCTTCTGCTGTTCCTATGCTCTCTCTTCTTCCTGCTCTCTATCCTGGCCGACGGCACTGCAGCTTTGGACTCTAACCACGGATTGCGAAGACCAGTGACTATTTTGTATAAATTTAAAGAGTAATCTTCTGTACTCTTTGAACCGTGGTTTACTACGACACGTTTCATTGTAGAACGAAGTTCTTGATCGCACGGTAGGTACGGGCGGGGGCTAGGCGAAATTTCCGTCACGGCGTCATTAGTGGTTTTTGAAACGATTATTATTTATTGGTTGCTTATTGGTTCGCGCCGAGTTGTCAGTGGCTCGAACCAATATAGTTTGTCAACGTACTCCATGTATGAAATACACAAATCGAGTATAAGAAGTCAGACGAACCGGGGCGGGATCCCAACGTCCGACTGGTGGCGTACAACGGGATGCGTACTGACGCCTTCACCGATTCACTACTCGGACTGTGACGATATCTTGTCGTGTCGTGTTGATGTAAGGGACACAAAGATAATTTGGATTTATGTACAGCTGGCTCACTCAAAGTTATGAGTGTGATGACTAAATAACGACAGTAAGTTAATTAATAACTTTGTGATGATTATAAACAAATACGAATGAAGTTTTATTCTATTTATTAATAATAATGTTCTTTAGGTACTGTAATATTGTTATTTTATGTGCAATAAAGGATTAAATAAATAAATAAATAATAGATAAATTAAGTAAAAATGTTTTTACATCAATGGCATCAACGTTTAAATAAATTGCTCTATTACTTTTTGCTGAAATTCAAAAGCACTAGAGGTGTTTTTGTTATGTAATCAGGAATGTCAATAGATTAAAATATACTTAGCTGTGCCTCACGACGTGCTCTACTTTCGGGATTACCTGGGGAACTCCGGAATAATCTCCCATTTTTTTTTTTTAGTATACTCTATCTTCATTCTAAACATCCATGTTTGGAAGTCTTGTCGTTTCAACATGAAGGAATCCTTTACTATTAAATGCAAAAGTGAGTTCGTTTGGCTTAACCGATCATGATGAAATTTCGCTTACACGTTGTCAGGGGTGTAGAAAAGGACATATACCTAATTCTGCTGCTGAATGTGCACAGTATTTACGCAGTATTTTTTTATATATACTCTTTTAATATATTTTACGCCGTCGCGTCGTAATAATTAATTTGCGTTTGCAATTAAATTCGAGTGGGAAGCCTCTGGAAGGTTGTGTCCTTATCTTTTATTTATACGCAAACTAAAGTAGCACTGTTGCATTTTCCTTTACAAGAACTTTCTTGTATTCAGCGAGCTTTTGAATTCCCGCATAGCTACTTATTCAGCACGTCTATAATGCTTTACCTATTAATTTTATAACTCGACATTCATAGTGTTAATCCTTAGTCATATTATAAATGCGAAAGTGAGTTTGTTTGTTTGTTACGCTTTCACGCTTTAACGGCCCAACCGATCATCATGAAGTTTTGCATGCACGTCGTCAGGGGTACAAAGAAGGTGCTTTTTATCTCGGAATTCCCGCGGGAACTCCAAAATTACCGCGGGTGGAACCGCGGGGCACAGCAGGTAGTTATGTGAAAATTAATCCCTATTTCCCTTGGTCATGGACTTGGTCATGAACGGCTGGAACGATTTTGCAAATCCTTTTTTTTGTGTTTGTTATTGTAAGGAGAAGAAGAATAAAAGAAGTTTTCAGTTCCTACGGGAATTTGACGGGACTTTCACTGTTAATTAGCTGATAAAGAAGTAAATTAGACTACTTTGAAGTTCCTGGGGGACTTCCGAAACTCACGCGGGTGAAACACCTTTTAACTCCTTTTTTGAAAGAACACAAAGAGTTTCCCATAGAATTTTCAATAAGGAATTGTAAGGGAACAATTATCTAACTGCTCCTAGGACTTTGTGAGTATTAAATAAATAATGTGGATGCCGGGGGCGGGGTTCACGCAGTATTACAATTTGTGACCCGTACTACTGTTTGCGGAATAATGAAAATACCGATCGAGATGCATTCGAGATTAAAATTGAAAATTGGTATAATGTTAACTATAATCAAAATTCTTTATTCCATATTTTGTAAAGCTTATAATTTAATTTTTTGTGTAGCATAATGTTTCGATTTTAATACAGCTAATAATGAAAAAAGAAACGCTCGTACAACACAGCGGAAGCCAAACTCTTTATAAAACTTATCTGCATTACAATCAAACCAGAAATAGTTATAGCACCATTTAGCGGCAAATAGCAAGACAATCACCGTAAGGTTGCTACTACTTACTATTACGTTTTTCTTTATTTTGTTTTTTCTTTCTTTCTTTATTATTTATTTTGTTATTCTTTAATTGTTTTCATTTGTGTTGTCCTGTATGTGTTCATTTGTGTTGTATTTCTCCTCTTGCTTGAATAAATCTTTCTTATCTTATCTATTAAATTTAGATATATAAATTAGATAAGTGTCTTATGTATAACGTATGGTAGGTACATAGATAATGTAATTCATAATTGCCGTATTTTCGGGGTGCCTTTTCAGAGTGTTTATAGCTCTATCTCTTCTATCTAGTTTTCTTCTCCCTCATGTAACGAGATACGTCCTCGAAATTTCACTCTCAATTCTCGTCTAATTACTATCGAAACTCGTCTCGTCTCAAACTACTTAGATTCATTACAAAAACTCGATCGAAAACAAGTGGGTTAACAAACGAGTATTGCTCGCTGGCAGAGTTTATTTAGGCCACGATCTAACTCACATTTCTTTGTCAGCCTCTTTACCTTCCTGAATAAAATATTCAGGATATCTTCACTTTCGCAGAACGCCCGCGCAATATTAAGGGGCCTTTGGTTGGCGAGGTATTGATAAAGTGAAAATACAAAGGTGCGTTACGGGTTTCCTACCTGCCGATATCTACAGCTCGTTTAGTTATATTCTATCGATTATATCTTTATATATTATCCCTACTAATATTATAAATGCGAAAGTAACTCTGTTAGTCTGTCTGTTACGTTTTCACGCCTTAACAGCTCAACCGATCATAATGAAATTTTGCATACACGTTGTCAGGGGTACAGAAAAGGACATAGGATACTTTTTATCCCGGAATTCCCACGAGATCTCCGAAATTTTTGCGGGTGAAACCGCGGGTAACAGCTAGTCTAATATATAAAAATGAATCTCTATTTCCCTTTGTCACGGCATCACGCGTGAACGGCTGGACCGATCACCATTAAATTTTGCATACACGTTGTCAGGGGTACAGAGAAGGATATAGGGTACTTTTAATCTCGGAATTCCAGCGAGAACTCTGAAATTACCGCAGGTGAAACCGTGGGGGACGGCTAGTTATTTATATTAATTCGAAGCAAAATCAAATTATACTAAAATTATACAAAATACACAAGCAGAGACGCAAAAATGTCTATGCAAGTGTGCAACCTGTGTGCAAGTTTTTTGACAACGAAATGTTCTTTTATGAGTTGTAAATTGTAATAATAACAGCGTTATGTTGTATGCGCAAGTTTGTTTTAAGGACACTAGTTGTGCCCCGCGGTTTCACCCGCGTGAGTTTCGGATTCCTCACAGGAACTTCAAAGTAGCCTAATTTATTTTAATAACATCAGCTAATCAGCCGTGAAAGTCCTGTCAAAATCGGTCCAATCGTGACCAAGAGAAATAGGGATTCATTTTATTTTTATATATTAGACTAGCTGTTACCTGCGATTTCACCCACAAAAATTTCGGAGATCCCGTGGGAATTCCGGGATAAAAAGTGTCTTATGTCCTTCTGTGTACCGCGTGTGCCAGTAGTTTACGGTAATTAGCCATTCCCGCAATAATTCCGGAGTTCCCACGGGAATTCCGGGATAAAAACTATCCTATCTTTTAAGTTGGACCATACTTATTATAAATGGTTACAAAATTTTATCAAAATCCATTCAGTAGTTTCGGAGTCCATCGCGGACAAACAACGTGACACATGATTTATATATATTACAATAGGTATAGATTCATATGGAACTGTGAATACAATAAATAGTGATATGTTTTATTACATCAATATCAATTTGGCAATTGCATTAATGTAAGAAAAATCCTATAAAAACAAACATTTCATTTTCATAGCTTTAGTATAGATATGTACAATGTACATAATATATGTGTTATAGTAACAACGTAAATTTGCTTCTGAGTCGATCACTAATTTTGTTTTGTCTCACTCGAGCAACCTACTGTCTCTTATCATTAGATATAGATACGAAAGTGTATTTCATATAATATATTTTTACATTTATTTTTGGTATTTACATAAAGATTTGTTTACCTTCTCGGTGAAAGGAGCAAAATGCTCAGTAGAGCTTATAGGATAACGAATCCCTAGGGGCTTCTTATCAATTTCCTTTGAATGAAGTCAACTTTGATCTGAAACAAGACTATATTTTATTTACTATTTCGTATAAGTACACATCATATCTAACTCTTATAACTTCTTCAATAAAATATAAAGGATTTGATTTAATTTAAAAAGGTTACTTAAATATTTTTAGCTTTTTTTTCTACTCTCGTAACTAAAAATAGCTTGCCATCGCTTTTTTATTCAGTTAATATGATAAGTATACATCTATACATCTAAATAAAGTTGAAGTGTCTGTTTGTAATTCCAAATTAACAGCTTTTCACAAAATATATGTACATAAAAATCTATTTTTTAGTTTTTGTATGCCTTTCTGTCGGTTTGTTCCTGCTAATCACGTAAACGGCTGGACCAATTTTAACGGGATTTTCACTGGCAGATAGCTGATAAAGGAATAACTTAGGCTACTTTTATTTTAGAAAAAATAGTCACTGCGGGAATTCCTAAACTCATGCGGGTGAAACCTCGGGGCATTTAGCTAAAAATATCGTTCATATTCACGACATTATTTATAAGAATTAATTACCTAGGATAAAACATAACAAGATTATTCTTGTAAAATAATACCTACTCATAAACATCGATATCATATTTTCTGAAAAAAACCCAAACATACTACACATACACACTGCAGGGAGGGAGACACAACCCAGAGAACCTTATTAATAAAAGTATTGATATCGAAAATTCAATTAAACAGTTAAACAAAAGCTTCGTTCTAAGTCATTTCTAATGTTTCGGATCAAGTTAAAAATTACATTTTAATAAATTAAAACCAGACTCTGTTTTTGACCTATATTTAAAGCTGAATTTTTTTTGTATTACTCCAGTGAGTAAGCTTACAGAATATAAAATTAATTTTATTAATTTTAATCACCACCGGTCGCGTGCCTACAAACATTAACTGCCCCTCGGCAGCAGGTACATGTGACCCGATAGAAATATTTCAAGAAAAATATTTGTTATAATACAGTCCACCGTTGTGATCCGCGAAATCAACTCGAAAGTACCGCAAGCGATTATAACCATTATTGTCGGTGGCAATAGGCGATAATACGGTGAATAATTAAATAAAAGTAATCTAATTGATTGCTACGATGTTTGTACACTACGCCCCCTTTTAATGTATCGTTAGCGGGTGTAGGTATTTGTTAATGGGCATCATTAAGGGTTATTTAATGTATTGTAACTTATAAGTTTTGTATTGGGCACGGTATGTTCGTTGTTTATGACAACGATGAAATATGTGTTTTTACGGTTGGTTGTTTTCGAAACTTGTTTGATTTAGTCGGGTCAGCTATCGTTGAAACGAATTTTACTGTCGAAATTGTCAAACTAAAATGGCTCGTGACTTCGGAATCGCAAGATTCGCATGCCATTCACATGAAATAGTGTTTTTGAAATTTCATTTCACGTGAATTCTGCAACGAGTGGGTCGGACCACTCTTATTTGAATTACTCGATCGAAAGTTTGACGTTTAGTAGTAATAACTTCATTATCATAATTTGATAAGATTGATAGTTCGACAACTTCAAGAACGTTTCGTTTCAGGTCCGATTAAGTACCGGCTTATGAAAAATCTATGAGAGTTAGCTTCCGATTTTTAAATATTCTGCGTAAAATGGAGTTTCAGAAAACAGCAACAAAGATATGACAAAATGGGATTTAGTGAATTTAATTTCACAGGTGAATTGATTTCACATTCGAGCGATTTAAAGGTGTCATCTTTAATGTAGGTACCTACTCACCTCTACTAACGAATAAAAGGTAAAAACACTTGCTGTTCACCAAGGTTTTGCCTGCGTCAGTTTAGGGATATCCTCAAAAACTCCTTATTAACTAGAAATCATTTATTTGCCTACTGTAAATGATAGTGAATAACTACGGATGCGAAAAGCGTCTATTTTTATAATTTCAGAATAATATAAGAGAGAAAGATTAATTTTTTTGAAGCTAGAGATTATACAATAGGTACCTACCTAACAATTAATTGGAAGTTAGAACACTCAAGCGATGATTTTAACCAGTATTATAACGTATTTCTTTAGTTCTTAGTTAAAAGCTGGTTTCTGTCCCCCGCGGGTTTCACCCGCGTTAATTCCAGTTATACGTCTGTATAAAACTTCCTCTTGAATCACTATCTATTGGTGAAAACCGCATGAAAATCCGTTCAGTAGTTTTTGAGTAGGTATATCGCGAACAGACAGACAGACGCGGCGGAGGACTTCGTTTTATAATATGTATCTAGTGATAATATTTATAGCCGAAGCACAGATAGTAAAAGGTAGATAGTTTTCAATAGGATTAATTTCGAGGATGATCCCGATGTAATGAATAACGAGAAATTTCCCGGAGGCAAGAGGATGAAACAACATGGCGGCGGATGAAGTTCTTTCATCTTTGTAATAATTTTATAGGTACTTAAATAATTTTCCATTGTCTATTGTATTATATTAATTACTAGATATTCCCCTCGTATATTTTAAGATAACCTCGAAAATTTCAGGATACCGGTATTTTCTTTTACGATTTGACATTTTAAAATAAAAAAAATTAAAGTTGACTTCAAAAATACCTTGAGACTTAAAAACTAAAAAAATAATTTTCTCCAAATGCAATGAGATCGATTCAAATCAAGTTTGTGTGTTTGGATACCTATAGATCTATTTTAAAACTACTAAACCGATTCTAAATATTTGTTTTTACCTACAAATAGATGTTCAGCTAAAATGTCTTACGGCCGCACTCAGAGTCGACTTTAATGATTACTTAGTTAAGTATAGATTTTTAAAACAAACCTGCCGCAATCAGACAAGTTTAATAAATTAATGTTAATTGGCATTTAACTAATTAAGTTACATCTCATTGAATGCCAATTAACATTAATTTACTGAACGTCTCTGATTGCGGCAGTTTTGTTTTAAAAATCTATACTTAACTAAGTAATCATTAAAGTCGACTCTGAGTGCGGCGGTTACTGTCACAGGATACTTTTTATGTCTGAACAAAGAGTTCTTGCGGGAATTCCGACCGTAACAGTAGATGATATATTTTATAGAAATACTAGCTATCCCCCGCGATTTCATCCGCGGTAATTTCGGAGTTACCGCGGGAATTCCGGGAAAAAAGTGCTGTAGTTTACGCTGATTAGCTGTTCCCCGCATTAGTGCCGGAGTTCCCGCGGGAATTTTTTTTATGAATTGTTACAAAATTTTATCAAAATCCGTTCAGTAGTTTCGGAGTCCATCGCGGACAAACAACGTGACACGTGATTTATATATATTAGATTAGAATAGATAAGACGTTTCAATATGATTACTACCGTATACAACGAGAGCTCCAAAAAAGTTTTTGTAATATAACACTAGACATAAATCACAGATTCAAACTATAACAATAAAGAAGAAATGTCATTCGCTGGACGAACGAATGAAATTAAAACAAAAGAAAACGAAATCGCTTATCGCCTCTAAATGAATATAATTCCAGAATGAAATGTTTCATTTATATTCACCCCTTGGTTGAAAAATTTTGAAGGATTTCCACTACGGAAATCAAAGCGTGCATCTAAGTTTAGTGAAAATAATACAAAACTATTTAAGATTCGTTATACCATATTTTGGTAATTATGAAATAACACTAGCTGTTCGCCCTTCGATTTCACCCATCTTCAACTTTTTGTTACGTTAAGGATTCAATCGTCAAATAACTTGAAATACATGTACGAATATATACAATATGAAACAGTGTCTTGTAAAAGTAGATTAATTTTGTTTTGTAATAAACAATTCGTATTAAATACAATTAACTTTATAAAAGGCATGTGAAATGGTTTCTTTTTTTTAATTCCAAATGGTAAATGGGTATTTAAAATGTTTTTTACAAGCCTCAGAAACCATAAACTAAATCCTCTGATAAGGAGCTTCGTTTTTGGTTATGTTAATTATGCGTATAATTGAAATTTTAATCAAGACTAAAACACGATTACCATAAACACGAAAGTTCATAACTTTTTTAAAATCTGAATTTGCCCTTTATTGTTATCGCAGAATGCTTGTAGTTTATAAATTAACTAACAGATATTCGAGACTTGATTTTAAAAAGGGGTCGATAATATTTTCTAAATATTAAAAAAGCTAGAATTTCACTTATTTAAATATCACAATGTTTGATCACAATGTTTGTTTTATCTTTGTTTTTCTTTGTTTTTTTTTTGTCGCCGCGCCATTATTTTCTTAAACATGCAATCTTTTCAACGCTAAATTATTTTTCGACATGCCCTTAAGCTTTACAGATTTTTATCTATACCTATAAACCAGTACCGTGACTGACTGACTGACTAACAGAAATCGCACAACGCTTATCGCTAGGTCTATAAATTTGAAATAATATACAAAGTTTCCTTTTATAATTTAAGTTGGTTGTAATTAAGGATTTTGAAAATTCAACTTTGAATGGGATAAAAAGGCTGAAATGTGCGTGAAACCGCGGGGAACAGCTAGTTAAAACACGAACCGCATGAAGCCATAGATAACACACCGGTCCCATTCAATTTCATACTAGCCCGCATTGTCACCACGGTGAAAGCGTATGCCTAAGGGGGAATTCTGTGAATTCTCTAAAATCACTTCACTCGTAATTTGTAGTTACTTATTTAAAATAAAAAATGTCGTCTATTGTCTTTTGTTTTGCTACTACGACAACATTTACTTAAGTAATGGATTAATCAGCTCGTTCTTGATAAAATTGTAATAACTTAAGGGACATTTAAGTATATAAAATTATAGTGACCTATATACCTACTATAATGTATAAATGTATAAAAACTTTTTTAAATTTAATAATTTATGTAGGATTTATTTTAAGTTTCTAAAACTGCAAATACATTTAAAATTTTCGTTCTATCGCGAGGAAAATGTTAAATATTGAAACATTTCCATTTGTACGTTAGAATCGATTGAATATTATTTTAAATGAATGTTTTGAAAATTTCACAATTTCACTTGTGAATTGACTGGTAATTTACCAACTTGACCTAACAGAATAACCGTTCGGAATGTTCGCCTATCGGCGATCGCCCCGCCGTAATTATGGCCATTGTCTTATTTATACCAACCCTCTGAGGTGGAACGATTAAAGTTGGCGCAATGTCAGCGTCGGGGGAAACGCGCGGTGAGGATGGTGAGGGTCCGGGGTAACTATTTGTGTCAGGGATTTGATGTGTGAGCTGTTTTGAAGTATATTCATAAAAATAGTGCACAACTTGCAACTCAGTACACGGGTCAGAAGTGAAAACTTTGCCTTAGAATAGTTCCGTTTAAAAATATGACACTTTTTTAAATCGTCGCTCCCAAAGTGATTTCACTTCATAAATGAGAGTAAAAATGCTTGACTCTACAATGATGGAAGATTTCAATACAGTTTTGATAAATAATGAACGCGATATATTTCTTAAGTTAGTGTATGGACATTATAATTATTGTTATAAGCTCCTCATACCTTATTTTACATAGGTACATAAATAAATTCACGTTTCTCTCCCAGGAAAAATAGGTAGAGAACTTATTCCATACTTATACTTCTATTTACTGCAAATTTTTATTTTGTATACACGTTTGTCAGTTTTCATTGATGCAGATACTAGTTTTATAACGAGATAAGCAACCAATAGATTTTTAAGACTGTTTTAATTGTTATTTTTAAATCTATAATAAGTTATTTTAAATACTCAGTTGGTAAAAACTCTACAATGTGAAAAGCGTTATGAACAATTCTTCACAAAAAATATATAAATTATATTAGCATTATTACCGACTTTGACTGTGCAAAGGGAATTCCTAAATGCGGAGAAATAATTAGTTGCGAACGGAGTTTCTAATATTCTGTGTGATACACAGCCATTAGTATCCTGTAGCTAGAGTTTCGTGTTGGGATAGTAAGTACGGAGAGGTTTGCTCCTCGAGCTAAACACGTGACTTTTAGCCGAAAACCACTCGTTTTATTGATACTACTAATCGAGCTGCAGCTATCACTTCATACTTTATTGCTTGTAAAAACCACCAACAATTCACTGGCTTATAAAATTAGCTCTACGAAATCAAAATGATTTCTTTGCTTTTTGATAATAGCAATTGTTTCTTCATTTTTATATTTTATTTTATATTTTCTCCTTTATTAAGTACCTCACCTCCTTCTATTTTCATTTCCCTTTTTTGTGATGAAGTTCTTTTACGTGGCTTGTCTTAGGAGTTAACTGGCAGAAATCGTCACGCGTAACTTAAGAAAAAAGCGTTATGCTATACCCATGCAAACGAGACATTTAAGCGCTGGCCATACTTGTTTACATCATGAGTTAGAAGAATATTTTGTCTGCGCGGTTCATGTCCGTCCACGCATGTCTGTGGCTACATGCCGAGCAGTGTGAAGACTATCGGCACCGTGCAGACGTCTTTTTCAACGGTGTCGGTCGGCGTCTGCCACGGAACGTTGCTGGCATTCTCTGCAGATGTAAATAAACGGCGTCTGTCAGTGTCTGTGACAAAACGTGTCGGGCACGCTCAATGTCTGTAGATATTAACGGACCCTAAATAGTTCGCGATGTTTAACGGCAGTGTGTCGCAGCCGGGGTTGCATTAATAATGCAGTGACGCGGCTCGAGCAGAGACGAAGGGCGCCGCGCTGCACCAATCACATTAAAATATCTCTCCTACTCCCGCCCAGTGTGGCAGCTCTACGGAAAAACAAAGCAACTGCCATTTTTTTGAAATGAGTTCGTTTGTATTTTTGCCTCTCTTCAGGCATGCTTAACGGACCTTGCTACATACTCACAACCATCAAAAAGACTTTAGTCTAACCGCCGCACTCAGAGTCGACTTTAATGATTACTTAGTTAAGTATAGATTTTTAAAACAAAACTGCCGCAATCAGACAAGTTTAATAAATTAATGTTAATTGGCATTTAACTAATTAAGTTACATCTCATTAAATACCAATTAACAGTAATTTACTGAACGTCTCTGATTGCGGCAGTTTTGCTTTAAAAATCTATACTTAACTAAGTAATCATTAAAGTCGACTCTGAGTGCGGCGGTTAGAGAAATTAAAATTAAGAAAATCTTTGAACAATGGAAGATTTGTTTTAAATAAAGCCATATCCGTTTTTTTGCACCTCCTGTTAAATTTATTCAGTTCCAATAACCACCAAAAAGGCTTTAGTCTCAGAGAAATTAAAATTAAGAAAATCGTTAAACTATGGAAGGTTTGTTTTAAATAAAGCCATTTCCGATTTTTTGCTCCTGTAAACTTTATTCCGCTGCATTTACTTTGTTTTCCATAGGGCAGCCGAGTGAGCTCGAGACCTTACAGTTGAGCTTCAAACCTCATTGTTGTGTACACGGCACACGCTCAGTGTGACTATGTTTGTACCATAATATATTACGTATTGTATGAATTTTGCGCCAAAAAAGACTTTACTAATAGAGACATTGTACCAAAGTATAAAATCCATAAATGTATATACTCTGTAACCGGCCACTACGATTTTATTATTTATTTATTTAATGTTAACACATAGAACCAATACCGTACCGTACCGTACCGTATAGAACTCCTCACAAATTGATACTAGCTGTGCTCCACGGTTTTACTTTCCTGAGAACTATAGGTTCGATGGTTCGACGGAAAAAATCTAGGTATGAACATAACCTCAAAATCACTGGTCTGATTGATTGACCTTGATTTTGAGGTTATGTTCATAGATTAGCTAGCAGTTCTGAAGATTTGTTTTTTTTTTCTTTTTTGCTTGTTTGTTTGTTACGACTTAACTCAAAAACTACTAGACCGATTTCAGAAATTCTTTCACTATTAGAATGGAACATTATCCCTGAGTAACATATAGGCTATATTGTAGTAGGTATATTGTGACTAGGAATTCCCGCGGTAACTTTGAAGTTATCGCGGACGAAACCGCAGGGAGCAGCTAGTTATTTTATTGGGAATATTTGGTTTTTCAACGCGATGCGTGCGACACTGAATAGGTATCTTGAGAGTTTATCCAGTTTTCCATAAGTCTTGTGGATATCTATAGAGAACTTAGCCAGGTTCTGTTTTTTCTACGACCTTAAATTGTGTAAAAGTGAAACTGCTTATGCTTATTCGACGTCTTTTTTTTACTATTGTCGTTAAATTTATTTATTTATCAGTGTTCCGAATAAAAGTAGCGTATCGACATCGACACGCGTGCTTATTTTTTAACTATGTAAATGAGTTTTCAAAAATCCACTCCTATTCTAAGAACTCGAACGGAAAATTCATTGAACGAACAATGGGTGGTGCGCGTAGGAGCGAGTTGGTGACCAGGGCCCTTATTCACTATGACCATAACGCGTCGCGTTAAGATAAGGCGCCACTTAAATTGCTTTTCCCTCGTGTTCAAAGAAGTTTCATTTAAAAAAAATTTACAACGTTTCTTTTGTCATAAAGAATATAAATTTCTTATATTGTTGCATCTGGAGCGTTTGGGATTGTGTTTTTGGGACACGCGTTATGGGCAAGAAATGTTGTTGGTCATAGTGAATAAGGGCCCAGGGATTGACAAGACTTTATTATTCCACACGTGCACCCGCCGTGAGTTGGATTGACACGGGCCGTCGCGCGTCGGGTCGCGGCCGCTTTGTCACAGTGTAATTGTCACGAACTGTGAAGTCGAAGTGAATTCTAAACGAGAGACGAAAGTTATGGTTTCTGTATTATGTAAAAACAAAATACAAATGAAATTTTTAATGGAGCACTTTAACTATTTTGTCATCACTTTATTAGACTTCTTTTTGAATTCACTGAATTTATTCATAGATAAATATATGTATACGGCATACGCACCTACATTTCTCTCTCAATAATGATGACATATATACATATAAATAAAATTGAAGTGTCTGTTTGTAACACATACATTATACCTTCTCAATTAGTTTAGGTCAAGATGTTTTCACGACATAATTGCGGGTAGGTAACAGCTAATTTAAAATAGATATTATTAAAATAATTGGTGCTGTCGTGAAGAAAAAAATCGTAAAAACAAGGATTGTGAAATTCTTTATCCGCTGGCTTGTAAGCGACGTTAATCTTAATGTTTGTTTTTTAAATCAAAGAAGTTATTCTCAGAAATTGTCTTATTCTAATTTCTGATAAATCCTTTTCACAATGTTTATGTTTTTCTTAGGAAATTCTCTAGTCGAGGAATTCGTGTTTAACAAACAAGACTAAGGATTAATGGGATTTTTTCCTAGGCCCTGAGAGAAAAATGGCGCTTGTTCGGTAAAGTTCACGACCAAAAAGTTCCCTACCGAAGATTGGTCAACAATTAAGTAGGTACCTATCTATTTCTGCTACCGGTATTCGATTGGGCACCATGTTTGGTCAGTATACTCTCCCGAAGTTTGCACTTCATTGACACCGTGCGGAGTCGGTCTCTGTGCCTGTTCACTGATATTGTGTCGCCAACATATCCTTCGGGCAACGAAGGGCGACCGAAATCTCTTCGGTCTGATTGATTTCACTGATTGATGTATCTACGATTATTTTACTTCACGTAATCTCTCCCATTTTTAATCGACTTGTAAAAAAGTAAGGTTATTTATTTTACCAGAGTAATTTGTATTGATTCTCGTGTCATTAATGTAGGCATTCACTTCTCATATCTAACAAGCTATATATTTATACATAAACAGATTTTAGTGAATTTTACTAACCTGCTTTATATCGTAGTAGGTATGCATTGCTTGCGAGTATTATGTATCATGTACATATGTATTATAATATGTGTATTATGTATGTAATAAGACCGTGTAGTGTGTGTGTTCGGACCCACTTTCCCCAAAATTGCAAAAAAATTGACTGATTTTGTAGTGTCTTTTTATTGGAAAAAACTATTAAAACCTATTGCAAAACATCGGGATAAACTTCAAAGAAAAATTATACCTATACAATTTTTTCTTATTTTTTTAATTTACCTATAGAAAACTACTGAGTTAATTATAATTGTGATAATTTCGTTTAGGCGCAAATGGTCCAATTACCTAAAAACTTTTTACACCGTACTTACAAGTTACCTACTTATTTTCTTAAATTATAATGGTGGCGCCGTCTACCGACTGTATAGTAAACTAATAGACATTCCTGAATAGAAAAGCGCATTCCCGCAGGAGGAAGGGAAGTTGGGGAGAAAACAATGTAACAAAACACGCAATAGAGGGCGTGTTTTAAAACAAATATTTTTACTGCGATAACTGTGTAGGTATTAAACTGTCATAAATTAAATTAAACTTATCTCTGGATCACCAAATTGGAAAATTTAGGGAATACTGATGGTATTTTAAAAACTCTTTGCGTTCTCTAGTCATTGATTCAATTGTGATGAAACTTTCTTTCTTGAGTTGTTATATTCTGCGTACGCAGAAAATATATTGAACAATTATATTGTGTATAATGAATAATGATACTACCAAATGTATTTGTATCAAAATTATGATTGCAACTGCTTAATTAATAAGCAAGTGCACACATATTTTATAAATAACTATATGATGGTGTACCTACTTATATAATATAATGTAACCTGGGACAATTTGACGTGTAAAAGTATTTATATATATATATTGGTAAAATATATATATGTATTTATATATATATATATATATTTTACCAAATTGAATAAATAAAAATAAATAAAATAAATAAAAAAACTTACTAAATTCACCGTACATAGCAGTTTTTATTTTTACTTGGAACCAGTCAAATTTAAAGCCAATTTTGTAATTTCATCCGTGACATTCAGGCACACTGAAGTACCTACCTATCTGCTTATCTGCATTAAAATAATTGATACTGTTGTCTCTCGTTTCCCTTTATATTAATTTAAGTGCCTCCACTTTAATAAGGGACGAAGAGAATGCAATATCCATGACACCTCTGACAGACAGACGTACAAGCGAACTGACAGTTTGTTTATTAATAAAATACCTAGCCATCTAAAATTTGAAATGTAAAGCGTATTGCATGTCGTTGTCAGTTAACACAACTTACAATGATTTGGTAGTCACGGAAACAGTTCCAAAAGTACCTATAGTTAAAAACTCTACATATGATATAAAATACCTACTTACTTCCCCCGTGGTTTCACCCGCGTTAATTTCGTTGTTCCCGCTGGAATTTTGGGGTGAGAGGTACTCAAGTACCCAATGTCTTTCTCTGCATCCCTGACGATGTGTATGTAAAACTTCATCCGGTTTCATTCACGTTACTTCAAAGTTCCCGGGGAAATTCCGAGATGAAAGAACTCTAGCACCTTTTCTGTACCCCTGACAACCTGTACTGATAAATAGGTGGGTACGAAATTTCATAATAATCGGTTGAGTAGTTAAAGCCGGAAAGAGTAACAAACATTAGGATTATTACGGTTAGTATAACAATATAAAATACTAGATATTATATCATTATTTTTATTAGAGCAGCTTGGTCAGACTTTGAGTATAGCGATAGATTTTTGTTGAATTTTTTACTTAGGTAAATATTTCAAACTTTCAAACTTAACTTTAAATGTAGTTTTAATTTTACTGTTAGTGTAAGTCGCCATCTAACATAAAGGTGAAGGTCAAATGAAATTTCTAAGTGCACCAAAATTAATCTAATAACTATAAAAGCTGTGGCAAGTCGTAAACGACACCGGTTTGCCGGCGCGGCGCTTATAATGTCGTCTTAGGACATTAATATATTAATAACCCTACGCTTATGATATCAAATAAAACTCCCCAACTATAACGCTCATTGTTGAAACACCCGTAAAACGGGCCCAGTACGGCCAAGTTGTGCTACTGAAAGTTTAACTTTCAACCCCCCAACTGTCAACCGTAAAATTAAGTTCGATCACACTTTTACGACTTCAGTTTAACTTTAGCTTTAATTGTGTTCCTTGTGGGACCTCGGCGCGTATCTGACTTAATTTTGAATAAGAGTCGCAATCATTCACAAATGAAAATGCAAAGTTTATAGAAGACAAAAATGAATAGGTACCTCGTGACTTTAGCTCTTAGAAAACCTGTCTGAACCCTGTAAGACAAAAAACAGACCTTTTGTTGAATGCTTTATAAAAGAGATAGTTGTAGAATAAAGAAGGAACAAAAAGGTGAAAAAGGCAGGAGAACCACCATAACGATTGAAGCTCAGTCCGATAGGTATAATTTATACTCTACCAAGTGTAGTAACAACAAGTACTATAATCTGTGGTTACCGATGCTGGTTGCACATAGAATTATAATTATTTTGTAAACTACATTAAATAAAATTTTGTGTGCAAATGATTTGGTGACCCAAATAAAAAAATAAAGTGTCAACTGTACACAAAACGACCACTTCTCAATAGGATCAATTTTGCTAATATTCATTTTTAATGTAGAAGATATTCAGATATGAAAAAAAAAAAACAAAAATTTACAATATAACTTCTAAATGGTAACCTCAAATTCTTCATTTATACCTTTGATTGGCAATAGATAAAAATGATGGATAAATAAACGAAAAGAAGTAGTAATAGATTTTTAAATCTATACTACTACGTTAAAGTGGTAAAGTTTATGAAAGCCCTATGACGTAATCTCTGGATCTATTGAACCGATTTTGAAAATTATTTGCCAATAGAATGTAACAGTGTTCCTGAGTGTCACAGGGTACTTCTAATCCCAGAACTCTGATATTACCGCGGGTGAAACTGCGGGGAACAGCTAGTTTTTACACAAGGATTAAAAAATCAGCCCATAAAATATACAGTCAATAAAAATACCTTGATATTTTTTTTATTTAATCAGATATTAACTAAATAAACCACAGCTATGGTATGTAGCAAAGATAATTAATTAAAGGTTAATTATCATGAGGTAAGAGGCACAGTAGGTACCTATCTTGGTAATTGCTTCCCGAAATATTTGGCTAAAAGCTTTTCACTCTGCTAATGTTAATCAAGAGCACCGATCTGCTTAGTGCAAGGAGTAAAGTGGTATACCACAACACTCTATGTCCCTGAACTGGAATAACTATATGACAATGTACGATACACTTAGAAAAGACAGAATATACATAATACCAAACACATTATATCTTTGCACAATACATACATTGATAGACTAGCTAGTAGCTGTGCCCCGCGGTTCACCCGTGTCAATGAGAAATTCTCAAAATAAATATTTTTTCCCGTTTGTTTTGCTACGTTTTTCATTGCTGTTCCGCTCTTATTGGTCTTAGCGTGATGATAGCCTTCCTCGATAAATGGGCTATCTAAAACTGAAAGAATTTTTCCAATCAGACGGATGGTCTACTGGTATAATGGGGATGTGGACTACTTTTGAAAATCAAAATTCTAATTAGTCCGTCAGTTAGAAAACAAAAAAACAATAGACACGTATTTTTTGGTTTTTCAAATAAATTAAAATATACAGAGTCAAAGCGCATTAAAGTTTAGGGTGAGGGGGTCGTGACGTCACTAACCGCTAAAACCGCCATACAAACTGTCAGAATAGTGACGTCACGCGAGATTTCAACTCAATATATCACCGTTAGTTTTTGATTACGTAAAAAAAGAAAAAATACGTGTCTAATATTTTTTAATAATCTACAAGACGGGCTAAAAAATAAAAATTAGTCAACATGCCCATTACCAACATATAAGCTATCTCGCGCGGTTTCACCCGCAATAGTTTCGGAGTTCCCGCGGAATTGTTCCATACAAACTTTGTCCCCCGTTTTCACCCCCATAGGGATAGGATTTTCGAAAATCCTTTCTTATCGGATGCCTACGTCATAGAAAGAACACACCCTCCAAGTTTCAGGTCTCTACGATCAGCGGTTTAGGCTGTGCGTAAATCCGTAAGTCAATCATTCAGAACAAAGCATTTGTATAGATAATGAGATAATAGATATACTGAGTGAGTGACAATCAAACGCAAGCCCAGACTGTTGAAGCTAAAAACATGTAATTTCGCACGTTTTTTTTAATGTAGCTAGCTTTTAGTAATAAAGGGATTTTGGAACTTCTATCTCTAAGCAGGAAACTATACGTGCAGCATACATAGTATTGTTTGATAAACTTTTATACTTACAATAAGATTTATATAGGTAATAATAAAATTGTGCTTTAAAGAAAGGTGGACAAGCCACACAAAATCTGCTAGATATGCTCATACAGTAGGTAGTCTCCACATTCAAATGAATAGTGAGAGTTTTATAAATATACATCCAAAAAAGGCGAGTGTGCTTAAAACAAGAGTTCGTCTAGCCAACAAGGCAATTTGTAAATTATTCCTGGCAGTTCTTACGCTTATTAGGACATCTTGATAGCTGCCTGTCCACTTCTTTCACCATCTATTTAAAAGCTAAAACATTACCATATCGATATTAACACGCAACAATCAGAAAATCATTGAACTTTCATCTCTATTTCTCTGATATAAGAACGTACCAGATTCATCCATCGGCGACAGCTACAAATTTCGAACACACCCTGAGTATTTATGGTAACATGTATCACTAATACACGATGACCTCCCACGATTCCCTCTGCTGTTTCTCTGTAGGAGTTATCAAGGGGCTCGGTGAGGATTTTCAAGGATCCGCAACGACTGGTTTGTCTTGAACGTGTTTTGAGCGGTTTTTGTTATGATGTCGACTCCGGGAACGGGATGCGGGTGAACGCTAACATATTTTTAAGTGGGGGAAAATGTATCGATGTTATTTATGGATTATCGGAAGCGAAATGCCATGCGCAATCCTTGCGTGATTTATTAAAGGAAAATTACGATTACGGATTGATTTTACGGCCTATTCTTGTACTCGGTAGATAAATGGTGTCGGAACTACTGTGTCATCTGATTAAAATTTAATGAAAATGTTCAAGAAAACTGAAAATCAACAATAAAAACCGTTAAAGTCTTCTTCATTCATTGTAATTTTAACAGCGAATTGATCCAAAAAATTCCAGTATTTCACACCTTTGGGCAAGCTACCTGAGTAGCCTGCACTTAAAGTTTTATACGCTTGCACTTTTTATGTTCTGTTCCAATCACAATAACAATATAGTGTACCTAGGTCAGATTATCGTTTTTTTAGGGTTCCATACCCCAAAGGGTGAAACGGGACCTTATTACTAAGACTCTGCTGTCTGTCCGTCCATCTCTCTGTCCGTCTGTCACCAGCCTGTATCTCATAAACCGTGATAGTAAGACAGTTGAAATTTTCACAGATGATGTATTTCTGTTGCCGCCATAACAAAAGCATGTACTTACTAAAAAACACAATAAAAAAATCTAAGGGGGCTCCTTTAAATACTACAAACGTGATATTTTTGCCGTTTCTATAGATTTTTTTTAACATACTTATATGACTATAAGTATGTTAAAAAAAAACGGTCCTTGAAAACCGATTACGGTTAACCTGATAAGTATGTCAGGCTGTTTATATCGAAATCGGTGGCTTCTGTGTATTAACTTAGGTCTGAGAACTTTCGGTTTATGGCAATTTGAAAGTTAAGACGTTACATAAATCAATTCACAACTCGGATCGCCTGCTGTGTGGTCGGCGTCTTGTCAGCTCCGATCTCGTGCAAAACGCAAAACGTATTTATGAATATGAAAGCACAAAATCACAATGTCGCCGGCTGAATCACGCGCCAAACTTAGTAGCTGGTAGACAATAGTTTTTGGAAAAGTTTCATGAACTTTACGTATGCGAGCATCGAGTTAAACAGGCACCAAATTTTGTAGGTTTGCATGAATATTCTATGCGCAAATAATTTCAACTTTATCCTATATACTTATCTATCTGTTTCTACACGCATCATGAAAACTGTGGCTGGATATTCATGAATGAAACTTCTGAAATCTGCACCGCTTAATGCATAACACCAATTTAAAACATTGAAAAGATGTACCGCTATGTAAATCCATCCGTCCATCTATCAAGTCATCTCAATATATAAGAAGCGACTTTTGAAATGAAAACTCCATCAGCAACGTTGTAATTTGAAAATTCGATGAAACGAAAGAGGGACACTAAAAAGAGACAAACATATTCATAAATAGGATTTAGCCTGCGAGAGAATGAGATAGAATAAAGTATGTTATAAATAAAGATTCACTTCTGCCCTGTGGTTTTAAGCACATTATTTTTTTTTCATAGATCTGGCACTCATAGTTCAAACTCTGCTTAAATGCCGCTGATTATCAGATGGCATTATTGGCATTATTGTTACGATGTAAAATACCTATGGGGTGCACCATTACCCTAAACCAAACATTTTTTTTTAATAATCCACTTCACAACACACAGATCCTACTTGATCCTACACTGGCTATGAGCTTGTGTCGTGGAAACCAAGCAAACGTGGCATATACTATGTATATTACATATATATTATACTATTGATATATATAAACACGCCCAAACTGGGAATTGGAACCCTGCGTTCTTCACACAGAGTCCAGCTCCACCGGGAATCGAATTCGGAACTTCTCGATTAGCGGGTAGGCATGGTGACCTACTACGCCAATTGGGTCGTATCGGGTCGGGTAATTAGTGGGTATCTGAATTTGTTGTTCCAATAAAACATAAAGTAAATATTATTATACATAACTTTTCAGCTCTGTACCGCCATATTAGCCCTGTTACGTCAATATTTTGCGGGATCACATCAACATAATTATTGTAAGCACGTGTCACACGACGCAATCACCGGTTCTTGTGCCGTATGCGCATCCATCAACGTCGGATTATTCTCTCACAACAAATTGAAGATTCTTGTCAGAGCCCCATTATTAGGTTTGCGCGGTGCGCGGTTGACATTTCAATGGCCTCTCACCACATCAATCAATATTTCGATAACTGTCGCTAAAAACCGTTCTTATGATATAGGACGTATTTCGTGAAATGTTTATTATTTACTTAACAAACAAACACATCCGCATTAACAATATTAATTAGAATTGTTAATGGTTATTGATAGTCTCTGCCACCCATCCGGGAGACAGGCATGTAATGTACTATCATAAACGCAGATATGAGTTTGTTTGTTACGCTTTCACACCTCCACGGCTCAACCGATCATCATGAAATTTTGCATACACGTTGTCAGGGGTACAGAGAAGGACATAGGGTACTTTCATCCCGGAATTCCCGCGGGAACTCTGAAATTAAAGCAGGTGAAACCGCGGGGAACAGCTAGTACTATCGCAAATGCAGATGTGAGTTTGTTTGTTACGCTTTCACGATTTAGCTACTCAACCTATCATTACGTTGTCAGGGTACGGAAAAAACCAAAGGTGCTTTTTATCCCGGAATTCCCGCGACAACTCCGAAAGGACAAGGGTGAAACCGCTGGGAACAGCTAGTTAGCTATAGCCATAGATATATCTGTTGCAAATCAAAGATGATTCTCGTTTATCCCGACGATGATATAATCTAAATTATCCATTAATCAATTTCGCATTCAAACTCAACACAACACAACAATTGGAGATTTACGCGCTTGTTTGTTCTGGCGACAAAGCAATCAGGTTTCTGTATTTATTATGATCTTTGTGTTTTGTCAATTAATATCACCATTTATCATATTGATGTGTTGATTTATTTAGTGGAAGATCGTAGTCACACAATGACAAAGACAATAGAAGAAAAATTGTTACTCTTTACCTTTAAGCTACCTTAGGTATACCTACGAATAGGAGGTACATTTTCATAATAATGGCAATAATTTAAATATAATCATAAATTTACGTTATTTTCCAATAAAGAAAGTTGTAAAGAACAAGCTGTTAAGTTCAGTCGGTGATAAGAATTGAAATCGCTGAGACATTAAGTTTCTTCATCCTCCTGTCAAAAAGCGAATACGCGGTCTTCACGAGTTGCTTTTACGCGGATTCGCACGCGCACCAACGATATAGTAGGTACCTACTTTTTACCTTGGAAGCCAGCAAATCTCCGAAATTAAAGCGGGTGAAACCGCGGGGGACAGCTAGTTTGGCATAAACCGTACTTCGTTAACAGTGCAAGCGCTGCACTGAAACAATCTTGAAACAATAAATCAAATCGACAACGCCGCAGTGGCTGTGGAAATAAACGTAACCGGTGCAAAACTTTCATTTCGGTACAGTCCCGCGAAGTGCACTTTACTTGAAAGTTGAAACACTAACCCCTACCATTTATGTTTAACGAGTACGAGTCGATCCGACACAGTTCCGCCCGCGTTAATTTCGGAGTTCCCGTGGGAATTCCGAGATAAAAAGTACCCTGTGGCCTGTAGATGTAACTCAGGAATACTGTAGTCTGTAACTTGCTATGCGTGAAAGAATTTATAAAATAGACTAGCTGTGCCCCGCGGTTCCACCCGCGTGAGTTTCGGAATTCCCGCGGGGATTCCGGGATGAAAAGTAGATAGTAGCCGATTCTCACACCTACTGAATATGCATATAAAATTTCATGAGAATCGGTCAAGCCGTTTCGGAGGAGTATGGGAACGGACATTGTGACACGAGAATTTTATATATTAGATTAGTAGGTACCTACTTTTAAGTTCAAATCATTTCTCTTTATACTATTAGTATATTATGCTAACTGTCTGCACAGCCGGTGTGAGCCTACCTACACGTAAGATGTTTCACATCAAAATCTGTTTAACAATGAAGATGATAAATGAAGTGACATAAAAAAATAAAGACGAATAACAATTCAATCCATTGCTCCGTGAAGTTATGAATGCATTTAAAAAAATAGGTGTATATTCCTCTAAATTTTTCGTGCATTTTTCAAATTGATCTCTCTAGTTTCCAAATTTCTCATTTTTCTCCTGTTGAAACTTCATCAATGCTAAAGTGACTTTTTAGAACTGTAGTACAAACCTTAGTTAGGGCAACCAGTTACGTTCACAGCCTCCATCCATGTTGGTGGTTGTTACAAGAGACATCTGGTTGCATTAACCTTAGACACTCGAGCGCAAGATTGTTTTTGAAAATCGAAATGTGTTACAAACTGCGATGTGCTTGCTTGCAGCATGGTTTTTTTTTTCAATGTTATAAGTAGCAAGTTTCTTATACTCTAATACGTTTTGCAAGATGGTGAAACTTTTCTTTAAAGCAGAACATTCTATCACCGTGGTTTTACCCGTATGTACCTATGTATCTGGGTATTTCGGGATCCCCTCAGAACCTGTTCCAGGATATAAGGGATAACGTAGCTTAGGATTAAGTTCAGTAGTTCTAGAGATTATTTGCCATAAACAAACCAACAAATTAATAGAATGATTAATCGATTAACAAAGATGATGTAATATATTTTTTAATACAGTTGCTCAAAAAGTGGCGTATTGCAGGGACGTTTACCGTTCGGGATGTGGGCTATTACATACTCGAGCTTTTTGTTTACCTTTCCCGAACTCGTGCGTTCTCTTTGCCAACTGTCAAAAATGGCGACACGACCTTGACACACTTTTTGCATTGCGAAACATAGATTTCGCATTACTAATACGACTAGCGCCATCTCTTGATCACAGTTGGAACTTAGTTGAGTTTGTTGTGTTTTTGATATTTTATTAAATTGCTTAATTTTTTCGTAACTGTATTAAAAATAGTTGTTCAGTACACGTGCGGAACCGTCATTGCAACTAGTTCCGACTGTCAACCCTCACCTTCGGCTGCGCCTCGGCTCGGGTAGACATTTGTCGGAACTCTTTGCAATGACAGGCTTTCCGCACTTATAATGAAATATACTATTTTTTACCTTTTACTGCGTGGATCGATTTCCATCCGGATTTATTCTCACTGATCCCAAATGTATGTATATATCTACATATTTGGAATCAACGGCTTTTCCTCCATAGTTTGGCGTAGTTTGATTCCAAATTTTTACTGCCACCTTTTTGGTTGTTTAACCGTACAATAGATTAAATGCATTTCGAGCTAAGTATCATGTATTTTAGAAAAATTAAGCTTTTACATTATGTAAGAACTCCGAAGACTACGCAAAATAATTCAATAATTGTACTTAAAAAGTGCTTTTTGTGTAACATTTTTTTTGGCCCGAAAATAAAGGTTTTAAATCGCTCTTCTGTATACGTAACTTTCCTTTTTCTTTTCTTTCAAACTTCGATATTATTTGCTCCGTATGCGTGAGTTTTGCGTGTTTTATTATTTTCCGCTTTCCACAACAATTTACATATGAAAAGCGACCTCACGAAGCGGAAAATTTAATATTTTCACTAATTAAATCCGTGGATACGGTTTGTTATAATAATTAACAATTTCACTTTGGCTTTGATGTTAGTAATTATGTATTTTTTTTCTTTTCTGTTTCAGGTAAAACCTTACGTTGGAGTATATGAGGTCGCCTCGTCTATTTGTGTACATATAGGTATTATTTACAAATATATTTATAACTTGACGAACGTCTTTATATTAAAGACTAGCTGTGCCCCGTGGTTTCATCCGCGTTAATTTCAGAAATCATGGGAATTCCGGGATAAAAGTAGCCTAAGTTGCTCCTTATAACATCAGCTATCTGCCAGTGAAAGTTCGATCTGAATCGGTCCAGCCGTTTCAGAGATTAGCTGGAACAAATAGACAGACAGACCGACAGACAGAGAAAAATTGATCTTTTGATGTAAGTACCGTATGTACTTTCGTATGCATTTAGTGAAAAGTTGTTAATTTGAAATTACAAACAGATCACACTTAGGTTTATTTCCGGGGTATGAAAATCAAGATTCTATTTAACCCGCCTTATAGTATAATAAAAAGTATTGGACACGTATTTTTTTTTATTTTTTATGTAATCGAAAAATAACGGAGATACATATTTTAGTCGAAATGTCGCGTGACGTCACAACGTGTTAATAAACTGTAGCACGACGGCGCACTATAATTTGGTTGACGAGCCCATATTATTTAAAGGAGGTCCATTTTTTTTATGAGACGTGGCTTTTAACCTCTGACCTCACTTTTGTACAAAATTGTACAGTGAAAATATAAACCCATTTTGAAATAACCAATAATGAAGAAGATGAAATAGTCGTTAATAGTATTAGATTTTCGCGAAAGAATCTAGGCTTTGTTTCTTCACTGCTGTCAAAGTTATCTCGACTCCTCTATTATTCTATAAGACGTTAAGAGTTCAATGGTTCAAAAACAATAGACTAGTACCCACTTAACAATTGCGAACTCTGTTCTAAAGATAAAACCTTTGTTGCCGTTTGTTTTTGTTACATTGCGCCGTACGAATAGCGTTTTTATTTGAAACTCGTCGCCAACGAGCAATGAATGACGTTTCTTTTGAAGCAGCCAATTCGTTTATAGGAAAGTTAGTGAGTAATAAGTAGAGCCGCCCGTCTCAGGATGCACTCGTGCACCAACTCCTCCGATAAGGCTTAGAGCTGGAACGATATATTTATATATTGGATACGAAGCAAGGCTAGCTACTTAGGTATTTCATGGACCTATAAAATTTCTCTAAAATGGCGTAACAAACCGCAAATAATTTAAGATAGAGACGACGTACCTACATGCTGGGATTTCTTTTCTTCTATCGGCCATTGGCGACTGATTCATGAGTATCAACGGTCGACATAATGTATGCATACTTAATTCCTGGCGAAAATTTTTTCATCAAAAAAATAATCGAATGAACTTTAAAAAAACATAGAACAGAAAAAATAGAACTTTTTATCACCGTATTCCGTAGCCGTATCCGTAGGAACTACAAAACTGAAGCGGGAGTGCCAGTGTTCGAAAACTTGGGCTCAAGTTTTACACCTACTACGTTTTTCTAAAAAAAAATGTTTTTAATTCACTTCTTGCCGATGTAAACACCGATTCACACCGACAATCGTCGCTTTTTGTTCAACTCGGATGTAGGTTACGAAGTCAACACCATCGATGTATATAAACACCCTCGCGCATTTCGCTCGCTTGAGCGCCTAATGCCTCTATGTAGTCAACATAGCACTCACTATACGTCAAAGTCAAAGTCAAATAATTTTATTTCAAAGTTGTCCCTTAAATATACCTAGCTGTTTTTGTCGTCAACAAAATTACAATAATTATTACATAAAATAGAATAGAATAGGAAAAAGTGTATTTGATATCATAAAGATAAAATAAGTACAAGCGTGAGGCTTAAACTAGAACAGTTGGTACCAAAATAGTATCCACCCTTCTCAGCTTCCTAGTGATATGGCTGTAGAGAAGCTGCGCAACACACTCCCCAGTAGTACGCTGTCAGTTCAAAGTTATCCTGTAGACGCCACAAGAGATATCGTGTGTAGACATGTTCATCCGATAAAACAGGGCTGTCCAAAATACAGGACCGCGAGCCGACTGAACAAACGAACTGGCCGCGTCCACTTGATTGATTTACGAGCGCTTACACCAGCAGCACGGGCCCGACTGCACGTGGCCGACACGACACGACCGCGCGACGACATGCACACGTGTGTCGACGTTTAATTAATTTACCTATCAGTCAATATTGTGCTGTTGCGGTTGCACAACACGTGACACGTGACGTCAAGTGACAACCCTACTCGCCGACTCGTGATCGCATAGTGCTTATTTTTTCTTTTTTTTCCTTTTTTTTCATTGAGGTGCAATGTTAGTGCTACACTATTTAAGCACTTGCGCATCTTGAATGAAAAAACTATTTTTCTAAGCCTCATATCCAACTAATAAGTAAGTCTAGTACATAGCTTGTTTAATTTTAATTCGGTTGCAAAATTAATAATCTGTTTCCTGATGGTGTGCAACACCAGAAAAATGGCAGTTCCCGTTCTATTTTAATTTTTTTTTATTCCGTACGTTATTTATGCACTGTTTCCGCTAGCGGGACTTTGATTAACTACTGTAATTTACAAACCAGCCTGTTTTCTACCTTCATTACATATGGATCTTTATCTAGTTTCCCCACTGCGTTGTTTTTCTTTTCCTGCTTTACACAAAGAGATTTGATATTATAACGCCAGTGACGTACTTGACCATGATACGGCTAAAAATATTCGCACGCTTCAGTTAGTGACATAAAGATTGTGTATCATAAAAAACCTTTCATTGTAAACAGTGATAAAAAAACAACGTTCAGCAAATGTTTATTAAGTTAACAGGTAGGTAAGTGCCGTCGCCACCCGTCGCCACTCGTCGCCACCCGTCGCCCGGCCATAGTGGATAGAGCGCGCGATGAAATTAAAACGAACGCGAATGAATCTCAAGTTTTAATTAAAATCACAGTAGGTAAGTGTCGACGGCCTTCGGTGTGGACTGTGGAGACGGTGCGCTCCTCCCTTTCAAACGACTATCAGTGAAACCGGGAATGTTATTCAAACATCTGAGTGACCTACCCGTATTGATAAAGTTTACTTGTAGATTTCTGATAAATATTTATTTATTTATTAATTTAAAAGTTACACCAACATAGTAAACACTAACACTTACAGTAAAAAGAAAAATTAACTTACTATAAAATATAAACTTACTGATAGGTTTATCGTTAACTAGCTGTCTCGCGGGGTTTCCCCCGCGATAATTTCGGAGTTCCCGCGGAATTAAAAATCCTTTCTTATCGGATGCCTACGTCATACAAAAAACACACCCTCCAAGTTTCAGGTCTCTATACGATCAGCGGTTTAGGCTGTGCGTCGATCCATTAGTCATTTAGGACAAAGCATTTTAGATATGCTAGACGTTTGAACACTGCTCACTTGATGTTGGGTGACGGTGTGGTCGAATATTGTAAATAGACCTAGTCTGGAATTGAAATTGGCTTTCAAGCGGTTTTCTGCCACCTCGTTATAGTTTCCACACGAATAATCACACAATCTCTTCCTTCGGCGACAGATCAAGCTCATTGTTGGGTTTGAACATACACCTTGAGGCGTGTGAACCTAGTGGTTGCTATTATGGCTATAATAATAAAATAATAATGGGGATGTGGACTACTTTTGAAAATCAAAATTGTAATTAGTCCGTCAGTTAGAAAATAAAAAAACAATAGACACGTATTTTTTACTTTTTCAAATAAATTAAAATACACAGAGATAAAGCGCATTAATGTTTAGGTCGTGACGTCACTAACCGCTAAAACCGCCATACAAACTGTCAGAATAGTGACGTCAGGCGAAATTTCAACTCAATATATCGCCGTTATTTTTTGATTACGTAAAAAAAAGAAAAAATACGTGTCCAATATTTTTCAATAATCTACAAGACTTAGTCCGTAAAAAATTAGTCAACATGCCCATTGCTTGCTGTGGCTGGCTGTGCATTAATATCATTATGTCCACCGACAAAAATAACTTGTCCAAAGCAAACTATAGGTACGTAATAATAATTGTAATATTCAATTTAAAATTTAAGGGCAAAGAGTGACAACTCAATCCCACAACGCACAGTTCTTTTTATTCCATTAGCAAAGTAATTTCAACAAACAGACTGAAACCACAAGAAATTAACGATCCCGTAAATCCTAGTATAAAGAACTTCTTTCATATTCCCTTTGCCTATGAAATTATTGCATTTTAATTGGAAACAGACGGAGGAGCGGCGATTTAAAAAAAAATGTAAAATGAAGCGTACGCTTAATTCGATTAGACTCGATAGTAAAACGCTTTACTTTGAAATATTTTAGTGTTTGTCATAAAATACAATGTTGTACAAAGATTCGTGATGTTTTTGTTTTTTTAATATTTGCCTTTTGTTTCGATATTTCATGTGTTTAGGGATAAAATAGAATTCTCTCTTACTAATATTAATCAATTCTCAATTACAAACAACAAAGAAATTATTGAATAAGTTTTGAAAATATAAACATAGATAAACTCTTTTGTTTGGTATGAAAACGTCAATTTAAATTATTTATAACAATAGGCGTTCTTTTCACTCAAAACGATCTCTTCCAGACAACCATAGGATGCAAAAGATTATAATATTGAACTGAAATGAAGAAGGCGTTGTTTTATCCTTACTTCCTTACTAATATTATAAATGCGAAAGTTTGTATGTATGAATGAGATAAGATAAGATAAGAAAGATTTATTTAAGCAAGAGGAGAAACACAACACAAATGAACACATACAGAACAACACAAATGAAAACAATGAAAGAATAAAAAAAATAAATGGATGTTTGTTACTCTTTCACGCAAAAACTACTGGATGGATTTAAATGAAACTTTACAATAATATAGCATATACATCAGATTAACACATAGGGTACTTTTTATCCCGGAATTACCGCGGGGCACAACTACATAGTGTAAAGATATTTGCCATTTAACTTGAATGTGACATTGATGAAGAAAATTCATCGAAAAATAAACTTCCAGTCACTATTTCAGCAAAGAAATAATGACCTGCAACTTATTATTCTCGTCTACGAAATCTTCGCAATTCCCAATTTGAAAAGGGCGCCGAAAATTATTTTGGGGGAAACTCGAAAAACAAAAAAGGTTCCTTTAGCTCCGATATTAATGATTTTTAGCGGACCGGGCACGCATTTCGACAGACGCAGACTGCGGAGTGATGGCTGCAGGCGCGAACGCTTACAGCACTTTAAAATTTATCGAGTTTTCGTGTTGTGCCCCGCGCGGGCGAGGGGTCGCCCGGGGCGCGCGTTTTGTGCCGAGTACCGAGTACCGAGCGTGTCGCGCTTGCCGACGCGTCCGCGGGGTTAACTTTCGATGTGTGACACTGCGACTAGAGTACCTACTGTGAAATGTAAAACGCGTTTCAGTAAAATCCTTAGTATTAATGCGAAAGTAAGTTTATTCATTTGTATTTTTTGTTTGTTTGTTTGTTACGCTTTATTTATAATATACAAAGTGTGAAACGTGGCGCGTAAAGCTTCTGGAGTTGAATATATTATGTTGATGTCAAAATCCTTTATCTAAAATTGGCCATAAGTGTAGCTCATTTAACGTCGGTAAAAATTACAATTTTTGAATTAAAATGCGCTAGCACCCACAAAAATATCTACATCCTTTGCAACTTCCTAGTGCTCAAATAAAAGAAGCGGTGCAGCAAACTCCTCGGTCAGTACGCACTGCACAACACAAGGGAATGGACGTTCAGGACCTAACGACCAGAGTGTAGATTCCGGGAATAGCACCTAACGTACCTACCTGATTCAATTTTATAATATTGAATTAAATAATACTCAATCAATGCTCAAGCAAATGAGAGTATCTCAAGCACAAACAAATATTAGAAGCGCTCGTGTTTGTTTTCCGATGAATACAGCGGAAAATGCTTTTCAACAAAAGGACATCTTCCATTTAATTCGAAACATCCAACCGCGCTAACCACCGCTGCCTGTTGGGGGTAAAAATATGCGTCGGACCGCATCCATGCCGAGTGCCGACCCACACCTATACTGGGCTCCACCAGACAGACAAATAGAGATTTATTGTGAACAATGCTGTTTAATTGCGAGCGGCGACAGTTGACAAAAAAAATGCGTACCTACTACTAATTAAAAAAAAAAACTTTAATGCCAGTCATTTATTTGATAGAACATGAAATGACTTTTTTTTCTTTTAATATTAGCGCAATACGCATTTTTTATTCTTGTTAACTTCACATGGTCGCACATGTCTATACAGTCAGTTAAAGCCATAAATCACAAATATATACCTAATACGTATCATTATCAATCGGCCTGCGACCTTCTTCTTTTTCAATCATACCATTTATGTAAGATGTGGTTTAACGGAGCTGGCCATGCAATCAACGATAATTCTATCAATGTTTAAATATTTTGTTAGTTATTGTACCTACTGGTTGTTTGTTGCCCTGAATAAAGCAAAATAAAAAAATAAAATAATTCAATTCAATAATCTATCGCGATTTATTGCATTTAATTCTGCCAATGTATGTATTTTTAGCAATTAAAGTAAGCAAGTCGAAATTCCAATGGCTATGTTAGATAACCCGGCCTACAACCTTAATCTTGCGAAAGAGTAACGGACCGTAATTTTCCGCCAATAGAATTTTTTTTGGTTTGAAATTCGAATCTACTTTATTCACACAACAGACCGGTTCAGAATAGACCGTCCAGGCACTGGGCACAAACGGTAGACACGTCTAACTCCCTGTCTAGCTCGTTAGGTAATCAAATTTGTTTGTAGTGCACTAACGAGACTGTACCTAGGTAGGTGCCTATTCTATGCTGACGGTCAGGGGCGACTTTTCGGTAGCCAGCCGGCGAGTCTGCGCCGTGCCTTGTTTGGATAATGAACCGACAATATCGGTTATAATAAGGAAGTCGGAAAAGAAAATTATTTAATTAATGGCCACAAATAATGATCATTAAAAAAGAAGAGAAATTCTCTCGAGAAAACATAATTATTGTTAGTGTTACCGGGAAAACCCAATTCAGTAAAATGTGTATTGCAGTGCGGGCATTCAGCTTATGTGCGCACGTAAGAAATGATATTTCTTTTTTGGTGTGTATATGTAAGGCGTCATTTCCGTTGACACCATGCACGTCACTTCCATTGACTGCTTGCATCACTTCCGTTCCTGCTTAAAATTAATTGCTAAAATTTACTTTCAACATAGAAAAAGAAGTATAAAATAACAAAACACTTTACCTATAAAACGCCAAGTTTCTTTGGTGAAAACTCTATTTTCAGTTTATTGTTTCCTCTGATAAATTTTCCCTATCACAAGAGAACCATAAATTAAAAAAAGCAAGCAATGGAGCTAAAAGTAGCAATTGCGCGCAACAAAACGCACACATCCGCTCGCACGCACGGAAATTAAAAATAAAAGGACAAATTAAAGTGGCAGGGACAAAAACAAAGATGGAAATTATAATAAAAAAAACGTACCAAAGTCAACGTTAGTATATAATGACAGCTATTGTCGACCACTTGAGCCTCATTAGGAAGAAAAAGAAACAATTAAAGCAAAGTTCATTACGACCACTTTCGATCCGTCTTTTTGTAATTTAAGACACGTCTTTATTCACTTCTCCATTAAAGCGAAAATTCCATAATCTCAGTTATAAACCGTTGTAAATGACATTGTGTGCTCTAACATACACGTTGAATACTTGATCTTGATTCACTATGAACATAACACTCAATATGCTTTACCATAACCTGTCACAAAATTCATCCTCCCGTTCTAAAAGACGTTTCACTTCAAAATAATACATAGACAAAGTGCCTTATGGCACAGAGAATATTAATTTGATATTTTAAGATCTAGAATGTATCACAATAACAATAATGCTTGGACATTATCACACAGCACCACCTGTTTCCTGTAATAAATGTTTACTCTGATGCGACACCTGACGTATCAGTTACCTTAGCGCTAAACGAACGGTGCTATCAATGTACCTAGTTGCTCATAGTGAATCAAGGCCCTGGAGGCGATATGCCTTTATGAGCGTTGTGATCTTCAATCCTGACTGGCATTGTTTGAATCACGTCAAGCCAAAGGAAGGCAAAGCCACCATTGTATTGGTATTAAGTTAGTAGGTATGATAAATCATCCACACAAAAATCTTATACACAAATAGTTATTTCCATTTTATATTATCTATTGTGTTTATATTATTCAATATTTTATTGGTAGATATAGATTTTGTTCCGTTATATTAAGGAGTTCCAAAAGAAACAACGCTTACAAGAGTAAAACTGCAGACTAAAGCATGTTTTTTTTTTAATGAGTACTTAATTCCGACTTCAGAGAAAATTCCAATAACACCAGCAGTAATGACAAATTGTCTGGAAGTAATGGAAGCAACAATTACCGTCGCCGGTCGGATCGATCGATACGGCGAAATTAACAAATTACCTACTCGATCTCGAAGCGAATTAACATGTTCCCGTGACCCGAGTCGATTACTGCGGCCAGTTTGATTACATAATAATCGATGTTTGATATCACGATCGCTGATTTATAATCGAGATAAACGTATCGCTATCTATAATTGGACGGTTTCATTATTGCACAGAAGCTTGTGGAACGTGTAATAATTTATCATTGGAATTATGTTTCGATACTGAATGATTCGGTGGAATATGCGTTGTGCATGGTGTGGTTCATTTTTTACGTAAGGATCCTCAGTGGTTAAAATTCTCTTAAAATCGGTCCAGCCGTTACAGAGATTAGCCAGAGGAAACAGACAGACGAAAAAAAAAAATTTTTAATATCCTAAGTATTTACCATAATTATTGCATTTAGTGAAAATCTGTCTGGAATTACAAACGGACACTCCAATTTTATTTATATGTTATGGATTATAGATAATAATTGGGCGCAGATAAGCAATAACATGTTAACCCACAAAATGAAGTTATTGATACAGAACGCTTTATTGAGAGTTAGAGAACGTTTTTTAATTGTGTATTTACTTTATTACATTGTTTAAATGTGTAACAAAATGTTGAACATAAAAAATTTTGACACAAAATGGCGCTATAATTATACACGATATACTCAAAATTTTTCCAGTGTGGGTTAACACACTATTAGTTATCTACGTCCAATTAGGCATAGAACCGCATTCAGCGCACGTAGAGTGATGAAATCTTACAATTTCACGGGTCGTAGAACCTTCATCTTTGGGCACGAACGTATTTTCGTGCCGTTCCACGCACACATCAACTGTTTTGTGCTTCGCTTATGTTTATTATCTCTATGACGTGTTCGTATACATATGTAACCTAAGTCCTAACATTACCTATGTTTATTTTTTCCTGCCGTGCCCTAAGAAGTTTCACTTCAATAACATAAGTCTCCCTCTACTTATTTATCTGTGGCATATAAAAGCTGGCTCACTGATGTTTTTTTTGCTCCAAAACGCGCGCATCCTTTAAGTCCATAATCTACCCAATGTGATACTCTACACATCAGCCATCATACTCTGTTAAAAATTCCCATCGCGGAAAATATTACATTATTTCCCAAAACCCAAATAAAGAGAACCATTCGTCCCCATAATCCCGAAATCTGACTGGGCATTCCGAACTCCCTCCAACTCAGAGGGCGACCCTAGTCAAAGTCAATCGTCAAATAAATCCGTACCCTACGTTTCCATGCATTTTTCACTTGCAGACTCGACTCAGTGTCTTTTGCCGTTGACGTAAATGAAAATTCTCTTACGCGTATTACAATAGAGGCTATATTGTGTTGTTTTTAAATAATTCGACTGTATTGTCGTAGGAATAATTTCTAAGTTTGGCCGTGGAAGGTTAACAGTTTACGTCACACTTAACTTTGTTACACACCGCTCGGGAGGAGCGATCGTAAATAAAGTAGCATCGCTTAAAACGCTTTTTTTTTAAAAGCGAGACTGCTTTAAAGAATTGCCCCGAACGCATCGTAAATCTCTATAATAGGAATCGTGTATTCCCGGAGATAGCACTCGCTGTTTGAGAGAATTTTGAAATAATACACGTCTTCTTTGTCACTTAGTTATATTGCTGTGAAATGTGGAATTTAAAATCAAATTATACCAACTGTCTTTAGAATTTATTGCACAAACCTATCCATTTTCGCCACTGTTTATAAAAGTTTTTTTAAACCGACTCTCGACGTCGACCCTCAGAAACTTCGGTATAATTTTTTAATCTTAATTGTTCTTTTTCCAAAAATAAATCCGTGTTGATTGGAACTGATTTGGTTATTAATTCCATGAATTACTTGTGCCTTTCGACGTAGAATTTTCATTAAAAATCTGTACTCGTCAACGAAAAACTGCTGATGGATAAAAGTTTTCAAAGATACCTACCTATTGTTGAAGTTTCCGAACGAGTTTTAGAAAACTTTTTACAAAATATAGATATAGCTAAGTAATAAAATGCTGAAAATATAACACTTAACATTCAGTGAAGATGACGCGCCTTCATCAATGCTTCATGGCCTTTTCATGTAGAGTTCACATTTCACGTCGCCGCATTAAATTCATGCTAATTGCGGCCAGGGGAGTGACGGTCCATTGACGGTGTCACTCGGTGATGGCTTTTAAGAAATGTAATAAATTATTCCACGCCTGCCGCCACCAGGTGACGCTAGGGGGCGCAGGAGTTGTGGTAGAAGTAAAAATAGTAGATAAATACATTACTTCAATTTCCCGCTCTCCGACTACGACTCCGACTCCGACTTTCTATCTACGACGTGTTAATGAATTAATTGAAAACCTGATACACCCCATTTAAAAAAATAAACAATAATAAGATTAAAATATATTTTATGTCGAAAAAATTTATACTTTAAAAGTTATTCAACATTAGTTTGGAGGTGACCTATCTACGAAATTCCAAGCGCTACGCCCGATTTTTGCTGCGGGCGGCGTACGCGCCAAATATTGTGTTATAAATAATTTAGATATGGAAAAAATATAACCTATATTAAAACATAGTGCGATCGATTCGCTAGTCGATTCTGAGCAAACTACTTTTTAGTTTTCAGTTAAATCATTAACACGTTGTATATTTGTGGTAAGTTATGGTGTGAAAGCGTAACAAACATACAAATTCGCAGTTAATGCAATAGTAAGGATTATACTGTACTGAATATATTTATTAAGTACTAGTTCCCCGCGGTTTCACCGGCGGGAATTAAAGATATTCCGCAGGATTTCCAGGATACAAAGTACCCTATATCCTTTTCTGTACCCCTGACAATGTGTTTTGTGTACTATGCAGAATTTCATGACATTTCACCGGCTTGAATTTCGGAGTTCCTTCGGGAATTCCGGGATAAAGTACCCTATGTCCTTCTCTGTAACCTCTGACAACGTATGCACAAAATTTCACGATGATCGGTTGAGCCGTTAAGCGTGAAAGCGTAACAGACAGACAGACACACAGGCAGATAGACAAACAGAGTTACTTTTGCATTTATAATATTAGTAGGGATTAAGTATGACGTACCTACCTACTTATCTATTCTCATGACTTGCGCCAAGCTCCAACGGCAGAAGTGTGACGTGCTCTTATCGTTCCCGGAATTCGTCTTTTACTAAGTATTTTCACAGAAAGCTGTCTTTTTTGAAGGGAAACATTATTTGTTTATTTTATTCATTAGTGAACGATTCACTCCATTTTTGAAACGACGCCGCCTAATAATGAGTTGTGTCAATACATTTTTGTGTATTTAAGTCAACATTATGACAGCTGAATTGACTTTTTGCAACTTGAATTTTATTTTTAGTAGGTAGCTCTATTAGCAAAATAGAAAAAATATAAGTGTATACCTACTATAATCCTAACGAATAAATAAAAAGAGAAATTATTCGATTTTTTGTACTTTTTCATTTTTTACGGATAAACTCAAAAATGGCTATTTCTTTAATAATGGAAGCTACAGCGTTCCTGAGTGACATTAAAGTACTTTTTATACCTGAATTCCCACTGGAAGTCTGAACTTTAATACGAGTGAAAGTGTGGGGCAGTTCGACTAGTTAAGAATAATAAGGGTAAAATAAAGTCTGAGTGATGACCATGCCGGTAATAAGACAATTGCTAAATACAATCCTAAATTATTTTCAGTTTTCAGCTAACATTGCATTCGAAAGTGGCACAAGGCAAAACTTAAAGCATTATTCATTACAAATGACTTTTGTAAGTTATATTAAGTAAACAAAGGCACAGTGCTACGTACCTACAGTAGGCCAGAGCCACGAGTCGTTGCGAGGATGCGTACCTGAGTACCACTGGGAGGTCATCCATTCTCGTTAATAATTAAGCCTGTCAAGTTGCGTATATCACCGCTTTCAGCGCTATATGTATGTACCTACTGACTTGGCAAAGTTAGATAGATCTGACAATGAGTTAAATAAAAAACAGAAGATGAGATGGAATAACTCTACAAAAATCTTGTCGGTTTGCAATTGAGCAAAATTTTTAAAAAATGCAATAATATTGTGAATTCTATTTAAATCGTACAATTAATAGGCATGAAAAATGCATTCAGCGGCCACAGAGTGATGCAATTTCACGGGTGGTGGAACTACCTTTAATACATCTTTCGACGTGAACGTAACTTCGCTCCATTCACGCAAATTCAATTATTTTTAGACCTCAATTACGAACCAAATTTGGAATGAAACTGGCACTCTGCAGGGCAATTATGTAACTTTTGTTGCTATCATATTTCAGTTTCAATCAGAAAAATAGCGGTTTTGTGATTGATTAATTATGTTTAGGCAGCTTCAACTTTTGAAATAAGTATCACAACTCACAACCAGGGATGCTGTAGTTTCCTAATCAGTGAAGAATCGGTTTGGTAATTCCAGAGATTATTCCTTAGATCCAAACTTTCAAACTTTACCTCTTTATAGTAGTATTTATTGGATCCAAATATGTAATCGGTAGGTACGCAATATATTATTGGTACATAATATACCACTCCGTAATTATACGAATATTGTAATTTGTGTAATATAACTGTAGTTATTATAAATGGAATTGAGGTTTGGAAGAGGTCGATTTGAGGTCCTTACACATATTAATTGCCTTGTGTTATGCTAAGTTAGTGGTATGTGGCCAACGGATTGCGACTATTGTTTAAAAATTCATGTCCTTCTCTGTACCCCTGACAACGAGCATGCAAAATTTCATGCTGATCGGTTGAGTAGTTAAGACGTGAAAATCTAATAAACAGAGACCTGTCTGTGGTACCTATTTATAATAGGTAATTAATTATAATATAATAAACGATTGATGTCGCGACTTTTACATTAAGAAATTAAAAATTTCCCTTTATTCAATCGAATCAAAACGCAGGCACTCCGCGATAAGTAATGAGTTTAAAAAAAAAAACCGAACATTACACGAATGCGACGCAATGCAAGGTAAACACCCTCAAAAATCAACTTTCCCCGCTCTCGAAGAGAGGGATCGAAACGTTCAGAACGTGAAGAATCGTCGTTTAATAGCCGTCCGGCCATTCCAGTAATGGCGGAAACTCGGTGCCCTGAAGGGTGATGATTTACCATCGGATTGGGGAGCTTGTTACAATTGAAACCTCATTTTTTCCGTTCGAAACTCCGTTGAGCACAGACGCCTTATGTTGATTAGTTTTCATCGATTTGTTTTTTTTTTTTTTTGGGGGGGACACATTTCATAGAAAGAGTCAAAATTGTATCGCAACCTTCTCATCACTTATTTTGTCATCATTTTTGATACTTATTGCATGCCTCTATGTATCCTACATACACGTATTTTGCATACATCTATATTTCTTTTATGAAAAAAATAGTAATAGAAATCTTTTACGAGGTTGATATAAAAATATATTATACAAACTTATTGGATACCAATTACCAACAAACTGACATCATCCATCATGATATTATTCTCATTACTGCCATTGCCTAAATGGATTTTAGAGTTTTATACATGAACATTTTTTTAAATCTTCTTTTAAGTAGGTACCAATTTCAAAAACAGAAGTTTTTTAACCGTCATTATTCCACGGAATCAAACTGGCAGTAATGCTGAAGCCTGTAAAAATTACAGAACATACCATAGCCTCTAACGTCACAGGCCTGTGACGTCTCCAGGAAGTGGCAAACAGGAAGTCAAGGGAAGCAGTCGCAGTGTGAACACGGCGTAATTTATACGATGAGGCGGAAAAACATATTTTCAAAGTCTAAGTCAAATCCTTTATTCAAATTTGGCCCATAATGTGGCTCTTTTTGACGTCAATATAATTACAGTTATTATTACAGCACCCATAAAATATCCATCCTTCACAGCTTCCTAGTGCCATGGCTGAGGAGAAGAAGCTGCGCAACAAACTCTTCAGCAGCACGCTGTCAGTTTAAAGTTATAATATAGATAAATCTATAATATAATTAGTGGTAACTCAACTTGCAATTAATTATTTGTTTGTTTTCTATAGTCCGCCAACCAGCCCGATGAAATAGTTTTGAATTACTAAAGGGTAAATTCGACTAAAGGGAGAATTCTACACAGATCAACCTTTGTGAAAATATAATCTGTCTGTCTATTGAAAAAATAATAATATACATTACACACGTGCTAACATAGGTATGGTGTTAGTGTTCTTTCAAACTATATTGGTGTGCTGAGAAAAAAAAAAACATACACATTAATTCATTCAGGATACGCTATTTAGGTACGTGTTCATTTACATTGAAAATCACCTTTATTTTTTGCATGATGCATGTCTCAGCAACAAAGAGACAAATGATCATCATTATTATGAATCATTATTATGACCATTCTTATGTGAAAAAAAAATAGATAATTGCTGAATTAGTCGCTGCATCTGAAACTCATTTTATGGAATATCGATGTTTATTCTCACGCCTTTTAGGAAATAAAACAAATTGGCATTGTACCAAAAATAATGGAGGGATCATAATATGCGACTCCCTTTGATGTTGACTTCTATGATTCTAAAAACAAAGGTTTTCTCTTTCTTCTTCTTTAGATTATTATGTTTACTCAGCCTTTCTATAAAATACATGTAGTGACAAAATTTTATCAACGAATACATAAGCTTTGTTGTATACGAATCGTTTCCGATTTCGTCTATTGTTTGTTCACTAATTCCTTCAACTTCCCATCGCTTGCGCCGCGATAAAGTTGAAGTATAGCATCGCGGCCATTTTGTGATTTACGCGCCAACTATGTGCGGCCTGACTTAATTTATTGCCCACAAAAAGTGTTTGAATTGTTAATGTTCTGCCCGTACTTAAAGTCGGCGGGGCATGCTACCTATATTGGTGGTTTATTTTTATTTTTCCCAAAGATTTTTCTACACTTCGAAGAAATTGAAACGGGCAGTAAATTACTCAAAGAGCTAATGGAACGTGCTATGAGAGTAAATTTACTAGTTCTTTTCAGATATTTTGTACTGGAATTAATTGAAAAGTCGCCTTATGATGACGTAGAAACAAAATAATTACTTTCATTATTATCTATGTTTCATTTTGAAATATATTTCTTCCTCCATAAAAGCATATTGGCGGAATCATTGTTATCCTAATGTAATCAATACAAATTCATGTATTTTCGAATTTTTCGGTTTTTTTGGTGTTTTTATTTTCTTTTAGCCACTTGTTAAACTTAGTGAGTTCTAACGTCAGAACTGTTAGTCTACCAATCGGTCTATCTATCGGTACAAAATGCTTTGACGCACAAACTAGGTATAAAAATGCTACAAATTTTAATGTCAGTACTTTTGTTAATGACTTGAGGATCCACATACATAGACTCAGACGAAATAAAAACTCAAGACGGAGCGCTGTCAATAAAAAAGTAAGGCCGGTTTCGTAAACATGTGAGCATTTAGTGAGTGTTGCCGTGCAGTGAAAACTTAGTATCCAAAATTGTCTAAGTTCTAAAAGGATGAATGAATAAGTAAATAGATAAGTTAGTTTTTTTTTAAGTTGTATACTTCGGTTGTATATTCGAGAACCTTTAAAGTATAGGTTTCGAAGTTATGATAAAACATGAAAAATAAAAATAACGCCTAATTACACTTCCATTAATTTTATGAATATTAAAAGTTAAAATCGAAATAGGTAAATGAACGTGTTACATTACGTTCCACCTCACATTAACTTACCCAATAAACGGGGACTATTGCGACGCTCACTAGTAGCAACACTTGTGGGAGTTGTGGAGGTTTTGTGTTCCAAGTTGTCATAAATTAATAAAATTGATATTTTATTAAAAATGTGGTTCTATCCTGCTTTTCATTTTTCGAAGATTGGTTTTTACACCCTTGCATTACACAATTCAGCATTTTTTCTTTTAAAAATTAGGAGTTATTACAGCGTGACACTCCGCGTGCCGGAATAGCTCGACTGACAAGGTAAGGCGTAGTTTCGTTATATGTGTTGCGTGTAACTGTGCATGTACATGCCGCGGCGTAGTTTTATCGGCTTCACTTTTTTGTTCACAGCGCTCCGTCTTGACTTTTATTTCGTCTGAGTACATAGGATATAATCTACTTTTTGTGTGTAAGTCCGGAAAAAAATTGCATTACTTTCATATTATTTAGAAAAGAGAGAGAACACGTGGTCTAAATCTCACCTCTGTGTGATTTTGTTCTCATATCTTTAGGTTAATAAAGTTTTTTTCTAAATCGTGTTCTAATCTATAGGGTAAAACCAGGATCGTTGCCCTGGGGGTATAGTTGCCCCGGGGGTATAGTTGCCCCCATCGTAATTACTCTAGTTTCGCAGATGAATCGCGTGCAATTTTATTTATCTATCAAAAGACTTTCCAACTACTATTAAGTGGACCGCGTCTCATGTCTCTGTGCGATTGCACGGGAAAGCAAGGTGTGATCAAAGATTTTTCGGGATAGATGCCTTGTTTCCCGACGGGTCGTCTATCCTAAATGTAATTTATATGGACTAGGCAACTATCCCATATATGGGATAGATGTCACAAAAAGTAGAGGTCCATAGAAATCGCTAATACTCTGGAAATTTCAAAGATAATGTCTTTTACATGTAATAAATTTGTAGATAAAGAACCAAAGTACTTGCCAGTTTAAAAAATAAAATATTTTGATTTATGTACTGGGAGATATAAAACGATTTCGAAAAGTGTGGCAACTATCCGGGTTTTACCCTACATATAAAATGCTTGGTCCTGAATGACTGACAATCAACGCACAGCCTAAACCTAAATCGTAAAAACCTGAACTTGGAAGGTGTGTTCTGTGTAAGACGTTGCAGGCATCCGATAAGAAGGGATTTCCCGAAATTCTATCCCTAAGGGGGGCCAAGTTTGTATGGAACAATTCCGCGGGAACTCCGAAATTATCGCGGTCGAAACCGCGCGGGACAGCTAGTGTAAGTTTATACTAACTGTTGTGTCTCTATTTCCAAATAAATGCCTTTATAACCGACTTCCAAAAAAGGAGGAGGTAATCGAACATATCGATTGTATGTATGTTTTTTTTTTCTTCTTTTCTTTATTTTTGTCTAAACTGCGAGCACAGTCAGTAATTATTAAAATTGACTCCTTAACACTCAATATAATATTATTATATAAACAAGTGGGCCATGGAAGCTCCAAGGAGTAAGGTGTATTAGAACGAGTCTGATCAAGTTACATTCTTTAATTAATTTAGCTAATGAATACAGAATAAATACGATAACTTATTTTATTTATACATATTACCTATGTTGTTTTTTGGTCCTTCAAAGTTGATTATTGTATTTTTGTATCGATAATAAAATTATAAATGAGTTTTGATGTTTATTAACTAAAGTACTGTTACAGACAGTCAAGTTCATACCTAACCAATTCGTAAAGATTTTTTCTAAGTTCGAGAAAAAATATTGCAATTTAAGATTGCTATGCCCATAAACAATTCAATGAAATTTCAAAAGTATAGCTGATACAAGAGCCTAAGTTGTACAAAACTTGAGGTTGGCTAAACATACTTGAACACCTAATATTTTTATTGATCTGTGACAATATTTTTATTGAAAATACTTTTATTGTTCATGATAATTAAAATGCATTACCTAGTAAGTCATCGTATTGGGAAACCCCAGAGCTGTGTCGCTCTCAAAATTAATTTCTTCGGCTTGCTGGTCTCGTGACTAATGAGATCCCACGCTACACACAGCCATCGACGTTGTAGAGCTTAATTGAAAAAAAAATCAATTAAAATTCTTTAGAAAATTTTCATTCAAAAGTTGATGTGAAAAAAGACTTTCAGACTTTTTACATTCACTATCACATTTTGATCCGTAATATATGTTTCAAGTAGGTATTATTAAAATTCCTCTTTTCCAATTTAAAAAATTGGTCACCTATGTTTTCAAGCAGTCAGTCCATGCGCGAAGAATCAAAACCGCAAGTAGGTATCTAGTATAGGGGCAACAGTTGCGCTAGCGCTCTGTCAAAGTACGAAAGAAAGAATGAAGAAGGAAAATACATTAACTATTTAAAAAATAAACATTTTTTTCTAGGCATAATATCTCCTGCATGCTCTGCTGAAAGCGGAGCCGCGGCCGAATGTTAATTCAGATGGAAAAAATAATCGTAAACCATTAAAAATCAATTTCACTCTCATTAAAAACGATTAATCAATCGAGTTGCGTGCAGCACTTATCGATGTTGTATAACGAATCAATCGATGAAACCTAATTGGGCCATCCAAAATGGATCGTTCACCGTTCGAATGCGGGCCGCTCCGTCCCAGTCGCCTGTTGATATCACAAACGGCATTTGTCTTTATTAACATTGCATTTTTTATATACAACGTGTTAATGAATTAACCGAAAACCTGATTTATTTAAAAAATACACAATATTATGATTAAAATATATTTTATGTCGAAAAAATTTATACTTTAAAAGTTATTCAACATTAGTTTGGAGGTAACATATCTACGAAATTCCAAGCGCTACGCCCGAGCCTACCGGTTCGAATTTTTTTGCTGCGGGCGGCGACGCGCCAAATATTTTAGGTATTATAAATAATTTAGACATGGGCTAGTAAAAATTAAAATATATAACCTAGGTATATTAAACAGTGCGATCGATTCGCTAGTTGATTCTGAGCAAGCTACTTTCTAGTTTTTAGTTAATTCATTACATAAAAATATTATATATTTAACATATTTTGCTACACTATCGCATTAGTCCTAACTGTAAAGATAGTTGTAAAGTATTTTTGAAATAAATAGATAAATAAAAAATTAACACGTTGTATATATCTTGTCAACGAAATGCTGTTATATCGACTATTATGCGATGTTGAGACTTGGCGTGTCCATTGATATATTTAGGTATGTTATCGTCTAGTCCAACTCATTGAGACAAGTCAATTTGATGCATTTTTTGTCTTAAATCTGTTAAGACAAAAAATCCTGCTCTGCTATGACCACTATCTAGTGGTCATAGCAGAGATATTGTTTTCGGGACATAATTATAATTTTTCGTTCTTCTGAACTACGCCGACTTTACAGTATTATATCCAAAAGTCGTTGTTTTGTAATCAAACCTTCGCCTGATTTCAGACATACGCCAGCTAAATCTTGTGAGATGTATGAAGATAAATAATGGTGATTATAGTTTAGTCTCTAAAATTATGTATTATGTATTGTTGTCAGTCAGTTAGACAATAAGTCATTTAATTTCTCTTTTTGAAAAATCGATATCATTACAAATTCGATTAAAGTTTTATGCAAATCTGACTATTAAACCTAAACAAAGCAGTTTATGCTTTAATCGTTACTGCAAGTAAATTCGCTTCACAACTTAAAAAATATCTTTTGAATTGGGTGTTTTATGCTCACGCCATTACACAATTAGGGTTGTTCACGACACTTCGACGAATTTATGCAGGAAGTAGGAGCTTTCCATAGGATAGTAAAGTCAATTTTTAGTTCTGTAACTTCTGTCTAACGTTGTCTTTGAATTTAAATAGCGAATGCATTGAAATTCGTTTTACTTTTACCATAGTCTGCGGTTTCGTTCGAATTTACAAAATTTCTATAGAATTAATAGTTGATTTTGGTATAGGTATATATTTATATATATAATCTAATTTAATCTATAGTAACAATTTTTTTTAACTAAGGTAATGTAGATACTAAAATAAGAAGAGCAGTATTGACAGTTGACTCCCAATGAATGATGACCTGCACCGACCAGTTTTATTTAAATCTGTTTTTTCGTTATGTGTGTTCTAACAAACCTACCGACAGACAAATATCATCATCATATCGTTTCACAATTGACAAAATTGTCGATTTGTCTCGTAAGGCAAATTATCAAGTGAATGTTTATATAAACAGTATCTTTTTTTTACTAATGTTATAAAATATGCGAAAGTAATTACTCTGTCTGTCTGTCTGTTACGCTTTCACGCCTTAATGGCTCAACCGATCATCATGAAATTTTTCCGTACACCTTGGCAGGAGTTACAAAGAAGGACATAGGGTAGTTTTTGTCCCGGAATTCCCGCAAGAACTCCGTAATTAACGTGGGTGAAACCGTGGGGAACAGCTAGTAACTAGTATAATGAAATAGGTAAATTGGCGACTCGATTGGCGCAGTAGGTCACCATGCCTGCCCGCTAATCAAGAGGTTTCGGGTTTCATTCCCGGTGGGGTTGGACTTTGTGTGTGTGTGTATACAGGTATATATTTATAATATAATACATATGTAATAATGTGTAGTATATACCACGTTTGCTTGGTTTGCGCCATTCAAGCTCATAGATTAGTGTGGGATCAAGTAGATCTGTGTGTTTTGTGAAGTGAATTATAATTATCATTAGTAATCTTTCCGTAAGTATATTTCCTTAATAAGCATAGGTAAACTGTATGCAAAATAAAATTACAGATTATGAAATAGTTAAAGGTTAATTAAACTGTGGTGGTCTATGTTACTGTTTGCGTTCCCATCAGCTCTTTCGACTTTAAAAAATCTTAACTCAACTAATGATATTTTAATGACGGCTTTTTTTTTATTAAATCGTAAATTCACCTACCATCTTACCTTTACAGCCTTAATGTTTGCAGATCGCGTATAAAACGTGTAAATGTTTGCCGGCCCATAAACATATTTATGATCTTTTGTAAATATTGTGTCGGTTCAACGAAGTTGTGATAAAGAAATAACGGCCGCAGATATACTTCGATATAATGCGTTTATATTTTTATAAAGTGTTTTTTAACTGTCGAGCGAAAATAATTGTCGGAATTAAACAGCCTAAGCAGCATATCTTCTCTTATTTATGATCATTGGAGTTTTTGTATAGTAAAACATTTCGTATTAAAACATAAGAAAATGGTTATATTTTAATTACATTGCATTACCTCAGAGTAATAATATATACTCCGTACATTACTTTTCCATTTGGCAATTAAGTAGAGATACTCGCTATTTTTATCACGTACATATATTATTCTCAGTTGAAATTCTTTTACCACTTGTTTTCTCGCACGAAGTAGCTAACTAAAATTTATAATATCTAAATAAAATGTGTTTTATATTTAACTAGCTGTGCCCCGCGGTTTTACCCGCGTGAGTTTCGGAATTCCAGAAGGAACTGCAAAGTAGCCTTATTTACTTTTTAAACCTTCCCTGAAATTCCACAAATATTTCAAGATCATAATTAACAAAATCGGTCCGGCCATTCTCGAGTTTTAGCGAGACAACCGAACAGCAATTCACTTTTACATATAGGTATATAAGATTTGCCTCATATGGTTCGGAACTGCAGTTTGTGGAGCTTAAAATATCTGACACACATAAAAAAAGAAAAAGTTTTAATGCACATATAAAAAGCATACAGCAAAATCCACTTTTCTCAATTTTTTATTAACGGCACAAAAATAAATTCCCGCTAAAAACTCGACTTTATCTCCTTGATTTTATTACTTTTTCATGACTTAGCTACTGTAGTTTTTGTCCGGTAGATTTGCTTATTTACTCCATGATTTTCCCTCCACGACGCAGAGCTTGCAACACGCTGAAGAATAATAATCATTCTCTTTTAACATCGGGTGTATAAAAAAGGAAAAACGTATATGAATAGGTTTATTTATTCCATCACATGGCTAAGTAGTGAGTATCCCCACATCCTCTCCCTTAAGATAAAAGCGTTATAGCTGTTTGTTTTTTTTGTACGTAACTTGCAACGAGCTGTGCGCTTCAAAGAGCGTGTAACGCGATGAGTTTCTCGTATTAGGACAGTGTGAAATATCTTTATACTTTAGCGATGTACTCACTAAAGTCTATACCTACTCATGGATATGTTTGAAGCGAAATATTTATGCAGCGATGTACTTTTGAAAATCAAAATTCTAATTAGTCCGTCAGTTAGAAAATAAAAAAATACAATAGACACGTATTTTTTGCTTTTCCAAATAGATTAAAATATACAGAGATAAAGCGCATTAAAGTTTAGGGTGAGAGGGTCGTGACGTCACTAACCGCTAAAAACGCCATATAAACTATCCGAACAGTGACGTCACGCGAAATTTCAACTCAATGTATCGCCGTTGTATTTTTAATAAGTAAAAAAAGAAAAAATACGTGTCCAATATTTTTTAAATAATCTACAAGACGGACTAAAAAAAAATATTAGTCAACATGCCCATTGTCTATGATAAAAATATAATAGGTGCACGGTGAAATTTTTCGTATTACTTTAGAAGCATTTTAGAGCTCGTCTTTAGTGCACCATTGAGAATTTTACTAATTTTACTGAACATGCATTGCCATAGCGAAATTCTCAACAGTGTCAGTAAAGACGGGTTCTAAAATGCGTCCATAGTAAATTTCAACATCACCGTGTGTTTTAGCACTGGACGATAAACGAAGTAAATTATATAATTCAATAAATATATATATGTATTCAAAATTGTATTATTATATAATTGTAGATACAAAAGGCATTGATGTGCGTGGAATGACCCGAAATTAGCTTCGGTAATATGCATTGGAAAGCATGAATACGTATACTGAACGAACTTTGCCTTTTTAACCTGAATTGAAATGGATTGACTCTGCTTGCCCCCACTGTCGTAAAATTGTTCTGTCTGTCAATTCTATGGTGCCATATCTGAGCCTCTATTTCAAAAGGGTTATTCTCAGAATTCTTAAAATATAAATTTGTTATTAAAAATATATCTTCATTAAGGCACGGATGGGTATAACACTCTATACAGCAGTTTACTCGGTAGCGTTGTACGTAAGGCTATTAGTATCATATAATTATGAATTTATAACAATTGTAATTAGGTACACCTTCTCCTTTGGTCGTATTAGACGGCGTGAAATATAGGAATTATTATTCATATACTTAGATAGGTACGTATAGATCTCTCACTAAAGTTTGCTACCCTTGAGATCTACTAATTACATAAAGAGGCGACACTCTCCGCCCCCCGCCAACATTGTGCCTCCTCACGCCCCGCCACCATATAGTAGTAAGCCTGGAGATGATAGTGGTTGCTGTTATGTTTGTGGGAGAGTCATCATATCAGCCAAAAGACGTCCACCACTGGACATAGGCCTCCCCCAAGGATTGCCACAACGGCCGGCCCTGCGCTTCCCGCATCCAATGGCGTCCCGCAACCTTCACCAAGTCATCGGTCCCCTTTGTCTTTGTCTGTCACGCCGCGTCTTCCAGTTCGTGGTCGTCAGTTCGTCACTCAAGCACTTTCTTGCTCCCGTGTGGGAACTGTCCAGGGTACGCGTGTGGCGCAGGGCTCGCGCCGGGGCGCGGCGAGCGACGGAGAGCGAGTTCCAAATCCAAGTTGATCAGTATCAACGTATCGCGCCCCGGCGCGAGCCCTGCGCCACACGCGTACCCATGGACGGGTGCACAAAAACCACCCGGCTGCAATAGTAATGGGGAGTTAAATCAGATCACTTGTATATGGAGTGTCGCTGTACAGTGTGCAACCGTCCCAGTTCCTCTGTTCTCATGTGACGGCTGAATCTAATATATAATCTACGTGCCCGTGGACAGACGGACGGACGGCACGCATTGTTTGTATTAGAACAAAGAGCGTCTGTCGACTCGGCTTGCTTGTGTAGAGATCGTTACAAAATAGATAACTGTACTTTCCCGGTTCTGTGTAATGCCACTAAACTATCCCCTAGCCAAAAGCTTGACTGGTAGAGAATGCCTTAGGCATTAAGTCCGCCTTTTGTACATAAATGTGCAATAAAGTTCTTTAAATAAATAAATAAACTGTAAAATAATATGTGTTGTATATTTCGTTTTGGCAAGTAAAACTATAGTTTATATGGATGTAAACATTAGCATAGAAAGATCGCAATATAAAAAAACTAAACACTTGCTTGTTGATTGTTATCTATAAAGAAATATAGTTTAGAAACAGAACATAAAACAACTGTAAAACGATTTTCAAACTCTATAAAAATAATAAGATAAATCTCTAACAAACTCGACCAAGTTTGTTTAATTTGTTTTGCTGCAGTCTTAAAGAGAGATTGCTTTTAAGACTGCATCAATCATAAAAAGGTAAAGTAAGTAAATATCAGAAATTTTAACCTGGTCAACATGAATAAATAAATATTGCACTCGTTACCAGCTTCGTGGGTGACACTTCCGTTGACTTTTTTCGCGTCACTTCCGTTGCCTGCTAAAATTTTACTTACCTACCAAAAGTGATAAAATTTCAGATAGTATAAATATAGAGCAGCCCGGTGACACTCCATACAAATGAACTGATTCAAGTACTTTCCCACAAGTAAAGACGGCCGGCTTGTACGTATACGTGTTGTGCGTGTGTGTGTGTGTATCGTAAGGTTGACAGCGAGCTGACAGTTACTGTCTGCTCATCAGCTGTCAGTAAAAAAAACTCAAAATTTCCTCGGAATTTCCAAGAAACTTTCGCGGGGTATGAGGAGGCATGAAATTGATGGGAGGCGGAGTATCTATTCTTTATAATATAATCTTTATTCTTTGGAATAGAGTTACGTGCAGTAGGCTTCGTAGATTAGTCTCTGTAATATCCACCGAAACTTTTACTAGGTATTGCGAAGATTGCCACAATAATTTGTTCACATCAAACTAATATAAAGTAAGATGATAACGGCCGAAGTTAAATCACAGAGGGTAGCTAACGTTCGGAACGGTCACAGGCTGTGCGTCAAAAAATCTCTATTATTACGAATCATTAACTTCCTTACGTTACGATCGAATGCACTGTTATCAGAGTAAAATCTTTGGAGGATCTTTGCACAGAGTATAGCTAAAAATTAAATATTCTCCAATCCTTTCGGCAATTTTTCAGAAGAGTGATTTTAGTTCCAAAGTAAAAAAAAAAAATCAATCATTTTTGGATTAAAATTATTTTAACAATTATGGAATAATTTTAATCCATAAATTTACATTTTATAAGGTTTTTTTTTGCAATTTGAACTTCACTTTCCTGAAAATTTACTGAATGGCGCTTGAAAGGCAATCCTTAGATTGACGTAATTATAGGAAAAAGGCTTAAAAAACTTTACTCAAGCACGAGTATAAGAATCATGATTTATAACGATATAAGTAATCAAATACTTACAGTTTTTTATATACCTAAATAGCTGTCCCCCGCGGTTTCACCCGCGGAAACTTCGGGGTTCCCGCGGGAATTCCAAGATAAACTATACCTATAAACCTTCCTCTAGAATCACTCTATTTATTGGTGAAAACCGCATGAAAATCCGTTCAGTAGTATTTTAGTTTATCGTGAACACACAGACAGACGTGACGAAGGACTTTGATTTATAATATGTAAGGATAGCGCATAAACTTACAATCATAAATGTAGTGGAGTTTATCTGATGTAAACTTTAATAAATCAAAGTTTAAATTCTAAAAGGTGTACACCTATACCCAGGACGTTGCTAGTCAAAGTTCGTTCGGGCCATTAATTTGTTTAGTCAGCCGTGAAATGTTTATTATTTTATATTATGGGAACAGCGACACCGATGCTTCCGGTAATTTCACAGACGTTCGTACATACATTATCTTTTAAACTAATATAGATATAGTGATAAGATAATGATTACATATAATATTATATGTACTATAACAAAGCACAGACCACCAATTATTCGAATACTTGGCGTATCGGTGCATTGGAAATATTTAAAAAAATACAATGCCGGAATAGGGGTGTCAAGGGGTAACGAATAGAGTCAGTTACGATGTTTAAAAAAAAAAGTTTATCTTATACTAAACTTATTCTAAAAGTATTCAACTGGTAAAAATCTACGAAACGCTTGAGGAACAAAAGTAACAAAAGCTATTTTTTACCCTGGAACAATGAGTTCCCGTGGGTGAAAATCTCGCGGGTGAAATCGCAGGGAGCAGCGTCTCTAGATTCTCGAATAACATAAATATGATTGAATATGATAGTTTTCTTTACAGAAAAATGTATATTCTTGATTGAGTGAATCTCGGATATCAACTGTAATAAAAAAAATACTGTGAGATTTTTTTCTTTCTTTTTCAGTCTGAGCTAATACTGCATCCCAATTTCAATAAAATCTAGTTTATATGTAGAGCTAAAGGCAAATGGCAACTGTACATATTGTATGAGAAAGCTCTACATTTAAAAATGCAAATCTAATTTAGATAAAATTTTCAGATAAAAAACATTACAAATCACTAAACACAAGCGGCTACGACTTTACATAGCTCCTTTCAGATGCAAATAGCTGTATTAAATTTGCAATTTAGACCTCGATAAGACGCTACGTTGTGTTGCAAGTGACAGAAAAGGAACGGGCTTGGTATGTAGTCGGTTTATTTGCGATATTGAATCGTCTGGTCTTCTCTTTTGGTATATTAAGACAGCACAGTTAGCGAACCTGCCATACTATGCCAGGTGTCACAGGTTCGAATCCCGCGACATAGTAAACATAATATTATGTAATAGACATGTATCCTCATTATCTACCTGCTCTCTTTCCAATGATAAATAATTTCTGTCTTATAAAAAAGTCGCTTCGCTTTGTTTGGAATTATATATTTTGCGCAATTATAAAATAATTAAAGTTAGTAGTTTTTCGAGTTTTATGTTGGTAAGGGTAAGCATTTTATCTTCCGCCTCAATTATGGCACCTAGCGTGATTTAAAGTTTCGGTGACAATGTTTTAGTAGGTAATCCTAACTAATAAGTATTATAAACGCGAAAGCGAGTTTATTTGTTTGTTACGCTTTCATCCCTTAACTACCCAACCGATCATCAGGAAATTTTGCGTACACGTTTTCAGGAGTAGATACAGAAGAGGATATAGGGTACTTCTTCACGTAATTATTGCGGGAGCTCAGAAATTAACGCAAAAGGGGAAGTTGTGAGATTGAAATTGTGGCGAAACGCGTATTTCAGTTTTGTCTGTGTGCTCTTAACACTTGGGTCAGTGCGACTGCTGGCGACGCGTCAAGGCCCGAGAGCCTTCAGACAATGAAGACGTCCCTATTGTAATGCTTAAATAGCTTTAAACTCCACAACATGGATATACGAGGTTATCTAAACGGCTGACATCTTTGCTCTTTGATTTAAAGATTGCTGTTATTTTTCAAAGAACCGCTCTCATAGTTGAGCTGAAATGGAGCTTTCTAAAATATACCAATATCTTATTCTATACTATGATAAAAGAGTAGAATCCACGTGTCTGTTCACGATAATCTCCGGAATAACTGACCAGATTATCGTGAGTTTTCACAGATAGATTTAGCTTAGCTCTGAGCAACATATACACTGAAAAAAAACCTGTTAAATTCACAGGAATTTCATTACAAGTTAGCTTAACTGAAAAAAAAAACAGTTAAGACCAAACAGTGAATTTTTCTGTTTTACTTTTTTACTGATCCTGCTTGTTGTGACAACTTTGCAAATGAGTTGATATAACTGTTTTAAATAGTAAAATTTACTGTTGTCAGTTGTAGGCAATATAATATACTAAATAAAAATAAATATTTCAAACAGTATTTACAACTTCTGTAACTGAACTCGCTAAAATTATTATTATAATAACCGGCAATGATAAATTGTTTTAATTAACCAAACACTTCACAAAAGTGTTGAAACATTTGAAATTACTGTTCGTCGTGTTTGCAATTGTAAAATTTGCAAAACTGTTTTCTTACAACTGCTGCAACTGTGAAATAGTACATTGTTATCCAAGGGGTGAAAGTAACTCATTTAGTGCCGAGACGGGGTTTGGCGCTCGAGCGTAGCGAGGGCGCCAATAGTTCGAGGCACTAAATAAGTTACTTTCTCCCGAGGGTAACACTGTGCTTTTCATTACGAATGCAAGGAAAGTCAAAATAAAAATAGGAATTAGCTAAAGAAAAAATGAGTGAAGATCGGATAGTCGCTTGACACTTTCCCACCTATTTCTTTTTCTTTGGCCGGCTAGCTATTCAGCCAGTATTTTTTATTTACATTGTGGCGACCTAAAAAAAATATTTTCTTTAATTATTAAGTATTAATTAAAGAAAATAAAAAAATATAAATAGGAATTAGCTTAAGAAAAAGTGAGTGAATTTTATTTTAATTAATACCTACTTAAACTTTACGTTATTTCAATTTTACATCGCGCTGGCTGTATAGAAAGTTGAAACATGGTTCAATAGAAATGTGAAAATAGACCTAGTTTTTTTTTAATAATTTGACAGTTGTCAGTTGAAAGCGATTCTCCCTAGGGCTGAAAAGGGCTACTTTCAACCCGCTTCTCAGGCAACTTCAGACCTACTTTCCGAGCATGAGTAATGAAAAATAGTTTACTGTGACTGAGAGTTGCTAGTTAATATCATACCTACGTTCATTTTTTAAAGAAACATTTAATAGTAGATTTTACAACAAGTGCACAAAACAAACTTTTATCATCCGAGACTTTTAGCAGCCCGAGCTCAAGGCGAGGGCTGATAGTAGTGTCAAGGATAAAAATGGTTATGTGGACGAGTTATAAAATTCTGCTTTTCACTTCGATTGCGAGGAAATAAAAAAGTAGTAAGTATAACATAACATTTATTTAATTAAAAGTCAAAGTAAAATTAGTACAGTTTTGAATACTGAAAGAAATGGTTTTTCCCGGTATATTGACCTCCTACTAACTTCTGTTACCGTAGTACTTTCGACTCTTAAAATGCAGTGGTGCATTTGTTTTGCGCTTGAATTTCGAACAATATTATTTTGACTGAAACTATCGCTCTAGAGTCTAGGTGTATTTCTATGGCTACCACAAATTCTATCCATGAACTTCTTATTGTGTTTGGCTGTATATGGCTCATTTTCTTTGCCTTAGGTAGATACATTTACGATTAGATACATTAATGTTCTTGTGCACAAAATTCGATTTTGTGCAGCTTATATCCTGCACAAACAAGCACTTTCCGAGCATGAGAAGTGAAAAAAATATTATAATGAATATGATATTTTTATAAACTATGTTACGACTAGAAACGACGTGGCAAGTCGTTTTAGTTTGTGCCGTATTGTTAAGAGAATACAAAAACAAAATGTTTTTAAGTGAATTTACTGCATGATTCATAAATCGAGTTAACATCCTGTGTTTCAGTAAAAGCATTTAAGATACATCACCCCGGCTCCTGTTCAGTTACTTATCGAGGGCAGGAAAAAAGTAAAGCATTACATTAAATATAATCTACCTAAGATAATTTCCACTTAAGTGGTCCGATGTCTTCGCCTAAAGGCCGGTGAGTAACGCCGCGGGGCGCACCAACTGATGGGGACTTAGTAGGAATCTCTTAATTTATCGCCTCGTACCTAAATGGGGGCCAATGCGAAAGAAGAAGCAATGGCGGATGAGAAAGCGGATAAGGAAGTTTCTATGACTAAAATAAAGCCGACAGTAGGTATGTGTAAACGAAATATTGAGTACATACTAGCTGTACCCCGCGGTTTTAACCGTGTTAATTTCGGAGATCCAGCAAGATCCTTTTCTGTACCCCTGACAACGTTTATGCAAAATTTCAAGATGATCGATTGAGCCGTTAAGGCGTGAAAGCCTAACAAACAAACAAACTCACTTTTTCATTTAATATAACATGAATTCAGATTGAAGTAAATGATGAAGAGGTAACTAATAAAAGTGAATACAAACGATTTAGCATAGATAATAATTTTACTCGTATTGAACGTACTAAAAATTTCAGTGTATTCGAAGATTATGTTAAGACTATTCACGCTAATGATAACAGCCGCGATCTGCTAATAACCGTGTCTGTTGTAACCGCTATATGTCATGGTATGGAACGTAAACGAGCCGTTATCTACAGACTCATAGTGGGTGAAATAATCTGATTTGTCCATTTGCCGGCCGCGCGACGCGCCGGTAACAAACGGCCGACGGCGCTTCGATTAACAGGATTGCTTTTTGTACTTTTATATTGTTATTATTGTACGCTTTATTTTTGTAAATGTTGAACCATTGCAACAAGAATTGAGAATCTAATATTAATTTTGCTAATGGGTCAAAATGGGCTTTCTTACCCGAGAATAGGTAATATAAAATGATACTATTAGTGATCATCAAATTATATAAATCAGAAAAAGGTTGTTTGACTTAAAATTGAAGTTTAGCGTCGATTTAACATCCTCTTCTTCAACTATTTATTTTAAATACATTCCTATTTTAAATTAAATATGTAAAAACTAAATTTTATTTAAGGGTTGATTAATCAAATATTTAAGTATTTTTGAATCAACAAGATTGTTAACTTTTCGAGTGGGATCGTATTGACAATAAGTTTTCATACAAACCTTACGGGATCAGATAAAATAGTAAGCCATACAGAGAATGCCAATGTGGCATTAAGTCCGCCTTTTGTACCGCGATATGCATAAAAGTTAAAATAAATATATTACAAGGTTCATTAGGGTTAGGTACTTTTTCTTATGAAAACCAAGCGTGATCCTCTTAACCCTTAAGTTCTTTCTTAAATATCTTAAATAACATTTTGATAAATTCTTAAATAAATACCTAAATACTGTGTGCAAATATCTATAGAGATTCTTATAGAAACTAAACGTGACAATCCCTCTTAACACAGACAACAAATCCGAAAATTACAATGAATGAAATAGAATTAAGTATAGCTAAACGTTATTTAAATCTGGCGGCACTTTATATAGCGTCATTCCCCCGGTGTGTCGCAAATCCGGGGCGCATTTGTAACGCGCCCCGGATTATCGCACTGCCCCCGGACAAAAACAAGGACCCGACTCCGCCAAAGCAACATTCGTCGGCGGACATAAATTTTCGACAATGATTCATGATTGTTGAGTTTTGGCGAAAGTTTTTACCAGCACCGATTAATTGCACGCACTTTTAGGAAAGTCGCAGCGTCTGCTTGGAAGGATGCATGAGTTATGAAATTTTAATTGGGAGACGGAAAGCGGCAAATGTTCTGTAATAGTTTACAATTACAACGAAAATTTAATATTTATTCCTTACCAATATTTAAATGCGAAAGTGAGTCTGTTTGTTTGTTGGTTACGCTTTCACGCCTCAATGGCTCAACGGATTATGATAAAATTTTGCTTACACGTTGTCAAGAATACAGAGAAGGACATAGGCTACGTTCTATCACGGAATTTCAGCGGAACTCCTAAATTTGCGGGTGAAACAGCGTTAAATTTTGCATACTACACGTTGTCAGGGATACCCACAGAAAAGGATATACATAGATAGAGTATTTTCATCCCAGAATTCCCGCGGAAACTCCGAAATTACCGAAAGTAGTTGTTGCCCGCATTTTCGCCGTGAAAAATTGTGTTTGCCCTCAGTAACGATTGTGGACACCACAAGACCTACTGCAATTATCACAGATTATCGCTTATTAGATCCTACTTTTTCATTAGGTCTCATTTTTCAGCTCATAGCAAAGATATTCTAGTTTGTTACGCTTTCACGGCTTAACAGCCCAACCGATCACCACGAAATTTGCGTATATGTTGTCGGGGGTAGGTACAGAGAAGGACTAGACTAGGCATAGACTAGGTACTTTTATCCTGCAATCCCCACGGGAACTCCAAAATAACCGCGAGTGAAACCACGGGGCACAGCTAGTATAAGAATACTTTCAAAAGCTAGAAGCGATAAAAAAGCATTAAGAAGAGAATCTCCTGAACTCAAACTAGACATAAAACCCTTACTCTATACAAATCGAAACGCAATACTGATTTCAATTCCAGCACTTATCAAAGTTCAACATTCATTACAACGGTTGAACCGCTTGCTCTCACAAATCCAACCCAGACATTGAACTTTAAACGTCTCGAGAGATTTATTGTCTTTGAGTCTTGACCTTTTCATCGATCAATTATCCTCATCTCGACAATTGCAACAAAAGAATCGGTTTCAACAATAATATTGCAATAGGCGCATACGAAGACAAGCCATAAAACGGGTCCATTTACGATGACAAATCAATCAAGTCCCAACATAAAGCCTCGGATAATGATAGTAGTGACGAGTTTTCTTTCAATACAAATACATTCTTTATCAGTAACGGCGGAAGGATTAAAGTCACTTGGCATCACCGCCGGTCGATTCATGAAGTCGTAAAATAGGCAGTTCATTTGAGCTGTTTATGATTCAGCCGCTAAGTGAATATAATCGGTTATGAATGAGTAAATCGCTTTCCATATCTCTATCTACTTTGGTTTATCGATGAGGATTATACTGATTTTTACATGTTTAAGAACTTTTCTGGCAACATTCTTACGAAATAATACCTTTTAACTTTACAATACGGAATTTATACGCTGACAAACTGTTGCATTTGGTTCCCCATTTGGTTCCCCTTTTTGTCTACAATTAGTTGGTATTTGAGAGAATACAAACCTTTTTAAATAGTCGAAACGCGTTTATACTCGTTTGGATTCAAAGTCAAAGTCAAATAATTATATTTTCACACCACATGCTCGACAATGCCGAATTATATGTCATGTAAACCTTACCGAAAGCAAGACATTATATCTCTTGGCTTTAGCCGGGTTATAATGTTCTATTGAATTTCATTATAACCCGCTGGTCAATAATGTGATTTTCACTTTCATAATTCTTATTGCTATGTCCATAACGTCTCATTTCGCTAAACAGAATGTGTTCTCAGCGGGCGCGGCCAACTCGATTTTCGAAGACCGAAGCCGTGGCCCACTAGATTCGCAGTGAGACGAACTTCATTTGTTTGTCAAATCGAGTAGGCCACGCCAGCTGAAAGAAGTGGCTATATAGGATCTACTAAGCCTGGTTTTTTATTGTCTCGCATTATGTGAGAAAAGTAGAGTATACACCACAGGGATAAAACTGTTTTTTTCTTGGGCGCTTGAATCCCTCACTGCACTCAGGACTCAATCTTAATTCCCTCCCTTTGGTCGGGAATTAACTTATAACACCCTCGCTGCGCTCGGGAGTTAAATTTGGAGTCCTTCGTTATGTTCAGGATTCAATGTAGCGCCCGTGACATAAAACAGTGCTTTATCCCCTTGGTGTATAATCTACTATTTCACACCACATGCTCGACAATGCCGAATTATATGTCATGTAAACCTTACCGAAAGCAAGACATTATATCTCTTGGCTTTAGCCGGGTTATAATGTTCTATTGAATTTCATTATAACCCGCTGGTCAATAATGTGATTTTCACTTTCATAATTCTTATTGCTATGTCCATAACGTCTCATTTCGCTAAACAGAATGTGTTCTCAGCGGGCGCGGCCAACTCGATTTTCGAACACCGAAGCCGTGGCCCACTAGATTCGCAGTGAGACGAACTTCATTTGTTTGTCAAATCGAGTAGGCCACGCCAGCTGAAAGAAGTGGCTATATAGGATCTACTAAGCCTGGTTTTTTATTGTCTCGCATTATGTGAGAAAAGTAGAGTATACACCACAGGGATAAAACTGTTTTTTTCTTGGGCGCTTGAATCCCTCACTGCACTCAGGACTCAATCTTAATTCCCTCCCTTTGGTCGGGAATTAACTTATAACACCCTCGCTGCGCTCGGGAGTTAAATTTGGAGTCCTTCGTTATGTTCAGGATTCAATGTAGCGCCCGTGACATAAAACAGTGCTTTATCCCCTTGGTGTATAATCTACTATTAAAGTTGGCCCATAATGTAGTTTTTGACGCCATTAAAATTACAATTATTATGACAGCACCTAAAAAAAAATATCCACTCTTCACAGTTTCCTATTGCTATGGCTGAGGAGAAGAAGCTGCGCAACAAACTCCCCAGTAGCACGCTGTCAGTTACAGTTCCTCTAAATTTCAAAATATTACCGTTATTTTACAATCTAACGGTTTTTTTAATTTTACGATCACCATATAGGTAGGTAGTTAAGGTTGCTGGAGGCGTGTTTCAATCAGCCACGCACGAGACTTCGGCTGCCTTTTGTCCTGTACCTGGAAGCGCGTGCTAAATAAGCTGCGTTCTAATTTCAAAATGTCTATGGCGGATGTGTATGGCGAACACTAATTCCGAACTTGAAGCGGGGTTAAACGTCAAATGTAAAAGTTATTTAGTACTTTATTACTACAAGGAAAATAAGTGTTTGTGATATTTTGTACAACTATATATTTATATTTTACTTCATCAAGCTTCACAAGCCATTTTTCAAACTACTTTAAGCTGATCCCCACTCGGGTGCGAAACAATTCGGTTGTAAATTAAACAAAAATACTTAACTACCAAAGTAGTAACTACGATACAAAGCAATGTCGAATAAAGTCAAAGATATAAAAATTCACGTTTTATCTGAACAATAATTCGGCGTCATAACAGCATTCCATCCACGATTTCACAAATTATTATGTCGAAACATAACTGGAAGATAGCAAAAGTTTTGCCGCTCTTTTTGCTTTCGACAAAGGCAATTTTGTATTAGACTGAGTGCCAAAAAGTGATGCTAACATTACCGTGGCAGAAGGTAATTTCGAATTATCCCCGCATCACTTGGCACAGCCCTCGCTCTGCGCACTGAAGCTACTGACACGTTTAGGTACTTGTCATTTGACTCTTCTGCGATTGTCTTTTCCAGTAGAAACTTATTTTTATTTGACGATCCGCATTCGAATAAAAGCAATGTATAAAATGTTTTCTTTGTCCTAGTCCGAGTTTACCTGATTATATTATTTTTGAGTTAAATACCACAAAAGGAAATAAGGAACACTTAAAGGATTACTTTGTTATCCGTCTCTGTTTGTCTGTCAAGATCCTTTTTCTCAGGAATACGTGCAGGAATAAGAAATACAGAGAACGAGCGAAACACAGAGAGACGCTAAAAGCGGCTTCAATTCCTTATTAATATGAATAAAATATGTAAATTAAAAGATTTCATACAAAAATAAATATGGTATTTCTTTTTACAGGTATGTTGTACAGACTATCAGAAACACAGCTTCAAGTATCAATCTGCAGTAGCAGTGAGTATTACGTCAACTACAAATTCAACTTAGTATGCAATATGAGCTTTTTGTCTCCGTGCCACGTAAACTATTCATTATACACGTAATTTTACCGTCGAATCTAATAAAAAGGGCAATAATAATGTTCGATCCAAAATAAATCCTACCCAAACTTCAGTTTCAGTACAAGATAGCGGGGCTAAATATATAATCTCGGAGCCACCCGAAATAGGGTAGACAATTAACTGGACTCGACCAACAGGGGAAGTAACTGGGGACTTGGCGTGATATGATGCAAACTGACATGCCACTGTGTGTAACCTACTTATTGCTATAAACGAAATTAGCCTCTATTGATATAACTCTATACGTATACAAAGACGTTTTCAATTATAGAGGATTAAAATGCTTTGTTTATGGCCCCTCACAGTACCTAAAAGCGGCGTGCAAAAAAACGGTTATTGAATATTATGTCAAATATTTATAATAATTTTTTGATAATATTTTTCTAAAGCATTTACAATTGGCCATAAGATGCTTAAAGAAAACAGCTGTCAAGAAACGAAATAGGTAATCTATCGTGACATGAAATAGCTTAGTTGCCTTTTTTTTCACATCTATTTTTCTTGTTTTTGAGAAAATTAGTTTTGTTTCGACACGCCCGCATTGTTATCACTACATAGGTGTAGTATAAAATCAAGTCACTATGTATACTTAGATCTATAAAACTACTGATTCTACTCCTTTCATGTAGAAAAGGCCCCTTTTAGTGGTTTTCGAATGTTTTTAATATATTACGGTGTGATGCTGCAGAAATATTATATATTTTCAAAATATATTATTGACCCAACTTGACTAATCCAAAAATCGGATTGTTTAAAAGGCAACAATCTGATTCAATTCTGTTCAGTAGTTTATGCGTCCTTCACGTACAAACACAGAACAACACACAGAAGTTCTATAAATCGTGCTTTTAGATTCTGTTACCATATTGATATTAATCCCCTTTTCAATATAGGTACTTACTAATATGAAACTGAATATTGTTGAATATTTTATGAATAAATAACTGAATATTTTATGAATAAAATAAAATAAAATAAAAATAAAATTGTATGAAATCATTTTAAATACACGCATTTTCAATATATTAACGCATCATATGTCTACACATTTAGATTAGTCACTGTTTATGTTTGTTTCTTTTTCTTGTGTGTTGTGCTGAAATAAAAGTATTTTCATTCTTTTTTTTTTCGTTCTTTCATCATTAGTGATGGTTTTACTCATCGACCACACAGCCCATAGACGCCTAATAACAGGCGAATGGCTCCTGTCAACACATCTGACTTATAGTTCCGATATAAATGTGAATTAGCCAATCACGGCGTGTAACTAGCGCGTGTGGCCTTGAATTAACCAATCACGGCGTTGCAACCCCGCTTCTCTTACCTCAGCTAGTTGCCAGAATGCATTCAATACGCAAAATCAAACATTAGGCGTCTATGGGCTGTGTGGTCGATGGTTTTACTGTATGTAATTATAGATTTTCCTATATCATTATCACGAGCTTTCTAAACTGTAGGTAACTATCACTAGAGAACTTCGTCTTTCGTCGTTAGTTAGAGTAACGTTGTTATATCTATCTGAAATACTTAACAGACCGAACGTCTCGAAGTTCACAAAAATAACATTCCCACGAATTTGAACTGTATCAAATGACTGACTGACTGACTAGGGCGGCCGGTTTTTACATTCAGAGTATGTTCACCCTTCATAAAACCATCTGCAAAGTTAAATTTCCCATCGGCAGATTCGAAACTCACTTGAATTTCACCTCTATCACCAAAAGTATAAGTGCCACTGTCTAGTTAATTCGTGGGCGATTCTGTTTTTTGAGATATACCTAATAAAAATCAGTTGCAGCAGTGCATTACTATGGAGGTCGCATTTGCCAGAAGGGCTGAGTTATTGAGTACGATTAAACGGGCCACTGGACAGGTAAATATTGTAACGCAAACAATTTCAACTCACTTTAATGCACCATTGATATTTATATTTTCTTGCTTAAAACAAAGGGGATCGTTTTTGTGAAGGGTGGCGCATGGAAGTGAAATAACTTCATTGCCAGAACGGTTGGTTTTTTAATGATTGTTCAAATGTGATTGATAAATATATTGATCAGATACAAACAAATTACTGTCTCCTTTTAGTATCCACGTTCTTTTATTAGTTTGGAAATTGCTCTCATTTGTCACATTTATCTTTACTGTGGGATGCAATCTATAACACATCTAAGCTTATATGAATATAGTATTCATTACAGCAGCATCGGAGATCTGCAGCTTCCATTGCGGTAACACTATATCAATAGGCTTTATACCGCTTGAACGGTTCTGTGAGACCAATTAGAAGCTCTGTATAGCTTATGAGGCTTCATTTAGGCCTTGTTACGTCATTTACCTGTCAACTTGTCTATTTGACTGCATTTCAAACAACTGACAGCATTCTATTATAATTTTTGTGTTTGCTGTAGTTCAAATAGTTCTATATGTAGAAACTGTTAGGTGTAAGCAGTTTTCATAATGCTATTTCTAATTAAACTTTTGTACCGTTTGTTTCCTAATGAATAGTTTTTTAGTTTAATAGAAATATAAATATAGTGTATCTTTGCCAATCTATTTAGTTATTCAACCATTTTTAGTCAGTAGTGCATAGAATGCAATGAAATATTGATTTAAGGTTAAACATAGACCTACGAATTATAAGACATAATATATATCACAGTATTAGCTTACTATTTAAACCTAAATGAGTCACACCTTAACTTTCATCACAAATCCGAGCGTTTCTTCTTGCTCTTTACTACCGTTTAAAGTGAGATTTTTTAACCAGAAAGACCCGTAAAAGAAAGCCGATAAAGGATTGCAAATGAGTCCACTCCCTCGGCAGGTCTCCTTTACTTTTCCTTTAATTAGAGGGGAAATTGTTTTGTCCGAATTTCGGGCACCGTCTCACGGTTCAAATTACGTACTTCCCTTCAGAAATCTCGGCTTAAGTAATTGTGCAATTAGTCGAATTGTTTCGTATAACATTGTACCTCACTAATTATTATTATAGTAAAATTTTATCAAGCAGATGAGGTTATACTGTCTACAATTTTTACTGTGATTCTGTCGTAGCTGTAAAAGAAACTAGAAATCAAAAAGGAGCTAGCTGCGAGATAATTTTTCTTTTAACACTTTCATAGTAGGCAGCGTGTTGGTACTAGGCTTTCAGAATGTAGTAAGAGTAAGTGCTCCCATGTATGGGTAATTTGAGATGAAGTAGATAGTAGAGATACAGAAAGCTTCGCCGAGCCTGAAGTTCAGGAACGTCGGTGCTTCTGGCTTCAGTAGCGCGACTGCCGCGGCGGGCGGCGCACGTGTTTCGTGTCGTGCGGGGAGGTCCAACATCCGTGTTTATTCATTCGTTCATTCATGTACTCACTGTGAAAGTGTCGGGTCTTTTTTTTTTAATTATTCCATGTATTTTTTCCGATGTTAGGTCAAAGGTTGGTGATGTTTTAATTTATTTTTGTTTAGGTTCTTTTTTATATTCGTGGGATAAAATTAATAAAATATTTAATAGATTCAATAAAATTTGTAAAATATAAATAACAAAAAAAAATGTCTTAATTAGACATATTGATTTACTAATTGATAGACAAAAATTCTGTTTTTATATTATAGTACGTAATATATTTCATGCTAATATCTGTTTTGAGTAGGCAAGAGCCAGAGCATAAATCTCGGAATAGAAACAAGTGCTTTTAACCGACATCAAATTAGGAAGGTTCTCTGTTTGCGTGTATATGATCGATTGTTATAATTATTCTTTTACTTCATTTATGGGAAGATTTTAATACATAAAACCTTCAGATACTTGTAAATAATATAAAGTAGTTGACCCGACAGACGTTTTCCGGTCTAAATTTCAACAAATTTACGAAATTCCTATTAGAACTCGTAACTATAGCAACTTTTTATTCTAAAAACCTTATCCGGATTACATTCTGTTGAAACATAAATCGATTTAGGCCTCATAAAGATACTAAAGAGAAGAAAAAAAGTAATTTCAATTTCACAAAAATTCACAGAATAGGTAAAATATATCTACAATACATAGGGACACACTGAAACAGCGCAAGGTAGAATAATGTGTAGGTACGTATCTACGTGCTGTTAGTGCAGCAATTAAATATTATGCAATATGCTCATAGAAAATACAGCTTCATTATAAACATGATTAGCAGAAATGAGTCGGTTCGTTTAAAGTAATTTAAAAATCAAATTAAAAGCCCTCATACAAGTCTCTATCAATCGAATTCCATCAGTAAGTTTGATCCTAAACGGTTGAATTCCAACAATAAATTTGATCCCAACAATTTCACCTCATCCCTCATGTTTCCATCGCTTTAACAGCTAATTCCATTCCATTTCACGAGGCGATTCAACGTCCAAAACGAAACACCTCTAGCCCTTTTTGTTTTCCACCCGTGAAACAAATTACATTAAGTGCGCAACTTTCCGCGAAATATCTACTTACCTACACTGCAACAGTAATGAGAATTAAGCGAAAAAAAATCCATTTCTAACCCCTGACAAACTTTAGACACTACTACTTCAGACACATACTATCCCCGAGGAGAAGACCGAAAATTGGATTATTCCTTAAAAAAAAATAATCTTTCGATTTATAGTTTGGCTAGAAACACATCGATTCACAATACCTACATAAAACGTATAGGTACGTATAGGTACGTACAGTACGTACAGTGAGACGACCTAGGTATATCCTTACATAATATTATAATATAAAACAAAGGCCTCCGCCGCGTCTGTTTGTCCGTTCGCGATAAACTCAAAAACTACTGTACGGATTTTCATGCAGTTTTCTTTTCACCAATAAATATATAATATTCCAAAAAATAAATATATATTCCAAAAGGAAGGTTTATAGGTATTATTTATCCTGGAATTCTCACGGAAACTCCAAAATTACTAATAAAAGATTTAGGCTAGTGTATGATAATAACTAGTTGTGTCCCGCGGTTTCACTCGCGTAAATTTCAGAGTTCCCGCGGGAATCCCGTGATAAAAAGTACCCTATGTGCTAATCTGATGTATAAGCTATATTATTGTGAAGTTTAATTTAAATCCATTTAGTAGTTTTTGCGTGAAAGAGTAACAAACATCCATCCATCCATCCATCCGTCCATCCATCCCTCCATACATTCTTACAAACTTTCGCGTTTATAACATTAGTAGGATAATTCGGGCGCGATAAAGCGCATAGCTTCAACGTATTTTTTCATCAAGTCCTAACAACAAAAGCGATATAAATTATTCAACGCGGTCTCGCGAGCCGTGTAGGAGCAATAAACGCGATCGTCCGACAACACGCGCTAATGAAATTTATAATCCATAAAGCTTTGAAGCGTACAGCTTCTATTTTATAAATGGCAATAATCGTAAAACCGCACCACCGACCGCTGCATTGGCCCCACACCCGCTGAAGACCGCCGCGCCGCCCACGGAACAGATAGAACATCAACTTAACTGAAAACATATGAAAATAACTACCTACCTAGTGTCGCAGGCTTATCGCCGCACTCAAGAGTCGACTTTAATGATTACTTAGTTAAGTATAGATTTTTAAAACAAAACTGCCGCAATCAGATAAGTTTAATAAATTAATGTTAATTGACATTTAACTAATTAAGTTACATCTCATTAAATGCCAATTAACATTAATTTACTGAACGTCTCTGATTGCGGCAGTTTTGTTTTAAAAAATCTATACTTAACTAAGTAGTCATTAAAGTCGACTCTGAGTGCGTCCGTTAGTTTCGCACGCAAATCTATTCGTCGCGAGCACAAACATACATTAACGTACCAAAATTTCCTACTAATATTATAAACGCGAAAGTTTGTAAGAATGTATGGATGGATGGATGAATGAATGCTTACTTTACAATACTTTAGCTTATACATCAGATTAACACATAGGGTACTTTTTATCCCGGAATTCCCGCGGGAACTCTGAAATTAACGTGGGTGAAACCGCGGGGCACAACTTGTATAATATAATTACGTGACATAAATATGACATAAAATTGAATTTGGCTTTTTTTTAGAAATTGACAGTGCGTGGAGTAGCTTTATTGTAGTATTGTACAAATTAATAATGTATTATAAATCTGGAGGTTTAAAATATTATTTTAAAATTTGACGTTTTGTTGTCGTTATGATAAGGTGTGATCGGCTTCCTGAGATTAGTTGCGAAATTATGAGCGTTTGCTCTTACATTCTTTGCAGTCGTGACGCGCTTGCCCCGGCTACAATTTGCCTTTCTAGTGAAAATATTGTTTTCTCTGTGGCAGTACCTACACGTTGCTCCCCGAACGGAGCGAACAGTTTTAATTATGCGAACGACTGTACCGAGTACAATAAGTCGATTGCAATATGTTTAAACACCATTTTATACCCGTGGTGTCGGCCACGTGAATTTCGGGATTCCTTCGGGAACTCTTGCCGGGACAAAAAGTATCTTACAGCAGTAGGTTCTCTTAATTAAGTTACTACATTCAAGTCAGTCAAATAAACAAACGAAAAAAGTAACGGAATGAAGATTGAAATATTTTTTTATTGCTAGTTTAAAAATTGTGTAACGTAAGTTTATTTTATTTTTTTAATCTAAATCGATTTAATTTCGGTTCATTAATTTTTAGATAATGCTGGTTGATAATATTATCTAAACTATCAACATGTTTTACCATAAATTCTTTACAATCAGTTGATGATGCAAGTTGAAAAATAATCGAAACCTAATGATGTTGCCTGATCTTACTGAATAATATAAAAAACTAGCTGTCCCGCGCGGGTTCACCCGCGATAAATCGGAGTTCCCGCGGAATTGTTCCATACAAACTTTGCACCCTTTTCACCCCCTTAGGGGTTGAATTTTTAAAAATCCTTTCTTAGTGCACACCTACATACCTACATCACTTCAGGAATATTTGTGCAAAATTATTTGGTTCTAGACCCAGCGATTTCAGCTGTGCGTTGATCGATCAGTCAGGCAGTTTCTAATTTTATGTATATAGATAAATAGTAGCTGCTCCCCGTGGTTTCACCCGCATTAATTTCGGAGTTCCCGCAGGAACCCCGGGACAAAAAGTACCCTATGTCCTTCTATGTACTCCTGACAATGTGGATGTATTTCATGATGATCGGTTGAGCCGTTCAGGCGTGAAAGCGTAACGGACAGAGAGACAGAAATACTTTCGCATTTATAATATTAGCAGGGATTAGCATAATATGTAGACAATACAAAACGAAAAGCATGTAGGTAGGTACGTGTAAAGGTAAGTAGTTCACGTGCAAAAACATCGTGAAGATTATTATCAACGGGATTTATGTGCATTATGTCTCAACTTGCAACCGTCAACATGTTAAGCTGTTCGCGGTGTACAAAATTATGATATTTCCGTCTTTCAAACCTTTCATTTTGCTGAATTAAAATGGGCATGTTGACTAATTTTTATTTTTTAGTCCGTCTTGTAGATTATTAAAAAATATTGGACACGTATTTTTTCTTTTTTTACGTAATCAAAAAATAACGGCGATATATTGAGTTGAAATTTCGCGTGACGTCACTATTCTGACAGTTTGTATGGCGGTTTTGCGGTTAGTGACGTCACGACCTCCTCATCCTAAACTTTAATGCGCTTTATCTCTGTATATTTTAATTTATTTAAAAAAGCAAAAAATACGTGTCTATTGTTTTTTTATTTTCTAACTGACGGACTAATTAGAATTTTGATTTTCAATAGTAGTCAACATCCCTATTATTGCTGAATGGGCATGTTGACTAAATTTCAATTTTTAATACGTCTTTGTAAAATATTGGACACGTGTTTGTGTTGTAGAATATCTTGAAAGCGTAGTTATAATGCAGTTTGAGTAGCGTTTATAAATACGGACCATTGCGATTTTTTTAACGATAGCTCAAAGCTATGTCGCGGAGCTCACCTTGCCAAATCATCAACGCGCAATAAAGCCACTATACCCCACAATCTAGCACCTTGACAGATGAGCAGGATTAAAATTTTGATAGCAGTCCATTCGGACTTTAATTCATAAATTAATTAAACTCGGCCCGGCAGGCTTTGGGAGACAAACTTGGCTGTCATTCGTAACGAAACGCGGGCTTCATTAGGATTCACCCAGCCGCCCGACGCGACCCAGCTAACGAGCGGGTCACTGCAGGGCCCTTATTCACTATGACCAACAACATTTCTTGCCTATAACGCGCGTCTCAAAAACACAATGCCAAACGCTCCAGATGCCAAAATATTACAAATTAACATTCTGTTGTAATAAAAAAGGCTTACGATACCGTACCATCAAAGTTGTCTTTGCTCAAAGAAGTTTAATAAATAAAATACATTCACAATGTATTGCATACAGAATACTCATTTCTTATATTTTGGCATGGATGGCAAGGAATGTTGTTGGTCATAGTGAATAAGAGCCCAGGTCCGTTCGCGTTATGCACGTATTTATCCGCTTTCATGATTATTTGCACAACACTAGTTATAGCGCAGAGGAAATGTGCTTTGCGATAAATAAACACATGTGAATTACTGAGACTTTGAGATAGAATACCTCGATGTTGGTAAAAGAAAAAAAAATCACCAAAACAGAGTAACTATGGATCAAAATTTAGGTATTTACCGGAACTTTTCGGTAAATTAAAAAATATAAAATCTTGCGATCAATGTAAAATATGAACAATGTAAAAAGATTAATCGGAAGAAATTAGCGCTTGAATTTGTCTCCTTTTGCCGTATTTTCTAAGTGTTTTAATTTTTATTTCATTTAAAAATTATGAAAAATGAAAATGAAAATTTATTACCATAATGCAATAATATATATAACAAATAACTTACAGACTAGAACGCTGTACCACAGATAATATGCTGTACTGTATCAACGTGAATTTTGAAGTTCTCTCGGGAACTCTTATACCTAAGTAAGTTAATAATAACAAGCTTTAAAAAGTATCCTGTGTTACTCAATCATATGATATTTATTGTAGCTTTATGTCAGTGAAAGAAATTTTAGAATCAATTTTCAGTACAGTAGGTTCCAGAGCTTACTCTCTACAAACAAATATACTTTTACTATGTATATTATTAGTATATCTTTATGCAATAAATTGTGAAGTTTTAGTTATATCTTTAATTTCTCTTATTATTTATCTTACATCAGTTTACACTCCCTTTAGCATAGATAGAAACGGGGTTCTGATGGTATTGTGAAACAAATTTCATTTATTTTTCTTTAATAACTAAAAAACAGTTTTATCTAATGGAAATTTTAATTACTCCGATACTTAGCAAGGCGTATACTTTAATTATTACTTGGGAGGCGGTGGCGTCGACAGTAAAAGCACAAAGCGAAGCGGGCCGTAAATTTTTAACGCTCACAATAATACGCGCAGGAGTTCACTCCCTTTGTTGAGTACATCAGTGGAGTTGTCTTGTATTGTGTACCCGCTGGAGACAGATGAGAACTTTTAGAATTATTCATCACATACCTAATATTATTGTTTTGTAATACAAACTACAGACATAAATCTTTATATTGTTTGTTAACTTGCACGTTAGTTTTGCATTTGAAAGCCAAACTAGTTTACTGTTCACAGTTGTGCTTTCGTAAATAGTTAAAAACGATCAAATTAACTCATTAAAATATGATCAAATACCTTTTAGGTCGAGGTTACAAAAAAAAAATTGTGAAATTATACTACAATCATCCTTATTTCAGTAAATTTTCATCGGTAATTTTCAAGTTTTTAAATATATTTTACAGACATAAAATTAAATGTCCCGAATTAAACCCTTATTAAAAAACGCCACTCAAACAAGCGACTGAAATCTTTTACAGTTTAACCCTAAGGGTGAAACGGGTACAATACGGGTGAAACTGCGAAAGAAACAGATGTTTTATCATTAGGCAAGTATGAAATTCTCGGTCGGCCATTTAATGTTAGAATGTTTTGTTCTGAAAGGATACCTACAGTCGTGAACATCATCACAAACTTTCTAGTTCTTGACTCCTTGATCTTTCAGCTGTAGTTCAGCTCACTGAAGCGGGAATCCCTTCCCATCTATGCCTCCGGCTTTGTGAAAACTCTCTAATCTTTGGTAAACAGACTACAGTAGAGGCAGAAGTGGGTTGCAGCAAACTTTAAAGAGGTGATTTTGACAAAATGTATGTGTACCGGGTTCTGTCAACTTGTATTTTTAATGTTACCAAATCGAAAACACTGTGCCATGTTACGGTCACAGATTTTGGCGGAATTCAATCAAACCCTGTGTTTAGGATAATATGATAGGACAACACACTACATAACTACCAAAACCCTGTCCGATTCCATTCCGTAGTTTTGTCTTGCGTACAGAAATTTCATCACAGAACCCTACATTATTTTCTTTTAAATTGCAAAATTATCAAAAATAAAATAAAAGTACATAGGTAGCATATTATTATATACCTAGCATTTATGACAACTAAATAATTGGGTATTTCCGGGGAATGAAAATCAAAATTCTAGTTAGCCCGTCATAGAAAATAAAAAAATAATAGACACGTATTTTTAATTTTTTTTCAAATTAATGAAAATAAACATAGATAAAGCGCATTAAAGTTAAGGGTTTTAATAAGTTCTCTATTTACTCGTAATTATACATTTTAAAATAGGTACCTAAAAAGCGAAATTAATATAATACCTATCCTTACGAATTGCGTCATTAAATTTGAGTTTCATTATTATAATATTAAAGCAATGAATTTGATCGCTCAATCCAAACTTACACCGGTATTTGCCTATAACTTGTCAAATAAATTTACACTCGATGGCAGCGTTTAACGACTTTCGATACTGAAGCTTTACGGGCCATAAAATAACACGTGAAGTAGGTAACGCGCGTAGTTTTGATTGTTATAAGGAGTAGAACGAGGCCCTATTCTGTAGATCTAGTATGATTATAGTACAAGCTTTTTGAATTACTTTTTCAATTCTGTATAGCTATATAGTGGAATCTTTTTGAATTAGTGTGTATCGACCTATGTATTTAGAGTTTACCCTGAGTCTGGGGACTGGGAGTCCTATCAAGTGCTCATGTATTTACAACAAAAATAACTATGTAGCTTTTATATCCGTTTAGCACTAAGTGACGCGGTACGGTAATATCCAAGCGTTTGTTTAAAAACCGGCTCTCTTCGTATGATAATATTTGTTTTTAAACTTAGGAACTTACATCTATCATGGCTTTTTAAACTTCCCTTCAATTTTGCATCAATATTGAAAGTTTATTACAATTTACAAAGGAACTGACGCGAACAGCTATTGACAGCTGTCGTCGTACCTACGTATATTTACATTTTTTTTGTATATACATATGTTAAATAAAAAAAAATATTACTATATAAGGTATTACGTAACTATGGCTCTGCTCGCAATTTTCGCTATTTCTTCTTCCTTCCTTTTTTATATCGTTTAATAATCCAAGTGACTACCTGATTAAAAGGTTATTGACACTCAAAAAAATAAATTATAACGCATTTAAGTTCATTTGAATGTACCTATTTTATTATTTAATTACAGTTGGTGATGTTCCTATTGACATTCCTTGTATAAGTAACAAGTTTACAAACTGAAATAGATGTGCAATAAACTATGATTAGTGTTAAAACTGTTAAATAGTTCGGAAAAATGGCGTCGTACAACCATCAAGAAACACAATCGAGTCCGGCGAAGGAGTTACCGAGGTAAGTTGTTCAAACATCAAAGCACATTGATCCATTTGGGTTTTTACAAAACAAAAATAAGACATTCCAAATAAAAATGAAAAACACAAAACATATTATCCCACAATGTGTCGATATATTGAGACGATTACTCCTCCTAAAATATTGTACAGCAAGTTCACAATTTTCGCCAGAATTGTTCGGTAACAGTTATAAGTACAGGATGTAAGGCTAAACAAGTAACGTAATGAAGCCCCTTATAATACATGGTATTACGTAAGATAAGTAAGATACGTAAAATATTTAAAAAACTCGAACTTCAAAAAGAAAACCTTAAATAAAACCTTCACTTATTTGGTCTGTCATCGCGTCGGCAACTTACGCGGTCAATTTTCTTCTTTTTCTTTTTGTTATTCGAGGCGAGAATCGAATACTGAATAACTACCGTCCATCAGTAGGTATGTCTCTCGTATAACTTTAAACCCTTTAAACAAAGAAAACGAGTGTTACTAATTAGACTAGACTAGAATTGTTGCCATACCTAATCTTTCACAAGACCCAACGTATCCTCCGTGTTTTAAATTTATTTATATAAACTTTTACCATACCAACACCATTAACATCAGTGTGTATCATCTAAATTAACTAATCAGTACGTTTTGATGTAACAAAATAAATAATACCAACGATACATCAATCAACTGGAGACTTTTATCTCGGCTTTTTAAAATTTGGACAGACGCCAGCGTCCGTCAAATGAGGCGCTCGTATCTCGAATGAGATAAAATTGTTTGTTCAAAGCTGCCGTCATTTTAAATGGTCGCAAACGATTGACTGTTTCGAATTGATCAATGACAGATTGATGATAATAGTTCCACTGTTCAAATTACATTTAAGCGATAATATTATAATGAGCTTTTCAAACTATTTTTATTTGACCTTTGAGAAAGATAGAGCATAGGTATAGAAGATGTGTAGTTTTCAATTTCTTTAATTTCCATATCTCAGATGTAAAGTTTAAGTCAGATGTAAGTCAGAATAATTTTTGGATATTAACGTTAAGGTTTAAATCGATTACTTATACCTTTGTCATGAATAACAGTTTATGTACCTTTAAATACAAACTTATCGTTTTTGAGATCATAAAAACGAATAAACTAAAAACAGCGGCCAATAGTAAAAAACGAAACAATTTTATTTTTAAATAACTAACTTAAAAAAAATATATTACATCTCAACATCCGACCAAACTACTTTTTAACACTAAAATACTATAAGATTTAGTATTTTACTGTTAACAAGTAGTTTGTTAAAAAGTAGTTTTTGTGTTAAAGACCAAAAAGTAGTTAGTTGATCTTATGCTTTTCATGTCCAGGTATATTATGGATACAACCGATTTTGGTTTTTTTTTTTTTATGGTGAATCACTGTAACTTTTTTATGGATAAAAGATGGGAAGCATCTATCTAGGTAACTGCAATATCTCATTTTGTATGAAAGACAGGCAATAGGACAATAACTGCTGAAAGTTGGTAGGAAAATTTGTAATTCTAAAAATTTCCATAATAGCTATGCTTTGGTACGCGGTTCGTCGGTCGATGCATAACAAAACAAAAACCTTTTTCGACCATTTTCAGTGTAAAATGGTATGTATGATTGTATAATAGAAGGCACGGAACGGCCGCGTTCTAGTTACTACTGTTTTCACGATTTTCAGTTTTAAAATAAACAAAATTTGATAGATGATCCAAATTGTCCACATACAATTTTTAGGATTGAATAAAAATAATTGTATAATAATAGAAAAATAACTCTTATTTATTACTAGCTCTTATATAACAATTTTTTTCCCGACATCCCATTTAAATGAAACAAAACCTATATGTTGCTCCAAGCTAAGGTTAATTTACCTGTGAAAACCGTAAGTCTTAAAACTAAATTAATAGCGCTCACCTATTTTTCTCTCTCTCGAATGGAAAGCAATCGAGAACATAGAGTAAACGATATCCATTTTTGTCTACAGCCGGATGTAAAATCAATACAATGACTGCAGCGCCGAAAGATCGCAGACGTTTATTTTTGGTTTTAACATTTTTTTTTTTGTTGTATATTTTTATTATATCCACAGATATTTGTGCTGGTTCGGACGTTTATTGCTTTTAAGCAATATTGGTGAGAGATTGTTCAAATCTATGAATGAATAAAAGTGTTTTCTTATTAAAAACGCTAAAAGAGTTTTCCATGTGTATCCGCTTGTTTTTTGACTTCCCTTACTCTGGATTCAATAACTTCATTAGGTAGGTACTCTTATTCTAAAGCTACCTTCCAATTTCAAATCATCAAAGTGTACCTATTTTCTGCTATGGTATTTATTAGGTGTCATATTTATTTAAGTATTTCAGTAAAAGTGAAAAATAAGTGACATAGCTCAAAAAGTTATGCTTGCAACTATAGTTAAATGAATTTTACTGCTACCTACTGAAAGGATAAATACTTATATTAAATTTTTTTACTCATACATTGTACTTACATACATGGGTTTTTGTTAATTTATACTAAACACTCATACTCAATTAAAACACGTAGGTATAAATATTTATCCTGACCCGGGAATCGAACCTATGACACCTAGCGTACCAGTGGTTCGTAACTACTATAGGCAGTTGGTGATGCTATAAAATTGTAATTGAACCGATAAACGCGATGAGAATGGCGAATGAAAATTAAAATTACGGAATTCCCCACATTATGAAACGCGCGCTTAGGAATTCGCTTTTAATATAATTTTTAATATACCACTATGATGAGTTATCGTTATTTTGTAAGCGTGCGTTATTTGAAACATTAAAATCATGTATTTTATGGAATAGTAATTTTTCGCAGTTTGTGTAATTAACATTTTTCATACTATATTAAATCCCATTCCACCCGTTTTGGGTTGGATTGTTTTTGTAACACCAACCTTCTAAAATACCTAAGCACTATATTTTGTTAATGTGAACTGTATTCCTAAAATATTCAAAATTTTCTTTTTTTTATTTTTTTTTACGTATAATACCTACGTACGTTTTAACGTAGTCCTGACAGCGAAATTTATATTAATTTTGAGTATTTAGTCCAGGTATTTAGTCCAGTAGAAGTAGGGCACTGAAAATCAGCGGTCTAAACTCTAGCCAGCCCTAAACTCTAAATATTTGGTATGGTAATTTGTGCTAGTCTGTTTGTACCTTAAATTTTTGATCGACTTCAAATAAAGGGAAGTTTTATGTTTATCCAAATAATATGTTAGTTCGTTTGCTTTGTTACCTCTCTGCAGTTCCACTAGTTGTACATTTTTATATAAATTAACAAAATATTAATAATCAACTCGTTTAACCTGCTATAGTGTCTCCTAACTAATTTGGCCGAGATTCATATCTCAAGTTTTCATAGGTGATAATTTTAAGTATTACTTTCGTTTGCAAAATTGATTAACTCTTGACTCTCTCTATACCCAGAACAAGAGTTATTTTGGTGCTATGGTTTAGGGAAATGAAAACACATTGTATCATAGAATATTGTATGTATATATAATGCATAGCAGCCTTCTGCTCAGTGCTCAGCCTGCCCTCCCGTTAACAGCAAAGTAAACATCACTCCATCTCCAGGAAGACTTGAAAATCTCTTATCTCCTTCAATCTATAAGCGGAGGTTGTTACTCAGTTACATAATATTGATGTACTAGTCCGGCCTGCGACTCCGCGTCCTCCACTGTTTGAACTTAGAAGTGCGCTAACGTCAAACCCGTAATGGGTAGTAAAGTGTGTCAGATCGTCACAACTCCTGTTGAATAATAGATAAGTAGGTAGTTACCTAAAATTTTATTTCGTGGATTCTACTTTTCGATCCCAATTTAATGTACGCATGTCCTGTAACTTATATCTTCATTAAATATTATGGTTTTGTACACACTTAAGAGTTAGGTACCTACCTACTGGAACAGTATAATAACAAAGTGATGAAGTTTATGAACAGTAAAGCAGACGTCGATCCCTCAGGGACAGCACATGTAATACATTGTGTTATTTGTGGCCTGGTCCCCTGGCAGCGCTTTATGTCGTGTTATTGCTGTGTTCCATACATCCATGTCCTAGTTGTTTCTATAGCGGGAAAGGAGTTTCTCGTTTTTTTTTTTTTTATTAAGACTTAGACGTATGATTATATTATGTTAATGAAGTGCCTGATCATTATTAATTAGAAGTAAATAGTGACACATACCTACATAAACCCCTTTTGTAATGAACAATTCGATTATTTTAGTGTATTATTATAATTGACTGATGTTAATGCACTATTCATTATAATTTTTGAACATATTTCTCAGTGCGTTAAAATAACCTGTTTAACTTTAAATACATTTAATAGGGTATATTTTACCGTCTCACTCAGAGAAGTTTATAGCAAAAAACTATGCAAAATTGGAAAATCTAATTGTATAAAAATAATTATTAAACGTCTTTGAGTGCGGTTGTAAAATTACCAGAGACCACTATTTCTTAACAGCTTAAGTATCATTGCCTCTTTTCCCTTACGCTTTAAAAATAAATCCGGGCATCCATCTTGAATATCTTTTCAATGGTACCAGCCCAGATTTCGATCGACATAAATCTGCACATTACACGTACGAGGCTCGCCGCCATAAATTTTTATTTTAAAACTGATCAGAGCAACATTATCCTAGTTTAATATTTGCATGGCAGCCAGAGGTGCATTTGTCTCCGTAAGTTATGGAGCGATTATCGGTGGAGGATGAAATATTATGCGGTGCGGCAAATGGGGGTAGAGTTCACAGGCTACATTTTGGATGAGGGGACATTATTCTGTAGGATTTAAAACTTTGCTTTTCAAAAAATATATCGTTTTGTTTCACCCGCGGTTTTACCTATCAGCGTCTATTCCGTAATTCCCACAGGAACTCTTTATATCAGGGTGAAAGAATCCTAGCTCCTATTTCAATGGCTAAGCTAAGTGAGGCTTATTATTAAGCCTCGGATTCGCAATAATTCCAATACTTACTTTGGGGGGGAAATTTTTGTTCTGATGTTCTTATGTCAGTCAGGGATACAATGCAAGTGAAAGAATTTTTAGTATCGGTTCAGTAGTTCCAATGATTACTCCCGATTTCCAAACTTACAACCTCTTTATAGTATTAATTTGGATTTTCTAAAACGTACAGCATCGTTTCTATTTATATAACATTACAATAACGCAGTGTCTGCAGCGGCTGGATTAGAAATTCAAAAGTAACCTACATTGAGGTTAACGAAACGACGGAAACAAAAACTGATCTCCGTGAAAACTCAAAAGCCTGTCAGATGTGGTCACTCCTTTTTTGTAGCTGCGTTAGCGCTGCCTGATACGGTAACCCACTTCTTTTATGATGTGTTTAAACCATAATATCAGCAGACTCTTTGAATAATTTGATCAAAGGAATTGTTTCATGACACGCCCATGTATGTATATTCTGTTGTGAATTTCCAATGCGTCTTCTCATTGGGATTCCGTGCGAGCATCCCTCCATCACATCTTCCGGACGCGGGTCGTGTGAAATATGTAATTTTTGTGGAGTTTTCGGAATAAAACTTTGACATTTGCGTCACGTGTTTTAGCTCGTGTAAAAATTTTCCCTTGTTATTTACATTATGTTTTATTAAATTGTAGCTTGACGACCTACTTTGTTTACGGTTTCGATTTTTTCAGTTAAATTTCATGTTGTACATCAATGTTTAAAACGCTGTATATATTAACTAGCTGCCCCGCGCGGTTTCACCCGCGATAATTTTAGAGTTCCCGCGGGAATTCCGGATTAAAATATAGCTTATGTTACTCAGGGATAATGTAGTTTTCTAATGGTGAAAGAATTTTTGAAATCAGTCCAATAGTTTTTGAGTTAATTCGTAACAAACAAATAAAAAAAAAAACTTTCCTCTTTATAATATAAGTACAGCTAAAGTAATTTGCATCAGTGTGTCACATTTAAAATGCTTGCAAACAATTTGCTACTGGTATAGGTATAGCTTTGTTTGTTTGTACTTATAGGGTAAAATTTACGGAACTACTGAACTGATTCCAAAAAAAAACTTTAACTAATTGAAGCCACAGTATCCCTGTTTTAGTCGTGTAACAAAGACTTCCCGAGAGAATTTGGAAAACGCAAATCGGATAAAAATATTAATACATAGACTACAGTGAAGCAAGTACTCAATTATACAGTCGGTACTCATTCATCATTTACGAAAGAGTTAAATCATAAAACAGATAACTCAACCCCTTATACGGTTTATTTCGGTTGCCCATTAATTTGTTGGTTGTTTAAATTATTTAAATTTGTTGTCGCGTCGCAAACAACTCGCTCCTGTGAAGGTATTAATTAGCCACGTTTCAAACGCCCACAAATTGTGCACACATGCCGTTAATGCGGGCACGCGTACATTTTTATGGAGTCAATGTTTCATATCATAGTAATTTTTAATTTCAACCGTCGAAAATAACGCGCGGCTACGAGCGAACGATGACTGGGCGTTAACAAATAACGCATGACAAACAAATTGTACAATTAAATTTGATAGAGCGGTTGAAAAAAAAACCAAAGATAAAATTAAAAAAGTGATGTGACCGAGAGCTAAAACACTATTCAAACTAATGTTCTTATACGTATGTTATAATGAAGTAAAGTTTGATATGTTGGATGTTGGAGGTAATCTAAGGAACTGTTGAACCGATTTTAAAAGTATGATAGGAAGCTAGAGTACGTAGAGTGACATAGGATACTTTAGAGTTCCTGGGAGTCCACGAACTCTGAAAGTATCCTAAAGACTGACTCACTGATTAAATATGAAATCTCGAAAACTACTTGATCTATGAAGCTGTTTGGCAGGTAAATAGTTTCTAGGTAAGAGATCTCAGTTTTCGACGGAGTTCTTAGCTCCACTCCCGAATGAACGCAAGTGAAATTGCAGGGAACACCTAGTAAAAAATAAATTCACTTTGTAAAGTGGAATAGAAAGAAAGAAACAGGATTAAGCATCACTCTGTTCCAAAATATCACGACTCACGAGTACTATAAGGCGCTTTTAAGATAACAATAAAGGATATCTTCACGAGTTATTGATTAAATATCTCCTTCTAAATAAGAAGACTATAAAAGATTTTCGTGTGCGGCGGCGCGTTCGGCTCGTTGGACCGCAAAAAACGTTTACCACAACCGCAATATCCGCATTTGTAGGTATTCCCATCCGGAACGCTTCCCGCACATATGTAGTAAGACGTTGGATATTCTAGACGCAATCATTGGCAATGACCAAACAAAAGACGACGCTCAAAAACTGAAACCGACAGAGCTTGGAACTTGAACTGGTATTTTTTATTATCTATCTACGTCTTTAAGCACAGACTTCTTTTGGACATAGATAAGCAATAGTGTGTTAACCCACACGGGAGAAATTTTGAGTAAATCGTGTTTTAAAAGTAGGAGCGCTATTTTGTGTCAACGTTTTTAATGTTCAATATTTAGTTACATATTTAGGCAATATAATAAGGTAAACACATAATTAGAAAAAGTTCCCTAACTCTCAACAAATCGATCTGAATCAATAATTTAATTTTGTGGGTTAGCATGTTATTGCTTATCTGCGTCCTTTTATAAAGTTGAAAACTATCGTAACGACTTCAGTCACTCATTTTCACTGGATATAAACATTACATTTAAACATACCTGTACTGGACTTCGAATAAATCGGGAAAGACTTGGGACACTTGGTGAAGCTGGCTTGTTTTGGAAAGCGATTAATTTACGTAAATCTATAAATAATGCAACTGCCGACAGCAAAATAAAAATAAAATAAAAATTAAATTAAAGAAAAACTGAAAGCCAAAAAATACATGTGTCCAGTAGGCAGTAGTACAGTATTGAAACCTTCAGAAAACTATATCTGAACTTCGAGAGAATGAGAATAATGCAGATAGCAAACACTATAATGATTAATGACGTATTCTATCTCATTCTCTTACCGACTAAATTATGAAGATGTGAAGATATTTTGTCTGTTTTTAGTAAAGTCACTTTTTCGTTTTATCGGAGTTTAAACCTTCACTTCAAAAATGCAACACACGACGCCAAGATCATTAGATAACATCTCTGAATCCAATATAAAAGCAAATCTGATGCGCCCCTAAAACGGTTTTCCCTTAAATCGTGTAAGCTAAACTAATAGGGATATCTATACGGCAGGTGTTTCGGGCATCACCCGGCCAATACATCGGAACAAATGGCCGTGCGTGCTCCGAATATCTGATGCCGTGAGTAATATTGACCTAAATAAGTACCACCGCGAGGTTGTGAGTGAGCGCTGAACTCCGAAGTTGACTGGCGTTGAAGAACGTTTTCGAATAACAAAAGGTAGACAGCTCCAAAAGTAGATGATTTCTAAAGGTAGGTGCCAAGCTAGACCATGCGCGATGCCAGATGCATGCGCGATGCCTTAGCCTTAGGTTTTCACTCTTGAAAATGACCCAACATAAATTGTACCCTACCTGGGTACCCAATGCACTCCAACTTTAGTACAACGAAATCAAATATGAAGAAATAAGGTCGATTAGTAGAGTAGTTCGATAAAGCAAATTTAACAGGATTACTCTTCATTGTAGGTACACCGTTTCTTTACATATCTTTAAAAATCTTCGTACTTATTAACTTACTAAACAAAGAAAAGGTACCTATAGTCTTATCGCTTTATTAGCGATCTTTTTCAGGCAGCATTGGACACACCTTTAATCAACCAAGAGTTTCCAAGCGGTTCTCAAGTGAAACCGCGAGCCTGAGTTACATAATTTAAAAAAAAAATCTTTTAACAACAACGGCAAGAATTTTAAAGTTTGATTTACTTAGGTATATTATGTATAAAAATAAAATGTGGTTACCCTAAAAGACATTATTTCAAATGCTATACCTGGGTATATGTATATTTAGACAGCTCAGTAATTACAAGGGCTGTAACTGTCATGAACGGCGAGTTGTTTTTAGATCCGGTCTCTGCTAGCCTCCGGGTAAAAAAGGCAGTACGACATGTTCACGAAAACATCTCACTTTTGTGTACATGAATTAACATCGATTAGTACTTTAATAGGACGCTAGTCTTTATAGAATTAAGATTGAAACTATTATGTTTAAAAAGTCTGCCCTAGAAAATACTTAAGAAGTTGTAGAAAAATAAAAGGCTACTCTTGACTCTTCTACCGATATTATTTAAAGTAATTTATTCAGAAACTTGCGTTTAAAATTATTTATTCTTTTAGAATATTGAGCGTTCAGTTATCCACAGCACCAAAGTTTGACTGGAATAAAATGCCACAAAGCATTAATCACGCTTTTGTACAGTTTTATTTGATGTTTTATAGAATTTTTACCACCTATTATTGAGTTTTTTTTAGCAGAAAACGCAAGTGATGCACATAAGGTCCACCAAAGTAACACATATGAAGTCAATGGAAGTGACACACATAAAGTCAATAGTAGTGAACCTACTACCTATGTATATAAAATTCACAATTGCAATCCAATAATACTCGTTCGAGTTGTATTACATTCGTTCATCAGAAATACCCCAGTAGCGAACCACGCGACGTGATTCAATCAGTCCATATGATTGATACGTCGAGCCCCGCCGACCTCTATATAGTGGCCAGAGACAATTTTTTTACGTCACTGTTTTGACATCCAACCTCGTCCCGGGAAATGATTTATATATCGTCTCCCTTTTCCAGGTATTGTGTATATAGATGTTTTTCCGGTTCTTTAGCATTCCAAGAACGATCATTTCACTCTGGGATTATCTTCGTTCTGTTTGTTCCGTTTTCTTTGGTTCGTTAGTAGGTAAGATATGTGTAGCCGAGATCAGCTGTGGGCTGTATTATATAAAGAGCGTTTTCTAAGAATATTTTAAAATTTATAATAAGTATATGTATTATGCCAAAAATTTGGTTATTTTCAGTTACCTGCCATATCCATCCAATTCTAACTTTTTTTTTTATTTCTCATATTTTATCAATTTATCTAGAACTATTATTTCACCTATAAATTTTAAAAAAGAGTAAAATTTACCCATAACTACCACGTTACTATGCCAGTGCTGATTTCTTTTTTTTACTAACAAAACCGTAACAAAGCGAAAGCCACCCGCCTCGCACATTGGAGAAATGAGAATTTTAACTAGAAACATACTTCTTCACGCTAATCTTGCAATGTCCCCAGACACGAGGGTGACGAAATGTGTTTACATAGAGATATCACTGTTTAAGGAAACAAGGTTTCGAGATATAAAGCTGCGATGGAAGCGATAGGAATGACATGGAAGTGGTATTCAATCACACTCTAGACCGTGTTGCTCAAGCCTCCATACCCAACACTTAATATTACTATGGGTACTTTTAAATGGATTCTAGATTAATTTATATTAAACTAGCCGTTTCTTGCGATTTCTCCAGTGCAAATCTCGCAACTCCTGCGGGAATTCTAGAATAAAAAGTACCTATTGTATATTTGTTTCTATACCCTTGAAGGCAGGCTGTGTATGCAATGTATGCAAAATTTCATGATGACCGATTTGTTTAGTAAAGTTGTGTTTTCACAAACAGACAGATAAACATACAAAGTTACTTTCGCATTTGTAATATTAGTATGGACAGTAAAGTTATAATAATAATTACTATTTGCCTTATCTATTTAAAAAAGTCCACAACATTATTATTACGTGTATATTTTTAACTCGTCAAAACTTCTCATTTGCAAGATCGAAACTCTGAAGATTTTTTTGAAAGCTTTTCAGTACTTTTTACATCATTGTACAGATAACCCTGGAGGTTGGCGGAGTGCAATTTACATAATGTAATCAGCTAGCAGCGAGTTCCGATGATTTGAACACCCGCCCGCGCCCGTCTCTTGTTACGCGGGGAAAATCATGGAATTTTAATTTTGTTAAAAACTCGAACTCCAAAGAGAATGTATTTCTACGTCTCCTTTGAGACTCTTGATCGATGGCGCGAACGATCCATCAACGATTCATGGACGGATTGATTAGATAAATGGAGAAAGCGTGTCTTCTGATAAATGCTAATTTTGAAATCGTCATGAGCTGAGGCTGAGGGAAATATAATCTCCTCAGATTAGATTTACCTGCCTGTAAGTATAGGAATTAGGAAAGAAATAAATTATGACGAATAAGTGCCAATTTTCTCTTTACATTCTGGAGTCTACTTGGATATTATCAATCTTTACAATACCAACTTGTAATTGTATTGCAATAACCTCTTTTTTTATTACGTTTTTTGGTTGGAAACCTTACTAATGCTATAACGTAACAATTCACCAAAGTTTCATCGTAATCGGATAAAACCAACGAACGAACCAACAAAAATTTTTTATTAAAGAAAATTACACGTCTACTTATTAACGTATAAAACTGTTAGTCCTAGATGCTATTAGCAGTGCAATTAAGAAGTTCAACTTTAATTTTGATTGAGACTGGAATATCGATGCAATCATAACACAAATACATAGGATGAAATAACGTATATTTGTCTAATTCCAGCATAGCATCCGCTACTATCGATCTTCCACTAGCTTCTTTGTATTCATAGCTTGAATCGAAGTTATCCCAGGTGCGTGCACCCCCCACCTCGGCGCCCCTCTCTCGTCTCGTCCCACCGCGTCCACGTCTTCAGTGGAATCCCAAGCATTTTAAAATTACTAACTGCCTTCTAAAATAGGCTCCTAGAAACACTTAATAAATAACATTTTAACACGCATCTTGTTTTCATTTGTAGTTTGAATCATCTGGAAGCCTGTTATCCTATGCCTAACTCACTGAAAATTATTTCATCAGTAGTATAGATAGGTATAAGTAATAAACCAAATTCCGTTCATCATAACTTATTTTTGTTGAAATATTATTTTATTTAACTTTTGTATTTTTGTTTATTTATGCTATTATTATTATTTTTTCTTCTTTATTAAAGTAAGTATGTAGATATATTATATCTTTGTAATTCAAGGGAATGCTGCTGGCGCCTGAAACACAGTTTAAACTAGTTTAGGCGCTAGTGAACTAATGTAATAACATTATGGTTTTTTAAGAAATAAACTTATTACTTACTATTACTTAATATAATAATTATTTACAATACGTATTTGTTTATTGACCTTTATCATATTACACACTTACATGATAGTCAAAATTTTTACATTATACCTGCCATTCTTTTTCTTCCTCTTCAACTATGTCATCTATCGAGATAATGCATTTATTTAATTTTGCCCGATTTTAGTGATTTAGTTCGAAAAGTTTGTCAGCATATCTTTTTTTTTAAGAAAATGGAAATGACGAATGATAAAGTTTTCAAACTTCATTTATTCACGTCAAGTATTTACAACCTCTTTTGTGAGGATATAAATACAGCACATTTTTTTATTGTTCCGTAATTTCTTGCTATTTTTGCCATTTTAGTGGCCACACTCTCGAGCTGGCTCGTATTTCTTTTATTTCAGTCAGTGCTCCCGTTCATTTTATCTTCGGATGAACTTTTGTTGGCAGAGAGGCTTTAATGTCCCCATCTTTGTGCAACCCCTGTTATTATACGCACAAAAAACGTCTGGACAATAAGCATAGTGCCAAACCTGAGACGCAAATTATTTTGCAAGTAGGCACTTACACATTTTAATAAGTTTCAATATTTATTTTATTTTATTTATTGGTCTACCAGCATTTAATCATTTAATCTTAATAATAACATCTTAATAATCAATATTTACAGCAAGTAGGTACAAGTTTAAGTCTAACTGTTTATAGGTAAACACTGCATGCAATTTTAATGAAGGCAATACAGGTTTTTTACACCAAGAAAATAGTTACTTATTATTAGTGCAGAGATTGTTTGAAGGGACGCAAAGTTTACAAAAGAGAGTAGGAAGATAAAAACTTGGGTATGTATTTGTATACATTTTTTGGTGCAATGGCAATTTTGGTGATATATATGTATTACAAAAATAATCAACTGCAAAAGGAAATCTTACTCAGGTAGTGCTCGTACTTGCCTCCTGAATTTAGGTAGTGATGCGCAGAATATGTCTAGTTAATTATTAAAATTATTGTATGAACGACACAGTCTTGGGATAGAGGATATCTGTTATGGCATTTTTAATTTGAAATGGTTTAACAAAAACATTTAGGCATTTGTTGATTATTATTTCATAAGCTCCTTTACAAAATCTACGCAAAAATTTTGTGACAATTTATATTAGTTTGTATTTCGACACATAAAACTGCTAGTTCGTTGCAAGTATTATACCTACATTAGCAAGCAAAGTTCAAAACGAGAATGCATAAATAAAGGGCCACATGTATTGTGAAAGTTAGGCATAAGTTACGCGTAATTCTTGTAGCATTGTCACTCGGGTTCAAGCGAGTGTTGCTTAGCGGTCGCAGATCAACTGTTAGCATCCATGATGGTACTGTTAAGAACAACTTATATGCGTTCTGTTATGACCTTATACAGACAGAATGACATCAAGTACATTGTATAGTGATATGTGATTGACATTCTGTTTACACCATCATGTTTACTGAATTTACATTAGTTGAGAAAGATGTAGGTATGGATTAACAATGGATAATTTTATCAGAAGACACTGTGTTAAGACTCTCCTTTCACAAAAAAAGTTTTAAAATTATTATTTAGTTATAGCTGTTCCCCTAGCTGGATATTTTCGGTACCCCTGACAACGTTCATGCAAAATTTCATAATAGCCGGTTGAGGACTTTAAAGCGTAACAAATAAACAAACTCACTTTCGCATTTGGACGCAGATAAGCAATAACAAGTTAACCCACAAAATTAAGTTACTGATTCAGAACGATTTATTGAGAGTTAGGAAACGTTTTTTAATTATGTGTTTACCTTATTACATTGCTTAAATATGTAACAAAATATTGAACATAAAAAATGTTGATACAAAATGGCGCTCCTACTTTTAAAACACGATTTACTCAAAATTTCTCCAGTGTGGGTTAACACACTATTGCTTATCTATGTCCATTTATAATATTAAATTAGGATAAACCTAATTACCAAATTTCAATGTGTCAACGTTAACTTTATTACCGCCAAATTTTCTCATACAAATATACCTAATAATAATCAACAATGATGTGCTCAATTGTACCACCGTACAAACGCGTTCTCGCCGAAACTTTGTCTCAAACAAACTTCCAACTTACACAAAATATACGGCGTGTAACTGTCGCATAAGTAATGAAATAAAATAGTGTGTCTCCTTACGAAATTAATTACGTTTTAACACGACATTAGCCGTTAAAAGAGGGGGCACTCGACATAGGGGGATTACGGAGGGAAGTGGGTCGAGTTGCTGCTTGTTAGGTAAATAGGATGAAGGGATTATCTCGTGTTTGACTAATTTAAAGTTGCCAGTTCGTGCACTGTGACGTCACGAGCGGAGTTGCACGCGTCGGAATTCCTTTCTTATCTGTTTTCTGGCAGGTGGTTCGGCAAATTGAGAAATTAACTCATTGATGAATCTGGGTGTTAGTAGACAGGTAAATTATCAGTTACCTATCTACTACCCTTAGTGCAAGCTCTGCTTGGTTTAAAACCAAGTGGCACTTCGACTTGAACTTTTTGTCTACATTTTCGTTCGCGGAGTTCCGATAGTTCCAGAGAACCTCTAGCGGGTTAAAAATAAAAATAACCCGTCGTGGCTCTACAAAAATCTCTGAAAATCACTTTGACCGTTACTTTGGGGTTTCATAAACCATTTCGTCGTTTAAATGGGAAAGTTGGAAGTATCGGGCGCTCTTAACGTATTCAAGTAAACTATCGACACCCGACCTCTTTGTTACTAATTCACCTTTGACAAAGACGTATTATAACGACGGCAACCTCGCCTTAAATATTTACATTGCATCGAACGAGGCAATAACATCGGTGCCCTTAAAGTAATGTGGCAAGACGGGGCCCGAGGATTTAATGTTTTATTTCACGGAACGCTCCCGAAGAGCGATGCGACGTTTCGCTAATGTTGCGTGCCGCCCGGGACCGCGGCGGATGTAGCCGCGCTGGATGTGTCCGGGGCATTCTTATTTTAAGCGTAATTATGAATGGCCAGTTAAAATTTTTACTGACAATTAAACAAATGACATTTAAAAATTGAGAAGTTGATTTTTTTTTTTATTTATAAAATCGTCGGTACAGTTTTTTTTTTATAATAGTTATTCAAACTTTGGTATCTAAATGGTAATTTTTTTTTTATTATTACGAAAAGTTAGTCTGTACATAGAAAAAAGAACATAAATAAGCAAGTAAGACTCCGTGATTAAGACCAAAAGAATCCGCACTATGATTTATAGAATGTTGTTGCAGTTTGTTGCGTTTCTCAATACAGTCTTTATTTCATCGCCATTGGTTCACTGAAAGTAGAGTTATGACAACGTCAAACTGCAAAGCAGGCGTGTCGTCATCGCAATTCCAAACAGCACACGGGCGGAGCCGCGGGCAGCTAGTAAATAAATATTTTTACAGTCTTTTATAAATAAATATTAATAATTTCATGTTTTCACATAATTACACAGCAATTTTGTTTAGCCATGCCATGCCGCGCCATTTGATTTAAAAAACGTTATAATATATTATAATTAATAGAAATACTTTGTTCATTTCAGTGCCACATATAGTAATTTTTTACATCTACATAGAGAAGTCCCAAATATAATTTCCCAATGATTATAAACATGTCGAAAGAAAGAAAGAGCGATAAAATGTTACGTCGTTCGTACAGCCTGCCGCTTCTGTTTGGAGTGGCATGGACAAAATCATTTCTTTGAGCCGTATACCTACCAAGGTAAGACTTGTTCCAATAGATACAAACATCACACCTATCTTCTAAGATATCCTTACTACTATTATATGAACATAGATAAGCAATAGCAGTAGTATGTTAACCCACACTGGAGAAATTTTGAGTAAATCGTGTTTAAAAATTATAGCGCCATTTTGTATCCCTTTTTTATGTTCAACATATTTAAACAAAAACACATAAAAAAAATGTTCTATAACTCTAAGCGTTCTGTATCAATAACTTAATTTTGTAGGCTAACATGTTATTGCTTATCAGCGTCCAAATGTGAAAGTGAGTTGGTGGTTTGTTACGCCTTAACCCCAACCGATCATCATGAAATTTTGCATACACGTTGTCAGGAGTACAGAAAAGGATAGAGGGTATAGGTACTTTTATCTCTCTGAAATTAACGCGGGTAAAACCACAGGAAACAGATAGTAAAGATTAAAAAAGATTTGTTCCCAATACCTACTATGGTGTTCTCTCTCCATATTCACATCCTTACAGAACCGCATATTTGTTTTCCCTTCGTGACTTATTGTAAAACCGCATGCATCTAACTGATCCACCAAGTCTCGTGTTTGTACCAATTAAAAATATACGGCTGAACGATGATATCAGAATTTCTGTGCCGTAAATTATTTTTTATCTGCGCCGGCATCAAACTGTCAGTCTCGTGATCTGGTCTTGCGTAAAATGGAGCGGGAGGATTTAGTCGGGTCTTACTGAGAAATCTCAAATAATAATAATATTTAAATAATAATAATATATAAATATTTCAAAAAATCTACACGCGTAGGGTATATTAAACTACTCGCACCTACCGAGTTGTAAAGTGTGTATAATCTGGGAATGACTTTTGATTAAACTTGTTGGCTTCGTAAAGTATTAAATATTTGATCTCGGATAAGTGAACTTTATATTCAAATCTAGCTTAATTTACCTCATATTTCAATGTTAATTAGATGTAGAGTAGAAATTTCATTTAAGCTTGAGGTAACAAAAAAGTAGTGATCATTTCAATAACACAATACACTTCTTCTTCTTCTTCTTTTTTATTAAATGGCAACTTTTAAATAATTGTGCCAATGACAATGTGTGACTTGATCTTTAGACATAAGTCTAGTTAAATTGTGGACTTGATAGACAAAGCAACGCGATTGAAGTAAAAAAAAAACACGATATATGTTGATATCATGAGATTTCCAAAATAAAATAAAGAACTAAGCGATTACTAAGCTATTAAAAAATATTTACACACCTATCTACTATAATCAACAATATACAACCAACAACTTTATAAATTATACAAACTTTTTACTCATGTATGTTTTAAATAAAGTTGACAAATTCTACATCCATTCCTACATTCATCTTATACCACAATATTTTCATCTCCTATTTTCAAAATTTCCAAAGCACACGTCAGATTCCAAGTATGAAGACGTGACTTGTCATTCGTCAACAGGACAGCGTTTTAACACATTTTTGACAAAAATAAGGTCAAGCCTTTGGAATTGGAATCCATTATTATTTTTTATTTAGGTACACATTCCCATTTGCGGACCAAAAGAAAATGGAAGGAAAGCATCAGTTTATAAAATCATCGACAACGCGCTAAGTGTAACAAGCCATGAAAGAAATGAACGTCGAAGGAATGTCTAATAACGCGAGGAACTGAATGCAAAGGATGTTAATAACAACTGCTTGAATGATGACAATAGAGCTTAATATTGTACAGCAAAGTATATATATTGTTTTATTTTATTATTATTTTTAACATAGACATAGGTCACTAAGTAAAAAATATACTAGGCAAAGAGAAAGTTATTTTAAACATTAACGAACCGCTATTTAGCACTAAGAAAAGATTTTTAAAAATTCTACATCAGAAGGAAGGAAAAACGTCAAAGTTTATATGGAAGTAGCGTTGTTACGTTTAGGCTTTTCATTTAAAATAAAGTAATACGAAAGCTTTTTTAGAAATTCAACCCCTAAAGTGAAAAACATCAACCTCGGTTTAGACTGTGGGGAGGAACAATTTGCTATTCATATTTTCATCAAGGCATAATAAAATTTAAAAACATATTTTCGTCACTGCTGCAAAAGACTTTCGATATAACACTCGATCAGAATACTTGTCATGAGCATTCGCAACTCAATTATGTCCAATCCGCCGCCACTGATGTGAATGCAAACAAACATCTGCGAACACGGATCGTGCATCGTGCAAATTACCTATACGTCATCATTTTTATCGAAATCGAAATTGGAAAGGTTTTCAATTGAGCAGAAGGGTTTTTTTTAATGATCGTTTTGTTCACCTCTGTCTTGTTTATGTCTCTGTGTGAACAAACAATTGATATATAGATGCTGAAGAAGTTAAATTAACGCTTATATCTACAATTCAACTCACAGTGTAGTCAGCTAAAATTTAAGAAACAGCGATGGTAATTGAGTCAATTTCAAATAAACAGATAGAAACTTTTGAAAAGATTATTTTTAAAAGATACAAAAAATAGAAGTAGCTGTGTGTAATGGTGGCAAAGATTTTAAATTTCTCGCGCTTAATTCAGCAAAAAATTCTATACAACCAGCCGTTGCTGTGTTGAAAGAGACAACTGCCTTTCTAACTGGTGACCTAGTTTTTAATGTAAATAGTTGATGAGTTAAAACAACGCGTGGATGCTCATAGAAAAAACTGCAGGGATAATTTCGCAATCAGGCTCGGTGCTGTGTGCGCACTCGCCACAAATGCAAACCACTGAGCCTCGGATGGGAATGTTAATGCAACGTTTATTGCCCTTGATGTTCATATGCCAGTCAGGTAGATATAACTAACTATAGCAGTTCCATACGGTTTTACCCCCGTTAGTTTAGAAGTTCCTGCGGGAACTGAATCAATTCGTTCTTAGCTGACGCGACCTTCCTATAGGTAAACCATCTACCTGCCTTTCAGCTTCATAGGTCTAATAGTTTTCGCGATTTTGTATTTAGTCATTGAGTCAGTCACAAATGACGCTGTGTAAGATAATGTCCTATTATTTGATTGTTTATTTATCTCTGAATGGAACATCAATAGAGTCAGTCGCACAAATATCAAATAACATTTTGTCGTTATGAAAGCCTTCCCAAGTATATACTGTGTTTAGAACTTCTAACTATGTATTTTTTACTCTTATGTATAGGTTTTTAGAATATCTGAAACGACAAGCGAATCGAGTACCTGAAAGCCGGCAGTCGATCTATTTCACAAGACATAAGAGTGCTCCAACGAATAGTTTGGGCGTTAAAATCGCTGTCGCATCGGAGGCTCACGCAAACGACAGTGCTCCACGCATTTACATACCCATTAGAGATGGCTGGCCGACTAGTGGATGTTTGCCGCCCGCACCGCGCGAATCTGTTGACAAATACCAGCTCCATGGAGCTCGTGACGCCCTAGTATTTGCCATGCTGTTTGCATCCACATTCCACGCACTACGTGTTAATATTTGAACCGTTGAAAGTATGGAAAATTCAACGTCTATGTTTACGGTTTGAGAGGCATATCCATGAAACAAACTCCGATGAAAAAGTTCAGTTGCAAAACTTATTTTTCCATGGCACTTAATTAAAGGTTACTCGCAAACGAGCGGACCGCGTTTGGGTCCAGCAATTTTGCGAGCCATAACATATCAAAACTTTATTAATAATATTTCTGACGTTATGAAATGAAACGTGTCGTAATAAAAAATTAAGTCGTCCAGAGAAGCTTAAGGCCTCTCTTTAGACCAAAGCATGAATATTCACGTCATCACATGAGTGGAATCGAATAATACGTGCATCATGAAACATCCACGTAAGTACAAATCCAGTAAGAAATTTCCCTCCTGTCGGATAAATTTTTCCTTAGCTCTAGCTAGGCTTATAGGTTGAGGTATCCAATCCAGTACGTTATCCATACGCACTGCGTTGTCAAATATTCCACCTCACCTTTAGGACTGCAACAGATGCCATTTATACCCTCGCGCCATATCCATATTCACCAGCAGATAAGAGTATATTTCAGAACACTCACACCCCTGTACAGTTTTAGAACGCACCCCAAGGGACACCGCAGTAAATCTCGGGCACAAGTCGCGCGCCAAAAATATCATTATGTTGAATTTACATAAAAAATAAAAACGCGTCTGTTCTACTTTTGTTTGGTAGCTTCGGTTTTTGAACGAACCCGCGGTAGGCTTTTTTTTTTTTTTAAATAAACCCGCGGTAGGCATGGCTCTAGGGTTGCCAGTTAGGTATCTACCACTGACAGTCTGATGCACTGAAAGTTTTTTTGGGGGTATTGACAATTATTTAAACACTTCAGTGGATTTCATTGAATATTATGTCATATAATACAACGGAGAAGAAGTTTAATCGGTATTAGTGATTAAACTTCTTCTTTTTCTAAATTTCTATTTGAGCACTTATTTTAGTATTGTAACATATTATTGTAATTATTTTTTTCAAATTCGACGGTGTAAAAAGACTGTATAAATGGCCACATTAATTTTTCTGCTCAATCTCTATCATTATATTTCTAAATCAACCCTTCTCATCTCTATTTTCTCTTTTCCCTTTCAAACTGGTCAAGATTTATACATTTGGAAATAGAACTCGAAATGAGAACTAGAATTGAATAACGGATTCTCGATTTCGTTTGCAAATATTCATAAGGAAGTTTCGTATAGATATGACACATGAACAGACAGCGCAACGATAGGGTAGGGTAGAGTACACACGAAGAGCCGGCGAACATGTAATAAACTGGAATGCTATTGTTTAAACTGCGGTTACCGTATACGTCTGCCTAGCTCGCTGCGAAATCAGAGTTGGTTGCGAGCTGAGCCCTTATTCACTATGACCAACAACATTCCTTGCCCATAACGCGCGTCCCAAAAACGCATTTCCAAACGTACTAGATGCCAATATATTAGAAATTATTATTCTTTGTGCCACAAGAAACGTTTTAAATGTATTTTTTTGCAGTAAAACTTTTTTTTTTTAACTGATTGGTCAGACATTTGTCCGTAATCTCGCCTGATTGTAAGCGAAGATATGAACTAAGGTGTTACACGTCTGCCAATTAAGTACCTGTTCACTCTGCTCTTGAAGAGGTCCAAATTGTAGTTATGTTAGGTCCAAACTTCTTTGATTATGAGGGAAAGACCGTTTTTGCGGCGTCTTATCTTAGCGCGGCGTGTTATGGTCACAGTGAATAAGAGCCCTGGTACTATATATCGTCTCTGTTGTATTATATTATTGCAATGGGATTTACAAAGAGCGTTTAAATGTTAAATCTAGGAAAATAAGCATGAATTTTATGAAAATTGGATCATGGAAGTCCTAAATCGAAAATTGTGGTTTTAATATCTTCAGAACGATTTCAGCAAAGACAAAATTCCGTTTCGAAATTTCGGGATAAAAAGTAGCCTATGTCCTTCTCTGTACCCCTGACTACACGTGTATGCCAAATTTTGTGGTGATCGGTTGAGCCATTTAGCCGTGAACGCGTAACAAACAAACAAACAAACTCACTTTCGCATTTTGAAAGGATGGATTAACTTTCTGAATACCTACTCCAACGTCACATCTCAAATATTATATGCACTTCATTGAGATCTTGTTATTTTTCAAGTTGGTTAATCATTTATCCCCAAAAAAAAACTGTAAATAATAATATTTTTCCCTTTCGTTGTCATAGGTATACTTAACCCTGTCGCCGCTCCAGTGTCGACATGTAATAGGAGTCGCTAGTCGCTGGGACGGAATCGCCCCAGTTTATCCCAGTCGAGGCGGGACCATAATCTGACAGAAGGCAGAGCTTGTGGCTGCCAGCCGTATACTTATTAACATTGCCCCGAACGACTATAAATCTAATACATACATACATAGTCTGTTTTCGGATATTTCACTGTTGTTGCGTTGCATTTCTGTTATTAGTCCATTTTTTTTAGTATTTACACACCATATATATTATTATGATTAAAAACAATGGATTTGACGTCACTTTTTTGAAATTTAATGTTAAAACACTCGACTTTTTGCGTAACTAGGAATGATATACCTATACATAAATTAACACCGTCGTTTTTAATATGAAAACAAAATATGTTTAGTATTTTTTATTTAATTTTAATGATAATTATGACATTAATGGTCTTAGGTATATAAATCGGATTTATAGCGCAATTTCCTAGTCGCATCTGTGAAAAAAAATCTTATTTCTGTGATAATATAATATTGTAATTAACAATAGGTACTAATTTATTGGAAAGGCTAATAAATGTAATAGTTAAGTAGGTACTATACGTATTTAGAGATCACAAGTTTCAAATTAACAAAACAGCTTTGGAATCGTCAATCAATTGTTAATCGAAGATTAAAATTTACTATCTTTACTCTTTCTTAGTACTTATAGTAGGTACTTAACTCGTGAAAAATGTCATATCCTTAAAAAATGCAATCTTCATCGATCTGTGGTCGGCACAACCGAACCCGGGCGGGGCAACCCTATCGCGCCGTGAGGGTTGAACAGCAATATGGTTCGTCTCATTTCCGCACACTGCCGGAATTTCTCTTGTACATTTCATTTTTATTCCTATTTTGTATTCGTTTCCTGTAACTCCGTATTTTTTTCGTGACGTTTTCATTTTGCGCCGCTATATCAAGTTGGGCAACCGTCAGGGCCTCGCATTTGTAGGTGTGTGAATACTTTATTTTGTAATGTGTAGGTACGTGCTGTACAATTTCTTCTCACACCTATGTTTTGTTCATGACGGAAAACCTGACGAAAACATCGTCACCGTTTTTAGGTATATTTTTTTTCCTCGTCAAAAGAATTATGCTATTTTCATTAATTTAAATTAATAGTTAGATATTTTTTTATGGATGCAATAAAAATTAATGCTTATCCATTTTTCTCAGAAGTAAACACTTAAACGAAGCGGTAATTTTAACAAGAGTTTTGATGACAATATTTTGGGTGTTACTCAATGCGCCGTTAAATAAAGAGGACAAAAAATACTTGAGAGCGTTTCAAATTTGAGTAGATCAACCGTTTATTAATACGGGTTTTGAAGTATATGGTATGTAGTTTGGTACTTACTACCTAAGCTATTGTACCACCTCTCACGACCTTTTCGATAACGTGACGGATACGGATCTATATGTATCATATTGCACTATACTTATCTTTCATATCATTCTAAACTTATGTAAGTAGGTACATATTTCTTCTTAGTCGATCGATACTCTCTTGATAGAGTTGGTTGTGGTCATCATGTTGCAGTAATGTTTTAGAATGTGTGATTCGTCTTATGATACTTTTTTAAACCAAGTCCAAATGAGAAATTCCCAAATCTTTCTATTACGAGTGTAAATTTTTATTTCATTTATGTCACGAATATAATTATATTCCTTAGTTGTAAACAGCAGTTTTTATTTTACTTGTTAGTTGGATTTATCACCTGGGACCATCCATATAAATTTGGTTAAGATCTAATGTGGAGAGAGACGCTTTTACTTTTTAACCGACTTCCAAAAAAGGAGGAGGTTCTCAATTCGACGTTTCGATGTTTTTTGATGATGATTTCGATGTTTTTTTTTTTGAAAAGTTTCAATTACTTACACAAATTATTAACACAATAAGTTTAAAACAAATTAAATCGCAGAAACCTAAACTTCGGTAAAGCGAAACTATAATAGATAGTTTTGCTTATATAAGTATGTAATAGGTTATCGAAAACGGCTGTAAAACTATTTATCGCTATCGAAAAAGTTCTACATACATAAAGGCGTGTTCACACACGTGTTTCGCTACTAAAACTAACATATAAAAAACTCGCTTAAGCTGAGACAGTGGCTCTGAACTAACTCGTAAAACGCGTGGCAAGCCATCTTTATGGCCGCGGCATGGTATACACTCCATGGGGGTGCTACACGTGCCGTGCCCTTTGTATAAGTGTCAGCGAGCCAAAGTTAAGAAGGAAGATTGGAGGGCATAAATTATGACCCCTACTTTACGGTTTTCAGCTATAACCATGTGAAGCTCAGAAACAGATTTATTATGATGACAAAAAAGAGAGAAATTGTGCTTGATATTTCGGATTTAAAGTCGATGAAGTTTTGGATATTACAACGAAATTGAATGAAAATTTATTTATTACCATAACCATTGATTTTTTAAGTCGGGAGCGTAATTTAATCGTCTATAGGTACTAAGTAATAGTAAAATCCGCGTGTCTGTTCATGCTAATCTTTAGAAGTACTTAACAGATTACACAGGTACATTTAGCTGAGGCTCGAGCATAGGCTTAACTAGCTGTGCCCCGCGGTTTCGCCCGCGGTAATTTCAGAGTTCCCGCGGGAATTCCGGGATAGAAGTACCCTATGTCCTTCTCTGTACCCCTGATAACGTGCATGCCAAATTTCATCCAAATCCGTTCAGCAGTTTTTGCGTGATTGAGTATGCGAGGATAAGAGCTCGAAAGCGCATTTTCATCTGACTTGCTTCAAATTTATTGTCACTTTGGTCAATTTATTGTCAAGTTTGGTTAAAATCCCTTCAGTAGTTTTTGCTCCATGCGTGCACATACAGACAGACAGACAGACAGACAAGAAATTTACTGATTGCATTTTTGGCATCAGTATCGATCACCATTCATCCTCCAATATTAATATTGAATATATATTCAATGTACAGGATTGACCTCTCTACAGTTTTATTATAAGTATAGATATAGATTTAAATCGGATGTCGGGAAAAAAGTAGTAATATAAAAAAAAAACAGAATAGCAATAGCATTTTAATTTAACGAGTGCATTTGTGCGTGCATCAGTGAATACAGTCACCATCAAAATTATGCGAACACTTCTGTTAGTCTTTGAAGTTTATTACCATTTTATAAGGCTTTAGTTATATAAATATATTGGATGGCTATGGAAGAATACGTAAAATGCTTAAAAGTAGGTCCCAATAACCGTGCAACCTCTACTTATAAAATAATAAATATTTTAAATTTGAATTGTAATAAGATTTTCTTTTCATATTTCTGACTTACCTGACCGTGTATCGATGTTAGTGTAACTTCGTTTTTAGTCGATAAGGGGGCTGTAATATGAAAAGTAGAAACTCTTACGTTTACAAAATTACTAATGGGGATCCAACGACAGCGTGAAGATAACGAATAGATTACAACTCCCCTGGATCCATTGTAACTCAACCTACGAAACAGCGTGTCTATAAAGAATATATAGAAGCCATTGTGTAATAGAGAGAGGCAATTTGCGAACAATACATCTGGAGTGAAACGATTCGGTAAATATTTCCTTCACATTCCCTCCTTCGTCGCGGAAGCTGTTTGCGAGTATACGACACCTGCGAATCCTGTATAATGTATACAATAAATGTAAATGTAAAGCAAAATTTCGTTAATCTAATGGATAGCAAATACTGTCAGTTTGTTCGGCGTTTCATGAGAAAGTTATATCTAAATATCTATTTAATAAATAGTATTTTGGATCAAACAAAAACGTCACCAATCCTCAGATCCTCCAGTCCTTTAGATTTGTGTACAAGTGCTCGCAAATGACACCTCTGTATTTATCTATTCTTTGCTATCAAATAAACTTTTCTAATAGAAATAATAATGCTATTAATCAGCTGGGTTGTTTGAAGCTCCATGTTTTGTGTAAACGGCTCGATTCCATAAACAAAAGCAAATAAGAGTGCGATGATAAAGACTAGACATTTCGCAAAATTGAACAGTCTCGCCATCAAATGCTATAATCTGCGATATCAATCAACCAGTTGCGGGATGAGGGCGGGGTGAGGGCGGGGTGGGTATTTGTCGGGAACGCTCCAATCACCCTTTTGTCGGCGCTAATAGAGACAGTCTCGCAATAATAACCCACCCTTCACCGAAACTTTTACATTGCACGATAACAATGCACACGCGTATCCACAGTTTAGGGCGAAATATTTCATACAACAACGGCTCAAGGTACAGACGAACGGCCGGCTATAATGTCATCGTGATACAGTGACCTAAGACAAAATCTACTGTTGGCTGGTAACACAACCTTTTTTAGAAAAAAGTTTACTAATAAGTACCAATCCGCTTGATGAAGAAGAACGAGAAGAGTTTTTTGGCGGAAATCAAAGATGGCGGTTCGGTCATTTATTTTCATGTCGATAAAAAATGGTTAAAAATAGATTTTTTTGTATTATATGGTGCTGTATTTTACAATAATTTTCACAGTAACGGTTGTTTATGTGCTCAAGATTTATGACATTTCGAGCTGATTTCTTCAGTTACCTCCAAGAGCTCCGAAAAAGTTCTTGCAAGCTATAGGATAGCTTGCAATTTCAAACGGTACAGCGAAGTATTTTAATAGAAAATTCATTGATCTAAAAAATTTTACTTTAAACTGGCTAAATGCATTATATACGAAAGTCCATAAAAAAAAGAAAAAGAAGAACGAAAAAGTGTGTTTGGTGATGCTTGAAAAGGTTTAAAAGCAACTATTTCTAATATACTTAATATTTATTACATAAACTAAAACTTAAACACTAATGCTCAAAATACACGTACGCATGGCATAGTTACTACCTGTTGAAAGATAATTTAAGTTTGTTTCAACTTTGCAGTTACCTCTCGCCCGAGCTTTCTACTACTACCCAAAGAACGGCGGGAGTTAACCGCAAGTTTTAACACGTATACTTACTTAACATGAACAACTTAATTTATAGTTTTAACTGTAAACCACGCTACCGCCTCTCCAATGAGACCGATGTATAGAAAAAAAGCACCCGATTTGCCCGTAAAGGCGCAAGTCCAACGCACAACAATGCTATGATCTCTCTAATGAAGAGTTTTGTACACATAGGGACGCGTCCAACTTTTTTATTAATACGCAGCGTTTATGGACTCGCAGAGTTAGGAGACCGGATATAAAATAGATATCTACCTATACACTAGAATCCGTCGTATTGGTAAAAATATTTGTAGTCTTCTTCAACTTTTAAATTAACCTCCAACCAATGACAATGTGTAACTTGAGCTATCTCTATAAAGCAATGTGAATTATTCGAGTTGGTACCTAGGTAATCGAAATTCAATTTAGAATTTTGCTAGAGTTAGAGAAATACTATAAACACTCATAAATACTCATAATATCAATCTACAGAATAATATAATTCTTACAATTTCAATATCTATAAATACAGTAAAATATTAAGTTTTTATTAGCATAGACGAATACTATACTAGTGTTACTTCCTAAAAAAATCATACTCTATTTTATACTTATCTTTTTATTTCTATTTTATACTTATCTATTTGTTTTTAAGCACCATTATAAAACTGTTGTGAACATAATCCAAATTAAGATTTAAACATCGCTTAAATATGACCAATTAGTTCTTCATTAAAGCCTTCTTCTCTAGTTTATTTTCATAATTTTTAAATAAGGACTTGTTAGATAAAATTTATGATCATTCTAAAAGAAATAGACCATTAATTTGCTAATCTAGATGTAAAGTTTATGTACAGCGTAGTTTTCTGGCCGCTTGCCATAAATAGTGTTGTTAGTGACAAAAATTGTCTAGTCACAGAAAATAAAAGGTGTAAGAACTGAAATGTTAGAGTTGGAAACTTTATCGCGGAGAGAATATCGCTGAAAAGGAACTCCGTTATATTTTATATTATCTTACATAATTATGTCTATAGAGGTATTACTCAAAAAATTTGTTTGTGAAAAAAAAATTTTGCGATTTAGAAAAATAGTAAACCCATAGTAGCACACAATTAATGTTATTTTGCCTACTCGAGTGAAAAAGGCGTGTGTAACATTGATATCTAATATATATAAATCACGTGTCACGTTGTTTGTCCGCGATGGACTCCGAAACTACTGAACGGATTTTGATAAAATTTTGCAACCATTTATAATATGGTCCAACTTAAAAGATAGGATAGTTTTTTTCCTAGAATTCCCGTGGGAACTGAAAGACATAGAGTACTTTTTCCCGCAACCTCCGCGGGAACTCCGAAATTACCGCGGATGAAATCGCGGGAGACAGCTAGTAAAATTATAAATACTAACCTAAGAACCTACCACCCTACTTTGTCGTGAATAAACAAATGCTGCACTCGTTGCCAACTTCAAGCGCGTCACTTCCGTTGGCTTCATGCGCGTCACTTCCGTTTTTTGGTAAAATTTTACTCTCAACGTAGCAAAAGAAATATAACTCCAACTATTCTGTGACCATCAATCGTGTCATTATTTTTAAATCAACCATAATATATCTATACTAATATTATAAAGCTGAAGAGTTTGTTTGTTTGCTTGAACGCGCTAATCTCAGGTACTACTGGTCCGATTTAAACAATTATTTTAGTGTTAGATAGCCCATTTATCGAGGAATTAAAAATGTTGCTAAAATCATAAAACATATTCCTCTTGAGAGTTTCCATTGCGTACGTTGCATTAACGGTTAGCTTAATATCTCCATGTTTTTTTTTATATAGTCAAGTAGTAGTGTAAGTAGTGGTCAATGACCAGAGGGGCACATGAAACATAATTAAAAATAAAATAACACATAATTACAGTCGTCAGTCGACTGCAATAATTCAAATCCCGACCATAAACAAAAACGTTTATGCCTCGTTGTTTGATGCCATTAAAAAGTGTATAATGAATTGAAAACTGCAATTTTAGTGTAACGGTTTAATGTTTACGAGTATTAATTACCTAATTGTGAGTGGTAGTGGGTGACACGCGATGGCTGCCGGCGCCTTTGTATCCCTTTTATGTGACTACCATGCAATGACATTCTTGTGGATTAAATTATGCGGCGTTAGCAATAATCTTACTGGCTGCTGACCGGTGGTTGTTGACCGGTGGAGGTCGTAGCAAGTGGACGCTTGTCGCGTTATTTATTCGATATTTTCACCACCGTTCAGCAGCCATTTTTTTTCCAAGAAATAAGCTGGTTTTCGAAAGAGAACCGTGTTTTATCTTTTGGAACAATCTAACATGGTCATTAGCTTTTCGCCATAATTACTTTAAATGCTAACAAAGTATATTGGCCGAATTAACTGCGATAGATTTATTGCGAGACTGCCATAATTGAAGCAGAAGAAGTAGTAGGCCTGTGGTTCCACTCGCACAATTTTTCGGCATACCGGAATAATTATTTTAACTTGGAACACGAAATGGAAGAAAAGTAAAATGAATGAAGAGTAAAAACCTGAATCTCATAATTTTTGGAATGAAAATATACTTTTAACCGACTTCATAAAGGATAGTAGTAGGAAATGAAGTCGCGAGTAGAGCTAGTCAGTGAATAAAAAAAAAAATCCAAGTCAAGTCCAATGGTCAAAATCCAATCTCTACATATCATTACGTAAAAAATATTTTAGTTGAAATGTATTCTATTGGTTATCAAAGGATAACCATTAGAATATATTTCGATCTTTTTTGGAAAACTTGTCTCTTTATGGGTTTGTTTGAAAATGCATTTTAATATATTAAGACTTAAACTACATCAGGTAGTAGTTTTGACTTTAAATTTAGGTTAAGTATGTGCTTTTTCATCGGGAACAACAATATGCCGAAATACAGGCTGGCAAAACCTCAGGACACATCTAGTAGCATAATATGTATGAAGATTATTCATGCCCTAAGGAACATTCTATCAAATGCCAAGAGTCGACCTTTCGCAGATTGTTTTCAGTGTAACCGGCGGCCCGTGAAATCAACCGGCATAATATGATGCGAACATAACATGCTTTGATATTGCAACGCTGTCTCCGATTCACTTGCAATCGCTGTTTTGTTATATTTCAACCGCCCCGGGCGATGCGTTTTACAAGATACATGAGTTGAATCGGATTCGAAACAATAACTCGTATGATGATTTTTGTACCTATTGTTTTAGTATGTTTGCTATTACTGACTGCATACAAAAATAAAAGGCGGATAATAATATTATAAGGATTTCGTTTTAGGACTTTGAGTACCGCCTAGGTACCTATAGTCTTGTATATTGAAGGCTCTCCAGTATAATGTGACACGTCCTTTAAATTTCGCTCTGTTCTCACTTTGAATGATCAAATCGCCGCCTAAGAAGATATACTTACTTTAAAAGCTTTTGATTGGTTATACTTAATTGTTTTACCCAGTCGGTAATGACTACAGGCAATGAAACACTAATATATATGAGGAACCAACTCGGTTTAAATTCGCTGCTTGAGTATTAAAACCCGATGAACACCCGTAAACACCTATAAACAACCCTAACACCGGGCTTGACCCGAGCTCCAGGTTGATTGCCCCTCTATAAAAACTAAACATTTTTAAACCACGTACTAAGACCAAAGGCAAAAAACGAAACCACAGCACTGACTATTACTCTCAAACGTAACTATGCGAATCTAAATCAACACAAACAAATTCACTACTACTAACTCAACAATAAAATATAGCAGACTGTAGCTGCTAATGCTAATGAAGAGTTAGCAGCCTGTACTGTGCTATTGCTATTTGATCCGTCTCTATGGCTAAGTGGCGTGCGTCGTCGCTGGCGTCGCGTGCCACACCCCCCATACATTATTGCGCTCAGAACTATTAACATTCTTCTACGGGAATGTTTAGATAGCTCGTGGCGGGTGCCAACCGCGGACGGTGGCAGTTTTGGGGTGATAAGCGTCGCCGTGATAAGATATTTTTATATGTGGGCATTGCGTACTGGAATAATGCTGCCTTTGTTGATCGAGACGTATTGGAACTCCGTTGCACCCACCACTGGAGCGTGTCCTGTTACCTTCGAGCTCAGTAATAATAGATATATACCTACTACGTCTTCAAGTATAAACGGGATTCCAAATTAACAGCTTTACACTAAATGCTGAAAGTATATACCTATACTGTGCTTACATAAAAAAAAAAAACATTTTTTTTAATTTTTGTCTGTCTGTCTTTCTGTCTGTCTGTCTGTTTGTTCCAGCTAATCTCTAAAATGGCTGGACTGATTTTAACGGGACTTTCACTGACAGATAGCTGATGTTATAAGGAGTAACTTAGGCTACTTTTATACTAAAAAAAAATAGTTCATGCGGGAATTTCGAAACTCACGCGGGTAAAACCGCGAGACGCAGCCAGTAGATACATATATTATTCCGTATGTATATATATATATATTTTACTAAACGCAACAAATGAAAAAATTTCACTTGCTTTTAGGCAGGTAACAAAATATTATTATTGTCTAGGTATAATAATAATAATCCACTTCACAACAAACGTGGTATATACTACACATATTATTACATATATATTATACTATAGATATATATATAGGTACACACCCAGACTGGAAAATGGAACCCTGTGTTCATCACACAAAGTCCACCCCCACCGGGAATCGAACCCGGAACCTCTTGTTAGCGGGCAGGCATGGTGACCATTGCGCCAATCGGGTCGTCAAAGGTATCATATGATACATTTGTCATGACTCATAGCACCATTATTAATAACCTATTTTTCTTGTCCATACGTCGTGATTCCGTCATTGCAATTATATATTACGTCGAACGTAAATAAATATCGATCCTATAATATATTACAGTGATGTTCATGGCGACAAAATCCTTTGATGTGCGACAATTTACCGACAACGGGGCGATAAAGCGAATATTTGCGATATCGCGTTGAGTGAGGATCTGGCATGACACGTAAAACTTCCTTTTCCGTGATGAAAAGCATAAAACCGTTTTCTTTTCCTACCCTGCCCACAGAAGTTTCACTTCAATAATTAGCGAGTATTTTTTCTCCGTTAGGTAGTACTTCTATTCGTAGGGCGGCTAGCCACTGAGCTTGAAGATTTTCCTACTCGTTGACAATAATATATATTATTGTTCGTTTCGCAGTCGCTCCGTTGAACTGGGTCAAGTATTTTCTCGTTACTCCAATATTAAAATTGTTTCCTTTTTTTTTCCTTTCTTTTGTCCGCATTTTCTTTTACTATTCGAAAATGTATACTCTATTTTATTGTGTGGTACATTAGAAAGCGATATGTCTACGAGTTTTTCGCGTTTTTCGACCGAATAGATATATTGTGTAAGTACAAAGCCAACTGGTATTGGTTTTCTGTCCATCTAAAAGACAACTGACGCGATTGGCAATCTAGTTAATTAAAATTAAATATTATGACTGTTTTGTATTATGTTTGTTAAAATATATCACTGTGATTTAATAACGGTTATATCACAGTAGGTAATATACCAAACATAATAAGGAGTTACACTAAAGAAAATAAAAACATAAACGTCTTATACACTCCCATGCTGATGAGTTTGTGATTTCATCCGTACGTTATTAAATACTAGCTGTTCCCTGCGGTTTCACCTGCGCTGATTTCGGATATCCCACGAGAATTCCGGAAAAATAATATCCTATATCCTTTTTAAACGACTTCCCAAAAAGGAGGTGATTCTCAATTCGGATCGTATGCAAAAGGTAACGTAGTTTCAACCTCGTTTATTTCAGAGTTCCCGCAGAATTTCTGGATATAAGTATTAAGTACCCTATGCCCCTTTTCGTATCCCTGAAAATGTGAATGCAAAATTTAATGACGATCGGTTCAGCCGTTAAGGCATGAAAGCGTAACAAACAAACAAATAACAAACAAACTCACTTTCGCATTTATAATTTGTAAGGATTACACTAATATCCATATTATGTATAATAATAATAATAATAATAATAATAATAATAATAATAATAATAATAATAATAATAATAATAATAATAATAATAATAATAATAATAATAATAATAATAATATTTTTTTTATTGTACATAAGAGGTGTTCAATTAGTATAAATATTATAATTAGTGTAAATTAGTATAAATTACGTGTGTAGTGTAAGGAAAATTTGTATAGAAGTCAGTTTTGAAGTTAAATGCAAGGAAATCGGTATTGGGGCCTAAAATTTGCATGTTTTTCAGGGTTTTTGATAATTCAACTGCCAAAGGTAAATAGTGAAATAGCGCGATACCTCGGGTTCAGTACGTGTACTTTTATTGATATTTAGTTACATCACCGTTTCACCGTAAGCGAATACTGTTTTCGCGTGTCAATCTAAAATAATTGATGCCCGACACGTCACGACTGTGCCCGTCATCTTCGGGGGAATGCGACTCCACTTTTCCAATATAACGGCGGGAGAATTTTCAATTTTAAGCCTCTCCGGAGGCCGTGTCGGTGGCTTAAAATAAAATACGGGGCGACGTCGCCGTAGTCAGTCGTCACGTAAACGCCATCCATCAAGGCGCCCGTGCCGTGCCGTGTGCAAGCCCCTTTATACGCTGACGCGAGGCGGGCGTGGCGAATTTTTGAAAAATTGTAAAAAGGTCACTCGCGACACATACTTAGGCACGTAAAGTTCATTTATTTAGAATCGAGCCCGGACGGCGTAGACCGTTCGTTTCGAGTCGTTGAGGGAAAAAAACAATTCGACTGCTTCTTTCTTTCTTCTTCTGTGAGAACTGGCGATCGCCAGCAGTGACACTGATATCACTGATAGTTATCTACCAAACGTATTTTTTTTATACTTGTTTGATGTAGATAAATAACTTTTACACTCATTACCAACTTTATATGTATCACTTCTGTTGACTTCATGCGCGTCACTTCTGTTGACTTCATGCGCGTCACTTCTGTTTTTTTTTATGTCATAGGGGGCAAACTGGCAAGTGGTACACCTGATGGTAAGTGATTACCCCCGCCCATGGACATCTGCAACACCAGAATGCATGCAGGTGCGTTGCCGACCTGGAATGGGGATGGGACTTCATGCGCGTCACTTCTGTTGACTTCATGCGCACTTCTGTTGACTTCATGCGCGTCATTTTTGTTGACTTCATGCGCGTCACTTCTGCTGACTTCACTCGCGTCACTTCCGTCAACTTCTTGCACCTCACCTCCGTATCTACTATTTGAATCTCAAGGCACCAAAAGTAGTTTAGGTAGTCTTAATGCCTACCCACAAAAGGTTGCGGACAACGTATTTCAACACTTGTAAAAGTAATTATACGCAAAGTAACGACAAAAAGAATTCATTCATCAAAATATGTCATATTTTGCTCCTCTGATCAGTGCTGATTCTGGATCCTTCTCATTCTAGTGATTTTATTCTCTTTCATCGTTAATAGAAATAAATGTTTGTTTTCTTTAATTCCAGAACGTCAAGTGTAAAGTGCAGTGGGGGGTCTCCTCACAGGGAGCGGAGGAGGCGCGATGAGGAGGCGGCGCCTTCCAGCGGGTTCAGCGCGGCGCTCCATAGGACTCCGCCTCCGCCGCCGCCTGCGCTGCTTCGGCGGCTAGGCGTCAAGGAACCAACTGGCGTTGGGAAGGTCAGCTTTTGAATTTGGAAGTACAACTTTTTTAGCCTAACGGAGTAATAACTACTGGGATAGGGGTTACTGGTTGACTGTTTGGTGACGTTTTAACGTAAAAGTTTTCCACACTTTCTCCAAGTTATACCCATAATAAAAAAACAGGGATTCTAGCAGGTTATTTCAAGGAAGCAGCAAAACTGTTGCACTTTTTTGATTTTTTATCTATTACCAGCAAATAGAGTTTTCTAGAAGACACCACTAGTTTTTTTAGTGAATTCTTGTGACATTTTGCAGTAATTCAACATTTAACACGTCTAAAGTCCACACCATGTCCACACGGACTGTGTGGCACAATGACCACGACTCCCGCCGTCGTACAATTCGATTAAGTTTGAACAGTCCTTAAAGCGATTACGTATCAGTACTTGAAGACGAGTGTATGGATGAAGACTCGAGAATGTGGTCAAAGATAAAGTAGTGTGCAAAGATCTCGACCCTCAATTTTTATTTCGGTGGAGAATTTTAAACATTGACAAAGACAAGTTTATCCTGAATACGCTCGAGCTATAATAGTACATTGTTATCCTAGGGGTGAAAGTAAGTCTTTCTCCCGAGGGTAACACTGTGCTTTTCATTACGAATGCAAGGAAAGTCAAAATAAAAATAGGAATTAGCTAAAGAAAAAATGAGTGAAGATCGGATAGTCGCTTGACACTTTCCCACCTATTTCTTTTTCTTTGGCCGGCTAGCTATTCAGCCAGTATTTTTTATTTACATTGTGGCGACCTAAAAAAAATATTATCTTTAATTATTAAGTATTAATTAAAGAAAATAAAAAAATATAAATAGGAATTAGCTTAAGAAAAAGTGAGTGAATAATATTTTAATTAATACCTACTTAAACTTTACGTTATTTCAATTTTACATAGCGCTGGCTGTATAGAAAGTTGAAACATGGTTCAATAGAAATGTGAAAATAGACCTAGTTTTTTTTTTATTAATTTGACAGTTGTCAGTTGAAAGCGATTCTCCCTAGGGCTGAAAAGGGTTACTTTCAACCCGCTTCTCAGGCAACTTCAGACCTACTTTCCGAGTATGAGTAATGAAAAATATTTATCAGTTATCTACCTCATGGTAGATTACTAAGACTCAGCTGTCCGTCCGTCCGTCTGTCTGTCTATCCGTCTGTCACCAGGCTGTATCTCATGAACCGTGATTGTAAGTTGTAATTTTCACAGAAGATGTATTTCTATTGCCGCTATAACAACAAATACTAAAAAACAGAATAAAATCAATATTTAAGGGGGCTCCCATACAAAGAAACATGATTTTTTTGCCGTTTTTGTAGATAATGGTTCGGAACCCTACGTGCGCGAGTCCGAGTCGCTCTTTGCCGGTTTCTTTAAGCAACTAATCAGCATAGACATTAGGCGAGTATACCATAATATTGGAGTAACGCATAATAATTGCTGGATTCCCTCGATAGGGAAGTAGTCATTCCGAGATCAAAAGTAACGTCTCCTTCACAGACATTCTGTAGTTTGCTAAAATTAGTGAGTTTTTTTTTAACCGACGCGACGTCAAAAATAGGAGATTTTCAATATGACCTGTACCTATGTATGTATGTTTTTTTAAGAAATTGTCGAGAATCGAAGGAGAGTTCTGACAATAAGTTTCTCGTTTAACGTTACGCACTTATATTAGTACAGATAGACTAGTACTTACAGATTTGCTATGGTAATATACCGTGACTGTGCTCGACTCGCTCGATGCGATATATCAAAGCGAGTCACGCTCGCGATTCGTGTCAATGAGTTAAGAAGCGGCGCTTTCAACCTCGGACCTCGAACCCCGGACCCGGGGACTCCGCTAATTGGTTGCGTTTAATGAGACAACAGATGATCTCGCACTAATGAACTGGCCCGCTCGCTTTAACGATGGAAGCGCCGATATTAATCGTGCCCTTATTAGCTGGACGAGCGGCGTCGGAACGACTCGGCGAGTGTACAGTCGCCATCGAAAATATGTAAACGCTTGTCAGTCGTTGAAATCGACTTTCCGTTCGAATTTTTTTGTTTTGATGTGAAACATCTAATGCGGAGGGGTCACGCTATGTGATAGTATTGTAATGTAATGCGGTGTGAAATCATACGGAGATACGAATAGATAAAGTAAAATAACTTAAAAATTCACATTAGTAAGGCCAATGACAGATTTCTACTTATATCTATATGTTTAATTAGTATTGAATCGGCAAGTAAAAGATTAAGTTAAAAGGGTACAAAGGTACCTACTACCTAATATGAGCCTAATATCATTTTGTTGCAAATTATAGGTACGAAAATAAATCAATATTTCGGACGCTGACTGTATGAAAAAATATCATATTGTTATTTTTAAATTCATTCCTACTTTTTGCTGTCGCTTTGTGTGTAAAACGAATGATTTATCTGCTTCTACTTATTTATAAATACTTATCATTGATATAAAGAAAATCGGAGATACACAGCTCATTGCAACAAGTACCTACATGAAAAGTGGTATACTACTATATTTTAAAATAAAGCCAAAAGATCACAAGGGCCAACTAGAATAAATAAAATTTAACAAAAAATGAAGACCAAATTCAAAACACAAAAATGCACTAAACTAAAAAAGGCAAAAATAACCTACGTACCTAAGCGCTACCTACTGATCGTTTCGAAGTCGGTGTCAAGCCCGCTCGTGTCTGCAATGTGGCTATTTGGCTTGGCACCGACTTCAACGATCAGTAGGTAGCACATAATTATATACGTAGGTTATTTTTGACTTTTTAGTTTAGTGCATTTTTGTGTTTTGAAGTCGGTTTTCATTATTCGCTTTTAAGTGGATAGGTTTATAATTTATAAAGTGACAATTTATCTATTTAATTTATTTATTTATTTATTTAATTTATTTATCTATTTGTAGAACTTTATTGTACAAAAGACGGACTTAATGCCTAAGGCATTCTCTACCAGTCAACCATCAAGTTGTTTTTTGAGATTCCGTGTTTAGTCAGTCAGTAAAATTTTACTTTTTTTATCTTTAGGTATCTACCTAGATACCTATCTATATTATAATAAAAGACTGGAATTCGCGTTTCTGTACATTGAATATTTTTAACAAAAATTGGGAGGAGGCGATAAAAGAAGAAGAAGAAACTGTTTTTAAAATTCTTTTCTGTCTGTCTGTCTGTTCACGATAATCTCGGAATCTCCTGAACGGATTCTCATGCGGTATTTATAGAGCTTAGCTTGCAGCAACATTATAGACTTTGTTTCGGTAGATACTCGGGAAAGTTGTATGCGTTTCACTCGGGTGAAACCGCGGGGTACATCTAGTGATGAATAAATAATTAAACAACTGATGTGTAACCGATTCACGTACTGGCTGCATTTATTCTAATCGTGCGACATCTTACTATCGTCGTAAACTTGGTGTTCATTTTTTTCAACTAACCAATGCTCATTGCGGATTCCGTTCGCGTTGTGGCTGGAACGGCTTAGCTGAGCGATTTAGTTCCACACTAATCAAGTTATCCGTTGGACTGCTACTGCTAGGGCCGGTTAGCACAGTATTGTAGTGCTACTCGAAGTCGATTATATGTAGGTTGGCAACGAATCGGCTTAAGATTTTGTGTGCCGAAACTCCTTGTCGAATTGTGTACTCCGAGATATCACTTCAAGTAGCGTTCGTAGCCCAATAGATTTCTTTAATACATTATGTACCGTGTTTATCTATAAATTAATATGAAAATGTTGCAATCTATGCTGATAACGATAATAGTGTGATAATGTTCAAGCATTAATATTATTATATACTTATCTTCTTATCTTATCTATAGGTACCTCTATATAAAAGCGAAAGGTCAATGACTCACCAATTAAACCTGAAAGCCGGAAAATTATGAGACCATGAAGTTGAAATTAGGCAAACAAGTTTATTAGGAGTAGAAGTAAGCTAAGAAAAGATTTTTCGAAGTTCCCGCGGGAACTCCCAAATTAAACCACAGGGAACAGATATTGATATGATATCAAGAGGGAAAAATTATGTTTATTTGAAGTGATTCTAAAACATCTTCCACTGATAGGAAGATAGTATTTTTGTGTAATAAAGAATACATTTTGTATCACGGGACAATAAGTTACCGAGGGAATCTCAATATACACGCTTCTCATCCCAATACAGTTTTCGTGGTAACTCCATAATTGACACAGTAGAAGGCGCGCTTGGGATAAAGTATGTACCTACTCACTTATTTTACAAAAGAACTTACTGCTTAGTATGAAAAAAAAAATTATATAAATTTTCTTAACCCTGAAATACTATCGCTGATCGCATGGTCAAAAAGTTCCGTGTGACCGACGCGCGCCGTTCGAACGCCGACCGACGCGCGACGACCGTCGAACGTGCTCCAATGTCAGACCGCTAATGTCATAAGACAGCCGGCTAACGAGGCGCACTGCGGGAATAACAACTGCCATCCCATAGGGAAACGCGGCCGTGGACTGTAGGTATTACTGGTGCAGAATATAACAAACTGGCCACTGAATAAGTCCTAAAGCTAACTACTGTAACAAAGTTCATATGAAAAGCCATAATTTATATTATTATTATTGTTAAATGTTAGCCTCTGGACTTATTGAATGACATGATAGGTAATTTTCAGCGATGGCTAGCTAAATTTAATAGCTAGTCTAAGCTCATCGAATTAGCAGTAGAGATCGTGAAAATTAACAATGAAAGTTAGTTTTTTGTGACTGTTTATCTAATTTTTCAAAAAGTCTGCATTGTGTTTAATTATCTTGGACTAAAAATCTAACAGTTACTAACACGTTAATGCTTGTTCGTTGTAAGCCATCCTTGCTGTTTATTTTGCTATTTACGCGTCTAGAATTTATGACGTCATCCTGCAGTATCGGCAGTGACAGAGTTAATTGATGAGCGACGTACTAACTTTAAATATAGGTATTTATTTATATTATGTGCAATACATAAATTTGATTAGATTGACTGAGACTTTAATACTGGTTTAATCAGTAAGTTCATATAAAAATACATTCCTGACTGACTGACTGATTAATCTTCGCGACCGCTGGCTATAGAAAATTTGGCAAAATATTCTTTTATAATTTAAGCAACTACAAAGAAAGGGTTTTTGGACATTCAACTAAGTAAGGCGAGCCCTTTATTTGTAGTTGCTTTTTATCAAATAATGAAACCGGCCAAGTGCGAGTCGGACTCGCGTACAAAGGGTTCCGTATCTATAAAAACGGCAAATAAATCACGTTTGCTGTGCGAATATTAAATATTTCTTTTATTCTGTATTTTAGCACCTACTGCCTACATCTGTGAAAACATTAACTGTGTAACTATGATGATTCATGAAATAAAGCCTGGTGACAGACGTACGTACGGACGGACGGACCGACAGCGAAGTCTTAGTACCTGGGTACGGAGCCTTAAAAAGCAATACAATCACTACCTGTATGTATTATCTCCTGTCCTAATTATGCCTTGATGATCTTTTTTTAAGCCTTTGCCATTTATCTATTCTTTTTCAATTCCTCTACCGAAATATAAACATTTCATACCAAACCAACATTACAACTAACCATTTTCATTTCGTTAAGTAAAGGGAACTAGCAGTAGGTAGTATAAAATTATTTACTGTTTCAACTTCTGACGTAAATATTGCACCAAGAAACGAGGTCAGAAAGGAACAATATTCCCAAACCAACAGACGTCAGTGGCTGGCGAGGCTTATAAAAAATTAACAGTAGAACCGGGACCCACTACATAAGCTACCAAGGAACGAGGTGAAATTTGCAATTCAAGGAGCGAGCCAACGCTGGATAAAGTAGTGTGTCAGTACTTTAAATGGAGTCATAGTAAAAACTAAGCACTTCAATTTTTTATGTGACGATAAGAGTCAACATATTGTTACAGACTACAGTAAAAATAAATCGTGAATTTCCTTCGAACGTGAAAGTTTTAAAAATAATAGGAAATTCGAAAGAAATAATAAGTAGAACATTTATTTGTGTTACGCCAGCTCAAATTACTGCAATATAATGGAAATTAAAAAGCATGGGTCATTAATAAGCTGCATTATGAACCTAAAATCGGTGCAATAAGACCCTAATCACTATAGCGAGGGCGTTAAAAAAGTTATTTGTGGCTTTCTTTGTACCTACCTATTTGAGAATTGAGTCTAATGTAAATTTTTTTGGAGCAATGAGATGGACGTCTTCTACTCGCGGGATTAAACTCCTTATTGATATTGGACCTTTTTTATTAGATCATTGCCCTGAATGTTACGTGATAAGCGCCGAAATCGATTTCATTATCCGACTTCAAAAAAAGTAGGGTCTCAGATCGGAAAAACGAAAGAAAATTAAACGAAGAAGAGAAGATTTATTATTTTTATTAATAGAGTTTATTAAATTAGGACAGTTTAGTTATTGTCTAAATCCTTTAGTGTGTTATGCGAACCTTCGAACAGGGCCCTTATTCTCTATTGACCAACAACATTCCTTGCCCTAACGCGCGTCCCAAAAACACAAACCCAAATGCTCCAAATGCCAGCCAAAATAATATTAGAATATTAACATTCTGTATGCCATAAGACTCGTTTTAAAATATTTTTTTTGAAGAGAAACTTAACAATTTTTGTGGCGCGTTATCTTAATGCAGCGTATTATGGTGATAGTGAATAAGGAACCAGTTCTCAGTAAACTTTATGATCCTTGATGACATTGTACAATGACATGCCATTGAACTATGGTTTTACTTTAAATAAATTTTAAAATAGTCACTCAGACAGCGACAGCACCCCACTCTCCCCCCTCGCGAGGGGAGCGAACGATCATCGAGGGCTGGTGGTGACACCACCGCCTGTCTCACGCTCAGGGCGCCGCGCCACGCTTCCTCATCGTGACTATTGGAGTCTCACTTATAGTGAGAGTCTAGCGAAGAGCTTACTATAGAAATGATCCTATGAAGTAAGGTCTTAACTTTTCCGGGTGGGTCTGCTCTAGATACGTGTCTGGCGGTAACCAAAACATAGCGCGATGTAAAACAGTACTAGCGCCATCTACCGGCGCTGCAGGGTAAATTATTGTGAATGTGCTAATCCCACAGCTGCTGATGATTCATAAATCTCTAAAAATATTCACGTTTTTCGACCAACAGCCAATGACGTCATATTTTAAGTGTTTGCATAATTTGGACTAAATTTACTAAAAGTTAAAATGATGATAAACAAAAAGAAGTCACTGACTAGTGTTACTCTCAAGCGCTCTCCACATTCGAAGCCGCGAAACAGCCGCGAAACACCCGCGAACCATTATACCACACTTATAGTTCGCGGGTGTTTCGCGCGCGAATGTGAAGAGCGCTTAAAGGCCGCTCTACATTCGCGCGCGAACTTTGTTTATCGTCATTTTAACTTTTAGTAAATTTAGTCCAAATTATGCAAACACTTAAAATATGACGTCATTGGCTGTTGGTCGAAAAACGTGAATATTTTTAGAGATTTATGAATCATCAGCAGCTGTGGGATTAGCACATTCACAATAATTTACCCTGCAGCGCCGGTAGATGGCGCTAGTACTGTTTTACATCGCGCTATGTTTTGGTTACCGCCAGACACGTATCTAGAGCAGACCCACCCGGAAAAGTTAAGACCTTACTTCATAGGATCATTTCTATAGTAAGCTCTTCGCTAGACTCTCACTATAAGTGAGACTCCAATAGTCACGATGAGGAAGCGTGGCGCGGCGCCCTGAGCGTGAGACAGGCGGTGGTGTCACCACCAGCCCTCGATGATCGTTCGCTCCCCTCGCGAGGGGGGAGAGTGGGGTGCTGTCGCTGTCTGAGTGACTATTTTAAAATTTATTTAAAGTAAAACCATAGTTCAATGGCATGTCATTGTACAATGTCATCAAGGATCATAAAGTTTACTGAGAACTGGTTCCTTATTCACTATCACCATAATACGCTGCATTAAGATAACGCGCCACAAAAATTGTTAAGTTTCTCTTCAAAAAAAATATTTTAAAACGAGTCTTATGGCATACAGAATGTTAATATTCTAATATTATTTTGGCTGGCATTTGGAGCATTTGGGTTTGTGTTTTTGGGACGCGCGTTAGGGCAAGGAATGTTGTTGGTCAATAGAGAATAAGGGCCCTGTTCGAAGGTTCGCATAACACACTAAAGGATTTAGACAATAACTAAACTGTCCTAATTTAATAAACTCTATTAATAAAAATAATAAATCTTCTCTTCTTCGTTTAATTTTCTTTCGTTTTTCCGATCTGAGACCCTACTTTTTTTTGAAGTCGGATAATGAAATCGATTTCGGCGCTTATCACGTAACATTCAGGGCAATGACCTAATAAAAAGGGTCCAATATCAATAAGGAGTTTAATCCCGCGAGTAGAAAACGTCCATCTCATTGCTGCAAAAAATTGACATTAGACTCAATTTTCAAATAGGTAGGTACAAAGAAAGCGACAAATAACTTTTTTAACGCCCTCGCTATAGTGATTAGGGTCTTATTGTACCGATTTTAGGTTCATAATGCAGCTTATTAATGAGCAATGCTTTTTAATTTCCATTATATTGCAGTAATTTGAGCTGGCGTAACACTAGTGCTACTCTTAAGCGCTCTCCACAATCGCGCGCGGTTCGCGCGCGAAGCCGCGAAACACCCGCGAACCATGAGTGTGGTATCATGGTTCGCGGGTGTTTAGCGGCTGTTTCGCGCCTTCGCGCGCGAATGTGGAGCGCGCTTTACAACTTCAGAAAATATACAATACCGACATTTTTTTATTTTTTTTTATATGTTTTATATTATAACATCTTATTTAGAAATAGATACACAGCACCCAGTAGGATCTATAATACAGGACTATTATTTCTGGGTTAGCAACCGTTACAAAGTAAAGAATGACCTTGTCTAGGACAAAGTATATTATTATGGGTGAGATCAAAATGGGTCACGCCTACCAAAGACTCACTACTATTAATATCGAGAGCAAATAATGCTCGCAAAGTCCTCGGATAGCGGCAATGAAAATTCCGGATCCAATTCCGACTCCGCAATGGAATTCGGAGGTCAAAAGTTATCGTATTATTAATATACGGATACCAAATACGATAACTTTACTCTGCCAAATTGTTTGTGACATATGTCTAATAAGTTGGAGTAACTTGTTTGCCGTAGCCCACATTATGTAATTCCTTATTTCTTAGAAGGAAAAGGAATGTTGGTAAATGCTCCTGGTGGCAAAGGTATTTTAATACACCTTTTTAAAGTACAAACGGGTCAACTGCTAACCAACTAACTAACTTGAGTTTACTAGACAGACTTACGACAAAACTTATTTAGTAAAATATTTTGCCGCTGTCGTCATACTAAGGAATGCAACGTAATTTATTTAGATCAATGTATTGAGTAAATTGTATGAAATGAATACTTTTAATTCAACGAAACTAAACAAACACAAATTAATAAATTTCGTACTTAAGTACTTACTCTACAAAACTTTAATATTATTAAAATTGCATTAAGACTTGCCCTGAAAGCCAACTCTCGAGCAAACTCAATTCACTAATAATCACAAGTAAGTCATCAATGATAGGTATATTGGGAAAATTCTACATCATATTTGGTAGATGGGTGCGAGTGATAAGATTTGAAAGGATCATAGAGACCCTTTATAAGTATATAGGCTTTTGTATTAAATTCGTAGTTAATAATGATTTAAATAAGAATTCCTTCGATCCGACGCTATCAATATCATTCTAGGGCAACCCCTCCCGAGATACAGTAATTTAATCCCTATACATTTTTTATCTTTATAATATTTCCTTTTATTAGTAAGATCATAAAAAAAAAATTGTAAACAGAGAAAATGTTCCGATTCAAGTAGAACATAAACTCTCGAAAAATCATCAAAACTATAAAAACAACAATGTGACAAGGTAGCTTTACCTGCTATTGTCTTCCAGTCTCTTTGTTTTCCAGGTAGATAAACATAATATTCTAACCTCTTTGACTGCTCACCATAAACTACTTTTTTATCTATTTTTAAAATTTTAATTAATAAACCTGCTCTCATCGAAAAGAGATGACTAAAGACAATCAAAGCGAACAATATGAAACAGGCAATTTTCGACGCTCGTAGAGCATTAACGAGCTTGCGTCTGGTATTTAAAAATTGTGGTGTATACAATTATTGAAATGGATTGTTAAATACTATTGAATCCAGTTCAACGATAACTATGCTGGCGCAAAGTTTGGCAATAAAGCGGCTCGATGCAGCGTTTTTATCAAATTATACCGCTGCTGGCAACTCTCCAGCTGATAGTACATTCACGTACGGAATTTATTCACTTCCAAACTAGTCCGATTTATATTCATACTATGCTCATTTGACTTTAGTACCTAGTGTGTGATAAGTAATTCTTTTACAGGGAATATCTGATGCTTCACTGCTTTTTCATTCTTATTTTATATTTTTATCTTTCTTCTATATTCTCATGGATTTTTTTTATTGTACTTTTTAGTTTCAATATATTTTATGTAATTTTCTTAAAACTATCATAAAAAAAGTATTTTTCATTAATTTTGGGCTCATCAGATTATAAATTTACTTATTTTAATGCATGCAGCTGAAAATATTTACTTATACCTACATAACATCAATATTAACTCAAATATTAATAAACGAAATCAAAATGTAGACTACGAATATTACTTACTCAATTTTGTGCCGACACTGTGAGCCTCATAAAAGAGATGAATGAATTCGAAAAACCGAACCTTTACTACTTAAGAGTTACGTGTCAAAGGTCATCAATATCTAATTGACGTCTTACATCTTTTATTAGCGACCAGTTTTTTAATAATAATTATATTTTGACATCATCATAACAATTTATGTAGTTCACAGTACGTGGCTTAGTTCGCGACTAATGTAAGCTATTACATGGCTTGTTTCGCCCCGTTTTAATACCGACTGAATGTGAACAATAGCCTGCGTCCCCGGGCGCTTTGTCACTGCCCTTAAGGGCTATTTTCCACTTTTTAACCCCTTTTTTACATGTCTGTACTCTATTACGACGCAGTGGATTGTTTGGCCGTATTTTAGTGTTACTGCTAACAATGTAGCTTGTACTCGTACCTTTTCATGACGATTTTCGTGCTTCCTCAGAAAATAGTCTCAGTGTGGACAGGGGAATTGCAAATCGATCACCAAAAATAGTGTATTCAAAGACAAACTTGGGGTTTCGCACCCGTATATACAGATCTAGGTACCCAAAAGCAGGATCGGACTCTATAAAGTGATCCTAACTTGTGTTGGAGAAATCAGAAAATTTATTATACATTCGCTGTGATTGTTTTTTTCTTTCTCCTTGTTAAAACTATTTTTTTCGATGTGAATTAATTAAGATACTTTAGTGGGTATTAAAATCAAATATGTATTCTTAATGTAGGTAAACTTAATAGATTTTTTCGGTAAAGCATTTTTTCATTATAAAATAAAGGGTGCAAATCATTATCGAAATGTTATTTTTGAATTGTCAAAGTTTTTACCATTAATCTACCGATTTTCCGTGAGTTAATTGTTAAATTTGATTTCTAACTTTGTATGGATACCAAGAACATTGTGATATACGTATAATAGCCTAATTAAATAGTTCAGTTACCAAGCTTTTGTTCCCGCTACAACAAATTAAACTCAACTACACGAGTAAAGCTGAGCAAAGTACATAAAGTTATTATTACTCGTATAATGCAATTTAACAGAATGTAATGCAGGTATTTATAATAAGGTACTTAGTGTCGGTTAGTGTGTACTGGTGCATACTTAAAATGCTTCAAATGAGTATTAATTTATGGTTTTAATCATTATTGTTGATAGTATCTTTAATGAATGGGATTAAATGGTACAGTATAGGTATTTGTTTTTGATGAAATTAGTTTAAACTACGGCGCAATGGGATCGCAATATCTGAAAATGATAAGATCTGTAGACTTTTTATAGTTTTTACTGGTGCAAACAAGGAAAATATGTAAAATAATATATACGAAACTCCGAAATAACGTGGGTGAAACAGCTGGTTAAAAATAAATTACGGCTTTGTTTTTGTTTGTTTGTTACGCTTTCACGCCTTAACGACTCAACCGTATCATGAATTTTTTCATACCTACAGTTACACGTTTTCAGATGTACAGGAAAGGACATAGGGTACTTTTATCCCGGAATCTCCGTGGGAACTCTGAAATTAACGCCGGTGAAACCGCGGGGAACAGCTAGTAATCTGTAATTACCTACTCATCCGCCTGCCTATACCTACCGCAGGAATTGAGGTAGTGTAAACAGGAGCAAGGTCGGGCGAGGGTCGCCGAGGGCCGACGGGCCCCGGCGCCGACCGCACAGTCGCCGATCAATTAGCTTGCTTGTTTTCACTCAAATTGCCCACCGGAACCTTCCCGAGTGCGCGGCTATTAGATGAGTGGTCGAGAAAGTTGGTTTAACGAATCCCTGCTAATATTATAAATATGAAAGTAACTCTGTCTATCTATTTACGCTTTCGCGCTTTAACGGCTCAACCGATCATCATGAAATTTTGCATACACGTTGTCAGGGGTACAGAGATACTTTTAATCCCAAAATTCCCTAGGGAACTCTCAACCTATCGCGGGTGAAACCGCGGGGAACAGCTGTATAAAATATTATGGACCTAATATTATAAATGCGAATGTGAGTTTTTGTTTATTATGCTTTTCCTTAATTTTATTACTGAACAGATCATCATTTTTTGCATATCATTTCGTCAGGGAAAATGACATAGCCTTTAATTACGATATTCCCGCGGGATATTTCGGATCGAAGAATTTCCGAATCTCAGAAGGTTAGCTAAGGTCAGGTACCCTAAAACTAGATTTCCTAGTAAACTTGAGATCCAATTTACCATCTAACTTGACTGTTTGGGTAAAAATATACCATGGTTTCAAAAAGATTGATTTTTTCGTTGACTCCAAATAAAATATTTTCAGTGTATACCTACTTAAAAAAACTAGATTTAGATTCTGTGTATAACGTTATAATATACGTAGCCCTACTTGTAAGCACCATTACCTACATAAATCCTCGCGGAATTCGTGGCCTGAGCGAAAGTTTCACGAGTTTCCGGATCGCGGCGTGTTGAACGGATAACATCCACTTTTTAATCAAATTTACCGCTCGATTGATTCACTATACGTATGTACCATTGATCCTACTAATATTATAAATGTGAAAGTGTGGATATTTGGATGTTTGGATGTTTGTTACTCAATCACGCAAAAACGGCTGAACGGATTTGGATGAAATTTGGCATGCACGTTGTCAGGGGTACAGAGAAGGACATAGGGTACTTTTTATCCGGGAATTCCCGCGGGAACTCCGAAATTACCGCGGTTGAAACCACGGGGCACAGCTAGTATACTATATATCCGAGATACACAGTCAGAGACGCATAAATGTTCATACAAAATAACCTCTATTCAGGTTTTTTTATTACTGTACCTACTTAGAAAAGTTTGGTTTGTAACAGCTCAAGCCTCAATCAACTACGAAATGTTCTTTTAAGAGTTGTAAGAATAATAGCGTTATGTCTTATGCGTACCTATGTATATTATATAATACTTATACAATCAAAGGACTACTGTTTAATAGTCCAGTCAACGATTGACTCAAAGGGGGGTGTAGAGTGCCTTAGCAGGGACCCAAGCAATTTTCAGTAACTTGCTCAAGTTGCTTAGGGAATGACTTACCATAAAAATACAAGTCAAGCTAAAGGAACTTTTCTTTTAAGTAAAAGTTTATTAAAAACATTATTAAAAGAACTCGCCCTCAACTAGTGACTTTTTATACATCTTCTATAGGTACATATAAAATGCTTTGTCCTGAATGACTGATGGATCAACGCACAGCCTAAAACGCTGATCGTTGAGACCTGAAACTAGTAGGGTGTGCTGTGTTCTATGTTCTACGCATATTCGATAAGAGAGGATTTTTGAAAATTCAACCCCCAAGGGGAAGAAAAGGGGTCGCATAATGGAACAATTCCACGGAATCTTCGAAATTATCGCGGGTGAAACCGCGCGGGACAGTTAGTCTTAAAATAATGAAAAAAAAAAGCTAAACTTTGAACCTCCGTGTTGCAATAACAATACAAATTAACCTGCCGATCCCGGTACAAAACGGGCCTCTAAACCTAATCGTTTCATATAGTCGCCACATTTAATCGAAACGGACTCGATTGTACGCTCAAATCTACATTTGATAAGCTTATTACCACCGCAAATGTCCACGAAATTAATTAGCCCCGGGCCCGAACGACCCACAACGGCGCATTGATGGTTAACGTACCTGCACGCCGTTTAAGTGTTAAGCGATTGCGATTTCGTTCCATGTTGGTTTCATTAGTGAAATGATATTTTTTGATGCGAACTAATTAAGGATTGCAGTGGTTTTTCGTAATCGAATTAAAATGCCCAACTCTATCGTGGATAATGCTAACGCAGTTTAAACTATGGAATTTTTATTTACTATACAATATTTAAGGCGTATGTATAAGGAACACTAGCGCCACTCTTAACAAAAAATCATATTCTCTAAGATTTATCTCTTAAAAAATCGAAAAGATTATATGAGAAAAAATAAGTAAATAACTAAATACTAATTTTTAATGAAGCCATATCGCAACACAATATTAAAAAAAAAAATTAACCCTCACAGGTGACCGTTTTTGGTACTTTTTGTTTATACTTTTTATATCACGTTCATCAAAATAATACCTACTTTGACCACTTACACCAATCCGGTAGTCTGTTATAACTAAAAAAGTAACTACCTAGCTCTATAACAATGAGCAATGTTTTATCTCTTTCGTGCCTGTCCCCCATCGATCTCATATAGATCGATGGCCGATGCTCTCCCCGCTATTACTTATGACTCACACCGAAGTCTGAGATATGACGCTATAATGGCCGCTGGTGGATTTGTGTGGTGCATTCGGCTGCCTTTTAAATCAATGTGTTGCTGATAAAAGAAAAAAAACGCGTTGTGAACACGACTTACTGCTGAACAACACGGAACTGTTGTGATTGAGGGCTGTTTCCACTTAGTTATTAAGTTCACTGTTCAATTGTTTTTTTACTAGCTTTTCCCCGCGGTTTACACCTGTGTTAATTCTGGACTTTCCGTGAGATTTCCAAGACAAAAAGTACCCGACGGACATTGGGTTTCCGTAACCCTGACAACGTGTATGCAAAATTTCATAATTATCGGTTAAGTAGTTAGGGCGTGAAAAGGTACCAAGCAGAAAGTAGTTAGTGAAAGTACACCAGGTATTGCGGGTTCAATCCCCGCATCAGGATGAAACATTTTTGTTTATTTATTTATTTATTGCACATCCATTAAGTAACAAAAGGTGTTAAGATAGTCTAATAAGACTAAGTTTACCCTCAGTCTTGAAATTAAATATATGTATGCATCATAAGAATAATGTATTTACAAGAAAATATATATATATATATATATATATAGTAAGATATGTAGCAGTAGTAGATGAGTATAGTAAGATAAACTGTGCTATCACTTTTTATTAACCGACTTCACAAAAAGGAGGAGGTTCTCAATTCGACGCTATATTCTTTTTGTTCTTAAATATTCTTTGCATATCTGTGGTCGAATAATCAGTTGTCTTATAAAACCATTAGTTGTTTTATAAAAATCGGTTTACGGCGCAATAATAAATGTTACGTCATCATTAATCACTAAGACTTTACATTCGTCTAAGGTCCGTATTAATAGTCAGTTCTCAAGTTGACGTACTCACTTGAGATCATCGGTGAGATGGTGTTCTAATTAATAAACGTTACTTAAGTATAAAACTGGTCATCATCTTGAGTAGACGGTCTCAAGTGAGTACCGCACGTATTAATAGACGAAACTCCAAACTCAAGATCATCATTTGACGTTTGATAAGTCTGGATCAACTGAGTCAAGTAAAACACGGACTTGAGATCATCTTGAGTTTGTGCTACTATTAACGTTGTTGAATCAAAATGGATTTTGAAATTATTTTGAATAATATTAAACACTACGATGTTATTGATAAGTACGAGGATTTATTCTGGACGTATCGTTTACCAAAAACGTACATTAGGAATCCTTATTTTCAATTATATTTGAATAATATTTCAAAATATCCAAGAATATATTTTTTTCTAAGCAAGAAAATATATGTTTTTTCGCCATCATATACCCCCTGAGGCGTGTCGTGGCCAGGTCTGGCCATTTGACAAACACCCTCAGGGCGTGTGGTGGCCAGATCTGGCCAAAAAATACCATTTGTTTATTTTTGCCTGAAGTGAAATAATGGTAGCTCTTTCATTCTTCCAACTTATTAAAAACATTGTTCGTGAACACATCTACAATTAGAGGAAATTCAAGTTGACAACTTTTATACGAAATTTTAAAGTATTCCCGCCTTACAAATAGTACAGCAATTTGTTTGAGTTTATGGCCACCATTTTGGTTGGTACCTGCGGAGCGCGCCAAAGTATTGTGTGAAAAAAACTAAAATACCACTGTATAGTGATAATAATGACGTGAAAACGTAAGTTAAATATATTATCTTCCTATTTTTATAAAGTTTTTGGGTGTATTTACGTTTAATTTGTGATTTAATTTACGTTGAATTTGTCGAAGTATCTAAATGGTGACAATATCATGTCTGTATCGTAGCTTTGTTGTAATTAATTCTTGTGATTTTTTCATAATGCATTGTTGAATTAACATCAAATTGTGTGGACAATATCATAAACTATCGTTTTTAATCTGGTTTATGTGTGTAAATTTAACCAAAAAGTAAATTTTGTAATTTATATCAAATCATGCCCGATTTTGCCGCTGATAGATGTCATTAGCATGACGTAAGCAGTAGTTTTAGGACGCGGTAAGACAAGTATGGATGCGGCATCGGACTATTTTACAGAATCGCTTTATCAAAAATATTTTGGTTCAAATATTTAAATATTTTGAATTGTAAGTTAATTGAAAGAAATTTTAATGATTATGGAAATACTAATTTAATTTTTTTTTTGTTCTAAATTTTATAAATTTTTTAATGATAACCTTTAATGATAAATGTTCTCGTGATCCCCTAGGTACCTAACCTTTGCCTAATTTTGATTTTTTATTTCGTTTTGTTGGTTTTTTTTTCAATATTTTATCTAACCTTCTCCTGTTTTTGTTAATGCATGTTTGGTTTTTGGATTTGCTTACTACCCGAAAAGTGAAGAAGAGAAGCGAAGAGAAAAAAAATAGAGGTGGGTCGCGCAGGGCACGGGGAGTGCTTTCCCGTGGTGGTGGCCGGATCCGGGGACTCGACGAAGAGTAGCCAGAAGTTTCAACAGTGTATGTATATTAATTTATATATCTATACACATGCACTTATAGATAAAATCGAAGTTTATGTTTGTAATTCCAAAGTAACAGCTTTTCATTAAATGCATATTATGAAAGTATATACATAAAATCCATTTTTTTTAATTTCTCTGTCTGTCTGTGGTTGTCCCGGCTAATCTCTGAAACGGCTGAACCGATTTTGATGGAACTTTCAATGGCATATAGCTGATGTTATGAGGAGTAAATACTTTTATTTTAGAAAAACATTTTGTAGGAAACGGCTCTTAACTACGGTAGATATTTAATTCTATGCTGGGAAATTTTATTTAGATCAAACCACGACGCTTTTTTTCTCATATATTTCACTTTGTTATAGGGAGCGAATATGACAGTGACGAGGAGGACGAAAAGGCGGGTGACGAGGAGGAAAACATCTTCCCGGCGTTTATACCGAGGGTGGACAGAATGTTCTTCGACACAAAAAAAGGAAGTTGTCACCCTCGTTACCGGAGCTAGAGGCTGCCTTTTTTACACTTTGTGTTGAGAATGGAATTTTATTCATACAGAGAAAACATTTTGGTTTTCTGTAATCAATTTAAACCTTTAAAAATGTTAAATAAATTCATAGAGGGAATAATGTAAATAAACACATGCAAATAAACTTTTTTTTTATTTTCGGTGATGCAATTCATTGTGACTCAGTTAATTAAACCAAGTAATAAACATCAGTAAAATTATTTTTTTCTTTGAAAATGTAAAAAAAAACAGGATATAAATTCCCAAATTGAAACCAAAAAACTGAATAAAGTATGTAAATTTTGTATTACAAATTTGTGTTCTAAAATGTATTACTATGAAATAGCCAAATGCCGCATCCATACTTGGCTAACACTGTTTCAATTTTGTATGGAAAATTTGGGAAAATTTGATGGAAAATGTAAAGATATTCATGTCGTGATATTTTATTAATTAAAACATAAACCAATGGTCTTGATTATAATTAAAAGGTAATTTATTGTAGTTTCTATTGTGGCATTTGCATTTTAAATCTGTAGACTAGTTTTAAACTTATGACTATTTCTGTGGAACACTACCTTTTTTGTTGAAATTAGAGGGTTTTTTTGTTATGTCTATTACTTTAAAACTATTCATTTCATAGACTTAAATTGACTTTTACTGTTTATTATGACTCCTTAAATTAATGAAAATACCTTAGTTTAACCAGTTGCGATGAATAAATAGCTATTACAGAATGGTCGATGAGATTGAAATTGTGACAGATTTTTGTTCAGCGAGCTTGAAACGTGAAAAGTTTGGTCGTCATTACAACACGTTCGTACAAGATAAAATATATTAAATTATATTGGATCGTGTAAATTAACAATTGTAAATGGTAAATAAATGAATTTGTAATATAATATATCTTCTATTTTATTTCAATCCTAACGACTTTTGAATTAAAAAGTACTTAAAAAGTAACAACTTTTTTGTCTTCTACAATTTGTTGGTTTAATTTTTATTCAAATTGGATAAAAATACATTGCCAGTTAGGAAATATTTTCTAAATTTCAAAACAGTAACCATTTAATAAAGGTTTCATAGAAAAATACAAATAAATCTTAGATTATATGCAGCAAGGTACGTAGGTAGTGATTCGACAAAATGGCGCCACACGCACTTGACAGATTATGACGTTTCGGTTAACACGTCAGAGTAGATACGTTATATTCGGAAAAAATTAATTCGGACAAAACGAAAAGTGAAAAACTTTAGAATTTAGCGCGCCAATAGCTATTATTTTTTAGCTCGCAAGAGCGGGCAGGCAAAGGGACTAAGCCGTATACAGCCTTGTCTATTGCAACGCATTTCCTTTTTACCATATTTGAAGTAAAATTAAATTTTTTATACAGAATTTAATGCAGAATTTAAATATTTTATGTTTAAAAATTATTTTATGACATAATCATTAGTAAAAGTGCAATTTCAATTAAAAAATTGCATTTTGTGCAGTAGCTGTAACGGAACGAATTCAATCTATTTTGACGTTTGTTGAGTCGGTCTCAAATGAGATGGCGAATGACAATCTCAAATGAAACCGCCTCAAGATAGCTTTATTAATTAGCACATGTTCTCACGTCTTAAGACGGTATCAAGTAGTCATGTACTTGAGCTCGTACTTGAGAACTGACTATTAATACGGACCTAAGTGCGTTAACATCCCAAATACAGGTGACCTTTACATAATTATTACATTCTAAATCATACAAAGGACACCACAACCCATTACGGCGTCGTATTTATAAGCCATTGGTGAACTACGCCGCTGGGAGTGGAGCGAACCGCACTATAAGGGGTAGGTATTCCGTGACTTGTAACTGTTCATACAATTAGCTCAATAAAATACCCTATAGCCCACAGGGTGGTCGTGTAATAAGCATTAGATCGTATATAAGTTATATAATGGTGATATAAACAATATTAGAAAGGCAAAACTGTCGTTGCTCACCCGCTGTAACGAGCGAGTTCAAAGTGCATGTGTGCACGCTTCGGTTAGTTTTTTTCGCAACGACTTTTTTTCGGTCAGTTTATGCAACGAGGTGTTTAAAAGGGTATGGTTGTGTTTCTTTGCCTCTGTAACGCTATTAAACATGAACATTCCTTTAGAAAAGTCTAGTTTATAAAATTAAAACTGAAAAATTAAATAGCACGTAAATACCTACGTCGTAGGTGCTTTTATGAAAAGAGTTTCCCTTTATACAGTTTACTTAGTTTAGAACCAAGTAGCGCTGTGTGACAAAGTTCAAATATTATTGTGATTATTAATACCTATATTTCTTGAAAATAGCTTAACATTCCTGCACTAGAGCAATTTGTCAAAAATTACAATAAAATGTCAAAAATCAACAAAATAACCCGCCACTAACCGTGCAAGGTGCAAAAGTGCACATTCCTGTTACATGAAGAAAGTTCATAATACGTGTAATCGTCCGGTAATTGGAGCATCGTTCTGTCACTGTAAGTCACTGCTTCCTTAGCTAAGTTGACAATCTAACTAAGCAACGGAATCGTTGTCATGTGGTCAAGCAAAACTGGACTTTTGATTGAATTATATTTTAAAAACGTGACTTGACGAAATCTCGCTTGTTGCTTAAATGCGTTAACGATTATACAGATCGTCAATTTGGCTAAGGGGGACCACGTGACATGACGATTCGCTGTTTAGTTTTCTATGCATTAGCGATTATCATAGACTAGCTGTGCCCCGCGGTTTCACCCGCGCGAAAGGTTTTTATACAACAACTTTTTTTCCCGATATCCGATTTCAATGAAACAAAGCCTATATGTAGCTCCAGGCTAAACTTAATCTACCTGTGAAAACCGCATGACAATCTGTTTTGTAGGTTCGGGGGGTATCGCGAACAGACAGACAGGCAGACAGAAAATAATTATAAAAACTTTTTTTTTGTGTTTGGTTACTCTTCTTTTGTTACCCCTCTCAATTTTAGGTAAAAATATTGAATATACAGAATCGCGAATTCAACTCTTTTATTATAGTATAGATTGTCAACTTGGCTAAGGGGGACCACATGACATGACGATACGTACCCTAGTTTTCTATGCGTTAGCGATTACAGATCGCCAACTTGGCTAAGGATGCCTGCACCGGCGACAAGCCAAGCTATTCTCGGAGGCTACTATCGATTGCCCGACTCGATGCGGCCGCGTAATTGCCTGCCCTTGCCTTGCCGCTTATTGACAGCCACTGAGCCTGAGCCCCTATTGTCTGCGACGAGCCATTTTAAAATAAGAATTATGCCATTCCTCAGTTGTTTTCCGCCCAAGTGGCTACAGTAGCAAGGTACTGTCGCGAACGTAATTCTTTAATGGCCGCTGTAAAAGGCTGTCAAGAACTTTGCGCTCACCTCGTGATCGTAAATTATAGAATTGCGAAAGTTTTTAGGTGTGCGTCTCTTTTTTTATGTGTGTTGTTAAAATTGAGGAAATTGATTATTAATTTAGTTTCAGGTATAGAAAAGGAGTTTCCACTTTTATCCAGATGTAAAAGTTTTACAAAAGTTCCCAAAATGTATGCGGAAAGAACCGCAAAAATAGGTTAATTAACCATTCCCGTATTATAAAACCAAATCTACAAACAGAATGATGATTATTATCGCTCCTATATGACTTCTTTTTCTTTTAATTTCAATGTGCAAGCATTCTTCAAATTTTGTAAAATAAGTTTACCCAATAGGTTTTAAGGTTTTAATAAAGGGGAACGATAATGAATATGGCATTTAACGTCACATTTTCTTGACAATTTTACAGCAATAACATTTTATTTTATTTTTGTTTATTCATTATATCTCCTTGTGTTGTTATGATTTTAAACTTTAAACCGACAATAAAAACGTATTGGCCATCAAAATCACACCAACATTGACCATTTGCGGCACGTGCCACCGAAATTGCACTGAAAAAGAAAAAAACTATGTATTACATACAAGAGTTGTTTCCAAACGTTTATTTGTTTTGCAAAGCCCGAACTCCACTCGCACAGTTCACACTGGATAATTTAATACTAACAATAGGTATACTTGCTTGTCTCTAGGGTGTAGCGGTGTATACGGCTTATTAAAGCACAGCACAATAAATTTAAATAAAAGATAGTTATGGAGTTTCCGTGTCCGCCTCTGTTTTAATGTAATTGTCTGCTGCCGAGTTAATTAAAGCCGTTTTCAAGTAGTGTTTAGTTTATATTTATCCACCCGATTATTTCTACTTCGCTCTCTAGTGCTATAGCAACACTATAGCACTACTATACCACCATTATAGCACCACACATTATACCGTGACAGTAGAGCATCAACCAATGTTTTTTACCCCTTGTTTTCATTTTTCAAACAATTCACGTGCTAGTAACGTGTGTGATTTGTTTTTTGTAATAAGTTTCTGATATTAATTTAAATATTACTAAACTTGTTGCCCGCAGCATTACTCGTGTATTGTTTGAAAGTGCGGTGACTTGAAATTTCGGGTTTACGTAATGCCTTTTCCTGAACAGATTATAATATGATAGTACAAAACCTATGCTTTACCTTAGACTACCTGTAGTCTAACTTAATCTACTACAAGTACTACAACCAAGAAAACCCCGTCACGTTCCGTAGTGTTAATGTTACGCGAATAAATATCAGCAAAAGATTATTTTGACATGATTAAAATGTATACATTACATAGTTATGATACAGGCCAAACACTTATGAAAAACCCTAATATTTGTCACGTAAATATTTTCCCTGACGCAGGGGTTGAACCCACGACATTAGGCGCAGCAGTAAGGTTAGGCGACCACCATACCAGCGAGGTTTGGGGCATTGGGAGGTTTACAGTTCACACCGCGTCTGTCAGTTTTCAGCCCACTAACCTTGCATAGCACCTTCGAATTCCATTGTACGGCGTGACGTGCGCGTCACAGGTCGCCCGGCGGGTGGCTCATTACGGCGACAGAGCCGCACAACAAATAGTCGTCGGCGACGTGTTATTACAAACAAACAAACTTGATAACGGCGCAAGTTTTTGGACGCGTTATAAATCCGACGCGCCGCGTGTGCTCGCGCCCTTATCCGACTATTTGCGTTGTGTTCAGAGCCTAATTGCAAATTGTTAGTTTCTATTGCTGTAGTTTGGTAATTAACGTTTTTAATTAGGTTTATTTTTCATTAGCTTTCCATTTTAGATTGTGTGTAGGCACCTACATACCTATGTTCGATTTTAAAACATATAGGTACATTAGATAGCTGTTCCCCGTGGGCTTATCCGCCTTTATTCCGGAGTTTCTACTGGAATTTCTAATAAAAGTACCCTATGTCCTTTTCTCTACCTATGATATCGTGTAAGAAATTGATAAACAGATTTACATTCGCTTTTATGATATTAGTATGGATAGATAACTATAGCTATTCCGCACGCTGTTTATATGTACTTATATCAGTTGTGTCTCTCTAACTCCAAAATATTAATTTGTCAGGCGGTCAGGATATTATGTAATTTTATATTTTCAGATTGGATTGTTTACTCCAAGAAATTTCTTCGTGTACAAATTGAATACATCCACATACACCTTATTTGTTTTTCCTTGTAATTATTTCTAGTCGTAGTCGTAGTAGTACATAGTTACGAAAATTTGTTTAATTAGTCATCTACCAAACCGTCTAATTTCGCGTCGTCACTTCGTAACGTTGAAAACGAAACGGAAATAACAGTTCTAACTAATAATTAACTTGAACGGACAGTGAACATTGAACAGGCATTCAGTCAGTTCAGTTGGCGGCGAATTGAAAACTTGTCTAATTTGCGGCGCAGAAGAAGTGTCCCACCCCTAGTACGGATAGTGCTTAGTCACGTAATCACTCTCCAAGTGTGACAGAAGCTAGGGGGCATCTCTAGTGAAGAGAGTTAGGAAATGTAATGTGCGAAGTAACAGCAGTTTCGGTACAGCGAATCGGCTGCACCGAAAAAAAAAACAAGAAAGTTTTGACAGGATTCGAGCAGAAATGAACTTCAGTCTTATTTCTTTGTTTTGCAAAGTAGTTTGTGGTTAAAGTTGTGTAAATGTGGTGGAATTCGTATTATAGCGATCTGCTAGTTAGGGCGTTAGCTGGGGTTTGGTCGTTTGACTATACAACTTCCCACAGAGCGTCCTATTGAGGTTCAACTGCGACGTATTGCTTCCAAAAGTTCATCTAAAGCATCTAAATATATCTCACCAGTGCATTTCAATGTAAATTAAATTCTGAAAAGAAAAACATCCGACTCCGCTGTATGGATTTAGTTTCCTTTGCTTATGAGCAGTAAGAGCAAATTGCTATTTAGTTATGAGTTACTGACTAGTTAACTAAACCAGTAAAAGCGACAGGTCCGAAAATGGTTAATGATCGTGGAGAGATGTAGGTATTCTCGGTTAACGTCAGGGCTAGTTTTTATAGCAGTTTCAAGATTTTTTTTTTCACTATGGCTGTTCTTTATTAACTATAACCTAATAAATTTAATAAAATACTAAATTTTTCCTATCAATACCAAAAATCTACGCACAAAATTCAATTATGTGATCTTGAAAGTATCAGCTGGTCTGAAGACATCACGTCATATGACCGACACTACAAACTTTTATTTTCCACAACATCTCCGTACGCAAGGTACCTAACCGACACTTTCAGTTCCCATCAAAAACTCCCATTACATTTAGATTTTAAATAAACAGTTCGAAATTTTAAACCAACCTTTTTTTTATTCTGAAAGTTTAACACTCACGTGAAGTAGGTACGAGCAGAGGTTCTAATGATTCAGCCGAACCGTTGTCTAGTTCCTATCTATACCTGCCTGCCGCTAGCGAGTTGTGAACTTTTCGCCGAACGCCCTTCGAGCACCATTGATGCGTAATGAGGCACTTACTACCCCTCCGCGCCGTTTAAATGTTTTGCCTTTTGCAGAATTCAAATTCAGAATAACGATTCCGATGGTGGTGATTATTTTCTTCTTTTTTTTTTTTCAACGCTGCCAGACCGGACCAGTCGATAAAATATTATAAGCTGCGTGTACGATTTTGTTATTGATTCAATTTTTTTAAATAAAGAACTTCTTTATGTATATGTATTATATTATGCACGTTAGAAGAAACAGATCAGTGTATTTTCAGCATGTGACGAGGCACCGTACACACAGTTTTTTTTGTTGTTCACCAAAATGACATTGTAAAACACTAGATAGGTATAACTTTTTTTATCCATACGAAAGTATTGTAAATTGCGTAAAAGACACCTTTGATTCCCGCCAAAAACTGTTTTAAAGTTATACCTACTTACTCAAACTTTCAAAACCCACACTGAATTGCATGCATCACAGTGTACAGTGTACACAGCTACATTGACAAACTAGCCTACGTGCGCTTCACCAGTAATCCAATTTGGAGTAACTTGGCGCCCAAGTCGTTGCAAGTTGCTAGACTCGGTGATTCAAATTTACAACTTGCTCCATATCTCGCGCACACTTGCAATTTTAACGATCGACCAGCAAACTTTAAATCAGATTTTGCTTTTAAAATGCAATAGCGAATAGAGTTCGGTACTTAGCGTGTCACTCCCCGCCCTCTTTCGGGAGTGCTCGCGAAACTTTTGACAGTTTGTTTGTAAGTTGCAGGTGTACCGAACATCTGGAGGGATTCCCATTTATTGGCAAATGTTGAGAGCGAAAAGTAGTCATTCTAGCGAGACAGAAATCGCCCAGGTCTCTTTTCTGTCATGACTTGAACACAAAATACCCGACCAACGCAGTATTTACAAAAATAATCGTTTAGAAAATCTTCTATTTCTTAAGTTACTCGTACGTATATCACAAAAATTCCAGAACAAAGAATAACCCCTTAAATCTATGGAGTATAAATTTTACCTTTTGTCGTCACTTTTCCATCTTTCCCTGTCCACTATATAATCTAATCCATACTAATGTTATAAATGCGAAAGTAACTCTGTCTGTCTGTCACGCTTTCGAAATTTTGCATACACGTTGTCAGGGATACAGAGAAGATTGTAGGGCACTTTTTATCCCGAAATTCCCGCGGGAACTCCGAAATTAACGCGGGTGAAACCGCGGGGAACAGCTAGTAGTTAAATAATTGGAAAATTTGACAAAACATAACCAGTGGTTTTTTTTTTCCATGCCACTCGTAACCCCAATGACCAGAGAGGTTTAGAAAAGAAAACAACTATTTCGATCCGAGTTAACCATTCGAAAGACATTTTCGGGCCGCAAATGCCCCGGGTGTTCAGCGAGAGGCACGAACAGTCTTCAATGTTGATGTGCCCTCGGAATAATTTAGTCAAGTGGCGTTTTTATTTTTACCGTGGAGTTTACGAGGTCGTTTGCGGCCGCGGAGCCTCCCTCCCAGATTTACTGCCATCTCCCACACTATCAATTCCCCGAACGTTTTAGCCGACGAGGGCTGTTTTGCAAGAAAATTGTGTTTTTCACTTTGATTTAAGTAATTCACATACAATTAAATATACTTTAACTTTACCCTTTTCTAGTTAACTTTTAGTGGCTCTTTGATTTAAGTTTTATTACGTTTAAACTGTCTGAAGAGTATACCCGTTTAAGACAAATCGTCTGTGAAGTGTGAAGCCAAGAATTAAAGTTGCTAAGAATGGTAGCTAACTATGAGGCGAAATAAAATTAGTGAAGTTAACCGCTTACTAAATTTTATTGTAGTTAGTTCAGTTCAGTTCAGTTATGCGGTATAAGTGTTAACATGATATGCGAATACAGTTAAGAAAGAGGTATTTAAGTACCTATCTTAAATTTAACTAGCTGTACCCTGCGTTAATTAAGGAGTTCCCGCGGGAGTTCCAGGGTAAAACTTACACCCACTCAGAAACACTGTGGCTCAAATGAATGAATTTTTAAAATCAATTCAGTAGGTAGTTCAAGAGATTACTTCCCACAAACAAACTAACAAACAACTTTACTTTTTTGGATTTATAGCGTAGATAATGTCACAAAGGTCACAATTCTATTATAAATCTCCTGTTGCGGGTCTGCTGGAAGAAATTCCGTTAATTTGGAATAAGCATGCCCCTGAGGTGACATGATTATTTTTATACCAATTTCTTTCTTTTTATGTTGTTCTTGTTAAATAAATAAAATAAAGGTCTTGTTTAGTTTGAAAATAGATTGTTAACCGTATGCCGCGGTCTCACCTACCTGTACTTTGCCATTCCTTCAGGTACTACATATTTTCATAAATATAAAAATACATAAAATTATTCTATATGTTGATCACAAACATTTCAATATCCAAACGTTCAAAATTTTCTTTTTGACAGCAAACTTTAACATTAGCAGCATAATTAGCATATTATATTTTTACTCTTCTAAACATTATAAGTACCTACCTATACGTATCAATATATTAAAAAAAATGTACAGAAGTCGTGTAATGCTATATAGTAAGGTAATATTTCATGGTCTGCCAGTCCCATTATGCCCCAGCGTGGGACCGCAGGCTCTATTGCGGAACACATTCGCTTTTGATGTTATTAAGATGGGAGTACGATTTCAATACAAGCGCAGAGTTATGGAATACCAACCAGTACTGTGTACGCACACCCACTCTTGCAAACACTCGCCGAACTTGTTCCTTAGTGAGCCATTTATTATTAAGGAGGTTTCCTTGTGAAATATTAGCTCCATGCAATGAATATTTTTCTGTTCCGATGTCGAGTTTTTTTTTTTGCCGTGAAAATTTGTTGATGTAGGTACCTATTGTAGTAATCCCTTTTTAACCGACTTCCAAAAAGGAGGAGGTTCTATGTTCGATTGTATGTATGTTTTTTTTTTTTTTTTTTTTTTTTTTTTTTTTTGTATGTTCACCGATTACTCGAAGATGGTTGGACCGATTTGAAAAATTCTTTTTTTGTTTGAAAGGGTATACTCCCAATTAGGTCCCATTGCCACCAAGTCGGGATCTGATGATGGGATCTTGGAGAAATCGAGGGAACTCTTCAAAAATTATAGGCACACCTATAGCGATTTGGGTATTTTTGATAGTAAATCGTTCATTTGCTCTCGAGAAGCATAATTTGAAGAAGTGGAACTGATGATGAAGACCACAGATGGTCATCGGAACAACTCAAAAATAATACGTATTTCACGGGTTCCGATTGAAGCGATTTCGAAAATTGTTTTTTTGTTTGAAAGGGGATACTCCCAAATTGATTCCATTGTCACCAAGTCGAGATCTGATGATGGGATCTTGGAGTAATCGAGGGAACTCTTCAAAAATTATGAGAACACTTATAGCGATTTTTGTATTTTTTATAGTAAAACGTTTCTTTGCTTTCGGAAAGCAAAATTTGAAGAAGAGAATCTGATGATGAAGACCACAGATGGTCATCGGAACTACTCAATAATGGGTATTTCACGAGTTCCGAATCGTTAACTTTAATATGGTTTCTAAACAATTTATGCCCGTCACAATGTATATGGTGAAGTGGAACTGATGGTGATGTACTAGGAAAACTCCTCAACAATTAACGTCCCTGCGTCGGGAAAAGCAATATTTTGTAAAAGGTGATGAGCAGTTGACATTAAGCTATTGTAACTTAGAGAAATTACGAACCAAGTCACTTAAAAGCGAGAAATAAACAAAATTTTAACAAAAAAATTAAAACCGACTTCCAAAAATACAAAACTAAAAAACTAAAAATAAAAAGCTAAAAATAACAAAATACCGATTTAATCCAAAAGACAAAAACACACGTAATATTATTATTGGTTTGTGCTACCACTGATCGGTATGAAGTCGGTGACAAGCCAAATATGGAGGGGGAAGATGGGCTAAGTCGACTCGCGCCACCAGCTCTTCGTGAGCAGGACAACCCAAGTGGGCAGATACCAGCGGGCTTGTCACCGAATTCAAACCGATTAGTGGTAGCACAAACCAATAATAATATTACGTGTGTTTTTGTCTTTTGGATTAAATCGCTATGTTGTTATTTTTAGCTTTTTATTTTTGGATTTTTAGTTTTGTATTTTTGGAAGTCGGTTTTTTTGGTTAGCAAAGATATTTTTAGAGATTTTCAAAGTTCAGTCAGGTTTTTGGTCGATCTAGCCAATTTCACGTATTTTTAATGTCATAGGGGGCAAACGGGCACGTGACGGATGGTAAGTGATTACCGCCGCCAATGGACATCTGCAGCATCTATTAGCATCGTTCTACGGTTGAAAATTGCAAACCAAGGTGTTATAGTTTGCAAAGTTTTCTCAGAGATCTTGGAAAACACCGAAGAAATCAGCTCGCAAGTTGCAACGTCATCGTTATATTATCTTCCTGCGCACACGAAAAACCGCCACTGCGAAAATTATAGTCCCTCAGCATCTTATAACACAACAAATTCGATTTCCGCTATAACAACTCCCGATTTCAATCCTCTAGCTTAAGATGTGTCTAAACAATAAATCCCAGTATTCGTATATAGAGCTGGAAAAGCCTGCAGCCAGCGGTGTGTATAGCGTATAGATATGCTTGTGTGTAGAGTAGACGAATCGCAGATATTTCTCCCCCGTCGTATCGCAACCAATGTTTGGTTTAAATCTGGCGGCGGTGTTCCCCTTCTGATAATTTTCACCTGAGCTCTGCGCCCCGCGGCGACGCCCCTTCCCGAATTTATGTCGGCCGAGATACCATCTTTGTCGTAAGAATTCTGAGCACAGTTTAATTCGCGGAATTAGTTTCGCTAGAAACGAATTTTCTTATCGCGATGTAAGAAATCGTGCATTTTTTTTTTCAGATTTTCTTTTTCCGTTTACGGTAGTTACCTATAGCAAAAAAAAAATTTCCTGTTTCCTACTTCTTAAATAATTCAGTTTACAATCTTATAAGTTTCTTGTATTTGAAGAATTTTTCGTTGTTACAAACATAATATAGGTATATTTTTACTTTATTGCTATCATAGAATTTATGTGTGAAATATAATTAGTATTTGGTATAATTTTATGTTGAAACACGTGTTAAAATTGACATAATCTGTGTTAAATAAACAACACCAAAACTTTCGTATTTGAGACATCAGAAAATTATAATACCTATCATATCAGTGAATCTTGTAATGCGTATAGTAACTACGTCAGAAATATTCATTAGAAATAATGTAGTCACATCCAGATATCTGTAGCTCAGTCCCGTAAGAAGTTAGGGACGAAAGTGTCGCTTACAATATTACGATGTTAACCGCTCAAGACGATTTGCATAATTCATTGGAGCCCCCGATCCCGGCCCGGCACGCGGCTAGGTCGGCAGAGACGTATGCTTTGATTTAATATCGTTATTCCATGTTAATTGAACCTATAGCTTCTAGGTCACTGCACATTTCAACCAAAATAGATACAGGTTTGGTTCGTTAGTTGCGGTTTGTGGAAAACTTATAGATACTGATATTATCTACTTAGAGACTTACTAGGTATATTGGTTTTGTAATTTTCATGGTTTCTAATTAGTTATCAGTTGCTTTGGTCGCAAAGTCCGAAAATAACCTGACAGCCTCGATAAACTAGTTGTGGCGGGAAAAGTCTTGTTTGTGGGGGAAAAAATGAATGTAAGCAAAATATGCACGTACCTATAATTGGGCAAATAGTTATTGTTTTTTTATAATACTTTTGCAGCATTCAGACTCGACAACAAAACTATTACCTACAAAATGATCCTGGCAGCCAAACCAAAAGGTTTTTATCTTAAAATACGAATTTAAAGTTGCTAGTGTAACCGCATAGAGCCCTCTATAAATTTCACTTTTTCAAAAAAGCATAATTATCCAGAATTTCATTTAACTTTTTATTTTATTTCTTATTGGATAACGAACTAAGGCAAACTCTATGACTGTAACCGAGCATGCATAATTCATAAATCACGGTACATCCTTAGACCTTCCCCCGGTTTCACGCGGAGAACATAAAAACATACGAGTGTCACGCTCGTAACAAGCGCTTTTGTCTAAACCATAGGGACTTGACGCATCGTAATGTAAGATTATTTCGCAGCGACACTCTATCGCGACAATTTCGTCCCAGAAGTCGTTAAAAATCTCATAAGCTTATAACACCGTATATTTTTCGAGATGTGGATGATATTACAATCGTAAACATGTGAGCACGATATTGAGATTCGGCGTGTAGGTATACCGTTTGGATATTATTAAAAATGTATCCTATATTAACGTTTGTAGTAAGTTCTCTCACAGCATACGCGCCCGCATCGGGTATTCGCGCCGAATTGTTAATAGAGTCGCGTCATAAATCCAAGCGACACCATAAATTTTGCGATATTGCATTATTTTCGCACCCATTTCCACTTTGCCACCTTATTTCGTTAAGCAAGGTGACACTTTGCTATACGATTTCTAAATAGAATATGTGATATACCTTTCGTCGAGATAGATTCCACGTGTGTCGTCATATTTTATGTAAGATTTACGCCAAAGTAAACAGCATCAATGAGGGCGCGCGTCGATAAATCGAAAACCTGGGTCTGCCCGATAAAACGTCATTACGACGACAAATTCGTTCTGGCCGCTTTTACCATAAAAGTAAATCGGAATATTTTACGACGGGAGCCTTCGACGCTTCCTGATTGATTGGGTCGGGAGGCAAATCGTAAATACGAGCCTGATGATTCGGGTTGTACCTAAGAGCGCTTGTACACGTCCGTTTTTACACCGGGTAATAAACGCATTTCTTTGTATTGTTCGCCGGACCGGTGTCCGGTTCGTGTACACTGTACACACATTCATTATGAACCATTCATCACCGTGAATCCGGTGAAAAAACGGTCCGTCGTCCGGTTTTAAAAACGGACGTGTACTAGCGCTCTAACGCTTCCGATGCCCCCGCCGATCGGCCGAGATGAAAACAAACGAATTCATTAGCGATTGTTTATTTTCGCGGAGCCCTCAAATTCTACACTATTTGCCCTCGAAAACAAATGAATGTGGAAATTTTTGAACTGAAACGAATCAAAATGGCCACTGTTTTCTGACGGCTTCGATGAGGTTAGGTTTTCATATAGGTTTACTTTAGTCAGTAAATATAATTTACAAATACCTTATTTTATTTTTTTATTCAACAAAATATACTTAATATAAGAACGTATTCAACTACTCCAGGTGTGAAACTTGCAGCATCTCATCTCATCAGCTATAACAAACGATCTTAATTATATCTATTCTATCATATACCTATATTTTATTTAATTTATAAAAATAAATGGAATATATTAGATAGAGTAAATAGGTACTATATTTTATACTATATCAATTATAATTTTTTTTTCCTTTATTAGTGAAATCCAGTGTTCATCACACAAAGTTTTCTACCACCGGAAATCGAAACCGGAACCTTTAAGTAGCGGATAGGCATGGTGACCTACTGCGTTAATCCGGTCGTCATACCGTATACAGCGTATGACGCTTGTTTCATAACTGATGACTGTCTTAAGACTACTGCTTGATGGAACTTCACTCACATCACGTATTGCAAATTTCTAATATTATAACGTTCATTTATCTCCACATACACCGCCATACTCTCCGTCAATCATCTCAAAGTTATTGACGCGCGACGCCCCTAAGTTCATAATAGGAATTACTCGGCTTAGCACGTCGCGAGGCGCCGAGCGGCACTCACTACTCAACATTTTCATTATTATACTGGTTTAATTTTATGCATGGCCGGTCGCGCACCGTCACGATTACTGCACCGACGCGACACAGGAGGCGCCCGTAGCCCAATTTTACGCGAATTTAAATTCCCCGCCGTCGTAAGATACGGATTCTCCGTGATAATATCCGAGGACAATCGAAATAACCGGCCGAGGTGAAACCGCCGATCGCAAGAAAAGCGAAAAGTTGTTCCCCTCGCGTATGTTCAATGTTACGATAAATATAACGACTGGCATGATGGAAAAGTTTCAAGACGCCCCTATATTATAACAGTTGTTCTTCTTGCCTTTATTGGGAACTTTCGCACGTCGTGCCTTTAGCTGGGTTCCAGTTGAAATAAATGTATTTTTGTTAACATATAGGACATATATATAGGTATAAATTGGCGCTAAATGTAATGAATCAGCTAAAGATATCATATGATATTTTAATGCACATATAAAACCGCCACCTCGATACTTTAGACATAGACATAAATAAGAAAATGTCGTCTATGAAATGTATAAAGCAGTCGTTATACACAATAAAATTTTTCGTGGAGAGATAATGACCATTGCTATACTGAATACCCAAAACTAATCTATATAATCTCGTAACTTACAATATCAAAACCCAGCTTTTTCGTGTGACTGCAAAATTGTTAATTGATTAGCAAACGGATAATGCCTTGAACAAATAAAAAAATTCATACCGACAAGATAATCTGAGGCTCCCTGTTTTGCTTCGGCAAATGAGTTTCCTGTGCTTTGTTTACGGTGTTAGGAAAAAAATTGCGTCCCCCAAAGACGCCATTTCGTTTGTTGACAAGGAGATTTGTTTTTTTTTTTTTTTTTTTTTCCTTCTCCATAGTCTTTTCTGAGGTTGTTTGTCTTTTGGTGTATTCGGAATTATTTAATATTATCTACGTGTCTGCCAGCTCGGTCGTGATGAGATTCACCTGTGTAATGGTAAAGAGCGGATAATATAAGAAAGTAAATTAGATTGAACTTTCAAAATTTCTGCGATTATGTACAATTTAGAACAAAACTGGGTATCGTATTCTAATAATGATATTTACTAAAAAGAAATAGTTAGTTATTTTACAAAAGTGTAGGTTATTTTACAAAAGATATAATGGTTGTTCCTTCTACCTTTCATTTCATTCATTTCGCCTATAATATTCCTTCGGTTTAAACCGGTTGAATTTCGAGATGCCTTCATTGAACTGGAATCATTACTATTATAAATCGGAAAGTGAGTTTGTTTGTATGTTTGTTTGTTTATTTGTTTGTCTGTTACGCTTTCACGCCTTAACGGCCAGGAATACAGAGAAGGACATAGGCTACTTTCAATCCTGGAATTCCCGCGAGAACTCCGAAATTAACGCAGATGAAACCGCGGGGAACAACTAGTAAATATTATAGTTTAGCGGAAATAAAATTTAAGCGCGAAAACAGTTGCCATGTGATGTGCGTGGAACGTGAAGACGTAGTATACAGGTGAATTCGAGTCTATGCTAATAGGTACTAGATCTGTAGGCCTTTCATTCGAATTAATGCTAATGCATTAACGCGTGTATAATAATTAAATCACAAACATTGAAATATTTAAAATTTCTAATTTTTAGTACCTAATATAAGTGGGATATTGGCATTTCATTGCGACAAAATTGTTAAAAGTAAAGTATAAGTGATTTATGAGTGAAAAGTTCAGTCGCAAATGACGCAGAAGCGGTCGCCGGGCTGCGTACCTCCATCCACCTTCCACCATCCATCGGTCCGGTATCTACGCTGGGCGGCACGTCACTCAGGATTTAAGGATTTGTCTGTTAGCGATACTGATACAATTGCACGTATAGCTAGCCAGTCGGACGCGAACTGTCCGATTCTGTTCTACTCGTATATCAAACATATAACGCATGATAAACGCCATTCGAATTTATTCAAATACTAGCTGTTCCCCGCGGTTTCACCCGCGATAATTTGGGAGTTACCGCGGGAATTCCGGGGTAAAAAGAACTCTATGTCAAAATTTCAAGGTGATCGGTTGACCCGCGTGAAAGCGTAACAAACAAACTCACTTTAGCATTTATATAATAAGGATAATAGATCAAGTCTGATGAGTTGGACTGTGAGCATGCGTTATTCTTTTTTGTCCAATAAATAGGACGAATAAGAATAAGAAAGTTCACGTGGTCCGACCAAGGGTACAACGCTGTTGGACCGTTCTAAGGGAAACTGTCAAGGCGTGTGCACATTAAACTCACAGCTTGCGACTCGCTATGAAGATGAACCATCAGTTGAGTAGCGTCGTAACACTAATAGAAAAGAGAATTTACACTACACGTATGCGCTGTTTGCGGCTAGACCCTCGACTCGTTCAGTATGTGCCTTATTTACAATGATACATCTACAAATGTCATGTCCATGTCCCGACTTGGTGGCAAAAAAAAACTTACATACAGCCGAATGCAGAACCTCCTCCTTTTTGGAAGTCGGTGAAAAACTGGATAAGAAACTATCTATCAGAATATATAATCATCAAAATTGCCGTGCTCATTAAACCAACCCGTAGGTACGTATTATAGTGTTTACAATTCACGACGCGCTTGTGACGCGCCTCAAAATTATTAATTGCAATTTGGTAACGTCAATTTGCATAGCATCTTCTCTGCGCTATCAATAATTCATAGTATAGCGCCATAAAGCCGGCCGCACACGGGCGAGCGGCTCCGAAGCGATAACGCCGTCAACGCGCGGTCCGTCAGTCAGGAGGCTTTAGAGGATTTCCAACGTCCGCTTTGAGCCAAATCAAACGCTCCATTGCTCTTAAATCCTCCCTCTAATTTAGACAAGTAAAAGTGATTCGGTTTATGCTGTGTGATAATTTCTTTTCTTTTCATAGGAAGATCTATCTCTCTATGTCTTTTTATCTATACAATACACATCTATACAAAAATAGAAATAAAATAAAAATAAAAATATAATAAAAGAGTAGAATATGTGATTCTGTACATTGAATATTTTTGACAAATTTTGACAGGGAGTGATAAAAGAAGAGTAACCAACCACAAAAAAAAGAGTTGTCATGCAAAAACGTTTCATGCCCTGTGTTTACCAACATTAAAAATATAAAAAAAAAATCTGCGGAAGTGTGAAAGGATAAACAATAGAACCCATTTCGATCATATCGATCATCAACGAATTATTTTGGTTTTATTTTTGAGTACAAAATGCACCGTGGGTATTTTTTTTTGTATTAGAGTTGTCTTTGTAATAATCTTAATATACATAATAATTATACTTAATTTCATCATCGTTATTTTATAATAAATGTAGTTCCATTTATCGTTTTGTAGTGAGCTATTGCCTTTATTTATGTTAATTCATTTGTAAAGCTTACTCTGTGATTTGATTGTTTATACCTGTGTATTATTATAATTATATAGAATTGTATAGAATATAGGCAGTATATACGTATGTACTTTCAACATAGGTACGTGAAACACAAGTTAATTAGGCAGACATGTCGATTGAGGAGTTCTGTTCAAATTCAATTACTAATTAGCTGCACGCAACAATTAAGAACGTGATGTTTATTTGCGGCGTTCATTGGATGCGTAACCTACTAATGTGGAATTGAACCGAATATAGAATATTTTAATATTATGTACGAGTTCAAATAGAGATAATCATTGACAATATTCATACAAATTTATATGTACTTTATGTGGAATAGATACTTAATCTCTATAGCGGCTCATAACATTCTGTTACTTGCCTTTTCTGACTTTTACCCGTACTTCGCTTTAGATGTAAGTGTTAATTTTAAAAATGTTAATCTAATGTAAATAGTTTTTGAGTATTTGCTTGCGATATTCACAGGGACCAAATTATTTTGTTCAAATACCTTTTTATGTCATGGCTTCAATCTCAAAAGTGGCTCAACCGATTCGAATAATGGGCTTGTCAACCAAATTTTAGTTTTTGTCTGTCTTGTAGACAAAAAAAAATTGGGCACGTAGGTATTTTTGATTTTTTTATGTAATGAAAAAATAACGGAGACACAAAATCGAAATGTTGCGTGTCAGGCCGTGCTACAGTTTTATAGCACTTTATGACGTCAACTGTCAAGAGCCCCCACTCCTAAAGTTTAATGCGTTTTATCTTAGTAATTTTTCAATAACTTGAAAAAGTATAAGATACGCATCTATTACTTTTTATTATCTAGTTGACAGACTTAATAGAATTTTGAGTTTCATACCCCAGAAACTACCCTAATATTTGTCAAAACAAAGTATGTATGAAAGGAAATCAGAGTTCCTGCGGTGATTCCGAAACTAACGCGAGTGAAACCACGGGGCAAAGCCTTTTCTTTTAGTTTGTTTAGTAACCAGCAGGGCAATTATGTAACTTTTGTGGCATTCATATTTCAGTTTCAATCAGGAAAATAGCGATTTTGTGATTAATCAATGATGTTTAGTCAATTCAACTTTTGCGGTATGTATATTTTGGTCATACTGTAATCGCAAAACCGTCATGTTTTTGTTGCAACCGAAAAATGATAGAAATAAAAGTTACATAATAGCTGCTCTGTTCTTAAGAATCATTTAGAACAGTGCGTATAAATAAAATTAAATATAGCATACATACATTATAACGTTCAACGCAACTTTACTCTCGACTAATGTTTGTTTTTATAATACCTACGGCTCGCCGATAATTGATTTTAATAACCAAAATAACTCATAAACGTATTTACGAGTCAATGAAAGTCAGATTTTAATATCTCTACATTACTTCCTACTTGCTAAACCGTCGAAAGATATAATTAGTCCGCGGTCCGTCCTGCGGGGCTAAGATGCGCAACACGATAAAATCTTATCGAGCCATTTTATCGAATCTCGTCGACAAAGCCATACAATATGTCGACGAGAATCGATAAAATAGCTCGATCAAATTTTGTCGTGTTGCGCATCTTAGCCCGGCTGGAATATAATATATTCCTAAAATCGAATATTATTAAATTTTTATATTTTTTCATCCGTTCATAGGTTGAGATAACTAATCCTTATTATAAATACGGATATGAGTTTGTTTGTTACGATTTCATGCCTGAACTGCTCAACCGATCATTATGAAATTTTTTAATATCTTCTGTGAGTTTCACGTAGCGTGTAAAGAGATTGTTTCCATACCGAGCCCGAAGAAGTCTCAATTCAATAAATCTAAATGTTGTTTACAGATTTGCTTATTTTACACATTTTTTTGCGATAAGCAACAGACAAACTCTACTCTCTGATGGTGTGAATGCACTAAATCTGCGCCTAACGAACCGTGTCCAAACAAAAAGCTTCGAAGCAAATCCACTCTGGTGCTCTACAACGACGCAACAATACAATAAACCCTTTTGTTGAGCTCGGTACCATCACTAAATGGTTTCCTTAATATTGCTTCGTATTTGATGTGTAAGCTCAGATGGTTTTCAGCCAAGATACAATCATATTTCGCTTTGAAACTCAACAACTCGCTTAACAAAATGTTTAAGCTTAATTTTCTGTTTACACAGCTCTTGGTGGCATTATGAAGTCGTAACGAAGCTTTGCACAAATTGTGAATGGGTGGATATTATTTAGCTAAGGAATAAGTTGGTTTTGTTTTTGGGAATAGAAAAAAAAATATGTAAATTATATAGGTAGGTGTTATATCAAATCTCTATAATCATAATACTGCTGACTTAGGACTAGGGTCCAACCCTAAGATATTTTGTGAGTGATAGGTATACTACGTGTCCAAAAAATAAGTCCAAAATACAGACCTACTGCGAATTGGTGGACTTCACACACGCATTGGATTATTTCTAAATTGTAATAAGTATATAAGTTTTTTTTTTATCTTTTGACCTTTTCTTACGATGTTTTCTTTCACCGTTGTGCTTCGCGTAATAGTTTTGATAGAAAGAAACTAACAAACATTCATAAAATGTTTACATATATATAATAATAACAATTAGATTTTCTCCAATACATGACAAACAATCTCGTTTGCTTTTTATTCAGTAAGAGATTCGAGGCAGCTAAAGACGTAAGAAAAAATTGTAGGAGCATGATCCCGAAGCGCTAAAACTCTTCTACTACGAAAGAATAACATTTCATAAGGTAAACCTCTGACAGCTGTCATAAACCCTAAAACTTGTCAACAGGTGAAAGTGATGCTGCGAGTGGGAGCATCAGGCGAAGGTCCCTTCACGAGCGGCACCCAGACCTTTTCCCTGGACAAACGCAAGAAGCAAGTCAGTTTGTGCGAGAACGCGCCGGGAGCAGCCGTCGCCCCTGATGACAGGAAGGTCGGGGTGGCGGCGCCGAAGATGTTCGCCTTCGACGCCATCTTCTCCCAAGATGACTCACAGGTATTTTATTTTTTTTTTTTTTAAAGTCACATGCTAAGCATTTGACTTCAACTCTCAGCTGATTTCAAGTGCTGTTGTGATCGAAGATTGTTGCACACAAATTGAATGAACACCAATGGATTTAAATAATTGCAATTTTTATTTATAATCTACTTATATACATGTAGATATACATATTTTTTCTTTATTAATGTTATAAATAGTGTGGGATGAACTGTGAAATCAACTCTATGTAGGGAAAAATTTAGCTCATTACAAAAGTGAAAATAAACAATCTAAACTGAAATATATGAAAAAGATGTTGAATTTACCTAGAAACTGGTTTACAAATGTTTTATAAGTAAATTCCAACTAACTTTTTATGCACCGACTGGCAAGCGAAAGTGCGACTTTATGGTTTGTTCAACGAATGGTGACCACTTAGGTCAATGCAGTCGTCATCAGTCAACACCGCTTTCATAACCTTTTCATAAAATAAAATCGCTTTATCTCTAAAAGTAAATCGCCACACTAGTAGGTAAATACTCTCGCATGCGTCTAGTCTCGTTGCCCCGACTCCTTCGGATTTCATGCCCGAAAATGTCCCCCAGACGACTGCAACTTTTAGATTCTCGCGTATAAAACTGTTAAAAGGGGAACTATGCACTTTTCGAATATCGCTCGCCTCAAGCTTATTTTAAAACACCTTTTCCTATAATATTCTCTTCGAAAAGTTTTATCGCGACTACGCTACATATTATACAAAGTTTAAACCTATTATAAGTATTATAGTTTTGTAAGCACTACCTACTCGAAATCTAAATAGGTAATATAAAATCGCACACCCTGATTGTCTGTTTCGTCAAAAGACTGAACGAAACAAATCACTGGGACAAGAAACTTAACATATTATATGCTTCCTTTTCCAATAGGCAAACGCTTTGATAAGCTGTGAAAGAATTGTTTGTTTTGACCTACAAACGTTACTAATATTTAATGCCATCACTCAACGCCACCAAGTCCCAAACTAAGCAGAGCTTCTACTATGGATACCAAACAAATGATATTTGTGGTACCCGGGTAAAACGTTTTTATATAACGAAGCGGTCCCTCATTCATACTTTTTTTTCTGTGTGTTGTGAAGTGGATTATTATTATTATTATTAAACATTTTTGTGGTTGGTTACCCTTCTTTTATCGCCCCCTCTCCATTTTTGGTAAAAATACCTACTCAACGTACAGAATCGCGAATTCTACGCATTTATCTAGTAGAATATGTACTTACTTAGATCATGATCAAGGAAAATACAAATATTCAGCACATTAATTCTTTAAATGGAACCCGCAAATAACATAACAGCCCCATCAAGATTCGCTTTAATTATTATATAATATTACTAGCTGTCCCCCGCGATTTCATCCACGGTAATTTCGGAGTTCCCGCGAAGGTTGCGGGAAAAAAGTACTCTATGTCCTTCAGTTCCCGAGGGAATTCCGGGATAAAAACTATCCTATCTTTTAAGTTGGACCATATTATAAACGGTTGCAAAATTTTATCAAAATCCGTTCAGTAGTTTCGGAGTCCATCGCGGACAAACAACGTGACACGTGATTTATATATATTAGATTATTGTATAACTGACGATAAATACCAATAACAGGTAGGCGCGTGCTGTTTATGGCGAGTCTAACATACGAGTACATTCAGTACCTACACAATGCCTAACACGTTGCATTCCGCAATCCCATTAATATCATGTGTAATCCTCTTAATCTAGTGCAACGCACAGTCCGCGTCACACGTTTACATAGCTCACTTAATTTGCTCATTCAACAATAACCCCTAACCTCAAATACATAAGAATTAAATCAGTATAAAAATTTCACACGTGTAGCGATTGTAATGGGTGTATTTTCAAAACCAACGTCGAGCATTTTCAGTCAGTAACAGCTTTAACGCTCTCCGCTTAATAGATTCATGCAATTTTGGTTTCTATTTTGGTGTAGAGTATGGCTATAATGGAATTGGAGTAGGTTTTGATCAGACTCCATTGCATCAGGTAGCTAATTGTAAAATATTATCACAGAGTATTTAGGTATTAGCGGTATGCTTAATTTGAATGTATTGTATGCTTCATTTGTTCGTCGGTGTGTGCAAATTATAGGTATTAATTGTTCCACAGTCGAGGTCAAAAGTCAAAGTCAAATCCTTTATTCAAATTTGACTCATAATGTGGTTCTTTTTGACGTCAATATAATTACAGTAATTATGACAGCACCCATAAAATATCCACCCTTCACAGCTTCCTAGTGCTATGGCTGAGGAGAAGAAGCTGCGCAACAAACTCTTCAGCAGCACGCTGTCAGTTTAAAGTTTACTATATAGATATATCTATAATATAATTAGTGGTAACTCAACTTGCAATTAATTATGTGAGAACAATGAGCCGTACCCAGCAATAAACTACCGTACAGATACAGAGACATTGGGAGTTAAACTAGGATTATATATAATATAATAGTAGAGCAGACATGACCAGCACCAACTGACAGCACCCGTTCACGAGTATGACGTGCTCGAAAGCACCAATTCTCACCAATAATAATAGTAATAGGGTTAGGTGATATAAAGTATTATAGCACTGCTATCATGTTAGTTAATATAGTACCCAAATACTGGTCGGAGTCTAGAAGCTTAGATAAATAAGAAATTTTATTCAGTTTCATCCAGTAGTTTATGCGTAATGCGTGCACAGACAGACAGGAGGCAGATAGACAAAGATAAATTTTATTGTAAAAATAGCTGTTTAGTCTTTCAAAACAAAACAGCATCCAAAACCTTAGAGGGCGCGATGGAAGCTGTAATCCTTACTTATATTATAAATGCGAAAGTGAGTTTGTTTGTTTGTTTGTGTGTTAAGCTTTCACGGCTTAACGGCTCAACCGATTATCATGAAGTTTTGCATGCACGTTATCAGGGGTACAGAGAAGGATGATACCGGGTACTTTTCCGGAATTTCCGCGGCAAACAGCTAGTGAATAGGTATTCGCGGGGATTCCGGGATGAAAAATAGATAGTAGCCGATTCTCAGACCTACTGTACTGTGGACACGAGAATTTTGTATAATAGATGCAATTATTTATTTAGACGTTTAGACATATATCGTTACGTCCAGCGTCCTAGACTGTAAATCATTGAGAAGAGACACTTGCACATTCGAGCGACATCAGCTTAGAAGCTTAGTGTGTCCGCAGGTGGCTCCATGGAATTGCAGTATAGTATTATATTATCTGCGTCTAATGGTTACAATTATTGCTTCTATATCACAGCAACACATATTCATAGCAATAACAACATTAAAAGAACATAGGTTCTTATTGTGATTTGAATAAGCGAAATTTTAACAAAAAAAAATTATACCGATTTCAAGAGTTCCGTTGTCTGTCTCCGAAAATCATCATCAGATCTTTATGAAATTTAAATGGGACCATTTGAGAATAAACTCCTTTCGAAAAAAAAAGGAATTTTGTAAATCCGTCTATACATACATATGTATATAACGGAGTTATGCCCGAACATACATTAAAAAATAATAATAATAATAAAAAAGCATCCGAATTGATAACCTCCTCCTTTTTGAAGTCGGCTAAAAAAATCTTTTACTAAGAAAAAAGTGACAGACTTTGCACAGTGCACAATTTGAATAAAAATGCCTTTTCGATCTAGTGCTCTTGCGTGGGCGAGCAAATCTTTATTTTGGACTAGCTGTCCCCGCGGTTTCACCCGCGTGCGTTTCGGAATTCCCGCAGGAACTATTTTTTCTAAAAGAGAAGTAGCCTAAGTTACTCCTTATAACATAAAAGTCAACTCAAAATCGGTTCAGCCATTTCAGAGATTAGCTGGAACAAACGGGCAGACAGACAGAGAATAAAATTTAAAATTGATTTTTTTATTTCAGTGCCGTATATATTTTCATATGCATTTAGTGAAAAGCTGTTAATTTGGAATTACAAACAGACGCTTCTATTTTATTTACTTATATGTATAGATATTAGATAACAAAAATTTTCACGAAATTGAGATAAGACTGTTAAAATATCAGGCTCACTTTATTTGACCTGAATAAAGGCAAATTAAATGTACTCCTTCTTAATTGTGTAGGTACAAGGTATCGCGATAACAAAATTGATTAACTGCCCCCCGGACGCGGACCCACTTTATTCCGGATCTGAGCATTTTCAATTAGCGACTGGAGAGTCAGTCATTAAAATTTTCATTCAAAACAATTTCAATATTTCTGTGCTCCAACGTACTGGGTAGGGTGGCCCGAGTGCGTTCGTAAAAGTGGGACATTATTTTCGCTCTCGGGGTTTTTTTTATTTGAACATTAATAAATATAATTATTTATTAACCTGTCAATCAACATAAGGTAACCATAAAAATACTTAGAAGTATATTAAGTTTTTTACAGATTATATATTTATTATATAATAATAATAATAATTTATTTTTATAATTTATTTGAACTTAAAAGTTTCATACATTAAGGGCACAGAATAAATTAATAAACTAGCTGTCGTTATTCTTAATATTATTCTATAAAAGCGAATGTGAGTAAAGTTCATTTGTTCGTTTGTTAGGCTATAATGCCTTAACTATATACCCAACCGATCAACATAACATTTTACCTAGACGTTGTCAGGGGTACAAAGAAGGACATAGGGTACTTATTGTTCGCAAATTCCCGCGGGAACCCCAAACTTAACGCGGGGCAGTTCCCCGTTATTTTATTAAATTGTATCGTTCAGTCCTAAAATAACAATAAAACATGGTTAACGCCACATTTAATCTCGGTGGCACACCTTAAGTCCGTTTAATTATCTAGGGGCCCTTAGTCGTGGAAAGAAAACCCCAACGCAAAAGCTGCAGCTCAGCGAGGCTTTAGTGAGAAAACACATCGTAAGTGGTGTGGATTTGCCTAAATTATTCAGGGCTCAACCATCACCTTTGCTACCTTTTCCATTAATACCGGCTCCTAGGGGATTTCTCTGTTGTTTTATAACGCATCTTTCCGAGTGTTTTTATAGTGGCTACTTTTGGCCGCGCTTGGGGAAATAACCGTTAGAAATGTAGTGCCATAGTATCTAAAATGGGGATATCTTTTACAAACTTTCAAGTGCAACTACTTACTTTCTTTTTTTTAAATTCAGTTTTATTCTTTTTCTTATTTCTTTAGGAAATTTGGTGGCAAAAGAAAACTACTTACCTACAAGTCGCAAAACTGGCAAATCACTCAATATATACATAAGTAGATTAAACTATATCGCAATCGCATCGTGGAAAGAGAAGATAATAATAATAGTAATTTTATTATTGTAATAATATTATGTAGTTGATTTGTATTTCTTCCAGACGGAGATCTGCTCGAGTGCGCTGACTGACGTCATTCATGCCGTCATCAACGGGACAGACGGTTGCCTCTTTTGTTTTGGACACGCAGGACTAGGTAGGTGCCTATAAAGAGCCAATTTTGAGTCAATTTGTGTCTTTGAAATTTTTGATGTTCAAATGCAAAAAAAAAGAAAGAAAAAGAATTTACCTATTTGGATATTGAGACAAATAAGATAATCGATTTAACTTACGTTAGGACACAATATGGTATCAATATGTTTCTCAATCTTTATAAAAACAAATAGTATCTACCCTATTCTAAATATCCAACAAGTAGGTATATAACAATCGATTTCATATTAAAGGATATTATATTATGTTTTTTTTTTTGGTGAAAGACGCCGGCGCGCTAAACACTAAAAACTAAACGCCTTGATTAAATAAGGTTTCAATTATTTATTAAAGCGATAGTTCATCTCTACTAGCCAATTGAAGCAGTACGTTGTTCAAATTTACAAACGATTTTCGATTCAATTTATTCTACCCAGAGGCTACGAACAACGTTAACGTTGATAACTTCTTCAATCTCAATAATTGGTTTAGTTTCGTTAATGAGATTAGGTGCCCATGTTTTCGAAGCTTCAAACTGCTGTCGATACTCGTCTATAGTGAAATATTTTAACTATCCTAATATTATTAATGCTATCCTATTATAATATTATAAATGCAAAAATGTTTATTACGTTTTCACGCCATAACCACTCAATTATTCAAATGCAGAATAATCCGTAATTCGTAAATGATGATTAATAAACTAATTAGGTATATTATATTTATTTTGCCAGCTCAATAAAAAGTTCAATATTGTAGAGTTTAATGATTTTGAAATTGAATTTATATAGGCACTCTAATATTGTATATTGTATAAAATAGTGAATTATACAATTTTCATACGACTATGAAAACTGGAAACAAAACTTGATGTTTTATTATGATAAGTTACAAATAATTATGCCTTATGATAAATTGTCTAGGTACGTATTTTTTTTTAAGTGCAACTTCCTTGGACACGCGAGGAAAACAATTTTCGTAGCTCGCTATCGCAATAAGTGAATCTGGGAACCGCACGTTTACGATCGTGAAGTCGGTAAAAGTTATCGTCGTTTTATTAAACTTTTCTCATGCGAGGTGTAAAATTTTCCAATTTAATGTCTATAACTTTGCGCATTCAAAACTGCCCGCCCGACCACAAGTTATTCGACTATTTATCAAACCGAACTATTATCAAGTGGCGCAAACTTTGCTCCCGCTACTCTTCTGGATGTGAATTTGCATCGGAATGGGGAAAGAGAGACGGGAGCGCTCTTAATTGAAAGTTTGATAAACACGCAAAAGGTGGGAGAGCGTTTTTAGTCGGCGACTTCGCGGCAAATAACTTGCTGGCAGACGAATGCAAATCAACTCGTCAAAACGTTCCGCTTTGAAATATGGTAACTGCCAAGTTCGCTCTTGATTTATCTTCAAACATTTGTGTTATATAAAACACAAGAAGCTTGAGGGTAGTGTACTCTTCTGTAGGTAGGCACTATATAAGTTATACCTACTTTTCTAACGTGATTAAGATAAACTTTAAATGTCCTGCCCGTTGCTAACGTCATGATCGTCACTTCCGTTGACCTCATGCGTGTCACTTCCGTTCTATGCTAAATTTTGTTTAGATGATTATAATTAGTCAATAGTAACAGAACAATAACTGTAATTCTGTATATAACTTCTGTATAGTGTAATTTATTTTGTAGTAAGTAATATAATTAGATTGCACTATCTCCCAATTTATATTAACAAGCAAAATTATAGACATAGACGACAAAGTTGTAACTAGAGATTGAACAATATCCAGCCACTTTATCAAATAAATAAAAATAACAGGTCATAATGGAGTAGTGTTATAATTATTTATTTATAATTGTGACGTCATTATGTTAAATCAGTCATGGCATTATAATATTTTATATTTTATATTACTTTTTTAATTTAATGAGACAAGCAATCATAGTTTTCCTATGAAACTTAATTTAACTATGACAGGTCATAATATTTTTTATTTACTTGTTATATTTGCTAGTTATAATTTTTTCATTGCTGGAAAATTCATGAAAATTATATTGTAAGAAGTTTGACTGCATGATCAATTTGCTAAGTATTCCAAACGAAATATAAGTCGTTTAACGAACAGTAGGTAGGTGCTAAACAGACATCGTTGAGTTATTATATCGTTTATTTGTTAATATCTCCAGGGATAACAAAGTTAGGGGCTTCCTCCCAGCACGGCTGCTCCATTTCAAAACCCAGTAAGTGCAGTACAGCAAATTTTACAGGAGAGCGGAAAAACATATTTTATTTTGCTCTGAAGATAATAGAATATTTTTAAAATATTTAATATTTATTTTGAAGATTATTAATTGAACTGTATTTTCAGGAATAAATATTTTAATTTATTTGAATATTGCATATTTTATGCCCCTTACTAATCCCTTCCCCTCTTACTAGGTAATTATGGTCGGTAGGTAATTTTAATAGTTCGTCCATTTCCTACTAGTAAGGCACACTGACCATTTTAAAATCTAGTAAGTCCAGCTACTTACTATGTTTTAAAATGGTCAAAGTTATTTACTAGGTTTACATACCTATTGGTAAACAAAAAAATCAAGTGTACTTACTAGGTATTGAGGTGCGTGTTTTTCTGGTGTTAAGTGAGATAACGCGATTTATGTCTTTACATCTTATAGGCACTTTAATTTTAAGTCAATTTAAGTAAAAAAACTGATTTTGAGATAAATGTTCCTTACTGGGTTTTAAAATGGAGCAGCCGAGCACACTTCGTGTAAGACTCTCTTACCCCTACCACTATGGGATTATGGCATTAAATGTAAATTGAACGAAATCTTCGTTTACCTAAATGAAATTTCAAGGGAAGCCGTATGCTGCGTCTTGGTTAAACCAAAGATTAGTACGTACTCTACTTATTTAAGGGATGCTTATTTATTATATCAACAGTAGGTGCAGGTAATAATTTATGGCATTACCTAATTTAAGTCGAAACCGTGTAAACCATTGAAATGTCCTTAATGGGCTTGTCAACCAAATTTTAGTTTTTAGTCCGTCTTGTAGATGAATAAAAAATATTGGACACGTATTTTATAATTATTTAGTGATTTATATTATTTAAGTGAAAAAATAACGGAGATACATAAGTCGAAATGTCGCGTGACGTCACGCCGTGCTACAGTTTATAGCACGTTATGACGTCAAGAGCCCCCCCACCCCTAAACAGCGTTTTATCTAAGTATTTATTCAATAATTTGAAAAAGCAAAAAAATACGTGTCTATTATTTTTTCATTATCAAACCGACGGACTAAATAGAATTTTGATCTTCATACCCCGGAAACTACCCTATTGCTTTAAAAAGGCATGTGTAGATAATATGTTTATTGTATTTTACAAGGATTTCATCCGTTTAACTTAAGTTATTATAAATACTTCTAATACAATACTTATTACTCCCATCATCAATTCTGACTCAAACATCTAGATTTTATGGCGTCACGTTTCGTTCTCAATAGAGTTGTTCTTATTCATAAGAAACCATTTTTAATAGTTAACTATTGCTTAGGTAAATCCTACACAATGCTGGGGCGATCGGACTCTCCAACGAACCTCGGAGCCATTCCGTGCGCTATATCTTGGCTGTTCCGAGGGATAGCCGAGCAGCGGCACAAGTGTGGCACTCGCTTCTCCGTTAGAGTGTCGGCTGTGGAACTGTGCACCAACACCAACCAGATTAGAGATTTGCTGGCACCTTATCATAATGGTACGTCGATACCTTTCATATGTTTAAAAGATAGTGACGATATTAAAACAAAATCATTTATGTCTCTTGATATTTTTTTTATCACTTGATTATCAATTATTATTTTACTTTTCCCTACTAATATTATAAATGCGAAAGTAACTCTGTCTGTCAGTCTGTTACGCTTTCACGCCTTAACGGCTCATTCGCTCATCATGAAATTTTGTACACACGTTTTCAGAGGCACAGAGAAGGACATAGCGTACTTTTTATCCCGGAATTCCTGCGGGAACTCTGAAATTATATGAAACTTTGCATAACGGTCAGGGGTACAGAAAAAGAGATACTATATAATACTTTGTAACCCGGGATTCCAGCGGGAACTCTGAAATTTCATGAAACTTTGCATAACGGTCAGGGGTACAAAAAAAGACATACTATATAGTACTTTGTAACCCGGAATTCCTGCGGGATCTTCGAAATTTCCGCAGGTAAAACCGCGGGGAACAGCTAGTTATTTTATAAGTCACAATAAAATCTTCGTCTTTTCCTCACAGACTCTGAGCAATCGCCAGGCGTGTACCTTCGCGACGATCCGCTTTTCGGGACACATCTCCAGAACCAATCGGAACTTCGGGTCCATAGTGCTGAAAAAGCAGCGTTCTACCTAGACGCAGCGCTGGCGACGAGAGTGAGGGAAGAGGGCAAGGACAGCCACCTTTTGTACACTTTACACGTGTACCAATACAGTGTCGGCGGTAAAGGAGCAGGTGAGAAAGATCTGTAATCTTCTTGTAAGAATCATATAAGAGAAAGACCCAACAAAACCAGTCCATCTATCTACTAATCTATCTACTCTCTAACTAAACACTGCTGTCCCTCTCACTAGCTCATGTGATTTCAAAAACTATATGCGCTAAGAAGCTGAAATTTGGCAGGTAGGAAGTTTATGGAGAGTAGAATACGGCTACATTAGAAACGATATCACGAAGTTCTAGCGGTAACTCCCAAATTAACGCGGATTCACAGCTAGTTTTCTTTAAACTAAAATATTTCTTGCTTATAACGCGCAATCGTAGCGTGCCTTATTAATTATCACAATTTTTCTATTGCAAGGGATCATAAATAGTATTCTGTATGCCATAAGACACGTTTTCTTGTATGTTTTGAAGGGAAACTTTTTCGGGCGCGTTACAGTAAATTTTTGCAATGCAGTTCGTGAAATTATCCTAACGTTACGTGTTATGGCCATAATGAATCAAGGACCTGTAGCTATTAGTATGTATTCATATGGAATGATAACTACGGGTACGAATACATAGGCAAATCATATTATGACAGAAACAAATAGGTATTCTACTATTCTTTATTTATACTTTTCATCGTCTGTGTTTTAGCTTAAAATCAACAAGCAAGTAACGCATGTTATTTTTTTCACAGTTGCCGGAGGTCGGAGCCGATTACATCTGATCGATTTAGGAAATTCAGAAAGAGGAAAAGCTAGCGGAGGAATACCTTTGTCAGGATTGGGAAACATTTTATTAGCAATATTCAATGGTCAAAGACATTTGCCGTACAGAGACCACAATCTCACTCATGTCTTGAAAGAATGTCTCGGCTCACTGACCTGCCACACTGCGATGATAGTACATGTATCACCAAACGTGCAAAACTACTCAGACACACTAACGACTTTACAACTAGCATCCAGAATACACAGGCTACGACGAAGAAAAATAAAATATTCATCAAATAATAACGCTGGGTCTGGAGGTAGCTCCGGAGAAGAAGTGTCTAAGCCAAGTAGTAGTGAACCTGATCCCTCCAGTAGTGATTTATCAGCAGATACCGTTATTTATGTAGGTCCATTAGACGACGCGACAGATGGGGAACATCCACCTGTTTATATACCACACATCAATTCTGGTGATAATAGATGTGTATTAAGCAAAGCGTTAAGAGGTTCAGCAGCAGAGCAAAAACACAAGTCTTCATTGTCAAAAGTAATCGAAGAAAGAAGTCCAGTACACAAGTTATACTCATCACCTAAGTCTTCGCCTCTTAAAACTGCAATACCATCTATCAATTCTCCAAAATGCTCACCAGTTCATTCTGTTACCTCAAAACAAACTCCAGTAAAGAAAGCATGTCCAAAGCAGTTTCCAGAAGAGCTAAACAAAAGTGACGAACAATGGATTGATGGGCCAAGAATATCAAAATCGAAACTAGTTGAAGCTCGCCACATAATAAAGGAAACTCAAGGCAAAAAGCGTGAAACATGGATAGATGGTCCTATGCAGGAAACTGAAACACCTTTACAATTTGAATCTGTTCCTATACAGCCAAGTTCTGTACCTCTCCAGATTGGAGTCTTGAACTCACAGGGTAATGAAACGCCTGGTTACGGGTACATGGACAACCATAAGAAAAATATGATAAGAAAATGGGTTGAAAATCAAACGTCTCAAATCCATAAATCACGACATAATTCCCCAAGTCATAAATCTCAAATTAGTCATAAAGATTCTGGATTGAGGTTAACTGATGAACCAGAAGGCACTCACAAGATGGAACCTCTGTTAAAAGATGCCGTCAAACGGATTCATGTTGAAGAATGTACTATAAGAACGGGTTTAAAAGCAAGTTCAAAAGGTATGACCATAGAAGAGGAAAACTTAGGGCCACTTGAGCAAAATTTAACCGTTAAAAAATCTCAAAATTGCAAATCATTAGTAAAGAATGAAATAGACGAAGATGATGACAGTGAAGAACTAGCAGAAATCCCACCTGCTCTTCCCTTAATGCAACCTAGTAGTTTAAATAGTAGAGAAGTATCAATGGAGAGCTTAGATAGTAAATACAAGGAACGTTTAAGAATGAATGATGAACTAATTTCAAATCACAGTAGAGATGTCGATGTTCACAGTATGAGTAAAGGCCACATTGATGAAGAAGATGAAATTTTAGAAATAATTGAAGTTGAAGAGCCTTTAGAGCCAGTGCCAATGCAAGATAGTTGCCTACAAGTGACTGAAGAGGACATCGCGTATTGTATGGGACTATCCGAAAATCTAAAATCTGAAATCGATCAAGAAGAGTCCGAAGATCATCCGTTGAGGATACTTAGTCAAGAAAATTTAACTGTAGCTTCAACTTTTACAGATACACTATCTTTATATAGTGAAGTAGAACGGCAGATAAGAAATGAAGCTTATTACAGACAAACAATGGAGTTTTATGCAGAAAATTTTGGGTATGAACAACCTTTTGCTAATGTGAATCCTCACGAAAGTCTACCAACATCGAGGTCAAGACTCGATGATTTATTAGGACTGACAGAGTTATATGGTTCACGGAGAATGTTAGAGAATGAGGACATATCTGTTCCAAGAATTGCTCCACAGTTCCAATCATTGTCTCTCTCTAACGTGCGAGAACCTGAGGAATATCACGGCAACGGTTCCGTTTATAGCGAACCAGCTTACAGACCGAGCGACAAAATTTGTGATAGTTGTAAAAGATCAATGTCTAGGCCAGGCAGTGCGGTAGGTGATTGTGCATATCACGATGAAATTACACACAACGAGGGTTACGGACCATTCGAAAGGTATAGAGGTGATGATATTACAGACGCCCGAATCGCTTCTTTGAGACATCCAGACGGTGCTTCAGATCCAAATTTACGTGAAGAGAAAAGGCTACCTGGGAACGGAGCTCCATCATCTACATTTCGAGAACTAAAATCCAACTTGCATTTAGAGGTGTCACCACCAGTTGTAACTACTGAGCCTAGGTCAGATAAATGCGAAAAAAGCGGCAGAACCGTAGCCAGAATTGTTGCGGGTTCAAAACCTGATGGGTATGATAGTGGACATGAGTCCACACCAAGAACAGGCAAACATAGTCCCGCAGCAACATCAAGGCGAGCAGAATCTGGTTATGATTCTGTCCCTAGAGATTCTGATGCATCTTCCTTAGATTCTTACCCAACACGAAGGGCTGCCGTAACAAGAGCACATGCCAAAAAACACACAACAGCAAAATATAAACAACACAGCGACCGATCCTTCTGCGCATGGCTACGGAATCCGTTCACTTGTAAATACGCCGATACAGACCCTGAAATAAGTGACTTCTAATCCAATGTTACAAAATAGAAATATAAATAATAGCATGCAAAGAACATTGTACTACCTGGCGGCTAAAATTCTAAATAGCATTTACGTATCATTGAACTACGTTACCGAATTTAATCTGGAGACTGCTTTTGTACTCTAGATGTACTCGTATTTATAATATTAAAAATAAGAAAAAAGCTTTTACACTAAACCAATGAGGTTACCACTGTATTTTTCTAAATCTAACGAGTAGTCCTCTATTATCTAAAGATGCTTGTTGTACTGTAAATACGGATGTATTGCAACGAGCATAACTTACTTTGTTTAAAAATCATATCCTCTTTTATACTTTTGTATTACCTTAATATGGTATTAATAAAAACAAAGTCCTATCTTATTACACCTATACAACTTAATTATCATTTCATATGCAACAGTAGCTTTTATATGAACTTTACTTTGGAATCTTTCAAAGCAAGATGATCTAGAGTCTTCCTTTGTCTTCCGTGGCCTGTGAATTCTTTGTTCATGGAAACTTTCGCAAATAATAATTATTCTCTATATCTACTTACACTGGCACTAACCTCATTGCCGTAATGTTTTGTTTAACTTTTCGTTCCAATCACGTTTTATAGTAACTTTGTAAAAACTTTATCTGATAATATATTTAGTAAGTAGGAAAAGCATTGAACTAGCAAATGATTTGATTGGAACGGAAGGTTTAATTTCATATGGAAATAAGGACTTGTTTATAGAACTAAGACTGTTGTGTCATTGGTCATGTTTTGTATAGCTTTAATATTTTGATAATATAACTATTAATATCGAAATCGGCATGTCCGTTTGTACATAAGACTTAAAACACTTGATTGCAATCATTATGGCTTTATCGAATGTTGGTGAAACTTAGTTATTGCTTTATAAACGTCAATGTTTTGTTATCGTACGATTATGATATTATATAAATATTTATCCCAAATTTTACCAAGCGTTTGTATTAGTTTACAGTAAATTGTTCCAATTCAACTGAATTTGTAGTTTCATTTGTGTGAGAAACATTAAAGTCTTATATTTGAAAGTATATTTGTGCTTACCCTAAATAAGAAATTATCAAGATGGCACCAGACAGCAGTGCCAAGTTTCAACATTGAAACCATGAATAAATAACGCGAAACTCCAAAGTTACCCTAGGGGTAGGATTTCAAAATCTTTTGGCGACATAAACTTTTTCCTTCCATAAAAACTTGAATAACTTTCCCCCGGTAAAAAGGGAGGCCTATTATCTTTCATTTCGCTTGTAATTTAACATTCTCTGTACGTCCCCGAAAAAATCAAGCTATCAAATAAGATGTTTCACCCTCTTCGCTGTGGGGCGACAACTTTTTTTTGCAAATCTTCCAAATAATTTGTTAAAAGTGGCAGCTGCTTAGGGTAATAACGGTTATCGGGGCTAAAAGAGGTTTTATGTGGGCATGGAGTTGGTAATCTGTGGTGTATTAGGTGGGGAAACAGCGCCTAAGTGGTCGGTAATAAGTTCGTTCAACTTTTTTTCGCTAAATGAGTTTTTATCAACGAAAATATATTTTCTATGAATCTAATAATTTTCGCTTTAGTCTTTTTTCCAAAAAAAATCATAGAGAGAAGGCCTTGGGGTCCGCCTAAAAATAAAGTATTTTGCTGAGAAGATTTTAGAAAAAATATTAAAAATAATTCGGGCAAAAATATAATAGGTTTACGTTTTCCCAAAGTATCTCGTATACGTTCCTGATGCATAGGTATTTAGACGCTGAGTAAAGGATTGTATTATTATAATTTCGATTAGACAATCTTCATATTGAACGCCTATTATCCAAAAACTACTAGACGGATGACTTAAAGCATATTATTTTATATACTTTAAACTTTCACGAAATGAAAAAATAATATGGCATTATACCCCAGTAAAAATAAACATAAAAATCAGAGATTGCTAATTTTTTTTTAAACTACAGATTTACTTACACAAAAATAAAATATGATTGATAGGAAAACACAGTTTTTTTTTTGTGGGCGGTTAAATATTTGCATTTAGATATAACGTAGGATATCCTTGCTTTTAAGAGTAAATCAAAAGAGTTCCTGAAGGAGTTCTGAAATCCAGACGAAGTATATAGGTCGTATCACAGATTATAATATAATATTTTATTAAGGATCATGCAAACGGACAGATATTAGTTAGCAAGTCAATATGAAGAGTCACAGCTCTCTTAGAACTTATAGCTTAGAACGAGCCAATAAGCTCATATAGTTGTCATGTCTTAATGAATGTCTACAAACTTAATAATAAAGGGAAACACAACACAACACCACAGCAATAAGAACAAGACGCGGGAAAAATAATACGGAACCGGAAACAAAGATGAGACACGCGTCTCCACCGGGACGTGATGGGACTTAATTCTGTAGCCAGCGCGACATATCGGAACTGCTAGTATTGATACCAGTGATAAAGCACCAAGGCACTTTGAGCCTTACTACTGAGGGAATAAGGTTTGTTAACATGTTATTTACGGAAAAATTAGTACCTACATACATAAACATATTAAATGCTACGTATAGGTAGGTTTGAAACATTGGAACGTGATAGTACGTTTAAGGGAAAAATGTTAACCGTCTACACTACCTACTCTAGGCTAAGGCCACACTACAAAGAGAGCTTCGCTTATTGGTAAGAGACTCCTTATTTCCCGCCTATGAGATATTTTCCTGATACAAACGTACTTCCGGGGGTTTTTGGCGGAGATCAAAGATGGCGGTTCGGTCATAAATTTTCATGTCTATAAAAAATTGTTAAAAATGGATTTTGTTTGTATTATAAGGTGCTGTATTGGATAATAATTTTCACACTGATGGTTTTTTATGTGCTCAAGAAGATATATGATATTTCGAGCTGAGCTGATTTCTTCGGTTTCCTCCAAGAGCTCCAAGAAAGTTCTTGCAAGCTATAGTAGCGGTGGCTTGCAATTTCAAACCTTACAACGAAGCATTGTAATAGAAAATACACTGATCTAATTAATTTTACCTGAAACTGGCAAAATGCATTATATGCGAAAGTCCATAAAAATTCATACGTACTTTCTGTTAAAACCAATATTGATCTCAAAGCCACTGTTAGCAGTTTCCCCTACTGTTTTACCTGCATTGCGCTCTTTTCACCTCAACAAGATTACATTAGGTACCAAAAACATAAAATACCTACGTGGTACCTCGTACGTAACCCTTGGTCTAATTGTGAATGAACTAGACATTAATAAAATAAGCAGTTAGTAAAACATAAGAAAAACTACTAGGTACTTTTTTGATGGTGAATTTAACTATTTCTTCGATTATGTAGTATAATTTGAATCAGTAACGAACGAGTAACTTATCTAGTCAGTACCTATATTAGATATGTAGATTGTAGATACTGTGCAGTTTTACTTACCTACCGGTGGTTATTTCGTTTTCAGTGTATAAATAAGTACAAAATATCATAACTACGCTGGCCACAATAAGTCGTACAATACAAAACTAATGCAACAATAGCAATAAAAGAAGTTTAAGGGAAAAAGGAGCGGGTTGTAGATATTTGGGGCTAAGTTTTGTTTCTTCTTAAAAAGGCCATCCGGGAAACATTACGGCGACGCGTCTCGGTACGTGAACTGAATATTCTTCACTAGTTTGATACTAAGACTATACGCGTATACATTTCAAACGACAGATAAGTACTTGTGCATTTTTATAAAATAACACAATAGTATGTAAATTCAAAGTCAAATAATTTTATTTAGAGTTGGCAAATCTTATGTGTGGCCATTACAATAATTATTTATTATGACATACTAGCGGTTTCACCTGCGTGAGTTTTGGGATCATGAACCTTTGCGGACGCAGGCAGAACAACCCGTTTCATCACAATTGGATCAATGGTTCTGAAACGCATAGAGGACAGACATACAAACATTCATTTTTATTTATAAAGAAGATAAGTCCGCCCGTCCGCCCGTCAGTCCGCATCTTCGCTGGAAAGCGATGAATTTAATTATTAAAAAAAGTTATGTAAAATATTTATAGTATCATAATAAAACAGTTATTATGATACTATAAATATTTTTGTCGTATTGTTTCACATACTATAAATATATAATGTAATCCTTATATACATATAATGTAGGCAAAAGATTTTACAATATTTGGCGCAATTTCCATTGAAATAATTTAATTTTAGAATAAGCACTCATCTAGTCACTGCGATTTTGCATAATACGTACAATATACATACATATTATATAGCTAAAACTGGTTACAAATCCTTACTTTCATATAATAGGTAGGTATATAAATATTACTTATATGCGGAGTTTATCTGGCAATATGGCGATTGTTATCATAAAATACTAGGATAATCCCAATAAAGCACAGATTGTAATAAAAAGTTCAGGTAAATGCTAACAAAATGCAATTCAAGTCCTTACTATGTTTTGCTTATTTCTGCATGCTGCTGCAGGAACCACACCACTACATAGAGGTATATTTTCTGTTTATAATTACATGCCTATAGATCTATGCTAATATTTATCATCATATACCTATGCGTAGTTTAATTTTTAAATAAAATTCTTAATTGAAGTGAAACTTCATTGGCTTTTAAGTACTTACTTAAGTATCAACGCAAACATATTTTAGTAAGGAATCGACGAAGTATCTAAAGTTAGGATGTAGTGGATGAACTCTGGATTCTAAAAATTATCTCATCAATAAGAAGCTACAGTATCTCTGAGTGATATAGGAAACTGTACATCCCGATACAGAGTTCCTGAGAAAATCCTATTAAATGTACAATTAAATCTAGACATTCCAACTTCTCACTCAGATTACCTTGATAGGAGCTCAGGTAATTCTTATAGACGAGGACATGTCCGTGGCTAATACGCTTCGAGGGCCTTGATTCTGATAAATCGGCAGCTCAACTCAACATCGCGACGCCTACGCTACTGTTGAAACAGGCGAATTTCGCGTTCAAATGCTATATTGTTTCACGCAGGCGTTTCTGTATGAATTGCACTTTTTCACAAGTAATTTAAAGCTTTTATTTAACTTGCAATGTATGTAACTATGTTTGTTCGGGTGCAATTTTGAAGCAGACATATCTGATTTTATTGACTGATTCTCAACCGATTGTTCTAAAATTTTGTATAGGTACACATTTAGTTTGGATAACAATGCATGGATTATTCTTTTTAGCGCATTTTAATAAAACTTTCTTATACAAAAAATGTTTTTATTTTTTTTTTACTTTTAAACTTCACACAACTAATTATTAATTTCTATTATAATTTAATATTATAAAATTATTGAATTACATATAATCAACCCATGTAGTTGCGTATTAATGTATATTTACATAAATTATTGTCATACACATGTCACATACACACATAACTAGTTACGCAACTATAATATAATTATGTTAGGATGAACTGCTCATGGTTGACCATGTCTCAGTTGCAATAACTTTTTTTGACAAGGAGAGGATATGTATTTCTATATAGAAGCTGTATCTTTTAATTTTGGTGTAAGTACAATAATTCTTTTAAATTTATGTTAATTCTTTTTCACAAGTATAATTTTAAAACAAGGAATTCCCAAACAGAACCAGAGGTAACATGGGTTTTTAAACTTAATACAGGATCGCATAATAACCAAAGGTGTGTTAATCGCGAAGTGAAAATTAGGAAAAAAAAGGTCAATGACCCATGGGTTTACAAATAGTACCAGGATCGCATAACAAAGAAAAAGAGAGAGGCTTGTTAACCACGCAATGAAAATCAGAAATAAGAAAACTCAAAGCTGTTTTTCTTCAAACAGGCTTAGAATGAGCATAAGACATTTTCTGTATTTGTCCTGTCCACCCAAAGGTTGTCTGGAAGAGATCGCTAGTAAAGCGATAAGACCGCCTTTTGTATGCCTTTAGTTATAAGTTTTTGTTAACACACTGTAACATTATTTTGGTGTACAATAAAGTGTATTCTATTCTATTCTATTCTATTCTACATAAAGCCGAACGTAGAACCTTCTCCTTTTTGGAAGTCGGTTAACTATTTAATTGTGTCAAAGAATTGGAAATCTGAACTAAAATAATCTACATAGACGGGTACCAGTAAGTATCAAATAGCTTCCTTCAGTACGTCCTTCGTCCTACGTTATACCTTACATCCTGCATACCTATAGGTAAGGCATGAGTGTGTCTGGTAATCCATCCTTCTCTTCCGTACGAAAACGAGGCGCCGGTTGATCTCTATCTCTATATACTTTTCATCCAACTAAACTCCCGCACAACGCCCGCAGTGTAAACACGCTCGAAGTGGGCACGCTAAGTTTTGTACGCAGCTTCAAATCCTGAGAAATCGCAGCGGCCTCAGACGGCTTTCGACACGTCGTAGTGTATGGTACAAGTGATGAGCGTTTGAGCAATTCTCTTTATCCTTCTTTCTCTGTGTATTTAAAACAAATTAAACCTTAACGGCCCATTAATGACTGAGCAAATCCATTTTGTTTGTTACTTGGTTCATTTTATTAGTTATTTGTCACGGCTACGCCCTCCTAAATACTGGGTTTCTCTTGGGAATTCCGAGATAAAGTATAATATTAGTGTTATTCGTAAAGTGCTGTTTTAAAAAATCCCGCTAAGTTATTATAGCATGTAGCATTATAGTAGCTTATTTTTATTGATCATAAATGAAGTTCTGTTTTGACATGTACTGATTTTTACAAGCTTTTGTTAAACTTCAGCATTCATGTTTATTTAAGAAACACTAGTTCAAAGATGGTTTACTATGTTCATGTCACCTTCCTTCACTAAAAGAATTTTTTGTATATGAAATAAGAACCTCCCATTGTCGCTACCTCTTATACCATGTTGCCACTTCACATCCTGGGATAATGCAGATTGATTCGGCTCAACTGTAAGGAGACAAATTCGATTTGTGGCCGCGCCGTAACGCGCCTGGAAGATTCGACGCGATGAAAAATATATATAACATTTTATTTGGCGCGATGGATCTCCCGGATTGTTCATTTAATTGCCACCGCTCCGCCACATCACCCACCACCTACAGAACTGTTTTTCACGAAACCAGCGCACAGTAAATTTCTCATCGTGTTGCAATAAATCGTATTCAATAGAATTACACAGTATTCAAAAGGAACAGTAGAAATATGGAAATAGTTTCTGAATTTAGATTAGATTCTTGTCACTAAAATGTAACAAAACCTAAAGATTTTTCCCTTCGAAGTTATTTAAATTAATTTATTTCTAAAAAAAATATTCTTTAACAGTCCACGTTTAAGTATGATATACTGAAAACAACCTAGACCTATCAACCCAGACCTATAAACGGAAGATTTGTTGACAAAATGTAAATATTTAAAGGCCGCAAATAAATTAAATCCGTCCAGGACCCATCTCTAACTACTGGATCTAGAAATCTTGAAATTTTACTAATAGCTACCCTTTCTTATCTAGTAACAAACGACTTTTATACTCGAATGTTAAACCACACAATATATTGATTACATAGGCATGAGTAGGTACCACACAAAACCAGTCATTTCAAATGGTAAGTGCAAGTGTCTTAAGGTAAATTTATCCTTCCCTTTGAAGTTACTTGATTGGTTTTTAAACTGCTAACGTACCTGTGTAATATTATGTAAGTTTAGAAATAGTGTGATAAAATTAGAAATATGGAGAAAATTGTAGGATGAAAAATAATGTAGTAAAATAGAGAGCTGTTATGCTAAAACGGTTCGATAATTAATTTATAAGGGATTAATCAAAGTGACTTAGGAAGTATACGCATATAGAGCGAGTGTGAAACAATTTGTCAGGTGTGGTCGTCCGAAGACGTCTTCAAAAAGACAAACATAATATTAGGAACAATAGGATGCAAATCATTATGAATGTGGACGAAACGTAAGTAAATGTAAGGTTTGTGGTGGTATCTCTGTAACCTCCGAGGGACAGGTGTGAGTATATCCTTACTAATATTACAAATGCGAAAATGAGTTGGTTTGTTTATTACGCTTTCACGCCCTAATTACTCTACCGATCATCATGGAATTTTGCATACGCGTTGTCAATGGCACAGAAAAGGACATAGGGTACTTTAATCCCGGAGTTCCAGCGGGAACTCTGCAATTAACGCGGGGAAACCGAACAGCTAGTAGTGTACCTATAAAAAGTTGAGATTAAGATGGCAGTATACCAAAACACTCCACTGTATTTAGGTATTTTATAGCGAAAAGTCCGTGTAGAGACCTCGCTGGCAGGCTATTTTCAGATTTGCCTCTATTAGTTCAGAACGTTCGGTATTGAGGACAGCACAGGGACATTTCGGGCCATTAAACGTGTCTGAGGCCCGGAACATATCGATTGGAGTCGCATAAAATATGTCCAGGCTCCGAACGTGTACCTAAATATATCACGCGCCAGACCAGGCAAATGCATGGCTAGACGTATTGTTAACTTTGCTAGTGTTCGTGCGCCCATAAATAAACGTTCAGTTTATGAAATGGATTTAAATTTAAATTACAGATTATAAAAAAAAATATTTAAATGGTGCACGCAATATGGAAAAGATTACTCAGCTAGAGAGAATAAAAACGAGAACTCTAAGTATGTATGTTTAAATGTTGCTGAACTATTTACTTTGAAAAAAAGTCTCATCAAGGCCAAATCTAAGGCTAAAGAGAATATAATCACTGCATTTATTTAAGGATATACCTACTTAAGAATCCAAATTTAAGAAAGATGTACTGTCTAAAAAATTTAAAATAAGAATTCATTGTAAATAAAAAAGCCAAGACTAAAAGTAAATTATTTTTCTACGAAATCACTCAAATTTTATATCATGCCAGTGTGGATTTTACGCAAAGAGTATTTTATATCAGCCGAGGGCTTGTTATTTCCCTTCGAAATCATCGTTTGCGTTTTATTAGGCTCCCCTTATTGTCTTCAATAAAAATTCTGGAAGATGGCCCTATAAAGTTTAATGTAGGCACTTTCGCTGTAAAAAAGGCTTACGATAATAATATAGAATGTTGTAAATCAGGGCAAATCCAACGAAATCACGGTTTTTATGTTAAATCTATTGTATTATTTTTTTTTTTATTTTATAATAAACACTTATTAGGTACTTAAACAAAAAGGTACCGATGTCGTTAAAAAGGAGGTAAAGTATTTTCCTTTTCTCCAATGACTGACAAATTCGTGCACCAGCATACGTATTACGTACTATGTACCTACCACTTTGAGTAAAATTCTTTGCGCGTCTGTTAAAAAACCCCATTTAAATTTAAAAAAAAAAAGTACTGCGCCGTTTACATTTCAAATCCTATAGCTTATGGTTTTGTAGTGCTGAGAATACGCACAGACGAGACGATAAAATTTATCGTCACCCATGCACCATCTGGTGCCACCCTCCTCGTGTGTGGACCAACTCACTAACGAGCGAGAGCACCATTCTCTTTAACAAATTTAGTATAACTACAGCTACACATTGAAATTTAAACATTATACACTGATTATAAAATTGAAAATGCAACGAACGAGTTTTCGAATCAACGTTATAATCAGACAGAATAATCAGACAGAATAGGAGATGGTGGGACGGCTCCAAATAGCCTTGATGCCTCAAAATCATATAAACTACTCAATGTTATTCATCATTGATTCTGAAGTTGTTCGAATGTGTTCAAAAATACCATATTACACGTACTATACTAAAAAAACTCCATTACTAAAGTTTTTTTTATAGAGTTTTTTTTTACTGATTCATTTTGTTTTTGAGACAATAGAGCTCTGAAAAGTTTAAAAATTTTGTTTAACAAAGAACATATTCTGCTTTTGCTTGTGACTTACACCAACCGTCGAAGGGAAACTGAAGCAACGCAAGCTGTTTCGACGTGCTCTATATTCAAAAGAATCAAGTTTTTTTTGTTTTCACAATTTCATTGTACATAACAGATATAACTGCGGTATGTATATAGTATGTAAATATTAAAATTTACAAATATACAAAGTAACTAATATATATATTAAGTTATTTACCTAACCTGAGTAGACAATCAAAAAGTTTTTCAAAACTGTTGATGTATAACTTTTTTACGCTCTCCCTAGATTCACAGTTACATAGAAATAGTTCCATACAAATATTCTTACAAAAGATGGCGTCGAGAGATGAAAATAGTAGATTATACACCAAGGGGATAAAGCACTGTTTTATGTCACGGGCGCTACATTGAATCCTGAACATAACGAAGGACTCCAAATTTAACTCCCGAGCGCAGCGAGGGTGTTATAAGTTAATTCCCGACCAAAGGGAGGGAATTAAGATTGAGTCCTGAGTGCAGTGAGGGATTCAAGCGCCCAAGAAAAAAACAGTTTTATCCCTGTGGTGTATACTCTACTTTTCTCACATAATGCGAGACAATAAAAAACCAGGCTTAGTAGATCCTATATAGCCACTTCTTTCAGCTGGCGTGGCCTACTCGATTTGACAAACAAATGAAGTTCGTCTCACTGCGAATCTAGTGGGCCACGGCTTCGGTCTTCGTAAATCGAGTTGGCCGCGCCCGCTGAGAACACATTCTGTTTAGCGAAATGAGACGTTATGGACATAGCAATAAGAATTATGAAAGTGAAAATCACATTATTGACCAGCGGGTTATAATGAAATTCAATAGAACATTATAACCCGGCTAAAGCCAAGAGATATAATGTCTTGCTTTCGGTAAGGTTTACATGACATATAATTCGGCATTGTCGAGCATGTGGTGTGAAAAAAACATTATTGAATAAGCAGAATTCGTTCTTATTCATACGATAGGTACAACACCTCCTGCATATTTTCATTTTACAGGTTTTCTTGTAAGGACATTTTAAACCAAAGATTCAAGTACATATAAGTAGAATATAATAAGTATACATATTTACTAGCTGTGCCCGTGGTTTCACCCTCGTGAGTTTCGGAATTCCGGCTGGAACTCCGACGAAGCTTTAAGCCTTCCTTGAACTTCCACAAATATTTCAAGATCAAAATTAGCCAAATCGGTCCAGCCATTCTCGAGTTTTAACGAGACAAACGAACAGCAATTCATTTTTATGTATATGATACCTATACGTATTTATTTCAAGTTTGAAGTTACCTGCCGCCGCGCTTACTCGTACCGTCACTCGCTCCTGAAAACTTGAAACGAACGCGTAGTAGGTACGTAGTGGCTACTATGAAGCCACCCTTTATTCCGAGCTCGTAGCACTTGAAACCTGGGGATCTATCCTTAAAAACTAAAATTATTTGCACGGGACTAAGCCGACTAAGTTTTCTAAATACCTAATCTATAATTCTATACATATAATAAAATTGTAACAAGTCGATGTCTGTACATGGGAGATAAATAAGAAAAAATAAATTTAGGCGACTCTATGAGTGATATAAAAGCCAAAAATACCGTTTTAAGAATTTTTGTCTGTCTGTCTGTCTGTATGTATGTTTGTATTCGTGCTACGCAAAAACTGCTGCACCGAATATGAATGCGGTTTTTTTTGTTGTATTGCTAAGGGTCTAACTTAGATACTCATGTTTCAAAAAATTCTTTCACTTATAAGAAGCCACAGTGATCTTGAGTGACATAGCCTACTTTTATTCCGGAATTCCCGCTTAAACTCCGGAGTTTGTGAGATTATAATCTCTGGATCTACTGAACCGATTTTGAAAATTCTTTCACTTATAGGAAGCTAATGTGATCCTAAGTGACATAAAGTACTTTTTATCTCGGAATTCCTGCGAGTAGGTATTCCGAAATTACCGCGGGTGAAACCGCGGAGCTTAGCTAGTATATTATATTTCACAAATTTCCAGTTGGAAAAAAAAGTTTTATGGTAAAGATTAAACGTTTTAAATTATTCGAGTAAGGTGACGTATTTTTTTGTCATGAATAGTCCAAAATTTTTGGTTTACGATACTAAAATTTAAATAATAGTACAAGATCCTATAGATGGAATACCTATCTACAATAGAATAGGATCCTGACAGAAAAAATGTCAGTGTACATTTGGTACATTGTCTGTTTTAAAATTATTTAAGCCACACGGTGTTTCTTATTAGTGGGTACCTAATTAACTTCTATTCTATTCTTAAAAACAGAAAAAAATACCTCCATTTCAACATTGGAAATTGGAATGATAATTTCAAAATTTCAAATCGCATCCGTGGAGAAAAATGGTCGTAATTTTTTATTACACAAGTTCTAATTAAAATTTTTCATTTGAGATACGAATGTTTTTTTTTTTCCAACGTCGCTCCAGTGCGCGGATAAGAAAATATTTCGCGAGATCCGACTTTGCATATTAATTGAATTTTGCGTAGTCGACACGGAAAGGGTGCTAAAATTTCGACTTCATTCGTAACTCAGTAAACGTTAATTAAATATTTAAAATATGCTCCAGGGTTATGTTAATATTTAAAACACATTTTTCTGTCTTCTTTAAATCATTATAACACCCATCTACTGTTATATGAACTGACCATAAAACAGTAAATGTAAAATTTTTCGATGTCAGTAAGTATCCAAAAAAATTTATTACTAGATACCTAACAATTATTAGAACTTTGACACGTGATCTCACAGTTTATAAAAACACTAGCTGACCCGCGCGGTTTCACCCACGGTAATTTTGCTATTCCCGCGGGAATTCTAGGATAAAATATAGTTATAAACCTTCCTCATGAATTACTCTATTTATTGATGAAAACCGCATCAAAATCCGTTGCGTAGTTTTAAAGATTTAAGCATACATAGGGATATAGGGAGAGAAAGCGACAATGTTTTATACTATGTAGTGAAGCTTGTTTTGCAGATACCAAAAAATGATTTTATTTATTAGGAATAGTACACAGCTCTAAATAATTTCTAAGCACATTTTTTTATACATTAAGGAGGCCAATTACGACTATCCAACAAAAAATTACAATTACTTACTAAATTGAAAATTGAAAAATTGAAAATTGAAAATTGAAAATATATTTTTTAATACAGTTGCTCAAAAAGTGGCGTATTGCAGGGACGTTTAGCGTTCGGGATGAGGGCTATTACATACTCGAGCTTTTTGTTTACCTTTCCCGAACTCGTGCGTTCTCTTTGCCAACTGTCAAAAATGGCGACACGACTTTGACACACTTTTTGCATTGCGAAACGTAGGTTTCGCATTACTAATATGACTAGCGCCATCTCTTGATCACAGCTGGAACTTAGTTGAGTTTGTTGTGTTTTTCATATTTTATTAAATTGCTTAATTTTTCGCAACTGTATTAAAAATAGTTGTTCAGTACACGTGCGGAACCGTCATTGCAAAGAGTTCCGACTGTCAACCCTCACCTTCGGCTGCGCCTCGGCTCGGGTAGACATTTGTCGGAACTCTTTGCAATGACAGGCTTTCCGTACTTGTAATGAAATATACTATATTAACAAAAAGAAAATAACAATGTAAGATATATCCGTTGGTGCCCACACTAGGAAAATCCTGTGTCGTGGGTGCCGGTTTAGAATTAACAATATATGTTTTACAGATATCGCTCGGTTGACATGGAAGATTACAATTAACAAAACTAAAGTAATGGTACTAAATTAGCATGCATTTTTGAGAGAATATAATAATATATACTATGAGCCAAAAAATAAATATGAAAAACGATTATGGTACTTAAACAAGTTGCAATATTAATGATTCAGTTGCGTCATAATCTAGGGATGTGAGCCAAGGAACAATTTTTGCTTTCGCTTCCTTACTAAAATACTGGTACAAATCAACAAGTGACTCGTTCCTATCCGCTATCATGTCACACCATAGATCAATCATACCGCATCACGTCATACCTGCTATGCTATATTACAATACGTTACATTATATGTATTACTAAATCAAAACTAAAACTACAATCAAAATCGCACGCGTGTGTGATAAACAACATTATTACACAACTCCGTGAATCTTCACATTATAAACGAGAATTTCCATATGGTAGTCTGTCTGCCACCCCTCCACGCAAAAACTACTGAACGGACTTTGAAGAACCTTACAATAATATAGGTTACAATAGGCTAGTTTCCTAAATTTTCTTTTTTAGTCCGTTTTGTAGATTATTAAAAAATATTGGACACGTATTTTTTTTTTTTTTTATGTAACCAAAAAATAACGGAGATATATCAAGTCGAAATTTCACATGACGTCACGCCTCGCTACAGTTTGTTCGCACGTTATAGCGAGCTGTGACGACACAAGTCCCCCACCCTAAACTTTAATGCGCTTTATCTATGCATATTTCCATTATTTTAAAAAGCAAAAAATACGTATCTTTTATTTTTTATTATCTAACTGACGGACTAAATAGAATTTTGATTTTTTTACCCAGGAAACTAGCCTATTATACCGATTACAATAATACGGCTTAGGCATACATCAGAGCAACACATAGGGTTCCCTTTTTTTTTGATATACCTATTGATATGATACATGCACGTCTTAAGTGTTCAATTGATTTTAATACAAATAATAATTAAAATCTGTACAGTGAAACACATTATTTTTAGCATTAGCTATGCATTTTTTTCATTGCACAAACCACAGTAGTTACCTATGTAGGTCTGCATTTACACATAAAACTCAAAAAGTAGGTTAACACAAACCCCCGCAAAAGCATCGCACAGTTAAGCCTATTACAGTCCATCTAGATTCAAACATTCCATCCCTCGGGCAGTTAAAATTAAAGCTAATTAACTTTTTAACTTTTCCCGCCCCCCGGCGGCCGCGAGAGTGTAATTAAAACGAAACAAAAGTCAACTTTATGTTACTCCAAGGAGTTAGCTAAGCGGCCTCCCTTTTTTTTTTACAACCCGAAACTTCAGACGGTTGGTTTATTTCATTAGTAACAATGTTATAAAAAAACAAATAATGAAAGCTAACTGAACTGTATACACAATTTTTTACACATACAGCATTGATATAAAAAACCCACTGTCACTTTTGACTGAGCACAAATTCGGAGTTGAACGATTGTAACGTAACTATGTATATCTACCACAGTGTTTGTGGTCACATGGTTTTTCCTAAAACTTATCAGGTATTGTTATTAAAGTTTTTAAAAACAATTTAAGTTATTTGTTAGTATAGCTGTTCTCTGCGGTTTCACCCGCCTTAATTACGAAGTTCTCGCGGGAATTGCAGCATAAAAAGTACTCTATTTCCTTCTCTGCAAAGCGTATGCAAAATTTTATGGTGATCGGTTGAGCCGTTAAGGCATTAAAGCGTAACATACAAACAAAAAACAAACAAACTCACTTTCGAATTTATAATAGTAAGGATTATTTCTAGATACTTTGATAATTTGTCCTTATCAGCAAGGTAATTTCAGTCTAACCCTGTTTAATATAATGATGAAATAAGTACAGCTACTACCTATTTCTTTATATTCTATTAAACTTACCTACTTAACCATCAAAAGAAAAACCACTTTTTATTGTTGAGTCCTGCACTGTACCCTTGTATCCTTTAAAATTAGTTTCGCACGTGACTTGGAGGGAAATCATCATGTTATTTTATATTAATGGTTTCGTGCCGAATTGATGGGAGAGAAATAGGTTATTGAGCGGAAAAAATTGTTACGTCTAATGTTTCCGAAATTGGTTAGCTTTCAAGGGAAAAAATCTTAACATTACGTCACTTAAATAGAATAGAATAGAATATTTTTATTGCACAACAGACACACACACATACAGATTACACAGAGAGTTGACAAAATAAATATACAAATTTTTTATAACTTAAAGCCTAAATTAATAAATTTGTATTGGTCGCGGTGTGCCTCTGTTGCTGCAAATGGCAGCTGACTCAGCATATGCTGAGGATGGGAACCCTCAGCGCTGGTTTTCAGTCAGCGCCAGCAGTCCCACGAGCGCCCCAAAGTGTGACGCAGGCAGCGGAGAAAATAAATGACATACATGATACATAAAAATTTAAAAGATTGATACCATACATTACACATACAAAGGACAGACAGGACTTGTAAAAATTAAGTTTTTCGTAATGAAATATTATGCAGTTGTGGTCGATTTTTTATTGATCTAGGTAGGTAGGTACTTACGACGGCTTGCAGAGCGGCGGCGCTTAAAATCTCAGGACTTCATTATAACTTTTTGTTATTTTTTCTTATCATCACCATATTATTGGTTGTACAGTTTAATACCGCATAGATAAAATCGCATTTTATCAACATGATGCAAATCATGCCTATAATATTTATTGAATTTTAAGTTTTAATAAATGAACCAATATCGTTTAACGGCGAAATAAACCGTCAATTTGTCATAGCACAAGCTTTATTTTAATACCCGGACAATTCATTTGGAACAGTTCGCCAAGTCGCCATCATACTAGGGTTGGCCACTCACTACTGTTGTAAAAAAGTACTTCGAATATTATTTACTATTTTAGCACATAATAATAAAAAGAAAAACATTGCCCGCTAGATAACAAATTACAGAAGTGCTGTATGCTCTTCAGCCATAGCACTAGGAAGCTGTGAAGGGTGGATATTTTATGGGTGCTGTCATAATTACTGTAATTATATTGACGTCATAAAGAGCCACATTGTGGGCCAAATTTGAATAAAGGATTTGACTTTGACTTTGCTCAAAAAAGTTTAGTGCAAAGAAGTATAGTGGGTATGGGGCAAAAAAAACAAGTAAATAAATGGGTTAAGAATTACCTAATAGAAATTATCAAAATGTTAAAGTTACGTAGAAAAACTTAAGAACACGCAAAAGTTTAAAGCTGAAAAGCCGAGACACCGTCCTAAAGCTAAACATAGCTAACCCAATAGAAGTTTTTACTGCAAGAAGTGCAAAACTTCTTCGTTTATTCGTTTTGATCCACGTAGCAACCCTAAGCTGAGCTTAGGGGCATGTATCATTGGTTATGTTCGCCGATAATTGGGCCTCTATACTGGACACTTTAGATAAGACACTACACGCGTGGCTCTTATTATTGCCGCGAACGTGCCAAATAACGGGCCGCACATTGTCATAAAGTCGAAAGGTTACGATTCGATTGAGAAAAGTTCAAATACGGTTATGAGAAAACTATGTTCACTTTCAGGGGTTGAATTTTAATGCTAGTGCATTGAGATTTTTTTTTAATTTACTCCTTTTGGAGAAGGCAAAAAACTATACAGCCAGTCTTTCTTTTCTGAAGTTATTTACATTGAAATGCATGCAGACTTTGAATTTGAAATCGTTCAAGATCCCAAAAAAAAAACACATTATGCCTAAGAAACGAAAATCGATTTACGCAAATCAGTGATAACGGGGGATTCAGTAAACTTTTACCGTTTATTTCCCGCGACCCTCTCCTCTCGCTCGGCTCCGCCCCGCCCCGCCCCAGCCCCCGTCTGCGCGCCTTATCGCATCCGATCTACAAATCCAATTTCCCAAAATAGGGATCGATCCGACAAATCATCTGGCGAACTCTATTATCCTCTATTCAGAGAGGATCGGGCGATGGACTCTGAAGAGACACGCGCGTCATTGCGATCTAATTATGATGCAATATAAGCAATTTGCAGACGATAATTAATAGTAAACACTATAGTGATATAATTACATACATTTGAAGTGGAAGTTTTCTGACCACTGTTGGAAGAAATCTAGATGCGTTACAAGTTGTTTCGTTAGTTCGTTTAATTGTCAATAGATGGCGTTTTAATACTTTTCGTGCGTTTTTCCATTGGGACGTTGTCTTCTGTAAAAAGAAAATATTATCATCTTCTAAGATAGTTCACTAACAAGGAAATAATAATAATAATAATCCACTTCACAATTACACAGATTTACTTGATCCCACATGAGCTTGTGTCGTGAAAACCAAGCAAACGTGGTATAAACTTGTTCAACATATTATTACATAACAAGTGTACTGCCTCCTTTAGTTTAGTCAACGTGTTGCTCATTTATGATCTTGTCTAGGACAGACTTTTCGAGAAAAGCCCAAAAATGTACCTAATAGCTCTTGTAAACTCTACTCTGGTGTAATAAACCTGCTTTATCTAATCAATAATAGTGATTAAATCATTTAAACTATAGACATATACATATATACAACGTGTTAATGAATTAACTGAAAACTGGAAAGTAGTTTGCTCAGAATCGACTAGCGAATCGATCGCACTATGTTTTAATATAGGTTATATTTTCTCATTTTTACTATCCCATGTCTAAATTATTTTTAATACAATATTAGGTGCGTACGCCGCCCGCAGCAAAAAAATTCGAACGCTTGGAATTTCGTAGATAGGTCACCCTTCTAACTAATGTTGAATAACTTTTAGAGTGTACATTTTTTCGACATAAAATATATTTTAATCATATTATTGTTTATTTTTTTGAATGGGATGTATCAGGTTTTCAGTTAATTCATTAACACATTGTATATTGTATACACGCCCAGACTGGAAATTGAAACCCTGCGTTCATCACACAAAGTCCACCCCCACCGGTAAAATCGAACCCGGAACCTCTTGATTAGCGGGTAGGCTTGGTGACCTGCTGCGCCAATCGGGTTGTCAATAATAGGTAAATAGATAGACCGTAAACTTTATATTAGTAAGTAAAAGTAGTAAGCAAAAAGTACTACGTTTACTTAACAAGTCACTATTGACTGGCTCTGCTGTTGAATTTATTAAAGAAAACTTAAACTGCATTTTCTATCCTACATCATGTAACATCATGTGTGTATAATTACTTACCTACTTCCACAATGTTTACAAAGTGTATTAAAACGGAACCTTTCGTAGCAACTTATTTAAAAGTTTATTGATATGAGAAATTCCCCTTTGAATGGGTTTATATAGGTAAGTAGGTACTTTAAAAAAACAAAGTTGAACAGGCCCTGCGTGAAATGGAAAAGAAAAACGACCGCTTATGTGAGCTAAATACGGTGACCAATCATGAAAAATAAAATGGGATCGTTAATTTTTTTTTTAAATCAAAACATCGTTTTACAAAAGTGCACATAACATATTAGAAACGTAACCTCATAAAAGGTCCTATTGTCTAAAATTTATACCTACATGAAATTAGAATTCTAGATAAAAAAGCTAATATTAATACAAAGAATTATTAAAATGGGGACGCGGACTACTTTTGAAAATCAAAATTCTAATTAGTCCGTCAGTTAGAAATTAAAAAAACAATAGACACGTATTTTTTGCTTTTTCAAATAAATTAAAATATACAGAGATAAAGCGCATTAAAGTTTAGGGTGAGAGGGTCGTGACGTCACTAACCGCTAAAACCGCCATACAAACTGTCGGAATAGTGACCTCATGCGAAATTTCAACTCAATATATCGCTGTTATTTTTTTATTACGTAAAAAAATAAAAAATACGTTTCCAATATTTTTTATTAATCTACAAGACGGACTAAAAAATATAAATTAGTCAACATGCCCATTAGGGCACATATGATTTTCCCGCCCTATTTGACTCATTCAGGTTTAGAATTCAGGAAAATACAAAGTCAATAGTCAAAACAGTATCCGAAAAAATATTATTTCCTGTTATTTTACTCGAGTTAATTTCGGGTTCCCGCGGGAATTCGGGGACAAAGTATTAAAGTAGTAGAAGTATTCAAGTACACAACATAAATACTGTAACTTCTATAATACACTACTTATAATATAATAAACAAAATACAATACTTTTAATAAAAAGAAATACATAAATAAATGTAATACTAGTGTAATTAAATTAACAATATTTACGTATACCACTATTGAACTAAATAAACATAAAGTAAATAAAAAAGACTGTTATCGACCACTTCGCTACAATCAGGTTCCAATACAAAGGGAATACCTATAGCCACTACGACGCGATGCATGCAACATACGCCAATGTAAATTTATCTCAGCCTGTAAGACGGTGGGCACATTTTGTAAATGAAAAATTAACTAAATGTTTTTGGAAATAGTACGAAAGTGTGTGTGGAGTGATTTATTATACTATTACAGTGCACAAATAACAGACAGACAGACTTTTTCTTTTTACTTTTTTTCACTTTCGTATTTTTCATGTTTTCAACTTCAACATTTCTTGTACGACGTCGAGAAATAACGCTTAGTAACATTACTCCATATTTAAGCCGTAGTCTTGGTCACCCTACGCGCAACTGCCCTCGGACCGCGCCTTACTATCGGCCGATCAGCCTCTTTATCCTGGACCTTTGCTAGCCTCGCGCCACACATGTATGGCCTTCGTTTTTATATTTTTTCTACATTCAGTATCTAGTTTTGTATCTATAGTAAGTAATTAATGTATTAACATACAGCCAGCAGCAGCTATATGTAACATTTTAACATTCATTGAAGCTTTTTGCAATAGAAGAGTCAAATAAACCACTCGACATAACGATAAGTTCCTTAGTTTTCTATAACGATAACGATTAAAGATCGTCAATTGTATGGAATACTTGAAATGAACATTCGACTATTATTCACTAGTAGCTGTGCCCGCGGTATCACCCGCGTCGATTTCGGAGATCCCGCGGGTATTTCGGGATAAAAGTACTATATAGTACTATAATATAAGTATATTTTTTTCTGTAAGTACACTACCCTTGACAGCGTGTAGTACCTACGCAAAATTTAGTGTAATTTCACCCGCGTTAACTTCGGAGTTTCCTCCGGAGTTTCCGTAGGAATTCTGAAATAAAAAGCACCCTATGTCCTTCTCTGTGATCCTGAAAACATGTATGCAAATCTCATGAAGTTCAGTTGAGCCGCTAAGGCGTGAAAGCATGACAAACAAACAAACTCACTTTCGCATTTTTAACAGTAAGGATAACACTATTTATATTGTTCATTGCTCGATTGGTTTCCACATGTCCACCATCTTCTATACCGTTGAATCTTTCTTTACCGCTGAATCCTATTTTTTAATTGAATTAGGAGGTTCCAATTTTCCCCTTTCCACTAATTTTTTTTTATGGATTAAGTAGGTAAGTATTTATGTCCCATCTTTAGGTTAGAACTTGTAAGTTTTCGTAATATTTATTTATATAGGTACACATATATCGTATAGAATGTCTCTAAGGGGCATCAAGTCGCTATCTAAACTAAATCGTCCGTTGTGTTCAACATGTGCGTCCCTCCACCTGGCCCGCGGCCGCTGCTCTCCGATTGTATATACGTAAGTACATTAACCTTTTCCCTTTGCTATTTCCCGTTTTTTTATGATAAAAATGATCAATAGCTGAGACAAGGAGAAATAATATTGTGATATAGTCCCTACAAATGCTACATTGTTCGCTACAAATAGTATATAACCACTACGTGTTCGCCATAAAGTTATTAGCCCAACAGCGCATTTAACATTTGAGAGCCCAGTTTGGATGTCATTATATAGGTAGGTAGGGACAAAGTTTTGTTTTTCGCGTATATGGGTTATGGATTTAGTTTTAAGATTCGTTTTCACACGCCGCCTCCTGGAGCCTAACCAAGTAGAACATACCATTTGTAGATAGGTACCATATTATAGCTGAAATAATATAGGTTCTATTGTAATATTCTTATGATAAATATCTGCTATATTTAGGTGCCATGTTATGTTATAACCATGTCGATTAGTAATTGATTGCAATTTCTACTTTGCAGATTTTAAAAAATAGCAAAATTGTTGGTATAAAAGGAAAATTGAATGATATTTCCCAGCCCTCTACAGCTAGTCTGAAAAAAACGAACACACATTCGCATTAACAATGGGGATGTTGACTACTTTTGAAAATCAAAATTCCAATTAGTCCGTCAGTTAGAAAATAAAAAAAACAATAGACAATTTTTTGCTTTTTCATATAAATTAAAATATACAGAGATAAAGCGCATTAAAGTTTAAGGTGAGGGGGTCGTGACGTCACTATCCGGTAAAACCGCCATACAAACTGTCCGAAAAGTGACTTCACGCGAAATTTCAACTCGATGTATCGCCGTTATTTTTTGATTACGTAAAAAAAGAAAAAATACGCGTCCAATATTTTTTATTAATCTACAAGACGGGCTAAAAAAAAATTTGTCGACATGCCCATTACCTATCACATGTCACCCACTGACGAGCACTATACTATATACCTATAGCTGTTGCCCGAGATATCGCATAAAAAGATACTTAACGCTCAAAATAACGGTTGAAACTTAATCCTGCGCTAAGGGAGATTGCACACGACACGTGACAGAGGTACCAAACGGCCAAGTAAAACGATATTGAGATATACGATAAGGGCTTCCGAATCTCAAATCTGTCTGACTCCAGTTCGGTTCGCTTTAAGTGGAGTGCATTATGTGGTTCCGTCCGTGGACCCCTCGGCAAGTTGTCGCCTCCTTTGAGCCTTCGGGGATAACCGCAGCGTTTGTTGGGATAGTGTAGAATACATATTAAATGCTATTTCGCTTTTTAAAAAAATTTAAAGAAGAAAGCAAAAACTATCTATAACTTTATGTGTGAGTTTTTTTGGCGGGAATCAAAGGTGGCAGTTCGGTCATTTATTTTCTTGTCAGTAAAAAATTGTTGAAACTGGATTTTGTTGTTTTTTATGGTGCCGTATTGGACAATAATTTTCACAGTCACGGTTTTTCGTGTGCTCAAGAAGATATATGACATTTCGAGCTGATTTCTTCGGTTTCCTCCAAGAGCTCCGAGAAAGTTCTTGTAGTCTATTCAGTACCATGGCCTACAAGCTCATACCGTACAACGATGCTAAACGCTAATTTGTGCATTTAACTAACGTATTATACTTAGAACTGGCTAAATTTATATTATGCGAAAGCCAAATAGAAGAAAAAAGAAACTTTATGTGTTACATCCTCCTGATAAACCAAACGGATTACTATAATTTCATGATGACCGGTTGAGTAGTAAAGTCGTGAAAGTGTAACAAATAAACTGAGATTCCGCACGGTTTCGCTTATTTCAGATTTGTCATGTAGATTAGTAAAAAATATTGGACACGTATTTTTTCTTTTTTTACGTAATCAAAAAATAACGGCGATACATAGAGTTGAAATTTCGCGTGACGTCACAACCCGGTGCAGTTTGTACGGGGCTTACACTGAATAATGACGTCACGAGTCCCTCACCCTAAACTTTAATGCGCTCTATTTATGTTTATATTCATTAATTTGAAAAAGCAAAAAATAAGTGGCTATTTTTTTTTTCTAACTGACAGACTAATTATGGAGAATACCAATTGTAGTTTGAATGTACTTACTGAATGTACACCAAAGCACAAGTACCTATAACTACCTACTTAAAAAACGTCTGCATGCAACCCATTCTTAAAATTCAAATCTTTTAAAAAACCCTTTTCGGTAGCAGGCTGCGACTCCGGGAGAGCATTTGATTTAGATAACAGCCCTCCGAGATCCCTCCCCGGCTCGGGGAGGCGTCCCGGGCGGCCGGCCGAGCTGCGCCTTCCCCCGGACCCAGCCCGCGGCGATGCTGACTCAGCATCCACGACAATCGGCTGGGAAAAGTTCTCAGAATGCTAATAAAGAGTGCAGGCACTATGGGAACCATGCGTTGTTGTAATTGAGCCACGGGGATTATTGTAATAATGAGATACTTAAATATTGGTTACTTCGACTCGCGCTGGTGAGTGCAGGTTGGCTATGTTAGCACCATCGCTGTTCTGAATATACCAAGGGACATTGCAAACTAGAACTAGACCATATTTATATGATAGCTCAAAATTGAGATTGAAACTGATTACAGTAATTATTCGGTTTGAATACACTCATGTATTATTTTTTCCTTTTAATAATAATAAATAATTGAATAAAATCCTCTTTAAAACTTCAAAACTATATTAGGTATACTAAAATTATATATTTTATTCAACAAAAAACTTAAAAAAGAAAAATTATAGATCAAACCCTCAAAAATTTGCCAACTATCTATTTATGAGTAGGTGCGATCAAGTATTTTCCTATACTTATTTCTAATTTTTCATCTTATGACCTTGCATTTAAATCCATTTGGCTTTGACTGGTGAAATTCAGAATTCGAACGAAAAAAGAAAAACGTAAAAAATTTCAAAGGAAGAGGATGCGAAAATTTCTGAAACATTACCTACTGAAACTGTAATCTGAAAAAATTTACATGTAAAATATGCTGATTGCGCACACATGCAGTTTTTAAATATTGGTTTGTTATTTACTATGGTAATAGTGCCCTGTGAAATTCTGAAATTCAGGCGCGTGAGACCGCAATCGAAATCAAAAGTAAATTGAAAAGTTTCTATTTTTTAAACAAATATTCAACTAAAACATGCATTATAATGGACGCATCTTGATATCCCTTTTTGTTACTGATTCTTTGCAACAGACAAATCAGTGGCGCAGAGCAGAATCAGCGTAAACCAGTTAATGTAATAAGATTTCTATCACATTAGCCATTTGATTTGGTCCATAGCAACATGCTCTAGCACATTTCCATCACATCTGCGTTGACGATCAGTCGAAAAATGGTGGTGAACGTTGGCTAAGTGACTTCCCGCTGTCACACCCTCATCAAGCCCTCCTCCTCGGGGTGTATATGTCTCTATCACAGACCATGGCATCCGCCAGCTTGTAACGTTCGCTACACGTAATATGTGCCGCCTTTTTATCATAACAGAGAACTTATTGGAAACATCGCTCTGTATAGCTCAGGCAAAATATATGTAATATGAGCGGTAAAAGGACGGTGATAGACTAATATGACAGCATGCGAGAGATCGTGCTGGCGACTTGCGTTCGCATCGAAATGAAACGGAAAAAAGCATTAAAAGATTTTTGATTTTTTGATTTGATTTTGATTTTGAAATTTTGATTTTAAATTTCATTTCATTCAAAACTCATTTACGTAATGAAGAGACTTCGGGACTGTGCTACTCCTGGCATTCTACGCCTTGTCTATTACGCGCTGGTACAATCTATTCTGGTCTACGGAGTGGCAGTCTGGGGCTGTGCGGCCAAGAGCCATTTATTACCATTGAAGCGCGCACAGAGAGCAGTGATTAAGGTCATGTTAAGAAAGCCCTATCGATATTCTACAGACCTGCTGTACTGTCAAGCGAGGTTGCTCCGAGTGAGACAGCTGTTTATACTCAGAGCAATTACGCGTGCTCATGGTACCATTTTTGGCTCTGCCCAGCATGGTGAAATGCTCGGTAAACGTACCTACAAAGCTCTGCTTCCTCCATATAGATCGGTTTTTGCTAGGAGATCTCCAGCTTACTCTCATTTTTGCATATATAACCATATTTGCAAATGCTGTGAGATTAAACTTATCAATGTACCTAAAGCTAGCAAGGTAGTGAAACATTGGTTACTCAAGTTGACCTATAGTGATACTGAAGAAATTGTCAATAAAACTAAAAACAATTAAGCAATGAATTTTTCAAGTAACTTAGGAAACAACCAGTGCACTCACACACACACACACACACACATATACACGCACACAAGCACACACATACACGCACACACACACACACACTTACACATATAGATTATATAAATTTTTAAGTCCTTGTTGTATACATTTCTCAAATCTCTGTGTAGTTATTAGGTATACCGTATTTGTTAACCGCACTCGCAGATGGCCAAGATACAGGCTCAGCCTAGTTTGGTCACTGATAGATAGTCTCGTAATTTTGTATTCACCGTTTCTTTGTGTAATAAATAAATAAATAAATAAAATAATAAATAAATAAATAAATTTGGATTTTAAATTAGTAGGTAGTAGCTTGATCAATATTTAGAAAATATCGAAGCCTGTTTTACTGAATCCGAATTTAGAGTTTCTGTAAATGATTGTTTAGAAACATTTAAAATTTTGTCGTAATTTCGTCGTTGTCGTTTGGCGATCATAACTTCAGTTCTATGTATGATAAATTAACCCTTCTAATAAACTCTTTATTTTATTAGATACTTTGATATTTCTAAAGTTTTTAAAGCTTTGTTTTTACAGCCCCTCTAAAGGGGCAACATCCCATTCCTGGCTCGGTGTATTTACAATCTCCATTTACTGCATTCAACATCAAGTCTAGTCTGATCTTATGGCCAATATTTTAGGAAAGTCGGCGAAGGTCCATGGATTCTCTTGTTCCACACAAGTTTCCTTGCCTCATGTCAAGGGCCGCCACAATTGTGTGGGCAACCTCCTGCATACATTTATAAAGATCCATTAAAACGTCAGTCAATCGCTACAGCGACTTGTGGTGTGAGAATAAGCATAAAGTCTTTTAAAAACAAAATTACGTACCTAAACAATTATATTTGACGATAACTCTGCAGCATTAAAAAGTTTAAGAGTGCCAAAAGGAAAAGATGGAGGCGTTTGACGATTTTCAATTCAATTTCAAAACTTTTTTATGCCACCTACCTACATAATAAGTCTGAATACTGAAGAATTATCACAAAAAATTTACCTTTGCCCTATTTGAAATATTCTCCAATGAATTTAATTTGTAATGAAATATCTTAGATGTGATTTTGATTAGTGACGCTATACTCTCACCCTTTATACCTACCCCTTAATATTTAATTCATCAAATCAGCTCTGCGTTATGGTAAGTTCACACGCGTGCGTTCAACTCTACATTCAACGTGCACATTCACATTCACGAGCGTGTAAACGGTACGCCCGAGCCCGTGAACGCGCCTGTGAACGTGAATGCCGCGAATCGGGCAAGTGTCGGTTTTTTGGCAAAGTTCAAAGGATGAATGTGCGGGCGCCCGGTGACTGTTTACACGCGCGCGGGCAGTCAGTCTGTCCCGCGCTTTCGCGACGAGTGGATCTTCATTCAACGTTGCTAAGAAAGTCGCTACGATCGGATATTACAATCGTTCATAATTTTGTTCCTTTTTCCAATAAAAATAAGTTAAGCCAAAGGATATGGCAGCAACAACACCGAGATCCTCGCTGCTCGCCATTCTGGCACTGACTGACACGACGGCGTGCGTGTAAACAGCTTGAATGGCCGCCGGCCCGGGACAGGCTGCATGCCGCGCAGCCCGCCAGGCAGCCCGCCGGGCTGCACGGCGCGCGTGTGAACGTAGCATTATAGCGTATAGATAATAAAAATTACCTACATTTACATTTTGTGTCAAAGTGTGTTACGCAAATCTATTAATGAGAATATTAATTTGATGAAAAAGAAAATGGGCAACAATCCACCACGCGGGTCCAGTGTGGATCGGTGGACTTTATATGCTTATAATAATGCGACCGATATACGTACGTAGCTATTTAATTATTTTATGATAAACGCCCAAAACAGAAAAAATCCCGAGGAAAGTCCAAAATTAAAAAAAAAATCATTATCTTTAAGAGTACATGAAGATTTGCTCAGAGAAGAAACTATAAATAAATAACTTCTTTATTGGAGGGTTGGAAAATACTATGAACTGTTTGTACCATATAACCATGACCCATCTGAATTCCTAAATTTCAACTTCAATATTAAAATAAAAGTTGAAGAGAGATTTAGGTCAGTGCAACACATCGATTTCATTAATATTAACAAAAACGTATATAAAAGTTTAATATTACACTCTGGAGAAATGGAAATTTCTCAAATACTTATACATACATAATTACATACTTTTAAAAGAATATTTTAATGAAATTATGAATAGGTAAAAGAGGAATTTACGTCAAAGATGTGTTCGTTGATTAAAAATGTTCGGCAAAGTATTTCTCTTCTGTATCAAAAGATATACTTCAGCCAAGTGCAGGTAAACCACACGGCTACCTTAGAGATTTTATTAAGGCATAGGTACACGGCGAATCTTCCTTTGAAGAACTTCCACACACAATTTTACCGCTGGTGGGGAATTCATTAATAGGTCTACGTTAAAATTACGTAGGTACCTACTGCAATGCAAAAATACCTCATAGTCAGAGAGGTAACCTTCCAACGATAATGACGCAGTACCTAGCTACGCAGTTTCTTAGCAATACCTATACTATAATTATACTAATAACATATGACGTCATATCTCGCAAGGCCTAGACATTAGGTATTACGTCTGTTCTAAATTTTTAAGTAAATTAACAGTTAAAAAAATCTCCATTACCTAGCTACGTTAAGAATAATTATATTTAGTCGTTTTGCGTTCAAGACATTTGCAATTTAGCCATTGGTTTTTTATATATGTAGATATATTATATAGATATTTCTGATTCATTGCATTTTAATAGCAATTCCTACTAATATTATAAATGATAAAGTAAATCTGTCTGTCTATCTGTTTGTCTGTCTGTCTGTTACGCTTTCACGTGGTACCGGGTCAACCGATCATGACGGAATTTTGTACACATGTTGTCAGACGTACGGAGACGGGCACAGGGATTTTATCTCGGAATTCCCACAGGAACTTCGAAATCAACGTCAGTGAAATCTCATAAAATTTTGCATATACATTGTCAAGAGTATGGAAAAGGACATACTATAGGTAACTTGTATCCCAGAATTTCTGCGGGATCTCCGGAATTTCCGCGGGGAACAGCTAGTTTCCAGATAAAACAACAAATATATCCGTGAAAATAATAAAAACAACATAATGGAAGACTAGCAAACAACCAAAACATCACCACGTCTGACGTGTGGACTGTGGCAGTTCGAGTGCCATTCTCTACTAACAAATCTAATTTGCCAGTCCATCGGCACGTCCAACTTTTTGATCGAGGATTTTTGAAGCACCATTGCCGGCCTTCGCATACATAGATGTTCACGTTCGCGGAAATAATTCAAAGTGTCGCAGTCAAATTGCGTAATTCTCCCGTTTACAAACTGCCGGAACTTTATACTATACTTACTTACTTAGATAGGTACACGTAATGCCGGAACAAAAAACGCCGCCTTTCTGTTTTTTTTTTTTATATATGTTTAGGGGGAAAACAGCAAGTGGTATACCTGATGGTAAGTGATTACCGCCGCCCATGGACATCTACAACACTAGAAGTCATGCGGGTGCGTTGCCGACCTGGAATGGGGATGGGGACTGGCTTTCAAGTGAGGCTGCCGGACCACACCGTTAGGTGCTTGGCGACAGATTTGCAACTTGAAGGTGGTAGATAGCCAGCCGGGCACTAGAGAGCGCCCTACCACCATGCTATGGTTTCCTCACGATGTTTCCCTTCACCGACAGCTCAAGCTCATTGTTAGGGTTTGAACCGACGCCTTGTGGCGTTTGATCAGAACGCACCAACCACTGAGCTATCATCGCTGTTGTGACTGTTATTACCCCCGACACGCTACGATAGGTTAGACTGGAACTGTGACCATAGTAAAACGGTGCTGAATTGATGCGCGAGCGCCCAACACAACGCATTTTCTGTCCTTGGTAGGCATTATACAAAACCTACCCATACCTACCCGTTTCGAGAATTTTCACACAGGACAAACTTGGGTGTCTCATCGAACTGAACCTACTCACGAAGATACAGTCTGTTATTAGTCACTGAAAAAAACAAGGCGTGGGCTGCCGCACTACGCCATAGGCCTGCCAGTCCCCAAAATATTATAATATGTGTCGCTCAAATGACGTAATTACACTTTTAAGTTTGTGTCTTTGTGAGTTCATTTTTAAAATTTTGAATTATTTATTTATTCACGTCAAAGAAGTATAACTTCTTACATACGCATACACCTATAACTGACACCAAAAGTTTGTAGGTAGGTATATAAGTAATAATATATTTTGCAATAAACTTCCTTGTTTGCGTAACCCGCATAGCGATTTCTATGCCTAATAGAATATTAACGAGGTACCCCGGGATGTCGAGGCAGGATCGGAAGTTGGCGCGGCCCGCCCAGCGAAACGGACTGAAAAATTAATTAGCTTTATCAATCATTCAGCTTCAAGCAACACTGAAGACGAGCAAGATCTGGAAATCGGACGTGGCGTATACTCCAAAAAAACTAACGCCCCCTGCCATAACAAATTATAACTTCTAATTGTGAGATATTTCAGTTAATAAAAAGAAATCGATAGTAGAATATTATGTAAACTAGGATAAATACTCATTCTGCAGTAAGTATTGATTATTATACCTATCTGTTACGCTTTCACGTCACAACGGCTCAACCGGTCATCATGAAATTTTGCATGCCTACACGTTATCAGGGGTCCAGAAAAGGATATAGGGTACTTTTATCCCAGAATTCCCGCGGTAACTCCGTAATTCGCGAGAGTGAACCGCGGGGAACAGCTAGTATAAAATTTCTGTCCATCTATCTGTTCTGTGACTTCAGCCCCATTTTTTTAACGAACTTTGCTAATAATAACATGCAGGCGCTTCGAATGGTGTGCGTATATCAGAGGCAGCGATGTGACAGGATCTATTGCGACTGCATCTAGTTTGACGTCAGGCCGCGTGTGGTGTGGCCCCGTCACGTGACCACTGACCGGGCTTGCTCTTAATAGTTAGAGCGATACTTTTCTAAGCCGATAGGTACTTATACCTAGGTAGGTACCTATTTAAATGTGTTTATTATATACCCCATACACATAAAAATCCAAATCCATCCAATAGTGTTGGCGTAAAGCGTATCTTGTTTTACCCGCGATAATTTCGGAATTCCACGGGAATTCCAGGATAAAAAGTACCTACTCCCATGTCCTTCTCTGTACCCCTGACAATGTGTATGCAAAATTTCATGGGGATAGGTTCAGCCATTAAGGTGTGACAAACAAACAATTAAAATCACGTTCACGTTTATAAGAGGCTGGTATCTAACTATCGATATCGTAAAGATTAAATCGTACTGCGGGGTTAGCCAAGTTGATATTCTACAATCGTTAACGCATAGAAAACTAGAATAGAAAACTTTGGCCAGTCAATCAAAACTCTAGTTTCACGTGACCACTAGAAAACTAGAGTTTTGATTGGTTGGCCAAGTGACATGACGATTCGTTACTTATGTTTTCTATGCGTCAACGATTGTAAAATGTCAACTTGGCTATCCCCGCTGATATTAAAAATGGGAAAGATTTTGTGTGTGCGTGTGTGTTTGTTACTCTTTCACGCTCAGACGACTGGACAGATTTAGATGAAACTTGGAATGGGGTTTATAAATAGAATTATCATATAAACCACTCCTTATATCCCGAAGTTCAAGGAGCGGCATACAGCTCAATTCATCTACGGACATTTCATCCACATCATCTACATTGGGTAATTTAAACTAAAACAATATTCAAAATGGCGCTAAATATAACGGGAAAATCTATTAGCACAGGACGACTAATTGCCTGGCCAACAAACACCGGACGGCGGCCCGGAACCGGACTCCGGACAAGGCCGGACGTCGCGTATATTATTCACGCGTCACCAATCAATATCGGGCCGTGCAGAGTCCCGTCAACTGAGCAAAATATCTACACGAATTCGAAACAGATCAAATAGGACGGAATGGGGATGTGGACTACTTTATAAAATCAAAATTCTAATTAGTCCGTCAGTTAGAAAATAAAAAAACAACAGACACGTATTTTTTGCTTTTTCAAATAAATTAAAATATACAGAGATAAAGCGCATTAAAGTTTAGGGTGAGGGGGTCGTGACGTCACTAACCGCTAAAACCGCCATACAAACTGTCCGGATAGTGACGTCACGCGAAATTTCAACTCAATGTATCGCCGTTAATTTTTGATTACGTAAAAAAAGAAAAAATACGTGTCCAATATCGGACTAAAAAAACAAAATTAGTCAACACGCCCATTGTTCGCCTACAGGAATTATTCTATACCTGTTTCAGATCTTTTTTTTTCTTTCTACTAATTAATGAAACAGCCAGTAGGTAGTGCTTATTCCAGATTTAATTTGCATGTTTCCTCCGATAAATTAATTTGCCATAAAACAACAACAAAACAAATCCTTCACTTTTCTTTACAAAATGGACAGAGCGTGGCTAAATGCCAAAAATAATTCGAAGTAGAAAACACGTAGCGTGAAAAATTTTACACTTTATTGGCGGCTGACAGAACGAACTTTGAACTGAAGTTGTAACCCTATACTTAGCCGTGGAAGTGCGATCGAATAAAGGCAAAAGAGGATATTCCGTTTCGACCTCTTAGCAAAAGTTCGCACAATAACAGCTAGCTGTAACAAGGCGTGAACTGTGAAGTTGATCTCTATTCAATTATTAGATACAACTTCAAATTACATTGCAATTTACAACTGAAAATCGAGGTTCCGATCGTAATAATTGCTTCAAAATTAAGTGCGGAACGGTTTTAAATTCTTTACAAACATCGGTTATTAATCGAGCTGACAGCGTGTGTGCATTTATTATAATCGGTTGAATAGTTAATGTGTGAAAGCATAAAAAACAAACTCACAATCGCATTTATAATAGACTAGCTGTCCCGCGCGGTTTCACCCGCGATAATTTCAGAGTTCCCGCGGGAATTCCCGATTACCGTATAGCCTATGTTAGTCAGGGATAATGTAGCTTTCTAATGGTGAAAAAATTTTAGAAATCGGTCCAGTAGTTTTTGCGTTAAATCGTAACAAACAAACAAACAAAAAATCAAATCTTATACCTCTTTATATATTTAGTATTGGAGATAGCTCGATCCAAAAAGCGCGACTTAAAAATTTAATATAGATGTGGGGATCGTTCTGTAGCAAAGTACATTACCATCGAACACAGCACTGACACCGAGAGGGGGCTAAATGCTAATTGACATTTGGACGAGTGTCAAAGCCCACCCTGAGTCGTATCACATCGGCATATTCTTGAGACTGTAAACCGAATAACATATTCAACGTGTTTTCAATGTAATCATGGTTCGGTTCGAGAGGTGTGCTTGGAGGAGGGTAACCCGATTACAGATACAATTCGAACCTTCACAGAGATATTTATTTATTTACAAGCACATTTATGCTTTTGGCCGCGGCTGCACATTGCCCCTGAAAGAGACACGAAAAAGTTAGGACGACGTGTTCTTCTTCTAAAAAGTAAAGAAAATGGGCTTCAAATCTTCTTTTATAATCTTCTATTACATAACGTCACATCAGATTTCAGTGACTGGTATTGACTCCATATTGGGGGTCAGCTCGGGAACGCAGTTTAGACTGAGGTTTCAGGTATGGGGTCAATTTTAGGTGACGTTTGGTTGAAATACAACCCTTGCCTCTGAGGGCGATGGAACGCGTTTCAAAGTAACAGTATGCAAATTTTATTATTTAGCACAAGTTTATAAGCTTTAGCGGAGTACTAACATCGCTAATGCTGCAACAACAACTTATAGCAGCTGTTTCGTCGTCAGGAGATCTTGAACCTTATCTTACATAATTTAATAGAGACACCAACAAAAATTACTACAAATTATTATGCGTCGTTGGTTATTTATTAATTTATTACCTATGTCTTGTTAGTAAATTAAATTACATACATATGTGTTCGGCCGTCTATTAACTGCCAATGCTGTCCATCTAGTTAGACTAACCTTATGGGTATCTTATATTTTTTTCTTAATCAACCGCCTTGTTGGTAATTTGCAATGATATTATAAGTATATAGATACTATAAGTATATAAATACTTATAATATCATAATATCATAAAGGAAGTAGATATGGCACTAGCGCGCGAAACTGAGTCCTTCAATTGCCCCTAAACTTTAAACTGTTAGCAGATACCTATCTCTTTCTATTCCACAATTTCCGTATTAGCTTTCACATTCATATTTATACCTATATGTTAAAGCGGTACAATATTTGAACGAGTGTAGTATAAAGGTATAGGTAGGTGCGTCATCCTTATTTCATCATCATTGGTTATTTGCTTTTTTTTCTCGGACTAAATTTCCTTGAAGATGAAATGCTCATGATTTGCACCACGCGACGGCATTCATGACAAAGTCCACATTCCCAGAGGCGTTAGGCGTTCCGCTGGCGCTCTTTACGACCGCAGCCCGGCCTCTGATTGCGTCTCATCCGTCATAAATGTAAGCCGAGCCTAACGCTATTTATAATTAGTTCAGATCGTCCTGAAGGGATATACAGAGTCTGTTATTCTATATTATGCAATATGTACCTATTAGTTTTTGAGGACAAGCTTTAAAATATATTAAATCAATCAATTTTCGATTTACCTGTATGAAAGTATCGGCTTGCATTATAATGTCTATCTTTTACCAAAGTTTCATCGCAACCTGAAGATGTAGGCATCTACATACAGGAACACGTAAAGAAAAAACATATGCACAGAGTAGGTAAAGACATTAGTTTTCAAAATTAGAGTTCAGATAAATACATTTTCTACCATTTGATAAGAGGTATTATTCAAATAAATGAAAGAAAAATACCTACTAAACAAACTGAAAACGCTTGCAAAAAGAAGGTCATCAGAGGGCTAAAAAAAAATTATTCTTATATAAAGAAAAGAGGTCGCGTATTATTATTTGAGTCGTAACTCGTAAAGCATTAGAGAGGCAGAGAATATTGCCGGGGGCAATTTACGAGCGACGTCGCGGGACGCCTTATCTTCAGTATTAAAGATTTCATTAAATCTTGACTCCATGGCAATAAAACAGTTTGATATCGCATTTATGCCGCTGTGGAGTCGGGTGACCAATTTAATGACGTAGGTATATTTTGACCCTCAATTGCCGTTTGTAAAGTTATGTTTTTTTTTTCTAGATATCACTACTATACATATTATTACATTAGTGCTCGTGCTCTATGATGACAATATTTTGGCATTTTCCTCGAATAGAGCACTCGCATTGTGAGGGGATATAATATTAATAGATTCCTATTTACTCTATTGTAAATTAAGGGACCCAGAAAGCAAAAGTGTCTAGCAGCAAAAGCCGTCTTGATTCTAAATGGCGTACAAACTAGGTTAGATCGACGAGTTTTCGATATAATAATTAAATAGCTAATGTAACTATAGGTTTCCCACTGTTTCGGGAGGAGGAGGTGGCAACTAGGGACAAGGATCAGAGCAAAAAAAGAATGTGTAGGGTACGGTGCGTCCCGGGCGACCGGGGCGTTCCGGCCCGCGATTCGGTCCGTATAACCAAGATTGGTTGGTAGGACCCTGGGTTGGAGGTGGGTTGTTTCGGGAGGTCTGAGATGAAAATCATTTCTCAACTGACCTCTACTTTCCATAAACCAAATATTTTTCTTGACGATGTAGGAATAAATAAAATAATAATAAAGCTACAGAGGTTTCTTTTGCATCAAAACTAAATATAACAGAATCATTCAAGACATCTAAAGTCACCTACTTACATGATACACTGTAGTAACATTAATTAATACGCAGCATAATCCTTCTTACACCTCAATCCCAGCGGGGCCCTTATCCCTGGCCGGGACTCGAACCCTATACCGTATAATAATTATCAATGGACCCTCGGGGTATAAGCTGCCCTACCTTCCCATTAGCATTTCGCAACTTTGCCCGACCTTCCGGGAATTTTGCACGATTTAATTTGGTGAAAATAAAGGTAGACCTAGACATGCATTTCACCATAAGAACCATGTTGAATATAACTTTTAGTAGGTATTATAGAAGCTATCAACTTTAATGTATTACAAGCTAGTTTTAAGGTCACTAATAATATATTTAGATGCTTTAAAGAAATTTACTATACAGTAGGTATAACTGCACAAAGAGAAGTAGACGAATTTCGCTTATGCAGACACAAGATCATTTGTCTTGGGTATAAGTAAGAACTAAAACTATAAATGAAAGCAATTTAAATGAACGTCGAAGACTTCGGTCCGGCTTAAAATACCTGGCGCAATCTCTATATTATCAGCGGCAAAACCTCAGTCTCGCCACTCAATGCAAAGGTATTTCCAATTACTCTTGAATACCTACTTCCATTTTCCCCTTTCCAGGAATTTTATTAATTCTGTCCCTTTCGCGTTACAACTTCAATGTTTGAGTGCGAAAGAGCAAGGAAATCAACGAGGTTGAGGCATCTCGTGAGTTTGACTTAATTTTCATTCGCCCTAGGCGATTCGCTTTCCGTATTCCGGTGTCATGAAATCCGAAACTGCGGGCTATTATATATAACCGTCTCGTTTCATATCTATAAGAGTGAGTAGAACTAAGAATAACCAATAGATATGAAATAAGGCGGGATCCCTTGCTCTCGCCTATTGTCATCGAACGTTATATGAAAGTTAACACGGCAAGCAAATGGTACACTCGTATTTTAAACCTACCACAGAAGTTGTTTTCCTTTGGTTTAAATAGCATACAAAATAAAAACGTTCTTGAAAAAAAGTCTCTATAACAGTGCGGCGTGTTTATTAAAAATAGTTAATAGGATAGTTCAATATAATTAACAAAATTCCTAATCAAATAAAGCTAATCTAAGATTAAGTTCTTACAAGTACCTAAGCACATAAACTATCGTAAACCCGAGTATATTTTAACATCTAAACTTAAATCTTCCAACAACGTACAGCTAACGGTACTTCGATTTATTACGTTTTACATTCAAAGGCTTTAAAGATTTCGAGGCAACTATTTGCTCCAACAGTTGCTGCAGCGTGCTCAACTCCTTGCACGCTTCTGGCATATCGTTTCCTTCGATCACAACACGCATTATCCCAGTCGCTGATTTGTTTACAAGTTCACTCTGGTATGTCACTACTTGTACCAATTTCGCAAGAGTGGCGTAACCTATATTGTTATAAGCCAAATTCAAATAGCACAGAGTCATGTTACCTTTGGAGTACCTGTACTGATTCTTCGACACTGTCTCGTCCAGGCTGAACGGGTCCGAATAACTGCCGACTAACTCATTCGTCATCGTCTCCGCTTTCATAGAAATAGGATCCATTCCTGGTGAACTCGCGCAACTATGTTTCCTTCCCCGAAAAATTGTTTTTCGCTTACTCGAACTCTCATCCTGAGACCTCTCTTGAGCCGCGAGGGTTAACTCTTTATAGCACTTGGCGTACACAGTCTTTCTCAATATAACATATTCCAAAAGGCGTTTCCTTTTCGTCACGAGTTCTTCATATGACAAATGGAATTCTGTAAGACTGTTCAATATGTGAGTGGCGCCATCGTCAGTGATGTAATTACCGGCGAGATTCAGGCACTGTAGAGTGCGGTTACTTCTTAAAGCGTCACCGAAAAACTTTGCACCTTCGTCTGTGATGCAGTTGGAGACCAGTGAGAGCATCAGTAAGCTTCTGGCTGCGGGCATAGGGTGCGTCAACTTAGCCGCGATCACTTCACAATCGTCGTCGTCTATGTTGCAACGATCAAGGGACAACCGTTTAACATGAACAGATTCTACGAGCATGTAATAGTTTCGTTGCGCGACTGGAGTGTCGTCGAGATAGATTTCAGTTAAATAACACTGCGGTATCATTTTGCCGAGCTCAAAAAGTGCTTCCCCCTCGACATCGACCCAGCGTATTGTGAATTTAGTTAAATGCACTTGATAGGGCATGGTCATCGCGAGGATTTGCATGAGGAGGCGCGGAACAGCGATGGGACGCATGATCATGAGTTCAACGAGTCGACCGAGCACGTCGTAAACAGTGGTAAGAACAATGGTTTTCGAGTCGAACTGAGCGACGGCGCCAATCTTGCCGATGGACACTGAACTTTTGCCCACACTTTGCGCCGAACCAACGATTTGCTGCTGTGTTTGCAATATAGCTGATTTCGAAGAAGTTTTCACTTTTTTACTTGCAGTTTCAATTTTACTTATGTATTCATCTAAAAGTGTGAATTGAAAATACACGTTATCGAGATTAAAGTACTAGCTTAGCTTTAGACTACCCAAATGAGCTGACATAATTATGACGTATCCGAAAATCCATCATACAACTTAAAATATAGTCTGCCTTAATGATATTTTAAGTACCTATTAAAAGAATATCATTGGTCTGCTCTATAAAAGATAGACCATGCAAGATTGGGTTAGGTTAAAATTTCTCACCACACCAAATTTTCATTTTGAGATTAAATTCAACAGAGCAATTTCTATGGATGATTTATGAAAAAAAAGCTCATCACGCTTTTCATCTCTACATTTCATGGGTAGTATCAATGACATTTTAGTACTTTTGGGTAGTACGTATTTAGAGAAAGAAAACTGAGAAAAAATTTTTGGGAATGATTAACCTAAGCATTTTATTTTATAAGTGTGCTCCTAAATTTTATTTCTAGGTTCTTATAAAGATTGACCACACTCGAATTCATTGATTACTAACCTCGAACACGCGTGACTATTTTCACAGAAAAAGGCGCTCCAAGTTGATTGCAGGCGTAGGGCACAAAAGAAGCCAAATTTAATGGAGTAGGATGTGACAGACTTGTACGATGATCCATGACAGGAATTCGTTTAAAATTCTAAATGGCACAATTACAAATTTTCTATTATGCAAATTATTGTACTATTTAATTCTAAATTATGTATAGCTTTGTGGGGTTGGTTCGTTCTTGTTGTGTTTGTTTTGGCTGTTTGTTGTTCTTGAAATGGAAACAAATTTGAAAGCATCATTGTGTTTTTCTGTATAAGCAATAAATATATCTTTTTTTGTGCCAGTAATATTTCTTTTTACAGAATATATTGTGTGGAATCAATATTTACCTACGAATAAATTATTATTTTATTTTTGTCCGATGTATGAGTTGGTAAACTTGTGTGTGTGAATTAAATGTGAAAAACGCAAGTGAAACGGCTAAGAAGTCTGTATTTACATACACGACGAATGTTTCTATTATAAGTAGAAGGAAGACATCATAGTGAAACCAGTGAGAGCTTAGAAGTCAGAAGCAACATGATCTATTAGTTTCAAGCGCCCTCTCGCAGGCATCGTTTCGTAACCTGAGTGGTTTGTAGACCCTTGATGTCACTTGCAAGACAGAGATCTTGTCTCGGTCCAAATTTTGTTCTGTAATTTTGTCACGTTTGCTAATTCTTTTTTTTTCTTGTGTTTGTTATTGTACGGAGAAGAAAAATAAAGGAGGTTTAGATTTCCTGCGGGAATTCCGAAACCACGCGAGTGAATCTCAGAAATGGTTGGACCGATTTTGACGGGACTTTCACTGCTAATTAGCTGATGTTATAAGGAGTAAATTAGACTACTTTGGAGTTCCTGCGGGAATTCCGAAACTCACGCGGGTGAAACCGCGGCGCAAAGCTAGTCTAAGATATATTTATATTAGCGAAGACTAATGTAAACAGATATAAGTACATTTATTTAGCAGAAGCTTTGCAATAGCTATAATATAAATAAATCCTCAATATAACAGTATAATTTAGCAAGTAAGTTCTGTTGCACATTGCCGAGTCTGATCATACCTATACTTACAAATTTTATTAAAATTTTATTTAAGTAGCATAGGTAGCATAGACCAACATAAAAAAAAAATTACATCTTAAAAGTTCCCAAAGAACACGCAATTAACTGCAAGGAAAAAATATAATCCTTAAAACACGCTATTTTGAGACATTGAGGTAAATATTTAAGAGGATTTAGGGCAAATATGAGGTGCGGTGAATAAGTATAGAATAGTATTATATTATCTGTGGTATAGAGAACCAAGAAGAAAAGAAGAAGAGAGCGGACCAAAGAGGTGTGCAGATAGCTGTGCCCCGCGGTTTCACCCGCGTGAAAGGTTTTTATACAACAACTTTTTTTCCCGGCATCCGATTTCAATGAAACAAAGCCTACAGCTCCAGGCTAAGCTTAATCTACCTGTGAAAATCGCATGACAATCGGTTCAATAGATGCGGAGATTATCGCGAACAGACAGACAGAATGACAGACAGAAAAGAATTTTAAAAACTTTTTTTGGGCTTGGTTAATCACCCCTCTCAATTTTAGGTAAAAATATTCAAAGTACAGAATCGCGGATTCTACTCTTTTATTATAGTATAGATAAAGATTTTGGCGGGTTGAAAGAAATAATTTTACAGGCAATGGAAGTAACGCGTAACTCAACCTAAGTACAGACATGCATTTTTATTTAACACGTTCTTATCTAGTAAAGATATTGTTACAGTCCCGGAGGTCATCGACATTATCATTACGACGTGCCGTCAAGGAGCCAACAGTAATGTGTACGGCCGCGGCCGCGCAGCTACTGACCCACAATGAAACTTAACGTTACTACGCCTGTACCTACCTTTTCAATTAACTACGTCTTACTAGTTAATCCCTGGACTCATCTTTGGTTGAATGTAGAGATGGGCAAAACATGCACGCGTTTCTACCACCCTAGCACCTACCTACCTAAAAAAGAGATGGTATCCAAATTTTTAATTTCATTACCATCAGAAATACCTAATTCAGTCTTTTTTTTTTATTTCATCGAAGCTGCCTCCGACGCAGTTTAATCCGCGGTTTACTTTTTTCACCTTAGAGGACGAATTCACAAAAAACCCTGAAATACGAACGTCGTACGTCTTAATAGTTTAATATCCATATCGGTTTTCATGACTAACTTCAAAATCAATGGAACAACACCGTACAAATTTTCCCTTTCATCCTCCAGGAGTTGAATTTCCAAAAACTCTTAATCCTAGTGCTTTCCTTCATTAGGTATACAAAAGAAAGCCTTGTAAAAAGTTTCTTTGGTCTGTCTACGAATGACATCTTTATTAAATATAACCCCAGAACAATTTTATTATTCTTCTGAGAATGTAACCATTTATATCACTCAATAAAAAGGCAAAGTTCGTTGTATTTTTTACGTTTCCCATTTCATCCGACATCAGAGAATGTAGCAACGTCTATAGTCTATAGCTTGGTACATAATAAACTCGAACGGACAGCTAATGAAACTGACGCAAAACTCACGTCCTAAACAAACACGCACCGAAACAATATGAGACAAGGAAACATCCCAATCGAGACGCACCACCTGTGTCACGGAGCGTTCCGAACAAAAATACACACCGAAAAGTTTGTCTGACCCAAAATAACTAAGTAACTGCAAAAAGCAAACTTTGCCCTCGTATTTTATTGTACTTATTTTTGGGAGGCGCGTTTCTTTTTATTTAACAACGTTCTGTAATATAAATACGAGTACAATGACGTAACAAATGCCTCAACTCTAACACTCTACTACTACCTACTCTCTTGTTACTTAAATTTCTGGTGTGTTCTGCTAAAATAAAAGTTGGTACCTACACACTTTCTTTTTTTCTACAGCCTAGCCTAGATAATAATTATTATAATACTATATCTGTGCCCCGCGGTTTCACCCGCGTGAGAAGTGTCCTGTTAAAATCGGTCCTGTTAAAAGTGTATGACGTGTAGTTTTTGAGGTCCATTGACTCAGATCACGTTCTTGAGATTAGTTTTAAGCTCAAATCATAATTCAAGCGTAAATCTTATTATAGAATGCGTTTTAAGTTCTAATCACTTGTCATTATTAGAGATTCTGAACTCTGATTGGTTCTAATCACTTGAAACTAGTCTTGGGTAGAGATTTTGAACTCTGATTGGTTGAGTGATCTTGACATGACAGACGTAAACAAAGATCAAATCTTTGCTTGAGTATAGATTAGTACTTGAGTCGTTCTAGAATAAGGATATAACTCAGCTGATTGTTGATTGATGAATCTCGTTTCAAGTAAGGTTCTAAAATTAAAGCTTTACTTGAAATTAGTTTTAAAACTAGATTCATGACTTGAGTAACCTTTTGGAATACGGACCTTAACAATGTGACAGAACCCGCAAAAACAAGTCTTTCACCCAAGTGCCGTAATGGCCAGAGAGAAAAAGCTGCGCCACAAACTTCTTCCTGCTAGATAACGGGGAGCAGTTATAGTCTATGATAACTCTAGAATTTAACGCCTCACCCACAAACTGAAGTAGATACGTACTTATCATCAAATAAACAGTGTTGCGACACTCACTAGCCGCCAGCGTGTCGGTGAGCTGCCGTAAAACTTCGTTTATCGTCCACCACTTCACACGGGACTCGGCATTGTTACGAAATTACCTACTCTTTCAGACGATTTGCGGTGCTCTCTGCTCTCTAATACACAGCTTTCTGTGTCAATACTGTCTTCCTGATACGTTGCTAAAACAACTCCTAGAATGCTTCATTTTAAAACACAATAATCTTTCAACATGTAAAATAGAGTTTTTTCATATAGGTACTGAATTTATTTTTATTTTATATGGATAAGAGTTTTTTTTTAAACAAATCTACTGCTTTTGTGACGGTTCGAAATTGGAATATGAATGAATATAAATTTATTGTAATGAATCGGAATTTGAGATAATATTTAGATATAATGACGTATGTGATACATTATGATTATATTGTGTATAATAATTAATTTATATATAATGAAAAATTTATATAATGAATAATAATATATTGAATAATTATATTGTGTATAATGAATAATGATACTACCAAATGTATTTGTATCAAAATTATGTATGACGTGTAAAAGTAGTATATTTTACCAAATTGAATAAATAAAATAAATAAATAGAATGCTGCAGAACTCAAATACTTATTAATATTTGCCTTAATTTAAGGAACGATGCGTGCCTTATTTTATTGTGTGGCGCTAGTTTGGTCCTCCGATACTTCCTAAGTATCCCTATACCACGTAGTTATCGACAAATTTTGCATAAATAATTAAATAAAAAGTGCCTTTACATTTAAAATTATTATAATTTACTTTTTATCCCGGAATTCTCACGGGATCTCCTAAATTTCCCGCGAAGAACAGCTAGTCCTACTAATATTATAAATGTGTGGATGTTTGGATGTTTGTTACTCAATCACGCAAAAACGGCTGAACGGATTTGGATGAAACTTGGCATGCACGTTGTCATGGGTACAGAGAAGGACACAGGGTACTTTTTATCCCGGAATTCCCGCTGGAACTCCGAAATTACCGCGGGTGAAACCGCGGGGCACAGCTAGTAGTTTATAAAAATAGCACGATACAAGACAAGTTAACGCACCCGAGCAAAACTCAATAGATAAATATACTTATCGGTCGTCCGCACAACTTTGACCTTGTGTAATTATTTTCAATAGTGATTAATCTGGCCATTGAAAGTTCATTGTATTTTATTTATTCATGGCCCGATGATTAAGAAGCGACTTTTTGGTGACGCATTGAAATCCCTTATCATAACAATAATAATAATAATCCACATCACAACACACAGATCTACTTGATCCCACAGTAAGCTATTATTAGCTTGTGTCGTGGAAACCAAGCAAACGTGGTATATACCTACTACATAGAATTACATATATACTATACTATACATATATTATATAAACACACCCAGACTGGAAAGAACTCTGTGTTCATCACACAAAGCGCACCCCCACCGGGAATCGAACCCGGAACCTCTTGATTAGCGGGCAGGCATGACCTACTACGCCGATCGGGTCGTCAATTCTAAGGGGTAAGTCAAGTAAGGTAAAGTAACATAACCTCGTATGTGATGGGAACATAAAATATTATACAGATGTACAATGTACATATATATCTGTATATTCACGCTAAAGTGCGGAACTACTAAACGAATTTTAATCCAGTTTGGACATGCAGGTAAAATGAGCTTGGAGCAACAAAAAACTTTCTTTCGTCAAAATGTGACGTTGCGAAAAAGTTATCGTCATTTACATAAACTGTCATGCAAGGATCGAAAGTACATATTTACATGGGTGTACTCGCGGGCACCACTAGTTATGGATAAAGCATCTCTCATGAATTTCTGAACTCCCTCGAAAGCTGTAAAAAGTCCTGTCACTCAGGGAAACTGCATACTCGGTTGTAGTATCCTAGAGTGACATATTGTATAGCATTTTTAGTCTATTATTATATATTATCTGCAGCATCCAATTAGTGAAAGAATTTTTCGAATAGTTTCCAGAGATTACTCTACTCTCTGCTCTCCATTATCCTGCAAACTTTAAAAAACTTTACCTCTTTATAATACGAATATTGTCCTACATCCTTAGAATTATACCTAATTGCGAATATGGGTGTATTTGTTTGTTTGCTACGCTCGCTCGTCATGAAATTTTGCATACACGTTGTCATAGGTACAGAGAATGGACTTAGGATACCTTACTCCGAAATTAACGTAGGCAAAACCGCGGGAAACTGCTAGTAGGTATATTAAACAACGTGTTAATGATTTAAACAAAAACCTGATGCATGCACCCCATTTAAAAAAATAATCAATAATATGATTAAAATATAACTTATGTCGAAAAATTAATAGTCTAAAAGCTGTTATTCAACATTAGTTTGGAGGTGGTGACCTATCTACGAAATTTCAAGCGCTACGCCCGCGCCTACGTGTCAATGACAGTTTTTTGATACGAGCGGTGTAAATATTGTATTATAAATATTTGAGACAAGGGCTAGTAAAAATGAAAAAATATAACCTATATTAAAACATGGTGCGATCGATTCGGAAAACGATTCTGAACAAACTACTTTCTAGTTTTCAGTCCATTCATTAACACGTTGTATGGATTGTATATTTTAATTTGTTAGTCACAATCCGTACTTTGCTCATCAATAGGGTAGGTAGGTACAGCAGTCACCCAGTTACAAGTTAAACTAAAACAGTAGTTGAATGTGTTATAGTTGCTAAATAAACAAAGTTCAGGGCTTCGCAACCTTTGGTAGGTACGTCCATTAAAATTGATCAATTATAATTTTAAAACCACATGTACACGGGCACGATCGCTTTGTTTCGAGTGTAACATATTAACATACTAGCTGTGCCCCGCGGTTTCACCCGCACGAAAGGTTTTTATACAACAACTTTTTTTCCCGACATCCGATTTCAATGAAACAAAGCCTATATGTAGCTCCAGGCTAAGCTTAATCTATCCGTGAAAACCGCATGACAATCCATTCAGTAGATTCGGAGATTATCGCGAACAGACAGACAGAGAGAAAAGATTTTTAAAAACCCTTTTTTTGTGGTTGGTTACCTTTCGTTTATCGTCCCCTAACAGTTTTTGCTAAAAATATTAATGTACATAATCGCGGATTCTAATCTTTTATTATAGTATAGATTCACCATCAAAGTACTTAAATAAGTACCTAACAAATAGTTTTGTAAAAACAACAATGTACTAAATCAACTATAATCAAGGTCGAATTTAAACAATGGGTTAATTGAAATCATCTTTAGTAGAAGTTTAATTTTACCCGACCGGATGTAAATTAACTTGTGAAATTGGAAATATACCTAAACAATCACTTTTGTGGTTAACTGGCAACAATCACCTCGCGGGATAAGTCCTTAGCTGCTTATTTTAATTTCAGCATTTTGTAAAAACTTTGTTTATATTCATTAAAGTATACAAATAAACAAACAAACAATCAACGCCATCTTTTGGCACAACAAGGTAGTTTGTGAATTGAAAATATGTTTTTTCCTATGTACTTATATTGCTTTATTATTAAAGTTTTTAGAAAAGACCCTCACCTCAGTATCTTATAGTGGTTGTTTTTGGAAAAAAACCAACAGTGAAAGGCATATTTTGTTAAAACTCATTCTCTAATAAAGAGTAAAAGTTGTTGTTGAAGCTATGGTGATGGAAATCAGTATTTGGACTGTTTTTCAAATCATGAAACACTTAGGTATTTCAGAATTTTGCTGCAGATAGTAAAAGGGATACGCGGGTGAAACCGCGCGTGTCAGCTAGAGTTTAATTACAGAGTAAAGCGCTCGAATGAAGTCTGGAGTAATTGCAATATAATGTGTCGAATAAACTGATGCGGAATGTATGATTTTAATCTGGACCGCTGGACGCGCGCCGTAAACTGTTTACGAGCTACGTACTACTTAAGTCACAAACGGTAGCGTTGTCTGTTATAAATACGCGTATTTAAATAAAGATAATCCTATCCTATCTAAGTATAGACTAATATCATAAATGTGAAAGTTAAAATGGATGGATAGATGTCTGATACTCAATCACGCCGGAACGGCTGAACAAGATTGGATCTAATTTGGCACAGAGATAGATTATGATCTGGAATTTGAGCGGAAACTCACAAATTGACGCGGGTGAACCGCAGGAGACAGCTAGTAATATTACATAGTTGTAAGTTGAATGTACGGGGTAATCTCTGGAATAACGGAGTCGATTCAAATTATTTTATAGATTGAAATCTTCAGCGTCCATGAGTGACATAGGATACTTTTTAGAGTTCCGAGGGAGTTTCGAAAGTCAAGCGAGTGAAATTAAGTGGAAATAGCTAGTAAAAGAATATTAAAAAAAATTAACGCAATTCCGGACTTCTCACGGGAATTCTGGGATAAAAGGTAGGCATATTTTATGATGAAGAGTCCGGTAATTAACCGGTAAAAGCGTTACAAACCAACAACTATAGTCACATTCGCATCTTAATATTAGTTAGATGGTTCTAAATGTGTCAACATTGGTAAAAGCTGGATAAAGTCAACAATTATTTCGTTATGACAATACCAAAACAAAACGTTTGAAAACTAGCACGGGTTGCTCTCGTTCGGTTTCCGCTTCCGCTAACGCCGTCGCTCGTGCCTTGTACCAGATGCAAGGGTCACACATCAAATGCCTCGTACTTCTTGCCCAACCCTTTGCTAATGCGCCTCGTGCTTTACGACTTGCGTAATGTAGCCGCCGAGTGTCGGAGCGTATGGTCGACAGTCGTAACTACATAACCCACTTTGATTAAGTTCGATTAATGTTTAATTACGCTCGCAGTTCATGCAGTTAATGATTCTTTTGTTTATTTTATTCTATGTCAAAAACTACCAAAAAGTAGGTAGCCGTTAGGTAAAGGCATATAAAATAATAATAATCTATCTTCTTCTTTACTATAATAAAAGAGTAGAATCCGCGATTCTGTACATTGAATATTTTTACCTAAAATTGAGAGGGGTGATAAACGAAGAGTAACCAAGCCCAAAAAAAAAGTTTTTAAAATTCTTTTCTGTCTGCCTGTCTGTTCGCGATAATCTCCGCATCTACTGAATGGGTTGTCATGCAGTTTTCCGTAGCAGATTAAGCTAAGTCTCGAGCAACATATAGGCTTTGTTTAATCGAAATAGGACATAGGGGAAAAAAGTTATAATCAGTTAAAGACTTCAGCACAATGCAATAGTCGCAAAAAGCTTCGATATAATGTTGCATAACGAACATGATAAAACCTTCTTAGAGATATGCATTTTTTTTCTTTTGAATAGATTTTTCGCGAAGTGGCAGTTTTAAAGCTTGGAGAGACAGATGATGTGATTATATTTTCTTTCAGACTAAAGAGTATATAACCACTACGTTTTAAAAGAGTGAGCAAATCTAACGTCATTACTGTCATTGCAAGGGTCGAAAATTCACGCGGGTGAAACCGCGGGCACCAGCTAGTTAATAATATGTGAAAATCGCTAGCGAGTTAGCGACTATCCAATAGTATTATATTATCTGTGGCATTACTATTGCTTGATTGCATGAAGATAATAACAATAAAATTAAAACCGACTTCCAAAAACACAAAACTAAAAAACTAAAAATAAAAAGCTAAAAATAACAAAATACCGATTTAATCCAAAAGACAAAAACACACGTAATATTATTATTGGTTTGTGCTACCACTGATCGGTTTAAATTCGGTGACAAGCCCGCTGGTGTCTGCCCACTTGGGTTGTTCTGCTCACGAAGAGCTGGTGGCGGGAGTCGACTTAGCCCATCTTCCCCCTCCATATTTGGAAGCTAGAAAACTGAAAATAATCTTCATAGTCAGCACCGTATTTATATCAGTCAGTTTGAACCAGTATCACGTACGTTGGGGAACATATATATATTTATAAATATAACACCAGTGCGCATTTCGGGGAGCTTATATTAATTAGGTGCGAACCTGAACCGGTCACGTGCCGCACAAAATGGATTATATGTATCATGGACGAACACAGACTTATAATAACAAAACGGAGAACTCGCCCCGTCCACGGCGCAGTTATTTTATATTGTAGACGAGACAATTTTATTGTTTTCCTCAATAATTCAATACGAACCGTCTGTTCTTAAATATGATTTAGCGGTTTAGCGCACTGAGCAAATAATCTCTACGTGGTTTAGCGCTGAAACTTTTTTCATTTTGCGATTTATAAAATTAGCACTACATCACAATTAAAAAAAATCTGCATTTGACTCCATGACCGGAAATGTGAATAATCGAAAAAAAGGAAAAAGTTTTTCGTTGTCGCTTCGCTATATATAGCTCCACTCCACTCCATTCCACCGAGAATCATTGTCATTGACAGAACATAGACGCTATTAATAAAGAAAAAGGCACTAACAGAAAACTGCACTGATAGAAAATCACGAGTTCGTCAAGTATGATATTTCTTCGTGCATTGGTAATCATATAAATACTAACTGTCCCCCGCGGTTTCACTCGCAGTAATTTCGGAGTTCACACGGGAATTCCGGGATAAATTGTACGTATAAACCTTCCTCATGAATCACTCTATCTATCGAAAAATACCAGTTTAAAAGATATAAGCGTACAGACGGCGGGAAGCGACTTTGTTTTATACTTACTAGGTACTAGCTGTCCCCGCGGTTTCACCCGCGGTAATTTCGCAGTTCCCGCGGGAATTCTAGGATAAACTATAGATATGAACCTTCCTCATGAATCACTCTATCTATTGGTGAAAACCGCATGAAAATCCATCCAGTAGTTTTTGAGTTTATCGCGAACAGACAGCGATAATATTATGTAAAGTTAATAAAATCACCCCAACTAATTCGAAAAAACATCGTTGTTAAATTTTTTACATATTATGTAACTTGCATACATTTAAATAAACATAGTATATACTATACATAATACATATATTGCCTTTCCTAATCGAGTTGCCATGCTGATTCAAAGAGGAATTTGGACACCCACTCTGGAATTATCAGAGACCTCACTTGTTTCACATTCATCTTCGCATTATATGTGGTCGTCCAAATCAAAAGGGACCTTATAGCGGAAATGAGTTATGTACAGAACTGAAAACTACATAAACGTACCGAGCTATAGACCCAAGAACCAACCTTCTAACCACTACCGTTATTTTTTTACGAATTTTTGAAGTTCACTGATCGAAATTATAAGTTTTGAGAAAATCGCAATTTAAGTATGCCGTACAAAAAAGTTATGTTTTAGTGTGAAGTTATGTAACTGATGGTATACTTTGATTGACTATGATTATAACTAATGGATTTTTTTACAATCCTTGCATAAACTTGTCTGTTGTGGGAACTAGACCCGCCAACATAATGCATTATCAATGAGATGCAAAGTATCAATAATAGTATTAAAAATAAGTAAACCGCCTGTTTGTCACTAAACTTTTATCGTTTTTATATTGCTACTAATTACATAGATTTGCGAAAGGCCTTAGATGTAAATAAAAACAACACATAATTTAAAAAAAAGTAGTTTTTATTTACTAGCAAAAATTCTTATTTTTTATAAACTTTGAAATCTGACAGTAACAAAATCAACGCTTAATTACTAAATAGGTTATACATAATTGGTTTAGATGCTAATAAAGCTAAGAGATCAATGATAACTGTTAGTTATGATCTTTTAAAGTTACATAGAGAACTGAACAATTTCTTCAAACAAATTTAAAAAGGGCCCTAATGGTAGGCACTAAACATTTTTTTTTATTTTTAGCATGCAAAATCAACATTTTAGTGCAACATTCAAGATAACTTAAATTTTCTTTTTTTATTATCACAACAAGGTATGAAAATGTTACTTAGTTAACAAATTTAGATATAAATTTTCGTAACAAGTATAATACGTAAAAAAGGGCCCTTAAGGCGGTCCGTTGCAGTCTGCTGACACTTATCTCTTAGTATAGTTAATTAGTGCGACACTAAAATGGCGGGTATACGATGAATAGTTTAGTTTATACCTACTTTGCAATATTAAAATGTCGATAAATATGGTTTAAATTACAAGAAAAACTATTTGTTAGGTCTTGCCGCGATAAGGTTCCTTTTTTACTAAACTTTAGATGGATACAAAACTTTTTTAAATTGACGTTTCGAAAAGTTGAACACATCTATATGTAGTAAATACAATCATCTTTTTAAAAATACAGTTAATAAAAAAACGATTTTTTTGAGGTATTTTACAAATTTATTAATATCTCGGAAACTAGCTACCGCCATAAGGTCCCTTTTGATTTGGACGACCACATATAGGCAGGTACACACTTCACAAGTATTTTCATCTATATTGCCTTGGCGTACCTTATTTATTTATTTATTTAAACTTTATGCACATCATGGTACAAAAGGCGGACTTAATGCCACAGTGGCAATCTCTGCCAGTCAACCTTCAGATAGTACAGAGAGCTCACTTGGCGGTGCATTTACGATATATATTTAGATAAAAACTCACATAGATATAGATACTCACATACGTACATACATACATACCAGACCTTAGCGGTGGAGAAAGCACCAAATTGAATGTCAAACAAAAACCTCCCCTCAAAAATAATTCGGTAAGTTTTTACGGCCATTTGTTAGAATAAAATTAATTGAATGGCGGGGTAAGTTGCGTCGCCGAGCAACTTCCGGGCGGCGGGGGGCGGGCGGTGAATGATTCGCCACTTCCTGTTTCCCTTAACCGACTAGCGATTTAACGATACGCTTTCTTTATATTATGTTTTTGTCTGGATACTTTAATATTTACTACCTCAGACGACATGGAACGATTAGTCTGGTGATTACGCACCGCTACCGCTTTTACTCTTACTACCCTTACCCCCTTGGTCACAGTCTCTACGGTGGTGGTGGCGGCGGCGGCGGCGGCAAAAACAAATGGTAGACAACATAAGAAGGCCACAGCTATCAGCGGCGCGAGCTGTGGCCTACTTCTTATGTTGTCTACCATTTGTTTTTGCCACCACCGCCGCGGCCGAGACTGTGGCGCCGCCCTTAGTGACTAGGTTCGTTATAGGATAAGAAAGAGATTAGAGAAACGTTATCAGCAGTCATAATAAACAAGAATTTGCAAGCAGCAAATAACAATGTCATCAAAAGTTATGTCCATTTTTGCCATTGTCAAAGTTGATTTTAAATATAGATATAGTAGGTACCTATCCTGCCGTAACGCTGAGGATTATGAGGATAATCCTTCATCAGAATGGATTAGGAATCGGTAAATGGAATTTTCGATTCTATTCAAGACTAGTACCTATCGAAAATCTCGTTTCTTAGACCAGGCATGTTGCCGGGGTATGAAAATATCAAAATTCCATTTAATTAATACATAATTTACTAGCTGTCCCGCGCGGTTTCACCCGCGATAATTTAGGAGTTCCCGCGGAAATCCCAGATGAAAATATACCTTACGTTACTCAGGGATAATGTTGCTTTCCAAGGGTGAAAGAATTTTTGAAATCGGTCCAGTTGATTTTGAGTTAAATCGTAACAAACAAAAAATCAAATCTTTCCTCTTTAAATAATATTGGTATAGATTACTCACAGTCACTATTAGTTATTACTTACTTATTCCATAGAAATATATAAAAATAAAACTATAGTTTATATATCTAGTATTATAATATTATCTGTGATCTAGATAGGTATTATACAACATCGGAATGTCGGTCAAAATATTATTAGGTAGGTATGTTCCATTTGGTTAGTGCAGTTACAAATTATGTATAATAAGTGACTCGTAGAAGTCGTAGATATAACAACAAATAGTGTTAAAATTAATAATGTTTTGTTGTGTTTAGATTCTCAGTTATCTGTACCTAAGTATAACTACATTATGTTATCATCGACAGATCAAGCCAAGTGCCAACGACGCGCGGCATCTATACTTACTTACTCTATAGGTATAACCACAGAAAGAAAATAACTGATAGAAGGGACATCAACTTAGTTTATTGGTATTGTAACGAGGCGGCTATATACCACTCGTTATGATATTCCGCCTCATTTCTAATACTTTTTAGATTTTTTAAATCTGTTCTTTTTATATTTCTAAATTGATGTTTTTGATATTTTTTGACGAACTCTTGATCTAAGTACATTTTAAAGATTGTACCTCAAATAATTAATTTATCATCTTGCGAATAAAACAGCTTTTAATCACTAAAATAGACCTTTCATTGAGTTAGCCGGAGGACTAGAGTCCCTCGCCTACTTTCGATCCTCACAGTATGAAAACAGGTGAAAACCAGGGTCGCCGGGTGATTTTCGCACACAAAACTATTCACCACGCACTAAAACATTCATTGACATAAAGAAATGTAGGTATTAAACGCTTTTTGGTTACCTACGTTTTTACTTAGTAACTGTTTTCAAAATTCACAGTTTTGGAAATATTATGGAAAATATACTTGGGATACTAGCAAAAGAAGTTTTGGGCAAGTTAGAGCATTTGCTCTAACTTTCTTTGCTACCGAGGCGGCGTGCCCCTACATGTCATCTCTACTTAATTTATTTTTTCTGTGGGTATAACATACTCTCTTATAATCACTGTAACAGGGTCAACGATCTATCCGTTTATAAATTACAATAATATTAATTATCATTCATATAACTATACCTACATAAATTATGTATTATATACTTGATGCTTCACGAAATTTCCAACGGATTTTTAGGTAAATAGCAAATACATTGATAGATATGAATTAGGTATACCTATTACGTACTCAACAATCACAACCAGCGACGCAAAAACACTCACCTACTTTAAAAAAAAGAAACCACAAACTTGAAATCTGTAAAAAATCTAATACTTATAATTCTTTTCGATTAGGTAAAGTAAATGTGTTGTAAGTTTAAATGCAAGTTTATCTATTCGATCAAAAGTATAACAATTGATTTCAATGCCAATATTTGAAATAAAATTTATGTAGGTACTTATATGGAACTGCAAATATGGGAAATCATAAAAAGATTGTTAGTCAATCCTAACTACTTATTAGGTACTATAAATGCGAATTTACGTTTGTTTGCACGCTTTAATTACTCAACCAATCATCATGAAATTTTGCATACACGTACTAAGTCAAATGAACAGAAATGGAAATTACTAGGGCACTTTCTATCCCGGAACTCTCGAGGAAAACCGCGGAAAATAGCTAGTTATATAATCCTACTAATATTATAAATGTGAAAGTGTGGATGTTTGGATGTTTGTTACTCAATTACGCAAAAATGGCTGAACGGATTTAGATAAAATTTGGCATGCGCGTTGTCGGGGGTACAGAGAAGGACATAGGGTACTTTTTATCCCGGAATCCCCGCGGGATCTTCGAAATTACCGCGGGTGAAACCGCGGAGCTCAGCTAGTATAATAAATGTGAAAGTGTGGATGTTTGGATGTTTGTTACTCAATTACGCAAAAATGGCTGAACGGATTTGGATAAAATTTGGCATGCACATTGTCAGGGGTACAGAGAAGGACATAGGGTACTTTTATCCTGGAATACCCGCGGGAACTACAAAATTACCGCAGGTGAATCCGCGGGGCACAGCTAATATAATAATAATAATGAGATAAGAGTATTGACAATGAAAAAATATGTGACATAAATTTTTTTCCTATAATAAAGACAATATAATATGCGAATGTGAGTTTATTTGTTCGTCTGTTTATTATCTATACGCTATCATGCTGTAACGGCTCATCCGATCACCACGTCACGTCAGGGGTACAGAGAATAACACAATTTTATGAGAGATGGACACACTTTTTATCCCGGAATGCCTGCGGGGACTCCAAACACAAATTTATCATTTACAGTTAATTAATAATTCTTCAAAGTTTCTAGTAGCTCAAAACCTCAAAAGCTTCTATTATTGAAATCCCAACATCCCAAAAAAAATATAGACAACTAGTTTGAGTATGAAAGTCTATTTGTATCAAAATGTTAAGACAACAAACGTATCTATACTCCAGGAATGTGAAAGTGCAACATTAAAATAGTCTCCGGACACATTATGCATTTCTTCACGATCTATTTAAAGAGACACTAAAATACCAACAAACAGTGCGTCTGCGCATTCGGGACATACATCGTTCCGGTCGGGATTCTGAATTGATGACATATTTTTTATGAAAAAAAAAAACTAAAATTACACGAAAAATTTCACAAAAATAAACTGGTCTCTAGGCAAATGTGTAGAAACTATGATACTTACAGCATGTTCTGCTGAATGTTACCACATTATGCTTATAATATAACTAAATTAGGTATTAAAAATAAAATGTCAAAAGTTTACAACAAACTTGTAACATCAAAGTCAGATAAATTTAAAAGCTCTCGCGGGATTATACTAAAATAGTTCTTACATTTTAATAAAATTGATAATGATTTATTCAAAGAGGAGAGCCTTGATAGAGAGAAGTGTGCTTTTGAGCTTTTGGGGTTATCAGACTATAGTTTAGTTTCCCGAAAAATAAATAAATAAATAGTGAATGATTCAAAGCATAAACTTGTAGGGAGAGCTTTCTCTACTTTCATGTACTGTACCTACTCTTTCAGCTTTCTATACCTACTTACTGAAAACTTACATGTGCATGCTTATTACCGGATGAGTAGATACACAAACACCCTACTGAACTCCGGTTCCTAAAAAATCTAGAAAGTTTACTCATTAATGTAGAAAAAGACGCTGATTATAATATCAACACAGTGTAGAGCCATAAAATATGTATAGGTAAGTACTTCAAACTACTATACAAACTACAATATTGAAAGATTACTTGTTAGGGAACCATAATTCGACGTGAGGGAGAGGAATTTTGGTTATTAAAAAAACTCTCAAAGCTTCCTTTGAGCATTCCATGAACAGTACAAAAAAATTATGCTAAAGCACAAAAAAATGCACGTTCAAAACGCACATTCGAGCGAGTTGTCAAAAAATCCCGAATTACTTGTATCGGGTCGATTCCCTACGTTGCTGCTGGTATAGTAGTACGTATCCAATCGCTGCGCAATGAGGTCGTGCGCAGGAGTGCTGGCGTTGATAGTGTGCGCCGGGGCCATAACCCGCGATCAGTTCTACCCCTTCAACCCCAACTCGGACACCACCCTGCCCAGAGGCTCCGATGTGGCCGCCCCTGAAATACTACTGAATGAACCCGTCAAGTTCTACGGCGACATCTACGAAACAATATTTGTGAGTTTTGATTATATTATTTTTCTTGTTTCTTAATATAGGTAATGTTTTGAAGTTAACGGTACGTTTTGTTCTTAGAACTTTACTGATAACGTCCAACTGATATGAGTATCTCCGAATTCTATATCTTTAGAATTGAAAGTATAGGTAGGTACAAAGTTTTTGTTTAACTTAAATATATGGGCTTTGATAAAATCATTGTTATAATATACCTAGATAGGTATTTACTAGTATTTAGGTAGTGTGGTTATCTGTCTGTAACAATATATTCACATAAAATATTTTTTTAAAATTTACCTAAGACAAAGATTTAATAGAGTAATTTTTTTGTTCCATAACCCATAAGGTTTTATTAATTAAAATATATTATAGTTAAAGCACAGATAATACAATATTATACTATTTAGATAGGTTTTAGTTAACATATTTAGCATTCTAACCAACCTCCACCAAACCTAATTATTTTATGTTTTTACGAGAAACCTTAAAAATAAAATTACAATCTCTCGCGACTTAGGGTTAAAAGCGACTTTATCTTCTAAGAATAGGTACTGTCCTAGAGCCTATAAACTAATTTACCTACTGCCTAAATATGTACTGCAAGAACGTGTGTATACGCGTCAGAAATGAAACTTTTATTACGAAACAACAAAGTTTCAAGAAAAACCATGACTTGAACCGGCGAGTCACTAGCCATTTAATATCCATTCGACCGCAACTGCTCAAAGTATTCTAACAGTACCTAAACTTGTACGTAAACAAATAAAAGATCTTGCCGTGCTCAAAGCAGTTTTGCTGCAATAGTATCAAGAAAGCAATGTATGTTTATTAGGAACCGCAATATCGCTCTTATAGTCTCGTGGTCCTTGTACGATGTTTCATATTTAAAATCTAATAAAAACCTCCCTCACTGAATCGTTAACACGCAGTCGAAACCGCTGAAACTAGAAATATAAAATTTTACACAAAACACACGAGTGAAACCGCGCGAGTTTTCTGGGGTAACAAAGTTTGTGTCCTTAATATTATAACATAAATACGAATGTGTTTGTTACACTTTCACGCTCTCACGGCTTGACCGATCATTTCGAAATATTGCATACCTACACACAAAAGAATTTATGCAAAGTTTCGAGATGATCGGTAAGTGTACAAAAAGGACATAAGGAAGGTATTTTTTTGCATACGACACGTTGTCAAGAGTAGATACGTAAAGTGAAATAGGGTAGGTACCACGGACCTGTATTTACTCTTTTTCCAGAATTTGCGCGGGATCTCCTAATTTATCGTGGGTGAAACCGCGAGGAACCGCTAGTAGGTAAATTGTATAGTTATTGTATTCTAATGTGGAATGAAATTTCATTTGGATAATTAAAACTCCAAGTCAATAACAAACTAAACGATATGTAAAACAGAACTGACCGACTTACGCGACTCCTATACACGGTCATACCTATAAATTATTAGGTAGCTCATTAATAAATTATAATATATTTTTAACACTTTTGATTTTATTGTTTAGCTTCTTCATCATCATTAGCAGTTGGTGTACAATGATGTGATAATTCATTATTCTTTGATTACGTATTTATTTATTATTCAAAGTATATGGTATACCGTAGTTACATAAAAAAAACATTTTTTTTTTAATTTTTCTGTCTGTCTGTCTGTCTGTATGTTGCGGCTAATCTACGAAACGACTGGACCGATCTTGACAGGACTTTCACTCGCAGATAGCTAATGTTTTAAGGAGTAACGTAGGCTACTTTTTATCACGGAATTCCTGCGGGAACTCCGAAATTAACGCGGGTGAAACCGCGGGGAACAGCTAGTCTAAAATTAAATTAAATTTCCGCTTCGCTCGTCTAACATGTGGCAGCATTAACTATGGTAAAATACGCAATGAATTTCTTACGATTAAACCATCGCTTTTGCAAAAAAAAAAACTATAGCTTTGACAGATATTTTTGAAGTTGCCGCCGCGCCGTTACCCTGAAAATAAGAGGAAACAGCTGCTGTTACATTTCCGTGGTGCGTTTTTCTTCGTCCAAGAACTGCCAGCAAAGGTTTCGACAGTGAAACCTACTTAGTAAAGGAGTCCTCCTTCTCACTCCTTCCGTAGTGATTTATCATTAATATTTTTTTTTTTATATTTAGTTAAGAACTTCGCGAGGCACCAAGATTTTTACTCGTTAGCTGTTAAACAAACATTTTTTCTTCGATGATGCCTAGATTATAAGATACACCATAATGATACAAGGATTATTTAGGTATTGGGATTCACTTATACGAAAGCTTTAATAAAAGTCGAACACGTGAGCTCTATGCTGCGGTCTTTTTGTCTGTTGCTCCAAGCATTGAACATTGCCATTGATTGGGTTTACAATTCTCGTAAGTCGCACTATCGGCCATATCTACCTTTGGCAGGCCAACAAGAGAATGCAGCTGACATTTCTTATCTCTTTTCTAACCAAAAGATTTTGACAAAGGGAGCTTGGCAACAAAGCGAGGTAACAATGTGAAAGATACGAAAGCAAAATAATGTTGTTTTTTTTGCAAATGATAGCAACATTGCGATAGGACGGGACGGGACGGCGGAAGCGCACAGTGCATTTCCGTGCAAGTGTCGACTACCTACTGACACCCAGGGATCAGTGTTCTCTGGGAGTTAGCAATGGGTTATTTTAAATAATATAATAATAATAATACTATTAAATTATATTGTTTTTATTGTTACGTATGTATGTTATTTACTTTCTCCGCCGCCTGCGTCGCACTTTGGGGCGCCCGTGGGACTGCTGGTGCTGACTGAAAACCAGCGCTTAGGGTACCCATCCTCATTATATGCTGAGTCAGCTGCCATTTGCAGCAGCAGAGACACACCGCGACCAATACAAAATTATATTTAGGTCTATAAGTTGCTAATAAAAAAAAAATTGTAAATTATTCTCGTCAACTTTCTGTGTAGGTACCTACCTATTTATGTGTGTGTGTGTGTCTGTTGTGCAATAAAAGATTATTCTATTATATTCTACTATACGCAATTATTAACTCCAAATTTATATACGTATTAAGTACTTACAACTTTTTTATTAAACACCGGTCGGTAGTCAGTCTTATTATGTGTGGGTTTTAAAATAAATCAGAATCAAGTCACCGACTTTTAAAATTATCAGACGATTTTTGACTTTACAAAATAAACAAATAAAAATAAACAACTTTTTAACCGACTACCAAAAAGGAGGACGTTCTGCATGCGGCTGTATGTATGTTTTTTTCTAAAATAGAAATGTAGGCTAGGTGCTTCCAAGGCAGTTCCATACTTTACTGAGGATCTGATGATGTAAAATCAGTTTTTACTTTTTGTTGCCATAGTGATTAGAAGAACTGGAATATTAGAAATAAACAAATAAAAATAAACAACTTTTTAACCGACTTCCAAAAAGGAGGAGGTTCTGCATGCGGCTCTATGTATGTTTTTTTTTTCTAAAATAGAAATGCAGGCTAGGTGCTTCCAAGGCAGTTCCATACTTTACTGAGGGTCTGATGATGTAAAATCAGTTTTTACTTTTTGTTGCCATAGTGATTAGAAGAACTGGAATATTAGAATTTGTTACTTAATTTATAATGTTGATAATTAATTATTAGAAATAAAAAATCTGTATCAATGTCGAGACAGTTTAACAAAAGTTCACAATATATTTATCGTAGCACAATCGTAGCATTACCTACTTATTATCTTTGCGCGGGTCAAACACTCTCGATTGTGTCTACTTGTTTGTAATCTCTATATACATAGACCGATATTTGTATCACAAATTATTATTTGCCTACATTTCCACGTCAATTCGAACGATCGAATAGCTTAGTAACTGTGATTACCTATGGCACAAACTCAGCGATGTTAAAACGGAGAATCCAATCAGATTTATAGAAGTGATCTAACATACACGTCACAGTCATCACTAATCCGTATGGATTTTAACTAACATCACTCTTTATTTCCAGGTAAACAATTATGGTGTAGTGTCGTTCAGAGCCAACATTCCGACATTTCTGAACGCGGAATTCCCGTTGCCGTACCCATCTATAGCGGGGTTCTACAGCAACATAGACACGACGCTCTCGGGCGGTGTATACTTCAGTGAAACCAACCAACAGCACGTTTTGAACAAAGCAGAAGAAACTGTCCAAAACAATTTCCACGAATATTATGACTTCAAACCGACCAGCGTGTTCATCGCTACGTGGCTGGAAGTGGGCTACACCGACGACCCACTGAACCGCAAAAACACATTCCAAATTGCAATCATAAGCAATGCAAACGACAGTTTCGTGGAACTATTGTATCCAGAACGCGATATCCAATGGATACAAAAGGAAACGCCAACGAACAGTCTGCCGGACGCGAAAGCACAAGCCGGCTTCACCTCTGAGGATGGACGCGTCTTCAGTTTACGGGGATCCGGCACGCATCAAATGCGTAATATCGTCGCGTAAGTTTGTCATTCTAACATGAATAAAATGAACGGTTAGAATTAAATAAATTGTTTTATCTGAGACATTTGGAAATAAACACGTACTTTGTCAATAATAAACTAGGACATTCAACCATATTTGTTTAATTACATTTAGGTATTGTCAGTTATTGTCAGTATTGTCAGTTGGTTTATTAACACTTTTTTCGGCGTAAATAAACAATATTCACATGGAACATAAGAATTGCAAGTTTCAAATCTTTATTAAATCTGCTCCGTGAACCGGTTAGCATTTTTAATATTCATAATTCTATCTAAAAGTTTTAAGTTTATACTGATGTTGTTGATATATCTAACTAATTTAATTTTTACGATTGCAGACGATCAAACACACACGAACCAGGGAGATACGTGTTCCGCATCAGTAATATTTCACCCGATGACAATATAGCAGTGCCGGACCAGTACAACGAATACGATGTTGTATTACAAGAGGAGACAAAAACTTGTGCACAAAGCGGACCACTGGTCTGCCACACCGAAGCCAGGTGCATAGATCATCAAGCCGGCATTTGCTGCCAGTGCTTTGAAGGATTTTATGGAACTGGAAAAAATTGCATTAAAAGCAGAGATCCATTGAGGGTACATGGAAAACTGACTGGAGTAATAAACAATATTGATCTGGGAGATGTTAATATTCAGTCGTATGTCGTTGTCGCTGACGGTCGATCCTACACTGCTTTATCACAAACGCCTGTATATTTAGGTGGGAGTTTCCAGTTCGTTAATGTCTTAGGAGGAGTTGTTGGCTGGCTTTTCGCTAAACCATCAGGAGCGGCTAAAAATGGATATCAATTAACCGAAGCTTTGTTTAATCACACCGTTACTATACATTTTCCCAACACAGGCGACAGATTGGTACTGAACGAACAATTTACCGGACACGACGTATTTGACCAAATCACTCTTAACGCAGAAGTTACAGGGACGATACCATACGTACTTAATGACGCCAAACTAGACGTTGCAGATTACGAAGAACAATACACATACGTGCGACCGGGCTTGACGCGCTCCGAATCGACGCGTACTTTTAAAAACAAAATGACAGGAGAGACGTATCTACAAAGAGTCTCGCAAACATTCACGTACGACACATGCCACTACGCACCACCGACAGAACAAGGTAACGTGCCATCAACACTAATCGTCACCAAGAACTATTTAGGATACGAGACGAAAGAAAACATAGTTAGGTATGGTATGAGTAACAAAATTACACCATTGGGTCAGGAGGATCCGTGCATAGAAGGTCGCCGCAATTGCGGTCCGGGTGCCTCTTGTGTTGTGAGCGGGAATACGTTCAGCTGCGTCTGTCCAACGGGCTTTGCGGAACTTAACATCGACGATCTCATTTCTTGCGTGGACATAGATGAGTGTGCCGCTGGAACGCATAACTGTGACACAAACGCCGATTGCTACAATCATGACGGCGGTTTCCAATGCAGATGTAGAACTGGTTTCGAGGGAAATGGTTTACGATGCAACCGCGCGTCACCTTGCCGAAACAAACAGTGTGATCATAATGCGCAATGTGTCGAAAATTATGGTGAACCTTTATGCGTTTGTAACCCTGGCTATCAGGGAGATGGCGAAAGATGTACGCCGGACGAGAGACAACATTGCGAGTTCTGCTCTCCATATGCTAACTGCATAACTATTCCCGATTCCAATTACAACCCATGTGTTTGTAACGAAGGTTATACGGGTGATGGATATACGTGCATAGAGATTAGTACCGAGAGATCATACCAAAGGCCTGACAGTAATGAAAGGCCTTACAGACCTGAACGACCTGACAGACCTGACATACCCAGATGGCCTGAAAGGACCGAAAGGCCTGAGAGAGAATGGTCTGAGCGGTCCGAAAGACCTGAAAGACCGCAGAGGCCTGAGAGACCCGAATGGACTGAAAGGACTGAGAGAACAAATTGGCCTGAAAGGACTGAAAGACCCGAGAGACCGGAGACGCCTAATAGACCCGAATGGACTGCAAGGACTGTAGAGCCTGACGGATCTGAATGGGGTGCTAGGACCGAAAGGCCTGAGAAGCCTGACAGACCTGAATGGACTGCCAGAACTGAACGGCCTGAAAGGCCTGACAGACCCGAATGGAATGCCAGGACCGAAAGGCCTGAAAGGCCTGACAGACCCGAATGGACTGCCAGGACCGAAAGGCCTGAAAGGCCTGACAGACCCGAATGGACTGCCAGGACCGAAAGACCTGAGAGGCCTGACAGACCTGAATGGACTGCCAGGACTGAAAGGCCTGTGGGGCCTGATAGATCTGAATGGACTGATGGGACCGAAACACTTGAGGGAGAGTGGTCTGAAAGAACTGAAGTACCAGAGAGAGCTGAAATACCTGAAAGACCAGAATGGCCTGAGAGCTCCGAGCGGCCAGAAAGGCCTGAGAGGCCTAACAGACCAGAATGGCCTGAGAGAACAGAACGACCAGAGAGACCCGAAAGACCTGTTATACCCGAATGGCCTGAGAGAACCGAAAGGCCAGACAGATCTGAATGGTCAGAAAGACCTCAATGGTCTCCAAGACCCGAGTGGCTCGAAAGACATGATACGGAAACAACTCACATAAGTTCTACTACCTACGAACCTCCAATAACTGAAGCAGATTATAATGATACATTTGTCTTGCCAAACTGTGATGCGTTTAACAATTGTGTGTGTCCATTTGGCTATTCGTATTACTCAGACGAAATACATACGAATCTATGCAGGATAAACCAACCCAATCCTTCAGAAAATGAAACAAGTAAGTTCTACACCACCACTAAATGCTAATCTTGATATTGAATAGCACAGCATCGCAATTACTAATGTTAAAATTTTATTTCTTTTTTAGCTATACCATGTGATGAAAACGAAGAGTGTCCTCAAAATGCGATTTGTTCCTTCCAACACTGCGTATGTCCCACCGGCTTTGTGGGTGGTGCGTTTGAATGCATCGATCCCAGTGAGAATAACGTGCGCGAATGCTCGTGCAACCCGAACGCGCATTGTATCGAAAACCCGGCCGGCGAGATCATGTGCGTCTGCGACGCTGGCTTCTACGGCGACGGCTTCAGTTGCCGACCAAACTTCAGCTGCGATAACAATTCCGACTGCGAATACAACGCCGAATGTGTAATGCAAACGGATTCCTACCAAGGTATCTGCCAGTGTATAGGCGGGTACGTCAGGGATCAAAACGATGCGTGCATCCCCGATGTCCAACAGTGCAACGGCGCTGTGTGCGCCGATCACGCCACCTGTCTCTTCGACGATAACCTCAGGATCAGCTACTGCCAGTGCGACTCCGGGTACGAAGGTGATGGTATTTCACTGTGTCTACCAAAAGGTAACACGTGCGACGTGGCCAACGACTGCAACCTTAACGCTGTATGCAGTGAAGTATCTGAAAACACCTATCAGTGTATGTGTAAAGAAGGTTTCGTTGGAAACGGGTACACGTGTACACCAGAATTGAACTGTCGGAACAATCCTTACATGTGTGACCGCCACGCGTCTTGCCTCAAACGGAACGATGCGTTTGTATGCGAATGCAATACAGGCTACACGGGTAACGGAACGAGCTGTGAACTGAGCCAGAGAAGACAATCAGGAAACTTCTTGGCCGCCAGCGATGGCGTGTTCATCTACCATGTACCGTTCCAGTTGACCGCTAGAGGGGGGTACGCCAGCCCCATCAATATACCGATAGATATGAACCAAATAGCCGTCAGTATGGGCGTGGACTGTTTGACAGGAAGAATTTACTGGGGCGACGTGTACGGCAACTCCATCAAGAGTTCATATTATGATGGGACTGCATATTCACAATTTTTATCAAGAGGTAACATGATAAACCATACATACGTATTTGTAATAATAGAATTTTTAATACTGCTGTAGGTATTATGCAAAAATTTCAAATATTTTAGTAGTTTACATTCTTTTGTATATAATAGTATGTCGCACCTTGACCGTACTAAACGCTCTCCTGAGGGCTCACCCTGGGTCTGATTTGTTTGCCGATGAGTGGATGGAACTCTTTTCTGTGAGTCTGAAGATTTGTGAGGAGTTGAATGCTAGGCCTACTACTATTTATTAACCATTGTAATTGGTACTATTCCGTATGTGTTAACAATCCTACTATCCTACTGATATTATACATTTGAAAGTATGGATGTTTGAATGTTTAGATGTTTAGATGTTTGGATGTTTGTTACTCAATCACGCAAAAAAGGCTGTATGGATTTAGATGAAATTTGGCATACACGTTGTCAGGGATACAGAGAAGGACATAGGGTAATTTTTATCCCGATATTCCCGCGGGAACTCGCCGCGGGTGAAACCGCGAGGCACAGCTAGTAAATAAGTAAATAAATAAATCCTACTAATATAAATGCGAAAGTTTGTGAGTATGGACGGATGTTTGTTACTCTTTCACGCAGAAACTACTGGATGGATTTAAATGAAACTTTACAATAATATAGCTTATACATCAGATTAACACATAGGGTACTTTTTATCCCGGAATTTCCGCGGGAACTCCGATTTTACCGCGGGTGAAACCTCGGGGCATAACTAGTAAATAAATAAATAGTAAAAATCCACTTCACAACACACAGATCTATTTGAGCACATACAAAAGATAACTAATGTTTAATTACACAGGTATTCAATCCCCTGAAGGGTTGTCGATTGATTGGTCGGCGAGAAACATTTTTTGGACGGACTCGCACAAACTGACAATTGAAGTCGCCAGCCTGGATACTAAAGCGAGAAAAGTATTGTTCAGTATCGATGGCATCTCCAACCCAAGAGGAATAGCTGTTCATCCGCGAAGAGGGTAAGATCATGCCATGTTAATTTTACAAATCATCCTTCCAGATTCCCGACTACTTGGAGGAAGTCCAGGGAGTTTCCGGGTAGAGTTTTATGTAGGTACCATTGATTTACTACATCAATCCTGTAAAAACTTATTTTCATTGATAAACATAAAATACGACGCTTCCATAATATGTTATAGATTCAAAAATGTGTTAGTATGGAACTTATGTACTTACAATAAAAGTAGGTATACATCACTCTGTCTGCCTGTCTGTTACGCTTTCCAGCTCAACCGATCATCATGTTGCATTCATAGGACATAGGATAGGTATGTTTTATCCCGGAACTCCTGCAGGAACTCCGAAATTAACAATGGTGAAATCGCATAAAATTTTGCATACACGTTGTCAGGGTTACAGAAAAGGAAATAGGGTACTTTTATCTCAGAATACCCGCGGGAACTTCTAAATTTACGCGGGCAAAACCGCGAGGAACAGCTAGTCTTAAATATTTTTGCAGGAAAATCTTCTGGTCCGACTGGAACCGCTCCGCTCCAAAGATTGAATGGGCCAATATGGACGGCTCCCAACGGGGTGTCTTCCTCGACGGCTCCGACGTGAGGCTACCCAACTCGTTGGCGATCGACTGGGAGAGGGACAGGCTGTGCTACGCGGACGCCGGACTCTCCAGCATCAAATGCGTCAGCATCGACACGCACGAGCGCGAGACAATCGCCACCAACTGCCCGTACCCCTTCGGCCTGGCGATCAACGACAACAAATTCTACTGGACCGATTGGAAAACGTGAGTGTTCTTTTCGACCGTTGTAATGTCATCCACGCAAAACGCAAGTGTCTAGAGCAGTGGTTCCGAACCTGGGGGTAATTAGGTACCCCCGCGGGGGTAAATCAGCTTTCTGATGGGGGTAAATCAGCTTTCTGATGGGGGTAATGAAGAATCTAATAAATATAAGACCTGAGCAATACCAACCATGACACTAACTATTTTTGCTTAATTAATTGTTTAAATATACATACCAACTTTAAAATTTTAAGACTGATATCCAATATTTAATATACTTATATTGATAAGATTTTAAAGTCGGGGTAATATCGGTTTTCCTAATAGTAAATGTTTCGTTTGAAGCAATGTGTTTGATAGAGATGCACAGGGAATAGAAGAGACAGTGCCAGAACTTTGCTGTGGATGGTTGAAATCCAGAAAGTACCGTTTTGTTTTTGAACAATGGTTTGAGAAAACAATCTTACGGCCGCACGCAGAGACGTTTAATGTCATAACTGAATTTTAAGTAATAAGATTTTTTAAACAAAACTGCCGCACTCAGAGACGTTCATTAAATGAATGTTAGTTGGCATTTCACTAATTAAGTTATATTGAGTTAAATACCAATTAACATTAATTTAATGAACGTCTCTGAGTGCGGCAGTTTTGTTTTTAAAATCTTTACTTAAAATTCAGTTATCATTAAAACTACTCTGAGCAATTAACACAATGATGACAGATTAGTACACGTACTTATACGTAATGGTATTGGGTTTATGCAGGAGCTGCAGTTACATGTTTTTTTTAATTTTATAGCTTTTAGTTAGAAACCAAACTTTGTGCAAAAAGCTAATTTTTGGAGGTTTCTACTAAATTTAAAAAAAAAAAACAAGTTTTTCTTAGGCATAAACCTAGAGTGCACAAGATACCTAATGCTTAATTTAAAATATTTAAGGCAAAAATGATACAAAAATAATAATAATGTGGTCTCTTTTCCATAGCAATAAAAATGGCTAAGAAATTTGCCAAATTATACATTCATTGCCTGCTCGAAGTCATCTCGAAGGGCTTTCTAACCAGTCACTACCTACTCAGACCCCCACGCTACTTATCCCTAATTTGAATATAAAATTACCGCTGAAAGACTTGCAAGCAATCGTGTAAGAATACTTAAAGATCCATGTACTCGCAGTTATCTACAGGGTCACAGACTGTGCCATAGATAACGCTAACAAGCCAGTAACAAGAGAGAAAAGTATATTTAAATGGTTTACATAACCCTAATTAGGTAGTATAGTCACATACATAGAGTGCAAGTTTACATTTAGTAACTTCTATTAATCATTTTATCCTAGAATTCGCTGCAAATCAGTAGATAATATAATTATATCAAAAATTTCAATTGTGAAAATTTTATACTCAAAAACTACTTGTGCTACTTTAAAAACTCCATCAGTTATAGAAAGAATTATCCCGGAATTTCCACAGGAACTCCGAAATTACCGCGGGTGGAACCGCTGGGGCCTGGAAACAGCTTCGATCTTGAAACAATTGAGAGAACCCCGAATTCGTGAAGATACCCAAAAATTCACTGGCGTAATGATTTGCCCAGAATTGTATGTGATAGAATAACTCTTATTTCCAGGCTTAAGATAGAATACATCGACACTCAGACACAAATTAAGGGACAACTGTCCGTGGCGACCGCCGCCCGGCGACTGTTCGGTGTTGCCGTCGCACCGGAGCAATGTCCCGACATGGGCAACGTGTGCCAGGAGAGGAACGGCAACTGCGGCGCCAACGAGCTGTGTCTGCCCGACGGCCGGGGCGGTCGGACGTGCACGGCGGCCGACACTACTTGGGACTAAAACGATTTTATAGATGAGCAATCAACCCGAAACTTGGGTTTAAACCCGATAAAAGCCCACCCCCTTTTATCGGGTTTAAACCCAAGCATCTGGTTAATTCCCCATCTATAACTTGGATCAACGAGGTATTGGTGTATATGGGGAGAAAAGACGATATAGCCTATAATATTACAATTCTTTTTTTAGTCCGTCATGTAAATTAATAAAAAATATAATGACGGCGTTACATTGCGTCGAAATGTCGCGCGTCACACGGTTTGGTTTTATTTTGGATCTAGTAATAAATAACTATGAAACCTAACCAAATTACAGGCTTTATTCGAGAAGTGGGGTTAAAATATTTAATTTTTCTACCGTATAAGATACCTACCGCATCAGCATGTCTTCAGTGTTGCTATCATATTTCAGTTTCAATCAGAAAAATAGCAATTTTGTGATTAATTAATCATCTTCAAATTCAACTGCAGCTTCAACTTTTGAAGTATGTTCAATGTTCATTTCGGTTGATTGCTAGATATTGTAGATGTCACAACGTGCATATTGTTATCGCAAAACCGGAATATTTTTGATTGCAACCGAAAAATGATAGCAACCAAAGTTACATAACAGCCCCTCAGTTGTTATTTTAACCTTATTTTGAAATTTTGTGCATTGAAATTTCGACCTTACGTACGGCATGTAAAATCGAAATTACAATGGACAAAATTAACTGTTGAAAACATCGTTTTAGGGTTCGAGCTGTACCGGCCAAAGATATTATTAAGTAGTACGTGTAAGAATTTTGTTAAAATATTCAAATAAATAAGATTTATTAATCTTAGTTACCTAAACCACAGATTACTTATTAGTTACTACTACCTAAATCTTAACCTTGTTTTTTTTTCAAATCTAGCTCTTTTTCAAAATAAGCTTAGAATTCAAATTACTTAATCAAGTTTAAATGCAGTTCAAATTTCAATTTAACTTCTAATTATGTTTAAGTTTTAAACCTATTTGCGTTTAAACAACACTTCAATCGACATTAAATAGTCCATAAAATCAAAAGCATTAGAAAAACACTAGTGTATGTTTTATATCATTAACATCAAATTTATTTGTGAAATTGACATAAGAAGCTAGTTTCTAAATATTTTTGGCTGTCGTTTAGCAACTAAGATAATTGAAAAAGTGAAAAAATAATTCCCAGTTTCTAATATCAGGTTTATTTTCCTATTACACCTTAACACATCCTTAACATATTGTATCATTATATAACTTTGTTTCTAATTGTTCACAAATAATTATGTAAGTCACTCGATAGTAGCTATACATCAATATAACATGTTATTTGTTGACAACCAAAGTATGTAATAAAGCTATTTATTAATCACTTTTGATTTTTTACATTAATTTCTTAAATAAAATTAAGTTCAAATAAAACATTATCTTTAAATGGCCTAACTAATGCCTCATAAACATTGATATTATTATATTAAAAATGCTCATAAACCCAAACTGAACCACTCTCGGCGTCCGGGCTGTGGTCGTTTTTAAACACCCTGTACCGTTTTAGGGACCGTGCGTGGTTAGTAGCTGGATCTTTAATAAAATATAGTGTTTTGTGACCAAAATAATAATAATAATTCAATCACTTTTTTCGAGATTATAAGAATAACTAATTAACATAAAACAAAATTTTAACAAAAAAATTAAAACCGACTTCCAAAAACACAAACAAAAAAGCTAAAAATAAAAAGCTAAAAATAACAAAATACCGATTTAATCCAAAAGACAAAAACACGTAATATTACTATTGGTTTGTGCTACCACTGATCGGTTTGAATTCGGTGACAAGCCCCCTGGTGTCTGCCCAGTTGGGTTGTTCTGCTGACGAAGAGCTGGTGGCGGGAATAGACTTAGCCCATCTACCCCCTCCATATTTGACTTGTCACCGACTTCATACCGATCAGTAGTAGCACAAACCAATAATAATATTACGTGTTTTTGTCTTTTGGATTAAATCGGTATTTTGTTATTTTTAGCTTTTTATTTTTAGCTTTTTTGTTTGTGTTTTTGGAAGTCGGTTTTAATTTTTTTGTTAAAATTTTGTTTATTTCTTGATTTTTAGTGAGTCGGTTTGTAATTTATCTAAGTTACAATAGCCTTATCTCAACTGCTCATCACCTTTTACAAATTATTGCTTTTCCCAATGCAGGGACGTAAATTTTTGAGGAGTTCTCCTGGTACATCACCATCAGTTCCACTTCACCGTATACATTGTGACGAACATAAATTGTTTAGAAACCATATTAAAGTTAACGATTCGGAACCCGTGAAATACCCATTATTGAGTAGTTCCGATGACCATCTGTGATCTTCATCATCAGTTCCACTTCTTCAAATTTTGCTTTCCGAAAGCAAATAAACGATTTACTATAAAAAATACAAAAATCGCTATAGGTGTACCTATAATTTTTGAAGAGTTCCCTCGATTACTCCAAGATCCCATCATCAGATCTCGATTTGGTGACAACGGAATCAATTTGGGAGTATCCCTTTTCAAACAAAAAACAATTTTTGAAATCGCTCCAATCGGAACCCGTGAAATACGTATTACTGTTGAGTAGTTCCGATGACCATCTGTGGTCTTCATCATCAGTTCCACTTCTTCAAATTTGGCTTTCCAAAAGCAAATGAACGATTTACTATAAAAAATACCCAAATCGCTATAGGTGTGCCTATAATTTTTGAAGAGTTCCCTCGATTTCTCCAAGATCCCATCATCAGATCCCGACTTGGTGGCAATGGGACCTAATTGGGAGTAAACCCTTTCAAACAAAAAAAGAATTTTTCAAATCGGTCCACCCGTCTTCGAGTAATCGGTGAACATACATAAAAAAAAAAAAAAAAAAAAAAAAAAAAAAAAAAAAAAAAAAAAAAACATACATACAATCGAACATAGAACCTCCTCCTTTTTGGAAGTCGGTTAAAAACATTGGTTAGGTTGCGAGATAGTTTCTAAAGGGGTGGTATTTTTAACCACACACACACACCCCAGACAATCCTTGTCTTTCTTTTCTATCTAAAGTATTGTAGTAAATATGCACTCTAAAAGAAATCTGGCTTGGGCGCATCGCTGACTGTGACCTCAGAAATAAGAACTTAATTAACGTAGGTACTCATATAATTGATAAACATGTGCAACATTTAGCCTGCATAATGTCACCGTAAAATTGCAAAAACCGTTAGATTGTAAACGGGTAGCATGCCGAGGTATATTTGCGTGCACTCAGGCACACTAGTTTCGGATAGGTTAGAACTGTAGGGGGAGCACGAATTTTTTCGCTCTCGTCTAGTCGATATCGTCGTAATGTCAAAGCGTTTTTTTGTATGGAAAATGAACAACACTGGATAGGTGGCGCTGTTCATTTTCCATACAAAAAAAATGCTCGATATCGACTAGACGAGAGCGAAAAAATTCGTGCTCCCCCTACTGTGATCACATGGTTTTGACAGATTTTACTGATTTCTCATCTGCAAGCACCCACCGCAACGCATTTTTTGTCCTCAGCATTTCACAATATTAACGTTAGTAACGTTTATCACAACTTTACGGTGACACATATAAGTCTTAAGGCGGATACCTACATGTCGGAAATGATTTAGTATAAGCTCGGTTACGTACGAATAAAAATACGCCCTCTGGCAACGGACGCCTGTCTCTTTTAATTCGACTGATGTTTATATTGTAACTGACCCATCAATCAGTTGTGACTATAGAGTATATATGGTCAAGCAACCCTGTACTTGGGTTTAAAGTTTAAGCCCGATTTAAATCTGGGCGCTTACGTGCTTTTACGGGAACCCAAGCACCGAGTTTAAACCGAGTTGATATATAAAAGCGCGCAACGGGCGGGCATCTGAGTACAGCAGCAATATTTAAACACTTTGGTTGGTATTTGAACCTTATTACTATTGCAGTAAGATTCAATGACTGTATTTCTTTCTGTTGCGGACCGTACGGACACACCTATGAGCATAATAATTATACGCGTCGAAAATACGCCCGACATGTAGACGCCCCTTATCGTGGCCGCTCAAACTTATTTGACCTTTAGGCGGCATTCTGCTAAACGATAAATTGTACTCGCTTTTTTTGCATTTTTTTCATTGTGCTTATATATCGATCATGATATTTTAACAAAAGTTGCAGATAAATAATACAAGGGAACCCGCCATCATGAGTACCAACTGCAACTATCGTACAGTAATTATCAGTTTACTGAGACCTTAACAATAATAACGAATTACAATACATAATATCATGTGCAGTGTTGTTAATCTTTGTTTTTATACAGAGGGTCAGTAAACCTCCCACATATCCGAAACTATGATATTCCCTACACCAGTACAAACATTTTAGACGTGGAAATTCAACTGGGATTTCAATGGTTTTCAAGATATTAAGATACAAAGTTTCGTAAATTTTGCTCAACTCGTTGCATATTTTTGTAGTTTACCACGTGACCTATATTTTATCTAAAGTAACTTGGTAGTTATTGTGTAGGTAGTTATACTGTGGTGTAGATTTGCGAGTAGATTGCGCGCTGTAATTTTTTTTTCCCTAAAAATAAAATAACATTTCCCAACAATATTTTTACTGCAGAATAACTTCGATTACTATTTTATATGGATTACTAGCGGTTATGTCGCCGGTCTTTTTACACCCTGTATACTTACTTCTTCATTTAGAAGCAGTACATAAAGTATCCAGTCAAACAGGCGTTATATTAATTTATTTTCATAATAAGAACATAAGTTAAATAAAGATTACAATATTTACCTAACATTATTATACTAAATAGTTTCTCTTTAATTTATTGTAGGTACTTTAATCTAGTAATAACTGTGGCATTTTAAAATATATCTACATGGTTTTAGCTAATCATTTCAGAATGCATTTAAAAGAACTGATAACTTTTGTTCTCTATTTTATATTTTGTATAAAATGAGTTCGTCTTGTAAATTGGGATTTTTATGCAGAACAGTTTATATTGACAACAGCAGAAGGATAGGATAAATCAATTTAAAAAAGTTTAAGTTATAAAAGTTTAGTTATAAAAGATATTTAGAATAGAAATAAATCAAATTTTCAAACCATCCCCTAGTATTTTTTTATATGTCTCTGTGTCCATCAAAAATAACACTTCACATTAATAAATACATAATAGGAGACGACTGACGAACTCATTGTTGTTATAACATTTTTAACCCCAAACGTCTTCGGTACGGCCGAATTTGAAGAGTAAAGATCCAGCGAAAATTAATGCATTTTGCATGAACAGACTTACTCGGGGCCACACGGATTTCTTGGTGTCTGAAAATTTGGGAAAAAACACGAAATTAAGTAAATTCACGAATTATATGGGAACAATAATATTCATATACTTATTCTAAAATATGCGTTTAATTTTTTTTAAAAGCAATGTTGTTAGTTTTAATAATGAAATGGAAATCATTTGCAAAAAAAAAAATTGGTTTGTATTATATCTTTTCCCCAGGGGTATTCCTGAGGAAATTTTTTGTTTCAGGATAAAAAATATGCTTCTAGCTGACATAATATCATTGAAATATTATTTGGAATCGGTTCAATAATTCCAAATAATATCCTCTACATTCAAACTTACAAACTTTTAACTGGAGATTACAGATTTAATACAATTACTCGCCAATATTCAAACAACCCGCCCTTGACCGTTCCCGGTGCAAAGATGCCCATGTGGCGGGCATAATGGGCATGTTGACTAATTTTTATTTTTTAGTCCGTCTTGTAGATTATTAAAAAATATTGGACACGTATTTTTTCTTTTTTTACGTAATCAAAAAATAACGGCGATATATTGAGTTGAAATTTCGCGTGACGTCACTATTCTGACAGTTTGTATGGCGGTTTTTCGGTTAGTGACGTCACGACCTCCTCATCCTAAACTTTAATGCGCTTTATCTCTGTATATTTTAATTTATTTAAAAAAGCAAAAAATACGTGTCTATTGTTTTTTTATTTTCTAACTGATGGACTAATTAGAATTTTGATATTCAATAGTAGTCAACATCCCTATTATAAATATGTAATCAATAAATAGGTAATAATTAATATTAATTTACCACTGTTATTAATATCCGAGAATAGTATCCAACAGGAGGCGATGAGTGAAGCAAAACCGACCACAAAGCCGAGGAACAACCAAAGCCGTGATCCCCGAGGGCCCATACAGCCACCGGTGTACGTCTCTCCGCGCACCTGAAACATGGGGCTAGATATGACAATCTGTACGTAAATATAGTTCAAGTCAAAGTGCAAACCTTTTATTACTTAATGGATGTGCAATAAATAAATAAATAAATAAATAATACAGAAAAAATTAAATATGTGTTGACTGTAAATTATTTTATTCATAGTTGAGTATTGACCTATCTCATCTTATCTTAATGGGTAGACAGATAAAGCCTCGGTACTTCGACCCTTGGGATCTTTTGTACCATCCCGAAGGCGAAGGCTAGTTTGCAATAGAGGGGTAGGAACCTAAAGTCCTCTGGTTTTGGGTAAGCCATCCCCAGGAGACCAAGCTCGTTTGCGAGCCAAGGCATCACACTCGCACATGAGATGTGCCATTGTTTCCACCTGTACACTGCACTTCCTGCAGTATATATATGCCTGCCTATAAATATGCCTTTTTTGAGAGAAGAAGAAAGGAGGAAAGGAGCTGCACATTCACACTCCCCAGTACTGTACTGCTAAAAGCAAAAGACCACTGACTCACTGATTAGACGCAAAATCTCAAAAACTACTTGAGATGGCAGGTTTACAGTTAGGAGATGTCAGCTGAGAACAGATTTCAAGGAGACTCCTCAGTTAACGCAGGTGAAATAAAATAAAACTATGTTATGGTTTGCTTAATCAAAGTGAACATAGCCGATAAGTTAACTGTTAAAATCACATCCTCTGAAATATATCTTTTAAAAAGAAATCTAAAATATTTAAAACAAAGAACTTAAATACTAGTTTCTGATGATATTTCTGGACTTCTGGAGCATTCAATTATTATTTTTTTTATAATACTATGTTGCTATACTGCATTTGCCCTATTTTAAATATTCTCTCATCAATTTTAATTTTAATTAAATATGGCTCAGATTACACTGCCGCAGAATGGAATGGAAGCAACTTTTTTCAATGGAATTTTACATAACATAATGAACTTTAATTCACACGCCTTCTCGCATCATGAGGCGAAAATGACGCTTCCATTCTAAAGTTGCTGTGTAAATTCTCCTATCCTTATCTCTTAAGGTATATTATGTTGTTGCTGTGACATGTGACATACAACTTAATTAAAATTAAATCAGTGTGATTGTGAGAACATACAAACCTGTGCATTAGAAACAGAATTGATCATGATGAGTGAGAGCGTGCCCATCACGCCACACACATGGGCCGCATTGGGAAGATTGTTAGGATACACTACAGCTGCATCAATGATGAACCACCATCCAGAGAAGAACTGTAATAATAAATAATATACATACAATACAGTGGAGACACATCAGCCGATTCCAAACTAAGCAAACTAACATCATTGCTCTTTGAAAACCAGTTAAAAGTTTCATCTTTTACATCCTAACTACAAGTTTCCTGACTGATCTCTCAATGCCCAATAAAATCATTAATTTTGAACTGTACTACCCTTTAATTTCTATATCCCTAATAAGTTAGTGAAAATGGGGGTGAAAGTTTGTATGAAGGTACTGTCAGTTTTAAGAGCCATAGGAAACAATATTCAGCCTCTCCTTTTAAAATTTAAGAAACACAATATGTTTATGGTTTACCTACAACAATTTAAACCCTAACTAACCAATACGTATGAAAGAAGGTATAATGGAATAAAATTGAATTAGGAATAAAAAGGAATAAAGTTCAATAAATTGGAAAAATTTGGAAAAATCATTTGGAAAATTATGGAACTTTATTTTATTTTATTTATTTATTTTCATTTATTCAGGACAACAACAGCTACAAAAACATATAATAGATTTAGATTCGAAAATTACACTATGAGCCAATAATAGTTACCCTTATACAAATTACAGAATTTAGCAGTACGTACACAAAACTATAACAATTTAGAAACACAGAACTTAAAAGTAAAAATAAAAGTAACAGCTTTAAGATCGGAATTCGGAACGGAATATATAAGTATATAGTATAGTATATAGGTAAAAAGAAATACACATACATACACACACGAATACGAACATATACATATAATCATACAAATAAACATTAATATAAATACATACATAACTACATACATACATACATACTAAAATATACATACATAACTACATACATACATTAAAGAGACAATGTGTGACGACACTCGGACCACGCATCTCACAGCGAGAGCAAGAAAAAGAATAATCCTTGAAATTGATGTTAGGTAAGGTGAATGGTGGATCAAAAAAACAACTACTTAATAAAAAAGGAAAAAATGTACATACTGGAAAAAAATTTTATTCAGTGCGCAAACTTTAACAAATTAAACTTAAAGGAGTTTTAATAAACACCCTTTCTTTTCTATTTTAATAAGTCTTAGTACATAAAAGTAAAGTTATCGTGAACGAAAGATGTATACTTTGCAATTGACACACGGGTGAGTCCGCGAGGCACAGCTAGTCTTCTAACAAGAGCGACAAGATTTTGTTTTTAAAGGTGTTCTTATTACCCACGAAAGGGTCAATACCTGCATACTTTTCGTTGTAAGTCCGAGCGAGACGAGTGAGCACTGCGTTTCGGCCATAATTAGTGCTATGAAAGGGTGGGTGCAACATATGCGTTTTTATTACATTTTTTACTAGCTTTTTTTCTGTGGTTTTAGCCGCGTTAATTTCGGAGTTCCCGCGGGATAGCCGGAATAAAAAGTACCCTAAGTCCTTTTTTGTAGCTCTAAGTGTATGCAAAATTTCGTGATGACCAGTTGTGTAGTTCTGGGGTGAAAGCGTAACAAATAAACAAACTCAGATTCGCATTTTTTTAAATAATGAAGTAAGGATGTCAGAAGTAAGAGTGAAAATAGGGCAATATTTGTGGCATACATTTTATTTGATTACCTATGTAGGTACTTCGGTAGGTACATTACTTTCACTTGTTATATTAAATATTATCATGTACCTATTTGGTACCTATTTTAAAACTAGTGTTTTATGGACTAGATGTAGCAGAGAGTTGAAATTTTTACGATTCTAGAATCCTATCTATGATATAAAAATAAAAAAAAAATAATGATGAATCATCAATGGATTTATGAAACTTACCAAAATTCCAGCGAAAATAGATGCTAATACATTTCTTTTTTCACCACTCTCAAACCATACACAGCTCGGCATGGATACGTTTTCAAAACAATTCATTTTTGCAATGTTTTAAAATATTTCTTTTCTTTGATAAAAATAACAAAAAAATTCAAAACAACAACGCATACAAATGAAAATTTGACATTAGCACGCCCAGTAATCTTCAAGGAAAAATTTTGGTCCGTAGAGCAAAATGATGCATGAAGTTTACCTCCCCGCCCGAACCCGTGTGTCTCCCCTCAAACACCATTGTCAAGTGTCAACCCAATATCCAAAGAGAATATAAATCTTTGAACTCTATGTAGTTTGTGGTTAACCCGCTTCTACTGTTTATAGGATATGTTCCAAAATGGACTGATACCACAGGCCCAGTGCTCCCAGTGCCCTGAATAACTTTCAGCATACTGCCGCAGTGCCCGCAGTAGGCGGTATGACGTCATAATCGTCGCCATTTTTGTACTGGTAAGGTGCTCTCAATGGTTTGATCACATGGTCAACCTGTGGATTTTAAAGCGTGACGTGACAATGACATGCAGAGCTCAGATGCGCAACACGATAAAATTTCATCTAGCCAATTTTTATCGATTCTCGTCGACGTAAATTATTTTGTCTACCAGTAGTAACTATTAGTCATCCATTAGTGATAAACAGTGTGCGGAAACAGTAAGATAACATAAAATGTTGCGTTCATCGGGAGGTTGTCGTTTTACTAATAGAACTTCCCACAGAGCGTCCTAAGTTGCTATTAAGGCTCAACTGTGAAGAGTTGCTACCAAAAGTTCCGGTAAAGCATCAAAATGCATCCCACCAATAACTTCAGAAGAAGAAAAGTACAACTGAATTGGCTGTATGGACTCAGATTCCTGTGCCTTCTCTAAAGGAGTAAATTTAAACAAATAAAAATTTAGGGGAAAATTTGTTAATCGTACTTTAATATATTAATGCCGCAATTTTTAAGTATAAATTATTAATTGTATAGAAATTTTGATATTAAAAATGTTTCTTAAAAAAAATCTAGACATTTTTGCTTTTGATCAATTTTTTTTTTATGAAAACCAATATTTTCGCTCTAATAATTTAGAAACTAAGGCAAAAATTTTGACGCTATGTATTTTTTATAAACTTAATAATATGATTTTATTTTGGGAAATTAAGGGAAATTTGACTTAACCTTTAGGGCTAAATGTTATCTTTAGGGGTAAATGTTTTCGAGAGTTGGTAACACTGAAAAAAAATCATGAAAAGATTTAATTTTGGATTTAAAATTTATCACAAGTTTTCACAAGAAAAAGACGTTTTTAATTTACGAAAAGGACTATCTAGTGTTAAGTGACGATCTAACGAACATCAGAGAAATGTGGCTCAAACGTTTAAGGGGAAAAGGATTTTAACCGTTGACAAGTTTTGCCTAACTAAATCTGGCGAACTGCCTATCCAACCCTCTTTTCTGCAAAGGAAATTGAAGATGGCATTCACCGTCAAATCGGTGGAGCCATAAAACCACAAATTGGAATTGGAAGATGGCATTTCATTCAGATCATTGGACGACAAAGGTTAGGTTAGGTTAGTTCTTAGTTTGTATAAAAATAGTTGCTATCTGCATCTCTTTGTACCTGCATAGTTCTTCTGAACAAAAAATTGAACAGATTTGAATGCAGTTTTCACTATCTTGTACCTACTTACTGTCAAGTTTTTGGAAAAGTTTATACACATACCTAAACGGAATCTATGGATGAAACCGTGGGGAACAGCTATTGTACAGTAATTTACTTAAATCTGGGTAGATCCTGTTCAGTCTAGTTAGTACAGTACCTAGTATTTCAGGGTCCAATTTTTGTCTCAGATTGTGGAGTAGATGATATTATGCTTTAAGGTACAAAAATATGATTTTATTAGTACCTACTTACATATTTATAGCATATTCATAGCTTATATTTTTCTATTACATTTCAGATAAGCTTGATGATCACACCTGTAATACCTGTCATGACCATACCTAGCAAGCCATCAAAGCCACTGCTGGTAATTAGTTGCTAAATTATATTTTAAATTACTGTTTAGTTCAATATACTATTAAGAAAGTATTTAGACTTTTATTAATCAATAAAAAATGTATTGTTACATAAGTTTTGTAATTTACAGATCAGCTGGATAAATTAAGTTCATATTTATAGCAATACCCATTATCCATTCATAAACGGTAGGTATGCCCATTGATTTTTTTTTACAATTTTCTGTTTACAGATTGAATCAAGATGGGGCTTAACATCCACAAGTGAAATTCCATATGACCCACCTGGTAATTTGTTTTTAGTATTCCGTTTATATCTCTTCTCTCGTTCTGAGAACGTTTTAGTATTGTAACAACTATATAAATAACTAGTTGTGCCTCGTGATTTCACCCGCGTTAATTTCAGAGTCCCCACGGTCTAATGTATAAACTATATATTGTAAAGTTTCATTTAAATGGATCCAGTAGTTTTTGCGTGAAAGAGTAACAAACATCCATCCATACAAACTTTCGTATGTATAATATTAGTAAGGATATCCTAACATAATAATAAATAAAGTCCTCCACCGTGTCTGTATGTCTGTTCGCGATTAATTCAAAAACTACCGAACAGACTTTCATACGGCTGTCACCAATAGATAGAGTGATGAGAAAGATTAGGCATATAATTTGTCAGTGTTTTGTGTATATTGGTTGAAATATAACAATATTTTTGAAAGTGTCGTAACAAATACTTTGTTATGCTTTCACACGTTAACGACTCTACCAATCACCACGAAATTTTGCATACACGTCAAGGCTAAAGAGATCTTCGAAATTACCGCCGGTGCAACCGGGGAAACAGGTAGTAAATCCTTCCTATTATAAATGCAAAAGTGAGTTTGATTGTTTGTTTGTAACACTTTCACGCCTTAACGGCTGAACCGATCATCACGAAATGTATGAAACATGTTGTCAGGTGTAGAGAAGGACATAGGGTACTTTTCATCCCGGAATTCCCACGGGTACTCTAAAATTTCCGTGGGTAAAACTGCGAGGAACAGCTAGTTATATAATGACTACCTATATGTCTTAAATATGCATAGACAGCTAACTTATTAATAAGAAATCAGTTTTTTCATGTATGTATTTTTAGACATAATTGTTTCTTCACCAACTTTGAGTGCAACTAATAAAGATGCATTTGCTATTAGTATTTTGTTTAAAGCACGATAGCAAGAATTAAATTTAAATAAAAATTATAATGAGCTTTTTTTGTTTAGGTAAAGTGACCCGAACACCTAAAAGAACTGCACAGGAGGAGGCTCATTGAAAAATTGGGAAGGCTTTTGGCCAAATCCAAGCTACTGTTTACAGAATATAAAAATCTACTGAATACAGAAATTAAAAAATAAATGTTTCAATAAATAAAAATATATGTATTTTATTTCTTAGGACAAAAACCAATAATTTTATAATCTAGAAAAGGGCTAGGTCCAGGAATTTGTATGGGCTGTGTGACTATGTTTCCTTCGCCTACTATTTTTCTAGTTTTATAATTTAAAAAAAAGGTCCGGGAATTTGTTTTGGCTGTGTGACTATGTTTCCTCCGCTTACTATTTTTCTAGTTTTATAATTTAAAAAAAAACGAACTGTCGTGTTCTAAATTGCAAATACTGTCAGTTGTATAAGGACCAAAACGAATGTAGGGGAGATGTCCGTCTGATACGGTAGTATCTCTAAGTAGTTTGTGGACATTAGGAATATTAGGATATGACAGACATTGACAGAAATAATTGACATTTGACGTTTGTGTGACGGTTTCTCTTTTTTTTTTATTCGTGACGCTCAGCCATACGATTGTTTGCCCAATGTCAACTTAAAAATAGCAATACAACATTCATCAACTCACGCGGGTGAATCTGAATCTGAATCACCGAAACGGTGTGGGTGACGAGACTTTCACTGCTAATTAGCTTATGTTATATGGAGTTAATTTTTCTGCGGGAATTCCAAAACTCAGCCGGTTGAAACCTCGGGACACAGCTAGTTTTAAATATATTTCAAAACAATAAAGTGGTAAAATCTGTCTAGCAATAAGTGCTAACTATCCGGTTCGTGGCTTTCTTTTTTACTAATGCAGGTACCTACCTACTGGAGTGGATTCTACTGATTATCTTCTATCCCAATTTATTTTTTATGTACAGAGACATACTAAACTCAGTTAGCATAATGGATTTCCCGGTTCTGGACCCTTTATCGTGTATCGCAAATTTTCGGAATCTATCCGGCGGAACCGCTACCCACGCACAAAGCACGTCGGAAGGTGACCGTTTTGAAACCAACGTAGGTAGGTACATAATATAATGAATATTGTATGCACATCAAAATATTTAGATAGGTAGGTACTGCATGGAATTGAACTGCATGCATTGGAACAGTGACAAAATATTATATTATGTTGTTAGGTGGTGGAACCCGACATACAAACCATGTCCAATGTCCATGTGGGTTACGATCCCAAGACTGCGACGGAGGGCCATCATTGCAAGCGTAGATAATGCTGAAAACTGAAACTAACTCAAAAATACATATTCACGCTCACACATAAGTTCACATGTACAGGTACATGTGAACCTATAAATCTGTAGTAATATAAAATTATTTGATTGTTACTATTGGATAAGGAGGAGACTTCAAAAGGAGGAGACTTCAGTCGGAATTTGGATAGCCCACTGGCGGCAAATGTGTAAATCTGCCACTGCCTTAGAAACAAGAAAGAACTTACGGCCCTGCATCTACCTATCAAAATTCACTGAAATTTCCTTTATAGTATTAGGTACAACGGGTACAACATGAACGCCACTAAGATATTTCATCATTTCTTTTTTAATCATCCACTAAATAATTATGAAAAACCGTTACAAATAACTGAACTTATCGCGTGAGTAGGTAGCAATCAGAGAGAAGGTAATCACTACGTTGTAGCAATCATTGATTGTTCAATACGATTTCAGTAGGTAGGTACCTATATTTACAGTACTTTATCACACGTAGGTATAATTTTAAGATAATGTACCTAGATTTTACAATTAGTACCTATAAATACTCGACACTTTTTACTTTCGACCATCAATCTTCTCACACTCGTCCTATCACAAGCCAACCAAAAAAAGACTAAAAATGACGTCCAAAACAGTCACCTTTGTTTGCGCACAAGTCCTGCTGATCCAGGTATGAAAGTATTAATAATTTATTATATTATTTGGTACCTACTGAAAAGTAAAAAAGGCATAAGTACGTAAAATACTTAAGTGCATTAAATTTATATTTATTTTGAAGAACTAATTTTATAAGGTTTGTAAGTACCTAAAAAATCTAAAAATTGTAATTCCTCCTATTTTTCCAGACTGCACTGTCACAATACGTCGGTGTCGGTCTTAACAACGGTCCATTCATCAACAATTTGGGAATTGCCGAAGGCTACAACGGTATATCCGCGGCTCAAGCCAACGCGATCGCCGAAGCAAATTCCCTTGGCTTGGCTCAAGCCCAGCTCGCCAACGGTGGGTTAGCTCTAGCCAACGCTAATGCGAACCTGGCTGGTTATGGTCCTGGATTGAACAACGCCGGCCCGTTCGTTGTCACCAGTTCATCGCCAATTGGACCCATTGGATTGTCTGTGGTAGCCGACAATTTGGTAATCGACGGTGCATTGGCTGTATCCGGCAACATGCCTTTCCAGGGAGCGGTGGCTGTGGACGGCACTTTGCCCGCTGTGGGCCAGGGTGCCGTTTTATACAGCAGCCACAGCGGCGCTGGATTGAATGAGAACATCAACGGTCTTGCGGGGAACGCTTTGGCGGCTGAAATTGCTGGCGCCGCTGCCGCTACTAATGCTGGTATGAACGCCGGTTTAACCAACTTGGCTATCGACAGAAACGTTTACAATGGCCTAGGGGGAATTCCAAACGCAGCTACTTTGGGCAGAGTGGCCAACGGCCTATACTAATTTGTTATTGTTTTGTATTTTTAACATTTTTGTTATTATTGTTTTTTTGTGTTATTAATGCTTATTATATATTTTTAAAGTCAATGTAATCAAATATAAATAGATACCTACGTGATTTTTTTTAAATCAGTTTATTAATTTACACAGGAATTCCTGACGAAAAAATACACTATACCTAGGTATGTCCTTTTCTGTACCCCTAACAATGCCCCTTATGATCTGTTGAGTAATTAAGACGTGAAAGCGTTACAAACAAACTCACATTCGCATTTATAACATTAGGAATGTCGCGTCTTCAATGCTGACCTGACTTTAACTACCAATACTGCTGCCTCAAATACCTACCATCAGATTGAGGTAGAATTTCAATAAAACTCGCAATCATTGCAGAATTTATATAAAATTTATTTTTCATTTAGTAAATATAGTTACATAATACTTGTGCAATCAAGGTAAAGTACGCAAATAGGTATAGTGTATATAATAAACATTATAAAAATACAACGTGAGCAAGTGTTTTTAAAAATTCAATAGGTATAAGTCTTTATTTATAAAAATATCACGTAGTTAAAAATTACAATACATTTTAAATAGGATCAATTAATATTGATATCTTACACAACAAATTGCATCACAAAGAGATAGTTTAAAGAGTGTAAAGTTATCTAAGTAATTGTACTTGTGCAATTAATTTCAAAAGGTAATCTCACAGGTAAGGCTGTCATAGAACTTTAAACTCTCAACCAATTTGATAAAGTTCATTATGGATTATACATTGTGTTGATGAATTAACAAAAAACTAGAAAGTAGTTTGCTCATAATCAACTAGCGAATCGATCGCACTATGTTTTAATATAGGTTATATTTTTTCACTTTTATTAGCCCATGTCTAAATTATTTACAATAAAATATTTGGCGCGTACCTACGCCGCGCCGCCCGCAGCACAAAAATTCGAACCAATATACCTAACACACACAGATTATAATCTGTGTGCCGGCGTAGCGCTTGGAATTTCGTAGATAGGTCACCTCCAAACTAATGTTGAATAACTTTTAAAGTATTAATTTTTTTGACATAAAATATATTTGAATCATATTATTGTTTATATTTAAAATAGGGTGTAATAGGTTTTCGGATAATTCATTAACACGTTGTATATATACGAGTACATACTTTCCATAGAAAACTTACTGATCGTTGAAAACATGTTAAAGTATAATACTAACAATAATTCTAATTATTGGATCATTATAGAAGTTGATGCAAACAACACAGATCAAGTGAAATTATATCATAACCATGGGATTTTGCTGTTGTTGAGCAAATAAATTCTAATGCATATGATGCAATAGACTTATCTGCTTACCTATAGCAGAACCCTTCGTTTTGATAACACCATTCTGGCTGTATGGACTCAGCGGACACCCCCATGCGGACCAGGCGCTCCCTGTAAGAAAGAAATAAATTAAGAAAATGACGGCAATAGAAAAAAATGGTGAATGACCTAAAGGGTAAATTTTCGTGAATTTTTCTTCGTCATGATCATAAATTAACTTATCTTTATTTATTTTTTCATATTATTATGTATATTTGAAATTATAATCGGATACCGAACAAACCTCCTTCAATAAGTACCTCTCTGAACCTACCACCCTGTTCGATATAGGTATGAGAGCACCTTACTCTTAATGTACTGTTTGTTACCTGACTTGTAGGATCCTGTGCTCGGCCTCCTGCCATGTGGTGTCGGGCTCCGCCCACAGCCGCTCGGCGAGCGCAGCTGCGCGCGGCCACAAGCGACCATCCAGGGTAAACTCATCCGCCTGCTCCGACCACAGAGCCGCCTCCCCGCCTAAGTTAAACACCCAACACTACGATCAATATCGACCAAGACTTCTTAAGAAAAATTATATTGTTAATAGGAAACACCACATGCGCCTTGACGCAGTAGAAGACCAGCGGAAGACCAGCGTAGGGTCCCTAACGAATCCCAACTTATGCTGAGCTGGTTGCCTTTTTTAAACGACACGGTGTCCTTACCCCTTTTTGTTATTGCATATTTAGCTATCTTGTAATTGTCGATAAAAGCGTTGTTGTAACGAATAAAGTTAATGTCATTACATTTCAGAAGTACGTAGATAAATATAAACTCCGAACTATTGCTATACTGAAAAGGGTCACTAAGTTGTAATCACAAAATCTCTGTAACATCTGCAATGTAAACATTTGGTCACAACAAATATTTGATTCGATTTGACTCAAAACAAACACACGACAGACCTGACATACACACAAAATGCACTGACGATGTAGTGGAGTATGTATGTAGTGGAGATCATTAGGGAAGATGTTTTTGCATCAGTGGATTTCATTCGACTTCGTTGATGTGCATGAACTCTGGATGGCCTAACTAGTCAGTTAGGCCATCCAGAGATTAGTGTAAAGATAATTTTTATTCCAAATTTTTGTCAAATTTTTGCCTACAGAGTATTCAAAATATCACAATCTGATCATTTAATAACACTTCCTGCACTGCCTCTAAAACCTTATTTACTTTTGCTATGAACTATGATGTACTAACCTACAATTTGGTCTTTGAACTGTTGCGCTATTTGCGCTGGACTGTTGTCGTACACCTTCTGCCATCCGATGTAAGGCGAACACCAGTTATTTCCTGTGAGAAAGTTATTATGTGTACCATGCTTCTTTATTTCTATGGATTATTTAGATAGGGTTGTATTAATTTTGACATCGCGGAATATTATTGTCATAAGGGAATTAAGCTAACGCTCGGGCCGCGGACTTACTGAACGCACTGCTCGCCTACTCACCTGACACTGATATATTTGCCGACAGATTATCAACAGTGGTTGCAAATGCCATTATGTTTCTAAGTCAATCGGACTATCTAACACTGTAATCCATTGGGTATTTACCTGTATTTACAGTGAAATTTCTATAAATAAATAAATAAATAATAAATAAATAATAATAATAATAATAATAATAATAATAATAATAATAATAATAATAATAATAATAATAATAATAATAATAATAATAATAATAAGCCCCCTGAAATCCGACCACACGTCCCGATCTTAACATCTGATCACGTGGGGGGCGGGCAACGCTATGAGAAATTACTGGAACGGCTAACGTGGCACCGGTAACCCATAAACATGGAGACACGATCGAAAAGTAAAGGTAAAGGGCCGCTTCCCGGGGGCGATCGCCGGGGCACATCTGGAGCTGACGCTGGGTGTTTCAGCATACGAACCGTCAGCGGTGAGGAGCTGAGCAGGCGGGCTCCCACCGGGGATTCACAACCCGAAATTGCTACAGCCGACAATTTTGCACTAGACATACAGACTGACAGTGAACCTTATAGCCCAGCAAATACCGCATCATACAACCCATCGGTGCAGTCGTCACCTTCATCTGTGGGTAATAGAGATACGCTAACACCAGCCTTAGATGTTGCGCGGGAGGTCAACTCCTTTTTACCCGCGTCCACTAAGGCGGGTAAACCTAGGGTTCGCATGAGATGGAATAATGATGTAAACTTATTTATCATGCGTACCTACTACTATATAACTAAATTAGAAACAGACATGACTATATACAGGAAAAAATTACACACAGCTTTTAGGCTGCACTACCCGGAAGTAAATGTTTCTGAACAGAGAATAGCAGATCAGAGAAGAGCTATAGAACGGAAAAAGCTAATATCCGAAGAAGACCTACGTCGGTTAAAAGAGGAAGTTAAAAAACAATTACAAGAAAATGCCACCTTAACTGACACACATACAAATACGCAAACAGGAAAAAAGACAAAAAGAATGAAATGGACAGAAGACATTAATGAAACCATAGTAAGAGCTTATTACAAAATCACAAAACTAGAAACCGATAAAACAAGCTACCGTCAAAGACTTTTTGAAATGGTCACAAGTATCTATCCAAATTTACTGCATGTGTCTGAACAAAGAATAGCTGATCAACGTAGATTTATAATTAACAAGAACAAAATTTCTGAGGTAAGACTGCAACAATTAAAAGAAGAAGTTAGAGCCGAATTAGAACTAAGTCATGATAATAGTATACAATATGCTGGATCAGAAATGATTTCAGTAAATGAAAGCCCAACAATAGTTTCTGAAAATGTAAATATGGATACTGAGAACATTATAAATCAAATAATGGAAACCCCCACTACACCAAAAAACACCCGCGCCGCAGACAGTAACAATCAAGTAACCACTGACCACCTAACGGACTCCATATCATACAGAAATCAAAACTCAGTGCTGCCCGAAATAATAGACCATGATATAGATCAAACTTTCCGGTCAGCGCTGCAGACATACTCCGAGACTGATCCAACTACTAGAACATTTATTCCAAAACAGAAAACTTCAAAAAGACTCTCAGAGGTTATATCCTACTTAAACAATAAGCTGTTGCCAAAATATGTTAGTGAAAATTCAGACTTTAATACGATACAAACTATACTCTATTGCGCTGCTTGGACTGCTGCCAAGATCAATGGATCTAGAATTTCGTTAACCCAGGAAAATCAGCAAGGGCAAAAATACTTAAAACAAAAACCGAAGTGGCAGGTTAGACTTGAGAAAAAGATTGATGAACTAAGAAGAAAGATAGGTAGACTGACCCAACATATGAATGGCAATCCAAGCAGGATACTTACAAAACAGGTTGAGAAAATAAAAAATCAATACAAAACACATTCACTCCATGAATGCCAGAACAAATCTAATTCTCATTTCTTGGATACACTTAAGCAAAAACTTGCAGTGACTTCAAGTCGATTAAAGAGATATAAGCAATGCACATTGCGTAAGACTCAAAATGCTCAATTTACGCGAAACGAAAAACAATTTTATCGGTCACTTAAAAATTCTTCTAACAATGTGCAACAGACCAACACTGAAAATGGAAAAGTACCACCCCCTGAAGATTTGAAACAATTCTGGGCCGCCATATGGGATAACTCAGTAATCCACAACAGACAGGCAGACTGGATTGCTGATGAAGAAAACAAAAATTTCCAAGTTTCGCAAATGGAGTTCGACCACATACCAATAGAAACATTCAAAGAAGTTATTCTAAAGTTACATAATTGGAAAACCCCCGGTTCTGATCATATTCACAATTTCTGGTACAAAAAATTTACTTACCTGCACCCTTTCATTTATAATCACATCAACAACTTCATAAAAAATCCTGAAACCATGCCTAGTTATATTACAGCAGGTACAACTTATATGATACCAAAAGACCTCACAGATTTGTCTAATCCAGCTAAGTACCGTCCTATCACTTGCCTACAGACTATCTATAAAATAATAACCTCTTGCCTTACACATCTTATTTACACACATGTTGAAACGAACGAAATACTCGCCGAACAACAAAAAGGATGCAGAAAGTTTAGTCAAGGATGCAAAGAACAACTAACTATAGACTCTGTAATATTAAAACAAGCTCAGCGAAAAAAGAGACAACTCCACACTATGTATATCGATTATAAAAAAGCATTTGATTCTGTTCCCCACTCTTGGCTACTAAAAATTCTAGAAATCTACAAAATCCATCCCACATTAATACATTTCCTGCAAAAAACAAGTAAAACGTGGAGAACTGTACTGAAGCTGAACACAAATGATGGTAGTATTGAAACCGAACCTATTCAAATTCGACGTGGAATCTTCCAAGGAGATGCTCTAAGCCCACTGTGGTTTTGTTTAGCATTGAACCCCTTATCGAACATTTTAAATTCAGCGAAAATAGGATATCCCTTAAAGTACTTTAATGCTGAGAACAATGAACCAACTGATGAAAAACTTAACCACTTGCTTTACATGGATGACATTAAATTGTATGCTACCACGAAAGCCGACTTACACCATTTGACTGAACTCACTGAAACTTTTTCAAACGATATTTCTATGGAATTTGGTATAGATAAATGTAAAATAAACTCCGTCAGTAAAGGGAAAATGTCACATAACATTACTTTCCAGATGCAGACTGGCCAACAAATAACTTCCCTTAATGAAAACGAGACATATAAGTATTTAGGTTACAATCAATCAAATCAAATTTTAATAAAAGAAACCAAAGCCGCGCTCACTAAACAGTTTAAACACAGACTTAATAGTATATTCAAAACTCAGTTGTACTCCAGAAATATGGTCAAAGCAATTAACACATTTGCAATACCTATTCTAACTTATTCCTTTGGAATTATAAATTGGACCAAAACAGAACTCGAATCTCTTCAACGCACAATAAATACAACATTGACAAGATATAGAAAACACCACCCTAAATCGTGTTTACAAAGACTAACGTTGCCGCGCACTGAGGGAGGCAGAGGAATAGTAGATATAATAAACTTGCACCACAAACAAATAGCTAGTCTCCGAAAGTACTTTCATAATAAAATTCACACATCCACGATACATGCCTCAATAGTTGAAAATGATGACAGACTAACTCCTCTTAACTTGAAAGATTATAGAACACAACCTAATGAAGTAATAACGGAGCGACAGACAAAAATAGACGAGTGGACTCAAAAGAGTATGCATGGGCGCCATCGACAAGAGTTATGCAAATCTAATGTCGATAAAGATGCATCAAACGCCTGGCTCACTCAGGGTGAACTGTTTCCTGAAACAGAAGGATTTATGGTGGCTATTCAAGATCAAGTCGTTGAAACCAGAAATTACCAAAAACATATAATAAAAGTCTATGATTTACCTAGTGACAGTTGCAGAAGATGTAATAGTGCCCCAGAAACGATACAGCATATAACAAGTGCTTGCAAGTCAATTGTCCAGACAGACTATAAACACCGTCATGACCAGGTTGCCAAAATAATACATCAGAAACTTGCAAGCAAATATAAATTGATATCAAATGAACCAGTTCCTTATTATAAATACACACCCGAGAGTGTCTTAGAGAATTTAACTCACAAGCTATACTTTGATAGAGCTATATTAACAGATAGAACAACACACTACAATAGACCAGATATAACGCTAGTAGACAAAAGTAATAAAACAGCACAGTTAATTGATATAGCTATCCCCAATACCCACAACTTACAGAGCACGATATCTGAGAAACTTACAAAATATATTGACCTCAAAAATGAAATAGTCAAAATGTGGAAACTACAGAGTGTCACCATCGTCCCTGTTGTACTGTCATCAACCGGAGTAATTCCTCACCAACTGCATCAATCTCTCACTACCCTACAATTACCTAAGTACACATACATCACAATGCAGAAGGCAGTTATACTTAACACATGCCGAACAGTCAGAAAATTTCTAAACGACTGATGTTCAAATAAACTTAAATTGAAACCACTTGGCTTTGGCCCGTGGCTATCAATTGATACCGGCTTTTCTAGTCGAGTAGAATTAAAAAATTCAAAAAACATAATAATAATAATAATAATAATAATAATAATAATAAGCCCCCTTAAGTCCAACCTTACGTCCGTGCTTGACCATCTTAGCTACGTAGGGGGCGGACACCCGCAACAAATTCACCAAGCGGGTGACCAACAGGGCAATGGCAAACCCAATAATATGGAGAGTAATTTCAATGAGTATAATTTGCGGCCGCTGCCCGGGGGTCGCCGGGGCGCACCTGGAGCCGTTGCTGGGTGTCTCAGCATGCAAACCAACGGCGGCGAGGAGTTGAACAGGCGGGCTCCCGTCGATAAGAATACTACAGCCGAAAACACATTCGTGGTAGCATGCACACAACATAGTGTAATCGACATAATAGAAGACAATTCTAGATCTTCACCATCAAGAAATAGTTATTTTCAACCAAGTGCATCTACCAGTCCGTCACTATCATATAGATGTTCTTCCGCCGTTTCATCCACGTGTAGTATGCAGCTAGAAGATGTTGTGCGGGATGCACTACGTGTCACCAACTCCGCACCCACTTCTAGTAGCGCAAGGGTGCGTAGGAAATGGAATAACCAAATGAATGAATTCATCCTGCGCACTTATCTTCAAATTACTAAACTAGAAACAGATATAAAAACTTATTTAACGCCGTTACACACAAAATTCATACAAAAATTCCCAGAGATGAAAGATATAAGCCGCCAAAGAGTAGGAGATCAACGCCGAGCCATTGTTAACAAAAAACTACTTTCCCAAACAATCATAAATAATATCTACGAAGAAGTTAAGTTGGAACTACAGACAACACCAACCAGTACTCAAAATTATCCACAAAATAGTCAAACATCAACGTATATCAGACAACAGAATACACTGACAAATACAAAAAATACAACGACACGAATGAGATGGACGGACGAGCATAACGAGTTTATTATCAGAACTTACTATAAGATAACCAAACTCGAGTCTAACCAAACGGCTTATAGGCAACTGCTCCATCGACAGTTTGTAAGCCGATTCCCAAGCTTTTCACATATAACTGAGCAACGAATTGCAGATCAACGTAGACTTATAATGGCTAAAAACTACATTCAAGGAGGTAGGTTAGACACAATCAAAAAAGAAGTCGAAGAAGAGCTACGAACAACTGACAACAATGATAACGCTACAGAGTCCAATACACAAGTTGACATGGTGCGTCGGACCTTAATTGCTGATACGAATTCACAAACAATATACGCAATAACCAATACAGACTTAGTTTTTCAGTCTTCAGACGCAACAGAACCCCAAAATCAGAATATACACTCCACAAAAGAAATAAATTTACTAATTAAACAATTGCAAATAGAACTGGATCAGTACGCAAAAACGGAACCAGAAAGACGTCCTAGGCTACCAAAGCTGAGGGAGTGCAAACAATTATATAATCTAGTGAGTATATTTAACAATAATGTTTTGGTGAAATTTATTAATGAATATTCAAATAATACAACACAGTTACATACACTTATCTACTGTAGTGCAGTGGTGATTAGTAAGCAACTAGGATTTAAAATGGGACCTGAAATTCAAAATCACAAATATACTAAATCTGAAAAACCTCCATGGCAGACTAGACTGGAAAATGATATTTCTACACTCAGAGTAGAAATTGGAAGACTATCACAATACATCAACAATAATAGATCACAAAAGTTAGACGCTAAAGTACAAGTCATTCTACGTAAAAATAAAGTTCATTCTACTTATGGAAACAATAATACTTCACCAAAAGATGTTTTGGATACCTTAAAACAAAAATTGGCTCTTAAAGCACACAGACTTGCACGATATTTAAAAGCATTAAATCGTAAAAATGATAACAAACTTTTTGTATCAAATGAAAAAGGATTCTACAGAACACTTAACGGTACTACTAACAATCTAGATGGAAACAATTTGCCTCTGGAAGACGACCTCAAAAATTACTGGGCGGATTTATGGGAAAAAGAGCAGTGTCATAATGAGGAGGCCAATTGGATAAGGGCGGAAGAAAAGAGATACGAAGGTATAGATGAAATGGAGTTTTTGGGAGTGGATAGGAAGGATATAGAAGTAGTAACTAGGAAAATGAAAAATTGGAAGGCTGCAGGGATTGATGGAATACATAACTTCTGGTATAAAAAGTTTGTTATCTTACACGACATATTAGCCAAAACAGTCACAAATTTAATAACAGGGGAAGAAGATCTCCCGAATTTCATAACTAAGGGCATCACGTATTTACTACCTAAAAGCCCCAATACATCTGATCCGTCACAATACAGACCTATTACATGTTTACCTACTTTATACAAACTTATTACCTCTTGCATAACACAAAAAATTAACACACATCTGGAAACACACATGATTTTATCCGAAGAGCAAAAGGGATGCCGGCAGAATCATAAGGGATGCAAGGAACAATTAATTATTGACCAAACTGTGCTAAAACATGCACATAAACACAATCGAAATCTGCATGTGACATATATCGACTATAAAAAAGCTTTCGATAGTGTCCCTCATTCCTGGCTAGTTAGAATTTTGCAAATTTACAAGATCAATCCTACTATTATAACATTTTTGGGGGATGCCATGATGAAATGGAGAACGGTTTTGTCACTTTCGACCAAGACAACTAAGTTAAGCACAGATGAGATACGCATCCGCAATGGCATCTTCCAGGGTGACTCCTTGAGTCCTTTGTGGTTCTGTTTGGCTCTTAACCCTCTTTCTGCTCTTCTCAATAATACCAAGAGTGGTTACAAGCTCACCAAATCGACCGCCATTACTCATTTAATGTACGTCGATGATATTAAACTATACACACCGGCAGAATTAGCGGAACATAAAAAGGCAGAGTATAGAAATAGTTACGTATATATATTAAAACAAATAATAATTAGACGTGAAGTAATAAATTAATATACATCTTTTAACACTTTAAAAGTTTGTAATTAAATTATTAAATTTTATTTAAAATAATAATAAAAAAAACACTTTTTCTCTAATTTGTGGGCACACAAATAATGTTGCAAATTAAAGATTACTGTGATTTTAACACTAAATAAATGAACGATTAATAACGTATGTTTCCCCTTCGTGATTCAACTTTTATTTGCAACATTGTCTGAGTTCTCACAAACTAGAGACTTTTTTATTTTTTTTTAATTTTGATTACTTTTAATAAAATTTAACTAAAAACTTCTTAAAGTCGATGTTAAAAGATGTATCTTAGTTTATTACTTCATGCCTGATAATAATTTGTTTTAATATATATACGTAATTATTTCTATACTCTGCCTTTTTATGTTCCGCTAATTCTGCCGGTGTGTATATTTGCCAAATCAAATACTGACATGAAGAAAATTTTGGAATTAACAACTGATTTTAGTAAAGACATCCACATGAAATTCGGTTTAGATAAATGTAAGACATTACATATTCAAAAAGGTAAAATATTGACTGGAGACTATAATTTCAACGAAGAAGTAAACATAAAAGCAATGAATAGTAGTGATACATATTTAGGAATATTTAGGATATTTAGGAATAAAACAAAACAGATAAGGTAAAACACCCTATCTTCGACAAGGCACCAATGTCCGACATTAAAAAAGTTTACAAAAGAAAATAACAGTAGTTTCAAATTTCTGAACGCATTTGAAGTATAAACAATGGACCAGGATTATCCAGCTGTCATTGCGGATGACGTTTCATACATTCGGCCATTTTGTACAAAATGGTGTAATGACATGTTTCGACCGCGGTCATATCTCCAACGAAATCCAGTTTTATTAGTGACATCGCTAAGGAGGTAAGTAAGATTTATTGCCCATAACTTTTGATTGTTTTGCTTCATCGAAATTTTTTGTTGTTTATACAATTAGGATAGACATTCACAACTTTTTATTAATTTCATTAGAAGTTTGATGTTATATTAAAATGCCAAAATACGCCTGTCGGTAATTGGAGATTTTTTTTTTGGTTTTTCCAATCTTCGACAAATGTCGAAACATTTTTTATTTTTATTTGATGCACTTTATTATATTATTAAACTAAGCTTGTTCAGCACTCTAAACTAAAAGGTCTTTCATTTAAATATTCAAACTGCTTCCAATGATCGACAGCCGTGTCGATGATTGGATATCCTATACATTCCAATGACCGACAGCCGTTGTTTCGATGATTGGATATTCTATACGTTAGTCTACATGTTCCAGTAACCGACATTTTTTGCAGGCATGGCACCTAAAAAGAATTACACGCCTCTTCAAATGGCACACGCGGTAGAAGCAGTCAGAAAAGGTGATAAAATTGCCACTGCTGCACAAAAGTTTGGTGTACCCAAAATTACATTACATGATAAGATTTCCGGTAAGACTCCAGTTGAATGTTCCATGGGCCCTAAAAGATATTTGTTAAGAGAAGAAGAGGCTATTTTAGAAAAATGGGTACTTGAAATGGCTAAAAAACACATTCCTGTTACTAAAGATGAGTTACTCGATAGCGTACAACGTATCATAATTGATCAGAATAAAACAACCCCATTTACTGACAATAGACCGGGCAAGAAATGGTACACCCTTTTTCTCAATAGACATTCTGTATTGTCTCAGAGAACGGCTCAAAATTTAACGATAGCTCAAGATGCTGTTTCAGAAGAGCATAAAGGCGTTGGTTTGAAGAAGTGGAATCTTATCTACGCGAAAATGATCTGACAGATGCATTAAAACAGCCAGCAAGAATATTTAACACAGACGAAAGCGCCTTATTTGTCGCCTAAGGCTTGTAAAGTTCTTGCAAAAAAAGGTGACAAACATATCTACCAATCCTGCGGAGATGAAAAAGATAATTTAACAGTATTAATTACTGGAAATGCCGCTGGACAATTGGCACCACCTATGGTAGTATTTGCATATCAGAGAATTCCGTCCACAATTTCATCTCAGTTTCCCGAAGATTGGGCAATTGGACGTTCACAGAGTGGCTGGATGTGTGGCAGCACGTTTTACAAATACATAGCGAACGTTTTTAATCCATGGTTGATACAGCAAAATATCCAAAAACTTGTATTACATATGCTTAATATAGTAGGTAATATATTTATATATACTTAAATTACCTACGCATTACATGCCAACATGCTCCTGTTTGTTTATTTAGCTAATTAAAATGATTAAAACACTGAATAAGTCTTTTTTTTGGGAATGGTGTTTGGGGTTAGATCGATATTTGTATGAAGATAAATAGAACATGTTGATTACTAGATCACGATTATTGGAACATGTCGATTACTGGGTGTCGATATATGGAATTTTGCAGTCGATAACTAGGCTAAAAAGAGCCTAAATCTATCTTGTTTTTTTTCCTAAGTTATTAGTATTATAATTCTTTTTACTTTAAAATAATATAGAATGAACCCTAAAATTTTATCCAGTGCATTAAAGAAACGTGTATTATCATAAAGAAACCAGATATTTAAAAAATGCTCGAATCTCGACGTTAAAGTTAAAGTTAAAGTTAAAGTGTTGGGTGTTTTAAACCATACACAAATAAAGAAAGAATTAGCTGCAGAATACATCCGAAGAGTAGGTATAATTTGCAAGAAACATCTTAACTCTAAAAATCTCTTTAAAGCCCTTAATAGCTATGCAATACCTGTCTTAACGTATTCTTTTGGAGTAGTAAAATGGACCCAAACTGATATCACAAATCTTCAAATTAAAACGAGAACAACATTAACAAAAAATAAATACTTACATCCAAAATCAGCAATCGAACGTATGACTATCAAAAGAAATCAGGGAGGGAGGGGCTTAATAGATTTAAAACAGTTATGGGAAAGTCAATTAAACAGTATTAGATATTTTTTTTATCAAAAGTCAGGAAGCCCAATACACGTAGCCACCGTAGATACAGATGACAACTTCACCCCATTGAACCTCAAATGCACTGACAGACCGATTAATTCAGCTCGAGAAGTAAATAGTGACAGACTCGAATCTTGGCGCAAAAAACAGTTGCATGGGAGGCATATTCAGGATTTTGAGCAAGAACATGTAGATTTGGAAGCTTCCAATAAGTGGTTAAAAATAGGTTATTTGTTTCCGGAGACTGAAGGATTTTTAATTGCTATCCAAGATCAGGTTATTAACACGAAAAACTATAGAAAACACATTATAAAAGACACACAGGGTGATAGCTGCAGGAAATGTCATAAAAATTCTGAAACTATCCAACATATTATAAATGCTTGCCCATTACTCACACAAAACGACTACACGCATCGACATAACCAAATAGCCCACTACGTGCACCAAAAATTAGCAATAAATTGCCAGTTAATATCCCCAAAAGTGAATCCATATTATCAATACATACCCAAACCTGTGTTGGAAAGTACCAGTTACAAGCTATATTTTGATAGAGCCATTTTGACTGATAAAACTATACATTGCAACAGACCTGATATAACCCTTGTCAATAAATTAAATAAACACGCATATTTGATAGACATCGCAGTTCCTAACACACATAACATTCAAAAAACAATCTCAGAAAAAATCCATAAATATTCAGAGCTCAAAGACGAATTACTGAGAATATGGAATCTAGAAAAGGTATTTGTTGTGCCACTGGTGCTTTCTAGTACAGGTGTTATACCAAAACATTTACACCATAGCTTAAAACAATTAGATCTACCGGAAAACACATATATAACAATGCAAAAAGCAGCTATACTTAATACTTGCCGGATCGTTAGACGTTTTCTACAGGACGAACCTTTTTACCCTAGACAACATACCCTCTAATTAAATAGATCAGCTACTTGGCAGTGCCCGTACTGACTCTACAAGTTACCAGCATATGCTGTGAAAAAAATATAAAAAAAAAAATAATAATAATAATAATAAAATTGTTTATTGCCATCAAAAAGGTGTAAAAATAAGTAAAATAAAAATTAAACTTAGTCAATTATTCTAGGCAAAAGGAAGTGATTCAGCGTGAGCCACTCGTGACCTAGGTCCCGAGCAGAGCTGGTTTTCAATCACTCCCCTCTGGAGTACAGAGGGCTCATGCAATTCCGAACTCATTTGTCGAAATGCCAACACTAACCATGAGAATTAAAATTATTATTAGATTATAAATTAAAATAAATTACAGCAGGGATGAATAAAGACCTTATTCATCCCGTTCTGTCTCAAATTAATTCCTCACCCTTTCCGACCCAAGCACCAAAACCGCAATCCATGTAGAGAGCATCGTAGTTAGAAATTATGAGCTGGTATCCTTTTTGTAGTAAGCCTTTAATCTGGGGATCACCACCAGTCGTCCACACCTGAAAAAATCCATTAAATCTAATGAATACAAAGATGAAATTTCAATCTTTTTTTATATTCAACTAATAAATACATGTATATATTTAATAACTACCAATTGCTCTGTATTACCGAAATATTTGTAACACAGTTTAAGTAAGTTTACGTTGAATTTGGGCAGCGCGTATGTGAAATATCTATAAAGCGTCTCATGCATTCATTTTCGAGAATATAAATCAAGAATACCAATCAAAATTGTCTTTCGCGGGATGGATTGGTTCATGAAGCGATCAGGACAGCATACATAAGCGTGGTAGGTACTTGGTTCAAATCTGTTTTTTCTTTTAACTTACCTGGATGATATACTCATCTTTGTTCAAGAATTTCTCAACGTGACTGTAATCCGTCAAAGTACTCGTCCATAATATTAGAGGTAGCCTTTTACCGAATGCCTGTAATAGAATTAAGTGAGATGAAATACGCAATCTTCGCAAAATTTAAACACCTACCGTCGTAGGTACCTACCCTATAAATAATTCTGCAGTCTTTATATTCTATTTAGATGTTTTATCATAGAATTAGGTTTTTTTTTATTTTTTGTAAACAGTTTTCACTGTAACGACAAAGAAAAGTATTTTCTTTATATTTTCACCTAGATTCTTGAAACGCCATCCATCCATCCATCATATCTGTGATCTGAAGTTAGCCAGTTCTACTTACTTTATAAACTCTATCCTGAGCTTTTTGTTGAAAGTAGTTCCACAGTTTCAAGAAACTAGACTTCTGCAAACCCCACCGATTCTGAACCATATAGTTCTGTATCTCTTCCGATGAGTTCCAACATTTCTCGCTCACTTCATCCCCGCCCATGTGAAAGATGTCAGGACTGAAGGACTCTAAAATTCGTATTAAAATATTAATGTTTTCCAAATCGGTTTTATGAACGATCACTATGTTTAACACATTATGTCAGGAGGAACAAATACGTATTATATACTTCGGTTGAAAAAAATATGCTGTCCTAATAACTACAGTTAGTAGTGATTCCGACCTTTGGGGATTGAGAAGAATATTTCACGATTTCTTCTACAGAATATCTACCAACCCCGATGGTAAGGCACGTATGAAGCCACGAACTTTGCACATAATTTTGTTTCACATAATATACTAAAACTTTTCATTATATTATTGCTGTCTTCTTTTTCACTACAATCTTAACCTTAACACTCGCTCGTGGTCTTTACTTCGGGAAAGTGTTACTTTACTTCACACTCCACCACCATTTTCATAAACATGTCTTATCTTTTTTTGGCTATTGATTAATTAATATTTTACCAGCCATGTCGAAATATATGTCCTCCAAATAGTTGTAGAGCTCGTCTCTAATTGGGTTCAGTTGGCCGCAGGGGGGCTCCACACAAAAATGCCTCCACGGCTCAGCCTAATAAACACAAATCAATTCCAGGATTTAGCATTACGTAAGTGCCAAATTAATGGTATCTGTATAAATATCGCACAAGTAAAATCTATGTTCTTTACAAAGTTATTCTAAGTTTTTTCATATAAAATATTTATGATTGTCTTTTTGTTCGACGCTTTTACATGTATATACTACTTACCTTAAAACAGACAGTAAGGTTTGTCTTTTGCCATCCCTCCCCGACGTGCGCGGGCGCATCGAACTCTGGGAGTACGCGCACACCTCGTTCACGACCATACTCGACCAATTCTTTGATCATATCCTTCGTGTATATCTTTGAAAACAATGAGAAGGTTTGTGACGTTACAACTAGGTACTTATACAGAGCACCTGAACTAATAAATTATACTCTATCTCAGAAAGAGAAAGAATATCATACATCATCTGACAAGAATTCACTTCATCCTCTTTCACCTTTTTTAATTGTCATAATTGTAAAACCTCTAATTACCTTTCTCGGTGAATAAGCCCCCTTCCTGGCCAATTCGGGTCTCCGGTCCGACACGAACGGAAAGCTCTGACTATCAGTGATATGCCAATGGAAAGTGTTCAGTTTGACAGCCGCCATTGCATCTGAGAAATGGTAAAAATTGCGGTTATGAGCGTCTCATCAAAATCTCATAAAAGATCACAGTTAACATTTATGACCCAGCTAGGTAGGTACTTATAAATGGATGCAACCTGAACTAAAGTAAGTAAACGAAGTTTAATGTTACCAACAAATAGGCAATCAACCCCGCTTAAACCCAATCCTTGGGTTTAAACCTGATAAAAACCCGTAAACGCCCAGATTTCAATCGGATTAAAACTCAAGCACCGGGTTGATTGCTCATCTATATTACCATGTAAACTGAGAAGGCAAAGAATCTCTACTAATATTATAAATGCGAAAGTAACTCTCTCTGTCTGTCTGTCTGTTACGCTGTCCCGTCTTAACGGCTCTACCGATCATCATGAAATTTTACATACACGTTGTCAGGGGTACAGAGAAGGATATGGGTTACTTTTTATCCCGGAATTCCCGCGGTGACTACGAAATTAACGCGGGTGAAACCGCGGGAAAGAGCTATTATGTCTGTTACGCTTTCACGGCTTAACGGTTCAACTAATCATCATGAAATTTTGCAAGCACGTTGTCAGGGATACAGAGAAGGACATAGGGTATACTTTTTATCCCGAAATTCCCGCGGGAACTCTGAAATTACCGCGGGTGATACCGCGGGGAACAGCTGGTTAATAATAAATTATTATCTCATACCGTACCGAAACGAAAGCAAACCGAAGTAGAGTAAGGTGTCTATTGTCCAGAAAGAAAACAGAATAAGAATGAGTAACACAAGCATTACCTACCTATAGTATTATTATAAACATTATAAACAAAACTAAAGTTCGACAAAAATATATAGAGCATGGACACGACATTTTACAGCTCTGCACTCTGCTTAGTTCAAAATATTAGTCACAACTATACAGAACTCAGATTTAGCAACACATCGTCTGATAGTCCATAGTTGTTTTTAGAGTTCCGTACTTACCTAAAGGGTAAAACGGAATCCTATACCCGCAGATAATTAATAACACCACAGTCATTACTAAGACTTCGCTGTTCGTCCGTCTGTACGTCTGTCACTAGGGTGTATCTCATGAACCGTGCTAGTTAGACAGATGAGATTTTCACAAATGATGTATTTCTGTTGTCGCTATAACAACAAATACTGAAACACAGAATAAAATAAATATTTAAGGGTCTCCCATACAACAAACGTGACTTTTTTGCCGTTTTTATAGATAATGGCGTTCGTGCGCGAGTCCGACTCGCACTTGGCCGGTTTTTTTCTATATGTATGCTCGATTAGACTTTAAAGGAGAGTTGAAAAATCGACCTTAAAATGTGTATAGATATACTACCAATGGTTCTTCTTATAGACTCTACGCTGTAGAAATTCCTGGCCGTGTCTAGAAGTATTCCTCTGTAGGTGTACACTGGTATATCCTCGATGACCACATCACGAACTATCTGCGAAAATTATAATTAATAATGTTAAAATTTATTTCACTTTGTGATACCTACTACCTACTTTAGTACTAGTAGGTATATTATGTACCTAGTATCACTATAGTATCATACTAGTCTATAATATCGGTGATTTAGTATTTTACACAGTCAAACACGTCGTCAAAACAACTGTCATTCAAAAGTAAATACCTTCTTATGGATTTATTAATTCAACGGGCTGAAAATAGTTAAATTGAAAATAAATATGGAAAATAAATAGGCCAAATTCTGTTTCAATCGTAACTTTAAATCTACAAACGCGAAATTCTGTGTGTGTTAGGTAGGTAGGTACGTAGGTCATTGTCATATCAGCCGGCAAATGTCCACAGTTGGACAAAGATCTTCTCAAGGACAAGGAACTCCAGGACGACGCGACGTTTGTACTAGTGGGTACTTAGTATATAATTAAACTTATACAACGTGTTAATGAATTAACTGAAAACTAAAAAGTAGTTAGCTCAGAATCAACTAGCGAATCGATCGCTCTATGTTTTAATATAGGTTGTATTTTTTCATTTTTACTAGCCCATGTCTAAATTATTTATAATAATAATAATAATAATCCACATCACAACACACAGATCTACTTGATCCCACAGTAAGCTATCATTAGCTTGTGTCGTGGAAACCAAGCAAACGTGGTATATACTACATAGAATTACTTATATATTTTACTATAGATATATAAACACACCCAGACTGGGAAATGGAACCCTGTGTTCATCACACAAAGTCCACCTCCACCGGGAATCGAACCCGGAACCCCTTGATTAGCGGGCAGGCATGGTGACCATTGCGCCAATCGGGTCGTCGTGTAAATTTATATTACAATATTTGGCGTGTACGCCGCCCGCAGCAAAAAAATTCGAACCGGTAAGCGCGGGCCTAACGCTTGGAATTTCGTAGATAGGTCACCTCCAAACTAATGGTGAATAACTTTTAAAGTATAAATTTTTTCGACTTAAAATATATTTTAATCATATTATTTTTTTATTTTTTTAAATCAGGTTTTTAGTTAATTCATTAACACGTTGTATAATAGTAACATTTTGTCACTGACTGTATCGGAAACCGGTCGGATAGAGCGTGAACTGTCAGCAACAAAAATACATGAACACTTTAGTCAGTCTTTCAAGTTTAGTGAAATTCAACGACTGTCAAAAGTTATGTAGGTAGGTATTACATTTTTTTGATGCTGACTATACAACACCCACGGCCCACGACGCAAGATCATTGACCGAATTAATCGATTATTTTTAATAAAACATGTTTATGGACGAGTTTACGAAGTGTTCTTGTTTGGGAACTCCGAAATGACCGCGGGTGAAACCGCGGGGAACAGCTGGTATGTTATACACTAGCTGTTCCTCGCCGTTTCACTTGCGTTAATTTCGGAGTCCCGCGGGAACTCCAGGATAAAAATTCAGGAACACTATAGCTTACGTAGGTAAGTCAGAGAAATTTTAAAATCGGTCCAGTAGTTTTTGAGTTTGTTCGTTACAAACATACAAATCTTTCCTCTTTATAATATTATTAAGTAGTTCTAGATCTATATAGAATATAGAAGTATAAATGAAAGTCGGTACCTATTATTGGTTGTAAGTTGTAACCGTCTAATACTTATTAGTATTACCACAGATAATATAATACTATACTGTATTATCTACCTAAAAGGAGGAATCAGGAAAAAAATTGGTTCTCCTGCAAACACGTGAGAAAAACCAAATAGAATTTACCTATACTATTTCCATATTATACGTAAGTCTAGATACATGGAAAACATGAGGTCATTTTGTTTTTTTTTTCTACACCCATTTGAATCCTCTTCTTCTTCTTCAATTATGGCGATCTATCGCGATTTATCGCATTTAATTCTGCCAGTGTACGTATTTTTAGCAATTAAAGTAGGTAATTAAACGAAACGCCAATGACAGTATTAGATTGTTCCCCAAGATAAAAACACGATTCTCTCTCGAAAACCAGCTTCTTTCTTGGAAAACAAAATTGCTGCTGAACGGTGGTGAAAATATCGAAAAAATAACGCGATAGGCATCCACTTGCTACGACCTTCACCGGTCAACAACCTTTGAATCCTCTACGATTGACTTATTACTTATATACTTTACACGTAAGGATCGGTATGTAGTGATTATGCTGATCTGTCTCCTTGTCGACTCAAGAAAATTACTTAAATATTTAAAAAAATTATCCAGTGCTTACCAAGAGATGGTCCCTGACTTCATCGTACAATATGAGTTGCGACAGAGTCTCCAAGCCGTGGCGAAGTCCGAAAAAGCTGTTCCCAGTTATGGTGGCGTTGATTTTATTGTCCATTGAAGACTCCACTTTGATCGTGTAGCCTTCATCGTCAACGTTTAAACTGAAGTCTGAAAACAAAGCGCACAGGTTTTGATACGAAAGTATTACGTTAAATACCCTTTCCAATGAAAATTTCGAGATTCTTGCGGGAATTCTTGGAATAAAAGAACCCTTTTCTGCACCCTTGATTACGTGTATGCAAAATTTCATGATGATCAGTCGAGTACAGTTAAGGCATGAAATGTAACAGACAGACAAACCGGTTTTTTTTTTAATTTCTAATAATTACTAGCTGTTCCCCGCGGTTTAACCCGTGGTGAAATCGGCGGGATAAAAAGTAGGTACCCTATGTCCTACCCTTAACAACGTGTATGCAAAATTTCATGATGATCGGTTGAGCCGTTGAGGCGTGAAAGTGTAACAAACTAACAAATAAACCAACAAACAAACAAAATCACTCTCACTTTTATAATATTAAGGATTAGTATGAATGGATGGCGCTCATTAGTGCCTTAAAAAGTAGGTACCTACACACTATCTTCTTAAACCTTTTGATGGATACATTGTTGTTCATTTTAAATGTTTCAGTGATAATAAAATTAAATATGAGTTCTCGATGTTTGCGCAAAGAGAAATTGCTAATAAAGAATTTGGTATACCTCAGGGTTCTTATCTGGGTCCAAGTTACTTTATTGACCTAAGTATCACATAGCATCTACATAAACCAGATGTGACTCACCACAGTATATTTGCATGACCGCAGTTTCGCTAAAGCACATACTTGAGTGCATAGGTACATATAAATCTTACAATATCTAAACAATAAATAAAAAATTACGAAACTATTTGTCACAATGACAAGCGAATCGATAATATATCATTGTCATATTATGACAGTGATCTCAAAAGTCTAAACAATAAGTGTATCTACATTGTGATTTGTGTACCTACTCTCCAAATAGCTGGCATTGTTGTCTTGATACCGAACACAGAAATCTATACTATAAAAACATACATACAATCGAACATAGAACCTCCTCCTTTTTGGAAGTCGGTTAATAAAAGAGTACAATTCGCGATTCTGTACATTGAATATTTTTACCTAAAAATGAGAGGGCTGATAAAAGAAGAGTAATCAAGCCCAAAAACAAAAGTTTTTAAAATTCTTTTCTGTCTGTCTGTCTGTTCACGATAATCTCCGCATCTACTGAACCGATTGTGATGCGGGTTTCACAGGTAGATTAAGCTTAGCCTCGAGCTACATATAGGCTTTGTTTCATTGAAATCGGATGTCGGGAAAAAAAGTTGTATAAAAACATTTCATGCAGGTGAAATCGCGGGGCACAGCTATAGTATAATATAATTGTGTTCACCAAAAAGAGACAATAATAAAACAAACAACGACACAGTAAGCCTTAACATGCAACGTCAAAAACACGATTTTAATTTTGATCTTAAAATAGTCAGACGCCCAAAGCGGTCTAAATTCTAGGTTGGTAACTAGGTATAGGCACAATTTTTTAACTTGTTCGCCCAACGACATTCTATATGTATAACAAAGGAATCACTATGTTCGCCTGTAAATTAATATTCACATATTCAGATTAATATCTAACATGAGCCGAAATCGTATTAAACAACTTGTATCATCTAATCAAAAATCCAATTTATTCTCTGAATAATTTTACATTCAGTTATCAATAGGTAAGTTAATTATAGATAACGTTAATTCTGTTTTATTTTTTTATTTCTTAAAACTCACTGAACAAAAGTACAGAGAGTTTCGAGAAATAATATTATGTTCTGACCGATAATATTAAAATTTATTATTAATCACGAAGATTTTTATACTCTTTCGACTTATCATCCCCTTTCCGGCTTAAATTGCGCACCTTTAAGAAGTGGCGACTGCTAGTTCTACAAAGTAACTGCTTGCCTACTTGATATAAAAAAAATACGTTGTAGGTATTCGCCGTCCATGCAAATGTCCTCACGAAAATGTGTCGATAAATAAAAAAGGAAAATAATGCCAACAATCAAAAAAATCTGGTTGAATATAACTTACCTACTAGCTGTTCCCCGTGGTTTCACCCGCGTCAGTTTCGGAGTTCCCGCGGGAATTTCGGGACAAAAAGTACCTTTTGTCCTTCTCTGTACCCCTGACAATGTGTATGCAAAATTTCATGATAATCGGCAGAGTCGTTAAGGCGTGAAAGCGTAACAGACAGACAGACAGAGTTACTTTCGCATTTATAATATTAGTAGGGATAAAGAAAATTCGTACATTTGTACATACTTATGCACAAAGCTATACGACTACGACCACGCTATTATTCTTAAAAGTTTTACAGAACATATTATTACTGTCGTAAAAAAACCTGCATATAGATGGAGAGCTGGTGAACAATGGGCATGTTGACTAATTTTTATTTTTTTCTCCGTCTTGTTATTATTAAAAAATATTGGACACGTATTTTTTCTTTTTTTACGTAATCAAAAAATAACGGCGATATATTGAGTTGAAATTTCGCGTGACGTCACTATTCTGACAGTTTGTATGGCGGTTTTGCAGTTAGTGACGTCACGACCTCCTCATCCTAAATTTTAATGCCCTTCATCTCTGTATATTTTAATTTAATTAAAAAAGCAAAAAATACGTGTCCATTGTTTTTTTTATTTTCTAACTGACGGACTAATTAGAATTTTGATTTTCAAAAGTAGTCAACATCCCTATTTAGAATAGGTTTATGAGGCACTATGACAAATTTTGTAATAGTCCTCTATTGACCCCTAAATAATATAGTCGAGGTCGGGCTGAGAGTAGCGGCCCCCTACACTTGAACTTTTTAAAAGTAAAATATTTAGGCATATTTTGCGTCTCTAACTATAGTATAGTATATACTTATAAAATTAGTGACCTACCTATTATTATTATTACCTTATAAAAACTAAAAACAACGCAACGCACTGTGATAAGATGTAGGTATCTACATATAATAATAATTATCTCATCAAGACAGGAATGTTAAAAAATTACATCTATTATTATAGGACAAACAAATCAACGAGTATGATGCACATTTTAACATTTACACAGTGCAAGGTGTGCATAAAGCATTATGTAAATTGTAAATAAACTATTCTGAATCAGCTAAAAATGTAGTCACTGCATACCTTTCTCCGAGACAGTTGACGTGAATTCATATTTGTACAAGACCAGCCGTTCCCGCCGTTTCATCCGCGTAAATATCGGAGTTCCCGCGGAAATTCCGGAATAATAAGTGCCCTATGTCGTTTTCGTACAGACAACGTGCACGCCAAATTCCATAACGATCGGTTAAAGCGTAACAAACAAGCAAATAAATTTACATCTACACTTTCGCATCCTTACTATCCTTCATTACTGCAGACTGTGTTTGTTAGGCTTTTACGCCTCCTCAACGACTCAACGGATCATTGTGTAATTTTGCATACACGTAGTCAGGGATAAAGAAAAGGACATTAAGGTACTTTTTATCCCGGAATTCCTGCGAGAACTCTGAAATTGCCGTGGGTGGATCCGCGGGGAACAGCTAGTTTATAATATTGATATGGACGGACTTGAGTAAATCACCAAAATCACTTGATGTTAGAAGATAAACTATGTATTATCTCTGCTAAGCATTTTAACACTTAGGTGCATAAGATTTTGAAATGTGACGTCACCGGCTCCCACCCCTTGTCACACAACTCACTAACTTGTGTGTGTCTTTATGGATGACTTTCTGGATTTTGGCGGCAATTTTTTGAGCAAAATGGACGTCAGTTTTATTTCTTTGTTTTACAAATTAGTTTATCGTGGTTAATATTGTGTAAACTTGGTGAAATTTGCATAATAATGATGGATCATTATTATGGATTAGTGATGAACAGTGTGTGGAAACAGCTGAATAAGATGAAATGGGGTGTTCGCTGGGTGGTTATCGTTTTACTACTTATAACTTCCTACAGAGCATCCCATTTAGGTCCAATTGTGAAGAATTGCTTCCAGAAGTTTAAAGCGCCGAAATGCATCTCACTAATATATTTCGATGTAAATAACTTCAGAAGAAGAATTAAACAACTGAATTGGCTTTCCCGAAAGGGGTGTAAGGGCATATGCACACCACGTTTTTTAAACGCGCCGTCGACGCGCGTTTTAGAGAAGCGTATCGACGGCGCGCTTTTATCCTACAAAAGTCTACAGGTTGCGTCCGACTCGCGTTCGTATCGCGTCTGTATCGCTACAACCGCGCGTCGACGGCGCGTTTAAAAAACGTGGTGTGCATAGGTCCGTTCAACAAAAAAAAACTTTATGGATGATTCAAGGACAGCTGCAAGCAGCAAATAGGCATGTCGAAAGTACGAGACTTCGAAGGACGAAAGGAGAATAGGTGCGATTCTTACTTATGACTCTAGAGCAATAACGTCTATCCTAGTCGCATAATGAACTATCCCCACATAATGCACTATCTACGACAAAGTTGTTCACGATAAAGAGAAAAGGATATTATTTTATGTCTTCACACGAATCTCACTATAAAGAGACAAATAAGTAAAATAATACCTTTAAGATATAGAGTACCTACGACATGTAAATATAGACAAAGATGTCATGCGATTCGTACGATGATATTTTTGTCTCTTTGTCTTCGAGCGTCAGAGCATGCATGCAACTAGGACAAACTGCTCTCGAGTCAGTCACAAGTAAGAATCGAATCGCATTCTCTTTCCGCCCTTCGAAACCTCGTACTTTCAATGCCTATTAGCACAGATAATATTATATTACTATAACCAGCCCGCTGACGCTACACTACAAATGAACTGATTCAAGTACTTTCTCTAGACTTTCCTACAAGTAAAGACGGCCGGCTTATATGTAAACGTGTTGTGCGTGTGTGCGTATCGTAAGGTTGACAGCGAGCTGACAGTTGACAGACAGACAGGCAGCCGGGGCGCCTCTCTCCATGTGACAATTTTTCACTGATACGTATGTTCTCTTATTCGTCTGTGACTGAAACTACCACCAAACTTCCGTGGGGCATGAGGTCTTATCACACAAAGGTCTTACTTTTAAGCTGAAAATCCATTCCATAGATGACAACCCTACTCCTGGGGCTCTAAGGCTCAACATACATACTATACGCAGCGTCACCAATCGCCTCATTACGTCTATGTCTGGCTGTGAAATCGACATTTGCACGGATATTTGTATTTCAAAGATAAACACATCTAGGTTTGTTTATAGACACTCGTGTGTACCGTTAAGGAAACAATAGATTTTCGTCTATTTTATAAATAAACGTTACGATATTGGCTCATGTCATGGCGCATAAGTCGAGGTTCCACTAGAGTTTTACGCTAACGTACCGCCAAAACAAAGACCATTTATAAAAAGAGTTGCTAAAATTGTTGTTGTGAACCTCACGCCTCCCGATGGGGCAGGCTACTATAGACTTTAATTGTAGAAACTTCCACTTCCTACACTAATTACAAACACTACATTGCATGGAATTGATCATTTCATATTTTGTCCCTGACCACACTAGGTACCTATTGTTCAAAAAGAAATCTCATTTACGGTCTCTGCAAGGCAATCGTTATTCGCGAGGATATCGATGTGTTGAAAATTTCGTGAAGAAGATTTTTTTTATTTTCTGTCAATTTCAAAGATATACGGCCTACTTAAACAAAGCAAGCAAAAGAAAAAATATATGCATAAATTAATTAAATAGAGCGTTTCAAAGTTCCTACTTTAGACTTTACCGCCGAAACGCGGAATGACGTCACTAGTTCAAAATTACGCCTTATTAATCTGTGATAGAAATGTCACTGTCCTATTGACAGGGTCATGTAACACTGACAGACAGATAACTTCAATATCCAAAAGCAAAATTAAGGTTGAACTGTGTCGATTTACTTCCAAAAGTTCCAGTAAAGAATCGAAATGCATCTTACCGATGCATTTTAAAGTAAAAAACTTCAGAAAATGGAAAATATGCGTTGACTGTATGCACTTAGTTTCTTTTACCTTCTCTGAAAGAGGTAAATGTGTCCTAAAAAAATAAAAGTGACGTCATGTGTCAAGCTTGGCTGTGATTGGTGTTTCGTTGCAACGTTCCGTTTCACAAAATTAAAAGTTGAATATTTTGGAAACTATTGAATTTTTTTTAGTAAATCTTTCACGATAACGCTTTTCTAAGGCTCTATTTTTGAAATATTGACACAATTTCTTATGATAAATTCATGCAAGTACCCTATTATTAGATCAATTAAATCGTTTAAAATAAATTATCTAGATTACGGCGTAACTTAGATACCAATGGTTCGGTAAGTTTGCGGTATTTTGAGCAGGATTTACAAACAGTCACACGTTTTTGAAATTCACCTATACTTCTTAGCTCAATAACTAAAAAGCTAGCCGAAAAAATCGACGAAAAAGTCTATATTTTATGATAGATTATAACTATTATAAATAATAGGAACTGCAAAATCTCGATTCAATTCCATTCAGTAGGTAAGATGTGCATACATACAAATTGACAGACAGAAATCATTATTTTGTTTTGCCTCTGCGTAAGACAACCCGAATATTTTTAAATACCTATCAATTTTAATGTAAGTAAGGTACCTAACAAATTGTTAATGCGGTGGTCAATCCACAAATAAATATTATGTTCAAGTTTGACAAAAAAATCCGAATCCAATAAACAATAATAATATTTTAGGACAGGTTTAAGATTTCAGGTAAATTTAAATGGCAATGAACTCATTAAACGTAATATTATCTTTAAGAATTTAATGGCTCTCTTATTTTTAGTTGTTTAACCAGTTCCAAAAGTCATCTCTTTTACTAACAGCCTGATGTGAAACGGGAAAAATTCCTTGTAGATATTGTAGGTCTAAAGGTTTTTAAAAACAGCCGACTAAAATAGAAAACATTATCGAGAATACTAATTAAATAAAAATTATGACAAAAATAATAATTGAGAGACCCAAATGATAAGTAACAATGATAGCTTCCAACTAGCAAGTATGGGTATAGGCGCAAAGTTTTATTTTGTAGTAAATTAAAAAAAAGGACAGTATTTAACCACGCAATGCATCGCTCTCGCTCTCTCGTTTTGGCGCATCGCCGATCACCGTTCGTAAAGTGCGGATTACACGAAGCCAGTAACGCTGGCGCCAGTCCTCAGACAAACCTGCGCAACGCAGGCGCGGGGGTCGAGGGGTATGCGGGCGGAGGTCACCGGTGCTCTATTTCTTCCAGTGCTGGAAGTCAGCGCTGGCTTGGCTTGAAAAACTACGAGGCCAATAACAAGCCAGCGCTGGCTGCCAGTCTTATTGGCAGCCAGTGTTGGCTTCGTGTAAACTAAGCATAACTCTGCCGCGGCACGCTTGCTGCGCTCGTTCAGTTCGCAAGTTGTGGTCGCTGTTCAAAACTTTTTTTTTGACCCAGGGAAAGGAAAATGCATCATGCATACTACTGCCCTCGGGCCGGGGCGATGGTTATGTGACACAACTTATGTGGAAGTTGTGGAACTCCTCCCTGAAAAGGGCGACCTACCCACTAAAACCCTGGGATGTTCCTCCTCCGCGCTTAGCGCCGGGGCTACGGGAATCGCTCTCGCATGCTCCGCAGCGCAGTTCAAAACCTTTTTTTTTTTTTTTTTTTTTTTTTTTTTTTTTTTTTTTTTTTTTTTTTTTTTTTTTTTTTTTTTTTGACCCAGGGAAAATGCTTTATGCATACCACCGCCCCCGGGCCGGGGCGATGGTTATGTGGGACTCTGCCCTGAAAAGGGCAACCCGTCCTGAGAAGGGCGGGAATGCTACCCACTAAAAACCCTGGGGTGTTCCTCCTCCGCGCCTGTTGCCGGGGCCGCGGGAATCGCTTTCGCATGCTCCGCAGCCCCGACGGCGCCAGCCCGTTGCCGGGCTCCTCCTCGAGGGGCACGAGTGCCCCTCAGAATGACGACGATGCGCCGGAACACGCGACGCACCGCCGCCCTCCTCCCTCTCGGGGACCCTGTGCAAAGGACGCCGGTCGGGCCCATGACCGGCGCCCAAGGCCCCCTGCGACGGGTCGGGTCAGTGGCCCCGCCGCCCACCACGACGGCCGCAGGGGGTGAGGAGGGCCGACTAGCTCCGCGCCAACACTCCCCTCCCCCCGAAGCCCCTCCACGCCGCCATTCACCGGGGCGGCCCCGTCGAGGCCGCAGAGGAAAACCATCTCCACGGCCTCTAACCCACAGCCGCGGTGCTCGGAAACCGCGGCCCACCTCAGTCGCGCCGCCGCTCCGAAGGGCGACGGCGCCACCTACTCGGGCCGCCTCAACACGGGTTTCCCCCAAAAACCCGGAGAGGCGGCCCAGTGGCCTCGCCCAACCTAGCAAGTTGGAGTGCTCGCAATTCAGAATAGGGATATTGACTACTATTGAAAATCAAAATTCTAATTAGTCCGTCAGTTAGAAAATAAAAAAACAATAGACACGTATTTTTTGATTTTTAAATAAATTAAAATATACAGAGATAAAGCGCACTAAAGTTTAGGATGAGGAGGACGTGACGTCACTAACCGCAAAACCGCCATACAAATTGTCAGAATAGTGACGTCACGCGAAATTTCAACTCAATATATCGCCGTTATTTTTTGATTACGTAAAAAAAGAAAAAATACGTGTCCAATATTTTTTATTAATCTACAAGACGGACTAAAAAATAAAAATTAGTCAACATGCCCATTGCGCACTAGTTTTAGCGTAGGTACCAGTCATAATAAATGTGTTATATTTAGTGTGCATATAAGTTTCATGTGTAGTTCAATATTTCTCAAAAAAAAGCATATCCAAGAAATCCATTCCAGTTTTCTCCATTTTACACTTTGGTTTCACACTCTAATTGCGCTGATATAAGGTTTCATTTAATATTTACGGAACATTCTATAGAACTCTAGGCTTGTAGAATCGAATTGGTATGTGTAGTTTTTAAAACTTTATTTTAATCCTTTATTTTATAAAATATACGAAAGGGAGTTTGTTTATTTGTTACGCTTTTACGCCTTAACGGCTGAACGGATCATCATGAATGAACTTTTTATCCATAAATTCTCGCGGAACCTCTGAAATTTCCGTGGGTGAAACCGCGGGGAACAGATAGTCCTACTAATCCTACTAATATTATAAATGTGAAAGTGTGGATGTTTGGATGTTTAGATGTTTGGATGTTTGGATGTTTGGATGTTTGGATGTTTGGATGTTTGGATGTTTGGATGTTTGGATGTTTGTTACTTAATCATGCAGAAACGGATGAACGGATTTGGATGAAATTTGGCATGCACGTTGTCGGGGGTACAGAGAAGGACATAGGGTACTTTTTATCCCGGAATCCCCGCGGGAACTCCGAAATTACCGCGGGTGAAACCACGGAGCTCAGCTAGTATAATAAATGTGAAAGTGTGGATGTTTGGATGTTTGTATGTTTTTTACTCAATCACGCAAAAACGGCCGAACGGATTTGGATTAAATTTGACATGCACGTTGTCAGGAGTACAGAGAAGGACATAAGGTACTTTTTATCCCAGAATTCCCGCGGTAACTCCGAAATTACCGCGGGTGAAACCGCGGGGCACAACTAGTATTTAATAAAACAATATCCGTTGGAGATCTCGTCATTACCTTATAGATAATAATCCACAATAATAAAGAATGTTTTCAGAGGGGCTATTATGTAACTTTTGTTTCTATCGTTTTTCGCTTGCAATCAAAAACATCGTGGTTTTGCGATTACAATATGCACTTTTTGACACCTACAATATCTAGCAATCAAACAAAACAAACATATTTCAAAACTTGAAGCTGTCTAAACATAACCAATTAATCACAAAACCGCTATTTTTCCGATTGAAATCGAAAAATGATAGAAACAAAAGTTACATAATCGCCCTACAGAACTAGGGTATATCAGCATCTCCTTAGTAGGCAGTAGATACTCGGAATGTGCAGCATGCTGTGCGTAGGTATGCTCTGTGCATTTGGGTCTCAGTTTTGTTTTATGTATAATTTATATATTATGTATGTATTTTGTATTGTACTAGGAAATTATATTTAGCTCCACTCAAGCACCACCAAATACACTTTCTTTCTTTTCTTTCTTTCTGAAGATTGACTGGTATAGAATGCCACTGTGGCATTAAGTCCGCCTTTTGTACCATGTTGTGCAATAAGCTTAAATAAATAAATAAATAAATAATAATAAACTTGTCACGATCTCCGGGCATACAAAGCACGAAAGTCTGAGCAGAAACTGATAGAGTTATCTCGGTTCCCTCGTCAAATCCTTACTAATATTATAAATGCGAAAGTGAGTTTGTCTTTGTTTGTTAGTTTGTAACGCTTTCACGCCTCAACGGCTCATCCGATCATTATAAAATTCTGCATGCACGTTGTCAGAAATGCAGAAACGGACATAGGGTACTTTTTATCACGGAGATCCCGCGGGAACTCCGAAATTACCGCGGGTGTACCTACTTACAACTAACTACTTATAATTGTTTGGCCTACCTCTTACATCGGGCTTCTTATTGACCAGATAGATGTTGACAGCTTTGCCAGTCGCCTTCGGAGACACATCCTCAGGTAACGACCGCGATATTGATTCCTTGAATCTCTGAAACAATGAATGAACGATCTACTGTCAAACATACAACGCAATAGCAAGCAATAGTTTATTCAACAAGAGAACAAAGTTCATTTTTTGATTGTTGACCGGTGGAGGCTCAGAAGGTCGTAGCGAGGACGCCTGTCGCGTTATTTATTCGATATTTTCACCACCGTTCACTAGTCATTTTGTTTTCCCAGAAAGAAGCTGGTTTTCGAGATAGAACCGTGTTTTATCTTGGGGAACAATCTTGGCGTTTCGCCATAATGGGCATGTTGACTAATTTTTATTTTTTAGCCCGTCTTGTAGATTATTAAAAAATATTGGACACGTATTTTTTCTTTTTTTACGTAATCAAAAAATAACGGCGATATATTGAGTTGAAATTTCGCGTGACGTCACTATTCTGACAGTTTGTATGGCGGTTTTGCGGTTAGTGACGTCACGACCTCCTCATCCTAAACTTTAATGCGCTTTATCTCTGTATATTTTAATTTATTTAAAAAGCAAAAAAGACGTGTCTATTGTTTTTTTATTTTCTAACTGACGGACTAATTAGAATTTTGTTTTTCAAAAGTAGTCAACATCCCTATTACTTTGATTGATTAAAAACGTACGTTGGCAGAATTAAATACGATAAATCGCGATAGATTGTGATAATTGAAGAAGAAGAAGAAGAAGTTAATTTTTAATGCGAGTGCCGAGTTTCTCCCTCTCACTGGCTATAAATAAATAATCGTGATTGAATTCAATCGTGATTCGTGAATCTCATGACCAATTTTGACTGGACTTTCACTGCTAATTAGCTGATGTTATTAAAAGGAGTTACTTTGGACTTCCTGCGGGAATTCCGAAACTCACGCGGGCGAAACCGCAGGGCATGGCTAGTCTACTATAAAAAACTAACAGCCGCACTCAGTGTCGTTTTAATGATCACTTAATTTTAAGTAAAAATAGAAAAAAAACATTTAACTAAATTTATCTTAACTAGTTGAATTAAATTGAATTGATAAACAATTGATTATTTGACACAACACAAAGATTTACAGCAGTTAATTGCCAATTAAAATTAACTTAATGAACGTCTCTGAGTGCGGAAGTTTTACGGCCGCACTCAGAATCGACTTTAATGATTACTTAGTTAAGTATAGATTTTTAAAACAAAACTGCCGCAATCAGAGACGTTCAGTAAATTAATGTTAATTGGCATTTAATGAGATGTAAATTAATTAGTTAAATGTCAATTAACATTAATTTATTAAACTTGTCTGATTGCGGCAGTTTTGTTTTAAAAATCTATACTTACCGCCGCACTCAGAGTCGACTTTAATGATTACTTAGTTAAATATAGATTTTTAAAACAAAACTGCCGCAATCAGAGACGTTCAGTAAATTAATATTAATTGGCATTTAACTAATTAAGTTACATCTTATTAAATGCCAACTAACATTAATTTACTGAACGTCTCTGATTGCGGCAGTTTTGTTTTAAAAATCTATATTTAACTAAGTAATCATTAAAGTCGACTCTGAGTGCGGCGGTTAACTAAGTAATCATTAAAGTCGACTCTGAGTACGGCGGTTATTTTCAAAATCTTTACTTAAAATTAAATAATCATTAAAACGACGTGAAATAACAAATTATATTATCCCGATATGGAATATGGATCAATGAGTTGAATATATTTTATCTATGTATGTCATTTTTATGCGATAAACGATGTGTGTATTTAGACAAGGTGAGATACCTTCACGGCCGCTTCGACCAGTGAATCGGATTCACCTCGCTTCGGCGGCAGAATATCAATGGCTTCAATGTTTATCTTCGACAGGAAACTCCCGAGCTGCGTGATGCCAGTCGGCCGTGGCCAGAGAAGACCTGGAAACATGTCCTTTGTTTAAAATATACCTAGAAAAATATACCTTCATAGAGCATTGGCCTACCTATTAATGTAAAATAAAAATTACTTCAATGCATCGTAAAGTTTATTTTCAAATCATAATCAGAGATGGCATTCCCTGTGTCACTTTTTATCGTAAGAGCATTGGTATAAGCTCAGTGCTTAGAATGCCTAACTACTCTTGTGTTAAAAATTAAAATTAATTAGGTACTCATTGGTTACTCTGAACCGGCTTGATCAATTTCAAATTTTCAACCATTATTATTTTCCAAAACAGCGTATACGTAGTTAACGTATAGGTAAATTACTTACCTAACTTTCAATTATTTCAACCTACTTAGGACTTTCCACAGACTTTCCGTTTGATTACGCTTTGACTTTTGAACGCACGGATTCATTGTTTTTTTATGACGTTAAATAGTGCTAAGTACAAGCCGATGGAATTTCAAATATACCTAAATAAAAATAATTTTATGTACGAAAAACAATGCAATTGCAATGAGCATGTTGACTAATTTTTTTTGTAGCCCGTCTTGTAGATTAATAAAAAATATTGGACACGTATTTTTTTTTACGTAATCAAAAAATAACGGCGATACATTGAGTTGAAATTTCGCGTGACGTCACTATTCGGACAGTTTGTATGGCGGTCTTAGCGGTTAGTAACGTCACGACCCCCTCACCCTAAATTTAATGCGCTTTATCTCTATATATTTTAATTAATTTGAGAAAGCAAAAAATACGTGTCTATTGTTTTTTTATTTTCTAACTGACGGACTAATTAGAATTTTGATTTTCAAAAGTAGTCAACATCCCCATACTTATATTTTTTATCAAAATCGGTTCCGAGAGTCCTTTAAAAAATATTGTACAAACCGAAGTCGTCACAGAACATCTTGCAAGCCTCCAAACTGAGCCCTGGCTCTAGTAGATTATCCGCGTGTAACTTTTTTATGCATCTCCCGTCCTCGCAGGACCATTGCCAAACAATAGCATCCTCTTCGGCAGCAAGTGTACTAAAAGGAAGTGTGACGTCATATATACGTATCTACTGTTCCCTTAGCCAAGTCTAGTATGGTGTTATAATAGTATCTGTAGCCAAGTTAACTACCTAACTGAAATAATCATTATCGCTATAAAAAAATACTTAAAGTAGATATCGTCATGTCAAGTGGTGAAGAAAAATTGTACTTCCATGGCCACGTGACATAACGATACATTCCTAAATTTTCTATATAGGGATAACGATTTATACATTGTAAATTTTGTTAAGGTTTTTATCTTTGGGATGACAATTTGACTTTTCTCGCTCCATAGACTGACTCACACGCTATCATGCACAGAGAGAAGGTAATCACCCATACTATGCATACCCATCTCATTGCAAAACTATCTCATTCAATGTATATCATATTTTTATGATCGTCATATCGTTGTATGACTCTTAAAAGAAGAAACTCACCGACTGACGTACCAACGCACAGCACACAAAGTGCTATGTCTAGAACCTTGAAATTTAGTACAAGGGCTTCTTATACTATACTCGTAGAGTAGGCCTGCACTGGAAGCATTCCGAAATTCAAACCCCTAATAGGTTGAAATGGGGATTCAAGAATTCTTCTACAGGATTCGACTGTGTTTAAATATCATTGAACTGAGGACTAAGTCAAAAAATTGCAATGTCAGTTAGTGTCTTTATTCACAAATTACAGCCGAAGCTTCAAGAAAGGCAACACTGATTGCATTTCATCACAAAAGCCTGTTTCAAAAACATCTACGTAAGGAACCGATGGAACAGCATCGTTAAACTTGTCACGGTTATTAATTGTAGTAAAAAGACTTACCATTTTAATATTATCGCAAAATAGATTGTGCAAATATAAAATTTGTGAACCCGCATTTTTACCTGTAAACAAATATTGTTAAAATCTTTTGATGACAAGTAGTAGATTCAGATTGTTGTATATCAAGGTCATAAAACATGCAATTTATTACTACTACTATAGTACATAGGTAGGCGTGGCGTAATCGTTTGTCGCGAATAATAAATTCGAATCTTAAAACGAAAATTTCTGGGTTGATACTACGTATGTCCATAAAAATATTATAAAAGATACGAAAAAAAACTCTGTCATGTCCGCCATGATGATCGGTTGAGTAGGGAAGGGGCTACCCAACCGATCATAATGAAACTTTGTATACAAAAGTTGTTTGTTGTCAAGGGTACAGATTAGAACACAGGGTAGGTTCTAATCTCGGAATTCCCGCGGTAACGCCGAAATTAACAAGAGTGAAACCGTGGGGAACAGCTATAGGTAGGATTTAATAAAAGAGGATTGTGTACATAGGTACAGGTACGCAGTTTATCCTCGACAGCAAAAGCTAGTATCTTTGTAAAGTTTACGTATAAAAAAATCTATAACTGCAAATAAATTATTAGTTTACTACCTACTCTACTAGTCGGTCACCCACGGTTTCACTCGCGATAATAGGCTATTTGACTAATTGTTTTTAGGCCGTCTTGTAGATTGATAAAAAATATTGGACACATATTTTTTCTTATTTACGTAATCAAATACAAATACGATACATTGAGTTGAAATTTCACGTGACGTCACTAACCAGTGCAGTTTGTATGGCGGCTTGTAGCGGTAAGTGACGTCACGAGCCCCCACCCGAAAAAGAGATAAAGCGCATTAAAGTTTCGGGTGGGGGCACCCGAAACTTTAATGCGCTTTATCTCTGTGTATTTTCATTTATTTGAAAAATTAAAAAATAAGTGTCTAATGATTTTTAATTTTCTAACTGACGGACTAATTAGAATTTTGATTTTCAAAAGTCATCAACATCCTTATTGCGGCATCCCGCAGGAATTCCAGGACAAAAATTACCCTTTGTCACTCAACTTGAAAGAATGTTTGCAAAACGGTTAAATGGACGCAGATAAGCAATAACATGTTAACCCACAAAACAAAGTTATTGATTCAGAACGATTTATTGAGAGTTAGAGAACGTTTTTTAATTATATTATTACATTGTTTAAATATGTAACTAAATATTGAACATAAAAATGTTGAAAAAAATGGCGCTATAATTTTAAAACTTTAATTTACTCAAAATTTCTCCAGTGTGGGTTAACACACTATTGCTTATCTATGTCCAAATAATTTTTGAATTTCTCTAGTAGGTATAGAAAAACAACTACTTATAGGTAACTACTTAATAGAATAAATGCGTTATATTATAAATGCGTTATGTTATAAATAAATTTAATTGAAGCCATTTTATTTTTGTCTTGCCGTAAAAAGGAGCTATCCCTCATTATATTATGATCCATGAATAAGCACTATGGTGCATGGTTGTCTCTAGTAAGAACCTATCTATCTATCTTCTATCTATACTACATATAATGAAAGAGTAGAATCCGCGATGCTGTACATTGAATATTTTTAACAAAAACTGACAGGGAGCGATAAAAGAAGAGTAACCAACCACAAAAAAGGGTTTTTAAAATCATTTCTGTCTGTCTGTCTGTTCGCGATAATCTCTGAATCTACTGAACGGATTTTCATGTGGTTTTCACAGGTAGCTTAGCATGGAGCTGGACATAATTATAGGCTTTGTTTCATTGAAATCGGATGTCGGGAAAAAAGTTGTTATATAAAAACCTTTCGCGCGGATGAAACCGCGGGGCACAGCTAATAGGTATACTATAATATAATAAAAGAGTAGAACCCGCGATTCTGTACATTGAATATTTTTACCTAAAATTGAGAGTGGTAAAAGAAGAGTATAACCAAGCCCAAAAAAATGTTTTTAAAATTCTTTTGTGTCTGTCTGTCTGTCTGTTCGCGATTATCTCTTAATCTACTGAACGGATTGTCATGCAGTTTTCAGTAGTAGATTATGCTAAATCTGGAGCAACATATAGGCCAGGCCAGCGACACTCCCTTGAACCAAAACTTACTATGGATTTATGCGCGAACTTTTTTACCAACTTTGGAATACCTACTTAACCCGTCATGCATTGCATTGGTATGGTTGGCACAAAATGCTTTCATAGATAGGATCAGCGATTAGTATGGAAGTGCCTACTCAGTTATTCTTCTGAGGCCTACTCTATTTGCTGTGATATAGGCTTTGTTCCATCGAATTAGGATGTTGGGAAAAAAGTTTTCATACAAAAACGTTTCATGCGGGTGAAACCGCGGGGCACAGTTAGTAATAATAATAATAACTTTATTTCTCACCAAGTACCTACATAGGTACCTATAGCCTTGGTATTGACACTGAAAGCGGAATTCGCAGTTTGAACTCAATACTCATTGCGGATTATATGTTACTTCCCGAGGCGCACAAGATATAAAATCAAAGCGACTTTAATACTTAATATCAGTAGCTGTTCCCCGCGTTTTCACCCGTGATAATTTCGGAGTTCCCGCGGGAATTCCGGGATAAAAACTGTCCTATGTCTTTCTCCGTACCCCCGACAACGTGTAGGTTCGTGGTGATCGATTGAGCCGCTAAGCCGTGAATGGTGAAAGAGTAACAAACAAACAAACTCACTTTTGCATTTGTAATACGTATATCATAGGATTAACTCTGAGACTTATGTACCTATAATATGGTATGGTAGCCCTCATCGCCCAAAGGCATGATGAATTTTTTAAAGCGTTAAAAGGTAGGTACCTAACTATAAATAAGTATATTTAACTTTTAGACTTTAACGGCCGCACTCAGAGTCAACTTTAATGATTACTTAGTTAAGTATAGATTTTTAAAACAAAATTGCCGCAATCAGAGACGTTCAGTAAATTAATGTTAATTGGCATTTAATGAGATGTAACTTAATCAGTTAAATGCCAATTAACATTAATTTATTAAATTTGTCTGATTGCGGCAGTTTTGTTTTAAAAATCTATACTTAACTAAGTAATCATTAAAGTCGACTCTGAGTGCGGCGGTAAGTCATTGATTTGGTATATCAATGCAGCTTTAAGTATTAAATTAAGGAAAATTATTAGTAAAAAACTAACATTAATGTTGCTAATGAGACGGAAACACTGTATCAAGACAAAATCAAAAAATAACGAGACAAAATTTAAAAACTAAAATATGGAAATGTCTTTTTATTGATATCACTAGATATTATTTTCATGAAGACATTGATAAAATAAAACGAATCGGGTCCGATTGCCCTAAAGATTATTTTATTTTATTTTATATCTACTTTTATTTATTTTTATCTACTTAATAAGCAAATAGGTACCTAAGTAAGTAATACTTTTGACCGTGGAGATTTTATTAATTAAAACAAAATAAAGTGTATATTTTTTTTAATGCTCATTTTTGTTCGCCGTCTACAAAGACATTCTATAATTATTATTATCATTGATATAATATTTTATTGACTCATAGTTTCAGTTGTAAGATTTGTGTAAGTTGTTTAGACGCACAAGTTAGTTTTTTGTGTAATTAATACTCAAGAATTAAAAAAGTATATATTACAGCATATAGAGTAGGTAATAGAGACAGTCTCGACTCTCGAATCTCCAGTTCCTAAACCTAAAGCACCTAGTTATTTTCTTTCACTCATAATACTCTATATTAAACTTTAAAAAATAAAGTTCTCATGAGTAGCAGCACTTACTTTAAAATCCAATAAAATATTTTTTCACTGCGTGTAACAATTTTGCGCGCGCGTCCGTACACCAAGAATAGCGACGCAATATGATATGAAACGGAACACCGGTTACCTACCACAGCAGTATAGGTAATCAAAGAGAATATAATGGCCAAAGATTATAACAACTATATAATACGCAATGTGGTGACAACAACGACACCAGCCATTCTACTATGGTAGGTACCTATCTGCATTCTTTTACTTCTTCTCCTTAGTAAAAAGATATTTATTAGTCAACGTCAAGTATGGTCACCATAAAATGGACGCTGATAAGCAATAACGTGTTAACCCACAAAATTAAGTTACTGATACAAAACGCTTTATTGAGAGTTACAGAACGTTTTTTAACTATGTGTTTACTTTATTACATTTTTTAAATAGCGAACAAAATGTTGAACATAAAAAAATGTTAACAAAAAATGGCGCTATAGTTTTATAATACGATTTACACAATATTTTTCCAGTGTGGGTTAACACACTATTGCTTAGCTATGTCCAAATACCAGTTTTAAATCGTGCAGTGAGGTATAATATTAAAAAGTACATTTATTTTTTACTAGTAAACTATTTAATAAGAAGTAAAACAATGTAGTTATAATCATTGGGTAGGTACCTACCACAGTAGAATGGCTGGTGTCGTTGTTGTCATCACAAATTATGGTGCTACTACCTATTCCTATATAATTTCGGAGCTCCCGTGAGAATTCTAATTAAAAGTACCCTATGTCCTACTCTGTACATTTGACGTGTATTGCGGCTTCACCCGAGTTCCCCCGTTTCACCTCCATAGAAATTGAATTTTCAAAAACACTGACAAACCCTTATAAAAAACGCAGTGATTATAATAATTATGCTCTTTGAACCCCGAAATGTGTTTCTTAAAATAAAAAGAGTTTATAATATATATAATATACCGATTTCTATGTGTTTAACTTCAAAACTTAGGTATCTACTGTACCTACTACTTCCATACAAACGTGCACTGACATTTACACCCAGCTCCTTTTTGAAAAATCCTTTTTTTTTCCTCGCGGGAATTCCGGGATAAAAGTACCCTATGTCACTCAGGATCACTGTAGCTTCCTATAAGTGAAAGAATTTTTAAAATCGGTTCAGTAGATCCAGAGATAGCTGTTCCCCGTGGTTTTACCTGCGGGAAATTCGGAGTTCCCGAGGGGATTCCGAAATAAAAAGTACCCTATGACACTCAGGATCACTGTAGCTTCCTTTAAAAGAATTTTCAAAATCAGTTCCCCCTACAACGTCACAAACTCACAAACTTTTGCTCTTTATAATTTTAGTATAGATAGGTACCTATACATATAGATGTTGATGTGAGTTTGTTTGTTTATTGTTTATTTATTGGTCACGCCGCGCTTCCACGCCACGCCGCGCCGCGCCGAAACCGAATATCATCTTCTTCTTTATAAATAAAAATTAATGTTTTTATGTCTGTCCTCTATGCGGTTCGAAACCATTGGTCCGATTGTAATGAAACATTGGCGGGTTGTTCTGCCTGCATCCGCAAAGGTTTCTGATCCCAAAACCCACGCGGGTGAAACCGCGGGGAACAGCTAGTGAAATATAAATATAACCCTTGTAAAGTAAGTAGCTACAAATATCCTAAATATTATCGGACTCTTGTGTTCATGGCCGTTAACCATGGACCAATTATCTAGTTTAATTGGTCCATGCCGTTAATAAAGATCATAATTATAATGACCGTTAATTAAAAAACAACTTGACAGCATGAAATCTGACAACTCTGACACTAACTGCCACTGACTAAGTGTTACCAACTTAGCCCTATTAACATTGTTAGTTTATAAAATATTATTATCTCATAAGCAGAGAGAAGGTAATCACTACGTTTCTCATAAGCTCTCCATATAACTTACAGCACTCCTCTTTTTGAGATTTGGCTGTATTCTTCTTTCTCAATTTCTCTTGCAATGTTTAAGCAGCATGCATTACGTTATTTCGCGAGCTAGTTCCAATTTGTTGTTTTATGGCTCCACCGGTTTGACGGAGTCATTTTTCTTTTTCTTTTGGGGAATCACTTGTACTTATAAGTGTCATCACTTTACTATTTTTGTCAGTTATGTACCTAAAATGACTTCAAATGGCTGCTCAATGGTGATGGAGATATCGAAATCGAAAGCGATAGGCGTGCATTTTCTACGACCTCCATTAACTTGGCAAATGGCAACACAGCTGCGTGCTGACAGGCGTAGCTCCAAAGGGCGCGTACTCAGGGCAGTAAAATTATTAAAAAAGAAATCTGACAGGCGTCACTCCCTTGCACTTGACATTTGACAATGAATTATGTATGTACCTAACGTTTTCGTTTTGGGAAAGGATTTTATAAATTATTTTAAGTAAATCCCTAATATAAGCAGGTTTAAAAGAAATGTGAATACTTACCCATCAAAAACTTTAAATAACAACGTGAAAAATGGATCCTGCACTTTTAAGAGAGAGAGAAGCTTTCAAAAAGAAGGCACTCGCGACTCCAAGGTACGTTTAATGTTCGGTATCCGCTAGCGCACTAGCCCGTCTCTGGTTCAGTGTCATTACTCACAAACAAGTAACTACTTTCTCTCCCTCGCACGTTGCCCACAAGACTTGCTTTGAATCACTTTGAAAGGCCGGGCAATCAATTTTATTTTACTGTGTCATAAAATAATTGATAAAACTAGTTGCTGCCCTGAACAATTTCATTTTTCATTGTATTGTATAGAAGTTATAAGTAAGCAAGTAATAATGATTTATTATTAACCATGTCAGTATAATGAAGAGCTACTTACAGGACACAGAAAGCTGTTCTTCAGAAGGCTAATCAATGAAGATAATAAGAATAATGAACCTCTAAATACATACTCTTGGCCTAAAAAAATGCAATTTTGAAAGTCATATAATACCTAAATAAACAACCATATTTGGTTTATTGATTCAATATTTACGTATAGCTTACTAGCTGTGCCCCACAGTAATTTCGGAGTTCCCGCGGGAATTCTGGGATAAAAAGTACCCTATATCCTTTCTGTACCCCTGACAACGTGCATGCCAAATTTCATCCAAATCCGTTCAGTCGTTTTTGCATGATTGAGTAATAAACATCCAAACATCCATACTTTCACATTTAAAATATTAGTAGGATTTAAACTTCTTAATTTCTACTTTTCAGCGTAGAAAAGAAAAAGAGGGATGAATCCACTACCAAAGATGAAAGCAGTAAAAAGAAGTCAAAGTCATCAAGCTCGGTCAGCTCTGCACCGAAGCTGGATGCAACCAAGTGAGTATATCTTCTTCTTTCTGCCTTCTAAAGTTTTAAAGAAATAAATAGGAGGGACCTGGATATCTCCTTGTTGCTTACTTAGCTAGATTTAGAACATTCACCTAATATCACCACATGCATAGCAAGTTTATCAAAACTCTGCTTTACTGGTCTTAGGATGTGGTTATAGTTCAATGTCTAAAAATAAGAGGAATTAAGTACAAAGTTCAACTTAACCACCACACCCAAAACACACAGAACATAGCAATTACTCACTTACAATATAGTGGAATATGTTTTTTTTTTTCAGCTATAAAACCATGTCGGGCAGCTCGGCGTACCGTTTCGGCGTGCTCGCCCGCATCGTGCGGCACATGAGGGCTAGGCACCAGGAAGGCGACGACCACCCGCTGACCCTCGACGAGATATTGGACGAGACCAACCAACTAGATGTGGGCAATAAGGTCAAACAGGTGTGTCATCTATACTTATAGTACAGCAGCCTATGCCTTGTTTGTTCAGTGACTAATAACAGGCTAAATCTTTGTAAGTTCAGTTCGAAGAAACACCCAAGGTTTTCCTCTGTGAAAATTCTCGAAACAGGTAGCTATAAGTGTTTGGTGGAATTTACAACTCCCAAGCGTAGGACTGAGAAAACGCACCACTAAATTTGTAGGCCTATGTGATCATTTCAATTACTAAGCTGGTAAAAATATTTACCCAGCTGCATACAAAAATTCAGCATGTTGTTTATTAATTTTTATGATGTTGTTATTTGTACGTATTCGGAATGGAGGACTCTCCAGTGAAATCAACCATATTTGAGGACAATAATTTCCGGGTTTATTACTGAACTAGTTGTTTCACCTGCAGAAGTTTCGGAGATCCCGCAGGAATCCTGGGATACAAAGTACCCTATGTCCTTTTCTGTACCCCTGACAACGTGTAAGCAACATTTCTAAATGATCGGTTGAGCTGTTAAGGCGTGAAAGCTTCAACAGACAGACAGAGTTATTTTCGCATTTATAATATTAGTAGGGATTATCTTAACAATTCAATAAAAAATCTTACTGTTACTCAGACAACCCGTTTTGAGAATTTTTTCAGTGGAAAAGCTTGGGCGTCTTTAAACTGAACCTACTCACAAAGTTTCAGCCTCTTATTATTAGTCACTGAGAAAAAAAGGCAATGGGCTGCTGGACTATTATAATTGTAATATTACTATTTTGTGATTCTTATTGCTAGAAAGAAAAATTTTTTAGTCTATATTTTTTATGATCGAAATGAGAAAAAAACGGTTTTTGATTGTCAAATAAAGCACCTAAAAGAAACAACGTGGTACTTTATTCCGTGTGAAACATTTTAACCCTTTCAAAGGATATAGTAACTATATGATCAATTATTTACAACTATAGCTGTTCTCTTCTGTTTTACCCGCGATAATTTCGGAATCCCCGGGGGAAATCCGGGTTAGAAACAACCCTGACAACTCCACTTTTACGACGTTTCCACCAATCAATAATTTATCTTTATATTTCAATAAAATTATTAATTATTCAATAAAAACCTTAAGAAATTACATACCTAAACCTTGAATCACTATCTATTGGTGGAAACTGCATGAAAATCCGTTCAGTAGTTTTTGAGTTTATTGCGAACAAACAGACAGACACAGTGGAGGTCTTTGTTTTAGAATATGTAGTGATTCTTTTTTTTTCAGTGGCTACAAACAGAAGCGCTACAGAACAATCCAAAAATAGAATGTTGCCCCGATGATAAGTACATATTCAAACCAGTATATAAAATTAAGGATAAGAAAGCATTGTTAAGGTTTGTATTTTGGTAGCTATTAAATTATCACAAAACATTTTTCTACAATCTCGAAAATTGGGTTATCAGTTATCACTTATCAGTCAAATTCAAAGGTTTATTGTTTGTACCTAGTTTATCATTGATTTATAAGTAACCATTTTGTATTTAACAATTTTTCATTCGCATTTCAACTCTATATTAGAATATTTAACCTTCAAATTTGAACGTAATTAAGCTAAATTACAACATTTACCTGTTACTGTTACAACAGAAAAATTTAATTTGTTTGTGTTATGTATATGCATTCCTCTTTACCAAATAACAATATGTAGGTATTGTTTAAAATCGACTATGAAAGACAAATTCTGACCAAGAAAATAAATATTTTTACAGCTTTCAGTGAGCAATAGATTTTATTATTATATTATTTTCCTGCGGAATTGTTCCATACAAACTTGTCAACCCCTTTTCATTCCCCTTAGGGGTTGAATTTTCAAAAATCCTTTCTTATCGGATACAAAGAACACACCCTCCAAGTTTCAGGTCTCTCCCCTGTGCGTAGATCCATCAGTCAATCAGGACAAAGGATTTTATATATACCTATAAATGAGACAGAAATCATAAACAAATGCATAAGCATTAAAAAATAAAATTGTTAATTTTCAGGTTGCTAAACCAACAAGATTTGAAAGGCTTGGGAGGTATATTATTAGAGGACGTGCAAGAATCGCTGCCTCATTGCGAGAGGGCGCTGAAGAGTCTAGCCAAAGAAATCTTGTACATCACCAGACCCACCGACAAAAAGAAAATATTATTCTACAATGACAGGAGTGTATCTTTAGATGTAAGTTAAACATGTGAAATTAGTTTATTTGCTCCAAAAAAATAATTAAACTTATTAAAAAAGTCCACATATTTCTGAAAATCGTTTAGAAGTAATAAGCATTTTGTCATAATCGTATTTCGCCCGTTTATCTGAATAAAACATTTGATTGCCATACAATTTCTGAAGTCTTCAAGTAGGTACCCATTCTTTTTTACATAACCTCAAAATACCTATAGCGATTAAAGTGCTATAGTATTTTCGTTGTTCCTACGTCAGGTCGACGAAGAGTTCGTGAAACTGTGGCGCGCCACCGCAGTGGACGCGATGGACGACGCCAAAATCGAGGAGTACTTGGAGAAACAAGGCATCAAGTCGATGCAGGACCACGGCCCAAAGAAGCCGGTCATACCCAAAAGGAAGAGAGTGTCGCAGAAGAAGCGGCAGTTCAAGAAGCCCAGAGACAACGAACACTTGGCCGACGTGCTCGAAACGTACGAGGACAACACGCTCACACAGTCGGGAGTCGCTATCAAATAAACTGATTATTATTTGGAGATAGATAAGCTAAGTGTGTTAACCCACACTGGAGAAAAGAGTAAATCGTGTTTGAAAAATAAGGCGCCATTTTGTGTCGACATTTTTTTATGTCCAACAATTCGTTGTACAATTAAAAAAAACGTTATATAACTCTCAATAAAGCGTTCTGTATCAATAACTCAATTTTGTGGGTTAACATGTTATTGCTTATCGGCGTCCATGCGATCGAACTTACGCGAAGGTTACAGGCATATCACTATGCCTTAAGAGTTCCTGCGAGAATTCCGAAACTCACGCCACAGGAAAACTTTGGTCCGAAGTAAAAAGTATCGTAACATTATGTTACTGAGACTGTCAGTTTCTAGCAGTGAAATAAATGAATCTGTTCAGTAATTTCAGCTTTTTTTTTTTATTGTGTTTGGGCTAGGCTTTTGGCCCCAGGTCATTCAGAAAACTGGGCGTTTAAGCTAACCACCGGGCTTAAATCCGGTTGATTATACATCTACAAATGCAAATGGTTTCATTTTCCGATATTTTCGTAGTTATACAGTAGGAAAAAAGTGAGGAAAATAAAAAATATCGTGTTCAGGAATTTTACAGTCTGCGAACAGTGCAAATCAGTTATCACTTTTTTCTGCTTCATCTACGTGACCTTCTTTATGTTTTATCTTTAAAGCGTTGCCTTCTTTTTCCGCTTCCTGTATTGCCGAAAAAATGGCACCTCTATGAAGCTTTTTCAATATCTTCTTGTCGTGGAAAGGATGTGTGTGGGCGCCCACTCTGTAATTTAGAATAAAATATAAAGCTTTTGTCATACAAGATACAAAATAAAAAAAATATTAATTACTAGCTGTTCCCTGCGGTTTCACCCGCGATAAGTTCGGAGTTCCCGCGGGAATCCTGGATAGAATGTAACCTATGTCCTTCCCTGTACCTCTGACAAAGTGTATGCAACATTTCATGATGATCGGTTAAGCCGTTACGGCGTGAAAGCGTAACAAACAAACTCACTTTTGCATTTATAATATTAGTAGGGATTGACCAGTTGACCCGCGCGCGTTGTAACCGACTTCCAAAAAAGGAGAATGTTCTCAATTCGACTATGTTTTTTTTTTGTATGTTTATTACGCGATTACTCAAAGACGGCTGGACCGATTTGAAAAATTCTTTTTTTTGTTTGAGAGGGTATACTTTCGAGGTGGTCTCATTGTCATAAAGTCAGGGTGGGATTTTGGAGAAATCGAGGGAACTCTTCAAATATATAGTATTTCACGGTTTGTGATGCGATTAGATAAATTGTCACTTTTATATATAAACTAGCTGTGCACCGCGATTTCATCCGCGGTAATTTCGGAGTTGCCGAGGTTGCGGGAAAAAGTAGTCTATGTCCTTCTTTATACCCCGTACTTTGTACATTAGTGCCGGAGTTCCTGCGGGAATTCCGGGATAAAAACTATCCTATCTTTTAAGTTGGACCATATTATAAATGATTACAAAGTAGTTTCGGTGTCCATCGCGGACAAACAACGTGACACGTGATTTATATATATTAAGATAGATATACTAATGAGTATAAATAATACAAACCCATACAAATGTGAAAGTAGTGAGGGAGTGAAGTTGAATTTATCTGTGTTGTGTTCTCTACATGGAGAGACCTATGTTGAAGGATTGTCGTGTTGCAAACTCAAACATTATATTTTATTACTTAGGATCGGTTGGTACAACAACTTATAATCGTCAGCTTCTCTCGCGCTCGCGTAAACTCACAATCGGTATCTATACATATAAATAAAAGTGTCTGTTTGTAATTCCAAATTGACAGCTTTTCACTAATGCATATTATGTTATTATTTATACAGTACTTACATAAAATAAATCTTTTTTTTAACTTCTGTCTGTTTATCCGTTTTTTCCAGCTAATCCCTGAAACAGCTGAACCGATTTTAACGGGAATTCCACTGGCAGATAGCTGATGTTACAAGGAGTAGTTTCCTGGCTAATTCTATTTTAGAAAAAATAGTTCCTTCGGTGAAACCGCGGACACGGCCAGTTTCATAATATTATTATTGTGTACTTGTGGCAGCCCTAGCCTCGATCGGCAACTTTAATTTCAGTACAAGACCAAAGCCGTCGGTTTTGTACTGCGCCAATAATAGTGTACACAAACCTTCGAACGACCATTCCATCTTTAGTATAGACCACAGCCGCGCACTTCAGCCGGGGATAGTCGGCGCAGCGCCACTGCCGCAGCGCAGCTTTGTTCTGGTGCTTGTAGTAGTACAGGTATCTGTTGAGTATAATCTGCAGGTTGCCCTGGTTCGTCGTCGTGTATTGGATGAGAGCTGCGTCTGGAAGTTTGCAACGCGTCATAATTACAACCAGCTGCGCGCCGGAATCCCGGGATAAACTATTGTTATAAACTTTCCTCGTGAATCACTCTATCTATGCGAAAACCACATGTAAATCCGTTCAGTAGCTTTTGAGTTTATCGCGAACAGACAACGGAAGCGACTTTATTTTAAACTATTTGTGTAAAAAAAATGATAGAATGAATGAAATAAATGAAATGAAAAGACAGATATTTTGCATACACGTTGTCAGGTATACTTTTTATCTCAGAATTACCTCGGTAACTCCTAAATTAACACGGGTGAAACCGCGGAGATGAGCTAGCATGGATATAGTCATACCATACTGTCAATGTTTATCAACAGCTGAACGGATGAATATGGCTCTCAGGTAGAATGTGTACTGGATAAAAAATTGGTGATAGTTTTATCTCGGAACTACACAGAGTTCTCGGGAAGGTGGCGAATATTTTTCGGAGATCAAATTATAATTTATTTATTTGTACACTAGCTGTGCCCCGCAGTTTCACCCGCGTTATTACTATTACAGAGATTCCGCAGGAATTCCGGGATAAAAAATAGCCTAAGTTACTCATCATAACATCAGCTATCTGCCAATGAAAGCCCCGTCAAAATCGGCCCAGCCGTTTCCGAGATTACCCGGAACAAACAGACAGAGAGGCAGAGAAAAAAAATAAAAATTTATTTGTTGATGTTAGTACCTAAATGTATAATTTCGTATGCATTTAATTGAAATTACAAACAGACACTACAATTTTATTTATGTCTAAATAATATGATGATAGAACGAAATTTACTGGTTATTCAAATATATTCAGTTAATGGTTATTGGTTAGCAACAACCTGCTATGCCAGGTAAAGACGCGAAACAGTTGTAGCGGGTTCAATTACCGCTTCAAATATTCCCGTGTCCCACGCTCTTAAAAGGCTTTTTTTTTTAACAAGCAACACCAGTGTGACCCAGCTGGAAACTATGAAATATACCTACATATATATAGTTACCTGCATCTTTCTTACGACTTACACTTTCAACTTCAACAGGCTTCGAGCTTTGCAAATTTTCGTCCATTTCAAGCTCTTCGTGTATTATTTCTTTGGAATTATCACTGAAAAAAAAAAACAAACATCGGTTAATACCGACCGTACTGTTAAAATTTTTTTGGAGTTTACTCCTTGAATGAATTGATTTTAATAATTATATGTATATATGAAAATTAATGTAAAATCAAACATGCGTTATGAGAGGGGAGCCGAGCCCAAGAGGGGATTTTTGGAGTCACTCTAGCACATCCGATTATAATAAGGGGGACATCTAATATAGGCCCTCTACACAGAGATGCACGTCTAGGATAGCCGATCAGAATAGTAAAAAAATCGATATCAAGATATACTCGAGCGCGTCTGATTAAGATATGGTTAATGAAAAGTGTGCATATTAATAAAATCTGACAATTTGAACGTGACGTAAGGGAGTTAGATGATTATAAACTTGCAAAAAAAAATCGCCACCACGACATTTTCGAGCGTGGTTGCTTTTTTTTTTCTATTTGAAGAAGCTCAACCCAGCGGTGAAAGAGAAAACATCATATAACCTTATTTTCTTTCTACCTCCTAAGTAATCTTCAAAACCCAATAGGTCCCAACGATGCTGGAGTGAAATCCTCATTTAGCATCGTCGGCTTAACTACTATTATGTTCGTGCGTAACTTACCTTGCGCACCTTGCACCTATGACAAGTAGGCGTTGTTATTTACAAATGAGCTGGCCAGGCAGGCGGTCCTTTTTTTTATTACTCGAGTTGTATTTTCTGACTCAAACTTTTTCTAGAGTGCACTCCTCTATGCATTCGGGACTACGATCCCAGGCCCAAAAGTAGCACAACTCTCGAAAGTGATGTTTTGTTACCAAATCATGCCAAACCAATCATACTTACTGTTGTTCATCATCATTTTCACTATCAAAGGACTCCTTGTAAGAGTCAGACACTGTCCTATGTTGGGGTGTTGCATGTTTTGGCTGTTGTTGTGTGTCCGTTAAATATGATTCCTAAAAGTTATGTCATGTTGACGATATAATGGTAATTTAAAAAGCTTATCATAATATACATATAGTGGAGTTACAAGTTAAAAAGTACCTTATGTCCTTCTCTTTATATTACTTTATTACAATGTATATCCAAAATTTTGTGTTATTCAGCTGTTAGGGTGTGAAAGTGTAACAACAAACAAACAAAAAAAAGCTTACTTTCACATTTATTACAGTAAGGAATAAGTTTCCTTGCTTCATAACTATTGTAATAAGATGTAATATTGTGACAACATTATGTTATTATTATTTCTGGTGTTGACTGTACACTACTTATTAGAAATTGATTAGAAGAATGAATTGAGTCACTCATTACATATGACTGTGTATTATATAATAATAATAATCCACTTCACAACACACACATCTATTTGATCCCACACTAAGCTATAAGCTTGTGTTGTGGAAACCAAGCAAACGTGGTATATACTACACATATTATTAAATATATATTATATAGTTGTGCCCTTCGGTTTCACCAGTGTTAATTTCAGAGTTCCTGTGGGAATTCCAGGATAAAAAATACCCTATGTGTTAATCTGATGTATAAGCTATATTATTGTAAAATTTCATTTAAATCCATCCAGTAGTTTTTGTGTGAAAGAGTAACAAACATCCATCCATCCATCCATACATTCTTACAAACTTTCATGTTTATAATATTAGTAGGACTATAGATATATACACATGTAATAATTATTTACCAAATAAATGAATATGAATAGAATATGAATAATAATATATTATACTATAGATATATACACCCAGACTGGAAAATGGAACCCTGTGTTCATCACACAAAGTCCACCCCCACCGGGAATCGAACCCGGAACCTCTTGATTAGCGAGCAGGCATGGTGACCATTGCGCCAATCGGGTCGTCAATGAATAATATTGAAGGAAAACTAAAGTAAATTTTTTGCCTGTATAACTTGGAGAAACATGTATGTGTTTATCTCACCAATTGGTATAAACCTTTGATGCACAATGCTTTTGCTGCCTCCATAAAGTCTTTGATAGATGCCACAGAGACCACCACTTCCCCAGTGTAGATATATTCCAATAATGAACAAAGTGAACTATGTGATATTTTCTGCAATTGTAACAACACAGTATGTGTACACCCTAAGGGGGTGAAAAGTGGTTGCGAAATTTGTATGGAACAACATGTTTTCTTAGAAGAAAATAAATATGATCTTGATTTGTTTCGTTTTAACTTCTTTGATGTCTGATTTCAACTACCACGTGGACGAAGTCACGGGCAAAAGCTAGTATAATACATATCAAATTAAAAATACAAAAGAATATTGTGTTTAAAGAAATATTGATAACTCAGGTCTGAACCACTTGAGTTAACCATATCATAGATATTAGGATTAATATATGTACTAGATATGGATTGCATGCAGTACCAATTATCAGTTGCTTAAACTGCCTGCCTGAATTGTAAATAAATAAATTAGGTGTATCTCAAGAATTTTAAAAAGTATGGTATTTGCCATATCGAAGCCTATTCCTTTTAATAGACACTCAGCCCAAAGTATTCATAAGGTCTCAGACCATAGACCATGGACCATGGAGATGGACATCAAAACATTACTATACTGTTACAGTACTGACATAATCGAAAGTATATCAAACACGCTTACATTCAAAAATATAACAGGGTGACTTGATTCAATGGAAGACAGTATTTCTTTGATGTAAGGGCTCGCAAGGGCCATAACAATCTGATGCACTTTGACGAAGTGGCCGTCTGCGGCTAGAGTCATATCCACGAATTGACCACTCTGTTAAAGGTATAGGTAATCATAAAAAATTTAAAAGTAAAAACGCATCTCTACCAGAAGAAGTGGAACGAATACTTACTCGCTGCAAGTCGCTCAAGCCATTGCACAGGTTCTTATTAAATTCATCAGATGATAAACATAAAGTCTGAGACATTTTTAAAATTTCGTGTATTTTTGGAAAAATAATCAGCTACACTAATCACAACAAAGTCAACAACACAAAAATCAAAATACTAATACTAGACTAGACTTGTCAACAAACGGCTTTCTTCGGACTGTTCGGCAGTGTTACCAACTCTCGATAACATTTAACCCTAAAAGTCAAGTCAAGAACCTACGGTCCCGGGTACGGTCAAGTCCCCCTAATCCCCCTAAATTACATAATATTACTAAATAGTTTAAAGAAAATAATATAGCACCAAGACTTTTGCCTTAGTTTCGAAATTATTAGAATGAAAATACTGGTCTACAAATAAAATCTAATTAAAAGCAAAAATGAATGATGATCTAGATTTATTTTTAAGACCTATTATTCTTTAAAAATTGCGGAAAAAATCCCGGATCTAATAATAAATTAATAATATTAGTATAACAAAAAAGAAATAATAATAATTAGAAAAAACCATGAGAAGCCAAAAATGCCTAAAAATAAAATACCACTCAAACAAATCCCACCGCATTCATTTGCCCCCTAAACACCCGTCTAGTTTTTTTTTTTCAAGTTAATACTTTGGTTCAGGTACTTTTAACGTACCTAGTGATTATATGATCTTTGCATTGATATATTTAAAACCCTAGATGCACAGTCTCGAACAAAAGTAACACTCAGAATCGTCCCCAAACACTTGACAATTCTACATAAGTACCTAGTTATAGTTATACTATAAACAATATTTTTTGCAAAATCAGATAGATTAAAGTTGTTTTTACAAAGCAATCTCGTCTGCAGAAGCGTGGTCTAGTCAAGGCCGAAGTCGTGCTTTATTCTACGATAAAAACGTGTAAGTCCGCCAAATAGACGTCGCTTACGACGTTCCGGTTTTTATCACTGCCCAACACTGCGGTGACACTGTGCTCCCAACTAAAGTATTTTTAGCTGGAATACATCGTGTTGCATATACCTACAATATCCTACCTAGGTATATATGTATACTTCGGACGATCTTTTCCTAGGAAGTTTGTATTAAATGCGATATCCATGGTGTGGTATATCAATGATTAAGACATAAAAACAACAAAAACAAATCAATAAACACTTCTACTTACCGAAAATACGATATCCCATCTTTTTTATTCGTTCTCGACGAAATATATTCACAATTTCTCAACTTCGACATTTTTGACAAGCGTGCAGTGACGCGGTCAACACTAGACTATTTGAAATGAGTGCATAATTTCGAATTGTGCACTCATTTTAGGGGGACGTTTTTGAGACGCTCAGTGTGTATCTTATGGATCTTTGGGAGTTTTAGCGGGATGTTACGTAGCAGTGACGGACGTCAGTTTTCTTTCTTTGTTTTGCAAATTAGTTTATCGTGATTAATATTATGTGAATATGGTGGATTTTGCATAATAGTGATCCATTAGTGACACAAACTACTTAGAGATACTACATTAGTGATAACCAGTGTGCGGAAACAGTGAAATAAGATGAAATAGGGCGGTCATTGGGAGGTTTTCATTTTACTATACAACTTCCCACAGAGCGTCCTATTAAGGTTCAACTGTGAAGATTTGCTGCTGAAAGTTCCAGTAAAGCATCGAAATGCATTGGTGAGATGACTTCAGAAGAAGAAATATACCACTGAATTGGCTATATGGACTAAGCTTCCTTCTGCCTTCCCCGAAAGGGGTAAACTTCACAAAAAAAAATCATAAATAGAACTTAAAGTCAGTAAAATTCATAGAATTCAACTTACTTAAGACTTGGCTGTATGGCTCAATAGCCCTCGCCTGTCCCAGAAGGGGCGAACATAAAAAACAACAATCAAAGTGATTACCACAACGTAGTGATTACCTTCTCTCTGATTACCACGGGCCACGTAGTGATTACCTTTCAGTGTTGCCAACTTAGGGTATTCCCCCTAGATTTAGGGGGAAAATGAATGCGATGGGATTTTTTTTGGGGTATTTTTAGGGGTTTTTTGACTTCTATATAATATAATATTTTTTTCAAATTTTTATTTCTTATATTCTTTCATCAAGAAAAATAGAGGCATAAAAATATAGGGCCTGAAGTAAAGAAATCTAGCCAATCATATTTATTTGTTGATCTAACAGCTTAGCAACATCTAGTTGTCTTATTATCAGTGTTTACCATAAACATAATAAACATATAGGTTAGGTTAGGTATAGGTGATAGGAGTTAGGACGTGACTGTGGTTACGTTATTTATGCTTAGATTTTTTGGCGAGATTTGAGCAGAAATGGACGTCAGTTTTATTTTTTGTTTTACTTACTTTATCGTTATTAATATTGTGTGAGTGTGGTGAAATTTGCATAATAGTGATTCATTAGTGATGAACAGTGTGCGGAAACAGTGAAATAGGTAAGATTAATGGGGCGTTTTTTTTTTGAGACCAATAATTTAACCTTAATGATTTCGAAACTGGGCAAAAATTTTGGTGCTGCTATTTACTATAAAGTTTTTTTTAGGTTTTTTAATAATATTATTCTATTTAGGGGGATTTAGGGGTTTTTGACTTAACTTTTAGGGGTAATATTTTTTGAGGGTTGGCAACACTGTTACCTTCTCCCTAGAGGTGATTACTTTCTCTCTGTCACATTCCCACATTCCCACATTCTTCTTTTTCCCCTAAAGGGGTAAACTTTACCAAAAAAAAAAAAATTCCCACATTCTTCTGTATCTGTTCTGAGGTCACGGAATTACAAATAAAGTCAATAATACCGGAATATACGGACGGAATATAATAAATACATACGGGATGCTTTTTAAATAAAACGTCTAAGCGAATTTTTCCTTTTTATAATTACGTGCTACGCTTCAGCAGGGTTTTTAAGATGTCTCCATCGCTGAATTTATCGTCTGATGAATTTAGTAAGAACTTGTGCAATGGCTTGAGTGGCTTGCAGCGAGTACGCGTTCGTTCCACATATATTCAGTTTTATATTGTTTAAAGAAAATGATGTTTCAAATTGTAATAATTATGCTTTTAGAGTGGTGAATTTGTGGATATGACTCTAGCCGCTGACGGTCACTTCGTCAAAGTGCATCAGATAGTCGTGGCCCTTGCGAGCCCTTACATCAAAGAAATATTGTCGTCAGTTGATTCGAGTCACCCTGTCATATTCTTGAATGTAAGCCTAATTTTTTATGAAATAGACTCAGCCCCCTTTGCAATATCTGTAGTACCTATTTTGCAGCCCGTTCATTTTATTAGTGGCAAACTTAATGCTACTAAGTTAATTTTGAAGTAAAAGTTGTTATGCTTGTCTGCACAGTGCACAGGCAGCATCAGAATTATGTACTTACTTAATCACAATCACAATAGGTCTGTTGATTCTTATAGTTTTACCTACTTTAATTATAATTCCGCAATAAACAAAAGTGTCTCTTGTTCTCACTTGTGGTTTTATGTAGTTACTAGCTGTCCCCTGCGTTTTCACCCGCAGTAATTTCAAAGTTCCCGTGGGAATTCCAGGATAAACTATACATATAAAGTATAAACCTTCCTCTTGAATCACTCGATCTATTAAAAAAACCGCATCAAAATCTGTTTATTTATTTATTTATTCGTTCTTGCACAAAAAGGTACAAATGGTGAACTTAATGCCTTGCAGCATTCTCTGACAGTTAACCATTGGATTGACAAAGAGATATAATCTGTTGTGTAGTTTTATAGATCTAAGCATACATACAGACAGCGGGAAGCAACTTAGTTTTATACTATGTAGTGATATGACATAGTGTCCAAATGAATCTTCCACTACAGCTAAGCAGCAGCAGAAATATGATAGAAATTCTAGTTAGTTGCAAAAATTTGACAAACTGTTATCAATGAATTGTTCTCATCTGATAAGACAAGAAAGTTAGTCTTTCCTTATGTAAATGATTGTTTTTCTGGACTTAACTAAACTACCTCACAAAATAACTATAAATAAAAAAAGTCAAAGCACCACTCTCGAAAACAGTCTTTTAACATTTTTTTTTTTTAATTTCAGAATTTTTGACATTTATTAAAAAATAATGTAAACATGATGATGTTTTATTGAATTGACAGGTCCACAGTGTGTGAAGTTAATTAGTCATGTGCCCTACTTGAAAGTCTTCAATGTTTTCTGTAACTAACTTGAAAAATGATGTTAAATCAACTGTAAGGCGAGAAGGCAGACATGAGGAATATAATAATAATGATATGACATTTTTTCAAGAGTGGCGCTTGGCAGCAACATACTTGTCAAATTGGTGGGTGGTTGGTGTATGCTCGAAAACTCAGTGGAATGTAGAAATTAACACCTTCAAACTAAATAATAGTACTATTTTGTCTTCACTTTTACAGAAAATGTCACACAGTACACTTTGCCTGTTGTTAGAATACATCTACAGTGGAGAAGTGACAGTCTCCGCTGAATGCATCAAAGACTTCTTGGCAGCAGCAAAGGAGTTGCACATAAAAGGATTAGATGAACTGGTGAGATGTAGTTAGTTTTTACGACATTACAATAATATTAAACCGCTACGAAGATTGGCCCAAATAGACAGATAAAAAAAAAATGTTTATGTTTTAGTAGAGTGCAAATAATGTTGACATATTACATTATATCCTATTCTACTCATAAAATTAAAGATATTTCAAATTTGAATGTTATTGTCCTACTTCACCACATGTGATGAGTTCTTCAAGTAAATTGTTACATTATAGAATTTTATTTAGCATTTAATTTAGATTAGGAAGCTAAAAATATTAATAATAAAAATTTACACAACACAGAATCAGGAAACAATGCATTCAACAGGTGAAAAGCAGCAACAGCTACTGACACATCCTAATCAAAGGAATACTGAATCTGACTATTATGTGGAGGAGTCTTTTGACATTACGAATGAGGGTGAACAACGGTAAATATTATTGGATTTACGATTTCAACTGGTATTCTAGAGCAGTGTTTCCTAAAGTATGGGCACGACCCACCTGTGAGTTGTGAGCGGCCGGCGGGCCCTGAAAACCGAAAATACCAAAATAAATGTATACCTATATCCAACTATATTTTTTTTTTCTTAATCCATACTGCTGTTACACCCCTTTTTTTTCGTGAGTACAGAAGTAGTTTAAAAGTTCTTATTAGGTGGGTCGCGATCCAGTCAACTTTGGGAACCACTGTTCTAAAGTAAAGTAGTCATTTGCTAAAATTCCTATAATAACTCGCCATAAGGGTCTATGCACACCACGTTTTTTAAACGCGCCGTCGACGCGCGTTTGTAGCTATACGGACGCGATATGCACGCGAGTCAAACGCAGCCTATAGACTTTTGTAGGATAAAAGCGCGCCGTTGACGCGCGTTTGTAAAATGCGCGTCGACGGCGCGTTTAAAAAACGTGGTGTGCACAGGCTTTAATGTGATGCAGTCCTACAGTCAGTGGCAGAAATGTAAACAATGAAGTTTTTGTGAATTGCAGTGTTATAAAATCTTTTTTCTTACCTTTTGCCCGCCATTTTTTGTTTGCAGTGAAGATAATTTGATGACAAAAGATTCAACAGATAACAATTTTATACGTATTAGTGATTTAAAAGTTTTAAAGCCGAACTCGAAAGCTGAAAGTAGAAATTCTTTGAACGGACCTGGTAAGAAATTATAATTATTTACTCGTTATTACAAAATGATAACAATTTCTTTTTCGATTACAAACCAATAAAAAAAGGAGATGTCAAGTCACGAAATGGTAATCGATCGAAAGTTTCAAAACATACTGAAACATTTCACATTTCAGATAGTGCTCTTATTCAATACACAATCTCAAACCAAGGCAACCTGCAGATAATAGTGAATAGATATATGTATTGCTTGAAGTACAAAACGAAGGATTGTCTGAGGCGATGGCGCTGCGTAGACAAAGTGTCGCGCTGTGGTCACAACGAAGAATGATATGGTGGTTCGGAGGTTTGTATGCATATACTACCCGCTGTTTAGAGTTCGACTTTCAAGCTCGGGTCCACCCTCGTGGGCAGGTGAGAGTGCCCACAACCCTAATTGGTTATTTCTCCAGGGTATGAAAATCCAAATTCTAATTAGCACGTCAGTTAGAGAATAAAATAATAATAGACACGTACTTTTTGCTTTTTTTTTCAAGTTAGTGAAAATAAAGTATAAACAAGCATATTAAAGTTTAGGGTGGGGGACTCGTGACGTCATTATTCAGTATAAGCCCCGTACAAACTGCACCGGGTTGTGACGTCACGCGAAATTTCAACTCAATGTATCGCCGTTATTTTTTGATTAAGTACGTAAAAAAAGGGGGGCCTCTATATTTTTTACTAATCTAGGACTAAAAAAAAAAAAAAAAAAAAAAAAAAAAAATAGGGCTCCGCTTTCTCGTTTGTTGTGTAGCACACGTGTAAGTGAGTTTTCATGTATTTTAGTGATAAATCGCGCTGTACCTGTTTTCATTACGATCAAATAGCCTAGTTTATTAAATTAGTGTGGTGTTGGTGTAGTTATATCTAAATTTGTAAGTACGTAGTTGTAGTTTTTAACCTAGAATTAACATAGTGGTCAACCATTGCGAATAGCAATGGATGACAATATTATCCCTCCTAAACCCCCGGATCCCCCTGAAAGTCCCATTGAGTTTATGGAACTTTCCCCCTCCTTATCACAAGTAGAGACTCCCCATGACTCGCGCAAAAGACCCTCGCAAGATCCAATTCCCGAACAAAACAAAAAAGTATTTATTTCCCCTCAAAATGCAAACCCCTCCATTGCTTCAATATATTTAAACCCAAGTTACCAAGATGGCCCAAAAAAATATCACGAACAAGATGCTGGCCCCTTCCTGGTCCACGTCACTCGCGAAGAACCAGACCCTGCTGCTGGTACTTCCATTAGACCGATTAAGTTTGGTAAACTACTGGTTGACTGCAACGTTAAAAATATAGTGTGTGGAGGTGTCAAAAGTGTAGGTCGTAACAGAATGTCTGTAGAATTTAAATCTTCAATAGATGCCAATTCATTTCTAGAAAACTCCCTTCTCATAAAATACAAATACAAGGCTTTTATCCCTACCTATAATATCTCTAGGATGGGTCTCGTAAAAGGCGTCCCTGTGGACTGGTCTATGGAGGAGTTTGTGGAATCTATAGATCTCCCAAATAATTGTGGGCCCATATTAAAAGCCCGCCGTCTCAATAGGAAAAATATTACTGAAGGTACAGCTACATGGGTTCCTACTCAGTCAGTCGTATTAACTTTTAAAGGGCAAATCCTTCCACCCAGAGTCTACTGCTGCCACACATCCTTACCAGTCGTACATTATCAGCTTCCCACAATTCAGTGCTACAGTTGCTGCCGTTTTGGACATGTTCGCACACAGTGTAGATCGAAACCAAGGTGCTACAAATGCTCTCAACCACATCTAGGAGACAGCTGTGTGGTTGCCCCAAATTCCGCTACCTGTATCCACTGTTCAGGCAAACATTTTGCCACAGATAAAGATTGCCCAGAACAATCCCGTCAACGGGCTATTAAAGTAACCATGTCCCAAGACTCTATATCCTATATTGAGGCCTCCCAACGTTTTCCCCCCGTCCGCAGGTCATATGCAGAAATTTCAAGGGAACTATATTCCCCTCCTCCCCCATCCACCCAGGAAATCTCCTCTCCTTCCCAAAATACTTCTCAAGGCTCCTCATACAAAAGGACCTTCTTCCTTCCATCTAAATCCCGGCCTCCTTTAATTAAGGGATATGACCAAAATGCGCACAAATTACTTACTCTTCGCGACTACCCGTCTCTGCCGAATGGTAGTGCTCTCAAAAAACCAGAGGACCTACAAACCGCTAATACTTCTGTCTCCCCTAACGATAATCTTATTGAACTGTTAATCTCTCTCCTCATGAACATTTTAACCAAATATAGTGATTGCCTACCGTCCAACGCTGCTCACAAAATAGCTGAAATTGTTTCCTTATTCCCTAAAGATGTCCCTCAATCTCCTTCAGTGGAATCCTAAAAGCATTCGGCGCAAAAAGCATGAAATTTTGAATTTAATTAATGAATTCCATCCAGCCGCTGTTGCAGTGTCGGAGACATGGCTTGTCCCCGGTTCTCGTTTCCGGGTGCCGGGTTATTCATGCCTCCGGGACGACAGGAGCGATGGTTATGCTGGGAGTGCGCTCCTTCTGAGTCACTCCATCCCCTTTTCCCAAATTACCCTGCCCCCACACAGTCAGGATATCAATGCCGTAGCTGCCAGGGCTCTCGGGATTGCTATTCTCTCTGTCTACATTCCCCACCCCAGACCTACTCTTATACCTGAACTCCGTTCTATCCTCTCTACCCTCCCAATTCCAACTATAATCCTGGGTGACTTTAACTGCCATCACACATCATGGGGTTCGCACCATTGTGATTCTTTCTCCTCATACCTCTTGGATATTTTTGATGAACTAAATCTTTGTGTTCTCAATGATGGGTCCCCAACAAGGAGGGTCTTACCTGGTCAGAATCCCATGAGTTCTCCTGACCTTTCCATTAGTTCCCCATCCTTAGCCTCTTCCACCTCCTGGAGGGCGCTCTCTAGTTCATATGGTAGTGACCATTTTCCTTTAATTTTAAATTTATCAGGCTTTCCTTCCCCTAACTCCCGATTTAAACCTCTCCTAAAATACAGACTCGGTAAGGCAGACTGGGAAAAGTATAAATCAACTTTAGAAGAAAATATTTATCAAATCCCTCCCCTATCACACTCTTCCCTTTCAAGCAATTATGAAAAATTTGTTAAAGCCCTTTTAGATGCGGCTGACTCTCACATCCCGCTAAAGAACTATAATAAGAATAGGAGATTGTCGCCCCCCTGGTGGGACGCAGAATGCACAGAAATGGTTCAACTTAGAGCAAGAGCTGAAAGCCGGTACAGTGAAAGTATGTCAATAGAAAACTTTATTGAGTACCAAAAAATCGCTGCAAAATCGAGAAGACTACTCTCCAAAAAGAAAAAAGAAGGTTGGACCCGGTTCTGTGAACATTTATCCCCCCGTTCCCCCCCCTCCCTTGTATGGAAAAATTTAAAGAGATTTCGCGGATCTTTCATTGACAAAAATGTGACCTCATCTGACAATTCTTCGTGGCTCAATGACTTTGCTGATCGTTTAGCCCCTCCTTTAGCTCCCCACATTGACTCCCTTCCCAATCCTTCCATAGAACATTTATCTTCAGATTCAAATAGAATGAATAGCCTCTTCTCCCTTGACGAACTCAACTGTGTCTTATATGATCTTCGGGATTCATCCCCTGGTGCTGATGGCATACCTTTCTCTTTCCTATGTAAGGCTGGCAACAGTACACATATATTTTTTTTGGAGCTGATTAATAAAATTTTTGAAACTGCAAGTATCCCTGACGATTGGAAGTCCCAAATAATCCTCCCTATTTTAAAACCTGGTAAAGATCCGCTCGATCCCTCTTCCTACCGCCCTATTGCTTTATCCTCGGTCCTCGCCAAAATTGCCGAACATTTAGTAAAAAACCGTCTTGAATGGCTCCTAGAAAACAAAAGCATCCTAGCAAAATCCCAATATGGCTTCAGAAAAGGTAAAAGTGTTATGGATAGTCTAAGTATCCTGACAACTGATATCCGTTTGGCCTTCAATAAAAAAGAGTTCCTTGTTTGTATTTTTCTGGACATTACTGCAGCATACGACAACGTTGATCTTCCACTACTCAGGCAGAAAATGCAACAGCTGAGCATCCCTGTGAGGATCACCAAGTTCATATGCAACCTGCTGATGGCCAGATCTATCCAAATTAGAAACAAAGATGAGCCACTTATACATAGATCCGTTTGGAAAGGCTTACCCCAAGGATCAGTTCTAAGCCCCCTCTTATACAGTTTATATACCTATGATCTTGAAACATCCCTTCCTCAAGCCTGCCATCTCCTTCAGTACGCCGATGACCTGGCACTATATATTTCCTCCAATTCGATCTCTTCTGCCTCGCTGCATCTAAATTCATCCCTTAGTTATTTGAATGAATGGCTTTGCAACCATGGTCTTTCCCTATCAGCCCCTAAAAGCTGTGCTGTAATATTCACCCGCAAAAGAATAATCCCTGATATCAACCTACAGGTGAATAACCATGCCATTTCTGTTTCAAATCAAGCCAAATTCTTGGGAGTCATTCTGGATAGTCGACTTACAGGAATTGCTCACATAGATTATGTTGTCCGGAAGTGTGAAAAGGGGATTAATGTTCTTAGAGCCCTCTGTGGTGTCCGCTGGGGTGCCCACCCTTACAACCTCAAACTGATCTACAATGCCATTATCCGAAGTAATTTAGATTACGGGACATTCCTTTTAGACCCTTGTAATAAATTAGCCCTAGAAAGACTTAACAAAATACAATCAAAATGCCTGCGAATTATATTGGGCGCCATGAAGTCATCTCCGGTTTATGCTATGCGCGTTGAGTGTTGCGACCCACCCCTTAATCTCCGCAGGCAATTACTATCAGACCGTTTCCTTTTTAAAGCGGCTCAGCTTCCCTCTCACCCTCTTCTTCCCAAGGTTGAACTTTTATCTCATTTCCAAAATAACCATTCAATCCCCTGCATCGTTTCCAGCTATCTTAAACTTTCCCGTTCTCCTTTCCCTCTCCATCAGTCTCCTTGCAATCCCCTCTTCTCAACTCCATTTGACGCTCTCACTTTCAAACCTAATATTGAACTTTTTTTCGGTGTCAATAAAAACTCATCTGGAGCTGACAAAGAAGTCCAAGACATCCTAAACCGTAGTTGGCAAAATTGGTCTACCATGTATACCGATGCATCTAAACTGTGCCCTGCGGGCTATGTTGGAGCTGCGGTCTGGTTTCCCAAATTCAAAATAGTACTAGAGTTTAAATGCCCCCCAACCTATTCGGTTTTTTCCGGCGAAGCAATAGCAATCCAGGAAGCTATTGATTTTGTAATCTCCCATAGTTTAAACAGAATCCTTATACTATCTGACTCCTTAAGCTGTTTGCAGGCAATCCTCTCTAATCCCTTTAAATCAAAATCAAAATTCCCTATAATCCTCAAAATTAGAGAAAGTTTGTTCAGGTGTAAAGAACTTGGACTATTGGTGGCTCTGGCGTGGATCCCAGGCCATAGTGGAATTCGGGGCAATGAAACAGCCGACTCATGCGCCAAAACAGCAATAGAGAGAGGCTCCGTAAAATATAACCGCATCTATGCTCACGATCTGTGTACCCTAGCTCCCGTGGAACTTCTAAGAGAGTGGAACAGGGACTGGCTTGTAAACAAATCCAAGGCAAAACATTATGGCAATATACAGCCCGATATACCCAGCTCCCCATGGTTTTTTAAATACCGCACTATAAATAAAAAAACAGTGTCAACTATTTGCCGTCTTCGTTTGGGTCACTCTTGTACTCCTGTTCACCTAAACAAAATCAGGGTTAGGGATCACTCCCTCTGTGAATGTGGCATAGACGAAGGAACTGTGGATCATATGTTCTTTAGTTGTCCTAAACTTATATCCTCCTTCTATGACTCACTTCCAACGGAGATCCCTCGCCCAACAAATATGAAAAGCCTCCTTACTCTCTCTTTCTCTCCTTTTGTAAGGACCCTGGCAAAATTTATAGAGGCTAACAATTTATATTTATGAGTGTACTATTTGTGTAAATATAATGTAATATTATGTAGTTAGTACTATAAAATAATTGTCTTCCTCAACATCCTCTCTGTGTTATAACATCCCTACCCTCACTAACTATATCTACTAACTTTTGTGTTGTTGTTTCTTTTTTTTTGTAGGTAAACTCAGGCTCTTGGTAATATAATTCCCACCGAACAAACTTGTCCTCCCTCGTTTACTTTCAACTACGTGACATTGGCGGAGTCACTGTGAGTGAACATAGTGGAAGCCATATTTTAAAAGAAGAAGAAGAAGAAGAAAAAAAAATAGGCTAGGGTTATCATAAATGCATTGGTAAAATAAATACCAAAGAACCGTGTGTGATGTGGAATGCAAAAAATGGAATAGAATAGAATTCTGTAGTCCTACTCGTACTTGGCCGATTTTAAGAGCCTGTTCAGTGTCCAGATGAGGCGTTTTACGCCCGAGTCGAGAACGCGCCCGTTCTCGACTCGGGCGTACTAGATACCGAGATACTTGAGCCACATAGAACCCGTCCAGATGCTCTCGCGCGTAAAACGCTTGCAACGCGACGAACTCTCGACTCGCGCGTAAAACGCGTCGTCTGGACAGGCTCTAAAACCATTTTTTTTTATTTATGGAAGGTGTAGTACAAAAGTCAAAAAGTGAGAGAGTATGTAGTGAGCTCTCTTCAGGAGTTGTGGTTTACTTCGTAATAATCTTGTACTAACCTTTCGCATACATTGATAATACAGTAGGCTAGCCCTTTCCCGTGGCCTCGGTCGCGCGAATTAGGTTTTCAGTACTGTGATAATAATAAAAAGTATAATAAACTAGTTGTGCCCCGCGGTTTCACCCGCGTTAATTTCAGAGTTCCCGTGGGAATTCCGGGATAAAAAGTACCCTATGTGTTAATCTGATGTATAAGCTATATTATTGTAAAGTTTCATTTAAATCCATTCAGTAGTTTTTGCGTAAAAGAGTAACAAACATCCATCCATACATACTCACAAACTTTCACGTTTATAATATTAGTAGGATGAAAAAAAATAAAAATAATTCGCGCTAATATCCAAAACTACGGAACCGATTTCAATGAAATTTTCTACATAATATTGTGTCTTGTTTGATTTAACTTGAGAGATACGACTCCTAATGAACTTGAATGTAAAATTAATTAATTTCAGATAAATTAATTCTATTAATTTCAGAGTGGGAGCTCACACGCATCCGTTCCACGACAGCAGAATATTGAAAAGAATAAACAAAGGTGCTGTTTTCTCAGCAATACATGAAGCGGAAAAAGAAAGCGATACTATGAAAATAATACAGCCGCCGTGCAGTACAGTTTCCTTCTCAAATATACCTGTCATGTAAAAAATTTTTTTTATTGTTGTTGTGGAGTACCTTTTTTCCAATTTCCTTGCCTTTCATTGTAGGGTCGAAGGATAGGTCGATTTTTTACTATTTAAAATCGTTACTTAAAATTAAGTAAGCATTAACGACTTGAGTGCAGCCATTATCTTTACATAAAATTATGTCGCTTCTGCTTTCTGTTCGCGATAAACTCAAATACTACTCACCGGATTTTCATGCGGTTTTCACCAATTGAGTGATTCATGAGGAAGATTTGTATCTACAGTTTACACTTGAATTTCCGCTGGAACTCCCAAATTATATTAGGTATAATAATATACCTAGATTTTATAAACATTTAGGCTTTAGCGTCGTTGTACGGTTTGAAATTGCTAACCACGGTTGTTCTATTTGACCTTTTTTAAGGCAACTTCACTCGCGAGTCGTGTGGCAGGTGAAAGTGCGTTGGCGCAAAGTCCACAAAGTGAATATCTTCCAATAAAAAACCAATTTTTCGTGACCACGTTACATTCCTTGAGTTTTGTGGCCTTTACGATCATAGATAACCAACTTGACTACGGAGTAAGGGGGCAGCGCTGGCGTTTAGTTGAGTTCATAACTATATAATTACAAATTAAACATTGGATAAGAAACAATATATTTTATTTATAAAACATTCAAGTATGTGTTTTATTTACAAGGTTTAAATTGTATTTATTGCATTGAATCAACCTCAATTTTTTTTTTCACACTAATTTTTATACAATGGCTTTTTATTTTGAATTCCCCTCAGGAACTGCTAACAATTCCCTCGAAAAAAAATATAGGTACCTTCATGATTAAGACGTTCAGTAGTTATATTATTCCTAAACCTTAACTAACTATACCGAATTTAATGAAACTTCGTTCAGTCGTTCCTAAGATTATAATAATAATAATGTAATGCAAAGCGTCAAGTTTCATTTGTGCGTATGTATATCGTACGTACAATCCAAACTCGGCCTTATTTCTTTCGACTGTTTTGTGTTTCGAGCTGATAGTTTGTGTCGAGAGCGGTTTTCTCTTGGTTCCATGGTGTCGGCTGGCGGGGGCACTGGCCCCGGCTACCCGAGCTGGCCTGGGGTGGCGGGGGCGGCGGGCGCGGCGGAGGTGTCGGGGGTGGCGGGGGCGAGCCCCTGCGTCCCGCGGCGCCACTTGCGCATGGAAGGCGCCACCGACTCGTACAGCAAGTGCGGCGCGGCGTCGGGGAATCTGCCAATGGACACATCGATATCAATGATTTTTATTTACAACTAGTTGACCCCCGCGGTTTCACGCGGGGATTCCGGGATAAAAAGTACCCCATGTCACTCAGGATCACTTTAGCTCCCTATAAGTGAAAGAATTTTCAAACTTGGTTCAGTAGATCCAGAGATTATAACCTCAAAAACCCCGGAGTTCCCGCGGGAATCCCGGGATAAAAGTACCCTACGTCACCCAATATCACTGCAGCTTTTTAAAAGTGAAAGAATTTCCAAAATCGGTTCAGTAGATCCAGAGATTACCCCCTACAACCTCACAATCTCCGGAGTTCCCGCGGGAACTAAAAGAAAAATTACTTCCTATAAACAAACTTACAAAATAGATCTTATCATTTAGGGACCCGACGCTGGTCTTCCGCATGTAGTCAATAAAATTCAATGACTGCGAAAAGTGATTCCATAATTCTGAAGCGGACTGTACGTACATACATAACAAAAAAAAATTACCATACCTTAGTGCCTCTTGTTCGTAAATCGTGCTGAGTGGTAAACTTTCTGTACGGACCCGCCTTTTTAGCGCCTGGAACATGCTGTTTCTGTCAAATAAAAAAAATAAGCATTTTAACATCGGAGGTAATCCCAGAATAGGCTAGTTTCCTGGGTAAAAAAATCAAAATTCTATTTAGTCCGTCAGTTAGATAATAAAAAAATAAAAGACACGTATTTTTTGCTTTTTTAAAATAATGGAAATATGCATAGATAAAGCGCATTAAAGTTTAGGGTGGGGGACTCGTGATGTCACAGCTCGCTATAACGTGCGAACAAACTGTAGCGAGGCGTGACGTCATGTGAAATTTCGACTTGATATATCTCCGTTATTTTTTGGTTACATAAAAAATAAAAAAATACGTGTCCAATATTTTTTTAATAATCTACAAAACGGACTAAAAAAGAAAATTTAGGAAACTAGCCTATTTGCTTATTATAAACCACACTATGCGATAGCTCAATAATGGCAGCCGCGATTTCCTCTAACTTTCCAAAAACTTTTTTCGCTGGGGTCCCAAGTACACGGTATTCCCAAAGCTGTAAATTTTGAAAACAATGACTAAGTAACAACTGAACCAAACCAAGGTTGCGTCCCTTCTATCTGTTTTGTGGATTATTAGGATCGCGTAGCCAGCCCGGTGACGCTCCATACAAATGAATGGGGATGTGGACTACTTTTGAAATAAAAAATCTAATTAGTCCGTCAGTTCGAAAAAAAAAAACAATAGACATGTATTATTTGCTTTTTTAAATAAATTAAAATATACAGAGATAGAGCGCATTAAAGTCTAGGGTGAGGGGGTCGTGACGTCACTAACCGCTAAAACCGCCACACAAACTGTCAGAATAGTGACGTCACGCGAAATTTCAACTCAATATATCGCCGTTGTTGGGGCGCATCACTGGTCGGGCGGGAGAGAGGTGCGGGAGGGGGGTAACACGGACGCGCGAACGACGGAACGAGAGAAGATGAACTGCAGCGCGAGTCGTTCACGGTCGCTTCATTGATTGTCATCTAATAAACGCAAATAAAAAGTATAAGTAGATCCAAATTGTGTCAACATTTTTTATGCTCAACATTTAGTTACATACTTAAACAATGTATTAAGGCAACCACATAATTAAACAACATTTTGGTGACCCCGACGTGATCCACCGCGGGACGAGCGAGCAGAGTCGGCCTGTCCAGGCTGCAGCTGAGCTGGTAGGACGTTGCATCCGAAGGAAGTGCCCTATTCCAGGTACCTAATATTCCATTAACCCGTTCGCTTTGTTTTGTGTGTGCAGTGCTGTCAATCTTGGTGCCTAGTTGCGTGCTACCTACTTTATATTTTATTAATTTCGAAGTGATAATTCATTGTATTATATATCCAAACGGTAATTAAATTGTCTAAATATCATCTTCAATAACCAAGCAGATAGATATCCATCTATTTTCGACAATTATCTATCCGAAATCAACGTAAAATTAATTATAAATTGTCGCTATAGAAGTTATTACCTACCTACGTAATAATTTATATAAACCGCACGAATCATCTTTCGGTTCTTAAATGTGTATTTATTTCGCATAAAACATATTAAAGTCTTCATTTCCTCTGAATAATAATTATTAACTTTAATTGCAAAATTTAATATTTCTTGTCGCAAATTCCAGTGTTGTACGTGAATACCTTACGCACTCGAACACGGTGTTTTCCATCAACCTCCGTGTGTCGAGCTGTGTTCCTACGATAGCTGCGAGGTGCAGCGTGCGTGCAACACAGTGCATCCAGCGTGTTGCGCATTAGCAAGGTTGTACTTTGTCGCCTGACCTACATTTGTTCTTTGTTAGTAAAAATAAAAATTTATCGAATAATTTCAACCTAATTGTGTTAAATATAATTTATAACTCGTCTTTATTGCTCACACGTACAAAATGTCCGATATAAAGGAACTTATTAAACAACGAGGCTCAGTAAAATCGAGATTAACTTTATTTGAAAATTATTTAAAACCCATATTAGAAACTAGTTTAAATGAGAGCAGTAAGTGTCAAATTAATGAATTAACATTAAGGTTAAATAAAACGCAAGATCTTTTTTCTACATTTGATGAAATTCAAATGAAGTTAGAGAGATTGGATGTAGATACAGACAAACAAATGACAGAAAGGGAGGAAATTGAGAATAGATTTTACGAAGTAATGGCACAAGCTCAGGAGTTAATTGATTCCTGGAAGGAAACGCAAAATAAGAATCACGATGAACAATCAAATTGTTCTGTTGGCCGTGCGGTAGGTAATATTAAACTGCCACCGTTAAAAATAGCTTCTTTTGATGGTAGCGCTAGTAAGTGGCTTGAATTTCGAGACACTTATATTTCACTTATACATTCTAACGACAAAATAGATAATATTAGCAAATTTCATTATCTGCGAGCATACTTAAGTGACTCAGCTAGTGCAGTCATTAAGTCGGTGAGCGTCTCCGCTGACAACTACAAGATCGCCTGGTCTTTGCTGTGCGAACGATTCGACAACAAACGACTTCTAATTAATCAACATTTACAATGCCTTTTTTCTATCGGGCCGATAACAAAGGAATCGGCTTCGGGCCTTCGTCATTTGATTGATACAATCTCACGAAACTTGCGATCGTTGAATACTTTAGGTGAACCTACGGACACATGGGACACAATAATAATTTACATGGCGACTTTGAAGATAGATTCAGTAACATTAGGAAAATGGGAGGAGTTCCGGCGTGATAAGGAATCGCCGAAACTGTCGGAATTTTTCGAATTCATACGCCATAGGGCTGATGTTTTGGAAACAGTTAGTACGGGTAGGTCACATAATAAAAATGAAAGTCGTTTTAGCTTCAACAAATCACACTCATTTATTACTTCTTCACCGGAACGCCCCTTCAGCAATAAATGTCTAGCTTGCAGCCAAGATCACAAATTGTATGAGTGCCCCAAGTTTAAAACGATGTCTGTACAGGATCGCTATTCCAATATTAATAAATGGAGATTGTGCGCCAATTGTCTTCGAAGCGGCCACCAATCATATCAGTGTCGACTCGGCGGATGTAGATTCTGCAAAAGAAAACATAATACATTACTACACAATACAACTCACAAACAATCAACACAATTATCTGATAAATCAGTTTATGATTCACAACAGGTACGTGAAGAAGTTCCCACTTCTTTTATAGCTACAAACAATAATCCTGGGGCTTCTGAAACAAAACCGTCATCAACATCTTCTTCTTCTTCTTCTTCGAACAACCCAATCACGACAATGTCTGCTGTTGCTTCAACTCAGAGTCTTCTGTCTACAGCTTTGATTGAAGTAACAAACAATGGCAACCTTCATGTACTTCGTGCATTACTAGATTCTGGCAGTCAATCCTCCTTCATTAGTGAAGCAGCACAGAGGAGGATTGGTTGTTACAAATTAAAAACCAAGACTCAGTGTGTACTAGGCTTAAGCAACACTCCTCTATCTATTACGGAACATTGCAACATACAATTTAATTCAATGCACAATAAATTTACAAAATGATTAAATGCTTTGTTCTTCCTATCATCACTGATCGCCTACCATATACTACAATCCCCGTCGATGAGCTTCACATACCAAACCACATAAAACTAGCTGACCCCTACTTCTTTATTTCGTCTGAAATTGACATCCTCTTAGGTGTAGACACCTTTTGGGAATTGATAGGATCAGCTAGGCTACAATTAGGTCCTAATAAGCCAATCTTACAAGAAACACAATTGGGTTGGATAGTGGCTGGCCCCATGACCACGACCACTGATCTGATACCCACTGCATCAGTCACACAAACACGTTGCAATTTTAGTCAAGAGATACGTGATCAACTTATGAAATTTTGGGAGCTTGAGGAGGTAGAATCGAGCAAGCGTGTTTCAGTGACTGATGATATATGCGAACATCTATTTACAAAAACCACACATCGCGATGAAAACCGAAGATTCTGCGTACAAATTCCACTAAAAGAATCACCGGACGTTCTCGGAGATTCTTACAAAATGGCTGTCAAACGGTTTCTACAACTTGAACACAAATTCAAAAGATTTCCAAATCTACGAGAAGAATATAGCAAGTTCATACATGAATACGAGCATCTGGGACATCTGTGTGAAATTGAAACACCCGCCTTTGGATGTTTTCTTCCCCATCATGCCGTTATTAAGGAGAGTAGCGAAACCACAAAATTGAGGGTAGTATTTGATGCCTCTGCCAAAACATCTACTGGCCTTTCGTTCAACGATATACAACATGTCGGTCCAGTTGTACAAGACGACCTATACAACATAATTCTTCGATTTAGACTTCACAAATTTGTAGTTACGGCTGACGTTGAAAAAATGTACAGACAAATTCTCGTCGAACCTAATCAGCGTAACCTTCAACTGATCGTGTGGCGTGACAAAGAGGCAGCTCCATTGAAGACACTACAACTCAATACGGTCACATATGGCACGGCATCGGCACCATATCTAAGTACCAGATGTCTAGTGCAACTTGCAAATGAAACTAGCAATAAAAACATCGCGCAAGTAATTAAGGAGGATTTTTTCGTCGATGACTGTTTGACAGGTGCCAGAACTAGAGCTGATTTGAGGTTCATCATCGAAGAAGTAGTTAAAATACTCAAAACTGCTTGTTTCCCATTACGGAAGTTTCGGTCAAATGTCCCGTCTCTCTTTGAAGACTCATCATCAACACCAAAGAGCCTGGATCTAACTGCATCGTCTAGTGCCTTGGGAATTAAGTGGGATCCTTCCACAGACAAACTTCACTTCCCTATAGAGAGCAACGTCTTTCCATCTCAAGTCACGAAGCGAACAATACTATCTAAGTCAGCCAGGCTATTTGACCCCTTAGGACTGCTGAGTTTATGTACAATCACACCTAAAATCATACTACAACGGCTTTGGCTCACAAAGTTAGGATGGGACGATCCAGTGGCTCCTGAAGTCAAGAAGCAATGGCTGGAATTCCTGTCCAGTCTTGAAGTCATATCTACCATCTCTATACCTCGTTACGTACTGACTAACGATCCTGAAGAGATAGAACTTCATTCATTCTCTGACGCGTCTCAGGAAGCCTATGCAGCATGCATCTATGTTCGATCACTGGATCGCTCAGGAGGTACAACAGTTAGGCTGTTGTGTGCAAAGACTAAGGTGGCACCTATAAAGACAACAACGATACCACGACTCGAACTCTGTGGAGCATTATTATCAGCTCGCTTATGTTCCCGAGTGACCAAGGCTCTTCGCTGTCAAGTTTCTAAAATTGTCCATTGGACTGATTCCACTGTGGTTCTTGGTTGGATCTCGGTCCCTCCGCGGGATCTAAAGCCCTTTGTAGCAAACAGAATAAGCGAAATACATGATCTAACATCCCTAGAGGCTTGGAGACACGTACCAGGAAATCAGAATCCCGCTGACTTAGCTAGCAGAGGTGTGAGTCCGAGACAGTTAGAGGGGGCGAGTGTTTGGTGGCATGGTCCACCGTTCTTGCAAGAGCAACCCTCTATGTGGCCTTCTAATAAAGCCAATGTAAATATATCCTCGTTGCCCGAATTAAAAATGTACGCTAAAATCCCTAAAACTACGGTTACACTCACAACACTTAACACTACATCCAGAACGTGCAAAACAGTACTTATGGACCTTGGTAGGGTGGTGAACTTCGAAAGGTTTTCGAGGTTGGCCCCCCTGCAGAGATCTATAGCGTATGTCCTTAGATTTATAAATAATATTCGGCCAGGAGCCTCTAAACGCGTTGGTCACTTGTCATGCGAAGAGTTGGATGCATCGTTGAAGCTCTTGGTTAGACAGCATCAGGTCGAGTGTTTTCACAACGAGTTAGAGTTACTCCTTAACAACAAAGACTTACCTTCTTCTTCTCGCATTCTCTCTCTTAGTCCTTTCCTTGATAAAGAGAAGCTATTGCGTGTTGGTGGCCGCATACATAGGGCATCTGTAAAATACACAAAAATACATCCATTAATGCTAGATTCAAATCATCGACTCACCAGATTAATATTTCAAGAAGAACATAAAAAATTACTTCACGCAGGTCCTCAATTAATGTTAAGCAACATGCGAAATAGGTTTTGGCCTTTGCGAGGCAGAATGTTAGCAAGGAACACTGTAAATAACTGCAAAACGTGCAGAATTCTAAAGGCGAAATGTATTAATCCCATAATGGGAAACTTACCCGCATCGCGTGTGACACCCAATCTTCCATTTCAAGTATGCGGCGTAGACTTTGCGGGGCCGTTTCAAATTACTGATCGCAAGGGTCGTGGATGTAAGATCACTAAATGTTACTTGTGTCTTTATGTCTGTTTCTCCACAAAGGCACTGCATCTTGAAGTTGTCAGCGACCTCTCATCCGAAGCGTTCATTTTATGCTTAAGGCGTTTCATCGCCCGTAGGGGTAAACCAACCGAAATATATTGTGACAACGGCACAAATTTTGTAGGTGCGAGCAATCAATTACGCGAATTTTGGAGGTCACGCGGTGACGACATCTCTGCCCTCGCGGCTGTTGAAGGCATAACATTTAAATTTTCACCACCATATTCTCCACATTTTGGAGGACTCTTTGAAGCCGGAGTTAAATCGGCTAAATTTCATTTAATTAGGGTGATGGGAAGCACGCACCTAACGTTCGAAGAGTTGGCGACATTGTTCGCACAAGTCGAAGCCATCCTTAACTCGAGACCCCTCACTCCTCTCTCATCTGATCCAAACGACCTCGATCCTTTGACTCCAGGGCACTTTCTGATCGGACGTGCATTAACGTCCATACCCTCACCAGATATGCTCCACGACCATCCAAACCGTCTTACAAGATATCAATTAATAGAGCAGATGAGGCAGCACTTCTGGGAGCGTTGGCGCAGCGAGTTCCTCACAGAACTCCAGCAGCGTTCAAAGTGGCGCATCAAGCAGAAGGGCCTACAAGTTGGAGACCTGGTTGTGGTGAAGGACAATAATCTCCCACCACTCCAATGGCGTCTCGGCCGCATTCATCAGCTGTACCCCGGTACAGATGGCGTCGCCCGAGTCGCAGACGTCACCACCGCCAGAGGAACCATCCGGCGAGCCGTCGGTCGTTTATGCTCACTGCCATTACCTGAGGACCTCGAACCTTCGCAGCCTTCGAGCGGGGGGGAAGATGTTGGGGCGCATCACTGGTCGGGCGGGAGAGAGGTGCGGGAGGGGGGTAACACGGACGCGCGAACGACGGAACGAGAGAAGATGAACTGCAGCGCGAGTCGTTCACGGTCGCTTCATTGATTGTCATCTAATAAACGCAAATAAAAAGTATAAGTAGATCCAAATTGTGTCAACATTTTTTATGCTCAACATTTAGTTACATACTTAAACAATGTATTAAGGCAACCACATAATTAAACAACAGCCGTAATTTTTCGATTACGTAAAAAAACAAAAAATATGTGTCCAATATTTTTTAATAATCTACAAGACGGACTAAAAAATAAAAAATAGTCAACATGCCCATTGATCCAAGTACGTTTCAGCAAGTAAACGCGGCCGGCACATACATACAATAGTGTGTTAACCCACACTGGAGAAATTTTGAGTAAATCGTGTTTTGAAATTACAGCACTATTTTGTGTCAACATTTTTTCATGTCCAACATATTGTTACAAAATATTACACATAATTAAAAAACGTTTTCTAGCTCGCAATAAATCGTTCTGTATCAATAACTTAATTTTGTGGGTGAACATGTTATTGCTTATGTGCGTCCATCTATGTCCATTGTCGAAGTACATATATGTATTATGCATGTATCTCTATCTCACCGGCTGGGCACCCAGGGCGTGCGCTCGTGGAAGTGCGCGCCGGAGACGGGCCCCGCGACGCCGCGCCGCAGCGTCCAGCGCGCCGAGCAGCGCTCGCCGGCGCAGCGCATGCCCACGGACGGGCCGCGCACGCGCGCCGCCACGTAGAAGTAGCCGTCGCGCGCGAACCACCGCGACTCGCCCTTGTAGCCCTCTATCTCCTCGTAGTCTGCACAGTGCACAGTGCACAGTGCAGGGCAATATTATATAGGGATGTTGATCGAATTTTGAAATCAAAATTCTAATCAGTCCGTCGGTTAGAAAATAAAAAAACAGTAGACACGTATTTTTTGCTTTTTCAAATAAAATACAGAGATAAAGAGCATTAAAGTTTAGGGTGAGGGCTCGTGACGTCACTAACTGCATCGGTTAGTGACGTCACGCGAAATTTCAACTCAATGTATCGCCGTAATTTTTTGATTACGTAAAAAAAATACGTGTCCAATATTTTTTATTAATCCACAAGACGGAGTTAAAAAAAAATTAGTCAGCATGCCCATTGTGTAACTTTTTTTGATATCATATTTCAGTTTCAATCAGAAAAATAGCCATTTTGTGATTATTTAATCATGATTACCTGCAACTTTGAAGTATGTTTATTTTGGTTGATTGCTAGATATTGTAGGTGTCAAAACGTGCATATTGTTATCGCAAAACCACCATGTTTTTGATTAACCGAAAAATGATAGAAACAAAAGTTACATAATAACCCCGCTGACATTATTAGAATATGCATGAGTTTTCTTTATATTTATATTCTACTAGCGGTTTCACCCGCAGTAATCCCGGAGTTCCCACGGAAATTCCGTGGTAAAATGTCTTCTGACAACGTGCATGCAAAATTTCATGATGATTGGTTAAGCCATTAAGGTGTGAATGCGTAACAAACAAACTCACTTTTGCATTTATTATATTAGTAGGATTATTTACATCACTATATTATTGTAATGGTAAAAAAAATTTCAACACCCAAAAAGTAATATTAAGTGTTAAAAAAATGATTAAAAATTGCCAACCCAATCGGGCACTTTAGCGCCCGCCAATTTGACGCGCTTAGTGCGACGCGCGACGTCATAGTCTACCACAACAAACAAACAAATGGAAAGGTTAAGTTGACGATGGGTTGTGACATATTTTGTTGTCAATTGTCATAGATGATTACGTGATATCCGCTTTGACCAATGGCGTCGCGTTTCAAATACTTAAATTCCCTCGGCAATATCAAACTTTTAAAAAAATTAAATTCACGCTTAAAAATAAAATTATGATCAAAAATATCGGCGAAGACACAATTCTGAAATATAATAAAGTTAAAAAAAAAAAAAACTTTAAATTGAATCATCCCATGCATATTCCCTATAACCTTGTTGGACCTGCGCCCCCACACAAGCCTATCAAATGAACTTAGTACGATTAGGAAAAAAAAAAATGTAATAAGCGAAGAGACTTGATCAGCATCTGGAGACTCCTAGGTTATTGGCTCAAGGGTCAGATGCATTAATCCTCGACACGACACACATTGTCACGCAAAACTAAAGTTTTGATTAGCTGACCAAGTGGCATGACGATTCGTTACTTAGTTCTCTATATTGTTGTAATGTCAATTTGGCTAAGGGGGCTATTCAGACAATATTCGTTGCCAATTCACTCAATTGCTAGTAATTTTTTTATCGAGTTTGTAACATTGTACTCATTTCTGGGGATCCAAATTAATACATTAAAAATAAAACAAGGGAAAATGTAAAATTATTATGAATTAGTATCTTACCATCTCCTTTCAAAGGGCTTGTAATTGTACTTTTAACTCTCTTTTTCGGCTTAACGACTTTGTAATCAACCTCCATTTCCACATTTTCGTCTTCTATTGTGTCCTCTCGCCCAGATTTATCTTCATAGAGAGAAGTCAGCAGAAAAGAACTACAAGCCAAATTATTTATGTAAGTTGCATGACGTGAAAATGTGGGATGTGTGTGTTTATTTTTATGTTTGTCTGCAATGGATAAACTCAAAAGCTACAGAACCGATCTTAAAAATTCTTCCGCCTAATAGAAAGCTAAAGTATTCCTGACTAACATAGGATACTTTTCGTCCCGGAATTACCACGGGAACTCCGAAATTAACGCACGTGAGGGAATCGACTAGCAACTTAAATTTGCCCGCGTCAATTTCAGAATTCTCTCGGGAACTTATCATATCAAAATGAGTACCCTATGTCCTATTAGTCATGACTCATGACTATATGCCAAATAATTGTTACCTCCACACATGGATTTTAGGGCTCCCTCAAGAGATTTTCGTTTCGGGATAAAAAGTGTCTTATGTCACTCAGGAATTCTGTTGCTTTCAATAACTAAAAGAATATTTAAAATCAGTCCTCTTAAGATTACCCACTGGCCGGCCACCTACAACCAAATTTGCGTCTGTATAAAATTTGTGCTATGGTAAAATAATGGTTATAGTTTACACACGACAAGACTAAGGGAAGGGTATGGTTATACAATTAAATATCAATTTAAGTGAGTTTAAACTTGCATTCAAGTTAAAATTTAACTAAAGTTTGGAGCGAAATTGGATCTAAAATTTATTTGGTTACATTCAGCAGGCAGTTTACAGTAGGAAGAATGTATCCTTAAGAATCGACTTTCATCTTCTTTATAAATAAAAGTGAATGTCTGTATGTCTGCCCTCTATGCGTTTCGAAACCATTGGTCCGATCGTGATGAAACTTTGGCGGGTTGTTCTGCCTGCGTCCGCAAAGGTTCCTGGTCCCAAAACTCACGCGAGTAAAACCGCGGGGCACAGCTAGTAATATATAAGCCTGGGGTAGGTTGACGACCTATGAAATAACCTATGAAAATGTATGGGGTATGAAAATATACGTATATGAATAATGTAATGGGGAGTTACATCAAACTTTTTCCGCGTTAAGTTTTGCATTGGGCGTTATGTTCATGCGCAACTTAGCGCAATTTGTGCATTTTGTGCAATGAAGAATAACTAATAATAATAACTTATTTTGTGCAGCTCTGTTGCTACGGCAACTGGACGTTGTTATTTACAAATGAGCTGGCCAGACATGGGCAGTCAACACGTTGCTATGGCAACCAGACATTGTTATTTACATGCAGAGATAACAAATGATAAGGAGTAGAGTCCAGTCGGGCGTCGGAGCTGACACACACACTTTTTTATGTTAAAATTCAAATAGTACCTACTTTAGGCCATCCTCATTGGCAGTGACATCTTCTGCACACACTTCTCTCTCAAAACAGTTTGTTTTGGTGTTCCTCTCTACAGGCTTCTGAGACTGTTTTTTATCTGTTGAATACAATATTTCCTGAAAAGAATTTGTGCTGTCAAATTAGATTTTGTTGATGTGAAAATTCCTTTAAATTTTAAAATGTAAACTACATAGGTACATATACATAGATAGATAGATAATTCTTTATTGCACACCAAACTGAAAAAAACTGTTTACAAATTTTGTTACATTTAGCTAAAGGCGGCCTTATCGCTTAAAGTGATCTCTCCCAGGCAACCTTAGAGTGGACAGATTCATAAGAGAGAGATTCATATAGTTAAATATATAAATAGAGAATAGAAAATCATGAAAGATACTACTACTATTTTATACATAAATCTATGTCGAATTTATAATTGCATATAAATTAGTTACAAAATGAAAATTTGACAATTAAGACATTAACTAGGCCAATTTTTCATGTTAAATTTTAACTCTATTTTCACACTATATAATATTATAGACAATCATTTGATTGTTACTCTTTGATAAAGAAGAGTGGAGCCTCCCAACACTCATTTTAATTTTACCATTTTCACACTATTTGCACTACGTCTACAGTTAGGGTGATTTTAATATGAGAAATGGACTCCCAAAAGTTTTTTAAATAACCATAATTCAAATCATTCATCGAAACAGAAAATAAAAGATATCACAAAAAAAAAACATGATTTTAGGACAATTTAAATAAAGGAGAGAAATAATTTTACCACATCACAGTTACATCTTACTTTGGTCCATGTTTTTATTTTATGTTATGTTAAGCTTAGTTTGAGTTAAAATATCAGTAAAACTATATTAATTTGGACATATCACTAAACTCTTGCTTTGTCAGCAGTGTGGTGCAACAATGAAAAATTATATAAATGCAAGCTGTCTTTAATCTCACCAATTCATCTAATCCATTGATGCACAACTCTTTTGCTGCCTCCATAAAGTCTTCGATACATTCCATAGAAACCATTACTTCGCCGGTGTAGATGTATTCCAATAGAAGGCAAAGTGTACTGTGTGACGTTTTCTGTAAAATTTACAATATCACAATAATGTCAACCTTGCCGAATTCTAGACTAGGACACTTGTCCTGCTATGAACACTGCACATGAAGTTGTCAGCTCCTACAGTATGACATACATCTGAGGACTAGAGAGGTCAAATTGTGGTGAAACTTTGTTGATGTTGAGTGCAGGGACATGTTTTAACAATACTGCAATGCAACAGATACAGAGTCCTAATAGTGTTTTATTAAAACTGTTCTGTCAGTTTGTATAAATACATTAATCATGCAAAACTTAGGACCAAACTAATTAAAGTTGGCAGTATATGTAAAGGTAGGTATAGTTCAACATGTAAAAGGCTTTACATGCAAAAACTGCAAGCAATTCTAAAGTAATAATGAGTCGCAGTTGCGATTTAAAATTAGAAAATATGTATAAATAAGCTTACATTCAAAAATATAACAGGGTGACTCGATTCAATTGAAGAAACTATTTCTTTGATGTAAGGGCTCGCAAGGGCCATAACAATCTGATGCACTTTGACGAAGTGGCCGTCTGCGGCTAGAGTCATATCCACGAATTGACCACTCTGTTAAAATTAAAACATAAGAGTTATAATTAAACACGTAAGAAGGTTCTTCTTCACTGATCAAAACAAAAACAATTGACAAAAAAATTGTATGTTATTAAATACTTACTCGTTGCAAGCCGCTCAAGCCGTTACACAGGTTCTTATTAAATTCATCAGACGATAAACACAAGGACTGAGACATTTTGTGTAATTTCGAAAGATTAATCAAGTATGGAATTTCTGTCTCCTGGCTTTTTAAAATTTCGTGCTCAAACTGATAAAGGATTCACTTGCTCGAATGTAACGAAACGTGTACCTATATTATTTTCTATGACTCGTACTCCGTGCTCCGTAAGCGCCAAAACTACCAAGCCAAGCCAAATAACAAAGATTTCTCGACCGCCATTCCAAGCACAAATAGACATATATTCCAAGCACACTAGGGCTGGCCGTTGATAAAATGACGATATATCGATATTTATTACTAATACTTGTTTGGACGATATATCGATAGTTCGATCTTGAAATAGATGGTCGATATATTTTTTTTATTTACCACAACATCGCCGTAAACTTAAATTGTTAGGGCTAGGGGTTTTATTTTTTAATCTATTTGTGTGAGACACTTTTGTTTTGAGAAAAAAAAAGGATTTTTTACATAAAGAATTATGAACTGTATAAATAATTTTTAAGCGGACTTAACGATTATTTATATTGACAAAATGTCGATTTTTTTTTAAACTTCGATAAAAATATCGATATTTTAAAAAATGTCATCATTCCTAAAGCACACTACTATCTTATTTTTTTAATTTACTCCAATGGGGAAGGCAAAGGAAGCTTAGTCCATACTGTCAATTTAGTAGTCTTTTTCTTCTTCTGAAGTTATTTACATCGAAATGCATTGGTGAGATACATTTCGATGCTTTCCCGGAACTTTTGGCAACAACTCTTTACATTATTGAACCTTAATTGGACGCTCTGTGGAATGTTGTATAAAAACGACAACCTCCCGATGAACGCCCCATTTCATCTTATTTCACTGTTTCCACACACTGTTCATCACTAATGGATCAGTGTTATGCAAAATCCACCACATTAACACAATATTAATCACGATAAACTACAAATGAAAGTGGCAAATAACACTCAGTGTTGAGTCCAAAAAGAGAAAAAAAAAATTTGGTTTGCGGTAGTATACTGTCTGCTGTAATGGAACGAATTTCTGCTCACTGCAATGCAAGCGCTACTGTGCTGTACAAGTGCTGTGTACTGTGCAAGTACTCCCCCTGCTGGGCAAAATAACAACAAACTCCGCTTTACCGCGCATTTTTTTTTTATTTTAGTTTGTGCCGAAAGGTAAACGCATCTGTGGCTATACAGCCACGAGAACGCAATGTGTACGATAGATGAAAGAGTTCAAAATTCAAACAGCACACCGATTCATACAACATTGCCGGCGCGCTCTTCGATCCAAATTCAAAGAACGCGCCGGGAAGTGATTTTGGTTTTTCAGTCTACGTAATTATGATACTTCACGTGTTCTTTATTCAAAAGTAATGAAAATATTTCCGCGCATGTCTAAGAAAAATATTTTTACTATATTGTACTGTTTAGAACAAGGTGACCCATAGATTTATTATGGCTAACTACTGTTAGCCATAATAAATCTATGAGGTGACCCATGTGAGATGCGAACGAAGAAATTGTCCTACCACTTGAAAATATGAGTAGTACAATGAATTTTTTCACAACGATGTTCGTTTAATCTTCATAATATTGCCCTCTTTTTCTGCCACTTGTATTGCAGAGAAAACAGCGCCTTTTTTAACCTTCTTTAAAATCTTCTTGTCATGGAATGGATGTGTGTGGGTTCCCACTCTGAAATGAACCATAATATGATTACCTACCATAAAGTCTTACATATAGACGAACTTGACTAGCAACTAAGTCAAACTATATAATAAGTTTATTTGTTTATTTGTTACGCTATCACGTCTTAACGATTTAACCGATCATAATGAAATTTTACATACACATATTTTACAGATGATAAAATACTGTGACAAACCTGCGAACAACTAAATCATTTTTAGTAATGACAACAGCAGGACATCTAGAATATTGCGTACACCGCCAATGCCTCGAACCATCTTTATTCTTATACTTGAGAAAATACACATATCTGTTTAGTATTATTTGCATATTGCCTTGATTAGAAACTGTGTATTGAATAACTGTGTTGTGACCTGAAACATTTACATTTTTTAAAAACCTTGTGAGCAATTATTATTGTAACATATCATCACATCATACACTATAATATATTGGTTTCATATAATAGGTATGTCGATTGAGATGAAAAGTTAAACCAATAAAAAATACACAACATTGTAAAGTAAATAAATAATACAGATTTAAATCAAGAATAAGTAGGTACCAGTGCCACGTTAATTTTGACAGTTAGGCTATTTGACTAATTTTTTTTTGTCCGTATTGTAGATTAATAAAAAATATTGGACAAGTATTTTTTCTTTTTTTACGTAATCAAAAAATAACGGCGATACTTTGAGTTGAAATTTCGCGTGACGTCACTAACCAGTGCAGTTTGTATGGCGGCTTGTAGCGGTAAGTGACGTCACGAGCCCCCACCCTAAACTTTAATGCGCTTTATCTCTGTGTATTTTCATTTATTTGAAAAATATAAAAATACGTGTCTAATGATTTTTAATTTTCTAACTGACGGACTTAATAGCCGGATCCACACCGGACGATCCAAAGCGCTCCGATCGCGCGCGGCATGGAGCGCGCTCCACGGAGCGTGAAGTGTAGACGTGCCGCACGCGATCCATGTGCGCGGCGGAGAGCGCGCGCTCCTCGCCGCGTGCGATCCATTTGTTGTCGGTTTTTTGGCCAGACTCAAAGGTGCCTCAGTCGCTTGGCGCGCGCGGTCTGGACGGTTCGGTTGTGAGAATCGCGTGATCCGCCGTTATGGATAATTCGCAATGTATGTACACTCTGAAAAGATACTGTAGACTGACGTAAGAATCTCCACTTGCTAAAAATCTCAATGTTATTAGTAGTCTTTCCTTAACAGTTATGGCATCGCGATAGTTTGTATCATTCTTTCTTATTTTGTTCTCCAATAGTGAACACAATAAGTCAAATTGATTTGCAGTCATTCGTGCAAAACTAGCTTCAGCTCCATCATCAATTAACTCTTTGTAAAGTCGAGTCCCATATTCCAACCGGTTTTTAAAAATTGTTTTAACCCAATACTGTCTTTTTCGTTTTCGTAATTTTTGCCGTAAATCTACAAGTAAAATGTAGCTTGCAGCTGCTACGGCTATTCGTCGCCGTCGTTGCACGTGTGACTTCATAGCCAGACAAAATTCAACTGATTCAGTATGGATCGGCAGGAGCGCGTTGGAGCAGCCAGTCAGGATCGCAAAAGATTGCTGTTGGATCGACCTAGAACGATCCACGCTCCACGCATCACGATCTTGGATCGCGGATCGCGGGATCGCCGATCCATTTTGGATCGTTCGGTGTGGATCCGGCTAATTAGAATTTTGATTTTCAAAAGTCGTCAACATCCCTATTAAAAAAAATATCAAGGTCTGAGAATATCTTACCAGATCGTTTTGACTGTCCATTACTTACACTTGGCAGATCTGATTTCTCAATTTCCAAATCATCAGCCATAAATTCGTCAGTGCTTTCTTGAATACTGGGTGTTAACATAATATCATGAAGTTCTTGCCTGTAATTTCAGACATTGATTTATACGGCAGTTATGAGTTAAGACTTTAAGGGTGCGTACAGACTATAATAATAATAATAATAATAATAATAATAATAAACTCTTTATTGAACACCACTTAAAAATAAACAATTACAAAAACAATGTTACATAACTTGTGTTATACATTTACGTCCACATTATGCAACCTTTCCCTGAAAGGCACCTTGCACTGCAACACGCCTTAAAAATGAAATGGCAATGGGCAGGACACGTCGCGCGACTGACTGACGGGAGATGGACTGCGAAAACAACAAAATGGAAAGGGCCAGATGGAAAAAGGAATGTTGGTCGGCCTATCCAACGATGGACTGACGATATCATCCAGGTGGCAGGACTTGAGTGGATACAGAAGGGAAGAGACCGCGAAGCTTGGAGGGGGACTGGAGGAGGCCTTCACCCGAGAAGGGATTCCCAGTAATAAAAAACACACATAAAAAAAAAAAAAAAATGTTACTATATTACTGAGAAATGAATAAAGGCTTATTATTATTATTATATTATTATTATTATTATTATTATGCAACCTTGTTATTCAACAGTGCAACATAAAACATACTGTACACATTAGAATAACAATGCAATATAACAATTATGCTGATGTATGTTATTGTGACCTGAATGAAGATCTTCTTAATAAGCTGGATCGTCTTATGAACAATTGCATTCAATACATTTTCGGACTTCGTAAGTACGATCATGTGTCTTTCTATCGCTCTCAGCTAAAGTGGTTTTCCATCCGTAATCTTCGGCAGTTGAGAATTGCCTGTACTCTCTTTTCCGTACTAAACGATCCAGCATCTCATTCGTATTTAAAAAGCCGCTTTCAATTTATTTTTTCTTCTCGTGACATATCTCTTCGCTCTACCCAAAATCTTCTAAAAATTCCTTCTCACCGGACTGGGTTGTATCTGATTCTTTCACTCTTCAGCCTATCCAGCTCTGGAACTCTCTGCCCACTGACATTCGTCAATCTACGAGCAAGAATGTTTTCAGAACTAGGGTATATCAGCATCTGCTTGGTAGGCAGTAGATACTTGGAATGTGCAGAATGCTGTGTGTAGGTATGCTCTGTGCATTTATGTCTCAGTTTCGTTTTATGTATAATTTATATGTATTTTGTATTGTACTTAGACATTATATTTAACTCCTCTCAAGCACCACCAAGCACACTTTCTGAACACCGTGAAGGTTGACTGGTAGTATACCACTGTGGCATTAAGTCCGCCTTTTCTACCATGTTGTGCAATAAGCTTTTCAATAAATAAATAAAACAATGTTATATAACCAATTTCGTTTCTCATTCTTCAGTGTTATGCTATCCAAAATATCATCACTGAGAGGCCGTTTTGCTAGCTACGGCAGCGACTGTTGTACTTTTAAATAACAAAAGAAAAACAACAAAAGTAACGTGACTAAGTTATTATAACATTCAGTATACACTATCCATGTTATATACACTCAGCGGCACGGAATGTTGCCCAAGCGCGTTATGTGATTTATTGTCAAAATTAAACCTGAAGCTTGGGTTTTTTTTTCTTTTAAAGCTTCAATGTTTATCCTAATCTTTAATGCGAATAAGTAATTAGTAAAAAAAATGCGTTAAATTTATTAAATTTTTATTAAATAAAAAAAAGACATTAAGCTCTATAATCAAAACAATATTTTTTAAAGAAATTTACAAATTAAAGCTAAAGGTACTTAAACTTAGTAGCGGATATTTCTACCTCTGGCCCTGATAACCACCTGCATGCGATCAGGCATGCTGTGGATAATGTTTTTAATGTCCACTTGGGGCAATTCTTCCCAGGTGGCCCCCAGGGCTGTTTTCAAATGACTGAGTGTTTTTGGTGGGATGGAACTTGCTCGTATGCATCTTTTAAGCATGTCCCAGACGTGTTCCATGGGATTTATGTATGGGCTTCGTGCTGGCCATTCCAATTTAGAAATTCTCACGCTTGAAAGATAATCATCGACGTAACGTGCTGTGTGAGGTCAGGCGTTATCTTACAATAAATTGAATTTTTCACTACCAATGAACTCGACGTATGGTAGAACATGGTTCTGAAGGATCTCTTCGACGTACCGCACAGCCGTTGAACGACCATCAACGACCACCAACTCTGTACGTGCGTCTGAAGTGATACCTCCCCAAACCATAACGGATCCACTATGAAAGCTGACCGTTTGCCTGGTGGTGCCTGGCAGAAATCTCTCTTTTCGCCTTCTACACACACTTTTGCGACCATCTGGAGCTCTTAAGGCCACTCTGCACTCATCAGTTCACAAAACTTTACTCCAGTGACCGAGTTCAATTTGCATGCTCACGAGCAAATCAAAGTCGAGCTACGAGATGGTGCCGGAGCAGTTCTGGACCTCGAGCTGGTCTTCGAGCACGCAGGTTCCGTTCCTTCATTCTCCTTCTTATCGTTCGCTTACTAACGTTGATCCCTCTTGTCGATTGTAGGCGCTGTCAAATTTCGACCGTAGTGAGGAACTGATTTCTCAAAATTTCGAGAGCAATAAATCGGTCATCACGCGCCTATGTGCCCCTAATTCTGCCAATATCTGGTCTCCTCGTGTAGAAACCGGTCCGATCGTGCCGTATTAAGGCGTATCTGAGCGTTGAACGCGGTACATTTAAATTTTCAGTAATCTCTCAATGTGTTCACCCTTGACTCTGAAGCAACACAGCTTGAGCAACTTGAGCTGAAAATTAGGGACATTGTGATTCGATTCTGAAAGCACAAATGACTACAAATTAATTTAAAAATAAAACATTGAAGATTAGATGCACAACCATTTAAATATCGAATTTTAACTCACCCGTGATTTGTGCGTTCCAGCAACGAACTAACGTAAAGTGTCAAAGAAACAAAAGAAATGCACTTTTTATAGTGCTTACACTCATAAACTAACAAAAACGAACGTCCTAACAAGCTGCTACTTTAACTAATCATACGCGATACCAAAAACGCCTGTTATCGGCTTATTTATGTTTGGGCCATATTCCGTGCCGCTGAGTGTAGTCTGTACACACCATATGAGTAACGAAATATTACTCACTTGTTCTCATCCTCACAGCTCACTTTAATAGGATCACTGTCATTAGTGTCTGATCTGGAGAACTCTGTAGTACTCTGTGGATGAGGTGCTTGCTGTGATTGTGGCATAATAGTTGAATATGTTGTTTCCTGAAAACAAAAGAATTTATTATCGTACGTGATAACGAATTATGACATTTGGTAAGTTAACTTGACACCACACCAGATTTTGTGGGTTCAATCCTGCATCAGCAGTCTGAGCCTTTAAGTATGAATCATAAACATGAAATTTAGCACAAGGCTTTCTACAATAATAATACTAGTCAAGTGCATGATGTAATGAGCACCTTGCATGAATTTTTTTTTGTTTATTTTAAATATATAATTATGACTTACTCAAACAAAACAAATCAAAGAAAAACAATATATTATGCATAAATTAATTAAATATAGTGTTTCAGAGTTCCCACTTTTTAAATTACCGCCAAAACGCAGAATGACGTCATGAGATAAAGGATATGTTCCAAAATGCACTCATAGCACTGGCCCAGTGCTTCCAATGCCCTGAAATTCATTCCGGACCAATGATTGGTCAACCGCATCGGTCGGTTGACATGAGTGGTTGACAGCATGACATGTATGACAGTATACTGGATTGCATTCTGTTTGAAACAGTAATGAGTAAAGCTAACTCTATGCCGCGGCCACGCATTGGATTCAACTTTGCGTCCAAGCTTGGCTCTAATTTGAAAAGGTCAATATTGTACCCAGCTACTGCACCACACATTGGCTTGAATACTAACATTGTAGCCAAACACTGGAAAACAAAAATAGTATTGGTTCAAGACAAATGGTCCACTCCCAGTTGCGGTCGCAGAACGAAAGACGATGGACGATAACAATATTAATATAAAATCATTAATCAAAAATAAAATAACTCCTTTTTTCTTTTTAATTCTGCAATATTGAGGCCACTTATACTAAACGAGATGCGTATTCTTTCCCATGAATCGGCTAAAACATTTGTTTTTGTGGAATTTGGAATCCCACAATTCACCTTGTTGTAATTCAATAAACTCCAAGACATCTGCATTCGACCATTCAGTCGAGGTCGTTGTCATTTCGAAAATTATAACAAACCTATCAGCAATATTAATATCTACATGCGAACAGGACCCGCAACTCGAGATAACAGACAAATGTGTGGCGCGCGCGCGGATTTGTGTCCAAGATGCCCTCGCGCACTCTCCTCTCATTCCCCACCCTTTCAACTTGTTTCAAAAACCGATACAGTGCGGGTCGGTATTGGACATAGGACGGCACTGGACGCAATGTTCACATTGTGTCCAAGGACTGATCCACACACTGGCGTATTGGCTGCAATACGTTACATTGGTGCAAATAAGACCAAATGTGTGGCCGCGGTATTAAGGAATGGCTTCACAGTATACTGAAATGATGTCATATCTTACAGTGCTTTCTTGCCATTTTGGGAACATACCCAATGATTACGCAAGTCACTGTCGTGCTGACAGGGTCATGTGACACTGACAGGTAAGCAACCTCAATATCCAAAAGTGAAATGGGAGTCCGTTTCTACAAATCCCAAATCGTCCAAATCCGCCGCAGCCCCGAGTAACTGCTTCTAATGTTCAAATTAAGCATGGAAAATGGAAAATGCATCTTACATTATATTTTAAAGCAAAATACTTCAGAAAAGTAAAATTTGTGTTGGCTACATACACTTATTTTGCTACATTATTTTGCTTTCATTGAAAGAGGTAAATTTCCAACAAAAACGGGATAACTAATTGAACACCAATAAACGTGTTATTATGACATGACTGTAATTGGTGTTTCATAGTGCCATTCTGTTCTACCGAATAAAAAGTTGAATATTTTGGAAAATATTGTCTATATAATAAATCTTTCAGGAGTATGATTTTTGAAATATAGACCCAATTTCTAATTATAAAATGTATGCAAGTGCCCCATTTTTTAATAGGGTACTTGCATGAACTTTTTTCCAGTTTATTTTAAAGATATATAGCTTACTTAAACAAAGCAAGAAAAAGAAAAAAAAATATATGCATAAATTAATTAAATAGAGCGTTTCAAAGTTCCTACTTTTGAATTTACCGCCGAAACGCGGAATGACGTCACTAGTTCAAAATTACGCCTTATTAATCTGTGATAGAGATGTCACTGTCCTATTGACAGGGTCATGTGACACTGACAGACAGATAACTTCAATATCCAAAAGCGAAATTAAGGTTGAACTGTGTCGAGTTACTTCCAAAAGTTCCAGTAAAGAATCGAAATGCATCTTACGATGCATTTTAAAGTAAAAAACTTCAAAAAAAGGAAAATATGTTGTGACTGTATGCACCTAGTTTCTTTTGCCTTCTCTGAAAGAGGTAAATGTTTCCTAAAAAAATAAAAGTGATGTAATATGTTAAGTGTGGTTGTGATTGGTGTGTTTCGTTGCAACATTCCGTTTCACAAAATTAAAAGTTCAATATTTTGAAAACTATTGATAATTTTTTAGTAAATCATCATGATAATACTTTTCTAAGGCTCTATTTTTGAAATATAGACACAATTTCTTATTATAAATTTCATGCAAGTATCCTATTATCTAGTTTTTGTTGTAGTGTTAGCTTTGCAATAAGTAATGATAATGTTTGGACTTTACTTTTAAAAGAAATCTAATTGAAAGTATTTATTTCATAAAGGTAAAAAAGGTAAGTATTTTAGTATATGTACTGCCTGCCGAAGCAAGTACAAACATGAGTAAAACTGTGGAGAGAACAGCTAGTAATAAGGGATAAGAACCCATTGAGTAGTTTTATACAGTGGTACCCATAAATATGTAAAATTGTAAAGTGACAGTGTGGAAACCTTTAGCTGTTTTAACACATCTATACTAGAGAGGAAAGGTTTGATTTTGTTTGTTTGTTTGTTATGATATAACTCAAAAACTATTGGAGCGATTTCAAAAATTCTTTCACCATTAGAAAGCTACATTATCCCTGAGTAACATAGGCTATATTGTAATCCAGAATTCCTGCGGGCAGTCCGAAATTATCACGGGTGAATCCGCACAGGACAGCTTGTTGTTCATATAAAACTCACCAATTTGTCTAGTCCTTTGATGCCCAATTCCTTTGCTGCCTCCAAAAAGTCTTTAATGAACTCCATGGGGACTGTCACTTCTCCACTGTAGATATATTCCAATAATAGACTAACTGTTGTGTGTGACATTTTCTGCAAAATGTTTTTACAATCATAGGCCTACATTATTTTTTCTATGCTACACAATTATATATATTTTAAGCCTATGGTTTCATTAAAAGTAAATATGCTTACAATAAAGCCATAGACTTAGAATAAAATAAATAAGACTTGGTAAATATGCTTACATTCAAAAATATGACAGGGTGGTTTGAAGATTCAATTGAAGATATTATATCTTTGAAATAAGGACTTGCAAGGGCCATAATGATTTGATGCACTTTGATGAAGTGACCATCTGCAGCTAGAGTCATATCCACAAATTCGCCATTCTGTATAAGTTAAAACAAATAAATTGTAAAAAGTATTTTATGAAATATTGAAAACTAAAAACTAATATTTTAGCCATGGACTCACTTGTTGCAAGGCGCACAAACCATTGAATAGATTCTTATTATATTCCTCCGACGAAAAACATAAAGATTGAGGCTTGCTGGAAACCTATAGAAGGTCAAACACTATTATTTGAAAATTCAGAAGAAATAAACTTAACATTATTTTTTGTTTGTAGTTATTAATAGTAGGTGCGGCGAAAAAGATTGCCAAGTTCTACTACGCAGAAAAATCTTTATCTACTAAAAGTCTTAAAATTCTACCAAATATTATGTATTAACATACCGGAAAATTAGAAAACGATCCTGAAGAAAATCCAACCATGTTTTTATTGTGTTTCAGAGAATTGCTGTGGTCTTTAATTGAAGCTAGTCTTGGCAAAAATTTTGTATTGCAGGCTTTGCAGAAGGCATGGTCATCTGTGGATTTACATAACCACTCGGAAAATAATGGGTTCTCTTCCCATTCGAAACGATACTGTTGTTCATATCTTCTTTCCATTTCACCAAAGAAAATATCACAAAGTACAAACTACTTATATAGTGAATTGACTTGACAAATGACAAAACTGAAAAATTGAAAAATACAACCACCAACATCCAAGGCGTCTGTTGCCATATTGAAAAAAAAAAAAAAAACAAGAAGAGAGGAGAGATAAAAAAAAATGATAGGTACGATGGTTACCTACTCATACTAGTAAGTTCTTACTCGAATACTCGACACATTCCTTCCGATACCTAACACGCATAACAAGTACTTTTTGTCGAAAGGGGTAAGTAAACTAGGGTAAACTCCAACCTTAATGAACCATCAACAGCTGTGGGATTAGCACACGTAGTGATTACCTTCTCTCTGAGCACATTCACAATAATTTACCCTGCAGCGCCGGTAGATGGCGCTAGTACTGTTTTACATCGCGCTATGTTTTGGTTACCGCCAGACACATATTTAGTGCAGACCCGCCCGGAAAATGTTAAGACCTTACTTCATAGGATCATTTCTATAGTAAGCTCTTCGCTAGACTCTCACTATACGTGAGACTCCAATAGTCACGATGAGGAAGCGTGGCGCGCCGCGCGGTGCCCTGAGCGTGAGACAGGCGGTGGTGTCACCACCAGCCCTCGATGATCGTTCGCTCCCCTCGTGAGGGGGGAGAGTGGGGTGCTGTCGCTGTCTGAGTGACTGTTTCAAAATTTATTTAAAGTAAAACCATAGTTCAATGGCATGTCATTGTACAATGTCATCAAGAATCATAAACTATAAAGCCATTAACTATTAATGTTAAGGATGTTTATTTACTGAGAACTGGTCCCTTATTCACTATCACCATAATACGCCGCATTAAGATAACGCGCCACAAAAATTGCTAAGTTTCTCTTCAAAAAAATTCATTTAAAACGAGTCTTTTGGCATACAGAATGTTAATTTCTAATACTTTGGCTGGCATTTGGAGCATTTGGGATTGTGTTATGGGACGCGCGTTAGGGCAAGGAAATAGGAATATTGTTGGTCAATAGAGAATAAAGGCCCTGTTCGAAGATTCGCATAACACACTAACGGCCGCACTCAGAGTCGACTTTAATGATTACTTAGTAGATAAGTATAGATTTTTAAAACAAAACTGCCGCAATTAGAGACGTTCAGTAAATTAATGTTAACTGGCATTTAATGAGATGTAACATAATTCGTTAAATGCCAATTAACATTAATTTATTAAACTTGTCTGATTGCGACAGTTTTATTTTAAAAATCTATACTTAACTAAGTAATCATTAAAGTGGACTCTGAGTGCGGCCGCAAGTACTTGTTGTATCGATATTTTGAAACTGAAAAGTATCAAGTAGGTATCGGTCAAAAGTACTCGTATCGATATACTCGTATATAGATTTTTTTTGGGTATCTTTATTGGAAATATTTATTGGGTTTTTTCAAAGTAATTCTTCTATCTAATCTTTTTCCTAATTTTGTGTACCTAGTTGGCAAGTATGTTTACCCGAAAGTAAGTATGGTTACCCGAAAAAAAAATATCTATGCCGTTGTTTTTATAATCTTCCTATGAAAAATCGATCGACTCGATATGATATTTCGATATTTTACGACCGATACTGTATCGAGTATCGATACCTCAGTGGTATCGTACGTAGTGATTACCTTCTCTCTGGGTATCGTCAGACACAGAGAGAAGGTAATCACTACGTGTCAGACATACGAAGTACGAACACATAATTTAAGGTAAGTACCTCAGAAGAATAACTAAAGCATAATATTCTTCTGAGGTAAGTACCCTATCACTTGCCATTTGCCAAGTTGGTAGCCACAGCAGACAACAGTCAAAACTCAAATATAATACCTGTACCACAAATATTTCTGTTCTGTGTTCTGTCAGCAGTATGGCAGTAAAACGTAGTGATTACCTTCTCTCTGAGTATGGCCACAGCCGTCGTAGATCGTAGACGGAGAATTGAGGCCACAGCACAGACGAATAAGAGAACATACTGTTGGGTTGGCCACAGCTCAGAACAAAGGCCACAGAGTTTTTTTTTTTTGTTAAATTTACCCCAATGGGGAAGGCAAAGGTACCTAAGTCCATACAGCGAATTCAGTTGTATTTTTCTTCTTCTGAAGTTATTTACATCAAAATGCATTGGTGAGATGCATTTCGATGCTTTACTGGAACTTTTGACAGCAACTCTTCACAGTTGAACCTTAAAAGGACGCTCTGTGGGAAAACGACAAGCTCCTGATGAACGCCCCATTTCATCCTATTTCAATGTTTCCACACACTGTTCATCAGTAATGCATCACTATTATGCAAAATCCACCACATTCACACAATATTAATCACGATAAACTAATTTGCACAACAAAGAAATAAAACTGACGTCGGTCACTGTTAAAATATCCCGCCGTTAATGTCTCTGTACACTTTTAATTCGACTTACTCAAACTTTAGCGTAAACCCGAGTTGGCCAAAGGAGAGTTGAGGAAAATTTTCAATTTAGTAAGGACACATTTGTATGGAACTGTGAATCTAGGTAATCTTTTTGCCTTTGCTGTTTGCGTGATAATCTTTTTCCAAATTCGATTCGATTCCATAAAACCATCCACGCCCATTTGAAAAATTTACCTGTTCCTAACGGTGTAAAACGTAGTGATTACTTCTCTCTGGGTGTGTACACACTAAATAACAAAACATGTTATCAGGTTACAAATAATGGGACAATGAATGTTATATAACATTTTTATATGGGTACCTTAGTCAAATTAATGGTCACGTACGTTGTTTTTTTTTTGTTTTTCTTTTGTTATTTAAAAGTACAACAGTCGTTGCCGCAGCTAGTAAAAGTACGTCCTCACAGCGACAACATTGTGGATAGCATAGCACCGAAGAACGAGAAATGACAATGGTTATATAACATTGTTATATTGCATTGTTATTCTAATGCGTAGTCTTGTTTTACGTTGCAATATTGTATGTATAATGTTACATGATGAGGACGTGATAAATAACAGAAATATATAACATGTTACATAGTCTGTACGCACCCAAAAACGTAGTGATTAATAATTAAATTATATTATCTATGGCCGTAACAGCGGCCGGTGATGCGCTAAATCTTAATATATACAACGTGTTAATGAATTAACTGAAAACTAGAAAGTAGTTTGCTCAGAATCAACTAGCGAATCGATCGCACTATATTTTAATATAGGTTATATTCTTAATTTTTACTGGGCCATGTCTAAATTATTTATAATACAATATTTGGCGCGTACGCCGCCCGCAGTAAAAAAATTCGAATCGGTATGCGCGGGCATAGCGCTTGGAATTTCGTAGATAGGTCACCTGTAAACTAATGTTGAATAACTTTTAAAGTATACATTTTTTTGACATAAAATATATTTTAATCATATTATTGTTTATTTTTTTCCATAGGGTGTATCAGGTTTTCAGTTAATTTATTAACACGTTGTATAAATCTCGTGTCACGTTGTTTGTCCGCGATGGCCTTCTAAACTATTGAATCCATCATGATGAAATTTGGTCACTGTGTTGTAATTTGGCCCAACTTAAAAGATAGGATAGTTTTTATCCCGGACTTCCCGCGGGAACTCCGGAAATAATGCGGAGAACAGCTAATCACTGTAAACTACTGTCAGGGTACAAAGAAAGACATAGTACTTTTCCCGCGGGAACTCCGAAATTAACGCGGCTGAAATCGCGGGGAACAGCTAGTCTATACTATAATAAAAGAGTATAGAATCCGCGATTCTGTACATTGAATATTTTTAAAAAAAAGAAGAGTAACCAATCACAAAAAAGTTTATAAAATTCTTTTCTGTCTGTCTGTCTGTTCGCGATAATCTCCGAATCTACTGAACGGAGTGTTATGCGGTTTTCACAGGTAGATTAAGCTTAGCCTGGACACAGATAATACTATACAGCCCTGGAGCTACATATAATGAAATGAAATGAAAATAAGTTTATTCGTTACGACTACAATAAATAAAATAAAATAGGTTAACAAAAAGCAGCACAACTGTCGCAACAAAAAGGCAACCAGCTTTTAGGCTTTGTTTCATTCAAATCGGATGTAGGGAAAAAGTTATTATACATATAAAAACCTTACACGCGGGTGAAACCGCGGGGCACAGCTAGTAAAAAATGATGGTCATTCGACATTCATCACAGATCATAGATGTCACCATAATATTTTGTCTCAAGCGACACCAGTACAACCTTAACCTAACCAAGAATGTCGGGATGCTTTACGCTCTGCGCCCCTGCCTAAAGTCAAAAAGCACTATTATAACTCTAGTAACTAGACACTACAACTTTTAATTTGTACCTATACTCAGATGTGGCCACGACATACCTACTTATTCAACAACAGATTACAAAGAAATTAACGTTAGCTTAAGTCAATTTTAATTAAATTCGTAGGTTCCTACTCAGTAACGACATCATTCTGTAACAAGTTAGAGATAGAAAAACGCAGGGTGTAAAATAAAAGGAACGCGTTATGAATTACTCTGATTTCCTTTATTCAACAATGATACAAAATACAAATACATAATAACAAATATCTAAGGCTTCATGGCAGGCAAATTTAATGTAATTAGTATTTAGCCATAACAGACCGGCTGCTCTACGGAAAAACAAAGCAACTGACTTTTTCTTTTCTTCGAAATTAGTTTTTTTTTTCGCCTTTTTTCACGCATTACGTGAAAAAACTGCATGCTCACAACCATCAAAAAGGCTTTAGTCTTAGAGAAATTACAGTTAAGAAAATAGTTAACTATGGAAGGTTTGTTTTAAATAAAGCAGTTTACGGTTTTTTTTTTTCTCCTTCTGTAAAATTTATTCAGCTGCAATTACTTTGTTTACCCACAGGTTTTACCGTAGTAGGGCAGCCGAGACGCTCAAATATGGTTCTTTCGGACCATAGAGAAAGAAATACCATAATAATAATATGTCCGACGGCGCGGCGCGTGGCGAACCAACGGAGAACATTAAGCAAGATGTGTAGTGTGCCGATTAATATTAGGCATAATCTAGTCTGTGGACATGTCACCAGTCACAGTGTATATATATTTATGGTGTACATATATATATATATATATATAGTGAGTGGTATCAGATCTAGTCTTTTGTGATGGTTATGCACAGATGAACATCCAAGACAGCAGTCATTCAAATAGTTTTAAACCAAAATCAATAGGTAGATTCAATTTCAGCCCCCTTAGCCAAGTCGACAATCTGGCGGCCGCACTCAGAGTCGTTTTCGATAGAGATTACTTAATTTTAAGTAAAGATATTAAAAATAAAACTGTCCCACTCAGAGACTAATATTGATTGGCATTTCACTAATTTAATGAACGTTTCTGAGTGCGGCAGATTTTTTTTTAAATCTTTACTTAAAATTAAGTAATCGTTACCTAAAACGAGTCTGAGTGCGGCCGTATGATCGTTAATGCCAAAAATTAACGCTATAAAAAACTAAAGAATACATCGTCATGTCATGTGGTCACGTAAAACGGTCCAACCAAAAGTTCACTTTTTCGTGACCACGTGACAGTGGCGATACGTTCCATAGTTTTCTATACATATAGCGTTAACGATTATAAATTGGTAATTAATTGCCTAAGAGACCAGTGTACCCGAGCAGTTAGGTCCGGCTGTTAACACTGGTATCAAACGTGAGATTTCAAATATATCACTGTTTATAAGTCACATAATGGCGAATTTGTATCTCTTACATCTTGATACATTATCATTATGATCAAGTCTAGTAGGTACTAAATATGTTTTGAGCACAATCTTAAAGTCGAAGCCGGATCTCATACAATTGTGCTCATTGGCGACAGCACGGCAGCTGATTTTTAGGTAAAGAATAGTAAAAGCAATTATTATGACAAAGGGAACGTTAGTAACGTATCAATGATAATGGTCTTAAAATTCCCTTGCTTTGTTTAAGTAACTACGATCTACTTAGGTACTAGTGCGCCCCATCATTGGGAAGCGAGCCTAAGTAATGCAATAGCAATATCTAATTTATTGGTTTACTAGCAAAATCGGTTTTCTAGTAAGTCTTTTCATAGGCAACATGTTCTAAAAAATTACAAATAGCGATACTTTCGATATAATTATGATTTATGTTCCATACAGTTTTAATAACTTCAATTAAACTACATAGTTTACGTCAACGATCATCTTAAAATGCTACTTAGAAATGAACCAACATAAACTTGATGTATTGCGATCAATGAAGGAGGAATTATGAATATTAAAAACTTCAAATATATGTATACTTACTTATAATTATACTTTAAAATATCATGTGAGTATAACTGTAGGCAAGAGTTATAGTTTGTTTGCCTACAGTTATGCTCGCATAATATTTTAAATTACAATTATAAGTAAATACCTATACAATACGTATATTTGAAGTTTTTAATATTCATAGTTCCTCCTTCATTGATCGCAATAAATCAAGCTTATGTTTTTAGTTAGATAAAATACATATTTTTGAATTGTGCTACTTATACCTATTAATTTCAATGTAAATAAACAGTTGATGTTACCACATTCAGAGTAATCACTTTATTAGTACTTGAAATTGTTAGATTTTTGTCCACTTGGCAGGCAAACAACCTGCTTTTGATTATAAGCCTCAACTAACAAATTCTTTTCTTGTTTTTATTTTGCATCTTGACGTAGTTTATGGTTTTACAATAAACTGATTTCATATATTCAGGGCTATTTAAATAAAAAAACAAAAGAAACATTAAAAGATTTGAAGCTATAAATTGAAATATGTGATATCATAAGTAGAACAAACATTAAGCTTCTAGCTTCAGTAAAATCTATTTATTACGCACCATAGCTAACCAATGTTTAACGACAACTGATATTTCATAATAACATCATGCGATTACAAAATAAGAACATAGCAAATCTTACAGCTAATGAAATTATTGTGTAATGAACGGTTACAGAATACGGTAAAATTTTATGGCAATTACATAAGCATTAAAAATAATCACTGTTGCAAATCAAAATTAAACCCGACCTACATTTTTTATCAGATCTTAACCAAAGTCTCAGACATAGTAATAATACATCTTTCATAAAATACCTACATTTTATATACCTACCTTTCCAAGTAGGTTACTATTAAATAAAAGAATCATAAAAATCGGTCGTGACTATCAGTCGTGACTCGTACAAGTTTCCGAAACACTAAATCACATACATATTGCAAAACAGAGAACTATTTTTTTCTTAAATTTGGTAAACAGTTAAAAGAAATTGACTTTCTTCTACTTTAATAATTGCGTCTATAATTATAATTTGCCAATGACAATGTTTCTTAATAATAAAAATCTCTTCATCTACTTCTTCAATTACTTACGGCGAAACGCCAATGACAATGTTAGATTGTTCCCCAAATTAAAACATGGCTCTCTTGAAAGCCAGTTTCCTGCTCAGGGTTCAAAATAAATGCTGAAAAATGACTGAAATGACTGACTGAAACACGCGTGTTTCCGGTACGATTTTCACTCGTCAACAACCAGAAATTGACCTAAACTAGAACTTGCTACTGTCAGGAATTTTGGGTTTAACTGTGTCATGAGTCATGAGTGACAGACAAATTTACGGTCTAATTAAGGGACTCCCCATCCGATCAAACTAGCAGCATGCGTCATAAAGAAATAATCAGATCTCCTTAGATATTCCACTTAAAAAAATCTATGGAGAGAAAAGTCATAATAGCAAAAAGTAGATACGAAAATCGCCAAATGAGTTAGTTTGTTGTGTGTTTACATTACATATTATGCTTCTCTCAAGCGATTTATTTTTAAATGGTATTCCATTTAAGAAAATGTTTTTAAATAATATAATATTATTTTATAATACATATTTATAGGAGCTAGTGTGACCGGATGAAGCCCCTTAAAAATATAAAACAATGGAATATCCTATCGATACGTCTTTTGATTAACACTTAATATCTAATTTGTGTACGACATAATGTATAAAAAATACGGTGTTTAGAGGAACCATTCAAGTACATTAGCTTATGAAAATACAAATCAACAATTTTTGTCCAAATGATTTTTAGCGAATGTGGGCAGGACGAAGGCAGCTTTGTGCACGGCACTGTTGTAGTACCGTAGCTTCAACGAGGCTTCCTCGGCACTGGACAGAACCGTCTTTGGCGTGTCAAACACCATGCTCTCATCTAGAGAACCTAAAACGAAACCTATCTGGCCGGACGGATAGGTGGGGACCGACGAGTAGGCGTACGCGGCCAAAGGGAATTGATTCTTGCAGATTTTCAGCGTGTTCGTGACCAAATCCAGATCGTTCCAGACCGTTCCCGCTTGCGAGCAAACCATACCGTTAGGTTTCAAGGCACTCTTCATCAGGGCAAAGTAGTTCTCTTGGAACAGACTCACCGCTGGGCCGATGGGGTCGCTGCTGTCGGTTATGATGACGTCGAACTCGTTGCTGTGATTCTTCATGAACTCGAAGCCGTCCCCGACGTGCAGCGTCAGTTTCTCGCTCTCGAACCCGACCGCCATAAATGGCATGTACTTCTTCGACACGTCAATGACTAAAGCGTCGATTTCCACCTACGATTATACAAAAATATTATTTCAATTATTTGTTGTGACGCTGTTTTGTGTGTACGAGCACTTCAACATACTAAGTTGTCTGTTTTCTGTTTTTTTTTTATTTATTGGGTTAACAAACAGTGTGCACACTAAATACTTATATTAACTTAAATTGAATGAATGAATTCAGCGCCATTTAGCTCTCATCGCTATTTTCAAGGCTTGATCACAACGCAATTCTCTTCTCGACACCATAAGATACTACTTATCGACCCTATACGTACTAAATGCTGACCGTTTGTGATCTGTCAAATTATACAAAATTCCCTGCAACATTTATTAAACTAGCTGTTCCCGCGGTTTCTCTTTTTTTTGTAATTTATACTAATATTATAAAGAGCTAAAGTTTGCAAGTGTGAATTTGTGACGTTGTAGGGGGTAATCTCTAAAAATACTGAACCGATTTTGAAAATTCTTTCACTTATGGGAAGCTATGGTAGTCCCAAATGACATAGGGTACTTTTTATCCCGGAATTACAGCGGGGCACAGCCGGTACATCAATAAGCAGACAATGTCTATTATTAAGTAGTTTTTTATTAAGTGTCTTTTATTAAGTGGTAAACGGCTGCTACGTCAGGTGTCGGGGTTCGATCGCCGCATCAGGGTAAAACGTTTATTTGAAAAAATATCAGTGTTTACCAGACTGAGTGTCCATTTATGTACCATAAGTATTACATCCAAAAACAAAACCAATATATTAAGTGTTATATCAATAATATCAATTGTTACTTGTCACTTAAAGATCACGCAAAAAGAACAATACTTTGTCTATGGAAAAAATGTGTAAAAAAATTAAACTATCCCTGGATACTACAGGCTCCAAAGGGCAGGAAATCAGGGACTAGACTCAATTTATAATAAGACTTCTTTTGTTGCTCTTGAAGAGTTAATTCAAACTTTGAGTATTTCCGGGGTCAACACAAAAAAGACTAAAGGAACGATAAACAAGATAAACTACTGTCTGATTAATTATTATTCATATTAATTCAAGCCTTATCAAAATACTAGCTATACTCTAGCGATAACCCCGGCCGTTGTAAGAGAAATTATATCTCCAAGGAACAATTTGATTGCCCGTTACGTGGCTTGTGGCCATAAATAAATGTCGTCACGATTAAGAAAATCAAATACTCAGGCCGGCAGTCTCAACGTTATGTTACTGATCGTTAGCTGACGACCAAAAAATCATAATGATCGCTTGCAGTAACTAACATTACGTTAAATGCAAATCGAGTCTTGCATTTAACGTAATGTTGGTTTCTGCAAGCGATGTTTATTGCTTAATTTTATTATTATTAATATAATTTTTTTCGAAATTATTTTTTTTTTGCCACTTTTCACGCATAACGGAACAAAAATCAAAGAGTTTTTAGTCTTAGAGAAATTAACATTAAGAGAATCGATAAACTATGGAAGATTTGTTTTAAATCAAGCGATTTCCGTTTTTTTTTTCCTGTAAAATTTATTCAGCTGCAGTTACTTTGTTTTGCCGTAGGGCTGTCAGTCAGCCCAGATAAAAAAAAAACACGATAGCAACTGGAAGGTTTCGATAACACGAAAAAAATGCTGGCATCTATCATTAACTAGCTGGTCTGGTTCCCTCTACACCAATTTTGGAATTTCTTAGGGAACTCTTTGAATTATGATGAAAATGCCCTATTCTAAGACCTAAACAGTACTACTCGCAATTATAAGCGAAATATAGCTGTGCTCTGCGAATCCACCTTTGTGAATTTTATAATGTTTCTTTTAAGAGACATCAATACATTGTTTTGGCAACAGATATTTTTATTGAAGGTACTGCAGCTAGCCAACTGAGAATTTGTGCATTTGTGCAGTACATTTGTGCAATAAAGCTCTTTAAATAAATAAACGAAAAAAAAATTAATAGTGCCTTACCACTGTGACATCGTTCATGCAATTTTAAAAACCAACACAGTGTCTATTGTTAGAAAAGTATTTAAAAAATTTACCTGCACTATCTCCTTAACCTTCGGGTGTTTGGCCACCTCTCTGGCAACACCACCATCACCACCTCCCACGATGAGTACCTTTTCAGGGTTTTTATGACAGAACAGAGGCAGGAATGAAATCATCTCCTATGAAATAAAAAAGTTAAATTTAGGAAAGACTTATGTCCATGGTTCTATTTTGATGCTAGTCAATCTCATTTAAAGGAAACAATAGTTTATTACTTAACGAGCTAAACCCTGCGGTTTCACCTGCGATAATTTCAGAGTTCTAGGAATTCCGGAATAAAAAGTATGCTATATCCTTCTCTGTACCCGCAAAAATATATATGCAAAATTTAATGACTCTTGAGCCGGAGAAAGTGTAACTAACAAACAAACTCACTTTCACATTTATAATAAGTAAGGATATAAGGATTAGTAAATACTAAATATATTCAGTAAGAATAAGCAGTAATAATGAAAGAAAATAAATATAAATATACAAGTAAATAATATATTATGTTAAAAAGTGATGGAAAATGCTTTACTTACCTGGTAAGCAAATTCATCTTTTTCGGTACACTGTATGATGCCATCGAGTACCAACACTTTGCCAAGGGTGGTTGTATCAAACACTTCCACTTTTTGATAGTCCGACTTCTCATTATGCAGAACCTTCTTCACTTCAAAAGAGAATGTACCACCAGGCCACATGTCACATGACTCCGTAAACCAATTGTTTTTTAATTTATCCATTATGATTTTCTGTAAATAATATATTTTTAAATATTTTTAATAAAGTTTGTCGCCAACCTCTCAGCTGTAGCTGTTCAAATTGCTCTGTAAATGATCAGGGGAAAGTATTTATTGTGAAGAGTAATTGTTTATGGTAAATGAAGCCTGTAATCAGTTTGTTACTGATATCAATTAGTAGCAAATGTCACTACATATTGTAGTAACTTAATCACATGCAATTCAGAGTTTGGACAACTGTTATTCTGTAGTCTGTAGTGTCAAAACTCATTTCATTTAAAGTTAAATAGAAAAATAGGTAAAGAAAGGGAGTTACAATGGTAACGGCAGTACAAGTCCGGTTAGGAATAGGCATAAATAGGTAAAAACGAACCTGTGAGAACTACGAGATTCCCTTGAGAACTAAGAAAACATCAGTTTAGCTGTGACAGCATCGCGACAGAACAAAGTGGTAACAAACGAAACTTAAACAAAAGTTTCGCAATTTTATTTATTTGGTTAATGGTTGCCTGGAAGACATTACTATTAGAGTAGGTAAGAAGACTAGCATGTTATAATAATTATGGTTTTATTTCGTCTGAGGCTATAATTACTTATCTAGTTTATAGAATTGTTGTTTGTAATTTGTTACACGTAACTTTTACATTCTTATACATTTTTAGCTATACTTAGGTGACTAAAGTTGCACTTCATTTTAGTTAGTTGGGAATCTTGCCACTAGGCTAGATATTAAATTGTAGGTTGTAATACCTACTTCTAATTTTGATTTCTAGCCTGTAGGTATTGCCGAAAAGAATAATTCTTAGTGCGTTTTAGGTACTGTTTAGATATTCTCACCTACTTAAGAACACCGCGCCGCGTCGCCTTCAATAAAAACTAGCCGAAACACAAATTAACTACAAATTAACTAGACTTACGTCTAAACTAAAGAAATAAAAAATATTAAAAAGTACTCTGTGGAAATAAAAGCCGAGTCCCTGTCAGGCTGTCAGGCAGTATTATATTATCTGTGGTACTGGCAAATGGGTAATTCTCATAAGGGTGCGTTCCTGGTTTTAATACATGATTTGTTTAGTGATTTGATTATGTTTGTGATTTTGTTTTTTATTTTTCCTGCTTTTTATTTTTCGAAGATTGGTTTTTACACCCTCTCACTACAAAATTCGGCATTTTTTCTTTAAAAAATAGGAATTATTACAGCGTGACACTCCGCGCACCGGAATAGCTTGACTGACAAGGTAAGGCGTAGTTTCGTTATATGTGTGTGCGTGTAACTGTGCATGTACACACCGAGGCGTAGTTTTATCGGCTTCACTTCTTTGTTCACAGCGCTCCGTCTTGACTTTTTATTTCCTCTGAGGATATGGTAAGTAGTCTCCATAAGGGGTAAATTTAACAAAAAAAATATCTATCGTAGATACCCTTTTCTATTGAATATTATTTTTACTAAAGGGTAGGTAGGTTACCTACCTTACCTTTTTTTTTTACCTTTTTTTTTTTTTTTTGACCCAGGGAAAATGCTTTATGCATACCACCGCCCTGGGGTGGACGGTGGTTATGTGGGACTCCACCCTGACAAGGGCGATCTACCCACTAAAAACCCTGGGGTGTTCCTTCTCAGCGCCTAGCGTCGAGGCCGCGGGAATCGCTCGCGCATGCTCCGCGGCAGGTAGGTACCTACCTACCAAATCCACTTTGTGGTCTTCCCCTCTTTCACAAATTAAGACTTGTGCCTCTGGCCATGTTGGCGTCCCACATGGGTAACGGTATAACGTATCATAAAAGTACTCTGCAGTCTGTGGTTGGCGTCGTCTGTCAAACTATCTTGACTCTGTATTGACGTGACAGTTGACAGACGACAGTTGACACTGGCACTAATGTCATAATTTGCCATTAAATTTTTGTCGGGTCCGGTCCTACGAATAATTTGAATTTTGATGCGACTGCAAATAATAAATTATTAATCGGTTTTTATAACTTTATAATAAAAAATTAACTATGTTGACTTGTGAAGAATTTATAAATGCAAGCAGAGATTTTGTTGAGATGTCAGATAAACTTGGCGATGGTTGGAAATTGTGTGAAGAGAATAATATTCACAGGGTGCACATTAAAAAGGATACATTTATTCAGCTTGTAAACATAAATAATTGCCCAACTTTATGTAAAGCTGAATACATTATATTCTATAACATCAGTTATGGAGTTCCGGCTTTCAGTTTTAATATTTGGGGTTCCACTGGTTCTCTATTGTCAATAGATGAGATTAGAAATATGTCTTTCGTAAAGTGAGTTATTAATCCGCTACCTGTCCATTTATGAATTTATAATATTTTATCACCCAAAAATCTTGCTTTCTGAATATTTTTAAAATAGCTACATACCTTTATTTTATTACATACATTTGTTTGTATAAATAATAGAATGCCTTTGTGTTAGATTTCAGTAGGTATTGTATCTTATTTCGTCTGAGATTGTATCACTGGAATTTCATCTTTATAAAATAACTAGCTATCCTGCGCGGTTTCACCCGCGATAATTTCGGAGTTGCCGCGGGAATTCCGGACTACAGTATAGCCTAGTTACTCAGGGATAATGTAGATTTCTAATGGTGAAAGAACTTTTGAAATCGGTCCAATAGTTCTTGCATAACAAACAAACAAAAAATCAAATCTTTCCTCTTTATAATATTAGTATAGATATCAATGATGAATAAAAATAGTTTTCCCATGATATACCTATTAAACTGCGTGACTGTGATTCTTCAAATTCTAGGAATACAGAGTTTGTTTGCATATTGTCTAAAAATCCCTGGCTTATGTTCAAACACATAATGGACAAATTGGCAAAACCTTTAGTTTTTTATAATAAGGAATTTTAGTGTTTATTTTTTATTATTATTTTATAAACCTTTATGTATTAGTAGTATAATAGCGTTATTCTTTTAAAAATATCTTTTGTACTATCAGAAATTTATATGACTCTTTAGAAGTGCAAGTTAGACAAAGAAAGCGCTAGTCCTAAAGCGACGTCACTCGGCTTGTAGTGCCCCACAACCACCATACAAAATTCCATTTTAGAAAGAGACAGACATAATAAAAATTAAACAGTTTATAACTATTTTAATTTTTGATCAAATCTATTGATTTCGTCGCTTATGTTATGCTTATCCATGATATTTTCGAGTGTAATTATTGGCTATCAACATTTCAACAACAGTGAAATAGCCTATTCCATCAGTCATTTATGTTGCAACTTCTTAGTATGTTAATAGCTGTTCCCTGTAGTTTCATCTGTGTTTATTTTAGAGTTCTCGGGGAATTCCATAATAAAAGTACCTTATATCTCTTATATCTGTACCACTGAAACTTTTGGTTGTGCCTTTTGGGTGTAAAAGTGTAACCACAGATGTGTACTATGTAACAAACAAACTCACTTATGCCTTTATTATAGTAAGGATTATTTTTTAATGTACCTAGAGAAAATGAAATAATTATGTAAATATGTGGTAATTTTTACATTTTTATTACAGGATGGAAGAGAAAGAGTTCTACTCAGTTATAACACAACAAGAGCACCCACTTTTCTTCAGACCATACTTTCTGATGCACCCATGTCACACTGAAACATTGCTAACAACACTGAAGGACAAAACAAAGAATATTATTGTCACATTCCTTAGTTTAATTACCCCATTAATAAAACTGGATGTGCCCATGGAATATGGTTTATAATAGTCACTTAGATGTGAGACCCAGAGAAGTGATATTTAGAATGAAGTGGTAAGAAATATTTTTTCTTATCAACATAATTTTAAGTATTTAGTAAAAAAAAAATGGTCAAAAGAGGTTTATGAGTTTAGGTGTCTTAAAAAACTGGCTATGCCTGTAATTTATTCACATTTTTTATGAACTATGCCATATTTGTAAAATTTTTGGTCCCTAAATTCTGAGTATAAATACTTAATAAGTACCTACTAATAATTCTACTCTACTGTTAGGAATAATAGAAAGAGTTGAACCCCCAGCTACCATAACATGAAAGAGCACATATCTGAGCTCTGACACTGATATATTCTAGAGCAGTGGTGGGCAAACATTCTTCATGAAGGGCCTTTATCCGAAGTTTGTGAAATTTATAGCTTAGCTTCAACCCGCGTAGTTGGTTGCAACTTGCTACACGAGCTAAACTGTATGAGCATGCATGAGTTAAGGTCTGTTTATATCTACTGACATTGAGCGTGCCAGACACGTTCTGTGGCAGATAAAATAATATTCTCCTATATAGTGCGTAATAACATATTTATATCTGTCGTAACACGGCCGCGCAGACGCCGACAGACACGGGTCGTGCCCGGCCACTCAGTATTCGCGGAAAGAATATTTTGTATGCACGGTTCATTTCTGCACGCGTCTGTGACTACATACCTACAGTCCTACAGCAGTGTGAATAGAGCATCGGAACCATGCAGGGGCCGTATTTTTGAATCGCTCGAATTACTTTCACACACGGAATCGCGAATTCACATGCGAATGCTCATACATTTTTACAAAATTCACGCGTGAATCTTGCAATTCCGTGTGCGAAAAGTGATTCGAGCGATTCAAAAATACGGCCCCAGACGTCTTTTGTAAATAAACGGTATCTGTCAGTTTCTGCCCTAGCACGTGTCTATAGCATTCTTAAATGTGAATAAACGGTGTCTGTTGGGTCTAGCACGCTCAATGTCTAGATCTGTCTAGATATAAACAGACCTTTATGCGTGCTAGGTTAGTAAAGCCAATAAGTTAGATTAGTTCGCGGTGTGGCCTATAGGTACTTAGTCATGAATTCACAAATTACAGATTAACCGTGGACAATATAATGATGTGTATTTATGTGTACTTATCTGGTAATTAGAGTAATTAATCAGAGTAATTAAACTACACTGTCATGAGATATTCTTAAATACTATAGGTACCTATATTGTGTACGCGTCTCATTTTATTTAAACTTATCAAATGAATTAGTTTGTTGACTTGATTTTCATTTCGTTTACTTACGTATGGAATTATTTACTAGCTTTACCCGCTTAACGCTGGGACGCTAGCAAGCTAAATGTCCACAGCACTATGACCTAGTGGTTATAATTATACTCTTTGACTATGACAGCACTAGCAAGCTATCTGTCCTGACTTTCGCTAGCTTCCGTTCAGTAGTTTGATAGTGTAGTATAGTAGGGTGATATGATGGTAATATGCCTTTGCGTATAGGTCTTCTTCTTTTTCTAATGAATGACAGACATGCGGAAATTCTAATAAGATTATCTTGGATTGAATTAGTTTTAGATAATAATTAAAACGTATTAATGCAGAGGTGCGTAATACGTAAATATCGAGTGATGACTGTCTTTTATATTATGGATTTGCAACGAAAAGTGGGCGGCTGCAACAGGACAGAAGGTTGGATATATCCAATATATTGAATATTAAATTTTTATTTGACGAATAAAAGGGAAAATATACTAGTACAACTATACTAACTTAAATAATTGAGTTATATTGTAGAATTAGTTCATGTGTCCATCGACAGTGCAGTCTGAACTTCGTATTATAATGCTAATATTACAAGAGTTTGTTTGTTTGTTACTCTTTCACGGCTTGACTACTCAACCGATCACCATGATTTCGTATTCACGTTGTACAGAAAAGGACCAGGCACCTTGTATACAGTAAAAGTAATGTCGGGAAAAGAAACCCTGTGTTCATTATGCTACTGCTCCACCTGCGTGTTAACGCGTTAATTAGTGCGCTAAATAAGGCATTACGTAGATGTGGCCAACATTTTAACGCGTTAACGGATTAACGCGTTAACGGATTAGCTCGGGTGTCGGTTTTTTGGACACATCAAAGGGATTTATTTAGCGCACTAAGCTGTTGGCTACATTAACGCCTTCTCATTCTGCGTGGCGCACGCGCGGAGCAAGACCGTATTTACTTTTTTTTGGCGGGAACAATAAAAATACGACATTGGATTGGTCTAAAATTACAACTGCTTCTACCACCATTGCAAAAAAACAGCTGTTTGAAGCTTCGACCGCCATTTTGTGTTAACGCGTTATTTCACTAGAAATTAACGCATAACGGCACAAATGTAGCCAACACGTATTTAATGCCCCAATAAAAGCGTAGTTGTACATTAACATCAACGTTAACGTTAACGCAGGTGGAGCAGTAGCTTTATACAAAGTCCGGATCAAACACTGAACGTAGACCCGTTGATATGTGGAGTGGCTTGGTGACCACTCGCGCTAATCCGGTCAACGACTAGGTTGTTCACCTAATGGTGATATCACCTGATCATATACCTAATAGGTACCTATAGAAGGTCTCGGTCTAAGTATAGGTACGACGAATTACTGAATAAATATAGCCTACCACCATTGATATCATATTGGAAACAGATAAGATAGCAGCTGTCGATAACGTTATACGCTAAAATTTTCAGATACGTTCGCACCAAGTTTGCAGGGTCACGTATTGCGTGCGGTTAACATTGTCGATTGTTTTAAACAATATAATACAGACATATTATGCTGAGTTAAGTTTGCCAGTGTCAAAAAAACAATGAGGGATTGTGAAACGTTTGTAAGCAACTGTACCAGTAGATTATATGAGTGCATACGATCGTGTTTCAATTTAATATGTTGTTGTTGCAATGTAAGTGTTCATGCCACATAATATTATTAGGTACGAAGTTTAATGATGGGTAAGCGTTAGTTCTTCATAGACATAGACATAAATTAATATTTATTCAGGAAGAACACGGCACATAGAACATTTTGGTACATCTTCAACTGAAACGTACCAGTATACCTACATAATATGGATATAGTAGTATGTGCTGTGGTGTGATGCTGAAATAGACGCTGTCTCAGCCTAATGTCGAGGTAGAAGACCTCAGCGCTGATTTTCAGCAGTGCCCTAGCGCCCCTAGTTCATCCAACTATCAAACTTGTGGACTGAGGCGCATGCATAAACTAATTCTTCCTCCTCGCGCTGTCCCGTTAGACGGGATCGGCTTTCCCAATCATTCGGCGCCATTTTTGCCGTTGGTGAGCGTCCTCCTCCCTCAGATCCCGCTGAACACTCGATATCCAAGTGGCCTGTGGTCTTCCTCGTCCCCTCCTGTTATTCTTAGCCATGGAAAGGCACTTTTTCACGACATGATCGTCCGGTCTTCGTACAACATGGCCTTACCAACGCAGCCTTTACTCTGTTATTTTGTCAGGTATTAAAGCATCCTTAAAACTTCCTCTAATGTGCTCATTTTATAAAAAAAATAAGTTGGAGAAAAAGTTCCAGAGTTCCTTTGACTGGGAATCAGGCGATGAATGGCGGGTTTTTGAGTAGATTTTAGAAATAAGACTAACCGCCGCACTCAGAGTCGACTTTAATGATTACTTAGTTAAGTATAGATTTTTAAAACAAAACTGCCGCAATCAGACAAGTTTAATAAATTAATGTTAATTGACATTGAACTAATTAAGTTACATCTCGTTAAATGCCAATTAACATTAATTAATTTACTGAACGTCTCTGATTGCGGCAGTCTTGTTTTAAAAATCTATACTACACTCAAACTAGTCACGTTCATTTGAACTGTGTCTCTTCTTAATATTGTTCTTGCAAATCAAAAACGCACAAAGACTTACTAGCGTAAACGTAATTTAGTTTAAGTAGCGTTTATAAATCATCGCGAATCTAGGATTTGGTTGAGGGGAGGGGCAATTGCACCCACTGTAGATCCGCGCCTGTTATAAATACGGGCCAAGAATCAAATTGGGAAGAGTAAAAAAGAGAGGTTTTTTTTAACCGACTTCCAAAAAAGGAGGTTCTCAATTCGACTGTACCTATGTTTTGAGTTTTGACTAAAAGAGAAGATTGATAAATATCACAAAAATAATTCTCCTTTGTTTTAAGTGCACTGCAAAAATATGTATATCATTTGATTAAATTATCTGTCACCGTATTTTTTTATTAAGGTAAACATTTTTTTTTTCGTTTTATCGTTATCTATTTCTATAGATACATGGCTCAATAGAATGGTTTGACACGGGCACTTACTTAGCCTGACATATTTAAAAACCTTATGATTTTATTAAGGGATATATTAAGGATATTTTTGTCGACTTCTGAGCTAGATCCCAACCATTGTCTCTTTAACGACCTTATTGAAATTTCGTTTGTACAGTGTAGGTACACTGTGTGCAAAATCACGATGGTTACGTTGTAAAGTAAGAATAAGACAAATTGTGATGGTCAGGTCCAGGGCAGGACGTTATAACGTTGGTCACATGCATGTGAAGGGACAATTGGCTACTAGACTTTTTTTACGTAATCAAAAAACAACGGAGATACATTGAGTTGGCATGACGTCATAACCCGGTGCAGTTTGTACGGGGCTTATACCGAATAATCACGTCACGAGTCCCCCACCCTAAACTATGATGAGCTTTGTCTATGTTTTTTTTTCATTAATTTGAAAAAGAAAAAAATACATACGTGCCTATTATTTTTTTATTTTCTAACTGACGGACCAATTAGAATTTTGATTTTCGTTTTTCATACTCCCGGAAAATACCCAATTTAATCACCAGCGGTCAGGTCAGCGCCAGTTTTCATAATTTCAATTTTATTGATACTGTATAGAGATCTGAAACTTGGAGGGTGCAGTGTTCCTTGTATGACGGAGGCATCCGTTAAGAAAGGATTTTTGAAAATTCAACCCCTAAGGGTATGAAAAGTGGTTGCTAAGTTTGTATGGAACAATTCCGCGGAAACTTCGAAATTATCGCGGGTGAAACCGCGCGGGACAGCTAATAATAGATAGTTACGTACGTATACAAATCACGTAATAGACACACGACCTTAACAATATTAATCAATTGTTAAAAAAAGTAAAGTAACCATATCAAAACACACGAAAAGTTTGTCTGATAAAGAGGTGTTATTATTACCTAGTATCTGAAATATCGATGTACATACATATACAGGGTGTAAAAACACCGGCGACATAACCGCTAGAAATCCACATAAAATAGTAATTGAAGTTATTCTGCAGTAAAAATAATGTTGGTAAATGTAAATTTATTTTTAGGTTAAAAAAAAATAAAAAATTACAGCGCGCAATTTACTCACAAATCTACACCACAGTATAACTACCTACTTAATAACTACCAAGTCACTTTAGAAAAAATGTTGTGATAAACTACAAAAATATGCAATAACTAGAACAAAATTAACGAAACTTTGTGGCTTAACATATTGAAAAATGTTGATTTCCCAGCCGAATTTCCACGTCTATAATGTTCGTACTGGTGTAGGGAATATCACAGTTTCGGTTATGTCGGAGATTTTCTGACACCCTGTATAGGTATTTTACAGGATTTATATTTTATTCTAAAATCTTCATTAGGTTTTCGCTAAAGCGCAACTCGTGCCTCAGAATATGATATTCTACAGACTGGTCTTTATGCGTTCTTACATTAATAAATTACGTAGATTACATACAATAATATATATATGTGAGCCGCAAAAGTACAAATTCTTAATACATGGTAATAATGGTATAGGTATAATACTTTGACTAATTTTATGCATTAAGTAGGTAATGCAGATTACATATCACTTTAAAATGTATGCAATACTTTTAAATTGACCATCAAATAATAATTTTTAAACACTTTTCCTGTATAAATAAGATTAGTGCGAATAAATAATGAGATAAGATTAGTAGATATAGATTACTAGCTGTTCCCAGCGGTTTCACCCACGTTAGTTTCGAAGTTCCCGCGATAATGGGGATGTGGACTACTTTTGAAAATCAAAATTCTAATTAGTCCGTCAGTTATAAAGTAAAAAAACAATAGACACGTATTTTTTGCTTTTTCAAATAAATTAAAATATACAGAGATAAAGCGCATTAAAGTTTAGGGTGCGGGGTTGTGCCGTCACTAACCGCTAAAACCGCCATACAAATTGTCAGAATAGTGACGTCACGCGAAATTTCAACTCAATATATCGCTGTTATTTTTTGATTACGTAAAAAAATAAAAAATACGTGTCGTATACTTTTTAATAATCTACAAGACGGACTAAAAGATAAAAATTAGTCAACATGCCCATTCTAGGATAAAAAGTACCCTATTTCCTTTTCTTTCTTTCTTTTGTATTCACGTTTTATAATGATCGGTTGATCGGTAAAAGCGTAACAAACAAACAAAATCACATAGTTAGGATACTAAACGAAAAAAAAATACAGCAATAATTATGCTTATCTAGTATTGATTTTGGACTGTCTTCGCATTGATCCCTAAACCGTTGAGGCAATTAAGTTATGTCAAAGTATCAATTTAAAACTCACGTGCGTCTGTTCGCACGATTATCCCACTGCTGCTGGTGCAAGGTGCCCCGTCACTGCAGTTATGCGGCCTGGACAAGCGGCGCACTTGTTTTTTTCTTTAACCATGACCGTTGACGATGGACATTGATACGATTGGTTTTAATTTTATTATTATCGATTAATTTCACGTTTATGTTGTTTTAACCGCCGTTACAAAACAGTTCTGGAGCGACAGATGAGGGTACGAACTTCTGAGATTATAGCACTTTTATTGTTTTTAACTCTTTGTGAGCAAGGAAACTGTAAAAGTTCAATTTCGTTTTGGAACTTTTGCCTGATGTACGTATACATACATGATGGCAGTAATTCCACAAGTAGGTACTAAAACAGGTATACTTACTATCAGAGATATAAGACTTAAGACCGAAAATTAATATTTTCAATTTACAGACGTCTACAAGTCTACAATTTTGTTTAAATAGATGGTCATTCTTTTGACCAGTGTGCCGATATTTGATCAACCTTGATGATTAATGTCATTTTTTTATTTATCTTATTTATCATCAATGGTTCACAGATACTTGTACTTGGTAGAGAAACGCGTATTTCCTGCCCTTATCATTGGTTTGTGTATGAGTCAAGATTTCAAGAGAATATGATGTAAATTTTGCGAAAATTCCAAAAATTATTCACGGAAAATATCTCCCATTATTATTATTTATCCCTTGCGGTTGCATCAGTCAATTTCGGAATTCCTGCGGACACTTATTGTTCCGAGATGAAAAGTATCCTAGGTGTCACAGATAAAAGTCACACAGGGAAAGTGTACCTAGCTATGTATCAGTAAAATAATTTTTAATCGAAGTTTCAGAGATTACATCCTAAATCCAAACTTACATACTTTCACCTCTTAACAGTAGAAATTGATAATAGGTAGTAATAACATTTTAGGACTATTTGTTTCTTTACTGCCTATATTGTTTCAATCTTCCAATACTTATTATTACCAGCCCAGTGACACTCCATACAAATGAACTGATTCAAGTACTTTCCCACAAGTAAACACGGCCGGCTTGTATACGTATGTAGGTACACGTGTTGTGCGTGTGTGCGTAACGTAAGATTGACAGCGAGCTGACAGTAAATACCTAATTGTCACATGTAGATTCTACCCATTGTGTCTAACTTTCCTTGGTCTTTACCAATGTCATTTTCGCGGGGAGGCAGGAGGCAGGAGGCATGAAAGGTGGAAGGCGGAGAGTGTCGCTTCTTTATATAATCACTATTCTTTGGTATTACTACGTTTATTGATAAATAAATTGAATTACTTAACACAGTGGTGAAAACCCCGTGATAGGAATAATATTGCGATAAATTCGGTGAACGAAAAGAAACGTCATCGTGCCGTACGATATCGATTTTTGTTTCGATAACAGGAAGGCGTACCTAAATTACCTAAATATACGGAATCGAGGCGACATGGATAACGCACATGAAAACTTAGGTTTTTCTTTGAAGTAGAATGTTACGCAGGGCCCTTACCTATTCACTATGACCATAAGTCATAACACGGCGTGTTAAGATAACGCGCCACAAAAATTGTCTTTTCCTGGTTCTCAAAGAAGTTCCACTTGAAAAAACACATTTACAACTACGTTTCTAATGACATACAGAATAATAATTTGTAATTTACTTATTTAGTATTAGTCAAATAACTTTTTTAGGTATTTTAACAGTATGGATATTTTTGTCAGGGCTTGTAACCGTTAAACTTTATCCATACTAATTAACCGTCTAAACCATCTAAAGTCTACCTAATGTCAAATGTTAACGTAAGCGAATCTCTTTTTTTCTATATAAAGCAAGTGGTGTTTGCCTGTAATTGGGTAAATACTCTTAAAATGTTAAGTACCTGTTGTATAAATTTTTACCTATTGTATAGTATTGTACCTGTTGGCAAACCTAATAAATAAAATAAAAGATAAAATAATATTTGGGCATCCAGAACGTTTGGAAGCGCGTTATGGGCATGAAATGTTGTTGGTCATACTGAATAAGGGCCCAGGTTTTACAAAGAAACGACTTTCATAGCGTTAATAACATAATAGTAATCGCTAGACTTGCTCAAGAAGTCATCCCATCAGATTCGATTCCCGGTGATGGCGGATTTTTCTAAACTACGCAAATGATGCGGCTTTCACTATCATTAAAAGAGTTTCTTCTGAAAGGTTTATAATAAGTATTATATTATCTGTGGCTAAATCATATATACTGTCTGTCTGTACCCCTGACAACGTGCATGCCAAATTTCATCCAAATCCGTTAACCCTTTTTTGCGTGAAAATTATAGACGCATATTTTTTGCTTTTTCAAATTAATGAAAATAAACATAGACAAAGCGCACTCGTGACGTCATTATTCAGTATATAAGCCTGGTTAAACTCTTTGGTATAAGCCCCGTACAAACTATACCGGGTTGTAACGTCACGCAAAATTTCAACTCAATGTATCGCCGTTATCTTTTGATTACCTAAAAAAGAAAAATACGTGTCCAATATTTTTTATTAATCTAGGTAGGTAGGTACACGACGGACTAAAAAATGAAATATAGTCAAGTAGCCAATTAACTTAATCCTACTAATATTTATTATAAATGTGAAAGTGTGGATGTTTGGATGTTTAAATGTTTGGATGTTTGTTAATCACGCAAAAACGGCTGAACGGATTTGGATGAAATTTGGCATGCACGTTTTCAAGGGTACAGAGAAGGACATAGGGTACTTTTTATCCCGGAATTCCCTCGGGAACTCCAAAATTACCGCGGATTAAACCGCGGGGCACAGCTAGTATTAAATATTTAAGGTTCAAATCGATACTTTCTTTTGATACACCTTATACATATTTCACGCGTGTAGGTTACAGGTTACCCACTATTCAAGCTATTTTTTTGTGTGAAATACATATATTATTCAGACATGACGGCTGTGTTTTTTTGCTTCATAAACTTACGAACTTAAGACACAAAACTGTTTTTTGAATACAATCGTTAATCGAGTTTTCGCTCTCTTTTTCGCGGAAAAAGCCTTAATGAAACAAAATGAATTAAATGAATCTTTTCGGCCAATAAAGGTATTATCAATCGAATAATAATAATCTAAAATAAATTCAATCAATCAAATAATAATAATCTAATTTAAATTTCAGTTTGGTACAATCACTGGCACTACTCAAACTAGCACTTCTAGCACTAGCTGAATGCGAGAAGAATGTTATAGAGAATTTCTTTTTAACCCCATTCCAGGTCGACAAAGCGCCTGCATGCCTTCTGGTGTTGCAGATGTCCATGGGCGGCGGTAATCACTTACCATCAGGTGTACCACTTGCCCGTTTGCCCCCTATGACATAAAAAAACGACTTCCCAAAAAGGAGGAGGTTCTTAATTCGACGTGTGTTTTTTTTTAGGCCAACAAAGTATCATCGGCGACCGAGACGCATGTCATAGAGGTGGGCGCGGTGGACGAGAGCGATCGGAGGAAGCACAACAAGATCAAAACCTCCAAGTACACACTACTCATGTTCCTACCCAAGAATCTGGCCGAGCAGTTCCGCCGAGTGGTCAACTTCTACTTCTTGATCGTCACCATTATAGCCGTCGTTATTGGTAAGTTTACACCGCAGAGGAGAGAACAAAATCATAATCCAGCCGAGCGACACTGCCTTGAAGCAAAAGTTACTATGGTTCTATGCAGTAACTTCCTTACCAACTTTGGAATCCCTAACCAAATCCCTATGACCACGTCTTACATTCGTAAGGTGATGGTTGGCACATAATGCTTTCATAGATTTCAGCGATTAGTATGAAAGTGCCGACTCTTAAAACGTAGTGATTATTTGCTCAGTGTCATAACTCTTAATCAATGAAAATATAATCGCTGCGTGATTATAATAAAGATGCAAGGTATAAGTTTACTTCTTTGTAACATAAATGTCATTGATATACTAAATGCTCAAAAAACACAAATACACTAAATTGTAAAAATGGAATAAAAATATGGAAATAATATGCAGGTTTTTTTTATTCGTATAGTCTGGCGTATGTGCGTTATTGTCTATTGACAATTGGTTTATAATTTAGCAGTTATGGGTATAATAATAGAACAAATAGAAGGAACATCAACTGTGTTTAATATGAAAACTAGTGTCGTCGGGTGATCCTCGTACACAAAAATATTCATCACGCACAAAAACAATAACTTAACGAAATGTATTAAGCGCTATTTATTTATGTTTATTCTTTGTCTCTGTTTTCAAAATTTACAGATTTAGGGCTATCGTGGAAAATATTATTTTTGGGATTGACATCAAAGTTTTGGGAAAGTTAGAGCATTTGCTCTTGATCTAACATCCTTTGCAACTTAGGCGCGCCCGCTCCGCCTGCATGGCCTCTCTATTTAATTTATTATTTTCTTTGTGGTTGTAAAAATCATAAATGCGCCACATACCTAGTGGGTATCGCAACGGCTGTTTTCCCACGGGTCATGACAACTGTGCAGCAATCCATAGGTCTCTGGAAATTTATTAATAAACCACGTAGCCAGGTGGAACCAACAGCGCGACATTGGCATTCCTAATCAAATATTAAATAACATTGACACAGAAATCTATAGAAATTTTATACGATGGTCACATGAAGAGGTTCACAAACTCGATATCAAACTATAGTTTACTGGCCGTGCCGCGCGGTTTCGCCCGCGCTAATTTCGGAGTTACCGTGTGAATTTCGGGATAAAAAAAAGGTAAAAGTTATAAAATACTACAAGAATTTTTGAAATCGGTCCATTCGTTTTTGAGTTTATTTGACACAAATATACAAAAATACCAAAATACAAATCTTTCCTCTTTACAATATTAGTAGGTATATTTAAGGCATAGGTGCACATCGAACATCAAGAGTGAAACTAGCGCCAGCCCTATACAAAAAAATGCGTGAGCATCGTGGAACATTTAGTTAAAACGAAGTTCTTTCTATATTAAACTGAGTCCGTAATGTCCGTTATGCTTGAAAAGAGGAAAAATACAAAAAAAAACTTATTTCGAAAAAATTACAGCGCTTTGTTTTTCTGCCATGAATTTTTACTCCCATCCTTACCTTCAACCTTGCGATACAGAACTTCGTTCTAAAAATCTTCTAATATACAAATGGATGATACAACTTTTCTGCGTGTCCAGACCGTACAGAACATACCTAGATAGAATGGGCAATCAACTCGATACAGAAAACCAGTGTCGCCAGTTGATTTTCATACACAAAGCCTTCGTCACGCACAAAAACAATCACTAAATAAGTAAATAACGTAATGAAATGTACGTATATAATATTAAACGCGATTTGTTTATTAATACCTGCTAATATATAGGTAGGTATGTAATAAAATATTAAGGTAAAACTATTGATTACAAAATTACATAATATATCCTAACTAATATTACAAATGCAAATGTTGTGACGATCCACGATCCAAAATTCACAATAGGGATGTTGACTACTATTGAAAATCAAAATTCTAATTAGTCCGTCAGTTGGAAAATAAAAAAACAATAGACACGTATTTTTTGCTTTTTTAAATAAATTAAAATATACAGAGGTAAAGGGCATTAAAGTTTAGGATGCGGAGGTCGTGACGTCACTAACCGCAAAACCGCCATACAAACTGTCAGAATAGTGACGTCACGCGAAATTTCAACTCAATATATCGCCGTTATTTTTTGATTACGTAAAAAAAGAAAAAATACGTGTCCAATATTTTTTAATAATCTACAAGACGGACTAAAAAATAAATATTAGTCAACATGCCCATTGTGGAAATATTGTGGTAAATATACTTGGGATGGCAGCAAAAGAAGTTCTTTCTTTGCAACGGTAGCGCGCCTGCCCCGCCTCTACATGTGTCCTCTCTAGTTAATTTATTTGCTCTGTGCTCCAGACAGCCCAGTGTCCCCTGCGACGAGCATAGCGCCGCTCAGCTTCATGGTAATGGTGACGGCTTTGAAGCAAGGTTACGAGGACTGGTTGCGGCACAAAGCCGACAGTAAAGTGAACAATCAGATCGGTGAGTTTTTTTTATTTGTGCTACTCAGAATCTACCACCTAAGTATTACTTTTTACTTTTGAACACTTTTATGAGGGCTGATCTGTTTGTCCCCCATTGGTTTTACCCGCCTCGTCTTCGGAATTCCTGCACAAACTCTTCATATCGGAATAAAAGTACCCTAGAGCCTCCTATTTCAAGACCTAAATTACTCGTAACTATAAAGCAAATACCTATTCTCCTCGCGGTTACACCCGCATGAATTTCGGTATTCCCGCGGGACCTCTTCGTTTGGAAATAAAAAAGTATCCTATGTCACCCAGGGATATTGTAGCTGCCTAACAGTAAAAGAATAAAACTAATACCACCTCCATCCAAACTTAGAAATTTTACCTATATCCTTACTAATATTATAAACGTGAAGGTCTGTATGTATGGAAAAACTACTGAATGGATTTCAATGAAACTTTACAATAATATACATCACAAGAACACATAGGGCACTTTTTATCCCGGAATTCGCGCGGAGTCTGCGAAATTATCGCGGGTGAAACCGCGGGGTACAGCTAGTAATAAATATTATGGTCGATTTTTCTAGTGACGTAGGAACTTACAAAATAAATAGGTATTCACAATTGATAAAGGTTTTTTACGGCAGTGTTAGGTTATATTTTGTTATTTAATCATTTGAGTAAATAGTGGGAACCACGTCACTTTAGCAATCGATGCGTTATCTAGATTTATCGGCAAATTGGCCGGACCGGACGTGATGTTATGTACATAGTCACATTTGTATCTAGTTTATCCCTAAATTTGGATTCCGGTTATTCCGAAGAATAAACAGTTTTCATTCAAAAGTGAGTTCTGCTGGCTTGTTGTCTTCAAAAACCTAGCAATAACCAGCATACAACTTGTAGACGAGTTTATTTATTTGTATAGCTATATCTACACTAATATTAAGATGTAAAGAGGTATAATTTGTATGTTTTTATGTAGGGGGCTGAGCTGAACTGAAACCACTCTAAAAATACTTTTTGTCTCTGGACAAGAGATCCCGCGTAATACCGAATTTATGCGAGAGAAATGTGGTCATAAAACTTTCACGAGGACCTATGCTTTCCTTAGGCTCAAAACTTTTGAAATACTAGCCCAATTTCTAATTGGACATAGATAAGCAATAGTGTGTTAACCCACACTGTAGAAATTTTGAGTAAATCGTGTTTTAAAAGTAGGAGCGCCATTTTGTGTCAACATTTTTTATGTTCAATATTTAGTTACATATTTAAGCAATGTAATAAGGTAAACACATAATTAAAAAACGTTCCCTAACTCTCAATAAATCGTTCTGAATCAATAACTTAATTTTGTGGGTTAACATGTTATTGCTTATCTGCGTCCAATTATAACTTTGATGCAAGTGCCCCATTTCTTAATTTATATCTAATTGAGGGATTTCATATTCCGGACACATGGCTATTACCACAACGTTACCCTCCGATCGGATGGTCCCCGTCCCCAGTGGAGACGATCCACAAGGGCGTGCTGCGGCGCGTGCGCAACTCGTCGCTGGCGCCGGGCGCGCTGGTGCGCGTGCGGCGCGGCGGCGCGGTGCCCGCCGACCTGGTGCTGCTGTGCGCCGCCGGCGAGCGCGGCCGCGCGCACATCACCACCGCCAACCTCGACGGGGAGACCAACCTCAAGACGCTGCGCGTGCCGCCGCCGCTCGTCGGGTACACGCCCGGTGAGCGACGCGACGCCTTCCTTATTTGGTACTAGCCGCGCCCCGCGGTAACTTCCGAGTTCCCGCGGGAATTCCGGGTTAGAATTTAGCCTATGACACTCACAAATTACCTGACTTTCTTTTGGTAAAATAATATTCAGGATCGTTTCTGTAGATCCAAATATAACTCCTTACATTCTCTGAAACTTTACCTCTTTATAATATTGATATCTAGATTATTATTTAATAGAATACGAACGGCATAAAACATTGAGGCTGCGTTCCGAACCAACACTCGTGTTCGTAGCCTTTCCTAAATTCTTGTATGTGCCCGGTGTGCCCTCGAGTGAGCTGTTCGGAATATGCAGCTGCAGCGGTACACATTAGTGTACCATCGAACTACCCGACGAAACTACCTACCTACCGACCTTCTAGAATTCGGTGTGGACTTGGATATAATATAGCATCATTTAATGTCGTTCGGAAACATAACACACCGTATTGCGCATGACATCCGAGACGGACATAAGGTACTTTTCATTACTCATACTCGGAAAGTAGGTCTGAAGTTGCCTGAGAAGCGGGTTGAAAGTAACCCTTTTCAGCCCTAGGGAGAATCGCTTTCAACTGACAACTGTCAAATTATTAAAAAAAAACTAGGTCTATTTTCACATTTCTATTGAACCATGTTTCAACTTTCTATACAGCCAGCGCGATGTAAAATTGAAATAACGTAAAGTTTAAGTAGGTATTAATTAAAATAAAATTCACTCACTTTTTCTTAAGCTAATTCCTATTTATATTTTTTTATTTTCTTTAATTAATACTTAATAATTAAAGAAAATATTTTTTTTAGGTCGCCACAATGTAAATAAAAAATACTGGTTGAATAGCTAGCCGGCCACTGAAAAAGAAATAGGTGGGAAAGTGTCAAGCGACTATCCGATCTTCACTCATTTTTTCTTTAGCTAATTCCTATTTTTATTTTGACTTTCCTTGCATTCGTAATGAAAAGCACAGTGTTACCCTCGGGAGAAAGACTTATTTAGTCCCGAGACGGGGTTTGGCGCCCGAGCGTAGCGAGGGCGCCAATAGATCGAGTTACTTTCACCCCTAGGATAACAATGTACTATTTTATCCCGAAGTGTCCGCGAAAACACGGAAATCAATGCGGGTGAAACTGTAGGAAACTGGTTGTACTTAACTGAATAAATCTTGGTTTCCCCAACAGACATTCTGCCTCAAGGCATGCGGATCGAGGTGCCCAATCCGGTGGCGGACCTCTATACATTCTACGGGCGCCTCGAGATACCTGGCCAGGACAGCCTGGTCCTCGGCACCGACAACCTCATGCTGAGGGGCTCCAGGGTGAAGAACACCGAGTGGGCGGTCGGGTGCGCCGTCTACACAGGTTAGTGGAGTAAAAAACCAACCTAATGAAGGCTGGACACGTTCGTAGTTCATAGTATGAAGATGACAGATCTGCAAAGAAATATCTCCGTATCTTTTTGTGTTTCATGGTAGGTGTCCCTGGAATTGCCGTGTTCTTATGACGGCTTTCAAGTTATTGTAATAATAATAATAATAATAAGTTTATTTATTTCACCATAAGACCATACAAAATTACAATATTAGACAACTGATCACCAAACTAGGAGAACCTGTATCTTAGTAGTCAGTGAACCCGCGGACTAATTATATACCTACTTATTGTGGCTAGGTAGTTAAGTTGATTCGATGTTGTCATTACTACTATACCTTAAATTCAAATTAGTTAAATAAATACTACTTACCTACCGATTCCGAACGGTTCTAAATATTCTTTCACTGATAGGATAGGATAGGATAGGCTGCTGCTGATCTCTCAGTGACATTTAGGATACTTTTTTTATTTCGGAATTTTGGAATTAACGCGGGTGAAACCGCTACTTATTTACCGCTACACCGCGGGTGGAACAGCTAATTATTTACATCTTATCTTAATCTCCTTAATCTTTCTTATCTAATATATATAAATCACGTGTCACGTTGTTTGTCCGCGATGGACTCCTAAACTACTGAAAGGATTTTGATAAATTTTTGTAACCATCTATATGGTCCAACTTAAAAGATAGGATAGTTTTTATCCCGGAATTCCCGCGGGAACTCTGGAATTAATGCGGGGAACAGTTAATCACCGTAAACTACTGTCAGGGGTACAAAGAAGGACATAGAGTACTTTTTTCCCGCAAACTCCGCTGGAACTCCGAAATTACCGCGGATAAAATCGCGGGGGACAGCTAGTATACGTATATAGTACACTTTCTATCCTGAAATTAAGTCTTATTCCAAGAGAATGTTAACAAAAAAAAATGTTAATCAAACTTATTTTACATCAGTCTACAGAACCAAGATAAGCCTGCCCCCTTAGGCAAGTTCACAATCTATAATCAGGTAAGGAACAGAATCTTTATGTCACGTGATCACGTGAAATCGTCAAATGACTACGTGACATAACGATTCCGTTTGATCGGTTGTCAACTTGGCTAACGTCTTGTCCTTGCCGACCCTGCCGCAGGCGAGGAGACCAAACTGGCGCTGAACTCCAAGTACGCCGGGAACAAGTTCTCGTCCTGCGAGCTGGCCGTCAACGGGTACCTGGGCGTGTTCATCGTGATCCTGGTAGTGGAGATGGTGGGGTCGCTGGCCGCGAAGCTGCTCGCCGAGCGACGGAACCCCGCCCACGCGGCGTACGTGCCCGGCTGGCTCGCCGAGCTAAACTTCTCCACGGTCACCCAGGATCTCTTCTCCTTCCTGCTCCTCTACTACTACATCATACCGATGTCGCTGTACGTCACCATAGAGCTTTACAAGTTTATCGGTGAGTTGATTTGACAATTTTTACTGAGGGCTAAGTCAAGTTGATAATATTTAATCGTATAAATCGTGATATGACATAAGTTCCTCAGTTTTCTTTAGCTATAACCATTAAAGATTGTCAACTTGGCTAAGGCTGTATAAGAAAGTAATTCTGCTTGTCTCTTACCTTTTCAAGCCTTAACAACTTAAGCTATAATTATGAAAATTTCCTTACCCGTTGTCAGGGGTACAGAAAAGGACATAACCCACTTTTTATCCCGGCATTCCCCCGGGAACTCCGAAATTAACCTAGATGAAACCATATGAAATTTTGAATTCACGTCTTTTTCTGTAGGTACCCTTTCCCTGTACCAGAAAAGATATGCGATACTTTCTATCTCGGAATTCCCGCGGAAACTCTAAAATAAAAGTGGGAAACAGCTAATATTGAGTAATATATAATACATTGTAATATCTGGGCGACCGAGCTTCCCTCGTAGCGCTATCTGTTGTTTAGTAGAAAAGCATTACCAAACACTCATTTTTAATTGGCTGAAAACACGGATAAAACCGTGTAACCTAGCTAGATCGATTAATCGCCCCCGAAACCCCCTGCATACTTTGTTTTTCTTTGTTGTTGTGTTGATTGGTTATGAGTGTTATGACCATATAATGTGTTGGAAGGCGCCCTGTTCATCGGATGGGACGACGAGCTCCGCTGCGAGGAGACCGGCCGCCCGGCCGTCGCCAACACCTCCGACCTCAACGAGGAGCTGGGGCAGGTCGGCACCACGTCACCGTCTACAGGCTACACTATACAGAAAATATTACATTTTACGTACCTATGTTTGTAATGGATAAACTCAAAGCTACTGCTGAACCGATTCTATAAATCCTTTACTGGTCGAAAGCTACAGTATTTGGTATTTATTAAATTCGAAGATTTCCCGAAGGGATCCCATAAACCGAAAGCACCAGACGGCATTTTCTTAGCATGCCAATCACACCGCACCGAACCTGCTTCGAGTACACATTCAAAGTGTATAAATAGATTATACAGGGTATAATTTTAAAAGAGGGATATAATTAAATCCTCGATATTTTTATTTACTTATTTTAAGTATTTATAGAGAAAAGCTTAGTTAAAAATTCGTGAGTGTCGTGGAGCGCTTTATTAGAACGAAGTTTTTTCCATATTAAACAGTCCGTTATGCGTGAAAAGAGGCAAAACTACCAAAAAAAACTAATTTCGAAAAAAAAAATACAGTTGCTTTTTCCGTATAGAGTCGTTGTATGATGCTGTGACGGAAAATGAAGTTTAACTCCCATCCGTACCGTGCGATAAAGAACTTCGTTCTAAAACGTAAATTTGTGCGAGTACATTAGATTTACCTGTACATTTAATTTATCGACGCACTGGCGGCAATACATTGGGCAAGGACTTTGAACGACTCTACTCCCGCTGCCTTTGCGGTTTTTGGCTTAGATATTTCAGACGAGAATCGAACACTGAACATACACCTTCTCGCGCGTGCTCGTGAACCTTACACCGTGTATAACGTTCCAGGTGGAGGTGCTGTTCTCGGACAAGACGGGCACGCTCACCAAGAACCTGATGACGTTCAAGGCGTGCTCGGTGCGCGGCCGCCTGTACGAGGAGCGCGCCGGCCGCCTGTACCGGGCGGACAGCGCGCTCCAAGAGCCCGTCGACACGCTTCAGGTCGGTGGCGGTGGCGGGCTCTGGTCGCTTCGGATTCACACTCGAATGGCAAAGGGCATGCTGACTAATTTTTTTTTAGCCCGTCGTGTAGATTAGTAAAAAATATTGAACACGTATTTTTTCTTTTTTTACGTATTCAAAAAATGACGGCGGTACATTGAGTTGAAATTTCGCGTGACGTCACTATCCGGACAGTTTGTGTGGCAGTTCTACCGGTTAGTGACGTCACGACTCCCTCACCCTAAACTTTAATGCGCTTTATCTCTGTATGTTTCCATTAATTTAAAAAGCAAAAAATACGTGTCTATTGTTTTCTGCAGGTCACTCCTGTGGCGACTAACCTGGACGATGCTATTAGGTACCCTTAAACCCTACCTTGAGGTCAACATAAAAGCGATCAATTGTGTGGATCAGTGGTTGATGAGCGGGCTACTGTAGTATGTATTCCACCAACGCGTTGTATTTCAGACAGACATCAAATTCTTCTTCACGATCCTGGCGCTGTGCCACTCGGTGCAGGTGTCCAGCGACGAGATGAAGCGGCTGAGCGCGCGCCTCTCCACCGGCGGCACTCCGCTGCACATGATCAACTTGTTCCGCAAGAAGAAAGCCAAAATTGCCGACGAAGGTTTGCTTTTTGAATACAGCTACACGCTTTTTTTCAGCTATTTTTGTTCCGAAACACCAATAATATACAATTTCGCGCGCGAAGAAATGAATACTCGTAATACTTGTATCTGAATTATTATTAAAAGCCAGTTTCCGTTACAGTCCAAGGGGACAATTAAGGAGATTTGTTGTTGATAATCTTTGATGTGTGGTAATGTCGAGGTATTATTATTATTAATAAAAAAATCAGTTTTTTGCGATCACGTGACACGACGACGGTAGTTTCCTTAGTTTTCTGTAGCGACTAAAATTATAGATCGTCAACTTGTTTAATGGCTGGTCGTAAATAAAAATTAAAAAAAAAAAGCAAATCATTGACAGATCCTTTCCTTAGTTTCCTATAGCGATAACGATTCGATCGTCAACTTGAGGAGCTTTTGGCGGGATTTTTAGCAGAGTGGACGTCAGTTTTATTTCTTTGTTTTGCAAATTAGTTTATTGTGATTAATATTGTGTGAATATGGTGGATTTTGCATAATAGTGATCCATTACCATTAGTGATGAACAGTGTGCGGAAACAATGAAATAAGATGAAATAGGGCGTTCGTCGGGGGGTTTTCGTTTTACTATACAACTTTCCTCAGAGCGTCCTATTAAGGTTCAACTGTGAAGATTTGCTGCCAAAAGTTCCGGTAAAGCATCGAAATGCATCCCATCCCACCAATGCATTCCGATGTAAATAACTTCAAAAGAAGAAATATACCACTGAATTGGCTATATGAACTATAAGTTTCCTTCTGCCTTCCCCGAAAGGGGTAAACTTCACCAAAAAAAAAAAAACGTCAACTTGATTAATAGATGGTCGTAAATAAAAATAAAAAAAAGTAAATCGTTGACGGGTTCCAAATGTCCGTTGACAGCTGGCGAGACCGGCAACGGCTCACTGGGCGACGCGGCGTGGCTCGGGCCGGCGGCGCCGACGGGCGGCGACAGCGACGGCCCGCTGGACTACCAGGCGAGCAGCCCCGACGAGAAGGCGCTGGTGGAGGCGGCGGCGCGCGCCGGCGTCGCCTTCCTGGGCGAGCGCGGCAACGACCTGCTGCTGCGCGTGGGCGCGCACACCGAGCTGTACGAGCGGCTGCAGCTCATCGAGTTCACGTCCGAGCGCAAGCGGATGTCCGTGCTCGTGCGCGACAAGGACGGCAAGGTGGGTGCCCGCCGCCCGCCCCGCTCGGGGACCGCGGTGGGAGAGTAATGTATGGCTGTTCGCGATAAACTCAAAAACTACTGAACGGATTTTCATGGGGTTTCAAGAGGAAGGTTTGTACGTATAGTTCATACTGGAATTCACGCGGGAACTTTGAAACTACCGCGGGTAGAGCTAGAGCATACGCTCTAACTTTCCAAAAACTTCTTTTTTTGGCATTCCGTATATATTTTCCACAATATTCCCAAAACTGTGAATTTTGTAAACAACGACGTAAGTTTTAAGTGTAACTAAACGGCGTACATTTTGTTACGTTGATGAATGTTCTTGTGGGTGATGAATAGTTTTGTGCACTACAATCTCCCGGCGACATTGGTATTCGGTTGATCCCAAATCCTACTAATATTATAAACGCGAAAGTTTGTGAGTATGGATGGATGCTTGTTACTCTTTCACGCAAAAACTACTGGATGGATTTATTTATTTATTTATTCTTTATTGCACAGTGTGTACAAATGGCGAACTTAATGCCTTGCGGCATTCTCTACCAGTTAACCATTGGGTAGACAGAGAGATATAGAAGATGGGGTGTGCAAACAAAACAATAATTAATAATTTAAATGAAACTTTACAATAATATAGCTTATACATCAGATTGACACATAGGGCACTTATCCCGGAATTCCCGCGGGAACTCTGAAATTAACGCGGGTGAAACCGCGGGGCACAACTAGTAATGAATAATCGGAGTTGATGTCACTTCCACCAGCTGTTACGTTCTGTGGTCTCGCAGATATGGTTGTTCTGCAAGGGCGCGGAGAGCGCGGTGTTCCCGCTGTGCGCGCGCTCGCCGGCGGTGGCGCGCACGGACCGCGACGTGGGCGCGTTCGCGCGCCGCGGCCTGCGCACGCTGGCCGTCGCGTGCCGCCAGGTGCCCGCCAGCGAGTACCGCGCCGTCAGCGACGGTGAGCGCCCTTACGCCCGGTGAGCGGCGCAGTGGGCGCGCTCACCGAATATTTTTTATTTTTATTGTGAACAGGCTAGGCGTTCGACCACAGGTCACCTGAACCCTTATTTACTCGCGCGTCCAAAAAAACGCAATCCCAAACGTTCCGTATACCAAAATATCAGAAATTATTATTCCGTATGCCGTAAGAAACGTTATGAACGTATTTTTTTGAAGTGAAACTTCTTCGATTACGAGGGAGAGACAATTTTTGTAACGCGTTATCTTAACGCGCCGTGTTATGGTCATAGTGAAAAAGGGCCCTGATGTTAGTGGGTGTGGCCGACGATTGTAAACACACCTAGCCTGGAATGAATCACCGAGACATCTTGCCAACCGATCGCCTGCCATCGAGTGGCGGATTCACCGGCAAGCTGAATAGGCTCCAGCCTAAAACGGCAGATTTCAGGAGCAGCTTTGGGGCTAACAGTTTACCAAAAAACTATTTCTTGTGCAATCGTAACGATATCGTTGGGCTGTCTAAAATCTAGCAACTGACACATCGATCCACTAGTAATACATAAATTATTGATTTTGAACTAGAGTATCGAAGTCGGCAATCGTAAGTCGGTAAGGGCGGCAGGCAAATGTGTAAATCCGCCACTACACTGACTGAACGCTCCGGGAATGGGAACTAACGTATCTGAAGCTCGGAAGAATAAGGTGTAGTGTAGACTTGCCGGCGGCGGTGGCACCTCTCCTAAAGAGGCCTTGGTCGGTGGCCCTTGATCATATAGAAATTGGCCGTTCATAGGAAAAGAGCACCAATAGCGAAATACGTCCTTGTGTAAGTAGAAACAAAAAAAAAACAAAATTCAGAGTACTGAAACAAACGTCTTCCGAACCTCTTACGCCAATCGTATTATAATAGTTAATAGTATAACACAGCTTTTGGAATCTATTCGCCCAAGCCCGGCCGCACACGGACGGTCTTTCTTTACGCCCGGTTCACCAAGGCAAACAAATCAGGACAGCGTGGAACCGAGTACCGACCTTAGGGCTTAGTTTACGACAATTTATATAAGTTAAAAAACAGTCACTCAGACAGCGACAGCACCCCACTCTCCCCCCTCGCGAGGGGAGCGAACGATCATCGAGGGCTGGTGGTGACACCACCGCCTGTCTCACGCTCAGGGCGCCGCGCCACGCTTCATCATCGTGACTATTGGAGTCTCACATATAGTGAGTGTCTAGCGAAGAGCTTACTATAGAAATGATCCTATGAAGTAAGGTCTTAACTTTTCCGGACGGGTCTGCACTACATACGTATCTGGCGGTAACCAAAACATAGCGCGATGTAAAATACAACTAACGCCATCTGTCGAAATCACCACGTACCTGATAACCACTGAGTTATGCTTCGAACTGACATAATAATAATTATTACGCATTCAAAGTTTTTGGCGGGAATACAAGAAGCCGGTTCCGTCTTTTAATTCCGTGTTGATAAAAAATTGTTAAAAGTGGATTTTGTTATGTTTTATGGTGCTGTATTGGACAATAATTTGCACAGTGACCGTCTTGTATGTGCTTAAGAAGATATTTGACATTTCGATCTGATTTCTTCGGTTTTCCTCCAAAGGCTCCGAGAAAGTTATTGAAATCTATACTACCATGGCTTGTAATTTCAAACCGCACAACCAAGCATGTTAATAGAATAATACATTTATTGAATTTATTTCACTTGATACTGTCCAAATGCATTATATGCAAAAGTCCATAATATTTGTTCTTTGTAGCCACAGAGTACTTTTAAATATATGGGATAGAGGTCCAACTCTGCGACGAAATTGGGAAAGTCAAAAAGCCGCCCTCTAGACGTGGGTTTTGGAACTAACGCCAATATAACTTAACGTACTACTTACCGCTTAAGCATTTTTAAAATTTAAGGTAACCAAAAAATGATATTTTCATGTAAAGAGTCTCCAACACTTTTGGGGTCCAATCTTATTTAACATATTTTTAGGAGAGCATGATTATTATTAGACTATATTATACTCTCAATGGGGAAGGCGGCTGCCAAACTTTGCTACTAGGTGGCGCCACTAGAGTTTGTGACGTGACCATTAGTTTGGGCTGTGGCATCGCTTGACAGAAAATGAACAAAACACTTTTTATTTGGATTATTATACATAATTTGAATCAAATTAGTTTGCGCTGCATCACTTCATTGAAACAGAATGGTCAGGTGTAGTTCGTTTCAATGTAAAAATAAAGGAACTTATTCTCGGCCTCAGATACAAAGTTTAATACTTATACAGAGTAAGTTATGAATTTCATACAACGAGTTGATCGAGTAGTCTTAAACTCTAGTGGCGCCATCTAGCTTAGCTTTCAGCCGCTTTCCCCATTGGTGGCACTTCGATAGCTTGAAATAATACAAGGCAGTGACATCTATTGTTCCGTTATAACACTATGTAGTCACCGTTGTCACATAATTATGAATACTGTCATCTCTTAGGCAGTTTCATAAAAGTAACACATTAAAATGAAACCAAATTAAAACGTCAGTTTCATGTATAGAATCGGCAATACTTTTGGAGTCCAACCTTATTTTGCATACTTTTATGAGAACTTATTATCCGTTTGCTAGTAAAGATTGCACTCCTTGTTTGTAGCTGTCCAGCTTGTCCACTATTTGTCCTGTATTTGTACTGTTTTTCCTTACTGACATTGGCATGAATAGTGCGCTAACCTATCCAAGGCGTCTGTTGCCATATTGAAAAAAAAGAGAGAAAAGTCCATAAAAAAGAAGTAAAAAAACAAAACCTTTCAAACGTCAAATATAGTATCTACTTAAGTATGTATATTATTAGAGCGAAGCGAGGAGCGTAGCGCGCGCAGCTTGTTATTCGATCAAAGTAAAATAGTCCTTCGCGAACTCCTACACCGTTTGACCGATTGAAACCAAACTTGGCATGCTGACCAAGAGTGGCTATGGCAATGTCTACGTGATTTTTTTTTATATCATGTACCACAGTACAATTGAGGAATAATCACCGAAAAACTGGTCCATTATGGGAACGTAAACAACTTGCACGTCTGCAGCGATAAAGAAGATAGACGGCAAGAGTGCGGAGTCGCTGCAGTCGGTGACCCAGCTGTACCGGGTGCTGGAGAGGGAGCTGGAGCTGGTGGGCGCCACGGCCGTGGAGGACTGCCTGCAGGACGGCGTCGCCGACACGCTGGCCGCGCTGCGCCGCGCCGGCCTGCGCGTGTGGGTGCTCACCGGGGACAAGGTGCCCGCTGCCCGCTGCCTGCTGCCTGCTGCCTGTTGCTTGCATGCACCCGCACACACACACAGACGCGCGCATACACTAAATACAACAACACGTATGCGTGCTCATACACACATGCACGCACACACAAACACACACGCGTGCGTATTAACCCCCCCCCCCCCATACACACATTTATCTTCCCTCCTGCATACACACGCACAGACGCATCATCACATAAACTTACACGTGCAGATTAGTTTTTTTTTTGCACTGTATCCTTTTATATCTTTTGGTCGGTTATTTCTATATCTATTATTTTAGGTGGAAACCGCGATCAACGTGGCCCAATCGTGCGCTCACATATCGGAGAACGACCGGCGGCTGTACATGATAGGCGTGGACAGCGAGGAAGCGCTGCAGGTGAGCGGGAGAGAGATGGATGACTATTTCTGCATATTGCGTAAAGAACTATCACCCCCTGCCCCCCGCCGAGTGCGCGCCCCCCTTGCCCCGCCGCGACGTGGCGGCGAGCCTAGAGGTGGGGGCGGTGCGGGCTGTCGCTGCTGTGTGTGTCGGACAGTATCAAGCCCTGTTTTCTAATTACAGAGCATAATAGAGCATAATGCGACTCAGTGGTGCACAATGCCGATTTGTGCTAATGCTTTCATAGCACAAATCGGCCGTAGTTGAAACATTCAACGTTGAGCATTATGCCGCATAATGCGCTTTAGTGCTGTAAATTTGTTAATTTTTGTTGCACTGAAAATGAGTGAAATTTGTATTTGTATATATTGGTTTAATAAATTAAAAAAAAATGGGAAAGCAGGGAAGTTGAGTGCTCCCCCCCCCCCCCCGCGCCGCTGCGACGTGGCGGTGAGCCTAGAGGTAGCACGCACACGCGCATACGTGCACAAGCCGGCCGTGTTTACTTGTGGGCAAGTATGTACTTGCATCAGTCCATTCGTATGGAGGTATGGAGTGTCACCGGGCCGGGTTGGTATGCGGTATGTGGCAGGCGCACCTGGCGGAGATGGAGCGCGCGGCGGCGGAGGCGAGCTGCCGCGAGCTGACGCTGATCGCGGACGGCTGCAGCGTGGGCCGCGCGCTGGCCGGGCCGCGCGCGCCGCGCTTCGCCGAGCTGGCGCTGCGCTGCCACGCCGTGCTGTGCTGCCGGCTCTCGCCCATACAGAAGGCCAAGGTGCGCGAGCCTCGCTCTTATTGCGATACAGAACAGAGACACGTTTTTATTGAACTCATCGCCAGCTAGCTGTTCCCCGCGGTTTAACTCGTGTTAATTTCAGGAAAAACCTACTAAAATATATTCGACAGTGTGTGTGGGTGTGTGCGAGGTCACACCGCTTCTGTTTGACCTGCGCCTAAGACGACGGTTCCGTTCACAGAGAAAATAATAACATACTAACTATGATAACTGATAAGGGTTGGTTCGCTAACCGCTGCAGCAGCGGTGGTGTCGCTGTCGCACAACAACAAAGAGTGGTGTGTTGTCACCGAACAGATAGTGAAGCTGGTAAAGAGCAGCCCGTCGCGGCCGGTGACGGCGGCCATCGGCGACGGCGCCAACGACATCTCCATGATACAGGAGGCGCACGTCGGGTTCGGCATCTTCGGCCGGGAGGGCCACCAGGCCGCCAGGTACCTACACCTCACCGTCACTTACCGCCACTCACCGTCACTCACCGTCACTCACCGCCACTCACCGTTACTCACCGTCACTTACCGCCACTCACCAAAACTCACCGCCACTCACCGTCACTCACCGTCACTTACCGCCACTCACCGCCACTAACCGCCACTTACTGTCACTCACCGCCACTCAACGCCGCTCACCACCACTCACTAAATTATGAGTGAGTGTGTGACGTTGTAGGGGATAATCTCTGGATCTACTGAACCAATTTTGAAAATTCTTTCACTTATAGAAAGCTACGGTAGTCCTGAGTGACATAGTTCTGAGTCATAACTGTGCCCCGCAGTTTCACCCGCGTGATAACCTCTTATATAAAATTTTTTTTCTACGTCCGATTTAAATAAAACAAAGTCTATATGTTGCTCCAAACTAAGCTAAACTTCCCTGTGAAAATCGCATGCTAATCAATTCAGTAGATTCGGAGATTATCGTGAACAGATAGACGACAGGCAGAAAAGAATTTTAAAAACCTTTTTTTTTTGTGCTCGGTTACGTAATAAATACCTATTATACATTTAAACTTCAGATGCGCTGATTTCGCGTTCACGAAGTTCTCAATGGTGAAGAAAGTGTTGCTAGTGCTGGGCCATTGGTATTACCAGCGTCTCACTGTGTTGACACAATATTTCTTCTACAAAAACCTTGTCCTCGGCAATATAATGGTGAGTTCTTTTTTCTTTTTATAAAATTTCGCACATACTACATTAATTAGCCAGTGTCAATTGAAATCTCCATGCAAGTAAAGTAGAAACTTAATGTAGACCTGTGTGTCGTAAAGTATTATTATTACTATTATCAATTAATTAAAATAAATAATTAATTAAAATAAATAATTAATTAAAATAAATAAATAATTAAAATAAATAATTAATTAAAATAAATAATAAGCGTAATTTACATAATATAATGTGCTCAAAACGCGAAAATCTAAAAACTTTAATTAAAATAAATCTTAAAAAGTTTTTAACAATGTATATTTACACTAAAAAACTACCGATACCCTTCTGTTTACCCCTGACAATGTGTAAGCAAAATTTCATGAGATTTTACCCCCGTTATTTTCGAAGTTCCGCGGGTATGTCGAAACAAAAAGTACCCTATGTCTTCTCTGTACCCTTGGCAACGTGTGTGCAAAATTTCGTGACGATCGCGCGTGAAAACATAACAAACTCACCAACATACTCACTTTCGAATTTATAATGGTTAAGCATTTTACGCAAGCTCTCTGTCACCAAAAAATGCAACCGCATTGAAAAGATTGCCCTCCACTACATAGTATAAAACAAAGTCGCTTTCTCTGTCCCTATATCCCTATATATGCTTAAATCTTTAAAACTACGCAACGGTTTTTGATGCGGTTTTCACCAATAGATAGAGTGATTCATGAGGAAGGTTTATAACTATATTTTATCCTGGAATTCGCGAAACCGCGCGGGTCAGCTAGTTAGCAATAAGATCGTCTTTTGCTCAATCCTTTCTTCCTATTTTATTTGTTTATTCTTTGTGTTTCTTCTGGAGCAATAAAGTTTATTTGAATTTGAATTTGCATCGTGTCCACAGCTGATATTCGGCGCGTACAGCGCGTTCTCGACGCAGTCGATATACGACTCCATGTACCTGACGTTCTACAACCTGCTGTTCACGTCGGTGCCGTGCCTCGCGCTCGCCGTCACCGACCAGCGCTGGGGCGCCGACGTGCTGCTGCAGTATGTACCTATGTACCTACAGGCTACACCACACCCCACTAATACACTACACTAGAAAGGAGAAAGAAACAAGGAAACCACATTTATTTCAGCACAACACACAAGAAAAATAAAAAATCTTTCCAAAAACCATCAACCAATAAGCGCGCACCTATGGGCGCCGTGACAGAAAATTTCTTTTCCGCTACAAATCCTAGCCCCATCCGTACCATGTGATGCCAAAAAAAAAAACAAATGCCTAATCTAAAGTCATAATATGTTTTTTAATACAGTTGCTCAAAAAGTGGCGTATTGCAGGGACGTTTAGCGTTCGGGATGTGGGCTATTACATACTCGAGCTTTTTGTTTACCTTTCCCGAACTCGTGCGTTCTCTTTGCCAACTGTCAAATGGCGACACGACTTTGACACACTTTTTTGCATTGCGAAACGTAGGTTTCGCATTACTAATACGACTAGCGCCATCTCTTGATCACAGTTGGAACTTAGTTGAGTTTGTTGTGTTTTTGATATTTTATTAAGGTCCGTATTAATAGTCAGTTCTCAAGTTGACGTACTCACTTGAGATCATCGGTGAGATGGTGTTCTAATTAATAAACGTTACTTAAGTATAAAAGTGGTCATCATCTTGAGTAGACGGTCTCAAGTGAGTACCGCACGTATTAATAGACGAAACTCCAAACTCAAGATCATCATTTGACGTTTGATAAGTCTGGATCAACTGAGTCAAGTAAAACACGGACTTGAGATCATCTTGAGTTTGTGCTACTATTAACTTTATTGAATCAAAATGGATTTTGAAATTATTTTGAATAATATTGAGCACTATGATGTTATTGATCAGTACGAGGATTTATTCTGGACGTATTATTTACCAAAAACGTACATTAGGGATCCATATTTTCAATTATATTCGAATATTTTTTCAAAATATCCAAGAATATCTTTTTTCTAAGCAATAAATATGTTTTTTCGCCATCATATACGTTATATTCGGAAAAAATTAATTCGGACAAAACGAAAAGTGAAAAGCTTTAGAATTTCGCGCGCCAATAGCTATTATTTTTTAGCTCGCAAGAGCGGGCAGGCAAAGGGACTAAGCCGTATACAGCCTTGTCTATTGCAACGCATTTCCTTTTTACCATATTTGAAGTAAAATTAAATTTTTTATACAGAATTTAAAGCAGAATTTAAATATTTTATGTTTTAAAAATTTTTTATGACATAATCATTGGTAAAAGTGCAATTTCAATTAAAAAATTACATTTTGTGCAGTAGCTGTAACGGAACGAATTCAATCTATTTTGACGTTTGTTGAGTCGGTCTCAAATGAGATGGTGAATGACAATCTCAAATGAAACCGCCCCAAGATAGGTTTATTAATTAGCACATGTTCTCACGTCTTAAGACGGTATCAAGTAGTCATGTTATTGAGCTTGTACTTGAGAACTGACTATTAATACGGACCTAAATTTCTTCATTTTTTTCGCAACTGTATTAAAAATAGTTGTTCAGTACACGTGCGGAACCGTCATTGCAACTAGTTCCGACTGTCAACCCTCACCTTCGGCTGCGCCTCGGCTCGGGTAGACATTTGTCGGAACTCTTTGCAATGACAGGCTTTCCGCACTTATAATGAAATATACTATTGCACGCTCTGCCGAAAGGGTCACCAAATTCAATATGATTCCGAGTTCGGCTCCGACACTTTTAAAACTAAGGAACGAATCGTCATATCACACGTAACGTGACTAAGGTCCGTATTCCAGAAGGTGACTCAGATCACGCTTCTCTTGAGATTAGTTTTAAGCTCAAATCATATCTCAAGCCTACATCTTATTATAGAATGCGTTTTACGTTCTAATCACTTGAAACTAGTCTTTAGTAGAGATTTTGAACTCTGATTGGTTCTAATCATTTGCAACTAGTCTTGAGTAGAGATTTTGAACTCTGATTGTTTGAGTGGTCTTGACATGACAGACGTAAACAAATATCAAATCTTTGCTTAAGTATAGTTTAATACTCAAGCATCGTTCTAGAATAAGGACATACTCAGCTGATTGTTGATTGATGAATCTCGTTATAAGTAAGGTTCTAAAATTAAAGCTTTACTTGAAATTAGTTTTAAAACTAGATTCATGACTTGAGTAACCTTTTAATTAGAATACGGACCTAAGTGACAACAATTCCGTTCCTTAGTTTTACTATAAGTACGTTAACGATTGGAAATGGTTCTCGACATGGTTCCCCCTTGGCTGAACTTATTTCGTCTACCTTACTTTTTGGGCACCCCCCAAATGTATTTGAGTGTATCACGTCTTCGTCTATTTTCTCAGGGCTCTTTGCCCCCTTGGCCCCCCTGTGGACCGTAACGTTCACAAGGGTTCATCAGGTGTATCACCTGCCCGTTGGCCCCCTATGACATAAAACCTTACATTTTTACTTTTAAGCTCTGTGTTTCTTGAATAGGCTATTTTACTAAATTTTTTTTAGTAATTTTTGTAGAATAATAAAAAATATTGGACACGTTTTTTTTCTTTTTTTACGTAATCAAAAAATAATAGCGATACATTGAGTTGAAATTTCGCGTGACGTCACTAACTAATGCAGTTTTTATGGCGGCTTGTAGCGGTAAGTGACGTCACGAGCCCCCACCCTAAATTTTAATGCGCTTTATCTCTGTGTATTTTCATTTATCTGAATAATAAAAAAATACGTGCCTAATGATTTTTAATTTTCTAAAAGACGGACTAATTAAAATTTTGCTTTTTAAAAGTTGTCAACCTCCCTAAATTGGTAAAATTTTGTGTAGGTACGTACCTACTGCTAAATTCTGTTCTCTATATAAGGGTAACTATCATTGGCTAATAGTGTAATCTTGAAACCTAAAATTAGTACCTATATTATGTTCTTGTAGCTGTTGTTGGCCTAAATAAACAAAAAAAAAACAAAGGGGGCCTTATCACTTGTTGCAAATGAACATTCTCTCCCGGCAGGAACCCGGCGCTGTACAGGGGCATAACGCGCAACCGGCTGATGTCGCGGTGGACGTTCGCGGCGTGGTGCGCGGCCGGCGTGTACCACTCGCTGGTCATCTTCCTGTTCGCGCACCACGCGCTGCGGCACTCCGTCGTCAGCGCCGACGGGAACACCGTCGACCTCTGGTGAGGCCGCTGGCCGTTCGCAGCACTGTTGATTTAGGATTTGGGGGAGGGGGGGGCAATTTTGGTCCTGAAGTTCCCGCGGGTCCAACGAAATTACCCCGGGTACAGCTAGTAATAATCTACAACGTGTTAATGAATTAACTGAAAACCTGATACACCCCATTTAAAAAATAAACAATAATATGATTAAAATATATTTTATGTCGAAAAAATGTATACTTAAAAATTTATCCAACATTAGTTTGGAGGTGACCTGTCTACGAAATTCCAAGCGCTACGCCCGCGTCTCCGGGTTCGAATTATTTTGCTGCGCGCCGCGTACGCGCCAATATTGTATTATAAATAATTTAGACATGGGCTAGTAAAAATGAAAAAATATAACCTATATTAAAACATAGTGCGATCGATTCGCTAGTCGATTCTGAGAAAACTACTTTCTAGTTTTCAGTTAATTCATTAACACGTTGTATACTAATATTGTAAAGAGGTAATGTTGTGAGTATGTGACATCCTTGGGGGGGTAATCTGAATCTACTGAAGCGATTTTGGAAATTCTTTCACTTCTAAGAAGCTACGGTAGTCCTGATAGGCTACTTTTTATCCAGAAATTTCCACGGGAACTCTGAAATAACCGCACGTGAAACCGCGAGGGAACAGCTAGTCGGTCGCTAACGGATACGAGCCTACTCCTTTCTTAAAGGTCAGCAACGCACCTGCATGCCCCATGGTGTTGCAGATGTCCACGGGCGGCGGTGATCACTTAACATCAGGTGTGCCACCTGCCCTTTTGTCCCTATGCTATATTTTTTTTGAAAAAGTTCATTTGTATGGAGTGTCGCCGTGCTGAGTGTGGGCGGGGTGCGGGGTGTGCGCGTGCGCAGGTGCTTCGGCGCGGCGCTGTTCCACCTGTCGGTGCTGGTGGTGAACCTCAAGCTGTGGCTGCACGCGCGCTACCACACGCTCGTGTTCGTCGCCTCCATACTCGGCTCTATCCTCCTCTACGTGGCGTTCAATGTCGCTTACTCGTTCGTTCAAATGTGAGTATCGGATGGTTGTTTTTTTTTTTCTTTAAGTAATCATTAAACACACGGTGATCGATTAAGAAAAGTTTTTTTTAAAGAGGGTGTTCAGTTTTCGATGATCGCCCCAAATATCTAAAAGAGATCCTGCGGGAATTCCGAAACTCACACGGTTGGACCAATTTTGACGGGGCTTTCATTGGTAATTAATTAATTAATGTTATAAGGAGTAATTCACGCTACTTTGGAGTTCCTGCGGGAATTTTCGAAACTCACGTGGGTTAAACCGCGGGGCACAGCTCTAATAAAATGTATTGTTCATGAAAATTGAGCTCGCAAAAAGTTAGCGCGCCGACTAGTCATACCTAAAGGTCATTCACCCTTTGTATTTATTTAATCATATTCAATTCAAATAATATGTGTATGACCTTAACTCACCTGGATTTTTTTTCCTTGATTTATCAGCGTTTTTTAACTATATTATTATCAGTTACGTGTCAGTTTGAATGGCTTTGAATTTGCCCCACGGTTAATCTAATCATATACTATACATATATATATATACTTATACATATACTAATCAATTTTAAGGGAAAGTAAAACCCTATTTACACCTTAAACACAATTTACCCCCACCGAGATCCAAACTCGATACCTCTCGATTGTGAAGGGGCGTGGTGACCTTTTAAAATTGGTCCTTCGAGCCGGATTTTTAGAATCTTCTTTTGTTCCCCCCAGCAAATTCGATGGCGACATCCTCGGCACGTACACCAGGCTGCTGAGCTCCGCGTCGTTCGGCTTCCTGAACCTGGCGGTGGCGGTGGCGGCGCTGCTGCCCGACTACCTGGTGCGGCTCGCCTCCGACACGTGGGCGCGCCGCGGGGTGAGCGCGCCCACGCCCACGCCCACGCCCGCCGCCGCGCCCCGAGTGTTCGTCACTGATACGTGAACCTAACTAAACTATTGCTGCACAAAGAAGCGACACTCCCCGCCCGCCGCCGTGACGCAGCGGCGAGCCTAGAGGTGGTGGTGGTGCGGGCTGTCGCTGCTGTATGTGGCGGACAATAGCAACTTGATTATGTAAAAGCTGTGGTGTTGAGTTAGGACCGAATAAAACAATCACATTTTTACACTATGGCATCGATGTGATTTAAAAAAATCACGTTGCGTAGTTAGTACATATTAATTTACTAACACCAAAATAAAAGCAAAGGGATCGCTCGAGGAGGTCGACGGGTCTGACACAATTAAGTGAAAATAGAAATAGGTTTCAGAGGAATCACTGAGTAGAGTTTTGCGAAATCCAGACACTTTGTGAGACACGAAAATTTGTGATAACGTGCCTTTACGGTCTTAGCACTTGACTATAAAAGTATGAAAGCGGGAGGACTAGTTTTAAAATAATTAGGTTTAGTCAAGATTTAAGCAAACGTACGGCGTTTCGGCTAAGTTAGTCCGAAGCGTCTCGCTAATCTGTTGTAATCAGACTTTTTGATCCCAGTAGGAGTACACAAAATTTTGTTATATTGTAGTATACCTATTACCTACCTAGTCCTTTTATTTCATTGTGATGTGAATTTTTGCTCGTGGTTGCAACCACCGGGAACAAAATAGTGGGGATTTTATTAAGAACTAGCTGTTTCCCGCGGCTTCACTCGCGTTAATTTCGGAGTTCCCGCAGAAATTCCATTTCTGTACCACTGACGTCTGTGCAAAAATTCATGGCGATCGGTTGAGCCGTTAAGGCCTGAAAGCGTAACAAACAAACACACTTTCGCATTTATAATATTAAGGAAGGCAGGGCTTGCACAGTCAATTTTATTATAGGTATATAGCTGGGCTCACCATGTGTGGTTGAATATAAAATTCAATAATAAATCCGGTTGCACAGCAGTACAGTGCATACCCTGTCAGTCTTGGAATCCCACCGAGCGGATCGTGGAGCCGCGCTATGGTTATACACCCCATTTAAGAAAATAAACAATAATATGATTAAAATATAAATTATGTCGAAAAAATTAATAGTCTAAAAGTTACTCAACATTAATTTGGAGGTGACCTATCTACGAAATTCCAAGCGCTACGCCCGCGCCTACGTGCCAATGACCGATTCGATTTTTTTGCTACGGGCGCGGCGGCGTACGCGCCAAATATCTTCTAATATATATAAATCACGTGTCACGTTGTTTGTCCGCGATGGACTCCGAAACTACTGAACGGATTTTGATAAAATTTTGTAACCAACTTAAAAGATAGGATATTTTTTTTCCGGAATTCCCGCGGGAACTCCGGTATTAATGCGGGACACTGCTTATCACCGGAAACTACTTTCAGGGCCGTCAGGGGTACAAAGGACATAGAATACTTTTTCCCGGAATTCCCGCGGGAACTTAGAAGTTACCGCAGATGAAATCGCGGGGGACAGCTAGTTGTATTATAAATAATTTAGACATGGGCAAGTAAAAAAAAAAAAAAATATAACCTATATTAAAACATGGTGTGATCGATTCGGAAGTCGATTCTGAACAAACTACTTTCTAGTTTTCAGTCAATTCATTATCACATTGTATAACTTAAAGGAGCTTTTTGCCTCGTTAATGATGCCGCATGCCCTGAGAATATTGTACAAAATAGATTAAGTAGTGCGTGTAGAATCTTTAGTTAGTCGAATAAAACAATTTGCTTCATAGACAGGCATCAATAGTTATAATGTTTATGTAGGTATAGGTATAAAAATATAAAATTGACTTATCTAATTATTAACTAGATGAATTGTTAAACACAGATTTTTAGAATACGTAAGTTAATAATAAGAGAATTCACTTAGTTTTTTGTACCGAAACTAATAGCATTATACCATTATAGTAATAGTATAATGGTATGGTCACAGATAATATTATAATAGTATGGTATTAGTAAGAGATGGTTCTCTTCGACACAATACAAATGGAGTGAATTCGCGTTACATTTAATATTTTACAATAAGCCTGGTAAAAATAATAAAGTTATACACGAATAGAAAAAAATATATATATTTTATTACCTACTATAAATATTTTAAAAGATAATTATTTTTAGTACAAGCTAAAGGCTGTGGTCTTACGGACTTAAATATTACTCATGATGTTTTATAAAATAAAGTAATGGATAATTATGATGTATTTATTAATTTTTTTAATACACAAACTATAGTCGTTGTTTACAGTATGACGTTTACTTGGCTAAACTGACTAAACCATGGTGGGTGTGTCACCCTTTTGCTCTGCGAACTTGGCTGACACACTACCGTGTATGATGATAAGTCGTACCAATGGTTTTGGGGTTGAGTAAGCGTTGTCTGATGTTAAAGAGAGCCGCGGAAAATGTTCGAGCACATTTTTGATGTCACTAAATATAATCAATCAACTGTGTTGCGTTACATTTAGATACAAATTCCAACGCACGTCAGGTTTGTGTTTGCCATGAGGAAATGCTTTACGTATTGCTGTGCAGTACGTTACATTTTGTACTTTATAAGTAACGCAATACAACCCTCTATTCAGTGACCTGTTCGAGCTTTTCGTTTTATCGCCTGAGCTTCGCTGACCTTCAACGCACGTCCATGGCAAATAACGCATACGCGATGCTTCTTTATTCTTTCTCCCTCTTTTTTTTGTTTACGAATTCATCGCCTTCCTTGTCGCCATCGAAAGTCACACCGAGGACGTAACAAGAGGACAACTCCAAGTTACCATCCTGCACCTTTACTACAATCCTAACTCGACGTTGGTATGTATTGAAGTATATATCGAACTCGATCTCACGTCTGACTGGAGGCCTCACAATCAACTCTCTATATTCGGGATAAGTTTTCAACCTTCCCAAAAGGTGATTAATTAGCATGAAATATGTCGACTCCATTAGACTCAACCCCAAATGTGGTAGAACCCTGTGTTTATAATAATGACACACAGCAGAAACAATGTTCCTGAAGTAGGGATTGCATGTAAACTTTTTGATTTCGTTTCGCAAACCTTGGAACACTTCGTAAATTGTATTTGCCGTCGTATTGATGCACTCTTTGATTTTATCAAGGATGTCCTGTCGACGTCGATCGAAGTCCGTCGTAAGAGACGAGTTCTGATTGATTTCGGCCACGTACTCCCCTATGTAAGTGGCAACAAACTCTGCTAAACTAAGGAAGTTCTGAAATGTGACTTCATTCTCGTCGAGTTTATCGAATAGGGCGTCGATTAGTTTAACAACAATCTCTAATAAATCATTTTTTCTTAACTTTCGGATAAGTGCTTTTAAACTTCCCTCCTGCCCAGACGAAAGACCTTTAAATATGTACTTGTGGTATTTTTTTTTTTTTTTTTTTTTTTTAATTCGCAATCAGTCGCCAGACTATAATCGAATGTTTTGTGTGCACAGGTAATATCAGAAATTTTTTAAACAGAACCAATGTCCTGTTTATTTACAGTATTTGATTCCTTTTAAGCCTATTTATTTCATTTGGCGGATGAAGAAGCTCATCAATCAGGCGGTTGGGATGTATGGCTAAACGCTTTATGTAACGCTCCCTGTGGCGCGTGATTTCATCATCAACGAAGGGAACACCCAGATACTCATGGATCTCTTTATTTGTAGAGAAGAGAGGAGCGTTCGCAATGGCCCGCAGTATAGCGTTTTGCACACGCTGCAAGCACATTCTGTTACTATTGCTGGCAACTCCCCAAATTTGAAGGCCATAGGTCCAGATAGGTTTTAAAGTTGTTTTGTAAATCAACAGTTTATTATCTACGGATAGTGCCGAATTCCTGCCCAGAAGCCAATACAGATTCTTGTATTTGATATTAATCTCATCTCGTTTCTTTTTGATGTGATCTTTCCATGTCAGTCTTCTGTCTAAGTGGAAGCCCAGATATCTGATACAGTTAGAATGCGGTAGGATGTTGGTTCCGAGTTTCACTGGGGGACAATCTTCCCGCCTCAAAGTGAAGGTAATATGATTTGACTTTTGTGCGCTGGCACGGATTCGCCATTTCAATAGCCAGTTCTCAGTTTTGTTCAACAGCTCTTGAAGGTGTTTACTTGCAACTTTAGGGTCTTCGTTACAAGATAAGTAGGCTACGTCGTCAGCATATGTTGCGATCGTCACATTACTGGAAGTGGGCAGGTCTGATGTGAAAATGTTGTAAAGTACAGGTCCAAGAACTGAGCCCTGTGGTACGCCTGCTCTGATCTTATAGAGAGAGGATCTAGCACTTCCTTGCTTAACTTGAAATAATCTGTCGGAAAGATAGGACTCTATGATGAGAAAGAGTGAATGTGGTAGTCTTTCTTTGATTTTGCATAACAGTCCCCTGTGCCAGACCCGATCAAACGCCTGTTGGACGTCCAAGAATGCTGCGGAGCAGTACTCCTTTCGCTCAAAGCACTGTCTAATAGCACTGTAAACTCGATGTACCTGTTCGATAGTCGAATGAGATTTCCGGAAACCAAATTGATGTGAGGGGATAATGTCACACTTTTCCATAAGAGGTGTTACGCGGGACAGAAATATTTTTTCCCATAGTTTAGACAACACAGGAGTGAGGCTTATTGGTCGGTATGATGAAACTTCGTGAACTGGCTTTCCCGGTTTATGAATCATAATTATCTGGGACACTTTCCATAGGTTAGGGAAGTGTGACACCCTAAATATAGCATTAAATAGACATGCCAGGAAGGTCAAACATTTCCCCGGTAGTTCTTTGAGAATTCTTGGAGATATCAGGTCGAATCCAGGTGCCTTCTTAGGGTCGAGGGATTTGATCTCGCGCAAAATCTCGCTAGGTGATGTTGATTCAACAGGTAGGCACATCTGGAAGTCTTGATTTAAAACCGCATCAAGATGTGATTCATCAGTCCAGCCATCATTGGGTTCGAAAACAGCAGCCAGATGTGTTGCAAAGGTTTCAGCTTTCTCCGAGTCGGTTCTTGCCCAGGTCATGTGCTTTCTAATTGGGGGAAAATATTGTTGAGGTTTGTCCGAGATTTTAGTTGCCTTCCAAAGTGAATACTCACCGCGACCCGATGCCGACATACTTTCCAAGTTTCTTCGCAGGCTAGCGTTAGATTCTTCACGGAGAGTATTTTTAAGCTTTTTTGCAGCTCTGTTCAGTTTGGTTTTATCATGTGGATTACGGGACTGATGCCATATTCGTCGAAGACGGCGTTTCTCAGCAATTTGTTTCTTAATATCTGCAGGTAAGATATTGCCTCTGTAGATTTTATCTAAATGTGGTGTGTTTACCCAAGCAGCAACTTGAATAAGGTTAGTGAGATACCTACAGGCTTCGTCGACGTCATCACCATTTTTTAGGGGGACTCTAAGATTTATGTTTTGATTAATATATTCGCGAAAGTTATCCCAATCAGTTCTGTGGTTAAATAGTGACTCTGGCACATCCTTGTGTATGATTTCAGAGCTCACTGTGAGAATCACGGGGGTGTGGTCAGATGATCCATCCAAACTTGACTTAATGCTAGTGTACAAGTGACCGATGCCTTTAGTTACAAAGAAATCCAGAAGATCTGGCAACTTCTTGGGATCAGTAGGCCAATAAGTAGGATCTCCGGTAGACAACGGTTGCAGCTTACATTCGTCCAGACTGAGTCTTAGTTCACGTCCTCTAGTAACTGTGGTCCTGGAACCCCAAAATGTATGTTTAGCATTCCAGTCCCCGCCTACAATGAAACGGTGACCAAGTGTCTTAAAATAGTCTGTGAACATTGTGTGACTTATTTTATGTTTTGGAGGGCAATATACCGCTGAGAGGATGATCGGCCCCGAACGACTTTCAATTCTGACACTGGTAGCCTGAAGATGTTCGGATGCATAGGGTTCCAGCAAGACGTGTTTGAGGTGAGATTTGATGACAATCGCGGTCCCAGCATGTGCGCCACCATCAGGGTGCGGGGTACAGTAGATTTGAAGGCCTTTAATGCGAAAGTGACTTCTAGCAGTAGCATGCGACTCTGAAACTAGAACGACGTCTAATTTGTTGATGGCGATTAGGTTTTCTAGCTCCTGAATGTTGGACGATAATCCATTTATGTTCCAGGCAGCAACGTGGTGGGAAGCCATCACGGGGCTAGTTTGCTGATAACTGTTGTAAGGAGACCTAATAATGTATTTATTTGTTGAATGAGTACATCTATCTTTTCACTCTGTTTTATTAAGATTTGATCAATGGGACTGAGCTGATTATGAGTATTATGGTAGTTGCTTGATCCATCGTTAGGATTTTCTTGTGAGTGAGTATTGGTGACTTTTGAATATGACAGTAAAGGTGGACCGTTACGATGCGGAAGGGTCGGATATTCTTTGTGGGTTATCTTGGGGGGTACATTATTGATCGTGTCCTGAGAAATTATCTTTTGCCTTGTAATTGTACGATTGGACTTCCTGGCAAGTATTTCCCGATAGACTTGGCAACCCTTGTAGTTAGCCGGGTGGTCACACGAGCATAATGCACATTTAGCTGGAGTGTTTCTATCTTTTTTCAGACAGTCAGATGTTTTATGTCCATCTCCACATTTCACGCATCTGTATGGACGCATACAATTATTCTTAGAATGTCCATATTGTTGGCACCTGTGACATTGTACAATATTTCTTGATTTTCTTGGATCTTCAATTTTAACTCTCTGGTGGAAAATATATTCAATATCTTTTACTGCTTTGTTGTTTTTATTGTCAGGTTCAATATTGACGAAGAAAGTAGAGCTCGGTTTTTTGTCCGGGCCAAACCGCAAATTAATGATTTCACCTCTCACTTTATTACCAGTTTTCTGAATTGCTTCCTCAATGGCACTGTGTGGGGTGGTGTGATGTAGGTTCCTTATGACAATTCTATAACATCTTGTTTCTTTTCTGGTAAAAGTGTGTCCAATTAGGCCTCTCTGTCTTATAACCTCAATTATCGATTTGTAATGTTCAATCGTATCAACAGTTATACGAATCAAATCCTTGTTAACGACCTTGTATCTGAAATCAGAAGGACTAAGGACAGTTTGAATCAATTTTGACAGTTCATTTAGATCTTCTATTCCATATAGAATGATTGGAGGGGGTCTATTCGGAGGTTTAGGAGAAGTATCTTCTATTGGATCCACCGGTAAGGCGGAAAACCTGTTTTGTGTGTCAGTGACATCAGATGGTGGTGAGTCTTCACGTATCTTACGTTTCTTAGTTGTCGGAACTCTCTGCCATGGTGGAGGCAGTGTAAGCTTGTGGTATTTACTCATTTTAATATCCTGCAAAGATTTAACGTTAAATATTAAGAAGAAGGCTTCCCAATGTGTAAGTGCGGGTACTTGCTTTTCTTTTCTTGGATTATTTTCATCAGGCGGTTGTTGTGAGCCTGTTCCACCTGTTGTGCCTTTATCAGAGTTTGACTTTTCGCCATCGGACATTTTGTTAGAACTTTTGCTGGTATTAGAACCCGATCTTTCGTTACTCGATGTTTCAGAATAACTTCTCGTATTAGATCTTGCATGTCTTGAGCTCGGATGAAGATGGTCGTTCTTTGTCAACATATCACGGGTATAAGCTCCACCGGCAAGCAATAATTTGTTCTTAGCTTCAGCTTTAACCATGCCTTTAACAACATCTTTTCCTATCGCTATGACTACATCCTTTGTTACATCTTTTGCCATACTCTTAACAGCGTTTTCAGCAATGACACAACTAGCGATTTTCTGAACCCACACGAAGAGTAGTATCGAGAACGGAGCCGATGGGTACCTCGCCGTTTGATATATCAGTTGCGATGTTGTCGATGCCCGCTATGATTCCGTGGGGTGTTGCGGTCGCGACGGAGGTTACGCCGTCGACGAGCATGCCGGCGGCTGTGGCCCCCGCTATGGCTCCACCAGGGCCTGCCAGTGCCCCGACAACACCTCCAGCGACCACACTCGTCGATCTGGTCGCTTCGAACATCGCTTTATTCCCTCCATATTTGTCACCTAACACGTAATGACAAAACCCCTTAGCGTGTCCCACAATTGGAATCGAATTAAGCAAATTTTGGCAGTGTTTTTTTATGTTTTTATGTAGTTCAATGGCAACTATTTATTATTTAGACCACCAGGTGTGTGTCGGCGGCAGCCCAGTAGTGTCTTGTTCAGATTCGGTCTCGGTGTCGGAGTCTTCCCGCCAACTGCAGATGATGTCGTCGAGCACCTTGATGGACGCCCGCAGCCGTGGCAATTCCGTCGATAAAGTAAGACCCTTCTCCCCAATGGGAAAGACACCGTAATTATCGATTATGAATTGCAATGCTGATCGTTTTCTCAGCACAGAGCTATCTAGTTTGGTTCTGTACACGCAGCCGGCTCGTTCGATGTTAATTTGTATCGGCTTTATGGCCCCCTCGAAGAGAGAGCCGATCACTTTTTTATCTTCTGCCGAATAGGTGATACCACGCCTCCCTATATCGAATATGAGATCGAGTGTCCTCTCTGACTTCGCGTTGCTCTTGAGGGCTCTCTCAGGTGTACTGTAGTCGACCACCTTCAGATCTTGCAATAACGTAATGAGTGCTTGGGTCTTGGTAGACATCCCATGCAATTTACGCACGACCACGCTGAAAATATAACCCAATATTATTATCAAGACAAGGTTTCAATTCAGTGGTTATCCAAAACTATACCAATAAGATTAAGATTCAGAACGAGACGAACGAGAAGAAAGATAGATAGATAAATGATAGTAGATTGTATCACAAGGTAATAAAATTGTATTTTTAGGGCGAGGGCGTTATTTTGAATCCAGACCGGAGTGAAGGATTCTGGAGTAGAATTAGATTAGGTACTTATGTTTTTGTGTGATAGGTAGGACCTACCTACTTATTTATTTACATGCCCTCAGCTCAGACCAGAGGCCCTCAGACCAAATAAGAAGTCTTATTTCGCCTGATTACAAGCCTACAGAGCATGCCTACTAAATTCGATAGGACCTACAGCACGGCATATTTATATTTTTCGATACACAATAGATATTTTGTCTGTACCTGATGTTCATACTTCTTGAGCTTCTTTCTTGCTCAGACGAAATAAAAAGACGGAGCGCTGCACAAACTAACTAGACTTATGAGCGCTGCACAAACCACAAACTACTTAGAGATACAATATAGAGTGAGGCAGGTTTCGTAAACATCTGGGCATTTAGTGAGTGTTGCCGTGCAGTGAAAACTTATTACCCAAAATTGTTAAGTTCTAGAAAGATGAATGGATAAGTAAATAGATAAGTTAGTATTTTTTTAAGTTGTATACCTCGGTTGTATATTCGAGAACCTTAAAAATATAGGTTTCAAAGTTATGATAAAACATGGAAAATAAAAATTAACGCCTATTTACACTTACATTAATTTTATGAATATTAAAAGTTAAAATAGAAATAGGTAAATGAACGTGTTACATTACGTTCCAGGTCACATTAACTTACCCAAAAAACGGGGACTATTGTGACGCTCACTGGTAGCAACACTTATGAAAATAGGGTACTTGCATGAAATTTATAATAAGAAATTGTGTCAATATTTCAAAAATAGAGCCTTAGAAAAGCGTTATCGTGAAAGATTTACTAAAAAAATTTCAATAGTTTCCAAAATATTCAACTTTTAATTTTGTGAAACGGAACGTTGCAACGAAACACCAATCACAGCCAAGCTTGACACATGACGTCACTTTTATTTTTTTTGGGAAACATTTACCTCTTTCAGAGAAGGCAAAAGAAACTAAGTGCATACAGTCAACGCATATTTTCCATTTTCTGAAGTTTTTTACTTTAAAATGCATCGGTAAGATGCATTTTGATTCTTTACTGGAACTTTTGGAAGTAACTCGACACAGTTCAACCTTAATTTCGCAAGTTATCTGTCTCACAAATTAACTAGACTTATGTCTAAAGTTATTGCGTATATATCGTAGACGGAGAATGAACTAGACGAGGCATTCGCGTATAGCGTAAGAGAAAGTGATATTCTTCCTATGCACACATGTAAACTACCAGTATTGCCACTAAATAACTTATTTCCAATTTCCAAGGAGTTTTAGCTTGTTTGGTGATGAAACAGCTATAGGAAGTAAAATGTAGTTTTATAGGATAGGTTGTTTTGTATATAAACTATAAATCATCGATCCCTGATGGTGTCGAAGGGATTTATAATATACTAGCTGACCCGCGCGGTTTCACCCGTGGTAATTTCGGAGTTCCCGCGGGAATTTCAGGATAAATTATAGTTACAAACCTTCCTCATGAATAACTCTATCTATTGGTGAAAATCGAATCAAAATCCGTTGGGTAGTTTAAAGATTTAAGCATACATAGGGATATAGGGACAGAGAAAGCGACTTTATTTTATACTATGTAGTGAAGCGGGGCAAGTAAAATGAATACTATGTAGGTGCAAATAACGTTTTATTGGAACTTAAGTTACTTAGCGCACGGTACGGATGAGCAAACCAGCTTATTTCTCGTCAGGGCATCGTAAAAGTTGCGCGCTTGGCTTATGGTTTTTGAAACGATTATTATTATTGCTTGCTATTGGTTCGCGCCAGCTGCACTCATTGTAATTAAGTTTAGTTTTTCGAAAGAAACTGCTTGGGAAATTCTTGAAACGAATCCTTGAATAGCTATTTGTTTTCCAATTTACACGACCAGTGCTTGCTATCCAGTTAATAAGAGTAACTAATTTAAAAGGAAATCTGAAAAAGAAAAAAAATATAGAATACACACTGTATTAACATGAAAAATTTAAAAATATTTGACGTGGACAATGTATTTATCAGGCCCAATATTCTAAAATTTCCAAATCGAATCTAAAATTGTTTATTTCATATACTACTCATACAGTCAAGAGCATGCAAGATTTTCAGCCAGTCTTACACGCGAAGGGTACAGTACACGTGATTCTGTTGACGGTCAAATTGAACTTATTCGATTCGATACTGAAGTTTTAAAATACAGCGTCTGAGACATAGTTGACTAGAATCTTTCAGTATTTTATCCCACGTTGAAAAAAAAAAACAAATGATGGAAACGATTGGCACTTGGCATGAAACTTGGTAGAGATAAAAAAAAAAAATCCAGTTTATTTTAAAGATATATGTATGGCCTACTTAAATGAAGCAAGAAAAAGAAAAAAATATACGCATAAATTAATTAAATAGAGCGTTTCAAAGTTCCTACTTTTGACTTTACCGCCGAAACGCGGAATGACGTCACTAGTTCAAAATTACGCCTTATTAACCTGTGATAGAAATGTCACTGTCGGGTCATGTGACACTGACAGACAGATAACTTCAATATCCAAAAGCGAAATTAAGGTTGAACTGTGTCGAGTTCAGAAAATTAAAAATATGCGTTGACTGTATGCACTTAGTTTCTTTTGCCTTCTCTGAAAGAGGTAAATGTTTCCTAAAAAAATAAAAGTGACGTAATCTGTTAAGCGTGGCTGTGATTGGTGTTTCGTTGCAACGTTCCGTTTCACAAAATTAAAAGTTGAATATTTTAGAAACTTAAATTTTTTTTAGTAAATCTTTCACGATAACGCTTTTCTAAGGCTCTATTTTTAACATATTGACACAATTTCTTATAATAAATTTCATGCAAGTACCCTATTTTGTTACACCTCATAGGTACCTACTAATATTATAAAAAATTGGGAAATTAATCTGGGTAAACTAGCAACCTTTGTCGTAGTATAACCCGACATATTACGGAAGGCATAGTAACGACGTGGTAAGGACATAGTCGCCATTATGGAATAAGGACTACGTAATTTGGCAAGATTATACATTAAAATAAGAAGGCAAATTAATGTTGATTTTTTTGTTATATTTCTACGATTTATACCACAAAGCTGTTATTATGAATATATTTGCTATTTTGCATAAACAAAACACATTTACATGAAAGTAAATCATTACATACCGATGAAATGTTACATGCTCCGTTTTCCTTTCATTACGGCTCTTACAGCCTAAAATACAAAATATCACTATGTCCACAACAAAAACATACACTTTAAACACGATATGAAAGTCTATTTAGCTTTCAATAATTGAAAAAAACAACGTTTTTTATCAAAATAAACAAAGAGCACTTCGCTTTGTTGGGCAAACTATAACTTTGCCCAACAAAAAAAACCTATACGCTAGATAAGGACAAAAGATAATTGGAAATCTCTTTCACTCTTAAGAACTTAGCCATAACACTGTCTCGCTTACTATTCGAAAGAGAAGGAAATCGCCTCATCTATTCATTCTCCATCTACGGTATATATTGTATTATCTATGGTTATCGCGGAGCCACAACGAAAACGTTATGGGTGACATAACTACGTGACATTGGCGGAGTCACTGTGAGTGAAACGATTTGTCATTTACATATGTCTAGTTGAGTCCCTGTATTGTACAGCACCGGAAAAGGCGACACCGGAATGCACGACACGAGATTGTACGACACCGGAATGTACAGCACCGGAATTGGCGAAACCAGATTTCATGGCCTAGCCGACTTTGTGCTCCGTTTAGTAGTATTCAATACAATGCAGGTAGTAGGTAGTTAGTAGTTACTGTCTCAAAATCTGATGGAAATTCAAATAACAAGTCCAAGTGTAATATTTAGTAACGTAATTATTATTTTTCACTTTAATGAATTGTTACAACTTGTTATATTCTTTTTTTTTGCATAATATATCGAAACTTCGTGGTCACACCTAAGAATTAATCGAATAAATGTCACCTTATTTTGTCTTTAGCGCATCGCCGGCCGCTACCGCGGCACGCTCGCTACGCTCGCTCGGCTCGCGAGACCTAGTCATCAGTAAGAACCTAACCTAATAAAGAATGTCGGGTATACTACTTTGAAATCTGTTCATGATGTGGCCTTGATAGTAATGTTCTCATTACTTTTTACTTATTTCAATAAACAGCTTATAGTGACATCATCGCCACACTAGTACCTACTATAGGATAGGTGTAGGAAAGGTGACGTAAATCAGGCGAAGCTAACCGCTCGCCAGTCGCTTCCCGTTCGCCAGTTAATACAGTTTTGGTTCCTTTCTTTTCGTAACTTTTATAATCTGTACAATCTGTATAGGGCACATAGCTCGTGGAAATAATAATTATAAGGTGTAAACTAAGGGACCAGATTTAGTGTATTGTACTCTAAGTCTATACAGTAAAATATATAGAGTGGTCCGTTGTTTGATTATCCTGCCTATAGACTGTAACATAATAACGTAATGGGCATAAACACTAACATGAAACCTAATAATCATCACCAAAAAATCTAACATAAAATATATGTGCCGTATTTGACAATAACTTGACCCAGTATTTAGGTAAGTAACGTAAACGAGCACAAAGAAAGGAGGCGTGATTTCATCGACCAATAGGAGCGGTGTCACCAATTCCGGTGCTGTACATTCCGGTGTCGTACAATCCAGTGTCGCGCATTCCAGTGCTGTACATTCCAGTGTCGTACATTATCGTGTTGTGAATTCCTGGTTCCCTGTCTAGTTAATTTGTGTTTTGTTTGTGTCGCTAAATCCTGCTCATGTCTAGTTAATTTGTGATCCTGCTTTTGTAATTTGTAAATTGTAATATTTTGTATGAATTTTTGAGTCGTAGTCGTAAAGTTCGTAGGTAGTAAAACTAATTATGGCACTGATTAAATCAAAAGATGTACCTAAAGACGCGGTGGTTTTAAATGAAAATGAAGCTATTACCTACATTTGGGACATAGTATCGCAGTGGGATCCACTCTGGGATACGTAAGTAGACAATAGTATACCTAACATCTTTGTTAGTAGATATTGAAAAATTGTTAATTATTATTGATCACTACATATTCTAAAACAAAGTCCCCCGCCGCATCTGCCTGTCTGTTCGCGATAAAATCAAAAACTACTGAACGGATTTTCATGCGGTTTTCACTAATTTATAGTGATACATGAGGAAGGTTTAGGTATCTAATTTGTCAAGGATTTGTGGTAATTTGGTTAAAATATAACGATAATTTTTGAAAGTGTTGGAAAAAGTAGGTACCTACTTCATTATGCTTTCACACCTCAACTACCTACTTAACCAATCATTGATCATCATGTTTGGCATAGGTACACGATGTCAGGGGTATAGAGAAGGACATAGGGCACTTTTAAGTCTTAAGCCAAGAATTCCCATAGGATATCCCAATTTATTGTGGATGTAAATGTAGGGAACTATTCGTTCAACATAAAACCAAACTAAAGGGTGCTGAAAGACATTCTCACTCTACCCTGATCAAAGCCAGCACAGCATCTAGTGTAGACTTGAATAACTAAAAAAATGCACAGACAATGTACTTACTTCAGGATAAAAGGTGGTGTGCCTATGTCGAATGTTGTTATTGTCCTTCTCAAGTGTTTGAGTTACTCTATCAGCACTTGTGTACTTACTGACTTATTGACCTATCAGTTTGTTTTCTTACCACTGCAATTGTATTTGTACCTCGGTTATTTATACAGATACATGTTCAGGAGATATAAAACCTGTCAAAATAAGTGTTTGGGAACAGCTTTTTTACAATTTTTGATGTGTCTATGGTTTCTCTAACCTTAGTTGGACATCGTTGGATGAATTAATATCCCTATAAAAAAATTCAAATTGGTTTTTGTTGTGCAAGTTATCAGTGCTTATTTTCTTGCCTACTATAATCATGTTTTTTTTCTAAAATCTAAGTTAGGTCAAAGTACATGTCTCCAAATATTTTTTTATTTATTTAAGCTTATTGCACAACATGGTACAAAAGGCGGACTTAATGCCACAGTGGCATTCTCTACCAGTCAACTTTCATGGTGTTCAGAAAGTGTGCTTGGTGGTGCTTGAGAGGAGCTAAATATAATCTATATTATTATGTACAGATGGGCACTGCGTTTTGGGCCTGGTGTGCTGGGTGGAATAAATGCATTAGGTGGTGCCATCATAACCAATCACTATAGGAGGAAACTGAAACTGGGTACCTATGGCTACATGTCATCTATTATACCAGCTACCGTAATGCCTGGAATATTGACTGCCACATTTCATAGACAAGTAAGATGCACAAAATCAGATCTGAATTTTTTGTGATCCAATGTCCATGTGATCCATGATACAATATACTTACAGCAATTGTGTTACAGTTCTCTACAGATTTTAAGTAATGTAGGTACTCAAAATTGCCACCATGACTACTGATTGCTTAAAAAATTGCAAAAACACTATCAGCAGAGTTGTGTTGCTTTGATTTTAGATTTAAATAATCTCTTAAACTTACAGATAATATCAACAGAAATGCTGTTAATGAAGAATGACTCATGTCCTTTGTGCTATGAAGTCAGATCAGCATTGTTACAGCTGACACTCGGCATAGTGTACCCCATGGTGTTGGGTCCTCTTTCATCACTGATGGTAAGTCTCACGTAATTAAATGACTGTTATAACTGCCACAAATAAAATTTGAAAGCTTTAAGTTTTTAGGAATTGCAAAACATTAAACATTGATAAATTATAAGATTTGAATCAGATTTTAGATTCCCTACAGTTTTAATTTCGGACAGTAGAGTCTAGACCCCATCATCATCATTGACCAGGATGATAATTGGGGTTGTCATAATTATAGCCCGCGTCATACAGGACAGTCACTGTATTTGACCATCACATCCTGGCTAGGAAGAAGTGGCTAGGTATAAGTGTTTGTTACAAATTTCATACAAAATTATAATAACATATTCCTTTTTTTTCCTGGATGATGACGCTAGATTATTTTTTTTTAAATCAAACACTGAATCCCCCTGTTGATGTTCGATACCAGTTCGCGAACAGATACTCGACGTACCGAGTGCCCGACATGGCGGAGGGGCCGAGGGTGATGTTCAAGTTCCTGAGGAAGCTGACGCGGCCCTTCACCGGCACGCTGACGCTGCTCGCCGCCACGCAGTTCGTCGCCTCCTCGCTGATGACCTACTGCGAGATGAGGAACAACCTCACGCTCAGACACAAATTCGCGGAAATTGAAAATAAAATCATGTCTGAAACGGAAACAGAACAATGATTGTGTATTTATTGTAATTTAATAAGTAAGTAGATTTTAGTTAATATCAATAGACTTGTTACAAATGCGAGTTTAGTATCAATTGGACGCTAGTCGCTACGTTTTAAGAAGGAAAAAAAAATGTGTAAAAGGAACAAAATACGAGTAAAAATCAATCCGAATTATACCCAAAACATTTTAAAAACTACAGTGAGAATGCTGGGAAATAATCACAAACTGAAGGTACTGCACAAAATTTAATTTCAGCTTTAAAATACATACAGTTAAGATACAAATTGCAATATCCTACACAAAGCCGTCCTGTCAGTGAGCGTCGACCTACGAGAGTGTAAGGTTAAAATGAGAAACATTACTCGACTTATGGTCGCGGCTGACAGTAATGTGTCCACATCCGTGGAGCCAGATTCGCGTCAGGGCCCTTATTCACTATTACCATAACACGCCGCGCTAAGACGCCGCAAAAATCTTTCCCTCGTAATCATAGAAGTTTTACTGCAAAAAAATACAAGGAATGTTGCCCAGGGCCCTAATTCACTATGACCAACAACATTCCTTGCCCATAACGCGCGTCCCAAAAACAATCCCTAACGCAAACGCCAAAATATTAGAAATGTATTTTTTTTAAGTGAAACTTCTTTTAACACGTGAATAGTTCTCATCTTAACGAGGTGTGTTATGGTCATAGTGAATAAGGGTCCTAGATATTCGAGAATCGGGTGGTCAAGATCAAGTCCACGTTTTATTACCATAATACTTACATATTTAATATTCGACGTAATGTTATTGGTCAGATACAGCGAAGTCGCGTGTGGAGGGTCATATTGAAAGATAGTGGGTATAGACGGTGGGACCACGGGTTGGGACTTGGGAGTCATTCTATACTCGTTTCAAATTACTTAATGCATAAACCAGGCTAGTAGACTCAAAAATGTTACTTTCCAAACATCACACAAGTGGAGTCACCGGTTTTTGGAAATAAATAAAAATACTTCCGTCATAGTTGTAGATCTATATTATTCATATTTTACGATATAAAAAACAAACTGACAACACACATATTTGTTTTAGAAGAGTCACTTCTAACTATGAACACATGCAATAATCGCTATCATCATCAACACTACTATGCCTCTTATAGTCTATGCTATATAAGTCAATGTACTCTTATGCAACCTTACAAAAAAAAAACTCTTGAAAAGAAAATACAATTACAGTTTTGATGGACACTGTCTTCGTAACATTTGCGCACCGCAAAAAGGTTCAATGTAATATTGTACATAAATCACAGTCAACCTGAATAAAAGTATCCCTTAGATAAATCAATCGCTATGATTATTCGACAGACTTTTTGGAAACAAAAGAATTTGTTAAGTACCTGCTCAATAATATTAACATGTTTATTGCCTTTAACAAGTAATACAAGTATTTGGATTTATATATTTGGAGACTCCTTGCTTCGTTGTTGCTTGCCTTTACTCCTTCAACAAGTATATAAATATATACATCTTAAAATGAACCGTGTGGTCGACTCCACAAGGACTCTGCTACATTGACCATGGCAATGATCGCACTTCGAGCTTGGCCAACGTATGGACAATGTATAGCATTCGCCTTGTCTTAATTTACCGACACTTTTGGTCCATGCTTTCGGTACATCTATTTAAGCCTTTAAGATGGTAGATCAAAGGTAAGGTGCAGATATCTGTTATGTAATAAAAATCAGTCAGTTGTATCTTTCGTTCGAAAATAACTATTTTAGGGTCCCCTAAAATTACGTGAACTGAAACTAAAATTACCCAATAAACAACTACGTAAATTTATTTTTTATCACACCAAGATCTGAATATAGAATCTGTTTCTTTACCCTTTCAAAATGGCTGCCTATTCACAGCGATTCGATGGTTATTAATCGATTATTGAGTAGATAAAACCAAACATAAATCCACACTTTTGAGCAAGACGATATGATCAATCGTAACTGACCTGATATTTGATATGTTACATACCTTTACATCCTTACTATACCGTTCATACCAGACGAAAACCGGTTTGATTTTTTTACAAGGAAATCGTATTCACTGATTGAAACTGTATTCTTGGTTCAAATTATAAACTCGACCAGTGAACGAAGAGAACCACGGAAACCGCTATCATTACAAACTATTCATCGTCATATTAACCTAAAAACTTATGTCAAAGAAAATAAGGTCGAGTTTTCATTGTAAGGACGATATACGCACAGTAAAATTATTAAAACTCGACCTTATGTCTTACGGCCGCACTCAGAGTCGACTTTAATGATTACTTAGTTAAGTATAGATTTTTAAAACAAAACTGCCGCAATCGGAGACGTTCAGTAAATTAATGTTAATTGGCATTTAATGAGATGTAACTTAATTAGTTAAATGCCAACTAACATTAATTTATTAAACTTGTTTGATTGCGGCAGTTTTGTTTTAAAAATCTATACCTAACTAAGTAATCATTAAAGTCGACTCTGAGTGCGGCGGTTAGACTTTTGAGTTTGATGTATACTTAACCCGTCCGAGTATACGTGCATAGAGTTTGCGATGGGTCTTTTTCTAGTGCGAAGTGAGAGTTCATGTCACTTTGTTCATCGAGCATTATCTTATTTCACTATTCTCGTTGATTTAGATTGTTGAGGTGCAATAATAAGCTGCCGGATAGAAAATGTAGACATTCACAGACAGACCCATGTTGCGTTATTACGAATTTCTTGCAGTGACGAGAAATTCGTTCCATTATAACTTTCAGTATACTGCCGCAGTATCCGCAGTAGGCGGTATGACGTTAGAATTATCGCCATTTTTGTACTGTGAGCACTGGCGTTGGCGTTTTCGAGGTGAGGTTCTCTCAGTGGTTTGATCACGTGATCATTGGTCAATGAGTGTTCGACAGCAAGACATGACAATCACATGGATCAAAGCGTACTGGACTGCGTTCCGTTTTAAACAGTAACCAGTTTAAGTGAACGATTCGCAATATACAGAGTTGACGTCTTATCCGTAATAACGGAACATACCGAAAATCAATAGGAAACAAATGTGGGCCAAGAAAGGGTATGTAAGTATCATAACAAGAAGAGATCCATAGTCACTGCCTACGCTTTCGGGAGAAAGGCGTAAGCTTATGCATCTATTTCGTTAGGCAGTCAATTTATTTGCAGTTAATAAACGTTAATCACAGGAAAATTTTTGTCGAAACTATCATTACAATTACCTACAACAAGTTAATTTCTTAGCTTAACTAATTATTATTAATTAATATAGATAGATGCCTAATTAATCATCGTATTTTTTTGTTGTTTTATAGTCTTATATGATTTTTTTTGTAAATTTTCTATCATATCGTAACCTTTATTTATAAAGCTCAGTAGTAGATTGGATTATAAAGTACAGTAAAATTTAAGAACTGAATTTTGCCAAAAGTTCGAAGCGATTATTAAGTCTCCTACCATAATACATGGTAGATCTTAGGTTTGACTGAATAGTCTTCGGATTTATCGCATTTCGAGCATCGCAATTTTGCTAAATTAACTTTATTAAGTACTAGTCGAGATGATGAATATTCGAATTTTAACATTAAAATCATGTTTATATTTTGTCGACTGTACAATCTGTACATCATTAAATCCAACAAACTCAAGATTAACATCTTTATTGGCTTTATTTCGATATTCATTAGGTACTATCTATACCTATATACATAACACCGCGTATTCGCTTACAAGGTTAATAACCTTTAAACCTTTAAGATTAAAAAATCTTACAATAATTATTAATTAACTGTTCTTATAACAAACTCTTAACTCCAACATAAACGTGAACTTTATCGAACTAAAGTTTAATGTTCAAAATTAATTGCGTTATGATCAAAGCAATTCTCTTTTCGCTTTCAGTATTATCATACACTTACACCCTTATTCATAAATAAATTGTTTTTCTTTCTTTTTTACATCTCGCAAATATTAATTGTAAAAAAGGACAGTACTATTTTAGTTACAGTATATTATAAGTATTTATGAGTAAGGGGTAACTATATTCTAACGAGACTAGTCATTCTATTACAATGCATAGAATAGATATTATGTGAAGATCCTAAAATGCCAGTTAGACTAAAGTATAGTCTATGGCAGAGTTAACAACTTATACTATTACCATGACAAGCATTTAGACGTTGGAGCCGCGCACCATCGACGCCATTTTAGTTTAAATCTAAAAGTACCCTGACAGTACCAATTGGTATTATTTAAAATTCAATATTAACAAAAACCATTTCCAATGTTAGACACAAATACTTCAAGTGTAGTCTTAAATCTATAATTGTACAGTATTTTCATAAAAGTAGCAATCAATTAGGACGTGAATATCGATATAAGGTATTTTCAAATTAGACTGACCGTCTTCGTATCTGCTTTTATTACAAAAAATCACCCATTAATAATACATTTATTTAAAAACGCAATCGACAACAGTGATGGCAACTCCGACGTGGTCGCTAAGTACTTTCAGTGTAGGTAACTATTAAAATATATTTTCTTTGACAAAGCCATTACAATCGGGCTTAATTTTTCGAAAGATTAGCATAGCATAGCAATTTTCGCAGAAGTTAGGAGAGTGAAAGAAAAAAACTAAACAACTTTTGTGAAAAATCCGATTCGAAAATAAAAAGATTCCTTAGCGACCACGCCACTAACACCACTTATATATTTCCTAATGCTATACAAGATTCATAACTTATAACGTAAGAAATATCTTTATCTACACATACATTAATTAATGTAACGCGTGGTGTTATGTTGTATGTTGATTTAAATCGAATGGCACCATCACATTTCCCACATAGGAATGTCGTTGGCAGTGTTACTGGGCGTTTTCACATTGGACGACACGCACCGCACGTGTTACATAATATATTACTTATTTAATAATAATTATAGCTCGGTTTGTACTCGATGATGTAAGGGCGTATTCACACAAGCTCACAGTTAGCCGCCGCCGACCTACCTCAACCGCTACCCGCCAGACGACTCGTCGGCGATTAGCGGTTGACTGAACTGACATCCCAATTAAAGATAAACGTATGAGAAGTAGCGCGGTAAGTTCGCTGCAAATTAGCCGCTGATCGAACGAGTCGGCGAGCGTTTAGCCGCAAAAACATACGCGTAGTATGACCTATATATTCTATTCTGAGCATCGAATGAGTCGCAGTGAGCCGCAAACTGTGAGTTAAGTTTGAACACGACCGATCGCTCACCGCAAGCGGCTGCCGCACTAACACGAAAGCGGACCGCGGTAAACCTCAGGTCGTTAATATTTCGGTACCGGATGGCGTAAAATTTACCACGGCTGGCTCCCGTACTATACAAGAGTAGACCGTAGTGAAGGTTTGTTCGGTATTTCAATAAAAAATTACCTCGTGTAGGATGACGTAAGGCTTACCATGGGCCCTCGTATTCAATTCTGCTCACGCAAAACACATCATTAATTAATCCCGCTTCGAAAGGCCTCCCTATGTATATAAACTTTAACATACTCACAGTACACCTATAGACCGTTGCAACTGCGGTATGTGTAGGGAAAACCCTATATAGAAGCAGCCCCTTAGTCACGTTGACAATCTTTAACCGTTACCGCTACCGCTAGTAAGAAAGTCTGGTCTCGAAAAATTTGATCAGTCGTCTAATTTTTTGTGACGTGTCAGTGGCGGATTCGGGATTTTGGTTTGGGAGGGGCTTGACCCTGGTTGGTGGATTTTATCAAGGGAAACACTAGAAATACCTAATATCAAATTTAATTTATGGGATTGAACAGATGCTTTCGTCAGGGCTGGAGCCTCATAACCGTCCTGTAGGCGGAGCACGAATTTTTTCGTTCTCGTCCTTTCGATATCGAGCGTTTTTTTTCTATGGAAAATGAATAGCGTTGGATAGATGGCGTTGTTCATTTTCCATACAAAAAAACGCTTTGACATTACGACGATATCGAAATGACGAGAGTGTAAAAATTCGTGCTCCCCGGTACTGGATCCGCCACTGCTACGTGACATGACTGACATCTACGTATCTATAAAATGGGTAATCAACCTGGTGCTTGGGCTTAAACCCGGTTTATGTCCAGGCGTTTGCACCGGGTTTACACTAGATTGATTGCCCATCTATAGACATGACGTTAACGGCGACTCGTTTTAATAAATACTTAATTTTAAGTAAAGATTTGAAAAAAAAAAACTGCCGCACTCAGAGACATTCTTTAAATTAATATTAATTGACATTATAATTTTAAACTGACAGTGTGCTGCTGTAGAGTTTGTTGCGCAGCTTTTTCTCTTCAGCCATAGCACTAGGAAGCTGTGAAGGGTGGATATTTTATGGGTGCTGTCTACTGTAAACTGTAATTTTATTGACGTCAAAACGAGCCACATTATGGGCCTAATTTGAATAAATGATTTGACTATTGACTATAAGTTTTTAATGAACGTCTCTGAGTGCGGCAGTTTTGTTTTTAAAATATTTACTTAAAAGATAAAATTAAGTAATCATTAAAACGACTAATTTTCGACAGCGATTCGAGACTGTAACTTATCTAAGCGACGCGGTTATGTTTCGCGCGAGCGGAATCCGCTCACCGGCACGAGAGCCTGCAGCGTACAGTCACCAGCACCAATATTAGTCAGTATTTGAACTCTATTGCTATTGCAATAAGATTCAATGGTTGTCACAACACAAGTGCATACATATACTATCTGCAGCTTACTGACTGTACCCGAACTTAATGGGCATGATGACTTAACTTTGATCTTTAGTCTGTCTTGTAGTATAATAAAAAATATTGGACACTTATTTTTCCTTTTTTTACATAATCAAAAAATAACGGCGATACGTGGATTCCGTGCGGCGTCGCACAAGGGTTGCCACCTTTTTTGGAAAAAATATAGTATTTTTTCGAAAAAAAAAACTGAACCAGACCAGTCACAGTTAATATAAAAAAGCGTGACGGTTGAATTAGGGATAAAATATAGTATTTTTCGTACTATATTATTTTTATATAATATACTAGCTGTGCCCCGCGGTTTTACCCGCGGTAATTTCAGAGTTCCCGTGGGAATTCCGGGATAAAAAGTACCATGTGCTTCTCTGTACCCCTGACAACGTGCCTGCCAAATTTCATTTAAATCCGTTCAGCCGTATTTGCGTGATTGAGTAACAAACATCCAAACATCCACACTTTCACATTATAATATTAGTAGGATAGTACAATTGACTGAAATATAGTACGATACTATTTAACATAGTACGGATGGCAACCCTACGTCACACCTAGGTACACTCCCTAAACTTCAAAGAGTTTTATCTGAGTATTTTTTTCAATTCGAAATTGGAAAAAGCAAAAAATACGACGTGTCCATTATTTTTTTTACTATCTAACCGACGACGGACTTAATATATAATTTTGATGTTGATACCTCGCCACCGTGCCCGCTATGCGATGTGCACGAGCCCCGGCCGGCCCGGCGCCGGTGGGCCCGCAGCCGGCGCGCCACGGCCGCTAGCAGCGCCGGCTCGCGTACTCGCTGTACGTCGCCGACACCTCCTCGGACTGGTACCGCGTCAGCTTTATACTGCGCCTGAGCTCCGCCGTGATGGCGGACTTGTAGCCGCCTTTTCTTAGCAGCGAGTCGATCGTTTGGATTTGGTCCCAACCTGGAAACGGCAGGCGGTAGTGGCCAGGGTGTGAAATCTAAATTCTGTCCAGTCCGTCGCGTCGGTAGGATAGTAAAAGATAATGGACAAGTATTTTGTGCTACTTCCAATTAATGATAAAATCTATATATACATCTATACAATTACATACATACATTTAAATATAATCGAAGTGTCTGTTTGTGATTTCAAATTAACAGCTTTTCACTAAATGCATAAAATATGACAGTATACATATACGGTAGGTACTATAAATTTTTTTTTTTAATTTTTGTCAGTTTGTTTATTTGTCTATCTTGTTTCGGCACGGCTGGACCGATTTTTACGGGACTTTCACCAGATAAGGGTACTTACGGGATTTTTTTTTTATTATAAGGAGAAGGTTATAAGGAGTCATTTAGGCAGCTTTTATTGAAAAAAAAAATCCTGCGGGAATTCCGTTACTCACCCGGGTGAAACCGCGGGGCACAGCTAGTACATATACGAGTAGAAAGCACATTAAAGTTTAGGAGTTTAGGCTTGTGGCCGTGGCTCGTCGATTATATTTATTTATTTTACTTTTACAATTGGCTACTTGACTAAATTTGTTTTTTAGTTCGTCGTGTAGATTAATAAAAAATATTGGACACGTATTTTTTCTTTTTTTACGTAATCAAAAAATAACGGCGATACATTGAGTTGAAATTTCGCCTGACGTCACAACCCGGTGCAGTTTGTGCGGGGCTTATGCTGAATATTGACGTCACGAGTCCCCCACCCTAAACTTTAACCGCTTTATCTATGTTAATTTTCATTAATTTGAAAAAGCAAAAAATACGTTTTTATTATTTTCTTATTTTCTCTGACGACTAATCAGAATTTTGATTTTCATACCCTGGAAAATACCCAATTATAATTTAGCTTAGTATTCTACAGCGATAGTGATTATTAAATTGCCAACTCGGCTTAGGGGGCTGTAGATATGGTAGTGTATGTAGGTGGATAATAAAGAAGTGTACCTTGTTCGGTGGCAACTTGTGGCAGGTACGTGGCGGTGCGCTTGGTGCCCCGCTCGCTGACGAACTCGATGCGGATGCCGTGCGTGCCCAGCTGCCAGTCGAGGTAGTTCTCCGCCTCCTCGAAGCGCTGCAGAATGGACACGGAGACCGACAGGCGGGGCACTTCCTCGCGCGTGATCGGCGCGAACCGCGAGTCCTTCAGCGCACTCGTTATTGCGTACTCGCGGAGACCTGCCGACCGAGGTGTAAAAATCAAAATTATATTTAGTCCATCCTAATAATCCACTTCACAACACACAGATCTATTCGATCCCACAGTAAGCTATTATTGTGTTGTGGAAACCACGTTTGCTTGGTTTCCATGTTGGTGTCCCTACTACATAGAATTACATTATATTATACTACTAGCAGTGCCCCGCGGTTTCACCCGCGGAAATCTCGGAGTTCCTGCGGGAAATCCGGGATAAAAAGTACCCCCATGACCTTCTCTGTACCTCTGACAACGTGTGTACAAAATTTCATGATGGTCAGTAGAGCCGTTAAGGCGTGAAAGTGGAACAGACAGACAAAGTTAGTTAGAGATATAACACTTCCAGACTGGGAAAGTGTTATTTGCTTTTTCAATTTATTCACAAAATACTTCCACTTAAATCCTGACTCATTAAAGCCCTTTCCACATTTTTCAGAATCTAGTTTGGTCTAGTCTAGTTTTACTCTACCAAATATAATAAGTAATGTGATTGTAATAAATTGTTGCATAGATTAAGTAACTCTGATTTATTGATCAGATATTAAAAAGTATGAAAGATGTACCTGAATGCAAGTGCATTGCATTGAACGTTCCAATGCAGCCTCGGAGACGATGCTCCTTACCAATCTTCCAAGTCACAAACAAGGGACTGTAATTAAAAAAATATATATACATTATTTTTAACACAAGTTTTTCTCTTCTCTTTTTCTTTCCCTTCTTGAAGTTTTTTATTGTCATTTAATTATGTTTTAGAATTAACTACATACATATTATATAAAATAGATGTACATAATAATAATAATATTAATCAACTTCACAACACACATCTACTTGATCCCACAGTAAGCTATTATAAGTGGGACCCTATGTTCTTCACACAAAGTCCACTCCCAACGGGAATCGAACACAGAACCTCTTGATTAGTGGGTAGGCATGGTTAATGGTTATACCTACTGCACCGTGCCAATTGGGTAGTCAAATGTATGCTATGTTATGTATATGTAAATAAAAAAATGTCACCCAACAATGTATACATAGTATATGTGCATAATCTTACTGTAGGTAATCACAGCTGTAACTTAGGTGTGATTGTTGCACCAGTTCTAATGTAGTGCAATTGGTCAATTGTACCAGTGCTAAGATTGTAATAATTTTTTTTACAGAAATCTGTCTTTGTATTTTTGTATACACATCACTCAAAATTATGGTAAGGAGTTTAACTCTGTTTTTATCTTTGCAGTACAAATAAAAAATGCAGACTGCGATCAAATAAATTTCCGATTAAGTCAATTAAAACTAATGCTTTTTTAATAAGGAAATTCAATTAAATTTAATACATACAGGCATGGATTTCGATTCTTAAAACTATAGTAGAAAACTTTTATTATTAAACTTTTATGTGGTTCAACATACAAGTACCACCTCCTTGATTATTTCTACTGCAAAGCAGCATTCATGTGTAGCACTTTGTAACATCTGTGTATTTATTAATACAGACTATTGTCAGCAGTCCTTGAAAATAAAAATCGAGACTTAATGGAAACAAAGAGTTGAAAGTTTCAATTGGGCAATTGGTTGGCCTTATTACAATTTAATGTGGTAAATTACCAAGTCGATACTCACAATGCTTCGTTGGTGAAGTTTGGCGTTTGTGGCGGGTCCATACTGTGCAGCTGACAATACAAAACATCGAAACAAAAGTAACACATATCGGGAATAGCTACATTTTCTTGATACCCATTTAAAGGTCGCTCTATACCGTTATTGTAAGAGTTGCTTAGTTTTTGCTTTTTAGTTCCACAACAGACTGAAGACATGATTGTTGTTTAAAAGTGATTAGATCAAACTTTAATACCTTATAGCTTTAATTAATGAGGTGCAGATGCACTGTAATCACAAAAAATACGTCCAACCAGTGCACAAACTAAAAGATCTCAAAGAAAGAAAGAGTAGCCAAAGTAGTTGTGACAAAACTGACAAATGACAATACCACGACAATACACAAGTGACATGACATGACAGGACATTGGTTGGTGGCTCAGAACAATAACAGTGTTGGTGGGATTTGGGGCATGTTCCGGTATTACTGATAACGTAGACTGACAGAGAAGATAACGTTGGTTGTTGAAGGGTGAAAGCCGTACCGAATACACGCGTGTCACGTGAAGTCTTCGTTATTTCAGTCGACAGTCACTTTTCAGCATCTATTTTGGACCCCGAGCAGGAAACTGGCTTTGAAGAGAGCATTGTCATTAGTCAATCTAACAGCTAACATTGTCATTAGATGTAGATGAAGATTTTTTTATTACTAAGAAACGTTGTCAAATTATAATTATAGACGCCATTACTAAAGGAGAAGAAGAAGAAGATAACGTTGAGTACTCAGAAGAATATGCTTTAGTTATTCTTCTGAGGTCGAGTAGTACTCTAAGGTAGGGTATGTTCCGAAATGCACTGCGTCCAGCTAACATTTGAAGGTATGATATGACGTCAATTCAGTATAGGTACTGCCAAGCCGTTCCTTTAAAGTTAGCTCAACTGGTTACTGCTCAAAATGGAATACAGTCCAGTATACTGTCATCCATGTCATTGTCGTATCACGCTGTCGACCACTTACCTCGAAAGCGCCAGTGGCGATGCGACTATGAATGACGTTATACTGCCTTCTGCGGCAGTATACTGAAAGTTATATCGGAATGAATTTCACTAGCAATATATAACGGAACATACCCACAGTGGTCCACTGCGCTACAAATTAGTATACTAAAGTTAACCGATTAACATCAACAATCTACTAATTTCAGAAGTTTTAGGGTATGTTCCATAATTATGACGTCATACCGCCTACTGCGAATACTGCGGCAGTATACTGAAAGTTAATCGGAACGAATTTTGGGCACTGCACTGGGAGCACTGGGCCAGTGCTATCAGTGCATTTCGGAACATATCCGTAATAATCGTCCATCGCTAGTAGCAAGAGAGAATGATATGAATTTAGCAGTTAGTGTGCCGAGATCAATTTAATATCTTCTTATTTATTTATCCTACTATAATAATTTTCAACGCTATTTTTAAAATTCATATTTTGCTACCGTAGAGCTTCATTTTAGCTTATACATCAAATAACACATAGGCACAGATAATATAATACCATACTAGTACATAAGCTGTATTGTAATCCGGAATTCCTGCAGGAACTCCAAAATTACCACGGGTGAAACCGCGGGGGACAGCTAGTTATTATTACTTAAAAAAAGCGATATCTATTTTTTTTAAGATACTTTTCTCAATTAAGTATTTCATTGTGTTCACAGTTCAGCGTCTGTAGGTAGCTTTAATCTATAGCTGAATAATTTACCGTTTATAAAAAAACAGTTACCTACTGCCATCAAGTAAAATATATCTAAAAGGCATAATATTACACTACTCAATTTGTTGGAATCCTACCTAGGAAATTGGAAGGTGTAGACGTTGGTTCCGATTTGTGCCAAACCACACGATGCGGTGCGGCGCCGCAGCCCAAACTATTTCGCCGCATGGGCGACCACAAACAGGACAGGACAAACAACAGCGAGCCGCTTACTCTCCTCCCCGCCGCGTCTCTACTCCGAAGCGAGCGCGGCGCGGCGTCGGAGCACGCCGCAAGGCGCCGTGTGGCCACAACGCATTTTTGTATGTAATATACCGCAGCGGCGCCGCTAGTATAGACTATAGAGTCATGGCACTGACTGTAGAGCAATGGCAACGAAAGAGCGATGGCTGACTGGCATTTGACATTTCGTTTATTTTATTAGTGTAGAAAATATGGAGTGAACTGTGGAGTTTTCATTAAATACTGACATTTTGGTGGATCATGTATATATTTTATATTTTCCCAATAGACATAAGTGTAACAAATGTATACCGTTCATTAATAACACTTAGCGATGCTTCATAAATAAGCTTAGTGAGTTTCTACGATGGCGTCTGATGGTGAATCTTCTTGTACGACTGATCCTAATTTCGCTATTATTTACTCATTTTTGAAAGTGTTCGGTGATATTTATGGCTTGGAAGTGCCGACGATCGTAAAATTGCAAGAGCAAATAGAAAATACGCAGGAAGGTACCGTATCATAGCCCGGTCGTATCATAAATTGAAAACAAAAGTGCTAATTAGTCTATTGTTTTAGTGTTGGAGCCTTTGAAAGAATTGCACTTGCGGTTGCTGAGACGCGCCTTGAAGTCTGTACAAAGTACCCGATGGGAGCGGAGTCTAATTAAATTCTGTCACCAGCTATCATATCACCCAGAGGCGTGGGAAATTGAAAGGTTCTCCTACAAAAAAGCTAGTACTCAAGTTAAACTCAAAGTATTAAAGGTAAGATATCCTATTATTGTAGTTTTACTAATTGACTTATTTAAATGTGTTTCAAGTATGTTGTTGAACTCGGTAAAATTTTATGATGGCTTCATGTTATGGATTCTTTTGTGTAGGTCACTTTTTGTTTAGCTTTCTAAACATTTACTAGCACATCTGTGGTTTGAAATTTGGTATAAATATGACAATTTTTAATTAACTTACTTTTCATTGTTTCAGTTACTACTGGAATACCAATTTACATGCCATCCAAAATTCAAGGCAACTGTAAATACATTGTTGTGTAAGGATCTCCGTTTGGACCCTATTGGAAGAGATAAAAATGGTTGTGTGTATTGGTTGCAAGTGGACAACGAAGCCAACCTGTGTTTGTACAAGGAAGATCAGGATGAAGAGACTTGGCAGTTAATAGCCAAGTATGTGTCTTATTAATGTACTCAAAGGATATTTCATATTTATTTCACAAATGACAATTTAATTCAACAAGTCAAGTGCATAAAAGTGAATTTGTAACTGGAATTATTGTATGCTTTTTTACTTTTTATTAAAGTATAAACAAGACTTATTTTGTCCACAGAAATAGAGAAGAGCTAGTAAATGTAATTGCAAAATTAAAAAGTGGTGAAGAAATTTTCCCATCAAATGTATCAAATACAAATGAAGATTCCAATAGTGCGGAAATTCCACCTCATTTAGAGGTAATTACAATAATTAGAATAATGGAGTTGATTGTTGAGAATTGCATAACAATCTAATCACTATCTTTTTTATTAATAATAGAAAGCAGTATAACATTTAACACAGTGTCTTATTACTTAAATTCAACTAACATAACATCATAATATAATAATAGATCACAAAATTTATAAAAAATTAAAATTGTCTTGTTTTGTTACATTAATGGGTTATTGTGCCAAAGTTAAATTTTAAGTCAATGTTTCAAATAGTTACATGAGGATAGAGTATTGACATGAGTTTTTAAAAAGCCAATATTAAGTATTTCAGTTAGATTTTACTATTTTTTATAATAACAGTCTAGCTCTACAACCACACTGCATTATTTTATTCCTTGCTGATTGTTACCTGTTTTGTGAGCTTAATAAATAAATAAATTACAGCAAACGAAATCTGAAGTTGATGACAATGAAGAGTTTTTAAGTCCAGAATCTGAGTCGGAACAAGAGCCTGATGACCATAAACAAGAAAAATCATCAGATGATAAACAATCATCACCATTGAGTAATAATGAATGTCATGAGGAATCTAGCAAAGAAGAATGCAAAGAACCACAAAAAGATACTGAATATATTAAAACTCCCACCCAAAATGATGATAATAAAGACAAAAATGAGGTTATAGTAAATATTACTGCAAATAATGAAGAAAAACCAGAAAAAGATCAACCAGAGAAAAATATTGACAGTACTGATGTGAATGAGGAACCTGAAAAGGTAGAAAATGATGAAATTACACACACGTCAAAAGAAGATCAGCCTAATGATAACTTTGTTGGCGAAACTATAGAAGAGCCAGTCATGATTGTCTCAGGAGAAGGCAATGGAGCAGACTGTGATAGCCCTTACATTTTAAGTGATGAAATTGAGGAACCTGTATTATATTTTTATGGAGAAGGTTGTGGTTACGACAATGATACTGGAAATCCAGAAGCAATTGAACAGGGAACTAGTGAAGTTTCTGAAGATGAAAATAATAAAGATAGTTGTGTTAATGGTGAGTATGAAATATCAAGTAATAAAAAAAGTAAATTAAGTAAAGATATAGTGAATATGAAGACTAATTTAAATATAACTGCTGTTACTAAAAGACCACTCAAAAAACAGTCTAATGAGCCAAGTGAGGTATTAAAACCTGACCCAAAAAAACATTGTGTTAGAGATTTGGATAAACCTAATGGCTCAAGTTCAAATAAAGAAAGTATAGGAAATAACTTGAAGAAAGAAGAAGATGGAAGCGATCAGAGTAGCGATTGTGTGAGTCCTAGTAAAAATAATTTAATAAAAGAAAATATAGGTAATCTTAAAAAGAAAATTAAAGTGGTTAAAAAACTACAATTGCAAAATGATAAAATTAATTCAACCCCAAACAAAGACATTCAGTGCAATAAAGCAAGTATTATTGAGAAAAGAAAAAGCAGTTTATCATCAGATGATCACGAAGAAAACAATAAGAACCAAACTGATAGTGATAAAGAAAAGAGTCCTGTTGAAGAAGTGAAAGCAGATGATACATTGCCCCCTAAGAAATTACGCTTGGAAATAAGTCCAGAAAAGGACGCTACATCACATTCCAAAGTAACTGTAGATGATAAAAACAATGAAATTAAAATTGAAAGCAATGAAAATAATGATGAACCAATTTTAAAACGGAAAAAGCTTAAAGCTGTTAAAGGAAAATTTAAAAAGAAGAAAAACTTTCAACAAAGTATAAATTTGAAAAATAAGTCAGTAGAAAGTGCCAGTAGTGATCATGATAAGAAAGAATCGAAATCTTTAAAGAGATCTCTCTTGGACTCTACTCATAGTGATAAGAATAAATCTGAATCTCAAAGTGATACTGAAGACGATAAGCCAGTTGTTAGCGGAAAAAGACTGAAAACGAAGCATAAAAAAAATCTCAAGTCATCGAGGTAACTTTCTCGTCTTAAATTGACATAATTTAACATTGACAATATGACAAGACAGGCTAAATAGTTACCCATTTCTTTTTCTAGGAAAAAGGTTGAAGCTAAACATCAAGAAACACACTCAAGTGATGAATCCGAAGAGGAAACTCTTTATAGTTTAGGTAATTGTTTTTAAGTATGTATAAAGGCAGCCAAAGTACAACTTTATTGTTTCTTTGACTGATATTGTTTGACTGAACTCAGTAAACTCTTCTAAATCAAGCCTCGCAATGAGAAACTCATTTACACTGTAAATATTGTTTGGAAGCAAGGCTAGTGATATTAAGACCTTGAGTTTTGGAAATCCATAAAATTATCTGACGGAAGATGCATTGATTTCTATTTTTAATTCTAAAATGTAACCAACTACTTAATTTTAAAGTACCTATGTGATACATCTTGCTCTCTCCGAATTTGAAATGTTTTGTACTGTGCCCTATAAACAGGGTCCATAAAGAACTGTTTACTAACTACCTCAACACCTTATGTTACTTAATGGATGTGCAATAAATAAATAAATAAATGTCATTGCAGCTGGGAAAAACACGAAGAAAATTCTCAAAAAGAAGCCTAAAGGCAAGGATAAAGCGAAAGGTGCGCGCGCGCAGTCGGAGGAGTCCGAAACCCCTGTGCGGCAGTCGCGGCGGATCGCGCAGATGAAGATCAAGGAGGAGGCGGAGCGCCGGCACCTCGAGGAGGTGGCGCTCCGGGAGCTCAAGATGATACATAAGAAGAAGGTGAGATAAGGTCCTTGCATGACTCAAAACAAACGCCACCCGTTTTAAAACACAGTATTAATTCTCATAACTATTGTCTCATACTCCGGCTGCTTTTGACTATTTTGTTAATAAAATATTATAATTTTTTTCCGTTTCCACTGCCAAAATCTATGTAATATAATACACACAGAAGAAAAAATAACAACATAAAAAATGTTTCTATTAAATTAAGGTGTTTCTACTCGTTGGTAGGTAGGTAAGGTGATTAAACTAGCCGTCCCCGCGGTTTCAACCGCGATAATTTCGGAGTCCCCGCGACAATTTCAGGATAAACTATATGTATGTATAAATCTACCTCTTGAATTATCTATTAGTGAAAACCGCATAAAGAAAGTAGTTCAGTAGTTCTGCAGTTTATAAGACAGGCGCGGCGGAGTATTTTGTTTTTAACCGACTTCCAAAAAGGAGGAGGTTATGCATTCAGCTGTATGTATGTTTTTTTTATAAGATTATGTAAGGATATTTTCAGCCGTGCCAGGTGGTATGAAGTTGTGTGCTTCTTTTTGAACCATTGTTTCAATTATGAGGTTATTTTTTATTTATGTTCGGGCATTACTTTGTCATATTTATATACCTAGACGGATTTGCAAAATTCCTTTTTTGTTCAAAAGGGGTTTATTCCGAAATGGCCCCATTTAAATTTCATAAAGATCTGATAATGTGTTTCGGAGACAGACAACGGAACTCTTGAAGTCGGTTAAATTTTATTTTGTTAAAATTTTGCTTATTAATACGGCTATTGATTATGTTGGTAACAGAGTAAGGACGACGAAGAGGAGTGGAAAGCCAGCGGCGGCAGTAGCTCGGAGGCGGAGGTGCGCGCGAGGCCCCGTAAGGGCGGCGCGGGCGCGGGGTGGTGCGCCTCCGACTCCACGGGCCCGGAGCCCGACTCCGACTCGGACGAGCCGCTGTTCGAGCACGACGAGCCCGACCGTGCGTACATACCTACCTGCCACCGGCAGACAGAATAGAGATTATATAAGATGTGGTAAATTAGCTGCAAATATTTACAGGCTTGAAACTAGAAAACTGTTATAAACATGTTCATAAAATAAAAAAATATAAAATATAAAACTAAATAAAAAAAAAACACTCTTACCTAAATCAATCAAAAAGAAAACAACCTGTAAAAGCGTTCGCCACTCAATCACTTTTATTTTATTTATATTTATTTATTTAGAACACAAAACAGATTACAGTCTTAACAAACATAAAACAGAAGTGTTAATAAAACAGAAGTCCGACTACAATCTTTATATACACACATCACCGCGCGCCGGTATCTTAAGGTCAATGACCTGGATCGAGCTGAACGTGGCGCGTGCCTTGTATACGTATACGTGAGCTACATGTGTTGTGTACTTGTGAATGTAATTGTAATGATTTTTGATGAATTTATTTTCCTGTTATTCTGAAAACTACCGAACTTATAATATTATTTTTTCGCTTATCCTCTTTATAACGTATACTTTCAGCCCTGTAAATATTTGCAGCTAATTTTACCACATGGTATATAAAGACGCGGCGCTTTGCGCGAAAGTGACCTCGGTAAGAACTGAGGAAAGTTCTTCTTCTTCTTTAATAATGGTGTCTATAATTATAATTTGCCAATGACAACGTTTCTTAGTAATAAAAATTTCTTCATCTACTTCTTCAATTATGGCGAAACGCCAATGACAAAGTTAGATTGTTCCCCAAGTTAAAATATGGCTCTCTTCAAAGCCAGTTTTGTCACATTTAGAAACTACACGTGACAATTATTCACTGACAGCTGACAGTTAGTGTCATCTCGCTGTCAACCTCACGATACGCACACGTGCAGTTTATTTATAAATAAATAAATATAGTATATACTTAAATGCCCCAAAAGAAGCACTAAAAATTAAACAACTAAAATAGGAAGAAAGGACAGAGAAAATGGCGGCGTTATTGCTAAAGGCAATCTTTTCAAGGCAAACTTTAGGTGACAGAGAGCTACATATAATCAGTATATCATAATATCAGTGAAGACATGATGGAAGATGAGACCATGTTCACGATGTTCACTATGAACTTTTTCAATTAGATGTTTATTAAGTTACTAATTGTGCCCCGCGGTTTCACCCGCATTAATTTCAGAGTTCCCGCGGGGATTCCGGGATAAAAGTACCCTATGTGTATTTCTGATGTATAAGCTATATAATTTAAATCCATTCAGTAGTTTTTGCGTGAAAGAGTAACAAATATCCATCCATCCATCCAGCCATTAAAAACTTTCGCGTTTATAATATAAGTAGGATTTATGTATTTATGTAACGTTTGTCATCGACAGTGGAATTCGGTAAATCCGACCACGAGTTCTCCCCGGAGTCCGACTTGGAGAGCGGCGAGCCGGCCGAGCCCATGAAGAGGGCGCGCACCTTGCAGGAAGGTAACACTGGCTTAGAGCCTCACTTGACTTTTGTAATGAAAGTTATACAAGGCTTTCGTTTTACGTCAATAATGATTTCTAATTAAAATAATAACTAATGTCTACACCGCAACGATCACCGCGTCTTTATCACTTACTAGCTGTCACTACTAGCTGTAGCTGTGTATGCAGTATGCACATGATGATCGGTTGAGTAGTAAAGACGTGAAAGCGTAACAAAGTACTTTTTCCGCCACTTCCAACATTTATCGTTATATTTTAAATAAATTTACACAAATATAATAAAATAACACATATTATATAAAATACGTTCAGTAATTTTTGAGTTTATCGCGAACAGACAGACACACGCGGCAATTTATATAATATATTAATCGATTCTTTGCGAATAGCACGACATGCAAGCCATCATTCTTTTTAACAACTAGGAAGCGTACAACAAGAGAAATTGAAAAAAAAGGAAAATTAAAAAGGCGTTACATTTCAAAAAGTTTAAAAGTAAAAAAAGAAAAAAACATAAAAAAAAAAGAATCTTTTTTTTAAATCATAGACCAAATTGGTCCATGATTTAAATGCGCTAAAAAGAATAAACCATGCATTCACACGCAACAGCTCAATCGGTAGATATCTGCTTCATAATTAAGTTGCAAGATTCCACCCGAACATACATAGTTACCAAACATTGCAAGTTAAATAAAAGCTTGTAACGAACGTCGGCCAGGCAAAGAAGACTCGGCCGGCTTCTGCAAGCGCTGCGGCAGCGGCGAGCAGCCCGAGTGGATCCTGCTGTGCGACCGCTGCGACGCCGGCTACCACGCCAGCTGCCTCAAGCCGCTGCTGCTGCTGGTGCCCGAGGGCGACTGGTTCTGCCCGCCCTGCAACCATGTCAGTACCCGCTACCTATACTTGCCGCCGGCTACCGCGCCAGCTGCCTCAAGCCGCTGCTGCTGCTGGTGCCCGAGGGCGACTGGTTCTGCCCGCCCTGCAACCATGTCAGTACCCGCTACCTATACTTGCCGCCGGCTACCACGCCAGCTGCCTCAAGCCGCTGCTGCTGCTGGTGCCCGAGGGCGACTGGTTCTGCCCGCCCTGCAACCATGTCAGTACCCGCTACCTATACTTGCCGCCGGCTACCACGCCAGCTGCCTCAAGCCGCTGCTGCTGCTGGTGCCCGAGGGCGACTGGTTCTGCCCGCCCTGCAACCATGTCAGTACCCGCTACCTATACTTGCCGCCGGCTACCACGCCAGCTGCCTCAAGCCGCTGCTGCTGCTGGTGCCCGAGGGCGACTGGTTCTGCCCGCCCTGCAACCATGTCAGTACCCGCTACCTATACTTGCCGCCGGCTACCACGCCAGCTGCCTCAAGCCGCTGCTGCTGCTGGTGCCCGAGGGCGACTGGTTCTGCCCGCCCTGCAACCATGTCAGTACCCGCTACCTATACTTGCCGCCGGCTACCGCGCCAGCTGCCTCAAGCCGCTGCTGCTGCTGGTGCCCGAGGGCGACTGGTTCTGCCCGCCCTGCAACCATGTCAGTACCCGCTACCTATACTTGCCGCCGGCTACCACGCCAGCTACTGAAAAGATGTAAGCGTACAGCGACGCGACGGAAGCGACTTTGTTATATATGTATACTAGCTGTCCCCGCGATTTCATCCGCGGTAATTTCGGAGTTCCCGCTGGAATTCCGGGATAAAAACTATCCTATCTTTTAAGTTGGACCATATTATAAATGGTTGCAAAATTTTATCAAAATCCGTTCAGTAGTTTCGGAGTTCATCGCGGACAAAAAACGTGACAGGTGATTTATATATATTAAGATAAGATTGTATAATTTGTAAAGAATTATGTTCTCTACAGGATATGCTGATATCGTCCCTCGAAAGCGAGCTGGTCAAGTACGACGAGTTGCGCGCCAGCGTCGAGGCGGAGAGGGAGCGGCGGCGGCTCGAGGAGCCCGAGGGCGCCGCCGACGGGGACCAGGCGCGCAGCGGTGAGGGGCGCAACGCGCAACGTTACGGACGGCTTCATGCGAGACCCCGCCGTGTGCGAGAGAGTCGGTCTTTAATATTTTGCGGTCGCATGGGGTCCAGCAGACCCCACGCAGAAAAACAACAACAGTTCATTGACTTAAGCGTCACATGCTTACTTGAATTTAACATTACCTCTAAGTAATCTATCAGTTTTTTTTTACCATATAAAAATGCTTTCTAGGTACTAGAAATAACATTATAATATAAGATTTTCAAAATCGGTTCAGTAGATCCAGAAATTACCCTCTACAACCTCACAAACTTTACCCCTTTATATTAGTATAAGTAGATGTGAGTTTTATACGTTAACATTTACTTACTTTCTATCTAAAGAAGTACACAAAACCGATCCTAACATCAAACGCCGCCGCCGCCACGGTAACTATTTACCGTGGTGGCGGCGAATGACGGCGTGTGATGTTTGCAGCTACGGAACAGAAAATAAAACATTCATTAACGTAAAGAAATTTAATAAACGCTTGTTTTTACTTAGTCACTGTTTTCAAAATTCACAGATTTGAAAAAATTTTGGGAAATATACTTGGGATGGTAGCAAGTCAGAGCATTTGCTCTAACTCCCTTTGCAACGGTGGCGCGCGTGCCCCGCCTACATGTCCTGCTCTAGTTGGTTCACTTGCCGTGTGGTCGCAGCGCTGACGGGTGGCGGCGGCGGCGGCGGCGGCGGCAGCGGCACCGGCACCGGCAGCGGCACCGGCAGCGGCAGCGGCAGCAGCAGCGACTGGTCCTCGTCGTCGGAGGAGGGCGGCGTGTACCGGCTGCGCGCGCGCCGCCAGCTGCCCGTCAGCTACCGCGCGCAGGAGTACGACCGGCTCATCAGCTCCGCCATCAAGGTGCGCCCGCCAGCTGGTCCAATACTCGTCGGGAATTAATAAAGTAACTCTGTCTGTCTGTTTGGTCCGTTTTCACGTCTTAACGGCTCAACCGATCGTAACGAAATTTTGTACACAAGTTGTCAGAGGTAAAGAGAAAAACATAAGGGTACTTTTTATCCCGAAATTCCCGCAGGAACTCCGAAATTAACGCCCTTGAAATATCGTGAAATTTTGCATTCACATTGTCAGGGGTACAGAAAAGTACATAGGGTACTTTGTATCCTGGAATTCCTGCGGAATCTCAAAAATTTCCGTGGGGAACAGCTAGTTATAAATAAACTTGCCGCCCCCCACGGTAATTTCGGAGTTCCCGCGGGAATTCCAGGATAAACTATACGTATAAAATACACGTGACGTAATATGTTACGCGTGGCTGTGATTGGTGTTTCGTTGCAACGTTCCGTTTGATAAGTAAATCTTTCACAATAATGCTTTTCTAAGCCTCTATTTTTGAAATATTGAAACAGTTTCGTATTGTAAATTTCATGCAAGTACCCTATTGTGTCAATATTTCAAAATAGGTCCCAAAAAAGCTTAATCTTGAAAGATTTACTAAAAATACTCTCAAATAATTCATGCAAGTACCCTATTGGGCCACGTTGATGATGTACGTAGAAATGATTAGACCATATTGTTAATGAACCATAATATTATGACGTTGGCCGTTGCGCAGGAGGAGTACGTGGAGCCGAGCACGAGCGCCGGCAACCAGGGCCGCGGCAAGGACATCTCCACCATCATCGAGGCGGCCGAGGAGGAGAAGCGGGAGGCGGAGAGGGAGGCCATCGAGCAGGTACGCGCCTTGATACCTAACGAACATGAAGGATTTTCACCTCACTCACACACACACGATCAAATTAAATTACCTACACACGATATTTATAGTTATTTGTTACTATAGGACTTTATAGTAATTAAGATGTACGAAATGTTTTATTTGCTGTGCTATCTTTTATTTTCTGAATAAATACTATCTATCTTTATATCTATGTATAATAACTTTTTGTTTTCCCGATAAACGAATAAATAATAAACAAAAAAATTACTTTCACTGAAAGCTAACATCACGATGTGTCGTATCGTCGCTTGCGATCTCGTCTACGCGCTGAAAAAATCACTTATATGTTTATCTCAACGCGCCTAAGAAGTTTAACTTTAAAAACAATACATTAAATACCTATATTATACCAAATCAATATATAAATTCTCTGTATTTGTCCTATCCACCCAAAGGTTGTCTGGAAGAGATCGCTAGTAAAGCGATAAGACCGCCTTTTGTATGCCCTTAGTTATAAGTTACTGTAAACACACTGTAAAATTATTTTGGTGTACAATAAAGTGTATTCTATTCTATTCTAAACAAAAAAATAAAAACCGACTTCCAAAAAAACAAAACTAAAAAGCTAAAAATATCAATTTTTGTCGGTTCTTAGTATTTTTTTAACATTTTGTTTATTTCTCGCTTTTAAGTGGGTTGGTTTGCTTCATCAATTGGTGATTTTCGAAAGCAAATGAACGATATACTAAAAGGAATTCTAAAATCCAAGATCCCATCATCAAATCCTGGTCTCATAACAATGGGACCACCTCGGGACACAACGGGAACAAAAAAAGAATTTTCCAAATCGGTCCAACCGGCTTCGAGTAATCGCGTAACAAACATACAAAAAAAAACCAACATTCAGATGAATTGAGAATCCCCTTCTTTTTCGGGAAGTCGGTTAAAAAGGAAGGCACTGGCCTTAAATGCTTCTAAACTGTTAGAAGCATTTATTGTCGCAGGGCAAGCCCGTGGAGTGCAAGAAGTCGAGGCGCAAGCAGCGCAAGAAGCCGCGCAAGCTGAACTCGCTCGAGGTGCCGTCCGAGGACGACGACGAGACGGACGAGGACTTCAAGGACGTCGGGTGAGTCGCCGACACGAGCCGGAGTTCCCGCGGGAATTCCGCGTTACAATATAGCTTATTACACAAATAAGTAAGTTATATTGTTATTGTGTTTTTTGGCGGGAATTTATAAACTTACCATGTGTCTACTAATGAGTGCTATTCTATGTAATATGTTATGTATAAGTTTATGAAGATATTTGGATTTATCTATCTAGGTACAAAGAGTTCCCGGGGGAATCTTAAAATTTACGCTGATGACACCGCGGCCCGGGGTTCAGCTAATATTAACCTGTATGTGAACTGCCAATTACAAAGAACATGAAACGTTTTTTTATCAGGGTTGAAAGTTTCAAATTAATGTCTTGTCATCGTGAAGTGCTTGTCAGAATGATATCTATTATCTACTGCTACATATTATAATAGTTGTATTACTTACATTTGAATACAATCTTATGACAACTTGGCTTTATACCATGTTCTGCACAGTGTGCATAGTTATTGCGTCGGCGGCGGCTGGTCAGCACATTCCACAGAAATTAACGAACCATTTCTAAGTAATGAGATATGGGAACAAGCTTTTTGTTCCTTTCGAATAGTCGTAACTTACTTCAATAGTCACGTTTCGTAACTCCTTGCCTTTGTTAACTTTTGCCTTGATTACATCCATCGCGAGTGTTGTTCTATAAAATAAAATAAATAAAAATATTGTTGCTGGCCTGTCAGATATTTTTTGACGTCTGAATTTTAAAAAGCGAATTGCGAATAATGGCGCCAACATTGTGTTTTCCAGTGAAAGGAGTGGTGAAAGGTTTCTTGTAACTTTTTGAAAATAACATAAATAACAATTTCCAACTATTCATAATGAAATTTCATATACGTATTTAGTTGAATATGCGTACATCGGTTTTAATTCTAACGATAGCAAAACATAATTAACCAAGTTGTTACAACAATAGTTAAAGTGATTTTGTGTTTATCAATGTTCTGTTCGGTTTTTCGTGATTTTCATTCAAAATCAACGTGTTGTTAAGTAATCAAGGTGAATTTAGATTTTAGGTTATTTTTAATTGAATTGTTGAAGATTATTTTAATTAGCGCACACTTAATTTATTATCCAGTATGGAATCTACGTCCGAAGATATCTCCTCATCAGCGGAACGCAGCTCCAACGATTCGAGATCTTCAGACTCTTTGCCGATCAGGAGGGCTTGCAGATCTGATAATAAGAAAGGTCAGTTTTTGGAAGAAAAAAAGTTGTGAAAAATTTTCAAAACTTTCCAATAGGCACCATTTTTTGGCATCATCAATAATGATATTTCTTTCATTTAATTGAGTACATAAAGCTCGATTGTTTTTATCACCAATGTGTCTCCAAAGTTAAGCAGCATTCTTCTAGACAAATATAACATCAGATAAGTTTTTTTCTAAAAGTTATTTTAATTTATGGTTTTGCAATGTACCTATTTTAGAGAGAAAAAAAATGGTGGAGTCTTCGCCAGAAGTGAAAAAAAAGAAAAAGGGGGTTTTCGATGACACTTCAAGTGAGTCTAGTGGTGCCAAGGAGTGGCCCAAAAAGCATAAGTAAGTGAACTTTATATTAAAAATTTATCTTAATTACCTCGGTATAATATGTTATTTTCGTTACTCACATCTAAGTGAACTACAAGTATACTATGTATTTTATCAACAATATATGAGAAATTGAGAATTACCGGATTTGGGCTGTCATCTATTTAGTTATTTTTCAGTTTTATTTCTGTATCAGTTGATAACCAGTGGCTGCTCCACTTATTATAATAATAATAATTTATTTATTTTGACCAACTTAGATCATTTTGTTCGTAACATGATTGCTTAATCTATTGTTAGTAAATTAGATAATATTTATATTAAAATGTGTGATTGGTATTAACAATAATAATAATAATAAACTCTTCATTGAACACCATTTAAAAAAAAATTTGTCCCGGAATTCCCGAGGGAATTAGCATTTTGCAAACACGTCGACAGAAAACTTTTACCCTGGAACTCTAGCGGGAACTCCTTAAATACCGCGGGGAACAGCTAAAACTCGCTCCATCTCCATCTTTGCTGTGGTTTTATTCAGTCCAGCGACACTCCCTTGAACCAAAAGTTATCATGGATTTATGCGCGAACTTCTTTACCAACTTTGGAATACTTAACCAAATCCCTATGACCGCGTCATACATTGCATTGGTAAGGTTGGCACAAAATGCTTTCATAGATCGGTTCAGCGATTAGTATGAAAGTGCCGACTCTTAAAACGTAGTGATTATTTGCTCAGTGGTTTTTTTTTTATTTATTTTTTATTTATTTAAAGACAATACATCATATTTCTTGAATACTACTTTCTGCCAAACTGCAAAAACAGTTTATCGGCAGGCACATTCTCGCTTATTACTATTTAAATATACTTTAGGACAAACAGACACATCAAGTAAAAATTAAACATTGGAAGATGAGTTTTGCAAGATCCACTACTTTAAATAGAGAAAGAGATAAACCTACAATTATACAGTGATGGAGAAAAAATGTATGTTGTCAAAAGCATGCAAAGAGATTCAGCGACTGGCAAAAATGATCATGCTACGGACATAAACAGAGATAGTGCTTATGGTGTAAATTTTTAAACTATTTTTTGACGTTGCAGTCATTGTCAGGTTTCGAGGCAGCTCATTCGTGAATTTTGGCACAGTCCACTTTCTCGTCCTTTTGCCATAATATTTTTTTTACTTTAGGAATATGTACCTTACTCTTCTTTGATAGTCGGGTGGGGTAGCTATGGATATTTTACCAACCGACAATGTCAACGTGACCGTCCCGCAGGTCGAAGTACAAATCCAAATCCAAATCGAAGTCGCGGCACGGGCACGGGCACGGGCACGGGCGCCGGCGGGGCGCGCGCGGGTCGCCGCAGCGCGCGCGGCCCGACGCGGCCGGCCGCCGCCGCGTCACGTACGGCGGCCTCAGCGGCAGCGACGGCAGCGACCGCCCGCCGCAGCACCGCACGCGCCAGCGCAAGATCAACTACACCGAGATGCCCAACACGGAGAGCGAGGACGTACGTGAGCGCCGTCTGCCCGATCACTAGCTGAAGTCTACACTAATATCGTTGTAGCGGGATTCCACCGCCATCGAAGCGAAGGTGTGCCCGGGGAACCGCGGCTCCGACTGTAGATCGTCGGAGGTCGTATACAACGTGTTAATGAATCGACTGAAAACTAGAAAGTAGTTTCTTCAGAAGAATCGACTTCCAAATCGATCGCACCATGTTTTAATATAGATTGTATTTTTTCATTTTTACTAGCCCCTGTCTAAATAATTAATAATACAATATTTGGCGCGTATGCCGCCCGTAGCAAAAAAATCGAATCGCGGACGTAGCGCTTGAAATTTCGTAGATAGGTTCCCTCCAAACTAATGTTGAATAATTTTTAGACTATTTATTTTTTCGACATAATTTATATTGTAATCATATAATTGTTTATTTTTTAAATGAGGTGTATCAGGTTATTTGTCAATTCATTAACACGTTGTATATGCAGCGGAAGTGTGTAAACTTCGTTAGCGCGATTAAGGATTTTTGTTGTACGCTTTGCTATCTTTATAGTTCTTGACTTGTGGCGTAGAGGTCACCACATTATACTTAAAAGGGAAAGATTTGATTTTTTGTTTGTTTATTACGATTTAATTCGAAAAACTACTGGACATGCCACATTATCTCTGAGTAACATAGGCTCTATTGTGACTTGGAATTCCCGCGGGAGGTGCGAGATTATTGAAGCTGGGAAACCGCGGGGAACGGCTAGTACATAATCTAATCTATCTAATATATATAAATCACGTGTCACGTTGTTTGTCCGCGATGGACTCCGAAACTACTGAACGGATTTTGATAACATTTTGCAACCATTTATAATATGGTCCAACTTAAAAGATAGGATAGTTTTTATCCCAGAATTCCCTCGGGAACTGAAGGACATAGAGTACTTTTTTCCCGCAACCTCCGCGGGAACTCCGAAATTACCGCGGATGAAATCGTGGGGGACAGCTAGTATCCTATAACACCGTACGTCGGTCGCGCGTCGCACAGGAGATGCACAAGTCGAGCGGCAAGCACATGCCGGACAGCTCGGACGAGTTCCGGGCGGAGGAGTCGGACGCGAGCTCGGGCTCGGGCCGCTCGCGCTCGCGCTCGCGCTCGCCCTCGGCCGACCGGCGGCGCGCGCTCGCCGACCTCGTGCGCAAGACGGCCGTGGTGCCGCTCGAGAAGCTGCCCGACGACGTCGCGCGCGCCAAGGCCGAGCAGCTGCAGGCGCACCTGGGTGAGCCCCGTCATCGCCATCCGTTGACATCTCCCGAGTTTGTTTGTTTGTTACGCTTTTATGCCCTGACGGCTCGACCGATCATCATGAAATTTTGCATACACGCGTTGTCGGGGATTCAGAAAAGAATATAGGCTACTTTCATCCTGGAATCTACGAAATTACCGCGCGTGAAATCGCGGGAAAAAGCTAGTATAAGAAGCGACACTCTCCGCCTCCCAGAAATTTCCTGCCTCCTCATACTCCGCGAAAGTGACCTTGGTGAATTTCGAGACATGTAGAAAGGCATGTGACAATTATTCACTGACAGAGACCACAGTGACTGTCAGCTCGCTGTCAGCCTCACGATACGCACGCGCGCACGACACGTGTACACGTGTGTCTTTACTTGTGGAATTAATGTACTTGAATCAGTTCATTTGTATGGAATGTCGCCGGGCTGATATTACGGGGATGGCGGTGAAAGAATCGAAACTGGCCCCGGTTAACTATACTAATTATTTGTTAATACATTTGCTCAAAAAGTGGCATATTGCAGGGACGTATAGCGTTCGGGAAGTGGGCTATTACATACTCGACCTTTTTGTTTACCTTTCCCGAACTCGTGCGTTCTCTTTGCCAACTGTCAAAATGGCGACACGACTTTGACACACTTTTTGCATTGCGAAACGTAGGTTTCGCATTACTAATACGACTAGCGCCATCTCTTGATCACAGTTGGAACTTAGTTGAGTTTGTTGTGTTTTTGATATTTTATTAAATTGCTTAATCTTTTCGCAACTGTATTAAAAATAGTTGTTCAGTACACGTGCGGAACCGTCATTGCAACTAGTTCCGACTTTCAACCCTCACCTTCGGCTGCGCCTCGGCTCGGGTAGACATTTGTCGGAACTCTTTGCAATGACAGGCTTTCCGCACTTATAATGAAATATACTATATTTATTTAAATGGAGTAAAACAGATACAAATTTACATTAAATAATAATCTCTGTAGAGTTGTTATGAGTTGTGGAGTGAACGTGAAGTGTATGTCCGCAGACGCGCGCGCGGCCGCCGCGCCGCCCGCCGCCACGCCGGCGCGGCCGCGCGGCCGGGGCAGCCGCGGGGGGCGCGCCGCCAGGTACGCGCCGCGCCGCGCCCCGGCGGGACTCCCGCGGGAGCTGCTCGCGTGTTATACGATATGCGAGGTGTCATTGAGGCCGCGGGCGCAGGCGCACAAACGGCCTAAGTAACATTTTATTAAAAAAAAAAATTAGTGGCCTATCGACAAGTATCAGCCGTTTTTTTCAAAGAAGCAAAATGGTCAAACAGTTTTTTTTACACAAATTTTAATTAAAAACTGAAAGTGTTTATGGAAAAAAAGAAATACAAATTTTTATTATCTCTGTATGACTTAGTAGGTATATAAGGCCGTTCTTGCTCTCGCGACCTCAATTTTAAACGAGGGATATTTTTGAGACCTCAATAATTCATGTTTACATGTGCATTTGTGATGTTATTCTGGTGGCTTAAGAAATAATTATGTTGTTTCTACCAAACATACTAATAGTAAAATATCTTGTCTTGATATATAAATCACGTGTCACGTTGTTTGTCCGCGATGGACTCCGAAACTACTGAATCGATCGTGATGAAATTTCGTCACTATGTTGTATTTAGCCGAACTTAAAAGATAGGATAGTTTTTATCCCGGAATTCCCGCGGGAACTCCGAAATCACCGCGGATGAAATCGCGCGGGACCGCTAGTAGTATTATTATAAATGTGAAAGATTCGATATTTGCGAATCAACCACTCCGGTTGAAGAGGTTTTTGTGAAAATTTGCACACAGAAATTTTTTAAAGGCAATAGAAATAGGGTAAATAATATATTTGATAATACATACATACTAAAAAACTAGATGCTAAAACTGCCACAAACGGTCACTTTTGACGGTTATTAGGTTTTTTATCATATTTACTAGCGACGCGTCGCTACTTTGATCGGATGAAGCCCCATGCAGTCTTCTATACATAGAAGGCTGAGGTTTCATCGCATTACACGATGTCTTTATCCCGGTAAGAAGACTTGAGTTAAGGGCGACTAACGTGGTGTCGCGGGTGTGCAGGGGCAGGGGCGGCAGGGGCGGCGCGCGGGGGCGGGCGGCGGGCGGCGCGGGGGGCGCGGGGGGCGACGACGCGCTCGCCAACCTGGTCGGAGTCAAGATCAAAGGTTTGTTATTATATTATCATGTTTCTGTTTTCCGTTCACCCCTTTTAGCCAAGTTGATATTGTCTTAATAGAAAACTAAGGAACTTATCATCGCGTCGCTTGGTCACGAAAAATTGACTAAGGGGGCTTTTTCAAGTCTTTTTTATGCGTCGCTTGGTCACGAAAAATTGACTAAGGGGGCTTTTTCAAGTCTTTTTTATCTGTCATAATTATGTAGAATTGGCGTTTAAAAATCCATTACGTTAGTTGGTACTGAAAAAATATGCGAAGAAAATAATGTAAACTTTACGATTTAGAAAATAACACTAAAGCTTGTATTGTCTTCGTTTTTTCAGAACTGAGAGATGACAATAGCGTGCCAACGCCAAACCAGGTAATTATAATTAAATAAATAGTATAATTATACAATATGTTAAATAGCTGCAAATATTAACAGGCTTGAAAGTATTTATATGTTTATAACCGACCGAAAATCAACAGGACATTATATTGCGACTACCACAAGCTATATAGTTTTCCTCGTTCACCGATTACGACAGGGCGAGCCGCCCATTACGAAAATGTTCAATTCGAAGGTGGAGCGAGAGAAGAAGCGTCAGGAGCGCGAGCTGAAACAAGCCGAGAAGGAGGCGCGGCGCGCGGAGCGGCTGCAGAAGAAGGAGGAGAAGGAGCGCGCGAAGGAGCAGCGCGCCCGCGAGCGCGAGGAGAAGAAGGAGGCCAAGCGCGCCGCGCTCGAGGGCAGGCGCGCGCGCCGCGAGCGGCCCGACCTCGCGCCCGCGCCCGCGCACGCGCCCGCCGGTGAGACGCGGGAAATAATACAAAGGAGCGACCCTCCTCCCCCCACCCCCCACCACCAACACCACCAATTGGGTAGTTTCCTGGGTAAAAAAATCAAAATTCTATTTAGTCCGTCAGTTAGATAATAAAAAAATAAAAGACACGTATTTTTTGCTTTTTTAAAATAATGGAAATATGCATAGATAAAGCGCATTAAAGTTTAGGGTGGGGGGACTCGTGATGTCACAGCTCGCTATAACGTGCGAACAAACTGTAGCGAGGCGTGACGTCATGTGAAATTTTTGGGAAGTCGGTTAAAAAAACAACAGCCACGTATTTTTTTGCTTTTTCAAATTAATGTTAATATACATAGATAAAGCGCATTAAAGGGTGGGGACTCGTGACGTCATTATTCGGTATAAGCCCCGTACAAATTGCACCGGGTTGTGACGTTCAACTCAATATATATCGCCGTTATTTTGTGATTACGCAAAAAAAGAAAAAAATACGGGTCTAATATTTTTTATTAATCTACACGACGCGACGGACTAAACACCAAATTTTGTCAAGTAGCCAATTGCATGCCTCCTACCCCGCGAAAGCGACCGTCAATTCCGCCACATGTCATGTAGAATCTACACGTGACAATATGTTCGGCTTTATGTACGTTTCTTTTTAATTTTTTATGTATGTTCACCGATTTATTTATTACTCGAAGACGGCTGAACCGATTTCGAATTTTTTTTTCTTTCCACCTTAGCGCTTGAATTTCGAAATATTCTGTGAGCTTTTACGATGCAAAAATCTTTTCATGAAGGAAATGCATTTCCCGAAGCGTAAGCGAAATGTATTTTCGTTTAACGTGCGTATTTGTGTATTCGTTGCAGTAGACTACTCAGCGGTGGGCGGCATGGGCGCTATGGGCGCTATGGGCACCGCGGGCGGGTTGCGCGGCGCGGGCGGGGTGGGCGGCGCGCGCCCTCCGAGCTACGCGGGCCCGCCGCCGGCGCTGCGCGCACCCGCCCACTTCACCGAGCAGCGGTTCCCGCACCCCGGGCACCCCGGCCACCCCGGCCACCCGCACGCGCACCCGCACGCCATGCAGGTCACTATAATCACCGTATTTATACCGACGAGCATCATGCATACGGACCACGGTTATCGATTTTATTATATAGATCTCATATTATTATTATCCGTTGGAATTTTGGAGTTCATTTCGGGATAAAGCAGTTTATAATTTTTTTTATTGTTTTTTTTTTGTAAAATGAATGAACAACGTTGTTTGTTTGTGACGTGTAGATTCGCGGCGAGCTGCGCGCCCCCGGCCCGCGGGAGGCCCGCGCCGCCCGCCCCCCGCCGGCCCGCGGCGCCGCCCCCGGCCCCGGCGCCGGCCCCGAGTGGCGCGCCCGGCCCGGCGCCGGCACGCTGTCCGTGGCCGGCTCGCCGCAGCCGTTCAAGCCCGTCGCCGAGGAGCCCAGCGTCATCACCCGGATGCCGCACATGATCAACCCGCAGTACAGGTTGGCCGCGTTTTATTATTGTTACTAGTTGTGCCCCGGGTTTCACCCGCGTTAATTTCAGAGTTCCCGCGGGAATTCCGGGATAATAAGCACCCTATGTGTTAATCTGGTGTATAAGCTTTATTATTGTAAAGTTTCATTTAAATCCATTCATAGTTTTTGCGTGAAAGAGTAACAAACATCCATCATCCATCGATCCATCCATACATTCTTACAAACTTTCGCGTTTATAATATTAGTATGATTTCGCTCGATTACTCAGTGGGAGTAGTATTTTGCAAAATGTACGCTTGCAATAATTTAGATTTGAATTCATTTTCACCAATGCGAAAAAAAACATCTGGTTTAGTATAAAGAAAACAATAGTTAGAAATTTGAAATGATACAAAATTTAAACTTTTAAGGTCCGTATTAATAGTCAGTTCTCAAGTACAAGCTCAATAACATGACTACTTGATACCGTCTTAAGACGTGAGAACATGTGCTAATTAATAAACCTATCTTGGGGTGGTTTCATTTGAGATTGTCATTCACCATCTCATTTGAGACCGACTCAACAAACGTCAAAATAGATTGAATTCGTTCCGTTACAGCTACTGCACAAAATGCAATTTTTTAATTGAAATTGCACTTTTACCAATGATTATGTCATAAAAAAATTTTAAAACATAAAATATTTAAATTCTGCATTAAATTCTGTATACAAAATTTAATTTTACTTCAAATATGGTAAAAAGGAAATGCGTTGCAATAGACAAGGCTGTATACGGCTTAGTCCCTTTGCCTGCCCGCTCTTGCGAGCTAAAAAATAATAGCTATTGGCGCGCGAAATTCTAAAGTTTTTCACTTTTCGTTTTGTCCGAATTAATTTTTTCCGAATATAACGTATAATAACGTATATGATGGCGAAAAAACATATTTATTGCTTAGAAAAAAGATATTCTTGGATATTTTGAAAAAATATTCGAATATAATTGAAAATATGGATCCCTAATGTACGTTTTTGGTAAACAATACGTCCAGAATAAATCCTCGTACTGATCAATAACATCATAGTGCTCAATATTATTCAAAATAATTTCAAAATCCATTTTGATTCAATAAAGTTAATAGTAGCACAAACTCAAGATGATCTCAAGTCCGTGTTTTACTTGACTCAGTTGATCCAGACTTATCAAACGTCAAATGATGATCTTGAGTTTGGAGTTTCGTCTATTAATACGTGCGGTACTCACTTGAGACCGTCTACTCAAGATGATGACTAGTTTTATACTTAAGTAACGTTTATTAATTAGAACACCATCTCACCGATGATCTCAAGTGAGTACGTCAACTTGAGAACTGACTATTAATACGGACCTTAAACATACATACAATCGAACATAGAACTTCCTCCTTTTTGGAAGTCGCTTAAAAATGATCAGAGTACTAAACTTTTTTTTGTTGCCGAGCTCATTCTTGGCAGCCAGTTTTTTTTTCGAAATAAGGAACTTTCCATTACTGTGGAAGCGAGGAGAATTCATTTTCCTAATAAAATGTATGGGAAAAGGTTTTTCTATTTGTGACATACCTAACTTGGCACCATAGAGCTTTTTGATCCTTGTAATAATAATAATCTTAGTAAAAATGATTTTGAAATATCGCCGATTTCTCTCTGATTTTAAATTTTTTTCAAAATCTGTAAATGCTCGTAATAACTAAAAAAATAAGGAATAGTTTCCTAAGATCATATTCGCGTGGCTCAAGCCTAAGACTCTATCAACAATTTTTATGCCAATCGATTCGATGTTTAAATTTTTTTTTAATACAGTTGCTCAAAAAGTGGCATATTGCAGGGACGTATAGCGTTCGGGAAGTGGGCTATTACATACTCGAGCTTTTTCTTTACCTTTTCCGAACTCGTGCGTTCTCTTTCCCAACTGTCAAAAATGGCGAAACGACTTTGACACACTTTTTGTATTGCGCACGTAGGTTTCGTATTACTAATACGACTAGCGCCATCTCTTGATCACAGTTGGAACTTAGTTGAGTTTGTGTTTTTATTATTTTACTAAATTTCTTCATTTTTTCGCAACTGTATTAAAAATAGTTGTTCAGTACACGTGCGGAACCGTCATTGCAAAGAGTTCCGACTGTCAACCCTCACCTTCGGCTGCGCCTCGGCTCGGGTCGACATTTGTCGGAACTCTTTGCAATGACAGCCTTTCCGCGCTTGTAATGAAATATACTATTTCATTTCAATACCATTATTGCAGAGGTGCGATGATGTACGGCGGCGGCAACTCCCCGTACGGGCCCCGCGCGCCGCAGAACATGTCCATGTACCAGATGCACCCGGGGCTGCCCCCCGCCGCCGGCCCCGCCGCGCCCCCCGCTGCGCAGCCGCCGCGCGCCGCGCCCCCCGCGCCCCCGCACTACGCGCAGGGCGCCTACTACCAGCACCTCCGCGCCCTGCCGCCCGGCTACCCGCGGTCCATGCACCCTGGCCATCCGGGGCATCCTGGTCTTCCCGGTCACCCCGGACACCTGGGTCCTGCCGGCCATCCCGGCCCCACCGGTCACTCCGGTCCTCTCGGCCACCCTGGCCCTCCCGGCCACCCTGGTCCTCTCGGCCACTCAGGCCCTCCCGGCCACCCCGGCCCGCCCGGTCACCCCGGCCCGCCCGTCTCGACGAGCGCGCCGCACACGTCTGTCGCGATGCCCACCTTCGCGAGGCCACCACATCCAGGGCGGGGCGGGCACGCGGGCCCCCCGCACCCCGTCGGGCACCCGTCCCATGTGCGCCCCCCTCACCCGCCCGGGTTCCCGGCGCACGCGGGGTCCTCGCTCCCGCCCGGCCCCGCCCCCCACCCGCCCCCGACGCCGCCCGGTGCCGCCGACCCGAAGGAACTCCCGATCCAGATTAAAACTGAAGTGAAGACCGAGCCCGAATACGACTCCCCGTCGCAGTCGCCCTCTCACCGGCCGCCGTCGCCCCGCGAGGAGCCGCCGCGGATACACCCGAAAATAAAGCACACCGAGAACAAGGACCGCCGGCCGAGGTACCCGCTGGGCCCGTACGCGCCGCAGTACGGGCCGTACGGGCCCTATGCGCCGGCCACGCCGCACGGGCCCTACGCCCCGGCGGCGGGCGCCGCGCACGAGGCGGGCGCGACGCTCGGGCCGCCGCCGCGCGGGCCGTCGGCCGGCGGGGGCGCGCCGCCGCAGCCGCCCGCCTCGCAGCGCCTGCCGCCGCACGCGCCGCAGTACGCGCCGCCGCGCAGCCCCGCGCACCGCGCCACGCCCGACGCGGCGCCAGGGCCGCTCCCCCAACCTCACCTCGGCCCCCACCCCCACCCGCACCCGCAGTACTTGGGCGCGCTGCCGCCGCACATGCGCCCGATGCCGCCGCGACTGCAGTACGGTGCGCCCCTGGCGTCACGCCCGCCGCTCCCCGAGCGCGGCCCGCCCCCGCCGCCCGGGCCCTACTCGCACCCGCACCCGCCCGCCCCCGCGCCCACGCCTCCGCAGCAGTTCGCAGAGTTCCACCGGCCGCCGGTCGAGAAACAGATGCCGCGCGCCACCCCGCCGCCCCCGCAGCGAGCTCCGTCCCCGAGGAAGCCCGCGGTCCCCTCGCCGGCGGGGGAGGGGACGGACCCCCGCGAGCCTACTCCGCCCGCGCCGAGCGACGCGCGAGTCTCGCCCCCGGTGAGCGAGGCGGCGCGGGGCGGCGGCCCCTCGCCCGCTCCGGCCCCCAGCCCCGCCCCCGCCCCCGCCCCCGCGGCAGCAGCTCGCGACCTCATGAGCGCCCGCGAGCCGCAGCCGTACCTCGAAGCGGACGACAGTGCAAGCAGGAGCCGCCCGGAGCCCGCCAGATCGGAGGAGGGGCTGCGCGAGGAGGGGGGCGTTTTCGGCGGACTCGTCAGCTACTTCTCAAGCCAGCACGAGGACGACCTCGACGCGTAGACGCCCCTCCCCACTAGACATTACCACGTGTACATAACGTAGTGTTAAGGATAGGTCATTTTATTTATACGACAGACTGTTGAATGAATCAATTCGCGCGGACGGCGGATCATAGACTATATAATATTAATAAAGCTATGTATGATATTACTGTAGCGCTAGATTTAAGAGAATTACAATATGGAGTCTTTTTGGTCTCGAATAAACGATGTATTTTTATTATTTTTCTGTTCATTGTAAACGAGATTTATTTATACAAACAAGAGATTGAGTACTTATTAAATGTATACTCTAAATACGAATTATTATATAAAGAGCAGTTTCATTTTGAGAATAAATGTTTTCCTCCTAAATTACAATTGACGGTTTTATGTTAGAAAAGGTAAAAAAATAATATAGCATTTATATGGAAAAAATATTACTTAATTTTAATTTATGAATGAATTGTGAAATTGATAATTTTAACATAAAATATTTAATTTACACTACAAAGTTATTTTTTACTTATTTACGTGGCCTTCCAGCAACCTTTTTGCTTCCAGAAGCTTGTTTGTTTTTACCGCCGAACGCCACCGGTTGTTCTGTAATAAACAATTACAACAACAATAAGATATGGGAAAAACTAGAAAATAACGTGAAGTTTGTAAGAAGTCTTGATCTTGATATTCGGGTGCCTTTTTGCATACACGGCATTGTCAGGGGTACAGAGAAGGACGGGGTATTTTAAAGTAAGCAAAAATGTCATCCAGTGATCGGATCTGACAAATGCACTATGTGAAATGTGTATTGTTTAAAGTACTCGTATACATTTTGCGAAGTGTTAATATAGAGAAGATATGCATATTGCATAATAAACATGCAGATGTTATTAGAATCAAACGCAAGGCCTCTTGGCTTTTTGGTGTAGACAACTCTAAAAACGTCAGCATAGGACGTGCACGCACCGGGCGGTATCTTCAATGATATATCGAAGGTTTTGCTCTTGGACTTCTTGGGGGGCGGCTCCGTCCTGTCGGGGGTCTCCGCCGGCGCCGCCGCCTCCTGTGTGGCTGCCCAGCCGTCCTGCACGCACGATTTATACACTTACTATTATAAATGCAAATGTGTGTTTGTTACACTTCTACGGCTCAACCGATCATGAGAAATTTTCCATACAGGTTGTTAGAGGTAGAAAGAAGGATATACGGTACTTTTTATCCCGGAATTACCGCGGGAACTCCGTAATTATCGCGGGCGAAACCGCGCGGAACAGCTAGTCAACTATACATATAAAGAAAAGCTTGATTACACTAGGACATGGGGTCTCTAACATCCAGATACCGGAATAGGGTGAAACGGTCGAAAAACTCGAAAAACATAAAAATATAAAACTAAATAGCGAGTTTGTACTATTCGAATCTAAGTAGGATTCACCGGCTGAATCTAAAACGACTATTAGAATTTTTTGTTCGTCTGTAGGTACGTGCATCACGCATAAATAACTAAGGCTTCGTACCTAAGTGTAACACACCATGTTCCGTCGCCATGTCTCGGAAAATTATGGAAATTTGATGGAAGTGTAAAGTATTATAGCGGAGTTTACCTCAGGGTCCTCGATCTCCGGCGCTATCGGCAGGAAGGAGAGCACCTTATCCTCCCCGCCCTCCTCGTCCGAGCTGCAGAACGCGGCCACCGGCTCGCACGTCGTCACGTCCACCTGCGAACAACTATGATATATTACATACATATATTACATATTATAATCGTTATAGAAAACTAAGGAACATTATTAACATGTGACGTCACGAAAAATTTTCTAATCAAAAGTCCAATTTTTCAGGTACCAGGTGGCATGACGATACGTCCTTTAGTTTTCTATAGCGAAAACGACTTGTCCCCAAACTAAGTAGATGTAACGTCTCCATGACCGCGGCGCATCAGCGACCCCGGTAACCTCACTATTTTATAAATGCGAAAGTGAGTTTATTCGTTACGCTTTCACGCCTGAGTTCGCTACGCATTTTTTCTTTTTTTACGTAATCAAAAAATAACGGCGCGCCGGCGATACATTGAGTTGAAATTTCGTGTGACGTCACTAACCGGTTCAGTTTGTATGGCGGCTTATAGCGGCTACTGACGTCACGAGCCCCCACCCTAAAGTTTAATGCGCTTTATCTCTGTATATTTTCATTTATTTGAGAAAGCAAAAAAATACGTGTCTATTGTTATTTTTATTTTCTAACTGATTGACTAGTTAGAATTTTGATTTTCATCAGTCGTCAACATCTCTCCCTATTTTTATTTTTTTACCTTGTCATCGCGCCCAATTAGGCTACTTTGGAGTTCCTGCGGGAATTCCGAAGCTCCGAAACCGAAACCGCGGGTGACAGCTAGTATTGTAACAAATAACTAAACAGATTGAGCGTCTCGCCTCGGCGTCCTCGTGGCGGCGGCTCTCGCCGGCGGGGTGCGCGGCGCGGTCCTCGTCGGCCACGTCGAACTCGCTCTCGCGCTCCTCGTACTCCACGTTCTCGTCCAGCTCCTTGAAGTCGGGCGCGAACGCGGACCAGTTCTCCACCTGGTTCTGCGCCCATATCGACACCACGCCTGCGTGCCGTTCACGCAAACGCATAAGTACTACTTAGTTACCGCTCTCACGCCTCAACGGCTCAACCGGTCGGCATGAAATTTTGCATACACGTCGTGGGTTACACAGGAGGGCCATAGGGTACTTTTCATCCCGGGATTCCCGCGGAAAATTCGAAATTAACGGAAGTGACGTTTGCCCCCTATTCCATAAAAAAAAAAGGTGAAACTGCAGGAAACAAGGAGTAATATAACAATTTTTTCATTTACACACACACACAATTTTTTTTCGTAGGTACCCATTCCGATCATTTATTTATTTATAGCAAAAAAATATTATGAAGCATGACAGCATTAGTAAGCCATAGCGCTGCATGTATGTATGTATGCGTGTGTGCGTGTGTGTGTGTGTGTGTATTCATATGTGTGTACTGTGTATGCGTGTGTGTACAGTGTATGTATATAACGTGCGCACCCCCGCTGATGCTGGCGATGATGGGCCGCACGGGGTGCCACACCACGTCCAGCAGCAGCTCGCCCTTGGTGCCGTGCAGGATCTTGACGATGTTGCCAATGGACTTCTCCCACACGTAGAGCGCGTGCTGGCGCGCCGAGCCCGCGCAGATGTACTCGCCGTCGCCGGAGAAACAGCACTTCTTCCACGTCGTCCTGCCCGCACACATCGCGTCGTAACAATCGTAATAATAACGCATGGGCAATCTTTATTTGGCATTGCGGACCATCCATAAAGTACGTCACACGTTGGGGGGGGGGGGGGGGGAGCCGGTCGACGAAGTATGACATCCTGTGACAATGGGTGGGAGGGATTCTGAGTTTTGTGACTCAATGAAAATCTTATATATCTGTACACATATAAATAAAATTTAATTGCATATGAAAGCATAATATACGTTACTTACACTACAAAAAGTCTGTCTGTATATTTGTTTTTTCAAAACTGCTGTTTTAATTTCATAATTTCTAGATGTCAAAATTGCAAAATGTGCGACGTCACACCAGGGAGGGGGAGAGGGGAGGGGTCTCACAAATGTGACAAACTGTGACAAACTGTGACAAGGTGGGTGGGGGGAGGGGTCCAAAAATCACGAGATCAGTGCGACGTACTCGACGGGGGGTCGGGGGGTCGGGGGGTCCCTAAAGCGGGCAGCAGCGCAGCACTGACTTGTTGACGAGGTCCTGCAGCTTCTGCGTGGGCTCCGGCTCGCCGTTGACGCCGGCCGCGAGCGCGGCGCGCGTGTCGTACACGCGGATCACGCGGTCCGACGTGTTCACCAGGAAGCAGCTGCCGGGGTCAACACATGCGCACACGTCACGTTCGGATCGAATCCTACTAATATTATAAATGTGGAAGTGTGGATGTTTGAAAGAAAGAAAGATTTATTTAAGCAAGAGGAGAAACTAATTAAATAATAACAAAATTAAATAATAACAAATAAAAAGAAAAACAAAATAAAGAATAATGAAATAAAACTAAACAAGAAACAATAATATCATATTTTGTCATTTGGATGTTTGTTACTCATTAGTTTTTCTTTGGTTGTTTTTCAACTTTAAATATATAAATTTCATCAAAAATGGTATGCTATTGAGATCGTTGTTTTCTAGTTGTTGCAATAATTTTTTTTTATATCAAAAACTATGTCAGTATTTCTTCGTATCTTTTGGAACTTTTTAAATAACTCCTTTCAATTTTTAACTCGTAATGTTTAACTTCCTTCTTCAATTTTTTGTTTGTTGACGATTTACGATGTTGTAGTTTTCGAAAGTTGACATTCTAGAAAGTTGTCAAGTTTAGGTAGTTGACCATTTAGGATTTGTAGTTTTCGAAAGTTATCGCTTTGGGAAGTTGTCGTTGTCACCCGGAGGGCTCAATCACGCAAAAACGGCTGAATGGGTTTGGACGAAATTTGGCATGCACATTGTCAGGGGTACAGAGAAGGACATAGGGTACTTTTTATCCCGTAATTCCCGCAGGAACTCCGAAATTACCGCGGGGCACAGTTAGTTTATAATAATAGGCTATTTGTCAATTTTTTTTTAGTCTGTTTTGTAGATTAATAAAAAATATAATAACGTATTTTTTTTTTACGGAATCAAAAAATAACGGCAATACATTGAGTTGAGATTTTGCGTGACGTCACTAACCAGCGCAGTTTGTATGGCGGCTTGGAGCGGTAAGTGACGTCACGAGCCCCCACCCTAAACTTTAATGCGCTTTATCTCTGTGTATTTTAATTTATTTGAAAAATTAAAAAATACGTGTCTAATGATTTTTAATTTTCTAAATGACGGACTAATTAGAATTTTGATTTTCAAAAGTTGTCAACATCCCTATTATATATACTCTTTGGCAGAAACTAGACATGCCGTTTGTAAAACAATTTAAAAATTCCATCGAATCTTGAATTCTTTTTATGAATAAAATAAACATAAAAAATAATTTAATTTGTAACTTGCAGTCAGTTCTCGGGGCACTTCTCTCCGAGATGAGACGATTTAACGACAGCATGATGCCGAAGTATGAAAATTTAAATTTCCATTTCTATTTAGTCTGTCAGATAATAAAAAAATAATAGACACGTGTATTTTTGTTAATTATTGAACAAATGCTTTGATAAAACGTAAAAGGTATTAAAGTTTAGGAGCGAGGGCAGGTGACGTCATAACTACGCATAAAGTGTACCAAGGCGTGACGTCACGCGAAATTTCAACTCGTATATTATTATCACTGCTATTTTTTGATTACATAAAAATAGGAAAAATACGTGTCCCACATTTTCTGTTAATCTACACGATGGAAGAAAAATTAGTCATCTAGCTCATCATGTAGCTCATCATGACAAGCTGACGATCGTATTTACCTCACGTGAATTTCGGGTTTATTTCGGATACTCTTTGATCTAATGAGATATTTTTTTTTAATTAAACTGATGCTCTGTATTCCCAAATCACAAGCGGGGTCACCCTCACTTACTTACTCGCCCCTCCTAGCGAACTCTATGCTCTTTATACTCGTCGTACTTGATGTTCCCACTGTGATCTTGAAACTGGCCTTTATCTCCAACGTCTGAGAGTCCAAAATCAATATTTTTCCTTTTGCGTTCCCGGTGTACACGTGCTTCCCTCGGCGATCGAATGACGCGATTACATTTATATCGCCCTGAAAACATAATGATATTGTTATTTTTTTTACTCGTAAATGACGCTACAGAAAACCATAATATAAAGCCGATCCTGTCAAAAATTTTCAAAAACCCATAAAAAATAATAACTTCGAATCTTCTTAAAAATCGAGGAACATACAACGTGTTAATGAATTAACTGAAAAATAGAAAGTAGTTTGCTCAGAAACGACTTACGAATCGATCGCACCGTGTTTTAATATAGGTTATATTTTTTAGTTTTTACTAGCCCATGTCTAAATTATTTATAATACAATAATTGGCGCGTACGCCATCCGCAGCAAAAAAAATCGAATCGGTCATTGACGCGTAGGTGCGGGCGTAGCGCTTGAAATATCGTAGATCAGTCACCTCCAAATTGCCTCCAAACTAAGGTTGAATAACTTTTAAATTATTAATTTTTTCGACATAAATTTTATTATATAATCATAAATTGTTGTTTATTTTCTTAAATGAGGTGTATCAGGTTTTTGGTTAATTCATTAACACGTTGTACTATATGGGTGTGATACCCGTCAATATGAGGCATCAAAATTTTCACTTTAAATTTGTCACTTCATCGGCCATAAATAAGGCAATATGGGGACAAAATTGGTAGCTTACTGTCTCTACTAACTTATACCTCAAAGGAATGTATTGAAATACCAGTAAGCTTAAGTATTTATCTGTATTTTACGTATATAAAAGCGAAAAGTCACTCACTGACTAAACACAAAATTCCGAAAACTACCTGATCGAAATTTGGCAGCTAGATAGTTTATTGTTATCGGACACGGAATTCCTACAGGAACTCCTAAATTAAGGCAGGTGCGAATGAAACTTTATGGAACAGTTAACAGCAGAGATAAGCTCAGACCCTATGGATTGATTAATTGAGCTGTTTACAGGTACGGTTTGTGTTCATGAAGGGTTCTATATCTGAGGGCATCTCAAAACCACGAGGAAAGGTTAAGAACCAGTAGGTATATATAAAACGAGCTGTCCCGCGCAGTTTCACCCGCGATAACTTTGAAGTTCCATACAAACTTTTCATCCCCTTGGGGGTTGAATTTTGGAAAATCCTTTCTTATCGGATGCCTACGTCATAAAAAGAACACACCCTTCAAGTTTCAGGTCTCTACGATCAGCGATTTAGGCTATGCGTTGATCCATCAGTCATTCAGGACAAAGCATTTTATATGTATAGATGATAAACTCACATCCTCGTCGATGGGCAATATTTTGTGTTGTCCGTTGTCAGTGTCGATGAGCAGCGCCGCGTGCCGCATGGGGCACACGAGGAACCGCTTGTCGTTGCGCGGGTCGAACTGCACGCGCATCACCGGCGTCGGGAACCGGAAGCGCTGCTCGCACTCGCCGCTCAGCACGTCCCATATGCACACGTTGTGGTCCGTCGACGCTGACAACAGCTGGGAATAAAACAACATTTATTTGATGCTCCGTCTTCCGTCGCTGTACCCCTGTCAATGTGTATGCAAAATTTCATAATGATCAGTTGACTAGTTAAGGGGTGACAACAAACAAACAAGATTAACCCTGTATATTATGTAGAAATGTAAATATCAACTTTTTTGACATGCCAATAAGGCATGCTTTTGAATATTAGCAATGTAGGGGTTCACAGAAAATAGAAAATTCACCACGGGGTTTGGTTTTATTTATTTATTTTATTTAACAATTAATGCACACAAGGACAAGAAAAAAGGAAAGAAAGTATAAAAATAATCATGTACAAGGGTCAAACTTATTCCATGTGGAATTTCTTCCAGCAGACCTGCAACTTTTATTTTTGGTTTCATTATTTATTATATTTATATATTATTATTGTAAGTATTTGGTTTGATATTATTATACCTATCGACCTGAAGCACATCAAATCAGCCTATTCTTATCTCTTTTCCTGTTGCGGGTCTGCAGGAAGAAATTCCACATGGAATAAGCATGACCCTTGTACATGATTACTTTTATACTTTCTTTCCTTTTTATGTTGTCCTTGTGTGCATTAATTGTTAAATAAATAAATAAAGAACCTGTGCTCTTTATTAAAGTGTATTGTATAATGTTACCCTTTTACAATATCTGGACCAGCTGAGACTGCAAACAGGATACGAGTGGGCCGTTATTGACTTGGCGATGCCTCGTGTTAAGAAATCCCAAATGAATATTCTGCCATCATTGCATCCCACTGCTAGTAAGGTGCCCAGTTTGTTGAAGGCACATGTTGCTGCCAGTGATATTGAATCTAGCGTGCCGTCGAACTCCTAACAAGAAATAATTTTAGTCAAAGACTTTAAGTTTTTATTTCTATGAGCAAACATCAGGTAGTCTGCCTAATTGAAAATGAAAATTTATTTATTACCATAGCACACATAACATAGCAATTACTTGTACCTAGTCCCTACACTAGGCATAGCCTGTAAGGTAGGGGCTGTTTCAGAAACATAACTACAAAAACTTAATTGTTTGAAATTATTTGGGACTTGCTGCTTCTCCCACTTCAATTTTTTGTGATGGTATGAAATTACCCTATTTCTTATTTCAAAACTCACACTAGATAACAAATAACCACTCTGCTGTTCAACTCCTAGAACCATTTATTCTGAGATTTTATATGTAGCTTTCTATGGGTGAAGGAATTATCAGAATCGGTTCAGTAGTTTCAGAGTGCAAACTATTTTTTTTTATACTGGTATGAAATAGAAGAAAAAATACAGATATAAATGAGAAATGTAAATTATAGGCTTTTGATGTTTTTTGCTACCTACCTCTGGATAGTTTTGACCAAATGACTCTGAAACAAATTGAGATTACAAAAACTTAAATTTTAATTTTTTATTATACATAATAGGTAATATGTTCCGACCGAGAAAGAGAACTTGTTAAAATATTTTCCTTACCAAGCAGTTCAAGATTCATTGTAGCACGTCTTATATTTTGCTTGTTATTAACAAATCCAATCGACAGGGTACCCGCACTCCACAGTGATTCTTTTGGAGAGTAGCGTTAAGAGTATACTTACTTAAATAGGTACACCTTTTAACTATAAAATGTATTATTAAAAACTCTTTTATTGCTTTCAAAATATTAATTACCGAGTTATCTGAAAACCACAAATTATTCTTAATAACGGCTGAAGCAAAGATTGAAGCTGTAAACGGACCGCAGCGCGCAGTCCCGTATATATTGTATTATCTATGGTCCGCAGTGCCAAGAACGCGAACGTAGTGATTACCTGGCGATTACCTTCTTTCTGGTGAGACTGAGTGGTGACAGACGAGTAAGAGAACATGCTGTATCACTGAGCTGTATCATGATGGATGTCATAAGTTGGCGGGTGCACGGCGGGTGCAAGTTGACTTTTTAATTTTTTTTGGCCATTTAGATTGATCGTCGTTTGTTCGTGATTGTTTGATCAAAAATTTATTTTGTTCGATCTTAGCATAGAGTTGGATCTTAGGATCAGAGTAAAAAAAGAATGTGTAGGGTACGGTACGTCCCGGGCGACCGGGGCGTTCCGGCTTGCGATTCGGTCCGTATAACCAAGATTGGTTGGTAGGACCCTGGGTTGGAGGTGGGTTGTTCGATCTTAGTTTTTTTATTAAATTTATTAAAAATTGGCCCTAATGTTGGTGGGGGAATTTGACTTTTAAATATTTTTTTTGGCCATTTCGATTGTTCGTCGTTTGTTCGTGATTGTTTGATCAAAAATTTGTTTTGTTTGATCTAGTATCTCTCAGTTTTTGTAAAAAAAAAATAAATAAGAATTGACCGGACAACGGAATCTCAGCCCATACAGCCAATTGAGAAGGTATGGAATAAGATTCCTTTGCCTGCCCCAAAAAGAATATAAAAACATATTATAAGAATATAAAAAAATATAAAATATAAATTTTTTTTTTTTTGTACAAATATATTATAAAATGTCCGATGTCTTCTTGAACAATCAAAATGGCCAAAAAAAAAAAAAATCACCTTCTCCCCGCCAACTTCAGGGGCAATTTATATTTAATAAAAAAAAAAACTAAGATCGAACAAAACAAATTTTTGATCGAACAATCACGAACAAACGACGAACAATCGAAATGTCAAAAAAAACTTGCCCCCAAGTCTAGTTAAATACAGTGTGAGTCTGGATAAAGTGTACAAATGAAAATGAGGGATACTATGTTCAATTTTATCGACGAAAAAAATAATAAAAAAATTAAAAAAAATTTTTTGAATTTTTGACGATTTTTTTAAAATTTTGGTTCGCGTTAGGGTTCCCCTCGTAAACAAAACACTATAACTTTTAAAATAAACGGTAGATTGTCAAGATAAAAACTGAATTATGATCAGAGCTTATGGGGCGTCTTAATAAAATCAAAATTTTTAATCAAAATTATTTACAATTCAAAATAATGGCGTTTATTTAACAAACAAAAGTATTTTTTTGCACAGTTTTTTCAGTAATTTTAAAATTGCTTAATAAAATGTGGTATTAACATACATTTTTTAAGGCTTACAATTATTCTACATCATACTAGCTTTCAAATGGTAAAAATTTTACGTTTATAACTTAATCACAACATTTTTTATCAGCTGTCAAAAAAGGATCTCCAAAAGTGGTATTTATCATTTATTGTGGATATTTTTTTGGAGGCGAAACAAAATACTTTTATTATTTATTTTTAATAATCAATTGGTTACTTATTGGTTAGTTATTGCATTAAATGCTCAAAATGTCCACCTCTTGTTTGCAGACACATAGTAGCGCGAAGAACGATTTGTTGTGTCGCTCTTCTTATCATCTCGCGATCATTTTTTAAATCATGTGCACAATTAATTATGCGATCTTGTAAATCGGCTTCACTGTTGATTGGGGAATTGTAGACGCGTTGTTTCATTGTACCCCATAAAAAGTAGTCGAGGGGCGTCATATCAGGTGAACGCGCAGGCCACCCCACAGGTCCTTGCCGGCCAATCCAATGGTTCGGATAAATTTCATTTAAAAATGATCTTACATTACTTGCATAATGAGCAGGACATCCATCCATTTGTAGGTACATTCTTCGGCGCAAAGCCAGTGGGACATCTGCCAGCAATTCAGGTAGTTCTTCGCGTAAAAGCGTTAAAAACCTTTCACCAGTTAATGTTCCCGGCAGTATTATTGGTCCAAGCAAAATGTCGTCAATGAGACCAGCCCAAACATTTACTGAATATCTCACTTGGAACGTTGAAGATCTTTTCAACTTTGGGTTTTCACCTTTAGGGCACCACTTATGCAAATTTCTGCAGTTGGTTATACCATCCCTTGTAAATGTTGACTCGTCCATCCATAAAATTTTTTTTCGAAAGTTTGGGTTTTGTCTAGTTTTTGACAGAATCCATGTTGACATAACGCATCTTGGACGGCAGTCTACCTCTTCATGTAAGTGCTGCACCCTCTGATAATGATAAGGATGCAGACCTTCTTTTTTTAAAATACGCCACGCTGATTTTTGCGATATTCCATGTCTCAAAGCTAGACGTCTGGTGCTAATGGTTGGATCAGCAAACAAATCCCTCAGTACTGCTTGTTCGACAGACACATCAATAATCACTTCAGACTCGCGGCGGTCTCTGGCATTTGATCCAAGTCCAACAATACATAATCTTCGGTGGACTTCTTGGAAGTTCCGAGCAGATGGCACCGGTCGCCTGTTAGGAAACGCAGCTACGTAAGCAGTGTGAGCGGCTCTGGCTCTACCTCGTGCCATTCCATAATAAAACTCAATATCAGCGATGTGTGCCGGCGGGAATTCAGTTAAACGCGGCATTATCTCCAAAACACTAGAGAATGAACTAGAGAAGTTGGTTAACGAGAGTAATGACGAAACGTGTAGCAGCGGCGAGTAATTCGGAGCGACTGTCTTTGTTTGTCTCTTCCAGTGTTGCCGTCTCAGTTGGTATTAAAGTAGCTAAATCTGTCGTAAAAGTTGCCAGTTTATGTAATTTTGTGCTGAAATGTAGCTAAATGTATGGAGCATTAAGTAATAATAAGTAGCTAAAATGTATGAAACCATGATCAATTCAAGTAGCTAAATACGTTCAAAATCCGCTAGATCTAGCTACAAAGTAGCTAAAACGGCAACACTGGTCTCTTCCCGTACCCCTAAACTTAAGCCCACGTGCAGTTACAAAACTTTTTTACCTGAAATGCAATAAAATGTACCCTAAACATTCACCGCGCCTTTGTTCATTAAATACCATACTTTGAAGGCCTTCTTTGACACTTCATAAAAAATGTTGTGATTAAGTTATAAACGTAAAATTTTTACCATTTGAAAGCTAGTATGATGTAGAATAATTGTAAGCCTTAAAAAATGTATGTTAATACCACATTTTATTAAGCAATTTTAAAATTACTGAAAAAACTGTGCAAAAAAATACTTTTGTTTGTTAAATAAACGCCATTATTTTGAATTGTAAATAATTTTGATTAAAATTTTTGATTTTACTAAGACGATTTTATAAGCTCTGATCATAATTCAGTTTTTATCTTGACAATCTACCGTTTATTTTAAAAGTTATAGTGTTTTGTTTACGAGGGGAACCCTAACGCGCACCAAAATTTTAAAAAAATCGTCAAAAATTCAAAAATTTTTTTTTAATTTTTTTATTATTTTTTTCGTCGATAAAATTGAACATAGTATCCCTCATTTTCATTTGTACACTTTATCCAGACTCACACTGTATATGCTTGCCCCTAAGTCTAGTTAATTTGTGAACCAAACCGCTAGTTAATTTGTGCCGCCAACTTAGACATGTCTAGCACAAACTTAAGCGCTCTCCACATTCGCGCGCGATTCGCGCGCGAAGCCGCGAAACACCCGCGAACCATGAGTGTGGAACCGATTCGCGGCTTCGCGCCGCGTTCGCGCCTCGTTCCCCGAAAATTGTCGGTTTTTTGTCCCGCGACAAAGGGTTCGCAAGCCGCGAACATGCCGCGAAAGCGCCTAGGCTCCACACTCGCATGCGGCTCAGTCGTGTCGAGTCGAGTACGGCGAGCGGTTGTGTCAATGATATTCTGTCTAGGTGTTAGTCGTGTGTAATTTATGCTTTGAAAATGGCGACAAATTGTAACCAACTAGAACTAGCATTTTTAGAATGCTTTCAAGCTGAAATCTTAACCCATGTTGTGGAATACCAAATTAAAGGATTATGAAAATAAAATTTAAAATTGCGATGTATGGATGCCAATAAATAGCATTATGCGAATACCGGTGGATGAATAAAAAAAAATAAAGATTCCTTGATGTATAGTTATAGGGGTTATAGGATGAAGGTCAATAAATCTATAAAATCGGGAGCATATATCAGCCCATTTGGTTTGCCTAGGACATAATGGATTATTTTTTAGGGCATACATTTCCTCGACTTCTTTTTATTACTTTCTAATGTTTAATATAAGCGTAACTGTAATACGCAAAGTATCCCCGCAGCAGCAACTTCGACGTCCATCTTTGTTGAGTCCGCGAACTATACTGCGGATCTGGCGCGAATGTCGATGAATGTGGAACCTTGGGAGTTCTTGCGTGGTTCGCGCCGCGAATCACGCGTGATTCGCGGCGCGAATCGCGCGCGAATGTGGAGCGCGCTTTATGATTTGTGCCGCCAACTTTCGTACTGCCTCACCTGACTACCAAGCACAAATTTATTTTTTATTTTTAAAAAATCGCGGTTCGCGAAAGCTGTTTTCCTGGTGATAGACATTATTACAAACATTTCTTTCCATAACTGTTTAGAATTATCATTATTCGTGGTATTCGTCGTGTTTCAAATAGTGTAAGTGGTCGTGGTTATCGTTTACTGTTTAGTATTGAGTATTGGATTAGACTTGGAAACAAAAGTTGTCTTTACACAACTATGGCAGCTAGTGATAACAATTGGAGGGGTGTTCCTTTATCGGAAATTCGTGGGTCTCAGTCGCCGTGGGGTGCCCCTGAATTCCCTTTGGTGATCCCCTCCCACAAACATGCTGTGCTGTACCATATCCCCAGTAATGGGAGTTTGCCTTTGGATAGACCACCGATACCTCAAAAAGGTCAGGATAGATGGGACCAGGAGCATGTGAGAATGCCCTGCTCGAGTCACAGTCTCTACCCTGTTGTTGATGTAAGTATTGCTTGCAAGTATGCCTATTTCCCTGTATTGCACAATTTGATGCCATGGTGTGGAATGTGTGTTCAGTTCAGTGTACAAAGCAAGAAAATGGAAAATATGTTAAATTGAAATGAAATAAAATAACTTTATTGTATCCTCACAAAAATTAGTTATTGCGACTTAATACTACTACAACTTATCAATATGAGGCTACAATGGGTGACCTTATCACTAATAAGTGATCTCTGCTGGGCTACTAAAATTGTTTATTTTATTTACTAATACAGTTCATTACTCTGTGTGTACCTGATTTTACTGGTGGAATTGAGTATGATGGCTTAATAAATATTCAGAATTAATTAATTCGATTTTTTATAATATTATAATGTGCCACTTTTGAGTTGTTACTGAAGGTGCCTGTAAATTACTTTATTTTTGGTATCATTTAAATTAAAAAACTAACTTTTATCTGGACATAGATAAGCAATAGTGTGTTAACCCACACTGGAGAAATTTTGAGTAAATCGTGTTTTAAAAGTAGGAGCGCCATTTTGTATCAATATTTTTTATGTTCAATATTTAGTTACATATTTAAGCAATGTAATAAGGTAAACACATAATTAAAAACAAATTTTTAACAAAAAAATTAAAACCGACTTCCAAAAACACAAAACTAAAAATCTAAAAATAAAAAGCTAAATATAACAACATACCGATTTAATCCAAAAGACAAAAACACACGTAATATTATTATTGGTTTGTGCTACCACTGATCGGTTTGAATTCGGTGACAAGCCCGCTGGTGTCTGCCCACTTGGGTTGTCCTGTTCACAAAAAGCTGGTGGCGGGAGTCGACTTAGCCCATCTACCCCCTCCATATTTGGCTTGTCACCGACTTCATACCGATCAGTGGTAGCACAAACCAATAATAATATTACATGTGTTTTTGTCTTTTGGATTAAATCGGTATGTTGTTATATTTAGCTTTTTATTTTTAGATTTTTAGTTTTGTGTTTTTGGAAGTCGGTTTTAATTTTTTTGTTAAAAATTTGTTTATTTCTCGCTTTTAAGTGACTTAGTTCGTAATTTCTCTAAGTTACAATAGCCTTATGTCAAGCCTTTTACAAAATATTGCTTTTCCCGACGCAGGGACGTTAATTGTTGAGGAGTTCTCCTTGTACATCATCATCAGTTCCACTTCACCATATACATTGTGACGAGCATAAATTGTTTAGAAATCATATTAAAGTTAACTAATCGGAATCTGTGAAATACCTATTATTTAGTAGTTCTGATGACCATCTGTGGTCTTCATCATCAGTTCCACTTCTTCAAATTTTGCTTTCCGAAAGCAAATAAACGGTTTACTGTAAAAAATCCAAAAATCGCTATAGGTGTACCTATAATTTTTGAAGAGTTACCTCGATTACTCCAAGATCCCATCATCAGATCTCGACTTGGTGACAATGGAATCAATTTGGGAGTATCCCCTTTCAAACAAAAAACAATTTTCGAAATCGCTCCAATCGAAATCCGCGAAATACGTATTATTGTTGAGTAGTTCCGATGACCATCTGTGATCTTCATCATCAGTTCCACTTCTTCAAATTGTGCTTTTCGAAAGCAAATGAACGATTTACTATAAAAAATACCCAAATCGCTATAGGTGTGCCTATAATTTTTGAAGAGTTCCCTCGATTTCTCCAAGATCCCATCATCAGATCGCGACTTGGTGGCAATGGGACCTAATTGGGACTAAACCCTTTCAAACAAAAAAAAAATTTTTGAAATTGGTCCAACCGTCTTCGAGTAATCGGTGAACATACATAAAAAAAAAAAAAAAAAAAAACATACATACAATCGAACATAGAACCTCCTCCTTTTTGGAAGTCGGTTAAAAAACGTTCCCTAACTCTCGATAAATCCTTCTGAATCAATAACTTAATTTTGTGGGTTAACATGTTATTGCTTATCTGCGTCCATCTAATGCTGCCAACGGCGTCCCTAAACTACATTATGAATTCAGAAAAGTACTAAAACCCATCACCTACATATTATGGTGAAAGCCCATCACTACATATTATGGTGAAACTGCATCACTACATAATATTATGTTGAAATCATACCCCTTCAAGTTAAGTTGTTTTTAATTTCTATATTTGTAAAAGACATTTCAATTTTCCAATAGGAAACAACAGGTGAAAAAATACTGAAGAGTCGATGGGGATTGATTGAAGACGCTTTGAGCAAGCCAATAAAGAATGTTAAAGAACTTACAAATGCTATATTATCATACAATACTAAATTCAAATCTGTGTGGGAGTTTATTGCTTTGAACAAATTTTTCGATGAGGTAAGTTCATTTTTACCCCTGTGCCACACTCATTACTGTAAAATGTGTTTTGAGCATTAAGTGAATGCTCATCAAAAGTACCTTGTCTGTGTGTGTCCAAAATATTGCAGAAGAATATGATAGAAGTAGCTGGTCACAGTGGCTTCTCACTTGTGAATTTCAGAATTCCCATTAAAACTTGTTTATGTTCTGGGTTAAAAAGTATGTCCATCTTTTTGTCTTTGATCCAAAATCTGTTCAGCAGTACAATTATACATGATTTAGTAATGTAGGTACATCCAAAAATCCTAACAACCTTTTACATTTATAATTTTACTAGCTGTCCCCCGCGATTTCATCCATGGTAATTTCGGAGTTCCCGCGGAGGTTACGGGAAAAAAGTACTCTATATGTCCTTCAGTTCCCGAGGGAATTCCGGGATAAAAACTATCCTATCTTTTAAGTTGGACCATATTATAAATGGTTGCAAAATTTTATCAAAATCCGTTCAGTAGTTTCGGAGTCCATCACGTGATTTATATATATTAGATTAGCTGTCCCCCACTGTTACACCCATGATAATTTCAGAATCCCTGTGGGAATTTCGGGATAAAAAGTAGCCTATGTCACTCAGGAATACAGCAGCTTCCTATAAGGGAAAGAATTTTCAAAATTGGTTCAGTTATCCCCTAGAACGTCACAAATATAATAGAGGATTAGAATAACAGCCGGAACACAATTTATTTCATACAACAATGTTTTATTAATATTTATTTTAGTGCCACATGTCCATTACTGTTTACATCCATTACACAGGAGTACAGCTGCAGAGAAAGAGGGCGATGCTACCGCGCGTCGCTGCTAGTGTTGGCTGTCGCGCCTGTAGTGTTGTACCACACCGACTCAGAATGTTGCACCAACTCGATTCAATTAAAATTCCATTGGTTCATACCTATTTGTCTTTACAGTATTTGGAAGAAGATGAGACAAAATATTTCTTTGATGTCACATTACCTGCAATAGCCAAACTTGCATTATCTCTGCCTAATCTGATCCAAGCACCTATACCACTATTGAAGTAAGTTCAATAAATGACGTACATCCTTTTTACTTGCTTGATTATACCAATAATAGTTACTGTCTCGCAGTTTATTGCAGATTTATCTTCATGAGAATAATCAAACTCGAAGTTTTCATTTATGTTGTTACAGAACCTTAATTAACAAAATTCTAGGCTGTGTATGTGTATGGGCTACAATCATACCAAGTTTTGTTAAAATCCCTTCAGTAGCTTTTGACCCATGCATGCACATACAGACAGACAGACAGACAAAATAATTTACTGATTGCTTATTTGGCATCAGTATCGATCACCATTCATCCTCCAATATTAATTTTGAATATATTATATTCAATGTACAGAATAGGGATGTTGACTACTATTGAAAATCAAAATTCTAATTAGTCCGTCAGTTAGAAAATAAAAAAAACAATAGACACTTATTTTTTGCTTTTTTAAATAAATTAAAATATATAGAGATAAAGCGCATTAAAGTTTAGGATGAAGAGGTCGTGACGTCACTAACCACAAAACCGCCATACAAACTGTCAGAATAGTGACGTCACGCGAAATTTCAACTCAATATATCGCCGTTATTTTTTGATTACGTAAAAAAAGAAAAAATACGTGTCCAATATTTTTTAATAATCTACAAGACGGACTAAAAAATAAAAATTAGTCAACATGCCCATTGACCTCTCTACAGTTTTATTATAAGTATAGATATATATATAATTATTACATTACCTATCACATTTGTGAAAATTGCACCATGAAAATTGTTATTTCAGTTATTTGTTTTATTTTCATAATAATGAATATCTTCAAATATATGTATGACTAAGATTATTTAATTTCGTTTATTATATTGTCTAATTTGACTCCACAGGCAGCACAGAAACCGATCAGTTTCCATGTCCCAGCAGCAGATATCTTGCATCTTGGCCAATTCGTTTTTCTGTACTTTCCCAAGAAGAAATGCTTCAAAAAAAGAATCGGAATATTCTTCATACTCGTATATCAATTTTAGTAGGTGAGTACAAATCCTTGTCTTATTGGACAGGGGGGCACTTTTACTAAAAATACCATATTTTGGTGTTTGAAGAAGTTTCAAATTCTCATATTTTTTTTTTAAATTTAATTAGTTCATAACTACTTTAAAATTACACATAATTTAATACTTACTTAAACTACTTAAATAAAAAAAAAATAACACAAAAATTTGATGAATCATATTATTATGGATATCAAAACATTGTGTAATGTTGAGTGTGTTTCTATTTACCTATACTACTTAATAATATTTTTTTTACACTATCACACAGCACTGCTAATTTACCAATTATAAAACGTACACTACTTATATACTTTTTTGTTGTACCTAATTATAATATATTTATTATTTTATTTAATTACAGGTTATACAATTGCCACAAAGTCGATGATGTGTACGAGAAGTTAAAATGCCTGTGCCATTATTTCCGGCGGGTTACTAACCAAGGTTATAACATTATTTCCTTTCTATACTCCTTGTTTATTCCTTCTGCATTTTATATATTAACTAGCTGACCCCTGCGGTTTCACCCGCAGTAATTTCGGAGTGCCCGCGGGAATCCCGGGATAAAAACTATCCTATCTTTTAAGTTGGACCATATTACAAATGGTTAGAAAATTTTATCAAAATCCGTTCAGTAGTTTCGGAGTCCATCGCGGACAAACAACGTGACACGTGATTTATAGATATTAAGATAAGACTAGCTGTCCCCCGCGTTTTCATCCGCGGTAATTTCGGAGTTCCCGTGGTAATTCCGGGAAAAAAGTGCTGTAGTTTACGGTGATAAGCAGTTCCCCGCATTAATTCCGGAGTTCCCGCGGGAATCCCGGGATAAAAACTATCCTATCTTTTAAGTTGGACCATATTACAAATGGTTGCAAAATTTTATCAAAATCCGTTCAGTAGTTTAAGATAAGATAAGATAGATGTTTCGCCCCCCCTCACGCGCGGTCTCGTTGTAGTACAGTCCCGACGGGCGCGGTGACGGTGAGCCGGCGCTCGGTGCCGCCGCGCCGCTGCCCCGCGTGGGCGCGCTCGCGGCGCGCGCTCGCCGCCGTGCCCGTGCACGTGCACTCGGCGGCGCTCATCGAGGACATGCACGGGCTGCTGCAGGTCGACTTCGCCAACAGGTGGGTCGCTAGGTGATACGCCACGTCCAGCTGTTCTTGTTGCGACACGCCGTTTGTGCTGCATTTTGTTTACGCATATTATTTAATTATTATTTGTCGTGACGAATAAACTTGATTTCATTTCATTTTCATTTCAATAATTTCATTTCAGTAGGGCTATGATAAAGTAAGCTGATGATATGCTATGTTGTATGATAAAGCTAGCTATACCCCGTGGTTTCACGCGCGTGAGTTTCGGCATTCCCTAATAATAATAGCCCAAGTTAAGTACTCCTAACTTTAACTATCTGCTAGTGAAAATCCCGTTAAAATCGGTCTAGCCGTTTCAGAGATTAGCCGGAACAAATAGACAGACAGAGAGACAGATAAAAATTTAATATTTTTTTTTATTGTAAGTACCTACCGTATATACTTTTATATGCATTTAGTGAAAAGCTGTTAATTTGGAATTACAAACTTAAATTTTATTTAAGTGTATAGATTTATATTTTAGCTTGATCAAACCTGAGTGATTCGGTTATATCTATGCATATTTTAATTAATTTGAAAAATAAAATGTCGCATTGCAGATTCCTTGGCGGAGGCGTGTTGGGGCGCGGCTGTGTGCAGGAGGAGATCCGCTTCGTGATCTGCCCCGAGCTGATGGTGTCCATGCTGGTCGCCGAAGAGATGAGGCCCAACGAAGCGGTTCTCGTCATCGGTATGGTGTTTGACCGCGCGATTCTTCTTATTTTTTATCTAATGCTTAGGTGCTTATTGTGACTAGCGAATGTCACGCATAGTTGTGACGCAGGCCAGCGTCGCCCCGCTCCCTCAGGCCAGCGTCGCCCCGCTCCCTCCGGCCCGCGTCGCCCCGCTCCCTCCGGCCAGCGTCGCCCCGCTCCCTCAGGCCAGCGTCGCCCCGCTCCCTCCGGCCCGCGTCGCCCCGCTCCCTCACAGTGCCCGCGTGTCGGCCGCAGGCGCGGAGCGCTACAGCGAGTACTCGGGCTACGCGCACACGTTCCAGTGGGCGGGCGAGCACCGCGACCGCGCGCCGCGCGACTCGTCCGCGCGCCGCCGCTGCGCCGTGCTGGCCGTGGACGCCGTGCGCTACTCGCGCGCCGCCGACCAGCTGCGCGAGGAGATGTTCAGCCGGGAGCTCACCAAGGTGCGACGCGCACACCGTGCTCACGTATTTTTTCTTTACTTACGTAATCTAAAAATAACTGCGATACATTGAATGGAAATTTCGCGTGACGTCATTATCCGGTGCAGTTTGTATGGGGGTTTATACCGGTTAATGACGTCACGAGTCTCCCACCCTAAACTTTAATACGATGTATCTGTGTATATTTTGATTAATTTGAAAGAGCAAATAATTAGGACTAATTAAATTTTGGATTTTCAAATGTCGTCAACATCCCCAGTATTGAGTGAATGATCAACCGGTCGGTATCGCACGCCAGGCGTGGGTGGGTTTCTCGTGGTTCTCGGAGGACGCGCAGGACGCGGAGGACGCGCAGGACGCAGAGGGCGCGGAGCGGGCGCCGGCGCTGCGCTACCCGGGCGTGGGCACCGGCAACTGGGGCTGCGGCGCGTTCGGCGGCTGCGCGCGGCTCAAGTGGCTGCTGCAGCTGGCGGCGGCGGCGCAGGCGGCGCGCCCGCTCGCCTACGCCACGTTCCACGACGCGGCGCTGCGGGACGACCTCGTCGCCGCGCACCGCATGCTGGTCGACAACAACGTCACCGTCGGTGGGCGCCGCTTGTTTATTTTGTTTATTTATGGGCTCTTCCAGCCGCGATAATTTATTACAAGCATACGTCAGTGCACGCACACTGGCACGCACAGTAGCACGCACCCTAGCACGCACACTAGCTTGCACACCAGCATGCACTAGTGCACGCACACTAGCACGCACTAGTGCACGCACACTAGCACGCACTAGTGCACGCATACTAGCACGCACACTAGCTTGCACACCAGCACGCACTAGTGCACGCACACCAGCATGCACTAGTGCACGCACACTAGCACGCACTAGTGCACGCACACTAGCACGCACTAGTGCACGCATACTAGCACGCACACTAGCTTGCACACCAGCACGCACTAGTGCACGCACACTATCACGCAAACCAGCACGCACACTAGCACGCACACTAGTACGCACACCAGAACACACAGGCATGTACACAGGCACGCACACAGGCACGCACACCAGCACGCACACTAGCACTCAGACTAGCACGCACACAGGCATGCACACAGACACGCACACAGGCACACACATCAGCACGCACACGCACACTTTAGCATTTAAGCTTCAACAAACGCTGTTCAACTTCCGTTTCAGGCCAACTGTACAGACACCTGGTGGACTATTCCAAGCTGAAGCCTTCCAAGATAAACGTGTACGCTTACCTTCGCAAAGCGATACTGGGGATCGAAGACCCGCCTTCGGGAGACAATAACATCATCAACAAACAGAAAGTGAAAAAGCTGGTAACTATTATTATTATAATAGCTGTCTCCGCGGTTTCACCCGCGCTATTTTCGGAGTTCCCGCGGGAATTTCGATATAAAAAGTTCCCCTACTCACTCAGAAACTCAGGACTACTCACTCTGAAAAATGTTTGTAAATTTGTAACAAGAGAGACGTTTAAGTTTCAACTGTAAGCCTGTGTTGCTGTAATAACTCAATAAATAAATTGATAATTTACCAGTGCTTAGTTGTAGTTATTTTATTGTACTTCTCGAAAATATAACTATCTCATTGCAAAAACTGTTCAATAGATCCAAACCTACAAACTCTCCCCCTTTATCACATTGTAACGGACTTGTGTTTTTTGTTTCATTTCAGTTAAAATCGCAGTCGCTAGCATCTTCCCCATCTCCACGAAACTCTTCGTCGAATTCGCAGCACTCGCAGCCCACATTGATAAAAGAGTTTGCAATTGCAAACTTCTCGCCGGATTTGTTTTCCGATACAGAAGTACTGACCGGTGATGCCCCGGCGGCCGCCACAAACGAGCGCACAGACAGACGAGCCGACAACACAATCTTACAGCTCGCTGACAGCGGTGACGTCGAGATGACGGACGAGAGCAAAATGGCGGAGGATCACGAAATGGCCGCCGACGACGACAAACACGACGACGTCGCTTTAAACGAACAAACCCCGAACAAAACTCTGAGTTTGTTCGATGAAATGGAGCAATTCGACAAAGATAACAGCAATTTGAACCTGTCTGTCCCGCATACGTCACTGCTCATCGCCAAAGGTGACGCGCAAGAAACGAAAGACGATTGTAAAATTAACTTGAACATCACTGAAGAAACCAAGAAGAAATTTAGCAAAAAGATCACCGATTACTTCAGTAAAAAAGCCACTTGATATTATCAATTAATTAATCATTTTTTCACATCGATGTTTTTAATGAGTTTTTTACTGTGATTATTTCTTTGTATATTTTGTTATAAATGAGTTCAAGTTGTAAATAAAACACGTTACTAATATAATTAAAATTATTTATTATCCTTCATCATATTTCTAGCATACTAAACGTAATAATGTGTATAATAATAATAAATAATTGAATATTAATTTAGTTTTTTTAAATATACAATCAGCAATATATATAACTCGATAGTTGAGTTTAAAAACTTTCTGTAAACTAAAATCTGACATGCAAAGTAGGCAAATGATTATTGTATTAGTTTTACCTAAACGTGTATTTGTTTTAACTATTTGGATTTTTGATTGATGAACGCAGTCGCATCATTCGCTAAGTAGGTACATTAGATTATTTTGTTTAAAAATTTTTTTTACACTAAAAACTAGATATAAATAATAATTTTACATTTCCTTATTTAAATAATGACAATAAATTAAATATTAACTAGCGACGCTCCCAAAAAAGTGATCATAACTCTCTTATCATTACAATCTTTGGCGAACTATAACAATATGTTGGTATGAGAATAAACTTTCCATTAGCTATGTGTTCATTTGATTTCATACAAAATGCAGGAGGATATTTCTTAGAAAACAACCACCTTATGATTACAATAACTACGTAATGAATAAGTAAAAAAAAATCACCTGTCTTGCTTCGCATGTAGTAATAAGCTGGTTAAATCAAAATGTACCATCGGTACATTGAACATACGGTTCATTTTCATGAGCATTGACAAAGCAAACTTCAACTCTACACAGGCGTGCAAATTAACATTCTTCATATAGGTAATAAGAGACGTACATTATGTCAGCCCTTTAAAGTTTAAACTCCAGTGGATAATTTTGTGCGATTATTTTGTAGCGTTAAGCGTATATTCCTGTGTGCTTTGTTTTTCCAATGACAACATAATTTTAGTACAATAGTAGGTACATTGTAGTATACATTTAGCCCTAAAACAATTCCTTTACATAGCAAATTAAACCTTATATTATGAGGATTTAGAATGTCATTTGCGCGGTGACAATCATGAATACATGATCGATTTTATAAAAAAATTATGACTATTGAAAATAGTTTGGTAACTTACTTCCTGTTCTTAGCTAGCTTGCATTGACGTATTATTATAGTAACGTTAAATAAACAAATGTTGTAAGTAAATGAAAAAAAAAATATTGCACATTAATTAAGTAGGTATGTGTGCTTATTAAACACATCATGTTTGAGATCAAAAGTTATTTGGGACACTAGCGCACACAAAATTAATCCGTATTAACTATGGAACTGACTTTCCTCAAAATTATCTGTAAGTAATAACTGTAGGTTGACCCGCAGAGAATGCATGGCTTAAGTCTGCGTTTTTTACCGTGATGTGCGTAAAGTTTAAATAAATACCTTTAGTGCTGATGTACTTTTGGACTCAATCTTAAAGATGCAAACCAAATATAGTGTCATGACTATGATTAATATCAAGGGAGACTTTTAATGATAAATAGGTTCAATGGACGACGCACAGACTAGAGTCTAGAATAAGCAAGTTGTCCTTCCAAGCGTGCCTGAAACGCTAAAAGCTCGATCGCTCTCAAATGTGATCAAAGCAAACTGAACTTTATTGAACTAGTTGCTTATCATATCGCGATCGTAACAAAGTTGATAATAGCAAAAATTTTACTTCAAAAGTTTGTAACAATTTGTAAGAGCTAATCCACTACCTACAGTGTTTTTGATTGATTTACGATTGCAACAAAATTGTAGCACCCTTAGTTTCATATACAATTTTACGAATTTGCAGTGTCTATGTTTTGCTAGTTTCCATTTGGTTTATCATAATTATACTTAGAGGTATTTACTATCGGACACCAGAATCGAGTATTTATGTGTTTAACAGATAAAAAAATAAAGAAAACCACTCCAAGAATCGTCAGGGAGTAGGATGACGATGGTATCACGGTTATTAAATGAAAGTTTGATCTGAACCCAGGATGGCTATAGGACACAGACTCACTTTCTAAGAGGTGAGGCGTATTCGAGGCATCTTGCCCCGTAAACCAAACAAGAACTGAAAACTTGGAAGAATGGGAAACATTCCTAAGGCTCGAAAGCAATGCGAGTGTCAAAATAATCGTCCTTTAACGTAGTTTACATATATTTTTTCCAAATTTGATTTAATTGTTACCTACTTTGTGAATAGCCGATAGGTACCTACCATGGGTATACTGAAAAGATGCATGGTTGCATGGATGGTTCAAGACTGTATTAAAACTTTCTACATTAGATAAGTTTAAAGTTTCAGGGTAGGTACCGAAACTTGGGTAAGGCTCGATTCTGGTGTCCGGGAGGTATTTTACGAGGACGCATTATGGAGTTAACCGTTATTGATATGTACGCGAAACGAAATATCTACGGTTGAAATTTACTTGTCTCCAGATGAGCGCGAGCGAACTAAGGAGTAAAGATCGGCCACACGTATAAACGGAATCCTAGATGAGGCTACAGAAAGGGCAATCTGCATCCCAATATAAGTTATCCAGAAAAATGTTTTTGTTAGATGCGGCAGCCTAAATGTTATCAAGGACATGGACGTAGGTAGGTACTAGGTGAGTACAGGCTGATTACGAATTAGTGTAGGTAGTAACAAGAAAACTTAACTGCTGACTGGTGATGATGCCTATTGAAATTCAAAGAAATGTAAGCACTTATTTACGAGTAAATAAGTTTGGTACCCAAATATTTAAATTTTGCGATAATCATTGGTTGCCGGATAGATGCAATGAAAAGTATTTTTTCTCTCGACTATGAAAAACTTCCTACTTCATACACTTCATTGCTTGTGACTATACACGCAATAAATACGTATGGGTACTATCTCAGCTTTAATAATTAATTTTCACAAAAAAAAAAATAATAGCGGCAAAATAATGTTTTTTGAACAACTTACACGTTTTTGTATCCATCCCATACTTATTATTTCTTTCAAATTTAATTTAAACAAAATTAATGCGTAAATTTTTTCCACGTCATTAAGTTGGTACCTAATACTTTTATTCATACAATTTAGGTATATGCTTTCTCACTACACACAAATATATACAATCACCCTGTGTTCTCCTAGCGTCGTCGAGGCAGAATATTATGTGTTAAGGAGAAATGGACCAAGATTACTTAATTTCTTTAAAATAATCATAAGTATTGATTATTTTTTAAAATAGGTACACACTTATTAACCCCGGTTTCATCCTGACGCGGGTGATTTTAGAATTTTTAGAATTTTCCCAGGAAGCTCTTTGTATGAAAGCGTCCTATGTCATACTGTAAAAAAAATATAAAAATTGGTTCAGTAGTTTTAGAGATTACCGCTACAAACAAATGCCTAAGTGTAAGTTCTACAGTGGGATTAGCGAAAAGTTTGTTGAAATGTTTTGAAAAAAAGTTATTATTGGGAAAATTGTATGGTAAGTATAATATATAGCCTTGGTCCATTGTTTTTAAGCCCATAAAATACCAATTTAATGTGACCAAAGTCTCAGACGAAATAAAATTCGTCTGAGACCAAAGTAGGTATCTCATGATACATAAAAGTTTCTGGCCATAAATAAATCAGGTAAATCTAGACAAGACTAGCTAAATAGATAAAACTTTTATAAGTTGCCATAATTATAAAGACACTAAATTTCAACCAACTATTGAATTATCCACGTTTGAACTGTGCACCTGCAAATGCGACGCTGCTAGGAAAAACAAACCTAATTAACACGGCTTTGAATTTGCGTGCAGCAGTAGGTAATGAGAATTTGAAGTGAAATTATAAGGAAATTGTCCTTTTCTGCATTTTTCAACGTTGAATTTAAAAAGTCTCAGTAAAGTTAGGTATAGTCAGATGCGATACTTGGAAGTGGAACAATCAATTTTTGTTTGGCTCTCAAATTCTCAATGGTGAGGTACCTACAGTTAATACTATACACTTTAATTTTGGCTGTCTCTATTGATTTTCTAGTTATTAAATTTTAAAAACGACTAGTACAGTTGTCTAGACAAGTAGTATCAATACTCGTATTAAATATTATACAGTTGATGAGATGCTCACAACGGACGGCGCGATTTTGTTTCTAAATTTTTCTACCCGCTGACGCTACGGTGGGATCAAGGAGGATCATAGTGTCTCTAAATTACAGGTGGGTAACAACTGCAACCATCCCTTTTATGTTATAGGGGCCAACAACCTGATGGTGAGCGATTACCGCCACCCATGGACATCTGTAACCCCCGAAGGCATGCAAGTGCGTTGCCGACCTGGAATGGGGATGGGAACTGGCTTTCTAGTGGGACTGTCGGAATATCTACACCGTTAGGATGTTAGGTGCTTGGCGACAGATTTACAACTTAAAGGTGGTAGCTAGCCAGCCGGGCATTAGAAAGGACCACCATGCTATGGTTTCCTCACGATGTTTTCCTTCACCGACAGCTCTTTCCTTGTTAAGGTTTGAACCTACGCCTTGCGGCGTTTGATCCGAACGCACCAACCACTGAGCTATCAGCCCTTTATAACATTTATAACATACCTTTAACTGGAGATTCAACTCACTTCTTATTTGGCCAGAAAATGCCCAAAAATAATGTAGATTTACTAAATCTTGTAATTATTGTTATCTATGTTTTAAAAACCATTGGAACAGTATGAGCACAGATAGCATTGCTTGTGTTAAAAATGACGAATCTTTTTGTTTTCTTTTCTCAATATTTAAATAGCTAGCTTTATTGAGAGTAAGTACCTGTCTCATTAGTTCGTTAATTTCAATTTATTGTAAATGGATTGTCTGGACGTATCTTTAGGTAGGTATATGATGCAACGTAGCGTCAGCAAGGTCGACATATTTATCGTAGGTACAGCATAATAGAAGTTAATTTCTCAACTATCTAATTTCTTCTTATATGCAAAAAAAATATTTATTTCTACATTAGCGGTAAATATACGAGTAGGTAGGTACTACGCTAACTCAAGCAAGGATCGCGATAATAAAGCTGCTATATACTAAATTTAGGTATAATGTGCGCTCCAGTTAACGATTTTGAATAAAATATAATTTAAATTTTTGAATCACCATACAAAAGTAGGAAGGTTCAAAAAAGCACTTGTCCAAAATCATAAAATGGAACGCATTTAAAATAAATTGCTACACTTAAATAAATTACTTTAAGTTTTAAAATGTTAATTATTCATTTAAAATACAATAGGTATTCTGGATAACTTAAATTAGTTTTGTTATTATCTTCCGTAAGTGTTTAATGATAACAAAGAAGCTATCTATTTAAAGTTAGGGAGGGGAGACTATAGTTATCGATAAATTTATTTTTTAGTATCAGTAAAATATGTTTTTTCACCACTGAAATTAGTACGATAATACCTTAACTCTATAATAGGAAATTGAGTTCAAATTTATTTTTGTACTCAACTTGAATTAAACTTATGCACTAACGCAATTAAATTGTCTTTAGATTGTTACAAATCTGGCAATGGATGGCTGCTGCTTGACAATTCTCATCTGCCTCCCCTTCCCTTAGAATATGTCCAGTAGAACTTGATATACAACATATTTAGATTTTTGGGCTTATTATGCAATTATTCATACAGTATTAAGATACAAAAGTTATGAAGTTAAAAGTAATTTATATACAAGTTAATTAGCTACCAACGAAGGAAGGTAATAAATAGTGCTTGAAGCCAAACTATGCTAAGCGATAGAAATAAAAGAATAAATTAATAACAGAAAGAGATATGACTAGATCATTTATTTTGTTCCTTTACTAGGTCCTACATTTCATCAAAGCACTATGCGCCTCTCTCCATTTTTTTATCATACAAATAGATATATAATAATATTATGATTAATTATTCCGAAATCTAATGTTTGTTTTTTATTTAATTCTGATTAAAATATTGGCATTCATCTTACTAACTATCATCGAACGGTGTTTAGTTTACGTGATGTGTAACATGTTATGTTATAGTGTGTCACGTGTGACGTCACGCCACCCTTCATCCCTGCGTGTCACGCCTGACCCTCACCACGCACCATCCGACGGTCTACATTATTTCTCACCTAATTTATCGATCGGCTCTCGACAATTTACGTCACTAATTTAATAATTTCATAGAGTGCTTCATACCCGTACGCTTTCGAATTTATCTACGCGAGCTTCACTACGAATTCAAGTATGTATGCGAACGATATAAATATTTTATAAAATATTTAAAGAGATAAATAGTTTCATATTTTAGAAATTCGATTCCATTATACTAAGAATGTTTCCGATTGATTTGTAAGTTTATGCCATGACGCCACTATCTGTGCAATGTATCTACTGAAGACCCGATAGCTTTCGTTTTTCTAGAAAAATCATGTTGCTGTCTGACCAGGCCTGACGATTGTCGGTAGGCAGGACAGTAGTGGCGTTTGAGCTACTCACGGTAGGAATGGCGAGATGACAAGTGAGTGAGGATACTTTTGTTACGCAATAGCACGTGGTAATGAATAGACTGTACCGGTGCAAAATAACAAGCGCAGCGAATAGTTGTCGAGTCGCGAGTAATTAGTACAGTAAAAGTTCTTGCGATGAGATGAGTTTGAAGTGAGTTCAGTAATGTTACGATAGTACGAGAGAGTATAAAAAGTCGCGACTAGTGAAGTGAGTGGACCCGAGAGTTTGAAGCGACGAGTCGCAGTCTAAGTCGGAGAGTCCGCCGGAATCCGCCTACACGAAACACATTTAAGATACATTTAAATAATTGCAAAGCATACCCTGTATCCTAGAATCACTTTTATGGGCGATTGTTTTTTTATACATTCAGAGAGGTCTCATTAATCTATTACAAACGTTTGCGTTACCGCAATATATTATCTTTAGTGAATTTTTATTTTAATCAGTATAAAGATTTAAGTACACAATATTTATTATTAGTCCGCGGGCACGCCTCGCGACGTGCTCGTCGGACGTTATACTCCTACATTACGCACGAGGTGATATAGTCGATATACTAAGTATACGTGATCCGGTTTGGCATCGATTTGACTGTAACCTAAGAAGCGCGCGCGGCGCAGTACCATCGTCAGGTGACAGCGGCGGCAGCGGATCAGTGGGCCCGACGGAAGGATCACACGCCCTCGCTGAGCCTGACGGTAGAACCGCACGCCCTTGCTGAGCCTGACGGTAGGACCACGCTCCCTTGCTGCCATCGGCGCACCCCGCTCATCACAATTCTGCTTCGGTCAATAATTACACGCAAACAGCGAATCACACACTAAATAACAAGTGAGATACATTTTATAACGTGTATTTGACGCTATGCGTAGTTGGTTCATCGAAAATAAGACAACGCTACAGATGAAGTTTTTCCTTCGTCGTCTAGTTGTAATTTAGGGTCGAAGCAATACTGAATTGAGCACGACTCGAGTTCGGCCGTTGGGAACAATAAATATAGCAACCCGTCACATGAACCGCGAGCCACCTCGCAAATATACTTATTTGTTATCTAAAATGTAATTCTCATTTTAACTAGTGTGGTGAGGCCGGCTCTGCAGTCGTTTAACAAAACGCGACTGACCACTTCGACGAATAAATCTAATAATGGTAACGTAAGGACATTAAATATCAAATAAAACTAACGAAAATCATAATAGAAAACAAAACGACGCAATAAAAATAATTTAAAAAGCGTAATAACAACTTATTGCACATTCAAGAGAAAATAACAAGTGATAAGAAAACAATGTAGATACTAGATACATACCTACACAATCGTTCATTATATACTTTATACACTTGGCTTAATTATACATATAAATCATAAACGCCTAAAACTAGAATACTATATCAATATAATATTTATAATTATTTGTGTAAATATAAAATTCTATGTCTTGTGGTGAGTGTAATATTTGACTAGAGGCGGGCGACGCGATGCCCGCTGCTAGCGCAACAATACCGCGCGCGGGGCGAGTTGACACTGCACGAAAATATCGCAAGGGAAACTATTTCCGATAGTGAACGGAATAATGACTAGTTCTTTTTTGTATTCCTTAAAACGGAACGCGATGTTTATATAGGTAGTAATAGTAGCTAAAAATAAATGGCACTCTAGTCAGTTGATACCAATTCTGACTACTATAATATCTAATAAAGATTGCAGTAAAAGAACGCGGTAACATTGCTTTCAGCATTACCTCCCGCGGCCTGCCCCACGTTGCAAGCGGGCTCTAACGCGAGCACTATATCGATATCGATACCGGCACGCCACAGCGCGCCTGCACATCACTATTTGCCGGAGCCCGCCCGCGCGCACTCAATATAATCTAAGGTATCTCAGTATCATCATAAATTTATATTGGTACCATTTTTAATTATGAATCTATTTTTTGTTTTGTTGAAATTACACTAGTTTTGTAATCTGTTGATTAGCTCGCGCTTCCACCACTGTTGGCTCCCGTATACGCAATGTCATCGTCACGATTATCGTATTCAACACCCTAACACGTATAAGTATTACATAATGTATAGACACGACACAATTTACAGAATAAACAAAACGGGAAGCACGCTCCTTCTGAATTGACGTCGCCATGAAGCGAGTTGAGGTTATCTAACGAACGGAGCGAACACACAATGCAATTATAACGAGACGAACGGCCTGTACAATCCATTTAAATGTTGATTAATTTTTTTTTTTATATCACAGCCCATTGTTTTTTTTTTACAACACATAATAACACGATCTTTCGAAACGAAGGCCTAAGTATTTCGGTCTTATGTTGAAGTGCACTTTGATTTGTACACAGCGTTAAATACAAACATTTAAATTTTCCCTTTCAACAACATTGCGATTAGTTCATCTAACATGACGTATGATGGGGCCGCGGGGTGTACCGTGGACCGACGGACAGCTCTTCGCACCGCGATTGGGTCTTTTCCAGTTATCACCGCATCGGATGTCACCAACGGTGGGAGTTTTGATCGACAGCCCCTTTAGCAAAGTTGGCAATCTTTAATCGTTAACAGAAAACTAAGCAACTCATCGCCATGTCACGTGGTCACGTATAATCTTAGACAATTTCTCGTGACCAAGTTCCTTAGTTTTCTATAGCGACAACAAAGACTGTAAACTTGGCTAAGGGAGCACGGCCGACTGGGAATGACCCCAAATTTTTTTAAGCTTCCGTATCTATGTATTTATTATATAGTTCGCTAGTAAGATAAATCTAAGTATAATACTTGGCTGTTACTTAGATAGTTATCTATTTTATAAGGGATTAGATATCTAGGTACTGTTGTAAACATTGCACGTCTATAGGTGCGGTAAAGTGCTGTCTTATGGTACACCCCGGCGATATATAATGTAGCTTATTAGACGCACATAATAAAATTTAACAAAAATATATTATAGGATATCATAACTATACTCCAATTAGTGATCTATACCGAGTACTTATATACATGAATGTGATATTGGCGGAGGGAGACAACAGTGCCCGCGATACAAGCTGGGGCGTCGCACAAGGATCCTTGTTATTGGCCTGCGGTCAACAAAACGAACGGAAACCTATCCTACGAGTTACTCTAGTCCGCGGCCTGTAGTGCAATTCTCTAAGTGCAAACATCCTTGCAACCTCCAGTTCACCGTTGAGGCATCGGCGAGCAATTTGGTATTCAGCAAGGCTAATGATAAAGTCACACTACAAAGAGCTTCGCTTATAGCCAAGAGCCAAGCTACTCGCCGAGGGACTAATCTTAGCGAACAGACATATTGCATACTATAGCAGCTGGCACACTGGCACCGTATGGTAGAAGCGTCGCTTGCGACATCTTGTCTGTTTACTAGGACTAGTCGCTCAGCGAGTAGCTTGGCTCTTATCAATAAGTAAAGCTCTTTGTAGTATGACCTTAGCCTAAGACTCGACACTAGCGCTCACTGATGTTTTAATGCCCAGCGATAACGATAACGTTTCCCGCTTCGACGATGTACGATATACGATGATCATCTATCTCGTCGATGTGAACATCCGTGATGCGGCGCTTAGAGAATTGAATAGCTGCGCCCGCGCCGATGCGACAAATGATTAATTAATAATATCCAAAGATGCGCGTGCCACGCCCCCGACACTACATTTTGTTGCAATATACATTAATTAATTAATTAATTAAAATACATTTTTTCTTACATTTTCAACTTACTTAATAAATTCAGTTTGGCTTAGTTCAAGCAAATAACTAGTATAATAATAAATTTTATGTTAAAAGTTTCAGTTAAACGTTAAGTACTTAGAAATAGAAGTATGATTACGAATGACAATTTTTTTTTTTACTAATAACGTGTCACTTTTTTGTTTTTATAATAATAATAATAATAATTTAATTAATCAAAGTTAATAAATTGTATAATATATAATAATATAATAGAGTAATTCAATGATTAATCGATAATGATAAGAATGAAGCATTCCTACGCGCTGATTTAATTAATTAATTTTAACTAATTTAGTACACCCGCCGAGGGGGCTCGCATAACTCTTTAGGTAAGTATGTAGGTAATGATATTCACTATACAATAAAGGTGTGTTTAAATTCCTTGGAATTGTTGATAATAATACGCGAACAGGCGCACTGCTGGCATGAAGAGGACTCCAGCCGCTTCCTGCAACAAAACCACAACACTAATATTAGCTGCCTGCTTAAAGGTGGTTATCGTACGATAAAGCACAGCAATTCAATTTAGGTCCTGCTTTAAGAGATCATAGTAAGCCTCCAGTTCTCTGCAGTTTCACCTACCCGTTTATTTCGGAGTTAAAGCGGGAATTTGGAAGTAAAAAGTACCCAAGCAAGGATTATGGTATGTACATTGTACAGGTTTACGACCTACTCAATCCCACACTGACAATGAGCAGTAATTGAGCTGTAAAACGGCAAACGCTTAGCCTGTTAAAATAAAAAAAATATAAAATTTGAAGCATTGCCGATGAAATAATATAAATGGCAATATGATTACCATGGAATAAATGACCATGGGCGCATCGTGAGCGCGCAGGGACGGCGTCTAGGGTTAGTAAGGCCGGTTGGCGTCCTTGGGCCGCTTCAGCTGAACTTTCAGCCGCTTCATGCCGATCTGGAAGCCGTTCATCGCTTGAATGGCCGCTTGCGCAGACGTCGGGTTGTCGAACGACACGAAACCTAGAAGGCGCACACCATTAATCGACATTTTTGACAAAAGCTTTACAAATTTTCCAGGTATTTTGACGTATTTTTGTAACACTAACAACGCATAATTTGGTGTTTATCGAAGTACGTATATACATAATTAAAACAAGTTGAAAAGAAATTGGTAAATCTACGCTAGCGAATGATGGCCTAAGATAATAACTTTTGTCAGATGAATAGAATAATAGGCATATTGCTGGGGCATAAAAAACCAAAATAATATTCAGTTCGCCAGTTCGATAATAAAACAATAATAGACATGTATATTTGGATTTTTCTAATTAATGAAAAAATACTTAGATAAAGCTCATTAAAGTTTAGGTGTGAGGGGGCTCGTAACGTCATAACCACATATAAAGTGTATGTACCAAGGCGTGATGACACGCGACCTTTAAACTCAATAATATATCGCTGTTATTTTTGGACTTCGTAAAAGCATATAAAAAATACGGACTTATTAACTGAAAAGCTAACTGGCCTGTTCTGTCTCTAATATAATATATTAGGAATGTATATTTTTTTGCGGAGTACTAACCAAAACATTTGCTCTGATTGGTGGCCCGGTCTATAAACACTTTGCTGCTGATCACGTTGCCGAAGGGCAGAAACATCTGCATCAATTCCGCGTCACCGAACTCCTGGGGCAAGTGGTAGATGAACAGATTGCACCCCTCAGGGCCCGAGATCGAGCATCCTGGGAACATAAGAAAATCTTTAAAGAACTCACAAATCTGCCTCCAAACACAAACATTCGTGGGTACACATTCATCAAAGAAAAAAAAATATACGAGAAATCATTAACAACATAAAAAAAAACCAAGAATCTATATGATTATGTAAAATAATGTGAAATATTTGAGACAAAACTACATACAAATACCATAAAAGACGAAAGTGCACATTGAATATTCAAGTGTACAGCGACAGACTAAGATGAAGTGAGAAAGAGCCTAAGAAGAATTAATAGCGGTTATTGAAGCGTTCTGATTATTCTGATTGACCTAGTTTTATGTTTGTCACTGTACATGGCGTGCGGTGTTTGTAAACATACAACACTGATGCTATTACAAACAGTAGATGCACGTTGTATTAACAAACTACGAGCACAGCTGCTATCATAGACCAGTAAGTCATCAACATTGTGTTATATCTTGATGACTTTTTGGTATTCAACATGCAGGAAGAGCCCTGTTGCAATTTTCCAAAAGTCTTCGACTAGAATAAAAACTGTAGTAACATCAAAGTTCTTTAGACAGGGTGCTGTAGCTGGAGAAACACGGAGTGAAGAGTCGATACATAACAATAAGATAGTTAATGTAGTTATTCAGTTTGTGCTCGGCGTCATAAGTTGCCAGGATCACAGGCTAAAGAGGTAAAAGCGAAAGGAAATGTGAGTGGTGAACTTGAATGATAAAGATAGATGCTATCTGATGGCTTGTTCTAGGTATGTTTCTCTCCACCAGGGGGCACCACTTACCTTCTCTCTGCGCGGGCGCAATCGTCGTCATCGGTGGAGGGATCGGCTGCGGAAACTGTCCGTATACCGCTGGGTAAGCTGTCGAACATTAATTGGCACATTTTCACAATGAACACCTAGATCTTGCGCACATTTCCATATACATGCATCAAATTATTTTGACACTTAATATGAAGCTTAATAGATGTAACAATAATATCATAAGCATGTGGTTGATTTGGAATTTTTTGAACTTAACTGTAAATAAAGTAAACTGGTCTGATTGATTTGATTATGGTTACTTCATGAATAATAATATAAGTTTGATGGTATATAAATAGTTAACACGTAATATTACAATGACTTTACACCAAACACTCAACTACCTACTGTACGTGTAAACTTTGATAAATGAAGTAATTATAACAGCGTGTACGTAGTATAAACATATTGACACGTAGATAAACACAATATCTAATGAAAATTTTGTAGTTTATTGGTCGATTAAGATCCTGAAGATAAAGATAACATGGCTAAGAAGGTTCATTTTTGCAGCAATAGCTTCTGAGCTTTATCTTTATTGCAAAAAAAAATTTCAAGTGCATTGTTATAGTAGCTTTTATTTGTGGATCTAGGTCAACCAATCTAAAAATATGAAGATATCAAATAAAAACGCTTTACACATAAAAATTATACATTAAATTCGTACCAATTTATATCTATTATTACAATTGTGTTATACTGTGTTGTTTACTAAATACATAATGTTGTTTGGTTACATAATATAATAAAGTTATTCTTAACGAGTCTTATTATTCAGTAAAAGTAAATAAGTAAATCATTACATTAAGTTACTATACATTATATAAGTAATCTTCAGAAACATGGATTGTAAGGATAGTAACTTTTATAATCCTTGTAACCAAACAAATAGATAAACATGGTGAGTTAGTCCCAATATGACAATTGGCAACCTACGTATTAGCTAATGAGTTAATGCTTGATGTGTCATGAGAATACGATTAATAAGTCACTAGCTGTTCCTTGCGGTTTCAACAGCCTTAATTTGAATGTAGTCTCCGCGACAACTCCGTGAAGTCCTTTCTTAGCTAACGTGGAGCTACCTGGCGAATTTCAGATTCATAAGTCTAATAGTTTTCGGGATTTCGTGTTTAGCAAGTGAGTTTTAGCTTTTATATTTACAGATATGTCGTCGTCACACGCCGTTTTTCTCTTGAGATTTAAAAAAAAAATGTCTAATTTCTATACGTTGCCATAATATTGTGATGAACTCATCATGCTTACCTATGTGATTAAAACTTTGTAATTTTTGAAAATTTTGGTTGACTTATTAGATAAAAGCCAGTTTTTGTAAATAAGAACTACACAACATTAAAAGATGAAATGGAGACATTTTACTTGTTCGAGATTCAAAAGAACTGAATTATGTAAAAAACCAAGTTCAGAAAAAAAGAATCAAAATGGCTTATAAGTAAAGTGTACCCAATTCACAAAAGTGTGCGATACTGGCTGGGGTAAGACATTCGTGCGTTACTCACCGACTCCTGGAAAAGGCTGCATGCCAGGGTAGGCCGCGTGCTGTAGAGCCGCTGCCTCACCGTTCGGGAGGCCTTGGGCGGTCACTGGAACAGCTGCAAGATGTTAGCGTATCTAAATAATGAATGATCCTTTTATCGGGTGCTATAGTAAGTTCCTTGTGCCTCCATAAAAAATTGCAGATATTTTGTCTTGATTTTGGGATACATAGAATTTATGCCTAATTTTATTCTTCTATAATATTAATAATAATCCACTTCACAACACACATCTACTTGATCCCACACTAAGCTATGAGCTTGTGTAGTGGAAACCAAGCAAAAGTGGTACTTATATACTACATAGAATTACTTATATATTATACTATAGATATATAAACACACCCAGACTGGAAAATGGAACCCTGTGTTCATCACACAAAGTCCACCCCCACCGGGAATCAAACCCGGAACCCCTTGATTAGCGGGTAGGCATGGTGACCTCTGCGCCAATCGGGTACTTAACTTTTTCCACTTAATGGGAGTTAGAGGAAATTTTGAACAAATCTATTTATATTCTAACCAAAAATTTATTTGATCCAAAAAACGTCGTCATGCGCACGTAAACTTGACACCATAAATCAATATCATATCATGTTAGTTTGTAAGGTATTTATCTATGGGCCCATGTTGCCTGACAACAAAATAATAAATAAATAAAAATAAATATCAAACGTACCATTACAAGTATTATTATAAATTCATGTTAGTTTGCGGTAACGTACTACGTTCTCAGAATATGCTGAGTGGTGTCCCTTTTAGCATGACACTGCACCATATAGGTATGTACTTTTACTTACTTTTACGTGTTTTCTTTTTTTCTAAATAAAGTTCATCTTATCTTATCAATAGTAATGTAAGGAAACGTACGGCCAGTAAACGTCTGATGGATGCCGTTGGTGTAGACCGCTTCCTGTGGCGGCGGTTGTCCATTGGCGGTTTGCGCTGCCATGTTGAAGCCCGGCATCGTGGGCGAAGGCAGTGAGGGTAGAGCACCGTTCAGAGGCTGCGCCCCGCCGGTGCCTATCGCCAGCCCCGAAAAGTTTTCTAGAAAATAGGGTGGAAAATTATATTTTTGATAAGTTTCAAAATTACATCTCAATCGGTATGTTACAGACAATATTAGGATGATTTTAGTGGATAATGGATATGGAACATTTTCATTTAGATAATAAGGAGGTTGTAACGAGGCAGCCGAATGCACCTCTTACCATATCCTGCCTAATTTTTATTGCTTTTTATAAAAAAAAAATCTGTTCCTTTTTATATTATATTTGTCAAAATCATTTTATTTTCTATGTTCATATTGTATACTTATTCCTTATCTAGATCTTGAAGATTGTACTTCTAAATTAATTTACCTTTCTACCAATAAACAATTTAAATTACTTTAATAATCCTAATCCTATCCTATTGAATTACCTATATTGAGCTAGCCGGAGGACTCTAAACCTTACAAGCTAATGACTATATATACCATATTAAATTGTCATTAGATCACTATTCCTGTATAGTTATGCAACACGGGATATCCTTGTCCGCTCTCTCACTTTGGCTTTCTAAACTCTGTATGTCATTGTGATTGGCAATAAATAATATCTTATTATTACATATGAGTGAATGTCATTGAAAAATCGGATATAACCATACTGGCTCACGATATTCTGATACTGCTGGCTCCAGTTGCGTCATGTTTGGAACTTCGCTGGCAGCTGTGCACTTGACAGATCATCAAAATATAATTACCCTATAATATTTACCTGACGTGGGCGGTACGACAGAGTTGGCCATTCCGTTGAGAGCATGGGACGCGAGAGCCGTCATCGGACTTATGTAACCCTGCGCTGTCGCCGCAACCATGAGCGCAGCTTGTTGCTGGAACACAATCACAAAGCTTGAGACAGTGTAACTTGAGATACCTTGTCAGGTGTTTTCACGTGAAACTGAGCACCGCAACCACCTGATGTTAAGTGAGTGTAGTCGAAGATTTTAAACACATCTGGCCTGGAATGGGAACTGACTTTCAAGTGAGGCTGCCGAAACACACCGTTAGGTACTCGGCGGCAGATTTTCAACTTGAAGATGGTAGCTAGTCAGCCAGGCACTAGAAAGTGCGGCTACCACCATGCGAAAATCTCAAATGCTTGTTCTAAAAAAGTATTCATTTCAGGATTTTATTGAATTGGATAAGATTATGCAAATGACATGAAAATTTGATCGCAGCAAAGCTTGTCTTCAAGTCTTTAAGACATGTTTTTTTTCCAAGTTCATGTTTTTTTGAAGCTCTTATGCCATTAATTTTTGACGTAAAGTCGACGAAATTATGTAGCATTTATTTATTCATGTCAAGGAAGTATAACTTTCGTTTATCGAGGTACACAGGAGTTTTCTTTTGTCTATAAAATTAACAATTTGATACCTTCGAGCCCAATTTGGTATGTAACTAAAAGTTTCCAACTTCTTTGAATCAGGACACATGGTGGTACTTTTCCCGTTGTGCCACAGACGGATTGTACCATTTGTGTTTTTCTATACCTAGATTTAAAGCGTATGTTAGCGTCTCACCTGTTCTGTGATGACTTGCGCGTACGTGCCATACGCCCCGAACTGGTTAAACACGAACGGGTTGAGGAGGCTCATGTTGCCAGCCATCTGCTGCATGCGTCGCAGTTGCCGCTCTTTTTCCGTGTCTGCAAACTTTACCACCAGGCTCGAGGACGCACCCTGGAACAAAAGAAATTTATTTAGCAACCCATTCCATCATACTCTATGCCATTATTTAAAACTGCTAGACAATTTTTTGTAAATATTGGTAGGTATGCAAGTAACTTTATATAGGAAATTTTCATCTCAGTGCAATAAGAAGTTGCTGAGGAATCACTAAATTAGCACCCGTGAAACTACAAACACCACTCAATAGCAACCAGAACCATTCTAATAAATAAATAATTGACGTTTTTTTGGTCATCGATTTAGTTCTTTACAAAAGGAAAAAGACGATGTCAACATGTAAAATTGATCCCTGGAGATTCGATAATTTTTCCTTCAGAAGAGGACACATTTATCTCCTGGCCTAACTCAGAGGTGGAATGTATTACAGTATTCGAGTCACTTATATCTTCAGCCGAGCAAATGGAAAAAGAACAAAGAACAAGCCATTAAAGAAACTGTCTACGCGGGGCGAAAGAAAAACAACAGGAAACTACTACACTCTTTAAGAATTCAAAGTGCCTTTAAATGTTACGCTCGAACAATCGGAATGTTCGTAAAGAATGGCGGAGAGACTACCGCTATGAGGCTCTGCGCGAACTAGAGCGGGCCCAGCTAAACGCTCACATTCATTATGTATTTGCCCACAGCGAGCGGGCAAAAATGGCGTGCCCGGGTGGCGCGTGGCGCAGGGTACGTAGCGTAGGCCCAGCATGCGAGGCAACAGGTCGCTCCCCTTTCGGTGCAACAAGTTATTTGGGCTGACATCCAAAAATGCACCGGTCGCTCGAGACGCACAGCCTGCAAACTTCGCCCGCGCCTCCGGGCGACTGGCTTCCTTCCCACTCGGGTGGTGTAATAGTTTCCCCATTACCGTTTCGCTTTTACTAATTGAGTCGAATCCAGCCGAATGGAGTGTTAAGTAGGCGTTAATTGGCGCCCCCCGTTCGGGTCGCTTCCGCTCGGATGTGCCCGACGACCCCGCCGATGGAAATTATTATAAAGTGGACGCGGTGCGTGGCCGCGAATTTCATTCGAGTGTTAAATTTCATTTGATTGAAATTCGTATTTATTCTGTCGGCGTTCCCATTGTTTGTATTTTAAATGTGAACTCGGTGATGTGTAAACGGTTGATCTATTTTGTTTGAAATAATATTTTTCTTTTATAAATAGTAGATTAGTAGCCAAGGGCTGTAAGGCATCAATTGCAGCCCGAAAAGTTCAAGGGTGCAATTGATGCTTACACCCGAGGTAACTACTCTGCTTTACATCTCGATTGTGAGGTAGGTAGAAAAAACCGGCATTACAAGAATAAAACATTCTATTAGTTATTTATAATGAAATGAGAACAATTTTTGTCAAGAACGAAATTGAGCTTCGCCGTTCGATATTTAAAATTAATGACTTATACTCATACGAAGACAAGGCTGAATAGCGAAGCGACCTCTTTTGTCATTGGGCTGAATGCATGATGTCTATTGCCAGTATGCTGGTTAGATGTACGCGAACTTTTTGAAAGAGTGAAGAGTTTATTTTTTTAATTACTTACCGCCCTAGGGCTTTTCTAGTTACATTATTACCCTAGAGCGCTAATTGGCCACCTACAAGCCCTATTTGGGGGTAATAAGGACCTACTTACCGAATATGAGAGATGTAAAATAATATTATTCTTATTTTTAAACAGGTTTTATATTGATTTATGAACGTTTGTTATAAAATACTAATGGATGGACAATTAAGTAGGTCCAGCGGCTCAGTTCACTGAAGAAATACCTACTTTTCAAATGTATCTATTGCATTTCTGTATCCTAGAAAGTCACATGATGACCTCAATTAGGTACCTATGGGAGTAACTAGTATTTGTAAAAATAATATTAACTTGAGTCGTTATTATATTATGTACATATTATATTAATCGTGTTTTTGTATTTCCCATGTTTCTTTGTTTCTTCTTTTTTATGGACTTTCGCATGAAATGCATTTAGCCAGTTTCAAGCAAATTAATTAGATCAATAAATTTTCAATTATAATTTCGTTGTACGATTTGGAATTGTAAGCCATGGTACTATAGCTTGCAAGAACTTTCTCGGAGCTCTTGGAGGAAACCGAAGAAATCAGCTCGAAATGTCATAAATCTTCTTGAGCACGTAAAAAACCGCCACTGTGAAAATTATTGTCCGATACAGCACCTTAATTACAACAAAATCCATTTTTACCCATTTTTTATCGACATGAAAATAAATTACCGAACCGCCATCTTTGGTTCCTGCCAAAAAACTCATTTCCCATGTTGTAAAATAAAAAAAAAATAAAAAAAAAATTAGCGGGTGTTTTTTTTAATATCTATAGTCTATAGATACCTACTCGATATTTCAAAACTGCTCGATATGAGCATTTCTATATAACAATCCTAACTAGGATTAATATTATAAATGCGATTATGAATATTGTTTGTTCCACTTTCATGTTTTAACTACTCAACCGATCATCGCGAAATTGTGCGCACACTGTCAAGGGTACTGCAAAGTAGAAAGGATACTTTATATCCCGGAATTCTCGAGGGAATTCCGAAAATATCGCGAATGACACTGCGGGGAACTGCTAGTAAGTTTTAAATGAAGCGGCCGTATCGTTATGATATCCCGCCTCATTTTCTAATACTTTTTATTTTTTTGTAATCTGTTCCTTTATATTTAAAATACTTTTTTGACAGAACTGGATACGAATTTTAAGAATAGAACAACTCAAAATTACAAAAAATTAAACTTTTATTATTTATTTGAGCTAGCCGATGTCCTTACTCCTACTCCGAACCTCATATTTATTTCGTCGTAGCGATTGGAGTCATAGCGTATGTCGTAGTGTACCTATTGGAGTCTGGGGGTAGGTTTACGAGGCCCATGGCAGTCGTTTGTTGCCAATCACTCGCCAGCCGACAAGGTGTAATTTGTCACACTAATTGTTGTTGGGCAACTTTCAGTTCAATGTATCCATTAACTTTACAAATCGTGGTGAAATATGAACAAAGTTTCGAACACAAATGTTTATCAACAAAACTTATAGCGTATCTATCTATTGTTAATTCTCTTTATAACTTCTCCCACGTGAATTAAAACAGGACCGCCTCGGGAACTCCGAGATATGGATTCTCTAATTTATTTTTATCCAAATCCGTTTTGTATTCTGTAGTTATTTCAAAAGTGATTCGGAAAGAGTATAGGTAATAAAAAAGTAAGGTCTGTATGTACGTACCTATCTTTAGGACTAAGCTTCAATTAGGTTTACCTAAGTTTTATTCAAAACGTTTATAAGGAATTTTAGTTGACTATGCAAACACATGTGCATGGTCTGAAAGTCATGGATAGGGATTTTTTTATTCACAGGTCACCAATTTGTTGCTGTTAATTTTTATGTTCACGGCACAGCGTAGCAGATGATCGTCTATAAAATATAATCACTGATTACTTCTCCGAGAAACAGACGTTAACAGTGTAGGTAGGTACGTATATAATGCATTTCTATGTATATTTATGTATTTGCAACTTTGTGCCTTTGCGCGAGTGCTATAATACCAATGACCTATATATACCTATTCTCGTATACCCATATAGGTAAACACGAGTAAAGCCGCAGACAACAACTTGTACCTACACTTTAAAGCTATGGTAAGCTGCTGTATCCTAAAGCTAATGCCATAAGCAGTTACAGCGTTAGCTATGTGGATAATATATCGCTGTAAAATAGTATAATTCGTCCGTTTGCACAGGGCTGGCAACATTTTTTTTTTTTTTTTTTTATTTTATAATAATAATCCACATAACAACACACAGATCTACTTGATCCCACAGTAAGCTATTATTAGCTTGTGACGTGGAAACCAAGCAAACGTGGTATATACTACATAGAATTACTTATTATATTATACTATAGATATATAAACACACCCAGACTGGAAAATGGAACCCTGTGTTCATCACACCAAGTCCACCCCCACCGGGAATCGAACCCGGAACCCCTTGATTAGCGGGTAGGCATGGTGACCTCTTTGCCAAACGGGTCGTCATATAGATAATACATATAGATAATGCGGAGAAAATAAATCGCAGCTGTTTTTTTATTATTTTCTAGCTCACGCTGGGTTAGGTTAAGTTAGAACCACAACACAGTCAAATGATACAGATTTCCGATAAGCGAGGATCTATAACAATGCATTTGGAATGCAAATGGCGACCGTTATTATGTATAGGTAGTAACGTTCCATGGGGCGGGAACGTTTTCAAAATAAATGTCTGTGTCATCAACAACAACAACAACCCCGTATTATTTCTCAGCTCTGTCATTCAGAATATTTGTAAACTATTCTATATTTATGACATCTCATTTACATTCGAAAATACTTCTAATATATATAAATATTCCCAACCAGTGTAAACATTGAGGTTGACTCTATCAAGCGTTCAACCTCTACAGTAAGTACATCTTCCGTTACTACAGTAATTTTGGCCCAGCCATGTAATAGAACACCAACGGACAGATCGTGATAAACAGTAAATAACTGTCGCTGGAACAGAGGGCTTACTGCCAGCCTGGTGTTTAACGATCGTCGCGCGAGCCCAGCGGAAGCGGGCGCGGGTCGCACGAGCGCCGCGGAAGCGGCAGCGGGCGACACAATGGACGAAGCCGTGCACAATGATCAAGCGTTTATCTATTAAAGACAGGGATTCACTCGCAGCCCGAAAATCATGGCGGATTTGCGAATTCAATCCCCTATAGGCCTTCGTATTCGAGTCGGGTTATTTAGTTTTGAAGTAGGTTCGCTCTATTGTTGATGTCGTTATGGAACTTATTGACTGTGAAAATAGCGCCGAATTACGTCCGCTCAGTTTATAGTACGAGTGTCCGACTATTTATTTATTTATTTATTTATTTAGGACCATCAACAGGCTGCTATAATAATACATCTGTACGTTGATATCATCTTACAAAGTTGACAAATTATGTAACCAGATAATAGATGGCCACAGCATGCGCATCTACTAGCCAATTAGAGAAAAAAAAAATAAAAGAAAGAAAAAGGGCAGGCATGAGTACCTACAGCTTCAAAGTGGGGGCTCGGCAGCAGCATTCACAATTTTATACTAAATTTTTTTTAAGCTAGAGAATATGTCAAGGCTATCGATCTTGCGGGTAAGGCGGTTGTATAGGCAAGACATTTCAGGGTTAATATCTTTTTGTTTAGTTTATATAAATTACTATTTATAATAATCTATTTATCATAATCTAATAATCTATTTAAATAATCTAATAATCTATTTAAATAATATATTATATATACAAATTTATCGAAATTACCGCATGAATTTCGGAATTCCCGCAGGAACTATTTTTTTAAAATTAAAGTAGCCTGAGTTACTCCTTATAACATCAGCATCAGCTATCTATTACACACTTTTGCTGATTGTTATTGTAGTAAATCTTTTTTTAACATTAAAAATTAAACTAGAAATATCTCACATAAACCGAATATTTCGTTATTTATAATAATATATTTATTTATCAGCATATTAATAGATATTATCATCAATTAATCAGAATCCGACCTGACCGAATTCCATTACTGTGAAGTATCTACAGTAATTTAATTTGAAGCTCAAATTAATAATATTAGCTATATTAATTGTGTTCCAAACTCATTTTGTAAATTTATATGAATTGATAAACGAAAATATGCCTAATTCCAACCTAACTCCATCATTAAAAAAGATCAAACAGATACATGCTAATTTAGTTATTTATTTACAGATTAAATCAATATTTCAAACGATGTTATAACCTAACCAATAGTAGGTACAAATGCGAATGTAATACGATTTCACGCTTTAACTACTCAACCAATAATCATGAAATTCCACCATACAAGTTGTCAGGGGTATCTATAAAAAAGAACATAGGGCACTTTTTATTCTAGAATACCCGCGGGAGCACCTCAAAACTGACCAAAAGAAGTATTATATTTTAAATAAAGCTAGGTCTGTTCGTCTGTACAAGTGCACACCTACTTATTAAACTATAATGTACAATTAGAAACAAAAGTCAATACATTTTAACTTATCCTCATTGCTGTCTTGTTTATAAGTTAAATCCCTTAGACAACATTGTACGTAATATTAAGTAAAATTATCTTGAGGATGATCCAAATTACGAGAAGTGTGTCTGTAAACTGTCTGTAGTGGTCTGTACACTGGTTTTTGCGTGATAAGTTTATAAAAATAGGTATATATAATATATACTCGTATCTTCTTTAAATAATTGTTTTGGATTTATTATATTTACTTATTATTATAGGTAGGTATTAACACAAATAACTTAGTACTCTAGCTAGCTAGCTTTAATTCACTTTTAATTTACGCTCAGCTCTCGATGTGCGGTCTCCGTGCGCCAAGCCTGGCAGCCTAGCGCAAGCCGAAGCCGAACTTTAAAGAGGTGCTTTGCGTTCTGTCGCCGCTTGTCCTCGGAGCATAGCCCAAGATTAATCGCCGAGAACACTTGCAAGTAACATTTTAACGGCCGAACGAAACTTATAGTTTAATATTCCGCTCAATCATGCCGCAACCGCACAATCGGATTCGCTTAATTGAAACACAAATAGTAGGTGCGATCGGCAGATTAAATCGGCTCAGTGTCGGTTAAAGCCGTTGACAAAGGCCGCGAGTGCTGAAAGGTCGGGCGGCAACTCAAGTAGATTTTACATCGTGACCTGCAGGTACCGGGAAATTGTGAAATTTAGATAGATTTTTCTTCTCGCGTGCTATATACAAGGCTAGTGGAAAAGGGTATTTAAGCCTTGTGTTATGATATTTTTTTTGAAGAGTCATTTCTTGAAAACCGATTGAACACCACGCAAAACTCCATCTAAATTTCAGTTAACTTAGATTCTGGATTCACTTGTCGCTTCTGAGGGAATTCCGAAATTAACACGGTCGGAACTGGACTTTGTTACTGCATTCTTTACTTATAATCACGATACAAAGTATTCTACTACTGCTAAGAAAAGTAAGAACGATGTTAATACCTAATTACGAAACGATCTTATAGATAATAATAATAATTACTATTGTAGTAATTTATGTAGGTATTTTAACAGTTCAGATATAGAGATATAGAACAGCCCTAATTCGACAGTACCTACTATAATGAATCCCGCTTTATTAGGCGCAAGCTGTAATCCTCACATACACATGGGGGCAGTGTCGAAGGATTCGCTCATAAGGCATTGTTCGCTCAAGAGAGGACGGCGATAAAAGTCACGCCTCGCGCCTCCGAGTTAAGAGTCCGTCTATATCTACAGACATTAGCGTGTCCGTCATAGACAAAATAATATTCTCCAATACAGTGCGTATTAACGTTTCACGGCCGCGCAGACGCGGATAGACACGGGCCGTACCCGGCCCGTATTCGCGGAAAGAATATTTTGTCTGCGCGGTTCATGTCTGTACGTGTCTGTGGCTACATGCCGATTGCCGAGCAGTGTGAATAGAGCATCGGCACCGTGCAGACGTCTTTTGTGAATAAACGGTGTCGGTCGGCGTCTGCCACGGAACGTTGCTGGCACGCTCAGATGTAAATAAATGTCGTCTCTCGGTGTCTGTAAACGGACCCTTAATTGGAATCTCAAACTTTACTTCACCCATAAAAGGGAATTAAGCGAGATAAGATTGCGTTCCTACATGATAGACTCGCTTCAAACGTATATACTGGCGAGGGTTTCAATTAATCGCTTTGAAATTTTTTTAAAGTACCTACATTAAATCAACGGAAGCGACGCGGATTTAAAAATTTTGTAGTTGAGTATCTGTTTTACATTATTTTTTAACTAGCTGTGCCCTGCGGTTTCACCCGCGTGAGTTTCGGAATTCCCGCAGGAAATTTTTTTTTTCGAAAATAAAAGTAGCCTTAGTTACTCCTTATAACATCAGCTATCTGCCAGTGTAAGGCCCGTTAAAATCGGTCCAGCCATTCCTAAGATTAGCTGGAACAAACAGACAGACAGATAGAGAAAAAAATTACAAATAGATTTATTTATAAGTAAGTACCCAATATACTTTCATATGCATTTAGAGATAAGCTCTTAATTTGGAATTACAAACAGACACTGTAATTTTATTTATATGTATGTGTAAAGTGTATTTATGTGATTTAACTGTATTACAGAGGAAGATCTATTATCAAACTATTGTACTTTGGTAATATGACCAAATTATTGGACCAATATTACGCAGGTATATTTTGGACTACAACTTTTGGATACCACTGATGAAATGACAACAAAAGCTTCATCTAATATTTCATACCGTTTGTCAACCCATCATTACTTAGCCCGTTACACAATTTGCGAACCCAAACAATTATTGTCCTTTTCGAAGCCGGTCACATCCATCGAATCGGTATCGTACAATAGAACATGATGCACAACCTCCATACGTTAAATTAGATATAAGACGCAGACATGGAGCTACGGCTTACGGAACAAAAAAAAAAGAAAAAAAAAAGACAAATATTCGAGACGGCGGGATTTTATTTATTTCGAGTTTCAGCTTGCAATAACTGCCTCTTGTATTATTCAACGTCCAATTATAGTAAAAGGAGTGTTCAGTTTCCCAACTCCCTCGCAGAAGGCCTCCGTGGTGGAATAAGGACTCAGGTACACGACTGAGTGGCCTTGTTTGCTACCAACAATTGGCTTTGCCGGACCCCACTCGAGTTCGCATTGTATTACCATTTTAGAAAAATATCTATATATGGTATATAAAATCAATTTTATCCTTGAAGCCAGTAGAGACGGCAACGTCTCGCGTCTGGACGGAGAGTTGAGAAGTGGCTATATTATTTCATTTTATTTTTCTTTCAAACGTGGTCTTGCAATCGTTTGTTTGTGGTTTCTTATTGCAACGTTCTAATTAGTTATTACAATTCGACACTATACAGTAGGTACGTCTTTGTAGGCTCAGGTTGAGAGTTTAGTGTTTATGGTTGAGTTTAAGAGTAGCTATATTATATATATATTATATATATGTTGGTGCACCTTCTCGACTAGGTTGGGTACATCTTTTTTCTTTTAAAAGGACAATGACTAAAAATGGTCCAAATGTCCACTAAAGAGACCTATGTTGACTTATGGTTTACTGAATATATTCCAGGATAAACTATACGTATAAACTATTTGTGACAACCGCATGAAAGTCCGTTTTGTAGTCTTTGAGTTTATCAAGAACAGACAGGCAGACAGACAGACGCGGCAGAGAACTTTATTTTATTACATGCAAGGATATTATATAACGTGCAGTAAGACGATAACATAATTATTAATTAAAAAAAAAATAAATAAAAACAATAATATCATTAATTTTACAATATATATATAATTATTAGCACACTGGTCACAATCAAATGCAAAATGATTGCATTTTTCGAGTTCAACAGCAAAATGCCGTGTTTTTCCGTGTTCCGTCCCGTGACGAATTATACAGTTTGCCTGCGACATACGAGTCAGCAGCATTAACATGAGACATCAGCATTTCATTCATCATCAGGCTCTGTCCGACCTTTGGACATCTATTGCTGTGAAACTCGTGGTGTAGGTACGAGTATCTTGTTTAATTTGTGTTGTTTGTCGATTTGCAGCTTCCCCTCTAGATACGGATTAGGTAAGATCTCATTTCATCTTTCTCCAGAGCACGCTCGGCTCGCATTTTCCTTCAATTTTTTTCTTTTTTTTTTTCGCATTTTTTGCCGTTTCTTATTATAGCGACGGCTTAGCAGTTATTATGAGTCTAATTAAAATTGTGTGCGTGTTTTAGAGTTATTTTCCCTAGCGTAAATACTAATTAGGTACTTACTTTAAAAATTAGCTTTATTCATACGCGTATAAGAACGTCAATTCGAAGGGACGTGTGTAAATTAACCTGTTACTTTCTTATAAATAAAATGAAAGGTTCTGAAGAAAATATTATGAATAAGGTAGTAATGTTCGAATCGTACTATTAAAAATTTTTTGTTTACATTTCGATATCAAACAGACATAACTCATTTAATTATACAATCATAAAAGTATTTACGATTGTGTTGTAACTTGTAATTGATCAAATTTTTAATTATGCCAAAATAACGGAGAGTATGATAAAGCTAAGAATATTATTAGAAATATAATTATTGGAAACGCTTCACGTCCTACCTAATAATTATTGATATATAAGACTTGTACATAAGAAACGAACATTTTCCAAACACATAATTTTAAAAGGCGAAAGTAACGACTCAACAAAAGTCCACCCATGAACTTACTACCCATGAACTTTAGTAATAGAAACAAACAACACTCACACAGTACACGATGCGAAAAAAAAAAACAGAAAAGCTAAAAGTAGTAAAGTAACAAGAGACGTAACAAAAAAAAACGAAACAAGCAAGTTCTCGGGTGAGTGAATGGTGGAATCAAATCACATTTCAACCTGACATTGTCATTGGTTAGTCGTACAGAAAAGGTGGTAATAGTATACTCGGCCATCGTTCAACCGTAAAAGTCGCCGGGGAAAAAAAAAGAATGTAATAAGGCGCGAATTACTTCCAGAACAGTTGCAATCATATAGACTACAGAGGGTACAATCTTGGATGCTTTATCGGAGCGAGAAATATTGTATTGTGATGAAACGTATTTATTGTCTTTATGATATTATGCGATTATGTTTGATCACTTGGGTATTCTCCAGGGTATGAACATCAAAATTCTAATTAGTCTGCAGGTTAGAAAATAAAAAATAATAGACACGTATTTTTTTCTTTTTCAAATTGATGAAAATAAACAGATAAAGCGCATTAAAGTTTAGGGTGGGGGACTCGTGACGTCATTATTCGATATAAGCCCCGTACAAACTGCATCGGGTTGTGAGACACGCGAAATTACAACTCAATGCATGTTGTTTGATCACGTAAAAAAAGAAAAAAATACATGTCCAATATTTTTTATTAATCTACATAACGGACTACAAAAAAATGTTGTCAGGTATAGCCAATAATTGCTGCCATTCATGTCTCAGGCTCGTATACGGAGTAGGTAATAAATAAAATCTACCCAAATTGGATACGTTCTGAAATCTCTGTCTTTTTCATTTTCGATCGTAATCACCTACGAGTAATAAGCGAGACGAACACCATCTTGAGAGGTGACCAGCTCTTGACTGGCGTTTATTAAAAGCTAGGTACGTGTTAAGGTTTAATTAAAGTTACAGTTAATTAAGTGTGATCGTTTTATTACCAGTGGTAGATGCACCACTGGTAATACCAAAAGTAATCCTAGCTAATATTATAAATCTGAATGTGATTTTTAAACAAAATTCAAACATACAAACGTATGTCACGTTTTCACGACTTAAGGACTCAACCGTACATCGAGAAATTTTCTATGCAACGTGTTAATGAATTAAATGAAAACCTGATACCTACATCCCATTTAAAAAAATAAACAAAAATATGATTAAAATATACTTTATGTCGAAAAAATTTATATTTTAAAAGTTATTCAACATTAGTTTGGAGGTGTTCTATCTACAATATTCAAGCGCTACGCCCGCGCCTACCGGTTCGTTTTTTTTTGCTGCGGGCGCCAAATATTGTATTATAAATAATTTAGACATGGGCTAGTAAAAATTTAAAAATATAACCTATATTAAAACAGTGCGATCGATTCGCTAGTTGATTCTGAGCAAACTACTTTCTAGTTATCAGTTAATTCATTAACACGATGTATACGTACAGAAAAAGCCATAGGGTGCTTTCAAAAGGGTTTCCTGTTAGAAATTCAAAACTAACACGCGTAAAACCGCAGCGAATAGCTAGTATGGGTATAATTTATCCTTTTACCACCGACTGCCATAGAAGTGTGATAAGAATTTTTTGCCTGTCTTACTACTATACTGGCAATAAAAGAAACAAATTCTATACAATTATGTGTATGATACGAATATGTTCGATTTTTAAAGTTATAAGTACTTACCAAAGTACTTTTTGCACGATGAAGTCAAAATTTTAGTCTGCTACGTATGTAGTTCCCTGATCTGCCACGGAAGTGACGCGCTTGTTGTCAACGGAATTGATTCAAATGAAATTGGCAACGAAGTGCGAGCGTACCCAACATTTATTTATTCGCATCAAGGAAGTATAATTTCTGACCCGGAAGTTCTAGTACACTTTTTTCCAATAGCCACCAAAGTAGATTTATAAATTATCATTTTGCGATCCACTAGTCATAAGTCATAACACATTTACGTAGTAATGACGGTATTGCCTTTGATTATATTCGCGATTTCGCTAAATTTGCATAATTATAGCTAATGTTAACTAAGATTGAATTCGCAACGCAGTCGTAACCATATTGAAATAAATATATCTTCTAGTTATTATGTATTCACTTTGAATTTAATATTATTAGCAGCAGTCTGCGTTAAACGTGTACTCGGTGTTCCACATTATTAACATAATACCGTAATGTATATGTAGAAGCCTATTTCGTTACATATTTCAGCTGAAATATTCACATTGGGCGGCGTATTGTATCTTGTCTTTTATATTTTCAGGTTTCTTTTAACGTGCACGTCTACAACCCCCACCACCTCTATAGATTTGTTTTGGCTATGTCGGAACTTCCGAAATAAAGATTGATACAGGTATATTAAAAGACGCGTGCCATAAATAAGTTTAAGCTAACAAATAAAACAAATTCCAGTCCCCGCTGAGTTGCAAGTTTTGACATACCGATAGAATTTCCTATGAAAAGAAAATAGTGTTACTATTAAGTCGACGAAAATTTGACACATTTCGCGGTTGGGTGGAACTCTCTTGAAAGTCACATGAAAGTTGTGTTCGTGTAAAGATCTTTCCCGGTGTCCGTCCGCCGTCAAATTGGATTCGTTCAATGAACCAATCAATAACACTCCGTGGTTCTGAGGCTCCGTGGCTTCACATTTCTATATATTTAAAAGCGAAAAATTCTTTACCTGGCAACTCTATAGAGGACAGTACAAACTGTCACGAATCGTAAAATTTGGGCTGTTATGTTTTATAGCATCTGTGACCTTTTTTACCTGTACTTCGTACTATAATCTACCTGTTCAGGGGATAAAAGTAAAGTTGTCTCATGCAACGAAATGTGTCGAAACGTAACGCGTCCTCATAATTTCACTCTCAATTCTCTTCCAACTATCGAAGCGCCACTAAAGTAGATTCACTTCAAAAATGACATCGATTTTATAGTTGAAATAGAAATAATTACGAATTTTGTAGCGATACGAACTGCGTGGTTGTTTGAACGGTCCTTTAAGTCGAGGAAGGCGGCTAGGGAAAATTGAGTTCCTTCTTCATTAGCCTCTCCAACTTGCTAGGTGGGGTTTAAAAAAAACTTTTTCATAAGGAGTTTAGAGTCAAGTCGAGTTTTCCATCAACGGAATTAAGGTGCGCGCCTAATATCAAAACTTTGGCTTAATGGATCCCAAATTTAACATTTATTACCCGAGGTACCTCTGAGGAGGTGAATTAATCAATTTGTGTTTATGAAAACGTCGTAAAGCGCCATAATGTCTTAGTAATTCTCTTTCCTACAACTTTTTGTAAAGAGGAAACAAAAAAGGTTGTTCTTAAAAACTTGTTTTTAATTATAAGTTTACAAGTTTTAATAATTAGAAGGTCGGTGAAACTCATTATTTAACAAAAAAAAACCACGACAGATATCGTAAAATTTGTGAATATGATTTGTTGAACCAAATTAACTACTCGGTCATAATATGCAGTTAGGTAGAAGCTTGATACGAGAGTATTAAATACTGAGCATAAAAGCTTTTGTGGCGTTGTTAACTTAAATATATAGGAGTAGTTAACGGAACATTGTCTCAGTTAAAGACCTCTCATTTAACAATGTAAGTTTTTTCACCCAAAAAACGAGTGCAGCTCGGCTCGCTGCCCATTTATACAGTGGAACCTCGTTGCACGCGAATAAAACTAGCGAAAAAATAAAAACCGACCGCCTCGAAACAGGGCAGTAAACGGTTGGAATATCTCAAGCGTCGCTTCCGGCGAACTTATTTTTAGGTCATTAATTCTCATCATCTTTGTTGCTACCTCACATAATTCACTCTTCAGTGGCTCAACAGCACGATAACCTCGCACTGGGCAACACATTCCTGCTATATAGCTAACTGCAATCTTCGTTTTATTAAACCCCAGCGCGCGCAAGGCGCTCGAGTGTTGACAACTGATAGCGTTCGCTGGCTTGTTTATAAAAACAACGCTTTAAGCGTTTCGTTATGTTTTTGCGTGTTGCTCTCGGGGTGTTGCTCTATTTTTTTTTTTTTTTGTAAATCCGTTCCAACGAGCACAAGGGTGAGCGGGTTATTGTTCCTCTCCTATCAAATGTAGGTACGGGACCGTTAATAACGTTGGCGTGCTGGCAAACGTTGCGTTTAATGTTAATTTATTTGCACCGAATGTTATATAGAGCGAGCGAGATAAGGGACGGGCAGTGGATTGAATTTATAATTCATGTACGTGACAAGCGTTGTTTGGTAAACAATGCGAAAGGAAGACGAGCGGGCCTAAGGCGCGTCTGTAAATTATACAGCACAATCGTACTAATTGTGTTGACGTTGATATAATCATAACTGAGCGAACGCTTAATTGTAGACCTGTGACATATTTAGCGTAATTACTACCTTCAATTTATCCTGTCTTATTAGGTAGGTGCTTACGCGGTTTGTTTTAGATATTCAACTTTATTGCGTCATGGTTAGGGTTGGTTTTGCACTTCGTCGACGGCACTCAGCAAAGCCGCTTGCAGCGAGCTGGTAAGGTGTGTTTTGTTAAAGTCACTCGGGTCTTACACACTGCGATGGGCTCTAATCCCTTCATCGGAGCGAATTTCACACCTGAAACCTCCAAAGTTTCACCCCAATAGGATTCTCCACACAGCTATTAACAAATCAAAATTCAACCTCAATATTATGGAAATTCATTAAATAAAATACTTATAGACTCATTGTGAAATATGTAGCGCAAATAAATGCATTGGAGATCAGTATCCTTAAGTATAAACTAAAATTAAAAAAAAAATTGATTGTCTATAGTATAATATGCAATAATATGTAGTATAAACCACGTTTGCTTGGTTTCCACGACACAAGCTCATAGCTTAGTGTGGGATCAAGTAGATCTGTGTGTTGTGAAGTGGATTATTATTATTATTCTAAATAATTGATGCCGTATATTATTTTCGTATTTAAATGCTTATAAATATAAAACTTTATTTAATTAAATGCCTAGATCATAGATATTTCGAAACACGGAATGACTTTTTGATTTTTTAACCGCATCAATCCGTGTACGTCACATACGGTAGGTAGGTACCTACTTCTCGATAATTTAAGACTATTATATTTAAAAACTAGCTGTGCCCCGCGGTTTCACCCGCGCGAGTTTCGAAATTACCGCAGAAACTATTTTTTTTCTAAAATACAAGCAGCCTATAGGTTACTTCTTATAATATCAGCTATCTTTCAATGAAAGTCCCGTTAAAATCTGTCCAGTAGTTCCAGAGATTAGCTGGAACAATCAGAGAGGCAGACAGACAGACAGACGGACAGAGAAAAATTTTAAAATATGATTTTATTTTCTGTAAGTACCGTATATACTTTCATATGCATTTAGTGAAAACCTGTTAATTTGGAATTACAAACATAGACTTCAATTTTATTTATATGTAAGTACCTATAAATGTATAGATTAAAAAAGAATTGTAAAGAAAGTTGCGTTGGTCAATTAATGGGGGAACTGGTTACACTATAATTATGGGCACAAGCTACAGAGACACCACGGTCGGGCTCCAAAATCCAAATGGTCGCGGCGCAGATTTGGCTGCCGAGAGCTCTTTACTCCGAGCACCGGCAGCTCGCTCCTGTTATTCTATGCAAATTACCGGACCCCAGGAATACGAGACTGAAACGGCATTTTGGGAGATTCCAGTTTTTATGCAAACAAACCAAACTTATTCAAGTGTACCGCCTTTGTACGCCACTTGCATACAGAAGTGGTTCGGTGTGCTAAACGTTTTACGCCGTCAGTGGTTCGCTCTGTTAGCTTCTCTTTCTCCGAGATTTTATATTAAGTCAGCGTAGGTTTTAATTTGCTTATATAACTTGTCTAGTGTTTATAATACTTGCAGTTTGCTTTTCATGTATTGAATATGAAATTTTTTGATGTTTCAGCTGCTGTCTGCGCTTGCATTTTACTTATTTTCTAGAAAAAAAAAACTTAAAAAAAATATCATATCGTTGAAAGCTAGTCGTACTTGAAAAATAATATTGTTATTAAATGATAGTATCCAAAGTGATATTAGATAGAAACTAATTAGTTTTTTAGTTTAATAGGAGCCTATAATCGACACTTAGCAGTACACGAGATCAGGAATGAAAGTTAGCAGTCCATTAATAAAAAAAAAGTTTTTAACTATTAGCACAAATTAATGGCAAGTAAGAATTAATTATGAAACACTAGTTCCAATTTCAAGTTTGGAAAGAGAACAGCGAGCACAAGAGCGTGGATGGAAAATTCAAATACCGTTTAGGGAATGTTATTATTTCCACGCAGTTTAGAGGAAATTACCATACAAGTCCCGGTTGAAAGATCAATTAGAGGCCTCGCTAACTTAAAAAACACACGGCCTAGTTTCGCTGTAACCTCAATTGCTTAATTCCATCCCTTCGAGAGTAATATACTATTTAGTTAATTACACTTTCTTAATAAAGCTTAGCTTATCTACAAATACACGCACGGCAGGAAGCCAGAGGTGGAAGTAATAAGAAAAGCTAATAAATAATGTTAGGCACTTACACCTCGAAGTTTCGATGTGTTACAGTATTTATGTCTCCGTGTTAGCGTGTTTGTTGGCGCGCGGCCAACGTTCTGATCTGTTGTTTTATCAAGAACGGAGAACGCCACCTCCTCAGCTGAATAACAGCGATACCTATCTACAGTTACCGTACAGTCAGTAGCAAAAGTAGCTAAGCATTAAGTGACCACACCACCCAAAAACACAAAAAATATTATACTTACTAGGTAGATGAGACAGGATGAAAGCTAGTCGTGCACGAAAAATAATATTGTTACTTATTTAAATAATAGTCTTTCTGAGATCTTGGAGTTTTTTTTTGTAGAATTCTGTACATTCGAATCTCTGAGACATTCAAAGTGATATATTTGACAAATGTTTAGAATCTAAACATTTAGATGATAATGACGTATACGATTATAACAATAATAATATTATTTTGCAGTTTTTTTTTTTTGATAGCGTAGAACTGCTTGAATACATGGCGTGTCCTGATATATTTGCTGTTGACTGTACGCGGAAGATAAATTTCTAGCCCTGGATATTTTAAATTGATATATCTATTTGAAATCATGACCGTATTTTGTCCGACTCCACAGGTTTTTGGCAGCGTTTTTGTTTGGCAATCTTCTACAGTTATCAATTTATAAGTTATTACAAATATTATGACAATTTTGCGTTCTTGACGGACAGGCATTAAAAATTAAAATTATAAACGCAATTCTTACCATAACTGGAAACTTACACATAAAGCAATAATAAAGAATATAAAAAAAACAACCCCTAAGGAGTGAAAGTTTTGACAGATTACCGTTAGTTTTCAAGTCTTTTGTTGAAATTGGTATAATGGCTTTTATTCTTAAATTCATACCTACATACCACGCGGTTAACGCGGTTTCTAGCAATTAAACCTCTAAAATAAAAATAGTGTAACACTGGTGAAACTACCTGGTCTGGACCAATAGCCCGGTGACATTCCATACAAGTATTCTCCCACAAGTAAACACGGCCGGCTTGTACACGTCTACACGTGTTGTGCGCGTGTGCGTATCGTGAGGTTGACGGCGAGGTGACAGTAACTGTCAGCTGTCAGTGAATAATTGTCAAATCTAGATTCTACATGTGCAAAACTCTCCTAGGAATTTCCAAGAAACTTTCGCGGGGTATGAGGAGGCATGTAATTGGTGGCGGAGAGTGTCGCTTCTTAATATCTTAATATAATCTCTATTCTTTGGTAACAGACGATTGTTAGTGCATAGACGTAGGTTGATACATATATATTGAGCTAGGTAAGTTTTAATATTATTTTTAGTATAGATTTGGTATATAGCACAGTATATACCAAATTCACGTATATCTATACCAAATGCATTATGCACTTCTGTAAAAGAAGCGCACCGTACTTTTGATTAGGTCGTAAAAATTCCGAATGCAAATTTCTCATTAAACCATAGTTAGATATATCGGTTCGAATCCCACGTAGATTGGTTGGCACTTGGCAGTAACGAGACTATAATTACACCATTGATCCCCATTAGGAATACAAAAGTAGCGGGTTGTTTTAACTATTACGACTTGGGGGATGGTGCAACTTATTATGAAGCAGAACTTTTAAGTCGCCACTAGGGATACCTGAATGCTTTGAATTACGTGAGCTTGGCGGAAAATTTTGTTTTTAGCTTCATCGTTATTATATCTGTTGTTTTTAGAGGTGTCAATTTTAATGACACAGTTTCATGATAGGACGTGTGGTTGTCAGTTGTACTTGTAAACGTTTTTTTTATTATTTATTAACTAGCTGTGCCCCGCCCGCGGTAATTTCGGAGTTCCCGCGGGAATTCCGGGATAAAAGTATTCCTTCTCTGTACCCCTGAAAACGTGCATGCCAAATTTCATCCAAATCCGTTCAGCCGTTTTTGCGTGATTGAGTAAACGTATGCGAGGATAAGAGCTCGAAAGCGCATTTTCATCTGACTTGCTTCAAATTTATCGTCACTGTTCAGCTTCAATGTGTCTTAATGTTATGTTATATAGCGTAACCTGCCCAGGAGTATGGACTGCAATCGTACCAAGTTTGGTTAAAATCCCTTCAGTAGTTTTGACCCACGCGTGCACATACAGACTGATCGACAGACAGACAGACAGACAAACAGACAGACAGACAAAAAATGTAGTGATTGCATTTTTGGCATCAGTATCGATCACCATTCCTCCAATATTAATTTTGAATACATATTCAATGTACAGAATTGACCTCTCTACAGTTTTACTATACCTAAGTATAGATTATCAATCATTACACAAACAGATTAACAATGTTGTATAACATGTATGATCTTTCGTATATGGTATGGTCTTTGGTATATCATCAGATGGACGGATAGACTTAAACACAATCTTTCAGCGTAATTAATTAACTACATTTGAAATTACTCGTCAATATTCTTAAACTAAGGCTTACTTCGAATGTATCTCGTAAGCAACGAAACAATTTTTAAAATTACAGTTATTTCCTGTATTAAAAGTATTTTTGTCTAGTTCGGTATTGTCTCTGCGCATTCTACAGCGTTTCGGAATTCCTTTAAACGTACATTTCTCCGGAACAAAAAGTTCCCTTTACCCTATTCTTGGATTGTCTTCATTAATCACTTCATCCTAAAAATAGCTTTGTCAGTCACCATCGCATTGCGCTGGAGGATGCTGGCTTTTAACAAAAAAAACTGACCAAGAGCGTGTCGAACTTCGCACATTTACCGTACCGTACCTGATGTAGGATATAAGAGACGTCTGTCATCCGTCGATGTTTTTTTTTTTGAAATTCTATAATTTTCTTTGTTAAAATCAACTTTATTTTTCGGTTTAACGCGTAGACGCGTAGCAGTAGCTTGCCGTCCCCCAAAATAAAGTTGGTTTAACAAAGAAAATAATAGAATTTCAAAGAATACATCGAGTTAATAAATATGTTGGTATTTGTTGGTAAAATACACGTAATATTAAATATTATTGCCAAGTTTTAAGTGCATAGGTCAAAGGGGACGTTGGAAAATACTCGGTACATGTTGTAAAAAAAGCTAACTTTAGCGGCTTCTATATTGTATTATCTATGGCGGCTTCTCATGCCTTTGTTTTTCCGATTTTTTTAAACATCTTTTAAGTATCTTCTCAATGAGTTCTATTCAATGACACCCCACTCAATTCGGTAGATGAACAAAAAAAAATTGCCCCCACGGGACAAAAAATCCTCAAAAATATTTTTTGACGATTTATATAGCTTTGGGTCATCAATATACGTATACTGTCAAGTTGTAATTTCTGCGGTGTGGCTGTAAAACCCGTGTGATAGACGACGGACAGACAGCCACGCAAGTGACAGCAATAGGGCTTCGTTGGGACCCTTCGGGTACGGAACCCTAGAAAAAAGAAAACCGGGAAAGTGATGTTATGTTTGGCGGTAAAAATAAATAGGCGAGAGCTTTCATAGAAATGAAGCCATGTAACGTAAAACTTCCCTCTTCAAAAGCGAAAACCATAAAAAGGACGAAGTTGAATTAGCATAAACAGACCCAAGATGTACATCGGATTGAAAGTCAAATATTTAAGCTGCCACGAGGATTAAAGCCACTGTAATTGCCACTTGACCAGTGTTTGTTTTGTTTATCTTACGTAATAGAATTTTATTTGAATAGTCCCTAAACCGTAATGTTTTCACAACTTTATCATCATCTACTACAATATTTTAAAGGTTAAGTTCCAAGTTTAAGTTTTAAACGTAGGGAGTAATTTCTGGAACGAAAGTACCGCTTTTTAAAACCGAAAGGGTTTTAATTATGATTTTTTATATTAGGGCAAACAGTTGCTGCGGGAATACCGAAATTGTAGTGTATACAGCATTTATCTCTATACATATATAGATATTTTTTATTCTCTTTCGACTTCGAGTATAATTACTATAAAGTGGTTTTTAAATAGGATTTGTTACAGTTTTACAGTTACAGTTTTATTACCTACATTTTGAGGTCGTGTAAGGAAGATTTTGTCATTATAAAACTAATTATATTATGTTTTTGTAGACAAAAGCTAGGCCAAATATACATTTCCATGACACTTAAAACCTAAAGCACTTATCTACCAACTTTTTCAGTTTAAATTCTCAAAAATCTCTTACTACCTACATACTTGCCTAAATTACAAACGGTAGCCTTGTGCAAAAAAAATCAAGTAGTGATCTATTTAGACACAGCAGTTTGGTTTGAATACTGATGGATCAGTCAATTATATATATTTTATATGTTACTTATAGATTAAATGTATATGCATGCAATGCATGTACTTATACAAGTAATGCTACAAATAAATATACGTTATTTTTAATGAATACCTACTAATCTAAAATAAATAGGCGTAAGTTTTCAGAGTTTTAAAATTAAAAAAAAGGAAAAAAAGGATCTCCATCCGGCATTTCTTCCGCTCCCCACCGGAACTTCTTTGCATCGAGTGGCGGAGCCCCGAATCCCAAGTGCGGACTCCCGGGGCAAACACCAGCCCCAGTAATGACTGGACAAACAGACATCTGCATACGGCCTCTGACGGCGAAATGCCGAGCCTTCGTCTCCCCCGCCCGGCGCCCCATCCCACTTTTTACTTGAATTTAGGTACTTTTCGTTTAATCTATTTGAGATTCGTCTCGTTATAGGCTGGACTTATGTTATTTTGAAAGTGGAAACTATGTACTCTCTGTTGCTATGTGCTTTTGAACGATTTGAACTGTGGGATCTGTGGCAAAAGTGAATAACACTAATAGCTGTTTATTCCTACGTTTTTAGCGTTGGTTCCATAGTTCTATAATAAAAGTTGGGATGTTTTTTTGTGTATATCTTTAAAGATTCCATATCGTTTTTACTTTTGCAAATATGAGTAGCTACTTACTATACTTACTAATAGCCTACCTGATTTAGGGCTTAACGAAAGACGACGAATACAGATCAGGCAGAACGCCAGTGGCCACAGATTTAAAATACAGTAGACAGATAATGTTATGCGGGGTGGTCTTTGCGTTCACGCAACGAAAACGGGGCGGCCTAATTAGCTTTTGTTATTCTACGTTAACAAAGTTCGGAGCGCAATCGCTGGTACGTTTAGCGAGGTTTACAGGCTGGATGTTATGCAGGAAAATTATTTGGGTTTTCGCCATCTTATACATTGTAAAATTGTTTTTTTTATAAGAAAAATATGGTGAGAATTGTAATTAATAAAATGGGTTATGACATATTTTCCGCTTGCGGTTTAAATAGAGACACCATAAGATCGCTCTGTGTTAGATTTTAGAAGCAATTATTAAGCAATTTATTGTGTGTAGCGTAGAATTAATAATCAAGGTTATCATGAACATAATAATTTAGAATTTTATCGCACTCAACTATAGGAAAGTGGCTACACTTTCCTATAATTCTGAATGAGTTTGTTTTTAATTGTTACACGTTCTAAAATCATAATTATTTTGGAGTATCCTCCTTTATTAAAACAAAATTAAATAAATTAAACTCAACAAAAATTGGATTGAGTATTTTATATTCATATTCTTTATCTATAAAGTTATTCTATTTATACGCGTTAAACAAATATGTCAATAAAAAGAAAGAGAAAAAACAGCGTATCTTTGAGATACGAACAAAATTTTCATATTGGTAAGAAGATGGCGACGGTTTACATTTAGGTAGACGAAATTATTATTGGAATCCAAACGGAAAGTCACTAGCAAGAATGTGGATCGCGGATATTCTTTCATTCATATGGGAGCGCCGGCAAAAAAATGCTAGAAGATATTTCCCTACAAAAGTTCCAATATAAAACACTCGATTATCACGGTCGGCTAGCACGGGGTTCCATTTATGTCACTTACATCGCCAACGTTGTGTAACGCCGTCGGATATTGTATAACTAGGTATTCCCCAGTTTCAACCACATTAGTTTCGGGATTCCCGCGGAATTTACGGAATAAAAATTACCCTATATCCTTTCTGTACCCCTGATAACGTACCTATTTACCTGCAAAAGGTCATGATGATCGGTTGTGAGATTAAAGTGTGAAACAAACAAACAAACAAATAAACGCAAACTTAGTCAGTATACAGCGGCCGGCGTTTCACGTAATGCCTACAGAAAATACGTGTTGGTGGGTACCTACTTACACATCAGAATCCATTTGTCTCGTCGGGGTGTTCGAAGATACAGAACAGTGGCATTTTATATCCTATTATGAAAATTATAAGTAATAATTCAATAATATTTTGAACTTATGTATTTAAAAGGTAATCTACAATTTTTGGACTCGACTGTACACGTTCCCTTTCAATCTGTCAGAGCGAGGCGGTCGATCCGTGATATCTTACTGATATGTAAATGTTTTCAATAAGGCTTTATGTGCACTGCCGATAGCCAGGATATAGGTAGGGTGTCATCGCAATACTACACGACAATTCCACTTCTACCCCTGCAAATGATTACTATCGAACGTTTTTTTATTTCATGTCTGATCGTGTTAAGTTGAAGAAATAATAATAATAGATTTGCATCCAAATGTAAAGTGTATTAAAAGTAACTCTGTCTTTCTGTTACCTTTCACGCCTTAACTATACTTAACCGATCATCATGAAATTTGCAAACACGTTTTCAAGGATATAGAGAAGGGCATAGAATGCTTTTATGCCACAATTCCCGCGGGAACTCCAAAATTAAGGCGTATTTAGGTAATATATAAGATGTCTGGTATCCATAATACATATACTACTTATATGAAGTTGCATTTGGTTTAACCGATTTAAGCGAATATTGGATTAATCATGTTCGCCATTCCTGATAGTAATGTACAAATATATATATTTCTGTCAGCTAATTAAAATAGGAAAAAATATACTAATAAATCAAAAACAAAGTTAAAAAAAGGTAAGCAATAAACGGTAAATATCTAAGTAATAAGTTTGGAATGTGACAGTGAGCAGTTTAATAGCGGATACTGAACGAATTTGTCTATTGCTTCTTGCGAGGTAGGTACTACGAGGAAATCAAATTCTAATGTTGTGATGAGGCCCCACTATACGACACGTGTATTATAATATTATGTATTAAAATATTTAAAAGATAACATGGCAATGTTCTGTTTGATTTAAAATAAATATCTATACTAATATTATAAAGAGGAAAGATTTGATTTTTTGTTTGTTTGTTTGTTACGATTTAACTCAAACACTACTGGACCGATTTCAAAAATTCTTCCACCATTAGAAAGCTACATTATCCCTGAGTAACGCAGGCTATATATTAATCTGAAATTTCCGCAGGAATTTTGAAATTAACGCGGGTGAAACCGCGGGAACAGCTAGTTATGTTATAAAGTATTTAAATGTATTATGTAGGTAAATTATAGCCGCATCTACCTTTATTTTTCATATCTCTTTTTACCGGAGGAGGTTGCCTATGAAAAAATTGCTTTTAGCAATAAAAGTCACCTGATTGTACGTATCCATATGTTTATGTGTTTTTGTAAATATGTTTTCTAGTGTGTGTGTGCAATAAAATGTATTTGAATTTGAGTTATAAGAAAAATAAAAACATTTCTAATAAATAACCTACAATTCTTTGTATCGACCTGGTGGTCAAATATACAATAAAAAGAGACCTCAAACAAGCCCAATTGCCAAAACCAACCAAAACAGAAGTTATAAGCTTGGCACAGAAGTGAGAACTTCGACTCCTAATTAACGGGATCAGGGGAGGTAGAAGAACACAATTCTTGGTACAAATTATATTTAATGTAAGTTAAAATTTGAATAACGCTAAGAGAGCTGGAGATGGCAAAGGAATTGTTAGTCACGACGCGACTATCTAGACAAAGACGGATATTATCTAAAGTCTAATTACAATGCGACAAAAGTAAGGTATTAACTTTAACGTTGCGCTTCGTAGCTTTTCGTAGCGCTCCGTAGCAACCGTCGTAGAGTCGAGCGTAGCAGTCGTAGCGGTGTCTTTAATAAAGTTTTATCTAAGTTATGACCCAATTTTTAACTTGAAAAACGTTTCTAATAGAAATTTTTCACTAGTCTCCGCCCCGGGGTATCATGTGAAGTGTTAATCAATATTTTCATGAGGATATTTCTTAAATCTTCTGGCAATTATATAATAGTCAATCCCTGCGGTTTCACCCACGTTAATTTCGGAGTTCCCGTAGGAATTACGGAATAAAAAGTACCCTATATCCTTTTCTGTAACCCTGACAACGTGCGTACACAATATCACGATGATTTGCTGCAGAAAATGTTGTGTGTACAAATATTTTTTAATAATAACAATTTGGTTATAAAAATAACGTCTGAAATGGGAACAAAGACACATTTTATTGAATAAAAGACGGAAAGACATAGTGGCTACAGTACATCTGGTTCATTCAACTTTTGCAAGTAGACAATATTCTACCCAATCGGCATTTATTTATAACCTAATTAATAAACACATAAATATATACCCTTTGACTTACCATGATTGTAAAATATCTGTGACAAAATGGCTAAAAACTAAGAGTTATGATGAGACGGAGGCCATTGTCCAAAATGATATCACCTGTACTCGTTTATAGTTAGTTACGTACGATGTTATATACGGCAAATACATTATATAGTGTGGTGCTATATGTATAATAATTTGTAGCATATTGTGCTACCACGATCACAAACATGCACCCTTACACACACTTACACGCACATTCGCACATGCACGCGCGCAAACACACACACACACACACAAACACACACATTGAACAAGGAGGATACCTACTGTTAAATATAATTGTAGTTAGCTATAGAAGAGCGGGGTCTCCTAACACAGGTATTGTTATACTTAAAAGGAGACCCCAGTCATGTTCTAGTTTACTTTGAGGTTATCTGTTGAATAAACTTATTTAAACTTATTTAAACTTATTTATTTATTTTATTTCCTATAACATTACCTAATATTGTAATTTGATATTGTTTCCATAAGTTTTGCACTAATTCCATCTTCCTTTATGCACTTAATCCGGAAGCACGCTGTATAGTGGTGGACACGTTGGCTAATCATAACGCGCCCGTAATAAAACGGCACCCAGCCAGGGGCCGGTTTAATAAGAGCCCTTTCCACTTGTTTGTGATGCCAAACGGAATCTCTTAATTTCGCGCTCGCCTTGCCCGTAAGCTCGGCAAATAGTGCCCCTCGCCCTCTAACGGCGTTTCGTAGCTGGAGGCCAAGTTACAAGCGCTTAGACACGTTTTGAAAAGTGGAAGCGTCAAAGAGAGATAAAAATCTGAATAAAGAACGGATTTTGTACGTATTTATAAGCCTTAATTGAATGTTCATGGCAAATACAAAATATTTACTGTAGTATTTCATGGCAGTAAACATTCTTCTTCCTTCCAAATTTGAATTTAAAACAACCACCGATCATAAAAAGGAATCCTTAAATAATAAATATGAATGTGTGTTTATTTGATAAGATTTCACGCCATAGTTATTCAACTGATCATCGTCAAACTTTGCATACACGTTTGCAGAGGTTGTAAGAGGTATAGAAAAGGACATAGGCTGCTTCTATAACTTTTACTGTAATTATGTGCTGGTAAATAAAAATTTCTTTTATTTATTTATTATTTTATTTTATCCTGGATTTTATTTTATCCTGGAATTATCGCGGGAACTCCGAAACGACCGCGGGCAAAACTGCGGGGACAAGCTCGTGAAAAATAATTAACAAAATTCTAAAACAGAAAAAGAAGTATAATATTTATTCATTCCATGTTCATAGTTTTTAGACAACAAAGCGGTGTCCAATGAGTGTAAAACTTCAAGCTAGCGATGTACACGCGGCGTTGCTCAGAAATTTCATTAGTTGGAACTGTAGACGCAGGCTTCAACGGATCCGCCCGCCGACACCGAGTTCTTACACTGATATTGCGGGGCTGCGGTTACTCGTTGCCAACGATTCGGGCTCCCAGTGATGCCATGTACAAAATTTCACGATATCAAACCAGCTTCTAGTATTGTTTTACACGGACTCAGTCAGCGGAAACGATATACGTCTATACGCTTTGTGATATGACCTGGTAATTGGTGGGAAGCAGACGAGCGATTTTTAAATAAGAAAATTATTTTTATTTTAAGATGAACATGACTATGATGACTGAGAGTAAACAGTTCTAAAGACGGCGTGAGTCTATATAATACGTATGTACGAAAAAATTGGCAATTATATAAAAATTGATTGCCACATGTATGATGGAGTTCACATCACTTAGGAACGGCTACATATACAAGGTAACACATTCAGGTTTGTATGAATGAATTATCGCTATAGAGAAGGCAATTTTGAATTGTACTAAATTGGAATACATAATATTATCTATAGTACCATTTTCATCCACGTACTTATACATATTTTGATGATACTAACATCTATGTCAAATTTTGATTCCTCATTTATGTTTAATGTCACAAGTAAAGGAAAAAAGATTTTTCTAACCAGTGACTTTTTTATTTCTATTTTTATACACCGTAATGAGACGCGGCAAGCGATAAGCGCCAGTCATTTTGCCCCGCTGCGAAATATCGCTGCTGGAAACATAACACTTGCATTCAGTGCAAAAAAGAGGCCAATTAGTATTCATAATATTATTATCAATGTTATTCGCGAAAAGCGCAAAACGCGTCTCTGTAGTTTCAATAAAACACTACCGCCTTTCACCGGCGTTCGGGGCGCGGGCGCGTTGTTAGGGCGGGCCCTTGCCAGCCCGCGGCGAGTGAAACACTTGAAAATTTCACTTAATAAGGACGGCGAAAAGACTCCTCTTGGGGAGCCCAATTACGGAGGAAAACAAGGTTTTGCCGTGCGGCGGCGTGCCCTAGTACCTACTGCGTCGCGTCGCGGTAGTGGCCACACTATTCTGTTTTAGATTGAAGACATGAACATATTTAGACGTAATTATTGTATCAATGAAATGCTTAAAATATTTTTTATCGGAATATTAAAGACGTTTCAAGAGGAAAGTATGTTTTAGCCTTTAAGTAGTATAATTAATGTCTTATGAAATGAAATCATTGGATTTTATTTTTTATGTTTCAATCGAATGAATTGATATGGATTCGTTATTCGTTAACATTAGTAGTACGAAATTAATCTACTTTTATCAACCGAGCATAATTACAGCAAGTTAATTGAAATTATTTTCTACTATATCTATAACCATGTTCGATAAGGAAGGATTTTCATTAATATGTCGATACAAAAAGAAAACGGGTTTGTTTATCATTGTGTAAAATGTAACTTATTGTTATAAACGCCACGGCCTATTTATTTATTTATTTATTTATTTATTCAAATTACAAGCGGTTTACAGAATCTTCCAAAGCACCAGCGAGTACATACTTTCACAGTTTAAAATATAAAGTTGTCATGGTACAATAAATAATTAATTAATATTAAGTCAAATTAACAAACTCACATAAGTACTTATAGGCTATTATATATATATTAACTGTCCAACGAATAAATTGAGTAGGAAACTCACAAAAATTATTTATATAACTTAAAGATATTTTTCCCTCCACAATGCCTTAAGATATTTCTTTTCAGAAAAAGCAAAATATTGCCACAAACTAATCATCCAAAATGTTACCGCACTCGGGCGTAATGAGGAAAAAGTTGACCGAGTACAATGAATTGGCGTTAATATAAATCAATGTAGGTACGTATACTCAATACCTACGGGTATAAATAAGTACCGGTAAGTACGTACTACATAGGCGGGAAGCCGTGCAGCCCCGGGGCGGGTACGTCAGATGGGGCAGACAAAAACGTCATTAGTGTGAGTCGAGTACAAATCCGCAGGGCTCGGGGCAACGCTTTTGTGAAAACGACTAGCTGAAAGGAATTATCGGACGCCGCCGGTGCCCTCGACGGAATTCCATTTTGATTCCGACAAAACCCTCGGAAGACACGAGTCAATTCAGCTTGTCAACGCTGAAGGTACTGCGTCTTCACGTCATTGTGCGAGTATTACTTACCTTTTTTAAATATGTTACTTTTCTAAGGTATCGTTTTTTCCCAGACATTTAAAGTACCTTTTTCTCCAATCGCAAACATTGTTTAAATTTAACAGTTCCAATTTTATGGTCAATAACGAGAATTTGAAAATGTAGCAAAGCTCCGGTTATTCGAACACAGCCTAAAATGTGCACTTATACTTACTAGCTGTTCCCCGCGGTTTCACCCGCGTTATTTTCGGAGTTCCAAAGGGAATTCCGGGATAAAGTACGCTTTGTCCTTCTCTGTTCCCCAGATAACGTGTGTGCGAAATTTCGCGATGATCGCTTGAGCAGTTAAGGCGTGAAAGCGTAACAAATAGACAAATAAACTCGCATTTGCATTTATAATAGTAAGGAACACTGCATAAATCCTAAAAGGGTTTATCTGAAGTGTGAAGCTATAATATGGCGTCAATACTTTATTACAAAGGTCAAAGCGTAGTTAGGTTGAACGCAGTAAACAATTTTAGATTAATAGCCACGGCTCTTTGAATCGAAAAGTAAAAGATTACACCCCTTATTTTATGTTTAAGTGAGAGTAGCTTTGGAATGTAATTAATGTTTTTTTTTCAATTCTTTGTATTCGACAATAAAAAAAAGATTTTTCTCTACAATAGTAATAAGCGAAAAGCTTTTTAAAGTTTTTTTTTCTACAAAGTAAAAATGCAAAGGCACTTTCATTAAATAGAAAAAAATTAACTATCTATAGGTACATATAAAATGCTTTGTCCTGAATGACTGACACACGGATCAATGCGCAGCCCAAAACTTGAAGGGTGTGTTCTTTGTATGACGTACACATCCGATAAGAAAGGATTTTTGAAAATTTGAACAACGTGTTTTCTTGAAAGAAATTTTTCATTTCAACCTCTTCGATGTCTGATTTCGACTACAACGCGGACGAGGTCGCGGGCAAAAGCTAGTCTCAGATAAATTATTACGAACGAATGAATGGGTAATTCCAAAGGCACAAACCAAAGTTTTATTGGTACTAGGTTACAGCGAATTATGCGACGCTTAAATTTGAATGAGCAATGCTCGTTCTCTACGGACCTCTATGTGGGTAGGTAACATTAGAAGAACCGGGATTGTGAGACCATTATCATAACAAAGTGTTCGCCGTCTTGCCTCGAGTGGCTTCTTTCAGTGTCTTCTTTTCAGTACCCGTCCGTTCCGAGACGAGATTACGACGAATTACCTATTATTTGAATTAATATCAGCGTATCTTGGGAAGGGATGAGTGGTATCCACCGATACGGACTATTAAGGAGGGCTCACGACAGATCACGCATTTGTACGCATAACAATACATTTGCTACTAGCTGTGCCCCGCAGTTTCACCCGCGTGAGCTTCGGGATTCCCGCAGGAACTCCAAAGTAGACTAATTTACTTCAGTTCAACCGTTTCGGAGTTGCGTGAGTTTCGAAATTCCCGCAGGAAGTGAGTTTGTTTGTTGCACTTTTACGACTTAATAGCTCAACCGATCATCATGAAATTTTGCATACACGTTGTCAGAAATACAGGAAAGGACATGAGCTACTTTTTATTCTGTGATTCCCGCGGGAACTACGAACTAATCGCGGGTGAAACCGCGGGGGACAGCTAGTTAAAATATATTTATTAAATGTATAGGTACATTTAACTCTCACTTCTAAAAGGCTATATATATTTCAGGAATTCCCTAAGAGATTTCGTGCTATGCCAGCAAAAAGTATTCTATATTAATAATATTGCACTATTCACTCGGGATAAGGTCCGTATACTATATTATGTCTTTCAAATCCATTACGCTCACAGAAATTGTATTATACAGTATGAACAGGTTCTTACCTGTTCATATGCCTTTAGGTACCTTTATATAAGTTGAACAAAAATGATAAATATGTGTATGTAAATGTAACCGACATTCGTTAATATTTTATATACTAAAAATGAGTATAAAGATTGCTGACTTAACTGAAGCTCTACATTAACCGAATGTAGAGCCTACACACCAGTGGAGGCAATGCAATCTAGATCGCAGATCGTATATAATATTATAGGATCTTAAATATCAATACTTAGTGATATACTTGTTAACTGATAAACTTAGTTATCTTTTATTTTTTTTTATGACTCAGGGACAGGAATGAAACTTTCTTTTTCAATAAACAACACGTTTTTAATAAATTGACTGATTCACTTGTAACTAACAATCATTGCAATAAAATCTTAGAAGTCAATTTAATCTATTTCTAATAGTTTTATCGAAATGAAACTTCGTATGTATATAGTTCGGATGAAAATGCAATATTATTATGACATGGAGCTAATCTAAAGATGGAGCTGGAAGATGGCCACTTGAACTCTGTAGTTAAACCACGCAACCCCATCGAGTTGGAGCTCGTTCGATTGGTTTGATCCTGTAGATGGTTACTTTTTAGTTCGGTTTACTCTAAAAGTGTGTATTTTAGATTGTTTAAAACCTACTTGAACTTATTTGGTAGTCAGTCAAAAAATTGTAACTAATATTATAAATGCGAAAGTGAGTTTGTTTGTTACGCTTCAAGCCTACCGATCATTACGAAATTGTACGAGTACGTACAAGTTGTAAGCGGTACAGTGAAGGACATATGGTACTTTTTATCTCAAAACTCCTATAGTAACTTCGAAATTATTGCGAGTGAATCCGCGGGGAACGGTTAGTGCATAATATTTCCGGTTACAATCCGCGGCGAGCGCTATGCCCGCACTGGGGCGCGGTTGGTGAAAACGGCATCACTAATTAAAAAGTTAAACGGCTGCTCCGGACAGTCGATTTTCGGAGTTTTTGCCGAGGCCCGGCTCGCCGAGCGCCCGCCCGCCCCCCGTCAGTACTTACAACTCGGCATCAGTTTACGCAACACATCGGGCACGAGTGCTGTACAGTTCGTCGAGCTTGTTTTCGGTTGCAATTTTACTCCTGTAATGTGTTCGGATCCGATGTAGTCGGGAAATACGAAACAACAGTTTGTGTGGTCAACGGGAAGCTGATAAATGATGCAGTCAACTACGAAAAACATAGTTGTATGGTTGATTTTTTTAATCCCCGACGCAAACAGAATGGTGTTATAAGATTAACTGTGAGTTTGTCTGTGGCGTCGTAGCTTACAAATGGCTGAACCGATTTTCATTTACTTTTTTTCTTTGTTCGAAAGGTGATTTGGTCGCAAGTGTTCTTACCTATGATTCAATAAAATCTGTTCGGCAGTATGAAGATTATTTATCAGTCATTACTTAAGCTCACTCTTTTGCTTATAGTTTCCTCTTGTACATATCTTCTATCTGGATTATACTTGGCGTATAAATATTTTATTAGTTTATTTTAATACATAGTTATTAAGGATAGTTTTGAATGAGCAAATAAGATCCCCGAAGTGACTGTCGTTACCCTCTTCTCGATACAACAAAGAGTTCCTTAGGGAACACCGACACTTACTCGAAGGAAACCACGGGCACAAACTAGTAATTCACTTAAGGTACTGCCAAGTATATAAAAACAATGATTTTGATTATATTTATACTTTTAACAAAATCTCCGACCGGTATTATGGTAATAATGATTGCCGTTCTTGTGACATCGATGCAATGAGACTGACAAGTTCACATAGTTCACCAGCATCCGTCACAGGAAGCCAGCGAAGAGGCTGTACGTCTCCAGTCCGCAGACTATTGTAGGGGGCCGTCACTGGCCTCTTGGATATGCGCCAGTCCTTAGACCGAGGTCTGTATGCGGGAGCACCGCTACCCTAGCACAGTGATCTCAGTTGTTTTTATTGTACCTACAAGTGAGACTAATCACTCTCTGGAACCTATATTATGCAATGTGCAACCTCACGGCGCGCGGTGTCCAACTCGTGTAACTTGTTCTATATTTGTATTTATAATAAATATAATTATACTAGCTGTCCCCCGCGATTTCATCCGCGGTAATTTCGGAGTTCCCGCGGAGGTTGCGGGAAAAATGTACTCTATGTCCTTCAGTTCCCGCGGGAATTCCGGGATAAAAACTATCCTATTTTTTAAGTTGGACCATATTATAAATGGTTACAAAATTTTATCAAAATCCGTTCAGTAGTTTCGGAGTCCATCGCGGACAAACAACGTGACACGTGATTTATATATATTAGATTAAGATAAGATATAAGATTTATTCTCACCGGCATAGTTTGACTTCCGTGCAGGCTGGTAATGGCTGCCTGCGCCTCCTGATGTGAGCTGAACTTCACGAATGCACAGCCTGTAACAATACACGTCACACACGTGAGATTTACGCTGAAAGTAAACTAGAAGGGAGCTGCAGGGAAAATAACTAAAACAATCTAGTCATTTCTGTCACTCAAGAAACTCACTTCACTCAAGGGCGTATTCTCATTTTTAAATGTAAAAAATCACAAAATTTTTGAGTTTGTTTGTGTGTGTGTGTGTGCATTAGGATGTTTGTTATTCCTATATACTGAAAAGCTTAATCTAATATGCACGTATTTTTGCACTCTAAACGTTTGTTACTATGTTAAAAAAACTTCTTATAAGATATTTATTAATAGAATCAAACACTCCCAATGAAAAAGATACTTAGTAGGTAGGTTACATCGTGTAATACTTAGGAAATTACGTTACCTAAATAACTTGTTCTTTTGTACAAACATTCTTACATATTTTAGTTCTCTGCGGCATCGGTCTGTCTGTATGTCCGTCTGTTCGCGATACACTGAAGGACGGATTATCATGCTGTTTTCACCAATAGATAAGGTGATTCAAGACGAAAGTTTATACGTATCTATATTATATCCTGGAATTCCCGGGGGAACTCTGTAATTACAGCGGTTGAAAAAAAAATATTCTGTGTACCGACTAACACCATACTATAGTAAAATATTATCTGTGACCATATATAGAATAATAACGCGGTTTGCAGGAACGCAATTTATGCCTGACCATATAAATCCGAACATACAGCCGAAAACAGAACCTCCAATTTTTTGGAAGTCGGTTAAAAATTACATAGCCGACATGGATTCAAAAAAGCACTGGCGTTCCGGAAAATCGAATAAAACGTAAAATTAAAAAAAAAAAAAAAAAACAACGCGTCGCCAAATGGATTATCGCTCAATTTTTCAATAAAGACCTGTCAGACCGTTGGCTGTGGCTGGGTTCAGCATCAATCTCGCCCCACAGGTGGGAGGAGAGAGACAACACTCGTTTGTGCTGGGTGCGAGCGGGAGAGGCCGTGTCTTCGTAGTGTTCCCGTAATGACAACTGATGGATACCCCGCTTATAAAGATAGGATTACCCTGGACCCGCTCGAATGGGCTCGACCAAATCTGTTACCGCGCATATTAAGGCGGGCTGGTGTATTTAAAGTTATAGTGAACTGCGAAATACTTTGCAAGTCTTGTTTATTAAGGTGTCCAAGCTTTATCCTTCTAATTTTAATGAGTTGATGTAGTAATTTATAACTACGATGTACATTGTACATTCTAATTTGTAAAGTTTCTTGCTGATATTATTTTGGGAGAGCAGATCTTTTTTCTTCTAAAATTTGATACTGGTCTAAACCGTACAAAAAGTAACCTAAAAGAGATTATAAGTAGGGTGGGAACATTCCTTACTACTATTATATTCGAGGTTTCGCAGTCTACACCGAATGATTGATGTTAAAAATAACAAATACAACAACAAAAACAAAAAATAAATAGAATATTATTATAAAAAGAGTTTCTATCTTAAAATTGATAAATGTTACTTATAAAAAAAATAGCTACTCAAAATACCAACTACTTAATTAAGTACTTAATTTTAAAGTAAGTAGTATTAAGTGTGATACATCTTGCTCTCTCTGAATTTGAATTGTTTTGTGCTGTGCCCTATAAAGAGGGTCCATAAAGAAGTGTTTACTAACTACCTCAACACCTTATGTTACTTAATGGATGTGCAATAAATAAATAAATAAAAAACCAAATATTGATGAGCTATTTTTTTATGGATTCATCCAAGCTTGAAATACTTACTTCTATATTTTCGATTAGTATGATATTAGATACGGTCTATCGTATTGTAAAACGGTAGCACCTAGGCCTTGTGGTTATTGAATTCGAGGGTACTTATACACAATATTGCAATTAATGAGTATCGTCATATTATTTTGCACAAAAAAAAAGGAAAAATCATATCAAAATATTGATACGACGACGCCAAGTAGGAATATGAAAGCACCAATTCAATTGTGACATCGTGTGTAGGCGTCTCCGTGATACTGTTATACGCGAGTAAGTGGCCGTATTACATTTCCATCGTTTTCACGCTCTATACGCACACGTGGAGAGCACAATGAGCGCTCCTGTTTGCCGAGTGTGCTCGTAACTTCTTATTGAATCAGCATTAAATACGGCAAAAAACGTTCCGAAGGTAAAAACTTCGCCGAGAAAATTGTGGCGACCGTCCTATTCCGACGCAACGTATAGTCGTCGCACTCGATTATGCTCCGCTGACTTTTATTCATATTATCCTTTGTTCGAATGGATAAAAGACCAAGGTGGAAGCGGTTTTCGAAAAAAAAAAACGAAAAAAGCGCCTCAAATAAATTGGACAGCGCTTTTAAGCTGCGCTGTGTTTACGTCGCGCCTACTGAATAAATACGATAGACTACGCGATATAACCAGAGAAAAGTGAAAATGAAGAAAACCAATTTGTCGGTGAGAGAAGATAGTCCGCGGTACTCGCCCGCTTAGGGTGAGCATAAAAGAATAATAACGCGGATTGCAGGAATAGAATTTATACTTACGTCTCTAAAATTTGGTACCCGCACTGACGAGTGACGTCAGAGAGCGCGGCGCCAGTCCTCATTACTATGGCTCCGAGTCGTTACGAGCACGTCGGCGAACGGGAAAGAAAGTCAAAACTTAAAACTATGGAACTATTCAACTATTTATTCACTGCTGCGACATTCGTCGCCGTGGATGCAATTTGTTAGCGTTATCGTGGAGTGCAAGTGCCGGTCGGAAGATTGACGCAGCGGGCCGACCGGGGCCGCCTGACTACAGAGAACATAATATATGAACTAGAGTGGCCATGTAAGCAAGCGTGCCTTGCAAACGAAGTTAGAGCAGACGCTCTAACTCTCCCAAAAGTAGAACATTTCCAAAACTGTGAATTTTGGAAACGGTGACTTTATGAAAAAACTTAACCTGTTCATTGAATTCCATAACATTAATATTTTTGGGCTGGATGAACAGTTTATTGTGCTACAATCACTCGGCGACACTAGCTTTTATTTGTTAAGGTACATACTTAACTGAGTTGATGCCGAATACCGTTTATTATGACATTAATGAATGTTTTTGCGCTCGATGATTAGTTTTGTGCGCTACAATCGGCCGGTGACTTTCCAGCCAGTTTCTTTTGTACTAAACCAAGTCGACGCCCCTTTTATCAGCCTCCGTGTGCCTGACGATGACGCGTGGCGCGACGGCGTCGCTGCAGCGGGGCGTCGCAGGTAAATTGGCGACGCGCCAGAGAACTGTTTTCCTGCTGTCGGCGAACAAACTCACCGATCAGTTTTTATCGCGCGAAAGGCCTTTATAGCCGACCGATAGCTGGTGCCCCCCCGAGCGGAATGTTTTCGCGTCGCCGCCGTACACAAATATCATTGGATAGTTTTATGTATCGGAAGCATTATAAGTTAAAAACTTTGGCACTCGGCTCGAGGGTACGGCGACGTTAAAATGCTAAAGATCGAGTATTATGACAGAGATATTGGAGAGTTATTGAACGCAGACAGACATGAGGGTACGTGAGTACGTAACGAGAACGAGTGAGCGACACGTCTTACCCGCATATTTGAAATTCAAATATCGGAATGCTGTAGCGACTTAGCGCTCAAAGAGCAACAAATTGGATACGCACAATGGTACTACGGGGCGGCCCGCGAATGTTGATTTGTCAACTGGAGATATAATTCGTCAAAGGGTCTTTTTGGAGGGCCATTTTTTCTGTTTGCCGCGGAGAGGCCTTTTATGCCTTTGACATACGTCAGCTCGTGTAAACACACGTCTGCATCATCCGCCGAGACGAGGCTCTGTGTCTACAAGTCCCAAAAGGTCTACCTTTCTCATTTCTTTGTATATCTACGCTAAAGATATTAATACATATTTACCATTTTTTCGTGATTTCTGTCAAATGTTAACAGATACTTATAATTTTTTTAATGGGTCATCCAAGGTAGTCGATGGTGATGTGTTGAATGCCATGTATGAGGCACTAAATAAATATAAGAAAATATAAGTACTCGTAACATAGTCTTTATGTTTGTAAACAATAATGGATTTTTTTCGTCCAATAATAAATAAATCATATGCTTCTTTTTCTGCGACACTTTTGTTTAAGTTTTCACAAACATAAAGATTGGTGCCTATTCAGCTCTACACCTAGTGCATAATGGGTTAAGTATTTGAAACACTAGTTTGTGAAATTTAATTTTATTACACGCCGCGCCGTAGCGAGTGTAAGAGCGCGTCGGTTCTGAATCTTTCATTTTAAAGTTGAGCGTATGTCGGGCCCGCTTCGGAGTTGCCAACTTGCTAGTTGTTGGCCGGGGAAAGATTTCCAGGGGATTGTAAACAACATCCGATCTGCGAGGAGATGGTACGCGAGTCGAGTAATTGTTTTAACATATAAAATTAGTTCGCCGCTAACGTAAATAACTGATGTTTTACGCAAGTTGGGTAAACTATACGAGTAACTTACACTGTAATTCTGATATAAACTGTTTTTATTTCTAAATTATTAATAGTTACCACGAAAAAGACATAGGGTAGTTTTTATCCCGGATACTCCGAAAATTAACGCAGGTGAAACCGCGCTAAATATCTATAGTATTGTAAATGCGAATGTGGGTTTGTTTGTTTGTTGCGCTTTCACATATTAATTACTCGACCGATCTTTATGAAATTTTGCGTACACGTTGTTAGGTGTACAGAAAAGGACACAGGGTAATATTTATCTCAGAATTTGAGCGGTAACTCCTAAATTAGCGTAGGTGTAATCGTGGGAACAGCTAATCTATACTAATATCTATACTAATATTATAAAGAGGAAAGATTTGATTTTTGTTTGTTTGTTTGTTACGATTTAATTAAAAACTACTGGACCGGTTTAAAAAATTCTTTCACCATTAGAAAGCTACATTATCCATGAGTAACATAGGCTAAATTTTAAGCCGGAATTCCTGCAGGAACTCCGAAATTATCGCGGGTGAAACCGCGCGGGACAGCTAGTATATGTATTAGATAAAGAAGTCGCCGTCGTGATATCGCGGACACCCATAAGCCATAAGTATAATATAGAAATAGCTGCCAACAACTTCCTAATATAATAAAAAAGTCGCAGAAGAACAATATCGAGTTGTAGTGGTCAGACAGACATACCTACCAACCGTCGCTGGTCTTCCGATTTGATGAGCGTCACATAAGTAAGTTTAAATTGCATTTCTCAGTTCGTCCACTCGCCGGGTTCGCCCGCGATAACGCGCGCTCGGTATAGACCGGTATAGACACCCGAAGCGACCGGTCGCTCCGACCCGACTCCATACTTCTCACTCAACTGATATCAACTCCAATGAAACACTTCGCGATAAAACTTCGCCATGTTCCGAGGGTATCGGGTGCGACACCAATTTGTTCCCGCTCTGAAATATTATTATCAGCTGGATTCTGCCCGGTGTTTCGACCGCGAGAATTTCGCTACTCCCGTTCATTTATGATACCTAGTAGCTTTACCCCGCGGTTTACATTCGCGTTAATTGCGGAGTTCCCGCGGGAATTCCAGGACAAAAGTACCCTATGTCCTATTCCAGATTACAATCTATCCCTGTACCATATTTCATCCAATTCCGTTCAGCCATTCTGGCGTGAAGGAATGAACAAATATCCGTCCAAACTTTCAAATTTAGAATATCCTACTAATACTAGCTGTGCCCTGCGGTTTCACCCGCATGAGTTTAGGGGGATGAAAAATAGATAGTAGCCGATTCTCAGGCTTACTGAATATGCATAAAAAATGAATCGGTCAAGCCGTTCGGAGGAGTATGGGAACGAACATTGTGACACGAGAATTTTATATATTAGATTATAAACGCGAAAGTTTGTGAGTATGGATGGATATTTGTTACTCTTTCACGCAAAAACTACTGGATGGATTTAAATGAAACTTTACGATAATATAGCTTGTACATCAGATTAAAACATAGGGTACTTTTTATCCCGGAATTCGCGCGGGAACTCTGAAATTAACGCGGGTGAAACCGCGGGACACAACTAGTTATGTTATAATATTATGTAGTATAGATTCTCTCAATTAGTCAAGAACCTAAGTGACGGCCTACCTCTGATGATGTCTCCAATATAATTAAAATTGACCTTTGTTTCCCCTTAAAACCTCTCTTTCATCTATCAGATGAAATTTCCACGTCGTAGGTGTACGAAATAAAATCATCAAGTACCTACAAGAGTGTCATCACACCCCCTTATCTCTTCTTCGAAGCGGAGCTAGTTAAGTCTTAGTTTCCAATGACAATGCCTATTAAGGCGTTAAGTGTATCGTTGTATTAAAGCGACGAGCGCCGCGGGTAGGTACGCACAGTTATCGCAGCGTTCATGCGCTGTTTCGTTTAATATTTAACCGTAGCGCCCACCGAGCACAGCGTATCACTTAAAATAATAAGGATTTCACGTCGGAGATTACACAGCAACCCTCTTGGGCATAATTAATGTTATACCCGTGAATATTAGCTTTCCAATTAGCCGTCTTTAGTGCCTCAAAAATGGCTCTCGTGTTCCAGTCGGTGCGGCGGGCCCGAGCGACGAAGCCGCACCAACCGAAGCCTCCGAGGTTAATTCTTTCTCCGCTACACCTGTACCGGTGAGGCGATAGTTAATTAAATCCACTCCCCATGAGATTTATGCCGCGGGCCGAAAACCCAACTTAATCCATACCCTCGGTATAATACTAATATTTTACTTTCCAACGGAATACGAATTGACTTCTTCGCTCAGACAAAAGGCTGTCGCGTTGGCGAAGTTTGTTAGCAGTTAGCCGGGCGGCCGTCTTTTGTTTTACAATCAAGTTACATTTAGAAAGTCGGGGAGGGGACAACGGCCCAATTTGAAACTCGAGAACAATGGGTACAGCTGAAAGTCGTTTTAAACATTTGCCAGTCGAGTTTGCGTGTTAGGGCTTTACGCACGATTGGCGAGGCATAAACCGATAGAAGTCGGGGCCGGAATGACATCGTCTGTATAAACGTGCCGCCTGTCTACCGCTCCCTGCGCCCGTAACTTATCGAAAATTGCTCGGTAGGTGAAACGAGCTACGTTTTTTTAGTTCACCCCCATTATCAGATTCGCTTCTCGCAGTTTCGCTAACGCTATCGCTTACTTTGTCAACATTAAGTTTGTGCAATTTACTTGGACTTCGTAATCTGCATGCTATTGGGTAACTCTATACATTGCCGAAGTTTTCGGGATCGGATGCTGTATTTTTTTATAATACCTACCTGGCCAATCGATCGAGAGAAAATGTATGGAAAAAAGACAAAGGTGGAAGATTCTGAATAAAATCCTCGACTAAAATTGCATGTCTTGATTTAGCTAATAGGTCGAGAAACTTGGTGATTTGTACAAGGCCTTAGAAAAAGGGGTAAAAATTCATATAGAAGTACCGTTAATTTTTGAGGTAGGTAATATTTGCGTAATATGGAATACGGTATTTGGGATACAAATAAAGCAACACATATTTTAGTGTTTTTCGGAACTCAATTAGCTTATAGTGAGAAGGGTAAAACTACGAGGTACTTGATCCTTATGGTTAAAATCCTCACACGGGCCAGACCACAACAGAAATATATTGCTCTAATTCAGAAATGTAAAGCCTATAGGTATGTATAAGTTGAAGAAAGTTGCGTCTGAACATGAATGTAGCCGTTCCGTAACACGTTACAAGGGCGGTAACCGTGCGATGTAGATAGCGGCAGTCGGTCACGCGAGCCGCCCCGGATAGAGTGATCGCCGAGACAATTTAGATTAACGCCGCCACAGACCAACCGGCGAGTAACAGATAGATGAAAAATGGTGTTTGACCACACGGGGACGCCACAACGCGCGAACTGAGCGAGCGCAGCGAGCGTGCCGCGGCAGCGGTCGTTGCGCCAAAGCCAGATTTCTGCTGATGTGCATATTTCGATGGGTAATTAGTATTTTAGACAGAAAATCGAAATGGAAGACTGGTGATAAACTGGATTATTATCTGCCCCCATAGCTAACTTAACATTCTCTATAATTAACGCTGTAGAAAGCCAAAGAACGAATTCTTATGTCACGTGGTCACGCAAAAATGAGCTTTTGTTTGGACGATACGGAATCAACATAAAAGCTATGTATTCGGTCGTTCGTGATAGGTAAGCATTCAAATACAGCGTCTGCTTTAGCTTTAGGCATAGAAAAATTTTACAATCGCCCTCTCTCTATTCTTTGTTAGTAGGTCTACATGCAGCCGCGATACACTCCTATAACGTAAGAGCTACGTTAAAGGGTAAATTACGCAACCATGTTGCTTTGTACTGAATTACTACCGTATAAGTAGCTTAGACAAAGGCTATAACTATGTATAATTATACTTATACGGCGTAGTTAGATATAATACGCTCGCGAACGCTCCCCAATTTGCAAGAGATTATACAGGTAATTAAAATTCTTAACGTCATTTTACATAACCACTTTAAGTACCTATATCTGTCGTAAATTCTCTTTATTTTTGTTTTCGGTCTAAAATGATAAATAATTTAAAAGAAATTGAATTATTTCAGACAAAGTTTCTATACTAGGACAAGTATTATAGTAAGTATATTTTTTTCTATGTCGTCTTACCAGCCAATAAAATATTCAATTATTCCAATAGCGAGGTGGGTACATGATCAAAGGTATAAATACTCTTTCAAGAGAGATTGGAACTCCAAAAGATTAAGAAGTTAGATAATCGCATTCGATATTCGAATTTAAACAGCCGCGTAATGGCTGAGGATCGGGCCATTCACAGCGCGATGTTATTGGGACGAGTTCGATGGTCGACCTAATACGAAGTCGTGATATTTAACGACTGCATCAAAGCCAAATCGCGAGTACAAGGTACGGGTATAAGTGTCTTTGCGTTTACCCCCGGCGAACTGTGTTGCTTTTAGTGGCACTTTATAACCCACTTTGCGTGCAAGTGGGACGCCTACAGGCGTTTACGGTGGCACTGAAAAGATATAGCGGGGCCCGAGAGCGCGCGGGACGCATACGAATATGGTGTGAACGGCTCGTTTCGGTGGACCGACTTGTATTGTGCGGTTCGGTTTTTGATATTAAAAAAAAAAAAAAACTTGCAATACACAGTGACAGAAGTAAACCTCATTACGTAAGGATTGTTTCGTTAAAAAACAAAAAACGTTCTACCTACTCATCATGCACTGAGACTTATCTCTAGTTACAATTTATATATATATATTACTCTATTCTATTTTCTCTATTTACTCAAACTTTTTCTTTCTCTCTTTTAAGTCTAAGCTATATGATTACGACGGTCAATACAATAAATGTCACATAATTATATAAAAAAAATTACTCCAATAATTACCGATGTGTTAATATAATTTATAAATATGTAATTATTGTAACAAAGAAGTTTTAGCAATAACAAAAAAAAAACGGTTTAGTAGAGCGTTTGCACTATTTCATGTAGTTGAATAAAGAGGGGTACGTGGCAACGGGCTCGCTCTGCGACACGACACTGACCCCGCAGCGCTGATCATTCCGAGCGATTTATTGGGCGAGTTGGCCCAAAACCGGCCTTATCGCCCCAAACAGACCGTCTTAAGACCGAACTTACCCTATTATAAGGAGCTCTTGAGAAATGGGTCACTATTATATATAGAAATGCTCCGCTTCTCCGTTTTAATGTTTATTATGGCTAATTTTTTTTTGCTTCCGTGGAATATTTATTGATTGATGAGGGAATTGCTGTGTAGTATGGTAATTTTTTTCGTAATATTGATAGGTGGGAGCATTATTGTTATTAGTGCTCTGCAAGTGAATGATTGTGTGAAACCTTGTGATTATGACATCAGCTGTAATCTCTGCATACAAGTCGTTCAATCCACGTTTTATCAAGAAATTCAAGAATCCATAACAGGCATCTGGATACAGGCTTCAGTTGCTTCATCTGTTTAGCTGAATTACAAAAATAATAATAGTAGTTTCACATCATTTCGCAAATTTTGAAATAATTCTTATAAAATCTTAAATAATAACCATTAGGTAGCAAAAATTTACAATGGATTAAAGAGCAAAAATTTACAATGGATATTCCTCAGATCTTTTGAACAAGAGAAAAAAAAACTTCGTAATCATGTCAAACGTAACGGAATTATAATAATCATGTCCGAACCAAATATTGCGTTGAACTGAGAACCTTTCTTTGTTTTTTAACTCGAAACGTACTTGACAATTTTGAACTAGCGATTAAAGTATGGCCGTAAAACACCTAATATACTTCGGGTGGGGGCTATAGTAATGGATATGATAGCAGCAGTTAATATATTTTTCCCCAACACTAACATTTCAAGTGGCAGTACTATCATGGGGTTGGCGTGACGACACGCCGTCGGAGATAACGTTACCGCGCGTAAACTCACCAGTTAATTGCTGACGATAAGCGTTGTGCCACGCGATGAGCGTCAAGCGACGAGCCGAGCGGGGAACGGAGCGGGGAGCGGCTGATATACATATACCTACCTATATACATACTTTACAACAATAAGAATAATGCTCGGAATTTATTACACAGCATCAACTAGTCCTAAATTAAAGAGCTTGTGTACTATAAGTACCATACAACCAATTTAATACTAATATACCTTTTTCCTAATACATAATAAACACGCAGATTTAGAATAAACACAAATGTTCATTCCATTAATGTTTACGCTGATCTGGGAACCAAACCCACGACACCTGGCGTAGCAGTCAGTTACTCCATAACTACACTATGCAATTCGGTTTCACGGGGTTTTTGGAATTTTCGAGAAACCTTTAATATACTGGGATAATAGGCTATTTCACTATTGTTGAAATGTTGATGTCCAATAATTACACTCGAAAATATCATGGATAAGCGACAAAATCAATAGATTTGATAAACAAAAATGGTTATAAACTGTTTAATTTTGACTATGTCTGTCTCTTTCTAAAACGGATTTTGTGTGGCGGTGGTAGGGCGTTAGAAGCCAAGTGACGTCACTATAAGTCTAGCGCTTTCCTTGTCTAACTTGAATTTTTAAAGAGTCATATCTCTGAAGATATTTGTAAAAGAATAATACTATTATACTACTAATACATAAAGGTTTATAAAATAATAATAAAAAATAAACACTAAAATTCCCTATTAACTATCTTAAACGTGGTCCTTGGATAAGAAACGTGAGAATTCTGTGCTCTTGTCAAATCAATTAATTCGTCCTCATGGCTATCCATGGTATCCTCAGCATTGGTCTCCAGCACCACATTTCAAAAGCGTTTATTTTGCCTACCATCCGCTCTCGCTCCCGCTTATCATTGTGCCACCACCATTAAGTGCCATACTGTTAGCACGCAACACTACAATTTTTCAGCATCTGAACAGCGATTTACGATTGTGAGAATTAATTTAAAAGTTAATAATGTTTGTGTGAAAGATTACGTTGTAATTAGTGAACACTTTTATAAATAACAGACGGAAATGTAAAAACAAATTTTCACCGCCTTTATTTTCTGAATAAACGAGCGAATATGTAAAATCATTCATTTACCCACTTAGATAACATACACCTCATCATTTACCATTAAAAAAATATTTTGCATTATTATAACGTAATCATGATATCGAGTTATCGAAATCTCGTCTTACGTCATATATTTACTTTTTATTAGGTGTAGATACTTCCCTCCACTCCTCTCACAATATATATAACGATGTTAATTTTTTGTTCATTTGAATACCGTTTGTGACAACCCTGAGCCCTAACACCTCGCTGGGGCGTTTACGTCATTACGTATTTATAGTTTATTCACACTCTCCTATCGTCCCCCTCGCCCCGCCCGCCCGCACCCTCGCAACACCCGCCAGCCCCGTCCTGTCCGAAAAGTTCAGCTTTGCAATGAATTAACAGTGATGATGATCTTTGACATCCTAACTAAACCTAAGTAATATAATAAATGTGAATTTGATTTTGTTTGTTTGTATGTTACGCGTTTACGCCTTAATTATTCAATCAATCATCATTAAGGTTGTTATATTATTTTCTTCATTAATTGAGTGATCGAATTTTTTCGGTTATAAACTGAAAAGTGCTACTTTAGATTTGAATTAATTTTCTGCAATTAGAATTAAAAAAAGTTAAGTCTGTCTGTCTGTTACGCTTTCACGCCTTTACGGCTCAACCAATCGTCATGAAATTTTGTACACACATTGTTAGCAGTACAGAGAAGGACATACTTTTTCAAGACATACTTTTTGTCCCGGAATTCTCGCGGGAACTCCGAAATTAACGCGGGTGAAACCGCACGGAACAGCCAGTTAATAATAATTTACACACGTCACCGTAACATTTTTAATGAATTCGATTTTAATGAATTTATTAGATGTTGCAACAAGACAAGTTAAGGCAAAGGTGTGTTCACAAACTCGACAAAACAACTCTGATGTCGGCTGCCACCTGTTACGATTTGCGCGGTCCGCCAGAATTGATCGATGATGACGTATGGCGGTGGGGGGAGACTAAGGCGATGGGTTTGTGCCGGCAAACTCTATACGCGTGTAACTGCAGCCCTGTCAATAAACACCGAATCAATTACTAGCTTCTACCCCGCGGTTCCACCCGCACGAGTTTCGGGAACCCAAAAGCTATCTTAAGACATTCGTTAATACTGTAGCTTCCTATGATTGAAATATTTCAAACTCGATTTAGTAGTAACACAGATTGCTTAAGTAGGTACAAACATACAACCTTACAAAACTCTTATAATATTTGGTTAAGACAAAACCAAAAATAATGGGAATGTAGAGTATTTATAAAGAAGAATATAAAGACAGACAGACGAATTTTTATCCACCCAAACGGTAAACCTCCGCTTATATACATTGTCCATAATTATGTTTTTTTTTTTAAATATTAGCTTTGCAAGTATACGACTTATTTTCAATTACGTACCTAAGGTAGCGTATAAATATATCTCATTCGCTATTACATGAGTATATTAAAGTTACGATAAAAGTCGATGAAAACAAGCATAATATTATATATACGATCAATAGATACGTTCAGTATAAATAAACCATACAGATAAATATCAGAAAATATTCATAGTCGATATTGAAATGAAAAGAGAGCAGTAAAATGAGAATACAAAAGGGATATACCTACTAACTCTTTCCTTTTTATGTGGCGCGGCTACGGAGCGCTGCGACTGCGATGAGTGGTTGAAGGCTCACCGTGAAAATAATGGCCGACCGATCCGCCGACCGGTCGCGCGACCGCCGCCCCGAGTCCGGGGAAATATCGCCTAATCCCTCCACTCTGTCCTAGAGTCTAGAGCGTACACTCTAGAGTGGTCCGTATGGCGCGGGCCGCTTCGAACACGTTCTTTTGTCTTTCGAGTGCGCCAGAGCGACGGCAATCGAAACGAGAATCACGCCGATGGGAAAATTATAGAGTACCCACCGACCCACTGTAACGCTGTAAAGTTGTTTTTGTTCCAACAAACGATTATTGGAACGTAAATAAATAATTTTACAGACAACAAAATTACATTTTGTATTGTTAGCAAAACGATTGAGTAATTAATTTCCAAATCAGAATGTACCTAAGTGCGTACTTAATTTACACAGTAATTTGTGAGCCACCACCGAGTTTACGACCGCAAATGACACATTCAATAAACTGTTTTGAAACGATTAAATATTTGAATGGTATAATAAAATTATGTTCATTAAGTGTAGCTTTTTATTCCAGACCGCTAAACAAAAACCGTTCTAATCGTTTGAATAAGCAAGAACAAACAATAAATGTATTTACGTATATATTTGCTTTGTGTTTACTAAAACACTGACTGCGTAAACACTGTGTTAACAGAAAAAAGTTTACCTAATAACAATAATAATATTTATACGGTTTCAAACTCGTGTTTACTTGCGAAAGAAAATATAATAATATATAAAAACAAAAGAAATCAACACGAAAAAAGCGAGCGAATGCTAAATCTTAAAAGATTTTTTTTTTCCCCACCGTTCAAAATATATAGGGCATTACAAAAGAAACGTTTGTAGTTATGCAAAAAAGTGGTCTGTTTAAACAAGCTCACATCAAACGTCGCTGGAGAATATTGTGCGCGAAAAAAAGGGACTCCCCGTATAATAATGAAACAATTTTCCCTATTCGTTTAAGAGAAGGCAAGTAGGTACCTACGGAGCAAAGTATAGGCACGAAGCGAAGGTAATGCGTACTTCATTCACAATATCGTTGAGAGCCGAAGCGTTTTGTGAGTCCAGGTGAGACGGTGCGTCGTCGCTGCGTATCCCAAAGTGATAGGTTCTCCGTCTAATCTCGTGAGCTGCTCAATCTTGCGCTCAATCGAATCACGTTGATTGCGTCAAGCGACGATATGTAGGGAAATTTCATCTCCACCGTGATCTTAATAACCCGGAGCACCGAAGCGACACCCAGCCCGATACCACTCGGGCGTAATCTTTTTTTGAACAATAGAACAAGACGCGCACGCGACTCCGCTTTATTACTCGGTTCGCAGGAGACTTTAATTAATTAATGTAAGTGCCGGTGAGTCTCGGGAGATTGGTCATTAATTAAACGGGTCTTTGGCTATCGATCTCGCTGCAAACAATACACTTTATTACTTTTATTACCCATTTCATTCGCTGTCTGCGCCGGCACGGGCTGCGGTCGCTTTTTAGTTTAATGAACGTACCTACTTGTGTCGAGTCGCCATCGCCATGGGGAATTGACGGAGTGCTCGTCCGTGCCCGATAGCCTTAAGTGATCCGCCTTAAGTGAACTTTAATGTATTAATAATAAAGAATTTGTAAACGTTAAGTAATCGTAGTAGCGAGTCGGCACCCAAGCCTGTACGTACCGTGCCGCTCTTTACATCTCTACACATCTAGGTATTTGTCCTTTCAAAACATTCTGAAACTAAGATCGGATTTTCAAGTACGCACAAGTTGACAGAACGGAAATAGAATTTTCAAAGTTTACACAACACTCGGCACCGAGTGTCTAGATGTTGTTTGTGCCAAAGGATTACTGCTTATTTGATGGTTTAATTTATTTTCTAAGCGAAACAATTTTAATTGAGACTTCATAAACATTGACATAGTTGGAGACGAAATAGAAAACGTTTCGCTGCGTTAAATTTTAGATTGGAAGGATCTGAAAACTTCACTAGGAAGGTAATAAAGTAAGTATGTATATATTAGTATATATATTTTTACGTATAAATAAAGTATTTAAAATTCATGCTTTATTTAGTACCTAATAATAACGATATCACAAGTCATAGGTACATTTAATTTCACATTTCATATAAAATTTACTATGGTAAAAATAGTCCAGTACCTACTTAGTACCTACCCAATATAGAAATTATTTATTGTATAAATTACATAATATTTAATTCCATTTTAATATCTACGTGTTATATGTTATGAAATCGTTAAAGCTATAGACAGTCATATTATAACAGCTGTCAAGAATAGTTTTACATTTTCACAAGCATTATATTATATGACAGCGTCAGCGATAATTTCGGAGTTCCCGCGAAATTGTTCCATACAAACTTTGCAACCCCTTTTCACCCGTTTAGAGGTAGAATTTTCAAAAATCCTTTGTCATCGGATGCCCAAGTCATACAAAGAATACACCCTCCAAGTTTCCGGTCTCTACGATCCGTCAGGACTAGTACATAATATGTATAGATATAGATTTTATCTCACGACGGATACCAAAGAAGTGTTTTCAATAAAAACAATCACCTGCAAGTTTAATGTGAGTAGGTACACAAAATTTTATTAAAACCAAAAACCAACGAGGGCGGGCCACGCCGCTGAGACAGCGTCGCGCGTCTCGATAAAATAATGAGACGGACAAGGATAGAGCGCTATCCAAAAGTTTCTAAATCACTCCCTAAATATGCAAAACTACCCGATCGTAATGAATAAATTCGCACCAAAACCGTTGGCTTATTACATTTTAATATTGCAACATGAAATTAAATATTCATTTGGACCATTAAAAGAGTCCATTATGCTAAATCGCGAGCTCTACCTAACTCTCAACGGTAAAATTAAAAGTCGACGAGGAAATGATCCCTAATAAGTAATAAGGCTCGCGCGGCGCGTCGCTGCGTGACATTAAAGGACAATTTGGTGTTTGCACGTTCAAGTACCTCAATAAGTTTAAAATTATTACTATGCAAACTTACATAACTTTAACTTAATTGAACAAGCAACATTAACTATACCGTACCTAAACATAAAGATTTAGAACGACCCACTGGATTGTATAGGAATTGAATGAAACGTGGTATTGCCAAGTTCTGGTTGCTAGGTTCTGGGACGACATACTTATAGGAATTTTTTAATATGAAATAGCTCTCTGACGTACCCACATCAACTTTATTAATATTTCAGTCGGTTACTCGACCAGTTAGAAACCTCGTCGAGAAAGACATATTTCACGGGCTGAACAAATAAAGATCTAAAGCTTGTCGGAGTGCAAAAGCAAAAAAAAAAAACTCACTTCACACAAATATAAAAACCAATAATTATTACGACATTAAGCCGTGAGAAGAATGAAAAAGAAAAGTACACAAAAAATTAACATCATTTTTCTGACGTGACTCCGAAGCGAAAACTGAAAGGAAAATAGCTACATTTATAATATGATAGAAAGTGACATCAAACATGAGACAGTGATGCCGGCTGGGATGAGACAGGACAGGACACTCAGTGGAACTACGAAATAACTGTTTCAGGGCTTAAGGTCACGGGGTCAAACCCAACTCCTGCGAACGGCGTATTGACAGGAACCTCATACCGTTTGTGAGAAATCGCTATGAAAAGCGTCATGTTTGTGTTTCTGAACGTTTGTTTCCCGAGGCAGCGCCGCCAAAGGGACCGACTTCTTTGAGGGTGTCTTTGCGTTCGTTTCACTTTATAATACACATTATATATAAAATAAAATAAAGATTTCGTTTGTGTATAAATCGTCGAATATAGTAAGTGGAAACGTTTACGGGAAAGATGGCTCAAGTGTCCTATGGTAATTCTCATTTTTAAGTATTTAAAATAGGTACTTAGTTATAATATACAAGAATCTTTTCAGTAAAATCGGTCTAATTTCACTAAATTGAGCGAAAATGACTATTTTGTTTCTTATTTCAAATGATAAATTCGGCGTCTAAGTAAAAAAAATATTTCAGATAATTTTATTAATTCTGATTTCTTTAAAACTACTTATTTACTGGAAAATATGTATTCTGACTGTAAACAAAACAATTCTCGATGAATCTAACAAGAAAGAATACGACGGAATAGATCTGAAATTCATATAATCCTATTATTGTTAGGCATTCGTATCACAGCTTAAGAATTAATCAGTTCTGTCCGTGTGTATATCTATAGTAGCAGATATAGTTATAGAGCTGGGGCTTTGGTGTGCGATAGTTAAAGATTGCCGGCGAGGGGTCTAATCTTGGAGGATAATCCCGAATCAATGAGACGTGCGCCTTCCCACTGGCCGGTTATACTCGTTCCCTTCTGGCCTGTAACTTGATCGATTACTTATATAGGTGTATTACGTATCAGAGCTGAAGGACCGCAAAGACCGCCCCAGCGGCAGCCCGCAAAGGTTGTACGATTTCCATTCATGAATTTTCATGTTGATTCTATCTTACGTAATAAGGTACGGTCGGAGAAAGTTTCTCGTGTTATTATCAGTCTTATGTGAAGGTAGCGTATGTGTAGATATAGGGAAAAATGGTACGGGAGATGTACCTACACTGGGAAAAATACACGGCTTTTGAACACGGCTACGTTTTGCGTAGCCGTGCAAACGGTTCTGACAACCGAGTTTGGCAGCCGTGTAAAGAACCGTGTACACGGCTACATGAAACGTAGCCGTGTAAGCGGTTAAGATAGCCGCTTTAGACGGTTACGTGTACCATGTTCGTAATTTTTTCAGCCGTGTTGAAATCCTAGCCGTGTAAAATTACACGGCTACCTTTTGACTCGGTTGTCGGAGCGGTGTGCACACAACAAACACGGCCTCGGTAACGTTGTTGACACGGTACGGTGCACCGCGTGCTTATCACGTTAGCCGTGTCATATATTAAACTTGCTAACATGGCTGTCGGAGCCGTATAGACACGGTACAGCAGGTCGTGTGCTTATCAAAACTTGGCCACGTTAGCCGTGTCATATAATAAACTTTCTAACACGGCTGTCGGAGCCGTTCTATAAACGGTACAGCTGGCCGTGTGCATAACATAACTTGTTCCCGTTACCCGTGTCATATATTTAACTTGCAAACACGGCTGTCGAAGCCGTTTAGACACGATACAGCAGATCGTGTGCTCGTCAAAACTTGGCTATGTTAGCCGTGTCATACAATAAACTTGCTAACACGGCTGTCGGAGCCGTTCTATAAAGGGTACAGCTGGTTGTGTGCTTATCAAAACCTGGCCACGTTAGCCGTGTCATATATTAAACTTGCTAACACGGCTGTCGGAGCCGTTAAGACACGATACAGCAGGTCGTGTGCTTTTCAAACCTTGGCTACGTTAGCCGTGTCATACAATAAACTTGCTAACACGGCTGTCGGAGCCGTTCTATAAAGGGTACAGCTGGTTGTGTGCTTATCAAAACCTGGCCACGTTAGCCATGTCATATATTAAACTTGCTAACACGGCTGTCGGAGCCGTTCTGTAAATGGTACAGCTGGCCGTGTGCAGAACATAACTTGTTTACGTTAGCCATGTCATATAATAAACTTGCAAACACGGCTGTCGAAGCCGTTAAGACACGATACAGCAGGTCGTGTGCTTTTCAAACTTTGGCTACGTTAGCCGTGTCATACAATAAACTTGCTAACACGGCTGTTGGAGCCGTTCTATAAAGGGTACAGTTGGTTGTGTGCTTATCAAAACCTGGCCACGTTAGCCGTGTCATATATTAAACTTGCTAACACGGCTGTCGGAGCCGTTCTATAAAGGGTACAGCTGGTTGTGTGCTTATCAAAACCTGGCCACGTTAGCCGTGTCATATATTAAACTTGCTAACACGGCTGTCTGAACCGTTCTGTAAATGGTACAGCTGGCCGTGTGCAGAACATAACTTGTTTACGTTAGCCGTGTAATATATTAAATTTGCTAACACGGCCGTCGGAGCCGTTTGGACACGATACAGCAGGTCTTGTGCTTATCAAAACTTGGCTACGTTAGCCGTGTCAGAAATGAACCACGCAAACATGGCTGTCGTAGCCGTTATATACCTAAACGGTACAGCGGACCGTGTGCAAAACAAAACTTGTTTACGTTAGCCGTGTCATTAATTATCTTGCAAATACGGCTGTCGGAGCCGTTTAGACACGATACAGCAGGTCTTGTGCTTATCAAAACTTGGCTACGTTAGCCGTGTCAGAAATGAACCACGCAAACATGGCTGTCGTAGCCGTTATATACCTAAACGGTACAGCGGACCGTGTGCAAAACAAAACTTGTTTACGTTAGCCGTGTCATTAATTATCTTGCAAACACGGCTGTCGGAGCCGTTTAGACACGATACAGCAGGTCTTGTGCTTATCAAAACTTGGCTACGTTAGCCGTGTCAGAAATGAACCACGCAAACATGGCTGTCGTAGCCGTTATATACCTAAACGGTACAGCGGACCGTGTGCAAAACAAAACTTGTTTACGTTAGCCGTGTCATTAATTATCTTGCAAATACGGCTGTCGGAGCCGTTTAGACACGATACAGCAGGTCGTGCGCTTATCAACACTTGACTACGTTAGCCGTGTCAGAAATGAACCACGCAAACATGGCTGTCGTAGCCGTTATATACCTAAACGGTACAGCGGACCGTGTGCAAAACAAAACTTGTTTACGTTAGCCGTGTCATTAATTATCTTGCAAACACGGCTGTCGGAGCCGTTTAGACACGATACAGCAGGTCGTGTGCTTATCAACACTTGGCTACGTTAGCCTCTTATGGAATGGCTGTGTGTTAATAACAGCGCCATCTTTGATTCCAGACTGGAACCACTAGATGGTTTATCTAGGTAAGATCATCATCAGCTAATTTAGCAAGTAGTTTAGGATTAAGCCGACAGAGGGCGTTATAATCCGAACCGCTTAGTATGAGCTTTGCAAATAATTATACAAATTTTGCAAATAATTATTACACAAAAGAAGGAATAACACGCCGTTTTTACTGTCTGCAACCTAACCCTGAAGCCGTTCACATTCCTTCAGTGAACATAATCCTTTTTTGCCACATGAGTGTCTTATCTGATAAATGTGACTCACTGATATCTGATGCATGTTCAGCTTCAGACATGCAGTCTAAGGAGAGAATCCACCCTAGAAAAAAGCGGCCAAGTGCGGACTCGCCCATGAAGGGTTCCGTAGCAGCAAGTAACATTAATATAAAAGTTCTTGTAGTTCGTTGTAACTTTGATCGATGTTTTAATAATATTGTAATTTTTTATTGCGGTTTACGATCTATGACGTATTAAAAAAACTACTTACTAGATCTCGTTCAAACCTAGACCGATACCGATTTAATCCAAAAGACAAAAACACACGTAATTATTATTGGTTTGTGCTACCACTGATCGGTTTGAATTCGGTGACAAGCCCGCTGGTGTCTGCCCACTTGGGTCGTTCTGCTTACGAAGAGCTGGTGGCGGGAGTCGACTGAGCCCATCTACCCCCTCCATATTCATACCTACCTATCAGTGGTAGCACAAACCAATAATAATATTACGTGTGTTTTTGTCTTTTGGATTAAATTGGTATTTTGTTATTTATAGCTTTTTATTTTTAGCTTTTTTAATTTGTGTTTTTGAAAGTCGGTTTTAATGTTTTTGTTAAAATTTTGTTTATTTCTCGATTTTAAGTGACATAGTTCGCAATTTCTCTAAGTTACAATAGCCTAATGTCAACTGCTCATCGCCTTTTACAAAATATTGCCTTTCCCGACGCAGGGACGTTAATTATTGAGGAGTTCTCCTAGTACATCACTAACAGTTCCACTTCACCATATACATTGTGACGAGCATAAATTGTTTAGAACCCATATTAAAGGTAACGATTCGGAACCTGTGAAATACCTATTATTGAGTAGTTCCGATAACCATCTGTGGTCTTCATCATCAGTTCCACTTCTTCAAATTTTGCTTTCCGAAAGCAAATACACGATTTACTATAAAAATACAAAAATCGCTATAGGTGTACCTATAATTTTTGAAGAGTTCCCTCAATTACTCCAAGATTCCACCATCAGATCTTGACTATCCCCTTTTAAACAAAAAAACAATTTTCGAAATCGCTCCAATCAGAACGTACTATTGTTGAATAGTTCCGATGACCATCTGTGGTCTTCATCATCAGTTCCACTTCTTCAAATTTTGCTTTCCAAAAGCAAATGAACGATTTACTATCAAAAATACCCAAATCGCTATAGGTGTGCCTATAATTTTTGATGAGTTCCCTCGATTTCTCCAAAATTTCATCATCAGATCCCGACTTGATGGCAATGGGACCTAATTGGGAGTATACCCTTTCAAACAAAAAAAGAATTTTCCAAATTGGACCAACCGCCTTCGAGTACTCGGTGAACATACATAAAAAAAAAACATACATACAATCGAACATAGAACCTCCTCCCTTTTGGAAGTCGGTTAAAAAGAAACGCATCGCACCGCGCCATGTCGCATCACGCATCCGCCACCACCGGGCGGATGCGTATTGCGTGGCGCGTGGCGCGGCTCGCGGCCCAGCCGCCCAGCCAATGGCAGTCGTTGAATGCTAGGTACCTACTCACTCTCTCGCAAAAACGACAATACAATCGACGTGGACAACAGAATAGATTATTCAATAATGAATTAACTATAGGTAATATGTACAGAGAAAAATTCTAATATTTAAAAATTTCATGCACCATGTTAGGTTAGCATCGTAGGTTAGTAACGTAAGCATCCATCAAAAAATTCAATGGCAATTGGCAATATTAAAATTTGAAACAATGTATTTATAGACTATATTATAATAAATTTTTTTAAACGGTCAAGTTGTCTTTCAGAGACTGAACACACGTAGGGACATGTTTATTTATTAAAAATATTCCTCATAAATGTTATTTTTGAGATATTTAAAGCTATATCGTAATTCGTAGCCCGTAAAGAACATGTTCAAACTTGTTCCCAATGTTCCCGCATTTCTACTTGAATGGGTGTGTATATATGTATGTATATGTATATCTATAGTATAATATATATGTAATAATATGTGTAGTATATACCACGTTTGTTTGGTTTCCACGACACAAGCTTATAGCTTAGTGTGCTGTGTGGGATCAAGTACATCTGTGTGTTGTGAAGTGGATTATTATTATAAAAAAAATGAAGGTCACAAGTCGCAAAAGCACAACTGCTGACTGCAGAGTGCAGACTGTAGTGCAGACTCAAGATTCAAGACTGCTCAACCAAAAATTTATAAAAAGTAGGTAGGTAGGTACCTACCATCCATGTAGGTAGGTACTTTTAATCTCGGAACTACCTCGGGAACTCCGAAATTAAAGCGGATGATACCCGCGGGGAACAGCTAGTATTCCTCATAAATACATCAATAGAAGTCTTCTGGAGGCCGAAACGTCCAGTAGGTACCTACCCAAACGGTGACTACCTAGTATACCTACCTACCTACGGAATTTTTATACCGGTAGCGTCCAGTAGACACACGTTGTCTACAGACGAAACAGATTGGTAATTTTTCTACGTCGACGTGACGTCGATGCATACGAAGTAAAAAAGGTCGGCCTCTCAGACGAAAGAGGTCGGCCTTTTACCCACCTATTTTACTGGCTTTTTATACCCCAATGAGCCCCAGTGAAAAAAATCCGTAACTTTTGAATGACGCAATTTAATTTGCAATGACGACTGATAAAAAAAACAAATGAAATAACTAATTTGTATACTGTTCAATTTCTTTTCTAATAGGTAGTAGGTATTCATTGAGGTCATTGAGTAGTAAATCAATGATTGAGGTAGGTAGGTATTCATTTGTTCAAAACTTTACGAAAAATCAATAGTTTTGTAGCAAATTTATTTAAAATTTCATTTCACATCTAAGTATATTATAATATATAGATAGGTAAGTAGGTACCTACCTCCCTAGTACCTACTATAATAAAAGAGTAGAATCCACGATTAAGTACCTTCAGCAGCGTAGTAGGTAGGTACCATGTAGGTACCTACCTAAGTCGGTAGTTACCTATTACACTTGGCTAATTTTGTCTCCTAAGTCATTCAGAAGCAAATTTGAAGCTTCTGATCATACCTACTATCCTAACTTTTAGTTACTGAATGAAGCGCGGCGCGACGGAGTCGAAGGAATACGAGGATGGCTTCAGTATTGTATATTGTAGTATCCAAAAAATTGTCCTTTGCGGCCAAAAATTCTTTCACTAAAAAGAAGCTACAGTGGTCCTGAGTGACATAGGGTACTTTTGTCCCATCCCGGAATTCCCGCGGAAACTCCGGAGTTTGTAATATCTGAATCTATTGCACCGATTTTGAAAATTCTTTCACTTATAAGAAACTAAAGTAATCCTGAGTGACACAGTGACACACCCTTCATCCCGGAACTCCCACGAGAACTCCGAAACCACCGCGGGTGAAACCGCGGGGGTCAGCTAGTTTTTATATAAACTCACTAACACTTGAAAGCCCTCATTTTTCTTCAGGAAAATTTCGTCATTTTTGTCCCAAAGATAGGGCATAATATCTTTATAGTATAGTACTAACTGTGCCCCGCGGCCTCACCCGCGTCAATTCCGGAGTTCCCGCGGGAATTCCGAGACAAAAAGTAAAGCACTAAGTTACTCTTTATAACATCAGCTATCTGCCAGTGATAGTCTAAGTTTATTACTATTTACTAGGTAAGTATCCAATCTAAGATAACAAGATCAGAATTAAATGTTAGTGATACCTTACTAATTAATCGACTAGTGGACGATATTCATAGTTTATATAGAAAAATTAATTCCTTAGTAGGCTAGTTAGTAGGTACCTAGGTAGGTACATTGCAGTGAGTCGATAGAAAGTAAAATGGCTACCGATAATTTTGATTTAACCCTGCAAGGCTAATGTGGCAAGACTACCTTAAACACTAATTATTCGTTAATTCGACGAATATATTAAAATAACCGATATTTAATGTACCTAAACATGTATATGTTTATTTTTTTTAAATAAATGTTCAGAGGGCTATTTATGAAATTAATGAAACCATTACAATATATATTAATCGTTTCTTTTATTATTAATTAGTCTTTAACAATCTGCTTATAAAGTTCAAGTAAAAATCAACCTTAACAAGAAAAAAAAATCACAAAAAAAAACTATATCCAAAAATTAACTTTCTTCTTAGGTAATTATTAAAAGAGATCATAATCATCACATAAACAATAATAAAAATTAATTTTCAGCAGCGCAAGTAACACAAAAATCAATTTTATGTTCGCCACATATAGCAATGCCACATTTGTTACATATGGTTTTAGTCATGCGCCTCTTCTTGTAAGAACACTTGCCACATATCTTCCTCTTTCTGTTTTGAGGATTTAGAGGTACATTAGTATCTGTTCGAGAGGTAGAAGGTGTAATTTCATCATGAGTTTCACTTTGGGGACCCAATATATCTGTAATTATTTGCTTGATGTGTTTATGCCTCCTAGGGGTTTCGAGGTGTATTTCAACCAAGGTTTAACTGGTTGGGTGTGAAGTTTTTTCATAAAGTCTCTTCTAAATAGAGGTTTTTCTCCCAGAACAGATGAATTGTGACAATACAAGATGTAGCTGTTAACAAGCTATATCGAGCATTCCATAGAAAATAGCCATGGGCTATCTATTTGTTTTTCTACCACAGGACATCACAGAACATAATTGATCCAAGGTATCCGCGCCACCTTTAGTCTTATTATAATATTCAATACGTGGCAGTACAGTTTCATCCTCATTATATGACTGATATTCACTTTCCTCGTGCTCCATTTCCAAACCATCGTCCATATCACTACATGAGTCATTTTTCAAGATTTCTTCATCAGTCGCCAACAACAGATTCGCAATTTCATCATCAGACAAACCTTTATTAAAAGACATCGTAAATACCTGCAACCTAAATAAGTAACAAACATAAAAAAGAAACAAAACATATTTATATAATGCAAAAATAAAGACAAATAAACTAATTATTCGTCGAAACGACGAGCAAAAACAATATATCTCAAAAAGTAAAGTACTTACCTGCAAACCGCGTTTACGCCGCGCAGGAGTGATCCACTAACTAAACTAAATCTCGAGCTCAGGTTGCTAGGACCGCGCATTAAAAAGGGACAGCGATATTTGTGCAGTACCTTCGTCGAATCGACGAACATTAGCTTTACAGGGTTAAAAACGGCTCTTGTCTTATTTCCCATTATGACAGGAGTAGAGAATATTACAAAACAATTAATCAATGGGATCAAGTTATACGATTCTATGATTAATATTGCATCTAAACCTCTATTAATTGAATTTGCTTGAAAAACGCGACTTTAAGCCAGTGCAAAACTTCGTTTAACCTCTTAGTCCAAGTATTGTTCAGTTTATTGCCTGGTTGGGGATATGAAAAAATATCTTATCCCGAGAAAATCAGATGTCGCAATCCAGGCACAGTTGCAACGAGCAACGCAGGGGCACAAAAGTGTGCAATCATTTGGTTTAGAATTAGAGGAACTTTTTGTTAATTATATATACTTAGTCTATACTCTATAGTCCAAAGTAACGATGATGAAAATAAGTACGAAATATTGCGTCCAATTAATGGTTCTTTGCCGCCGGCCGCGAATCAAAGCTCACGACATAGCAGACACGGACATGATTTACGCAGTAGTACCAACTACCACGGTGTAGTAGGTACGTAGGTAGGTATATAGGAACTTCCGGATCTGGCTCGCAAGAGCGGCGGTGATTTTGTCATGCCGCGCTGTGATTGGTGGACAACCGACGCGCGACGCCACGCGCTGAGAGTAGGTACCATTGACCGCCGCGCGCCGGCGCGGAAGGAACAGCGAACAACACTCTAGCGCTGACCGTTATTGCGCAAAATCAATGCGCAGAAGTCAAAAAATAGGATTCACAGGGGGGCTAGAGGGACGAGGGGTGTGCGTGCGTAGCGCCGGTTGGCAAGCTCGTCGTATTCCGTCCCCCGCCCCGATACGACGCTCCACGGACTTCTGACTGTACAGTCATGGTCTAAAGTGTATTGTTATTGCCGTTCATTATTATTGGTTTTATTAAGTTTGAGGTTCTTTGTTATTGTTGGGTTTTTTATTAGTCTATTTTTAGTAGATAGTGAATATATCTAAAAAAAATAATATTTTGAAAAGACATGCACAAAAATGGTGTATGACGTGCATTGTTTGCGCGCGCGACAGTAGCTTATATCCTCCACATTACGCTCAGTGATAGACTTACTATTTATTTAAATATATTCTAAAATTACTTGGTTAAATTAATTAACCCATGGAAAGCGCCACCCTCATTGGTCCGCGCACCGTGACCCTCGGAACTACCAAACAAATTTATACACCCACTCTCCGAACAAATTTATATTATGTTTTATATGTCTATGTGTAGGTAGTTTAATGACGATAAATAAAAAATAAAAACTTAAAGTAAGAAATAAAGTGTGATTTTGAATATATTTTATTTACCTACTTACCAAAGATGAGGTCCTTTTTCATATCCGTCACTGGTTTACACTAAATTTATAGCCACATACACATTTCACATACACTAAGATGTAACTGGCCAGTATAGGCGTCGATTTTATGTAATTACACCATCAAAAAACTAATAATGACTTCACAACAAACATTTATTGACAAAATACGTGCCGGCTAGCCGTGAAACAGCCATACCTAGCGTTACCGTGGTTAAACAAAAACAAAAATGTAGGTTATTTAGAAGATTTAACACCAATATAATTTATTTAAAATTATATCATGAGTAAATTTGCTACAAAACAATTGATTTTTCACATAGTTTTGAACAAATGAATATTAGAAAACAAATAAAGTATTTCATTTGTTTTTTGTTTGACAGCCGTAAACAAATTATTGCGTCATTAAAAGGTACTGACTTTTTTTACTGAAAATTTTGTCATGCGGCTAAATTAAATATTAAAACTAAAAACCTTATTTAATTTCCATCAATTTGATCATGGGCCAATAATTAGTCCATGATTTGATATATAACACTTGATATAAACACTAACCGATTACTTATATTTCGACATATTTATGCGAGACGGCGCGAGCCGCTCACTAACCGAACACAGACTACAGAGACTGATTGTCAAAATCGCGGGTGAATTTCGCCCGCACTACCTTAACTTTTTTAATTCTGGCCAGTATGTGCGTTATGGAATATGGATTGGGAAAAAAATACATATTTTGTATTGTGACCAGCCAATAAAACTTTTACAGTACTGTCAACCAATATGGAACGCCGTAAAAAAATAAGAAAACCGCCATTGAGTTAGTGCCAACTGTGGGGACTAGGACATTTCAGAGTTAGTCCATACTGTAGGGACTAGGACATTTCAGAGGTAAACTTATAATTATTATATTAGGTGCGCGACTGTACCCATGCGCAGCTATCCCTTCCACATTTCGCTCACTAGTCACTTTCGTGTACTTGTACATCACATTGCCTAACGTCGAGTGCGCTGCTTACGTCTAAAAATTAGATGCTGTGATATTTTCCCGGTAAATAGAGTGTTTGTGTCCTGAATGAAACCTATGACGGCATCATGAGGTGAGTAGGTACTTAATTTTAATTGTAATACTCATGTGTGCAGTAATAGTGGAGCATTATCAAACTGCGAACCCGTTTGGAGGTTAGCGCATCCCCCTAAAGGAAAAAAACGATATTTACTTGATATACCATTGTTTTGCAAACAAATATTGAATTGAAGCATAAACACGTTGTGCCAAACGTCGGTAGGTAGGTGCTACCTACATATTTAATAAAGTAGACAGTTTTAAAAAAAGATGGCGCCTCGCCTTTTTTACGCGTCCTAGTTAGTGCAAAAGTTCGCGCCACTTTGTAACGGCTCCATGGTACTGTAAAAAAATATGATAGATTTGTTTTGTTTCTAGTTTGTGTCACGAATTAAGCGAACTGTTGAACGCGTGGGGTTTCGAGAAATACGCCGAAGCATTTCTTGGTAAGTTGGAATATATCTTACACAAAATTATATTTACATTTTATGCCTATTTTGATGCGTTCTATGTTCTATATAATAAAAGACATGATGAAACATTAAAAAAAAACTGAAGCCATGCCATAGCTGTACTTTGACCAATAAAAAATGAATAATTTTTAAATCAATTGAAGTGTGATAAAAAAAGTGATAAGACATCAAGTTAGGCCGAGTTCCAATAATCAAACCACCGAAACCAACAACATTCCGTACCAACAGTTACCTAAGACACATTTTCTAGGGGTAATCTGTCAAACAAAATCTTATTTAGGTACCTACCTATATATAAAAATTTCGTGTCACGATGTATGTTCGCGATAAACTCCGAAACTACCTACTGAACTGAACTGAACTAAAAAAAATATATAATAAATACCTAGGTTAAATGTGAGGGTGGCAACATATGAAAAAGCTTCAAAAAATCTATCCAGTGCAATTATGAGTAGGTACGTACCTACCAAAGTCTGTATAGAATGATTGAATCCAATTGCTTACTCTTATTTCATGTTAGGCAAAAGGCAGGCTATTTGGCGAGAGACCAGAGGGTTAGTAAACAAGAAGACCTCATCCGTCACTACAGCAGAGACATCTGACGATTCAGAGGAAATTGGTACAGGGCGACGTGGCCTTAAAAGGAAACTATCACAGCGGCCATTACAGGACGAAAAACTTGATCAGGACCAAAACTTAGAAGGTAGGTATACAGTATAGTTCATATACAATTTTAAATGTGTACGTAGAGTAGATCCAATAGGGCGGATCCACACCGGACGAGTGGCTCGGCCGAACATGGCTCGCCCTAACATGCGCGCTGAACCGAGTGTAGATGTGGTGGCTATAGGTGTGGATCCGCGTGATGACAGGGCTGTGAACTAAGAGGGCTGATAGAGCACCTCATATGATATCCATATTAATTAAGGTGATGCTTACAGACGCTAAACATCTGTGTTGTGTTTATATTATGAAATAAATATTTATAATTATAATTAATAATACCTATATAATTTGTATATATATATAATTTATAATGAAATAAACTTCACTATTACTTATACTTGAACGTTTTCCACAGAGGAGCTGAAAATTAACGGCGACATTATCACAATAGCCAAGTACCAGGGAGTAGAATCTTCATCCATACTAGAAACAGCTTGGAAAGCCACGCGGTCACTTCGCAAGCGGTACTTAATGACTGTTTCAACTTCACAGTACTTGAAAAAGTTTCCTTTGCTTCGTTTGGAGAGAGTTGGTCCACACCTGGTAAGAGATTGGCACATTTGTGAATCATATTATATCTATTTTTTTAACCGACTTCCAAAAAGGAGGAGGTTCTATGTTCGATTGTATGTTCACCGACTACTCGAAGACGGTTGGACCGATTTGGAAAATTCTTTTTTTGTTTGAAAGGGTTTACTCCCAATTAGGTCCCATTGCCACCAAGTCGGGATCTGATGATGGGATCTTGGAGAAATCGAGGGAACTCTTCAAAAATTATAGGCACACCTATAGCGATTTGGGTATTTTTTATAGTAAATCGTTCATTTGCTTTCGGAAAGCAAAATTTGAAGAAGTGGAACTGATGATGAAGACCACAGATGCTCATCAGAACTACTCAACAATAATACGTATTTCAGGGGTTCTAGTTAGAGCGATTTGGAAAATTGTTTTTTTTGTTTGAAAGGGGATACTTCCGAATTGGTCACATTGTCATCAAGTCAGGATCTGATGGTGGGATCTTGGAGAAATCGAGGGAACTCTTCAAAATTTATAGGCACACCTATGGCGATTTGGGTATTTTTTATAGTAAATCGTTTATTTGCTTTTGGAAAGTAAGATTTGAAGAAGTGGAACTGATGATGAAGACCGCAGATGGTCATCGGAACTACTAAATAATAGGTATTTCACAAATTCCGATTCGTTAACTTTAATGTGGTTTCTAAATAATTTATGTTCGTCACAATGTATATGGTGAAGTGGAACTGATGGTGTTGTACCAGCAGAACTCCTCAAAAATTAACGTCCCTACATCGGGAAAAGCAATATTTTGTAAAAGGTTATGAGCAGTTGACAGTAGGCTATTGTAACTTAGATAAATTACAAACCGACTCACTAAAAAGCAAGAAATAAACAAATTTTTAACAAAAAAATTTAAACTGACTTCCAAAAACACAAATCTAAAAAAGCTAAAAATAAAAAGCTAAAAATAACAAAATACCGATTTAATCCAAAAGACAAAAACATACGTAATATTATTGGTTTGTGCTAACACTGATCGGTATGAAGTCGGTAACAAGCCAAATATGGAGGGAGTAGATGGGCTAAGTCAACTCCCGCAACCAGCTCTCCGTGAGCAGAACAACCCATGTGGGCAGACACCAGCGGGCTTGTCACCGAATTCAAACCGATCAGTGGTAGCACAAACCAATAATATTACGTATGTTTTTGTCTTTTGGATTAAATCGGTATTTTGTTATTTTTAGCTTTTTTAGATTTGTGTTTTTGGAAGTCGGTTTAATTACAACCTTTTATTTAACTTGCACATCACATCAATCACATCAATTGCTCAATAGGCAGCAGCAACTTACACAGTGGGAACTAAGTCCGACCAGTGAAGCACGTAACCCTTGCAACGCGAGTCCGACTCGCACTTGGCCGGTTTTTAAATTTTAACAAAATTAACTTGTTTATTTTTGTTTCACAGATAAACATTGACTTCACAAATCTAAATTATAATATTAGCCCCTCAGCACTGTACACTGGGTTAAGACAAATCTCAGACCTGATAGAAAACAGAGCTTCCGCAAAGCAAACACTATCGAAGCCCTTACGGGCTCAGCAACAAAGAATCCACGATCTTCCAAAAGGTAATGGATATTGTTTTGAACCGACTTCAAAAAAAGAAAGTTCTTAATTTGGTTATATATTTTTATCTTTTTGTTTGTTACCTCAGAACTGCGTCATTTATAAACTGTTATTAAAGTTTTTAGATTTTCGCGTTTTGAGCACATTATATTATGTAAATTACGCGGGACTTGAATGCGATGTTTTTTATTACCTTTTTTGCCTGACGTTTCGGCTGAGTTGCATCACGCCGTGGTCACAGGCTGACTGAAGCATTGCGGCGTCGATAGCGAGCCGCGCGAGCAGATTCCTCATCTACCCTCACTGGATGTTCTTTTTTATTAGATGCACTTTTAAGGTCCCTGCACACTACACTCACTCGGTCCGCATTCACCGGTTCCGGACGGCCGCAACGATTTTTTCTTTTTTGAATTATAGGATCCCATGTCGTTGGCAACCGAGTGAGTGTAGTGTGCAGGGATCTTAAAAGTGCACCTAATAAAAAAGAACATCCAGTAAGGGTAGATGAAGAATCTGCTCGCGCGGCTCGCTATGGACGCCGCAATGCTTTAGTCAGCCTGTGACCACGGCGTGATGCAACTCAGCCGAAACGTCAGGCAAAGAAGGTAATAAAAAACATCGCGTTCAAGTCCCGCGTAATTTACATAATACTAGCTGTCCCCCGCGATTTCACCCGCGGTAATTTCGGAGTTCCCGCGGGAATTCCGGGATAAAAACTATCCTATCTTTTAAGTTGGACCATATTATAAATGGTTGCAAAATTTTATCAAAATCCGTTCAGTAGTTTCGGAGTCCATCGCGGACAAATAACGTGACACGTGATTTATATATATTAGATTTATATTTACATAATATTTATAAACTGATTTAGATTTTTTTTTATTTGAAAGAATAATACTCCCGAGGTGATCCCACTGTCACCAAGTCAGGATCTGATGATGGGATCCTAGGGAAATTGAGGGCAACCCTCAAATTTTTTAGGCACTTTTCTAAAGTTATTTAAGTATTTGCGTCTGGTGTTTAGTGGACATTCGCTTGATTAATTAACATTTAATTCTATTTTTCAGATACTGAGTCGTCGTCGTTGTCGTTCGTCGGGGGAAGAACCGGTGTTCGAACTAAAGCCTCGCGGATCGACGCAGCCATCCGCTTCATTTTAGTTGCCAAAACTCGCAGCGAGGGCGAGGCTCATTTACAGGAATTCAGAAAGGAAGCTTTAAACAAGTCAGCACCTGGTATTGGAGTGCAGCCTCTAGTTATTGCTATAGGTGAGAACTTGGCGAACATTAATAGCGCATTCGTCGTTGTAGATGACGTTTGGTTATGCTGTCTTAATATTCTGGAAGCTGTAGACCTATGTTTTAAAAGTTTCTATGTTTTTAACCTAAGATACCCAATACAGTGTGAGCACATTTGGCAGCCGATTACAGATTTTCGCACATGGGTAGTGGAATAATAAACAAAAACATCAATTGCTCAATAGGCAGCAGCAACTTACACAGTGGGAACTAAGTCCGACCAGTGAAGCACGTAACCCTTGCAACGCGAGTCCGACTCGCACTTGGCCGGTTTTTATATTTTAACAAAATTAACTTGTTTATTTTTGTTTCACAGATAAACATTGACTTCACAAATCTAAATTATAATATTAGCCCCTCAGCACTGTACACTGGGTTAAGACAAATCTCGGATCTGATAGAAAACAGAGCTTCCGCAAAGCTGCAAACACTATCGAAGCCCTTACGGGCTCAGCAACAAAGAATCCACGCTCTTTCAAAAGGTAATGGATATTGTTTTGAACCGACTTCAAAAAAAGAAAGTTCTTAATTCTTAAATATTTTTATCTATGTTTGTTACCTCAGAACTGCGTCATTTATAAACTGTTATTAAAGTTTTTAGATTTTCGCGTTTTGAGCACATTATATTATGTAAATTACGCGGGACTTGAACGCGATGTTTTTTATTACCTTTTTTGCCTGACGTTTCGGCTGAATTGCATCACGCCGTGGTCACAGGCTGACTGAAGCATTGCGGCGTCGATAGCGAGCCGCGCGAGCAGATTCCTCATCTACCCTCACTGGATGTTCTTTTTTATTAGATGCACTTTTAAGGTCCCTGCACACTACACTCACTCGGTCCGCATTCACCGGTCCCGGACGGCCGCAACGATTTTTTGTTTTTTGAATTATAGGATCCCATGTCGTTGGCAACCTATATCCGTCATCTCGATTGAAAGTTTTGTGTTTCTTTATTTCAACCGCTTCACGCACTATCCTCGCGTAGTAGTGACGTTCAGTTGAGAGAACCTTCAAACGATGGAACTCAATCCAGTGGTTCAGATCCGGTTGCAAGATGTGTTCCGCATCATTACGGCCGTTCCGAACCGGTGAATGCGGACCGAGTGAGTGTAGTGTGCAGGGACCTTAAAAGTGCATCTAATAAAAAAGAACATCCAGTGAGGGTAGATGAAGAATCATCTCGCGCGGCTCGCTATCGACGCCGCAATGCTTTAGTCAGCCTGTGACCACGGCGTGATGCAACTCAGCCGAAACGTCAGCCAAAAAAGGTAATAAAAAACATCGCGTTCAAGTCCAGCGTAATTTACATAATACTAGCTGTCCCCCGCGATTTCACCCGCGGTAATTTCGGAGTTCCCGCGAGAATTCCGGGATAAAAACTATCCTATCTTTTAAGTTGGACCATATTATAAATGGTTGCAAAATTTTATCAAAATCCGTTCAGTAGTTTCGGAGTCCATCGCGGACAAACAACGTGACACGTGATTTATATATATTAGATTTATAATTTACATAATATTTATAAACTGATTTAGATTTTTTTTTATTTGAAAGAATAATACTCCCGAGGTGATCCCACTGTCACCAAGTCAGGATCTGATGATGGGATCCCAGGGAAATTGAGGGCAACCCTCAAATTTTTTAGGCACTTTTCTAAAGTTATTTAAGTATTTGCGTCTGGTGTTTAGTGAACATTCGCTTGATTAATTAACATTTAATTCTATTTTTCAGATACTGAGTCGTCGTCGTTGTCGTTCGTCGGGGGAAGAACCGGTGTTCGAACTAAAGCCTCGCGGATCGACGCAGCCATCCGCTTCATTTTCGTTGCCAAAACTCGCTGCGAGGTCGAGGCTCATTTACAGGATCGTACAGGATCGGATCCCGTGGTCGATCAGGCAAAGTTATGTGGGCCCACACGGCACACGCTTGTCAAGCTTTGGAAAACCGGCAGGACGTCCTTAAGTTAGTGTGACTTAGAAACGCATCAGCTAATAAAACTAACGTACCACAGCGTCCTGCAGGTTTGACAACGAGATCCTCTAGTACACAGTTTCATTAAATTTGATCCATGTTTACTAAATCTTCTTGTGTACAGGAAATATAATTGGATTAAAATTGTCTATAAATTTAAAAATTGGATTAGAATTGTGTATTGAATAAATTATTTGAATTTGTATAAATTTGAAACCATTTAAGTAATTTTGGAAAATAAATGAACAGTATCTTAAAATAAATATGTTAATTATTTACTAATCATATCATTCTTCACCAAATAGGAAAATCAGTAATTTTAAGAGATTTCTTGTATTCTTTTAGTGTTTATCTTGTATAATTCAACTGCAGCTTTCTTTCGCAGGTGTTCAAGTATATCTGACTCTTCTACCTTTATGCTATACAGCTGGTGATCTTGAGACATTCGTGTCAGTACGGCTACTTATTATTGCCTAAGTAGCCATATTGATGCAGCTGAGATCACTGTTTTGCAACGGAGACCTCAACCGTGTTACGCGGCTCCTCCAGCGGCGTAGGGACGTACAGGGACGGCTGGGGTAGCCGTGCTCCTGCGTCCATGCGCAGATGGCAGAGCCGTGTGACGCGGTGTGCGCTAGCCGTACAAAACGGTTGTCTCAACCGCGTCACCGACTCCACCAGCTGTATAGGGACTTAGAAAGACGGCTGGGATAGCCGTGCTGACGTGGCTGAGGCAACCGTTTTACACGGCCACTTCAAACCGCGTCACATGGCTGCGCCAGCTGCGTAAATACGGCTGGAATAGCCATGTTGACGTGGCTGAGGCAACCGTTTTACACGGCCACGTCAGACCGCGTCACACGGCTACGCCAGCTGCGTAGGGACGTAGGGAGACGGCTGGGATAGCCATGTTGACGTGGCTGAGGCAACCGTTTTACACGGCCACTTCAGACCGCGTCACACGGCTACGCCAGCTGCGTAGGGACGTAGGGAGACGGCTGGGACAGCCATGTTGACGTGGCTGAGGCAACCGTTTTACACGGCCACTTCTGACCGCGTCACACGGCTACGCCAGCTGCGTAGGGACGTAGGGAGACGGCTGGGATAGCCATGTTGACGTGGCTGAGGCAACCGTTTTACACGGCCACTTCAGACCGCGTCACACGGCTACGCCAGCTGCGTAGGGACGTAGGGAGACGGCTGGGACAGCCATGTTGACGTGGCTGAGGCAACCGTTTTACACGGCCATTTCAGACCGCGTCACACGGCTACGCCAGCTGCGTAGGGACGTAGGGAGACGGCTGGGATAGCCATGTTGACGTGGCTGAGGCAACCGTTTTACACGACCACTTCAGACCGCGTCACACGGCTACGCCAGCTGCGTAGGGACGTCGCGAGACGGCTGGGATAGCCATGTTGACGTGGCTGAGGCAACCGTTTTACACAGCCACTCCAGACCGCGTCACACGGCTACGCCAGCTGCGTAAGAACGTAGCGAGACGGCTGGGATAGCCATGTTGACGTGGCTGAGGCAACCGTTTTACACGGTCACTCCAGACCGCGTCACACGGCTACGCTAGCTGCGTAAGGTCGTAGCGAGACGGCTGGGATAGCCATGTTGACGTAGTTGAGGCAACCGTTTTACACGGCCACTCCAGACCGCGTCACACGGCTACGCCAGCTGCGCATGAACATAGGGAGACGGCTGGAACAGCCGCGTTGACATGGCTCAGACAGCCGTTCACACGGTCACATCAAACCGCGTCACACGGCTTAACCAACGGTGTCATTAGGTAGGAAAACGGCTGAACTAGCCGTGTCGATATGGATGAGGTAGCCCTTTCACACGGCTACTCCAGCCATGTTGGCTGTAACCGTGTGTCTGATCTAGCCGTGTCTGTTTATAGCCGTGTTAAAAAATTTACACGCCTGACAAATTGACACGGCTGCAACCGCAGTACCGTGTGCAAATCTAGCCGTGTATGATAATAGCCGTGTTGAAAAATTGAGACACGGCTGATAAATTGACACGGCTGACAAGATTGACACGGCTGCAACCGCAGTACCGTGTGCAAATCTAGCCGTGTATGATAATAGCCGTGTTGAAAAATTGAGACACGGCTGATAAATTGACACGGCTGACAAGATTGACACGGCTGCAACCGCAGTACCGTGTGCAAATTAGCCGTGTGTCCACCGTAGCCGTTTCAGCGTCACACGGCAAATGTTACCGTGTTGACGCGGCTGCAACCGTAGTACCGGGTTTACACGGCTGTGGATAGCCGATAAATCGACCCTTTTTTTTCCCAGTGTACTAATAAAATATGTCCTAAACTTCTGCAAGCCTGCGTTTGTTTTCGCATTGAAATGTTGATAAAAATAAATCGTATTACATTTATCACCGTGCTGCCGGCCGCGGTTTCGCTCTCGTGCATTTCTGAATTCCTTCGGGAACTCTTCGTCTACCCATAACATAAGCACGTACATGCAATTTGTTATTGAAATCCGCGAAATAAGTGGTTTCTGTGTTATTATTAGTTAGCAATAATTATTACGACATAATTCTTTCCTTTTTTTGAATGTTAATTTTCTTAACATTTAATGTAACGTATGATGCCAAATAAAAATAATATCAAAAATATTTTTGTATGTCTTTGTATTTACCGACACACAGAAAGCTTCGAGCGGGTACCTAAAGTTTTTATATAATACTAGCTGTTCCCCGCGATTTCATCCGCGGTAATTTCGGAGTTCCCGCGGAGGTTGCGGGAAAAAAAGTACTCTATGTCCTTCAGTTCCCGAGGGAATTCCGGGATAAAAACTATCCTATCTTTTAAGTTGGACCATTTTATGAATGATTACAAAATTTTATCAAAATCCGTTCAGTAGTGTCGGAGTCCATCGCGGACAAACAACGTGACACGTGATTTATATATATTAGATGACAATTGTATTCTCCTACTCTTATTCTCATTTAGTAGGTATACAGACTTGATAAAATTTTCATCACATCCACTAGGTACTGAATAAAATAACTTGTAGGTACCCACCCAGGTATATAATAAAATTATGTACATTAAAAAATCAGGGCCTGTTTTTTTTTAAAATGGAGAAAATACGTAAATTGTTCACCGTGTGCCCTCCGCCCCCTCCGCTCGGCGCGGCGCCGCTATGAAAACGTTCGGGACGAGATTTTAATTACAAAAATATTATTAAGCCAGTCGTCGAATAAAAGCAATTTAGGACAAAAATACGAGCGTCCGCCGCGAGCGGAACAAAGGCTGAGATTTCCATATATAAAAACGCATAAATAATTTGGATTGTGGCCACCGAACATATAAATAAAGTACGTGCGAACCGGGCACCGATTCCGAACGTGTTGCGTACGAACCGATACGAGTTTTAAGCTGTACCTAGATGCTCGCGTATTTGGTTACGACTTACAGTTTAGTCCCGCGACTAAACAATGTGGAAACACTTTCAAATTTCGGGTATTTGTTATTTCATGAGACGCACACAGTACTTAATGTTTTAGACAGAGAAATTTAATTAACAATATTGTGACCTTACGAATAATCATTTTATATATACAATACCTATGCCTACGTAAGTAGAGTCTTCAATATAGAGACTTATACCGACTTACGAGTATACAAGTTTTTTTTTAAATATCAATATGTAAAATACTGACGACCGGAAAGGTGCAGTAGGATCACCATGCCTACCCGTTAATCAAGAGGTGCCGGGTTCGATTACCTGTGGGGTCGATTTTATGCTTAGTGTGGAATAAAGTAGATCTGTGTTTTATTATTATTATTACAAAATCGCAAATAGTCCAAATTAAGTCGTATAGCACGTATGTCAGTTTCGCGCGAAACTCGTTCGGAATAATGCTCCGTTCGCTCTGGCATTGGCATGGCATCCTCACACACGTGGGCAAACACCCCGCGGCCGAGCAAATAAAGCGAGTGTCACAAGTGGCGGGGCGGTCGGGGGACGCCACTCGCTGGCCGGCGGCGACGCGGGTCGAAAAAAAAGAAAAAAAAAATACACAATCCATGTCACACAAACATACCGTGTGCACACACATTTTGGCGGTAATGTGTTTGTTGTGCGCCGACCGAAACTTTGATTTCTCACATTGTATTATATCATGGACGTGTGTTGAGAATACGAATCATTAAAACAACAAGACGGTCGGGCGCGAGTCGTTGAAGACATCATTAAATGAAACGATAACTGGAGGTGTGTCTAAACATTGAAATTGGTCAATCACGGATGCTATAGCTTCTATTTCATTTGAAGCATTTTTTAAATAAGTTGTCCCATGTAGTATCCCCGTACAAACCAATAAACTTTTCTTGTTTATAATACTCGTATTAGCATCGATAACTTAACTTTTTGCTATAAAATATTGTTTTTTACAGTTTCCGTGTTTGTACTACAGCTCCGTGCCTAGCAATATGCTGAGCTGGGCACCATTTTGGCTTTAGTAATTTAAATTTTGTAATAGGTATTTTGTAACTGTTTTTTTTTTAGTTTTTATTTAATTTCTTTTTCAATGTACTTTCTGTTTTTATTTAAAGCCGAATAAAATTTATTATTATTATTATTATTTTGTTGCCATGGGACAAAGATACTACCGATGGCGTAGCAGCTATTTGCTAGAAACAATCGACTGTCTCCCATCTCACTTGCACTTGTTTTTCCAACTCTCGATTTTCTCCACCATCCGCTTTCGAATGTAAGTTGTAACCAGTCCACAACAATAACAACCGCTTCGCACCGTCATTTGCATACAGAGGTGCCGCTCGCAAATCCTACTATTTATCCAAAACATCACAGCGAAATATTTGAATCCAGGCGTGCTTAATTGACTTTGCACTTAAAGTCGAGTTTTAGGTAATCTTGTTAATCTCTGGACGATAGAGTTGGCGTTGTGCATGTGATTTCATTCGCTACAATGCGATGTGGGTTTATGTCCTAATTGGCTGTTCTGGATGCCCTAGCAACAATTCGCTAAGTTGAATATTTGTTCGCTACACAAATAGAATAATAATACATTTCAGGGTCATCGAAATCCATGTTTTTTATATCAAATACGGTTTTTGCACAACTTCATTAGGAACAATAATACCTTTATATATAAACTTTAATCATTCGCTGAACAAAGATTTCCATCCTCTTGGGCGTTGAACTCATTCTTATATAATATAATATTTGTTATTTATTTAATTTTTATTTATTCTTTAATTCAATTTTTATTTTATCGATTTACCTAATACAATGATGTAATTTTATTTATGCGGTTAAATTAGCTAAGTATTTATTCATACATTTTTATGGTGTACTTAATGACTATTATTTAGTTAACTACAATATATTTGGAGTATTTATTTGAGTAAAAACGTGACATGTAAATTAATTTTATGAATAAAGATGTTATGTTATGTTATACTAGCTGTCCCCCACGTTTTCACCCGCCATAATTGCGGATTCCAGGAAAAACTATAGTATTCATTAAACCTTCCGCATGAATCACTATCTATTGGTGGAAACCGCATGAAAATCCGTTGCGTAGTTTTTGAGTTTATCGCGAACTAACATAGGAAGCGACTTCATTTTATTTATTTATTTATTCTTCTTGCACAAAGTAGTACAAATGTATGTTTTATTCTATATAAAGAAAAAAGGAAGTTGTATTTAAGAGTGACGCAGCTGTCATCAGTGTTTTTTGAACTCATGTACAAATGATTTTTTCTTCCACTAGTGTAAAAAGAATCATTTTGAAACATCTAAAAATATAGTTTGGTCTACAAAACCTCATATTATGCCAGTTTGTTCATGAATTACTTGGTAGACAAAAAGAATTGGTGCGTGGAAATTTTTGGCAGCATCACACCGTACCCCTAGGTAATAATACACATATAACACTAAATGGAATCGTAAACAAAAAATAAAGAGAAACTTACATATGTAACAACGAGAGGAGAATAGAAGCTGATAAGAATAAAGTTGGTTGTCGTAAATTATATGACAGAAGACAGTTGACGCACTGCCCCACGCAATATGAGCACAAGGACGGATCGAGGGGAGGTGGCAGAGCAAAATGCCTATGAAAGTGTCAATGGAAAGGTGGATGTGTGTGTTAGGCAGCATTTAAGAACAAAACATTATGTAATGAACCTTAGAAAAAGAAATGGTATTGACAGGTTACGATTTACTGGTTATTTATAAAAGCGTTTCATCAGCTCACATTATGTATTTTCGGTCCAATTAATGACCATCTACAATTCTACAACAACAAACTAATTTGTATGGCTAGTAATTTTACAATCCTTGCGTTAATCCCGTTCTTCTAACATAAATCGTTTTATAAAATTTTCTACATTGAAATTTGTAAATCTGCACTTGGTTCGGACAAGCCTTTTAATCTCAGACCCCACAAACGATCTGCGATATAAATAAACAATTGTTGATGGTGTTCTTAATCTTTATAACGGTATCCTTTGTTGAAACCGGTGAGAATGTTTCAGCAAAAGCTATTAGCTGTCACGAACGCTTTGACACACTTGGAACTTGGTACCTACCTCCTTTGCGACTAATATTGTATACCTATGTATGTGCGGAGTAAAAATAAAAATGTGTTTATGGTTCTATATCTCATTGCCAAGACGGGCTTGACGGGAGGCAGACAACTCGCTTTACGAGCACATAAAGCGTCGCACAAAAGCCGGCTAGTATACCTACGAGGGCGGTGTGCAGCCGAGCCATTACTTAACACCATAACTTCTGTTTAGAGGCGGGCGGGCGGCACGCCCGGCGCACCTCAACTTCACAATGTAAGGTAAACGCATGACTTGTCATACGTTATTTGGACGTCTCATTTCTTTCTCTTTCAGATGTCACATTCTTTTAAATCATATCCCTCACGGCGGCAGCGAGGGTAAATACGTTTCGTTTAGCGCGAGATTATATCGTGTCGTGTTCTCCGCTCCATTTTAAGGTGCGACCTTTCTTTTCTAGCGTTTTCTTGTTTATTTTTTTCTTTTCGTTCGAGATGCGGTATCCCTTCAAAATGAAGTTCACGAAAGATTTCTATGCTAACACTAAATCTAGGTAAAAGCAAATGAGAATTGTCAAATAAAGTTATTTTGGATAAAAATAAAATGACCTAATTTTTCTAGCAACATTCAAGAAGTAAGACAAATGTTTAAAAGTAGAACGTACAAAAAAAGGGAACCGATCAAAAGCGTAACCGTAAAAACCTAGAACAGAAGTGAAATAGAAATAAAATAACATAATATATAATCCATAACCGCTGCCGCGAGATTGGCTCGGCTTTGCGTCAGGTGCAATTTCCATAAATTGGAACGCGTCGACTATTTGCTCAATCTATTATTTCCCTTGCAACTTCTGTGTAAAAAAATCTAACGGCGCGGAGCGGAGGAAAGAATCACGCAAGTTTGTACACAGTAAATTTAGTAAAGTCGTAAAAGGGAGTATATATCTAGTACCTTTGGTGGTCGCCGCAGTCCGCAGAGCAGGGTTTACTTACCACAGTCTCACTTTCGGTTCCCCATTCCCCGTGTAGCCGCGTTAAGGCTTGCCAGGACATTTCTTGTATAAACAAATTCGGTAGGCCAATGTCTTAACTCTCACTTGTTGGCCGCCCGCCAACGTAGCGCGTTGCCAAATCTCCGCTGACTTTTATCGAAAACACTGAATAAAAATAATTTATTTCTATTATATCCGAAATGAGTAGCTTGTACGGCGCGGCGATCGATTACAACCGATAGTGGACTTTCCATTTAGAAATTAGATGAAAGAGTTTTACAAAACTGAAATCTAATATAGCTATTTATAGAATACAAATTCCAGTATACGACTATGTTGACTATGACGTCACCTCAATAAAATAGCCCGCCGCAGGTCGCTCCAAATAAAAATAATAATAATCACGCATCAAAAATACTTGTCTTTTTGGACCTAATTCTACTAATCCTACTGATATCATAAATGTGAAAGTGTGGATGTTTGGATGTTTGTTACTCAATCACGCAAAAACGGCTGAACGGATTTGGATGAAATTTGGCATGCACGTTGTCAGGGGTACAGAGAAGGACATAGGGTAAGTATACTTTTTATCCCGGAATTCCCGCGGGGACTCCGAAATTGCCGCGGGTGAAACCGCGGGGCACAGCTAGTAGGGTATAAAAACCTTGCAGGAGATAAAATCAAGTTATTCAAACGAACTGTAGCCGATTGGTAATTGGTTTAACATATTCATTGTATGACGACGGTAGCTCAGCAGAGGTCGCTCGTAAAGTGCTTAATTAGATTCCGAATCACTTAGTAGGTGGGTACACATGGAACTTTGTTTGTGCCTAACATGGTTATTCTGTTATGTCAACGGCCGACGCATCTATTTTTGTCTCCAAAGCTTAAGGACATTGGAGTATTGAGTCGTTCGTTTTATGAAAGTTTCAACTTTCATTTGACCTTTCTCTTTGGATGGCACTATATAGGACTTTCAATCGAACTATTTATAAAGCGTCATACCTACTTTAATGTTTCATGCTTACAGTGACGTTTGGTGAATGTTTAATTTACTAGATTAAATCTTCTGTCTTAATGGATTCAGGGTTTAATTGTTATGTGCCATTTAAAGATTACTAGTTGTTCCCTGCGGTTTAACCCACGCTAATTTTGGAGATCCCGCGGGTAAAATTTCCGAGATGAAAGTACTTACTACCCTATATTTTTTTCTACCCTTGACAACGTGTAGGTAGTATGCAAAATTTAATGTAAGTTTGTAAATTGAAGTAAGTTTTCCGCGTTAATTCGCGTGTTACCGTAGGAATTCCAGGATAAAAAGTACCCTATGTCCTTCTCTGTACCCCTGAAAACGTGTATGCAAAATTTCAGGATGATCGGTTGAGCCGTTAAGGCGTTAAACCCTAACAAGCAAACGAACAAACAAACTCACTTTCGCATTTATAATATTAGTAAAGGACGTAAAGGATTTCAATGAGTAGTATAGAGTTCTTGAGTTACGACTATCTGCCGTGGTGTAGGCAGATTCTTATCTTTAAACCCTATATAATAGAACAGTTAATAGGAGGAGGTATGGAGTGGTTTTTTATTACGTTATATACGTTAGAACATGCACACATTCGCTTTTAATACTATAAAATTTATCTTATTTGTGAAATCATAAAATTACCTTATCCTATATCAAAGACAGACCAGAGCCCTTATTCACTATGACCAACAACCTATACCCATCCAACCCAGTTCCTTGTCCATAACGCGCGTCCCAAAAACACAATTCCAAACGCTCCAGATGCAAAAATATAAAAAAAAATTATATTCTTTATGATAAAAGAAACGTTGTAAATGTATTTTTATTAAAGCGAAACTTCTTTGAACACGAGGGAAAAGCAATTTAAGTGGCGCCTTATCTTAACGCGACGCGTTATGGTCATAGTGAATAAGGGCCCAGTTTAGCAAAATCGGCAAGCGTCTGAGGCTCAACGATGAGGTGGGCGTGTCTATCGTTACTCTTAGAGGTTTAGCGTCGCATTTTCGCATTTATATTTGTAAGATCTTATTCTTTGTTTGGAAGTTGCGAAGTTCCCGTATTTTAGCCAATTGGAATTGACTACGGTCCAATTTCACCGATAATCCGTGTATAAACGAATCAATGCTTAGATTTCTTTTAGTTCTTTTATGTAACTCGATTTCTTTGCCAGTTTCCACGTCAATAGCTCTCACGCTAGCGCTATAAACATTACCTAAAATATTACATAAATATAACATGCTTTGACCTGAATGACTGACTGACGGATCAAAGCACAGCCTAAACCACTGATGGTAGAGACCAGAAATTTGGAGGTTGTGTTCTTTGTATGACGTAGGCATCCGATAAGAAAGAATTTTCCGAAATTCTACCCCTAAGGGGGTGAAAAAGGGGGACAAAGTTTGTATGGAACAATTCCGCGGGAATTATCGCGGGTGAAACCGCGCGGGACTGCTAGCATATTATGTAAGATGTAAGTGTAATGTTTGTTTTGAGATAATTTTTTCAATGTAATTGTTTCAAATTATAGTCAAACGTCTATAATACATACTGTAGTTAAAAAAGCACCGAAGCACCGAAAACCCTCATTTTCGAAACCGGTTCAAACAATGTACGCAGAGACAGCATTAGTACCGGTAAGTTAACTCGTGGCGCTAACTCGTGACGTCACGTATTGTGAGGACCCCTTTATCAGACGCACGCAATGTTTTATTGCTCGCCCTAGATAGCCGGCCGATGTGGAGTTTCGAATTTATTCCCATACATACACTCAGATAAAATTTATCGACAAACAACTTCACTGTTGCCACCAACTTTTGTACATATTCTAGATACTATATCTACTCCCCGCGGTTTTACTTGCGTTTTCCTTTTTCTACCCCTCAAAGGTCGGATTTTTAAAAAGAATAGTCAAAATACTGATTCCAATAAATTAAAGTCCAATGATTCCTTTTGAATAAAGTAAAATGAGGAGTGCTTCTTTGTGATGCATGGAACTAATCATATCTTGGTAACGAGATCTTGTTAATCAATATTTGCAAGTCTTGTTCAACCACTGAGGCGATAAATCCTCCGCTAGCATTAAACTTACAATCTACACAGATATAACGTACTGAATAGACTTGAGAATCTTGTTTTAAGTGTGCCGCTTTTAAGCTTTACTGCGTCAGTTACGAGTGGCTAGATCAGTTTAATTTTAATGTGTCTGAAACAAATTGACTCACTTAGTGAGAAGAACTTATTTGTTACTCGATGTGATGTGATGTGTAAATAAATTTTTCATTACTCATACTCGGAAAGTAGGTCTGGAGTTGCCTGAGAAGCGGGTTGAAAGTAACACTTTTCAGCCCTAGGGAGAATCGCTTTCAACTGACAGCTGGATAGGGGAGACTGGGTACGGTTGTAACAATTTTGCTTTGAGCTTTCATATCTCCTTTGCTTATAGGGCGATTTAGATGCTTGATACACCAAATGAAAGTTTGTTTTTTGGCCTAACATTATCGAAGAATTTAAGTCCCTATTTGTTATTCTTTTCTTATAGCAAATGTTTAAAAAAAAGATGTATCATTGTTACAAACGTCCCCATGCCAGGGTCGGTTGTAACAGTGGTAGGTGTCGGTTGTAACAGGAAGGAATTGAACAAAAATACACAATAATTTAAATCAAATTAAAATTTTTATTCATTATTATTTTAATCAGCCTTTTTATAGGAACTTTGACATTAATTGAGATAGGTTGGTCAAAATTAACATTATTAAAATCATTTAACCATATTAAACTTAGTGAGCTCTTTTACTCAAAATAGAAACAAATTTTAAATATCTTCTAATTGATTTCATGCTTGTTTGCCGCTACACGAAGCGAAGCTCCTGCTTTTACATCTGCGTACGCCTCTTTATATTGAGAAATATCTTTATTTCCTCTTTCCGTCTTTCGGAGGCGTTTTCGTGGCATCTGAAACAAACAAATAAAGCTAGTAAGTTACAAAGTTACTGTTACAACCGTCCCCAGAAGAATTGTTACAACCGTCCCCAACCCCTTTTGCAACATAAAATAAGTTATAGCTTCGAATGCAATTAACATACAGAGTAGCAAAGTATATCTAAATATCGTGTAAAGACCCACTATTCAGCTTTTTAGACACACATAGCCGTAACAATCATAACAAATGAGCAATCACAAAAATAAAGACATGTTTATTACTTACTTTGGGTTCGTGATTTTCGATAATGCCTCCTGCACGCATGGTTCGTCCGCGGAGCACGGACTGACACTGTGAGCCGTGTGTTAAAACAAAAGTCGCGTCGTTTTCCCCTTGGACCCTTCACCCTCCCGCTTATAACTTTGGAGATACTCGCAGTGTTACAACCGTAACTTGTTACAAACGTACCCAGTTTCCCCTACTGCAGAAACTCAAGTTTTTTTTTATGTCATAGGGGGCATACTTACTGGCCAGTAGCACACCTAATGGTTGATTTATGTAAAATAAAATTCACTAATTTTTTTCTTTAGCTAATTCCTATTTTTATTTTGACTTTCCTTGCATTCGTCATTACGAATGCAAGGAAAGTGTTATCCTCGGGAGAAAGACTTATTTAATCCCTCGATCTATTAGCCAAACCCCGTATCGGGACTAAATAAGTTACTTTCACCCCTAGGATAACAATATACTATTACGTTTGTTGTCAACTCCAATCGCGTCAGTTGTTGCTTGCTAAATTTTAGTCTTAAAATGCGAAAAGACATATACTTACCTAACTTTAAAAAAATTATAATCTATAGGTAACAGTAAGCTGAGTGAACCTCCATTAAAAGGTTTCGATTGTACCACCTTTAGAAAAAATCTTAGTGCATGCTCGGTTTCATACACTTTCACGACTAGACTTTTCTATTCAGATTTACATCTGTGGCCGATCGACGTGCCGCGGCCCTCACTGACGGTCTTAGGGCCGGGTGTACACAGCACGGTTATCGTGAGCTGTTTACCTCACGCTTGTTATTATGGATTACGGTGTAATCAGATAACTCGCCCAGATCCGGATAGTGTTGCTAGAGAACCCGCCGTGGGAGGTGGTTAAGTTATAAGATTATTAACTAGCTGTGCCCCGCGGTTTCACCCGCATGAAAGGTACACAACAACTTTTTCTCCCGACATCCGATATCAATGAAACATCCTATAAACAATAAACAATCCTATATGTAGCTCCAGGCTAAGCTTAATCTACCAGTGAAAACCGCATGACGATCGGTTCAGTAGATGCGGAGATTATCGCGAACAGACAGACAGAAAAGAATTTTAAAATCTTTTTTTGGGTTTGGTTACTCTTCTTTTATCACCTATCAATCGCCCGCGATTTTCTCTTTTATTATAGTATTACTTTTTTTTCTCATAGACCACTTTAAACATTTTGCTGGATCTGGTGGATCCTCTGCAGCTATTACATTTACTTACATCCGAAACCCGAAAAAAGTATATATCCATGGCAATCTGTGTCGTGGCTATTTTTCAATCAACTATGAGTTAAAAGTTTTCGAAAAAAAGGTGAGAATTTATATTGTTTTGATTATGCTGTGAGTGGATTTCATTTAAACTAAGTTTCAAGGTCAGTCTAAAAAGCATCTTCATCCAACAGTTGTGGACCCCCATTTTTTGCGCGCAAGCGTAGACCCCTGTCGGGCTCCCGTGGACCCCTGGGGGTCCACCTGGACCACTTTGGAAATCAATGGTATAGATAGATATCGCTCGATGTTCGCTTGTTTTCAATTCCAAAATCAATTATCGCACTACGAGGCTGGTGCGCGCGATTTCGTCCGCGTTGACTTCGAACCATCCGCGGGAATTTTACCGAGGGTGCTGGATTCCTAACTAGTATTCCTGCGGGAACTCCGAAACAAATGCGGGGGAAACCGCAGAGGACAACTAGTACAAATATATCATAATATGTCCAATATACTACATAATATCTATAAGTCATGAAAATTCTCTAAAATAAACTTGAAATCTGGAGATCAAACTCAGTTCCGTCTTAAACTGGAAGACACGTAGCTCGTTCCAACCCATGCATTAAATTTTATTCAATTATTAAGAAATTATTCTATTTAATAGAAGAATATCTATACTTATAAAATGTCCAAGGGTGCCTGAATGACCAAGCACGGCCCTGACCATGCTAGATGTACCTACCCCTTATATCATATTATACACATTGTAATCAATGCAGACGTCGGCTGGTAGAGGGCATTCAGAAGTGGGATAGCGAAATTAGATTGCTTTGGTCAGACGATATGAGAGGAGTCCATATTCCAACCAAATATTTATGGCCTACAATGGGTTGGGATGAAGGGTAAAATGAAGTAACAGGTCACTCAATATAAGTCCTGTGGTCACTACAGAAAAAGTGTTACTAAAAATAACTTCATCATGTTTTAATGTAACGGTGAGATCTCCCTAAAATTTTCACATAATATCTATAGATGTTTTTTCTAAATATCAAATGCATTTTTCATATTATATGAATATTGTTTATATATTATCTTATCTAATATATATAAATCACATGTCACGTTGTTTGTCCGCGATGGACTCCGAAACTACTGAACGAATTTTGATAAAATTTTGTAACCATTCATAAAATGGTCCAACTTAAAAGATAGTATAGTTTTTATCCCGGAATTCCCGCGGGAACTCCGGAATTAATGCGGGAAACTGCTTATCACCGTAAACTACAGCACTTTTTTCCCGAAATTACCGCGGGAACTCCAAAATTACCGCGGATGAAATCGCGGGGGACAGCTAGTAATAATATAATTTTTGGTGGTTATTGCGCTATGCGCGTTAAACATACAGACGAATAGTCAAAATTATCTGTCACATGTTGTATAGGTACTTACACCGCATGATTGCATTTTTATTTTTTATTATATGTAATAAACAAGTAGGTATGTAGATATATAGACATCAAAATATTAATCTATTTGAAACTGTTAACATCAATGATTGCTTTATAAAACATCGATATTACCTAAATTGTATCTCTTATCTATTTGTACCGAAGATATTTTTCTTAGCGACAAGAAATTCCATTAAAATCGAACGAATCAATTGAATATCAACGATCAGATCAAAAATAACTAAATGTTTCGATATAAAAAGAAAAAAATACCCACAAACAATGATCAACACAATACACCACATACCGAATACAAACAAAACACAAACAAACATCAAACAAAATTCGCATCAAAAGCGTTCAAAACGCCGTTGATAACCACCCGACGTTTAACTTTAATCTTATCAAACGTGCTCGAGCGTGTGTACCTATCTACTGCGTGTTACTAACACACCATCTGAATACAAAAACGACTCAATGCTCTTCGAATGGGCACAACCACAGAGCAAATAAATAAACTAGAGAGGCCATGTAGGCGGGGTTGGCGCGCTACCGTTGCAAAGAAAGTTAGAGCAAATGCTCCATCCAACTTGCTCAAAATTTCTTTTACTTCCATCCCAAGTAGGTATATTTGACACAATATTCCCAAAACTGTGAATTTTAACAACAGTGACTAAGCAAAAACATAACCATAAGCGTTTAACACATATTTTCTTTACGTTAATGAATGTTTTAGTGCGTGATTAGTGCGTTTGTGCGCGAAAATCACCCAGCGACACTGGTTTTTTTGTTTTCATACTAAACGAAGTTGACGTCCCTTCTATCTGTTATTTTCTGTTCTGTGGGCACGACTATACAATGTAGAGACGGAACATAGGCACATAAAACGATTCGGCACTTTATTTTTCTAAGAAGATCACAAATGAACGATACTGTTTTCGATGTGTCCTCAGTGTTTAGATTGTAAACATTAGTTGTGTGAAAATTGGGAAATAGGTATGAGTGAGGTTGATATTGGAATGGTTTCATGCGACATCTGTTCCTTAGCTTAGGCATAGGTACTCTATAAATAAAATAGGAGACATTAAAATATATTACCATCTTAAAGTAATAAGTTATGTAAATTCTAGCCACCCGCCGCAGTTTCGCCCACGGTAGTTTCGGAGTTTCCGTGGGAATTTCGGGATAAAAAGTACCTTATGTCAGGATCACTGTAGCGTCCTATAAGTGACAGAATTTTCAAAATCGGTTCAGTAGATCCAGAGATTACCCCCTACCACGTCACAAATTCACAATTCACAAACTTGCAGAGCTGTTTATAATATTCGTATAGATTTATATCTTATTACAGTATAGTTTTAAATGTACAGTATCCATAATATTTCTTACTCCTTCACGCCCTAACGGCTGGACGGATTTGAATAAAATTTGGCATGAAAAACAAAATTTTAACAAAAAAATTAAAACCGACTTCCAAAAACACAAAACTAAAAAACTAAAAATAAAAAGCTAAAAATAACAAAATACCGATTTAATCCAAAAGACAAAAACACACGTGATATTATTATTGGTTGGTGCTACCACTGATCGGTTTGAATTCGGTGACAAGCCCGCTGGTGTCTGCCCACTTGGGTTGTTCTGCTCGCGAAGAGCTGGTGGCGGGAGTCGACTTAGCCCATCTTCCCCGTCCATATTTGGCTTGTCACCGACTTCATACCGATCAGTGGTAGCACAAACCAATAATAATATCACGTGTGTTTTTGTCTTTTGGATTAAATCGGTATTTTGTTATTTTTAGCTTTTTATTTTTAGTTTTTTAGTTTTGTGTTTTTGGAAGTCGGTTTTAATTTTTTTGTTAAAATTTTGTTTATTTCTCGCTTTTAAGTGACTTAGTTCGTAATTTCTCTAAGTTACAATAGCTTAATGTCAACTGCTCATCACCTTTTACAAAATATTGCTTTTCCGGAGGCAGGGACGTTAATTGTTGAGGAGTTCTCCTAGTACATCACCATCAGTTCCACTTCACCATATACATTGTGAGGGGCATAAATTGTTTAGAAACCATATTAAAGTTAACGATTCGGAACCCGTGAAATACCCATTATTGAGTAGTTCCGATGACCATCTGTGGTCTTCATCATCAGTTCCTCTTCTTCAAATTTTGCTTTCCGAAAGCAAAGAAACGTTTTACTATAAAAAATATAAAAATTGCTATAAGTTTTCTCATAATTTTTGAAGAGTTCCCTCGATTACTCCAAGATCCCATCATCAGATCTCGACTTGGTGACAATGGGACCTAATTGGGAGTATCCCCTTTCAAACAAAAAAACAATTTTCGAAATCGCTTCAATCGGAACCCGTGAAATACGTATTATTTTTGAGTTGTTCCGATGACCATCTGTGGTCTTCATCATCAGTTCCACTTCTTCAAATTATGCTTTCCGAAAGCAAATGAACGATTTACTATCAAAAATACCCAAATCGCTATAGGTGTGCCTATAATTTTTGAACAGTTCCCTCGATTTCTCCAAGATCCCATCATCAGATCCCGACTTGGTGGCAATGGGACCTAATTGGGAGTATACCCTTTCAAACAAAAAAAGAATTTTTCAAATCGGTCCAAGCATCTTCGAGTAATCGGTGAACATACATAAAAAAAAAAAAAAAAAAAAAAAAAAAAAAAACATACATACAATCGAACATAGAACCTCCTCCTTTTTGGAAGTCGGTTAAAAAGGAAAATATTTTTGAAACAGTAATGATGTTTGTTGGAAAATCAGGTACAGCGTGGTTCGAACTAAGTCTACTACTAACGATTAATATACCTTCAAGTTACTCAACTTGTCTATCACTTTTTGGAATTTAAAAGTCAATAAAAGAGCTAATGTTAGCTAAAAAGTTCTTTTTCCTGCACCATTTTCGTAACACCTGCCCGCCTTATGTCGATGTGAATTGGAGATGACACTAATGGTAAAATGATAGGCCTGAAAGATTGGAAGTATCTCGTAATGGAACAGACAAGAAAGATGATGCGGTGATAATTTATGGATAAGGAAAAATAACTAAGTCTTTCATACATTAATATGGTAGTCAGACTTCGTAGTCATATTACCGCTAAATAAATAATAAATAAATTTCCTTTTATTTCGACCAAACACGGATCAATTTTTAAGTGAATCAATTTATAGATACAAAAAAATAAATAACTAAAGTTCATGTAAAATAATTGCACAAAAACAAACGCCAAAGTTCATATTTAATTCAGTTATCTAGTCTTAATTTAGTTATTGTATATTAAAGTGTTTGTGATTTTATATTTTTTCGACATTTTAACTAAATTTTATATGGAACTGTTTTGTTCGGTTGTCCGAAGTTGGGTTAGAAAATTACGAAAATATGTTACAGACTTGGAATTCCCAATGTTTGTAGTTAGGTAATAGTTGTGAAATCTATATTATATTAACTTTAGTTCAACCGGCTGAAAAACCGAGTAAGAGTATCTTGCGGGAAAATAAAAATACAAGGAAAACTACATAGTAAAGGAAACGTTAACGGTACGCAAGCAAATAATTGTGAAGTAACAAAATTACAATGAATAGCACAATAGCAATTTAATAAGACCTCCCTTAAATCGGTGCTTAACAATAACTTTGGACTGTAATTTCCCCCAAGTTAGGTAATTACAAACAAAATGTCTAACCCGAAGACAGTGTCAAAATCCAATTCAGTGCGACAACGCCCGATCTATTACAGTTTGCCGACTGTGTTGATATTTAATCTGTAGTAGAGACGTATCAACGAATACAATTCTAGTATCTATTCAAATATTACGAGCACTTTGCATTTGGAGCTTTTGGAGGACCTTATGATTTTATGTTCATATCCCCCGTTCAGCGGCCTTAGCACGAATCGCTTCTACACTGTATTAGGTACACTAGGTAACTACAAGTTACATTTAAACGAGCAATTCTTGAAAACGGCTCCAACGATTTTCATGAAATTTAGTATGCAGGTGGTTTCATGGGCGATTAATTGATCTATAAACAAAAATTTTTAACAAAAAAATTAAAAACGACTTCCAAAAACACAAAACTGAAAAGCTAAAAATAAAATGCTAAAATTAACAAAATACCGATTTCATCCAAAAGACAAAAACACACGTAATATTATTATTGGTTTGTGCTACCACTGATCGGTTTGAATTCGGTGACAAGCCCGCTGGTGTCTGCCCACTTGGGTTGTCCTGCTCACGAAGAGCTGGTGGCGGGAGTCGACTTAGCCCATCTACCCCCTCCATATTTGGCTTCACCTTTTACAAAAAATATTAACTTTTCCCGACGCAGGGACGTTAATTGTTGAGGAGTTCTCCTAGTGCTTCACCATCAGTTCCACTTCACCATATACATTGTGACAGGCATAAATTGTTTAGAAACCATATTAAAGTTAACGATTCAGAACCCGTGAAATACCTATTATTGAGTAGTTCCGATGACCATCTGTGGTCTTCATCATCAGTTCCACTTCTTCAAATTTTGCTTTCCAAAAGCAAATAAACGATTTACTATAAAAAATACAAAAATCGCTATAGGTGTACCTATAATTTTTGAAGAGTTCCCTCAATTACTCCAAGATCCCATCATCAGATCTCAATTTGGTGACAATGGAATCGATTTGGGAGTATCCCCTTTCAAACAAAAAAACAATTTTTGAAATCGCTCCAATCGGAACCCATGAAATAGGTATTATAGTGAAGTAGTTCTGATGACCATCCGTGGTCTTCATCATCAGTTCCACTTCTTAAAATTTTGCTTTTCATCAGCAAATGAACGATTTACTATAAAAAATACCCAAATCACTATAGGTGTGCCTATAATTTTTGAAGAGTTCCCTCGATTTCTCCAAGATCCCATGATCAGATCCCGACTTGGTGGTAATGGGACCTAATTGGGAGTAAACCCTTTCAAACAAAAAAAGAATTTTTCAAATCGGTCCAACCGTCTTCGAGTAATCGGTGAACATACATAAAAAAAAAAAAAAAAAACATACATACAATCGAACATAGAACCTCCTCCTTTTTGGAAGTCGGTTAAAAAATGAAACCTAGTGAAGGTTTCATTTTTAGAAAACGTCATTTTGTCCGTGTTTTCAGGCAATGAATAATGACTATTTGGTATTGCTTTTCTACTCAACAAGTTCTGTGTTTAAATAGTATATTTCATTATAAGTGCGGAAAGCCTGTCATTGCAAAGAGTTCCGACAAATGTCTACCCGAGCCGAGGCGCAGCCGAAGGTGAGGGTTGACAGTTGGAACTAGTTGCAATGACGGTTCCGCACGTGTACTGAACAACTATTTTTAATACAGTTACGAAAAAATTAAGCAATTTAATAAAATATCAAAAACACAACAAACTCAACTAAGTTCCAACTGTGATCAAGAGATGGCGCTAGTCGTATTAGTAATGCGAAACCTACGTTTCGCACTGCAAAAAGTGTGTCAAAGTCGTGTCGCCATTTTTGACAGTTGGCAAAGAGAACGCACGAGTTCGGGAAAGGTAAACAAAAAGCTCGAGTATGTAATAGCCCACATCCCGAACGCTAAACGTCCCTGCAATACGCCACTTTTTGAGCAACTGTATTAAAAAATCAATTTCACTTTTGTTTCGATCTGATCGTGCGTAAGTTTTACCTAAAAAAAAAGAAGAAAATAAACATAATAATTCGTACATAGACCACATCATAGTGTCGTATAAAATTATCGCCACCCTTTGTTCAGTGAGGTGAAGACGTCGCACGAACCGTTAGCCCGCCCCACCCACAAATAACACACATAATGATACAGAAAGACCAAAACTTCTATAATTAACGACGCTCCACTCCCCAAGTTTCTTCACAAAAAGGTACTCAACAGTAATACGTATTTATTAATACCTAAGCGATGATAGCACGCCATCACAAAGTTGTGCTGCGTAAAAGCTGTTTTCAACTTTAATTTTCGTATTGAATTAATCTATTTATATTTATTTGAGAGTTTTTCGAGCGCTGGCGTGTGGGGTAGGTAGTTCTTTTTGTGTTTAATAACACCTAATAATCTACTTCAAAACACACAGGTCTACTTGATCGCACACTGAACTTTAAGCTTGTGTCGTGGAAATCAAGCAAGCGTAGTAAGCTGTGCCCCGCGATTCCACCGGCGTGAGTTTCGTGATTCCCGCAGGAACTCCAAAGTAGCCTAATTTACTCCTTATAACATCAGCATGCAGCGATTAGCAGCAATTAGCAATGAAAGTCTCGACAAAATAGGTTAAACCGTGTCGGAGATTCGCCCGCGTGAGTTTCACAATTTCCGCAGGAACTCCAAACTTCTCTCATAAGAACCTTCACAAACACAACAAAAAAGTACTACTAGCGAAATTGGTCCAGCCGTTCACGAGTGATGCCGTGAGCATGACCAAGGGAAATAAGGATTAATTTTTATATATATAGATTATTACGTATACATTTTAGAAAATACAGCTAAATGGAACCCTGTGGGTCATCATGCCAAGCCATTCCCCACCGGGAATCGAACCCGAAACCTCTTGATTAGCGGCTAGGCGTAGTGACCTACTGCATCAATCGGGTCGTATTGGAAATTATTCGAGGCTCGAATTTTGGTAAAACACCAACAAACTCGGTTACCGTCACGCACCAATCACGCAACGCGAACGTCGACGCGTGCCCTCTGTTCTCTATCAAATTATACAGTAGACTCACGAATTTGCGTCGGCGTGATGAATGTGTACGCAAATGCGCATCAACACGAGACGTAATTATATTTGCGAAACGGAAGCAAAAGAGACGGGGAGTGAGGAGTTTCGGTTTTACTCAGCGTTCGCTCCACACGACATAGACAACGCGACGTACATAAAGCAAGCTATCAGTGTGCGACCGAAACTGATCTTTCAGACGAAACCGTAATCGAATCCCAACTTTCGGTCAAGTCAGTCTCAGTGATGTTCTAAAATTTATATCACTAATGCCAAAAATATTTATGAAATAATAAAATCTAAAGACTTTAATTGCAGAGAGTGAGTGGGTGAGTGCGGTTCGGTTTCGGCTGAATAATTAATTAATCTGTTTCGGTCGAACACTACAAACTATTGTACTACAAACCGGGCTGTGAACTTGAGCAATGCTCAAATTGTCGAGACCGTTCTTTGTTTAGAGGGGGTAATTCTACTGACAAAGTTGGTTATATTAATTATTATTGAAATATAACGGATCGATAGCAATTTTTGCAACTATTTAAAATAACCATAATTTACTTGTGGTAGAAAAATAAAGATTATTATTTTTAACACAAAAATGCTCTTGAATCAATTGAAAAGTTTTATATAAGCTGAATAAATGAAGAATGAAATGTACTGAATCATGCGTTGTATACTCTAACCTAAGTCTGTGACTCTCCTTAATAAGAAGTGAGTTAAATCTCCAAATAAAAGATGGGTTGTGGAGTCAGCAGGCTCGAGTTGCTGACTCCAACTTGCTATGCTAATGAAGTTGTGTGGCCGGGTCCCTTGTCTCCCCCCCCTCTACAAACCTCGCCCCCTCCCCCCGCTGCCGCCACCCCGCGCCGAACACCCGTTATCTCTGACGATAATCTAAATGTCGGGGACTCCACTTGCCGTGATTATACGGACGCGTCGGACGTACGATTGTTTACCTTCAAAACACAGACGACGGGAGTTGTTTTAAACTAATTAAGTTTATTTCTATTTAGAGACACGGCGGCACGCAGTTTTAGAGTTTCAATTTTCGAACTCTCCAAAATATCAGCCGTAGAAATTTTATCGGCGCGCCCTTGTTTGTTGAACAAAGCCCAAAGATCATATTGAAAACGAATGATACTTTAAAGCTGAATTTCCAAAGGCGAAAACGCGAACTCGATATCGTAGACAATAGAGACGTAATAAAAAGAAACTTTGAAGGGCGCAACTTGTTTTCTATAAGAAACCTTTAAACGGCAACAATTTTACTTTGTGTTAAATAATAATAATTATGTGGGCGTCCAACAAAAAAGGTACCAGTTCTCGGAATTTAGTTTCCGAGATATAAAAAGTATTGTAAAGTTGGGTGAAAAAATTGCGTCAGCGATTTTTATTGATTTGAATTGATTTAATTTTCCACAATTTCATATATGTCTCTTAATATATAAAAATCTATGTACCTAACAAGCAAGTAGAAGGGTGTTTTTCCTACACTCAAACATTTAAAAGGCTTTTTCTCAAATTAAGCTTTTTCAGTATTCCAACTTGTGTTAAAAAAAAAATGTACTAGTTTTTTAAAGGTTTTTTCTATCCTTACTATCAATTGACTATTCTAGATACCGAATCGAGTCTCAACTCAATACCCCACTACTGGTACCTTTTTGCTTGGACGCCCACATTTATGATTATGCATTGAATAATTTTAAGCCGTTGTATGTAAAATATTGAGTTCTCGACACAGGTAATATAGTTTTACTTGCTCTATGTACAAATCAAAATAATTAGCACAGGTATTGTGGTGAAGGGAATTATCCTGAGTAAAACTGCACACCGGCATGCACACGTGTACGTATTTGATGCAATTCAAAGGGAGTATGTGTGTATTTCTTATAAGCACATCTGTTACAGATTTTATTCGAAACGTTTGTAGTATGTATCCGAAGAAATTCCGAAATATAGTAGTTAAAACTGAAACGATGATGGTTGTTTATCAGACAGTTGTAACAGTCAGTTTTTACTGCGAAAACAGTAGGTATCCTCATACATAACAGTGAATTTACTGTTAGTTAGAGTTGCGGAATGTTTTACTGTCAATAAAGTATGATAAAAATGAATGTTTTTCTCATTTGTCGCCGACGTACCTCGCGTATTCAGTTGACCAGATTCGAGCGTTTTTTTTTGTGATGTAACTTGCAGTACACAAGTAGGGTCCCTTTTATCTCGAGAACGATATTGTGTAAGCACAAATTCCATCAAGATCTCCTCCGTAGGGGTAAAACTGCAATCAGCATTGGGTCAGTGGATCTCCGCCACAGATCAACGATATATCTCGTACCGTCCGGGCTCAAATAAAAAGGTCACATAAATTTTTCCCAAGATAACATCTCGTTGAATAATGAAGACGCACTGGTCAATCAGCCATTTGGATGTCATCAGCAATTAGAGCTTATCTTTGTCGATAAATTAGAGCATTTATACTACACACATACAAATGCTACGTTATCCTTATTTGATGTTGCAACCTAGACGAGCAATGCATCAACATGATTTCTGGCAGTTTTATAAACAGACTAGCTGTTCCGCGCGGTTTCACCCGCGTTGATTTGGGAGTTTCTGTGCAAACTCCGTGAAATCCGATCTTAGGCACTATCTACTTGCCAAATTTCAACTTCATAGGATCAGTAGTTTTTGAGATTTCGTGCTTATAATCAGTGACTTTTCGATTTCAATATAAAAAATAGATATAATCGTAGATTAAATGAAAGATTGATGTATTAATTTGATGAGATTGGAATATAAATGTAATTCAATCAAATATAGTTCAGCCTTAGGACACCTTTGAAATAATCATTCACTTCCCGTTCTACATTAAAAATTATAACATAAAAAAGATGGATCTTCATTATTACATACACAATAATAAGTCTCGACAGAAAGAAACTTTTTAAAAACTTTTTTATAAAACAAGCCATATACTGTCATCCAAACTAAACGTGTATACAAAATTTCAGCTCAATCGGTTGAAGATATCTGCTTCAAAATTGAGTAGCAAGATTCCACCCGTACTAACATAGTTACATACATACCTACATTGCAAGTTAAATAAAAGCTTTAAAAAAGACTTATGTGAATCTTTTTCGCGGAGGTACATAATTCAGATTGCTAATTTACACCTTCTTTCCGTTCTTATGTTTTCAAATTATAAAATGATTTCTTTTATTTATTTGGCAGACGCGTTGTTTTAAACTCGCTGAAACTTTTACTCGTATAAATAAATAAGCGTTTATTATTACGTCTTGAGCCCAATGAAGCTCGAAACGTAATAACAAACGTTTGTTTATTAGGTGTCCATTTTCAAATGAAATTAAACTTTTACCTTTAAAAGTTTTCTCTTAAGTCTCGTTCTTGTATTTTTTGGAGAGACCTTTATTATTATGTTTAATGTTTTGTAGGCCGTTAGAAGTTTTTTCAGGTCATTTATGCTTACATGGGTATTTATGTATTTCATTTTATTCTTTCATTATTTTCAAGTGACTGGAATTTAACATCAGGAAATAATATTCGTAATATTGTATTTCTGAACAATAACTGACACATCATTGCTCATGGTATGTTGATGCACTGATTGTAGTTCGCAAAAATAGGTGGTTTGATATTACTAAATAGTAAAAATTCAACTTTAATAAAAATAATATATCAGAAAAAGTCTAAAGCATCGAGATAATCAACCAGAAGACACGTGCCAGTGTGTAGAGTGCTCTTATAACGAGCGCGTATATGAGTTTAATAAGCGGATTTGGTAATATAGCTACGACGACGGTTAAAAATGTTCATCTCTCGATCGCGCTAGGTGGGTATTAGGTGAGCTGGAATGTAATCTCAACTGGGAGCTACTTAGCGCTTCCAAACGTTCTGGTTCGTCGTAAACGACGGTGAATGTGCACCATCTCTCGTAAAAGACTGTGTAACAAAAAGTATTCAGAGCGCACAAATGCATTTTAGAATGTAATACACGTTATAAGTTATTTTTCATCTATTTTCGTTGTGTTTTTCATGCAGCCAGTGAAATAGCACATTGAATTAATGTTGCTAGTAATGCATCTACGAGTAGGCATTCTAAACACTCTAAATGGCAAAAATAAAATAAAAAAATCTCTGAAAACTTGGCAAAAATATTTTGCATCAGGACAATAATACATTATTATTACATATTTTTTTATTAATGAAAGATTTTTCACTACCAATACAAAAATAATGAAATGTCGCTTTGGAATCTAAAAATTTATAGGACCTATGATATTTTTTGTTAAAATACCAGATCTAACGTCAAAATATTATGCCTTTCCGTTTAGCTTTCTAAAATTATTTAACTCATTGTATACCTATGCTTACCCAGAACCAGAGGACGTTAGGTTCCTACCAATCCTACCCCTCCACTGCACACTAGCCTTCGCCGTTGAGGTATTCAGAGAGTAGAGCTAGGTTCACAGGATGGGGATGGCACAAAAGATCCCAAGGGTCGAAGTACCGCGGCCTTATCAGCCTGCCCCATTAGCTAAGATAAGATAGCTTAGATAAGATACCTATGTTATAGATTTGAAACTTTTAGTTTGTAAATAGTAAACGAAAGATTACGTTTAAAAAGAGGCGTATAGCAGTTGAAAAGGGGTGTATTATAGTTGTGATGACACACCAGTTCTGCAAAAAATCTAAGACAGCAAAACGCAAGCATAGTTCGGATATACCTAACGAGAACTCGCAAAACACTTCGAAGTTGCCAAATTTCTGCTCCTTGATACAGTCACCTCAAGCACACAAGTCTGGTTCGTACAAAGTACTCCAAAGTTTGAAACGGGGCGGCGCGATGGACCAAGACACAATCTCTATTAGTTTAAAGGCTAATTAAACAGCACGGAACTTGCCTGTGTCGCCTCCTACTGATGTTAACTTTGTACATGATACGGCAAGTCAGCAGAGGAAGGCGTTTGGCAGCTTTGGTCAATTGGGTATTCTCCAAGGTATGAAAATCAAAATTCTAATTAGTCCGTCAGTTAGAAAATAAAAAAATAATAGACACGTATTTTTTGCTTTTTCAATTTAATGAAAATGAACATAGATAAAGCGCATTAAAGTTTAGGGTGGGGGGCTCGTGACGTCAATATTCATTATAAGCGCCATACAAACCGCACAGAGTTGTGACGTCACGCGAAATTTCAACTCAATGTATCTCTGTTATTTTTTGATTACGTAAAAAAAGAAAAAATACGTGTCCAATATTTTTTACTAATCCACACGACGGACTAAAAAAAAATTTTTTGTCAAGTAGCCAATTGTAAATGAACAACTTGATTCATACCCACTGTTAATTTTCCATTCTCGGAAAATTTATGGATATTACTATACTATATAAATAAAGATGCAGAAAAAAAAGCGTGTTAAAAAACTAATCAATACCAAAAAATTTACACACTTTATCTGTACACAATTTACACACAATTTACATAACTTTATGGATTTTACTTATATGAGTATATTTTGTATATCGAAAATACTAAATTAATAGGTTAAACTATTTACTATTATAGTTTTCACTGGAATGGAAATTAACAGCGAGTATAAAAGATATAGTAAGTTTTAAATATAATTAATTACTTTATGTTTGCAATGGGCTTGTCAATCAAGTTTTAGTTTTCAGTCCGTCTCGCAGATTGATAAAAAAAATTATACACGTATATATTTTTTATTTTTTTACGGTAATCCTACTAATATTATAAACGCGAAAGTTTGTTAGTATGGATGAATGTTTGTTACTCTTTCACGCAAAAACTACTGGATGGATTTAAATGAAACTTTATAATAATATAGCTTATACATCAGATTAACATATAGGGTACTTTTTATCCCCGAATTCCCGCGGGAACTCTGAAAGTAACGCGGATGAAACCGCGGAGCACAACTAGTCAAAATATAACGGAGAAACAAGAAGTCGATATTTCGACTTAATATCTTTCCTTTTTTTTGATTACGTAAAAAATGAAAAAAAAAACGTGTCCACTATTTTTTATTAATCTACGAGACAGACTAAAAACTTAATAGAAAGTTATATTTGAAATATACTGATTTATTTATGTGAATGGGGCAAAGTATTTAATTATTATCATGTTTTATCTGTGCCCCACCTATACTTCACAATATTCAACACAGTTCGCTTTTCAATTGTGCCAATCGCATAGTTTCAATGTTCCTCCAGGCGAATTGGTTCCGGCGTGTCAATTTTCGAAATGTCTATATTTGCCGTCATTCTTGTGGTAAAGAGGATCGATATACCCCAAAACACGCGAAATATGGGAGGTGTAAATGCTTATAAAATGTGTAACCCATGAACAAACACATATTTAGTGAGTATAATGTTCAAGAAAAGTCCAGTAGATGCGACGAAATCACTTATTGAAACCAACCAAACCGGAACAATAGACGCCCTATTAAAAAATCTTGTATTATACTAGCTGTTCCCTGCGGTTTCACCCGCGTTAATTTCGGAGATCCCGCGGGAATTCCAAGAGAAAAAGTACCCTATGTCCTTCTCTGTACCCCTGACCACCTGAAAATTTAATGATGATCGGTCCAGCCGTTAGGGCGTGAAAGCGTAACAAACAAACAAACAAACTCACTTTAGTATTTATAATAGTAAAGGATACTAAATATTAAAATACATATAAGTGTGTTTGTGAATCCCTACTAATATTATAAATGCGAAAGTAACTCTGTCTGTCTGTCTGTTAAGTTTTCACGTCTAGACGGTTCAACTGAAATTTTGCATACACTTTTTCAAGGGTACAGAAAAGGATATAAAGTACTTTTTATACCAGAATTCTTGCGGGATCTCCAAATTTTATGCGAGTGAAACCGCGGGGAACAGTTTGCAATAAAATTTAACAAAAGACATAAAATACGAATCTGTGGTGCTCTGAGATCGCTTTGTTTTTAAAATTTTAAACATATTACATTACGTATGCACCTACATTACGAGTACATGCATATAAATTTGAATGAGAGTTTATTTGTTTGTTTGTTACGCTTTCACGCATTAACGGATTAATCGATCATCATGCAATTTTGCATACAGTTTGTCAGATGTACAGAAAAGGAAATGGGGTCCTATTTATCCCGAAATTCCAGCGGGAAATCTGAAATCAACAGCTAGTAAGTAACAAGTTTGATTTGCCAACCGTATTTGTTCAAACAACCGAGCCTGCATTCACTTGTGCATATCACTCGAAGCGATCAAGAGAATTCAACTGTGTTATAACATGGCTAAAACTTATAACCCAAGCACGGTCTGCAAAATAAGTCTGTTTGCCTGCCAGATGTCACGTTCGGAGAATACGAGTAATGCAGCAAAGGCCTGAATATTTGTAGGTCACAACTCACCAACGGCAAAACGTGATGTACAACGTCGTTTTTAATTATTGTGAACTTTATTTACCCGTGCTTATAAAATTGATTTGATTGGTAAAATAATGTAAGCATCTGAAAACCTTTTAATGGAATTATGTAACTATATTATATTGTTTTTATTTTCTACAATAATTCTTCTTGTATGTGTTTAAGTGTTGAAACTCAGCAGTGGACGTCTGTTGGTTGGGTACGATTTTTTTAATGACGGCAACTACACTCGAATAATTCTTATAAAACATCGTTATGATACCAAGCTTTTCTTTAATAAGTGAGTTTAAACTAACGAAAATGTATGAAGCCACTGTGTAATTTTAAGATTTGCATTTTTGGATTTATTTGGAAAATTGCTCTGAAACGGTCAACGGTATTTTGTTATCGACATACGCATAGTAACGTCGACGTTGCCGACTGTACTTATACCAAAACCTATGAGAATATGAGTGGCACGTTTGAACGAAAACCTTAAGGGATGACAGACACGGACTCAAACTTGAAGGAGACCGTCTTATTATGAGACATGGTACCTTTGCCATCTTATTTCAATTTCAACGCTCCATTGATTGCAGACGCCGGGAGCGATCTCCGTTTGCTGTAACCTAGGGGGAGCGGGACAGGTTAATCCGAAAATAAGCAGGTCGAAGCGGGAGGTGAGATATTTTCCTCGGGGGAGACGAAAATATCGGGAGAGAAGAAAAAAAAGTTTATCGCATCAAAGTCGCGGCGTTCGCAAAGGTCTCATTAAAAGTGCTTTTTGAAAGAATCCGCTCCAATTTACGAGGCGGCCCATGGTAGATTGGTTGGAAAATAAATAACGACATTCTCTATTGGTTTAAACGGGCTCACTTATATTCTGTTGCAGACTAAAGGTTTTTTGTTGTAAGCATTCTTTATATACCTACCTGTAAACATGCGGTGACTGTACTTTAAAATTTTTATGAAGGGGGTCTAATGCAAAGTCACTGAAGCACCTAAGTGACTCATAGCATATAATGATCTTTTTGGAATTTTGGTCTTTTTTTTGATTTGAAATTAAATTAGCAAGTGAAGCTAATGTAACTACTTGGTCAACTTTTAGGATTTCGGGAACACTTATCGAGATAAAAACTACGTGGATAGTCGTGATAGTAATGTTTTTGATGTGGACTCGGAATAGGAAGTCACTAATATATTGATTTCTATATGAAATGTGACAGACACACCCGTTCAAATTTTATTATATTAGTAGCTGTTTCTCGCGGCGTCACCCGACCTAAATTATTTATCCTTTTCTGTAGCCTCGACAGCGTGTATGCAAAATATCATGATCATCAGTTGTGAAGTTAAGGCGTGATAAGCTAACAGACAGACAGACAGAGTTCCGTTCGCAATTGAGTTACTTAGAATACCATATTTTATTGTTAATGCTAATGTGAGTTTATTTGTTTGTTATGTACTAAACTGATCACAATAAAACTTTGCATATACCTATTATGTTGTCAAGGGTACTAAGAGGAGTGACAAATTCTATTTTTTTATTTTTTTTTTCGTTTTTTAAGACAGCAAAAGCTGCAAGTACTTACATAATATATTATTTCCAGCCTTCAAGATTACAGTATTTGCCAATGACAGTTACCCTTACACAGAGAACAGAATGTTGCAGTAAGTACACAAAAAACTATACCAATTTAGATAAAATAATTCAAGTAACATAGAGCTTACAGAGCTTAACCCGAAATTCCCGCGGAAATTCCGAAATCAACGCGGTTGAAACCACGGGGAACAGCTACTAATAAATAAATATCAAGTATGGATAAGAATGAGTTTAAGGTAGGTATACCTACCGTAATTTTTATTTTCGCAGATCAAGCACAAACGTTATTTTCCGCGAGCGGATAGCTAATATTGAAATATCGCTGCGTCGAGTAAGCTATAGCCTCCTACTCGCGCATTTCCAAATCTCCGACCGTCGCGTCGCACGTCGCCGGCACTGCTCCCGTCCGGGATTTACTTTTAAAACGCGTCATTATTTTTTACACTGCACGCCGTGTGTCGCAAAAATGTACTTATTTCTCGCTCCGTTGGTCTGAGAATGTGACATCGGCGCGAGTGCGAAGACGTACAACCTATACCCATGTATAGTTGTATACGTCTTGCGTTCCGAGAGCGTAGTATATTGTCATATTTACGAGGTGATGCCTCACTCTATAGCTAGACCTCTTCACGTCACGGTCAGTGGTTTTTATTCGGGCGATGCGAAATAAAAAAGTAGACAAGAAAATAAAGGAAAAGAGACGCGGATACAATGCAGATCAAATATAGTCCGACCGTTGAGCCGAGAACTCGACCCGTAGATAAATAGAAGGAATAAAAAGTTCTTAAAAAGGGTTTTGTTGATTTTACTGGCGTTTAGATGATGATAAGATGTACTACATAAAAGGTTTAGGGCTAAGAGCGCTCCGTCAAAGGATGAGATAGTTGTTTTTGATTCTTTTGTTCCAATAAAATGTAAAGACTAAATGTGAAGGTGAAGTGCGCTGCGAGAGTTATTTTACGATGGTAAAGCTTTTATGTTAACGTTTTGTATACAAAATCATCAAAGACCGTTTATCTGCTCCCTTTATCGAATAGCTTCATAGTAATAATTTCACCGAAATTTCACAATACCAAGTTTCAAGTCAGTCAAAACTCAAAATGCTATTTTATTTTTATGAGAAATTAATAATTGTAACCTACTTAAATCAACGCGTTTATTTTTTACCATCGATTTGTTATGTAAATTTCATAATCAATAATGAATAATAATAATGGGTAAGATGAATTGTATTTCTGTGTTCTACTGACGGTTTGTAAAGTGTGGGCAGTTTCCTCGCATTATAAGTTAGTGAACTATGACTCTATTTCTTGTCCTACGCGAGAACACGCGTTATAAAAACAAAAACGGGAATCAAATTTGCATAATATGGACATACTAGATATTCCCCGCAGTTGCACCTGCGCGCTGCGTTGTGAGTTCCTGCGGGAAACTCAAGAACGAAAGTACCCATGTCCTTTTCTGTACCCCAGACAACGTGTATGCAAAATTTCACGGCGATCGATTGAAAATGTAAGAGACAAACAAACAAAAATTCGTTCGTTGAACTTGAGTTCAATTATAAAATCGAAGTGCACCATTAACTCATTGAAAAGGTAAAAAATAAAAATGATTCTCACAACCCACAGGAAGTTTGCGAATAATATTTTAGTAGTTCAGTTTCACTGAACGAAATAGCGAAGCGGCGTCAGTCGTAAATGTTTATCGCCAACATTGTTTTTTACACAGTGCATTTTAGTGATATCCAACCATTATCTTTTCGGTAAATGTGATCTTTACTTCGGGTTTATAGCTTAAGCTGAAGTTAAGATACTATAAAACCTTAAACATACTATAAAATAGATCTACTCTATCTAGTATTATTTTTATTGGAGAATACCGTTAAATATTCCTACATTCGGAACTAAGGCGGTATAAAATCTCAGTTCTATCTCATTCGTACCTATATCTAACAGTAAAGTTACAGACATCACCTGTAAACCTGGCTACTGGACCCTTATTCACTAAGACCAACAAGATTCCTTGCCCATAACGCGCGTCCCAAAAACACAATCCCAAACGCTCCAGATGCCAAAATATTAGTAATTAATATACACGTTCTACAAGACACGTTAAAATGTAATTTTTTTGAAGTGAAACTTTTTTGAGAACGAGAAAAATGAAAAATTTCGTAGCTCGTTATCTTAACGCGACGTGTTATGGACATAGTGAATAAGGGCCCTGTACAGCATTAACATTTTTTCTACTTTTTTTTCAAGATATTTGAAAATTTGAATCAGATACTGAACAGTCTCCTTGTTTGTTTGTTTGTTACGCTTTTCTGCCGTAACGGCTAAACCGATCATCACGAAATTTTGTACACACGTTGTCAAGGGTACAGAGAAGGACATAAGGTACTTTTTATCCCGGAATTCCCGCGGGAACTCTGAAAATACCACAGGTGAAACCGCGGGGCACAGCTGCTTTTAAAATAATGTACCTATAAATTAAATTTAGTTAAATGCCAATTAACATTATTTTAATGTACGTCTCAGATTGCGGTAATTTTGTTTTAAAAATCTTTACTTAAAATTAAGTAATCATTAAAACGTCTCCGAGTGCGGCGGCAAAACTGTAACATTACGTAAGTATTAAAAAAAATATAATAAGGCTTTCAAAAACAATTTGTTTACAAAACTGTGGTGGTAGGATGTGTACTCTGGCTTCTGGCGTACCCGTGGTGTCAGATGTCAAAGGGAGGCTGTTTTAATGACGCGGCGCAGCGACCGCGGCGCACACACGGTAACCGAAGAAGTTTGTGGCGTCAGCCCACTGGTGGGACCCGGCTTTGTGTAATTGTTTGCTCGTTAATTAACCGGCAAATTGTCGAGATTCGCGCGTGACGGGGTATCGTGTTCGTTCATAATAATAATTAATTCAATATTTTAATGGCAGTTTCATATCTCCCCTCCCTCCGCTACCTCCCTCCTGTCAATTTCGGAATTCCCTCGGGTTACTTTTTGTAAATTTGCCAAATAGCTGTTTCCTGCGGCTTCAACTACGTGAATTTCGAAACACCCTCAGGAACGATTTCATCCAGGATAAAAGGTCTGCTGTTTCTTATCAGTGAAAAATATTCTCGAATCTGTTCAGTAAATCTAGTGATTTGACTCTACAAATAAACCAACAAGTTTTTTATCTACATAAAATTAGTATGGATAGATAAAGACAAAAAGGTTTATGCGTTTTTTCGAGAGACACGAGAACAAAAACATGTTTCCGATCGAGAACTAATCACTACGTAGTACATAGGTAGTATAAAACAAAGTCGCTTCTCGCTGTCTGTCTGTCCCTATGTATGCTTATTGCTTAGATCTTTAAAAATACGCAACAGATTTTCATTCGGTTTACACCAATAGATAAAGTGATTCATATTTCGCGGTGATTTCGGAATTTCAGTCCCGCGGGAACTCCGAAATTACCGCGGCGCTAGTTTCAAATGAGTAAACTTAACCAAGAGTGGTGAGGCAGGCGTAATAGGGATGTTGACTACTATTGAAAATCATAATTCTAATTAGTCCGTCAGTTAGAAAATAAAAAAACAATAGACACGTATTTTTTGCTTTTTTAAATAAATTGAAATATACAGAGATAAAGCGCATTAAAGTTTAGGATGAGGAGGTCGTGACGTCACTAACCGCAAAACCGCCATACAAACAGAATAGTGACGTCACGCGAAATTTCAACTCAATATATCGCCGTTATTTTTTGATTACGTAAAAAAAGAAAAAATACGTGTCCAATATTTTTTAATAATCTACAAGACGGACTAAAAAATAAAAATTAGTCAACATGCCCATTATTGTACAAATACAAAACATTAAAAAACATTGTTTACTAGGCACTGGCTATAAACAACGGTGGGATAACTTTTATTCAATCAGCCGTCGCACAACTTTCCCTATTATCGGAAGCTGATTAAAACTTAAGGCATAATAATAATATTTCTCTCGTTGTAATCGAAAGAATCCCAACCATCACCTGAGTTTCCCCACTATATTAAATCACCCCCAGCCACCGCCCCCACCCATGCCTCCTTGGAGGCTTGTTGGGCCACAATTCGAGCGTGAAAAGGTCGGCCTGTTACGTTATTCTGTATACACGTTTAGAGAAATGAAAACCCTGCGCAGATAGAATACACGGGTCCTCAAAACGGAATTTGGGTTGGTGTTTAGCGGTTAACATTATCCGCAGGACAAGCTTTGAATTTTATTAATAAACCCTTCCAATACCCAATTTTAACTCCTGCTACAGTGTGTTTAGTTTAAAGTTACGATGGGATGCGATGACTTCGCAAAACAGCAGTTTGTTCCTATTAAACCCTATTAAGCCTGTCTCGAAAGTTGGGCAAAAAGGGATTATAATTTCAGCTCTATGAAAGTAATTAAATACTATATTATACGTAATTTAGAAAAAAAGATTGGGCAGTATTTTAGTTCTTTTTCTCCTTCGAAGAGAAAATAAATCCCATTTTTATCGTCTGAATAAATTATGGCTAAAATAAAATCACCCGCTGCCATTATGTTAATCCCAGAGAAAAAAATTTTAAGTACATACCTATATAGTAAAGGTGATTCTTTCTGTGAGTCTGAATCTAAAATAATAGATAGAATTTTCAAAATATTGATGTTGTTTTTTTGTTACAATAGAACATATTTAAATATATATAAATAGTAGTAGTAGTGGTATTTAAATATAGAATATATTTAAATACTGAACGTTGAAAACCTGCCGAAATAACATACATAGGTACATATAAATGTTTGTTTCACGAAGTTTATACTGCACATCTGCATTCTGCCAATGAGGCGTACAAACAATATTCTTGTATACTATATGTATGTATAACATTTTTAAACATTTTCAATAAGAAAAATGAGTTTAACGTCCAAATTTTATTACATTATACAAATCAATTGAATAAAAAAATCAAATCAAATAACCTTACCTTATTACACCTAGATACATGTAAATAAAATTGAAGTGTCTGTTATTCCAAATTAACAGTTCACTAAATGCACATGAAATACGGTACTTACCTACAGAAAAAAAATTGATTGTTGTCTGTCTGTCTATCTTTATGTTTGCTCCGGCTAATCTCTAAAACGGCTGGACCGATTTTAACGGAACTTTCAATAGCTGATCTTATAAGGAGTAACTTGGCTACTTTTAATTTAGAAAAAAATAGTTCCCGCGGGAATTCCGAAACTCACGCGGGTGGAACCGCGGGGCACAGCTAGTTATATTTTTAAAATGCAAATTTTTAAACTTGATTTAAAAAAAAAATATCTTGTAATAGGCAGGATCACCGCCATTGTCTTTCAACTTTCATGTAAACTTTTGCGTTATAATTATTTTATATATTGCTTTATATTTTTATCTGTTGCTCTTTGTGAAGTTGGATTGAGTATACATTTTGCCAGCAGAAATACTTTTAGCCGAATGTAATGTAGTTTTTATCAGTAAGAGCGTTTTTTGTAATTTTCCTGAGAATTGAATTTATTTTATACTAGCTGTACCTACCCCGCGGTTTCACCCGCGTGAGTTTTGAATTTCCCGCAGGAACTATTTTTTTGCTAAAATAAAAGTAGCCATGTTACTTCTTATAACATCAGCTATATGCCAGTAAAAGTTTGAAGAGATTGGCCGGAACATACAGACAGTCAGACAGAAAGATAAACAATTTAGGAAATTGATTTTTTTATGCAAGTAACCTATATATTTTAATAATTATGCATTTAGTGAAAAGCTGTTAATTTGGAATTACAAACAGATACTTCAATTTCATACAGACACAATAAGAAAAAATGAGTTAATTTTTCCATTAAATGTAGGTAATATTTTAAATCAAAATACGAATTCTTTACAAAAAAAAAATTAGGAGCACATTACACTTTCACCAAGAAAATATTTTTAACAGCTATAGTTTTTTGGTTGGGGAAATTCTGATAATTTCTTTTTGTAGCCTAGTTTCTCCCAAGACCTTATAATGTACCTACTTCTGAATCGGAATTGATTTTAGAAGAATTTATTCGGGTTCTTTGCAAACTTCTTGGTTATTAGACAGTCAGAAACTTTCAAATTGTACCTACCTAGGTCTGCCTCTCTATATTTTGTATAATATCTAATTTAACGACACTATTCTCTGGTAATAGAAAGCACGCGGTCCCCATGTGCTGCCAGCTCGCTGGTTGCCGCCTCCCGCGAGGCAATTTGCAACGTGCAGAGAGATCGGCGTCTCGGAAAATTCTTCTTACCTAGAATATATTTTTGGAAAAGTTTGTTTTTTTTTAAACAGTTTTAATAATAATAATAATAAAATTGTTTATTGCCATCAAAAAGGTGTACAAAAAAAAATTAAACTTAGCCAATTAAATCGATCCAAATAAATCAACAAAAAATTTACAGTTTTTAATTTATTTAATTTACCTATTTATTTTTAGAATTCCGAAACTCACGCGGGTGAAACCGCGGGGAACAGCTATACTAATAATAAATAAATTTGTGGATTTTAAGTTTGTGAGTTTGTAACGTTGTAGGGGTAATCTACTGAACCGATTTCGAAAATTCTTTCACTCATAGAAAGCTATGTTAGTCCTGAGTGACATTACTTTTCATCCCGAAATTCCCGCGGAAACTCCGAAATCACCGCGGGTGAAACCGCGGGGGAAAGCTAGGTCGAAATGAAATACGTGTATTCTAGCAGGGAGAGTAAGATTGATCGAACAAGTTGGCAACTAGCTGTGTCTTCACATCATCTACTTATAGGTACTTTGGGGAGGGATGCGGCGTGTTCAATAAAGTTGCGGGTGCACTCGCCAAAGAGGGTAGATAAAGACGGTGGCTTAAAAAAAAGAAACTTGTAAGAAATATTTAGATATGTGTTTTTTGTACGCTAATCACTAAAATAAAGTCGCTTTCTCTGTCCCTATATCCCTATGTATGCTTAAATCTTTAAAACTACGCAACGGATTTTAATGCGGTTTTCACCGATAGATAGAGTGATTCATAAGGAAGGTATATAATTATATTTTATCCTGGAATTCCCGCGGGAACTCCGAAATTACCACGCGGTTTCGTGGGTCAGCTAGTATTAACTAAAGGAAAAATTTGTTTGACACTTGATCTAATACTGTATTATACTTTTATCAAGTTATAAAATATGTGCTGTACGTAGTCTTTAAACGGCCATAAACAAAATAGAGAGAAAACCCGTTTAGTCGTAAGTATCATGAACGTAACTTTTCTCCGCGGTTTTATTTTTTGGATGGTTAATTATTTATAGGATTGCTTCGGGAACTCGGTGTAACGTGATGAAAAAAAAAACATCTTCCTAATTTCGTCCAAATCCCTTTAGTGATCTACGCGTAATTGCATCAAACATCCAAACACCAAACACGTTTTATGGGTGCCATCAATAATTAATTATATTGTAATTATTGACGTCAAAAAGATCAATACATAATACAACTGATTGAATTCGAATTTAGAAGCCTGTATGTTCTTATACACAAGTACCTTCTACAACCTTTGTAGCTCAGAATACTACAACCATTAAACTGAGAACGCTATTAAATCAATTTAGCCTGTGACGGAAGTGGGTTATTACGCAATGCCTCCCCACAAGAGGTCGGAGGTGCCTATCTATCTACACAGAGCGGACAGCACGTGCCCCAATCACATCCGCAACGAAGGAGCTGGAAGTACAAGATAGATACTGTCTTGCTATAGATACGCAGTGATAATTAGGTACCATAGAGATTAGAGATATTACAATATAGAGTGATAGGTTCATTTAAAATTACGTTCGAAATTGATGCATGTAACCAACCGATGTGTTCTTGGAACGAAGCGAAACCACGATCACGTCAAAAGACATAGTCAGCCGGTTCCACCACCCGTGATATTGCATCACTGCGTGCGCTGAATGCGCTTCTATGCGTTTTATATTTTATATTAACATTACTTTTTCATCCATGTCACCTAAAAAGGTGGCTAAGGGCTAAAGGGAATTGGCTACTTATTTATTTATTTATTTATTTATTGAAAAGAACGACCAACAAAGCATACACCGTAACATTGGTAGTGATACAATATAGAATATTATAATGAAAAAATTATGGCGCTGCCTCAATTATAGGTCGCCACAGCATGCACGAGAGAAAGAAGCAATAAATGTACACAAAATAAAAATGCGAATTTACTCTTTCCAAACTCAAATGTAAGGGAACTATTTTAACGCATCATTGAACTTTTTTATTAGTAAATTATTTAAATTTTCAGAAGAAACAGTTAAGTAAGAAAAACATAATCATTTAATAGTGTTAAGCACGGTAATTTTGAATTTTTGTAAAGTAAGTCCAAATAAGTCGAGATCACATTTTTTTGAAAAAGAATTGTATTGGGTTTGGAAACGATTAAGAGGCGAATGTTGTCCAAGATTGCTCTTAGAAGATTTTGGAACAAATAAACAATAACGAGAAGGTCTAGGTAAACCTCGTGGAATATTAAAATTAATCTGCTGGAGCAAATCAGGGCAATCCAAGAGTCCATTCATTAACTTGTACAGAAAAGTCAGGTCTAGTAACAGTCTCCGCTCATTTAGACTATACATTTTAAAATAATTTAAACGGGCAGAGTAAGAAGACAAATCCTTAGCCTTATTGCAGTGATATGATAGATGATGAACAAAACGTTTTTGAACCCGCTCAAGCTTGCAAGCGTGCACATTGTACTGAGGAGACCATACTGTACTACAATATTCAAGCCCAGATCTGACAAGACTGTTATACAGTGTTATTTTTGTTAAAGGATTTTTGAAATTTTTGCAATTTCTCAACACAAACCCCAATGTCTTATAGCCTTTAGTGGTTATTTTATCAAAATGAATAGTGTAAGATAATTTAGGGTCCAGATATACTCCCAGGTCCCGAATAGTATTTACTTCTTGCAAAACCTGACCATTGATTTTGTAGTCATAATGAAAAATATTTTTGTTCCTGGAAAATGTTATATGATAACATTTCTCAGTATTAAGGCTCATATTGTTTTGATCACACCATTGCACCAAGCCGTTAAGATCTTCCTGCAGAAGGTAGGAATCATTTAGGGAGTGGATGGGTCTCATTATTTTCAAGTCATCTGCGTAGAGGTAAGCTTTGGAATACTTAAAACATGATGTGATGTCATTTATGAAGAGGTTGAAAAAAACTGGACCTAGGTGAGACCCTTGTGGGACACCTGTGGATGTCTGATAGGCATTAGAGACAAAACCATCAAGCACCACTTTTGATGTTCGGTTATGAAGGTATGAGGAACACCATTCCAAGAGCTTTCCTCCAACGCCGTAATGAGAAAGTTTGGTTATTAGCAATGTGTGGTTCACCTTATCGAAAGCTTTACTGAGGTCTGTATAGATAACGTCAGCAGGAATACGAGAGTCAATAAGAGCAGAAATATCAGAGGTGAACGTAACAAGATTTGTTGCAGTGGATTTGACAATTTTTTTTTAGTCCGCCGTGTAGATGAGCAAAAATTTGAAAAGCATTTTTTTTACGTAATCAAAAAATAACGACGATACATTGTGTTGAAATTTCGCGTGACGTCACAACCCGGTGCAGTTTGTACGGGGATTATACTGAATAATGACGTCACGAGTCCCCCACCCCAAAATTTTAATGCGCTTTATCCATGTTTATTTTAATTTATTTGAAAAAGCAAAAAATACGTGTATATTATTTTTTATTTTCTAACTGACGGACTAATTAGAATTTAGATTTTCATACCCTGGCGAATACCCAATTATGGGTTGAATTATCAAAAACGCCGACATTTTTTTTTTCAATTTTGAAACTATAGGTCCGATCCTGGGTCGGATCCCCAGCGGCACCCGGCTTATGCTGAGTTGGCTGCCAGTTTGTTGCGGTGCGGTGTTCTGTGTATTTTTTAGTGCATATTTATTTTTCTTGATTTTGTTGTGGCGGTAATGAATAAAAATATTTCATTTCATTATAAGCATGTATTTCGGGTTTCCCTCGTGTGGAATTCTCCCATGTTCAGGGATAAAAAGTATTTTAATTTACCCAGAAATGCCGTAAATTTCCATCAGTGGAAGATTTTTTAGAAGTTATTATAGCACTGATAGAAAAGCTTACTTGTATAAAATAATTATCATATCCCCGGTTACCTAGTTGAACACAAGCGAGTACTTTAAATTACCTATCACCGATGACTAAGTAAGCGAGTTAAAAACCAAAAATTACTTCTCATATTGTCCTTCTAAAATCTACTATTTGAGATCGATAACCGTCAGCTAGTATAAAAGACACAAAAAACATAGAAATCACTTGTATAAGCCGCTGTGAGTTTTAAGTTTTTAATCTTTGTAACAGTCTACAGTATATAATAAGCGTTGTTAAGGAAACTTTTATATTTCAATCTGGACGCCTACGCGACTTTTGTCTAACCTAGTGTATTTTTTTTTTAATCCGCTGCAAAAATTCCATAAATATGTGGAAATAATTAATGTACTGTGGAATCCTTCAGTGGCACGAGGCAGGGGGCTGAAGGGTTGAAGGCTGAGTGAAAGTTAGGGCGCATCTATACGCCGCGGGCGACCCATCACGCACAAGTGTACCGATCAATGTAGGTACGTAAGTACGTATATATCAACAGTTATATAAAGCATCTGTACTCTACGGGAATATTGACAGTAATCCCTTGTAAACACTTCTGTGATTCGAGAGATGTTTTCCAAGGGGTATTGCGTCTAATTTATTTGTTTTATACAAGCTACATCCGGCGGCGTTCTTTGCTTTTTAGGAAGAATAAATTAAAATTAGATAGTAGGTAGGTACTAGCTGTGAGTCAGCGATCCGTCTCTTTTCTGTATGACTAGCTGTCCCTCGCGGTTTTACCCGCGGTAATTAAAGTAGATCCGGAGATTAACCCCTACAACCTCACAAACTCACAAACTTTACCTCTTTATAATATTAGTACAGAATTGGTTTGGCTGAAAATGAAAATTCATGCCTAATTACCTCTTTTGAGTGGGTTTACTAAATTTTAGGTGAATAACTAACAAAACTAATCAAAAGCTACCAAAATGATACTTTAAGTATGGTATGATTCACACAAAAAATTAAGATAAAAACATAAACGCTTAACTTTGATGCTGTAATTAAAATTAGACGTAACCTTTACCCCAGAGTCAACAATTAAAACATCTTTACCGTCGGTAGGTAGGTACAGACGAGCACACAATCGCAACAGTTACAAGTTTTAATTACGATATAAAGTTGCTTTATGCAAACAAAACGACCAATATGCGTAGGTACCAACCGGCTGTGTAAATTGTACGGCAAAATATACTCCTTAAATTATTGGGGTTGGATAAACATGGTGCGTTGGGCACGGCGAATATTGCCGGGGAGGCAAACACGTCCCAGTGCTATTCATTAACTCATCCCGGCTCGGCCCCGGACAAAAATACAGCCTTAATTTGCGATCACGTGGCCCCGTATATATTGCTTCTTCCACAAGTGACACTTTAATTTGGGCCGCAATATTATTTGATTCATTAATGTTTGAGTTGAAAATTTTCAGTGGTTTGGTCTAACGCAAAGGTAGGAATGTAAAAACGTCGGTGCTTGTATAAGGAAAACAGGAAGCATGATTTATGCCCCATATTTGAACACCATAATTTACAGTAAGCAACCAATCATGCAGTGTGATTGGAGGCTTACTGTAATTTATGGTGTTACTAGCTGTGCCCCGCGTGTTTCACCCGCGGTAATTTCAGAGTTCCCGCGGGAATTCCGGGTTAAAAAGTATCCTACGTCCTTCTCTGTACCCCTGACAACGTGCCTGCCAAATTTCATCCAAATCCGTTCAGCTGTTTTTGCGTGATTGAGTAACAAACATCCACACTTTCACATTTATAATATTAGTAGGATTATTGGAAATTTTAATAAAATTCCAGTCACGAGCCTAGCAGAGCGATTACGGTTTGTAGATAGGTACTAAAACAAAAAAAAAATATTGTGATTTATAATTAGACATTTTTTCCACACAACGATAAAAAAATCGAATATCGATAAAAAACTAGATGTAGTTTACCTGTAAGTGTTTGTTTTTTAGCTATATTTTTAAGACCCCTGAACCTCAAATAAAAAAAAAAAATTTGGTCTTCTCTAAGTCAAAAAAAAATCTTTCAAATGATTTCCATACGATATAAATTCAATTATGTTAACCAAATATTTAATAAAAAACACCGATAATATTTTGAATATAGGTAAATATTGGTATTTCAAGTTTTTAAGAAAATATTTTGTGACTGACAACGGACGGAGTGATTGAGTGTCAAATCCTCTTGAGTTACGGAGTCTTGTAAATGACTTGATTAAGCGTAACTAAATGAAAAAGCACATACGTTTCGCAAAATTACACTGAGTGGCTTTAATTTAACATGTATTAATATCATCGAGTCGCTTAAGTGTCATCCGTCCATCCCCCGTCCGTAGCTCGACCTTTCCGCCGAGAGCAATCTAGATAATAACGCACCAGAGCCACCCAACTTGTAATTACTTTTTATTTTCTCAGCGTCGTTGTAAGCACATAAAATTATTATCCGACCCAAAAGAGCGAGGCTAATAAAAATTATGAACCTGTTTGTTTTATTATGAACTAGCTGCTCCCCGCGGTTTCACCCGCGTGAGTTTCGGGATTCCCGAAAGAACTCCAATGCAGTCTAATTTACTCCTTATAATAACAGCTAATTAGCAGTGAAAGTCCCGTCAATATCGGTCCAACCGTTTCGGAGATTCACCCGCGTGAGATTCGGAATTCCCGCAGGAACCCCAAACTTCTTTTATATAAACATTGTCCTGACAATAATGAATACAAAAAAAAAACAATTATCCAATTTGGTGCAATCGTTTGGAAGTTATGCGCTTAACAACACATTTGGCGATTCATTTTTATTATATAGATAAAAGTATCTAATATCTATAGGTATATATGTAGTATAAAACAGCCTAAACCGCTAATCGTAGAGACCTGAAACTTGGAGGGTGTGTTCTTTCTACCCCTAAAGGGGTAAAAAGGGGAGGGTTATATGGGACAGCGTGATTCCTTGGGCAAATCTAACATACAGAACCAATTCAAAATCCTGTTAGAACTATTTTAGACTTCTACGCGGACGAAGTCGCGGGCAAAAGCTAGTGTTGTATGTAATAAAAATGAATTGTTGTTCGTTTGTCACGCTACTCGAGAATGACTGGACCGATTTGACTAACTTTGAGCTTGAATTATTTGTGGAAGTTCAGGGAAGGCTTAAAACATAAATTAGGCTACTTTGGAGTTCCTGCGGGACTCACGCGAGTGAAACTGCGGGGCACAGCTAGTATTCAATAAAGCATCAACTATGGCACAATTCGGAAAATTTATTAAAATTATCATTAGTTATACAGCGCTACGTGGTATTGTGAAAAACATTCGTAATATCTACATAATAAATTCAGTTTTAATGAAACGTTAAATTTTATAATAAACTCTACAACTAAATCAATAAATTTAAGTATATACCTACTTGTATTACTTTTCCACGGTAAATAGGATTTGTGAATCAAAGAAACACTCTTATATAAGTTTGGAGTCAAAAATATTTTCTTAGTGAAAAATTATATGGTACTAGTTGTGCCCCGAGGTTTCACCCGTGTTAATTTCAGAGTTCCCGCGGGAATTCCGGGATAAAAAGTACCCTATGTGTTAATATGATGTACAAGCTATATTATTGTAAAGTTTCATTTAAATCCATTCAGTAGTTTTTGCGTGAAAGAGAAACAAACATCCATCCATCCATCCATCCATCCATCCATCCATCCATCCATCCATCCATCCATCCATCCATCCATACATTCTTACAAACTTTCGCGTTTATAATATTAGTAGGATGCTCTTAAAAATACAATTCATTTAATACAAAATAGAATAAAAAATACAAAATAGAATAAAATCCGTATAAATTAAGAAAATAACAGTTTTGCACCAAAGAATTTCTATAATTAAAAAAATTATTTTATTGCCGTGTAGGTAGGTATTAATCAAGTAAATTTTTTGACTAGTACACCTAGTGATATCTATATACTTAAAAAAGATTTTCATCTTTTGAGTCAGACATTTGCCATGGCCACTGAATAAGGCGAGAGAAATGTTATACTATTATAGCAGTTACATACTAACAAATAAGTTCCTAAACAAAGTCAATAAAAAACTTTTTTATATCCCATGCCGTATATAAAACATTTTTTCTTTCGTAATAATAATAAACCGAGAGAAAACAGAGATCGTTGACTACGTATGAATATTGTACGTCTATTGAAAGTTCAAACAGCAAAAACAAGGTTGTAGCCAACTGTGATCACTAGATCGTCCCAATGGTCATTAAGATCTGTTTATTTTCGTGTCCGAACTACCCCCCACTGTCCCCCCCAGCCCCGCAGCCCTCGTGCTCAGTGTACCATCGACTTTACTGTTATCGTAGCCCGTAGGTATAGTCTAAAAATTCGATCCACACTAAAATTGATCGTAACACACAGCAATAAAGCTCAGTCTCAATTGTCATTGGATTTTAATACAATCTTTTTTTAATTACGTTGTTATATATACCTACTATGAATTATGATGTTAAGTCCAATAATTCATGCATGTTTATATTGGGTCTAACGTAACTACTTATGTAACGGAGCAACAGATAAAGTGAGTGATAAAATTAACTTTTAATTTAAATCCATAAACAAGTAATTCTAGGATGAAATGGGAACTGTGTAGGTAGGTACTCTACAGTTTCCATTTTACCAAGAAAGTACAGAAGTAATAGACAAGTTTAAAAATATATCATTACAAATAAAAAAATAAAAATTCGGTTATAAATTGAGCAAACAATGTAAAGTGAAAATTGCAGAAGGTATGTAGGTATTCATTAGAGTTCAAACGAACTGGAATTGAAAAAAAAAAACTTGTTTTAAAAAGAAATTTCGGAAAATAAGCAAGTTTTTAACTAACTTTAAACTTTGGCGATGTCGTATTCTCGACAGTTAGTCAGGTTTGCAAGTCGAAGATCTAAATATATTATAATAGCAGTGCGAAATGAGTACCCTAAATAAACGTTACTTTAAGAATAATGAGGCGACGATCACAGCCAAGCCAAACATTTCCCAAGATAGACTAAATAGAATAGAAGTTTACTTGGTACCAAAATGAAACAAATTTAAATAATTTTAAAATAGGCAAGGTTCCACCTGTAGTGTTTGCCGTCACTACGTATACGTTTATCACTGACTCACTACTACTCCCAGATCCTTGCGCGAGCGCACGTCCGACTCGCTCCGCGCCTAACAACAGACTACCCGTCGGGTGATGTTGACAATCTTTATATATCCCCACGACATTTATTTATACCCTCTCTGGGGTAGGTACATGAGACAACGTATTATATCTACCTACTTATAGCCACAAACACTACACCACCAAAATGGCTACCACTCAGCATCTACCGTGGAACTAGTCCCACGACGCTGATTTTCAGTGTACCTATAGATTGTAGAAAAACTTTTGTTAACTTTTTAATTTGTTGTTTGTGTCAAGGTAGCGTGTAGCGTGTGTAATTATTATTATCTATAAGTTAAATATTGGTCATAAGTTTGTCCTAGATAATCTTTCCTCTTTGATGTCGAGTGCCTTATCTTACTGTCTTTAAACGAGCAATTCTTGTATACAGGAATATTTTTTATTCAGTGCGCAAAATTTGACAAATTAAACTTAAAAGAATTTTAATTAAACACCTTTTTTATTTTGATAAGTCTTAGTACAAAAAATAAACTTATCGTGAACGAAAGATGTATACTTTGCAATGGATTTATTGACTACTCTATTCGCTGCCGCCACCGCTGCGCGCGAAGCGCTCGTTTGGCTAGGTATTTACGTGGGTTATAATGTACCGACAGCTGATCGAGGTCGTTCACCCCCACTGCAACACCCTCGCGTACGCCGCACGGCGCGCGCGCCCATTGATATTGTTACGAATAGATAGTGTCCATATTTTGCTAAATTAAAGCCGGATAAAAAAATATTAAAAAGTTTTGAACAAATAATGGAAATGTGTTCTATTACTGATACTGAATCACCAAAATTTTTTTGGCACTACTTAAAAAATATTCCTGTATATATATTATAATCTGAATCTCGGAAACGGCTCCAACGATTTTCATGAAATTTAGTATGTAAGGGGTTTCGGGGGCGATTAATCGATCTAGCTAGGTTTCATTTTAAGAAAACGTCGTTTTATCCGTGTTTTCAGGCAATGAAAAATTATTGTTTGTTTTTCTACTTAACAACAGATGGCGCTGTACACAACGAGCGAAGCTCGGTGACCCAGATATTTTTATTAAATAAAGTTATTAATATTATGTTTAAAAAACCTTTTTTTCAACTGCATCTGCAAACCGTACCTGCAACAATAAACACACAATGTAGGGACAGCATAGGAGTGATGTAATGACAAATATAACGAGCGCGGTAAAATAGATACGTTTATTGACCGCGCTACCGTTATTTGGAATAATGACAGTTTCTGTTTATACAAATATCAAATTGTGTACGCCAAACTGCCACTAATAACACAGTACAATTTAATAATAGAACTAATGGTCGAAGTATTCAGATGAATGGACCTTTGCAAAATGACAATTACAGTTCAACGATCTAATCATAATATGCAAGCTCAAGTCTCTAGGGTGAATACTGGGTCGGTTTCTTACAGTTGTAAAAAAATCATTTAAATGAATTTTTTTATCTAACTTAAAATTAATTAATCATTAAAAAGACTCCGAGTGACGTGCGGCCGTAAGTCCTATAATTTCAGATTTAAACGGTATTTTAAACTAAGTAGTTAAGTCAAATATGGATAACTTTAAATAAAGTACTAAAATTACCTACTTTTAGTTTTATATTAACGGCCTAATAACTTTTTATTTTTATTTAATAATAGCCTTTGCTGTGCTGTGCCCATATGTCTGTGGTAACAGTCTAACCGCCGCACTCAGAGTCGACTTTAATGATTACTTAGTTAAGTATAGATTTTTAAAACAAAACTGCCGCAATCAGAGACGTTCAGTAAATTAATGTTAATTGGCATTTAATAAGATGTAACTTAATTAGTTAAATGCCAATTAACATTAATTTATTAAACTTGTCTGATTGCGGCAGTTTTGTTTTAAAAATCTATATTTAACTAAGTAATCATTAAAGTCGACTCTGAGTGCGGCGGTAACTTTACAAACGTTTTGTATTATTTGATTCAATGCCGAATTTTACCTGTTTTGTGAGCCCAATAAATAAATAACAAATTAAATAGGTAAGTCTATCTTCGGATACCCATCCTGTACCTACTATGGTTAAAAGGTGTTGAAATACCAAAACTGTTATGGCCTCAATAAATTAATAAGTACCTGTAGGTGTTAAAAAGCTATTAACTAAATGGGTTATGTAGGGGTTCATTTTAATATAACATGAAATAGAAAAGTTAATTTCGTGACATAGAAATTTATTGTCTATGCCACACTGTATTTAGACATTTGTACCTACTTTGACATTTAGTTAATTAACATTTAATAACCCTCGTGTGCCAGTTAGCACTTGTATTTTGTTTTATGAGATATTAATACATTTAACGTAGTTACCCAGGCACTCTTACTGTATTATTGATTGTAATTTTTGTACTTCTCTTATACTGTGGACTTTTTATCGCTATACAAACGCATAGACTATACAGCTAAAGATTCAATATGTTTCTGAAATATGAAGAGGTTCGCTACGGATGTCTTTTTTTTCTATTCAATAGATTTGAATTTTTTTTTTATGTCTTGCCATCTTGTACTGTTTTGGTTGGAAATATTTCTTGAAGATCTTAGAGAACACCGAAAATATATTCTTATTTTGAATTTCTGCTTTTCTATCCGTATCTCTATGCCTATACGGGTTGTTACTTTGCTTAACTTCTAAAAAAGGATTACAATTTTAATGTTTTTTTTTGTTATATTTTGGATGAAAATACTAATTTCGTTCGATAGACACACCTAAAAACTATCTACCTATAAATTGAAGTATTTCGAAAGCTTTTATAGAAAACCGTAAAACGAAACAGTACATTGGATTTAATGATCGCAAACCTCGACCGCACCGAATGCTTTCCACTGAGTGCGATTCGTTTGCTGATGAGTGAAAGGAACTTTTGTTCGAATGTTTGAAACTCTACTGTCATAATTTGTCAACCACTGTCATCGGTACAGTCAGAAGATATAATAACATAAAATGCCATGTATTCAAATAGTTCAATGCCTAAAATAAAAGACAATAACACCTGCATAAGCAATCTTCACAATTATCTTATTAACTGGATTGTTATGCTACTTTTATGCTGTCTGTACTAACCGTGATGCTTTAATAAATTTGTGGGTAAATCTCTCTACACTTATAGTAAAGAGGTTTGAAGGAGTTTGTGAGTTCTTAAATTTGGATGTAAGGGATAATTTCTGTAATTACAGAACAGTTTCTAAAAGTTCTTTCACTGATAGGAAGCTACTCTATCTAGCTGATTAATTTAAATTTTATTTTTACATGGGTATAATAAAAAAATGACGTTGGAAAATTCTACTCTATCCAGCTGATTAATTAAAATTTTATTTTATTTTTACATGGGTTTAATAAAAGACTGACGTTGGAAAATTCTACTCTATCGAGCTGATTAATTTAAATTTTATTTTATTTTTACATGGGTTTAATAAAAGACTGACGTTGGAAAATGGCAACCCTAAATATAGTGTCGTAACTAAATTAGCGATGGCGCGAGCACGTATGTAAACACATTCAAGAGTTACTTGTTCGTGTGTCACGGAATACTCGCTCCGCTTATTACAGGCGACGATGCATCAATTAGGCGAGCTAACGTTTTTATGAGCGGCAATTTAGTAGAATTAATATTATAATTTAGTAGTTTTTACACAATTAGCCCGTTCAAAAGTTTTAGGGTGGGAACTTTATTTTAGACTTGCTGGGTCTTAATTATATAAGTACCTGTTTAGTGGACTCGTATCTTGAGGGCAATATAATATGTACCTATATGTACCTACCTATGTGCTCAGTAAAAAAAAAAAATTGATTGCGTTCTAAGATTCATCAAATCCCATCGAGTATAGTATGGGACATGACTGAACTCTATCATCTGAAGTGAAGTGAACATAATTACCACACCAACGTATCGCGAGTACCATATCCATCGTCCATCCATCATCACATGAACACATTTTTGAATCTGGGAGTCAATATTATATCATATTTTTTAAATATCCGATATAAAAAGTACGTTTTTTTTGCACATTTGCCAACGTGTATGCAAAACATGATAATCGATGGAGATGTTTTAAGACGAGAAAGCGTAACAAACAAACTCATATTCAGGATTATTTGAATTACCAAACTATATACCTACCTACATGTAGTGGGTAGGTATATAGCGCATTCTTACATATAATCAAATTCCGAAAATAATTCGAAACCGAATCGGACCGAATAAAACTTGACACAGGCGTACATATATCAAGTGGGGTAACAGCGCGCTCCTTCCCTCGCCGCACCCCGTGAAGTGTAAAGGGATCCCGCAAAATTTATCTTTCACCTCGTTGGAGCGAATAATATTGCCAACTATTTATACGTTGACGGCTTGCGGCCAATGGTTACGGCGGCACTAGTGTTTCATACGGTAATAGGTTTTTTGGATCGGTTTATGTTTGTGCTCGGTCTTGGAGCGCTGTGGTCGAAAGGTCAAACGTACAGCATTATCTCTATGGAAACTTTATTCGTCAGTCAGAGAGCTTTAGTTGGATATAGAGTGCTCAAGTTGAAATTCCGGAAGTTTGCGTGAGCCGTTTTTTATATACTCATAAGTTTTAAGATTACCTAAGGAGTTTTTTTTCCCAAAAAATATAATATCCTGTGTTACTAAGGATAACTGTACTTTTTATCAGTAAAAGAATTTTTAGAATCGGTTTAGTTGTGCCAGAGATTATTTCTTACAAACAATCTTTATGATTGCCTGGAAAAGTCTGCGTTTAAGCAATAAGGCCACCTTTAGTTACTTAACATACTTAACATTATTTCTTTGTTTTTTATTTCTTAGTATGTTTACACTTTACACCAAAGAATATTTAATTAGATTTTACTCTTTATATTATTATTGGAATGATCTTTAAACATAACATTACATTTATGCCTACATTAATTTTGATACAAAATATTTCGTTATAAACTCTTCAATTCCCATCCAAACAATAGAGCAAAGCGTATCGATACGATTATAGAACATCGATGAGTGGCAAAACCTCCAATTAACACAAGTATCGATTCATTATTTCACATTTAGTGAACAACAATTTGAGTGCGCTCAACAAATAAGTAGGGAGTGAAACATTAATCCGGCTCAAACGAGCTGGCTGCGCCGACAAGTCCCGCGGCACGGATATTAATCAGTCGCGCGTCTGAACACAAGCAAACAAGTTCCAATCGAGTCGTTGAATAGATCGTAAAAGTGCGCGCACACCTCTATGAGATGACACGCCGCTAATAAACGCCTACTCGATAATCGCATCATTGATCGCATACGAATATATGTGGATTTCAATTTGGTGAAACGATTTTTTTTTAAACAAAGTGTTATTAACAACCAGTTTTCGCTTGCGATTTTACTCACATCTACAGCGATGATATATCAGTGGGTATTGCGTTCGGATCAAACGCTGCAAGGCGTAGGTTCAAACCCTAACAATGAGCTTGAGCTGTCGGTGAAGGAAAAAAGTATAGTGGTAGAACACTTTCTAGCACCCGGCTGGCTAGCTACCACCTTCAAGTTGAAAATCTGTCGCCAAGCACCTAACGGTGTGTTCCGGCAGCCCCACTTGAAAGCCAGTTCCCATCCCCATTTCAGCTCGGCAACGCACCTGCATGCCTTCTGATGTTGCACTTACCATCAGATGTGCCACCTTCCCGTTTTCCCCCTATTCCATAGAAAAAAGATTTATTTTCTTTTTGGTATCATGTTAAAAAATATCCCAAAAGTTGTTGTAGGTCCTGTTAGATAATTTACTATATTTCGCTGTAATGATGTTCAAACAAGCAAAAAAAAATACAGTTGTTTTAAATGTGACAGTTGTATATATATAAAAATAATACGAATTCGATTGAAATGACAATTTTAATGAAATGAATTGAAACTCCATTTGAGTTAATACATAGGTACTTCGGGACAAATTTTGTGAAATAAACAGACGTCTTGTCAGAGGCGGTAATCTTAATACTTGTTCGCTGAATAAATGTTTACTTTGTAAATAAATGTGATGAAATTCTAAGATTTCTTTGAGGAGCGCTAATGAGTTTGTTTCCGAGTGAAACTCTAGACAAATCCATACACTAACAAAGTGACTGAGCGGGCGTTGACGAGCCGACAATGGGTCGTATTATCTAATTTAAAGACAACAAATGGGAACCCGATATGTACGCATTTTACGTTTTAAGTCAGCAGAAAACATCATTATTCTATATTTATTGTAAAAGTAGACAATAATGTAATGATAAGCCGTTCACCTCGGTTTCTGCCTTGCAGAGTTTGAATCCTTTGAATTAAGTAGGAGTGATTTTGGATTTACCCCTATAGAGTATCATCGTTTCGCATATTTTAATTTCTGTGTGTACCCAGTAATATGTACTAATTTCCCCTGATTTCCGATGCGCAAATCTCTACTAATCCCCACTATTCGTACTAATATTATAAATGGGAAAGTAACTCTGTCTGTCTGTCTGTTACGCTTTCACGCTTTAACGGCTCAACTGATAATCATGATAATCATACACATTGCCAGGGGTACATAGGATATAGGGTACTTTTTGTCCCGGAACTCCCGCGGGAACTCTGAAAATAAAGCGGGTGAAACCGCGGGAAACAGCTAGTACCCACTAATTTTGTTCTAGACTGTCCACAAAACGCCAGCAGTCTATAAATCATATAGTGAAATACAATATAATACATTATGTCACTTACGTAATGTGAATTCAACATATATATTTTTTTAAGTAAACAGTACACGAATATACACAATACACAAAATAAGTGTTTAAGTATATAAAAAATTGTTAATCTGAAAATTTTCGGATTTAAAGAAAATATGAATACTACAAAACAGAGCTCACTAGCCTGAGACACTTCAATCTCTTTTGGAGTAGTATCGTGTGAACAAAACGAATCACCCTGTGTATCTCGGGCTGGCAGCGAAGCGATGGGCGCTTAGTGGCGTGTAGATACAGTTTTACACTAGATGTGACAATTTCACAATTTTTTTAATATGCTCTCAAAATCTTAGAAGTCAAGTTTAATTTATTTGAAGCTCTGTATGTAGTTCGGGTGACAGTGCAATAATATTAGCAAACGAAGCTGATCTCATAATGGAGCCGGAAGCTGGTCATGGGAACTATGTAATTAAACGACCCTATTGGCGCAGTAGGTCACCATGCCTACCCGTTAATCAAGAGGTTCCAGGTTCGATTACCGGTGGGGATAGACTTTCCAGTCTGGGCGTGTTTATACCTATCTATAGTATAATTTCTTTATTTATTTATTTAACAATTAATGCACACAAAGACAACAAAAAAAGGAAAAAAAGTATAAAAGTAATCATGTACAAGGCAGACCCGCAACAGGAAAAGAGAAAAGAATAGGCTGATCTGGTGTGCATCTGTTCGATAGGTACAATACAATAATAATACAATAATAATATACATACAAAATAATAGAACCAAATAATCATAATAATAATAACATTATCCAACTACATACCTACATAAAATTACATAACAATATAATATATATAATTATATGTATTTCTATGTACTATTTATACCATGTTTGCTTGGTTTCCACGACATAAGCTAATAATAGCTTACTGCGGGATTATGTAGATCTGTGTGTTGTGAAGTGGATTATTATTAATAAAAAAAAAGATTATTATAAAACGCCGCAACCCTATCAAGTTAGGGCTCAGTTTGGTTTGAACAAGGACTAGGATCTTACATTTTTTTAGTTTTTACATTGCTATTCAATTTACTTTACTCTTAAAGTGTATTTTTAGTTTTTTAAAATATATGTTTTTTTTTTCTATAGTGTCAGACAAATGACCCGCACGTAAATTGTTTTGCTACTATTTATATATTTAATACAAAATTAGTTTCTATAAAAAATTAACAATATTTAAAAATTAAAAAAAAGAGAACATAATAGTTATAATAATAGTGAGTCTCAATATTAACAGATTTTAATGTACTTCCATATAAAAAGGACTAAATTAATATATGACAGTCGCTTCCAGCCACTCTACCGCCGGCTCGCTCCGGGTTGCCAGAGCTCGGATACGTATGATATGAGCACCTTATTTTTCGCACATTACACTTTGAAATTGTTTGAAATATGTTATAGCCGTCATTGGATCGAGCGGGGTGGCCAGCGCACTTGTTTGTAAACATACAAAATATACGTATCTTATTTTATTATATTATACTGGAGTTGTTAGAGATTTTATTGTTTTCAAGAGTTAACTTACTACACTTACCTACACTTCGTAATTATTTACAATTTTGCTTAAGATTTACTAATTACAATTATTAGAATTATTAATGACATTGACAAATAAATACATAATTGTGGTTGAATTATTGCTGCGTCGAATACTGTTTTAAATTTTATGCGTAATCAAACGAATTGTTTCAAAATCGTATGTAAATTAAATTCAGGCTAATTTTCGCGCCGTTGTTGTAGGTAATGGTACCTATGCACGGTGCGCAGTCGGAATCCTCGAAATTCTACAAATAATGGGTACGGCCCAGCCGCGGATTTCACTGTGCCGTGATTAGGTTTCAATTGGTGCCCAATGAAATTAATGTTCGTCGTAATACCGATGCATTGCATTGCTCACGAATAACATTGAATTTTCAAATAAAAAATCATAGGAATTTTATCACAAACGCAATATTTGTTCATCTTGTTCGTCATGGTAAACTAATCGCCAATCATAGCTTCGCTATTGCTACGGTGTATTTTTAGCTACGTACTGCTACGCTGCGTAGATAGGCTACGCTGCGTAGATGTCACTACGAGTTAGGTCGCTACGAGATTCTTTGCTACGAGGTTACACGTGTTACTCAACTGCTACGATGAATATTTCTATCTACAGGTTTTATCATTACCAGAATAAAATGAAAGCAAACGTTTATTTATTTGAAAAATATCTTTTCATATTCATATAAAAATACCAATATGATGTTTCCACTGAATGTAAATAACATTTAATATATTTTATATCATTCAAATAACGAGCAAACAAACAACAAAATCAAAAAAATATCCAATGAAAATATTAGGTAAAAAAGGGAATATAATATAGAGAATACACTAGAACATTCGTTAGATGTTAGCAAATATGTATTTGGGTAATAAAGATCTAAAGGGATCCGAGACGAACTCGGTGTAACACGCTAACGTTATTGCGTGAGGCTTAAGCCACAGACGACGATAGACTAAACTAAATTTAAACTTTTTTAACGCTTGTTCTGACAGATAATATCATAACAATAGTTTTCTTCAAAGGAAAAAAATATGTATTAAAATTTTTATGCTAAGTAACCGCTACTTATAACCAACTTCAAAAAAGGTGAAAAACTTAATACTTTATGTAGGTATCCCGTTAGCCTTTGGAAAAGCTAAGCGGGCATAGTTACTATAATTTGAGTCCGCGATATTCGGTTTATATTAAGCGTTTAGAGTCAGTTCAGAAGAGGTTTATGTGTTACTTAGAGTACAAAACTAAAGTTTACGACATCACGTACAAAGCACGGTGTCTACGACATCATCTTCTCCCGCTTGCGATACGAAGAGACATCTCGGATCTGACGTATTTGTATAAGATTGTGAATTGCATTGTGGATTCGAGCGAGCTCCTTGAGTCCGTTGGACTTCTCGTACCGCGCAGTGTCAATGCTAGGAGTAAATTACGACTGCATATTCCCTTAGCACGCACCAATTACAGGCAGAATAGCTAGCTACCTTATCCGCACATGTAATCTGTTCAACTCAATAAGTGACGACGCTAATATCGATCTGTTCAACCTAACATTGCAGGCTTAAGACGCATACTGTCGACTGAGCTTCTTAAATCATATAACTAAAACTAAAAATCATATTCATAATTATAGTCATTGATAATGTTGTATTGATGTGATAGAGATCTAAAAAAAAAACTTTTGTCCACAACTCTTTATACATTTTACACTTTTTATCTAATTGTGAATTCCGCGAATGGCTATTGTCTGCTATTTTATATATTTAATTTTGTTACATTAGCCGTAAGGTTTTCCTCCAAAATAAAATAAAAATAATTTTAAACCCAAGTTTCTTTTTTTATTTCCAATCTTTTTAGTAGGTACCCATAACCGTATCGTAACTATTCGTTAACGCAACTTTAGGCACGTGTTCGGCTCACGATGGGTTCGCGCACCACTTACACATTAGAAGAAAGAAAGAAATCTGTAGGCATGCATCGCGATTTTTTTTTATTTGTTTATTCAACTAACCGAAATAACATTTATAATACCTTACATATAACAAATACAAAATAATAAGGATATATCAAACATTACTAGAAGGGGATTTCCTGTATTGAGCAACTTAATATGGGTTAGGTTTGTATAATAGGTAAAGTAAATAATTATTACATACTAGCTGTGCCCCGCAGTTTCACTCGCGGTAATTTTGGAGTTCCCGAGGGAATTTCGGATAAAAATTATGTCACGCGGGACTACCTTAGCTTCCTATAAATGAAAGGATTTTCTTTATAGGTGTTCCCCTTGGTTTCACCCGTGATAATTTCGACGTTCCCGAGGGAATTCTGGAATAAAAGTCCCCTATGTCACTCAGGACTACCTTAGTTTCCAAAAGTGAAAGGATTTTCGTTATAGGTGTTCCCCGTGCTCTTACCCATGATAATTTTGGAGTTCCCGAGGGAGTTCTGAGATAAAAGTTATGTCACTCAGGATTACCGTAGCTTCCTATAAGTGAAAAGATTTCACACACAGAAAAAAGTACTCCATGTCCTTGTTTGTACCCCGACAGTAGTTTACGGTGATTGGCTGTTCCCCGCATTAGTGCCGGAGTTCCCGCAGGAATTCCGGGATTAAAACTATCCTATCTTTTAAGTTGGACCATATTATAAATGGTTACAAAATTTTATCAAAATCCATTTGGTAGTTTCGGAGTCCATCGCGGACAAACAACGTTGCTTTTAAGCAATAAGGCCGCCCTTTGTTGCCTGTATTTCCCACCATGTATTTTTTTTTTATATTTACCTATGTTTTTGGCGACAATAAAGAATATTTGATTGATTGATTGATTGGTTAAGATAAGATAATATAGTAGAATTTGCTTTGTTATTAAATACACTAGTCAACTTGACTTCAGAAATGCAGATTATCGTATATAGAAAGCCAGCAACAGCTCTATGTGCTCTATGTGTAAGACAGACTTAATGAAGTTTTGTCAGTGAATTTTTTCACTAATTTATTTTCAACCCGCCCGAATCTTACGAATTGTGCCGCAGTGACAGGAGTGCCATTTTATTAAGTCCTCCGATTGCGTCGCGATCGGATCGGGATAGGTGACATGTGTCGCGGACGTGTCTTAACACTGGCGACATCTCGGAATGAGAGGAGACGAGACGCAAAAAAATGAAACTCCCATCGAGCCCCCCAATGTAGCCTGATTCGTGACTTAATAAACGTATCGCGTGGATATGGTTTTTATTTTCTTAATAGCTTTTATATTTTGTAAATTATCTACGCGGGACTTGAACGCGATGTTTTTTATTACCTTTTTTGCCTGACGTTTCGGCTGAGTATATCACGCCGTGGTCACAACAACAAAATATAATGTGTTCAAAACGCGAAAATCAAAAAACTTTAATAGATTTTGTTGTTTTTTCGCTCCCCCCCGTTTATACGAATATATTTTAAGTTTGTCGTTTTTAAATCTAATTTATCGCTGTACTGAAGTTGTGAAGTGCAATGAAGTCAGTTTGTCATATAAATCACTAAAATTTTATAGAAAGCCTTTTTTTTCACATACCGTTACAAAGAGCGACACATGTGACGTTTTAAAATTATAATCCTACTAATATTATAAACGCGAAAGTTTGTATGTATGGATGGATGTTTGTTACTCTTTCACGCAAAAACTGCTGAATGGATTTAAATGAAACTTTACAATAATATAGCTCATACATCAGATTAACACATAGGGTACATTTTATCCCGGAATTTCCGCGGGAACTCTGAAATTAACGCGGGTGAAACCGCGGGGCACAACTAGCTATAAATAAAATTGAAAAGAGAATTACTTTTTTGAACATCGTTTAAATTATAAGCGTTAAAACACGAAACTGAATAGAAAATCTCTAACCGAATAAAGCGCCCGTAAATTTTATTAAAAAAAATCAATGCCGCCCCATTTATCGCTTTCCGTGCATGCATTCAGTAGCAGATTGAGGGTTGAGATTGGGTCGTTCGTATTCACGGCGCGTGCTGGCGCGATCCGACCCGTCGCTGCCCATCTCATCCGAGGTGAGCTTCAGCTCCGACCGGTCTTAAATACAGGCAAAAACACTTACTAGCTTTTATTTAGAATCTCCACAGTAAAAATTTTTTTTTTTATTGCCACTTGAGTTATTAATTTTGTATTTTACATTAGATTTTTTATTTTTATTTTAATCCGGTTTATTAAATAAAATCAAAATGTAGTTAATACTAGCTGTTCCTCGCGGTTTTACCTGCGGTAATTTCGGGTTCCCTCAGCCATTCTAAAATAAAAAGTATCTACTATTTGACTTATTCCAGACTATATAGCTAACCTGCACTCTTTTGCTGGGTCTCTATAAAGCAGTACCAAACATTAATTTTTCATTGCCTAAAACACGGATAAGCCGACGTTTTCTAAAAATAAAACCTAGATCGATTAATCGCCCCCGAAACCCCCTGCATATTGGATTTCAAGAAAATCGTTGGTGCCGTTTCCGAGATTCAGATTATATTTTATAAATTTACAAGAATGGGCATGTTGACTAATTTTTATTTTTTAGTCCGTTTTGTAGATTATTAAAAAATATTGGACACGTATTTTTTGTTTTTTTACGTAATCAAAAAATAACGGCGATATACCGAGTTGAAATTTCGCGTGACGTCACTATTCTGACATTTTGTATGGCGGTTTTGCGGTTAGTGACGTCACGACCCCCTCACCCTAAACTTTAATGCGCTTTATTTCTGTATATTTTAATTTATTTGAAAAAGCAAAAAATACGTGTCTATTGTTTTTTTATTTTCTAACTGACGGACTAATTAGAATTTTGCTTTTCAAAAGTCGTCAACATCCCTATTGCTCGTTTAAAAGTAGTAGACGAAAGGTAGAGGTACTGAAACGTAGACTTCCTACCATAGACTTATATCACACTTGACTAAACGTCAAAAATATAACACATAATCAATGTATAGCGTGTTCCAAGTTTTACAACGCCACCACTTCCGTGGGGGAACACAAGCAACTGGTAACCACTTTGTGTGTTGGTTAATTTGTCAACATTTCAACTCTAACGATTTATTATTATACACCCTGCGAGTGTTAGGCATGGCGCCGCCATGAGCTTACACCATTGCGCAAGGAAATTGATGGCAATATTTCTACATTCATTTATTTTTACTTCGACTCGTATTTATTTTTCCCGAAAGCTGACACAAAATTACGATTTGTATACGTATTACCTATCTTTTGTTTCAAAATAATTAAGCAAGATTAGTAATATATAAGTAAAGGTTTATTAAAGATCAATTATTATGAACCAGCTGTTCGCCGCGATTTCATTCGCGCTAATTTCAGAGTTCGCGCAGGAATTCCGGGATAAAAAGTATCCCATGTACTTCTCTGGACCCCTGACAACGTGTACGCAAAATTTCATGATGATCCGTTGAACTGTTATGGCGTGAAAGCGTAACAGATAGACAGACAGACAGACAGTTACTTTCGCATTTATAATATTAGGTAGTAGAGATTGATATTAATATATAATTCTATGTAGTATATACCACGTTTGCTTGGTTTCCACGACACAAGCTAATAATAGCTTACTGTGGGATCAAGTAGATCTGTGTGTTGTGATGTGGATTATTATTATTATTATTATTAAATATATTCTTCTTCGCGCATCCACTTTCGAGTACCCACCCTGAATCCCTTACTCACATGGCCACTAAAACAACGAGCTGCCGCTTCTCCAGCCGATAAAGAGTTGTAGCTTCCGTTTGCGACGTTTAATTTTTTTGAATTAGGTTAGTTTCAAACGTACGATCGCTTCAAAAAGCCTAAAAAGCAGAGATAGTTGACAGTTACATAAAAGCACTCTGATTCGTTTTTAAAGTAACGACGTGATAGAATAAAAAGCTAACAAACTTCCGCATTAGAGTCATTTAAAGTCGCCGTGTCGTTAATAAAGACAACTCGATCGTAAACCGCCAGCTAATGAAGTAGTAGTTAACTCGCTGGACAAAGTAACTCACAATCAACATTTTGTATGAAGCCTTATGTACACTTAGCTACACAATGAAACCGCATCGTCACCTGTCGTCCGTGCGGGTTGTCGTTTAATCATAGTTGTAAAACTTAAAGATAAAACCGGCTCATTACATTTTGTCATTGTTCTCGGTGATTATACTGTACCGGTATACCTTTTCTTTAGCTATTGTCATGCTGTTGCCGTGGATCTAATAAATCCCAACCATGGCCGCCGTGGGAGCTGGCGGGTACCGTCAGTGAAGGTACTAAACTAAATCTGATCATTCGCTTTCATTACCTTGCATCGTGGAATGTTAAGTGTCTGTTTTCATTGCGATACGGTTTGATAGATTACTCATTGTTTTATTAAACCAGCAAAAACTGCTGTTTCGTGGTACAAAATAATAACAATAATGCTTGTACTTAATTATGTTTTTGTACAATGTTATTAAATTATGTGTTGTTTTTATATTGTGTTTCGTATTTTAATTTAGTACAGTGTAGTTTAGTTTAGAACAGTGTTCGTGATATCTAACATTATATGATTCACAGCTAAATAAATACCTATCCTACTAATACATATTATAAAATGTGAAAGTGTGGATGTTTGGATGATTGTTACTCAATCACGCAAAAACGGCTGAACGGATTTGGATGAAATTTGGCATGCACATTGTCAGGGGTACAGATAAGGACATAGGGTACTTTTTTATCCCGGGATTCCCGCGGGAACTCCGAAATGACCGCGGATTATTAATTAATTAATTATATTTTTGATTTTACGAGTTACTTTTAATACAATATCAAACACCAAGACTGAGGGTAAACACAAGTATTCATCGCATAAATGTTTACCCTGAGGTGGAGACTCGTATAAATGTTTACCCTGAATCCAACTGGTATCTAACAGCTGGCGGTCAAGTTCGATAACCATTAGACCAACACTATCATGTCAAAGGAGGGGTTTCAAAAAATTTTTAAGGTAATATTAGATATAATAATAATTATTTATGGGTGCAACAATAACGCCGGCGCTCTTCGAACACAACGCGAGTGCAGCTGCGGGCCACAGCTAGTGTTACATACCTAAAGCTACCACAGTTTTCATTACAAATCGGTGTTTTTACAGCGAGCACTCCACCCGCGACGTCTGCTTTCAAACTTTATAAACTGCGAACCTCCAAAGATAGGGAGTAACATAAAACATTTAAAATTCCATTCATTTCCCCCTCGCGCTATGTACACATGTGTAGTGTGTGGGTATTAGGTACCTACCCAAGCCGCGCGTGCGCAAACCAAGCGACGAGTTCCCGAACGCGACAAATATAAAAACGGAACTTTTCACATCAAAACTTTGTTCCGTCCTACAACGCGCGGATTCGTACGTGAATCTGTCTTCGCCCGTGCAAAGTTATCTTTGCTGTCCACCAGAGGACGGATGAGAAGCGAATCGGTACTCTATTCCTCAGGCGATAAAAATTACTTTGCTGTTTGGACGGCGGCAGAATGAAAAGTTGTCGCCGCTCTCTGTATATTCGGCACTGATTACATGGATCTTTGTAATACTTTTTTTTTTCTCGACGCGAATTTCTCCTCGCGCACTACGTGTCTGAAGTCCCGAGTTTGTTTATGAGTTTATTCAGCGAGCGGCGAAAAATTATTATGTTCCGTTTCTCAACTTAATGATGCTTTATCGGGCACCGAGATATTCAACTAAATGGGTAAGTATATTTATTTTACTACGTTTTAAAGTTAAAATTATAGATAGTGTTGAACGTTGAATTAAAATTCATATTGTCTTTAAATAAGATAGTGAGTAAGTAAATAGGAAGTGTAATAAAATCTCTAATATAATTCTCTCATTTTAATATCAAATAGGTAGGTATGTTAATAGGGATGTGGACTACTTTTAAAAATCAAAATTCTAATTAGTCCGTCAGAAAATAAAAAAACAATACACACGTATTTTTTGCTTTTTCAAATAATTTAAAATATACAGAGATAAAGCGCATTAATGTTTAGGGTGAGGGGGTCGTGACGTCACTAACCGATAAAACCGCCATACAAACTGTCCAAATAGTGACGTCACGCGAAATTCCAACTCAATATATCGCCGTTATTTTTTTATTACGTAAAAAAAGAAAAAATACGTGTCCAATATTTTTTAATAATCTACAAGACGGACCAAAAAATAAAAATTAGTCCACATGCCCATTTTGATAATTTATAATTTAAAAATTAAAATCGGCTAGTGAACATAATTAAATACCAATTTATTGAAACTCAACACACAAATCAACTTAAATTGAACTTCATATGAGGTAATGTTCTAAATCTATATGTATTTACCGTACCCAATGTGATTTTTGAATCTTTATAACTTTTAAGTTTAATAATCACGCTTGCAAAATGGATATCTACAAATTTATTTCAGTTTTAGCTTGATTCCGGTAAAAATTCTCGTAATCAGTCGACCTTAATCTTAGTAAGTTAATACTCATATATTATCTGTATTTAAAAACGCAATTGTTGTAATAGTAAACGATGGATCTTGTGTCCTTAGCAGCGTCTCCACTAATGAAGTACAAAACTCAAACAAATGCCGTCTTTATAGCCCGAAGGTAGTACGTTCGACTTGTGTTTGTATTGGAACGGCATTGTTTGTAAACCGTAGTGGATTTATTTTACAGTGTTTATCCATCGTACAGTCGAAAGTATACAGGTTGTAAGGTGAAACGAGCGATATTGAAGAAGGATATTCAGTATTATTGTCGTCTCAAGTATATATAAAAAAATAGTATATTTCATTACAAGTGCGGAAAGCCTGTCTTTGCAAAGAGTTCCGACAAATGTCTACCCGAGCCGAGGCGCAGCCGAAGGTGAGGGTTGACAGTCGGAACTAGTTGCAATGACGGTTCCGCACGTGTACTGAACAACTATTTTTAATACAGTTACGAAAAAATTAAGCAATTTAATAAAATATCAAAAACACAACAAACTCAACTAAGTTCCAACTGTGATCAAGAGATGGCGCTAGTCGTATTAGTAATGCGAAACCTACGTTTCGCAATGCAAAAAGTGTGTCAAAGTCGTGTCGCCATTTTTGACAGTTGGCAAAGAGAACGCACGAGTTCGGGAAAGGTAAACAAAAAGCTCGAGTATGTAATAGCCCACATCCCGAACGCTAAACGTCCCTGCAATACGCCACTTTTTGAGCAACTGTATTAAAAAAACAATTACCTATGACGTAATTTATAATTCATAAAGAAATTCAATTCATGAGAATTAGACGCGCAAGTTGCCGACACGCTGACGGATCATCGCTCTTCTTTGTGGTGTTGTCGTTAACTCACGCTCAAATTAAATGTAAAAATCCTTCACTCGCATGCTTACGCGTTCATTGTTAAGTTTTCCCTCGTGTTTCGTGTTAATGTCTATTTTTACTTGTTACATGTAAGCAAGTTACTCAAAGCTTGAATATGTCCCTCATTAAAAATGACACCGTGTATGGGAAGTAATTTATTTGCGACGAACCATTTTACCGTAGTACATAAATATCTATGAAATTCAACTACATTTCTTGTACGACCTCAAAAGTAACATACAAAGAAAAAAAAGAAAAAGGGCACAGAGAAAGAGGCGGTCTTATTGCTAGAGGAAATCGTTTCAAGGCAACCTTAAGGTGAAGGGCTTGTAGGTAGAAATTTATTTATTTTATTGGCATACCAATTGCTTACAGGTAACTCATTATATATATAAATAACTTATTATAAGTAAACACAGAGACAAGCCTATTCGCTAATAACATGCGAAAGGAGAAATGAATTCACCACTGTGACGTTGAAAACGGTGAACATTTTACTTTTTGCTGATAAAGAAGTTATGTCGACGGCCGCCCATTTAAAATAGCGTTGTAATTTTCTCAGATGTTAATGAATCTTTAAAAGAGAAAAGGAATGTTTTGAGGAATTTGTCATTAGAGGGGAGAATAATAATGATTGTCTGTTGAAATTTCTTACTCGAAGTTAATAGCACCTATTAATAGACATGAATAAAACCTTCACAGGAGCGCTAGTGTATAGTGGTTAGTAAACCTGACTTCAGCGTCAGATATCGCGAGTTCGATCCCGAAGTCAGAGTAAAATATTTAGGTGATGAAAATTTGTGTTTATGGTTTACCCTGAGTTTGGGCGTTTAGTAGATGAGCACAGTAGGTGATCATGCCTACTCGCTAATCAAGAGGTCCCGTGTTCGATTCCCGGTGGGGGCGGACCTTGTGTGATGAACACAGTTCCACTTTTCACTCTGGGCGTGTTTATGTTGTATACTTAATCTCTACTAATATTATAAATGCGAAAGAAATTCTATTTGTCTGTATGTCTGTTACGCTTGCACGACTCAACCGATCATCATGAAATTTTGCATACAAATTTTCAGGGTACAGAGTAGGACATAGGGTAGGTAACTATTTTTAATCGCGTAATTCCCGCGGGAACTTCAAAATTACTGCGAGTGAAATCGTACGGAACAGCTAGTTGTGTAAAGTAATTAGTTGTATGGGTCTATGTATTTAGCTCTATATAGTTTGACCAAATGACGCTGTGGGATAATGTTCAAGGCATTTTTGTTTATTCGTTCGTGTACTAGGTATAGTTTGAAAGCATAAAAAAAAAGGTACAACTGCGCATAAAAGTCGTTGAGTAAATTAAAGTGCTCATTAAAAGATTGGAATAAAATTAATGCATCGTGAAAACGCAGCGATCGACGGCACGCCATTTGCCACCGCGACTACAATAAACCGAGTGCTTTCCAACTAACGACGCATTTGTGTGTGCGAGTGTACCTACCTACAATCGCTCATTTATATTATTGTAGGTATAGCGCGTCGTGATTATAGGTTTAACTTTAACGTTGTCCGTTAATGTCAGCTGCGAAAATATTAAAGTACTCGCTGAACCCGACCACGCTTTTTAGGAAGTAAATGAAAAGTTGATAAAAAAAAAAAAAAAAAAAACATACATACAATCGAACATAGAACCTCCTCCTTTTTGGAAGTCGGTTAAAAATATACCGTTCCCGTGGGAACTTTGGGATACTAATCACTATTAGTTAAATGCAATGCATGCAATTGTAGAATACAACTAGATTTTGCCCGCGATTTCTTCCGCGTGATAGTCGAAATCAGACGTCATTTTGAGGAAACTGCTAAAAATAAAATGGTTGGGTCTAGAAATTTTTTGACCTGAAATTTTTTCTACGAAAACACATTATTCCATACAAACTTTACAACCCCTTTTCACCCTATTAGGAGTAGAATTTTCGAAAATTCCTTCTTTGTGCACACCTACGTCGCTTAAGGAATATTTGTGCAATATTCCATGATTCTAGGCCCAGTGTAGCGGTTTCAGCTCTGCGTGCATCGAACAGTAGGTTTTCTGTTTTTATATTTATAGATATAGATGAAATTACGAACGTATTTCTTTGAATGTTGTCATGTCTTTTAAGTTTTTTGTGTCAGCGGGTCCGTTCAGTGCAATCAAATCACAATACTCTGCGTCAGAACACAGCGGCGTACTGTACCAGCCATAATAATACACCGGCTTTCGACCACCGCTAATCCATTAGCGATTCACCTTTCACAATGACCAGTGACGGACTCGCGTCGACCAACCCCAAAACAGCGCTTTGGGATAATAACTATACGGCTTTTATCACTCGTAATAAATATTTCCCCAAAGCCGTTTTTCATCGAAACGTATAATCAAATGCATTACGTTATTGACGATCGGTAAGCCGTTTATGATTTTAAACTGAATGGTTACGTCTAGTAAGCACCTTTAAAGATTCGCTGAATGACGCGAAAATAGTATATTTCATTATAAGTGCGGAAAGCCTGTCATTGCAAAGAGTTCCGACAAATGTCTACCCGAGCCGAGGCGCAGCCGAAGGTGAGGGTTGACAGTCGGAACTAGTTGCAATGACGGTTCCGCACGTGTACTAAACAACTATTTTTAATACAGTTACGAAAAAATTAAGCAATTTAATAAAATATCAAAAACACAACAAACTCAACTAAGTTCCAACTGTGATCAAGAGATGGCGCTAGTCGTATTAGTAATGCGAAACCTACGTTTCGCAATGCAAAAAGTGTGTCAAAGTCGTGTCGCCATTTTTGACAGTTGGCAAAGAGAACGCACGAGTTCGGGAAAGGTAAACAAAAAGCTCGAGTATGTAATAGCCCACATCCCGAACGCTAAACGTCCCTGTAATACGCCACTTTTTGAGCAACTGTATTAAAAAATGTATTTAAAACGCGCTAAGGTGTTTTACCTAAACCAGCAAAAAATACAACAATATTATGAATGTCAAGGTAACTCAGGCTGTCTCTTATCTTTTTAAGTCTTGGGTAGGTACTTTTATTCCAGTATTCCTGCGGGAACTCCGAAATTGTCGCGGGTGAATCGCAGGAACAGCTATTATAATGTGTGATTTTATGAATATAATATTAGATATAAATTATGTATGTTATTTAAGGAATTGTATTTTGCGTATTACGCAGATAGCTGTAGTGTCTGCATAATGTTGCTTCGACAAGTCAATCCCGCAATGCAACGCTATCGAATCGAAACACTTATTGCATTGCCGAAGTATGACTGTGAGCAATGCGCCCGTGGCTTTAATATTATATCCCGTATGTTTTTTGTCTGTTAAAAGTGAAACATATTCACAATCAGACTAACACATTGATACATAAAAAGGGTAATACATAACGGTTTTTTTTTCTATATAACCTGATCAAAAATAAACAAATAAAAATACCTATCGAATTTACCGAATGTAAAATATACAATGTATTATTGCGCTATATTTTTCTTATAAAAAAGAATCCATTAAACAAAAACGATTTCTAACTGGCACAAAATAAATAAAAAAACATTAAAACAACAAAGTGAATAAGACAACAGAATGAAAAAAAAAAAGAGAACAATAATATTTAGACATGTCACAATTACTTGCGCAACAAAAGTCTCGTGGAAAGTTGTAACGTTGTTATCTCAGGGCGGTTCTAATTGGCAAAAGTTACGAAAAAGTGAGCGGGGGAAACCGTCGCACGAACGAACGGGAATGAGGACGGCTGTACGAATGAACGGCTGAACGAGCGGACGGGTGAACGGGTGAACGATCACAGGGATGGCGCACGGAGCGAGAGGTGTAATTACTCAAAAATTTCCTCGCGAAGAATCCTTCATCTTGCAAGCATTTGGACGAGTTGCGCAACCAAATAAATATTTAAAAAGGCAAAAACGGTGCGCTAATAGGATTACTAAAAGTAAAAGGGTTCGGTACTTTTACTTTGTTGCAAGATCACCATTGATTTAAATAAATACCGAAGAAAACAGAGTAAGCAATAAGTAGTAAGCACGCAAAAAAAAAAACTAATACGAAGGCACTACTTTTTTGTGATTTCAAATAGGTACAGAATTTTAACATTACTGAAAAGAAATTAATAATTAGTAGGTTATTTGTATAATACAAAGTGAACTCAGTAATATCTAAAAAATTTAACTAATTCTTTATTTACAATGCTTCTTTTCCCTATAAAAGTGAAACGACAATCGCTCGTCAAGTTCAGCCGTGTCACAAAATAAAAACAGCGCTTTACAAAATATGTTCCGAAAAAAAAAAAAAACATGAGCGTCCCAGTTCGCCAGAAAGACTTACACTTGCTCTCATTAGTCTCTAATTACGGCAGCGCGCGCACCGACCGCCGGGAGGAAATTCAAATTTGAATTTCGTACGTCCTCTGTTCGCAAATTGCGATTTTTCAACCAATAAAAAAAGGCAATAGCCGATTCGAAATTTTAAACGGTTATTGTTTCCTTTTTATGTTAATGGTTCGAGCTCGAATTTGTTACGGACAGTACTTACAGTGGTACGGATGCGGCAATTCTACCTTTTTAACTCCAGTAATGATCGGACAAGATTGGGTTACCCTTTTTATTGATGTTACTTCTGTGAATGTGCTATCCTGGATTGTTTTTTTTGTTACAACGTCTCGGGTCCGGTCGTTATCAGTTGCTTTTATAAAGATGTTCGATTTAAAAAGAAAACAAATAACTCCGGCGCGTAAATATTTATTTTGTATCGTCCGTAAAAGATCTGTTTATGGTCAGTTGCACCAGAATTACTCCGGTGGAAATTATTAATCTTGTGTGTGTAGTGAATAAAAAAAAGTTTTTATGTGAACATAAATTCCGTGCAATGTGACTCGTAACATTGCCATTTTTCCCCTTTGTAGTGCCATATATTTTTTAGTAAAGCGATATTCTAATCCTACGTTTTCATGAAACACTTCATTAAGACTTTACGGAGGCGCGGCGATTATATCAAGTCAAATATTGTTCAACGTGGTAACAGCCGAATTAAATTTTTTGATGCATACATAGGCGCTAGAAGTAAAATTTTTATAAAACAAATATTATATTCCCTCGGGAACTCCGAAATTACCGCGGGTGCACCCGCGGGAGAAGTCCCAGACCACGGGCGACAGCATCGTCAGTGAATTTTTATGATAGACTAGCTGTCCCGCGCGGTTTCACCCGCGATAATTTCGAAGTTCCCGCGGAATTGTTCCGTACAAACTTTGCAACCACTTTTCATCCCCTTAAAGGTTGAATTTTCAAAAATCCTTTCTTATCAGATGCCTATGTCATACAAAGAACACACCCTCCAAGTTTCAGGTCTCTACGATCAGCGGTTTAGGCTGTGCGTTAATCTGTCAGTCAGTCATTCAGGACAAAGTATTTTATATGTATAGATATGATTAAACAAAATGATAGCTATGATTACAGAGTCGATGCATAATTATATAGAAAATTAGGGTGGAGAATTAGTGAAGTATTGTATAGGTCGGAATTAAAGGGTTGACTCGTATGACTTCCGCGTTACATTTGCGTTACGTCAGGAATATAAATATTGCTTTCATGACTTTCATTTCTTTCAGCACATAACGTCGAACGCAAAACTGAATGTTATTACAATAATGTGTTTCACGCAGAATGTTCGATAATATTTACGGATGGTTGGAGAATGTTAGATGGAAAAAAAAAATTATGTAGGTACCCCGTGGTTTGGCCAGTGTCAAGTTCAGAATTCCTGTAGAAATTTCAGGATAAAAGCTTCTTTTGGCCAGTTTTATACCCCTGACAACGTGGATGCAAAATTTTAAAGATGATCGGTTGAGCCGTCAAGACAGCGTAACAGTCACACTGACAGACAGACAGAGTTACTTTCGCATTTGTAATTATTAGTAGGGATTTAAAGTACTAGCTGTGTCCCGAGGTTTCATCCGCGGTAATTTCGGAGTTTCCGCGGGAATTCTGGGATAAAAGTACTCTATATCCTTCTCTGTATCTCTGACAACGTGCATGCCAAATTTCATCCAAATCCGTTAAGCCGTTTTTGCGTGATTGAGTAAAAAACCATCCACAGATCCACATTTATATTATTAGTAGTTAGTAAGTATATAAAAAATATTTTACTATGTATGTAGGTATATTATGTTAATGAACCGACTACTGTGATTGTACAAAATAAATCGTTAGGTAATTGTTGTTGGACAACCTGTGCCGTGTATTCAAAAGTTGGCAACATCATCCAACAAGTTTGCTGTTAATAATGAATCGAGGAGCGGATGTTGCTAGCGTACCTCACATTAACTTTGTCCCGCACAAAGTTAACTGCCGAAACAAAATAACTCGAACAGGCAGGTGAACGACAGTTGCAAACATATTCCTATGAGATGGACTGTAACTCTGCCAATGGGCATGTTGACTAATTTTTATTTTTTAGTCCGTCTTGTAGATTATTAAAAAATATTGTACACGTATTTTTTTTTTTTACGTAGTCAAAAATAACGGCGATATATTGAGTTGAAATTTCGCGTGAAGTCACTATTCTGACAGTTTGTATGGCGGTTTTATCGGTTAGTGACGTCACGACCCCCTCACCCTAAACTTTAATGCGCTTTATCTCTGTATATTTTAATTTATTTGAAAAAGCAAAAAAATACGTGTCTATTGTTTTTTTTATTTTCTAACTGACGGACTAATTTGAATTTTGATTTTCAAAAGTAGTCCACTTCCCCATTGGTATAATATCACTGAAGAGTTTAAGTATCGCATTAAGCAATATAAATGTATCGTACATAACAGGAGGAAGCGGGAATGAGTGGACGTTCATGGAACTGTGGGTTCAGGGAAATAGTGAATAAGGGGCCTGGTTTTGGTCTCTATGTCCATAACACGCCGCGTTAAGATACGACGCCGCAAAATTGTTTTTCCCTTCGATCAAAGAAGTTTCACTTTAAAAAAGTACATTTACAACGTGTGTTATGGTATACACTATACAGAATATGAATTTTTAATATTTTGGCACCTGGAGCGGTTGTTTTTAGGGCGCGCGTTATGGGCAAGGAATGTTGTTGGTCATAGAGAATAAGGGACCAGAATGACAGTTGAACTTTTTCAAAATTGACTCATTTCATTTGACATGACTGTCAAGTGGAGATTCAGGGAATAGACGTTCAGGGTAATTGTCGTATAATGAGTAGAGTAGACATTAGGATTTAAAGCATCTGAAGGAAGGTGAATATTGATTTTTGATGATACTCGTAACTCTGCAGTCTTGCAAGTTGCAACATAAATAAATAATTTAATTAAAAACCGCCAAAAGTAGTAGTTTTCGGTACTTTTTGTTGAAACGATTACGTACCTACTTTGAGTTACTATCAAAAAAAGCTTATATATTAGTCTAACCAATAAAAATATCCCCCCTTTTTACATAATCTATTATCGATTTATTTTTATGAAATATCTTAGAACATAATTATGATGTTTTATACCAGGTGGTAGTTTCAACTCTATAAGTGCCTCAAGGCTGTGTGCGAGCGGTGCCTACCGATATTACCGTAGATGTGAGGCATCGTGCGATAAAAGCCGCGCCGGTACCAACAAACGGAGGACATTAAAACGTTCCGCGCGCTCGGGCGCTCGGCCATGCGTGCTCACGAATCGCCGGACCATATTTTAAAATTCATTTTTGTTTGCACAAAACGTCGTCGGTTGTCTCTCTCGTACGGCATATACAACGTGTAAGATTGAACGAGGGAGTTATTCAAACAATTGTTAAAAAAGAGAAAACCTTCAATAAAAAAAAAGTAAAGTTATTTACACGCGTAAATGATCTTTACGTTAAATAAGGTGTTGAATGATCTTTAGGGTATGATTCGTAAGTACGTCGGTAACTTGCGCGTTTAATTATTTTGAGTATTTTTTTTGTTTTTTAAATTAATTTTATATCTTTTTTAATAAATATTTGAAAAGATAATTAGAACATGATTCTTCAATAAGTCCATTGTTTAACTTTACATCCTGTATACCTAATATACTTATACAAGTAATATTGTAATTGTTCACAATATTTTTTTCCCGCATTCGCCTACCGAATTTACATGGCGGATTCGCATTATTATGTATAAGTATGTAGAGGTATTACAACGATGCGAACGTTTTTATGTAAATACACTGAATGGGAATTAAAAATAATGATATGGCGTGCCCGTGTGGAATTAAAGTTGCCGGTGAACGTAAATATTTATCTGTTTTTAGGGTTCCGTACCTCTAACGGAAAAAACGGAACTTTATTGTCCCTCTATCTGTCTGTCTGTCTGTCAAGACCCTTTATCTTGGAAAGGTGTAGAAGTAACTACATATATACTCCATATACTCAGGTCTAAAGTCCCTTCCAGAAAAAAACAAATATCTAAATTTACGTAAAAAAGGCCCAGCCGTTTATGCCGCACAAAACATACATTACATATATTTCAACACTCTATTTTTACAAGGGAATCATCACTATGAAATTCTGCAAGTAATATCGTCTTATACTACAAGTAGGTAAAACAGTATAAGCGGGCATAATTTTATGATGGGTGACCAAATCTCTTTGTAGATTTTAATAATATATACCTACCTACAAATTTGTACGGAACCCTCGGTGGGCGAGACCCACTCGCACTTGTCCGGTGTTTTTTATAATTCATACCTACATAATGTGAAAGTCATTATTTATTCTATAGCGACACATTTTACCCGAATGAGATAGAAGACTGCATGTGATTTGAAAGGATTTTAGAAATAAAATGTGAAACGTTTCCAACTCGTAATAAAACTCGCACAGCTAAAAGTGTGTTAAGTTTTGAACATTTCTTTATTTAATTTTAAAATTCCCTTTATTCAAAGCCTGAGCTCTATGTTCAGTGTTACTAGTGTTAGGAAGAATCATGAATCTTGATCGCGAAGTGAATGCGACTTTCATATTTTTAGGGAAATCAACTTAAGTAATTTGTTTTCAAAAAACCATCAAAAACAGTTTTCTATCGTAGATCAGATGGATTTTTTACAGTTTACGGGAAAAAAACTACCCTATATACTTTTCTGTAGCTCTGCTAATGCGTATAGTATGCAAAATTTAACGCAGTTTCAGCCGCATTCATTTCTTAGTTCCTGCCGAAATGCTAACCGTAACAGTTAACAGTTAACCGTAACAAACAAACAAAACAACCTCACTTTCGCATTTATCATAGTATCTACATGTTTATAGGCAATTTATAAAGTACCTAAAGTATTATTATAAAACCTTTGCAATATTTAAATTAAGTATCCATCAGGCATCGTTAGCCATTTTAATCATACCCGTTCATGAATATTAAATGCCTGTGTTATGTTCGTTTCGGTAAAAAAAAAAAACGGACAACCCTACTTACAACCTAGCCAGTAATATAGTGAATTCCCAACATGATTCCCAGTTGCCGCCACCGGGACCGAATTAGTATGGACGTGACTTAACTCACAAAAAAAAAAAACAAAAAAAAAATCTCCACGCCCTTCGAACGAAATTATTACTTCCCCCGCTGGATTGTTTTTACAAACTCGCCCCGGAAAGTTCAAAGTTATCAAGTTGAGGTACAATTTTAACGACAGTTCGGACAATAAATATGATAATTAGCCTACCCCCTTCGAACGCCGCTCCCCCCGCCCGGGACATGCCATAACAGTTTTTTTTTTATGTCATAGGGGGCAAACGGGCAAGTAGTACACCTGATGGTAAGTGATTACCGCCGCCCATAGACATCTGCAACACCAGAAGGCATGCAGGTGCGTTGTCGACCTGGAATGGGGATGGGAACTGGCTTTCAAGTGGGGCTGCCGGAACACACCGTTAGGTGCTTGGCGACAGATTTGCAACTTGAAGGTGGTAGCTGGTAGCCAGCCGGGCACTAGAGAGCGCCCTACCACCATGCTATGGTTTCCTCACGATGTTTTCCTTCACCGACAGTTCAAGCTCATTGTTAGGATTTGAACCTGCACCTTGCGGCGTTTAATCCGAACGCACTAACCACTAAGCTATCATCGCTGTATCGGGACTCGTCGTCAAGTGCGATCACATTACGTTCCCGTGTCACAGTTACCGTGTTTTTTTTGTGACAGTGCCGCGGGTGTTACTAATTGTTGCAATTTCGTTCGTTAAGCCCATTGATATGAAAAAAAAAAAAATCACGTTGTAAACCTATCTGTTATTGGAGATGGTTTTTCATGATTTTATTGTTTCATAGGCACCTACTATAAAAAACGTTGTATACGTATCTATGCTAATATTATAAAGAGGTAAAGTTTGTGACTTAGGAGTTTGTGACGTTGTAGGGGGTAATCTCTGGATCTACTGAACCGATTTTGAAAATTGTTTCATTTGTAGGAAGCTACGGTAGTCCTGAGTGACATTAGGTAGGTATTTTTTTGTCCCGAAATTCTCACGGGAATTCCCAAAACACCGCGGGTGAAACCGCGGGGACAGCTAGTGTTTTATATTTCTCTATCCTAATGCTTTATAGTACTTATTGCACAGACGAGGTTTTTCTAATTGATATTAAGCACATACATATAAAGGAAAGTGGGGATGTTTATGTCTGTAACTCCATCTTAATTTATCGAAAACGACAGAAGCCTTACCATTTTTGGATGGAATCCCGGAATTCCCGCGGGATCAACGAAATTAATGCTATAGTGAAACCACGGAGAACAGCTGGTTCTTATATAAATACATATTATTTGTACTTAAAAATTAGACGACCCGATTGGCGCAATGGTCACCATGCCTGCCTGCTAATCAAGGGGTTCCGGGTTCGATTCCCGGTGGGAGTGGACTTTGTGTGATGAACACAGGGTTCCATTTTCCAGTCTGGGTGTGTTTATATATCTATAGTATAATATATAAGTAATTCTATGTAGTATATACCACGTTTGCTTGGTTTCCACGACACAAGCTAATAATAGCTTACTGTGGGATCAAGTAGGTCTGTGTGTTGTGATGTGGATTTGTACCTAAAATAAACACAAACTCAATAAATAACAGCGATAGAGCGTGTGTTTCATTCGGAATAATTTGCGAAACTTCACCCCTCCAGGTCATCGGGGTCGGCAGCGATGCACATCAGTCAGAGATCATTAGTGAAGGGACGCAATTAATAATCGTCGCGCGTCACTGTCAAGGGGCTCTATTCTTGTCGTTGGTTGGGTATCCATAGACGGATAGATGTGTGTGCACTGTATGAATGATGGTCAACCATCGATTATGCCACGCGAGCGCATCGGAGTCGATTCGTAACTCGAAATATGAGCACTCGCCCTAATCCATGCATAATATTGAGAGAGTAAAATTATTTTTCATTACTCATACTCGGAAAGTAGGTCTGAAGTTGCCTGAGAAGCGGGTTGAAAGTAACCCTTTTCAGCCCTAGGGAGAATCGCTTTCAACTGACAGCTGGATACTGCAGAAACTCAAGTTTTTTTTTATGTCATAGGGGGCATACTTACTGGCCAGTAGCACACCTAATGGTTGATTTATGTAAAATAAAATTCACTCTTTTTTTTCTTTAGCTAATTCCTATTTTTATTTTGACTTTCCTTGCATTCGTAATGAAAAGCACAGTGTTATCCTCGGGAGAAAGACTTATTTAGTCCCTCGATCTATTGGCCAAACCCCGTCTCGGGACTAAATAAGTTACTTTCACCCCTAGGATAACAATGTACTATTGATAGTTTTCACCGTTGGAGGGAAAAGGAATTTATGGACGAACCCATGACTGCAAGTGCCGAATGCCGTTGTACTTAATATGCTTATTAATTCTACGGTTCGCAGCAAGTCTTTAGTCTGTGCCTCCTCCTCTGGGAGGCAGACGTGAGTTTGAGTACGTATAAAAACAGAAAGCAACCATACTTTCCACTTGTTAATTGAAAAATAAATAAAATGCCTACTTAAACTGTCATAAAAAAGTTTTGTAATTGGGATAAGCTATATTGCCTTGAGGGCAATTTATTTTACTGCAATTTCGTGCAAACGACGGGAACATTGAAATGAATGCATTTTATGTGAAGATAAACCGAAAACTCAGTGTAACGGTGCACGAAATTGTTTACGTTGAAAAAAAAAAAAAAACAGGTTTTTTAACTGAGATCAAAATTTAAAAACTAATCGATTTCTTTTTAAATGACTCGTCTTAATTTCTTTTTACAATCAAGTACAACAAGTGCAAGTCAATTTGAGAAACTATGAGTGTCAGTGTTTTGAAAATGTCTATCAGCGTAGTCTGGAAGATCTTCTTCTTCTTCTTTAATTATGGCAATCTGTCGCGATTTATCGCATTTAATTCTGCCAATGTACGTATTTTTAGCTATAGGCTATTTGACTAATTTTTTTTTACTCCGTCTTGTAGATTAATAAAAAATATTGGGCACGTATTTTTTCTTTTTTTACGTAATGAAAAAATAACAGTGATACATTGAGTTGAAATTTCGCGTGACGTCACTAACTAGTGCAGTTTGTATGGCGGCTTGTAGTGGTAAGTGACGTCACGAGCCCCCACCCTAAACTTTAATGCGGTTTATCTCTGTGTATTTTCATTTAATTGAAAGATAAAAAAATACGTGTCTAATGATTTTTAATTGTCTAAAAGACGGACTAATTAAAATTTTGATTTTCAATAGTTGTCAACATCCCTATTAAAGTAATTATGGCGAAATGCTAATGACAAGTTAGATTGTTCCCCAAGGTAAAACACGGTTCTCTCTCGAAAACCTTTCTTGGAAAACAAAATGGCTGCTGAACGGTGGTGCAAATATCGAATACCTAATTAACGTGACAGGCGTTCTGTAGCTACGACCTCAGGCTACGACCTACACCGGTCAACAACCTTTCAATAAGATATTTTTTCAATATCGAATCTGACAATCTCTATGGACGCACCGAACGAATCGTCTTCGGTCCCTTTCGTAGACAAAATAAATACGAGTACAAGAGGCTCTCGTTTGTTTCCTCTCGTGCCTCCGACGAGGCGAGCGGCCAGTATTGTTCCCAGCAATCAATGTTTACGTGTCCTGTTCTTTATTAAAATTCCTTCTTTACCTCCAATCTCATTTTTCTCCCGCTTGATTTCTTTTTTTTTTTTTTACTTTATTTGATAGAGTCCGGGGTGAAATAAATTAATTTCCACTACGCTTCACTTCAGCTTATATTATTTCGCCTCGGGTTCCGTGGGCCGAAAGACTTTGAATACCTCACGGATCATTCGCACCTAACCGACCTTTTTTGTCATTTAGCAATTTTTTTATTTTACGATTTTTTTAATTAACCTTTCGAACTCAAAAGCAAATAAACTTTTAAATGACTATTAAAAATAAAATTGTATTAATTTGTTTTAGTCTTACACTAATAATATAAAGATAAAAGATTTGATTTTTTTCGTTTGTAATGGATAAACACAAAAACTACAGAATCGATTTTGATAATTCCTTCACTTACAAGAAGGTACAGTATTTCTTAGTAACACAATGTACTTTTTAACCCAAAATTTCCACGGGATCTCCGAAATTTACGCGGGCAAAATCGCGGGCATCGACTACTTTGCAAGGGCATTAGATATAAATTATGACAAAATGTCAAATGATAAAAACTTAAAAAAAAACCCTTGCAATTAGGTACTAGAATAGAGAGAGCGGTCAATGCTTCGGCCGAGACGGGGTCGTTAGGTAAAATTTTATTTATTCGTTGTCTTTCTAAGGTCGAGCAAAATATTGCGCAATTGGTGGTGGTTGGCTTATTTGAAAATGATTAATGAATTATAAATTTTTTGTTAAAATTTCTAGAAATTCTGTGATAAACAACATAGGTACTTATACAAAATAAAACGTAAGCTTCATACGATAAATAATTACTTAAGTGTACCTACTTGGAGTTTCATAGTTTATAGGTATTTAGCGGCGTAACTTGTGGGAGAATATTCAACGATTGTAGCAAAGATATATAAACACGCTTTGACTGGAAAGTGGAGCCCTGTTATCAACGCATAAATTCCATTTCCACCGGGAATCAAACACGGAACCTCTCGATTAGTGAGTGGACATGGTGACCTAATGCGCTAGTCCGTTTTCACTAACTGTGTTAGTGTTCTCCGCAGTCTATATGTATAGTGTCACAATAAGGTAGCGTACACACCGCGCGGCTGTCCTCGCTCGCTTCCACTGATCTAAATAATCACTACGTTTTAAGAGTCGGCACTTTCATACTAATCGTTGAAACAATCAATGAAAGCATTTTGTGCCAACCTTACCAATGCAATGTATGACGCGGTTATAGGGATTTGGTTAAGTATTCCAAAGTTAGTATGGAAGATCGCGCATAGATGAATAGTAACTTTTGCTTCAAGGGAGTGTCGCTGGGCTGCTCGCTTCGTCGCGTGACGCGTCATGATTCCACCACGCTGTTGTCACATTGTCGTCGGGTTAATGAGCAAGAACATTCCGTTCAAACACCACCCGCGCCCCGCCCGCGCCCCTCCGCCCCCACGACCCTCGCCAGTCACCACTATCACACAAGAACACTGGCAATCAACACAACACGGTTCAGTGTTTATTTTACTGATAAACTTCGACTAGTTACCATTCTTATTCTGAAATTTTATACCGAGAGATTTTATTGTTCACCCGCGTGCGTTTCGGAGTTCCCGCAGGAACTTCAAAGTACTCTAATTTACTCCTTATAACATGAAAGTCACGGCAAAATCGGTCCAACCGTTTTGGAGATTCACCCGCGTGAGTTTCGAAATACAAACCTTATCCTGACAATAACGAACACAAAAAAAGAACTATTCAATTTGGTGCAGTCGTTTGGAATTTATACGATCACATATTATATTTCGACGATTCATTTTGATTTACCTATTTATATGGATTTCTGTCATATGACAGAGGAGGAGTAATTTTTTTCATAATTCTTATTATTATTCTATACGTAATCTGTATTGTAAAGCTGTAAAATAATATATACCTACTGAAGCAAATTGAATTATTTCAATGCAACATTTCCAATTCAATACCTAAATAAAATCTGTTCATAAATACACCAAGAGTCAATAAGCTTTTATAAACAAAACAAACGGATGTGTTACGAAACGCGTAAAGATTTCACGCTTAGCAATTATTAACGATCATCGGCTCATCGATATCAATATATCGGTATTTTGGAGCCGTCGAATCGAATAGACGGTGACTTGACTTGTAAAGTGACGAGTGATGTGCGTCGCGATGGCGCAGCGTCACGGTGACGCAGCGTTACGGCCGTTCGCAGTCATTCACCGCCCGCCGCGCCGGCCGGACGCGAATTAATCGCCACTCTGAACGATTCCTTACGCACGGTGAGGACTTGACGCCGACAGCCGCTTTGTTTGTGTTCAAAAGGGCGTTACTTTATAGAAAGTTTCGTAAGTAGGCACCACGCAACATTTAGTACGAAATGAGTTTATTCAAACGAACAAGAGGAAAATGTTTAGACATTTTTTGCAAATACAATTTGCGGATTTGAATGTTTTGTTTTTTCACTATAGCAAAGCAACGCCACGGCATATACATAAAATACATAAATACTGATAATATATTATACAATATACAAATAAACTGAAACACAGAGTCGATTGACTTATATCAACGTAGAGCAAAGCTTCTGAATATTGAAATTGAAAATAACTTTATTTGGTGCAATACCTAAATAAATGCAAACACTCAAAACTAAGATAGATTTGAATTACAATATGTACCTATTCCAAATAAAATGTAGATAACTAGTTTTTGGAGCTATATTTCTTATGGAATGTAGAGTAAAATTTTAAACGACAACGGAAGTGACATGCGCGAAGTCGACGGCAGCGACGCGCATGAATTTAGCAACATTTATTTGAGTCAAGAAACTAAGCGATCACGTGCCCACATTTTTGAAACCGCGAAAGGAGTCTCCAAATTGATTCTACACGAGCTAAACGGTGGGACAACTTCCTATAATGTAATGGGCTTGTCAACCAAATATTAGTTTTTACTCCGTTATTGTAGACGTTAAATTTTTTACGCAATGAAAAAATTACGTAGATACATTAAGTCGAAATGTCGCGTGACGTCATGCCGTGCTGCAGTTTATAGCACGTTATGACGTCAAGAGCCCCCTAAACTTTAATGCGTTTTGTCTTAGTATTTTTTTTAATAATTTGAAAAAAAAAAAAACGTGTCTATAATTTTTTTATTATCTAACTGACGTACTAAACAGAATTTTGATTTCCATACCCCGGAAACTACCCTATCCTAAACAACCAAAGACAACAACACGACACAGCGTTAATTAACACGTAGACTTAATTATAAAGCGGATATTCGTGCAATACCCGACAAATATTTGCTGCGTGGCCCCGAAGAGACGCCGCGTCGCACACAAAGTCCCTAAGGTAGTCGCGCTTATTACGTGGGAGGCGTCTGAATAATCCGCTGTTGGCGTCATTACCGCTATATTGCTGGCGTAATGACAGACAATAAATCGCTAGCGCGCTCGCGACGATACAACGAGGTGATCCAGCTAAAACGGGCACGGTTAATAACGTGTCGTCACATTACCATAAAGTAGTAGTAAACGGGAATTTAATTAAACACATCATCTATGTTATTTGGACGCCGATAACGTGTAGCCCGAATTTCATCCAAATCCGCTCAGCCGTTTTTGCGTGATTGAGTAACAAACATCCAAACTTCTAAACATCCAAACATCCACACTTCCACATTTATAATATTAGTAGGATTTACTTTAATCAACAGCACTTAAAAACTAATTAACAACACTTTTATACATTACTGCCAATTATGGGCTAACATTTTATAAACTAAAGACATAAAAAAACATAAGAAAATGCCATTACAATAGGTATGATGACACCGAGTCACAATACAAAGCACTACTATACTATTATATGTATAGATACAACACCATACCACTATTACTTATGCATGCATATTGCGTGTGCGTGTCTCTGTAAGTGTGTGTGTGTGTGTGTGTGTGTGTGTGTGTGTGTGTGTGTGTGTGTGTGTGTGCGTGCGCGTGTGTGTGTGTGTGTGTGCGCGCGTGTATGTTTTCGTGAGTTTATGTATGTAAATCTTGCTCTCCCAAAATTTCGTTCAACCCACTTTTAAATGTCGATTTCGAGAGATTAAAAATATCTAAACTGATACAGAACGCGTTTATTGAGAGTTACAGAACGTTTTTTAATTATGTTTTTACCTAATGACATTGTTTAAATACTATCAAAATGTTTAACATTAAAAAATGTTGACAAAAAATTGCGCTATTGCTTTAAAACACGGTTTACTCTAAATTTCTCCAGTGTGGGTTAACACACTATTGCTTATCTATGTGCATTTAATACCTTATCTAATTACTAGCTACTCCCTGCGGTTTCACCCGCGTTAACTTCAGAGTTCCCGCGGCAATTCCGAGATGAAAAGTACTCAATGTCCTTGGCGTATGCTAAATTACATAATGGTCGGTTGAGCAGTTAAGTCGTTGTGACGCCCTATGAGGCTTAAAAATTTATTTATATTCGAAAAAGCATTTTAAAGATATATGTATAGTGTATTATAATATAATACACTATATGTATAATGTATTATAGTATAATACACTATAAAACTTAAGTTGAAATATATTTAAAGTATTGCGAGTTGATAAACTCGAAATCTAAAGTTTATATGATTATTGATGTATAATTCATAAACTAAAATGAATAAAGTAATTATTCATATGAAATAAAATGTTTATAATAAGATATATTAACCGTGTGCTTGGTTTCAGATGTAACGGTGATATCGACTTGTACCCCCCAACCCCCCGCATACCCCTCTCAAACGAGACGTGAACGCACCGCCAGTATCCACGCGGGCGGCTGAGACGTGAAGTGGCATCGCGCGGCGGGCGGACGAGCGAGTCGAGAGGCTACGCGTCGCGCGTAGAGCGCGTCGCGTATACAACATTAAATGTTGTTAAACGAGTTTGGTGGTGGCTCGAATAAAGATTTGCATTATTATGCTTATCTAAATATTAAGTTAACATAGAGTGTTGACAAACGAGTTTAGTTTTGTGGTAGCTCGTATACAGATATTGTATTATTATACAAATCTAAATAATTATATTGGAGTCTCACGTGAAGGTCTTAGATGAGAATGCCGACGACCACTTTCACAATAAAGATGATGTAGTTGGGAGTTCGAACGAGCTCACGTACTTAGTGACTTGTCGCTCTGTACGAAAGCCTTGTCAACGCGCTCGACGTCCGTTAGGATATCTTGTGCGAAGACAAATATTATTATGAGGAAGGCTTTCGGTGTGTATGGATTGTAATTTTATTGTTATTAAATTATAATTCATCACATCTTATCGGCTCGATGCATACGTGTATTTTCAATTTATTGGAATTTACAACGACGATGAACTCTAATCCTGAGCGGTTAGACGTCGCGCGTCGCGAGCGTAAGATAATGTGGAAAGGTAAAAATCCGCGCCTTGAGTTGTCTTCGCCGTGACGGGTTTCGTTGTGCACGTATTGTATCTTGTCTATTGAATAACTACGCCTTCCGTGTTATTCAAAAACTATCATCGACTATGCGGCTGACTGGAGACGCGGGATCGCTTCCTACACCAAGGGAGTGTTGAACGCTCTTCTTTCAAGATAACATTACTTTCTTTTTTTTACAAACATAATAATTATAGTCAATGCGCTTTGTGACTTTGTTACGTTGTGCAGAGATTATGGGATCGGCTGTGGACGACCTAGTCGTTAACGCTTGATCTCGGTAAACAGTTGTGTTTTTCAACACGACTTGTTTATCAAATGAACGAGTGCTGAGTGGGTGTTGTACGAGGACGAGTGTGATCCAATCAATTGGGCTTCGGCCTTAGCTACGTGTAGCTACTTATAACACAAATTGACCGACTGAAGTTATGATGTCCGGCGAGACTGGTCTCATACACTTATATTTGAATTATTGGGATGGTGTTGAGGTCGCGGTACTATCCGCATTATGGCCTCGGTCTTCGGGCTGACACGTACCCAGGGGTCTCGGCACCGCCGAATTATGACCTCCAACGATTGCTGCTGATACGGGACGTACAGTCTCATATAGCTGATTCATCCTCTAACGGATGTCGGTTATGCATATTTGGAGAACTCTCTACCTTGTGCAACACAGGTGGGGGGGGGTGGTAACTGCTTATGAGCAGGCGGATGACCATCACCGTGGGTAGCGCAGGACGGGGCTATTCCACCTCTCGCTATATAATAAACTTGTTATGTAGTGAGAGCCATAGTAAATATTCCTATTGGAATATCAAGTTGATTATAATTATACATCGTATGGGAGGTGTTCTATGAGCATCATATTCCTATCTCAGAATCCGAACACTACTAACGTCGATAGACGTAAGTTAGTGATTATGTGTACCACTGTAATAAGGATACCGTCTTTGGAGTCTCTCTGCTTCCGGGCTAACAACACTATTAACGCACAGACGTTAAATAAATGTACAGTGTAGTCTCGCACTTAAAAATAGAACCGTTCGTGTAGAGCGAGTTCATATAAAGATCGAATGTCACCCAACTCAAACGCAGTTGGGTGTACTAAATATAAATATTTCTTACAGAAATATTATGCACGAATATTAAAATAAAATGTCAAATTAATTGATGGTTGTTTTATTCAATTAATACCTAAGTCCAACCTCGACCCATTATAATAATGCGGATAGGATGGTGACGGAATCGAATCTCAACCTAAAAGAAACTGGAGTCATTTATAACACAACGTAAAACTGGGTCTAACTATTAGACGAAATTGGCCAAAATTAAAATGTTCAACATCTTTGATGTTGTTCATAAATTGATGAAGGAGGGTGAAAGTTACAATTTGGTGCCGTGACCAGGATCATGGCTAAGTTAGTAATGTAAAAGCGACCGCGACAGTGCATCGCAAGGTTGGCTTACATACGAATAAACGACCGCGACAGTGCATCGCAAGGTTGGCTTACATACGAATAAACGACCGCGACAGTGAATCGCATGGTTGAATCAAATAAATAAAAACGACCGCGACAGCGTATCGCATGGTTGACTGAAATGAATACAAGTGGCCTAGGTCAATAAATGCATGGCTATTTAAACATAATAACGTAGGGGTAACACCCTACAATTTGTTGTCCGTGAAATGGAAAGGTTATGAGATTCGACCCTGACTCTGAATATCCGCATTATAAGTGTTGAGGCTGGGAATATTAACTTGCAATGCTCTTACAGATTGCCGAAGGATAATTAATGCATATCTCGAGTAACATTAATAGTGAAAGTGATATTTAAATACGTATCTTGAGTAACAGCAATAGTGAAAGTGATACGTATAAAAGACATTATCTCGAGTAACATCAATAGTGAAAGTGATATGTAAAGACAATTATTGACATTTTAACAGTGCTAAAAGCGAATTACTGACATCGCAAGGACGATCCTTAAATTAATTGTATCATAATAGTTGTTAAGTGTAATAGTTGTTAAGTGACTTGTCTTGTGATTTAGTTTAATTTTTAATAACTTTAATCTAGTGAATCAGTGCATAAATAAAAATGGGCAAGAGGAAGGAGAATGAAGGACCCACGGCGTCTGTTGAAGCCGAGACCGAAATAGAAAATGTACAGCCACAGCGTAAAAGGCGGCGCGAAGGCAGAGAAAAGGAGGTACCTGATAATGAAACAAAGTATGATCGTTTGTACAAGTTGTTCAAGCGAACTACACGGCGGTTACAAAACAAAATTGAAGTTCTCGAACAAGAGCTTAAGCGGCCTTCTGAAAAGGAAGATGTACCTCAAGAGGTTACAATTGAGAGTTCAGAGCCGGAAGTTCAAGAGAAAGTCATATATGTAAGCGATATATCGAGTTTACAACACGAAAAACCTAAATTCAGTAACCCGGAGAAGGGGCATCCGGTTACTTTTATCGAGGACCTAGAAACGTATCTTGAAAAGAGACGTGATGTGAAAGGACGAGAGGTACAGATTGCTATTGAGTGTCTTAAGGCGGAGGCAAAGGCGTGGGCCCGAATTTATAAAGATTCATGGTATAGTTTTAATGATTTTAAACGAGAATTTCTCGAAACTTATTGGGGAAAACCCGAGCAAGACAAAATACGTAGAGAGATTGCGTATAACAAATGGAACGGAGAAAAATGTCCGAAAATGTCCGATCATTTTATAAAGCTCGTAGGGCAAGCAAAAATGCTTACAAGACAAATACCAGAGGAGGATCTGGTGTCCGATATAATCAAACACTTTCCAACTAATGTACAAGATTTATGGTTCTGGTCTAAGAGTCAGACAATTGCTGAGGTAACAAAATTCCTCAGGGCTTTGGATGATAATAGAGCGGAGGAAAGGCAACAACCTGTGAAATATCAAAAAAGCAACAAGAATATTAATGAAAATTGGAAAAAAGATTTTCAAAATAAATACCGCAAAGAGTGGCGGAAACCTAGTGAAACAAAACCGACGTCGACAGTGACATCGGGCAATTTAGAAGAGGAGCGGGAGAGTGAAGGCACCGCACCTTTAAACAACTAAAGACTGCGAAGAGGGTTCCGGTTGCAGTCGGCAGTGTAAGGAACCGAGGGTTCGACATTATGAAGAGCATGGGGTGGCGCCCAGGCGAGAAGTTAGGAAAAAATTCTCAAGGACTCTACAAACCTATCGAACTAAATGGTCAAACTCACAAAGAGGGGTTAGGCTATGAGTTTAATAATATGAAGTACAACTTTGTAAAACACTTACAAAATAGACAAGACATGTTACAACAGGGAGTCATTATCTCAGAACTTAATGTTAAGTCTGTTTTAAATGAATCTCAGAGAGAAATTGAAGTACTAGAAAATTTTAAAAGTGAAGTTGTAATAAATATATTCAATTTTGAGATAGAGGCTCTCCTGGACACAGGGAGCGATATTACCTGTATATCAGAAGAGCTCTGGATCGAAATTGCAAAGAAAAATCAGAATTTAGCTACTATGCCTGTAAAAGCTATTCAAATAAGAGGTGTCCTCGGACAAAAGAGCTCTAAAATACAACAGATAGTATTGTTGCCTGTGAGATTTAATGATTTAATTATTGAAACAAGTTTCTTAATTGTGCCTAAATTAGTAAGATCTTGTATTATTGGTTTTGATTGGCTAAGGATGAATAGGGCCATCATAGATTTAAGTACTGATAAGACTGGAATGTATATAACTAAAGATGCAAAAGAATATTTTATAGAGTTGTTCAAGAGGAATATTGTAGCAATATGCAAAATTGATTTCTCAAGTTTTGAAAGTATTTTTAATAACATAAAAATTGGTTGCGACTTAAACACTAAAAATAGAGAGACTTTAAAAGTTGTTCTAAAATCTTATGCTTCTATGTTCTCCGAACAACTAGGACGAGCGAATTGCTACGAACATAAGATCGAGATGATCGATGAGCTTCCTATTGTAAACAGATCTTACCCTATACCATACGCCTACAGGGCGAAACTTCAATCGAAGTTGGATGAGATGGAGAGTAATGGTATTATAACGAGAATGTCAACACCATACAGTAGTCCGTTAACATTCACATTGAAGAAAGACGGCTCTATAAGAGTCTTATTAGATGCTAGAGGCATAAATAAAAAGATGATTGGCGAAACTGAAAAACCTCCAATGCAATTGGACGTTTTGAATTCATTTCATGGTGCGAAATATATAACCACTATCGACTTAAATAATGCATACTTTCAAATACCGATTTGTAAAGAAAGTAGAAAGTACACAGGGTTCACCTTCAATGGAAAGTCGTATGTTTACAATGTACTACCACAAGGATTGAAGACTTCAGTGGGAAGTTTCAGTCGTGCAATGGACAAGATATTGGGTCCGGAAGTAAGAGAGTTTTGTGTGAATTACTTAGATGACTTGGCAATTATCACAACTGGAACGTTGGATTTACACTTCGAACATATACAGACGGTCCTTGGCAAACTGTATGAAGCGGGTATGACCTGTAACTTGCAAAAATGTGAATTTATATGTAAAGAGATTAAGATGTTGGGTTTCATAATATCCACTGAAGGGATACAAACAGATCCAGACAAGTTAAAGAGTATAAGAGATTTTCCAAAACCTAAGAAAGTAAAGCAATTAAGAGCGTTTTTGGGACTCTGTAATTTTTATCGAAGATTTATACATGATTATAGCAATTTGATCGTACCATTGTGTAAACTATTAAAGAAAGATCAATCATGGAATTGGGGTTCTGAGGAACAAGGTGCATTTGATCGATTAAAAGAAAGATTTATAAAAACCGTGATGTTACACCATCCGGATTTTAATAAACCGTATTACTTACAAACTGATTGTTCGGGCATTGGATTAGCTGGTGTGCTCTATCAATTGGACGATAATAACGAAATGAAAATTTTAGGATACCACAGTAAAACATTAAAAGGACCAGAATTAAACTGGACAGTAACTGAACAAGAATTTTATGCAATAATAAGTTGTATAAAAAAGTTTGAAACATATCTAAGAGGTGCACAGTTGACGATTAAAACTGATCATAAAGCTTTGATATTCGTGAAGAATTGGAAGCTTTATAACAGTAGAGTAACGCGTTGGATACTTTATTTGGAACAGTTTAATTATAAAGTAGAACACATAACAGGAAAACAAAATTTAGTTGCTGATATATTATCGAGATATTTGCCTGAGGGCAAGCATATACAGGAAGATAGGGGTATATGCTTCGAGATATTATATACAGAAACTACTGAAAATGTTGAGCTCAAAGAAAAATTGAACCGATTATCTGAACTACAATCATTAGACGCTGATATCAGCGCAATTAAAGAACGTCTGGGAAGCGTGAGTGTGGCACAAAGTAGATCAGATAGAATTTTATTGCGATGTAAATTACGAAACAACATTTTGTATTATAGTTCAATTGAGACGAGCAAGGAAGTCATATATCTTCCAAAAATCTTAATTAACGATATAATCGATCAAGTACACCTTGAAATGGGGCATCAAGGTGCTTATAAAGTTGTAAAATATATTAAAGATAGATTTTATTGGCATGCGCTTACTAGAGATGTGAGAAAGAGGATTAAAACATGTCATGTATGCCAAATGTCAAAGAGCGAGAATATTAAATATGTTGGACCCTGTCAGTCGATATTGTCTAAAGACATTGGAGACATTGTAATGGCAGATATATACGGACCGCTACCAGCAGGAACCCTCGGGCTGAAATTCATAATAGTCTTTCAGGACACATTCAGTAAATTTATAAAGTTATACCCGATGAAAGATGCCACCGGCAGAAGTGTTTTATCTAAACTAAAACACTTTTCAGAGATTATAAAGCCGAAAACTATAATGACAGACAATGGAAAGCAATTTATAAGTAATGTGTGGAGAGATGGTGTGAAAGAGTTGGGCATCAAAGCTATATATACCACTGTGAGAAATCCTAGACCGAATACAGTTGAAAGAGTAAACAGAGAGTTGGGTAGATTGTTTAGAACCTATTGTGGTTCGAATCATAAGTCTTGGCCTAATATACTACCGACTTTAGAAGAGTTATATAACAATAGTTTTCATGACAGTATAGGCTTCACTCCGTGTGAAGTTATGTACGGTGAACCAAATAAATTATCATTTGATGAGAAGCTCATGATCAACAGAAAACCCTTAAATTTACACGATATCAGAACTCAAGTTCGAGAGAATTTAAAAAGTGCTAGTAATGTACGACGCACGAAATATGACAAGAGTCATAAATTGATTGTATTCCAAATTGGTGACTTAGTAAAAATACGTAGAGATAACAGGTCCGTTAAAGGGCGTAAAGAGACAAAAAAGTTTGAATTTTTGTATGAAGGTCCATACAGAGTGGCCGCCGTGCCTTTCAATAATGTTTATACTTTACAAGACGTGAACACTGATAACCTTAAAGGCAATTATAATGCTATTCACTTGTACAAATATTATAAATAATAAAGGACTACCCCGAAGGTCCGATAATAATGTAAACATATTTAATGTTTAAGATGGTTGTTAATATGTAAATAATGTTGTTGATTCGAAATAATAATCATTAAGATTGTATCTTATGATTGTTGATGTTGTTGATTCGATGTAATAAATATTATTAAGATTGTACCCTGATATGATTGTTAATAATATTGTAAGAAGGAACTAATCATTAAGATTGTATCTTAAGATTGTAAATATTGTTGATTCGAATGTACATAAATAATTGTGATAATTATTTTAAGTGAATAAAGACATAGAAAAAATTGGGTCAGGGAGAAGTGGCTCAATCACATTCAATCAGTTAAACAATATATATTGGTTCAAAAACCAAAAGATGTCTTGATATAACAAACATACTTTAATCGCCTATTATGCGATAAAGCATAACTATATGAGATCTAGCAAAACTAATTAATACCATAACAAACACATCGCCATTCCACATCACTTTATTGGTGAACGATTGAATGTGGTTGGAGGGGTGTTGGGGCGGCTGCTTCCCAAAAAAAAATAATAAATTTATGGTATAATTAAAGAGGCGAAAATAACTTAGAAAGTTTTATTACTCAGTGTTTCATAAAACTTTGGGGGGGGATTGTGACGCCCTATGAGGCTTAAAAATTTATTTATATTCGAAAAAGCATTTTAAAGATATATGTATAGTGTATTATAATATAATACACTATATGTATAATGTATTATAGTATAATACACTATAAAACTTAAGTTGAAATATATTTAAAGTATTGCGAGTTGATAAACTCGAAATCTAAAGTTTATATGATTATTGATGTATAATTCATAAACTAAAATGAATAAAGTAATTATTCATATGAAATAAAATGTTTATAATAAGATATATTAACCGTGTGCTTGGTTTCAGATGTAACGGTGATATCGACTTGTACCCCCCAACCCCCCGCATACCCCTCTCAAACGAGACGTGAACGCACCGCCAGTATCCACGCGGGCGGCTGAGACGTGAAGTGGCATCGCGCGGCGGGCGGACGAGCGAGTCGAGAGGCTACGCGTCGCGCGTAGAGCGCGTCGCGTATACAACATTAAATGTTGTTAAACGAGTTTGGTGGTGGCTCGAATAAAGATTTGCATTATTATGCTTATCTAAATATTAAGTTAACATAGAGTGTTGACAAACGAGTTTAGTTTTGTGGTAGCTCGTATACAGATATTGTATTATTATACAAATCTAAATAATTATATTGGAGTCTCACGTGAAGGTCTTAGATGAGAATGCCGACGACCACTTTCACAATAAAGATGATGTAGTTGGGAGTTCGAACGAGCTTACGTACTTAGTGACTTGTCGCTCTGTACGAAAGCCTTGTCAACGCGCTCGACGTCCGTTAGGATATCTTGTGCGAAGACAAATATTATTATGAGGAAGGCTTTCGGTGTGTATGGATTGTAATTTTATTGTTATTAAATTATAATTCATCACATCTTATCGGCTCGATGCATACGTGTATTTTCAATTTATTGGAATTTACAACGACGATGAACTCTAATCCTGAGCGGTTAGACGTCGCGCGTCGCGAGCGTAAGATAATGTGGAAAGGTAAAAATCCGCGCCTTGAGTTGTCTTCGCCGTGACGGGTTTCGTTGTGCACGTATTGTATCTTGTCTATTGAATAACTACGCCTTCCGTGTTATTCAAAAACTATCATCGACTATGCGGCTGACTGGAGACGCGGGATCGCTTCCTACACCAAGGGAGTGTTGAACGCTCTTCTTTCAAGATAACATTACTTTCTTTTTTTTACAAACATAATAATTATAGTCAATGCGCTTTGTGACTTTGTTACGTTGTGCAGAGATTATGGGATCGGCTGTGGACGACCTAGTCGTTAACGCTTGATCTCGGTAAACAGTTGTGTTTTTCAACACGACTTGTTTATCAAATGAACGAGTGCTGAGTGGGTGTTGTACGAGGACGAGTGTGATCCAATCAATTGGGCTTCGGCCTTAGCTACGTGTAGCTACTTATAACACAAATTGACCGACTGAAGTTATGATGTCCGGCGAGACTGGTCTCATACACTTATATTTGAATTATTGGGATGGTGTTGAGGTCGCGGTACTATCCGCATTATGGCCTCGGTCTTCGGGCTGACACGTACCCAGGGGTCTCGGCACCGCCGAATTATGACCTCCAACGATTGCTGCTGATACGGGACGTACAGTCTCATATAGCTGATTCATCCTCTAACGGATGTCGGTTATGCATATTTGGAGAACTCTCTACCTTGTGCAACACAGGTGGGGGGGGGTGGTAACTGCTTATGAGCAGGCGGATGACCATCACCGTGGGTAGCGCAGGACGGGGCTATTCCACCTCTCGCTATATAATAAACTTGTTATGTAGTGAGAGCCATAGTAAATATTCCTATTGGAATATCAAGTTGATTATAATTATACATCGTATGGGAGGTGTTCTATGAGCATCATATTCCTATCTCAGAATCCGAACACTACTAACGTCGATAGACGTAAGTTAGTGATTATGTGTACCACTGTAATAAGGATACCGTCTTTGGAGTCTCTCTGCTTCCGGGCTAACAACACTATTAACGCACAGACGTTAAATAAATGTACAGTGTAGTCTCGCACTTAAAAATAGAACCGTTCGTGTAGAGCGAGTTCATATAAAGATCGAATGTCACCCAACTCAAACGCAGTTGGGTGTACTAAATATAAATATTTCTTACAGAAATATTATGCACGAATATTAAAATAAAATGTCAAATTAATTGATGGTTGTTTTATTCAATTAATACCTAAGTCCAACCTCGACCCATTATAATAATGCGGATAGGATGGTGACGGAATCGAATCTCAACCTAAAAGAAACTGGAGTCATTTATAACACAACGTAAAACTGGGTCTAACTATTAGACGAAATTGGCCAAAATTAAAATGTTCAACATCTTTGATGTTGTTCATAAATTGATGAAGGAGGGTGAAAGTTACATCGTGAAAGCGTAACAAAAAAATAACAAGAGTCGAAATTATAATATTAGGAATTTCTGAAGTGAAATTTCTTTGGGGCACTGAAGAATTTCTTTTTTTGACGGCTGCGTTCATTTCACTTATGTTATATTTAGTGTAAAGATTATATTATATTTCGAGTTTATGGTTAATATAGGTAATGCGGCAATAGTGACCTCTTGGGTGTCGGTTCAAACTTCACGGTTTATGGACAAATGTCTGACCAATCAGTTAATAATAAAAAAAAAAATGAACTTTTTATAAATAAGTTTTGTATGTTTTTTCTATTAGACGATCAGTCACTGGGCTGGCACAAGTAGTTATTATGGGGCTCCGTAAATTAAGATGTAGGGGTGGGGGAGAGAGAGGAAATGGCATCTGATAGTAGTAAAATGATATTTATCACTAATTAGTTTCAGATTCGTTTCCTCGATCGCACATGTGCATTTAAATAAAATCGCGCACTCTACTATACTAGCCACGTCTAGTTTCCGTATATCAGGACCAACGCCGGAGTTCAGCTCGTTCGCCGTTCGCCATTGTTGAAAGCGGAGAGGTTTTTCTATTAAGTGCCTAATTAAGCCGTCTATTATGAGCCCGACCGTGGCCGTCCAGCCCACTCGGCGCTGCGAGGCAGTTAGCTACAGTGTCTCGACTTATACAGGTGCAATAAAACTGAGTGCCCTGTGGATATCAGAAACGATTATTGCGATGTATCGCATCTAGTGATATATTATGGAAGAAAGAGATGGGAGTTTTCTTTTCTTTTTTGTTAATTATACTCTTGCCTGGTGTTTTGTTTCTTTGTAACTATATACCTACTGTACAATACCTATATGAAAGCAGAAACTGACTGACAGATCGATCAACGCACAGCTGATACCGCTGGGTCTAGAACTATGAAATTTTGCGCAAATATTTCTTAAGTAACGCACTAACTAAAAAAAGGATTTTTGATAATTCAACCCCTAAAGTGGTGAAAAGGAGTTGCAAAGATAGTATTTATATTTCACGGGAACTCTTAAATTATCGCGGGTGAAACCGCGTGGGACAGCTAGTAATATTATAAAGGAAATAAGTCTATCTATTTGTCTTTATGTTATACCTGTCTGCCCTAACTCAACCGATCATTATGAAATGTTGCATACACGTTGTCAGGGGTACATGAAAGGACATACCTACAGTACTTTTTTCCCGGAATTCTTGTGGACGCTACGAAATAAAACCGCGAGGAACAGCTAGTGTATAATATGTACTTAATGGAAGAGTTGCTCCAAACTGCTGTGGAGTGGAACGGAATAGCACGAAGTTTTCAAAGATGGTTTTCTTACAGTCTTAAATAAAAACATACTAGGCCATGTTTAATCGCAGTCGATCGATGATCCTACTAATATTATAAATGTGAAAGTGTGGATGTATGGATGTTTGGATGTTTGTTATTCAATCACGCAAAAACAGCTGAACGGATGTCGGATGTCGGATGAAATTTCGCATGCACGTTGTCAGGGGTACAGAGAAGGACATAGGGTACTTTTTATCCCGGAATTCCCGCGGGAACTCTGAAATTACCGCGGGTGAAACCACGGGGCACAGCTAGTAAACTGATATAAATTTGATGTAACTTTGACGCACGCCAGTCACACTCATAAGGTGACACTAAAGATTGCGCCTTCGAGCATAAATTACCTACTTCTTTTAATTTTAGCAATTTGTAAAAACTTTGTTTATGTATAATAAAGTATACAAACAAACAAACGTTGCGAAGACTTTATTGTAATTTACTTTGGTTGTTTTAAAATAGAAAATGAACGGGCATGTTGACTAATTTTTATTTTTTAGTCCGTCTTGTAGATTATTAAAAAATATTGGACACGTGTTTTTTCTTTTTTTATGTAATCAAAAAATAACGGCGGTATATTGAGTTGAAATTTCGCGTGACGTCACTATTCTGACAGTTTGTATGGCGGTTTTGCGGTTAGTGACGTCACGACCTCCACATCCTAAACTTTAATGCCCTTTATCTCTGTATATTTTAATTTATTTAAAAAAGCAAAAAATACGTGTCTATTGTTTTTTTATTTTCTAACTGACGGACTAATTAGAATTTTGATTTTCAATAGTAGGCAACATCCCTACTTTAATAAAAATCCTCATAACTGAACATGTTATTATAAAGCAACACAACGTTTAATTCGGTGGAGTATCCAACAAAATGTTACTTAATTAAATTCGCATTCGCGTATCCAAGAATCTGACAGCACAAAGCGGGTGGAATTCTCGCTTTTTTCCCTCCAACGATGTTAAACAGTTCCCTTTGCCCTCGGGGCAAATGTCCTATAATATTCCACAATATAACAACCGTTCAGTACAGCCATAAAGTAAATTGTATCTCCACTCAAACTCATACTATTAGCCAGTAAATAGAAATATATATGATAGTATAAGTAGTATAATTATTATCAATATGACTAAAAGATTTCTCATCGAATGCAAAAAATTGGTACTCAGTTATGTGTATTTGTAATGTGCCTTAGTTTTACTGTAATGCTGTGAAATTTTTGTGTGTAATAAATAAATTAATAAAAAAAATATATAATTTTATACCTACTTCAGATTTGAATGATACTTGGTGTGCAAGTAGATTATTTATGTCTCAAGACAACATATAAAGCCACAGATTTGGGTACCAGCTCTAAGTTTATCTTTCTTTAAACTGTGGTATAGATTTATTTTTTTACTAGCTGTTCCCCGCGGTTTCACCCACGTTCATTTCGGAGTTCCCGAGAAAATTCCGGGACTAAATCACCCTGTGTCCTTCTCTGTACCCCTGACAATGTGTATGCAAAATTTCATGATGATCGGTTGAGCCGGCAACGCGTGAAAGCGTAACAGACCGACAGTGTTACTTTAGCATTTATAATATTAGTAAGGATAGTAGGGATTTCAACAAAACAAAGAGATTGTAATAGTACATTGTTATCCTAGGGGTGAAAGTAACTTTTTTAGTCCCGTCGCTACGCTCGGGCGCCAATAGATCGAGGGACTAAATAAGTCTTTCTCCCGAGGATAACACTGTGCTTTTCATTACGAATGCAAGGAAAGTCAAAATAAAAATTGGAATTAGCTAAAGAAAAAATGAGTGAAGATCGGATAGTCGCTTGACACTTTCCCACCTATTTCTTTTTCTTTGGCCGGCTAGCTATTCAGCCAGTATTTTTTATTTACATTGTGGCGACCTAAAAAAAATATTTTCTTTAATTATTAAGTATTAATTAAAGAAAATAAAAAATATAAATAGGAATTAGCTTAAGAAAAAGTGAGTGAATTTTATTTTAATTAATACCTACTTAAACTTTACGTTATTTCAATTTTACATCGCGCTGGCTGTATAGAAAGTTGAAACATGGTTCAATAGAAATGTGAAAATAGACCTAGTTTTTTTTTAATAATTTGACAGTTGTCAGTTGAAAGCGATTCTCCCTAGGGCTGAAAAGGGTTACTTTCAACCCGCTTCTCAGGCAACTTCAGACCTAAGTTCCGAGTATGAGTAATGAAAAGGAATTTTGTGAACGTAATAAACATTTGATTCGTAATTTGAATTCGTCTCGTCTTACCAGCCCTATTTAAATACAGCCTCAATTACACTTTAACACCATAATAAGGGGTCCGGTTAAACAGCTAACGCCAAAACACCAAGTTTGCACGGTTATTTGCAACATTATAACTTCGAAGGTATGATTGTGTAATTTACTCATTTCACGTGAAACTCTGGGGATGTCAGTTTCGGCCGCAAAATGTCGGGTCCGCTTTTCGCTGCGTGCGAAACCAACTTACCAAAGAACGACTCAATAGTGGTTGTAGACCGGTGGAGGTCGTAGCGAGTGGACGCCCATCGCTTTATTCATTCGATATTTTCACCACCGCCGTTCAGCAGCCATTTTGTTTTTCAAGAAAGAAACTGGTTTTCGAGAGAGAACCGTGTTTTATCTTGGGGAACAATCTGAGATGGTCATTGGCCTTTCGCCATAATTACTTTAATTTGCTAAAAAACGTACATTGGCTGAATTAAATGCGATAAATCGCGATAGATTGCCATGCGTAATTGAAGAAAGACTGAGAGCTATTTTTTTTTAAATCATACGCGTTGGCGCATTGAGTGTAAAATTTTAGCACATAGCGGAAGTATGAAGTCAACGGAAGTGACGCGCATACAGTCGACAAAGAGCGAAACATTTATTTATTCACGTCAAGGAAGTAAAACCTCAAGGAATTATGCATTCCATCATGGCGTCATATAGGTGCGCGCTTATTGGTTAATGGGTTTTGAAACGATTATTTTTATTGTTTGCATAATAATAATAATTGTTCTGAAAATCATACAAAATGTTATGCCTTTTTAGTTCTAAAATATTATTAACAAAATATCTATAAAAAAGGCAAAATATTAAGATCTCAGAAGATGCTGAGAAGTATATAAGGATCGTAAGCATAATATAAAGAAAATTAAGGTTCATAGTCTGCCTAGTGCCTACCCTTCTAGCTCATTTAGACGTATTTTTTCGTTTGTAATATTATAACGTAAATATTTAATTAAATATCATTAGAACTTTGTACCTAGACAGCACAGCTTAACTCAATCTCTTTCCCTGTCAAAAAACCTTTTGCGACTCTCAGTTTTCACGTAGTAAAAAGCGGCATTTCACTTCGACCGTTCGCGAGTAGCTCGCACATAATTACTGTACATTTTGACAAGTCAATAAATAAACTGCCAGCTGTGTGGGGGAAACATGACGTAGCTAACAGAGAGCTAGCAACAAGTGTTAATAGTGGGCCCGAACTTAAATACCTACCGACTCACGGTGAAGCTTTCGGCAATTCGGCTCAATGAATAAAGTAGCTTTGCGTGAAAAAAATATGTGAGAGGCATTTTTCTTTTTTTTTTGTATCACATTCATGTTTTTTAGATTCGGTTTTCAAATTCTTAACGAAGTGGCAGGTAATTTGAAGAAGGAAAATAATATCGTGTAAAGACGTGCAATAAGTGAAACTTAACAAAAAGTTCTTATACTAGTCGTGACTCGAACCAACGCGCACGTCACTCTCACGTTGAACCACCGTTACGAAGAATTTAAACGTATTTTGCGAGTAGCGCAACCTTAATCTAATGTTTCCTTTGCACTAAAGAATTTTCATTTCAGGAAAATTGAATTCGGTTTTTAGTTGTTGTTGAAAATAATTAAATTCACGTTTTCAGTCACAAAACAGCAATTTGGTATTAATTATTATTATGTAACGAGAACAATAACATCGAGCAGACTGTTACTTAAAGGGAGCGGTAGACGTTATTACGGTGTCAGGAGCAGAAATGTCAAAACCGCAATTTCTTTAGCAACAAAAATATAGGCTGTGTACACAAAGGATAGGGTGGACGAGTCGCGGATCGGCATCCTCGTGACATCGTCACGCCTCATCGCAAACCTGTAACGACTCGTCACATCCCGTTAAATTACCGCATTTCGGATTGTTCAAATTTCAGTGTGACTCATCACAGCCGCGGGCTGGGTTTGGTTGGATGCACCATTTGTGACGGATGGATATAAAGTGGAATTTGCTCTGTCACAAAGTTTGGTAATGACTAGATTGTGTGGTTGTTTCGAATTGTGGTTTCAAATTAAACTAAATCACATGAAACGCTATTCGCTCTCACAAAATATGTAATAAATTAATAGTAATATGTAATAAATTAATAGTACCTATTCGCAAACATAAAATTTAACAAGCCAATATTAAATATAAATAATTACTTTTTTACTATTTACGCACCTATAATACAACAAAAACTAAAGATTGCCGTTATTAAATAGGTACACTAGTAGTTTTTCACAGTATACTCATAGAAGTGCAATATAGGTACTTAAATATTGATAGACTTTACCCACATATTGTAGACAAATAATTCAACAAATTTCCCCTAGTTAAAAAGACTGACGATGATTAAGACATCCACAAATTTTAGTCGTTAATATTCTAATAGGCTATTTGACTAATTTTTTTTAGTCCGTCTTGTAGATTAATAAAAAATATTGGACACGTATTTTTTCTTTTTTTCCGTAATCAAAAAATAACAGTGATACGTTGAGTTGAAATTTCGTGTGACGTCACTAACTAGTGCAGTTTGTATGGCGGCTTGTAGCGGTAAGTGACGTCACGAGCCCCCACCCTAAACTTTAATGCGCTTTCATTGTATTGTATTTTATTTTCATTTATTTGAAAAATAAAAAAATACGTATCTAATGATTTTTAATTTTCTAAATTACGGACTAATTAGAATTTTGATTTTCAAATGTTGTCAACATTCCTATTAAATCTCAATCGTTTTTTGCATGAACGCGTTCGTTTCGAACGTGAAAGCTAAAATCTCCAGCCAGTATTAGGTACTTGTAGGCATATAAGAAAAAAAAAACGGTAATTGATCAAATATCAACCGCTTTCACTCCACCGTACGAGATCGAGGGCCCACCTAACCCCTCAAGCGAACCTCTCAATACATCCAGGTAATCCCGCAGCGGCGGCGTGGTATATTCGGTGCGTGTATACTCCGACCAATAAATATAAGTATATGGTAGGTGTATAGCGAGTCATACTGTCGCGATTGTACCTACTGCGCCTCTCCACCTACACTCGTTGCCGACCCTATGCGAATTCAATTCCGCCACTCCACATATTTGGGTGTGTTGTGTGACACACTGACCTGATTCATAGAGCGCATTTGATAAGTACGAGAAAGATGCACTACAAAAGTATCCAATCAAGTTGTTAAAAATTTGTGTTCTTCCTCCCGATGAAATTTGAGATGGTGCATAATATAATAAATTTTGTAGGTACATATAGGTACCTAAGTATTTTGCTTGTTTACAAATGGCTGGGATTTTCTATAATTTTTGGGAGAATGATGAACTAGTGCAAGAGAATATTGGAAGACAGAATGCTCTTTGTTCGTGTGTAAATTGATAAGTAGTTAAATTTAAGTTGTTGTTTTGTTCTCTTGTTAGTTAGTTTAAAATAAAAAATACTCTTTTTTTGGTTTTAGTTACCTACTTAAATGAAACTAAAAACTTTTGAAATTCTGTTTTTAAAAACTGTTGTGGTCACTAACTAACTAACTTAACTTAGTATGTCAAGTTTCTTGCTAAAACAAAACCGCAGTGTTTTTTGTTCTCAACATTATAGAAAAACATTGGCCATTTATAAACACGCGGATTAAAGAGTGTGTGTGGCTATATGATGCATGTCCTTCTGAAATTGGGTGCAAACACGTTATTTGCAAGTTTTTACTGCATCAGTGGTTATGGAACCAATTTCACAAATGGCTTCACACAATAATTCATATCATTTTTTACCTCTACAGTAGTTAGGTGTTAAAGTATAAGAAGTTATTTTTTAAATTCAAATATAATATTAATTATGCATACATACTTTTTGTACGCGAATAAATTGCCGCGACGCGACCACGCGAAAATGGTAATTTGGATCGTTGTAGTGTTAAATTATAACTGACAAATGGCAGACTGTACTGTCATGAAAGCTTTTAAGAACGGCCGAGCGAAAAAAGATGATTAAATTACTGTCACTTAGCCGACGAAAGGTGTGCCGAACGCGTCGGCGGTGTGTAGCGTGAATGTAACACATTTTTGGGGGCAATCTCGTTCGTTTTTCCCTTACAAAGGACAATAATAAATGTGGGCCCGCTCTATCAGCACTCCGACGATTATGTCGAGTTCCGTATCGAACTTCACGGATCGACGCATTTTTGTATCGATGACGCAATTTTCCCTCTCCTTTTTTTCTAGCCGTAAAATGCAAATTAACTGTAACGAGGTTTAGATCGTCTTTTGTTTTATAAAATCACACATCAAAAGGCGACTGCGCGTCGCCAGTTGATTGATGTGGTTTTGATCTTATAAGAACTTTTTTACATTTTTTTTTTCACGTAAAGAAAAAGTTGCTCGCGCGAGAAAATAGTGATTCGAGCAGGTGTTAGTATAAAAAATTAATTAGACTTATAGAAGTAATTCAGCGCGTTTTCGAATCCTCGTATATCTACCACATAGGTAAATAGTTCGTATTTTAATTAGAAAATAAGATTGGAAAATTACTTGCTGTTCCTCGCAGTTTCACCCGCGGTAATTTCGGAGTTCCCACGGGAATTTCGAGTTGCAATATAACCTATGATACCCACAAATAACGTGGCTTTTTATTGATAAAAGAATTTTCAAAATCGGTTCAGTAAATCCAGAGATTATCCCCTACAAGCTTACAAACTCACAAAGATTGTGTCGATACGCAGACTACTTTTAAAACAAAAGAAATCGAAGATGATCCTAGAATCCAGATATACCTTTACCCGAATAACGATTATTCTAGAGTATTAGATCGGCGATGTTTTAAAAACGCGGAGTATACGAGCGACTTGGGGCAAGCTACACGCTATTCCACTAAGCCAAGCAAATTCGTAACAACAACAAAAAAAAGGAAAAGAAAGTCTAGTCAATGAACTGCTTCACATGTCTGACCGAAGTTAGACTTAGTTTGTGGTCCATTATGTTGAATAATATTTCGTTGAATTTATGAGATTATAAGCTCAAAGGCCGGGTGTGTTGGCAAAATTTTCAAAGTAAAAGGTTCGCCAGGTGTTATTATTTTGTTTATTTGTTTGTGGGATTACTTCGTAGTCGGAGCATGAAAATACGAAATTCGGTTCTTCGATTTGGAATTACTGTTTTCCAAGGGATTATTCAAAGATAGCATTAATGTGAGAGCGGGCGGCGTTCAGAGACGGTTCGTGGGTGAATAACTTTTGGGAGTGGATTCAAACATGAATTTTCGAGTGGATTTTTGTATTATAAACTTTTATTGGCTTAATTTCTTTTACTGTGTCCACCGTGATCATACCCTTTATTTACTTACTAGCTGTTCCCCGCGGTTTCGCCCGCGATAAGTTGGGAGTTCCCGCGGGAATTCCGGGATAAAAAATACCCTATGTCGTTCTCTGCACCCCTGACAGCGTGAATGCAAAATTCAGTTCAGTCGTTAAAGCGTGAAACCGTAACAGACAAACAGACGTCTGTCGTCAGACGTCAGACGTCCGTCTGACCGTTATATTAGTTTTTTCAAAAATGTTTATTTTATTTGGTACTAGCTGTTCCCCGCAGTTTCACTCGCGTTAATTTCGGAGTTCCCGCGGAAATTCCGGATTACAATATATTAGCCTATGTTACTCAGGGAAAATGTAGCTTTCTAATGGTGAATTTTTTTTGAAATCAGTCCAGTAGTTTTTGAGTTAAATCGTAACAAATAAACAAACAAACAAAAAAATCAAATCTTTCCTCTTTATAGCATTAGTATAGATAATCAGTAGGTACCTAACTACCTGTACTACGCGGTTCCTTGGTTTGAAAGATAGAAGAAAAACATAAAAATCATTTATTTAAAAATAAAGACACGACACAATTAGAGTCAGTTTATATACGTAAATACTTACTTACTATAGTCAATAGTCAACAGTCAGTCAATTTTAGCTATGACTCTGCGATCATCGACGTATAAGCCTTCTCTTGTTGCCTCAAATTTTTTCCTCCGATTAGAATTGAAGAGGGAATTCACAAATTCACGCATTTCACACCGCAAGCAAAGATTTAGTCTGAATAATTATTCATACTTTTAGATTGGTATGAACTCACAACACATTCAGTACCAGGATGTTGCTATTTGAATACAGTGATCCCTTACAAAGTGAGCGTTTTGTTTAGTACTTACCTACTCACTTAACAAATGGAATGATCGAAAAGAAAAGTACGAAAGATTTATTACGCTGATTGCGTACTTATATTTCTGACCCCGCTTTTTCGGAAAACTCAATTTATTTAATATTCATCGTATTTTTCAGTTACTAAGCTCTATATTTCCTTTAAGTAGTAGGTATCTCGCCAGAAAGATGATTTAAGACTTTGTTTTCTTTTTTGTAAGTAAGAAAAGAAAACGATTGTTATTACATTTGAGTAATTTGTACGATCAAAACTTTTACTTTAATGGACTGTGATCGAAAAATGAGAAAGTAAGATTTAATCCTGTTCTTTAAGCTGCAGTCACACGTAAACTAATTCCTTACCAGATAATTTGGTTGGATGTTACAAAATTTAATGAATCGCCCACCTGACATAAAGCTACGTGCACACCAGATATAACGTACAACGTAGATGAAGATAAACGCGCAGGCTCGTAAGCCGCGCGCTAAGTGTGAACTAAATTGGCGATATTTTACGATCGAGTCATTACTGAAATCGTAAAGAGCGCGAGTTTGCGGCTCTTTTACGAGGAACGTTCCTCGTGACCCGTACCCTTATTACGGCGATGCTAAACGACGGAAGCGTCGGTGAGGTCATGTGTGTCGGCGGCTTTACCGCCCGAATGGCGAGTCACTTAATTTTGTCTCGCTTTACGCTCCTCATAACGGTGACTCGGATTTAGTTCGACGGGAAATTGATAGATTTATTACGTCACATGCAGTTATTATACGACTTATAGGATGACGTTCATTATTTCACCGTTATCGACACGCTATCGGATGTCAGACCGGGTGACGCGACGAGTGAAATTTGACACGCACCTATCTATGTAGGTAGTTGCTCACAAATCAGATCGAAATATCGACCGTTTGGATTTTCAGTTAGTTTCGTCCAATCGGCGAAACGTCAAGTGTAACACGCCTTTATTGGTGTCACTCATTCGTTGTGAGCACGTCAGTTTGTGCGTAATAGGAATGGTAGTTACTGAACGAATGGGTCGAGTTTCAAATAATAATAAAAATACTTGACCGTTAAAAGATTTTGTTGCTCGCCTAATGTGATTTGATGGTGAGTTGAAATATATTTTTACATAAAGCCTATGCGGGTTACAAATTTAAAATTGAAATTGAAAGAACTTTATTCGACACAACTCATAGAAATTTACAACATACAAATTAGGTCATCTCACTATAAAAAATAATATCTAAGATAATCCATTCAAAAGAAATTGCTAGCTGAAAGTAAAAAAGGAAAAATTACAATTTTTGATGACAATTCTGCAGTATTTAAACTTGTTATCAAAAAGTTTAAACAAAAAGTACCAAAAACGAACACTTTGTCGTTTTTCAAGTACAAATTTTTATTTGGGACTTGTGACTTTAGTGCATAATATGTCTACAGAACTTTCGAATTTTATCTAGGTGATCAATTAAGTTTCTAAGTTAATTAAGTTTTATCTAGGTGATTAATTGAGTTTTGCTGGTTTAATCCTAATTGCTATTCTGTTTAATGGACACGACGTAGGTACTTGACCAATATAATAGTCACGAGTTGAAATAGGTATTTTTATACATAGGGCTGATTTAAACAGCAAGTTTTATCTCGGATTAGTGGAATTTACTTTTACTTATATCTAGCTTTAGTCAAAAAATTAAAATTTAAAGGTCGCTCCGATTAAAGTAGAATTGGTTTTAATTAAACTAAAAATGATATTTACAGAATTGAATTAAACGAGATTAAGTTTTTGGTGAACCTAAGTCGTTTTAAGATTTTATAACTATTATATTTTATTTTAATTACGGTAAATTTATCATTTAATACTGCTCGTGTCAAGATTTCCTCGGTAACTTTTTAAATATTATAGTGTCGAGAAAAGTAACTTAGTTAGCAAAATATCACAGTAGGTACCTACTGTTAATGGCAAAAACAGCCATATATTTTCCATAGATACTTTAAATATTTATCTTTTTGAAAAAATAAATTAAAATTAACGTAAGTATTAAAACACGTGACTATACGTTTACAACGTGTTAATGAATTGACTGAAAACTAGAAAGTAGTTTGTTCAGAATCGACTTCCGAATCGATCGCACCATGTTTTAATTTAGATTATATTTTTTCATTATCACTAGCCCATGTCTAAATTATTTATAATACAATATTTGGCACGTACATCGCTCGTAGTAAAAAAATCGAATCGGTCATTGACACGTAGGCGCGGGGGTAGCGCTTGAAATTTCGTAGATAGGTCACCTCCAAACTAACTTTTAGACTATAAATTTTTTTGACATAATTTATATTTTAATCATAAATTATTATTGTTTATTTTTTTAAACGGGGTGTATCAGGGTTTTAGTCAATTCATTAACACGTTGTAGATATAAATAACTTAACAAACTTATAACTGTTATTTTCCACATATACCTATTATCGCCAACAACATAAAAAGTGGGTAAAAGCAAATATAATTAAACATTAACATTAAAGATTAAATCCCTAATAATCTTACACGAGCAAATTGTATTGCGAGCCATTAAAATATTACATCAAATTCAAATGTTACAAATCAGAATACGCCGTTAGTTGAAAGATTTTACGGCGAGTTTACGATGCCGCCGGCTCATTCAACTCCATCCCGTAGGTATTTGTCCCAGTAACTGAAATAACGTTCAATTATTGCACACTGGCGTATCGTCATAGGCCATAAAGCCGCGGTAACTCGTAAAAAACTGTGTTCCAGAACACCCCGCCGAGCGCCGCGGCGGCGTTCGTAATTAAAGTGAATTAACAATTTGCCGAAAGCGATCCACTACATCTGTACACGCGTTGTTAATAACTTTATCGTTCAATAATAACGCGGCACGCGGCTTCTGGCGCGTAAAAAAGCCTTAATGTCAACATAAAGAGAGCGCCGCTTAGGCGGCTAACAAACCGCCGCGTTATATCCACAAGTTATATCCGCGACTCAATTAAAATACCTACCAACAATTTTGAAACGACTATACGAAATGAAATTAAAAGTTTCCTAACGTTTGTATGTGTAGGTGCTAAGGCCGTCTATCTTTATACCCACGTACGTGAAAAGAATACAATCGGTAAAACAATCGAAAAAATTAAATGTGTTTGAATTTCTATTTGATTATTTCTTTTTATTCTTGCATATTACATACTAGCTGTGCCTTGCAGTTTCCCCCGCGTTAACTTCAGAGATCCCGCGAGAATTCCGGAATAAAAAGTAGCCTAAGTTACTCCTTGTCACATCAGCTATCTGCCAGTGAAAGTCCCGTTAATATCGGTCCGGTTTCAGAGATTACCCGGAACAAACAGACAGACAGACAAAGAAATTTTTTGATGTACTTGTCCCGTATATAATTTCGTATGCATTTAGTGAAAAGCTGTTAATTTGAAATAATTACAAACAGACAAGTCTATTTTATCTATATGAATAGATGTATAGATAGTAGCAGAGCCATAAATTTAGGTATAGTGTCCATATTCTAAGTAAGTCTACAACAGAAGTAGATATTCATTTTTTCATGGTATTTTGTGGCTTTTATTTAAAAGAAAAGGTTGCCAATTAACATGAATTCAATGAACGTCTTTGAGTGCGGCAGTTTATTTTTGAAAATCTTTACTTAAAATTAAGTAATTTTTAAAACGAGTGCGGACGTAAGAGTTGTTCGACACGAAACAGCACCTAAGACCTACTTATCGGGTGAAAAGTGAAATTAATCGCCAAGACTCACGCGCGCAGGTGAATATAAGGTGATTATAATAATGGGCATGTTGACTAATTTTTATTTTTTAGTCCGTCTTGCAGATTATTAAAAAAATATTGGACGCGTATTTTTTCTTTTTTTACGTAATCAAAAAATAACGGCGATATATTGAGTTGAAATTTCACGTGACGTCGCTATTCTGACAGTTTGTATGGCGGTTGTAGCGGTTAGTGACGTCACGACTCCCTCACCCTAAACTTTAATGCGCTTTATCTCTGTATACCTATTTTAATTTATTTGAAAAATCAAAAAATACCTGTTTATCGTTTTTTTATTTTCTAACTGACGGACTAATTAGAATTTTGATTTTCAAAAGTAGTCCACATCCCCATCATTAAAGGTTCGTGTACGAGTACGACAAGTGTTGTGACGGGGGAATTATTGTGTTTTAAACGCCAACACAATCGCGATGCTGTTACGCAGTAACACAACGAGTTTAATTAAGTTTTATACACGTGTCATACGATATATTACGAATTCGGGTGATGAATTCGAATTTAGGGTGCGATGTCAGTCGTGTGCAAACGATTGTGTTTTTGTAGATCCGATTGCCGACCTGAGCCAAGATTCAAATATCTCTCAACTATTTTCTAAGCGGTTATTTACCGGATTAAACAAAACAACAAAAAATGAATAGTATTTTTGAACTGATTTTTTTTTGGGACTTCTAAGCACATTAAAATATTAGTTTGCAGTGATAGAGCACGCAGAAGTTTCAACACTGGCTGCGATATGGCTGCTTCGCGACGAATAGCTTAAAATGGATTAAGAAAAACCAGCCAAGTACAAGTCAGACTCGCGTACGAAGGGTTCCGTGCCATTATCTACAAAAACGGCAAAAAAACAACACGTTTTGTATGGAAGCCCCGCCCCATTGAACATTTATTTGATTCTGTTTTTAATTTGTATTTGTTATAGCGGCAACAGAAATACATCATCTGTAAAAATTTTAACTGTCTGACTATCACGGTTCATGAGACAGACGACAGACGGACGGACGGACAGCGGAGTCTTAGTAATAGGGTATTGTTGTACCCTTTGAGTACGGAATCCTAAAAAAAGAAAAAATTACAAAGAAAAACTATGCAAGTCTTACCTTTACTTGCACCGTCGGGGCCACGAAGTATAGAGCACTCTTCTATTGTACCGAACGGCGTGAACAGCTGACGGACATCCTCCTCAGTCTGTTGTTTGCTGAGCATACCAACGAACAGCTTCCGGTCTGCGAGAGAGAGACGACAACATTTAATCGACCGCAGAGTAAAGGAAACGACACATCGAGCCACACCACAGAAGCTTAGCGGTGGTGCGGTGGAGCGGCGGACTTAAACTAGACTTAGTGCCAATTCAAAATCCCCGGATTTCATGTGATACATGGTGATTGAAGACGTGCGTGTTATGATTCACTGGCAGAACTACTTTTGCAATATTTTTTTATATAACAATGTCATCGAAATTTTTTGTTACATTGAATATCAACAATTCAGGAATCGTAGATCTGCCATTAGAATATGCGTCCACTTTCAGCCGATTTTTGTGTGATATTCAATAACCATTTGCAGTGTGATTTATAGAAATAGTGGAAGCATACTCTATAAATTTTGAAATGAGAACACTGTTATAGTCAATATACTTACAAAAACATGACGTAAGAGGCAACCAATGAGAAACTATTAGAGAATAATGAACACTGTTATTTAATTGGTTGTTCATCACGTAACGCCAGTTTACACACGTCAATTGACCAATAAGAACCTGTATTTTTTAAAAGTCCAATTTGGTGCTGGCTTTACGAATGAAACACAACCAGTATCTTTTGTTTTTCCAATTAGAAAAAAAAAAAACAAATTAGATTTTGATTTAAAAATATGTGCCTAGGTGTCGTCGTCGTTTTTTCCGATAAAAAAAAAAAACATTCATAGTCAATTTTTTATGTAAAAACAAAACTGAAACGTCGCAGCCTTCTAGGAAACATTAATTACATTTGCTAAATAAAATTTTACGTTCCATTAATATCAATGTACTCTCATATATGGCATGAAACTAACGTTTGCATAACGCGCCCCGCAATGTCGCTTGCCAGCGTAAAGAGCCGTAAAAAAGTCTTTTAAAACGACATAACATTATGTTACGCCACGAAAACCGGCGTACAATGTGTATGTGATATAATATTGTTGAAACGACTTTGCGAGCCACGTGCGAGAGGATTTATGGCGGCGTATGCGCGCGCCTTAATAAGCTTACTGTTGTCATTGTTGTTGCCTATAGATAGTTGGATGTATGTAATTATGTAAATTTATTTTAATACTAACAACACGTTCAAAAATTTTCTCAATAACCATTTTACCTACGTCAATCAATCGAAGGAGGTGATGGAATTAATAAAACAGGATTGTTATATTTAAATCAATAGAACACCGTCTATAGGTAATAAGGTAACGAAGGCGACACAAGAAATTTTAGAACACATTTCAAATTTGAAATTAGAATCATTCCGTCGTCGTTACGTCACGCTCGAGTTGCGTTTCCGTTTTATAAAATTGTGGCCGATCAATTTCTGAACGTGCTCGAATAAATGATTGGGTTTGTTTTTTATTTTTTTTTTTATTTCGACTAGTGACGTCACCGCCGCCCCGACACGCGACCCCGCTGCCATCAATACCGCCACCGCCACCATAGAGGTGACCAGCGAAAAAAAAAGAAAACAACAAATTCATACTTATGTAGCTCTCTATGTATATAAAAATAACATATAATACACACAGTTTTTAGTTACTTAAACAACGAACAAATTCCAAAAAACCCAAGTTTACACATAATTAGCACATTACACTAATATACAAAAATGTATGTTGCATTGGTGATGTTTTTAAAACATATAAGGGATATTACAGATGTTGTGAATTTTCTTTTTTTTTAAGAGAAAACCAAAAATCACAAGGAACATGAAAGAGAACACAAACTCATTTATGGACAAAGGAACTCTCAGGGTCATATGAAAACCATCGAAATGACGTAAAATCAAACATTACCCAAAACTTTGATCTCTGAGCTTTGGGCGGAAGAGAATGGGGCTAGAAAACGCGTTTACCAATTATAAATAAAATCAACACAACATTCTATATTTAAACACCCAGCGAGCGGGAAACAAATTTAGTACGTATCTTTCGACAATAGAGGCCGTCATTAACATCTAAGTGAACACTTGTCGATTGTATTTTAGTTTATGGTTGATCAAAAAAACTCACATAATAACATAAAAAATCCACACTAATTATTAATTAATACACGTCTCGAAATGAATACGATAAAACAAAATGTTCTTTACAGCACGACGATTACTAAGTGCAGATTGTGGTTGCGTTCTATGTCGAATCTACGACCGACGCGACCGTTCAAGTATGCCTTGTACGAAACACTAGAGTTTAATTAAAACAAAACTACAATAAATAAATATATACATAATAAAAAAAGAACAGGAAACAGTCACATTTTTAACACCTTCAATTTCCAATTTCAATCCATACATTTTTTGGACACAGATACAGAGATTCTAACTTAAGAAACTCTAACTGTAGAAATACGACTGACCCCAGATTTTTGAATTGAAAAGTCAAGCTAATACTAACCCATAAAATCTCACTCAAAGCAACATACTTAAATAGTAAGAATCTTGAGTTACGCTCAGCCGAGTTAAGTTTCAACCAAAAATCGGGGATTGAATTTGTGAGGAAGGTGTTAAAAAAAAAAAAAACAAAACGAACCAAAAAAGGTACACGGAGTTACGAACACAGTTATTGGAGAAGGTATATGAAAGCAAGGCACACCGCGTAGATTCGACTTGGAACTGTCTCACTTCGCGCGCTATTTGACAGACAGTGACAACAGTACAGCCTAGGGCACGCACAACACACGCTACCTTAGTCCGCCTACGCGCGCCGCCTTCCCGCGCCCCCTGCAACACAAGAACACGCTACACACGGTTACTCCACCGCTCCACTTCTTAAAAAAAAACTAAAAAATTAGAACAGAATAGAAACAAATAAAAAAAAATACAAAAAATCAAACACGTTGACAGACACAAAAAATAAAATTACCTTCAAAAACTCTTATCGCGCCAAGAGTTCACATCATACAGATCGCAAGCTTAGGTCTTCTGTTTTTAACTTTAGGTAAGTGGCAATTCAGCGGACTGTCAACGAATTTTAAATAATAATAATGAATGTCAAGTAGATACGATTCTTAGCTTTATGGTCTTAAAGATTAATTTGTGTACATTTGAAATCATATGATTCATAATAATACATTTACTTAGGTATATTTACAATAACAAAGTATTTCTTCCTATACTATAAAAGTAAGTACCTTTAAAAAACTATTAGCACTACATTACGCCGCAACCTCTTTCGGACTGGTGTACTTAGAATATATCAAAAGGATGTAGGCTACGAATATTGTATTGCAATATAAGTTAACTATTTAGTAGGGGAATCTAAGCACCTTAAACTTTTCCAACCCAGCAGTATTTAACGAGGCAATAATTCTACCAATTTAGAGTGTAGAGTCCGTAATAAGTTCGCACAGGAACATCCCAAATCCGCGTGCACAAGAAACAAAACGACTAAGCCCGCGGGACAAAACACACGTACGTACCAACCGGTACGTGTCCGGCAACATTGTTCGGAAATATTAGAACCGGGTGGTGGCCGGTCATTAAATACAGATTTATACCCGGCCAGCCGGATATCTCTCCCGCGCGACTCTGCTAATGACCATCTAAATTGAGATAATTTCACAGCGGAGTTGGTTGTTCATTTCGGCTCCAAGTCGAGTGCGGAGCGGATTTTGGTCCCCGCTTAATAGTATGCACGTACGTTCGCATATTATTGGTATGAATAATTTTTAGGCTGATATATTGGTAGGTATATAAAGTTATAGGTAGCGAGTTGCGACAGCGCCATTGGCTTAGTGATTAAGGAAGCTGCTACGCTAATTGTCGCGAGTCTGATCTCTGCCTCAGGAATTTTCTGACTGAATCTTGGTGTTAAGTTTATATATAAGTAATATGTAATTACAAAAAAAAACTGACCAACTGCAAGTCGGACTCGCGCACCAAGGGTTCCGTACCATTATCTATAAAAATGACAAAAAAACACGTTTGCTGTAGGGAGCCCCCTTAAATAATTTTTTTTTTTGTATTTGTTGTTACAGCGGTAACAGAAATACATCATTTGGGAAAATTTAAAGTGTCTAAATATCACGGTTCATGAGATACAGCCTGGTGACAGACGGACAGACAGACAAACGGACGGACGGACAACGGAGTCTTAGTAACCCTTTGGGTACGGAACCTTAAAAAATAAGTAATATCATGCAGTTATTAAACATAACATATTACTTATATCAACTCTTAATACATTATAATCCGTTTATGATAATTATAATAATATCATAAATGCAAAAGTGAGTTTATTTGTTAGTTTATTTGTTTCTTTTTCACACCCTAACGGCTCGACCAATCCTCACGAAATTTTGCATACACGTCGTCAAGGGTACAGTAAAGCACATAGAGTACTTCTTCTTCCGGGGTCCCCGCGGGAACTCGAAAATTACCGCTGGGAACAGTTAAGTAATAATATTATGAAATATGGTATTTTTCAGGCATCGTCAATATTTTTTTGTGGATAGGTAGACTAAAATGTTAAATAGTAATATCATTTTGTCTGTAACATATAGTACCTATATGTTATGATTAGTTTCGGACCAGGTCACCTGTGTTAATTTCGGAGTTCCCGCGGGAATTCCGGGATAAAAAGTGCCCTACGTCCTTCTTTGTATACCTCTGAAAACGTGCACGCAAAATGTCAGCTAAATTAAGAAAGAAGCAAAAACACATTACTAGTGACATTAGCAATATCAACGGTGGGCCGGCTGCTTGGTGGTTTCAGGCGGTTTCAGCCACAAATCATGGCACGTCGGCGCCGGTTGCGACAATCCGAGCGGACCCCGCACCCTGTCGACTGCAGATCACATCTAATCCGCGCACCCACCGTTGCTCTCACTTAACCGCATGTCACTTATCATTTTAACATATTTTTTTAAAATTTTCAACCAGACTTTGGAATTAACAGAAAGAATTATAGCCAGCGGGGTTAGCCAAGTTGACATTGTATTCATTCATTGATTTTCAATCGTTAACGAATAAAAAACTTATGTAACGAATCGTCATGTCACTTGGTCAGCCAATCAAAACTCTAGTTTTGCGTGACAACTTGAAAACTAGAGCTTTGATTGGCTGAACAACTGACATCGATTCGTTACATAAGTTTTCTATTCGTTAACGATTGTAGAATGTCGACTTGGCTAACCCCGCAGGTAATGAAGGGTCATCTGAATGAGACGAACTTGAAATTGTTTGGTTTGTTTTGTAGCACTAGATACATAAAATTAAATAGCTGCTTTAGCTGCGTCAATTAGAAGGACTATAAAATGGAGGAATAAATAGTTCTACTGTGAAAATTGTGAAAAGTGGGTCATCTGATTTAAAAAACAAAAAATATTTTATTCTATACTATTCCCCGTACATCATTACATGACCGTAAGGACATAGGTGGCTTCATAATCTTGCCCTTGAAAATGATTTGAGGCTGATTTCGATTTTGATTTGACTTCAAATTGAAATCGTATTTGGAATCGTGTTAATGTCTAGAGATGACGTCCGACAAGTAAAGACAATTTAATGAAATCGAAAAAATTTGACATATAAAACCGATGGAGACGCGACCTCAAAGCTTCAAAAGTAGCAAAATTTGGTTCCTTTTCGATCTCATTTCGATTCGAGTTCGATTTGATCCCAACTCGATTGCGTCAAGAGTATGACCCTTACTCGATTGCGTCAAGAGTACCTAAGCCGACTGTTTTTTTTTTAAGTCATAAACAGTCATAGTTTTTATTAATAAAACGCAACATTGAAATACAATAAAATGTCACTTGTCATTTTATCTTTAGAAATAGACTAGCACAACTTTTGTAGGTAAAAGTCTTAACAAATTAACTATTGCTAATTCTTCGTTAACTCACTCGTTTCATTTGAATCTCTCTTGCTCTAAATTAGATTTTATCCCGCTTTTAATTGTCATTTAAAGTGAAAACGCGGAGTTTATCGTTCGCATTTGTTGACAATTTGCTGGCGGTCCACATCGATTTATGCATAGTGATTAGTGAGATCTCTAAAGATTTAACCACTGGAATTTGTGAATAGTTTTCCCTTTGCATTCTCTGATCGTTTTTTAATTGTTCCTTACCGGTTTTTACTATCAAATTTCTATATCGTTCATTCTTAAAGGTCTTCGAAAGGTAATTGGCAGTAAAGTTATTGTGATTTTATTTATCAATGTAACTTCTACGACCTCACTTTCTCTTTGGTGGTCTAAGTCTAAATCGCAGTATTGATCAGAACTTTGTAAAAATAAGAGTAGGTAATTTTATCGCTAATTCATTGTTTCCTCTCAGTTTTTTCCGGATGAACTTTAGTATTCCTGTAGGAACTCATCGTTCCGGGACAAAATGTGTGTTCAATTTTTGTCAGTTTAAGAATTTTTTGAATAGGTTTAGCAGTTCCAGAAATTATCCCTTAAACGTCTATAATAAATTTACAAACCTAAACAATTTATTTCTTCATATAGGTATCCTTATTAATATTACAAATGCGTAAGTGAGTTTATTTGTTTGTTGGTTGTTTGTTTGTTACGCTTACACGCCTTACGGCTCAACTGATCATCATGAAATTTTGCATGCACGTTTTCAGGGGTACAGAGAAGGACATAAGGTACTTTTTATCCCGGAATACCCGCGGGAACTCCGAAATTATCGCGGGTGAAACCGCGGGGATCAGCTGGTTATTAGTATTTATACTTATTATTTATTTATTTAGATTTATCTCTTCATCGTATCAGCCGATGAGGTCTCCAATGGACAAATATACCACACCAAGTGGCGTTCCTTCCATACAAGCCGAAAAGCCTGTTTTGCCTAACCAAAACACTTGCCACAGAATATCAATATTTTAATAAGTATAAAGTGTATGAGTATAAATACTCATTAAAATATTTTATACTCCACAAGCAAGCGCTTCAGCTATGCCTAGCTAGGCCTAGGCCGGGCTTTTGGGCTTGTATGGAACGCCACTGACCACACCCTATCTCTCTGAGGATATACACAACAAAGATTCTTTCCTTCGCTACTCTTGTTTAGCCGACCTCGTATCACTGGTCTATCTTGGGGTTTTTTCTTACTCGGTACATACCTACTCATGTTCCCTTTCTCGATAGGAACATACCTAACTGTAATTCATTGCATTTCGTCGAACAGAACAAAATATATTATATCTTTTTCGAACTGGCTATGCTTGCTAGAGTTTCCTCGCCCATATGCTCAACGATATAACACGTTTTTCCACGTCCCCGATCCATCATGCCGACATATTGTTCGTCCGCTACGGATTACGCATCTAACGCAAATTTATGAGGGGCCCGCGTTATTATTGATAGGTTGTATGCAACATTTAATACGAGAAGCGGATACGGGTGGAATAAAATGAGTAGTTTTCGCGCGGAATTCGGTTCTAACTTCTAATGTTATTAAAATTGGTATCGCGTGTTGTTTGTATACAGATTTCAAACAAAGAAGATATTTTTTTGAACGTCGTGAACATATTCGTATATGGTTATAAACGTATCATCAAAACTATGGTCAAGATGAGATGAGTCAATTTTCGTTTCTGACCTTCATGATACCAATTGTAGCTTCCGACTTCCGAGGTGATGGTTTAACAATGTACGAGGTTTTATGAAGTAAGAAGGAAAAAAATCATAATAATGATCATAGCCCATAAGTATCATGATCATAAGAAATAAAAAAAGCACTTTGTTTTGGTTTTATCAGTTTAACATTTTTCTACCGGTCTGTCAGTAATAAAAAAAAATAAATAAATAAATTGTCCGGGGGAAAATATATCTACTTGTCCAATTACATTTATCATCCAGGATATTAATTGTTAACGCACGTATTTACAGCTCTCATCCAATTAGAATTTGTCGCCTTAAATCATTGGAAATTATCGGTGCGAGAGAATTAACTATTTGCTCGTACACCATGGGAATTGGGATCCTTGAAGTAGCAAATTTATCTCATCCCATGAATATTGGGATCCTTGAGGTAGCAAATTAATCTCATCCCATGGAAATTGGAAACCTTGAAGTCGCAAACGTTTTTCATCCCATTAATATTGGAATCCTTGAAGTAGCAAATTAATCTCGTCCCATGGGAATCGGAAATCTTCGAGTCTGAAATGTAGTTACTCCCAATATCTCATCGCATGGATATAACGATCCATGAATCCTATGTCACTCAGGGATAATGTACCTACCTACCTTTCTATTAGTGAAGGAATTTGTAGAATCGTATCAGTAGTTCCATAGATTATCCGTTACATTCGAACTTATTAACTCTTTATAATATTAGTGTAGATACATTATACATAGATGAAATATAACTATGTTACAGTACAGTCGTCAAGACACTGAAAAAAAAAAAAATTGAAAAAATTATAAAATTTTACCAAAACAATGGTTGGTACTTCAAAGATATTATAAAAAAAAACCGGCAACACGAAAAACCATTGAAGCGGTGTTGTCAACAAAATTTAATTCCAATCAGTCGCCAGATAAGTAAGAATTCATTTCGAAATTTACCATTGAGGTAGGTACATTTAGCTTTGGATTGGCAAAGCGTAAATTTTCAGTTGATTCCATTAATTAGCGACGCCACGCCCGCTCTATTGCGTCAACTTCAATGGCCAATTACACCGGTAATTGGAAGATGCGCAGGTGTCTTGGGCACAAAGGCGAGTTGGGCCACTGGTCCTGTCTAGAGTTGACTACTTTATCTAATACTAAGGAGCTGTTTCCCGCAGTTTCACCCGCATGAATAACGGTTTTCCCGCGGATTAAAAAGTCTCCTAGACTCGGCAAATCTGCTGGGAGTTGAAGGAAATAATTCTTTTCGATATTTTTTTGCAAAAAAGTTTTTTTTTTTGTTGGTTTGTCGGTTTATTTGTACGTGTATTACGTAAAAACTCAGTAGCTATAGATGAAACTTGGTATGCCAAATATATTAAGCCAATATTAAATTTAAATTAATTAAAATAGGTACTTTTCATGCATCGCGGTAAAATAAAGAAAATACGAGTGAAATCGCGAGCATCACATTTTCAATAATATTATTATTTTTAATTTTATTTAAAAAGGAAAAATTATTATGGTGCGTAATTTTTCACTTGTATCTACCCTTGCGTCTTAATACTAGATTTTTACTGCACGCAAGTTAGGATCACAGTAATTATACTCAGCAAGGCATTATAAGCCAGGTGCTGGGTGATATTTCCATCACCGCTAACAGACGGCCCCTTGTCAAATTACAATCTGCTTCGATCAAAGGTCTTCCTATCTGGTTCGAACCCCCCGCTATTGACTCGTGACACGCACTACCTTATATAGGTACGTTTACGAAGTTCGCTTCGGCACAAGCCGATACTTGTAGGTACATAAAGGATATTTAGTTCATCGCTTGTTTATTGAACTTGCGGTATTTGCACAATCAGGATTGAAATTAACTCAAATACACACTGATAATTTGAACTGACGACCGCGCGCGGTCTCGCCGGCGTGGTTTTGTAATTAAACTCCAGTTTCTAGGCCATAAAACTATTGTAATATAACATTTCATTTCAGTCAGGGAGGAAAAATTGCGAACTGCTCCCCTAACTAAAGCTGACAATGGATGAATATAAAAGTAGAGGAAAAAGGGAATTAAAATTTCTTTTTTTTTCCAAGATATTTTGAGATCTTTTTATTAATGGTTAACAGGCTGAAAGTTTGATTACAGCTCACCTGCGCCTTTATTCACTATGACCATAACACGCCGCGTTAAGATAAGACTCCACAAAAACTGCTTTTCCCTCGCGATCAAAGGAGTTTCACTTTAAAAAAATAATATTTTACAACGTGTGTTATGGTATATTATATATTAATTTTTAATTTTGTCATCTGTAGCGGTCGGAATTGTGATTTTAGGACGCGCGTTATGGGCATGGAATGTGGTTGATCATAGAGAATAAGGGCCCTGATGTCAAGTGACGATGTGGTCGAAGATTGTAAACACACCTAGCTCAAAATGAGAACGATTTTCGTATTTCAAATTCATCAAGAATAAAATCTTTTGCACAAATACCTACTATGCGACGTCGTTCAGATAAAAAATTACGGTCCATTATTAAACTTATCAAATCTCATTGAATAGCGTCTAAGCATTTTCATCAGAACTGAGTTAAAAAGCTGCGGCGAAGTGTTCAAACAGGCATTGATCATTTTTCGTTTTTAATAATTACCCATTACGATATTCCCAACAGCCACCTAAAGGCATCTGGCAACATAATAAAATTAAACTCCCTCGTAATGAGACATTAACCCAATTTTCGTCGTCATAAAAAAAATTACGACATAATTTCGTTATAATAACGATAATAATGGGCGGGGTACTTGCTATGTGAGTAATGTAAAATAATAGCATTATTGTATTTTTTTGGCGCTCATTTTCCGGCGGCGTTCTACCGTTTAAAATTGCTGTCGACAGTGCGTTTACGGGGGTCGCTTCATACACAGAGTTTAATTAATGCTTCTGAATTAATCCGGACGCTGGCGCTGGGTTGAGGTGCGTTTTCGGAGCTTGTCATTGTCAGTTGTTCGTTAGACGCGGTCTGTCAGTGGCACGGCCCGCCGCGCCGCCCATCACTCTCCCCCGCCCCCACAAAGTCCACTATTGACATCGACTAGTTGTAACGTTTTCAGGTGAATCGTTATTTCGGCCGTGGTCAGGCGGACCCGCCACCCCGGTTTTAGTGTTATTTCTTGATTAATTTATCGAAGGCCAAACGAAAAGGTTTCGGGGGAAGGAAAGTATCTACTTGCATTTTAACAGCCTACTTTCGATAAAAGATAATTAGTTTAGTACGTTGTCGAATACCTCTTAATGGAATGAAATTAGGTAGGTATGTGAAAAGAAACTTGTTTTTCTTTCCATCATAAAAAAGAAATCTTAAAACTATTGTACATAAATACATTCTATTATAATATGATCATATGAGTAAGCTATTACAAATTTCAATATTTTTCAGTCAAAAATCGAAAAAACGAATATGATTAAAAACTTAACATAAAAAAACGTATAAGTACCGTATTTTACTGTTACATTAAACAACACCTCTACAACTTTACGACTTTGCGTTTCTAAATATGTACATAATATTATGTACCAATTTGATTGCATTGTACTTGCAAACACTACACTGTTAAAGAAAAAAAAAACAAACCGCTTTTGCTTGAACCCTTAAATTAAGAGTACGTACTTACAGCTGTAAATTATCTAAAAAAGTGATCTATTTATACATTAATCATTATTATCTATGTAACGTAAGTTGAGAAAAAAAAAAGAAAAAAAAAATAAACCAGAGACAAAACAAAGTGTGATCTCATCAAATCCAGCACAGTTCGATCGAGCGAATGCCGATTCCTTCCGCGTAACAACAAGATGTAATAAAATTACCATAACGAGCTCATCACAGTATACAAATATAAAAATTACATTCTCCACCTCAAAGACGTCCACCGGAAGCGGGATAAAGTTATGGGGGCGGGAAACAATGGGGTCTTTCCGGGAAAATTCCGGTTTTGGCTGTCATTGTCTCCGCGCTCCTGTGCTCGCCGCCCCTCACCACCTGTCATACCCTCACGCCTCGTTATTTACCACAATAGCGCGTACACTAATCTGATAAGCGTTTGATGAGTGCCCGAAATCGCTTTCGGCAAGGCGCCGAGTTGAGAGCACTCAGTACTCGCTCGCGGTCGCAGCGAACTGGATTCGTTTTGCGCGTTTCGTTTCAGAATCCGACGCAAATTGGAACGTCACTGTTTGTTTTCGTGAGCGGCGAGGCTTAGAGTTTGCGAATTCATTGGTTGATAAACAAATTTCGTTCGATAGCGAAGTATTTTCGAAGAATCGTTTCATCTGTGCACATACACGTGTATGATAGAGTGATCTAGAAGGGTAGGTAAGTACATCTTACAAGTCTTGTATTAATTATTCCAATGTCTAATATTATACCGTATACCTATGTCTCAAAGAAAGAGTGTTAAGTCTACTTCACTACATATTATAAAACAAAGTCCTCCGCTGTCTGTCTGTTCGCGATAAATTCAAAAAACTACTGAACAGATTTTCATGCCGTTTTCACCAACGGATAGAGTGATTCATGAGGAAGGTTGACGTGCCTATATAATTTGTCAAGGTTTTGTGTAAATTGGTTGAAATGTAACGATAATTGTTGGAAGTTTCGGAAAAAGTAATTTGTGACGCTTTCATGCCTTAAATACTCAACCGATCATCATGAAATTTTGTGTACACGTTGTCAGGGGTACAGTGAAGGTCATTGGGTACTTTGTGGTCCGGGATTCTTGCGGAAATTCGAAATTAACGCGGATGAAACCTCGGGGAACAGCTAGTCAAAGAATAAAGCTCTTTCCCCGAGGGATAGAAAATCGATTGATGAAATCTAAATTAACGCAAACGAAGCCGCGGGCACCAGCTAGTTTAAACAAAAAACAAACTTTAAAGACTTGATGCTAAAGTTTGGAGTTTCATGTGGCTGAGTTCATTTTATGAGTTCCTACTATGTTGTCAATAGGTTTGATCTATACTAATATTTTAAAGAGGTAAAGTTTGTGAGCTTGTGAGGTTGAAGGGGGTAATCTCTGAATCGACTAAACCGATTTTGAAAATTCTTTTACTACTTTCGCTAGGTACCTACTTTTTATTTCGAAATTCCTACGGGAACTCCGAAATAACCGCGGGGGACAGCTAGTCTGTTATAAACTATAAACACTTTTTGGACCAACGGCGCTGTTAAACGATTCCTTCTGTACCTGCCACATTCGTAACGATCCAGCATTGGTCGTTTTGAACGATTAGAACGATACGCGCCCGTTCCGTGATTAACTGTCATCGTGCCATTCTGCCTGAGCAATTTTCATTAAGCCGTCATTAAGAAATTGTGGAAACTCTGGAGCATGCTTATCCCATCGGACGCAGCCCCCCGTCCCGGCTGATTAATTTACGTGACTCCCCGGATGAGCACCCGCCCACGGCTCACCGCGATGTAAACAGACAACACTGGAACTGACAATGATGATAACTTTTGCAACGGAAAAATAAAAGTCGACCGCAAAGTTTTGCTTTAGTCTTAACCAAATTTTGGAACAATAAAAAAATCAAACGCAACTAATCGAATTCACAACCAAAAACTTGAATTTTTTTAACTCACTAAAATACTGCAATTTAAATCGGGATATCTCTGAATCATTGGCTGATAGAAAAGGGATTTTGACGACTTTTGAAAATCAAAATTCTAATTAGTCTGGTTTGTTGATTGTTAAAAAATATTGGACGCGTATTTTTTGCTTTTCAAATCAATGAAAATATACATTATGTAGTAGACCGCATTAAGTTTAGGATGGGGGCTCGTAAAAACTGCACTGTACACTATCCGAGTGACGTCACGCAAAATTTCAACTCAATGTATTTTATAATATTATTATTTGATTTATTGATTATTTTTAATAACGTTATTATTTGATTAGGTAAAAAAAAATGCGTGTCCCATATTTTTTAGTAATATATAAACCGGACTAAAAAAGAAATTTAGTTTATTTAGTGTGCATGAAACAAAAGTTATTTGGAGTGTACGAACAGGAAAATTTTGAATCCCTGAAAATTTCTGAAACCTCAGAAAAAGGGAGCATCATAATATTTTTAAAGCGAAAGTGCTATTTGAATCTAAAGTGAAGTGAAGTATTCTAAAGCAGGTTATTTAGAGTGAGGCAATTTAGAATACAATCCTAAGCGCAGCCACGGATTATATATAAGTACGCATTCGAAGTAAAACTAATTTTACCGACTTTACTTTTCATTTCCTTGTAGTCTCCGTGAGTCTTCCATGATTGTTTTCTCCGAAAGACTTTCACAGAGTAATGAATCTCAACTTACTGCTGCTTAGTGACGATAACCTCGGGTAGTCTTTAACCTTTCACATCAAAGATTTCATATTATAGAATCCTAAAAATCCGCAGCCAGAAACTCAATAATTTCTACATAATATAATCAACTAGCTGTTCCCGCAGTGATTTCGGAGTTCCCGCAGGAATCCCAGGATAAAATATAGATATAAACTTTCATCATGAATCAGTCTATCTATTGATGAAAACCACATGAAAATCCGTTGCGTATAGTTTTTAAGATCTAAGCATACATGCAGACAGACAGACAGCGGGAAGCGACTTTGTTTTAGAATATGTAGTGAATTATTTCACTCTGTACCTACACTGGATGGGTTTCTGAGAAGAATAAATTTATTGAAGTAATTAGTTTCAGATGGAATAATTAATGACCGGGTTGGCGCAGCAGGTCACCACGCCTGCCCACTAATCCGGAGGTTTCGGGTTCAGTTCCTAGTGTGGGTGGACTTTGTGTAATGAACACCGGGTTCCAATTTCCAGTTAGTTTGTATTATATATGCAACAGGTTACTTGTTTTCCATGACACAAGCTTATCTATATATATTATGAAATGCTTTGTCCTGAATGACTGATGGATCAACGCACAGCCTAAACCACTGATCGTAGAGACCCGAAACTGGAAGGGTGTATTCTTTGTATGACGTAGGCATCCGATAAGAAAGGATTTTTGAAAACTCAACTCTTAAAGGGATGAAAAGGGGTTGCAAAGTTTGTGTGAAACAATAGGGATGTTAACTACTATTGAAAAATAAAATTCTAATTAGTCCGTCAGTTAGAAAATAAAAAAACAATAGACACGTATTTTTTGCTTTTTTAAATAAATTAAAATATACAGAGATAAAGCGCATTAAAGTTTAGGATGAGGAGGTCGTGACGTCACTAACCGCAAAACCGCCATACAAACTGTCAGAATAGTGACGTCACGCGAAATTTCAATTCAATATATCGCCGTTATTTTTTGATTACGTAAAAAAAGAAAAAATACGTGTCCAATATTTTTTAAAATCTACAAGACGGACTAAAAAATAAAAATTAGTCAACATGCCCATTCTGCGTGAACTTCGAAATTATCGCGGGTGCAACCGCGCGGGACAGCTAGTAGCTTATATTTAGTGTGGAATCAAGAATATTTGTTTGTTGTGAAGGTTAATATCTATTATTTAAAAGAAGAGCATTTCCAGGCTTTGTATTCCTTCGATTGGAGAGTAGGAGAGTAGGCTAGGAGGGTGTTTTGTGTTCAAATGGAACGTTTTCGGCCACGTGACAAGATGTCAGCCGAGGCGCCGTCTCGGCACGCGAGCCATTCGCCACCGTTTTGTTTAGCCACCCCCCTCGGGCTCCGGGCGTTATAAGTTAGGCGAGAAGGGCCCTCTGTCTTTATTTATAAAATGTCCAATTTCGTTTCTTGTCTTTCCAATTGCGTGGAAAATAAAACCGAAAGTTTTATGGGTGATATTACCTATAAGAATATTAAAATTTAAAGTACCTACGCGAATCGAATGCTTAGATCGCGGTTCGTCGTTTGGAAAGGATTTATAAATCGATTATAATTTTGTACATACTCGTTGTTTGTCGTTAATGCGTGAGATTTTTTTTTCTTACACTTTCACGCCCTTCACTGAACCGATCACTATGAAACAGTGGTTACGCTGTCAGGGGTACAGAAAAAGATGAAGGGTACTTTTTATCCTGGAATTCCCGCGGCAACTCCGAAATTATCGCGAGTGAAACCAGTTGGTGCACTCGGTTATGAGATAAGTTCTTTTCAGTTCTTCAATATTATTGGAGGTGAAAACTAAGCATATTATACCTATGCAGAGTGATGCAGTTTTAAGAGGGTTCAATCAGCTTATATCTCGGCGCGCACCTAATTTCACAAACTGACGCTCTATGCTCTACTATATCTATGGACTTGAGGTCCGACAGGAGTTAAAAAAAATTATCACCACTGAGCAAATAATCACTACCTACGTTTTAAGAGTAGGCACTTCCATACTAATCGCTGATCCGATCTATATGAAAGCATTTTGTGCCAACCATACCAATGCAATGTATGACGCGGTCATAGAAATTCAGTTAAGTATTCCGAAGTTGGTAAAAAAGTTCGCGCATAAATCCATAGTAACTTTTGGTTCAAGGGAGTGTCGCTGGGCTGGTTAGGTATCACCAGCCAGAGAGGAATTCTCAACTTGTGTCATTGGGTATCCGAACAACATTCTATACATTCCACATGCAATTAAATTTTATTCGCACTAACATTTCTAGCTCACCCGATCTCAAGTGTTGCCATTAAATTTAATAATGAATTTCTGTATCAGCGAGTGAGGGTAATGGAGAAATTAATTCGTGCGGGACTCCACGGTCACAATGCCGGTCGTGGCGAACGTCCTATTACAACGCATCATTGATCTTTTAATGACACCGATTGAGATCCCCCCGACCCCCTTCCACCATTTCCCTTCCGTTCTGCCGTTTTAATTACTTTGTTTGCTCACAACCTTTGGACTTGTACTTCGCATAACCTCAAAATGAACACAGGCAATAATATTTAATATTATAAAAACAAATGTTCCTTTGTTATGCTTTAACTACTTAACCAGTAGTCATGAAACTTTGTATACACGTTGTCAAGAGTAGAAAAAGGATAGGTATAGGTACTATAGATACTTTTTATGCAGTAATTGTCGCGGTTTTGTTTTAGATATTACCCAAAGGAGACGAGAAAAAGTATTTTTGTTAAACCGAGGGGAACAGCTAATAGATATTCAGATCTGAAAGAGAAAGAAACAGTTTTTCGTTTTAATAAATAAATAAAGAATAAAATTGTTTATTGCCATCAGAAAGGTGTACAAAAAAAAAATTAAACTTAGTTTCTAATCTTGAGTGCTGGTAAATATTTATTTAGGTAAATGGTGTTTTTAATTTCTTTTCAGATGTTAAATAATATTTCCCGCGTGAAAGTGATTTCGTTTATTATACGTCTTTGAATATATTTATAATATCATTGCTCCGAAAGAAGCGGCGTTTTAGACAATTTACTGAGACGTGTGAGATACTCAAACTCATTCATGATAAATAATATGATGTTTATGTATTCTTAAAATAGAGATGTACCTAATAATAAATGGAAACAGCTATCATAAATTTGGTCTTCGCAAAAGGGCAGAAAGATGGACGGGTTTTTGAATATTGTAGAGTCTATAGAGTGATAAAGATAATAAGCGGACGGCCTCAGGCACTTAAATGTCAAACAGTTTGATAAAGGTCATTCTGTGGTCATATATTATTAGTGGACGAATGGACGGCGCCACCCTTCCATGAATTATCAACGATTGACCCTTGAATAAGTGATAAAAGTTTCCACTTTCAACGCAGACGGGAAATGTACTTCGTTTTTGAAGTTCTAGAGCGGATCAAATTATTTAAATTTGGCGTCCTTAGGATTTCTTGCGTCCTGGCAGTTAATAAACCAGCACGAGTAAAAAGAAATAATCATGACAACGATATGAAAGTATTGCAAAGTAGAGTCATCAGAAAAAAAATAAACTCACTAAAAGGAATTTGAAAATAAGAAAAAATTAAAGGAATTTTTAAATTATCTTTCTGAATATAATATACCTATAATATCCAGTATATAATGAAATTGTACAATTTTTAACCAGTGCAATATTTTTCAGAAATCAGCGGGGACACGCATTATTTATTCCTTATCTTGATTCACACGGAACCTTTTTGTCAAAAAGATAAATCTCAAATATACAACAAAAAAGTACTTTGTAGATACTTCCATAATAATAGGTAAATATTGTAAGAGCGTTGTGACTTATGTAATATGCATTATTATATACTTTTATATAATTTTGATAATATTAGTACATATTGTATTAACACGGTTATTCTTCTGGAATATTAGTATTTTTATTGTTAGTCGGAAATAAAATGAGAACTAGAAAAAAAAAAGCAAAATAACATTCGTCTGTTCAAATAACTTTTAAATTATATAAGTATGTGTACCTAATATGTATTATATTATCTGTGGTAATATATTTATCACAATGTTTTGTTTTTTCTAATCAGAAAAGTACTTATATAATTACGATGTGTCCAGACATTTTTGCATTCTCTTAATTTGGCTCAAACTACATTTTTTTTTAGTAACAAAATACAAGATCTTTTGTTCAAAATAATAGAATGAACTTGCAACTTTTGTGGGAGTACAACGCACGTCGTGGTTTCGACTACCAATTTTTCCTTCTTGATTGTTAGTCATTGTGGCTGGCGGAACTGTGTAGATTTCCCTTAGGGCTGCCTAAGTTTTGTTGTGTGTTGCCGTTGTGTGGTCGCCTGGTAAGCTCTGACATCACTCTGGGCCAACAGAACGGAAACATTCTATGGTGACGAACAAAACGCAGAAATCAGAAATTCATAGAACCATTTAAAATTCGAAATACAGAAATTCAAAATCATTAGACAGATTCTGAAATTCAATATCGGAACACAAAGAACCGAATTCGAATAAAAATTACGTAGGTACTTTAAATATGTAATTATGGAATCTTTTAATTTCCATTTGAAGATTACTTATAAATTAAAACTAATATACCCTCACTCTATACAAGAAAACGAAGAATTTTAATTCAAAATTTATGTAGGTATCAAATGATTATCGATATTAAATTTTTATAGGCTTATAAAACAGAATATCTTACCACGTTAATAGCGTCGATAAATTCCGTAGTGTTACAGATTCGGCTACCCGACAATGTTACAATATTAATCGTAGCGCAAGACAGAGAACTTCTTAAATATGTTAAAAATGACAATTTCATCATAATACTTTATGGAGTATATTTCGTTTCTCCTTGTTTTTCTATCGGTAAGAATCCCTTTGTCGTAACTTTGTATATTAAAATCGAAAAACGGTTGCGTATAACAGTGTTTACATGTAAAACTAATTAACATAAAAATTACTAAGCATACAATAAAATCCCAAATAACATAATATTCTCTACCCTGTATAAAGAGATTTCACTTCAACATAAATACCTACAGACCATCTTCAGACTTAGACACAGATTGAGAATGATGTTCTAATAAGCGAGTGCAGTTCCTATCTTTCAACAGAAGGAACAACATGGAAAATAAAATATTAAGGTCTTGTCTATGGTACAATAAACATTGCTTTATTTTTCATCTCTACTCAAAGGGCGCGTTTGCTGCTATAATAGTCACCTGAAAGGCGTTGGTAACTATGAAGAAGAAATTATTGCCACTGAAAAACTGGTTTGCCTCTCATCCTAAACGCCCTATCGTGAGAAGCGCAAATAACTCAAGCTGTAACTGCTCCGGGAGAAATGGTCAAGCGTGTCACGGAAGCCGTTGACGAAATAGGTGAGATAACATCTATTCTTTTTTTTATACATTTTTCATGTAATTTATACAAAAAAAAAGGAACTGGTACTTTAAAGCAAAATATGAAAAAAAAAAAATTATGTCAATTCATTTAGTAGACAACAATTAGTTTCTTTCTTTCTCCTTGCATTTAGCCAGTTTCAAGTAAAATCAATTAGATCAATGTATTTTTCATTGAAATGCTTCTTAGTTCGTTGTAAGGTTTGAAATTGTAAGCCATGGTACTACAGCTTGCAAGAACTTTCTCGGAGCTCTTGGAGGAAACCGAAGAAATCAGCTCGAAATGTCATATCTTCTTGAGCACGTAAAAATTACACTGTGCAAATTATTGTTCAACACGGCACCTCTTAACAAAGCAAAATCCATCCAATTTTTAACCTTTTTTATAGACATGAAAAAAAATGACCGAACCGCCATTTTTTATTCCCGCCAAAAAACTCCTAATAATTAGTTTTTGCTTAGCAGCAGTTTCGGTATTCATTCAAGAACTTCACACAGCTAAATCTTCCTTACATGAACCAAAATTTACTATTTGAGTTCAATTGCTCCAATAGTTTCAAAGTTTTTGTAAAATAAGAATAGTATTTTATTCATAAACATGTAAATACCAAGTTATATGCAACTATGTATTACCTATGTATCAATAATTTTTTTTGAGTTAAGTGTACATTGTCATTTTTAACCACACTTTATTTTCGCGTATAAGATTGGAGTATTTTTTTTCACTTGCATATTTTTACTAATCTTGAATACTAGTTCTGAAATGGAAAAAGTTTTCAAGTTTTCAATCCTACTAATATTATAAACGCGAAAGTTAGTAAGAATGTTTGGATGGATGGGTGGATGGATGGATGGGTGGATGGGTGGATGGATGTTTGTTACTCTTTCACGCACAAACTACTGGATGGATTTAAATGAAACATTACAATAATATAGCTTATACATCAGAGTAACACATATGGAACTTTTTATCCCGGAATTCCCGCGGGAACTCTGAAATTAACACGGGTGAAACCGCTGGGCACAACTAGTTTATTATAAGCAAGAGCACCAAAACACAACTAACTATCTGTTTCAAATCTCAGGATTTTTTCCCACAATGCCATTGTCTCTAATCTCATTTTCTATGGATTAAAGTTGATAAGAGCTTTCATATCACGGCACGGAACTCCGAACGGGCACACAGTTCCGTGAGATGTTACCATTGAGGTGAGAGCATGGGAGAGTCCCACTTATTTATTAACAGCTCATAAGTGCTAAAATGTGTACGTACTTTGTACATACATGCATAAGTCCGGCGCGCCTGGGTTAACGCATGCGACCATAAATAATTCAAACGCACCCGTTTATCTGGGACTCTCTCGTGTGTCTTTGAGTGAAGTACTTTATTTTATTGTAATTTTTGTTTTTACTCGGCGGTATGAAATATGTTTTCTGCGTCGGAAATAATGCATGTCCCCCGAGAGAGTTAAAATGAAAAAAATATTAGACAAATAATAATTTTCGTAATGAAAAAGAAATAATAGCTTCGAGAATATATTTTTCGGAACACAATAACAAAATTTTTTCGTAAAAGATCAGTAAATATCAACAATGTTATTTGCCACTTGAAAGAGACCTGAGACAAATTTTAATAAAGACAAAACAACAATGTAAATGAACCGTGGCTAATAACGGACGTCTCAACTGAACATCATTAAATCCAGACGTCGCGTAGAGAGTTGCTCACGTTGTGGAGCAAAAAATCTGCATTACGCACAAGTCGGGGGGTTATGGCTTAAAAATACACAGTTTGTGGCAGAGAGGCGGGCCGAAAGGCACTCGACCGAATTAGGGTTGATACGCCGGCCGTATTTAAATCGTAATTGGGATTACACTGGACGCGGGGATTATATGCCTTTGGAATCTCTGCTTTGACGATCTCTGCGACGTTTTCGGCCTTCGTGATTGTAGCTCTGTTCACGACGGCTTTTACTAAACCTAATAGCTGGTCCCCCGCATTAATATCTGAATTCCCGGAAGAACTCTTTGTGTGAAAGAAGATACCCGATCTCATATTTCAGGACATAAATTATTCGTAAAAATCGTAACTACATATACCGTGGTTGTATCCGAATGAGTTTTTGTATATTGCGGGAGCTTTTTGTTCCGAGATAAAAGTATCCCAACAAAAACATTTTCATGTAAAATGTTGCCAAGACGAGACCATATGCCAGCACTTTCAAAAAGTTATCAGATCTTATGTAGAGCCAAGCTTCTAACTCTACACGCCTTAACTCTACAAGGTCTAACTTCACAAACTCTACACCTTAGCCAAAATATGTGGCTTGACCATTTCGCTACATTCACATGGCCCTTAGGCCCTAAGGTGAAAAATTGGTCCATTTTTCATTACTTTTCTGTTATATAATAATAGTTCTTTGTAGTAACGAAACGGCCAAGCCACATATTTTGGCTAAGGTGTAGAGTTTGTGAAGTTAGACCTTGTAGAGTTAAGGCGTGTAGAGTTAGAAGCTTGGCTCTACATAAGATCTGATAACTTTTTGAAAGTGCTGGCATATGGTCTCGTCTTGGCAACATTTTACATGAAAATGTTTTTGTTGGGATTTCATTTCTTTTTGTAAGTCAAAATTGCAGAAGTCTCATACAAACTTCCATCCCCTAATTTAAGGGGTTGGGAGATAAAAGTTACAAGTTTTATAATTTTTTTGTTGTTTGTTTACTAATACTAGCTTACATACCAAATTTCAGCTTTCTAGGACATTAGGAAGTACCCTAAGAATTTTGATGATCATCAGTGAGTCAGTGACGAAATCGAGGTTTTTTAGATATCAATAAAATCTAAAGGATGGGAGCTATACAATTAAAACTTTATACATTTAATAAGTCTGCTATTGACAACATATTCCGAAAATTTTGTTTATCTGGTATAATCCAGACCCAAGTTACAAGGGTTCAAAAAAATGACGAAACGCTTCGAGAAAAGGTAGGTAGTGCCCTTGCGCTTTGCTGGTTCGTCTTGGCGGGGGCACTACCGTGCCCCCAGATCCTTGGTCACTAAAGGATATTGTAGCTTTTTATAGATTAAATATATTTTAGAATCAATCTAGTCGTTTCCGAAATCACCCCTACATCTCAAACTACAAACACACAAACTTACATACGTCTTAACTTATAATAGTGAGGATTTCGATTTCATTGTGCTACATATTATCTTTGGTGCTACCAAAAGTGGAAGAATGACCAAGCATGTCTTCTCAGATCGCTGTCATGTGCATAATACAAGACTACGTCTCTGTTATACCGAAGGTCGTTTGTAACAATAAAGCTGGCCAGCAACAAAATATTATAACTTAAAACCAGAACATTCACTACGGATATTCGTATAAAGAGAACTGCAACCCGAGCCGTCCCGAGGGGAATCCCACAAAGATACATTGTTTGAAAAACAAACGAAACGGGGTTTGGAAGTCGACCATCTAAACTTCTATATTCCTAGAGTAGTACAGCTTCGACAGGGTTATTTGGTCGGGATCGCCACCCAAGCTACGGCAGAAACTTTAACGCAAAGAGCGTCAACGTAGGTGTCACTTTTGCTTTGGAACTAACTTTAAAATATTTACGAGTAAAACTTGGCGTTCGGTCGATAAGTATTCGGCTATACGGAAAATTTATAGTTCTCAGATAGAGAGCCAAATGTGTGAAAGTTCCGTATTAGAGATACGGTATCAGCCACTCCGCGATGTTCGGCGATTTATTTGTTCTTTTATTGAGCGTAATCGTATTTGGGGGAATTATTGACAAATACAGAGCGCACTTTAAGATATCTCTTCAGACGTTTGTCTTGGAGATAATGTTTTTAACATAAACAGGAAGTTCAAGAAGAAAAGCGACATTTGTGGAGTGTGTTCAACATAGTTTGAACGATTCGTACGCACGTATTAAGGACTTGATATCCTAATTCATTCGTTTCTTCAAACTAAGACATTGGTATTGAAAAATATTTCATATTTTTTTTTAAATAGCTTTAGCTTAGCTTTGAACACGATATGAAAAAAAGAGTTAGGTATGTTTTATACAAATTTTAAATGGTGGGTTATCTATTAGATGGGTAATTGATTTTATTGTTAACATTTGGTATTATCAGAAAAAAAATGTTATAAAAATACCATATATATAGGTAAGTCGTGGTAAAATTATAAAACCCGTTAGATTGTAAACGGTCGGCACAATTTAAATTACGTACACCACACTATAGGTTAGGTTAGTACCCAGCATGTCTTGTCTTCAGAAATTTACAATAATCCTAACGTTAGTCTACAAACTTACGCTCTTGCAATTTTAAGGTCACATTACACATGTCTAAGCTTTTTAAGACTACATCAAGCTACAAGAAATACATGATACATGTATCTTATTTAATATTTGAATTAAAAAGAGTTTTTCTTTGTCGTTTTCTATACGTTCTCTCATCACTTGGACCTATATTTTCTAGTCGATTTATCAGCGTCACCGCCTCAGCATCCAAGCAGGCAGCTAACAAGGCAAGAGGTAATAAAACAAGATACTAAACATCAATATAAACCGGCAACATTTGCTCAATAATATTGTTGACTCAGCTGAATTTATTTATTGAAAAGTATATTATACCTACCTACTGGATTGGATATTTGCAAAATCTTTTTGTAGATTTTACTGGCTTTGCATTGAAAGCAATAGCATTGATGTTTTTTATGAGGCTTATCTACCGCCGCACTCAGAGTCGACTTTAACGATTACTTAGTAAAGTATAGATTTTTAAAACAAAACTGCCGCTATCAGACAAGTTTAATAAATTAATGTCAATTGGCATTTAACTAATTAAGTTACATCTCATTAAATGCCAATTAACATTAATTTACTGAACGTCTCTGATTGCGGCAGTTTTGTTTTAAAAATCTATACTTAACTAAGTAATCATTAAAGTCGACTCTGAGTGCGGCCGTTAGATATGTTACGTTGGCATATCAAATTATTTCCGCGTTTTTCTTTCTACGTAGTTTTTTCAAACTTTATCAACGACTTTAGAAACTTCAATTAACTAAAGAAATCATAAATCTAAAGATTAGATAATTATTGGTACTAATTAAGTAAGTTTTTGCCCGCGGCTCCACCCACGTACTATTTTTAAAAAGTGCGCTTGCGCCGGATACGCTTTAAGATTACAATTTTCTTAACTCTACTTTCTGTGGAAAATTTGCATTCGCGTTATCAGGGGTACAAGAAAGGACATAGGATACTTTGTCTTCCAGGATTCCCCCGGGATCTGCAACATTTACGCAGGTGACACCAAGGGAAACAGTAATTTTATATTATGTCAAACTTATATTTTTTCTTTTATCATTCGAAATTAAGTCGAAATATCGCCTGACGTCACGCCTTACATAAGGCACGCCGTCGTTAATATAAGACATGAAGTTACGAGCTTCCACTCCTAAACTTTATCTAAATACCTACGTCTAGCTGTTCCTCGTGGTTTCACCAGCATCAACTTCGAGTTCCCGCGGAAATTCTGGGATAAAAAGTATGTCCTTCTCTGTATCCCTGACAACGTGTATACAAAGTTACATGACCATCCGTTGAGCCGTTGAGGCGTGAAAGCGTAACAAACTTTTTTTGAATTAAAAATTATTTTGTATTTTCTATTTTATTTCGTTTCATTCACTGCTTGATGTAATTCGGACAATTCACATCTAAATTATTATTTTTACTACATGCTTATTACTTGTCTTGTGAACTCAAAATAAATCATCTTTTTCACTAACAAGACCTCTTCGAACCCCTCCCATCCTGGTATACGACTGCCAAAAGTGATAAAACATTTTATATTGGCTTAGGTACCTATATACCTACATATTACAAAATACTGCATCGCCTCACGTCCGATGGATGACCTAATAATATTTGCGGCGTCACCGGAGTTCCGTACCCAACTAGCCGTGGTTATTAAATAGCTGCAAGCAATTAACATCTGGCGCACGTACCTACCCACTGAACCCTCGAGGCCATTATTAACATGCTAAATAGATATTTAAATTCAACACGAAGCGATCTTAATGATAATAGTTCGGAATGGAGTGGGTCCGAGTGATTTTGCATATTCTACACCGTCGGGTTCTATACGTTACACTTTTATGTTTTTTATTTAACGGAAGTAGTTACCAGTAAATGGATTAGTGGGAGCTTAATGTATTTTATATGACGTTCATTTGAATTGAATGAACTTTTGGAATAGATGCGAAATTCACCAACTGCATTCTGCGCAGTCTTCACGCATTTATGGGCATGTTGACTCATTTTTTTTAGTCCGTCTTGTAGATTAATAAAAAATATTGGACACGTATTTTTTTTTTCCGATTGGGGCAGCAGGTCACCCTCACCATGCCTACCCGCTAGTCAAGAGGTTCTGGGTTCGATTCCCGATGGGGGTGGACTTTGTGAGATGAACACAGAGTTCCACTTTCTAGTCTGGGCATGTTTATATATCTATATTAAAATACATTATGATGTAGTATATAGCATGTTTGCTTGGTTTCCACGAAACAAGCTAATAGCATACTGTGGGATGAATTATTACAATTAATTATTACATTTGAAATTCACATTCTTATATACCTAATTATCACCTATCTCAACAAAGGTACTCAGTCGGGTGTTGGTATAGATGGGTAACAACCAGGTTTAAACTCGACGCTTGGGTTTAAACCCGATAAACGCCCAGGTTTAAACCCGAGTGTAAGTCACCTAAAAAATACGTAATACAAAATCCATCGCGTGTCATTTCTTACATATACTATTTACAACATAAGTTTAATGAACGCTAACTTCAATTAGCTATTATTTGTCGCCCGCCGCCGGTCGTATAAATGTAGCCGACATTCTACAGCGGTGTTAGGAAATTAAATTCGGCGCGATAACGAATGGTGAGAACTATTTGTGTGTGTTTTAGGGTTATTACGAATGTAGCGTTTTCACCGCTTATACACCCGGGGTTGAAGTGCTCTTGCCCCTCTAGGCTGTTGTGTTATTATGTATGCATGTACATATACAATAGAGTTTTGTTTTCCAAGTAGTTCCAAGTTCTGATAGAGTTTTTTTCTTAACTGCAAAAATTGTTTCACCCGCGCTAATTTCGGCGATCGCGCGGGGATTCCGGGATAAAAGTAGCCTATATCCCCTACTGTACCTGACAACGTGCATGCAAATTTTCATGATGATCGGTTGAGCCGTCAAGGCGTGAAAGCATAACAAACAAACTAACAAAGTCACTTTTGCCGTTATAATAAATAATAAGGGTACCATGAGCAGATATGATATAATATACAGTATAATAAGAAAACAATACTTTAAAATAAAATTGTGATAGGTGATTATCTGTATTCTGTACTAATTATTTTTAATGAGTAATAAAATTATCGTTGAAAATCAACTGAGAACTCTCCCTAAATGTAACAATTATTAAAAATTCATGTTTATAAAAAGATTAAAGATTGTCCGGAAGAGATCGTTAGTAAAGCGATAAGACCGCATTTCGTATAGCTTGATTTATAAAAAAAATTGTTAACACACTATATCATTTGGTGTACAATAAAGAGTATTCTATTCTATTAAAACTTAATTTACTTGTTGAGTTAGAGATGTGCTTGATATAAATATCTGCCCCTAAGCCAAGTTAACAAACTATGATTGTCATTTTCTGTAGTCAAGTAAAATCGAGTTAGAGAACGTTTTTTAATTATGTGTTTACCTTATTACATTGTTTAAATATGTAACTAAATATTGAACATAAAAAATTTGACACAAAATGGCGCTATAATTTTAAAACTTTAATTTAATCAAAATTTCTCCAGTGTGGGTTAATACACTATTACTTATCTATGTCCAAATTAAACGTGAAGCCAACTTCGACATTCGAATACTACCGCTTGCCACGTGTACCGCAGTAGTGATGTAACTAATTAATGAGCTCGTGACCACGACGATGTATCGATGCTCTATGAATAATATATCCATAGGAATTTAACATCGATGAAGACGGTTTGACGCGGGCACGCGTTGCGACCCCTGTTCTATCATTAGATTGAATGTTAAGGTAAGTATCCAATATGTTTTTAATTTAATATTATTTATAAAGCACCTACATATTTATACTTTACTTCCTTATTATTATTTTTGGCAGTTAGTTGTGAAGTGTTTTGAAGTGTAGATATTTATGTATATCAAATCTGATGTAGGTATGGCTATATGAAATACGTTGAATACGTCATTTCCTACAACTAATATTCTAAAAGATTTAATCATTATAATTTTTGAATTTTTTTAACGCATTTTTTGCCTTATATTTATCAAATTTCAGATATTTCACTTGCCGTTTTCAGAGATTTTAAAAAATAGATATTTTCGCAAAAAATTTAACGATTTTTTGGCCTGTGACAAAAATAATATACATTCAAATTTTCGCACGCAAAATAAATACAGCAAAATAGTGGTAGTAAAATGACAGTGGGCGGGCTGGAGTTGGCACAGAGCACAACAGGTGGGGCAGAAAGGATTGGACACTGAAAGTAGGCCGGCCTGAGACGTGGCCACACTCCATCTTGTAGGTATAACATAAACGAGTGAGAAATCGTAGGTACAATTTTCAAATAACTGTACATTTTATAGACCACTATAATATTTATTTTAAGAAATATATACAAGTAAGTCTTTTTTTGAGTATCATAACGGGCTTGTCAACCAAATTTTAGCTTTTAATCCGCCTTGTAGATTAATAAAAACTAAAAAGCTAAAAATAATAAAATACCGATTTAATCCAAAAGACAAATACACGTAATATTGTTAATGGTTTGTGTTACCACTGATCGGTTTGAATTCGGTGACCAGGTAGTAGTAACTTGCCCAAAAATTTATTGTACCTAAGTGAAGAAAGGTATGTGGTTATTTCATATTATATGAATGAAGGCGTCGTTTATTTGGATATAGATAAGCAATAGTGTGTTAACCCAAACTGGAGAAATTTTGTTTAAATCGTGTTTTAAAATTAAAACGCCGATTTGTGTCGACATTTTATTATGTTCAATATTTTGTTTGTATTTATACAATGTAATAAGGTAAACACATAATAAAAAAAAAACGTTCTATAACTCTCAATAAAACTTTCTGTATCAATCCTACTAGTATTATAAACGCGAAAGTTTGTAAGAATGTATGGATGGATGGATGGATGGATGTTTATTACTCTTTCCCACAAAAACTACTGAATGGATTTAAATGAAACTTATAATAATATAGCTTATACATCAAATTAACACATAGGGTTCATTTATCCCGGAATTCCCGCGGAAATTCTGAAATTAAAGCGGGTGAAACTGCGAGGCACAACTAGTACATTATAATCTTGTGGGTTAACATGTTATTGCTTATCAAAATCGATTTATTATACGTACATTATAAAAGTTATCGTCGTGGTTTTAACTTAATGCACTGTCGAATCCACATTATATATGTACATTATGTAGGTACTCTATCGTCCATTGGTCACGCAACCTTCTATATTTTCAGTAAAATCGATAACTTTAATTACCGACCCGGGGCATCACTAACTTTATCCTACATTTTCGGTCAAATATTATTTCCTTAGGGATCTAGTGACGTGCTTCTGACGGACTGGCTTTGAATTATTAATATCGATCGATTTTATTATTACAATTTGTGAGGCGGAAATTTGTTTTCTGTCGTTTAGTTTCAGTAGGTTCTCCTAAGAAATATTTGTTTGCTGAATACGAAATAGGTAGTATGAAATGAATAAGATCGATGTTTTCTAAGATCATAAGGGTCAAAGTAAGCAGGTTTTGCCTATGCACATAATATTTTCTTTCTTCTTTTTTATGGACTTACGCATAATATAATGCATTTAGCCAGTTTCAAGTAAATTAATTAGATCAATGTATTTTCTCATGAAATGCTTTGTTGGACGGTTTGAAATTGCAAGCCACGGTACTACGGCTTGCAAGAACTTTCTCGGAGCTTTGGGAGGAAACCGAAAAAATCAGCTCAAAATGACATGCATCTTTTATCGAAATGGAAATAAATGACCGAAGCGCCATCTTTGAGTCCCGCCAAAAATCTCACATTATTGAGTATTTTAAAAACTCCCATTATATAATATAAGTATTCTAAAAACTTTTCTATTTTCAACTTCAAATATACTTTATTGCACACACACAGTAGAAAACACTTCCTTATACCTACTTGAAAGTCACAACGGCCAATTTAAAAACCATAATGTAAAGATTATGAATAAAAGAAAAGCTAATACGATTTCGTTTATTTAAAAATTACAAAGGGCAACTTAACAGGTGCCAAGTGGAACGGAACGTTGCGATTATGAGCCCGTCTCATAAATTATGGGTTGGCGTTTCATGAAGTTAATCATCCTTGAAACGGAACGGCGCGGCGTCACGGTGCTCTTGCTGTATTGGCGCGTTTAAGTGTTGTGTTGAATAAATGTAATTAAATTACTTGTTATGGTGCTTTTAATCATACTTACAATTTTTAAAAGAAAACGAAAGTACATTAATTGCTTAACGATGGAAACATACCACTAGGTAATCACCTAAAACTTCTAGCATGATCGCGGAAACACAACCTAACCTATAATAAATATGTAATGATCCATTTAAATACAGTTTTTTTGTCGATTATCTTTCAATACATACCTATATTTCTTGAGAATATACGTATACGTATTATATACATGCTGGTCCCCGCGGTTTCACCCGTGCTAACTTCGGAGCTCGCGCGGGAATTCCGGAATAAAAAACTCTATGTCCTTATTTTTACCCCTGATAAGTAAGCGAAATTTCATGACGATCAATTGAGTAGTTACGGCGCGAAAATGCAACCAAGAAACAGACTCGCATTTGTTAATCCTATCTTAATATATATAAATCACGTGTCACGTTGTTTGTCCGCGATGGACTCCTAAACTACTGAACGGATTTTGATAAAATTTTGTAATAATTTATAATATGGTCCAACTTAAAAGATAGGGTAGTTTTTATCCCAGAATTCCCGCGGGAACTCCGAAATCACCGTGGGTGAAACCGCGGGGGACAGCTAGTTAATATTATAAATATGAAAGTGTGGATTGGATGTTTGTTACTCAATCACGCAAAAAACGGCTGGACGGATTGGATGAAATTTGGCATGCACGTTATCAGGGGTACAAAGAAAGACATAGGGTACTTTTTATCCCCGCGGGAACTCCGAAATTACCGCGGGTGAAACCGCTGGGCACAGCTAGTATTTTAATAATATTCAATAATTAGAATTATGTTAGTTTGAATAACCAAATTTAAATTATTATCCTTCAATTATATTTGCAGTCGATCTATTAAATTCCTTTCGATAAGTATTAAGATGTTCTCTGATATCACTCAGCTAGCTTAAGACGGCTCGCAGATCGCTTGCTGGATCGTTTGCAAGTAATTATCTACCAGCAGCATCAGATTGGGTTTATTGATCCTCTCTATTCTTACTCTCGTACAGTCAGCATCGAAATAAGCTTAGCCTTGTCTTTTCTATCCCGCATTTATGGACGGTACAGGGCCCTTATTCTCTATGACCAACAACATTCCTTGCCCATAACGCGCGTCCTAAAAACACAATTCCGACCACACCAAATGACAAAATATTAGAAATTAATATTCTGTATACCACAACACACGTTGTAAATGTATTTTTTTTCAAGTGAAACTTCTTTGATCGCGAGGGAAAAACAGTTTTTGCGGCCTCTTATCTTAACGCGGCGTGTTATGGTCATAGTGAATAAGGGCCCAGGTATGGAGAACCATCTCATATGGGAGACAAGTTGAAGAAGTAACAAACAGTTTAAAAACCGTCCAGAACGACGCTAGCGTAGACAAAGGGATGGTATGAATGTAGCAGTTGTTGACAGATTGTAGTAAAAAAAAAAATATTTTCGCTACGGTGGCGCCATCTGTTCTGCCAATTGTTCGCTTCTCAACGGACACTTATCAACACGGTATCGGCTCCTTACCTCTACTTTCCAATCAATGTAGAACAGTTTAGCCAAACAATTATAACCTATGTTGTCAGGTTTCACTAGTAATTTTTTTTTTTGGAATGTTATTTTTTGCAGTAAAAAACATCTAGCAATAATACCCAAATATAAATCATTAAATAAAAATCTTTTACTATCGGGAATCGAACCCGACATACCTTCCCGTTTTAGAAAAATGGACGTTTGAGGAAAGTGGACATTTTAGAAAACTGGACGTTTTAGGAAAGTGCTTATTTTAGGAAAGTAGTAATTTTTTACCTAAAGGATTTGCTAAGGGTCATGATAAGAATTTGCGCCAATATATCATCGAAGTTAATACAAATCTTAATTAGTAAACTGTTAAAGTCTTTTAATAGTCTATTAAGAGTCTTCCGAAAATATATTTTAAGTAGATAATATAATATCTGTATCAACCTAACTGTAATATTTTTTTTTCAAACACCTATCCATCATATCGAAACGGTTATGGACGGTAGATGCCTAATAGAATTTTGTTATAATTTTATGCACTACTTGTTAATATTAAATTTTGTACACACACATGCGGAAGACACCACCTCCCAAAATACAGGTTTTCCTAGTTTGGGAAGTGGGGTTACCTAATTTTGTTCATATTCTTGGTTCAATGAAGTTTATTATTATTATCTATTATACAAAAAGTTTCACCCCACTTAACTAAAAATATTAAATTTTTACTTGCCAAATAGGTATGTTTTTTTTTCCAATTTATTAACAGTGTGTACAATATATACTTATAGTAACTTACTTAGCTAAATTTAGCAATTGTACCACCAAAACCATTAACCACAAGTTACTAGAAAAAAAAATACATATTGAGAAGTGGTTGTGCATTTACAAAACTTACGAAGTTTAAAGCTAACTATAGTATTACGGTCTATCAGTTTTACAAGTTATACGGCACCACGGAGCACATCCATGTTAATGTTAATGTATAAAAACCAAAAGAACCTTACCTCCTCTATTTTCGCTGTCCGCTGGTTTCACCTGTATTGCTCGGTTCATCTGTGAATAGAAACATAATATTATATAATTTAATATAATTAAACCTCCGTTATAAAATCCTCAATAAATTAAATTTTTCAACTAAACTTTCATGTAAATCTATGTCTATTGTACAAAATTGAGGAGAGTAAATATTGGTAAATATTGCTAATAATGCTCCAGCAACTTGTCATAAAAAGAAGTAGGCACAAAGATTTCTGTTCACCGATTTCTTTTTAGGTACTTAAATATTTTAGAAAACTTTTTTCGCCAATGCCGCTAGCTCGAGAAACAGAATATAGTCCAAATAAGATTATAATTTATGGTCATCGCTCGAAAATTGAATTCTACAAAACGCTGGTGCCAATAAATGGTAATTTACGTGTCGTTAATGTATTCTAATTCAAAATAAACCCGCCCGCTGTTGACGGGCGCGTGTATAATTGACTGATTACTCTATCGAATGAACGGCGAGGTGCGATGATGAATCGATTGATTTTATCATCCAACCTATTGTCTAATTAATTATGAATGAGCTTTCCCGATATTTTCTTCTGTGTACAAACGTTCGAAGCGAAGAAAAGCGTTTTGGGTTTTTTCGAAAACAAAACAGGCTAGTTTCCAAAATTTTAGTTTTCAGTCCGTCTTCTAGATTAATAAAAAATATTGGACCCGTGTTTTTAATTGTTTACGAAATGAAAAAAAAAAGTTGGAGATACAATAAGTAACGTGCTATAAACTGTATGTATTTGTATTTCGACTTATTGTATCTCCGTTATTTTTTGATTTCGTAAAAATTTAAAGAATACGTGTCCAATATTTTTTATTAATCTACAAGACGGTGTAAATAGAATTTTGATTTTTATACCCCGAAAGCTATCCTATTATAATTTTTCGACATCGTAAAAGCATATAATTCATAAACGGTTTATTTCGTTAACCTACTGTAAGAAGAACCGTGTTACCGTACACCTACAGTGTGGTCAGAACCTTACCTAACCGAGCCTTTCTATATCTTTATGTGAGAATTCTCTCATCAAATATAACCGACAAGGTATTCGTTGCACGTACGCACCGCGGTTTTCATTCACTTGCCTCTGCCGGAGTAACTGTGTGTCATTATGGTTTACAGCCATGAGGAAATTGCAGTTTGAAATATTCGATTTGGGAAGCCCGATCGTATTTTGTCTAGTTTCAGCTTGTATTGATGCAAACCATTTATTTACCAACTATGGCACACGTAGGTCCGTGGCACCTACAGTCTTTTACAAATTTCAATATAAATTGGAAAATGCTATGTAAATAAATGCGAATGCAATAAATTATGTTTGTTTTTACGTCTTAACCACCTAACTGGTCATCACGAAATTACGCAGACACGTTGTCAGGGGTACAGAAAAGGAAATTAAGTTATTTTTATCCCCGAATTCCAGCGGAAACTCCGAAATCAACGCGGGTGAATCGGTGGAGGTTATAAATAACCATAGAAATAATCATAAATACTAACTTATAATATCATTTCATAAAGAAAGTATCTACTAAGTAAAGTAAGTAATGGTCTATTAGGTTGATTGACGCAGCGTTATCAGTTATCACACTTATCTATACTAATATTACAAATATACGTTAATGATTTCTAGTGTAAACTCTTAATTACGTCGTCACTTCTCTAGGCAAATGCGACTTTGAGCTACGCCTACGTAGAGCGCGGTCTACGAAACTGCTACGGCGCGTTCGGAAGCAACAGACACTTTGACTGGACGCAGTATATATTATGTAATTACATAATTACTGTAGATGAATATTTTAATAACAGAACATGTCACAAATAAAACACGCCTACTAATTGATATTATACTATGCCTTTCGAAGTCAAGAAGATTTTAACTGAAAATTCTATCGTCACAAGGTAATTTTATTTACATAAATAATCAAAACTATGACTGAAGGTTGTAGTGGCTGGAAGTGCCATAACGCCGCTCCTGCTACCAGACAGCTGTCATTTTGTTTACTCAGAATAAGCGATTGCTTTAACGAGAGAACCACGTGTATTTGCTCGGGGAGCCAATCTCACCGTACCTACAACGTTGCTTTTTGCTTAGGTGTAATATAATGGCAAAACAAAAGGAGATGACGGGCTGTTACTTTAGCCCTTTCATCTCCACGCTTTTGTAGCCTTAATAAATTAGGGCTACAAAAACATGGCAATAGGGATGTGGACTACCTTTGAAAATCAAAATTATAATTAGTCCGTCAGTTAGAAAATAAAAAAACAATATAATAAACAATAACGTATTTTTTGCTTTTTTAAATCAATTAAAATAAACAGAGATAAAGCGCATTAAAGTTTAGGATGAGGAGGTCGTGACGTCACTAACCGCAAAACCGCCATACAAACTGTCAGAATAGTGACGTCACGCGAAATTTCAACTCAATATATCGCCGTTATTTTTTCATTACGTAAAAAAAGAAAAAAATACGTGTCCAATATTTTTTAATAATCTACAAGACGGACTAAAAAATAAAAATTAGTCCACATGCCCATTAGGTAGGTACCTACTTCCAGAACCATGATTTCTCCTAGAGTTGGCAATGCTTAATATGTACATAGACATAATAATCTTTATTTTGGGCATCACAATAAGTTAAAAGCAGAAATCTAAACAATGTATAAGAATATAAAAATGAGTGCATTGGTTTCTTACTAACATAATATTACGTTTCTGGCTCCAGTAGAAGGCGTCTTTCGTAGATGGTGATATTATTGGGATAGCGATGAAAGAGTTGATTTAATAAAGATAGAAGAAAATACATTATTATAACATTTATAACGTATAGGTATGATATTTTAAATGCGTTTGTATGTTAGTTAACAGTTGATTCGGTGGAGTGAGGTGGGAGGTAAAAATACATGCGCTTTGCATTGATGGGCGGGGCTCAGCCACTGTTATTGAAACACCGCTGACTTTAGGTATTAACGTTCTGTTATTTTAATACGTCATGTATATTATTCTTCAAAGATCTTTCCGTATGTTGAAAAATAATAGAATGTTGAAAAATTTACGCGCAGAAATAAACGTTATGATTATTATATAATTGATTTATTTATTTATAATTCAGGCATGCAGATGAAGCAAATGATAAATTTAACTTTATCATCCAGTTACCTATCCATTATTTTTATCTTTAAATTGTTCTAAATATTTGTCAATCTGTTTTTTTTTAAATCGTTGATGTTAGGTGCCAAGACTACTTCTTCTGGTAGCTCATCCCAAAGTGCAACCACTCAGTCAGCAAAAAAGCGTTTATGTGCAAGGTTATTTTTGGGAAGGTTAGGGTTTCTGCAACTTACAGTAATGCCCTCTTGAACGAGTGTCGTTGTGTCTCTTAGACAACATTTGTATCACAGTGGCCGTTAATAACCATGTTAACCTAAATAAATTTTAGTTTCGTCAATATTTAGTAATAACTAAATACCAACTATTTTTAAAATCAAGGTGCCTACTAATTTTCGTAAATTACCGTTTATAAGTAACAAAAATTCTTAGATTAATATGGCAGCCACTTTTTGATCTATGGTGAAAATTTAACGTACCTACCTAATCATGTTTTGGCTTTAATCAGAATGTCAGTTATACATAAAATTAGTATAGTCTATCTTAGTACTTTATTGCTGAGGCTTTTAACAATCAACTTTGTATTATATAGGTAGCCTCTAAAATATGAAGAAATGTGAATTCACCATCTTATGCATGCTTTTGTAACAGAATTTAAAAATTACAATGTATCCTAGTGAATCGCTCTGACGCACATAGGGACGCAGATAAGCAAATAACATGTTAACCCACAAAATAAAGTTATTGATTCGGAACAATTTATTGAGAGTTAGAGAACGTTTTTTAATTATGTGTTTACCTTATTACATTGTTTAAATATGTAACTGAATATTGAACATCAAAAATTTTACACAAAATGGCGCTATAATTTTAAAACTTTAATTTACTCAGAATTTCTCCAGTGTGGGTTAACACACTATTGCTTATTTATGTCCATAGGTACCTAATATACCACATACATACGGCTTTCAGTTACAGCATGATTATAATTACATATGACGTGTGTTGTCAAGTTGACGAAGGGTTGTGTCTTCCATGACCTTAGTTACAAGGTCGTATACCAACATCGTGGTAAGATATAGCTAAGTCACATTCCTGTTACTGCAGATCAATTTTTGACTTAGAATATTTAGTCATATCTATATATACCTAAAAGTTACTCCAGATCATTTTTCCACTAAGATTATTTAGTTGTACCTATGTGTAAATAAGTTTAAAAAATATTTTTAAATTAAAGTTGGCGTAAAGGGTGTTTTTATTGTCATCAGTTAAAAAACAATATCTACAATATAGGACTTTATTATTATGTAAAAGAGGTTAGTCATGGAGGATAATTGATTCACAATTATGTTTTTGAAGTACATTTTTATGTCTGAGTTTACCCAGTGAACCTATACGTAAGTTATATGTATATAAGTATAATAATGTATATATTGAAAAGGATAGAGGAGCTTTTAAAGGAGCTTTTTAGTCGTGCAGTGGTTATATTCTGTTGGTTGATGATGATGATGATGAATAAGGTATTACAGCAACACACGTATAAACAAGACCGTTGTTCACCGTTTCATATGCTTGAATTTCTAAACATCTTCAGAAATTCGAAAATGTTACCATCGCTATGCAAAAAATCTCATGGATCTGTTGATTTTGGGCGCAAATGAACAAATACTTTACATCTATCATCTTAGTAAGGATGGATATTGTAGATGGGTATGACCCAATACATTTACAGTTTACACCATACCTATTATTGTGACCCCGTGTGAATAGGGCCTTAATTACATGACCAAAATGTATATTTAGGGCACAATAGAAACGTATTTACCTGCACTAATCGTTAAAGATGCTTCGATAGCGATTCGCCGTTGGCTTTTTTTTACAATAATAATGTACAAGGGTACAATATCGATAGTTATCTCGACCATTACGGTTGTATAAAATACGTACTCATACATACATAATATGTGTGGGTAAAACAGTCAGATGTACAGTTGTACATTTACATTAAAGTACCTATATAAAAGGCAGACGATCGTAAAAATACAAAACGACTTCTGTTGATTACACTTTTGTTATCACTACTGAATGAACAGTTATTTCTGTACAAGATAACGTATAGGTATAATTTAGCTTTTGAGTTTTAGTTACAATGAAATTTATACACCTATAGGAAAATGTATAAGGTTGGCTAGAATTAAAGGGTTTTAAATAGTATATTTAAATTTATCCATTAATTTAATTCTACTACCCTTTAAATGAGTTATTCTTGTATACCTATATATATTTATCTAATCTAAATCTCGGAAACGGCTCCAACGATTTTCATGAAATTTAGTATGCAGGGGGTTTCGCGGGCGATTAGTCGATCTAGCTAGGTTTCATTTTTAGAAAACGTCATTTTATCCGTGTTTTTAGGCAACGAAAAATGGGTGTTTGGTACTGCTTTACCGATACAGCAGCACACAGCAGCAGCAGCTAAAGCTACTTACTTACTTTTACTTTTTTCAGTGATATGATAATATAAGGTGATATGTTGAACTAAGGACTACATACAAGTGGTCATGGAAACATACATACATACAATAAAATAGGCATATCTTTTTATGGCATCATAACTACTATCACTTCTCACTTTTTGGTTTATCATTGTTGTTTGTGTAGTTTTATAATATATACAATCTATTATTATTACAATAAACCGTTTTTGCAATAATTTTACATACAACTAGCAATTAGAAAGCATTAGTCAAAGAGCCTGCTACGGATCGTAATTGTTTATTACCTACCATATGGTACTACTGACGGGTTGAAAACCATACAGGTAGGTACAAGTGACAATTGTGTAAATGATTTTAGAGGCTTTGAAGTTAGAGTTATTAATAATATTGTTAAATATATGAAACACACCGCATATTTAGTATCAAAACGCAATATAGTAACTATGTATACTGTATTGAGGAAAAAATTGTTACACAATATTTATTTTTTCATAAAGAAATGGAAAAAAAGAATCAATCATCAATTTCCAATTTTGTCACTTGTACCTATATGGTTTTCAACCTAGACACTTTATATTTTTTTACACAGAAGTAGACACTACTTTTTTTAGGTAGAAGTAGACAATTTACTTTTTTAAATCTAGATCCATTTAAAATTAGAACTTCGCTATAAAGCAGGGGCAGAAAAAATGCATTCGGTACACGCAACTTGTTCCAATTAGAGAAACGTATGTTGATCCATATCTTTTGACACAAACAATTATTTTAACATTATACTAACAATACTGTACCTACTAATTTGTTGGCTAGCGTGTTAACTAGCGCTTTCGTATCTACATTAACTAGGTAAATTTTGTTATTGCCACGTCACTCTGGCCAACCGGAAAATAAATTTTACATTTCATTAAACAAGATATTGGTTAACTGGTAGAGAATTCCGCAAGGCATTAAGTTCGCCATGTGTATACATACTGTGCAATAAAGAATAAATAAATAAATATTGTGTCGTCATTAAAAAACACAATATTATTATTAAAATATAAAAAAATACAGAATTGTAATAAGAGATATCATGCATGATTGAGATCAATTGACGAGCAAACTCATAAGTCTATGACCTATACTAGTAGTTCCTCTCACAGTTTCAGCTGCGTTTCAAAATACTGAAATTACTACGTGTTTCTGTATTTGTAATAAAGAAGATCCTAATACCAGCAGAACCCCCGAAATCCACATAAAAACTTTCACCCCCTCATCTACTAAGTACTCTTTCCTACGAAGACGAAGACGTACAAAATTTCAAGTAGGCATCTGGTTTCAGATGTTTGCTTTGAGCCTTGTTGAAACAATCAGTCAGACGTAATACCTTTAATAATAAACCATTTGTTAACATGCATGGTACTTAAAATTAAATTACAGTTAAAAATAAAAACCATACACGTTGAAATATTCCTTTCAGCATGTTGACTGTTACGAGCACCTAACTGACAGCGAAGGTTTTCAAAGAACAACACTCTTTTATAAAATATAGTTGCATTCGCAAGTTTGTTTGGAATAAAAAAATCTGTAGATGAGCATAGATAATTTTTGTACGTGTTACTAATCCAACTATTTTGTTTTATTTGTTTGTAATGTAGTTTAAAGAAATGTACCATAATTTTTCCTGAATTGTGGCTGAATTCAGTGATTTCAAATATTCTGTATATAGACTGTGCTTAGATCGAGGGTGCAATTTTGCGAAGGTGCTTAGATGTAGGTGGTTTGAACAAACTATGGTTAGTAAATATACAATAGTTACTATAACATCAGTGTAAATAACATTGAACAAAAGTTGCCGGTGTTTAAAAAAAATACCTTTCAAGCTCGGTATATAAACATGAAAGTTCACGAGAAATATCCACATTGAAATTGTGACATGAAACAACATGTACGAAGTCAGAGCTGTCCGTTTCCGTATATTTCAACTGCAGGCGGTTACGGTGACATGCTGACATTCTGTGATATTCGGACACCTCGATAATGTGACGATGGCACCCCCGTTCCTAGGCAACGATAGGTGCAACAACAAAAAATAATCTGATCCCATCCTTGGTTTTAGTGGTGGGACAATAAATAGGTAGCTTAATAACGGTTTCGTGACTTTTAAGTATCGGCTATTTTTAACCTGTTTGTGGAAGCTCGTTATCGGCGCTCCGAATCTCAATTTGACACTGACAGTAAAGAAGCTTTTTTCTTTTTAACAATCTTATATTTTATAATTTGTTTTTCTTTTCTTCAGCTTTACAGCGGCATTATAGAAAATATCCATCTAATTCTTATAAACAAATGAGTAATCTGTACAAGTTTTATTTCTGCTTATAAAATTTAAGGTTAGATGATAAAGTAGTGTTTTTTGAGAATGATAATAATTACGACAGAATCATTCCTTATTCAAAGCGCCAATCCGTTCCAATCCTTTTGCGATGTTTCACGTAATCTAATAACAATTGAACAATTTTAATCTCAAGTTTCTTGGAAATTGATGTTTGCTTCAAATTAAACTCTCACCGGTACTAGACTATGGCAGTTTTAATAAACGAATTACGAAAAATAGCAATAAATATTATTTATATCTTTTTTTTGGAACCGTTGATGAAAATTTAGAAAAAAATATAATCTTGTATTTCAAATAAACATAGTGAAATAAATAGATTGTGGAAATTATAAAAGATAATATACATAATACATAACTTAAAATCGTTTTCAAAGACCAGGTCTCTAGGGAAATCTGTGGATTACAGAAATATTCTTGATTAGGGGATCTTGTTGATTATATTTTATAAAGGTAAGCTGTAACACACTACATTTATATTATCCGATTATATCGAAAACGCTCACGCGAATTCCTTTTTGGATCCAACCCTCGTATAGAGAACCTAATTAAATTTATGCTCGATTTTCAATCAGTATGTGCGTTATTATCTTGACTAAGACACATTCGAGGGAGTCAATTTTCAGTGAAACAAAACGGGCTCGGCTCACCCTTGAAATTAATAATTCACTTTTAATGCTAACCTAAACAAGGCTTTTACGAGCACTATTAATTTCTTCAGATTTCTATTAAGCCTCACATAAATTTCGGAGGTGCGCGTTTGAAATTCTGCTCGCTCAACCCATAAATAATGAAGTGTAATCCGTTTTTAAGTCTATCAAGACGCGGGTGGAAAAAGTAAGTGTGAAATTATGTGGGCTGCCATCTTCGTCGTTGGCTGTTAACCCAAAAGTTGTGGCAAAAAAAAATGAACTTGACGGAACTTAACAGAGTGAACTAATGGAGCGTAAAAGGGTATTCTCTTACAAGTTTCAAGCGAATAATTCACTGGGATATGACAAAACTTTTCATGTGGAACCGTGCAGTTTTTTTGTGATGCGGCGTCGAGAATATCATATTATAGGAGCCCACCGAATTAGCAGGCAGGTATTTTCACGTTGCACGATTGGAATAAGTAAGCAAATATTTCTATGATAAAAAATGTCACGTAGGTTATTTATATGTTTTTATTAGAAAAATAATAAATTTCAATGTGGCGGTGTGGTTTATTTATGTTGAAAGTTACATAATATCAATCATAATCTTTGACAAGTTACTCACAAGAATACACAAAAGCAAATAAGAACGGAAAAGCAAAGCTCTAAATAATCAAAATAAAAACAGCAAAAACAGCAAACTAGTTTTGAAATAATACAGCAAAAAGCATTACACTATTCGAAATTCGAACTTGTTTATGAAGTGCCAATTAAGGCAGTAAACTACCAAAATTTACCTATTATTATTTTAAAATACGAAAGAATAATATTGGTCTAGATCTAACATCAATAATAATATCATTATTCAGTTCAAAACAATCGAGCGCGAATTCGAAGTTCCAACTTGATGAAATGTTATCTGTGAAACAAAAACAAAACTAAAAACCATAGTAAGATAAGCAAAAAAAAAGTAAAATAATAGTTGAAAGTAAAACTTTCCATTGTAAATGTCAACAATATTTACTCACAATAACAGGCGAAGGATATTCGACGTTTGCTGAACGCAATATATCTACGAGATGAACCATATGGACAGATAAATTAGTCTCAGTTTTATACAAAACTTAGATTTGAGGTACAAGTACGATCGGGGGGAGGTAGCGGGCACGCGCGCTGTTGCGCCGTACGTAAAACACTTAACACGCGTCGTCTGGCACGTCCGTCTCGCGCAAAGGTTAGACGGCGACTGAGACTGAACGCGAGGGCGAGAGCGTACGCACGCGGGGGGAGGTACGCACTCACGCAAGCTTGACAGCCAATCGCGTGCGTGCGCCGCGCGCACCCCCGCGCCCTTGTCCTGACCCCGCGCCCACCCGTCACCTCACAATCGATGCCCTATATTGCATTAATTATTTAGGAAACACGCAATAAGATAACGCAAGGTGGCAGATAAGGGATCTCGTACTAGCGTTTAAATAAATCATCGTATCTTCGGCCAGTATTAAATTTTATACTTACTCTTTGGTTTGGGGTTTCGTTTTTCCAAAGCGTTTCGTGTGACCGCGTGCGTGTCAGGGCTGTCGAGTTCGGTATACATTGATAGCACATTATTTACGTTGTCACTTAGTACAGCGCCTTCCCTAACGATTGTTTTCTTCGTGGATAGCTTTCTCGTGTATTACGCGACATTTTGCACATTTTTCTTTTACAACACGAAAAACGTTGAGCCTTTATTACTGTGAAAAAAAATATATTGAACCTAATATTGACAGGTGTAATAAAACGAATGGACGGAATATAAAGTTATATTTTTTAGTAAGTAGAGAGGAAGGTGGTGTCATCGTTTTTTCTTCCATTAAAAAGCTCAAAGTTAAAGAAACGATGTTGCTCCAAATTTTATATTTCAGCGTTTGAGGAAGGGCGTCGAAATAGCTGTCAGTCAAGCTTTTGCATAAAAGTAGGTATCTACCGTTAAAATAACATTTCCGTTTCATATTAATTTTGGGATGAAAACGTAACTTCAAGTTTTTATATTTATTTGATGCTGTCATGTTATTTTAAAATTATTTTCTTTTACTATAATATTTATCTTCAAAGTATCTGAAGGCTCACCTTACAGCTTACAATTTTAGGTCTGTGAAGGTACATTTTTTAATATATTAAAATAATTTTCATAATATGTACTTACACCAAAATTAGATTAGGTAGGTACCTATAACTTAGAGAAGTTTTATTTTCAATTCAGGCTTATTTATTTATAATAAAATAGTAGATATCTAATATTTCACAGGTCTACAATACTTTATAGAGACACAAGGTGTTATAATAAATGTAGATATAAACCTCTACTGAAAAGTCGTTGTGTGCACCACATCAACTCCATCCCAACCGGGAATCGAACCCGTGATCACATGAATAGGCGTAGGGACGTCGGACACTATAGCGGTACGATTGACGTCTAAGTAAGTGTACAAATATAATCTTCTAATTGCTTGGGAACAGACCCTCCGGTACAGACAAGACGTCTGATGGGCGTCACCTGTGACCACATGAGCCGTACGTGACCAGAATCGGCATCCAGCGAGGAATGCTTGGGGATATCATATGAAAACTCTATTAGATATGGAATGTATTTATGTACCTATAGGTACCGTAGAGGTTGAACGCTTGTTGAGTCAACCTCCATGTCCAGTGTTCACACTGGTTGGAAATATCAAATAAGAATAAAATAAGAATAACAAAATTTAATTTGGCATAAAGCTATATAAAACAATACATAAAGACCATAGGTAGGTAAACGTATTGGAAAGAAGTAAATTTTTGAATTTAACTATAATATGTCATAGAGATAGAATCTTGTAAATTGTTAACGGAAGCTTTAAAAAAAAAAGGTTTCCCTTGAAGTTAATACCTATATTTAACTGAAATTCGAATAGCTTTTATATTACTTACAAGAATTTGTTATCAGCTTTATTTTTGTCACATAAAAGTCGAAAAGCGGTTCATCACACGTATTGATTGACATACTGCGCTACCACCTTCAAGAGACACCTAATGCCGTTGACTTCACAAAACCGAAACTAGATGTCGCCACGGAGCGACAGAGGGCGAAGCGGTTCGCGTCCCAATATTTTATTCATGACGCCGTCAAATGAAATGGAAATTTGATCAAATTTCAAAATTTAAACTCGCTCCTTTAATTGGTAGGCGGTGAATTATTTATTAACTACTAGCTGTGCCCCGCGTTAATTTCAGAGTTCCCGCGGGAATTTTGGGATAAAAAGTACCCTATGTGTTAATCTGATGTATAAGCTATATTATCGTAAAGTTTCATTTAAATCCATCCAGTAGTTTTTGCGTGAAAGAGTAACAAACATCCATCTATCCATCCATCCATCCATCCATCCATACATACCTACTTACAAAATTTCGCGTTTATTTATAATATTATAGTAGATACTACTAATTAGAATTTTGATTTTGAAAAGTAGTCCCCATCTACTTTTGAAAATCAAAATTCTAATTAGTCCGTCAGTTAGAAAATAAAAGAACAATAGACACGTATTTTTTGCTTTTTCAAATAAATTAAAATATACAGAGATAAAGCGCATTAAAGTTTAGGGTAAAGGGGTCGTGACGTCACTGCTGAAACCGCCATACAAACTGTCAGAATAGTGACGTCACGCGAAATTTCAACTCAATATAGCGCCGTTATTTTTTGATTACGTAAAAAAAGAAAAAATACGTGTCCAATATTTTTTAATAATCTACAAGACGGACTAAAAAATAAAAATTAGTCAACATGCCCATTATAACCGGGCCTTTCGAGTGTAGCTGAGCAAGTAGTTCTGTTGAATTCGTTGATACTGTCGAGATTGGAATTTATTATATCAAAAATGTCAATATAGATTAACCCTGTCTCCGTCAGTTGAGTTGTGTGATAGTCAACAAACATCTCGGGGGTATTTTACGTCGTTGATTTAACCTGCAAGCAGTAGTTTTGCGGTAGCTAGATATAGAAGCTCAGTACCCACCCCTGACAACATAGGGTAGGTACTTTTATCCCGGAATTCCCGCGGGAACTCCGAAATTACCGCGGGTGAAACCGCGGGGGATAGCTAGTGCTAAGTAGAGACACAAAAATTATCCGTACAATAGAAATACATATGTATAATGCAACAGGTTTTTGATTAGTAGCTCATAGGCAAAATTTGGCGTGTGACGCGAACAATCACCAAAAACCGTTATGTTTATTGCTGTCGGAATCCTAAATAATGTTTTTTTAAATTTCAGTCTTTCTGTGTCAAAAAAGAAATGAACAGAATCGAACGAAGTTTTTCGTATAGTTGCCCTTTAAAAATGAAATACTAACCGAAGAAGTACAAAGCAAACTATATATAAATTGATAATTTCATTCAAAATTTCATTTCAAGCACAAAAGCAAAGCAATGTGTGCGTGACACTATTACTTAGCCTTTTTAGCCTGACTTGAAAATTGCAATCTGTTCAATTTGCTTGTGCTCACTCTAATTTTATGGCCTTTTATCTTCATGATTTCAATTATAAAATACGACAATGGCGCAAAAATCACACGGATGAAGTCGCTGGCTGGTAAATAGTGTAAAGATAGAAATACATTATTATATATTTGAAAATGGAATGAAATCCACGTCCCATTCCCGCGCAGAGTTACGCGCTAAACAAAATGAAACGCGCACCATCCGGGTTATTGATAGCGTATCATGTGCTTATAAATTTTAATAAAGCCAACGCAACGCAACAGTGTTGAGACCATAAAAAGGTATGAAGCAGCAAAAAATGATACACATTACTCACGGGGTAGCGGCTTAATACGCAGCGGAAGGTACTACCTTCCCTTTTTAATATTGGCAAAGGGAAAGGGACGTAATTCTGTCCCTTCTAATTTAAGGAGGTCGCGGTCCTCCTCCCTGGTTTACAATTCGATTGACCCCAATGAGGGTACGCCAGGAATTAGGCAAACGAAGCGTTTGGTTCTTGTACTTACTATAGGTGTCGCTTCGCGGCTTCGCCCGTGCGAATTCAGCATTCCCACGGGAACTGTTCCGGGATGAAAATTGTTTAGATCATATTATCTGAAGCTGATGGGTGATTCACCTCGCAAGATGCTCAGACTGGAAAATGGTCCACCCAAACCGGGAATCGCAGCCGGAACCTTTTGATGAGCGGGTAGGCATAGTGACCTATTACGCCAATCGGGTCATCTGACTGTTTCTCTGCTTTTACCCACGTGAATTTCGGAACGGTCTATACTCTATCCTATCAGTAAACGAATTTTTTAAGCCGGTTCAGTAGTTGCAGATATCAACCCCTATACATCCACACTAACGTATAAACTTTACCTATAATGCGGACAAGGACGAAATCTTTTCGTCCCTTCATAAAGTCCATCAACTGTTAATATCGTGAAGCTGTTTTCGAGGTCTACTGTCACAGCAATGGGCAAGGTTTTCGTTCGTTGGATATGGAAAAGAAAAAAAAAACTCGCGAGCTACCAGCAAATTGTCAGTCCTCTGTGAAAAAAAAGTCTATCTGTCGATCATCGGGCTTGTTAAAAGTTGTCGCTGGCCTGCGAAAAGTTTTAATGGCGTACGACGGTAAACACGACTAACTGAGGTGCTATGTACTCTAAATATGCTGCACGAGCACGATAGGTGTCGAGGCAGCAGTTAGTTGAATAAGAGGCACCTTCTTCTAGAGAATTTCGAATGAAAAAAGTTGTTTTCTAATGCTCAGGTAGTTGACAGGCAACAAACAAGATAACGACTCAGAAGTTTATAGACTAACTAGCTGTTCCCCACGGATTCACACGCGTCTATTTCGGAATAAAAAATAACCTATGTGCTTCTCTGTACCGCTAAAGATACATGATTTCACGATGATCGGTTGAGTAGTTAAGGTCAAGTCATCACAAACAAACTCACATTTGTTTTTTTATTATTAAGAATTTATATCACCGACGTTCCCAAAAAGCGCCTGCGGCAATTTAGGATTTCTAGGATAAGCTACACGTACTCGTATAATCATCTTGAATCATTGGTATTGATAAAAATCGCATGAAAATCTGTTCAGTAGTTTTTGAGTTTATCGTGATCAGACAGACAGACAGACGGACAGACGCGGCGGCGGACTTTGTTTTAGAATGTTATTTAGTTAAGTAAAAATATCCAGTTTGCAATATAAGATTATCTATATATAAAAATGAATCCCTATTTTCCTTCGTCACGGCATCACGCGTGACCAATTTCGCTAATTCTTTGTTTGTTGTATTTATTATTGTAAGGCGAAGAATAATAAAAGAAGTTTGTAGTTCTTGCGGGAATTCCGAAGTTTACGCGGGTGAATCTCTGAAACGATTGGACCGATTTTGACTGGACTTTCACTGGCACAGCTGATGTAATAAGAAGTAAATTAGGCTAGTCTGGAGTTGTTGCGGGTCTTCCAAAACGCACACGGGTGAAACCGCGGGGCAATGCCATATCAAAGTTTCTCTACGATTCGTGTGAAATAAATAATTTTACAATTTTCATCATCAGAAGTAGCTGGGTAAGCTGTACATCTGCGGGAAATAACCCTTGCTACAATAAAAACCGAGTGAAATAATAACTCAAAGAAAAACTGTAAAATTTAATTACAAGATCACTTTTAAAGATTAAAAACTGTGCTAACAGCCGAGCTGGGCAGATGAGCCGGGCACTCCCTTCTGTGCAGTTAACGGGAGGCCAGTAAATTCTTGTGCAATTAAAATGAATTCCAACTTTACGATTATGGACATAAAATTTGTTCCCGTTTGAGCTCTAGTCCTGCTGTGAAGCTGAACTTGTGCGCAGTACAATCACGGTCACAAAGGGGGCACCAAAATCGCGAGCGGTTCAAAGTGACGTCATTTTATCACCTGATTGACGTCCACTGTTAAGCAAAGCTAGTAGCTCTGAGTAGGTATCAGAAAACTGACTAAACTTGAGCATACAGCTTATCGATTCTCCCACAGGAATGAATAAAAAATTCTTTTGTATAGAACTGTTCACTTTCAGGGAAAACATTAAACAAAAGTAATTCATAGCCATGGACACTTGGACCCTATTTTTGCTCGGTACCCCCTCCCGGGCTTGCGCTGTATAAACTTAAAGTCGGGTATCATATCTCGTCCACAGCTTTTATTATGAAATGAAGAATGGTAGAGCCGGCCGAGTTTGCAGACGTCCCTAAATAAACTACCGCCTTAATGAGATTGAATCCGTTTTAAATTTCATCCCCGGACCAAACTCCCCTCAATGCGCAATTTGCTAAAAATATTCTATGTGTTGACCCAGAACATAACCAAATGCTATATTAAGCTATATATAAAAAGTTAAATTTAGTTAAATGCCAATTAACATTAATTTAATGAACGCCTTCGAGTGCGGTAGATTTGTTTTTAAAATCTTATAAATATTAATCATTAAAAAGACGCTGAGTGCGGCCGTCAGACTTCGTTTCTTAGTTAGATTTCTAACAATACTCGTATTTACCTAGTTTGCAAATCTCGCAGGCTGTTGCGCAGACTAGACGGTTTAATTTACTTCCGTTTTAATATTTTGCTTCACGTGTGTTCTCTTAGAACACGTGTGCCGAGGTGTCTCAAGTCGTGACTGCTGTATGAAAACAAAATTGTCTTTCATGTTGAAAATATAGTTATAATGTCCAAGTAAATATGTAATAACGTCTTCAGGATCGTAGGTATATGCTTTGTACAAAATATTAATTACGACATAATTTTACAATTAAACATTTTGTTGTAAATGAATTTGCTCCGTTATCTCAATAATATGTATATTTTATTGTATAAAGAGGAAAATTAATATTTACCAGCTGGTGTCGTGACTCCATTGGGAACTCGTAGTTTCGGGATAAAGTTAGTGTCCAAAAACGCGAACTGTAAACGTGTACTGAATATACCTAAGTACACAAACATTTCATAAAAAGCGGTCAAGGATGTGACACGAGATTTTTATATATATTAGATTAGCCAATGTACCTATTATATAAAATTTCGTTTATTCATACATGCTTTTGGTTATATTTTGCATATCAATGTTTACATTATGTAAATAATTATGTTTTAATTATTAAATTATAATATGAATAAGTTTTTAGTTTAACTATAACAAGATCATTATTATTTTCGTTTTACATTATTTGATAACGTGATCACATTCAGAACTCGCTCCGATTTTTAATGATAGTAATAGAATAAAAAAATTCAGAAAAGTATATACTCTATTCATTTTCCTATAATTTTTGTATAATTGGTAACATTTCTTTTGGAATATTTCGGAATTGGGTCCATTATACATAATTATTGTACAACTATTAAAGCCATTCGATTCTTTTCGAATGCAACGAAAACCCGAATACAAAATCGTTGCGACCTTTGCATGCTTTTTATGCTTTATCTCGCGTACAATGTGCCTTATTTAAAAGCTGCACGTAAAAAATGGTAGTACCAGTACGTACCTACCGTCTTTCAGTGTCTGGTTGCTTTTGAAGAATTCCCCAACTTATTACGCCGACAGTCACAAATGCTTCACTTTTGCATGTATTTTTTTCAAAGCTTTTGTTAAAAAAATGGCATGTTTATTCGTGTTGCAACATTTTTATAGCGTCTTGTCGCTTTCCGCATCCTTTATATAGTTTGAACATTTATTGAGGTGCTTAATTCTATTCAAACGTCATAAAATACTCAATCTATACGGTTATTTGACAAAATCTCTTCTTATATTACTAGCTGTTACCGATTTCAGAGTTCCCGCGGGAATTTCGGGTTAGGTATAATATTACCTATGTTACTCAGAGATAATGTAGCAATCTAATAGTGAGAGAATTTTCAAAATCGGTACACTAGATCTAGAGACAACCCTCTACAACCTCTCAAACTTCCAAAAAACATGAAGGTACATAAAACATTTATAACATAACTATTACCTATAAAAGCTGTTATTATAGTTTTTTTACGCTTTTACGGATCTTACTTTTCTGTAATTAATTTAAATAAATAAATAAAAAAACAATAAAAAAAATTACAAATTTTATTTCAACTATTTGACGGAATATAATTTTTTTTAATATTTACTCAACTATCTCGTCCTGTCGGAAATACTTTGAGTTACCAGCACCAGCAAACACGTAGACTAGCGGCGTCAAACAGAGAACAAACTAAACCGGCATAACTCTATAGTATTATTTGCTAATTGGATTAAAAGTGACTTCACTAAATCCGGTAGCGCGGTGATCTGCTCAAAAGTAAGTAGAGCTGTAGAATTTGCCACTTTGTAACATAGAGTAACATACACTAATTCTTTGTTAGGCTAACGTAGAAGTTCAGTAGGTAGGTACTAACTGTGAGAAGTTCAGTAATAGCAGAAAAATGTGTTAAAATGCTCACAGATGCAGGTAACTTTACGAGTATATAAATGATGAAATGAAAACAACAATGATGTTTTTTCAATCAATTTTCATGTTAATAAAAAACTATACCTAACAACGATCTACGAGTATGCCTGATAGAATTGCACATCAATCTTATAGAACAGATGTGAAATTTTGGACCTTAAGATAGTATTTGCATTGACCTGACCGCGGCTGTACCTGCCTACCGCCCTATATAGCAATTCTGGACACTCTGCCCTTTGTCGTTGCAATCACATTCCAATTAATTAATAGCTATAAATCTAATCCCATCAAAAACAAACTTGTAAAAAAGTCCAAGTCTCGCAACTCAGTTCTTCTACAGTAAAAAGTTGTGAGATCAATGTAATACCAAGTCGGTTAATTTATTCAGTGCCTACTTAAGGGTCCTTCTGTCTAAAGTTATCATGTTATAAGCTAATCTAATAACATTTTATAGTGACCATATCAAATTTAAAAATCTTTTATGTTTTAAATAGATTGATTGGCTTGGCGATCACGTGAAAACACAATATATCTCACATGCAATACATAATTATGGTTCTAAACAATCTAATTTAATTACAATATGTATTACTTGTGACATACATTGTGTTTTCACATGATCGCCAAGCCAATCAATCTATTTAAAACATAAAAGATTTTTAAATTTGATATGGTCACTATAAAATGTTATTAGATTAGCTTATAACATGATAACTTTAGACAGAAGGACCCTTAAGTAGGCACTGAATAAATTAACCGACTTGGTATTACATTGATCTCACAACTTTTTACTGTAGAAGAACTGAGTTGCGAGACTTGGACTTTTTTACAAGTTTGTTTTTGATGGGATCTCATTTCTTTTTGTAAATGATCTTCCTCCTTTGAGCAATTTAGTCTACTTTTATAATATAAACACATGGCCCATTCTTGCTTTTTCATTCCGTTGACCATTGTAGGTACCTTTGAACATAATTATGTCTAGGTAACTATGTATCTACACTTTATATCTAGGTAGGTAACTAGCTACACTTATTATTATTATTTATTAATATCTGGGCAACCGAGCTTCGCTCAGCTTAAATAGCTGTTAACCGCGGTTTAATCCACGTTAATTTCGGAGATCCCGCGGGTATTCTGAGATAAAAGTACTACCCTATGACCTTTCCTGTACCCTTAACGTGTAGTATGCAATAATTAATTCACCCGCGTTGATATCAGAGTTCGCGCGGGAATTCCAGAAATGAATCCTAGCTAGATCGATTTATGGCCCCCGAAATCCCCTGTATACAAAATTTCATGAAAATCGTTGGAGCATTCAGATTAGGGTAATTTTATCTCGGAATTTCCGAAGGATCTCCGAAATTAACGCTGGTGAAATCTCATGAAATTTTGCATGCACGTTGTCAGGGGTAAAGAAAACCTAGGGATATAGGGTACTAACTACTTTGCATCTCTGAATTCCCGCTGGATCTCCGAAATTAACGCGGGTGAAACCGCGGGGAACAGCTAGTCTCATATATCTATATGGGATTACAAAGTTATTTGTGCAGTTGGTACATATAACTGCATATATAACTTTGTAATTCCATACATTTATATGGGATTACAAAGTTATTTGTGCAGTTGGTACATATAACTGCATATATAACTTTGTAATTCGATACATTTATATGGGATTACAAAGTTATTTATGCAGTTGGTGTATCTAGAAAACTGGACCGAAATTGCAAAATATTTTAATTTTTCCTTGATTTATACAATAAACACTAATTGTATTCTAAATTTCAAACTTCTATGTCTGCTAGAAGTGCCTTAGAGTTTTGATGATCGGTCAGTGAGTGAGTGAGTGACCTACAAAATTAAGGAACTTTGACTAGTTATAATTCTTAAACTACTGGTTCAAATCGAATGAAATTTAAATTATAACGTCTTTATACAATACCTGCTTGTTTACTAAAAATTCAGGCTTCTAGTTTTATCCACAACGAAGTTATAGGGGGTCGAAAATGGCCTGAATTGCTTCGAGAAAAGGATAGTACGGCCGTGCCGCTTTTGTTGCTCGACTTGGCGGGGGCACTGCCGTGCCCCCAGATTGCTGCACATCTGAGGTAACTTAATTGAGGAGTGGAGACGTGGGTGCAAACGACAAGACAGAGTTAAAGTCAAAGAAAACATTATTAACGCGCGTTTCACTCTCAAAACTCCGTAAAGTTAAAAAAAACTTAAAGGTTATTCGAATGCACGTCGTATCCCGCCATTTTTGTTTGATATTAGGTTAGTTATAATATTATTGTATTAGGCATAAGTAACTATAACAAAAAATTAATACTTTGTTGTTTACAAAAATGAGTGATACAAGCTTTGATAACACATAATAGGACATTTCTAACTAATGAACATTACCAAAAAAGTCGAGAAAACAATATGAAAAGGCGTAGGTACCAAGATTTCTTGCATGAATAGGAAAATATCAAGGAGTAGTACGTACATCATTTTCTGATTATAAGCGATTTCAAACCATTTTATAGAGGAATAATATCATGGGTGTAGATAAAGTCTTGTATTCAACTGTGTATAATAGGGATGTTGACTACTATTGAAAATCAAAATTCTAATTAGTCCGTCAGTTAGAAAATAAAAAAACAATAGACACGTATTTTTTTGCTTTTTTAAATAAATTAAAATATACAGAGATAAAGCGCATTAAAGTTTAGGATGAGAAGGTCGTGACGTCACTAATCGCAAAACCGCCATACAAACTGACAGAATAGTGACGTCACAAACATTTTTTTTTTATTTGTATAGCAAACTCCAATTTCAATTACCATAACACTGAACCTTACAATTACGTAGGCAAAGTCGAGTTAATAAAAAAAGCACCATGAAAATATTAAATTTCCCCTCGCACCGAGTGTTATAATTAGTTCTCACAACCAACACCTGCAAGCTTATAATTGGTGCTGCTCGCACACGCCACGCTCACAGGTCTGTTGCGCGTCCGGCCTCCGGACTCCGGCACTCCGGAACTACTCCATGTCAAACCGGACCCGACCGGACCTGTTCACTCGAAAATGAAACCAATTAAGCCGATGGTCTAAGTTGGGAGCGTCGAAAAAACTTTCCGTGACGCTGACGTTCGCAGAAATATTCCCGCTGAGTCGTTTACTTTTTCTCTTCGTATCATTTGTACGTTTAAGCTGTAACTTGGTTTTCGCAATGTACCTATACTTAATTGGATGACGGCTTTTTGCGTAGCACTCTGTTTCGTCATTTCTGATTGTTTACTACCACTGTGTAAATGAAAGAACAATTATCTAAGAAATATAAAATCAAGGTTAACTCGCAAGTTTAATTGGCTAGCAAATAATGTTTTAACTTTTAAGTTTTAATCGCAAAATAATTATTACAGTTATTCATTTATTTATTGCTATAAGTGCTGCTTGTGGTTCCACTCGCTTGGTACCTGCTCTTGGTGCATTGGCAACACTGTCAAATATCATGCATATTAGGAGTAATTTACGATTTAATTTTCAAACCGTATTTCCTGTTCTACTTATTTGTTATTTCTGTCTCTTATATTCTTGTAACGTCGAATATTCGTGTTATCGTGGTGAATGAGGCATTAGATTAAAAGCAGATATTGCAAGTGAAAATGAAATTTCGTGAAGTGATATTTGACAGAGGGACAGAAAGAAATCCTGGATATCCTTGTTTTAGTCGATAAGGCCTTGTTATTATTTACAAAGTAGCCGTATGTAATTTCTTTGTAGGTTCAAACTTGTAAACTGCTGAACTGTGTTGTCTGGAGTAAAATATTGTTTTTCTGTCTCGCCTGAAGTTTTTAACTTGGTGTTGCTAAGCTCATTCTCGTTGCCACTTACTTCTCGACGTCTGCTAGATGGATTTCACAATCGATCCTTTTCTTAGGTAGCTTGTTCAACACTATTTATTTACCAGATGCTTGTGGCACAAGAGAAGTTAACATTAATATACCTATATAAAATATGACATTTATGTAAATACTCACACACACTGTCGTCGGTCACACTAGATGACATATATCTACCTAAGCTAACGAATATTCCGTTTAAAAAAAAATAACAAAATCTCGTATTTTATTTCACTGTACAATGTTTATTGCTTTTCAAAATAAAGTTTTATTCGGCACAAAGCCACGCCGCCATTATGAAATTAATAGTTTCTCAAACAAGATTCTATACAAATCAAATTTAACACGACTGGCGATACGGTTTTCATTACAAAATTGTGCATAACGTATCTATACTTATAATAAAACTGTAGAGAGGTCAATTCTGTACATTGAATATATATTCAAAATTAATACTGGAGGATGAATGGTGATCGATACTGATGCCAAAAATGCAATCAGTAATTTTTTTGTCTGTCTGTCTGTCTGTATGTGCACGCATGGGTCAAAAACTACTGAAGGGATTTTAACCAAACTTGGTACGATTGTAGTCCATACTCCTGGGCAGGTTATAGGCTATATAGCATAACGCTAAGATACATAGGGGCTGAGCAGTGACGATAAATTTGAAGCAAGTCGGATGAAAATGCGCTTTCGAGCTCTTATCCTCGCATACTTTTACTCAATCACGCAAAACGGCTGGACGGATTTGGATGAAATTTGGCATGCACGTTGTCAGGGGTACAGAGAAGGACATAGGGTACTTATCCCGGAATTCCCGCGGGAACTCCGAAATTACCGCGAGTGAAACCGCGGGGCACAGTTAGTTTTTAATAATTCTAGAGTATCGTTCGGAAAAGGCCAGCAAAGCTTATATTAAGTATACCCATAAGGTTATAAATACGTTTTCACTTCACATGACGTCGTTTCGAAACGCATAGAGAACAGACATACAAACATTCATTTTTATTTATAAAAATTAAAAGAGAAATCCTTACTAACAATGTGAGTTTGTTCGTTATGTTTCCACACCATCAATACTCAAACGATTATCAAAGGGCACAGGATGCTTTATATTCCAGAATTCCAGCGGGAACTCCGAAATTGACGCGAGTGAAACCGCGGTGGAAAGCCAGTATATACTATTGTAATATTATAAAGAGGTAAAGTTGGTGAGTTTCTGACGTTCTATGGGATCTTTGGATCTACTGAACCGATTTTAAAAGTTCTTTCTCTTAGGAAGCTACGGTAGTCCTGAGTAACACAGGGTAATTTTTATTCCGAAGTTCCTACGGGAACTCCGAAATTACCGCGAGTGATGTCGCGGTGGACATTTAGTCACTCTATACATATATAAATACGTATAAATATTTGCTGTACGGAACCCGCTGTGCGCGAGACCTGCTCGTGCATTGCCTGATGCGTGTCGAAAAAACAAAAGCAAGCTAACAAGCGTAGCAACAATACAATCATCACGCAGTTGTTTTTGCGGGATCCTATTAAATTAGAGGCGGTAGTGGGCGTTGAGGCCGTTCAATGCAATTTGCGCTGCGCTAATTGTGCAAGCTTGGGAGTTACGTGTACCTACTGTGTGATGTTCACTAGGTTTTAATTCCCCTTTTCACTTTTCACTATTATCACTTTCCACTAGACGACCCGATTGGCGTAGTAGGTCTCCAAGCCTGCCCGCTGTTCCGGGTTCGAATCCCGTTGGGGGTGCACTTTGTGTGATGAATTCAGGGTTCCACTTTCCAGTCTGGGTGTATTTATGTATCTATAGTGTAATAATATACGTATATGTAATTCTATGTAGTATATACCACGTTTGCTTGGTTTCCACGACACAAGCTAATGATAGCTTACTGTGGGACCAACTAGATCTTGTTGTGAAGTGGATTATTATTAATTACTAGTTGTGCCCCGCGGTAATTTCAGAGTTCCCGCGGGAATTTCGGAATAAAAAGTACCCTATGTCCTTGTCTGTACCCCTGACAACGTGCATGCCAAATTTCATCCAAATCCGTTGAGCCTTTTTGGCGTGATTGAGTAACAAACATCCAAACATCATAACAACATTGTGATGCCAAATAAAGTTATGTCTATGTCTATGTCAAACATCTAAACATCCAAACATCCACACTTTCACATTTATAATATTAGTAGGATTACTATTCGAAAAAACAAAGTTGTAAAAAGTAAGCATCTTGTTATCTAAATACGTATCTAAATATTATTTGTTCTAAATTAACAAAGCTTTCCACGTCTGTCTATTTGTTTGTTAATTTAATTCTTGTAAAATAGATAAAAGATTAGAATTTCGTTCGGAAACTTATCAAAATGGATATGGTGTATGAGATTATTACTCGAAAACTGTTGAACCGACTAAATTCAAATTTAAAATTTAGGCTTGTGTTTATAATATAGAGAAATTGTAGACGTAGAGTTCTCAAGAGAATCTTGAAACTCCCGCGGATGAATCCGCTCTATCCTACATGGCCTGAGGTGGTTAATCCATACGCAAAATCTATACTAAAATGTATCTATTGCACGGGAGCATCCATCGTAAAGCAAAACATTATTATGTGTGTCCGAAAACCAATGAAAATCTGTGCGACAGACATCAAAAACACTGGTTACGCTCGCACGAACATTTACTGGTGAAATATCTGAAAACGCACCGCGTTAAATCCCATTGGACATCAGTACTTTTGACTATAGCCTTCGTATGAAAGGAGGGAAAGGTAGTCAATTTTTAATTCATATTGGAAAATCGGAGCTGAGCTTAAAATGAACTACGATGTGAAATGAGAAATGTTATTTTGTTGATTGGCTTTGCTGCGACTGTTTTAATAAAAGTTTTTATGTTAAATTTTTTTTCAACGAAACCCATTTAAATAAACTGTCTTTTGAACTTTGATATAAAGCAGGTTTCTCTGTTACAAAAAAAGAATTGAAAAACCTGTCCGGTCGAAGGACTCCCGTCAGGAACGAAGTTTCTCACGCCTTTTCTTCAACTCCGATGTAATTTTGATAAACGGAAAAATGTAGGTAATACCTAAGTAAACGAGTATCGCGACTAGAATCTACTTGACGATAATATCCGAACTAAGTCGGACGGAATCGAAAGTCTCTATTTGCATGGAGGTGGCATAACGCTTTTTTGACGTGACTCCTTGCGTGACGCATGACGATTTTTAACAATTGACTATTGCCGCAAGCAAAATTTCTTCCGAAAATCAAATTAAAAAACATACAAACATACTTACAGGTCAAACTGAGAACCTCCTTTTTTGATGTCAGTTAAAAATCAAACCGGACGCACCGTGTTAACATTCTATGCGTAATACCAAACACGCAAAACTAATTACTTTGAACTCACAACCGCAGCCACTTAGTACCTATATAACCACTAACAATAGATCTCTCCATTCCATAATATAACATGGTAAAAGCCCTCACACAAACACAGTGGGGCCGGGCGTCGTAAATGTTCAAACAACTCCCACTCGCTAAGAACATAGGCCCGAGCCGAACGTGACGGTTGCAAGTGACTGAGGATTAACACCCAACCTTCGTGCTCCTATGCTAGCCTGGTACCTGTATTATAATGTAATATGCACGTAGTCTTGAGCCCGTGCCAGTGTGAGAGATATATCCGTCATATCACTGTCTAGTTGGAGGCCTATCGCATTGTTTTTGAACGATATTACCTACCAAAACAAAATGTCACATATTATGTCAATGATTTCTTTAGGTCCTAACACTCGAGACACAAGAGTTGAATCGTCATAGTTAAAATAATTGGCGCGATGCTTAAAATATTATTTTGATATTTGACCTGTTGTCTTCATGACACGAATACGACTCTTATAAGACCTAAGTTATTCGTAAAGACACCAACTATCTATTTACCGGCATGAAATACGGTATTCCCGCGAGAATTCTTTGTTTCGTGACAAAAGTAGATCCTATCCTATGTCACTTGGGGATACCGTAGTCAAATGTCAGTGAAAGAGGTTAAGTAATTCCAGATATATGGTACCCCCTACACTAAACTTGCAAACTTTCAAACTTCACCTCTTAATATTAATATTTGTACTTAACTATCCTATCTTTTAAGTTGGACCATATTATAAATGGTTACAAAATTTTATCCGTTCAGTAGTTTAAGAGTCCATCGCGGACAAACAACGTGACACGTGATTTATATATATTACTAGCTGTCCCCCGCGATTTCATCCGCGGTAATTTCGGAGTTCCCGCGGAGGTTGCGGGAAAAAAGTACTCTATGTCCTTAAGTTCCCGAGGGAATTCCGGGATAAAAACTATCCTATCTTTTAAGTTGGACCATTTTATGAACGGTTACAAAATTTTATCAAAATCCGTTCAGTAGTTTCAGAGTCCATCGCGGACAAACAACGTGACACGTGGTTTATATTTTAGATTAAGATAAGATAAGATATAAACATCTCGGGCTGCAATTGATGCCTTACAGCCCTTGGCTACTAATCTACTATTGATTTGATTTGATTTGATACTTGTGGTAAATTTTTCGTGACCATGTGACACGAGGATGAGTTCCTTGGTATTCTATAACGATTAACAATTGTCAACTTGGCCAAGAGGGCAGCACAGAAAATCCTATAGTAACTGTTACGAGTCCGTCACAGCACAGCTACGGGAGTGGTCGGGCAATCAATTAACGGGCCCCGCCTAGCTGTTAAACTATATGTTTGCCGTGGGTTTTCCCTCATTACTTACTGCCCGTTGCTGTTCGGGTGCTTTTATTTACGCGACACCGTACCGATATTATTGACACACTTGTTAAAAATATATGTTTTTGGGGCAATGCATAATTTACGTATACCAAGTTGAGTGAGCGTGACAAAGATAACTAGTATGAGAAAATACATGTTAATGAATTAACTGAAAACTAGAAGATAGTTTGTTCAGAATCGACTTCCGAATCGAGCGCATAGCGCATAGCTAAGTACTTTTAAAGTACCTATTAATTGTTTCGACATAAAATATATTTTGTGTTGAAAAAATTTATACTTTAAAAGTTATTTACAACATTAGTTTGGAGGTGACCTATCTACGAAATTCCAAGGGCTACGGCAGGCGGCCGTGCCTACCGGTTCGAATTTTTTTGCTGCGGGCGGCGTACGCGACAAATATTGTATTATAAATAATTTAGACATGGGTTGATAAAAATGAAAAAATATAACCTATATTAAAACATAGTGCAATCGATTCGCTTGTTGATTCTGAGCAAACTACTTTCTAGTTTTCAGTTAATTCATTAACACGTTGTATAGTTACAACAACTCAGTGTCTTAACATTAAAAAGGTGGAATTTTTGTGTGTATCTATGTTTATTGCTATTTCATAATAATAACAATTTATTTCGGACCGTGATCAATCCATAATGACAACGGATTTTCTTCCTTTAGTACAACGTGTAGATATTTGTTATTCAGCATTTTTTGCATTCTGCGCATATAAATATGTAATATACAGACAAACAGAAATTCGAAATAGATTAGTGATAAGACTCTGTGAATTTTCTTTTAAATATTTTTGACTCGTCACTAGTTACAATATTATTATTATCACTAGGTACATATTATAAAACAAAGACCTCCATCGCGTCTATCTGTCCGTTCGCGACAAATTCAACAACTACTGAACAAATTTAAGATTTTCATACGGTTTTCACCAATGGATATCAAATCAATAGGACGATTTATACCTATAGTCTATACAGGAATTCCCGCAGGAACTCCGAAATTGCTACGGGTGGAGGCCCGTGAGGTTCAGCTATAGAGTATTAACATATAGCATAAATTAATTCATAATCATTTCTACTATTACGTACCTACTCAGTAAAAATTTTGTTTTGTTTTTCTTCTTTCTTCCGTTGGTTGTTGATTTGTCTTGTTTCTCACCCCTCATTTGCTTTATACAATTAAAATTATAATAAAATAAAGTAAAAAGAATGCAAATGTCTCGTTAAAGAAGTCAAGAGAATTTTATTTGCACTCAGCAAATTCTTTATAACTACAAAAATGAGCTTCGTTTTCATCAAAGGTAAAGGGGAGTTATGAAGAAAATTTTAGAATTAAAAAAAAAAGGTACCTACACTTTTGTTTCAAACTTACAAAATTAAGACGAACAGCTCCTGTTTGTAGACGTTGAAAGGATAACAAAAAAAGTACCTACTACAAGTTAAGCAACACCGCAGTTTTTTAATTGCAATAATTACTATTTTGCCTTCGCCGAGTTGAACCCGAGCGGGGCAGGAATGGCGGGCGAACTCTCCATGTTTTCGGGGTTTCGTTTCATGAAAGTTTTTGTTTTTGTTAAAATCATTAAAATAACAAAGCAACTTTTTAATGTAGGTACAGTGGGCCATATAGACAAGTAAACCACCTTGTATACTTTGAAGTTGCCGTTTTTGCAGCTCCAAGCTCCATATTCCAATACAAGCAAAAAAACGAATATTGGATTTGCAAAAACGACAACTTATAACGTCATAAAGACGTTTTACAAACAGTATAAATTTTACAAGGTGGTATACTTGTCTATGCGGCCCACTGTAGGTACATGCCTACCCGTTACGGAAGCAAAAATATTTGGTTGGGTACTTCGAACATTATTATTTAAATCGCAAAAAAAAAAACAGATTAATATCTACTTTGAATAAGTATTCCTTTTGGTTGTGTGTAATGGGGATGTGGACTACTTTTGAAAATCAAAATTCTAATTAGTCCGTCAGTTAGAAAATAAAAAAACAATAGACACGCATTTTTTGATTTTTCAAATAAATCAAAATATACAGAGATAAAGCGCATTAAAGTTTAGGGTGAGGGGGCCGTGACGTCACTAACCGATAAAACCGCCATACAAACTGTCCGAATAGTGACGTCACGCGAAATTTCAACTCAATGTATCGCCGTTATTTTTTGATTACGTAAAAAAATAAAAAATACGTGTCCAATATTTTTTATTAATCTACAAGACGGACTAAAAAAAATTTTTCAACATGTCCATTTTAATTTGTAATAGAAATTAGTGTAAATCACACATATATACACACAGCAAGTCATCGAATGCGTATAGGTAGATACCTCCTAGGTCAGGGCTAAAAATTATAATGGCTCGTATAAAGTTACACTATAGGTACGTGTAAAAACGTTTTTTTGGAGTTCCCACGGAAGTTCCGAGCTAAAAGTACTCTATATCCATTTCTGTACCATTTACAAGCTGTAAGTATGCAAAATTTAATGCAGTTTCACCGGCATTAATTTGTGTGTAACCTATGTTCTTCTCCGTATCTCCGTTTGTGTATGCAAAATTTCATGATGATCCGTTGAGCAGTTAGGACATGAAAGCGTAACAAACAAACAAATCCACTCTCGCATTTATAATAGCAAAGGATAGTTTATAAAAAAAAAACTGTAAAAAAACTTTTCAAAACCAACTCCTTCAAACTTTCTTCCAAAATATTCTTAAAGTATTCCAATATCAGGAGTACCTACTTGTTCGCTTTAAATCTTGTTTCGTTTAATACCAGCACATCGCCATTCTGCGCAATCATCCGTGAAGTCTTCGAGTGTAATAGGTGGAAATTTTACAAGTATCCAAACAAAACTTGTTTTGAGTAAGCGAACCGCCAAACTCAACCGGCGGCGATGGGCTGCGCTGTCTGTGAATTTATTGGAGAAATTAGTGGCTTGGATTTTCTGAACGATTTCGTGGGATGGACTTCGCGCCATTGTTAACATTAATTTATATTAGTTACTGGTTGTGCCCCGCGGTTTCACCCGCGTTAATTTCAGAGTTCCCGCGTGAATTCCGGGATAAAAAGTACCCTATGTGTTAATCTGATGTATAAGCTATATTATTGTAAAGTTTCATTTAAATCCATCCAGTTGTTTTTGCGTGAAAGAGTAACAATCATCCATCCATCCATCCATCCATCCATTCATCCATCCATCCATCCATCCATTCATCCATCCATACATTTTTACAAACTTTCGCGTTTATAATATTAGTAGGATACTAGCTAGCGCACGGCTTCATCCGCTTCTATTTTGGCATTTCCTGAGGAAGTTGTAAGACTCGTATAGCTCTATGAACTGTTATTGCTGCAAAGCAAATACCATAGACCTATGGGAAGAATTGGTCGAATCGCTCAAAATAATTTATACCTAAGCTATTCCTGAGGTCTCGCCCTCATTGATTCAGGCTAATAAGGTCAGATCAGGAACACCTTACCTTTGATCACAGGAACTTAATCCTTAATGCGAATGTAAGTTTGTTTGTAACGCTCTCACGTCTTAATTAGTAATTACTCAATCGAACATTGAAAACTTTTGTACACACGCTGTCAGACGTACAGAAAAGAACGTAGGCTACTTTTCTCTCAGGGTTCCCGGGGGAACTCCGAAACAAACGCAGGTAAAAACACGGGGAGCAGCGAGTAGGTACTTTATATAAAAATAGTCAGGCACTTATTTGAATATTAAGAGTAGGCACCCTGATTGTTGTTATTGTTGAATTTTTTTTTGCGATCTTGCTAAATTTCCATAAATACCATAGGTAATAGTTGTCCATTATTTATTTTTATATCATGTCAACAAAACTTTCCTACATTTATCGATGGAGACTCGCTAAATCTACAAATATCTCCGAGCCATCGATTCGTGTCGTATCGCATGTACCACGCTTAGCACTCGATTTGGCGTTTGCCGCCCTGTTTGCTGAGCCCTCCACGGTCGCACGTCGTGCCGAGCAGGAGACACCACCTCCATACAAACATCGATACAACGTACGTAAAATATAAAGAGTTTAGTTGCAAATGGAACATGTTCGACCTGTGGTCATATTGTCTATACCTTCCCTATCCTAATATATATATTATAAATAGAAAATTAAAAAGTTTGTTTGTTTTTTGTTCGTTATACTTTGTCAAGAGTACAGAAAAAGAAGGTAATTCCCTCGGGAACTCAGACATCAACGCGGGTGAAACGGCAGAGCCCTTTATTATTTTTGTCATAAGATCCCAATTTTTTTTTTCATTTCCATTGGATCTAATTTTTTGGGAGAATATACAAAAATTCGATTCACCCTAATATTTTACTTTCGCTTGATTTTTTTATTTAGTTTAAGTCATTGAAAAAAGACGCCAATAGTTTTTAACTAACTTTCAAAACCTCCATGAACGTATTAACAAAAGTTTCAGCATTTTTTGTAATATGTAACAACATTTCAAAAGTAACAATTAAGATTACTTATCATATTTAAAAGATAATTACATTTTCATTAAACGAGTCGCGCAAATTTCATTAGGCACGCAGGTACTTCTTAGGTCTCCTTTAAAATTATTTTGTACTCAAGAAAAGGTCTTTAGAAACGTACTCACCTAATAAACAGCCTATTCAAAAAAATATTTCCCAATGACACAAACATATTACATAGTTAATTAAAAAGTTAATTGAGTCTTCTGATAAAAATTCAAGTGAAAAAAAATATGAGAATAAATAAGAAATTAATAAAGTATCATTAATAAAACAGACGACAAAGGCGGGCCCCGCTCCGCGGTAGGTAGATACGAGCCCGGATCAATTTTCAAAGTTGAGCTTCTATCTTTACTTTTGTAAGCTCAGTGTACACTGGTGCTTCCGTTATACAATAAGAAAAACGATAACATAATGGGGATGTGGACTACTTTTGAAAATCAAAATTGTAGTTAGTCTGTCAGTTAGAAAATAAAAAACAACAGACACGTATTTTTTGCTTTTTCCAATCAATTAAAATATGCCTATAAAGCGCATTAAAGTTTAGGGTGAGGGGGTCGTGACGTCACTAACCGCTAAAACCGCCATACAAACTGTCCGTCAAGTGGGCAAATGGGTGGTGGGTAATGGGCATGTTGATTAATTTTTTTTTCATTACTTACTCATACTCGGAAAGTAGGTCTGAAATTGCCTGAGAAGCGGGTTGAAAGTAACACTTTTCAGCCCTAGGGAGAATCGCTTTCAACTGAAAGCTGGATACTGCAGAAACTCAAGTTTAGGGGCATACTTACTGGGCAGTCGCACACCTAATGGTTGATTTATGTAAAATAAAATTCACTCATTTTTTTCTGTAGCTAATTCCTATTTTTATTTTGACTTTCCTTGCATTCGTAATGAAAAGCACAGCAGTGTTATCTTCGGGAGAAACTTACTTTCACCCCTAGGATAACAATGTACTATTATTCCGTCGTGTAGATTAGTAAAAAATACTGGATTTTTTCCTTTTTTTACGTAATCAATAAATAACGGCGATACATTGAGTTGAAATTTCCGGTGACGTCACAACCCGGTGCAGTTTGTATGGGGCTTGTACTAAATAATAACGTCACGAGTCCCCCACCCTAAACTTTAATGCGCTTTATCTATGTTTATTTTCATTAATTTGAAAAAGCAAAAATACGTGTGTATTATTTTTTTATTCTCTAACTGACGGACTAATTAGAATTTTGATTTTCATACCAATTATGAGTTATGTTAAAAAAACTGTTGTATTAAATTTTTGTACCGCTCGTTGTGTATACAGCTTTACAAAGTTGTGCGCCTTGTGAGGAACTTAACCATCCTCTTTATTAGGAAACTTGGATGAGTAGTCCTTCGGTAATTAGTGGAGCGACTGAGCGTGGACCTAGTTGACTGTAAAATCTTGTTTATTACTTGCTAACGAAATAAAATATACACGTGTCGAACAAATGTAGGTATGTTGCGGTCAATGTGATAATGCGGGATTTTTTTATAATCGCCGGGGATCGTTAATAATTACCAGCGCAGCCGCTCAAATTTTTTTTTTTGTATGTACTAGATAAGTTCGCTATAAGATACTGGTTGACTCCATAAATGAGACGCAGAGCACCCCGATATGTTATGTTAGGTTTAGATTTGTACTGAAGCGAACTAACTTTTATCGTTTATAACCAAAATTTTGACAAATTAAAACCGACTGCCAAAAACACAAAAATGCACTATACTAAAATGCTAAAAATAACAAAATACCGATTTCATCCAAAAGACAAAAATACTCGTAATATTATTATTGGTTTGTGCTACCACTGATCGGTTTGAACTTGGTGCCAAGCCCGCGTGTTTCTGCCCACTTGGGTTACTCTGCTCACGACGAGCTCGTGGCGGGAGTGCACTTAGTGCCTACATCTGCCCGCGCTCCCTATTTGGCTTGCCACCGAGTTGAAATCGACCAGTGATAGCACATTTTTAACCAACTTCCATAAAAGGAGAAGGGTCTCAATTCGACTGTATGTTGTTTTTTTTTGTATGTTTGTTACGCGATTACTCGAAGACGGCTGGATCGACTTGAATAGTACACCCCTAGGTGAAAGTAACTTTCCGAGACGGGGTTTGGCGCCCGAGCGTAGCGAGGGCGCCAATAGATCGAGGGACTAAATAAGTCTTTCTCCCGAGGGTAACACTGTGCTTTGCATTACGAATGCATGGAAAGTCAAAATAAAAATAGGAATTAGCTAAAGAAAAAATGAGTGAAGATCGGATAGTCGCTTGACACTTTCCCACCTATTTCTTTTTCTTTGGCCGGCTAGCTATTCAGCCAGTATTTTTTATTTACATTGTGGCGACCTAAAAAAAATATTATCTTTAATTATTAAGTATTAATTAAAGAAAATAAAAAAATATAAATAGGAATTAGCTTAAGAAAAAGTGAGTGAATTTTATTTTAATTAATACCTACTTAAACTTTACGTTATTTCAATTTTACATCGCGCTGGCTGTATAGAAAGTTGAAACATGGTTCAATAGAAATGTGAAAATAGACCTAGTTTTTTTTTAATAATTTGACAGTTGTCAGTTGAAAGCGATTCTCCCTAGGGCTGAAAAGGGTTACTTTCAACCCGCTTCTCAGGCAACTTCAGACCTACTTTCCGAGTATGAGTAATGAAAAAATTATTTTTTTGTTTGAAAGGGTAAACTACCGAGGTGGTCTCACTGTCATGAAGTCAGGATCTAATGCTGGGATCTCGGAGAAACCGTGAGAACTCTTCAAATGTTACAGGCACAACATAGCGATTTGGGTAGATACATTGTTACTTTATAAACCAACCCACTCAAAAGAGAAAAATAAATAAAATCTTAACAAAAAATGAAAACCGACTTCAAAACACAAAACTGAATTACACTAAAAAGTTAAAAATAAGCTACGCGTGTGCCACCTACTGATCATTTCGAAGTCGGTGCCAAGCCAAAAGGTAATAGTAGATAGTAGATAGACGTACCGCCGCACTCAGAGTCGACTTTAATGATTACTTAGTTAAGTATAGATTTTTAAAACAAAACTGCCGCAATCAGACAAGTTTAATAAATTAATGTTAATTGGCATTTAACTAATTAAGTTACATCTCAATAAATGCCAATTAACATTAATTTACTGAACGTCTCTGATTGCGGCAGTTTTGTTTTAAAAATCTATACATAACTAAGTAATCATTAAAGTCGACTCTGAGTGCGGCCGTAAGTCCGCTTCCACCAGTCCCACTAAAATGCTGATACGAGCGGGCAATTATATGTAGTAGGTATATACCACGTTTGCTTGGTTTCCACGATACAAGCTTATAGCTTAGTGTGGGATCAAGTCGACCTGTATGTTGTGAAGTGAATTATTTTATTATTATTATAAGAATGTTATAATTTCCAAACGTATAGAGGTACTATTTAATTAAACTATTTCTTTATGCCTTTTCTAGCTACAAAAAACCATTTTACATGAATAATGCGCTCGCAGTTTCTCCATAGAAGTGTTACATAGTGAATGGTTATAATTGAAAAACGTCAGTGGCAGTGTGACACCCCGTGGAGTTGCCTGGATTAGGGTCCGCTGTAAGTACGCTGGGAAGAGAGGAGACGTTGCAATCGAAAACATGAAGCGGAAAAAAGTATTTTCACCTTGACTATTTATAGTTGTCATGCTTTACTGTCCTTTAAATTGAATTAATTTTACCCAATAAATTAATTGTAGTATTCTTATCGTGTAAATTAAGTTAAACGTATTGTGTACCTATCAGTGTGTTTGTCTGTGGCATCATAGTTCCCAAACGACTGAATCGATTTTGATTTTTTTTGTTTGAAAGATGACTTCATCGAGAGTGCTCTTAGCTGTGTTGCAAGAAAATCTGTTATTTTTTTTCTAAATGATATAAGAATGGATGTGAGAGTCTTTCCTATGTTTGATCGAGTTGAGATTTGATTTGTTACTTTTATGATATAGGTATGAAGAACAAAGAAACCTGTTGGTAGATTTCTTAATTTAACTCGGAATGGAAACGCGCTCGCTTGTGAATTGCGTCACCAGATAAAAAGGAAATTATTAGGCCACGCTTGTCCTTGGCTCTTTTACAGTGCAATATTTGCAGATGGTAGATGATACAGTCATTTTTAATCATAAACGTCAACTCCATAAAGCTACTTCCAACATCGGCCATAATGACCCTGTCATAATGCTATACAAAGTGTAACTCGCTCACCTTTGAGGAAAGTATTAGTTATTTACTTGGAAGTGGTACTTCGAAGTACTTCGAAGTTAAAAATCCTATGACAAATAAAATCTGAATCTCGGAAACGGCTTCAACAATTTTAATGAAATTTAGTATGCAGGGGGTTTCGTAGGCGATTAATCGATCTAGCTAGGTTTCATTTTTAGAAAACGCCGTTTTATCCTTGTTTTCCGGGAATGAAAAATGACTGTTTGGTAATGCTTTAATGACACCGCAACACTAAAGCTACTTAACAATAGATGGCGTTGTTTAACTGTAATGAATAAAATATATACCTCATAAGTAAAAACTGTAAAATTTACAAAAAATAAATAACCGAGCTAATCTCGGTCATCCAGGTACTAGTAAATACATCATTAGTAAATGAGATTTTTTTTTTAATTAAATTTAAATTTAATAGTGAAATAACGACTAACGTCATACGTTACTTCCGTTTGACATCTTCCTAGTTCTATTATTTGTAAAAAATTCTCCTCCCAACATGCCAGACTAAGTATGAATCCATCAAATACCTAAACGTACAAAGAAAGAAATGATTCATTAAAACTAAAAACAAACAAGATTTATATACCACGTCACGATTTTCCGCCTGCATGTGAGTACTTACACAAAGTTTTTCATGTAGAACCTAAAAACATACATAAGCTGGGCGTTAGAAAACTGTAAATAAAAAAGTCTTAATAAAGTCGCCACTAAGTACCGTAGTGAATGGAGCTCCCTCCACGTGCACACAGTCCGTCTACATGCTGAATAATAGAGTTCGCCTAACAAATAAGCAGCTTAAACCGCCGAGTGTTTCGGATACAATGCTCGAGCCCATACCGCCTTTGCATCTGGGCCCTTATTCACTATGACCAACGAAATTCCTTGCCCATAGCGCGCGTCCCAAAACCGCATTTCCAAACGTTCTAGATGCCAATATATTAGAAATTATTATTCTTTATGCCATAAGACATGTTGTAAATGTATTTTTTTGGAGTAAAACTTCTTTGATGACGAGGGAAAGACAGTTTTTGCGGCGTCGTGCGGCGGCGTGTTATGGTCATAGTGAATAAGGGCCCTGATATTGAACGAAGGTTTACTTACGTCTCGCAGAACGATAGTCCGTCGGTAGAACCAAAGTAGCGCCACGAGTTGTGGACTGTGGTAGGTACAAGAAATTTTGAATAGGGATGTTGACTACTATTGAAAATCAAAATTCTAATTAGTCCGTCAGTTAGAAAATAAAAAAAACAATAGACACGTATTTTTTGCTTTTTTAAATAAATAAAAATATTCAAAGATAAAGCGCATTAAAGTTTAGGATGAGGAGGTCGTGACGTCACTAACCGCAAAACAGCCATACAAAATGTCAAAATAGTGACGTCACGCGAAATTTCAACTCAATATATCGCCGTTATTTTTTGATTACGTAAAAAAATAAATAATACGTGTCCAATATTTTTTAATAATCTACAAGACGGACTAAAAAATAAAAATTAGTCAACATGGGCCATTAGGAAGGAGGAGGTTCAATGTTATTTATGTCTATGTTTATTATCTGGTTTAGATAACGTCGCTAAGTTCTAACACCACGGAAGGCAAAATATTCAAGTTTTGAGAAGATCAAAAAAACTTTTTCATTTTGCATCAAACAACTGTTAAAAATTAAGTTTATTCAATATACGTAATAATAAAAAAAATGCGCGAGTGTCGTGGGACACTTGGTTAGAACGAAGTGTTTTTCCATATTAAACTGAGTGGGTTATGTCCGATAAGCATGAAAAGGCAAAAATATAAAACACTCATGTAGAAAAAAATTACAGTGACTTTATTTTTCCCGTAGAGCAGCCGTAAGAAGCCGTGACGGAATATGAATTTTTACTCCCATCCGTACCGTGCGATAAAGAACTCCGTTCTTCATTAAGGCACATTTAATTTACAAACAAAATTACTTGCTTGCGATTCCCTACCGATGATATACGGAACGAATTTGTATGTGGCGTTCGAATTTAAGTGACGATAATATTATGTACCTATCTAGACACGCGGTAGCGTGTCAAGCCAAGTTCAAGCTATACAACATGTTAATGAATTAACTGAAAACTAGAAAGTAGTTTGCTCAGAATCGCACTATGTTTCATTTTTACTAGCTCATGTCTAAATTATTTATAATACAATATTTGGCGCGGGCGTAGCGTTTGGAATTTCGTAGATAGCTCACCTCCAAACTAATGTTGAATAACTTTTAAAGTATAAATTTTTTCGACATAAAATGAATTTTAATCATATTATTGTTTATTTTTTTAAATGGGGTGTATCAGGTTTTCAGTTAATTCATTAACACGTTGTATACCTACTTATACGAATATAAATGAATAGGTATGAAAAATGGTGGATTCATTTGTTTTAGCAAATAAACGAACTGAATTGAAATGAATCGAATAAACCTAGATACGTAATAGAAGTATTTTGAAAACGTAAATAAAATCCACTAGGTAATATCGCTCCCACGCTCTTTGCTATAGAATACGACCGAGCCCTTTAAGACTGTGGGAATTTTAAAGACTGATTATGCTATTTTAGAAATAGTAAAGTAGACTCAATAAAGAATTGATGAAAAAACACTGCTCATCAAATTAAAACACCACAAAAAAAGAAAAAAAGTTTATACCTAGTACAGTACAGGTAATTTACCGGAAAATATTCTCTGTGACTAAAAAAAGAAAATTAATTGCCATCGAAACCGCGCTGTAAATATATTCAAATTTAAACCTATCAAAGGAACTAATTAAATTTAGTTGGCTTCACTGTAATATTATCATCTCCTTTTATCTAAGCCGGTGTCCCTAAATAGTTCACCTTGCCGGTCACCACATCGGAGATTCGGTATTGGGGTCCAAAAAAGGGTTTAAAAGGCCTGCCGAGCGCACTTCACGCGTCACTTAATTGGCGCCAACGTTGGACCAACTAAAGTTGGTGTACGCAAATTGGATTTATATGTTCGTAACATAAAGCCTTTTGACCGCCCTCAAAGTCACCAGCCGACATTAGCGCGCTTCCGAACTGTGTAATTTGATTACTTGTCAATTTTACCAGCCCGTGGAAATCTTCTGGCTCTTCTTTTAAAATTAATTTCGTGCCACTTTGTAGTGACGCTGCCGAATTGAATTGCGTTGTTGGTTTTTCTTTTCGCATTGATCCCTTCAAGAGGAAAATGCTAGTGTAGTTGTGGACTAGGAATAATTTTAAAAATGATAATAAAAATTACTCTGATATTACCATTTAGCGCCACCTGGTATCAAACGAAGCAAAGCTTGTATTGCGAGTACCAGACAACTGATTTAATACTCAGGTAGGTATAATATACTTTTTGTAAATACATAGTTACTTGTATAAATATATTATATTATGTATGCAGGTACTTTGTACATATTGTATTCAGTATGTTGTTCACTACCTATTAAGTCTGACTCGGGAATCAAACCGTAACACAGACGTAGCGGTTCAGTTTGTTAAACACTAGACCAGCGGTAGGTACCTACCTACTGTTATTTAATATCTACTGGAAATTTACAATTTTTCTTATTTTTACTTATATCGATATTATAATGTTAAAATGTAATTTAAATTTAAACAGCCACGAACTTCAATTACTCCCATTTCACATTCAAACATCAATGTTTACACCCAGGCTTTCGTCAGAATATATTATTATTCAATCAATAAAATTAATGTCTATTGTTTCATACGAAAACAGAACGAAACCATACAATTTGATTACGCTCTCAATATACTTTACATCATCGGCGAGTTATAAACTAATCAGAACAAATCAAAGGGAATCCCTTAAACGACATTAGGTACTTTTGTTAGAAAAGTAAGATATTAAAGTGGGGGAGCGATTAAAACTTAGTTTTATTTAGTAAACTCGGTTACGCTTCGGAGGGTGGCAATTTCGTAACGCAATTAATATTTCGCTCTTCTTTGTTTGTTGTTGTCAAACATTAATTTTGTAACTTTTCGATTGGATTCGTGTAGAAGTCGAGTTTTGTTGTACAATTTACATTGTATGATATTATTGTAAAAGTGCATTTGAACCCCATATCATGCTTTGAGAGGAGCCCACCGTGATTTTTACCATAGGAACATAATAATGTTTGGTAGCTGAATTAACGTGTATCGCTCCGCAATTCAATAGGTACAGTGTTCGATTCCCTAGAAGGATAAACTTTTTGTCAACCATTCTGGGCGTATTTATTTTTATATGTATATAGCTGTCCCCCGCGATTTCATCCGCGGTAATTTCGGAGTTCCCGCGGGAATTCTGGGAAAAAGTACTCTACGTCCTTCTTTGTACCCCTGAGTTCTGTAGTTCCCGCGGGAATTCCGGGATAAAAAAACTATCCTATCTTTTAAGTTGGACCATTTTATGAATGGTTACAATTTTTTATCAAAAGCCGTTCAGTAGTTTAGGAGGCCATCGCGGGCAAACGTGACACGTGATTTATATATATTAAAGATAGGTAGCTATTATTGGTGTCCGTGGTTTACCGGCGTGAATTTTGAAATGATATCTTTACAATATAAAATAGTTAATCTTACTATTTGTGGTATTTTATATTATTTTATATTTTATAATGATTACATTTTTTTATTTTACTGTAACGGGCAATATTCAATTCTAGAGTTTACTATCTGTAGAGTTGTCACATAATTATGCAACTCTAAAAAAGTGTACCAAATTATCGTCACAGTAACCCGATTTTTTTTTTCGTGTATAGTGTATCCATAATAAAATTATATCACTCGCGCAACTCGACTGCTCTACGGAAAAACAATGCAACAGTAGTTTTTTTCGAAACGAGTTTTGTTTTGTATTTTTGCCACTTTTCGCATTTATGATAGCATTTATGATATAATTATTCGGAAAGCCTATAAATATCAATTGTAAAGCTACGTACTTATAGTTAGTTGTAATTAAAAACGTCCACAAACGACCAGTAACAATTTTGCATGTTGATTCCCGAAAGTATCTGAGCTAGTTTCACCAGACCAAACTTAACAATCCAAACTTGAGTGCCGTCGTTCATTAAAACCCCGGTCCGTAATTATCGAAAATGCCCACCGTTGGGACTGTTATCGTCTGTTTAAACTTAACAAAGGTTAAACTGGTGGGCAGCCGGGCTGATCTCCGGGGAGGAACGGCAAATGACGTCCCTATATCATCTAACGAAGGCTCTGTAATAGGCTCTCTTGAGGCTGCTTTATCGATCTAAGACAGATTTTATGATTGGGTCAATAGTGACAATAATACTGTGGAAAACATTCGAACTATTTATCTATTTAGGTAATTTAAATTAAACGACTTAAACGACATTCTGTGTATCATTTATTTTATTTATTTATTTATTTAAACTTTATGCACATCATGGTACAAAAGGCGGACTTAATGCCACAGTGGCATTCTCTGCCAGTCAACCTTCAGGTAGTACAGAGAGCTCACTTGGCGGTGCATTTACGATATATATTTATGTAATGTCAGTATTATATTTTTAACGAAACGATCGATTTTTTATGATTGCTTTATAACAGTTATTTATATACCTACCTATTATACCTACTTATGAAAGGTTTTAATTTATAAAATATAGAGGTATAGCAGTCGGTTCATGTTTTTAATATAAAAAAAATATATCTGCTGTATGGATGAAATAAATTTTGCAATCGTAAACTGTTGTGTTTTATTGTATAATTTCATATTGATTTTTTGCCTCGAGACATATTGATTGAAGTGAATAAAATATACACACCGGCAGAATTAGCGGAACATAAAAAGGCAGAGTATAGAAATAATTACGTATATATATTAAAACAAATTATTATCAGGCATGAAGTAATAAACTAATATACATCTTTTAACATCGATTTTAAGAAGTTTTTAGTTAAATTTTATTAAAAGTAATCAAAATTAAAAAAAAACAAAAAAGTCTCTAGTTTGTGAGAACACAGACAATGTTGCAAATAAAAGTGGAATCACGAAGGGGAAACACACGTTATTAATCGTTCATTAATTTAGTGTTAAAATCACAGTAATCTTTAATTTGCAACATTATTTGTGTGCCCACAAATTAGAGAAAAAGTGTTTTTTTTATTATTATTTTAAATAAAATTTAATAATTTAATTACAAACTTTTAAAGTGTTAAAACATGTATATTAATTTATTACTTCACGTCTAATTATTATTTGTTTTAATATATATACGTAATTATTTCTATACTCTGCCTTTTTATGTTCCGCTAATTCTGCCGGTGTGTATATATTACATTTTACAAAAAAGCTCTACCTAGTTTACCAGCTACATTTCGCCTTGTGCATTGTGACTTTTTTTTTTATAAAAAGGGGGCTTTCTCTAAAAGAATCGAAGTTCTAATATTAGTATAAATAAAAGTACTTCTATATTAATAATATAAAGAGGTAAAGTTTGTGACTTTGTGAGGTTTTAGGGTGAGGGTGAGGGTAATCTCGGGATCTACAAAACCAATTTTGAAAATTCTTTTACTAATAGAATGCTACAGAGTTTTTGAATGTCATAGGGTACTTCTTATTACGGGTTTCTTGCGGGAACTCCGAATTACCGTGGGTGAAACCGCAGGAGAACAGCTTATTTATTTATTTATTTATTTTGCACTATTCGGAAAACTTACAGCTAAATAATATACAAAGTAGATTACAGAGAATAGTTAAAAATAAGGCCAATTACCAGCTTCCATATATTACTACCAATAATGAAAACTTGAATAACAAAGCTTTTGAGAACATAAGTAAATAGAATAGGGTACTTGCATGAAATTTATAATAAGAAATTGTGTCAATATTTCAAAAAAATAATATAAAGCAGCATCATAATCTATGTGCTAAAAAAACTCTTTGATCTCTGAAAAATTTAAAATGAAATCTGAAACCACCCCGTCCTGTTCGTTGAACATCCACTTCATTAATAAACGTTTTAAATAACGGCCCGTTATTACATAAAAATGTTTGTTTAAGAGGAAATTTAGGGATTTCTGAATAAAACTAATTAAGACAAATCAAACATCAAGTTACGATTCAAACAAAATATTTTTTTGTGTAATACTTACAATAAATACACGCAAAGATATTTTTAATTAAAAAAAAATTGAATCGGAATTAACTTTTGATATTTTTATAGGAACCTGCGTACTATGTGTTTATACATATCAATAAAAACAATAATTGTATTAATTAAAAAAACCTTATAACTGTTTCTGTACTTTGTGTATGATTGCGATGAATAATATGTTGTCTTATGGAAAGTTTTTTTTATGTCATAGGGGGTAAACGGGCCCATGGACATCTGCAACACCAGAAGGCTTGCAGGTGCGTTGCCGACCTGTAATGGGGATGGGAACTGGCTTTCAAGTGGGGCTGCCGGAACACACCGTTGGGTGCTTGCCGACAGATTTTCAACTCGAAGGTGGTAGCTAGCCAGCCGGGTGCTAAGCAAGTGACCTACCACCATGCATGCAAGTGTAGATAACTTCTTGTGATTTTTTTTTTCTAACTTTAAAACAATATGGAAACATAATTTATTATATATTCCAGATTCTTTGTGCGAGTAAACGAGATAGCGTCCGCGAGAAAGAGAGAGCTGGCAATGCCACGTTTAGTCATGACTCATGGCACTGTAGCTGTAGTCTGTACCTATATTTTTACTGTATGTTTTATATATTTAATAGTGTTCATGGTCAATAATGTTTCATGACGGCAGCCAACTCTGCTTTTTAACAGAAATTAAAAAAATATTTACGAAAATTTATTTGATAAAACTTGATACTTTTTAAAGCTAACTTTAATAGCCATGGACAAAGATCCGCATGAATTTTTATATTACATACTAGATGTCTCCCGCGATTTCATCCGCGGTAATTTTGTAGTTCCCGAATTCTGGGAAAAAATTACTGGGAAAAAAGTACTCTACGTCCTTCTTTGTACCCCTGACAATAAACTGTTCCTGCAGGAATTCCGGGATAAAAACTATCCTATCTTTTAAGTTGGACCATAATTATTATAAATGGTTACAAAATTTTATTAAAATCCGTTCAGTAGTTTCGGAGTCCATCGCGGACAAACAACGTGACACGTGATTTATATATATTAAGATGTTGTTTTTTAATACTAAAATAACTGTACTATTTAAGGATTCGATTTTGATGGAGAATCGATTTAAACCATATGATGTGAGAAAATCGGTGTTCTCTTTATTCATCGGATAAAATGATACGCTCAGCAAATGTTTCGATTCTTATACGATTTTAGATCGACTTGACATCGATTAATTATTCGTATCGACATCCCCTGCCTCAGGGTTCGAGTTTAATTACATCACGTAGTAAGGATTCGACTAACTTTCAACTAAGCCCAGCCTACATGGCAAACAAGAAAACACTCGTTCTTTAGATGCAAAAGCCCCGAGCAACTGTTCATAATCTCCGAACTCCGCTCCAAGGGCTATATGGGGACGTATTAAAAGTTTATGCCTATTTTGGTTGGGAGCGAACATATCCCCAAATTTTGTTTTGCATGTTTATCGTGACATTATTATAACGCGCTCTCGAATATCGTTTTAGATTTTGGTAACGGGAACGCTATTCACGGAATAAATATTGCAGATTATATTTTCGTGGGCGTCTTGTGATCTCACAAAGACACAGTATCCATATACCTATGTATGCTAACTATTATAAATGCAAAAGTGAGTTTGTTTGGTTGTTTGTTTGTTTGTTAGGCTTCCACGCCCCAACCGATTATCATGAAATTTTTAATTCACGCTGTCAAGGGTACCTACTTTTATCCTGTTATTTCCGCGGAAACTCCGAAATTAACGCGGGTAAAAATGCATTAAATTTTGCAAATCTTTAAACTTAAAATAGTAGCCAGTCAGCTGGGCGCAAGAAAGTGCCCTATACTGCCCTAAGTGACCAACACAGGGTTTTTCTCACGATGTTTTTCTTCACCGAACACTAGAGAACCCACGTCTTGCGGCGTGTGATCCGAACGCACCAATCACTGAGCTATCATCGCTATAAAGATTCTTATATTTTCTTCTTTTTCTTCTTGTTATTGTCGTTTCTATTCTACAGCTGCGCAATGTCTTATTAAAATAATGTTTACACTAAAAGCAACGTTTTGCGGTGAGGTTTGCTCCTTGAGCTAAACATGTGGTTTTGTCGCGAGAACCAATTACTTGCTCAGGGCAAACAAAATGGTGGCCGACCAGTAGGTATGTAGCAGCTATACAAACGCCTGCGCGTTCGTCGCGGCTTCTCTCCACTAAACACGAGTTGGAATTTGGAGAAAAGCTGACCCACTATCACATTGGAATTGGGTATTTTCCATGGTATGAAAATCAAAATTCTAATTAGTCCGTCAGTTAGAAAATAAAAAAATAATAGACACATATTTTTTGCTTTTTCAAATTATTGAAAATAAACATCGATAAAGCGCATTAAAATTTAGGATGACGTCATTATTCGGTATAAACTCCGTATAAACTGCACCGGGTTGTGACGTCAGGCGAAATTTCAACTCAGTGTGTCGCCGTTATTTATTGATTACGTAAAAAAATAAAAAATACGTGTCCAATATTTTTTATTAATCTACACGACAGACTAAAAAAAAATTTAGTCGAGTAGCCAATTCTTCAAGTGATAGGTACGCCATGTCAACAAAACCTCAACACGAAGGTTAACGTACCCTTTCCATTTCCGCCTCATAGGCATAAACATGATTTATTACTTTTCATAGCAGAAACATATTATTAAATAAATAATTAATCGGTGTAAGTTCTGTATCTACTCATAAATATAGTTTGCTATTGATTAGATATGACTCCGAATGTATTTTTTTAATCTTCCTTCATAAATTATTTTTTAAATTTTATATGAAGTGAGCTGTTAACATGATTATATTGTATGTTCTCTATTTATTTAAGTGGGTTTTCTAATTTCTTCCAAGTGGTTAGGTTTGAAATTTGTTTTTACCATCTGTTGAAAAAGCAATCATGAGTAATGACAAAATGTTACCTTTGTGCTACAATAATACAATTTGTCGTTAATTACAAGCTGTAACATACCTGAAAAGATACAAAAACTTATTAGTTTAGTAGGTAATTAAAATTAATATACTATGTTAATTTGTTCTTTATCCTAATCCATCCATCGTACATTTATTTTAATATCTCAAAAAGAATAAAGGCTTATCAAAATATAGAAGATTGTCAAAAGTAGGTAATCAAATGGTTAGAAAAAAATTGTTCACATAGATACATGTCCCTTCCATAGTTACTAATCACAAATCATGTCTTACAGCATACATAGATACGACACGTATGAAAACTATTTATGTTTTGTCACATAATTTAGTGGTTTCATCTTATCTTTGAAAAATTTTAACAAAAAAATTAAAACCGACTTCCAAAAACACAAAACTAAAAAGCTAAAAATAAAAAAATACCGATTTAATCCAAAAGACAAAAACACACGTTATGTTATTATTGGTTTGTGCCTACCACTGAACGGTTTAACGGTTTGAATTCGGTGACAAGCCCGCTGGTGTCCGCCCACTTGGGTTGTGCTCACGAAGAGCTGGTGGCGGGAGTCGACTTAGCCCATCTAACCTCTCCATATTTGGCTTGTCATCGACTTCATACCGATTAGTGGTAGCACAAACCAATAATAATATTACGTGTTTTTTTGTCTTTTGGATTAAATCGGTATTTTTTTATTTTTAGCTTTTTAGTTTTGTGTTTTTGGAGGTCGGTTTTAATTTTTTTGTTAAAATTTTGTTTGTTTCTCGCTTTTAAGTGACTTAGTTCGTAATTTCTCTAAGTTACAATAGCCTAATGTCAACTGCTCATTACCTTTTACAAAATATTGCTTTTCCCGAAGCAGGGACGTTAATTGTTAAGGAGTTCTCCTAGTACATCACCATCAGTTCCATCACCATAATTATATATTGTGACGGGCATAAATTGTTTACCATTGTTTTTAATTGTTGTTGTTTATAATTGTTTAAAACCATATTAAAGTTAACGATTCGGAACCCGTGAAATAACTATTTCACGCGTTCCGAATCGTTACCATCTGTGGTCTTTATCATCAGTTCCACTTCTTCAAATTTCGCTTTCCGAAAGCAAATAAACGATTTACTATAAAAAATACAAAAATCGCTATAGTGTGCCCATAATTTGTGAAGAGTTCCCTCGATTTCTCCAAGATCCCATCATCAGATCCCAACTTGGTGGCAATGGGACCTAATTGGGAGTACTTATACCCTTTCAAACAAAAAAAGAATTTTCCAAATCAACCGGTTCAACGGTCTTCGAGTAATCAGTGAACATATATAAAAAAAGAAAAAAAAAACATACATACAATCGAACATAGAACCTCCTCTTTTTGGAAGTCGATTAAAAATAAGTATCTATCTACAAGCGCGTTAACACTTTGCCTAGCAAACTAATTAGAATGTATTAGGGATACAGGAAAACAAAGCACTGTTGGTTTTGCACCGTTCTATTCTAGTGCTCTCCACCGTCACAGTAGGTACCACGCTAGGCCCCCTAGCCGTGTTTACTGCTGCGTTGTTAACAACCTGTTACCCGGTGACAGGCGCGATAGCATTTTATTTGCTCAACTCGTCAACCAACGCGATACCAACGCCTCCAAATTGACGTACAGTCGAGGCATTGAGAGCATTCGGCTTTATTTACCTCAAATAAATACTAAAGCTTTATCAAATTGGAACATCGCGATTTAAATCTTCTACATAAATGTAAAACTACATGTCCTAAGTAATAATAATAATAATAATAGTTTATTCACACAAAAACATCACTACTTAACATAAGAAAAAGACAGCCACTCCTCGTACTAGAAAAAACTGTACTACGGCGAAGTGACTTATTAACGTCCTCTAGACATCGTAAACGTATAGAATACATAGTACATACAAAAAAATAAAATAAAACAACAGCTTCCAAGGATATCACTAAAAATTAAAATTATGTCCTAAGTCCTAACTGACTGATGACTTACGGAGTCCTCGCGGGAATTCCAGGACAACCTATACGTAAAAAACTTTCCTCTTAAATTACTTTATCTATTGGTGGAAACCGCATGAAAATCCGTTCAATAATATTTGACTTCATCGCGAACAGACAGACAGTTTTAAAGTTAGAATTATGAAATCAGCTTATTATTTTGAATAGTTGTTGTATACGTATGCTGTAAATCTTTGTGTTGTGTCAAATGAAGTTTTTTCAATTTAAATTTCAATTCAATTTAGTATTTCAACTCATATTTCAAATATAAAAACGTGTATTTTATGGTTTTGTGACCCTGAGATGAAAAAGGTGAAACTCGGGCCTAACCACGGGTCCCTAACCAATAGTTTTTCATTACATACTTTCAGAGGTCAACATAATTTTAGACACAATTTTGTATAACTTTGATAGCGAAGCATCAAGTTAGTTGAAAGAAAATACCTACGTAGATGTCACTTAAGAGAAATTACATCTCATAGCAAAAATTATCCGTGAAACAAAAAAAAGGCACTTACATATTACACCGTATATAAAATATTCAACAAAAGCCGTCACGTTTTCACGAGGCATCTTCGCAAAATTCATTATGAAGCGTTCGTTGGTCGCACTCACGGCGGTTTGAATAAAATATACGGTGAGAATAAAAGAGAGCCTTTTTATCTATTAAACGCATTTGCTGTTACAAATCTCGCCTCTCGTCGCGAGCGGGCGTGCATAAGTGCGTGTGTGCACAGCGCACGAGCGAGCGGCGGCATGAGCGGGAGCGATTCAAACAAAACCGTCGTAGGCCGTAGGGCCATAGTCCGTTCTACCCGCAGTCCCTCACAATAAAACAGGTCGAATTTTTTCTTCCAAGAAGGTCTACTGATGCCGATTGAACTGGATGGAATAGAAAAAAATAAAATCAACGTGCTATCTATATGAAAAAAAGCTTATAAGCCCTTACTTATTGACCAAGTAGTTAACAGAACTGCTCTGGTCATTTACATTACAATCTGCTATCGAAGAATAAACCAGATGTCCTTGACGGTGATAGAATAAACCGGATGTTACACACATACATGTTACAAACAGCTAGCTAACAAATGTGAAAAATTGTGGGGTTAAAAAGGTGAAACGAATGAAAAAAACGTCAAGTTATACTCGGTGCCCAATGGCTCACTAACTGCACTTGTAAATAGTTTAATATTACCTACAGTTAAGTACAATATTATAAACGCAAAAATGCATTTACCACTGACGCAATCGTAAAAATCAATTTAATCATAATCAGTAGTGCTAAAAAATTGTACTATTCGTATAAAATTGTTGAGGTGGCCTTTTTCGTTATTCACGTGGTTAGAGTGAAAACTCAAACCGCTATCGCCTTTTTATTGCGCTTACACCACTAAAGGAAATGGCCGTCCCGTCTGTGCTCGGTTTGCACTTACAACATTACCTCGCTGCCTCACACGCTTTATTTTGCACTTCCCGTTGTGAACCCGCCTCTGCATCGGTGAACAATGAAACGCAAGCTCCAGTCAGCGAAAGGGATAGATTTATCTTGATCGTATAGCGGTGTCCCTCACCACATGCCCAGAATCTCAGTACTGCATTGTCAGTGTTACTACTGACGATTGTTCCAGTAAACCATTGTCATATTTAATTCTTTTGTTACAAATGCGAGCCTCTTGTGCACGTGTAAGCACTTTGTAGAAGACATTCGCAAGAGAAAGTTGTAATTTAATTACTTTAAGATAAAAAAAAAAAATTGTTACATTAATTGTTACATCAAACTAATTATCACTTTATAACAGTTTACTTTGTGAGAAGATGCCACATTTGTGAGGCATGCCACTCGTTACAAAATTCGTTATAAATTTTAGTGTTCTATTTTTAAACGGTTTGGTGGTCAAAATACTTGTTTAACTCAATTTTAATTTAGTAAAATATGGTTTTTGAATTTATTCAAATATGAAAGTACAGTATATTGACAATTGATGTAATAAAATGGTTAACGTTTTATAACAGTTTTTAACAGACTTTCAAAAAGAATAAGGATCTGTGTTTGACTGTATGTACCTACGTTTTTAGGGTTCCGTACCTCAAAAGGAAAAAACCTTTATAGGATCACTTCGCTGTCTATTTGTCTTTCTGTCTGTCCGTCCGTCTGTTTGTTAAGCCCCTTTATCTCAGAAACACGTGGAGGTATAAATTTGAAATTAAAACCATATACTCAAGCCTAAGCTGTCAAAAATTAAACTTCTAAGTATACGTAAACAATAGATACGGCCGTCTATGCCACAAAAAACGTATATAAATCAAAATTTATAGGGTACTTTCCGTTGACCTAGAACTATTAAATTTGGCAATTAATATCGTCTTATACTACAAGTACTTGGTGAAGGTTGCGGGACGCCATTGGATGCGGGAAGCGCAGGGCGGGTCGTTGTGGTGATCCTTGGGGGAGGCCTGTATCAGCTCCAGCAGTGGATGTCTTTTGGCTGATAATGTACAAGTGTAGGGAAAAAATCTGAAAACTATAAATTTGTAATTTATCTCGAACTAACCATCACTCCTCTTGATAACTTCAATTCCTAAGGATTTCATGAGAGGTGTAAATATGAGATCACTCGTCGTCTGCAAATCGAGTAACCTTAAGAACCGGATATCCGGCTATCGTATATTCGAGCTTTTATCGCGTTACATGATGCAATCAGTTTGATTTGAATATAGACGCGATGAACGAGTTCGGAAATATTTCGGCGAGTTCAGGTGTTATCGCCAAACGGACAAACAAACAAATGCAGAAAATTTTGCATTTATTCATCACAATTTTCCACTCGTTAATTTTGAATATTAATTAATAAAACCAACATTTTTGACGTATGATTATAAAAATAAACGGGGTCCATAACTTATTGTGGTATGATTTGCCTTGTGTAAAATAATAATTTTTTGAATTTTACTATCTGGCGTCCGGCCGAATACTGAATTACGGATAGTAAAAACAAGACCGGATAGGCCGGATACCGGATAGTTAGGTACCGGATATCTGTTTCATCTCTAATAAAAATATTTTCTATGAGCCCAGAATCTATAGTCATGATAATAAAATTCCTCCGAAACGGTACACAGTTGTATCTTTTCTCTGTACCAGGAGCAAATTGGCGGGAGTCTGTTTCAGAGAGTGTGCAACTACCATTTGTTCTAAGTTCAACAAATCATTGTGAGTCAGGACTTTACTACTATCGACATGGAGTTCATTTCGGTTTGTATTTTACACGAATACTGTGCGATTCAATTTGTTACTAGCTGTATAGGGATGGAAGGTAGACACTGTGCTGAATTACAGAGGATCCGAAGCGATCCGGGAGCATCTTTCCTCGCTCGCCATTCCTATAATTCGTGCCCACAACTCAAGATGGGCTGTATCTACTCACAATAGTATTTATTTTCTCTACTGACTTACGGGATGTTGTAGAAGCGTAGGTAAAATTGAACAGGTTTGCTGGGAAATAATAAATGTAATAGGAAAAATATGTATTAAGAGATATCAATTTTAGAGTCCAGATGGGATTTAGACTGTAGAAACTGGAGAAAGAAATAAATACATCCTTAATGAACTGATTAAAAAGGGCTTGCGTTGCAATTTGTGTCGTTTCATATTTTAAAATTCAATGAATCAGTTGTAGTTTTTATGCTCATGTTAAAAAGATGTTCCTGTAAGAATTTTCTATTTATACGTAAAATGGCGTTATTTTTTCGTGGATCCGATATTTATTTAGTGTTGATAACTTACCTTTTTTCAGTCAGTCTGAGTCATAAGTTTAATTGCGTAATTATTTCAAAGAATCCAATTTTGTATATAATGTAATGAATTTTTTTTAATAAAAGTTCAATAGAAATTTCAGTAATTTACGTTGGCCGACGAATAAACGTTTTATCATTATTTTTTTTTATGTATCGTAAAATTATCAGCTTATCAATGTACGAGTAGATTATACAAAGTAGGTATAAGATATACAATCTAATTTTTGTATGAACGCAAACCCGGAATCCGTAACTACGTTATTATGGTCTGTTCGAGGCACAATGTCACTTTGATTGTCGGAGACGTCAGTAACAGGTGGAGCGAGTCTACGAGACACAGGTAGAAGTTTACAAGACTATTTCCGGTATATGAAAAGAATTTATAAGCTATATCCGGTGCGGATATGACACGTAGATACTTGGGTTTTGTAACTCGGCAAAAAAGATGTATTACTTTTGCTACGACGCGACGGCACAAACTTTCGTAGCTTCGAGCTACGTGGCGGTGCTACGGCGTAGAAGCATATTTGTTAACTTAATCTTTCTAATTTTTTTATATTATTTTTGTCTGAGTTTATGTTTATGATAGTTTAGGTATCAGATTATAAAAAATACCTACTTTTAATTAATACTAATACGGTTCCTCGCCTGAAAATAAATATCCTACTAATATTATAAACGCGAAAGTTTGTAAGTATGTATGTATGGATCGATGGATGTTTGTTGCTCTTTCACGCAAAAACTACTAGATCGATTTAAATGAAACTTTACAATAATATAGCTTATACATCAGATTAACACATATAGGGTACTTTTATCACGGAATTCCCGCGGGAACTCTGAAATTAAGTTTTGTTTTAAAAATCTCTACTTAACTAAGTAATCATTAATCTCTGAGTGCGGCCGTTATATAGATTAACTTTAAAAACTTCATTTTTTTCAAATTATACTAGATCGAATTAGATCAAACTTTAATCACACAACAATAGATTTATCGTCAATCGAATTTTACATCCGTTTGACTGTTCCTATAATACATAATAGGTATGCATTCAATATTTTTTTGGCATGATCATAAAAAATGAGCAATTACAAATAAAGCTCACGTAACAGATTGTTTGTCAAGAATTGTTTTCGTGGTGAAACAGATGAGTTTTATGGGGGGAATTGGGGATGAAATAAAATCATGAGAATGCAAGGGCCGAGCCGAGGCCTGGGGGACCGCTTACGAGGCGGCCCTGGCTAATGCATAAGTAATGATTGCGTGTACCACGAGCCTCTCATGGACAGCCTTTTAAGGAAATTTCACCCCCGGCGTGCCTAAGAACAGACGTAAATATATTCGGAATACGTGCGGTTCAAACGGTGTAGTTGAAAGCAGTGTAATTTAATAATTGTCTGTTAGTGATACATAACTTTGTATATTATAAATGGACATAGATAAGCAATAGGGTGTTAACCCACAATGGATAAATTTTGAGTAAATCGTGTTTTAAAAGTAGGAGCGCCATTTTGTATCAACATTTTTTATGTTCAATATTTAGTTACATATTTAAGCAATGTTATAAGGTAAATACATAATTAAAAAACGTTCCCTAACTCTCAATAAATCGTTCTGAATCAATAACTTGATTTTGTGGGTTAACATGTTATTGCTTATCTGCGTCCAAATGTGATTTTACTTGAATACTTGAATAATTAAATTGGTTGTTATCAAAACATTTCGTGTAAATATACGTCGCTTTAAAAAAGTATATAACATATAATATTCTTGTGAGTGATTATTATTATAGTTTCTGCACATTTCTTACAGAGAAGTAAAACTTTTCAGTTTCTTCTACATAAACAATCAATCTAACTATTAAAACATTAGAAGTATTACCAAAGTTTTTCTTTACGACTTTTTTCCAGATTGTAATAATTGGATAAATGGAATCAAAAATATTTGTCCGTAGGCGTTAGTTTTTATATGTATTACATATTTTTTTTTTTTTATTTTATTTTATTTTTATTACATAATAATCATAATAATTTTAAATATATTATTATAAATGAGAACATGAATTGGATTTTTTGTTAACTACTCAACCGATTATCGTAAAATTATTCATAAAAGAGGCCCAGAAAAGGACGTATCAGTATGGTACTTTTATACCGGAATTCCCGCGGTAACTCTGAAATCAACGGACTGCGGTAGCAAGTAATATTATTTGATGAGAAATTTTGATTATACGTATAAAGATCATAAGGGGATCAGTTTACTGGTGTGGCTGAGTGTTTTATATATGACGCATTTATGTACATACCTAAATTAATTTAAAAATGTCACAATATATTTAAATGATATTTTTAGATCTTCGATGTAGGGTGACAAGTTATGGCCGATTCTCATTCTAAATGAAGACAGGCTGCTTTATTTTTATTATCATGTCTAGCAAATCTCAACCTTTAGTTTCTATTTTAGGATAAAAAAGAAAAAGCAGTTTAAATGAATTTACTTTAAAACAGATTATCTAGAAACGAGGCGATAAAGTGGAATGTAATATTAATGTTTTCACGAAGTAAAATTATACAAATTCTTCTTCAAGAACTCAGAGGGAAAATGTTCGTAGATACTAAAGTTTTTATGGATTAAGAATTACTTTATTAGATATCCACACAATTATGTCAGCAGAAATGATAAACGATGCATGATATTAATAACCATGGACGTCTAATTACGTGAACAAACTCATTATAAAGATAAAATTGAAATGCGATATGCATGTTAACCATGGACGTCAAAACCGAAATACCTAAGATCTTATCGTAATAGCAACCTACTCAAACGTTTTAATGATTACTTATTTTTAAGTAAGGATTAAATAAAAGATTAAAGGTTAAATGACAATTAATATTAATTTGATGAACGGCTCTGAGTGCGGCAGTTTTGTTTTTAAAATCTTAACTTCAAATTAAGTAATCATTAAAACGACTGTAATTGCGGCTGTAAGATTAATTTTACATTAATTATTATCATACTAGCTGTTCCCCGCGGTTTCAACCGCGTTAATGTTCAAGTTCTTAAAGAAATTCAGGGATAAAAGTACCCTCTGTCTGTTTCTGTACCCCTGATAACGCGAATGCAAAAATTCATGATGATAGATTAAATAGTTAAGGCGTGAAAGAGTAACAAACAAACTAATAAACTCACAGTCTCATTTATGATTTCCAAAATAATTTCATTGGGGGAATTCCCATGGGAACTCCTAAATTAATCTGGTGTAACTGGGGGGGATCGACTAGTCTTCTTTATATAATAAATTAAAATGAATGTTCGTATGTTTGTCCGCTTTGCATTCCTAAACCATTGATCCGATTATGATGAAACTGTGGTGGGTTGTTTCGCCTGCGTTCGCAAAGGTTCCCCATATCAATAGTTCCTGCGGAAATTCCTAAACTCAGTATTTTTAATTTCATTTTCTCAGTATTTTTAATGCAAACTTTATTCTATATTTTAAATTTTGGTATGTATTTGTATTTATGTATCTATTTATGTATGTATATATTTATGTATGTGGATGTAGGTTTATGTTATATTTATTTATTTCCGCATAAACGCATTTAGGTATCGCAAGTCCGTAGTAGCGCTTTTCAATCAGTTGGTGAATACGTTGTTGACACAATATATTTAAAATATATTTTATCATATTTTTGTAAACCTTTTGTATGTGTTGTTTGTATTCGTAAAAGTAAAAAAAAAGAAGTTTGGAGTTCCTGCGGGAATCCCGAAACTCACGCGGGTGAATCTCCGAAACGGTTGGACCGATATTGACGGGGCTTTCACTGCTAATTAGCTGATGTTATAAAGAATACATTAGGCTACTTTGGAGTTCCTGCGGGATTTCCGCAACTCACGCGGGTGAAACCACGGCACTAATATATGTATATTATAAAATGCGTTGCGTTTTTGCTATTATTTCGGTACGCGTGCGATTTCCATTCGTTTTGTTTCGCGCGCGCTCGTGGCGCTGAGCGGAGGGCTTGCGTTCGCTCATCTCTGAGACTTCATTTCCTTCCAGTGATGGATGACGGAGTATCTCCGACGAGATTTATAATGGCGTGTCAGGATTCCGGTTGAGCGTTGTCCCGAATCGAAGGCGACGCGTGTACGCTACACTTGCCTACTGTATTGGTAGCGTTAAAAAAGACTTAGGTTTTTCTGAGACAGTGTTTTTTTCTGGGAAATTATCTAGCAGCAAAAAAAAAAACGCTCAAACAGAAGAATTTGTCGAAAGAATAAGCATTTTGCAGCTTGTATGGGAAAGTTGAAGGTTTTATTTTTGTTTGATGTTTGTTTGCAGGCGCTTATTTTAAAACTTCATAACGATTATAATAATAATTTTTAAAACAAACAAAAATATAATAAATGCAAAATTTTCATTGAACCTTTAGGTATATTATTTGTAGGTAGGTATCAGACCACCTGAAAATAAATACAGAAACATATAAAAATACAGACAAATAATTTTGAGACCCTATAAGCCTATTTTTCATCATGTATGTATTTACTGGCATGAAGTTCACTGGCAACTCACTCTATTACCACTATTAAAAAAATTACAGCGATCGGTATAGTGACTGTTCATCGAGAAAACATAGAAATCCGTCTAGCGATTTCGGTGGAATACCGAAACAAAGTAAACGCTATCTTTTCTGCACCGTCGTGGTTAAAAAGTGAATTACCGGACGTACGGACCGAGAAAACACAGCGACATTCCGTTTCGGCAGCCGAGTCAGACGGTCGCGCAGTCCGGGCGAGCGGGACGCGGCTCCGTTCGCTGTCTGTCTGCAGTAATTCAAAACATTAATTTTCCTAATGGGATAAGGCTTCCCGCTAAGCCGAGTGTCGCGACTCAGTCACGAGGTGTCCCCGCAAGTAAACACTGTTGCGCTTATCCCCACTCTCCCTTTACCTCTACCCCCCCACCACGGAGGCGGTTCTTTTAATGAATTAAAATGCAAACCACCAACTAACTATATTGCTTGCTATATCCTTTAATACCAGTGCCGTGTCCAGATCTACTAAAAATTATATCAAAGATTATTTGGTTATTTTATTCTATCGAATTTATTTTACATTTAGCAATCTATGTAAAATGTTTATATTACATTGTGCACCCAACAACCGCTTCTCTTTCTATCTCCAGCTCTAGCAATGAGGCTGTCTTTTACTCAGTCATTTCATTTTATTTGTCTATTGCTTAGTGTGTTTCTTTTGGGGCAATAAAGTATTCCAATTGAAATTCTGTTGGATCTGCATGCTTGTATGGACATAGATAAGCAATAGTGTGTTAACCGACACTGGATAAATTTTGAGTAAATCGTGTTTCAAAATTATAGCGCCATTTTCTGTCAACATTTTTTTTATGTTTACATTCAGTTGGTATTCAAACAATGTAATACGGTAAACACATAGTTAAAAATGTTCTATAAATCTCAATAAAGCGTTCTGTATCAATAATAACTTAAATTTGTGGGTCAACATGTTATTACTTATCGGCGTCCATATTAGTTTTGTGTAGGCACTCTTACAAAGGCAATTTTTTGAGTAATCATTTTCTTAGTCGAGCTACAAATATAGAATTCTCCAAAAAATTCGCAGAAAAATCAAATTCTGATATTGAAAGTGGGTGTCCTTTCAACATTTTAGTATTTCAGTACTGATATCCCGAAAATTTTAGGTTTAGAAAACGTGGTCGATAAAATATCTATCGTTACAACTAACGCAAACGAAATGAAATTACATTGCAAAAATTACAAACTATCAATAACGACACTTGTTATAAAGTATCTCTGATTTTGAAGTAACAAAAAACAAAGTTTGAAGACAACACGCTTTCAAATAACAAGAAACCAAGTTAGCATAAATAAAATATCAAGAGCGAACGTCTGGTTCAGACTCTTTGCGAGCGCGCCGCGAGTTCCAGAAATCAGAGCATATAATGATCCGCACACTCTGTCCCCACTCCCCGTGTTTGCATAAGAAATGCGCAGTTTTCTTACAACGAAACTGTGGAAAAAAAACCCCACCCACCTTTCCGTGCAAATTGTATCCTCGCCGGGACTCATTCCTGCGGCGTTTGTCAAAAGAATGAGTATTTTGCACCGGCGACGCTGATGTGCAACGAACGGATGAGACAGAGAAAGTCGCCGCCTCACGGAGCCCAGCATGACCCGTTGTGGAGCAAAGCATATTTTTCCCTTGAGGTCAACATGTTTGTATGAGAGCGACATAAATTTTATCCTCTTTTTCTGGGTTGTTGGAGTGGAGAGCGTTTTCATCTATCATTGCAAGCCTTGCTTCTGGAGGCATACCTATTATTGAGTCCATAAAATTTCTTATAAATGTTTTTTTAGTGGTATCAATTGGATTAACAATAAGAAGAATGACTAAAATGATTTGATCTATAAAAATTGGTCATTCTTCAGTCACCTGAATAATGACAAGAAACAACTTGAAAAACAGATATCCTAGACAACTTTCAGTTCCATTTCAATGATATCCTTGTTTTCTTTGTAGAACGCTAACGGAAGCTGACACACTTAGACGAAACGCCTAAGAAGTTGCCAGTAATAAGGAAAAGAAACTGCATAATGCACCTAAGGCGAAATATATACTTTCCTAGCTCCATTTACACTGGCACAGACTTCTACTGCAATGGAGCACTAACTAGTATGTAGGCATCGCATAGGTTTATGAATAAATTCAAAGTTCCATACGTAAAACATTTTAAAAATCGCGATACATGCCATAAATAAAGAAGGAGAAATATCTGTAACTGTCAAAAATTTTGATTGAATAAACACAATACAAAGCTGTTATCTATAAAAGTTGCCATTTAATAAAAGAAGAAGAACAAGAAACCTGTTATAAAAAGTATAGGCTCTAACGCAGTGATTATAATATTCTCTTTGGGCACTAAACGTAAGGAACTATCTACACATATTTCACATCCCTATGGGACTTATATTTTAAATCTCTTGGTTTTTATTTTAGGACATTTTTGCGTAGCTGATAGTTTTATTATAATGAGTAATTATATAATAATGATACATATATAATAAGTATTAATTGCTACAGCTGCGAAAAATTAAAGATTCCCTCGGGTACTCTTTGCATCTGGATGAAATTTACCCCATGTCTTATACAAATAAATATATAAAAAGACATATAAATAGATATTCTCCACGGTTTCACTCACGTACGAAATTGAAGAAGAAGAAGAAGAAAGTACATTTACATTGCTGGATTCATTTCGGGAATCTTCGGATTCCTGGGAACCCAACCACCGTTCTCAGTGCGAAATTATTCTAAAAATTCTTTCCCAGAGTAACATAAAACTGTTCACCCCTAAACAATGAGTTCCTGAGGGAATCCCGAAATTGGCACGCATTTACGTTTGACGTTTAATTTTTGTGTCGAAGTCATTCCGGCTTTAATAGGTCCAATAAAATTTATCTTCGAAAACAATTACGTGTCCATTTTTCCTTTTTAAGCGTTATGGGAATACACACATTTGCCACTACTGTTAATTACGACTCGTTTATTAACCAGATAGCGCAACTATTTAAAACTTAATATATTATTCAAACCAAGTAGGTATTACATTGACGTGTTTCAATTACGCTACAGGAAATATTTGATAGTTAATAATTAGGTTAAATTGTAGGAGAAGTAGTTTGAAAAAGCAAAAAATACGTGTCTATTATTTTTTTATTATCCAACTGACGAACTAAATGGAGTTTTGACTTTCATACCTCGGAAACTACCCTATATTTTATACGCATAGAGATATTACAAATTCCGTTTGAAATCGAAGCACAGGAACAATGGAATGTGCGTGAGTGGCGCGTAATTGCGTTCGCGCCGAAATCCCAGTAAGGTGTTTCCACCACACATGAGATTCCATGACTCTGAATGCCGTTTTATTTTATGGATAGTGTCGATTTATGTTCACAGTCTATCGAATCGAAGACGAGAGTACCACATATTTTTTCTTTAATATCAATATTGCGATACCAACGATTCAGCTATTCTCTATAAACACTGAGCAAACATCGTACGAGCGCAGCGGGGGTGGGGGAGCTATTAACAGAAATGTACACTGGCCGAAGTCATTTGGTGCCATGAACCCTGAATAGGGTTGTCAGTTGTGATAACACACAAATGTTTTTTTATACTTTTGTGTTCTGTTTTTTTTTTATAATTATTTATATTGTTAATTACTAAGCTTAAGTTTAAAGGAAATAAAGAGTGAAGGCATTGTACAGTAGGTAGTTAATCAGTTATTAAATCATAAAATTCATAAAAGATTTCCTAAACTTATTTTCAGTAGGTGCATTGTCTCAACAGTTCTTCATAATTTATTTATTTATTTTCATTTATTTATTAATTTACATTAAGTAATATATCATTACATAGTTATGTATGGATCCACAATAGCTGTACCTATTTGTACGTATACAGTTTTGTTGAGAAGGATCATACCCATTCATAGCATAAAACGCATCGTTACTACTTATTTACTATGACTACTGGGGAAATATTAAGAAAAGTAGGTTTCTCACCATTTCTCTGTAGTGTTCAACCACGCTAGTAAAATATTTGAAATAAAAATATAAAATTGGCAACCCTAGCCGCGAAGCAAGATTGCATATCTGCACTGACCGCCCTCGGCTTTAATATGGCAATTTCCCCTTAAATTACTAAGAAGCTACTGTTGGTGGAAACATTACGCTATAGCTGCTTTGATATGCGATTTCTTGTCTTACTTTCATATCTTCACCGGATGAAGACATAACAGTTTTGTAGAGATCTAAGCGATCAAAATTGACGTCAATAATATTTAGGCTGCGGAAGTCACCAGTAAAAACTTCACAATATCGCTTTGGCAAAAAAATATTATACCTACCTAGTTGTAGCCGACAAAAAGTAAAAACTAAAATGGGTACTTGCGATGATTTTCTATACTAATATTGTAAAGATTTGATTTTTTGTTTGTTGGTTTGTTTGTTTGTTTGATACGATTTAACTAAAAAACTACTGGACCGATTTTAAAAATTCTTTCACTATTAGAGAGCTACATTATTAACCTTGTGTAACATAGGCAATATTGTAATCTGAAATTCCCGCGGGAACTCCGAAATTATCGTGGGTGAAACCGCGCGGGGCAGCTAGTTTGTGATAAAAGTCTGATTGATTATGTTAAAACGCTGCAGAAGTAGTTAGGTATTCCCACCGCCAAATTCGCGGGGTTAGCCAAGTTGACACAATGCCCACGTAGTCCCGCAAAACTAGAGTTTTGATTGGCTGACCAAGTGCCATGACGATTCGTTACATAAGTTTTCTATTCGTTAAAGATTGTAAAATGTCAAGTTGGCTAATCCTGCCCCGTTACAGAAAAGGACATAGGCTGCTTATTTATTGTGGTACTAATATTGTTTTAATTTTGTTTTATGTCATAAGGGGCAAACGGGCAAGTGGTATACCTGATGGTAAGTGATTACCGCTGCCCATAGACATCTGCAACAACAGAAGGCATTCTATTCCATTCTAAATTTTAGTTGAATTTATAGATATGATTCTCTTAAGCAAGTGTCGCCACTTTGACGATAGCAGGCTCCTTAAACTACATATAATAATATGGAGAGCGGTGGGAAAATAAAAGGGAAGTCGACGCACCTCTGTGTAGAGCGAGAGTGCCACCGTTTTGTTGCGACGCTCCCGAGTGCAACATCACTTCCATTATAACGGTGCGTCTGGACTCTGACTTATTTTACACCGCAGCACGTAATTTTACGAGTCACAGTTATTACGACTTTGAGTTATTCCGAACGTACACAGTTTTATTTTATCGTTGCTAATGCACTGTGTTTCTAGGTAAAATTGTATGAAATTGAAATCATAAAGAAAAGAAAAGATCATAAGTACCTACTAAAAGAAATATGAAGACGATACAGGGTGTAAATTTTAGCATGCGACGCATGGAAAGAAGGTATTTAGTATTCCATTCCTGTCTCAAATATCTAAGAAAGAAAACTTATGTTTTGATGTAATTAATCTTACAAAAATATTAATAAAATTTAAGCACACAAGACACACTGACAGATCATAATCAAATTTTTATCAATTTAAGGCGTAAAAGTGTAATATGCGTGGTGTATGTGTTTGTTCTTGCTGAATAAAGTGTATCTTATCTTATCTTAATATTGCCACAATATATTTTTTTTTTTGTCGATTTTGTACTGGAGCAAGTCGCACATTTGCGACTCTTTCCATTAATTATTAATTAATAAGAGTTTTATTTTTGTATGTATCTTCATAGTTTTTCGGAAATAAATTTCAATGGTTTTTTATTTATTTTTATTTACTTATTTAATAAATAAACAAACCCACATTCGCATTTATAACATTATATGTATAAGTAGATAAGTAGAAGTAGAATGAGACAATGCGACAGAAAACGAAAAATGATGCTCCATCAGGGACCATAAGACGCCGCAAAAACTGTCTTTCCCTCGTAATCCAAGAAGTTTACTAAAAAAAAAAATTACAACGTTTCTTATGGCATAAAGAATAATAATTTCTAATATCTTAGCATCTAGAACGTTTGGAAATGCGTTTTTGGGACGCGCGATATGGGCAAGGAATGTTGTTGGTCATAGTGAATAAGCGCCCAGGGCACAGGACACGAGGGAAAGACAGTTTTTGCGTTGTCTTATCTTAGCACGGCGTGTTATGGTCATAGTGAATAAGGGCCCTGCTATGATATAGACGTACAGACAGTCGAGATAGACATGAGCGTCAACCGTGTCGAGGTGCGGTGGAGCACGGATCGTGCCTACACCAAAGTTGGGAGGCGTCATTGTATGACCCCGTACGTGATGGCCGGCCGCGGCAGGGGGATCCGCGCGACACGAGTATGGGAGAATATTGGGGAACGAGCACGAGTATACGCTTGTTATTTTTGGGTTTTTCTCGGCATAAAATGTCGTCTATGTACTCGTGGTAGTCTATGACGTGTTCATTCAGGGTATGAGGTATGTCCATTTCGAATTTCATCAAAATCCATTTATTTCGGCGTGAAGAATCGAGTAAGAAAGAATCACAGAAAAGAGCTGTCAAACACAGCTGTCCTCCGTGGTTTCACTTGCGGAAAGTTTGGAGTTCCCGCGGGAATTTCAGGATAAACTATACGTATATACCTTCCTCTTGAATCACTCTATCTATTAAAAAAAAATCAAAATCCATAGGGACAGACAGACAGCGGGAAGCGACTTTGTTTAATACTGTGTAGTGATAGTATCTGATCACTGTTGTTTCAAAAACGTTAAATTAGGAGAGATTATTACAGATCTTGCAGTTTAGAATTTAGAAACTCACGCAGGTGAGACCGCTAGTCCCTATACTAAAATTAGGTATAAATGCGAAACTAACTACGTCTGTATGTCTGTCTGTCTGTCTGTTACGCTTTCACGCCGGCTCAACTGATAACCATCAAATTTCGCATACATGTTGTAACTATATAGGACATAGGGTACTTTTTATCCCGGAATTCCCGTGGGAACTCCAAAATTTCCACGAGTGAAACCTCAGGGCACAGCTAGTAAAAAATAAAATAATGTTTAAGTTTGACCTGATTTCATATACCTACCCATCTCAAATATTATGTAGTTTTAAGCCGGCGTTTGTAATTGGGGTAAAATTGTGTAGAGTGTAAAATTGTAAATCACTTATAAGTATTATTACAGGTACCTATTTGTGTCACGCAACCTTGTGAGTTGTGACAGGAGGGAATTAGGGATAAAGTTTTGAAAGGACCGCATATTGTAATTAATGGCAACAGGAAATCGTTACTGTTTCGAAAGTTATTAATTAACTTGCCGATAGCTTAGGAAGGAAGGCTCAAGTCCGCACCGGTGATACTCTGAGTAATTACTTAGGAAATTTTTGAATTTATGTTATTTTATAAAGGGATAAAGTGACAAGTATAAATAAGTGACAAGTTTATTATACCTACCCTCTCAATTCAAATATATTTGTGAAAGAGTTAAATTAATATTGATGCAGTTTTCACTGTCGTTTAGAGAATTTCTGCCAAAATGTTTATAAATGTGAAATAAGGAGTTCCTTGGAATTCCAAAATTCCGACAGATTTTACTGCGTATAACACACCATATAATCATTTAGTTTGATGTACAATATATTTAGAAACCGCATTCCCTCATTTTTGAGCAGAAGATAACCACAAGTTTAAATATTTAAAACCCACATTCCCCAACTTCGACTCGATTCAAGACGTCGAGCATCTTTTGGAGATTTCTCTTCCGTAAAATAATGAGGTGTTGTATTCAAGACATCTAGCGCTATGTAACAGCAAACCCTTAGGCGCAGGCCACATATAAATTCATATGTGACCTGCGCCATAGGTAGCAAGCTGACGCTTTTTGCTGACGAAGTTCAGGGCTTGAGAGTAGATGTAAGTAATGCTAAGAAAATAACACAAAAATTAATTTTTTTCCCTTTAACGCCTGCAATATATGCTAATTTTAAGGAGTCCCATTACAATCCATCTTAGTTATGTTGAGACGTAGAATGCGCAATAAAATCCCGTTACAGCAACGCGCAATAGTGTTGTGGATATTTACGAGTTGTGTTTGGTAACGTAAGTAGATATATAGTGAGGTAATCGCGCCTTACTTTGTCCTGTTTAATTAAAGCTTTCCTAGTAACATTAATATCAATTATGTTAATCCACTTGGAGTGGTTTCAACTGCCGACCTTATTCGGATCGCCCGGATCTTGGAATGCGGTCCAAGTTTACTTACGAATTACGGTTAGTTTTTTTGTTTTTTGTCGTGTCGTGAACTCTTACTGTTACCGCTGAGAAATTGTGGAGTTTTATATCTATGCGGAGTTGCTGCGAAATGTAGATATTTATGTACAGTTGAAGAACATATGAACAGAGGACAGTACATGAGCATGCATTGTGGATATGCCTTAATTGGTAACGATATTGTTATTTGCTTTGATACTAAAGTTCTGAAGCACCCTGTAAGACTACAGACGAAATATGCTTAGTCATTAGCTTCTCTCTGGATATACCTACATATCGCTTTGATCAGGTTAGGTCGAAAGAGACTCAATCTGATCAGACCCAAAGGACATGGTGTTTATTTTCCCACCAACACCAGGTCTTCCTTAGTATATCAAAATCGTAGCCACAAAGACCTTTTCTTCTCCTGTCCTTTTTCTATTCATTTTAGACCTCATAATAGGAAAACGAATCAAAATCCTTAAAATATTCTGTTATATCGTCAAACGCTTAACCCTTGCAATGCGTATAAAAGAAAAACAACTCCCTATCTTTAAGTAGGTATAAAGGTTAGCGAGGATTCCTGACGCAACGAACGAATTGTACTCCGAAGGGGTCTCCCGCCCTGTATTATAGTCTTTTATAGGGCAATCTTACCGGCGCGGCGTTCGACAAAGTTTACGTTCGCTGCGAATACTTACAATTACGGTGCCATAACTTCTTGTGAAATTGATTCCGGCGGTCGCTTCGGAGATAAGTTTGGGCTGGGAGGTAATCAATCGCAAATGAAAAATTCTTAATTCGAAATAAACACTATATAAAGCCACTTACGATGTACCGAATGTTTTCTTTTTAAACTTCATAGCTAGAAACCTTTGAGTGCGAAAAAAGGAAAATTACTTCAACGGTTTTAAAAAGAAAAGGAATCTGCACGCAATCTGAAATCTGCATCTGGCACGTGAACTAAGTTGCAAATGACTTTTTTTTATAATAGGTGTTTCTTCATACAGTAAAAAAAGGATGTTAATATTAGGTTAATAAAAATATGAACTGAATAAGAACTGAATAAACTGTTGTACACGTGTGGGTTAAATACTCTAAAAATCTTATATATTTATTTTACTTTTAATTAATATTTTCATTTTCCATTTTGAAAATCTGTAATATTATGTATTCTAAATCCATTCGTAAATAATAACATAATATATAAAATCATAACTTACATTAGACAAAGAAAAATATTTGCTTTAACCCTCCGAAAGCTACATCGCTTAATTAACCCTAAAATGTTTGTACACCGAAAAATAACTTCACAGTCGAGCCTGAGAGGTGTGTTGTTACTTTATAAAACGAATATAATGGCAAAAACGTTGGGTCGCCGGCCCGAGATAAAGGGAAATAAATAAAAAATAAATAAAGTCGCCGACGTAATGCTCGGATGTGAGATAATAAAAAAGGCGGGAATCAGTCCCTGTTATGTACCAGTCACAAAGAGCACGCTTTATTATTATGACGCTAATACCTTTGCTATAACATTATTTTAAAAAAAGTTTTATTTTATTTTTGTCTGTCCCGAATAATATGTCATTCTAAACTACGTAAATATTGAATAGGTTCATAAAAGTCTTGCTTTTCGGTTCTTTATATTTCATGTCAAGTTCGCGATTAGGTATTCAATATATTCAAAATTTTTGTGTTTTTCTTTTTCTTTGAACGAAGTTTTTTTTAATGGATTACTGGCGACTACAACTGTGATCTTTTAAGGAAAATATGGATTTGATTTGGCTAATATGGGCAATATTTTGTATAATGAACATAATATATTTTAAGGAAATTTTATATGTAGCCTAGCTTTTATTTCTAACCAGGATTTATTTTTACTAAAAATCTTTGGAAAAGTATACATATTATGTTTAGCTACTAAAAATACATGTCCGGCTTTAAGGGCAAATAACTAAGCAGCGTTGAGCTAAGTTTTTGTATGATAAGACTCGCAACTCTATCCCTCAACACGATAGTTGTAAGGTTCCCCGAAATTATCGTTCTGAAACTGCATGCAACAAATACGTATATATATTAGTTTACGTTTAAATCTCACGAGTCTCATCCGAACCCCGCATATCAAAGTTTCATCAATTCCAACGGTTGTAAAACATAACGTTTGTACCGACTGCAGTTAGTACTAAGACAATTGCCACTAAAATTTCACTACTGCACACTACATGCACTTAACTCGAGTTCGGGAATAGAATTTTGACTCCGACCCTGACTCAACTCCTACGTGCTTCGACACTTACGCCATCTCGGTTGAGACTTAAAACTTGCGTCTCTACATTTGTCATTCGCCCGCGTTGAAATTCAAACGATTATGCGCTTTGTCACGTTGTAATAGGAGATTATGGATTGTTCGTTCGGCGCTGTCGGGTGGAGATTTAATTTGGCGCGTTTATTGGAACTTTTGACATCCGAATGTGCAAGTTAAGATAGTTAGGGCCGCGAAAATGGGTTTTACTTACGGTGGCAATTTCGCTTTGTGTTTTCGGAGATAAGATTAAGTAGTCTAAACGTGTTAGACGTTTTATTTATCGGTTAAAGTTTTGTTTCGAAAATTATGTTCGAACTAGATACTTACTAATACCCGTATCATAATTTATGTGTAATCAAACAATATTGTCGAAATTATAATAATTAGCGTAACTACGTTCCATTGTTTATTCGAACGTTCCGATTGTTTCATATCATATTGCAATAAATATCATTATTTCAGGCAATTGAGATTAATTAGTTAAGACCCTTACAGAGTCAAATTAGCACTATCTGCTAAAATAACTATAATATTATATATTATAGCTGTCCCCCGCGATTTAATCCGCGGTAATTTCGGAGTTCCCGCGGGAATTCCGGGAAAAACGTGTTCTAGTTTACCTAAGCAGTTTCCCGCATTAATTCTGGAGTTCCCACGGGAATTCCGGGATAAAAACTATCCTTTCTTTTAAGTTGGACCATATTATAAATGGTTACAAAATTTTATCAAAATCCGTTCAGTAATTTCGGAGTCCATCGCGGACAAACAACGTGACACGTGATTTATATATTAAGAATAGTAGCAAAATATGCGGGGCTGTTACTTTTTTATTATAAACTAAATAGAAAATTAAAATACATACCCTGGACAGGTGCATTGTATACGTTACATTTTTCTTTCTTTGTTGAAGCAACAGTCGTGCTATATATCTAAGCAACATTTTCAAATACGTTTTTTTCTTCTTCTTCTTTATTAAATGGTAAATTTTAAGTAATTGTGCCAATGACAATGTGTGACTCGATGACGCTTTTCTTTGACTCTCTAGTGCGCTGTCAACAATAATTTGTAACAGAAACTGTCAACACGAAATAGTATACTTGAGTACACTTCACTATAAACCATAGAGCGTATCATTTGACGCATCGCTCGGTGAGAAGATGCAATTGTTCCGGATGGCGGCCTCACTAACTGGGTTGGCCTTCATTACACTGTACCGAGTCGCTGCATCTATGTGCACACGTGTACACTGTCTGTCATGTTATTGGACATAGATAGATAGATAGATAGTGTGTTAACCCACACTGGAGATATTTTGAGTAAATCGTGTTTTAAAAGTAGGAGCGCCATTTTGTGTCAACATTTTTTTTGTTCAATATTTAGTTACATATTTAAGCAATGTAATAAGGTAAATACATAATTATAAAACGTTCCCTAACTCTCAATAAATGGTTCTGAATCAATAACTTAATTTTGTGGGTTAACATGTTATTGCTTATCTGCGTCCTATTGTGAGATTTATTTTGTACACTGTTATGTATCAAATGTGCAACTACATAGTTATTAAGAAGTATAGTAATTATATTGTGTGTTGCTGATAATAATAAATTTGTAAGTGATATTGACATAATAAATCGAAATAAAAACAAACATAAAAAAAATATACCAATATTGTACTATTAAATCTAAAAAACCTAATAAACCGATTTTACTATCTCTTTCTCAGGCCAGCGACACTCCCTTGAACCAAAAGTTACTATGGATTTATGCGCGAACTTTTTTACCAACTTTGGAATACTTAACCAAATTTCTATGACCGCGTCATATACATTGCATTGGTACGGTTGGCACAAAATGCTTTCATAGATCGGTTCAGCGATTAGTATGGAAGTGCCTACTATTAAAACGTAGTGATTATTTGCTCAGTGCTCTTTCCCTTATAAGAAGCTACTGTGTACCTGATATATAGGTTTTATATCCCAGAATTCCCACGGAAACTCCGAAAATAACGCGAGTTAAGCCGTGGGAGATCGACTAGTAATAAAATAAGACAGTTAATTGCACTTGCCCTCAACCTATTAAGATATGCAAACACTTCCTATCTAGATTATTCATATTAAAAAAAAAAATATTTGGTGCAAACTGCTGAAGTTATAATCGTTTTTGGACCAAAGTTTTCTTTTGAGATGAAGAAGAAGAAGAATAGAAGAAGAATCATTTATTTCACATTATCAATTTCATAGTTATATTACTAATAAAAATGTCAGAGGATAATATGATCGTCAATAATAAAATAATAATAATAATAAAATAATAAAAGTATCATAATAAGAATGTCAATAATTATAAAAATAATAAAAATGTCATTTAAATCAAAAAATGAACATGTCAAAAATGTAAAAATAAAGATTATAAATCGATCAATCGATTTTGTACAAATATTCATTTAAACAATAGAATTCGCTATCCAACAAAAGATTCTTCAGCTGGCGGTAGAAAGTTTCGTCAGATGTATTTTTTAAACTAGCGGGTAGTTTCTCATAAAGAATTGGGCCAATCACACGCGGGTTTCTAGTGGCCAGTTTAGTCCGGTGGGGGACACTCGCTAGTCTTCCCGCATTACGCAAAGATCGCCCTCCACACTCTCGAAGACCGAAATTTGCTATATTTTTGCGGACATAGGAAATGATCTCGAATAGGTGCAGACTTGTCATTGTCATTATGCGGTGTTTAGTGAAGAGTGTCCTACAGGTTTGCCGTTGTTTTATACCTGCGATAATGCGAAGCGCGCGCTTTTGAAGAACAAAAACGCGATTGGAGTCTGTCGAGTTTCCCCACAACAATATACCGTATGACATCAGTGAGTGAAAATGTGCATAGTAAGTCTGTCTTAGTACGGCACTGGAGACGAGTGGGCGCAATTTTCGCAGAGCGTAAGCTGCACTACTAAGTTTGTCACAGAGTGTCTGTATGTGGTTTTTCCAGTTAATATGTGAGTCCAGGGTATAACCAAGAAATCTGCACGCGTGACTGATCGGAATAGGGCTATCTATGCAAACAGGTAGTTCAACTGCTTTAGCCGAAAATAGCATTAGGGTGGACTTTGTTGAGTTGAGGATAAGTCCATTTGATGAAAACCATTCGTGCAGCCGGCTATATGTGAAATTTATCTTTGAGTTCAGCTGCTCATAAGTGCGGGCACATATCACAACCGTCGTATCATCAGCAAATAAGACAACTAGACCGTCTGTGATGAAGTGGGCAAGATCGTTAATGAACGCGAGAAACAAAGTATTCCCAAGCGAGGATCCTTGTGGTATACCGATCTTGACATCTCCCGCCTCAGATCTGTATCTCTGGCCATTAGCTGTCACTACTACGCGTTGCTTGCGGCCCTCTAAGAAGGATTTGAGCAGCATGTGGGCATTTTCCTTTATACCGTATGAATTTAATTTTGCCAAGAGCAACTCGTGTGAGATGACGTCAAAAGCTTTTGTGAGATCACAAAAAACGCCCGCAGTTTTATATCCGTCATCTATGCTCATGAGTATTGAGTCTACTACTTGATGTGCTGCGGCAGTAGTTGATTTACCTTTTCTATAAGCGTACTGTCTGTCGGTAAGTAGATCATTTGTCTCGAGATGGTCCATAAGGCTGTTGGATATAATCGACTCAATTAGTTTTGAGATGTTCGGCACAATAGTAATAGGCCTATGACTATCGACTTGAGTTCTATCTCCTTTACCCTTATATACAGGACATACTCTGGTAGTTTTTAGTACCTCAGGGTATACTCCATCGCGAAACATTTCGTTTATAAGAGACACTAATTTATCCGCCAGCAGCGGCCAAATAGACATTATAATATTAATTGATATATCGTATATATCCATTGTCCCCGATTTGTGTAACATGCTTCTTAGAATCCCATCCAATTTTTCACGAGTTACGAGCGGTAGTGCAAATTGCGGTGGATTTAGTTCGTTTAGATGCTGTTGTAGGTAACTAAGTGCTTGGTGTTTATTACTTCCTAATTGTAATTTGGATGTGATATTGAGAAAGTAATCATTAAAGCAGTCAGGTATGCGTTCGGTATCGACATGTGACCCCTCACTTATTAAATCAATATTTTGTGATTTACTTTTAAGGGATATTTCGTTATTAACAATCTGCCACACTTCTTTCGACGGATTTTTAGTGGTCAGTAACCTGTGATCGTTATGTGCGCGGCGATCGCGTAAGCTTAGCGACTTGATAAGCTCTGAATAGTGACGTACGCAATTACCTATCACTCGGTTGTTGGGGTATTGTTGCTTGATTGCACAAAAATCGTCAAACTTTTTAATATAACTAGACAGTTCATCACTAATCCAACTTGTATAATTTTTTTGCTTACAAATTACTTTTTTTAGTGGAAAATGAATATTAATATAATGTGTCAGAATTGTAAACAACTTACTGAATTTTTTATTTATTGTAATGTCAGTTTCAATAAAATCCCAATTGTAATTAGTAATGTCAAAATAAAAATTAAATATTGAATCTTTGGTAAATAGCCTGCGTAGTGTATACTTACCTTTAGTTTTACATATATTTTGTGGTGTTGTCAACACGAACAGCTGAGCGCTGTGGTCGCTTATCGGTGTGTCTATTGACGAGGCGTCAATGTTACTCTCGTTACGAGAAACTATTCCGCAGTCTAACGATGTGCTACAGGTATCTGTAGTACGCGTTGGGAAATTAACAATATTTTGACAATTAAAACTACGCAACAGATCGTCTAAATGACGTCTATCACTGGTGTCTGTGAGGTAATCCACGTTAATATCGCCAACCAAAATGAATCTTTTGTTTTCGTCACTTAACTTAGACATTAACATTTCAATGATTTTAAAAAACTCGGCAATGTCACCGTTTCCAGTTCTGTAAACTCCTATTATTACTAATTTGATACTGTACACTTCGATGGCGCTTAAATCGCAGTGGTATTCAACGGCGAGGCTCTGTAGGTCAGTTCGCTTTTTATACATTACACCGCTACGTGCGTATAGTGCTACACCGCCGTGTTCGATGCGCGTGCGACAAAAATAGTTTGCTAATTCATAATTACAGAGCCTCACGCGTTGTATTTCACCTGATTTGCACCAAGTTTCTGAACAAACTAATATATCTGGATTGTGTTTCATCAGCAATATATCTAGTATACCGGTCTTACTAGTTATAGATCGAACATTTTGGTGAATAATTGTGAAATTATTTATATTCGTATAATGACTTAATTTTGAGGTTATCGGTGTACAGTTGACCGGCGGATTCGAGAGTTTTTTGAATCATTTTTATTGTGCTGGTTTTTCTGTGATATATCGTTGAATGGCCGAATGAATACTCCCTCGGGCCAAAGTTTACGGCTCCGAACAGACCGAACACAGGCAGCTGGAATGTCTAGTCTGAACGACGAGTATTCACCTCGAGTGGGCAGTTTCTCGCAGCGGATGTTTTTTAACTTGAGATGCGAATTCAGATGGTTTATGATATCTCCAGCGGTGGTGTTCACACAAAAATTAAATAAATGGAGACTACTGTTGCGTGGTGGAGCTGCAGTGAGACAGGTTGGCTTAGATTCACCTGTGATTTTCACAGTCTCGGGAGGACTGGACCGGGCTGCATCAGCGTATGTCACAGGAGATTTATATTTTGGCGTGGACGTATTCATATTGTCGGGGGTTGATGTTTGGTTTAGGGGGTGTTTATCTGTAGCTACCACTGTGTTATTGTGCGAATCATCCAATGAGTCTTGTGATGTTGTGATCCCGTGTGGACCAGACTCATTCATGGTAAGTGGAACTACTAACCTTGATGGGATGGACACAAGTTTTCCAAAATTATATGGCGATTTCGAATTTATGTCAATATGTGATTGTTCATTTTTGCTACACTTTTTTTGTGACCATAATTCCTTTTTAACCTCATCCACGACAGACATAAGCAGTTTTATATTAGCATATTGTTCACTAATTAACGCCTTTTGATTGTTTATTACATCGTAGCACTGTTCTAGTTTTGAGTGCATTTCCGTTATTTTCGATCCGAGATCGGTAACTACGTCCACTAACTTTTCGAGTGCTGCTTTTGTTGGTGGAGCCATAATTTAAACTAATATATACACAATTTGTTATCGCCACACCTTATTTGTATAATAGACAGTAAAATTTGTTTATTTTATACGTTAATTTTAATAAAAATAATTTAATCTTAACGAGCGAAATGTTTTAGTTGCACACCGTGAGGGTAGGGTAATATGTTGATGTTTTTGAGACTCGATAACAAAAAACATTTTTCACAATTCAAGAATCCCCAATGAAGTGAAAATGTACGTTCATGATTACATTCGCATTTATAATACTAGTAAGGATATATATTATCCTTCTTTGTACTCCTGGCAGTGTTTGCATGCAAAATTACGACATTACACTTCCAACAATTATTATCGTTATTTTTCAACCACTTTATAACCTTGACACCTTTCACCTTTTTATGAATTACTTAATCTATTAGCGATTACCGTACGAAAATTCGTTCCGTAGTTTTTGAGTTTGTCGCGAACAGACAGACAAACGCGGCGGAGGACTTTGTTTTATAATAATTATGTAGCGATATAAAACAGGTAAACAATGTTTACCTCAACGCAACGTGACTTTAAAAAAACACACATACTTACGTACCTTTGTATATTTATACTAGCTGAGTTCCCGCGGGTATTCTAAGATAAACTACACATATAAATTCTTCCTCTTGAATCACTCTATTTTGATGAAAACCGCATGAAAATCCGTTCAGTATAACAGACAGACAGGAATGCAGACGCGGCGGAGGACTTTAATTTATAATATTATGTAAGCATAAATGCGTGAGCAAAAATAGATTGTGTATTTAATCCGGGCGCGATTTTCCCAAAATTCTGCGTTCAATATTCGCCAGTGTCGGAATTCCACTGAAGCCTGTAATAGGTTCAAAATTCCCCACCTACGCCTCCCCTAGGGTGTAGAGGTTTGGGGTCAAATTGCATTAGCGCTAGGAATATCCAAAAACACATTTAAAATGATATTTTCATATTAGAAGTGCACCAACCATTTTTTTTTCTATATTATTCTAAAAATCATACATGTCAAGCTAGTAGGTACTTCTATACGCTACTTCTATACGCATACGTATGTATACGTATGTACCGGAATAAAATTGAGTGTCTAATAAGTTACTATAAAGTAAACTATAAATTAACTCTATGAAAAATCATTAAATGTGTCCAATTTAATTTTTTCACGGACAAGTAAAAAATGTAGACAATATTATTTTGATCTTCAACTAAATTAAAGGATTTTGGAGATTCATGGCCCGGCACAACCTCTGTACTTTTTTTAATTATTTAAAATATATGGATAATTATTAGAGACTTCTATAGCTATTTTGATTATTATAGTAGGTATAGAACGAGCTACCAACAAGATTTAATATAGAGTTGCATCCGGTCTGACTTCCGCTTCCGTGACGTGATTTATGACCTATTTACGTAGCTATTTGTGATAAAAAAATGAGTGAAAGCATTTACAATAAGTACCTATGCTATGTAAATTTTCTCTATCCGTTTTCTTGTCAATATTACATCACTTGCGATTTCATCAATCTAAATAGGTAAGTATAACGATAAATAATATTTTAAATATTTCTAAAAATCATCATGGCGGATAAAAATATCTAATCGTAATACATGAAAAAGAAAAAAAAAACTGTTTTGAATTTTGCTTTGTCGATGAAATTGGTTATTTCTTTTTTTAAATTCATAAATCGAACGAAGGGGCGAAACCATCAAATTATACGTGACATGGATACAAGAATCTGAAAATAACTACATAGGTGTTACGTTTGATGTACCTATAATAAGTTTCCTATAACTTGTAAGCTCGTAAGCACCGTAGTTATTAATATACGTGTAGTAGGATCCAAGTAAACTGACCGCACTCAAAACTAATTTCGCACCTCGCCCCTCATTCCGGAACGTGGTTCCGAAACCGCGGAACACGATTAAGTCTGCAAGCGGTAGTATAGTCCACAGCGGATATATATAACCTTTTTATTCAAAACTACTCGTCCTCGCGGTTTCACCCGCGGTAATTTTTGAGTTCCCCATTCCAAGATTAACTATACCTATAAACCTTCCTCAGGAATCACTCGATCTATTGGTCAAAACCGCATGAAAATCCGTTCAGTTGTTTTTGAGTTTATCGCGAACAGACAGAAGACAGACAGACGCAGCGAAAGACGTTGTTCTATAAAATAGATATGTAAGGACGTTCTACACTTCCAAAAAAAAACGAAAAACATGTAAGATTAAAATACTGTTCAAATTATTATTATTGGCATGCTATGCGTCAATATTATTATCTAAACATTTTCAAATTGATTGATTCATGTCATTTTCAATAACATTGACAGTCAACTTGTTTATTACCGACAACATTTTGCTACAGTTTTGCAGTTTGCTACAAAATATTTGACAGCTGAGCACATTTATAATTGAAAAACTGGGCGTTCACAACAATTAAAAAATCTTTTATCGCATACTAGCTGTGCCTCGCAGTTTCACCCACGTGAGTTTCGGAATTCCCGCAGGAAATCCAAAGTAGCCTAATTTACTCCTTATGACATTAGCTAATTAGCAATGAAAGTCCCGTCAAAATCAGTCCAACTGTTTCGGAGATTCACTCGCGTGAGTTCGGAGTTCCCGCAGGCACTCCAAACTTGATATATTCTTCTTTTCCTTACAATAACAAACACAACAAAAAAGAATTATCGAGATTGGTCCAGCCGTTCACGCGTGATGCCGTGATCAAGTGAAATAGGAATTCATTTTCATAAATAAAATATAGATTTATATTATAAAAATGTGTTTTGACCAGCTAGTTTTGACGTTGCCTGTACAAGCTCGACACCGGCGTAGGTAGACTTTGTAGAATCACAGTGTCAACTATACCTTAGATCCGTTAGAATGCGAACGTGAATGTTCAGCGCCCAAGCGTCGCTTCTTGAGGACTTGGTATAACTACAGGTTGAATTTAAAGTTCTGTGGGACATATTACTAAGACTAATGTATAGCAGTGGTGCGAAATATATTCTTGAATTTCCTCACTCAGTGTTCAAAGACTTTGTTGCGTAGTGGATTATTATTATTATTAACTTAAAAAAAAAAGCTTTCAGAACGTGTTTTATGGCACACAGAATATTTATTAATTTCTAATATTTTAGCATCTGTAAGGCAATTATGTAAGTTTTTTTGATATCATATTTCAGTTTCAATCAATAGCGGTTTTTCGATTGATTGATCGTGTTTAGACAGATCAACTTTTGATGTAAGTATGTTTATTTTCGTTGATTGCTAGATACTTTAAGCGTCAAAACGTGCATATTGTAATCACAAAACCGCCATGTTTTTGATTGCATCCGAAAAATAATAGAAACAAAAGTTACATAATAGCCCCTCTGGATCTTTTGAGATTGTGGTTTTGGGATGCGCGTCAGGGCAAGAAATATTGTCGGTCATAGAGATTCCGGCCCTGATGAATGTAGAGTCCAGAACACGTCGAACCATTCCCACTTTTTAACCGTTAGGAAGCCGTAGAAAGTAAAACTTCTTCGATCGCAGGTAATTTTCTGTATTTGGAAGTTACGTATAAGCACAGTTTATCGTAATTAGATAGTTGTATATCTATTATAGATGAGCGATTAGGGACTGCTTGAGCGACGGTTCAAACTTCGTGTTGTTTTGCTTACCCTTAGAAATGAATTTTCTAAGGGCGATATATAATTTTACTGATTTATTTATTTATTTATTTATTTAAAAGTTACACCAACATAGTAAACACTAACACTTACAGTAAAAAAACAAATTAACATCAAATAATAGGATAAGTATCACTATACTGACAGGTGCAAACTGCATGCGATTTCCAAATAAAATTTATACTATTTGAACATAAAATTTAGAAAAACAAAAAAGATAAAATAAAAATAATGATTGAAAGCTTGGTCCAAATAAAAATATAAAACTGATGTTTAACAATATCAAAGAAGAAAAAAAGAATAATAAAAATGTGTACAAAATATTGTATATTCAAATTGTGGTTAAGTGAAATTTCTAACGAAACTAAATACTAAGTCTAGTATGAATAGAAATATCTTTTCTTATCGTAAGTTTCTTAAACATTTTTTAGCCCTAATGCAATATTCTTTATTACAGTAAAATAACAATTTACGTCTTATTGTAGTGCGAAATAAAGAAATTTGTGATTACTCACAAAATATAGACAAAAATTTTTATAAGTTGGCAAAGTGTCTGCAATCTTCAAAGTAGCACCTAGAAGTGACATTAAGGTCACAGCAATAAGCGCCAGCGTTTAGCGGAATTAAATTTTCTGCTTGTTTGAGTGAAAATTGTTTTATACCTGTCAAACTTCAGCTTCATTCTTGTCGAATTTTTTTTAAATTTCGCTTTAAAAAAATCATAATATATTTTTCTTCGCAATAAAATACCTATATTTTGCTTGAAATACCTACGTATTAATATAGAGATACATATTTGTATAATTACGTTTAAAACACAGGACTGGAAAGCGAAACCTTGTGTTTTTCTCAAAAAGTCTATCGAAATTGTTCTAATCGATACATATAGAATGAGTACTTTTGAAATTTTATACCCAAAAATGTGAAAATAAAACCGCCAATCATTAATTATTTATTTTTGAGTGTGACGTGACGGTAAAACCACTTTTGTTTTTTTATTTATATATTTATAAGGTACAAAACATAGTGCAAACTTTTACAAATACCAAATTATACCAAATTAGAAATAATCATCCAGTCTACACCACTAGCTGTACACAACACTTAAGGAAAAAAAAAACCCACTGGTGACTGGTCGTCTATACCACATACTAGGTACGCTCTAACATGGTTTCTATAGTAGGATCCTTACTGTAAGAGTAAATGCTCAGTTCAAGTTTTTTCCTCAGGAGTCCATCAAAACAATGCCCTCCTATTAGTCACGTCGTTTGAACTTTTTTTTATAAATTCGTTCGTACAATCGTAATAAGAAAAAAAAAATTGTTTGTTTAGAGGAAGTTTGTACAGCGATAGCTCAGTGGTTGGTGCGTTCAGATCTAACGCCGCAAGGCATAGGTTCAAACCTTTACAATGAGTAAATAAATAGGTTTCAAAAGTTTCAAGAAGCTCAAAGCTATTCTAAAACATTCATTATCATCGGTGATCATAATCACCGTAAATAAAAGAGAAAAGTACTAATTAACCAGAGATGCAATAAAGCGGCTGCAAAATAAATAAGGCTCAAACTTTTTCAAAATTGTATTTGATTTCATCCCAAATATGTTTTCTAAATTCAATTTTGAAAACAGAAGCTGAAAGTTTACCGAAAATGAAACTTAGTAATAATTTCGAAGTTCCCGCGAAGATTTCGGGATGAAAACTACCGTATGTCCTTTCCTGCCAAGGTGTATGCATAATTTCATGATGTTCGATTTAGTAGTTAACGTGTGAAAGGTAACAGGCATACTTACCAACGCATGGTTTAACAGACTGACATCACCTTTGCATCTACGGCATTAATATAATACACTCATAACTTTCAACATTTCATTTAAACGCATCCACGTGGAGTGGTCTGCTACTCCCTTATTCATTACACACATTTTAACTTTACGTGTTTGTGGCATATAAGATTCGTATAGATTGCCTACTGTCGTTTGGCCTCGATAAAATTTTGCATAGCAAACATCCCAGTTAGCTGGTAGGTAGATAAATGGTACCAACTGAACTGAATCAGTTGCGCTATTTAAATCGAGCCTAGAGCCGGGGCGCTGGAAAGTGAAAGTGCAAACGCAACGCAAACACTAAAATAGCATTAAGTCACTCGCCCACCATCGCCTCTGCTGTGTGAACGTTTCATTTCGCCAGAATAATCCCGGCGGCTGAGAGCACTCACAGTTGAAACGCAAAAACGGATTGCGACTAAATTTCATTCTCCTTCAAAGGTTTAAGTGTTTAATAGTCGCTTTAAGAAAATAAATCTATAATATAGGTAATATTATTAGGAAAAAACAAATTGATAATAGTAGGTACAAATGGACGCCGATAAGCAATAACATTTTAACCCACAAAATTAAGTTATTGATACAGAACGCTTTATTGAGAGTTAGAGGACCTTTTTTAATTATGTGCTTGCCTTTTTATATTGTTTAAATACCAACAAAATGTTGAACATAAAAAAAAAATTGACACAAAACGGTGCAATAATTTTAAAACACGATTCACACATTTCTTTAATAAGGAGTACTAAATAAATGTAATAAATTCGTGATCATTGTAGCCAAATGAGGCATGTGGTTAAAACGGATTGCGCTCTGTAAAGCCTTTGGTCTCTGGTTCGATTCCGGGTGGGGCGAACTTTGTATAATAAAGACAGGATTTTGTGTCTCCAGTTCTACATCGTTTCCAAGATTCAAGCTTATACCATCAAGTAGGTAGATCATTGTGCTGGATGAATGTATCGCTCTATTTATTTGTGAGAACCGCGTGACAATACGCTCAGTAGTTTTTCAGTTTATCGCGAACAAACGGACTGACAGACGGACCGACGCAGCGAAAGACTTTTAAACAGTAGTGACAGTACCTACATAAAATGTATTGTAGTTTACTTTGATTTTCGAACGATTATTTATTTATACTAATATACTTATATTATAAAGACCTAAAGTTTGTGAGTTTGGGAATTGTGAGTTTGTGAAGTTTTAGGGGATAATCTCTGAATCTACGGAACCGATTTTGAAAATTCTTTCACTTATAGGAAGCTACACTAGTTTTTTTTTTTTAATTTGAGAAAACAAACAATCGTACATTATATACTACAACTCGATATACAGTATAACTATAAGTAAATGAACAATCCACTACGTTTCCACTAGTTCTGAGTGATATAGGATACTTTTTATCCCGAAATTCTCCGGGAGATTCCGAAATTACCGCAGGTGAAACCGCGAGCTAGTTATTACTATATTCCATTTACAAGACCGATTTCCCGCCCCGGCCGATGCCCGATCATGACTCGAGTCAAACCGGCAACATACGGCTGTCGTCGGCCATGCGAGGAGTCAGTCAGATGTTTTCTTTGTTCGGCCACAATAATACGAGTGGCATGACTCGCAATATCACATCATATCCCAGCGGGTTGAGACGTGTTGGAAATCTAATTTCGAATAGTGGCGTTTGAGTGATGTGAGTTATGATATTTAGGTCGGATGGGAATAATCGATGGGTTCTGATGAAATTAATGAGAAAAAAAAAACTGTATGGATATTGTATATCCTTACTATTATCCTACTTCCTACTAATATTATTAATGTCAAAGTGTGGATGTTCGGATGTTTGTTATTCAATCACGCAAAAACGGCTGAATGGATTTGGATGAAATTTGGCATGCACGTTGTCAGGGGTATAGAGAAGGACATAGGGCATTTTTTATCCCGGGATTCTCGCGGGAATTCAGAAATTTCCGCGGGTGAAACCGCGGGGCACAGCTAGTTATTTATAATTGCGAAAGTGGGTTTGTTTGTTGCTGTGTTTGTTACGCTTTCACGCCTCAACGGCTCCACCGATCATCATCAAATTTTCCATACGCGATATCAAAAGTACAGCGAAGGACATACGGTACTTTTTATCCTGGAATTCCTGCGCAGACTCCGGAATTATCGCGGGTGAAATCTCGGGAGCAGCTGAATAAAATTCAAATAAAGACTAGCTATTTTAAAAGTTCTTCGATTAATTAAAATTGAACATGAAAAAAAGTGGAGAAGTTCTTCATTTGAAATCCGCAATTTTTCGACTGTATATCCTCGAAAAATTGATTTATGATTCATATCTCACGGCCACGGCACTATGAGATGTAGGTGACATTATTCGTACCTACTGCACTGATCATGGGATCACAATTAATTATTCTAAATGTCGTCTGTGGCGTGCATTAATCGTAATCGAGGTGAGACCACGAGTCAAAGGAATATAAGCTCGAAGATATTGCACAAAAACTGTAGTGACCCTGGTGCTTAGGTAAACAAAAATCGTAGTTTTTTGTCTCTGTTATTTTTTTTTTTTCACTTACAATCTTGACTTATTACAAATGCAAATGTGAGTACTTTTGTTTGTGTGTCACGCTTTCACGTCTTAACTACTCAATCGATCATCACGAAATTTTACTCGGGTACCTACATTTTGTGTTGGAATTCCCGCAGAAACTTTGAAATTAACGCGGGTGAAACCGTGGGCGACATCTAGTTGTATTTAAACTATTTTATGTAATGGTTTTACTAGTTAAGTATATTATTCAATGTGTCAATCGGTAAGATTCCTCGCTCTCATTGAGACTACGGCATTGGGCTGACGCCAGTGATACATTGCGGGGATAAAAATATTTCACGCTGCAGAGACCTGTTGCTATCCGATATCAACGGCTGTGTGAGCCGCCCTGTGTTTTATTCGATTGAGGTTTTTTTTTTCACTCTTACGTGCCAGTGTGGATAACGACTTCATGAGTTTCACTTTATTCATATGGATCATTTAAGGACGTATCACGAAAGTTCTCTCTGTCTCGGAGCTTTTGGCGGGATTTTAGCAGTGATGGACGTCAGTTTTATATCTTTATTTTGCAAATTTGTTTATCGTGATTAATATTGTGTGAATGTGGTGGATTATATAGTGATCCATTAGTGGTGAACAGTATGTGGAAACAGTGAAATAAGATGAAATGGGGCGTTCATTGGGAGGTTGTCATTTTACTGTACCTACCACTTCCCACAGAGCGTCCTATTAAGGTTCAACTGTGAAGAGTTGCTGCCAAGCGTTCCGGTAATGCACCGAAATGCATCTCACCAATGCATTTCGATGTAAATAACTTCATAAGAAGAAAAAAAAACTTAATTGGCTGTATAGACTTGCTTCCTTTGCCTTCCCCATTGGGGTAGATTAAACAAAAAAAATCTCTCTGTCTCTTTCTCTCGCTCATTTTTTTATTTTAATTTGTGTGTGTCTACCAAATGTTATTATAAAGAAGAAAAGTTGTGGGGGTTGAGAGGGGTTGAGGGGGGGAATCTTGAATCACCAAGTAGCGTATGATATAGGTATGTACGTATTTCTGTTTCGTAACATAATGTTATTTTTAAAGTTTACATTGGTTTACGTCAGACAAGCCCTTTTTACGGAAAAATGCGACTCATTTTTGACTTCTTTAAGATCCCAAAATTTGACATTTCTTGACGTACATACCTATCCTGTGGGGCGGGCTATCTAATTAGGTGACATGTCTATTAAGCTTAAAAGCTGATGAATCTTTATTTCCAAACTAAATAAGTAAATTTTTAACTTTATATACTTCTTAGTCATCTCGCAGTATAGTATAAGTACAATGTTGTAACCTTTAGGAAAGTCGAAAACTGTAAGACTGTAAGATTCTTGATAGATTTTTTTCATAAATTTCGCAAACTTAAACATTTTGTAATGTAGCTAGAAACCTTTCATATCCATTTTATGTTGACCTCGCCTCGTTAAAAGGTTCCGAGTTTCCGGTATCCGAGGAACTTACCTGAAACAAAATAGAAGACTGATAAAATATGTTCTGGAAGTAAAATTCACTTTATAATGATTGATTCTGTAAAGTAAACACCAGGGGAGTTTTCTAAGTAATTGTTTACTTGGTACCATTGCAAGCATAATAATAATTATTAACTAGCTGTACCCCGCGGTTTCACCCGCGGTAATTTCGGAGTTCCCGCGGGAATTCCTGGATAAAAAATTCCTGGATACTTACCCTATGTCCTTCTCTGTACCCCTGAAAACGTGCATGCCAAATCTCCGCATCTACTGAAACCGATTGTCATGCGGTTTTCACAGGTAGATTAAGCTTAGCCTGGAGCTACATATTATAGGCTTTGTTACATTGAAATCGGATGTCGGGAGAAAAAGTTGTTGTATAAAAACCTTCCATGCGGGTGAAACCGCGGGGCACAGCTAGTACCTAATAATAACCGGACATTATCACACCGCATGAACTTAGTTGGTACAAACTTTGATTTTGAGCCCAAGGACTTGACGTGATCTCAAATTAAAATCTTATACTATGGTACCAGATTAATAATAAAACCTATATCCACTATCTTTAAACGAGCAATTCTTGTATATATATATATATATATCTGATTTATAATATATACACACATCAAAAGTGTCTAGGGATCAAGTACATTTTTTCAAGATTTTTAGCATGCCAAATCGCTGCGAATCTGTGATTCGTATCAATGGAAGGAACACAGAGTATTAATTTGTTTAGTCATTACAATATAAGTTTCAAAATCCCCTGTTTTTGCTTTTTTTTGCTATTTTATTGTCGACTTGGAATTGGTTCAATTTCTCACAACTTACAAAAAATGAAATTTTTCTTAATTTATTTAAAATATGGGGATGAGTTGTTATTTTAGATATGGGAAATAAGGTAGGCGGCCAGTCCAGAAGATTAAATTAGATTTAAATTAATTGAGTTTCGTTTTATAGCAAAAAATGTTCTTGATCCCTAGACACTTTTGATGTGTGTATGTATATGTGAATCTCGGAAACGGCTCCAACGATTTTCATGAAATTTAGTATGCAGGGGGTTTCGGAGCCGATTAATCGATCTAGCTAGGTTTCATTTTTAGAAAACGTCGTTTTATCCGTGTTTTCAGGCGATGAAAAATGAGTGTTTGTTTTTCTACGTAAGAACAGATGGCGCTATACACAACGAGCGAAGCTCGGTGACCCAGATATTATAGTATATACACTACACACCCAAACTCTGTAAAGAGAAATATTCATCATATAAACATTTTGTCGGAGCTGGGATTGAACCCGTGACACCCGGCATAGCAGTCAGTTTCAATAACCACTGGACCACCGGGGTGTACACTGTACAGTGAAATCTGCAGACTAAGTTCTTAGTGTTCATAGAAGAGTCATGACGCAATAATGAATCTCAACCTTTGCTGCAACTCCACGAATTGCCGCTTCCTGCGATGTAACCTGGCTCACAAAGTTATCCGTACGATTTACGAAGGCCCTGTCTTCTACGTCATAAGGATCAAAATTCTTCGCTGCATTCAGTCAGCTCCAACGGGAAATGGCAATATAAAGTTGGTCGTGTTATATGAGTTTTCATACAAACGACGGATGTTAGAGCTATCTCGCTTGCTCAGCACATAAATACGAGCGGAAGAGTGTGAGGGCAACTGTGATTTGTTGATATTTGAAAGTTGAAATTGTTGTAAATGCTACTATATATTTAATATTTATGGTTGAAACATTAGGAACAAATAGTGTTATGTTTGTGTATTGAAATTTATACCGGAATCCTGTATTCCGGTATAAATCCGATGATCGTGAACTTGTCACCTGTGACCTTTGTGACCTCGTTAATAGCGATGCGACATCTATACTAATATTATAAAGAGGAAAGATTTGATTTTTTGTTTGTTTGTTACGATTTAACTCAAAAACTACTGGACTGATTTCAAAAATTCTTTCACCATTAGAAAGCTACATTATCCCTGAGTAACATAGGCTATATTGTAATCCGGACTTCCCGCGGGAACTCCAAAATTAATGCGGGGAATAGCTAGTAAAAGCATATTTTGTTTGCGGAGGAAGTCGATATTTTTAAGAGCTTTCATTTAACATGCAATGTATGTATATAACTATGTTTGTACGGGTGGAATCTTGCAACTCAATTCTGAAACAGATAGATATCTTCAACCAATTGAGCTGATTTTTTGTATACACGTTTAATTTGGAAGACAATGCATGGTTTATTATTTTCAGCGCATTTAAATAAAAGCTTGTTTTATACAAAAGTAAAAAAAAAACTGGTTAGAATATTATAAAGTTTTTTTTTAACATTGACGTCAAATGTAACTTTATGTTACTTAATGGATGTGCAATAAATAAATAAATAAATCTATATAATAAAAATGAGTCGCCAAATGTGTTGCTAAGCGCATAACTTCCAAACGACTGCACCAAAATGAATAATTGTGTTTTTTTGTGTTCGTTATTATCAGGACAAGGTTTATATAAAAGAAGTTCGGAGTTCCTGCGGGAATTCTGAAACTCACGCGGGTGAATCTCTGTTACGGTTGGACCGATATTGGCGGGACTTTCACTGCTAATTAAACGTAAATTAGACTGAATTGGAGTTCCTGCGGGAATCCCAAAACTCACGCAGGTGAAACTGCGGGGCACAGCTAGTAAATAAATAAATTATCTTATTTACCGAAATAACCTCAGTTTCCTTAAACGCTGAATAAAAATTATTGAATTTTTCAACCCGAAAGACATCTACTTCGTTCAACAAATGCCACACGCTAATATATCGTCCGATGCATTTACCGCATTGGAAATGCGGGAGGAGATTTTCCAAAAAATAACAAATAGCCCGGTTATTTTCGGCAATCGATTTGTGTCAAACGAATGTGGCAGGTAGGAATCGGTTCGAGGCAGCATGCCTCCGGGTAATCCTATCGTATAGAACACGCGCCGCGCCACGCCACGCAGCGCCGCCACCGCGCCACGCCGCGCGCCGCAAACATTAAAAAAGGGCGAAAATGACATTTCCAATTTTCTACTGTTGCTCCGAGGCAAATTCATTTTATTTGTAGGCCCGGATTTAGCCGTCACCCGCGCGTGGATTGGACTCGGTAGTTGGCAATATTTCAGTGCCCCATCAAAGGAATTCTCTCCCCGGCTTCGGCTTATTAACGAATAATTCGGAACGCACTCTAAAAAATTTCTAAGAAAATTAAAGAATCTTCCACGCGCTCTTTGGTTCGTGTTTCCCCAATTTTTTTTTTCTAGGCGGCTCTTACAATAAATAAAAAATAAATGAGTTGAGTGAGCTACGGTGTACATCCGTTTTTTTTTTTTGTTGAAATAGAATTTTTTAATATTTCTGCTGACGAAATGGAATGCGACGTGAATTCTGGGCGTAAATTAGTTTGTTAAGAATTTATGAGGGAGCGGTTCTATTGAGAGTAACTAGAGGCTATAATTAGATTAGAATGTGATCGCTTCAATTTATTTATTACTTTCAATTTAAAAAAATATGTATTTTTTGTTTAAAATCATAAACTGCAAGTGAAATCATATTGTGTAAATCCTCGGCCGCGTCTGTCTGTCTGTTTGCGATAATGTTAAAAACTACTGAGCTGATTTTCATGCGGTTTTCACCAATTATTGATAGAATGATGCATCAGAAAGTTTCGGGTATATACTAAATTGTCAAGGTTTTGTTCAAGAAAAAGAATTCGTACATTCGTGTTACATCAATGAATATAACTGGTAGCTAAACTTCTAAGGTGATAAGGTTAGTGTTCTAACCAGAAACTGCGGGAACACAGCTAACGGCCGCACTCAGAGTCCACTTTAATGATTACTTAGTTAAGTATAGATTTTTAAAACAAAACTGCCGCAATCAGAGACGTTCAGTAAATTAATGTTAATGTTTTATGTGTATGTTTTAAAAATCTATACTTAACTAAGTAATCATTAAAGTCGACTCTGAGTGCGGCGGTAAGTATACTATTTTTCATGAAATAAATAAGATTCCGGACTAACTCATTTGTTTAATATAAATTTGTGTAGGTAAGCAAATTTGTAAAATTCTCATATTAATCAACCTATATTTTCGCTGGAGCTTTCGTTGCCATCAAAAAAAAGCACATCAATGTATACGTTTACAACGACCTCATCTGGTTTTTATCGCACAAACAAGGAAATATGTGTATCTTGTGTGTGAACGTGTGTGTTACCTTAACAGTCGAGCGCCAAATCGGGCCGGATGACAAGTTTCACTAGTCGTAGACGAAAATGAATGACGGGCTCGAGCGTGCAAGAAGAGATCATGTAAAATTCATGTTGACTTCGCACGCCTCCACCCGCAAGTTCAAATATTCCTGATAAAATTACTGGCATCTAATCATGATATACTCGGCTGCCTACTACGCGGTATTGGGATCGAAAATATCATTTCGCCTCTAATATTTCGTCTCAAAGTATCTATCTACGTCTCGCGAGATAGGAACAGTCAATGGTGTAATTAGATTTCGGAAAATTTGTTCCTTGCGTCGAACGGAAAGGGATTCTTTTGAAATGTATTATTTGATTACGTTCATACGCTTTTTTTTCTTTATAATCCTCCTAAATAGTATTATGAATGGTGTTGGTTTGGTAATTGTTATCATGAAATTTTGGATACTCGTTCTCGTGTACAGAGAAGGACGTAGGGTATTTTTGATCTCGGGATCCTCGCGGGAACTCCAAAAATAAAGTGGGTGAAACTGCGAGGTAGGAACTGTAGATTCATAAAGAGCAAAATCACTAAAAGATGAAATTTACATGCATAAATAGTTAATTATTTACAGCAATGTTTGGTGCAGTGTTTAAGACAACCTTATTAAAAGGGTAAACATCTCTCATCAGAGTAAACCATATTGTGTTAAATGGACATAGATAAGCAATAGTGTGTTAACCCACACTGGAGAAATTTTGAGTAAATTAAAGTTTTAAAATTATAGCATCATTTTGTTTCAACATTTTTTTGTTCAATATTTAGTTACATATTTAAACAATGTAATAAAGTAAACACATAATTAAAAAACGTTCTCTAACTCTCAATAAACCGTTCTGAATCAATAACTTCGGTTTGTGGGTTAACATGTTATTGCTTTTCTGTGTCCAAATATGGTATTTGTGTTTACTTTGAGTCTGGGTGTTAGCACACTGTGAACAGTGTGAACACCCAGACTCAAGGTATGTACCATTATGCATTAAAAAACAAGTGTATATCTGAGTATCAGACCTATGGGTAGTCTGGTAAGCAGGGTTATAGGGTATGTTCCGTTATTACTGATAGCACTGGCAGTATGACGTTATATTGTCATTGCCATTTTTGTACTGTAAGGCACTGGCGTTTTCGAGTCAAGGTGCTCTCAGTGGTTTGATCACGTGATCAAACTCGGACCAATGACTGGTCAACCGCGTAGGTCGGTCATCAATGAATGGTCGACAGTGATATCTCATGACAATGGCATGAATGACAGTATGCTGGACTGCGTTCCGTTTTAAACAATAACCAGTATAGCTAACTATAAAGGAACGGCTTCGCAGTGTACTTACTAAATTGACCTTAACAGTGCTATCTGTAAAAACGGAATTATACCCATAGTTTAAGCTCTGCTTAGTTTAGAACTATGTGGAAATATGACTGTGATAAACTGGTGAAAACAAACAGAGAGAGAAGGCATTAGTATCTAGATTTTGGATTCGTTGAAGAATGCACATTGTGGATAGTTGGTTTTTATTGACAGTGTCATTAAGCCATCTCTCCCCTTTTTTCGGTCGCCAATGAAAATCAACGCCGTGAAACTAGTTCTACGGCAATCGGCATATTATGCTGAGTGGTAGCCATTTCGGTATGCGTAGACCGTATAAAGTTTGAGAAGCGTATACAAATACGGTATCATAATCGATACGTGGTAATAGAAAGCTGAATTATTTTTGTGTTTGATGGTCCATTTATTGAGGAAGGCTATTATAGGCTGTATAACATCACGCTACGACTGATAGGAGCGGAGCATCAAAGAAAAATGTTGCAAAACGGGAAAAATTACCGCTTTTGAGAGCTTCCGTTGTGTACGCCGCGTAAACCGCTATCATGTAGTAATGGAATATATATTTTTTTGTTTTCTTCTTCAAATTAACGCGGATGAAACCGCGGGGCTCAGCTAGTATTTTATATAAGTGCTTGTATAACACATTATACTTTTTTTTGTGTAGGCGCAAAAATCTAAAACAACATTTCCAAACAGGAGGCACAGTTAAGCTGATCAACGAATTATCAAACTTCACACTGGGGTCGGAATACGAAGAATACAAGTACCTCGTCCGACACACAGAAAGTATTCATGGAAGCAACTCGAATGGAAATAAGAATGGAGTTGTACGTACATATTACAAAAGTTGGGTTAAGAAAAGCGTTCGCAGTTCACTGGGTTTTGTTCGAGTACCTACCTATATACCTATTTATTCTTTGGAAAACTGCTATTTCAATCTGTACTTATACTTCGTCGTGATATCGATAAACTCAAACTGTGCATTTTGAGTACGACTCAAAGAATTTTTTTCAGTTGTCATCATATTATTGTCAACGAAAATAATATTATATCGCCAGTGATTTGTGATCGTGAAGTGAATCATACTGCAGTCACACACGATAAAGAAAAATCTTCACGAAAAGAGTTATTCTTCATCTCTTTCATTAATATATTCAAACTTGGTGAACTGAATATAAAACTAATAAAGAACAAATACGTGAATACTTGACTTTTCAAATGATAGATGGCGTTGTCATTAAAATAATGTATTCTATAAACTCGTAATGGAGCCTTTTCTGTAATTAGTAAACAAAAGTAAAAAAATTATGATTGAAGTGGACATTATCATCATAATGAAAATACATAGATATACATCATATTTCTTGTACTGGTGTGTCCATAGACGTAAGGTAGGTAATTACAAACGGAAACAGCTGCACGGATTTATAGGTTAAAGAGTTCCCGGAGTGAATCTCAAAATCCACGCGGGTGGAACCACGGCCAAGAGATAGTAGTAGAGTAAGACACGTGTACCACAAGTTGGTGATTTATACGTAAACAATGTCCAATTCGGGGGAAGTTTAACAAAAAACACCGACGTGGGAACCACGCATATGTCGTCCTGTCTTATTGTCATAAATTATTTATTTACCGACCGTGTGATACAATATTTTGTTGTGAGGAGACCCGACCCCAATAACGGGAAGAGGGATAGTGGAAGAGAGAGATGGAGACACAATATTTTGCTGTCATACGTAGGTATGAAGCTTTGAGAACACAATATAGGCAGTCACGGGTGATCGAAGAGGGAAAAAATGGTAATTGGCTTTTGTTTTTGGTAGAAGTAGAGAGAGTAGAAGTTTTTTTGGCATATTGAGGGTTTATTTTTTTTAGGCAACGGAAGTGACGCTCAAGAAGTCAGCAGAAGTAAGCAGAAGTAAGGCGCATGAAGTTAGCAACAAACGTTACGTAGATAACATTTAAATTCACGCCAAGGAAGTATAAATTATTACGTACGAATAAGTAAACACACGAATTTTTCATATTATAAATGATAGTAGCTGTAACTTGATGTGGTAACAGATGAACTTGCTATGTGAGCTGTCCTAGAAATAAGTGTTTTATTTTTCTATCAATTTTATTTAAGACCAAAGGTGTAAGAACCGAACTTCTCATAATAGGTATATATTTTTTATGATACGACACAAAACTTTAAACTCTAGGTAGGTATTTACAATCTAATCCGTAGGAAGATATTTTCTAAAACTAAAACAAACACACACACAAATTCATGCTTAATGAATTTGAATTTAATTTCATCTCGTTTGTCACTTGAGCAATGAGCACAGTAAAACATTTATTCATTGTCATTCGGTCTAAGTCGGCAGTTGTGTTTCGCTTCACCCTTTGTTCCCAGCTGGACGGTCTGGTACCTACATCGCCAGCCAACGTAACATGTGCCGCAAATCGCCTTAACACTTTTGTATGGAAAACATTTTATTCATCACATTGAATTCTCTATAGGCGGGCAATAATATTATAGAGGGGAACATGAAATTTCAACGTTAACGCTTTGGAAATTCATACCTACCGATTTTAATAGGATATTATTTGAATGGAATATCATTTCGATAGAATTCTGTACAAGTTCGTCATTGTATTTTCCGTTTATGTACAGAGAGAGAGAAAATTAAATTTAATCCATAGCTCGCTTTAATGTAAAATTATTTTAATACTTACGCGAGATTCCTGTAAATGTACTATATTGTGATTAAAGTACCAATCTTATCAATTGATTCGAATACCCATTGGAAATTAATTAAATTTAATAGAAACTTTGATTACAAATTAATGATAGCGAGATATAGAATCGTTAAGCATTAGCATAGACATAGGGCGATCGTTTTCGAAAAATTATGAAAATGATACGAACAAACATGAAGGTACGTAATCAAAACTTGTAAAATATACTATGAGGCTACCAGGCTACCATAGTTTAAAGGAGACAAATGAGATTTAAAAAATACAAGAATAGTCAGTTCTTTTGAAACAACATTCAGTTTTGAACCGAGAACGCGCGGCATACACAAAATTAACTATCCGGCCAGTAACTCCAGTTCACCACCTGAGCGATTCAATTTGCATTCACGGAGACGCAATTAGCCAACGTCTCGCTGTACGATAGCATGGACAAGCAGCGGCACCTAGCGGTGAGTAGCGCAAGACTTTGATAAATCGAACTATTAACCCTATTATCCCTGTCACTACCACGTTTTTGTAGCCTTAATAGGTTAAGGCTACAAAAACAATTACCTTCCAGATCACACGCTTTAGGCATGATTTCGCCTAGTGTTGGAAATGCTTAATATCTATAATATAGAAGTCAGTACAGTGGTGTGTTAGTAACGCAATATTACGTTTCTGGCCCCAGGAGCACGTCTTTCGTAGATCGAGATATTACGAGGACAGCGGTGAAAAGATTAAGCACGAGTGTTTTCAGAATTCCGGGATGAAAAGTGTCTTAAGTGTATTTTCATAACGGATCCACAGTGATTTTTTGTTTGTTTGTTTATTTGTTAAGATTTAACTCAAAAACTACTGGACCGATTTCAAAAATTCTTTCACCATTAGAAAGCTACATTATCCACGGCTCCATAGGCTATTTTACAACCAGGAATTCCCGTGGGAACTCTGAAATTACCGCGGGGGAAACCGCGTGGTACAGCTCGTTTATGAATAAAAGTATAGGTGAATCACCTTACTACGTCTCTTGGCGTGAATGTGAATTCTTCTTAATTGTTTTTGTGCTTCGAAACGAAATTTTTAATGATTTATGTATGCTATGTTTATGGGTGATTTCGTTTACCAGAGACGTGAATACGACCGCATCGGTTAGGTTCGGTGCTATATGAGGGAATCCGCCAACAATACAATATCTGTATATTGTATGGATGGGTATACAATGACAAATTCACAAGCCGTAACAAGATGCAAGCGTTCGACATCGTGCACCTATTAATTGGTAATCCATGTACAAAGCAAATCAATTAGCACACAATAATTACTACGGCTGCTATCTTGCAGCGATGAGGCACCTATATAGGCATGTAATCTAACCGTTTCAGTTTGCAGGAGTAACAAACATAGTAACTTACGCACACACATACACTTTCGCAATTAATAGAAGTGTGATAATTAAACATCACAACATAGACAAATTAATTATTTATATAAAAGAAACATAAAAAGTCCGTTCTGTAGTTTCAGTAAAAGTCACCTACCCACCTACAAACGTATTAGGGAAACATAAAAACTAGAATTTTTTAAAATCGGTAAAAAGTAAAATATTTTGTTTAGTTACAAGCTGGACCCCGCGGTTTCACTCGCGTGAGTATTGGGATCAGGAACCTTTGCGGACGCAGGGAAAACAACCCGCCAAAGTTTCATCACAATCGGACCAATGGTTTCAAAACGCATAAGAGGACAGACATACATTCATTTTTATTTATAACGAAGAAGATGAATCCAAAAAAATTAAACTTGTTTAAGTGTTTGCGTCATAGAATTTCCAGTTCTCAGTTTCAGTGGTTTGATCGGTGCGTTCATGAATAATAGCATACAATGGGGATGTGGCCTACTTTTGAAAATCAAAATTATAATTAGTCCGTCAGTTAGAAAATAAAAAACAATAGGCAAATATTTTTTGCTTTTTCGAATATTAAAATATACAGAGATAAAGCGCATTAAAGTTTAGGGTGAGGGGGTCGTGACGTCACTAACCGCTAAAACCGCCATACAAACTGTCAGAATAGTGACGTCACGCGAAATTTCGACTCAATATATCGCCGTTATTTTTTGATTACGTAAAAAAAGAAAAAATACGTGTCCAATATTTTTTAATGATCTACAAGACGGACTAAAAAAAAAATTAGTCAACATGCCCATTACATTTATTATTTACATCGCCTTAAAATGTCTACAAGAATCGTATTTACATAAGACCCCGAAGAAATCCACGAGACAAGTAGGTCGCAAATAAAACTACAAAAGAGGAGGATAAACTACAAAGGAGATTGAGCCTGACCCAAGTAGATAGCAGCTAGGTCATGCTAAATGACTTTGTATAGAGCTACGGTACATATCAAAATAGTTTTATTATCTAAAGTTAAAATTAGTGCTAAAAATAAAATTTTAACAAAAAAATTAAAGCCGACTAGCAGAATACCAATACTGATCGGTTTTAAGCCGGTGCCAAGCCAATTAGGTAATAAGTAGATAAACTAAGTCCACCCTCAGGCAGACACAAGCGTGCCTGGCACAGACTTTATTTTTGGTTTTAATTTTTATGTTAAAATTTTATTTATTTTTCGCTTTTAAGTGGGCTGGTATAAAGTGACAATTTATGTAACTGAATTGCAAACCATGAACTACTATATGAAGAGTTCCCTCGATATCTCCAAGATCCCAATGACTTGACTTCGTGAAAATGGAACCACCTCGCGGGAGTACCTATACCCTTTAAACAAAAAAGAATTTTTCAAATCGGTCCAGCCGTCTTGAAGTAATCGCGTAACAAACATACAAAAAAAATAACAAGCAGTCGAATTGAGAACCTCCTCCTTTTTGGAAGTTAGTTAAAAAATTATCTGCGATGGCAGCTCAGTTAAAGTTGACACGTATGGATCACATGCCACAATACGTGGCTTCAAATCTCTGCTATACCTATGCCTGAGATGTTGGTGAAGGAAAACATCTTAAAGAAAACATAGCATGGTGGTAGGGCACTATAGAGCTGACACGAATTTTCAACTTGATGATGGTAGCTGGCTATGGCTACCACCGTCAAATTCAAAATCTGTCACTAATATCTAACGAAGTGCTACGACAACCACGTTTGAAAGCCATTTCCCATTCTAACACTAAGGGTGTTTATATTTTTTGACCACACTGTCACTTGACATGAGGTAAATTGTGGTGAAACGTCTCGCAACAAAATGTTCCTCAAAATAAAACGACGCGGCGCATTCTAGGTACAGCTAGATCTTTTATTAAAAAAAAAAAAAAATATTAATGTAGACAGTATAAATCTGATTTTCCTCGTTCATTGGTTTTGAAACAACTAAAATAGGCTAGTTTCCTAAATTTTTTTTTAGTCCATTTTGTAGATTATTAAAAATAATTGGACACGTATTTTTTTTTTATGTAACCAAAAAATAACGGAGATATATCGAGTCGAAATTTCACATGACGTCACGCCTCGCTACAGTTTGTTCGCACGTTATAGCGAGCGGTGACGTCACGAGTCCCCCACCCTAAACTTTAATGCGCTTTATCTATGCATATTTCCATTATTTTAAAAAAGCAAAAAATACGTGTCTTTTATTTTTTTATTATCTAACTGACGGAATAAATAGAATTTTGATTTTTTTACCCAGGAAACTAGCCTATTGTCTAGGAAGTAAGGTTAATGGTGTTTAGACTGGTCTTTCCCGCCGATCACATCATACTTAAGCCTAAAACGAAAATATGAGAAGAGGCAAGGTGAGTAGATAATAAAGAAACAAACCGTAAGCACATAAAAAACAAAACAAAGCACAAAAAACGCTAATGTAAGGCGCATTATCATGAATAATAAAAAAAGCAGGGCTCAGTATCATAAAGTGATGTTATAGAAGTAAATGGGGGGAAAAGCGTCCCAGGGGGCTGGGGGGCGCGTTCTCGCAGAGCTCGCGGAGACGTTGGGAATCTAGAAGGGACACACGACAAGAAATATAATAAAGTGAAGCGGGTTAATTTGTTGAAATTGACGTATGGAGAAACATTATTTGATATAAAAGAAAGCTCTAGGAGATTCGTCAAAGAAATTTTAGACGGAAACTGAAGGCGTCGAGTCAGATTGTCACATTTTTGGTGTTGATAAAAGCTGTTTTTTTTTTCTTGTAGATTTTGAAATAGGTATTCTGTGCAGACAATTAAATACGTTTTGCATTATATTATAATGTTTTGAACTGATTCTTTATGGATCTACACAGTGATCTAAAAAGATTTCACAGTTTAAACTGCTGTAAAAATAGACAGGAAGACTAGTAAAAATACATTATGTAACTTAAAGCTGATATTAAGTTCAAAAGTCGATAAATTTTTTATTAAAGTCAGAAGATTCGTCAAATATCAAGCAGTAAGCAGATAAAGATAAAAAAGTAATCGGTACAATAATCTTGAATGATCATTTCACGGTGATCCGTCCGTCATAAACAAATTTTACGCGCACAACGCCGCCAAGACTCGTAAGTTAAAGCAAAATTGTCCAACGAAAATTTCGTAACTACTCTATGCAATGTTTCATATTCTTTGTAAGTGGTATATCTTTCTATCCGAGACCATACGCAAATTCAATCTGTAAGCCGCATTCCCAAATCACCCGAACACTTCCAATGTGTGTATTATGTAACAAAATCTAATTTGTATACGTTTTCTTTCGTTTCAAAAGTTACTTCGCTTTTTATGCGATTTCTCTTACCATTTTTGCATGTAAATTATTTCATTTTGTCATAGTGTTCTGAGTGTTTCGGAAGGTTTTAAGGTTTCAAGTTAAAGAGTATCTACTCAATATCGCATTAATATAATAAAAAAAAGTTTTTTACTTGTACCTATTTCTTTATCTATTCAACTTATTCTAAAAATTCTTTTACAGATAGAAAGTTAATCTTAACTATTATGTCCTTGAGTAACAATTAGATAAGTTTATCCTTGAAGACATATCTCCCACGGGAGTTCCGAAATTCGCGCGAGTAGGAATCGCGGGCAAAAAGTACCTACCTAATTATCTGAAATAATTTTGGTTTTTTTGTGTTTGCAAGTTATTAATAATGTTCAGAGTTCAAGATATTACAAAATAATAAATGCAGTTACGTAAAACGTTGTATATATCAGTTTAAAAATATTGAAAAACTACTTATAAAATCTTTAAGATAAGGAAACTCCTTTACTCTCCAGACTTTCATGAAAAGAAGTAACGAGTTTTTCTTCGATGCCGCGTCACCTGATTTCGCTGATCACAGCTCGCTGACTTCACTAAACAAGATTATAGTCATATTTTTTCGTACTTTCGTCCTTTTAGGTACATTCAGAGTTAAAGATATTCATTGTAAATTGTAATATCATGTCTTCGAAGTTACAAGAAAACTTGTTTCGACGAAGGCTGAAGTGGTAATCTATATAATGGGCATGTTGACTAATTTTTATTTTTTAGTCCGTCTTGTAGATTATTAAAAAATATTGGACACGTATTTTCTCTTTTTTTACGTAATCAAAAAATAACGGGGATATATTGAGTTGAAATTTCGCGTGACGTCACTATTCTGACAGTTTGTATGGCGGTTTTGTAGTTAGTGACGTCACGACCTCCTCATCCTGAACTTTAATGCGCTTTATCTCTGTATATTTTAATTTATTTAAAAAAGCAAAAAATACGTGTTTATTGTTTTTTTATTTTCTAACTGACGGACTAATTAGAATTTTGATTTTCAATAGTAGTCAACATCCCTATTATAAAAATGAATTGCTGATCGTTTGTCTCGCTAAAACTCGAGGATGGCTGGACCGATTTAGTTATTATTTATTCTTGAAATATTTGTAGAAGTTCAGGGAAGCTTTAAAAAGTAAAGGTACTTTGGAGCTTCTGCGGGAATACCGAAACTCATGTGGGGAAAACCGTGGGGCACAGCTAGTATAATCATATTTTATTATTAATTATCAATAATGATGAAATTATTATTCTTCTGATCATATTCTTATTCCAATAGGGATGTGGACTACTTTTGAAAATCAAAATTCTAATTAGTCCGTCAGTTAGAAAATAAAAAAAAACTATAGACAAGTATTTTTTGCTTTTTCAAATAAATTAAAATATACAGAGATAAAGCGCATTAAAGTTTAGGGTGAGGGGGTCGTGACGTCACTAACCGCTAAAACCGCCATACAAACTGTCAGAATAGTGACGTCACGCGAAATTTCAACTCAATATATCGCCGTTATTTTTTGATTAAATAAAAAAAGAAAAAATACGTGTCCAATATTTTTTAATAATCTACCAGACGGACTAAAAAATAAAAATTAGTCAACATGCCCATTTGCGGTTTTATGGTGGTAATTCTGCCATTGTCAGAGATTGAAGAGACACCGTAGAGAAGGTTGCTTAGCCAGTGGTTACGGAAGTAGATTGAAATTTTTTTCTTCCACTTGAAATTCTGAAACTATCGTGAGAGAGCACAGTAAGCTATTAGTGGTTTAGTAGACTATTTACATTTTAGAAATTAGATCATAGGTAGATACCTATTTTTAATTTTTAAGTTTGTTTTGACGAGTGGGGTAATTTAGTATATTTGACGAAATAATGTCATTTTGCTAGTATATTTCTATCATATTGGAACGATAAATCATAAAAGACTCTCGTCATCTTATAAATATCGCATCTACATATAAAACATTTTGAATTCTTGTTACAAAAGAGCTCTTCGGCGACACTAGTAAGTTACTTATGCTCATATAACGGTATCTACGTCGCCTTTATATAGCTGATTCTATAATTTAAAAATTCTCCCCTGTCTGAACAAAGCGCGTGCGTTACATTGCATCGCAGTGGGCGGCGGCGTGGTCCAAGTGCAAGCGACGTCTATAGAATCAATATTAACAAAAACAGAATCGTCATAATCTTGTCGATTGACACGTTTAATCTTAACCAGTGTATTGTTTTGTCCCTAAAGTCAGATGAAAGTTGTCGCTTTCATTGGAAATTAAAACCACACACTTTTAAGCAACTCATATTCATAATATGACGGTTCCCTTTTGAGACCTTCATTAAAAAAAGTACTTAGAAATAATCAAAGTGCCTTTGCTTGCAAATTTAAGTATTATAAATTGATACAAAATTATACCTTCAAGTAGCTGTTTCCCGCGGTTTCACTCGCGGTAATTTTTGAGTTTCCGCAGGAATTTCGGGATAAAAAGTACTCTATTTCCTTCTCTGTACCCCTGATGACGTGTATTCAAAATTTCGTGGTAATCGGTTGAGCTGTTAAGCCGCGAAAGCGTAAAAAACCAAACAAACAAACACACTTTCGCATTTATAATCTTAGTTAGGATTGGATGCCTATGCCTATGTATAATGAAGTAATAATCTTCCCCAAACCAAATCCATCTTGATTCAAAAATTGTTACATTTTTTTTTTAATAAGAAATGTAATAAAATTAATAAAAGGTTTATTTAAACACTAAAGCATGCCATTGTTAGTCGGCTGCACTTACTTACACTTACACCACACGCTGTTCGGAGCGAGTCGCTCAGCGGCCGCACCGCACCGCCGCCGACGACACATCATTTGTAAACTATTTGTATGCGGGCGGGCGTTCCGAACTCACTTTTCTTCGTTCCACGTGACGAGCGACCGGCGGCGCGCTTCCATCTCGAACCTCTATACACTCGCAACGCGACCGACACGGTGCACGGAGTGAATAGTCAACAACCCGGCACGGGGGGACACAACGTCGCCAGTTGAAAAACGTGCCGGTACCGAGTCGAATTGGTATTTATGTGTCGTTTCTTATATCTCGCGCGTGCTTTCCGAATTAAATAACGCTCCAGCGAACGTCACGCTCGCTCGTTCGCTGCGATGATTGAAAGGTATTCTCGTACGTGAGTCAAAGATCGACGGTGATCTTTTGTTTGTTGCATTCATATGTAAGAGAGATAAGCCTTGGTCCATTTCGAACGAGTCTGTATTTTGTGCATTTTTGCTTTCGATATATAATCTGTGACGATTTAATTTTCAATAATATATTAATACTACAGCCTACAGGTACATAAATCTTTTTGTTCTTTTTGTAGTTGTATTTTATTTTCTAATTTTTACACTTTAATTTTACGATAGATTGAAATAACATAGAGTAGGTACCTAAATACCACGTAAAAAATAAACGGAAAGAGACAAATACTATAGAAAGATGGATTCTTTGTACCTATGTTTGTTTGTAATGAATATAATCCCAAAAAAATTGAACCGATTTATATAATACTGGCTGTACCCCGCGATTTCACCCGCGTTAATGTCGGAGATCCCGCTTGAATTCCGGGATATAAAGTACCCTATGTCCTTTTATGTACCTCTGACAACGTGTAGTATGCAATAATTATTTCTATTTCACCCGTGTTAATTTCGGAGATCCCGCAGGAAGTCCGGGATAAAAGGTAGCCTATATTCTTTTCCATGTCAAAGGCTACATGCAATATGCATGCCAAATTTCATCCAAATCCGTTAGGCCGTTTTTGCGTGATTGAGTAACAAACATCCGAACATCCACACTTTCACATTTGGACATAGATAAGCAAGCAATAGTGTGTTAACCCACACTGGAGAAATTTTGAGTAAATCATGTTCTAAAATTATAGCGTCATTTTCTGTCAACATTTTTTATGTTCAATATTTAGTCACATACTTAAACAATGTAATAAGGTAATCAAATAATTAAAAAACGTTCCCTAACTCTCAATAAATCGTTCTGAATAGGTAACTTAATTTTGTGGGTTAACATGTTATTGCTTATCTGCGTCCATTTATAATTTAAGTAGGATAATAAATATTGTTTTCAACAATCTAGTAAATAAAAATTGTATCTTTATCGTCAAAATAATCAATGCGGTACGAAATGCGCTCAGCGTTATAGTTCTGGTTTTGGTTTTAGATAGTTCCTGCTGAAATAATGCGATCGAACTTCATCTTCGCACGCGTTCGGTTGCTTTAAACTTTACTACGTTACGTATATAAAACTACGTATATAAATTTATGCAAAACAGTCTCCCACAAACATTGTCTTGTAAAGGGTAATATATAGTTTACGAGATACTTAAGTGCACTGTTGTCGTTTCCCGTCGGTTTCACAACTTTATTGCATCGCTCTATAAAAATGCATCGAACGTTGCAATAATTCTTGCGAAATATTATTGTATATTATAGCCCTCAAAGCAAAGTAAATTCAAATATATTGTACTTTTAGTAGTGAATAAAGTGACTATAAAAATATTTATAATTCAAACTTTTTGCTGCCGCAAATGGGATTGACGTCCTTGTTGGTCTACTTCTTTAAAAAAAAAAAACCTCTGCTATCGGGAGTCCCCCGTCAGTTCCTTACGTTTTTTCTTCAATGTCGAATGTAATAACGCTTTTTCGTGATATGACGCGAGACGATTTCAGCCAATAATTCCTGTTACAAGCCGCGATAAGGAACTTCATTCCAAAAACAGAGCATTCCCTTTTGAATGGAAACTTTTCATGATTGGCGTTTTGAATGATAGAAAATAAAAATTACTCTTAACAATTTAAAAAAAATTGCTGAAAAGAATCAAAAATTTTTATTTTATCAAAATCACGTAACTACTATTTCATTTGACACATAAATCAATGGACTGATTAAAACTTTTCAACTATGGAAAAAACAAAAAGAAAACATACCATAGTTTTTAAATGTTTTTTTTTTTCAAATTAATTATAATTCTTCCATTTATGACAAAAAGAAAATTTTATTCTATTTCTACAATGAGGAATCTTTTCTAAATTAAGTAATTTACTGATTAAATAATATGACCAAATATGAAAACTGAACAAATATGACCGGACACTGGACAGCATAATAACAGATGCGTAAGATCAATATTTTACGCCTTGTTTTGACTTTTAGTTTTTAGACGGTAAAATAATTACCTAATTGCATCCATTAGTAATAGATTACATCAGAAGTCAAGTAACAGAGTGGTGAACAGAAACATAATGGATATCTACAAGACAAGACTTACCATTAAATAGTAACCAAGTTGATTCTGCGCCACAGCACCGCGAGGGGCATACTTGTACCGACTTGGATAAATGTTTGTTTTGCCGTAGAGGCGCCATGAGTTTGTTGAAATTATGAGAAATTTCAAGAAACACCTACCTTAATCGTCTGCGGAGCTCTATTTCTTTTTATCTAGCGTTGATGTAAAAAAGGTTACGTCACCCAAATTCACAGTTCCCTAAAATGTGACTTCAGACACTGTTATTGCAGCAAGTATCTGTTAAATTTTACACCTTAAATGTTGTAGGTGTTATAATATTTGAATAATAATATTAATTGAAAAAAAAAAGGAAAAAATAAAAACAAATGCTTCACAGATTTCAATATTATGATTTTTTTTTGAAGTCGTTTTTCCATCTCTGATTAATTATGAATATTGGGTATTTGATACATCCATTCAAAAGTATCTCTAGAAAAGAAGTTAACCTGGTTTCTGAATATGTTGTAATACAATTCTTGTCAACGCAATTTCACCGCAAGTGAAGGCGTCGCTCGAAAGGCTCGAAAGACCATTGGAAATTTCTGACCAATCATCTAAATAGACGGGTCGGTTCGTCCGCCTGCGTACTGAAATCACAGTGACCCTTCAACATTAAATGTTTCAAAGTTCAGTGAGGCGTTCGGTGATCTTACAGTAATCAAACCGAGCTTCCACAGAAGCTTCGTGTTGACACAGCCCATAGCTATTGATCGATAATATTATAAAGGTGAGATACTGTGCTGTACAGAACATAGTGGTTTTGGTCTTGTGACCAGTGTCTTATGAAAATGGATGGACAAATTCTATGACCCTTCAACCCATTAAGATCTACAAAGTATTAAGCGGGATTACAATATATGGGTAATACGGTTTGGAAAAGATAAGACATTAAAGGGTTTGGAACATATCCTGTCCAGCAAACTTAAATAATCGACTTAAAACTTAGATGTAATGTAAGCAAAGGGTGTGAAAGAATATCGTTATTTCAAGTTTCAATTTTAAAAAGACATTAATGACTAATGTTGAAATATAAATATAAGGTCGGTAAAATACAGATCTTAGAAGAAATTATACTGCCAAAATGGTTTTGTTTTTGTAAACTCTGCAAGTGATAAATGGAATTACAGGTGAGATAGTAAAATTCAAATAAATTTTCGAAGCAGATAAATTCGTGAAGTTCAATTTAATACCACTCATACAACGTTACAACAAACCGATTTTCGTTTTAAATACCGGAGAATCTGAACGGAAAAGTATATTTTTTCCGATCGAATGAACCGCACTAAACTTCATCAGTTTTTGCATAACAGTGAATACTGAACAACGTAAATCACCAGCCAGCAATGTTTATTGAACGGAATCGAACCGAGGACACGATGAATCGTCAGTAAATTAATAATCGTATTACTTTTTCAGCGGAATGCAAATATTTGATGATTGCGTTGCGGCGAGTGGTGTGCGCCGATACTGGATTCCGTTGTCGATATAAAAACGTAGAACGAAGTGTCAACAAACCTGAAAATCTGGGCGCATATTGAGTCGCGACGCGGGGCCAAATCTGTGCACATTAATGTTATAAATTTGACAGTTTGTCAATCACGCCACAACGGCCGAACAGAACTGGCTGGAATTTGAAGGAGAAAGATTGGAATAGATCATAGAGTACTTTTATCCCGGAAGTCCCACGGGAACTCCGAAATTAACGCTAGTAAAACCGTGAAGGTTCGACTGGTGTAAAAATAAATTGAGGAAATATAGTAAAGGAAATAAGAAGAAATTAATTCAGGAACAAAAGATGAAGTGTATTTAAAACGTCACTTAACTTACAACTTCATATTGTGTCATATAGACATCATGCACATTGCATATGACATCACAGATAACACATCCAGTAATGTTCATAAAATAATATAGTACCTACTGAATGCAATATCAGTAGCTCCTTGCAAATGCAAACATTATTGGTTTATCTCATCTTTTGCCTTTTGTGTTTTATTTTTTTGTAATTCAATAAAGCTGCCATTAGAATAATTGTGAGAAGATTTCACCACTTGGGCATTGGACAATTTGGACATGACACCGTCTATGTGCCTTTATGAGATTTTTATAATAAGTATTTTGTGAATAACAAAGAGGTAAAGAGAAATGGATCAGCTTAATTCGTTTTTTTTTAAATCGGTAATGCAATTCAATTCATAAGTTCTTTATTACTTTGGATTGGTTGTTACAATCACTTAAAATCGTCAGCGGGTTCTTAGAACTATAAACTACTGTCAGTTTGGTATACGTCCTCTACCGAGAAGAACTGACAAGGTATTATGCTATTAAATATATTTCTATCAAGACCTTCATATTAGGATTCTTAGATCAAATCAAATGAAATGTAATTTATTATACAAAAACAGTAAAAAACACATTTTCATTACTCATACTCGGAAAGTTGGTTGAAAGTAACCCTTTTCAGCCCTAGGGAGAATCGCTTTCAACTGACAACTGTCAAATTATGAAAAAAAAACTAGGTCTATTTTCACATTTCTATTGAACCATGTTTCAACTTTCTATACAGCCAGCGCGATGTAAAATTGAAATAACGTAAAGTTTAAGTAGGTATTAATTAAAATAAAATTCACTCACTTTTTCTTAAGCTAATTCCTATTTATATTTTTTTATTTTCTTTAATTAATACTTAATAATTAAAGAAAATATTTTTTTTTAGGTCGCCACAATGTAAATAAAAAATACTGGCTGAATAGCTAGCCGGCCAAAGAAAAAGAAATAGGTGGGAAAGTGTCAAGCGACTATCCAATCTTCACTCATTTTTTCTTTAGCTAATTCCTATTTTTATTTTGACTTTCCTTGCATTCGTAATGAAAAGCACAGTGTTACCCTCGGGAGAAAGTAACTTATTTAGTGCCTCGAACTATTGGCGCCAAACCCCGTCTCGGGACTAAATAAGTTACTTTCACCCCTAGGATAACAATGTACTATTAACAAAAACAAGAAACAAGTAAATAGGTACGTATGTACAATTAAGGTGACCTATATTGCTAAGAGCAATCTTTTCGTAACAACAACCTACAGTAGAGGGAGAGGAGGAAAAGAAAGGTAGAAAGTGCGACATTTAATTACTTAAATATAATACAAATACTAAAATATTCGTATCTATTCGTATTCAAAATTCAATGATGTCGAAGAAGAAATTAAGCTTCATACGAAAATTCTTGAGATTGTATGGTTTACTTTGGTTTGGTCCTCCTATACGGATCCCTTCGTCCGTCTGCTTTCGTATATCTACCCTGACGGGAAAATCAGAATTTAGTTGGATTTTAAACACCAGCACTCAGGGTGTTATGAACGATGTCTAAAGCAATGATACGCCGAATAATAACAACGGTTCCATAGCAAAGATTTATGCCCGAAACACCTCACGGGGCGCGCCTGTGTGTAAATTGATTAAAAATTCATCAGCCCGTCGGCGAGGGCCCGCGGGAATAATTTAGTGTGATTCACACGTGCCGCCACCTCAGAGGGTAGCTGCGGGCCTCTTTAGTTTTTAACCGACTTCCAAAAAGGAAGAGGTTCTGTGTTCGGCTGTATGTATGTTTTTTTTTTTTGTTTATTACGAAACCTTACACGAATCCAAGTTACGGAAACAGTTTATAGCGCAAAAAAATTTCAGAACACTTGTGCCTATTGTTTTCCAATTTATATTACCGTACTAGTGCGATAATTCTTTACGTTACCGTACTAGTGCGGTGATTTGTTATTTATTTCAATATTCAGCAAAGATTTTGCTGACTTGTATCATGACTTGAGTGCTATTAATTTTATTTTTGACGATCCTATTTAAGTCAAGCCTTTTCCTGGGGAGAAAATTAGTACCTACCGAAATTAAATTCAAATTGTGAAACTGTTTTGTTAAAATGATTATATTCTTTATTAAAAAAAAAATAGGTATTTAATATAATAATGACTATTTCAGTCACAGCGTACATTGGAGTCCCTTTTTAACCGACTCCCAAAAAGGAGGAGGTTCTGCATTCGGCTGTATGTATGTTTTTTTTGTAAACACCACAAACTTCAGCGTTTTTTTTTGTAAACTAGCTGTTCCCCGCGGTTTCATCCACGTTGATTTCGGAGATACCGCGGGTATTCCGGGACCAAACTATCCTATAGAAGCAGATAAGCAATAGCATGTTAACCCACAAAACGAAGTTATTAATTCAGAACGATTTATTGAAAGTTAGAGAACGTTTTTTAATTATGTGTTTACCTTATTACATTGTTTAAATGTCTAACTAAATATTGAACATAAAAAATAAATGTTAAAACAAAATGGCACTATAATTTTAAAACTTTAATTTATTCAAAATTTCTCCAGTGTGGGTTAACACACTATTGCTTATCTATATCCCTATATCCTTTTCTGTATCCCTAACAACGGGTAGTAACTATGCAAAATTTAATGGTGATCGATTGAGCTGTTTAGCCGTGAAAGCGTTAAAAACAAACAAACAAGCTCACTTTCGCATTTATAATGTATTAGTATGAATTCTACATTTTCCAGGTAGGTGAACTTGACATTGATATAAAAACGAAATTCTTTTCAAATAAATCATTTACGCGTTGTTAAATTATCTTTGAAAAAAAAACATTTAGGCGCGCTTTTACTCCGCTAAGCCCATTAAAACTGACTTCAGTAAGAATTCACGAACTTCATTTATTAAAAGTGTTTTTCCAATATTAATTAAGGGGCGAACTTTTATACAACGCCTAAAGGATTTTAAATAGAACAAATAAATCAATGGTTTTGAGCCCCGCTGGCTTCGAGGGAGTGATATGAAATAGGTAGACCTACGTCGGAGATTCAAATTATTAAAAATTATTTTTATGCTTCTTATGAATGAATAAGGCCAGCAAAAATATATGTATATTTTAGTGAGCTGAAAAAAAAAAACAAAGAAAGATTTGTTTTTGGTGCATATTGTGGACCGCGCCGGGGCCCGCTCACTGCACTCGCTCGGCTCGCGTTGTGGTCAACCAGTAGAAAACCAAAAACTCAAACTAGAGACACTTTTGAAAGTTTATTCACACTATTTTGTAAATTTCTTGCTTTGTAGAAACGAATAAATAAATAAATAAAAAAAAAATGTCGAAGTACTCTTCATCGGTTAAACTAACAAAATATCTTTAGGCCCTCATTTCAGAACGAACAGTAGTTTTGAAGATTGACGAGAATAGACCGACAGAAAAAACTATACCTTTAAATTTTTTGTAAATACAGGTATTAAATGTAGAGACATAGAACTCTATTCACACGCGATAATTTCGGAGTTACCGCGAGAATTCCAGGTTAAGCTATACTGATAAACCTTCTCTTGAATCACTCTATCTATTGATGAAAACCGCATAAAAAATTTGTTCAGTAGTTTTTGAGTTTATCGCGAACAGACAGATAGACGCGGCATAGGACTTCGTTTTATAAGGATTAATTTCATGCATATACATATAATATATTAATTTTATTTCACTGTGGAAAAACAAAACCTAATAAATGTATAGATGGACATAGATAAGCAATAGTGTGATAACCCACACTGGAGAAATTTTGAGTAAATTAAAGTTTTAAAATTATAGCGCCATTTTGTGTCAAATTTTTGATGTTCAGTATTAAGTTACATATTTAAACAATGTAATAAGGTAAACACATAATTGAAAAACGTTCTCTAACTCTCAATAAATAGTTCCGAATCAATAACTTCATTTTGTGGGTTAACATATTATTGCTTATCTGTGTCCAGATAATGTTATGTATAAAATATGTAATGGATTGACCTCAAAGGACACCCAACCTGTATTTATAAGGATTTAACAAATCGCTCTGTCATTCTTCACTACCACACAATGGGCATGTTGACTAATTTTTATTTTTAGTCCGTCTTGTAGATTATTAAAAAATATTGGACACGTATTTTTTCTTTTTTTACGTAATCAAAAAATAACGGCGATATATTGAGTTGAAATTTCGCGTGACGTCACTATTCTGACAGTTTGTATGGCTGTTTTGCGGTTAGTGACGTCACGAGCCCCTAATCCTAAACTTTAATGCGCTTTATCTCTGTATATTTTAATTTATTTAAAAAAGCAAAAAATACGTGTCTATTGTTTTTTTTTATTTTCTAACTGACGGACTAATTAGAATTTTGATTTTCAAAAGTAGGCAACATCCCTATTTCCCAATGTCCAGCCATCCCTTTGCTTCATCGTTTAAATTAAATCCATTCATCATAACCCATATAGTGGACCTCGTAAATTATAATACTATTCCAATCACATGTCCAACTTTTCTCATATAACGGGCCGGACATATCGCCCGTGTCGTCCATTTTAAAGTTTCTAACGTAAGTACGTGCTTCTGGATTAACTACAATATATATTATACTAGCTGTTCCCCGCGGATTCACCCACGGTAATTTCAGAGTTTCCGCGAGAATTCCGAGATAGAATGTACCCTGTGTCCTTAACTGTACACCTGACAACGTGCATGCAAAATTTCATGATGATCAGTTAAGCCGTTAAGGCGTAAACGCGTTACAAACAACCAAACTCATTTTCACATTTATAATATTAGTAAGGATGCCTACAAACTACATCTAAAACACATCACTACATTACTACTTACTACCGACAAAGTCCTCCGCCATGCCAGTCGGTCTGTCCGCTATCCGACTAATATTATAAACGCGAAAGTTTGTAAGTATGTATGGATAGATGTTTGTTAATCTTTCACGCAAAAACTACTGAATGGATTTAAATGAAACTTTATAATAATATAGCTCATACATCAGATTAACACATAGGGTACTTATATCCCAGAATTCCAACAGAAACTCTTAAATTAACGTGGGTGAAATTTAATTAATTATTGCATAGTAAACGTTGTCAGGGGTACAGAGAAGGACATAGGATACTTTTTATCCCGGAATTCCCGCGGGAACTCCGAAATTACCGCGGGTGAAACCGCGGGGCACAGCTAGTAAACTCAATAATTATGTTTACTGACGGTTTTTCATGCGGTTTTCACAAACAGATTCATGAGGAGGGTCATATTAAATTTCAAGGCTTTGTGAATACTGCTTGAAATATAATGATATAATTATTGTTGGAAATTATGGATAAAGTCAAACCGCCTATACTCTATCAGGGGTACAAAAAACGACATTGGGCAGGTAATTTTTATCCCGGAATATATAATTGACGCGGGTGAAATCGCGGGAAACAGCAAAATAGCAAAATAGTATGAATAAATTAAGTGATAGGCTAAAATTTTGCATGTTTCGGAATTTTTTCAAGAAACCTTTATAGGCATAATTAGATACAAGTTAAAAGTTCCTAACTAGATAAAATTCTTATCTATACGCTAATAAAACGTGTTAATGAATTAACTGAAAACCTGATACACCCATTTAAAAAAATAAACAATAATATGATTAAAATATGTTTTATGACAAAAAAATGTATAATTTAAAAGTTATTCAACATTAGTTTGGAGGTGACCTATCTACGAAATTCCAAGCGCTACGCCCGCACCTACCGGTTCGAATTTTTTCGCTGCGGGCGGCATACGCGCCAAATATTGTGTTATAAATAATTTAGACATGGGCTAATAAAAATGAAAAAATATAACTTATATTAAAACATAGTGCGATCGATTCGCTAGTTGATTCTGAGCAAACTACTTTCTGGTTTTCAGTTAATTCATTAACACGTTATATAATATATAGAGACTAATATATTATATACCTAAAGGTGAAGGTTGTAAGTTTGTTTGGATGTAAGAGGTTATCTTTGGAATTACTAAACCGATTTAAAAAAATCTTTCTTTAGCTGTTAATTGTGTACCTAGTTAGGTTGTCACTTTGATGTCTATTGCTATTACTACTGCAGCAACGCACGTACCTACATACTTATTCAAAATAAATTCAAAAGCTTTTTTTTAATGTTTATCAAATAAGCATTTACTTTATGTCGTTTCGAGCATTATATGTAACTTTATCTATAATATATTATGTATAGTGACTAATAATAATGGAAAATTAAAAAACATATTAATCAGAAACCGAATCATTGAAAACCGGATGTTGAATATCCTAGATATAGGTACGCATATTTCTGATCAGTCCCATTCTACCTTTAATACATAAAATATCATTGGTCCCATATAGAACCCACACAAAGAATCTCTCTATATAATATCTAGGTACATAAAAAAAAACAAAATAACGACAACCTTTTCGACCAATAAACGTAACGAACGGTAGGTACATCCAGCTCAAAGAGTTTACTAAACATGAGAAAACCAAACATCTTTATACCGTTTAAAAAAAAGCGTGTACCGTCATAATAAATTTCGCCCGCGCGCCGCCTCTTTCGCCTCCGGAGATACGTACAGCGCGTGACCCGGCATCAGACCCGTGGATTTGTAAGCTCCGGCCCGAAATACCCCAATCCCAAGGCAAACGTTTGCCAACGCTCGCACTCAAAAGAATATGCAATATCAGTGTTTGCGCGCGTCGATATAGGGCGCGGGTACAGTCCACATCGGAGATTGGTGGGATGCTAATAAATTTAAGAAATTTATTAAACACTAGCTGACCTCCGTGGTTTCACCCGCAGTAACTTCATAGTTCCCGCGGGAATTCCGGGAGGAAAAGTACCCTATATCACTCAGGATCACTTTAATACCTTCCCATAAGCGAAATAATGTTTAAAATCGGTTTAGAAGATCCAGAGATTACTCCCTACAATCTCACAAACTCACAATCTCCGGAGTTCCCGCGGGAATGCCGGAGTAAAAAGTACCCTATGTCACTTAGGATCACTGTGGCTTCCTGTAAGTGAAAGAATTTTCAAAATCGGTTCAGTAGATCCAGAGATTATCCCTTACAACGTCACAAACTCACAAATTCACGTACTCACAAACTCACAAAATTTTGCTCTTTATAATATTAGTATAGACTAGTCCATCCCCCACGATTTGACTCACCTTGATTTTGGAGTTTCGAGGGAATTCCAGGATAAGAGTACCCAGGCGCTCCTTATAAGTGAAATAATTTTTAAAATCGGTTCAATTGTTTTTGAGTTTATCCATAAGGAACAAATAAAGAAACAAAGGTACAAAAAATCAAATCTTTGCTGTTTATTATATAGTATACTAGATGTAACCCGCGGTTTCACCCGCGTTAATTCAGAGTTCCCGTGGGAATTCCGGGATAAAAAGTACCTTATGTGTTAATCTGATGTATAAGCTATATTATTGTACAGTTTCATTTCAATCCATCCAGTAGTTTTTGCGTGAAAGAGTAACACACATCCATCAATCCATCCATCCATCCATCCATCCATCCATCCATCCATCCATCCATCCATCCATCCATCCATCCATCCATCCATCCATCCATACATACTTACAAACTTTCGCGTTTATAATATTAGAAGGATACCAAATTGTGCGATAAAGAAAGAAAGAAATAAATAATTTCTCTATTCAATTATTATTATTTATATTATTATATTATTATTATAAGTAGATACAATTGTTAAAAAGACAACCTCGATGAGTTTCTTGTCAGTTCTTCTCAGTAGAGGGCGTATTCCAACTAATACTCATGCCAAGTTAGTTCTTGAAAGCTATTGACGATTTTTTTTATAAGTGATTGTACCAACCGATCGTAAATAATAAAGAAGTTTGAACCGGTGCCGACTGTACCATCCGTTGCATAGGTGAGCTAGGGCACAGCTGGGGTGTGGCCTGTGACCTTGTGTTCGTTTCTGCCCTGAATTACGTACATGGGGGCAATAGAAAATGTTATAGGGCTATCGACCAGTGTTTATTGGATCCATAGTTATTACAGACTGGCCGTCTCATTGGTTCAATTTAACAAAAACTTGGTATAAAATTTTACTTAAAAAAAAAGTTTAATGGCAGCTTTCCTTTGGACGTTTGTATGTATCACAACATTATTATAAAACAAAGTCCTTTGCTGCGTCTGTCTGTCTGTCTTTTTACGATAAACTCAAAAACTACTGAACGGATTTTCTTGTGGTCCTAACCAATAGATGAGTAATTCGTGAGGAAGGTTTAGGTATAAAATTTGCTAAGATTTGTGTAAACTCATTGAAATATAACGATAATTGTTGCGAGTGTCGGACAAAGTATTTTGTTACATTTTCACGCTTTTACCACTCAAACGATCATCATGAAATTTTATATACACGTTGTCAGGGGTACAGAGACGTACATAGGGTACTTTTCACCCAGGAATTCCAGCAGGATCTCCGATATTAACGCGGGTGAAACCGCAGCGGAACAGCTATTGCTATTATCAATTTTACGTAAGTATAGTTATCTCAATTTATTTCCATCCCGTATACTTTATATTCCCCCTTCGGTAGGTCTTTTGAAGTTAAACTAAATTCCCATCCCTGATGTTATCATATAATAATGTATAATACGTCTCAATTAACGCTGTAGGTTCAGTGCAAATATTATAAACTTTGATCACTCCCGGGTAGTTCGGCAAGTCAACAATTTTAGAGCGGATAAAGACCGAAGGGTTTAAAGTGTAAACACGAATGTATTAGGGAAGGCAGCTTGTAAATATATTTGTGGATAACTATTCGAATACTTGCTACTGACCGCGACTTCGCCCGATGAGTTTTGGTGGTGATATCTACATTGGTAAAATTGACAATTATGAATTTTTATTAATTACGCTTCAAGTTTTAAATTTACATAAATATTAGGATTCATATAATTTCTTTCCATGTAATAAAATAAAGAAGGCTAAGCATAACATAATATTCTTTAGCATTTGCTTAATACTCGTGTAAAAATAGACTTAAAGACCAAAACTTCCAAAAAAAGCATTAATTTTAGATGCTTCATTTTTAATGTGACGTAGCAACCCCCAATCATTTTTCAATGGGGAAGAAAACGCAAATCCTTTAAGCAGAGGGCGCTGTGTGTTTGTTACCTGTCAAAAAACTTTTAAAACAACTGATTATTGCCTTTTTTAATTTCTAAGCACTAGTTTAGCATTGTTGAGTCTTTAAATTAGTTTTGTGATGTATTTGTATGTTCTAGACGTGGTCTCACAATCAGTTTCTTTAAAATGTTTCCTATATAACCTCAAAAAATTCATTGATTTATTTATCACTCTTTCCTTAATGTTAAATCACTTGGGAATTGGTGTACACCTATTTCCTCACAACTAAAAGCTACAACAGCGTTCCATAATTTATTTAACTAGTGAAAACCACAAAAATATACTCAGTTTCTATGTAGATTGACATATCTTGTGTAACAAACATTTGGCGCCCTCTAGGTTGGAACTAATTGACAGTTTTCTACCCCATTATAATAATTATGTATACATAGAGAGTAGAGATGGGTTTTGGTCTGGCATTTACGGGCATTTTGAGTGAATGCCCGATATAGATGTCCATTAACGCAGGACCAAAATCCACGATGACTGATTGTGCAATGTAGTATATAACGAGATACACCTCGTTTTGTACTCTAAAAAAAATATGCAATAAGTAAATAATACCAGAAAATATTCAAACCAAATAAAAGCAGGTGCCATTCCGTTGTACTCGTGCTCGTCCCTGCAACGCTTTGTGCAACTGCAAAAAAAATCTGCCCTCGCTATTCGATTCCGTTGTTGATCCAAGTTGGATTTTCTTTCTCTTTCACATAAATGCACTCGATTGTGTATCTATCTCTTTTATTTATTTTTCGAAATCTCCTCCCGACATGTGCAGTTAGATCGAGTGAAGTGAATGTGGAATATTACTTGATACACTCGGCTTTGGTATGTCAAACTAAATCTATTTCCGATACCCGGTATATGGGTGGTACACTTCATGTTAGACGACAGGTAGTTGTATTGTGAGGAGAAATTATGCTGCCTTGCATCCGTTTCGGAACGGTCTTTGGAGGATGTCGTTGTGCTTGTGCACAATACATCATGCTACGCCGCTGGTTTATAAAAAATCTAGGGAGATTGTAAACTTGTGAAAAATTGTGCATCCTATTAAAATAAATAAAAAAAATCGTTCAAAATTTGATGACTGGACAAAACAAATAATTATTTATTTACTAGCAAGCGTTAATTTCGAAGTTCCCGCGGGAATTCCGGGATAAAAGTACCCTATGTCTTTCTGTGTACTCTTGACAACGTGTATGCAAAATTTCGTGATGATCGGTTGAGCCGTTAAGCCGTGAAACAGACAGACACACAGAGTTACTTTCACATTTATATTAGTAGGGAGTTAAAATTTTTGTAGAATATGGTACAAAAGGCGGACTTAATCCCATTGTGGCATTATCAGCCAATCAACCTTCAAGATCTGCAGAAAGTGCGTTTGGTGGTGCTAGTGAAGTCTTAACAGAATAGCTGATATAATTAGTGTTGCCCAAATGCAAGAACAAGACGAGACTTAGCCAGTCTTGGTCTTGGTCTTGCGCCAATACACCTGGTCTTGGTCTTGGTCTTGGTCTTGCGCTCCCAGTCTTGGTCTTGGTCTTGGTCTTGCAGCAAGAGTTTTGCAAGTCTTGCAATTACCTATTAGTCTATTACTATTTATTAAAGTTTACTTTAAATCTTAGAAAAACGTATTAGAATTGGAACATTGTGAGCTTGAATTAACATAGCCATAGTAAAGATCAAGCAGATTAATAAATAACTGAAGATTTGATAAGAAATTCGAAAAATCAACTGACCTATATGTCGTTTTTCATGGAAGTAACTGTTTCTTAATAAACATTTATGATTTATAAGCTTACATTTGCTAAAACATGTAAAAAAACAAATTAATTACAATAACTTGACTGTATTTTAAAGAACAATACTTATCTGTCTAGAAAGAGATTGAACCCTCAACTTATAAGAAATTTAATAAAAGAGTTTTACGATTTATCATTTATTTGAATAAAAAATGCACTCAGTTTGATTTTAATAGATATTTTTTTATTCGCTATGTTTATGGTATTAGTCGTAATGCGCATAGGTCCAGTTTTTCATATTCTTTGATACAGTTTTTTGCGTCTCATAGAATTCCTAAGCGTACCTACCTATACACCGAACTGTTACACCTAACTACTCAGTGAAATAGCGCTAAGTCCTAGCTGCAAGACGCAAGAGTCTTGCAGGCTATGTCTTGTTCTTGCTCAAGTCTTGCACGGTCAGTCTTGGTCTTGGTCTTGCTAAAAATACGCGGTCTTGTTCTTGGTCTTGGTCTTGCAAAAACGCAAGAACAAGACCAAGACTGCAAGACCAAGACTGAATTTGGGCAACACTAGATATAATACGTATTTCCATATTTCGTATACCAAGTAACATTTTAATTATAACTACTTGTACATTGCAAATTTTAGGTTGTTTTTGTGTGGTAGTGGCAAAAATAAAGTACTATCGAAAAAAAAAACGCCGCTCAATTACAGAACTTGACACGAAACAGAGACCCTAACGATAATAAATATCTTCTATTGGGTTTTCCTTATTGCCAAAGAGTGACGATCCGAGCGACGTTCATGCCGTCGCGTCGATGGGAACAGCTTAATCGCGCCCTTGGACCTAAATTGAGATTAATCGATTGAGAAACGGTCCAATACACAGATACTTACACACGGAGAGAGGAAAAAAATGAGAAAAAAATGAGAAAAAAATATATACCAAGTGTAAGTTTAAACAAGGCACGTACCTTTGTACCTTCATGCTACTAATAAAAAAATAGATAACAAACAAAATTTTCACGATATTAAAAAATTATAACGTCAAAAATTAAGGTTTTGTGTTTTATTATGTACCTATTAGATATGCATTTGAAATGAAAATCGAACGTTGCCGCGTTGAATACTCACCTTCAATACGTTCTTCATTTAAACTTACAGCTTGTATATTTCAAATTGTTTTTTCCGATGCTGTAGAGTTTTTCTAGCGGTTTTATTTTTTATAATAATTTATTAATAACATTAAGCTCTTGTTTTTATCAGAAGACGACAACCCCACGGTTTCGTGAGCTTAAATTTGGAATTCCCTTAGGATCTTATACAAAGTACCTACCATAAATGTGAAAGTATATTTGGACGCAGATAAACAATAACATGTTAACCCACAAAATTAAGTTATTGATTCAGAACGATTTATTGAGAGCTAGGGAACGTTTTTTAATTATGTGTTTACTTTATTACATTGCTTAAGTATCATGTAACTAAATATTGAACATAAAAAATGTTGATACAAATGGCGCTCCTACTTTTAAAACACGATTTACTCAAAATTTCTCCAGTGTGGGTTAACACACTATTGCTTATCTATGTCCATTTATTGGTTTGTCTAGCTCGTTACAACGGAGCAATGGATCGATGTGATTATTTGTAGAGACAGTTGGAGAGCCTTCCGGGTATGGGATGCTATGGGATGCTATGGGATGCTATGGAATGCTATAGAATGTTATAGAATGCTATAGAATGCTATAGAATATGTTTCGTACTGTTACATAAATAGCTTCTGAAGGCATTGCGAAAGACATGGTTCAGAAACACCGTCATAAAAGTTCTAAATAATTATTTTGTTTACTAAAGTCGGATTTAATACATAGGGCTAGGCTTTATAGTCTATATGTTCAACTTTTGGCATATGGTGCAAAACTAGGAACCTGATAATACCAATTCATAATATTTTTTTTTTGTTTTTGTCCTATCCACCTAAAGGTTGTCTGGAAGAGATCGCTAGTAAAACGATAAGACCGCCTTTTGTACGCCCCTAATTTATAAGATTTTTTTTAACTCACTGTAACATTATTTTGGTGTATTCTAGTTTCCCAGTAAACAACAGTATCAAATAAAATAAACGGGATTTAAAAAGTTAAATTTATTCAATTTAAATTATGAAATAATTTAAACTAACGATACCCATTTGTGTGATGTTTTCCTGTTTTATTTTCTCATGAATAACAAAATCTTGCTTCAGATTCGCCTCAACAGTTCACTTTTAGCGGTTTCATACTATCCATGCAAAGAGTCATCGGACCCATTGACCTGGTGTGAATGAACCCATACCAGTTTGTGCTATGTGTCCGCTGCAAAACGTCTTTATGCAGTCGTCACAAAAAGCAAACGGCAGCGATATATTTGCGAAGTTTCTAGTCGTCCACTAAGGCGATTATTATTAGTCATCCACAAAAAATTCACAAAAGAGGTTGTCAATATACTGTAAATATCACCTTAAAATTGTAAATACCGTTAGATCATAATCATCTATGTCGCGAAGTTGTAAACTGTCAAGAGATTGTGAGTCGTAACATACTGCTTACTTTTCAGTAGTTATAATAGGCTATTTGATAATTTTTTTTTGGTCCGTCTTGTAGATTAATAAAAAATATTGGACACGTATTTATTCTTTTTTACGTAATCAAAAAATAACAGAGATACATTGAGTTGAAATTTCGCGTGACGTCACCAGCTAGTGCAGTTTGTATGGCGGCTTGTAGCGGTAAGTGACGTCACGAGCTCCCACCCTAAACTTTAATGCGCTTTATCTCTGTGTCCTTTCATTTATTTGAAAAGTAAAAAAATATGTGTCTAATGATTTTTAATCATCTAAAAGACGGACTAATTAAAATTTTGATTTTCAAAAGTTGTCAACATCCCTATTAGTTAGATCGAGAGAGCCGCGGCAGTGACCGGCGGGGCTCCAAAGACAGTGTTACGGTTCAGATTATTTTGACAATTTACAATCTTGCGAGATAGATTACAATCTAATGATATTAAAATTTACAATTTTACAATGACAAATACGATTTATTTTTAGACATAAATTGTATATCATAAAGGTTTTTCAATCTTCGTGTTAATCTCGTATCGAAAAAAGAACGTTCGGAAAAATCAATACATTTTGCGTTTAGCGGACGATTATTATTCGTGCTTAGCAACATCCTATATTTTGTGCCATACTTAGATGTTAAGAATATACAAACATAAATTCAAAAAACGAAGATGAAAATTTGAAGTTTCAAAAATAGAACGCAACGAGTTTGCATGTTTGAATGTTGCGTCTGAGGATAAGTCCGATTTTTTTTAACTAACTGCAACCTTTACAAATACAATTTTTTCAAAGTGCAAATGTCGGTTTGCTAAAAATTTTAACCTTATACGTCGCAGGTATTTATTAAAAATAGAAAATTTGGCATAGAAATTTATGCGAAACTTTTGATTATAGCGAATTCCAGAGGAAATTTTGTATTTCATGCGGGTGAAGCGGTGCATTTAAAAAACTCGAATTCTCAAATTTATGGTAAAAAAAAAACACTGCTAATGCCGTAAAAAGCAATGAAAATAATAATAATAATAATAAAAAAATTCCATTCACAATTCAGAAAACAAATAAAAAATGGCCTGTAATAAAAAGCACTTTGAACGGTGTCAACTTCAACTGACACCGTAAAAACCGTCGTAAAATTAATAACAATGCGGTGAGCGTGCCGGCAATCATAAATGTGACGCGGCGAGCTTTGGAACCAACTATGAGAGTAACTAACTAATTTCTAACACGAAACCTTTCACTACGTAGACAGTGACGCCATCAGAAACGCAGATATACATTTGTCTAGCTGCAAAAGGCATTATGTCACAGCTAAAGGCGCTTCTATACTGGCAATTTTTTAAGCAGTTTGCTTACACTCACCAAACTTCCAGGATGCGTTTTTGAGCAATAGAACACAATTCAAAATGAATAGAGTTGTTGTGAGATCAAATTGCTCAAACATACGTTGAATAACCCTTAAATTATAAAAGCGAATATGAGTTTATTTGTTTATTTGTTACGCTTTCATAGCTTAACTACTCAATCCAACAACGTAAATTTCGCATACACGTTATTAGGGGCACAGAAAAAGACATAGGGTACTTTTTATCCTGGAATCCTCGCAGGAATTATGAAATGAATGATGCGAACCCGCGGGTACCTTCTAGTGTTTAATAAACTCCTGACTTTAATACCCTGTTTAGTTGTTATTAAAAATTCTTTGTTTATTAAAATTTCATGGCTTCAGTTTGTGATATATATGCGTACAGAAATTTAGATGCTCAAGAGCGTCTTCTAAACAATTTTTAGCTGAACAACTGTCGTTTAATGTTTTTAAAAAGACAAGATAAGGATTTCGTAATCCATCAATCAGTGAGTATTGTAGGTGCGTGGTTAATTATAACTGCAAGCATACCGTGTTTAGACAATTTTCCAAAATCGAGCAATTTATCTGCTCTTGTAACAACACCTTAAGGATGTTTTCAAACAATTAATAGGGAGTTCCCGTTTTACTGCGCCATATAGATGAAAGGAAAAACCTTTTTGTTGATCCCATAAACATTGTAATATTATTTTTATCAAGGCTCTCGCGTTTTATGACTTTTCCTGATGACGTTAAATATGTATACTTATACGTTTATACGATGAAAATGTTAAAGATTGGAATAAATACGTTTTTAGCCTTTATACAGGTAAGTATTTTTCACTGATATATACTTTTAAGGAATTGATGTTATGATGTGGAAAATGTGTGTGTAGTTTTTCATTTTTTTTCAGATCCATACTTAGGTATAAATCGAAGTAGACAAAGTTAGCTACTTTGTTTTTGGAGACTCTTAATTCTACACTCCACATAATGCCTTCAACTGCTGATATGCTGAACTTAGAGGTAAAATCACTGTAGAAGGGATAATAATATACACGTATCCTTACTAGAGACTCAACGGTGGAGATAGGTAAGGTAACATCCTTACTACAATAATTTATTCTATTCTATTCTTACCTATTTTGGGGAAGGGTGGGATAGTAAAAACAAGTGGAATAAGCCGTTTTTTATAAAGCAAAAGAGATTATAAAATCATTTTCTTCCTCTCGTTTAATAGTCAAGAAGGGTCTGACATGTTAAAACAGATTATTTCCATCACATCCACAACTGGTACCGCCTTGTTCCAACGGTAACACAGTTTTTCGTGTCGTCAGCCGTTCGTCGCGCACCCGCGACACTGTCGATGCGCAGCCTATTTTCAATTTACATCTATCAATCAAGACCAATCTCGCTGAGTGGATTACTCGGAAATGAAATTTGCATAGGCCCCCGCCTATTTGGACCCAGCATTTGTATCTGATATTTGCGCGCTGCCACCCCTCCCCGACTCATTCGGTGGGAAATACTCGCAGAACAATGGAATACACTAAAGTCTACAACACGATTAGTGTCGATGGCACTTTGGACTCTTTGAGCGACCATCGAAGGGTGAAGCTTCGCGATATAAGATTGTAAACGAGAAGATTGTGACGTTTAAAGTTTTATGAGATATATGATTGGCACAGTAGGTCACCATGTCTAGTCGCTAATCAAGAGGTTTCGGGTTCCATTCCCGATAGAGATGGATCATGTGTGATGAACATAGGATTCCATTTTCCAGTCTGGACCTGTTTATATAGGCTCTAAAATATACATATGTGGAATAAAGGACATAAGTTAAGGGGTACCGAAAAGGACATAGGGTAATTTTTATCCCAGAATTCTTACGGGAACCCCGAAATTTACGCGGGTGAAACCGCGGGGAACAGCTAGTTCTAAATATAAATAACCCACCTTCTTAAGTACTGATGTTCAATGTTAAATCAGGAGCCGTCTAAGACGAGAAACAAACATTAAAGAACGCAACGTCGTAGACGAGATACCTCTCGTAGCCCACGGCTCAGAACCCGAAGCAATTATTTTGGCAAAATTACAGATTTACAACTTTTGATGTGAACGCAGGTGCAAAACGAACCGAAACGTTCCTAATTACATTCAATCAAAATTGCCTTAGCTGGAATACTCGCGTTGAGTGCTTTCGGTCGGTACCTACGACATTTGAAATTGCGACGTCGTATGTCTGTCTCTAGCTAAACTATACTTATACTTAAACCACAGAGCAGAAAATAACTGATAGAACGGACATCAATTTGGTTTAGCGTGAAAACAGGTGAAAACCAGTGTCGCCGGGTGATTTTCGCACACAAAACTATTCATCACGCTCTAAAACATTTCTGAATGTAAACAGTTTCACAGTTTTGGGATTATTGTGGTAAACATACTTGGTATGGCAGCAAAAGAAGTTTTGAGCAAGAGCATTTGCTCTAACATCCTTTGCAACGGTAGCGCGCCTGCCCCGCCTACAAATTATCACTAATTAATTTATTTGCTCTGTGACTTAAACTATAGTCGTGCCCGCGACTTCGTCCGCGTGATCTTAGATCTATGCACAGACTAGTTGCTATCCTCTGCGTTTTCACCGCATGCGTCTCGGAATTCCCTCGGGACCTCGTGTATCGGATAAATTCATAGTCAAAATTAAAATTCAAACGATTCTTTGCTACTCAGGATGTCACGTCATGTCACGTGATCACGTAAGAGCGTCCAATCTAAAGTCCAATTTTTCGTGGGTATATGACGATACGTTCCTTAGTTTTCTATAGTGAAATTTATTGAAATAAATCCTTTGTTTAACCTTACAACCTGTTTAATAATAATAGATTTTCTTTAATTTTCATATGAAAAACTTCTAGGGACGCAACTCGCAAGTGAGGTACCTACGTTTTAAAGTTCCACAGGCAACATACTCGTTAATCTCTACTAATATTGTAAATGCGAAAATTTGTTTGTTTGTTTGTTACGCTTTCACCTCTTAACGGCTCAACCGATCATCACGAAATTTTCCATGCACGTTGTCAGGGGTACAGAGGAGGACATAGGGTACTTTGTATCCGGGAATTCCCGCGGGAAACGGGTGAAATCGCGGGGAACAGCTTGTCAGTATATAATATTGTTGTACCTGCGTGTCTCTACATCCGTGTCCCGTTCCACATGACTAGGTTACCAGTATTGCTGGTTGACACTTGTACCTGTCACTATCGAATTGGACAAGACGCATGGCCGCTACCGATCGACCGTGTGCTTTGTGTTGGACGGATGTACCTACATATCTACTGTATGTCGAATCGGTTTGTTCATCGGATGATGTATCGATGCTTTTATTTATTTACTAGCTGTTACCTGTGGTTTCACTTGCGCTAGTGTCAGAGTTGCCGTGGAAATTCCGGGATGAAAAAAATATTTTAATCCTACTATCCTGCTATTATTATAAATATAATATGTGAAAGTGTGGATGTTCGGATGTTTATTACTCAATCACGCAAAAACGGCTAAACGGATTTGGATTTTGGCATGCACGTTGTCAGGGGTACAGAAGGACATAGGGTACTCTTTATCCCGGAATTCCCGCGGGAACTCAAAATTACCGCGGGTGAAACCGCGAGGCACAGCTAGTTATTAATACAAGTAAGTTTATTCACTGTTTGTCAGATTAATGTTTTTTGAGAGTTACTTATTTTATCTATTTATACATAAATACACACAGGGAGCTTTTCGTTCCTGACAAGAAATAAAAAAAGAATTATTTATCTATTTATATTCCTGTATATACAAAGTGGAGTTTATTAACAATGTAGTGTACATCTTTCTTTATAAATAAAAATGAATGTTTGTATGTCTGTCCTCTATGCGTTTCGAAACCATTGGTCCGATTGTAATGAAACTTTGGCGGGTTGTTCAGCCTGCGTCCGCAAAGGTTCCTGGTCCCAAAACTCACGCGGGTGAAACCGCGGGGCACAGCAAATCATTAATAAAATTCATTAAATTATCATAAAAATATTGCGCCAACAAATTGCGATATCCTCGATAACATTCGCGATATTTCAACATTTATAAAGTCACTAACAAACATAGTACTGACAAGGTATAAAAATCAAAATTTCATTCCTTTTAAACCGTCAGTTAGATGGTAAAAATATAAGACACGTATTTTTCATATTTCAAATTATTGAAAAAATACTTACATAAAACGCATTAAAGTTTAGGGGTGAGAGGTCGCGACGTCATAACTAGGTAAGTATAAAGTGTATCTATAGGTGTGACGTCACACGGAATTTCAACTCAACGTATTGCCGTTATTTTTTGATTTCGTAAAAGAAGTAAAAATACGTGTCCAACATTTTTTATTTATCTTCAAGACGGACTAAAAGTTCGAAATTAGTCATCATGGCCATTGCCCATTTATTTTACGTTTTCGAAACCCAGCTATCTGAAAAATGTTACCACCGTTTCAGTAGGTATAGGGTCCTACTGACAGTCGACGTTCAGGATGTTTACGGTACAGGGATGTTTATGCTCTTCTTTCATTCGCGATCAGTGTCTACCATCTCGCTCACACTTAATTGCAAACCGGAGTGAATACAATTGATAATTTATCATAATAATTATACCTAACAGAGTAATTACGAAACCTGATTACCATATATATAAGTATATAACCTGTATTTTGAAATTCAATGGTGAATGCGTGCGCTGTCTCGCGCATGACGTCCGTATTTGAAATGGAGGATTTCTTTGACTTACCTGAAACAAAAGAAAAACATTAGTGTTTTGTGTAAGGTTCAAAGAGATTAAATTTATTTATTTAACAATTAATTCACACAAGGACAGCATAAAAAAGAAGGGAAGTATAAAAATATAATCATATACAATGGTCATTCTTGAATTAATTCATTTATTCTCGAATTTTTTGGCAATGAAATAATTTTAAAAAAGATGCTTTTCGTTCAAACCCGAATACAATATATGGATATTTTGAAAAGAATATTATTTTAGAGGAGTTTACTTATCATCGTAAGAAAAATCACATTGAAATACATGATGTAAACAAGTATGGCGGCCAGCGCTTCACCATAATCTCCCAACTAGGCCGGACGGAATCGAACTTCTCAATTTGCTTACAGTATTTTTTAACATAACATAATATGGTGTTATTTTAAAATTTGACGTGACGTGTGACGATTTCTAAACTTCGTTCCGAAAATAACTGTTCTCGGCATTATACAATACATACGACATAATATAATATATGTAAGTACGTGATACGCGGGGACACTTTTATATCTAGACTTATATCTAGAAAATAGTAATAATTTTATGCAATAAATGAAAGCTCAGAACGAATGGGTCTCAGGATCATCATCGATCAATCAGGTAGGTACTTAATACAGGGAGACTTCCAACTTTTAATTTATCAATTTATCAAGTCACAACAAACAAAGAATATAGATGGTTACCTATATAAATAAAAATTAATAATATGCAATATAAAATCAAGACAAAAGTAAGAGCCTTCATAGTCTATGAGTATATCAAAAAGTTCGTTCTATCGTCGATTATATTAGTAGTGGACAAACTCTCGTATTATCTGCGCAGTAGGTAAATGAAAGGGGAATTTTGCTATAAATTTACCCGATTACTCTCATATCTTATCCGAAGATCCTCGTTTGCGATATTATTTATCTGTAGCACAAAAGTGTGTGTGTCCATACGAGTATGTGCTTACAGTCAGTAGCAGAAATTTATAAACTTTTAAACTTTATAAATTTTTTTGTCAGTCTTCGGACTTTATTACCAAAGAATAGAGAATATCAATAAAGAAGTGACACTCTCCGCCTCCTCCCACCAATTACATGCCTTTTGCCTCACGGAAGTTTCTTGGTAGAGTCCGAGGAAAGTTTGTCACGTCGGTTTGTCATGTAATATTATTATTCACTGACAGCCGACAGTTACTGTCAGCTCGCTGTCAACCTTACGATACGCACACACGCATAAACACGTGTACACGTCATGTACAAGTCGGCCGTCTTTACTTGTGGGAAAGTAGTTGAATCAGTTCAGTTATATGGAGTCTGATGGATGACTGTCATAGTATAAGTTCTTTATGTTTTTGATGCTGATTGCACTAAAAATATATACATCCATGGCATAAATAAATATACGTTTATTTTGCGCTTGTATGAACTTAATTTTCGATCAATTCCTGCTTGTCACTTCCGTTGACTTCATGCGCGTGTCCCTTCCGTTGTCTGCTAAAAATTAACTCTCCACTTGCCAAAATAAGTATGACTTGCAAAAAGATGAAAGCGCTTCACTGACTGACTGATATCTTATTTTTGTAAGTATACGTTTCAACGTTTATTTATACTTATGTACCAACGTAAGTACTCCGTCGTATCCTACCTTTTTATACTTAATAGCGTCATTAAAGTGAATTACAGATAGACAGCCACCGTGCGGGTCACTCGGCGCAGGTACTTAGGCCCAATACACACGGACGATTAAATTCGACGTCTTAAAAAGGAATTTATGTTCGGGACTAGATTGAACATGCGCTAGAAAGGAAGTAATGTAACTGGCATACGTATTTGACGGGTAGAAAACCATAGAAGTACAAGTGACAAAATTTGAAATTGATGATCGATTTTCTTTTTCCATTTTTTTAATGAAAAAACAAATATTACGTTATAATTTTGTACTCAATACATACCTATGAACTCGATGAATTTTGATACTTGTGTTTTCATCAAAACCTCCGGATCATTTACATAATTGTTTTTTCTTAATTTTTAAATTGTAATTAAAAAACTAGTTGTAACATATTAATAAAATTGAAGTGTCCGTTGGTAATTTCAAATTAACAATGTTTCATTAAATGCATATGAAAGTATATACGGTACTTACATAATAAAATAAATTTTTAAAATTTTCTCTATGTGTCTGTCTGTTTGTTCCGGCTAATATCTGAAACGGCTGGATCGATTTAAACGAACTTTCACTGGCCGATAGCTAATGTTATAAGGAGTAACTAAGGCTGCTTGAATTCCGAAACTCGTGCGGGTGAATCCGCGGGGCACAGCTTGTAAATAATAATAACGTCATACAGTAAGTTTTAGTTCAATTGTCATTACAGTATTTCACAGTGTTCGTGCCCTCAACCAATCGAGACTGGACATAAAAGCAAACAGTTGCAGCTGTGTATAACTGCAAGCGCTAGTGTCCCTTTTAGATCCTTTATGTACTCCCGGTGCCCGTCACAAACATTTAACACTGACTTCCAGACGGCAATATTGAGACAAGAAAAAGATAAAAATCCGGGGCGTTTCAATGGCTTTCTTTGTTCTTGGAGGAGCAATTGGACAATAGTCAGATAGCTTTGGCAAGATGAAAAATAAACTCTAACCCTTTCGCGCTTAGTAAAAAAAAAAAAAAAACTGGCCATATTGTTTCTTCTTTTTAATTTTCGTGATTTACATCTTAATATTCTAAAAAAGAATCATTGGAAGATGTGAATTAAGTAGCTTTTTTGTATATCTTAAAATAATTGGATGCTATCTTTGGTTAAAACCGTATTTGTATTTTTTTTTATTAATTAAATTGCGATCTTACGTAATTAAAACAGATATTTTGAAAATGGTATCCATCTATAGTACGTGTGTACACGATATCACAGTTCAAATGTAACCTAATCTAACGGCTGGGATGCTTCCAAATACAAAATGTTATGTTTTGTCCTCGGCATTTTACAAAATGCTGACGGTTTGCCACCGAACCAATTATACTGTTTGCCTACTATATAGTTAAGACTGAAATCATGAATCATCTTGGTCAACATTTTTCGAAACTTAAACTTAGCTGCGTGAGTGTCGTAGAACATCTGGTTAGAACGAATTTTTTTTTTTTCAAATTAATCTGAGTCCGTTACGCGTGAAAAGAAGCAAAAATACAAAAAAACTCGATTCGAAAAAAAAAATGACAGTTTTTTTGTTTTTCCGTAGAGCAGCCGTATGACGCCGTGATGGAAAATGAATTTTTACTCCCATCCATACCGTGCGATAAAGGACTTCGTTCTAAATAATAATATCCAACAAACCAGAAGAATAGTGACACAAAACGTACGTACTAATCGAATTCCACATTTGCTCAGCTTGAAATGGGTAAAGCGTCATATCTGCTCTTCAATTCAAGCGAGGCCGAGTAGAGTCGAAGACAGAACGTCATTCCAACATATTACGGATAATTGGATTGGAACGCGGCTGCCGAGGACTGAGGTTGAAAGCATTAACTCACTTTGCACTATTTAAAAACGCAAATGCGATTTTGAGTCGCTCGTGTGGAAAGTACGAATGTTTAACGTTTTTGGAAAGTGTATTATGCTTCATAGCGGAATATTATTTACAGAATTTATACGTAGCTGTTTATATGTAGATTTATACGTATTTATACGTAGTTTAACCCTTTGTGAGGTGCTAATAGTTCGAATTTTTTAAAAACCCTTTTTTAGTATTGAGAAGAAATATAAGATATCCTCTTATAGAATATGTTTGCCTTATTTACATTTTTTTTTATTCGTTTGTCTACATGCGTATGTTTACGTAATTAACTACTGAATATAATTTTTTGATTAGGTAAAAGTAATAAAAAAGTATTTATATTGTTTAACAAAAGAGCTAAGATCGTTTAACAAAAATAGGTACTTTGCTCTTGTATGACGTATTATACGATATACATATTACCATCATGAAGTTTTAGTCTCAACATCCTGGCTCCATCATCAGATCAGCTCGATGGTGTCAATAATAAGTAATTATTTCTGTTCTGGTCTATGTTTTAATTTATTAGCATAATTATATTATTATTTTTCGTTTATTTCGCAAGTTGCACACCCCATTCTCTATATCTCTCTGTCTACCCAATGGTCAACTCGCAGAGAATGCCGCAAGGTGTTAAGTTCGCCATTTGTACATTTTTTGCAATGAAGAATAAATAAGTAGTGCCATAAATATTGCATTATCACCGAACCTACATAAATATTCCAAATTTCATCTCAATCGAATATTGACAAGTGGTTCAAAAATGGTTTGAAAATTGAACCAGAAACTTATGAATACTGCAAGTTAAATACAAGCGTGCAATAAAAATGTCAGGCTTCATTTCTTATAGTTAATGTTTCTAAATTGTCATTCAGTACCACAGTCGCGGGTGCAACGTAAAACCAAAGGCAAACGTCGCCGTTAACCATCAACATTCCAGAGCAACCGACCATTACTGCCTTCCATAAACTCAACCCTGTCTTCGTTCCACAAAAGAAATTGCCGCGTTCTTTCTAAAATTTCAACTTTCACTTCACTTCGGGTAGGGGGGTGCACGGAGAGTTATTTATCTTTGCTGCCTTAAAACAGAATTTAATTAAGTTACGTGCGACATGCTCCCCGCGCTTGGAATTTTGAGAGCATCCTGTTACTCCGATACACGGATACACCTTGTATAGTTAGTTACCTCAGTCTATTACTGTACCAAGTAGATAGGTACACTTCATTTAATTATGTCTTATTGTACGCAATATATATTGTGTTTTTGTGTTGTCAAATAAAGTTTTTATAATTTCAATTTCATTATATATTTGTTGATATACTTTAAATAAAAATAATAATAATACAAAAAATTTACTTTGTCCCGTAGGATTCATTATTTGGATCCATTGCTCCATTTGGATTTTTTTTCCACACGGCTCCACTGAGAGATGTATTTTTAAGCTGATAGAGCTTTAAAGTTTCACAGCTCAATTGCGGAATGAAATACATAGTAAACTTGATAGAAATACGTTTCACAAATGTCATTAGGTACAAAAAGTAGCATCGAAACCAATTTTCCAATTTATTTTATTTTTATTTATTAGGTTTGCCAACAGATACAATACTATACAATTTAGGACAATGAAATACTAATTTGTACTTAAAAATGCTGTAGTAATAAAAAAAAAAACAACAGATTCTTAAGAATGTTTTTTGTGGATGTTTTTGAGTCGCTTTTTGAGTTAATTATATACGAAAAATGCAAGTTCACATATAAATAAATACCTCTATTATTATGTTTATTTAAAACGTCCCAGCTATTTTTTCTTTACCCAAACACGTACACCGTATATACTGACTGCAGGAAAAATAATTAAAGAATACAAAAAAAAAAACGTAGAGTCCTTAATGAAATTTCCTCCAGTTTAATCACGACCTGATCAAATTTCCTCACCGCAAACTTGCTAACCGGACTAGAACATTGTAAACTTGTTGGTATAGACAGCTTTACATTCACGGACGCAGCTTTAAGAGCGTGCCAAATTTCAATATTCTATGTACGTGTTACCATCAACATTAATTAAATGTAACTCTCAGTCCGTTTACTGGAAATGATTTAACTTAAAAAAAAAAATGAAACTGATAAAATTTTGTGATTGGAATCAGCTAATTTTTTTATTGACTTTAAGAAAGAAAAAGAATATATCTTAAGTGCTGATCTATCTTCTTCTATCATGATCACGAGATTGAAGTTACCAACTTTAGGAACACATAATTACTCTAATGTATGAATAGATCTTTCTTTCTTTCTAACACATTGTAACCCTAATGGAGTATTATAAACGTGAGAGTGTTTGATTGTTACTCTGCCACGCTTTAACTATTAAAGCAATCATCATGAAATTGGTACACGTTATCAGGAGTACAGAAAAGGACACGGGGTACCTTTCATCCAGAAAAAGTACCTACTGGTCCTGAGGGTCCAAAAAATTGATTGACAACATATACACTAACGCATGCGAGAAGTGGATCAAAAGGCGGGCAATGAATGAAAAATAGTGATAGCATAGACGGGCAAGCAGCGGTGATTGGGCTTAAACCCAATTTCAACCTGGGCGTTTACGGGTTTTTATCGGGTTCAAATCCTAAGCACCGATTTTAAACGGGGTCGATTGTCCATTTTTATGTGTTCGAGCTTGATTACTGACTGCTAAATTTTTAGCGTGGACTTTTACATATTTCGAAAGTTAAAATTAATTAAGATTAATTCCTTTATTTGCGAATATTGGAAGTCCAAGTTAAATTTCTCCTTCAAAGGTCAAGTACTTTTTGAAATATCTTGATTGATTTTATTTAAAAATTAATATACATAATATGTACTATTCAAATTTTCGACTGTTCCCGTAAATTTCTTAATAGCAAACCATTAGCAGGTCGTAAATAAAAAAGTGTTTTGCCACAGATACATTCTGGCAATGATAGGGATTGGAATACCTGTAATAGACCTTTAAACGGTCCTTAAAAAGGTGACAAGGGCAAATAGTTTGCCAACGGGAAAAGTCTAAAGGATATCTTCCCATTTTCATTTTTGCCCAATATAATAGTGAACCGACTCACGTGCAGGCATAAGGCGGTGTCGATAAAATGATTATTGCTAAGGTGGAATGGACCAATTTCCAAACCACTGAAGTCTCGGAGGAAGCTATTCGACCGAAAGGTGAACGGGTTTCCGAAAATATTACAAAGATATACAATGATAATTATACTGTTATAGTTGCAAGATGTGGCATTATGTGCACGGGTAGACATGTACAGGTAGGTACGTAAAATTAAAGCGAAAAACAAAAAGTAATCCTTCATTCTTGCGCCAAGATATTTTGTCTTGGGTTATCGCTTTAGGGTATTAGGCTTGCTTGAGGTCTCTTTATATGTTAGATTATATTTTATGATAAAAAAAAAATCATATACAACAATAGTACCTATTTTATTACTTAATATTATAATAATTTTATTTATATGTTTACTTGGTTTTCAGGCAGGTCTTGTATCTTGAAATATTGTTGTCATATTTTAATTTTAATTACCGCAATTCTTTAACTCTTTTATAACCGCTGTGTGACCTATATAAAACACCAGTATAATTATTTTATTACTAGTTGTGCCCCGCGGTTTCACCCGCGGCAATTTCAGAGTTCCCGCGGGAATTCCGGGATAAAAAGTACCCTATGTTAATCTGATATATAAGCTATATTATTGTAAAGTTTCATTTAAATCCATCTAGTAGTATTTGCGTGAAAGAGTAACAAACATCCATCCATCCATCCATACATACTTACAAACTTTCGCGTTTATAATATTAGCAGCATTATACATTTCTTAGTAGTTTTTTCCAGTATTAAAATATTTTTCAGTTACAGTCGAATTACTTCGTTATCCTTATATTGTATAAAACCCCAAAGTTTCTGTCCATACAAAAAAAAAACCTACTTTGTTTTCCTTGCTGGCACATCTAGAGATTCTATACGGTTCGTGTCGTCACATACTCACGCCTTAGCCTCTCGATGTAACAGACTTAAAACAATCATCACGTCCCCAAGTACTTGCGTACCTTTATGTAAATGTGACTCGCCTACATACTTATGTATTAACGTAGGTACATAGGTAATATCATAGACAATAACTTTGTTTTTTACATCGCCCGCTCCCAGATATTGCACATACTTCCAGGGCTTATTACTCGCAGGCACATATTGTAATAAACAATTTTATTTTTTTTATTTTGCACCCTCCTCCCCGGAAGCTACATATTGTCGACTCCATAATTTTTTTTTTATTATTTGTGTTGCAAGTACGTTACATTGTCTTATTGCTCGTTTTTAGAGACGAAACGCTGGTGGGTTTAACTTTACTTTTGTCAAATGGAAAGTTAATTGTGTTTGTCATTTTATGAAATATAATTAAACGTTTCAGCAAATTATTTATTAATGGGATCAAATTCGAAACTAGAACAGACAGACAGGCAGATAGACAGACGGACAGTTGCGGCGGAGGACTTTGTTTTATACGTATATGAAATTGAGAACCTCCTTTTTTTGAAGTCGGTCAATTAAGTCGGTTAAAAATCAGGTTTGATAAAATGTTCAGGGTTTTAGTGAGAGACCACATTTTAATGCCAAAAAGTAGACAAAGAAAATAATAATAATAGTGCCATCATTATACCTAGCACACTTTGTTCAAAAACTATCTTGAAACACGATGGTATTTATGTCATGCCACTAAACTATTCCCTAGCTAAAAGGTTGACTGGTAGAGAATGCCTTAGGCATTAAGTCCGCCTTTTGTACGTAAACGTGCAATAAAGATCTTTAAATAAATAAATATTTGGATGTACCTACTTAAAAATAGACAAAAAAAAGTTAGTGAACTAAACGGTTCAAAATTACAGGATTTTTTTATAAAAGCTTTCAATTTGCGCGGCAAACAGAAAAAAAAAATCGATTTCGGAATGTGGAACGCCGCCCGGCCAGTGCGATAGCGTTTTATCAGCTGTGAATTTTCACTCATAAATATTCGATTGGGCGCTCCGCCTCGAGTCCCCCGCTCTGTGTAATACCAGATTCATATTTTGACCCACCAACTAACTTAGCGACCTGCTGAATTTAATTTTGTTTATTATTATAATAATAAGGAACAGTTAACGTAAACAAAAACAGTTATCTCCGAATATCTATAGGTATACGAGTAATAGATATTACCTAAGCAGAGGATAAGTTCTTTTTTTAGAAGAAGATGTATGTAGGTATCTGATTTAATTTAATAAACTTTTGGTGTTATCTATACTAATATTATAAATAGGAAAAGTTTGATTTTTAAGAAAATATAAGATAAGATACACTTTATTTAGCAAAGTTTTAAAAGCAATTTGCAAGTTTTTAAGTTTTTCGTTTATGTGTCACGATTGAACTCTACACTACTGGACCGATTTAAAAAAATCTTTCATCATTAGAAAACTACATTATCCCTGAGTAACATAGGCTACATTTTAATACGGAATTCCCGTGGGAACTCCAAAATTACTGCGGGTGAAACCGTGAGATCAAGCTATTATATGTATGATAACCTTAAAAGAAGTCATCCACGTAAAGGTTTGGGACGGAGCTCATATACATATTATAAAGTAATCTATACATATAAATAAAATGTAAGTGTCTCTTTTTGTAATTCCAAATTAACAACTTTACACCAAATGCATATGAAAGTAGAATATATACGGTACTTACATAATTTTTTTTTCTGACTGTCTGTCCGTCTGTATGTCTGTTCGTTCCGGCTAATCTGTGAGACAGCTGGACTGATTTTAACGGGACTTTCACTGGCAGATAGGTGTTGTTATAAGGAGTGACTTACGCTACTTTTATTCTACAAAAGAATAGTTGTTGCGGGAATTTCGAAACTCACGCGGGTGAAACCGCGGGGCACAGCTAGTACATAATATATTATTATATACAAACGAAGCAAACTTTGTATACGTACTAAAACGGTACGAATTATATAATTTACACGCCCTTAAATATCGCTAGAGCGCCGGGACCGGCGGGCGGTGCTGTCACGAAGCATTACTCTCCTGTCATTTATTTTGAACTCAATAAAAGTCGCGGCAGTAAAATTTGTGTGCTGGAATGTCTTCAGCGTATGAAGTGCGAACTCTACGTAGAGCTGTACGAATTCCGCGACGGCTGTCAAAACTTTACAACGAAGTGAACGCTGCAAGAGTGTAAACATGAAATAAACTTGGGATCGACCCAATTTTTTTGCAACGTAGTTCTTGGGAAATTATATCTGTTTTAAGGATTTGGCCACAGACACGAAAATAACAGATAGAAGGGATATCAACTTAGTTTAGTATGAAAACAGATGAAAACCGGTGTCGCCGGGTGACTTTCGCACGCAAGACACGCTCACGCTCTAAAACATTCATTAACGTAAATAAATGTATTTAACTTTTTATGGTTATGTTTTTACTTAGTCACTGCTTTCAAAATTCACAGTTTTGGGAATATTGTGGTAAATACCTATACTTAGGATGGCAGCAAAGAAGTTTTGAGCAAGTTAGAGCATTTGCTCTAACTTCCTTTGCAACGGTGGCGCAGATGGCAGATGCGTCCTATTATAGTTAATATTTATTCTGTGGATTTAGCGCAGCGGGAAAATTTTACATTGTTATTCAACGAACAGAGGTTCGATCCTAGCCCGTTCGATCTTCTTTTCTGATCTATGCAGAACGTAACAAGAATGATTATTATCACTAGCTTTACGCTTAAGAAAAACTGCATAAATTATTTTTTTTTTTTAATGGTTAAACAGGCTTTGTCCACAGCTCACCTGATGTTTAGTGGTGGGGGTCGAAAATTGTAAACATATCTACCCCGAAATGGGAACTTTAAGTGAGACTGCTGGAACACACTGTTGGGTGCTTGGCGACAGATTTCAACTTGAAGATGGTACTCAAGCTAAGTAATTTAGAAGCTGACTGACGTGGTAGACTATCGTCTACACATCCTCCACGTTGGAGTAGGTCTGAGGGTCATATTGATACTAGCAACATGGAGGAAATGTGGGTAGATGGAGCGCTGAGGTTTTGTGTTGTGTGCAAGCAGAATTGACCCTTTGAGCCACTAGCAATAGGGACTATAAAAAGCACTGGTTAATCTATGCATTTATTCTCTCTTTATAAATGCAATTTTTGAAACGAGCACAAAATATAATTTCGTATTATTGTATCCATCAAATATCAATCAATAGTCACTTAAGTTTGCTTGCGTTTGCGCAATTTATTTACTAGCTATTTCCTATAGTTTCACACACATTAATTTAGGAGTTCCTGCAGGAATTCCAGAATTAAAGGTACCCTATTTCCTTTTCAGTACCCCTGATAACGTGTATGAAAAATTTCATGATGATCGGTTGAGTTGTTAAGGCGTGAAAGCGTAACAAACAAACGTAGGCACAAACTCATTTCGCATTAATTATAATATCAAGGACAAGGATAAAAAGGATATGTTTACATTATTTCATGAAGGAGCGGAATGATAAATTTCGAAAAACTTACTAATTTTTTTTCTCGCGTATAGTCATCACTGATATTCTCCATCGAATCGTTCAGATGTGTTTTCTTATTACATCCATACCAAAAAAAAAACCGCTCTAGCTCATCAATCATACCGTCATCGGTTTGACATTCCAAGTTTTCTAACTTGGAGGCTCAGTGCTCCTTTGACAGTGTGAAACTATTTCTTAAGTAGATACCTCCCGAGAACTGTTAGCCGAATGTCATCTATTACTGTTCGGGAGACATTTTGAGTGGGGCTCGTTTTCTTGATGAGTTTTATTGGTGGAGAATAAAACGCTACGCACGGAAATTTGACGTCTCCGGAGGCTAATTGGTTGCTAAAATTGTCTTAGAAGTTGGAATTTGAAGGTGTTGTTCCTACAGGATGAAAGAATTGTGATTGGCTTCAAGATATGAAAATCATTGATGAAAGATAAACAAAACCACAATTTTTTTTTTATTAATAAATCAGTTTAATTTTTGAAACACAAAACATTATTGAAATTGAAATTGAAAAAAAAAAGTTGACACAAGACAAAGATTTACAGTATACGTATACAACATTTAGACAAAAAAAAAATCCAAATCGGTCCAACCGTCTTCGAGTAACGGTGAACATATATACATAAAAAAAAAACATACATACAATCGAACATAGAACCTCCTCCTTTTTGGAAGTCGGTTAAAAATGACAAGTATTGAGGGTATTACTTAAGATAATAGTGTAAAAAACATTGTAAACGGATTATACTTATACAGAATGTTATAGACATATTATGAGGTTATACATAATATAATAGTGGATAAATAAAAATTTGAAACTGGTATGACTATTTCTGTAAGATACACGCGTGTAACCAATATTTTATGTGATATGGCGATACATACAAGCTAGTGAAGGTAACCCCAGTACCGGTTTCCTTACCTGTTTTAAATTATTGTACATAATCACGGAAGCATGATCTTCAAATCTACATCTTTCTGTAATCTTCTGTATAGGGGTGTATAAGGTTTTATTTTAGGGCACCAAGTAACTCTGCTTGCTCTAATTAACTATTTTATGTACCAATAGCAAATAACAAGGAATCGCTTGATAGCCCACATTGTAAGATGGCTTTACTGTACGCATAAAAAGTTAATTGAGACATATTGAGTATAGGGATCTCTTTAAAGATAGGTGATACGGAACAAGAATGTGAAAGTTTAAGCGAAACTTAAAAGTACTTTTTTCTATCGGAATTAAAAAAAAGAAAAATTAGGACCGGACGATTTTCGGGTCAGCTACAATATATTATGACTACAATACAGGATAAATAACCCGCTACATGGACTCCAATATTTGCCTTAACCGAGTGGTTATATACGTGAAATTGTGTCGTTTACCAGCTTGATAAGTACACTCGTACCTTATAGGCGTACCTGCCCAATTGAGCCGGGGGACACTCCACCGCGTCTGCTCCTGACGGGCACCGGTAAGTACTATAAAATTTATCGAGCATACGTGCCCCCGTGAAAAGCTGCAATGAAAACAAACTAAAAGCGTATAGTGTCAGAGTCCATTACTGTGGGGCCCCGACTAGGTGGACGCCACACTCGACCAATATTCAATTATATACTTACTCCCGTATGGGGAATATGAAATTTTTATATCAACCTTCTATCGGCTTATTATTTACAGTTTTGCGGCGGGAGAGGCGACTTGGCGGATCTTTAGGGTACGGTGCTTGTATCGTTGCGTTGTGCTCATTACTTACTTAGTCTATAAGTTGAATCATTAATAAATTCCTTTTTATTTGCCTCTAGCTACTCCCCACTGGAGTATATATGACATACATTCAGTTTGGATATGTAATATGTGACATGAGTACTTACACTTTTAAAAATAAAAACGGAGGGAACGTATAGTATCCGATTCTCGTCTAAAATATCTAAAAAAAAACGTTACTTAAGTTAATTTTTGGATTAGAAATAAATCGGTAACGAGTCATCCTCTAAAATTATTTTAATGTCCCTTTCCGTTGGTGCACCGAAAAATCTAATCACTCGCGTAAATCTTCTTTTTTTTATTTTTTATTTTTTAGTCCCAACTTACAAGTAAGCATGACTTGAGTTATTGCGGGTTTGAATAAGTCTCTCGTTGAACCTTATACCGTGTGTAAATATCCAAGCATTATAACACTACGGAACCCTTTACGCGCGAGTCCAGCTCGTGCTTCGCCGCGTTTTATTTTCGCTCCCACCGCCGCTTTCTATACAGTAAACAGCGTATTGCTGTCGGTTATGAAACATTTTCATGTCACCGTTTATTGTGTCGTCTACGTGTATTGCTTTGAGAAATATATTAGATTTAGATATTTATTTCTGAATGAAAAACGCTTTGTGTAATATTGTATCGTGTAGCATAGGCAAACTAAAAAAAAAAGAAATTTTTATCATGTTTTTTGTACGACGCTTTTGATATAAATATTGTATGTATATAGGACCTTGTGATTGGCTTCAAGATATGAAAATTGTGATGTGGATTATTATTATTATTATATTATTATTATTAGGACCTATATTATAGGTATCTATATTGACCTAGGTACTTCTAATATATAAAATTTTCGTGTTAGTTACCATACTCCTCCGAAACGGCTTGACCGATTATTATGAAATTTTATATGCATATTCAGCAGGTCTGAGATTTGACTACTATCTATTTTTCATCCCTCTAAAGGGAGTTCCTGTGGGAATTTCGAAACTCACGCGGGTAAAACCGCGGGGCACAGCTAGTAGTTGTATAAAATAGTACAAGTTACCTCCGCCTTATTTTTATCTTTTCATTTCAAGTCTGCAAATGATTAAAATTTTATTACAATAAAAAACGACTTACGTATGTTTAAGTAACGGCCGCATGCAGACAAGAAATGGTTTTTTGTGTTAAAAAATTACATTGAATAGATAAATCATAGCGAATTGCAACACAAAGTTCTTGTAGTAATCACAATAGAACTGCATATATTGTAAATTTGTAACCAACCATTCGACCACAAATACAACGTATTTTGACGTAACGCGTAATTATTAACGGGATTAAATATTATGACCACCAGAAAATACTTTGATACCCTAAGTTGTTTTACCAAAAACATATACTTAACACCAAAAAATAAAGTCTAAAATAACAATAGCTCCAGCTGTTTTCGTCACGACTGCACTTTAAATTGTATTCAAAGACCAAATATAGTAAATTACCACCAAATTTCAACGAGAATATTAATGCGTTATTTTTGCCCAATTAAATCACTATGATTGCAATAAAATGTTTTCGCATTACCAAATAATGTAAAATGATACCATATTAGGTTATGTCTTCGGCTTACAAGCCCCTCCCGTAACCCCGCACCAGTTTAAGAAGGATACTGACTTTTATGTTTCTTTTAATTTTAATAAAAGGCTTATTAAAATTGTATGACTTTTATTTGTTTTAATTTAGAATTTAGATACATAATAAGATCAGAGCTTAGTAAGGTTCAAACTAGGACTTTATTTTCTTTTTGAGTAAAAAAAATATTTAAAAAGCGTCATTCACTTTAATAGGAAAATGATGTTAAATATTTTGCATGTCATTTTAAATTAAAATATGGTTAATAGTTTGGTATTCATTAGCTATTTTTGGGTCAACAATCATTTGTTTGGAGTCATTTGCTTTAATAGGATAGCAAGATGTTCAAACTTTGGTTAAAATTTCATATTAAACTGTGGTTTCAATTTTGGTGATCATTTACTATTTTTGGGTCAACTATGATTTATTTGGAGTCATAGGACAGCAAAATGTACAAAATTTGGTTATAGTTTTAAATTAAAATGCGGTTTTAATTCTGGTGATCATTTACTATTTTTGCCTGTGATATTTCACTAAATCAGGTGATTAGTTAAACATAAGCCATTATTAACTTGTAGCGAAATTTTTCCGCTATTCCAAAAGAAATCACACTAAAAAATCAATGTGTTATACAATATAAAATAAATAAACTGAGAAAGATTTCTCGGCAACTCATCAAAGACATATTATATTTCGAGAGAAGCGACGGTGGAGTTGCTGCACTTCTTTGGAAAGAAAATTTAATAAAAAACGGTTGAAAATATCAGTTGAGAAATCGTGACATTCAGTTATTTCAAGATCACGGAGGCACTGCTGGGGGTGGGGCGGGGGACGGAGGTGAGGGGTTGGGGGGTGAGGCAGGCCAGCCCGGGCCGCGTCCGCTCCACACTTTTATAGTCGGATAATTGAATTTCCGCTCTCCGCAACAAACAGGAAGTTCCGCCGGTTTGCGCTGCTCTCTGAATATTGCATCCATCCCTGATAGAGTTATTATTTTCAATATGACGATTAACAACTCTCTTGGGGCTGGTTGCGGTAATCGGACTGCTGTAATACGACAGTACACAGTACAATACTGGCTAATAACAGTAGATTATTTTTATTTGAAATAAAAAAAAAAACAGATTTCAACTGAATCTCAGTACCTCTCCACGACTCAACCTATCATCATGAAATTTTGCGTATATAGGTACTTACACAGTAGAATTCCCACAGGAACCGTCAGGAAAAGCTATAGTCCTTAATACTATAAATTCAAATGTGAGTTCAATTCACGCCTACACCGCTTTCACGCCCAAACTCCTCAACCGATCATTGATGAAATTTAGCGTTAACGTTGTCTGCCGGAGATACAGAAAAGGACACAGGGTACTTTGTATCCCGGAATTCCCGCAGAACTCTGTAATAACCACGGGTAAAAGCTAATTTTGAATACAGGTAGATCACACCTTGATTTAACAAACGAAAACTATTTTTCATCCTAAAGTTCCCGAGGTGATCTTGAAGTTAACGTGAAATGGGAACTTCAAGCGGCGGTACATTCTCGCCCCGCGATTGCCTATACGGAGCCTTTTCAAATAGTTTTCCAAAGGTTCATTCCGCGGGCCTCCCCGGGCCTGCTGTTCGCGATTCGTCACGGAAAAGGGGTCCCCTTTCCTTCCGTTTCCATCTCCCTGACGGCATCCGCTTCTATTTGCGCAAGTGAACCTTCAAAGTTCCAAGTTGTTGGGTACCTACTTTGTGAGGCTGAGAGTGCCGCAGCTATAACCAGCCTAACCCTTGTACGTTCGCGTATTTGTGCAACAACGGCAAGAACCAGCTCCAGGTAGGTAGCGCTAGTTGAAGCTGAACATCACCGTCACTTGACAATTCGCTTCGAATTTATTTCCGTTTGGTGCGCGTGCCGCTGTGCAAAAAAAACTCACATCGAATCTTTTGATTTGAGTTGCATCAATCCAATGAATGAACGAAAAAACTTTCAAATATACATAATAATATTATTTAGTGCTCCCACATTAAACATTAATGAAAAGAATGTAGTTAATGTATTATGTAGTTATTAATGCCGCACTATCTACCTTTCTTTTTACATCTTTCTCTACCAGAGGAGGCTGCCTATGAAAAAATTGCTTTCAGCAATATAGTTCGCCTCATTGATGTTTATGTGTTTTTGTAAATATTCTGCCTTCTACTGTGTGTGCAAGTATATTTGATTTGATTTGATTTGATTTGAAAGTAATGATAGATCAAATGGCAGCCTTATTGCTAGCGGCAATATTTACAAGATAAACCAGGTGTAGGTGACAGAGTGCTGCAGATAGAAAAATCTTTGTTTCACACAAAAATGAAATGTAGTTTTCTCACCGAGTAATAAAAGTGAGATGCGACAAATTGTTATCGCATCTCAGCCCTATTCATCAACTCACTGGATTTACCAGATTTTTTTCCTACAATGATTGGCTTCAGCCACATTTGACAGCGAACTAAGCGCAGTATTGGCGTACTATAGCTTAGTTGCGGCACGATTGTGTAGGATAATCCTTTACTAATATTATTTCATTTGTTTGTTACGCTTTCACGCCTTAACGGGTCAACCGATCATCATAATGTCTGCACTACATTATCGCCGATGATCGTTGATCGTGCGATCGTGTGATCGGCGATAATGTGGACACCTCGACGCGATCACAGGCGATTCCCTTTGATGCGTGCCCAAAAACCGACAACTCACGGGTCGCAGGCTATCATAGGCGAGTACAGCCGAGTATGGCCTCTACACTATGTCGTACTCGGCGATAATGTAGTGGGGGCATTAAATTTCGCATACACGTTTTCAGGGGTACAGAGAAGGACATGGGATACTTTTTATTCCGGAATTCCCCCGGGAACTCCGAAATTAAAGTGAACGAAACTACATTAAATTTGCATACATATGACGACCCGATTGGCGCAATGGTCACCATGCCTGCCCGCTAATCAAGGGGTTCCGGGTTCGATTCCCGGTGGGGGTGGACTTTGTGTGATGAACACAGGGTTCCATTTTCCAGTCTGGGTGTGTTTATATATCTATAGTATAATATATAAGTAATTCTATGTAGTATATACCACGTTTGCTTGGTTTCCACGACACAAGCTAATAATAGCTTACTGTGGGATCAAGTAGATCTGTGTGTTGTGATGTGGATTATTATTATTATATTATTATTATTATACAACATACACGTTGGCAAAGGTAGGTACAGAAAAAAATATAGGGTAGTAAGTACTTTTATCTCGGAATACCCGCGGGATCTCTGAAATTAACGTAGGTGAAACCGTGAGGAACAGCTGGTTTACAATAGGTATGTAAAATACACTGAAAACTGTTTTAATCAACAAACAGATATCTATTATTATTAACGGATATTAAAATTATGTAAGCATGTAAAAGTAGAAGTGCAGTAGTCGATATCACTGCCGTATGTAGATAGGTATATGTAATTAAATTGATATCAGCGGAACGCCATGGCAGACGACAAAGCAGTGTAGAATCTCAAAGGGCCCTTTGACTAGTCACATGTTTCCTGGCGAACATTGAGGCGCAGTAATCCAGTGACGAGTGACTGCATTTAAATCGACCACCCTAAATGAGAATCCGGTAAGGATTTCCGAATCGATGATAGAAAAGCCCACGAAAAATCATTGGGCCCTCGATTTGACGTTCAGACGGACTTGCTCACTAAATCTTTATAAATAAAAATCTCTATGCGTTTCGATGCCATTGGTCGGATTGTGATCAAACTTTGGCGGGTTGTTCTGCCTGCGTCCGCAAAGGTTCCTGATCCTAAAACTCGCGCGGGTGAAACCATGAGCACAGCTAGTATATTATAAAGTTTCACGAAGAAAATTTCTTATTATAATTCTTCCGGTCACACTAACGTTACCTACACCCAATTTTTTTCTTCTTTAATCCATTTTGGGATCTTCTGAGGAACTCTTTGATGACATAAACTACTTAAGCATGCCAAGTTTCATAAAAATTTTTCGCGTTTGAGCATACGGACAAACGGGCAACAGGTAAACAGACAAAGAGGCAAAGAGAAAACCTTTAGTTTACCTAACCTTATTTTGCACCCATTTCTATATTCAATGTAGAGATAGCATAAGTTATATTTTTAAATAGTTCAGTTTAAAATCGTTCAATTACAATATGTAGGGAACGTCATGGAGAATTATTTGAACATCTACTGGATACAGCTATATTTTTTTTGTAATACCTTTAGGTACTTACTTTTTGTGTAGGTTAGCCGAAAGGTTTGGATCCATATAAAAGTTCCACGCATCCTCAGAACTATCCGTTCCTATATTATACGGACTTTGACCAATTTTGCGTACAAGTGGTCCCCTCGCCCCACTAAAAGAGTCACCGGTCTCCCCTGCGAGCCTCTTCAAAGACCTTTGGAATTAATCGATTCAAGTCATAACAATTCGTCGGACAGTATTGACTTTTACGGTTCATTAGAACCAGAGGTATAACTTTGATGACATTACATAGGTTCTGGTATATTCGTAATACGTAGTATTAAATTGATAACTGACGCAACTCACAGATATACTTGATTCTACACTAAACTGTAAGCTTGTATTAAATGTACCTATGTATGTACAAATTGTGGGGCATAATTCAAAGTACCTACATTTACGGCCGCACTCAGAGTCGACTTTAATGCTTACATAGTTAAGTATCCATTTTTAAAACAAAACTGCCGCAATCAGAGACGTTCAGTAAATTAATGTTAATTGGCATTTAATGAGATGTAACTTGATTAGTTAAGTGCTAATCAACATTAATTTATTAAACTTGTCTGATTGCGGCAGTTTTGTTTTAAAAATCTATACTTAACCAAGTAATCATTAAAGTCGACTCTGAGTGCGGCAGTTAGTGTTATTACGGTTAGGTGATTGTCGATGAAGTAATCCACCGGCTAATATTGAGTGTGACAAATGGGTAAAATTAAAACACGCATGAAGTGAACTGCCAAAAGAGCTATAAAGAAGCAGTTCATTTCAAAAAGTGGCAAGAAACATCAAAGCCCCTTGAACGTGGCAGAATTGCAAACGAAGCCATATGTTTCCCAGTGCAGACATGCGAGTTAATAATTCCCTCTATAGCCTGCTAAAGTGGTTAGCGGCTCTGTAACCTGTGAGCAAGTTGCTCAACACACATTAGCGAGGTGCTCTTTAAATATTTGCACGCCGCTAGAATTAGATTTGTGTAAAGTTTCAACGGAGTGGTCTGATTATTTAGCTTCGAGTTAAAAGTGTCGGTAACTTGTGCCGACTAAATGATTTATTTAAATAAATATAGAAACACAAATAACTTTGAGCCGACTAATATTAGGTAGTAGGTACTTGCCGCGGCTTAGCCCACGTAAATTTCAAGATTTCTTCGGGGTAAAAATAAACTTTGCTTTAATTCACGATACAGTCTACTTTTTTTGTCTTTCATCGGTAATCTGGTCAGCTTTTCAATCATTATGTATATTATTTATGTATATATAAGTATTTTAAGCATTTCAAATTCTATTTTACACGAGAAAAGAAAAAGCCTCGTTTCTATTCTAATAAAACTTATTGATATTATTCCATAGAGGTGATTATAAGCTTTATGACTCGGAACGATCTCTTGCTCCTAAGGTTTTATAACCACATTCACAATCGTTGTTGTATCAAAGAAGCGGTCATAAAAGGCAGGATGTAGGTATAAAGATAAAGGCGATCATTTTAAAAACTTATCCAATTCGCAGAGAAAGAAAAAGGCGGACAAATGAAAACATGAGCTCCCGGTAATCCACAATTACACAGCGACATCGGTAAGAGATTCGGGACAGATTCGGAACAAAATACGTAATCCGGGCAACGGTGGGGCCGCGCTTTACGTATTGCGAGCGGATTCGATACCGTTTTGGCGGCTCTAGGCGAATGCTCGCGGGTATTCACCGAAGTTCGCTTTTAGTGCTTCACAAACCCTCAGCGGTGCAGTCGCGCGCTCAAATGTTATCTAGCATATTATTATTGTAATCCAATATTATGAAGCGAATGTGTGTTCCAGATCATTATGAAATTTTGCATACACATTGTCAGGGTTACAGATAAAGGCATAGGGTTATTTTTATTCCGGAACTTCTGCGGGAACTCCAATAAGAACGAAAGAGCTTGTTGTAATTATTCATTATGGGTATTAATTTCTTGTTATTATGTAGTAGTCGGATTGTTTAATCAGTTACCTGCCTATTTTACGAAACTATTTACAAAAAAGGAAGGTTTGCAATGTTTGTGATTCAGTAAAGTCAACGTATACAACGTGTTAATGAATTAACTGAAAACTAGAAAGTACTTTGCTCAGAATCAACTAGCGAAACGATCGCACTATGTTTTGATATAGGTTATATTTTTTCATTTATATTAGCCCATGTCTAAATTATTTATAATACAATATTTGGCACGTACGCCGCCTGCAGCAAAAAAACTCGAACCGGGAGGCACGGGTGTAGCGCTTGGAATTTCGTAGATAGGTCACCTACAAACTAATGTTGAATAACTTTTAACTTTTTAACTTTTTTAACTTTTTCGACATAAAATATATTTTAATTATGTTATTGTTAATTTTTTTTAATGAGGTGTATCAGGTTTTCAGTTAATTCATTGACACGTTGTATAAAGACCTATCTTAGTTATATAATACACATGCATAATATATACGTCTAACTTAACTACATATTATTATGGTATGTAAGCTTCAATATTAGTATTCAGGAAAGGTCAAAGGGTACGTTTTATCCCGGAATCCCCGTGGAGAAATTAAAGCGGGTGAAACCACAGGAAACGGCCAGTGCAGTACACAATAAAATTTACTTCTTTTTAAACCACTTCCCAAAAAGGAGGAGGTTCTCAATTCGACGCGTATGTTTTTTTATATTTATCAGCACGAAAACAAATGAAGGAACGATGCTTTCGACTTTCCAGCGAGTTACCTATGTGCTGAATACATTTTATCTACAAGAGGAATGAAAATTTTTAGTTTTCCAAAACCGAATGAGTGGAAAACTTTTATAAGAGACAGTACGGGACATCGTTACTGGCGAGTCGCGGAACTAGAGATCCACTCCTATTTGCCGATAGGGCGCGCTCGGGATCATTCAACTTTTTATATTATCTTCCAACGGGTCAACGGAGCGAGCCCAGTATACTTCCACGTTTTTATATTTATTCCCGTGACACAAAAATATATTATCTACCTATATATAATGTCATTGTGCCATGTCAATAGACAAACTTTATATAATTATTTATTGAACTGAAAACTTCCACTATTCTCGTCCCTTTTCTTATGATTTTTTTTTCTATCTGTCCTTATGTTTATATTATACGTATATTCTTCTTCTATATGTACATATATTATAGATTGTCAACTTAACTAAGAGGGCTGGATTATTTTGCAAGTTGTTGTTATTACTCTCTTATCCACAATCGATACTTCTTTTGGATTCTTCAATATTCTCTGTATTTAATCCTACGAATATTATAAATGTGAAAGTGTGGATGTTTGTTACTCAATCACGCAAAACCGGCTGAACGGATTTGGATGAAATTTGGCATGCACGTTTTCAGGGGTACAGGGAAGGACATAGGGTACTCTTTATCCTGAAATTCAAGCGGGAACTCTGAAATTACCGAAAAAACCGCGGGGCACAGCTAGTAGTGCTATAATGAAGAGCAGCAGTTACTCTACGCGCGTCTGAAGGTATTCATTTGCATTTTTGCTCTAAACTCTCTGGCGTCGCATCACCATGCCTCGTGCCTCGATTCTCCGCCTCAGGGTTAGCAGCCTCACTCGCCTCGAGCCGAATCTGGGCCCGTATTTTTGAATCGCTCGAATTACTTTCACTCACGGAATCGCGAATTCACATGCGTTTTTTGCGTGAATCTTGCAATTCCGTGTGTGAAAAGTAATTCGAGCGATACAAAAATACGACCGCTGCTCGGTCTAAGGTCTTTAGTGGATGTAAAGCTTTAGACCGGTGTAGTTCTTAGTTTGTCGGAGTCAGAATCGGAATCGGAGTCGGAGGTGGTGACATAATAGCGATTTGTTAATTATCATCCGTAAATTTTATTATCCATATTGAGTATAATGAAAGAGTAATCGACGACAGAAAGCACGTGGGGAGGGAGGTTCCCCGAAGTTGGAACTGGAGGTGTAATATCAATTAGAGGTTCCGACTTATCGGAGTCGGAGTCGAAGCTCCGTAACCTTTTTGGGTCATACTAGGCATCGTGTTATTTTTCATCCATACTTATAATAAAAGAAGAGAACCCCGATTACGCACATTGAATATTTTTAACAAAAAATGACAGGAGGAGATAAAAGGAGAGTAACCAACCACAAAAAAGGAGTTTTTAAAAGAGTTTTTTTTTTCTGTCTGTTTTTCTGTCTGTCTGTTCGCGATTATCTCCGAATTTACTGAGCGGATTGTCATATGGTTTCCACAGGTATATTAAGCTTAGCCTAGAGCTATAAATATATAGGCTTTGTTTCATTTAAATCGGATGTCAGAAAAAAAAGTTGTTATACAAAAACTTTTCACGCGGGTGAAGCCGCGGGGCATAGCTAGTTTAATAATATTTACGTATAGGTACGTATAGCTATAAAGAATCAAATCTGCTATAGTTTTGTTACATGTACTTACAGAAATGGAAGTGATTAGTGTAATTTCGCTCGTGTTAAAACACATGCGGCATCAAAATAAATTCGGATCGCGTAAATTTAATTATGCCGATGACCCAAAACCCAATTTCATTTCGATCACAACCCCTTTCGCGGGCATTTGACCGTTAACACGTCATAGGAGGCGGCGCGTTTTATATGGACCCGTGTGTATGATACGAGTGGACATCAAAGACCCAGCGCCTGCAATTGTATTACCATCAGCCGCCAAACACGGGGCGGATGTTAATTTCGTCCAATCAGGCCCGTCGGAGCGCATCGACGAGGTTGTACTTAAAACAAGGGCCTGATGAATATTGTGCCGCTGACGTTTGTGTTGAATACAAATTTTGTCGGTGATTTTTTGTAAAATTTCTTTCGTCACCGGGGTCGCCGGTAGGAGACGTTTTAAATACAGCTACGTTAATCGTTAAATCACAATTTCAAGATATGTTTGTTTGTTAGGCTTTCATACAACAACCACTCACGTTAATCGTAAAATCACAATTTCAAGATATGTTTGTTTGTTAGGCTTTCATACAACAACCACTCACGTTAATCGTAAAATCACAATTTCAAGATATATTTGTTTGTTAGGTTTTCATACAACAACCACTCACGTTAATCGTAAAATCACAATTTCAAGATATGTTTGTTTGTTAGGCTTTCACAACAACCAGTCAACTGACCACCATGAAATTTTGCATTCACGTTGTCAAGCGTACTGAAATGGATATTGGATTTTTCATCAGAGAATTCTTGCATGAACGACCCGATTGGCGCAGTAGGTCACCATGCCTGCCGCTAATCAAGGGGTTCCGGGTTCGATACCCGGTGGATATATATCCCTACATAAGTAACTTTTATACCGAAATTCATCCGTAAACTCGGAAGATAACATAGGTCAACCCGCAAAAAAACACAGTGATCTTTTAGAACTAGAAAGTTTGTGTATTTTCGAGTTGGTATGTTTGTTACTCCTCAATGCTGATTCGGCTGGATGGATTTCGATGTTTGGAATGGAAGTGGCTTATTTATTTATTTAAACTTTATGCACGTCATGGTACAAAAGGCGGCCTTAATGCCACAGTGGCATTCTCTGCCAGTCAACCTTCAGGTAGTACAGAGAGCTCACTTGGCGGTGCATTTACTGATATGGTGCTTATATCCTGAATTAACTTATCAGCTACCGTTTATCCCTGAGCTCGCAAGGGAATACCGAAATTTCAAACAGCATGTTCAACTTTTTATAATCCTTGTACCAAAATACTTATACAAATATGATAGTTTGTTATTACAAACCGTGGTTTACTGATACAGCATACAGAATAAACCAGCTGGTTAAAGGAATTTGAGATTTTGAAAAAGGTTTTCTTTTGTAAGCAACGCGTTGAGCAATAAGTATATTATTCGTATATGAATGTGAGTTTGTTTGTTACGCTTTCACGCCTTAAGAACTCAACCGATCGTCATGAAATTTTACATGCACGTTACCAGGGGTACAGAGCAGGACAGAGGGCAGAGGGTTTTTTCACGGAATTCCCTGCATGGAAACTTTGGAACTAATGCGAGCGAACCGTGGCGCCTAGTAACAAATACAATAGATAATAATTAGGAAAAAGAACCTGGCGCGAATGGATTGTGGGCACGTTTGAAAAATTAAATTCGAACGGAGCCTTTCGAAACGGCAATCGGACACTAATTCGTTTATATTCACCTTCGGGTACGAACGCAAATTGAAAACGCCGATGTCTGTCCGTAATGCGATACATTTGCGAATGTCACGTCGGGCTGGCCGGATTAATTCGCGCAAGGAATCAAGTGGATGAGATTTAATGAAAATTCCATTGAATTAATAATGATTCCATTAATTAATCGTTCGTTTGAAACTTAGATATTTGGGATGTATCGAAAGACGATTTAAGCGAGACGCATAACTCCAATCCAGTCCCGTAAAGAGAGACAACATTGGTGAATTTAAAAGATGATTCACCCGATTCAATTTCGGAGGCTAGTTATCTTCCCCGAAAAAAACAAAATTCAATTCAAAAATCACCCGCCGAATTCTCCTTAGATGCTTGTTAACCAGGAAAAATAGAGTCAAAACGCTGGAGGGTTTTGTTAATGTAATACTGGTAAATTCGTAATACTGCAGGGCCCTTATTCTCTATGACCAACAACATTCCTTGCCCATAACGCGCGTCCTAAAAACACAATTCCGACCGCTCCAGATGGCAAAATATTAGAAATTAATATTCTGTAACAACGCACACGTTGTAAATGTATTTTTTTAAAGTGAAATTTCTTTGATCGCGAGAGGAAAACAGTTTTTGCGGCGTCTTATCGTAACGCGGCGTGTTATGGTCATAATGAATAAGGGCCCTTCTTACGAATAAGGGTCTTTCTTTAATGTTTTGCCGACTGTACCCCTCCAGATTGCTGGGTATTATAACATCACACAGATTTATTTAATAATACACTGAGGATCTCTGAGGGTTAACTTTATATAGGTTTTGTTTACTTTGGTAATCCTTTCGCAGTGCGCTAGTGGTCCGAACGAGCCCGAGGCGAGAAGCTTTATGTGAGTCATGAGAAAGAAGCGTTTCTTTGAACACAAATGATAAAAAATAATTTATTAAGTAAATAATCAGACTTCTTTTATTTTGTTGCGAAAATAAGGTAAATAGTATTTATTTTTATTTTTATATCCTTCGAAAAACTGCAGAAAGTTTGGGCTATAAACTTTTTTTTTCACCATAGAGTAACATTGAATGAGACTGGAAATTTTAGTTTCAATTTTAGAAATAAAATATTGTTCGGTTATGCGTAAAAAGTCTACGTCGCTATTGACCAGAAAAGTATATTATAATATCCTAACAGCCTCCGGAAGACCATTGCTGCGAGAATTGAGTGTTTACATGAATACTTAATAAACAAAGCAAATCTCTTGATGCAGGGACGTTAATTGTTGAGGAGTTCTCCAAGTACATCACCATCAGTTCCACTTCACCATACACATTGTGACGAGCATAAATTGTTTAGAAAACAAAGTTAACGAATTGGAACCTGTGAAATACCTATTATTGAGTAGTTCCGATGACCATCTATGGTCCTCATCATTAGTTCCACTTCTTAAAATTTTGCTTTTCGAAAGTAAATAAACTTTTTACTATAAAAAATACCGAAATCGCCATAGGTGTGCCTATAATTTTTGAAGAGTTCCCTCAATTTCTCCAATATCCCATCATCAAATCCCGACTTGGTGGCAATGAGACCTAAGTTGCAGCATACCCTTCCAAACGGAAAAAGAATTATCAAAATTGGTTCACGCAGTCAAGAGTTATGAGGTAACAAAACTAAAAAAAAAAATATACGCGTCGAATTGAGAATCTTCTCCTTTTTGAGAAGTCGGTTACAAAGTACTTCATTAAAACCCGTGCAGTACCTAGTTCAACACACTGAACCGCACTTCACTCATCACTCGCGCGGTATCGAGTGGACCGTCCGGCTAAATGACCTTTTCTCTAATTAGAGAACATGGTCTTTGGTTACTCCATTGCCTCGTCTTTTTTTTTCAATTCCATTACAGGTTTGCCGCTGTTGAAGATATTCTCTTTGCCGACCCAACCTGTTGAGTGATTGGTTTATTATCGCCGATGTATCTAGCTGTTCATAGCTTCGGTCTATCCGTTACTTCGCTTTGAAAGAAGAAACGCGAAACATGCACTTTGGGCCAGAAAATTAACCCAGCGTAAATTCCACCTAAAACTTGTAAAAATAAGGTCGAGTTTTAATTGTCCGTATTGTACGTCAAAACTCGACCTTATCTGTTTCAGGTTTCAAGTGTTTGGATCCTGATTAAGTATGTACCTACCTATCAAGTGTGTATGTATGTATGTCTTTAAGATTATTATTCTTGTAAATAACAGTTTGTTGGAAGTCTAAAAAAATACACGGAAAAAAATCATGGCGCGTTGTTTGTTTGCTAAACTATACTTGCACTTGCTAAACACTTCTAAACAGCCTGCAAACTTGGAATTTAACTTATTATTGAAGTTAGCCCAACAACTCCTATTAATATTCATGTTGAATTTGTAATTGTTTAGTAGTCTGTCTGCGTCCACGCTTCTTGGAACGTTTAAGCTCCAAGTACGAATTTTCATGTGAATTTTTAATAATTTAATTTGCCTTAGTTTTCTCATCATTGTGTACAAGTTTTATACGAAAACTACCGGACAGATGTAGGAAGTTTATATCATGACGGTTGAAACTATAGTTTTTATCCCAACCCAATAGCTTTAAGTAAGCTATTGGACCTTTAGTAAATAAATCCTTTAAAAAATCCAAGACGTTCCTGTCTTGGTCATCGTTTTGTTGAAAACAGCATTGGACATCGGATCCAATCATTATCAGCGGACCATTAAGAAGTAGTCTTTCGAGAAACACTCATTGAACTAGTACCGAACAAAACAATACTTCTTTCAACTTAACAGCTGAAAAACCAGCGTCCCAACAAAGCGAGGTACGTGCTCAACGGCGATTTTAATTCACTCGGTTTTCAGACAATTCTACTTGTTTTCCTATTTAATTAGGTACCCTTTTGGCACCTGAGGCTTTTGTCTCAGGGAATTGTCGTTTCTTCCAATGGAAGCTTAATTTACAACGGTAGGTAAGTAATGAACTCGCTGTGAGTTACTGAGAACTAGCTAACGCGCACGGTTCTACTCGCGAGATTTTCGGGACTGACACGAGAAATCCTTCCTAATTATAAATGCAAAATGAGTTTGTTTGTGTTCGTTACGCTTTCACGCCTTAACAGCTAACCAATGATCATGACATTTTGCATAGACGTTGTCAGGGGTACAGAGGGTGCTTCTTATTAGGTCGTGCCAATATTCCCGCAGGAATTCTAAAATTAACACAGGTTACATACATTAACAAGTAACGGATTTTTCCACCAACTTTATTTGGACATAGATAAGCAATAGTGTGTTAACCCACACTGGAAAAATTTTGAGTAAATCGTATTTTAAAAGTATAGCACCATTTTGTGTTAACATATTTTATGTTCAATATTTAGTTACATATTGAAGAAATGTAATAAGGTAAACAAATAATTAAAAAAACGTTCCTTAACTCTAAATAAATCATTCTGAATCAATAACTTAATTTTGTGGGTTAACATGTTATTGCTTATCTGCGTCCATTTAAGGGTATAATGTAATAATGTTTGGTGGGGCAGAAAGGAACGGGACTCAGCGAGACCGCTAATTTTCAGTCCCCTACCTCGTAGAGTAGGTACTTACTTTGTCATGCCAGTGATTCATAGCTGTCTTCTTAAGAGTCACCGAGGGAATCCTAATATTCCAGCAGAAACTTAGTCCCATCTTTTAAATTTGCTTTATACTTGACACAAGCACGCACTGAACGTTTTACTAAAAAAACTTAATACAGTGGTCTTCACATAAAGATTTCAAAATATCTCCTACTGTATGACTATATTAATTTTTATCAGTCAACTGAACCATTCACCGACGGGTTATGTTAATGCGAGCAGTCTGATCGCATTAACAAACCCATCAGCGAAAGCCTATTTAAATCTGTCGAGTAAAATGCACCCGGCATTGTGTCGGGCCGGGCACAATGGCACGCCGGGACTAATGCTGGAAAACGAATCGGGAAAGGGACAAGTTCATTGTGGCTCGCACATAAATAAGCATTTGCTTGAAGCCTGTCGATTTGGTGTACACTATAAGGTATAGCGGAAACAAAATCATACCTAGAGGCTTCTTGTTGCTGCATTAAACGATCTGTTCTTACATCCCTAATTCCGTTATCCTCACATTTTTACCCCAAGAAAATATATCTTGGGGTTTGTCGATTCTGGCAATTTGGCTTGTTTGAGGTCTCCTATTATGTTAAACCACCAGGTCAATGGCTGAAGGGACATTTTATCAACTATATTATTATTAAAGAAGGCATCTCATTCTATTCAGTTTTGACTGAGCAAAGCGTTCGAGTTCAAATTGAGTGTCCATCAAGTATCTGTTCTTAGTGCGTTATTTTTCAGTCTGGTTATGGATTATCTCACATATGATCTAGCAGGAACTAACTCTCAGGCTGTAATTTTCTAAGGCGTGTGTCCAAGTATTCAGCAGTTGCTGTAGATCCCATCCCCATTCCAGGTCGGCAACGCACTTGCAAGCCTTCTGGTGTTGCAGATGTCTATGGGTGGCGGTAATCAGGTGTACCACTTGCCCGTTTGCCCCCTATGACATAAAAAAAGATGGGTGACAGTGTCCACGGCTAGAGCAATATCATGGGCATAAAGCATTTTCCAAGCTAACAAGGACGGTATATCTTTGGCAAGATAATCCATCACCCAATACGATAGTCAAGGATCCCGCTCGCGCTACCTCTTGTTAATCACACCAGATATTATTCGAAATCAGGGAAGCACCCCAAGAACTAAGATAGCAGGCACCAGTGATATATTGAAACGGTTTAATGAATAATAAATCATTTGTTTTAATACCAAAGCACATTCTATAATACTAAAATGGGTCAAGTACTCTTTCATCTATTGGTAGCTAGACATGTTGACAAATAGAGAGACTTTCAAATTTCACTTTTCAAGATTCATTAGTTTGGTACCTACGTATTATTATAACTGTGCTAACATATTATATTTGTAGGAGAGAAAAAAAAATATCCAATATTTTACTTTATTTTTAGATTTACAAGTGATTACAATAATCATAATTTTTCAATATGTTTCTGTAAAATTAAGAATGGAGAAACGCAGAATCTTACTTTTTAAAATCGGTTAAAAATAGAAGATGCATGAAAAATCTTATAGCTCTGTATAAATTTTCACCGACTCGAGCCCAATACATAAGGAATACATATTTCATGAAGTGGTATTGAGTAACAATTGCGCGCCCCGGCGTCGCCCGCCTGCGGCCGTGGGGTGGCCCAGTCTGACACATATTAAAATGGTCCGCCTTTAAGTGTATTAGATTTTTACTGGCTCGCAACACTGTGATACATTGTGTTTTTTCTCTACCTTCTATACTTTTATAGGTCTATGTCGTGTTTACCTACGTTTGCTGTATTCAAAAGTATTGATCGGCATTTCATATTTCTCGGTAAGTAGCGCATATTCTAAAGCACTTATAGTACATAATCATTGCAATAGCATAATAATATAATAACAGGCGCAGTTACAAAATTTTAATTTTTAGTCCTTCATGTAGAATGTAGATTAATAAAAATATTGGACAAGTATTTTTATGTAATCAAGCAAAAACATTTTGACTTAATGTGTTGTCGCATGACGTTACGCCTTGCTACAGTTTATACGACGTTATGACGTCACGAGCCCCCATTCCTAAAATTTAATGCACCTCTATTATTTTTTTATTAGCTAACTGACGAACTAAATATAATTTTTATTTTCATACTGCAGATGCATGCCTATTATGTACATTATAATTTTGAATCACAGCAGAGTTACCGTGGGAGTACTGAAAATTACGTGAACCTGCGTGCATAAAGAAGAGTGAGATCAAATTCATCAAGAATAAAACATACATACAAAAAAGAAATTTGTAAAAAAAGGAACTTACCTTTACTAAAATTTGTAGCATAAACTATAGCAGTCAAAAGAGAACAGAACAGCGCAGTTTTCATAAATAACGGATTCTCTCGCTCTCTCTGTCTCGCTTTCTTTTTTGTTGTGAGTACAGTCAGGACTAAAATACTTATACAATGGATTAAAAAGGTACCTACTAAAAATATTGATTTGATGATACTTATTTATTTATTTATTTACTAATTTATAAACATTGTATATGAACAATGACTACAACTACTGCTACTACTAGTTCCCATTTTTCGCTATTTTCAAGTTTTTTTATATACCTACATATTTAAGTTTTTTGATATCTTTTTACCTTGGGTACTTATACTAATTCTAAATATCTACTATCTTTATGTGTTTACATGTTGCATGTTTGCATATTGTCTTCGTCCATAACTGTGATGTCACTCAGCGCGTTTCTTCTGTGTTATGTTTCATGCTCTTATAATGGTGCACATTATGTAGACGATCAATATATAAAAAAAAAAAAAGAAAACGTTTCAAAGATAAATAAAAAACAAATCAACCACGGATCCACTTTGAAACTTCTTGTAATTTATTCATTTCCTTGTTCGTCCTTGTCACTCCACATATCCATCTCAGCATTCTTATCTGGGCATATTGTTGTTTCGATTTTTGTTGTTCACTGTACTTCCATGACGCAACACAACAGAGCCGGGTGCCGCATAAAAATTACGTTTCGGAAACAATTTGCTATGTTTGTAATAGACATTATTTTCAGGTGAAAAAGGGAATATTGTTCGGAGTTATATTTTTTGTCAGAAAGAGTTATGTGTGCGTGCGAGACCAAAATATTATACGGACGTGGTAAAGAATTTTGTGAATGCAAGAGAAAATCCATAATGCATGTCTATTTTCCTATCAATGGTCTTTTTCTAGAAAAAGAAAATGATGGCATCTATCACGATTTATCGCATTACATTTTGCTAATATATACGTATGTGTATTTTATAATGGGCTTGATGACAAGATATAAAAATCAAAATTTTATTCTATTTAGTCCGTCAGTTACTTAGATACTAAATAAAATAATAAACACGTATTTTTTGATTTTTTCGAATTATTGTAAAAATACTTAGATAACACGCCTCGTAACTAAGTATAAAGCGTACCTATAGGTGTGACGTCACACGGAACTTCAACTCAATGTAGCGCCGATATTTTTTGATTGCGCAAAAAAACGAAAAATACGCATCTAATATTTTTTATTAATATACAAGACGGCCTAAAAATTAAAATTTAGTCATCATGCCCATTCAACCTAATTATAGCGAAGGGCCAATGATCATTGCCATAGATTGTTGCCATTGCCATAGAAAACTAGTTTCTTTCTTGGAAAACAAAATGGATGCTGAACGGTGATGGAAATATATCATAATATATAAAAAAAACATTCATTTTTGACGTAATTATCTATAGAAAACTATAGTCTTGAAAATTAAATTGCCGACACACTGACAAATCATACCTAACCTACCCTTAAGGTTCAACGTCCTTTTCTTTTGTACTGTCACTGACGCTCCGACAAATCAAATGCAAGAGTCAATCACTTCGTTTTTATCCAACTCACGTTTCCATTTGAGGTGTTTCGGTATGGTTACTTAGTCATTTTTTAAATCCGTACTTTTATTAGTTACGTGTCTAAGCATGCACGCTCTATGCACGCAACTAATAAAAATATGAATTAAAAAAAAAAACAAGGAATTAAAAAAGGAAGGAATAAACCAAATTCCGTTCAAATTACATAATACATATACACGTACACACACACACATACACACACGCACACACACACACACTTACACATATAGATTATATAAATTTTTAAGTCCATGTTGTATACATTTCTCAAATCTCTGTGTAGTTATTAGGTAACCGTATTTGTTAACCGCACTCGCAGATGGCCAAGTTACAGGCTCAGCCTAGTTTGGTCACTGATAGCTAGTCTCGTAATTTTGTATTCACCGTTTCTTTGTGTAATAAATAAATAAATAAATAAATAAATTACATCTAGTGTATAAAATATTAAAATCTTATAGTGAAACATAATATGTGAAACCAAAACCAAACTGCTCACTGCATCGAGTTCTAGCCTGTTAACCATAAAAGTCCTAAGGAACACGTATTATAATATAAATATAGTGACTACACAAACTTCAGCGCTGGGATTAGACGGATGCCTCACACGAAGCGATCAAGCTGAGGATATTAACTCGCCTGATACCTCCCCTTTATTGCCTATATTGCGCCCGACTTAGTCTTTTAGTGGGGGAATTCTTTTTTCTTCCTTAAATTAAAGGTCGATACATGATTACCATCATACATAGAAGGTACATCTTCTTATACCTATATATTTTATATTGTGTAATATTTATATGTATATTAATTATCTCTATGTTCAGTCTTTATTTATGTCTTAGTTTATAACAGTTTTTATTTTTCAATACTATTATTTTTATTTATTTTTTTCGTTTTTTCCATAGGTTGCACACCCCGTCCCTTTTATCTCTCTGTCAACCCAATGGTTAACTGTCAGAGAATGCCGCAAGGCATTAAGTTCGTCATTTGTACTATTTTGTGCAAGAAGAATAAATAAATAAATAAATATAAAAAAATAATTGCCGTTCGTTTGTCTCGCTCAAACTTGAGGATAGCTGGACCGATTTGGCTAATTTTGATCTTGAAATATTTGTGGAAGTTCAGGGAAGGTAGCCTAAGTAAATTAGGCTACTTTGGAGTGCCTGCGGGAATTCCGAAATTGGGTATTATATAATTTTGTCATTATTATAATCCTAAAGGTGTGTTGTGTTAGTGTGTGTAACTTAATTGGTTATTGTCACCAATACGTCTATTTTTACCAAGTCTAGGCTTGAATTCAAAAAAATATCATGGTTATTTTTGAGGATGTTTCTATTATTTTAAATGTTAGTTCTTAGAGTCAAACAAGTAACTTTTGAAAGATACTTGTTTGACTCTAAGAACTAACATTATAAGTATGTATGTACCTAACCATAAATGCACATAGATAAGCAATAGTGTGTTAACCCAAACGGGAGAAATTTTGAGTAAATTGTGTTTTAAAATTTTAGCGCCATTTTGTGTCAATATTTTTTTTTTATATTTAACATTTTTGTTGGTATTTAAACAATGAAATAAGGTGAACACATAATTAAAAAACATCCTATAACTCTACATAAAGCGTTCTGTATCAATAACTTAATTTTGTGAGAACATGTTATTTGCTTATCGGCGTCCATACTCCATAAATACACTTTTATTAACAACTAGCTGTGCCCCGCGGTTTCACCTGCGTGAGTTTTGGGATCGGGAACCTTTGCGGACGCAGGCAGAACAACCCGCCAACGTTTCATCACAATCCGACCAATGGTTTCGAAACGCATAGAGGACAGCCATAAAAACATTTTTTTAATACAGTTGCTCAAAAAGTGGCGTATTGCAGGGACGTTTAGCGTTCGGGATGTGGGCTATTACATACTCGAGCTTTTTGTTTACCTTTCCCGAACTCGTGCGTTCTCTTTGCCAACTGTCAAAAATGGCGACACGACTTTGACACACTTTTTGCATTGCGAAACGTAAGTAATACGACTAGCGCCATCTCTTGATCACAGTTGGAACTTAGTTGAGTTTATTGTGTTTTTGATATTTTATTAAATTGCTTAACTTTTTCGCAACTGTATTAAAAATAGTTGTTCAGTACACGTGCGGAACCGTCATTGCAAAGAGTTCCGACTGTCAACCCTCACCTTCGGCTGCGCGTCGCCTCGGGTAAACTTATTATGTCGGAACTCTTTGCAATGACAGCCTTTCCGCACTTATAATGAAATATACTATTTTTTTATAAAAAACATAGGTGATGGGAATTTTTCAAATATTCGAATTTTAAAAAAAATTCGAAATGTATTCGATGGAATCACAAAAAATCACAAATCCACTCAGGCGGATCAATATTCTAAATTCAAACGTATTTCAGATGCGTCACAACTTGCATACAGGTGATATAAATTCTCACCTCAAGTCGCGCGGTCCAAGTTTCGAGTGGAAATTAATTAACATATCCGTAGTGGAGTCGGGTGCATTGCTTATCAGAGCCACCTCTACCAATTGTTCCCGCTCGCAACACTTCTGTGATGAGATTGAGTTTTGTTACTATAGAGTTGTTTTTTTCGTTTATTTATCCTATATAGGAAAGGCTAAGAGTACAGGGCCCATACTGCCAATTACTATAGAGTATAGCGTAAAACAAAAGAAGAATAGAATAGAATAGAATAAAAAAAAGTACTTACCTACTTAATTTTACTTAAAGACATTTCATCATGCTGTCCTCCGCGGTTTCACCAGCGATGATTTCGGAGTTCCCGCAGGAATTCTAGGGTGAACCACACGTATAAACCTTCTTCTACAATGACTGTATCTATTAGTGAAAACCGCGTGAAAATCCTTTCAGTAGTTTTTCAGTTAATCGTGAACAAATAGACACACAGACACATCAGACAGACAGATGCGGCGGAAGACTTTGTTATTATAAATAATATGCAAGGATTATTTCAAACGTCCCTTTGAAGAAATTCCTATAGTAATAATATTTAGTATAAGTTGCCAAAAACTTATAGAAAACAATTTATATTCCTAAATATAGAACAACAAAACACTTCAGAAACTTCTGATCACCGCGCTTTGTGACAACGTAACAAATCAAATTATTATTAAAGAAAAAAGTGAAAAAAAAAATAAAAAAAATACGCAACAACTCGTCAAAAAGCAACGCGGCGTGCGCCGCCCACTGACGCACCTAATATAAGAATAATAAAGAATTGCGAAACATTAGAAAATATCGAAAAAGTTGTCACGGGGGAGTTTTTTTTCTTCTTCTCGTAAACAATTTTCGTAACCTTCGTGAATTTATATAGAAATCGATTTAAAATCGTAACGCCTCGACTAATCAAGATGCGGGGCGCGTGATTTATTTCGTGTCAAAGTTGAAATTAATTCGGAACAACGAACGCTCGCGATTCGGCGCCGACCCGCTCGCTCGCTCCGCGTTGACTCGACCCGACTCCACTTGACTTTTGTATTCCGTCCGAGATTGTCAATGAAAATTATTTATAAATAAATTTTTCCTCCCAAAAGTAGGTATTTGGGACTGATGAGATGAATTGAAATAATTAGAGACGATATTTGATGATGACGGGGTATTAAAATCAAAATTCTATTTAGTCCATTAATTAGATAGTAAAAAAATAAAAGACACGTATTTTTTACACGTTTAGGTATATTAGCTTCACTTGTTCTTAGAATTTATGTAATTATGTAATATCGTTCAATCTTATAAGTTAATTTAACCTAATAAATTCTAATTAGGTAAGTATCGAAATAAAACTTTGTATAATATTATGTTTATGTAGTTTGGATGAAAATGCAATATTATTATGACATGGAGCTGATCTGATGATGGAGCCGGAAGACTTCCATGAAAACTCTGAAATTAAACAGCGCAATCCCATCGAATTGCGATTGATTTGATTGGTCTGGACGATGACTCTGTTCTATATGATTACTTTATAGTTATATTTACTCTTAGGGCAGGGTTTATAAATTTTTCTTTTTGCTTATCAGTTATTAATAATTATAATATTTTCGTAAACTCATTCCTCGCCTTGTCGCTCAATAATTGTTCACCCAATAAGTTAAAGCTCCCATATTTTCGAGAGCCACGAAATAAATCAGCCAGTGAGAGGGCGCGGGCGTTAAAAAAACGCCTGCAATTGTACGGGTCGTAAATAAAAATTGTTGCCGAAACACCTCAGCAGTTTTAATATTTTAATTCTCAACACGGCGAAACATAAATTTTGTTTGACCGCCTCGATTATGTCACGTATTACGTAGCATGATAGAGACTAAGCGAGAATGCATGTTAATGAGATGTTATTAAGAAAAAATAGAAAGAAAAGAAATTTATTTGCAGACACAATATATTGTAGGTACACTGTACCTATCTAACAAATGCTTAATTGAGATATTATGGACGCAGATAAGCAATAACATGTTAACCCACAAAACGAAGTTATTGATTCAGAACGATTTATTGAGAGTTAGAGAACGTTTTTTAGTTATGTGTTTACCTTATTACATTGTTTAAGTATGTAACTAAATATTGAACATAAAAAATGTGCACACAAAATGGCGCTATAGTTTTAAAACTTTAATTTACTCAAAATTTCTCCAGGGTGGCTTAACACACTATTGCTTATCTATGTCCTTATAGCAATTATAGTTGACAAAATGGTCACGGCTCAAGCACAATGCTATCTTGAAGCGACACATTATTTTGAAGCGACTTCCCCACATAAACTTTATGTTTCACAAAGAAACTATGTACCTTGGTTTTATACCACTTATCGCGGCCCTTTAACTTTGTGCAAAAAACGCATCAGTCAAGGATCACAAAGATATCTAACGATATTACATACTTCTGATATTATAGAACTCCGTTTTTATATTTTTTCCGTTTTAGCTTTGTAGAAGTCGGGTTCTTCATAATTATATCATACGTTTAAACTACATATTATTGAAAGCCAGCAAACCAAAACGGGTATACATAGACGCACTTATTTTTAGTGGTTGATTAAAAGTTACCCTTAAAGACGATTTTGACGTTCCAAGTGGCAATGACTATGAAATCCATAGCAATTCGCCATCAAAATATAAACGAACACGCAATCGTGAAAGTGTTCAAGCATCGTTGGACCTGGAATGCGGTGGATTTATCCAAACGAACAAACGTTTCACCGTTGATAAATAAATCATGGATATTTTTGTTAGGTGTTACACACAATGACAATTTGTATCGGGATTTTGAATTATTTGCTTTTTTATCATCGGTTAGGTATACCTATTGTAGCTACCTACCCAATCTCTGTTGTATTTGAAATGGAAGCACCTTTTATAAATATGCTATCTGCTGTTAGCGTGTATATGGAGCAAAAATAAATCAGCATAAATATACATATAATTATAATATATATCTACTTAGGTAAATAACACAGTTTTGATTCTATCTTTACTTCTTTTAAGACTTTTAACTTTTGAGTATATCTATACCCATAGTCTAGATATATATACGTACAATGCTAAAATATTATGTATCAAGAATTTTCCCTTGAAATTAACCCAAGAAATCAGTATCTATTACAAGTTTTTTTGGCAAAATCATAAATAAATATATATAGTAAGTAATTAAAAATTATAGTAATCGCTTATTTGTCACCACAAACCACGAAGCATGAAATAAAATCTTCATTTTGAAAGTTATCTCAGTAGCTCCCCAGATCGACTTATAAAGACCGTTATAACAACAAAATTAATAGAGGATGATAACTATAAATGTATAACGTAATGCGCAACTCCATTCGCAGTCACAGCACAGACAAACTTGCACATTTGTTTATCCAGCGGCTAGGGTGGCAAATATTTGACGTTATATAGAAAACGGAACGTTTACTCGGCTGCCGTGAGACCCGGCTACGCAAATACTCTTAGGTAATGTTATCATGAATGTTGATTTAATTAAGTTTTGATTCCCTTCTTAGTTCAAATAACCGGAAATTAGCATATTTCACGTTATGAATTTTTGCACATAAATTAAGTTCAAAGTAAAAATAAAAAAAATACCCAAAGAGCTACAGTGCCGATTATATTGGAAGAGTTCCCTCGATTCCTCCAAGAACCTATCATCAGATCCTGATTTCATGACAGTGAGACCACACGGAAACCACAAGCTTTCAAATAAAAAAAGAATCATTAAGATCGGGTTACCCAGTCGAAAGTTCTGGGTATAACAAACATAAAAAAAAAAAATCGGTCGAATTGAGAACCTCCTCATTTTTAAAGTTGGTCAAAAATATGTGTTGTGCGAATTTAATGTTTTTGTAAGTTTTAAAAGAAAGTTATTGTGTGTATTAATAATTAATTAACGAACTAGCTAACTTAATGGGAAATTCGTAACATTACCTCATTACCTAAGTATAAAGAGAACTCATTAGTTTTCTCTATACTCTAGGTTCTCCACGAAAAGATTGCTTTTCGCAATATAGGTGGCCTAATTGCACGTATTTCCCGGTTTCTGTCTTTTGTAAATGTGTTTCTTTATCGTGTAGGTACATATTATGTGCAATAAAGTATTTTGATTTAAGACTTACCTGACCGCAATCAGAGACTTACCTATGGTCGCAATCAGAGTCGTTTTAATGATTACTTACTTAATTTTAAGTACTTGAAGATTTTAAAAACAAAACTGCCGCACTCAGAGACGTTCATTAAATTAATTTTAATAGACATTTAACTAATAGTTAAATTTAGTTAAACGTCAATTAACACGTTTTTAATATTTAGCGGTTATTTTATTAAAATAACTTATTAAACATTTCGTTAATGACTTTAATGTAAAAAGTCATTAAAATAATATTTAAATTAATAACATAGTGTTTGCATGTATTTATCAATTCGCAAACAGCATGTAACATAGTATATATTGTATTTGTTTGACTCAAGGAAATTATATCGACTACACAAAGCACATCATCACACCGCGACGTTAAGGGGCTACCAATAGAAATGTAGTAGGAATAAAGCAGAAACATTAGGTGGATATCGTACTGGCAATAAAAAATAATGAACTGCAATAAACGAAAAAATAAAAAACCGCAAAAACACTGAACATACTCACACTTAGATGAAATAGGGATGTTGACTACTTTTGAAAATCAAAATTCTAATTAGTCCGTCATTTAGAAAATAAAAAAACAATAGACACGTATTTTTGGCTTTTTTAAATAAATTAAAATATACAGAGATAAAGCGCATTAAAGTTTAGGATGAGGAGGTCGTGACGTCACTAACCGCAAAACCGCCATACAAACTGTCAGAATAGTGACGTCACGCGAAATTTCAACTCAATATATCGCCGTTATCTTTTGATTACGTAAAAAAAGAAAAAATACGTGTCCAATATTTTTTAATAATCTATAAGACGGACTAAAAAATAAAAATTAGTCAACATGCCCATTTCAACATTAACTTTTTGGAAATATATTTCTTTACCTATACCTAACTATAGCTATGAAAAAGTCTACTTGTTGTGATAAAAGTTTTGGTTTGAATAATTAAAAAGAAAGCATTGAAATTTATTTGTTTAATCTTGAAGCATTAGACGGAATCCTTAATTAAACTAAATCCCTCGAACAACATGAAAAAAATCTCATCAAATTTAATTAGTTAGAAAAAAAATCGGATACCAGCCTACTTTATTTACTTGGCACGAAGCATAATACCTATACCTAATTTTATAAGAATATTTCTTTCAGTTTGTTACGTAGACAAATAAAGTAGTAGGTACCTACATAATCTTATAAGTAAAAATATTTTTTTTTATTTGATCATTTATAGAGTAGAAACAGAAACTAAGCAAATTTTTACACACGTCCGCGTCACTTAGCTGTTCTCCGCACGTTTCTTCAGAAATAATACATTTTTCCACAATTAAACACACCCTGAGTTTTATTTCTAAACTGAAAATAAACAATTTCATCAAAATCATCCCAAAACAAGTTATTTTTCTTTAATGAAATAATCTTAATTTTCTATCTGTATATTCTCAGATTCAGTTTGTTCTTTTTTTTAATAAAAACGTCGAAATATAAATGTTTCTCTAAAAATATACGTAAACATTTGTTATTAAAACATCCTTCCCTATAATGAATTCAAAGGGAAGACATCGCTACCCCGCCTTCGTGGACGTGTGTTCATGCTTTTCATATTTTTTGTCACAGGAAATCACCTCTATTTACCCCAAAACAGCATCCGGTCAGGGAGGAGGCCGCTCATTGATTCCCTTCCTAGGGTAATAGCCCTTTCACTATATTGTATAATTCTATATTAGGGACAACCTTCGTAAATTATTCTGTTTATCACCTAATATTGTATTCAATATTTTACTTGGAAAGGTCAGCCTTCGAGGGCGTCACGAAGGGAGATATCTGCTGAGCTTACAGTCAATTTGTAAAGGTTTTTTTTGTGAAAGATACAGGACAATCAATTTCCTGGCTAGTTAGTACGCTAAAAATGTTCAACCGATAAAAATAAATAAAGATGTTCTCTATGGATTTGTTTTTTTTTTAATCTCTATTCTCTCCGGGATAAGGCTCTAGCCAAAAGCAGCCGGCTTGTACTCCGTGTAACGGACAATGTATAGAAATCTATATAAATCAAAGAACAACATTCAGTTGTTCAAAACGCGAAAAATCTTTGATGAGTTGTTAAAATTTATTTCGGGAGTAGAAAAGAATTGCGACATACCGCTTCTGTGTTACCAATGACATACCAGTCGACATCTCTGCTGTCATTTTCAACTGACAATCACTCTTTTAAAGGACAATGTATACCTAGGCTTTTACAACGAACTCCCAACTCAACTTATTAAACACAGATTATGCGATAAAGCATATTATAGTACCTTTGGGAATGAATTGCTCTATTCAATTACTATTTTTTGTTCTCCTGGTTTATAAGTACGATCATTAAATGATTAAAAGACAGCCCTGCTGAGTTTCTTTCTCAGTAGAGGACGTATTCCGAACTTCTAAGAACCTGCTGACGATTATAAGTGATTGTAACAACCAATCCTAAGTAATAAATGGCTTTTGAATTTGAATCGTGTATTCGGAAACAGGGTTTACCATCAATGTATATCTACCAATACGGAAGTCACAACACGTTGTTTATAAAGAGAAACCGGCTGACTTCAGTAAAAGTTCAATACCATAAGTAGGTAGGTAGCGAGCACCCTCGAGTCTGCTCCCGGAATTCATTATATGAGAAATTTGTTTGAGTTATGAAATTCCTAAGACGCCCCGGCAGTTTCATTTGCGATTTACGCTATGCCCCGTTGACCAGATTGTGTCCATTGCTTTTAAATACTTCATAGGAAGTTGTCAATTTTGAACTGAACCTTTGAAAGTTAAATTTTGATTATTCAAAACAATTTAAGGCGGAATGCTAAAAGATTATTTAAATTTTATGAATTTATACAGTACTAGCTGTGCCCCGCGGTTTCACCCGCGGTAATTTTGGAGATCCCGCGGGAATCCCGGGTTGAAAAGTATTCTATGTCCTTATCTGCACCCCTGACAACGTGCATGCCAAATTTCATCCAAATCCGTTTAACCGTTTTTGCGTGATTGAGTAACAAACATCCAAATATCCAAACATCCACACTGTCACATTTATAACATTTGTAGGACTAGTAGGATAACTAGCTGTTCTCCGCGGTTTCATCCGCGGTAATTTCGGAGATCCCGCAGGAATTCCGGTATACAAAGTACCCTATGTCCTGTGTACGTGTGTACAAAATTTCACGATGATCGGTTGAGCCGTTAAGGCATGAAAGCGTAACAGACACTCAGACAGACAGAGTTACTATCGCTTTATAATATTAGTAGGGATAGTAGGGACTTTATTTTATGTGTGAATCTTTGATTAACTTCGTACCAGATGTATTTTGAACGTCATTTAGTCATGTATTTAGTTATGTATTTGATCAAAACAAAAAACGCGAGAGTGTTGCGGAACACTCGGATAGGATGAAGTTTCTGCCCCTCGTAGTTTCCGGGAAAGAAAAAACCAATAAGCAATCAATAATAATCGTTCCAAAAACCATTAACCAATAAGCGCGCACCTATGGCGCCGTGACGGAAAATTTCTTTCACGCATTAAACCCGTACCGTGCGATAAAGAATTTCGTTCTATTAATATTATATGTCCAAGGAAAGATATTTTTCGAAGTGACTTATGTTAATATAGCATAAGCACGAGTTCGATTCCCATTGGATGGTTAGTGAAAAGGTTATTTAGTTGAAATGGGGTATATGAATATTTTTAGTTCGGAAAATGATATCAATGGTCAGATAACAGTTCAACGGCAGGTGATATGGAAATATGTATATTTAATAAGAGAGTAAAATGTAAGTAGTGTGCAAAAAGCTGCTAAATTAGATTGACAGACAGATTGATAGATGGATAAACTCTTTAGTAAACACCACGAAATACATCTTTATATTTTTTACTTAACTACTTACTAAGTGTAACAACAGGCTATCCTATCGCTCAAAGCGATCTTCCAGACCATCTTAGGGTGCATAGAAAAATTGAAATGAAGTGGGAATTAGTCCCCCTCTTTTTTTGTAGACCTTCCTGAATTCTTTTTCAAGTAATTTCCTTTCAGAAGCGAAGCCACTTGTAGTTTATAAATCCCAATTTATGCCTCAATTTGTATTGCAGGAGCCCTAACCGATTTTAATTAAACGCGGCCCGTAAGACAACCTCAATTCAAAAAGTTATAGTCCGTTAACGTCAGAGATCTGCCATTTGTCAGGCGGAAATTTAAATATTTAACACTCGAGGAGACACTAGCGTCGTTACATCGTTACCGTAGGCGTTTTAACGTCGGTTGTTCCAGCGGACATTACTGCGCCTTCAATTAGATGATATCTGACGTTTATAGTTCTTTATACATTGGGAGTGCGAGATTATGCTCTTGCCGGCGCGCCTGATACCCGATGCTGTTTAATAGCGGTCCGATCATTAAGCGAGTTCCAAAGATGCGTAATGAAAATTTAAGTCGAGAAAGACGGTCGTTGGCTGCTACACCGTTGGCTGCTACACCGGCAATTTTTCATTCCGTTCCCACATTGTATCCCTCCCTACTAATATTATAAATGGACGCAGATAAGCAATAACATGTTAACCCACAAAATGAAGTTATTGATTCAGAACGATTTATTGAGAGGCAGAGAACGTTTTTTAATTATGTGTTTACCTTATTAAATTGTTTAAAAATGTAACTAAATATTGCGCATAAAAAACGTTGACACAAAATGGCGCTATAATTTAAAAACTTTAATTTACTCAAAATTTCTCCAGTGTGGGTTAATACACTATTGCTTATCTATGTCCAAATGTGAAAGTAACTCTGTCTGTCGGTCTGTTACGCTTTCACGCCTTAACGGCTCAACCGATCATCATAAAATTTTGCATACAAATTGTCAGGAGTACAGAGAAGGAATAAGGGGAATAAGGTACTTTTTGTCCCGGAATCACCGCGGGAACTCTGAAATTAACGCGGGTGCAACCGCGGGGAACAGCTAGTTATATATATATTTGTGAACATGTATAATTCGTATTATATATGTTATACTTGTTATACCTAATTATTAAACAATGTGTAACAAAAAAGGTTAAATGGACGCAGATAAGCAATAACATGTTAATCCACAAAATGAAGTTATTGATTCAGAACGATTTATTGAGAGTTAGGAAACGTTTTTTAATTATGTGTTTACCTTATTACATTGCTTAAATATGTAACTAAATATTGAAGATAAAAAATTTTGACACAAAATGGCGCTCCTACTTTTAAAACACGATTTACTCAAAATTTCTCCAGTGTGGGTTAACACACTATTGCTTATATGTAACTATGTCCAAATATATTTGTTCTCAAGCGGTTTCACCCGCGGTAATTTCGAAGTTGGGAATTCCGGGATAAAAGTATATATCTTTGTTGTACCCTTGTTAAGGTGTATGCGAAATTTTATGACGATCGGTTTAGTAGTTAAGGCGTAACAAACAAATAAACTCACACACGCGTTTATGATATTAGTAAAGGATGAATTATGGTATAATTCGGTCGTATAAAAAAAATATCCTCAACTCCATATATATATGTATAACGCAAGGGTACTCGGATTTCTAAATAGGATAGGTTTAAGGGACAATGCTTTATTTGGAGAGGGTCCAAAAGTCACTAGCAGAATCAAATAATTACAGACTTTCTGCCTGTCTGTGTTAAAAAATACTAAACGAGATTCAACGAAATTTAGTTGTATTTAGTTTTACTACTCTCGTAACTTGAGATTCAGATGAAAGAGACACAAGGAGAGATTGAAAGACAGAGAGAAAAAGAGAGAGAGAGAGAGAGAGAAATGAGGCTCAGCAAGTAATCTCATGATATTAAGCCGTAAAAGGTTAAGTGTGAAATATATACATGCACACAATGGGGTTGAAATAGTTTAGGTTCCGTTGAAATATTTCACACGTGGGACGCGCTTAAGGGAGAAATGTCTTCTGATTTAAATTATAATTTAGCTGATGCTTTTTTTAATATTTTTCATAATAATTAGACAAACATAGGTAATATTATCTATTCATACAAGCAAAAACAAACTTTTGATTTTATAATATTGGTGTCAACATACAATACAAACAAAATCTTTTCACCCTCTTTGGATGTCAGGGCCCTTATTCACTATGACCATAACACGCCGCATAAACTGTCTTTCCTTCGTAATCAAAGAAGTTTTATTGCAAAAAAATACATTGACAACTTTTCTTATGGCATAAAGAAAGAATAATAATCCCTACTAATATTATAAATGTGGAAGTAACTCTGTCTGTGTGTCTATCTGTTATACTTTCGCGCCTTAACGGCTCAACCGATCATCATAAAATTTTGCATACACATTGTCAGGAAGTCACTAGCAGAATCAAATAATTACAGACTTTCTGCCTGTCTGTGTTGAAAAATACTAAACGAGATTCAACGAAATTTGGTTGTATTTTGTATTATTAGGTATACTCTCGTAACTTAAGATTCAGATGAAAGAGACATAAGGAGAGATTGAAAGACAGAGAGAAAAAGAGAGAGAGAGAGAGAGAGAGAAATGAGGCTCAGCAAGTAATCTCATGATATTAAGCCGTAAAAGGTTAAGTGTGAAATATATACATGCACACAATGGGGTTGAAATAGTTTAGGTTCCGTTGAAATATTTCACACGTGGGACGCGCTTAAGGGAGAAATGTCTTCTGATTTAAATTATAATTTAGCTGATGCTTTTTTTAATATTTTTCATAATAAATAGACAAACATAGGTAATATTATCTATTCATACAAGCAAAAACAAACTTTTGATTTTATAATATTGGTGTCAACATACAATACAAACAAAATCTTTTCACCCTCTTTGGATGTCAGGGCCCTTACTCACTATGACCATAACACGCCGCATAAACTGTCTTTCCTTCGTAATCAAAGAAGTTTTATTGCAAAAAAATACATTGACAACTTTTCTTATGGCATAAAGAATAATAATCCCTACTAATATTATAAATGTGGAAGTAACTCTGTCTGTGTGTCTATCTGTTATACTTTCACGGCTTAACGGCTCAACCGATCATCATGAAATTTTGTACACACCTTGTCAGAGGTACAGAGAAAGACATAGGGTACTTTGTATCCCGGAATTCCCGCGGGATTCTCAAAAAATGCGGGTGAAACCGCGGGGAACAGCTAGTTTCTAATATTTTTTGCATCTAGAACGGCTGAAAATACGTTTTTGAGACGCGCGTAATGGGCAAGGAATGTTGTTGGGTATAGTGAATAAGGGCCCTGGTGTCGCTTCAATACTTGTGTCATTCCGACGTTGTTGACCGCGAGAACAATACGGCGTGCAACATTGCATACCAATGAACCGTCTGCAAATTATGAATGGGATTCATTACACTAATTCGTAAACAAAGGTGGCAAATTGCAAAATGTTGATCAAATCCTATAACTTGAAACGAGCAATTCTTGTAAAATATGAACATATTTCATGTACCTCGGAAAGGGTTTCATTGATTAGGATCAAATTTTGGTAGGTGATTTTTCTGAAATAACACAATTTAACAACAAAAATCAACCGAGTGAATCTCGATCGCCTATGTGCCTACTATTAATATATTCATATAGTACTTTTATTTTATGTTATACTACTCAACTCGGCACCGACTCAACTGATTTACATTTACAAATGGTACGTTATGTAGGTACGATTAGGTTCTGGAATAGGACATAAGTTAGACATTTCAGCTCAGCGATGTAGGTACGTGTATACCCGAAGAGATCCCAAAGTTCAGGCTGATGAAACCAAAGCGACTTATTGTTTTAGTGTTATATTAACTATAGCTGTCCCCCGCGGTTTCACCCGTGGTAATTTCGGAGTTTCTGTGGGAACTTCGGGATAAAAAGTACCCTATGCCACTCAAGAATACCGTAGCTTTATATAAGCGGAAGAACTTTCAAAATCAGTTCAGTAGATCCAGAGATTACTGCCTATAACGTCACCAACTCACAATTTGCAAACTCAAAATTCACAAACTCACAAACTTTATAGCTCTTTATAATATTAGTAGGTAAAGACTAGTGTCTGTACTTACAGGACTTTTATTTTACATTATACTATCGAACGATGAAGGCTTGCACACATAGAGACTTTTGCAATCATTGTGTATGTGACCACATAACGCCGAAACCATCAGACCCATTCATATGAAATTTGGAGTGTAGATAGTTTATGTACCATGTCAACAAATATAATGTTTTTTATCCCAATACTACAAAAGGTTCCCAAGGAAATCCCGAGAACCACGCGGAGGAAACTCCTCGTAACAGCCACCCGTAAATAAGTTACTGGTTTGTTTTGTTTTTATCGTAAACAAAAAAAAAAAAACTAATCAAATTCCAGAACGCCGCTAAGTGGCCGGTGATTCCTATAAACGGGCGGGTAAATTTTTTCCATTTACGTACGTACACCGTGTAAATTTTCGGTCGTAAAAAGTACGGTGACTATCGGGACACTCCTGCCGGCGTTTAGTGTTTTATATGCCAAAGGGATTTATGTTATTACCGTCCATATTTCTAAGGAGTGAAGCCGCTGAGAGGTCACGAAATCTTGCTGGAATCCCGCGTCTCGCTCTGACGTGTCCGCGCGTCCCTCTCGCACTCGGCGTGTTGCTGCGAAGCGATGAATATTAGGCGGGGGCGTTATTCTGGCCACGTACGTGGGAGCGCGGCGCGCGGGACGCTCATGAACTCTGGTCCCTAACTAGGGAAGATAATATGGCGTAGCGATGAAAAAATTCGCCCCCTCCTTTCCTAGGTGGAAGAGTTGTGATGACAACTTCGCGAGAACTTCGGCGAACTGTACGGACGAGTGTATGTGGGGTGCGTGAAAATGTTGCTTGGATTAAGTCGCTATATTAACAGGTCACTCAATAAGTCACCGAGCCGAGTACTAGTACGGTCTCAGTCACTCAGTCCCAGAACCACTTGGTGGTTAACGTTATTATGGACACTTGTAAATTAAAGTATCGATTTTCATGAAACTTTGATCTGCTGTTATTTTGAATCCACTAAGATAATTACTATTTTATGATCTATGTTCATTTGAATCTTTGACCAGATCGTTGACTTTGGTAAATGTTTTTACTCAAAAACTAGGTATTTAATTTTTCTGGATGAAAAGTATTTCATATGTTGACATTTGGTTGACAAGTTTGATTTAAAAAAGAAAAAAAAAAATATCATAACAATTTTATTCAAATGAATTATGACGACGATGATGATGACAGAATAATTTGTATGATTAGATATCTAATTCCTACCTTGAAACTGGCAAAATGCGCAAACTGCGCTACGCCATAACAAAAAAAAGGTATCTAATTTTTTTTTAATTTCTGGAAGATGTTTCTGAAGTGCCAATGTTCAAAGACTGTAGGGGTCGATTTCGTCATAATTTCGCCACTCGATCTTGACTTGTTTATTTACTTTGCGACACGACTAGCGCGGCGTCGATTCGAAAACTTTATCTGCCACCTCCGCTGTAATTATCTCCAAGATACTCAAACTTTAAAAAAATGCGATATGAAAAGTTTTAATTAAAACTTGGATTGGTCTCACTGAAGTCAAGTTTGCGAGGATATTTAATTTTTTTTTATAATAATAGTGATTACGTAGGTACTTTAGCACATATTTTTTTGTACAAAAGAAATTGTGAAAAATGCAAAATGCTTGCTTGCTTGCTTGAAAACTAGCGCTGGGTGCACCTGCACCTAGCTAATGCTGAGTTGGCTAGCTAATGCTAGCTAAAGGGATTTCGGCAGAGCATGCAAGATAACTATGGGTTTAGATTAGGCACTTATTTGATGTTTATTTATTTTTGTATGTGTGCAAAAATAAATGTAAATATTCTTCTTCTTTCTTTTTAAATCAAAATCAGTTATTTAAATTAAAACAAACTTTATCCGCGTAAATAAACAGTTCGTTTAAAAAAAATCATAATCATATTATAATTATGGGATAAAATCAGGGTCACTCAAACTCTATTTATATAAAGGTATACCATTCACCGATTCACTAAATAATTCCCACGGAATTTTGGAAACTACTTTACCTATGAAGCTAAAGTATCGCATATCGTAGTAGGTACTTACTACTCGTATAGTTTGTGTAGTGAAGCCGTTAGCAAAAAAGTATTTTCTTTCCGGAGTTCCCGATTGAACACCGAAATTCAAGCGGACAAAACGGCAGGGAACAGTCGCAGTAAATACTAAAAACCTAATAACGGAACACTTTGAAAACTATGGTAGGTACACCGTAAAAATCATGAAATACCTGTGCATTGAAAATTGGAATGGGCATGTGGACAAATTTTTATTTTTTAGTCCGTCTTGTAGATTATTAAAAAATATTAGACACGTATTTTTTCTTTTTTTACGTAATCAAAAAATAACGGCGATATATTGAGTTGAAATTTCGCGTGACGTCACTATTCTGAGTTTGTATGGCGGTTTTAGCGGTTAGTGACGTCACGACCCCCTCACCCTAAACTTTAATGCGCTTTATCTCTGTATATTTTAATTTATTCGAAAAAGCAAAAAATACGTGTCTATTGTTTTTTTATTTTCTAACTGACGGACTAATTAGAATTTTGATTTTCAAAAGTAGTCCACATCCCCATTATAAACTTTTATCTTAAAAAAACGGGAGTTGTGTCTTTCATAAATACATAGGTTGATAGGTATAAACAGCTGGAAGGCGTCTTATTACTCCCCCGTAATCCCCGTTCTGTTTTTCGTATCCATCTCATAAACAAACAAGATAAACATTTTTAATCCTATCATGTTTCGACAGGAGCTCGCGAGAAAATTTTTAAATCTCCCAAGACCCGAGTAAAGTCGTGCAAAACAAAGTTCGCTTGGCCAGAAGTCTTTAGAATGCCATTGCGCTTAGTTTTCGTATTTCTTAATACAACCTAAGACTCTGCCGTGTGTTGGTAGCGACGAGCGGACATCAAAAATCGCTACAAATCTATATATAGAAATTAACTGATCCAAACATGCGCTGACTGTACATTGACGACAAAATTTGCTCTTTTTTTGTATCCTGCCGGGCTAAGATGCGCAAGACGACAAAATTTTATCGAGCCATTTTATCGATTCTCGTCGACATATTGTATGGCTTTGTCGACGAGAATCGATAAAATGGCTCGATAAAATTTTGTCGTCTTGCGCATCTTAGCCCCCATGGTCATTTTGGATTTTATGACGATCGCGATCTCGGTAAACTTTCTTTCTTTTTTATGTTGTCCTTGTGTGCATTAATTGTTAAATAAATAAATAAACATATTATTTTTTTCTATTTTTGAACGCCCATCACTAATACTTACGAAAATAAATTTAATCCGTTAATCCAATCCGTAAATACCGTCTACTAGCTATGATCTTTTATTAGTGATTCAAAATAAACATTATACAAAAGACGCATAGTAAAATGATTGCTTTTATTTTTATTTGTTATTTTTAGCTGTTCTACGTGGTTTCATCTGCGTTAATTTAAGAGTTCCCGCAGGAATTCCATAAAATCCGTTCTTAGCTGACGTATCCTACTTATATACCTATCTATCTACTTGCAGAATTTTAGCTTCATACTTACGTCAAGTTTTGAGATTTCGTGATTAGTCTGTTTCGCTTTTATATATATAAATGAATGAATGAATGAATGAAAAATACTTTATTGAACACCACAAACAGTACAATAACAAAAAAATTAAAATAGAAAGTATGAAGTGGCTCCAAATGGCAGCCTTATCACTATGAAGCAATCTCTTCCAGGCTACCGGGCGGAGTATGGAGACATTTGTTAAAGTAAAGGTAGTAGGTAGGTGGTGCAGTAATACAGCAAATGAAATCTAAAAAAATGTGTAAATATTTTTTTTATACATAGATAACATTTAACTTATTGCCGCATTACATAAATTAGAATACAATATTATCGTCAATCATCGCTAAGCTACTGAAACCGCTGCCTCTCTTGCCTCGCACCACCAAACATAAGACCTGAGCTGGGATGAAAGAAAGTGCACCTTAAGCGAATACGTGGAGTCAATTTGCGAATAAAGTTTGGCCGTTGGTTTGGCACTGTTCCCCGACCCCTGTAGACTTTACTGCGCTGCCTCTAAAACATAGTAAGCTGTGTTTGTACTTTCACTACTTACGGTCTTTTAGCCTCCATCCTGTTTATTGTAAAGTTTTTTCTTTTCTCTAAAAATATTCTCCTTTATTTTCGTATGACTTGACTCGGTTGGATTTTTTCGCATTGCAGATACAACGATTTTCATGTTGGACTAAAATAACAGTGTATCCGTAGGTATATCAGTAAAATGTAGGTATATATTTTTTTCCTCCTGAAATTGGCAAAAGTAATAGGGATGAGGACTACTTTTGAAAATAAAAATTCTAATTAGTTCGTCAGTTAGAAAATAAAAAATCAATAGACATGTATTTTTTTTGCTTTTTTAAATAAATTAAAATATACAGAGATAAAGCGCATTAAAGTTTAGGGTGAGGGGGTCGTGACGTCACTAACCGCTAAAACCGCCATACAAACTGTCAGAATAGTGACGTCACGCGAAATTTCAACTCAATATATCGCCGTTATTTTTTGATTACGTAAAAAAAGAAAAAAATATGTGTACAATATTTTTTAATAATCTACAAGACGGACTAAAAAATAAAAATTAGTCAACATGCCCATTATAAAATAGTATGCTAATTAAACCTTATTTAATAGTTTCTTGAGTGAATAAAAAATTTTAAAAAGGCGTAGTCTATAGGTACAGCTTCGGTCCAACAACTGCTCATTGCTCATTTTGCATAGAAGTTGTTTTAAAGAGATTGAAAGTATGACAAGACCGCCTTTTATTCATCTTTTTTGTGTCTTTTATTTTAAACATTGTCCTTTTCAAATGCAACAAGCGTTTAGTAAGTAAATAAATCAAAGGCGAAAGAAACACCCGTATCTGAACACACATAAAACAGAAAGGGGCTATACGCACGACTTTTCCAATCTTCTCAAACCGGAGTCCATAGAAAGAGTGTTTGCCAACAAATCCGGTGTCAAATTGTAGTTTAAACAGGCGGCTGTGGACTTGCACAAGACCCGGGTGTTTTGAGACGATGACGGATGAACTTACAATTTCCCACCCCCTGGAATACAACCCCTTGTTCAGACGGAACACGCGCGGAAAATGGGTAAGTAATCTACAAAATCTTATGAAAGAATGAAGTCTGATAGGGGTGCAAGACGTGGCGTTCTTTTTTGTTGTTTTAAATATTTTCGAGACGGGGACTTTTGGGTCTTTTGGTAGAAGACAAATTGTGATTTATAGTTAATGGTGATTGTGAATGGCATTATGAATTAGCCAAAAAAAAAAGTGAAAATGATCAGAATCGACTTTTTTTTCATGTACCTTTTATTTTACAATATTCCCACTATGCAAACACGCCAAAACTACAGTTTTATTATATGTAAAGATAAGCTGTTCCTCTGTAAGTAACATAATTTATGATGCAATTGAGACTGAAACTAATGCATGTAATTAAAAACCAGTGACAAGATAAAATCGATTAATAATTTATACATATATCGATTATTTATGTATCTCCAAAAATCGAATTCTGCGCATCACATCAGAGACGAGCTCGTGCGCGAATCCACAGAAGCCAGCTTATACATAAGTCACCCTAAACACGTGCCTCGTAATACACCCATGAATATTAATGCATTCTAACTTTATTTGCTTATTTATTAGCTCCGGGGCCCAATAATAACTCGTCACATTCCGACGACGACGCTCTCCCGATGTATTAATACGGTAGAATAAATGGACGCAGATAAGCAATAACATGTTAACCCACAAAATTAAGTTATTGATTTAGAACAATTTATTGAGAGTTGGGGAACGTTTTTTAATTATGTGTTTACTTTATTACATTGCTTAAATATGTAACTAAATATTGAACATAAAAAATGTTGACACAAAATGGCGCTCCTACTTTTAAAACACGATTTACTCAAAATTTCTCCAATGTGGGTTAACACACTATTGCTTATCTATGTCCAAATAAAATTAATGATTTGGATAGATTATGATGTGATTTTCATTCGATTTTCTTATTCATGCGCACCACATAAAAATGTTGATCGAAGAAGCTCTAGAGTGTGTGTACTTGAGTTGTGACGACCTGATTGGTGCAGTAGGTCACCATGCCTACCCACTAATCAAGAGGTTTGATTCCCAGTGGGGTTAAAGTTCGTGTGACGAACACAAGGTTCCACTTTCCAGTCTGGGCGTGTTTGTATACGAATATCTATACTATAAGTCATATATACACATGTAGTATATAATATACCATGTTTGCTTGGTTTCCACGAGACAAGCTTATAGCTTTGTGTGGGATCAAGTACATCTGTGTGTTTTAAAATGGATTCTGACCTATTATTGCTATGGAAATTTTCATACATTTTGAAAACATATTATGTTTCTACAACTAAGTACCTGCCAACGTATCAACCGACCGACCCTTAGACCAACGTATTGTACAAACACTTTTAACAGTTTGTAACTAATGCACAACTTTGAATACACGAACCGGCGTTGAAAACTGTTGGAAATTCCGAAACGATAGAAAAACAAACTGAAAGGAGGAGGGGGGGTAAATTACACTGAAATCCAGTCGTCGCCGGACGGACCCGCGCCGGTTATTTGTTCGGATGCAATCTCAACGAGTTCCGTATATGATTAAAACATAGTGCACAGGACGCAGGCCCAGTGGGAAATCATCGACGCGAACGCACTGCATAATTAGCAGTCGCAAAGGCGTTTCTGTTTTACTCGCGTACAGGGTTGCCAGGTCCAATAACATAAAAGCCGGACCCGGCGCTTAATTTGTCCGGACATTTTACCCTAAAAGCCGGATATACCATTTTAATAGCTAATCATAGCTTTATCAAAGCCAGCCACTTGTTCTAAAAGCCGGATAATATCACTACATAGTATTATAAAACAGAGTCCTGCCTGTCGGAGTCTGTCTGTCTGTCTGTCTCCATGTTCGCGATAATCTCAATAACTACTGAACGGATATTCATGCGGTTTTCATCAGCAGATAGAGTGATTCAAGACGAAGGTTTATAAGCATATTTCATCCGGATTTCCGCGGGAACTCCGAAATCACCGCGGGTGAAACCACGGGGGACAGCTAGTTTCATAGTGAAAAAATGCTTATTTAACTTTTTTGTTATGTTTTTCTATTGTGCAAGCGCTCGCCTTTCGACTCACAGGGCAGCCAGGTAAAAAATTTAACAAAGGCTGAAAAGCCGGACGAAAAACGGCTGGCAACCCTACTCGCACATACTAATAATTCGAAGTTTATTTTCGTGTCGTCTGTCCACTACGTCTGTTTATCACCGTCCGTGCCTTTTTTATCTATCATAATTGTTTTTTGGTCTATTAATATCAAATAACTGTTAATGTTGAAATCAAGAAAATAACGAAATAACTCTGACTCACTGTTTAAACACGAAATCCCGAACACGTTAACCACAAAGGTTCAATTAGGCTGGTATTGTTTATGGTGAGTAGACTGTAGAAGACATCTATGAAAAGTATTCGCAAAGTTTTCGAGGGAACTCCTAAATGACCATAGATGAAACTGCGGGGAACAGCTTGTTGTTTATAAAAAAAAAAAAATATATATTGTTTAAGAGAAACATCGAAGAAATCGAATCGAGAAAAATACTATAAGATATAATTAAAAATACACATCTTATAATATCAGCTAATTAGCACTGAAAGTCCCATCAAAATCGATGCAACCGTTTCGGAGATTCACCCGCGTGAGTTTCGGGATTCGCGCAGGAACTCCATACTACTTTGATAGGAACCTTCTCCTCACAGTAACAAACACAACAAAAAATAATTAGCGACATTGTTCCAGCCGTTCACGCGTGATGCCGTGCCCAAGGGAAATAAGGATTCATTTTTCTTCTTCTTTTTAATAGATGGCCACTTTTAGTAGGTAATAGGGATGTGGACTACTTTTGAAAATCAAAATTCTAATTAGTCCGTCAGTTAGAAAATAAAAAAACAATAGACACGTATTTTTTGCTTTTCCAAATAAATTAAAATATACAGAGATAAAGCGCATTAAAGTTTAGGGTGAGGGGGTCGTGACGTCACTAACCGCTAAAACCGCCATACAAACTGTCAGAATAGTGACGTCACGCGAAATTTCAACTCGTAAAAAAAGAAAAAATACGTGTCCAATATTTTTTAATAATCTACAAGACGGACTAAAAAATAAAAATTAGTCAACATGCCCAAAATAATGCCAAAATTGTGCCAAAGATAATGTGTGTCTTGATAGATAAATTTTCATATATATAAATATACATAATACGAGTATATAATGTTCTGGTACTCGTCGTACAAGATTCTTATAATATGTCATGTAGGTACATTTTGTGAAAATGGATCCAACGCACCTAAAAAGTAAATGACCAATTTACATATACATCATATCAAACAATTCATCATTTCAATACGCAAATGCGTATCTGGTACTTTTCTGATTTGGTTGAAAACGTTTCAAAACGCTAGGTGGCTTTGCTTTTTCGGTACAATGCATCGAATCAGAGAAATGTCATATTTTCTGCTAATAATTTCCAATGAAAAAAGTTCTTTTTGCATAAAAAATTTGATGGAAACATCAAGCAAAAGTTAATAACAGAGAGACAGCAAAATAGTAGCAGAACTAAAAAACACAGCCCTCATTCCGCCGGTGGCGTCCTTTGCCGTACAGAGGCGTTTGCAAGGACGGCGAGCAGTGGACATTCCACACAAACAAGTTCACAGCAAAGGGAAATTAAATAAAACCAACCCAACATTACATATTACTACGGACAGTGCTGCGCATCTCCAATTATATCGGAGATGCAAATACGGCTGTGCGCCAAATTAATTTCGCATGTAAAAGGATGTTTTATACAAAACGGAACTGTAGTGAAACATTCTCTGTAGATAATAATAATCTACATACTCGTTTAAATTTGTATTTGGTCCATAATATATTCGTATTGCTGGCATATTTGGTTTGGAAAAAAATTTCAATGAATACTTATAACAAATTAGAGCGATGGCATAAACGTATTAAATAATTTATATATTGAAGTTATATTTCATCGTATAATAATCGTAATTAGCAATAGACAAAAAAACAAAGCGCTCAAATTAGAAAACAGAAAAGGTACGTACCCAATTGTAATTATTAGATACAATTAAAAGCTAAACTAATTGACGAATTATAGTAATCAGAAACAATTGACTTTAAATGAACAGATACTAATTTTGCGACGTGACAGCAGAGAATGATTAAAAACCGCCATTTAACAAAAAAAAAATGCCATTAGCAGCAGACATTTGGCTCGGGGCTTTTACACTCGACGACTACGTAATGAGCTTAATATCTTTTAACGTACTTCTGAACTTTTAGAGCTAATAAAAGGATTGCCACTTTTGTCCTTTTAACTGATTCATTTTCACTTAATACGACTCGTGTCATGATACTTTATACTCTTGAAGGGCACTGTTAATTTTTAAGTCCATGTTGTATAGATAACTCAAATTTCTGTGTAGTTATTAGGTATTATTAGGTATACCGTATTTGTTAACCGCACTCGCAGATGGCCAAGATACAGGCTCAGCCTAGTTTGGTCACTGATAGATAGTCTCGTAATTTTGTATTCACCGTTTCTTTGTGTAATAAATAAATAAATAAATTGTTAACTGTTAATTATTATTGCAGAAGGCTTTGAAAGTTAAATTAAAGTAATCTATGTTGATTTTTATGTAACTTTTTACCTAGTTGCAAACACACATATTAATTAATATCAGTGTCAATATTATTTAGTAGATACATAAAAATATAAAAGAAAAGTACCTGATACTAAAATTTGATGGTGACTGGTAGAGAATGCCTTAGGCATTAAGTCCGCCTACGATAAAGTGCAATAAATTTCTTTAAAAAATAAATAAAATATTGATAATAATAACGTTTCACAGATCACAACACGACACACAGGTCTAATGAATTCGACACTAAGCTAAGTATAAGCTTTTTTGTAGAAATATAACAATGCATATTTATAAGAATCGTAGCAGATACACACTTAAATAGTAGAACTTCTTTTTTTATCTTTTTTATAACAAAAACAAAAAAAAATGAATTAATAAAGATTTTTAGAATGCAGACCACAAAAGACAAAAATGTCGTTTGTATTGTAACCGCGATCTTGCAACCGAAACGTTGGCGTCGTGTCGCAACCGTTACGTTGCGTTCAAACGAGTTTATAGTTCGGTGCACAACTAACTTTTATGATTGATGATGTGCGCAGACAATTTTTCCATTCATCATAGTTAATTTTATTGAAGTGTCGTGTGTGGCCGGCGTGATAAATTAAGACTAGGTGCGCCATACCATTGTTGGTTGTTTCGCGACTAATGCAATAGCCGCAATTTGTATTCATTGTACGTTTGCCAGCGCTTATTCAGACTTTATACGTCTACAATTTTGCCCGCTTAATAACTTTGATTGTTGCTATTTGTACTCGTGTGCAGCGAATGTTTTTTTTTAAATACAATAATTTTCCTTTCTAGATACGTGATGTTTTTTGTTTTAAACGTTGTTTTAAGCCTGAAACTCAAAAAATAGAGCTAATAAAAAATAGTTAGGTACTACCCATATCATAGAGTAATATTTTTAATACATGTAGATTTATAATATTATTCTATAAATCCCTGCTAATATTATAAATGCGAAAGTAACTCTATATGTCTGTCTGTCTGTTACGTTTTCACACTTGAACGGCAGAACCGATCACCATAAAATTTTGCATACACACTATTGAGGGTAAAAAGAAGGACCAAGGGTCCTTTTTGTCCCAGAATTCCCGCGGGATCTCCGAAATTAACGCGGGTGAAACTGCGGCGAACAGCTAATATTATATAAAAACTTACAAAAGAAATATTATTACATAAATAACTAACTAAATAAATAGGTATACATATATGTTTTTACAAATAAAAATCTAACCAAAGTCCTCCACAGCTGGTAGCTGGTGGTTTTTCCTTTGTTACAATAGCTTAACATTAACTTTATTGTGATCATTTATATGCCAAAGAAAAAATGCTAATTTTTGAAGTATTTAAAAATGTATTTAAAAATGCTATAATATGTATTTTGTGCTCAAAATGTGCTCTAAAATTGTTGCATTAAACTTCACCGAAAATGCAAAGAGTAAGTAGTAGTAAAGTTTAACTAGATACAACCTTTTCGTTACACAACTTTTGACAGTGACGTACCTATGTTTGTTGTTCATTACTGTTATTATATTCATATAAATGTAGTTTAAAAATAAAAGCTTTGAAAAAAAAGAGTCGATTCCCATTAGATAAGTTCAGTATAGTTTCAGAGATTATCCCCGAAAAGAAATCATACAAAAAATCTTTACAATGTTAAAGTATCTATAGATTACTGGGAAAATAAATGAAATGTCACATAAAGTACACAATAACAACCTACCAACAACGGTTTATACTTTCGTTACGTGCAAGCTTTTAGCGAATTAAAAACGGGAATACACTATCATTATTGAAAGATTCATCCGATGAATAACAACGATTGTATTTCTCTTTTGTATTCATTTATTTCGTGCATTTGAAGAGATTGAATCTGAATATAAGTTACATGCAATTGTATTTGACAGGTTTGAAAAAACAATTTTCATTTTATTAAAACAATGGAAATTAAAAAGGAAATTTTCATACAATTTTTCGCTCTCTTCAGAAACAACGCTGCGTACATACCGTCCACTGTTGCAAAGAGGTGGATGAAAATCAAATAAAAAACATGCAATTAGAATCGTTCAATTAGTTGAAAAAGGGTATTAAAAAAATTACTAATCTTCTTATGAAAATTTTGGAGTAATAATTTATTAATAGATTTTTTCTAAACTGCGTCTCTACACTTTTCAATTAAGCCAAAAGAAAATCACTTTCTACAGTAATCACAATAGTTACTCATTAAAAAAATTCACTGATTCATGAGAACAAAAAAAATAATAATTCTTAGGCGCACAGCACCTCACCTCATCACCAATCACCATACGCACAAAATAAAAAATGAAACGCCACACTCAGGATGATGTGAGGATCGACCCCGATACCTGGTGCAGTAGTCAGGTTTGCTAACCGCAAGACTGTCTAATTCCCACAGAATCCTACTTCCATGACATGATTGTTACTTATCTCAACAAGTATCATAACGTGGTTTCAGTAATACATTTTATCTGTTTTATGAAACTCGTTATGCAGTTGTTCCATGCCTTTCCAAGACCGTAATGGAGATGGGAGGCTGTACTCAACAGCCTTTTGTTTTCGAGTGCGCCTGTGTTTTACAGCTCATTATATTAAGGATGAGATTTACACTCGTTAAGGGTGAATACGCTGAATTTGCAAGCGTCTCTATGTTGGAAACTTCCTAGGTGTTCTAAAGCTACTTCTTACGAGGCTTTTGGATGAATAACCGACGCGAGTTAGCGCCGTAATTCGTTTTTCAAAGGCTGTGCGAGGCATTATGTGATGTGGAGTAACGACAGTATTTTCGTGTCCTTTGGAATAATGCGTATACCTATGTCAGTTTTCAATTATATTTTAAACTAGACAGAACTCTGTACAAGATTATTTGTTTCATGAATATCAATATATTTAAATATATGTTATTAAATATAGATGTAAATTATGTTTTATTATAAGCACATTGTCCTTAAGTACATATCTGTTTATCTAACCGGGTATTTATTCACAACAGTTAGTCAATAATATTGAGAACCAAAACCACATTATATTTTCCTCTGTGTATTTGAAAAGTTCGAAGAATTTAAGCATCTATTTACAATTTACTCACGCCGATGACGTTCATTCGATGGATCGTCCATCTCACGATCTCAGCCTTAGTGAATTCGACTTACCTGAAACAAAAACCAACCAATTAACAAAAATAATAATTACCTTCGCTTTGTGCTAGCTACAAGCTAATCAAACTGTTGCGTTCTAATAAAACTTCCAAACATTCGTCTCCCTAGCTTCATAACATAATATTATTATAACTAACTGTCCCCGCGGTTCACTCGCAGCAATTTCGGAGATCTTGCGGGAATTCCAGGATAAACTATAGGTGTAAACCTTCCTCTTGAATCACTCTATTGGTAAAAACCGCATGAAAATCCGTTCAGTAGTTTTTGAGTTTATCGCGAACAAACAGACAGATGCGGCGCAGGAAAATTCGTTGAATGATTTTATTAAATGCAGTTAGCGGTTAAATAAAAAAATTTACTTAGCACGACACAATAGAAATGTAGCCAATATAAACTTATGTACAGACGCACGTTACGTTACGTGAGGTAATGCATACTCAAAATTTTTTCGGGGTAAAAGATGCATGAAAATATTTAAAATTATTGAACACATATCAGTGTGTACACGTGCAAAAAGTGTTTTTTTTTTGTGGTACCTATTAAAAATAAAAAAATAAATTATTCAAAGAACTGATTTACAAAATTCTGTATCTATACCACGTAATGTTATAAAGGGTTTAAAGTTTGTGAAAATTTGTGAGTTTGAGACGTTGTAGAGGATAATCTCTGGATCTTCTGAACCGACTTTGAAAATTCTTTCATTTACAAGATGTTACGGTAGGCTTGAGTAACATAGGGTATTTTTTGTCCCGAAATTCCCACGCAAATGCCGAAATTACCACGGGTAAAATCGTAGCAGACAGCTAGTGTGTCATAACGCGGAACACGTAACTTAATATTTTAAAAGTTAAAACTCAATATAATTTTTTTAACTACTTAATGATATTTTTGTTTTTGCTAATGAGCCTAAATAACTTTTCACTCTTTTCGTTTTCCCTTCAGAAAACAGGTGAACTGAGGGAATTTTTCAATCTCAAAAATTAACACAAAGTCAGTTCTAAGTGGAACTGAGAGCTCACAACTAACAGCTTCTTTTCAGTGGGAGCTGTCTAAACAGACCGTACACCGTACACCCGATATATATTATTTAGGAAGTGGTTACAGTTAATGCTCTTAACGTTGCCAAGTGTTATAATAGTCTACCAGAACACGTTTCTACGACTCCTCTGCATTTGCAATTATTTATTTATCACTTCATTACAGAGTTTTATTTGCAAAGCGTTTTCAATTTCCGCCTTTTCATCGCTTTGATTCGAACGAAATATCTTTATTGATTTTCCTAAAAAATTTAATTAATATAATATAAAATTTGTAACGAGATGGCCGTATGCCACTCGTTATGAAATCCTGCCTCATTTCTAATACTTTTTATTTTTAAAATCTGTTCTTTTTGTATTCTACTTATCGTCCTTTTTTTAAAAAATTGATGTATTTTGTTTTTTTTTTAACGTTGACACTCGGATCGAATTTCTAGATAAGCAACAAAATTAATACTTAATAAATTCTTCTATTTTTTCAAAAGATCCATCTGTTGTTATTTATTGGAGCTATCCGGAGGTGCATATCTACTTCTCCCCAACCCTAGAACCTTACAAATTTAATACTAAAGTTGTTTTATTTAAATGAGTTGTTTTTTTATCAGGCTGCTTATTGCTAATCTAAAATTCTTCAGATTAAATTACTTTTGTAAATGTTAATATTTAACCTTGGATAGCAACAACCATCACCTTTGAAAAAATATATTTATTTCAAACTAAGCAGGTAAGATTTGTCAGTTTTGAATGTCATATTAAAATATTTTTCTTAAAATATTTATGCTCAAATTAGACACTATTTTGTTTAAATGTGCTTACATTAGAGAAGATATTGTACCAAATACATCTTACTGATAAATTGCATCCGTACTACAATGTAGACGTGCTACGACTTAGATGGACCGCTACGTCAATGTAGTGCCATATGCTACGTCGTAGAGAGTCTACGTATAAGTAATGCAATTTTGTCATTCAATTCTGTTTATAGTAATGATTATGTTATATGATATTATGATATGGGTCTATGGCAAAATTATATAAACGGTAAAAAATCAGAGCTACTTCATTTTCGATGCCGTAACTATAATAATTTGAGTGGCCGAAACTTTTTCAACTGGAATTTAAAAATCAACGCCTCTAGCGCCGACGCGTGTGAAAAAAAAAGCCTAACACACTCGTAAATAACAACCGAGCACATCTTGAAAGTACAAAGTGCGAAACGGCGAACGGATCCCGCCGTCCAAAGCTCTGCCACGTCGTTGTTATTCAATTTACATGCAAATGGGGGGGTGTGCGGTGGTGAGCGGGCGGCGGTGGGGGGAGTCAACCGTGCCAATAGTACACTGATGTATCGCGTCAGGACGTGTCCTGTGAAGGTTGACGAGGAGTCGAGTCATAAGAGGAGAGCGGGAAATTGTAAGCGACAGCGGATATACACGTAACTAAGCTAAGCTTGTACTGTGGTTACCAAAAAACTGGTGTTATACTCGTAAAACAGTGACAGCACCGTTGGTAGGTAGTGCCGTGGGTTCAATCGCTGCATCAGGGTAAACATATGTGTGATAAACATTGGCGTTTATCCTGCCTGGATGTTAAGTATGTATCATAAGTGTGTATGTTAATTATTTCCAAAAAAAATATTTTTTTTTAGTACCTATATAAGTAAATTATCAACTGTCTGGTAACTATATAGTACAAGATATGCTTAGTTTGGGACCAAGTGGTGGATCCAGTTAAAAAAGTAGTAGCTAGCATTATTTAAAAAACAATAGAACTTGTTACTTTGCACGAAATTTGAGATGTGTTATAAAAGAAAGTCTTTTACCGCTTCCGCTCTAGACATGCACCAAGTCTGTAACGTGTGCAAAATATGACACCACGCTAGGTGCCTCGGATATTCATGGGTCATTCGGTCCCCAAAAGGTCTGGAAACAACATCATATTCGAGCTTTAGTTGTTGCTACGAGTACGAGTTTTTCATATTTTTCATTGTGGTACAGCTACGACAGTATATGATACGTATAAAATCGAAGTATAGCTATAGTATATATATATTTAAATATTTATAATATATTCAATCTTGTTGCTTAAATTCGTGCACCGTTGTCACTATACCCTACTAATATTATAAATGCGAAAGTTTGTAAGTATGTGTGGATGGATGGATGGATGTATGGATGGATGGATGTTTGTTACTCTTTCATGCAAAAACTACCGAATGGATTTAAATGAAACTTTACAATTATATAGTCTATACATCAGATTAACACATAGGGTACTTTTTATCCCGGAAATACCGCGGGTGGAACCGCGGGGCACTGCTAGTAATATTATATGTCCTGTTAACTTGACAGACTGAGTCTTGATACCTACTCACATTTTCGAAAAACAGCAATTACTGTAATATTCTTCTTCTCCTTTTTTTATTTAATGGCAACTTTTTACTGTTATATTCAATACTGTAAAACAAAGTATAAGTACATAATATATCGCCTAATGCTTTTTAGCTGCGCAACGGATTTTGGTTCGATTTGCACTGTCGTTTGCAGAATTTCTTCTGGAAGGTTCAAAGGAAATATTATGTAGATATTTTTGAAAGAATCCTGAAATTCGTGCGGGTAGGCTGGTATATAATAAAACTGTAACAGGGTCAAGTTTACCAATTTTAACAGATATGAAAATAATGATAATATCAGAAACAAATCCACTGATTGATCGACTGGCATACAAAATTACTCGTAACATATCGAAGAAACTACGAGAATAAGAAATTGTTTAGTTAGACAAAAAGTAACTACCACGGATAGATTTCTATCTTAATTAATATAAATTACGCGTCACGTTGTTTGTCCGCGATGCCCTCCTAAACTACTGAATCGATCATGATGAAATTTGGTCACTATGTTGTAATTTGGCCCAAGTTAAAAGATAGAATAGTTTTTATCCCGAAATTCCCGCGGGAACTCCGAAAGTACCGGGGTGAAACCGCGTAGAACAGCTTTTTTACTGTAGAAATTAAATAATAAAACGGTTTTTTAAAATTCTAACTTAGGAAAGTAGTAATTTGAGGAAAACAAGAAGTCGTCATTTTCGACCTGCAGGTTAAGAAGGGTTCATAGTTTCATACACGTCGATATCTAATAACTTATCGTCCTTAAAAACGGGTGAAACTATGAAAAACTATATGTAACTATGTGTGTATGTATTTTATTGTGTCGGTATGTGTAGGGTATGCATGTGTTATAGAATGTATTATGAGTAAATTGCATCTTTATGTTTTAGTTATTAATTATTAGTGTCTAGTATTAAGTATATTAATTATTGTTTTGTTTGCACACCCCATCTTCTATATCTCTCTGTCTACCCAATGGTTAACTGGTAGAGAATGCCGCAAGGCATTAAGTTCGCCATTTGTACACACTGTGCAATAAAGAATAAATAAATAAATAAATAAAAATAAAAACTTTACCCGTAGGCATATTAGATTGGCTCAACGTAATTTCTACCGTGAAACAGTAAGCTAGAAGTATAATCCAATGACGTAACACCTGAAATCTTATTGCCTCAACCGCAGCCTCTCTAAGTAAAGCAAATCCCATTAATTTCCCAAACTAAAACTTTATTACGTGGCGCGCCGCTGACACGTGGCTTAGGAGCGATTCCTTGTGGTTGATATGCAAATGGTAGGTGATTGACGTTTACAACCAAACAGTTTGCGTGCGGTTTGCACCGTTGGCAACTACGAGCATACGGTAATCGCACTTTAGTAGCGAAATCGAATTAAAACCTCAGTCCTCAAGGTTAGGAATAGTGCGGCAAAATTTTAATTGTACTTAATCAGCCCCTTAACCAAGTTGACAATCTATTAGACAAATGGGCAACAACAGGCCCGCGGGCTGAATCCGGCTCGGTGTAAGATAAGATCCGACCCGCGAGACATTTTGAAAAGACCCAATTAAAAAAATATTACACTAGCTAGGTACCTACTTATACTCACGGCAGCTTTATCTATCGCAAAAAATATTATCACTATTTTAAAATGCACTAGGTACCTACTTTTGAACGCGGTTCGCGAACGTATTTGCACGCTAAAGTTTGGCCCTCAACATGTCAAAGGTTGCCCATACCAGATTCTTACTAATATTATAAATGCGAAAGTATGTAAGTGAAATGAAATGAAATGAAATGAAATGAAATGAAATGAAATGAAATGAAATGAAATGAAATGAAATGAAATGAAATGAAATGAAATGAAATGAAATGAAATGAAATGAAATGAAATGAAATGAAATGAAATGAAATGAAATGAAATGAAATGAAATGAAATGAAATGAAATGAAATGAAATGAAATGAAATGAAATGAAATGAAATTAAATGAAATGAAATGAAATGAAATAAACTTTATTTGTTACGACAACAGTTAATATATGAAATATAAGTAACTATGTATTGTATGTATGGATGGATGTTTGTTACTTTTTCACGCAAAAACTACTGAATGGATTTAAATAAAACTTTACAATAATATAGCTTATACACCAGATTAACACATAGGGTACTTTCTATCCCGGAATTACCGCGGGAACTCCGAAATTACCGCGGGTGAAACCGCGGGGTACAGCTAGTCTATAATAATAAATTAACGATCGAAATGGTTATATCACATGGTCAAAATTACTAGACTTTGATTTGACGATTTTGCGTGACGTGGCATGACAATTCGTTCCTTAGTTTTCTATGCGTTAAAAATTGATGAATGCCAACTTAGCTAAGGGGGCAGAAGTAGTACATAATTATATAAGCGTGTACATACTGGAATTCAATTGGATCTGTCAACGGTAACGGTAACGGTATGATGTTGTTGCTACGAGTACGAGTTTTTCATATTTTTCACTGTGGTACAGCTACGACAGTATACCTATGATACGTATAAAATCGAAGTATAGCTGTTTGTATACAAATCTACTATAGGTTTATAATATATTCAATCTTATTGCTTAAATTCGTGCACCGTTTTCACTATTTAATATGTCCTTTTAACTTGACAGACTGATTCTTGATACCTACTCACATTTTTGATAAACAACAATTACTGTAATAGTCAACTTAGCTAAGGAGGCAGAAGTAGTACATATATAAGCGTGTAAATACTGAAATTCAATTGGATATATCAACGATAAATTGACAGATCATCGTTTAGAATAAATGCAAAATTTCCAAAAACGCCCAGTTTTATATTACGATCCAAAAGCTCATAAAGATTGGTTGAAATTCATTCACAACTTAAAGTACTTTTCTTTTTCTTTTCTGTGTGATGACTTCTATCGTTATATCAATACGATAATCCTACCAGTGTCGATTAAATAGGTACCTAACACAACTATAACGATTGCCTTTCAAAAGATCTCTCAAACAATTCAGTCTTGAACAATTTTTTCGAATTCACAAATCTCTAATCCAATCCGGGAACGGATAAATAAAGACGGAAATATTGCCGAGGTGAAAATTTGAATGGTAATAATGATTCCCTAGAGTCCATTTTGGGACACCAATTTTGTTGTTGTGTTTTTAAAAATCTCCTCATATTTGGGTACCAATCAAGAAAAAACAACAATTAGGATGCACAAACAAACCATTTGAAAATATGGCCCAAACAATAACAGCGCAAACAACGTCCCCTTTATTTTAATTAGGGCCCCGCGTACGTACAACTTGCCAAGCGCTCGAATGTGAAAAAAATATGTGCGCAATTATAAATCTTATTGCGATCACGTAAGGGCGAAGGTGGGTTGGGTTTCGTGGATTAAACGGGCCGTGGAGTTAATGTCGGAACGGTTCATTAAATGTGGACGAAATACATCGGTTTAACGGGCCAATGTCTTCATTCGGAGACCGATGTTGGACGGGACTTGGAATTTAAATCCATTGTTTTATTAGTCACGTAGCGCCGGAATAGCTGAAGCAAATAGATTCAATGTTGTGTGCAGCGGACGTCTGTACTCGTCAGGGTGTCTTTGTTTGCGGTCCTGTTTTATAACAATGTGGTTATTTTCCATTCAGGTGGACGACAAATAACTAGGACGGTTGAGGTCGATGCAGAGCTCTCGAGAGTTTTATGCTGGTTGCACGTTTTTAATCAGACTTATTAGATGTTTTCCAATCTACTCGTGCATGTGGCATTTTAAGACGCGCTATATCTCCGTTATCCTCAATGACAATTTTTTTTTTCTGTCATAGGGGCAAACGGGCAAGTGGTACACCTGATGGTAAGTGATTACCGCCGCCCATGGACATCTGCAACACCAGAAGGCATGCAGGTGCATTGCTGACCTGGAATGGGGATGGGAACTGGCTTTCAAGTGGGGCTGCCGGAACACACTGTTAGGTGCTTGGCGACAAATTTACAACTTGAAGGTGGTAGCCAGCCAGCCGGGCGCTAGAAAGTGCCCTACCACCATGCTCACGATGTGACGTGATCTAACAACAATGATAATAAATGAATGTACCTAGTACCTTCTAATAATGGGAACCAGAGAATAATTGGTTTTATACTCAAATTAAGTCATGAATATGATTCACAACTTTCTAACTGTTTCCTTTTTATTAACGATATGGAAGAGCTGGATATCCTGACACAAGTATATATTTATACTTAAAAGGATGTCCAACAAACCATATTTGCAAAAATACTTTTGATTAGGACATAAACAATTTTGAATTTTGAACTGTTCCCCGCGGTTTCACTCGTGATAAGTTCGGAGTTCCCGCGGGGATTCCGGGATAAAAAGTACCCTATGTCCTTTCCTGTACCCCTGATAACGTGTATGCGAAATTTCATGACGATCGGCTGAGCCGTTAAGACGTGAAAGCGTAACAGACAGACAGACAGAATTACTTTCGCATTTATAACATTAGTAGGGATTGAGAGTTTATGATGTCTGTAATTGCAATTATGTTTAAATTAATACCACATACACACATATTACAAGACGCACATCGCGCGACTTTATTTCTGTAGCCACAATATCTCAGACATCATCGTACGAGCTCGAAATGTTGGCAAGACTGTTGCATGATTAAGTTACCTTTGTTGTCTTGTTACACTTCATCATAATTGATTAATTGTTTATCCAACAATAGTAAGACATTGTAACTACTCGTCCCGACATAAATGAAACCAGACACCGGGAGCACGCACTGCGACAACCACTCTATTGTTGGTTCTAAGAGGATCGGAGACATTTTTGTGAACATAAACAACGGAAGGTAACGTATGTGAATGTACAATGTACATATCATTATTATAAAACCAATACTGAATATCCCCGAATGCGGTGTAAGTAACGTTCTAAAAACTGACCACAAAAATGAAATTTGAAAAATTGTACGCGGTTGTTTTCGATTTTTTTTTAATAGACATGTTTCAAAAATAGAAAAATTTTTGTTAATTCATTGACAATTTTTTTTTATTTTTTTTTTGTTTATTTGGGTCACCAAACAATTGCACACAAAATATTACTTAATCTAGCTTACAAAATAATTCTATTCTATGTGCAACCAGCACCGGTAACCACAGATTACTAATTTTGTCCTACATGACATTAATTAATTAGGTAATTTATCTATACTAATATTAAGTTTGTGAGTTTGTAACGTAGGGAGTAATCTCTGGATCTACTGACGTTTCAGTTAATTTTGAAAATGTTTTCACTTATAGCAAGCTACGGTAATCCTGAGTGACATAGGGTACTTTTATCCCGGAATTCCAAAAGGAAACCCTGAAACTACCGCGGATGAAACCGCGGGGCACAGCGAGTATTCTATATTCCTTATAAGCAATAAGTGTTTTATAAACTCGAGTCGTCATTTCGTTACCTTTGACTTTTATTCTATCAAGTCCACGTTTCATTTTGTTTCTGTTTCTTTGTAATCGTTTGATTTGCTGCGAGTTTCATTTTCTTAATTAACTGCTTCCAAAAGTAAGTTAGTCCCAAATTTCACGTTTTAAATTTTTCATAAGCTTTGTTATTGCTTTCTAATATACATTTAACTAATTAACTTTGCTTACTTTCTTTGCCACTGTTAAACATTTACAACCTTATTATTATACTCTGTCTTGCTTCTGAATAGAAAATTAAATTATTATTATCTTACCCTAATAAGACAAAGTGAAATAGGTACGTACATGGGAACATTTAAAACATTTATCAGGGTATAGGGTATAGGGTAAAAAGAGAGACGTATTGAAGTGATCAATAATAATTTATTCTTAGATTTATCTAAAAAATGTGCTTCAGAAAAAAATGAAAACATTGATAAATCCAAAAGAAATTATTAATAAAAAAGTGGCTTTCGTTTCCTTTGCATTTGATTACATTTATTTTATGTCAGCTACCATGAAGCCGCAGGCAACATTTAATTAGTTAACGACAAAATCATTACATTCTATTCTCGAGTTCCTCGCATCAAGCTCATGAAGTTAGTTGAAATATAAAAAGCATCTGATGTAAACACGTATAGAATATATTCATTCAGTTGCGTTGCATTTCCCACGGACCGATGCATCGCTTCATGAATATTATAGCAGTTTCTTGATTCACTCTCAACCCCACTCGAAGTGTGGTTACAAAAACAGTGAGCGCTTTCGAAACCAGTAATAATGATATCACCATGAATAATGGAAACAGTGATAATAATTATTGTTATTGCATTCTAAACGACCATTCTATTTAAGGCAATCGTAGAGAAAATAGAGTTAAATTGTGATTCTCAACTACCTATTCTCTTAGCGACGTGCATTCTTTTGTTAAGTGAGGCATTTTGCAAAATTGTTGTTTTATTTGTTTTTGTTTGGGAATTGTTTGAACTACTATTATTAAATGATATAATTATAATGTAGTATAGGCTGGAGGTAAGTATATTTGAATTAAAATATGTAGAACAGTGAAGAAAAGCTCTAAAGCAAAATATATACAAATGTTAATGTTAAGTAGTTTATTCAGAATCGACTTCTGAATCCATCGCACCATGTTTTAATATAGGTTATACTTTTTTTTTTATTTTAACTAGCCCATGTCTAATTATTTTTAATACAATATTCGGCGCGTACGCCGCGCGTAGCATAAAAATCGAATCGATCATTGACAAGTAGGCGCGGGCGTAGCGCTTGAAATTTCGTAGATGGGTCAGTGGTCACCTGCAAATTTATGTTGAATAATATTTAGACTATTAATTTTTTTGACATAGTTTATATTTTAATCTTGTTATTGTTTATTTTTTTACATTTTTGTATCAGGTTTTTGGTCAATTTATTACCACGTTGTATACTTAATCTAATTATTTAATTAAAGATTTAAAGGTTTGCAACCATTATTTAATCAACAGTTGGTATTATGAATATACTAGAAACAAAATATGGTGGTAGGGCCCCAGATAGTATGTACAATATACGTGCAATTATGATTTATGTTATTTATAATAATACATTTTTGTACAAAATGAAATATCATCTACAAGATCACAGTGTGTTGAGAACTACAAACCATCTACCTATATGCAATATTTAGTAAATTAACACATCGAATTTTTCTCAGCGACCACTCCACTTAACTGAGAACCGACTACCAAATACCAACAACATGGACCCCAAAGCACCTTCAATTATGACAAACAACGCTCGCATCTCTTAAAGAGACTAACACCCAACGTCTTGAACAATGACGTCCTCTAGAGCAGTTAGGGGCAGGTCTGGGATTAATACGATTGTTACTTACACCCCATTGTAAACAGGCTGGCATCCATTGTGACAGCGTCCTGACTAACGACCCACCGGCTAAGGTTAGCAGTCCACTGCAAGTGAATAGGAAGCTATCATACCGCAGCACTCCTTTCGCTGAGCAAGGATAAATTGCCATGACATCAGTCTTTTACTTTATTTTAGCGGCGAGTGCTGGTGGCTTTTGTGTGCAACGTGAGCGATTTTTATAGGTTTTTTTTTTCTCTTTCTCTCAAACGTCGGTCAGTCTATTGGGAAACTTTGTTAGGAGCGAAAGCGGGATGAAGCGTTTAAAAACTTGTGTCCAAACTCTTAATTATTAATTTTGAATTACTAGTTTAATGAATATTTTTTTAGATACCATCCACAAAAAATATACAAAACACTTTGGTCTCTGAAGAAATTATCGCTGTCACGAAACAGTTATTTTTGCGCTAAAAAGCTAATTTATAATAGTTAGTCACCACAATGGTGAAAATATTTTGCATTTAACTAAGGGTGATGCATGGAGACCATTCATCCTTTTTAAGTTGTATTTCATTTAGTGCGTTAAGAGTTGAATCTTAGAATGCAACGGAAGTGACGCGCAAAATCAACGAAAGTGACCCGCAATAAAGTTCACGCAAGTGACGCGCAATGAAGTGACGCGCACAGAGCTAGCAATGAGCATAAAATTTATAAATTTATTCACGTCAAGGAAGTAAGACTTCTTTTATGCGAAAATAATATGATTGTTCTATTTCATGTTAGGTTTGTAAACTCGCTTTTATTCTTCTTCTCAGTCGTACACTCCTGGCGGAGTGATCGTGGAGACTTCTACATCTTGCTCTATTCGCGGCGCTGCGTGTGCACTCAGTAAGGGAATAGTTTATCGATGATTTTATGAGGTCCGTCCATCGTGTGGGTGATCCCCGAGAAAGTTGACCTTCTACTCTTCCTTGCACCACTAATCGTTCCAAGGAGCATTCTTTGCGGATGATATGTCCAAACATCTTGGGGATTCGCACTTGCACAATCGACGATAACCTTTGTTTGATACGAAGCTCCTTCAAGACTTCAACATGGAAACGTTAGTAAGGTGAGCAGTCCATTTTATTCTCATTAAGCGCCTCCAGCACTACATCTCTAGAGCGTCAATCATTTTACGATGTTTTTGGTGGATCGTCCATGTTTCAGCACCGTAATTATAGGAAAATAGGAAATATTGTATATAAGCACTAAGCGAACTTTGGTGTTTTTAGTTATGCGGCGATCTTTCCATAGCTTCGTAAGCTTTTCCACAGCATGGCCCTTATTCACTATGACCATAACACGCCGCGCTAAGATAAAACGCCGCAAAAACTGTCTTTCCCTCTTAATCAAAGAAGTTTTACTGCAAAAAAATACATTTACAACATTTTCTTATGGCATAAAGAATAATAATTTCTAATATCTTGGCATCTAGAACGTTTGAAAATGCGTTTTTGTGAAGCGCGTTATGGGCAAAGAATGTTGTTGGTCATAGTGAATAAGGGCTCTGAACGTTAACGCCTTTATTCACAGATTTATTATTTATCTAAGAGCCCTATTTATATTATCATCTTTACTAAAACGAACTCCAGCATCTCGGATACGCTCAAAATGCCGTTGCTGAGCTATTAACCGTCAGCGCTTCGTATATAATTGTATTTGGGAACAAATTACAAGTTGGAATGAGGTAGAAACATGGGCCAAGCAGTTCGCAAGTCACAACTTGTACAATGCACTATAACATACAAGCCGTTCTATCTTAATATTGTATAGAATTAATCGCGAAAAAATTATAAACTAGGCGAAAATTTCCTTTTTATGGTTTTTATTTGGGGGTACTTAAATTTTAAAAGAAACTAGCTGTCCCCCGCGATTTCATCCACGGTAATTTCGGAGTTCCCGCGGAGGTTGCGGGAAAAAGTACTCTATATCCTTCAGTTCCCGAGGGGATTCCGGGATAAAAACTATCCTATCTTTTAAGTTGAACCATTTTATGAATAGTTACAAAATTTTATCAAAATCCGTTCAGTAGTTTCGGAGTCCATCGCGGACAAACAACGTGACACGTGATTTATATATATTAGATTAGCTGTCCCCCGCGATTTCATCCGCGGTAATTTCGGAGTTCCCGCGGAGGTTGCGGGAAAAAAGTACTCTATGTTCTTCAGTTCCCGAGTGAATTCCGGGATAAAAACTATGCTATCTTTTAAGTTGGACCATATTATAAACGGTTGGGTTGCAAAATTTTATCAAAATCCGTTCAGTAGTTTCGGAGTCCATCGCGGACAAACAACGTGACACGTGATTTATATATATGTCGGAGAATAACCTTCTCCGACATATATTAGATAAGCGTGTATCAGTTTGTACACGTGCAAGAAGTGAAATTAAAAAAAAAAACCTACCTGTAATTCTCATTTATGCTGTTGACAATTTTGTAGAACCATATGATTATACTTTTATACTTTCTTTCCTTTTTATGTTGTCCTTGTGTGCATTAATTGTTAAATAAATAAATAAATAAATAGAAATTGAACAAAAATATGACATCACCTTGACACACCTTGATACACTAGCTGTCCCGCGCGATTTCATCTGCGGTAATTTCGGAGTTCCCGCGGAGGTTGAGGGAAATAAGTACTCCATGTCCTTCTTTGTACCCCGACAGTAGTTGACGGTGATTAGCTGTTCCTCGCATTAGTGCCGGAGTTCCCGCGGGAATTCCGGGATAAAAACTATCCTATCTTTTAAGTTGGACCATAACATAAATGGTTACAAAATTTTATCAAAATCCGTTCTGTTGTTTCGGAGTCCATCGCGGACAAACAACGTGACACGTGATTTATATATATTAAGAAGATTAAGATAAGATAAGATAGTTAAAGCAGCAGTTACAAATATTATCAGGCATTGAACCACTGAGCAAATTTTACTATCATTACGTTTTAAGAGTCGGCACTTTCAAACTAATCGCCGAACTGATTTATAAAAGCATTTGGTGCCAACCTTAACTTTACCAATGTAGGACGCGGTCAGGGGGATTTGGTTAGGTATTCCAAAGTTGGTAAGGAAGTTATTGCATAGTTCCATAGTAACTTTTGCTTCAAGGCATTGTCGATGTGCTGCATTGAACCAGCGAATGTAGAGTGATACAACTTCACGGGTGGTGAAAACACTACGTCTTTCGGCGCGAATATATTTCCACGATGCTCACGCACATTCTTGTTTTGTGTTTAAATTTAGAAAGGAATATTGAATGAAACTATCGCTCTATGTGTATAGCATACCTCTATTATGGGTATAGCATAAAAAGTATGCATGAAGTTTATAATACTTTGTTTGCTCGCGCAATCCGTCTTCCACAGACGGGTTCCGCATATCGCTCGTGACGTTTCGCATAAATTTGTTTGCTTAAAAGATGAAAAATCAACAAAACCATAGGTGAAATATTATTTATGTTCGCGTTATAGTTCACCCCGTTGATAGATGTTGTGATGACGCTCGGTTTTTGTTTGGCTAGCTAACTAGATTTTCATGATCCTTTGGCAAGCAAAAGAGTAGACTGGATGTACATAGAGATATTATAGAATACATAGAGGTATACACGGTGAAATTTTCGTAACGATATTTACAATAGAAGCATTTTAGAGCCCGTCTTGCACTATTGAGAATTTTACTATGGAAATGACAGGCATTGCAAACTACTTACATTTAAAATTTTTGTTTAATCGCATGTGCTTTTATAGCAATAACATTATCAGTGTCAGTTTGTAGTGAAGTGTTCTTTGCTTGATACCCTCTTTTCGACTAACGTCGCCACAAAGTTTTCCTTTAAACTCTCCAAAACTCTCTTCTTTCCAAAATATTTGCGAACCAGTTGATTGCAGAAGTTGAGGGAAACACCACTGCTTTTAACTGCCTTTAACTAGCGTTCATAAAACCACTTTCTGCGAGCCTCAACCCTGACGCGTATCACCGAAGTATTCCTCAACATCGCGGAGTCGCGAATTCTCAATTTAAAAATGGCCGTCTCAATTTAGGGGGCGTCCTAATTAATTGATCTGAAGATTCGCGGAAATTGCGATCTCTGCCCCCTTTCTTCTACCCCTTTCCGCGTTCCAACCTCACCGCCCCCACAGTGTATCTTTGGCTTTAATTTAGAATTGTTAGCGCAAAGGGAATGCAATTTACGTGAAATAATTGTTTGATTTCGAATATTCCGACGCTCGCCCGCCCCTCCACCGTGGGACCTTAATTTGGTTTATGAAAAACATCGTACGCCGCGCGCCGTTCTGTGAACGACACGGGTTTAGGACTGTAAATTTAATAAGACACTTTGGGAAGGTTTTATTGTGATTAAAATTTAAACTCACGTCCATGTTATACAAAACGATAATAATCATAGGTGTTTTTACAAGAATTTAAGATGTTTATGATATTAAAGGTACGTAATGGTAACTCTCATCATGCCAATACATACAGATTATGTCGTCATAGATTTGTAAACGGGTGAGTTCTTTAATTTGACTGTCATATGTACATCTTGAACTAGCTGTTCCTTGCGGTTTCACCCGCATTAATTTCGGAGTTCCTGTGAGAATTCCGGTATAAAAAATACCCTATGTCCTTTTCTGTACCCCTGACAACGTGTGTGCAAAATTTCATGATGATCGGTTGAGTAGTTAAAACGTGAAAGCGTAACAAACAAACAAAGAAATAAACTCACTTTCGTATTTATAATATTTTATTAAGGATATTAGTGAGAGAGTAGGTACGTTTGTTTATATGTTACAATTACATTACTTAACTTCGATTCTTAACCGATCAAAAAATTTTGCATACACTTTATCAGGAATACAGAAAAGGATATTGGGTACTTTGTATCCCGTAATTCCCTTTGTATCGCGGATTGCACAATAAAACTTGAAAACATACATACAGCCGAATGCAGAATCTTCTCCTTTTTGGAAGTCGGTTTAAAAGTTAGCAGGTTATAATTTTGTAATCGCTTGATTTTCGCTATCTCTTCAATATGTGTCTCCGAATTCATCTTGCAAAGCTAAGGGGGATCCGTCAAAGTGATTCAGAAACTTTACGTTGGAAGATTCAAAATGTCTGCATCGCACGGCGTCTCACTCGATAAGTAGAGTCGTGTACAAGATTTGAGAACGCTGGGTACAACCAACCAGCCCGGCGACGGTACACCTTGACATGATAATGTATGCAAATTGTCCTTAACTTGGGAGCGCACACCGGCGGCGCTGTATCAAAGTTGTTATTTGTGTGTTTTAAGTTGTGCGATGATTTACGCGTTCCGTATTACTCGATCGAGACACACGGCCGGGACAGATGGCGAATGTTATTATTGGCGTAAGCTTCTGAAGTTATATCTACACTCCATTTGGTGGGTGTGAGAGTAAAATATTTGCAGGCAACGGAAGTGACGCGCACGAATTTTAGAACGAGCACAATGTTTATTAAGTAACTGGCTGTTATTCTCAGTTCAAGTTTCACTAATTTCGGGGTTCCTGCGGGAATTCTGAGATAAAAAGTCCTCTGTGTTCTTCAGTGTAATCTTGATAACGTATTGCAGAATTTCATGATGATCGGTTGAGCTTTTAAGGTGTAAAAGCATAAAAAAAAATAAACTCACATTGGCGTTTATAATAGTAAAGATAAACAGTGACCAAACAAAGTATATAGAGGATTCTGAAGCGTAGGTTGTGTTCATCACATACACCATTAGACGGGAATCGAACCCACGATAATCAGTGCAGCAACTAGATTTGTTAACCAGTAGACCCACGATATTGTCAAATACAGCTTTATTCTAAAATTATTTTTTGAGAATTGACTAAAGCTTTTTTTTTTTTTTATCAAAAACCAATAAGTACAAAATACAAAAATTCACATATTTACAGTGCAACAAAAACCAAATTTGGTTTGTCTGTGCACTGCGACGGTTTGAGTCTACATTTACGTTATTCTCTGTGTTAAACAGTCGATAGATAAACAGATCTTCCGACCTATCCCTACTTTATACATATTATGTAGTTTATGAATTAAATTAAGGTTAGGTAGGTAGGTACCAAAAAGAATGAGGTAAGGTATAGTTAGTTATACGTGCGTAGTTGGGATTGTGCGAGTGTTTGCCACACTAGCGCCCGTGAAGAGCATGCAGTGCGTGCGTGAGTCATCGAAAGCGGACTAATTGTACGGTAAAAAAAACAATCTTGCATTCCCAACCACACACTAGCTGGTCTGCTATATTAAGCCATAGTGTGTCACAGGCGTTAGTGAAGCTAAGTGTAACTGTAATTGGTTTTGACTGTAGCAGGTGCCGTCTTACTGACTTAAGACTACTCGTTGTGTGGTGATATAAGGGGGGAGAGGGTGGAAATTAGTTATAAGTAATGATTAAGAGCTTCCTCTGGTTACACGCGAGATGGATGTTATAAATATGTTAGTTTGAAATAATGATAAAATATTGTATTAAATTTATATTTTACTAGGAACCCATGAGTGAGGGCTAGTGTTTTATAAGACACTAGTTGTTCTCCCCCCTCCCCCTGTAGTTTGTATAGGTATGAAAAGTACAATACGTTCTAATGCAAGACTTAAATGACAAAAAAATTATTATTATTCGTCCTTATAGTATGGTACAAGTGACCAATACTTTTTGAAATAAGTTCAAGTATAGAAAATACATATCACTTGTTTTGTATTAGCGAAGTGCTTGGTTAGGTTAGGTTTGATTTTTGACCGCAGCTCAGTAGATGATTCAAATAGTATCGATTTCCGATGCAAGAGCCGACGAAGCATTACTCGACCACAGAATTAAGTATATATAAAATGCCATCAGTTTGTATACGGATGAACTATGCAATATGTTGACGATATAAATATAAGTTAATCAGATACTGGCAGTTACATTTCATTGCCTGCGCCCAACTGACGTCTTGCGAAGGCAAGATTTGAAAAAGTAATGGATAATAAGGGAGACTCCACAAATTTGTACCTTTACTTATCCCGTATTAAAAGCATAAACACTCGAAACGAATAAAACGCTCGTCGCCGAGATGAATGGCGGAGATAAAAATCTTGTGTCAAAAGGGAGTAACGTTAAATAAAAACGTTTTAAGTGTGCCGGACTTAGCCATTGACGTGAAAAGGAGGGAGAATAAGAAAAATATAATAAGAAATTTATGAAGAGGGAATAAAAACTTATCTCGAGTGATCTCCACTTTGATGTGCTTTAACGTTCGGACCGTTGGTGTTTTAGATGTTTAGAGATTTATGAATTAAAACAAATGCCACCTGCCCGTTTGCCCCCTATTCCATAAAAAAAAAAAAAAAAAATAGTCCGGTCGATGTTATATTATATAAGTTATCATCCAGTTCGCGGTAAAATGAAAGATTTAGTAGGAAAGCATAGATGGTCGGTCATTTAGAAAGGATGAAAGTAAAGTCAAGTATCAAGAAGTAAAGATTGAAACAGCTGTTGAGTATTTGCGAACCTCTCTTGTTTTTTATCTACTGATGTCTTTTTTCCGCTTATCCAATTATGGAAAGGCTAAGAGATATAAGCATATATCGCCAAACCTAGTAGCGATGCCAATCTTTGCCAACCTTTATATGGAGAGTGGATCAAGTGCTGCCCACGATAAAGACATAGATAATAAACATAACGTACCTAAAATTATGTTTATTAAGTAGATACTAATATATTTTTTACCGATTTAGGGAAGGTCTCAAAGGTGTATATTTATGTGGTTTTATTATAATAATGGTAGGTAATATCACATTATATTAAAAAATGTACAATTTCTGGAGATTCTAGAAATATCGCAATAATATTATTATATTATTTATAGTAAAAAGAGATCAGCATTTCCATTAATGAAATATGGTGAAAGTTACACAAAATATTATTATTCTTGCGAACATTCACAACGGTCCTTAGTGTGTAATCCACCAAATTACATAAGCCAGTAGGCAACTGGGTTCTGTACCTGGGCTGGCTCTCCAACCCTCGTTCGGCAAGCGACGGCCCGCGACGAATTTAATGAACATTTTGCCGATAAATTATAGAGTTCGTTATATGAATCAAACGGCCATTGTGAGCTTGATTGGCGCGTTTGTGACGAATTTTCCATTAATTATAGTTTCGTCTGGCCTATTCCACAAGGTTAATTCGTAATATAAATATATACCTAGTCAGACTTTTGGATGTAACTTCACCAAATTTCGTAAGCTCTCAAAGTTCTCATTTTCATATTAATTAGTGCAGAAAGGGTTCGAAATATTCAAAGCCCGAAAGCAATGTTTTTATTGATCAAACAGATAGAAAGTTAATTAAAAGTATGATTAACGAAACGTGTTTCTGATTTTTGGGTAGGTACCTACTAAACCGTTGAAAACAAATCTTTTCTGATGTGACAGAGTGAAAGAAAGAAAAAAAAAGCTTTGCGCTCTAACAGAAGAACTCTTGTATGATTTTTACAAATGCGCTACGGGAATGTTCACCTTGCATAACTTTATTACACAGAGCAAAGAGTACACTCAAATGTCGCTTTGAGTCGTATACAATGCTCGCCCGACTATACTTCAAAGTTATACACAGCGGAGAGTAGCTGCAATGCACTACGACCGAACCGTCTGTAGTGCCTTCTCCTTGACCGGTGTAACTCAATAATAAAACCTCTCCAGTCGCTACGACGTCTCGTTTTTAGGGTTTCACAGAAAAATGAGGTTTTGAGCAATAGGAATTTTTCGAGATTCAATTTCCCAACTTATAATTACTCCGAAAACGACAAAGTTCTTTATAAAAGCCATAGCAATAGTTACTTTATTAAGTGCAAACAGCATTTATAAATCTATACTAAAGTTTGTGAGTGTGTGAATTGTGAGTTTGTGACGTTTTAGGTGGTAATTTCTGGATCTACTGAACTGATTATGAAAATTCTTTCACTTAGGAAGCTACGGTAGTGACAACCGCGGGCGACAGCTAGTTTCATAAAGAAAAACTAACTAATGATAAAAACGACAACTTATTTGTGTTACACGTTCATAAAAAACCATGAAAGGAATCAGAACTGGTATACCCAAGGATCAATTTTCGGTTAGTCTTCCCTTAAAAAATCCACGGAACCTTCTCCGTGCTTACAGTGCGAACAATGTAAACCTCCTTATTTTTTCCTAGTGCCTCTGCAGTAGTTCTACAAGGTTTTCTCGAAACGGAAAACGCTCCTTCCTTTCTTATTTGTCTAAAACTGACGTGGACTCCTGAGAGAGTATTGGGAGTAACTTTATTTAGTTCAGTGTTCTGTTTCGTCTCTTACATATACATATGTCGTTCGTTGCATTGTTGTTTATCAAAAGGTATCATTTTACTTCAATTGAAATCACAGATCACTTCCATTTCTTGATGCTCCACGCTATTGTCATTATGATGACGTCATTAATTGAGATGTGGAGAATGTTGGTCGAAAATACCAAAACATATTTCTATCGTCATCTGTTCCAATTATTATGGCGTAGTGCTATATTCCATCCTTTATGGGTAGATACTTTTTGTATTAAAGCGTTTGTGTTTTACATTGTAGTGATTTTGTGCGTTACTTCAAATGCTGGCCAAATTAGGTACTATTCATAATATCTGATTCGATTTATAAATTTTTTGTAAGATTGAATTTAAAATATACTAAAACTAAACTTAACCTAACCTAAAATAAATCTAAAATATATTTTTATTTTATTTTATTTTATTCGGAAAATCAACTGCTACAACAATATAATGGAAATTTAACTATTCAACAAATAAGCCGATAACAGATTTTCGCAAGTAGGTAGTAGAATTACAAAAAAAAAATCAAGTGCCCAATAGGCAAGCTACACTAAAATAACTCACCAGAGGCCTGGTAAAATAGAAATATTATTTTTTATGCCCTAATTGCATAAGCAAGATAGTTTCATGCCCAAAAAGTTCTGAAAGTGTTGTGATAATGATTAATAAAGTTTTTGTCCTGTTTAGTCCTTTGTGACAATAATGTTATAAAATAATAGTTAATGTTTAATTATTAAACTAAACAAAGCGTCGAAATATATATGATCATTAAAACCACAGAGACGTATCTATTACAGTGGCGGCTGCAGCGGCACGTATGCTATTGTCACGTACGAGTATCACGTTCAAAACTATTGACTATCGAAAAACTTCCCTACTGCGATGTACTGTATTGACGTGAATAAAATCCACTGCATTTTAACATTAAACTGTGTATCCGCACGCAACGTACATTGCATCATCAAAAGAGTTGATTTAATTGATCTAATGATTGATTAAAATTTAATGTAATTATCCTCAACAAAAAAAGAATTAGAAACTGATTAATTAAAAATTTTAATATAGTAATCGATAGTAAAATTAGAAGAATAGTTTTAACAGAATTGTCAATGTATGTGAACATAATGTATAGCAAATTTGAAGTCACGAAAGGAATTTTCGCTGGCACAGCAAAATCTTTCGATGAAAGGACAGATCAAAGAAAAACTCAATAAAGACGTCAAATGTTTCAATACATCCGGAAAGTGACAACATACTAGGATTGTTCGGAACAAAACCCCGCAGATTGAATAGCACTGGCTGCAGACTGTCGGCTGACTGCCTGAGCAAGCTCCCGGTACATCTGTCGCAGGCGACGCGTAATGCACATTTAATCTTCCAACCTCAAAATCTGCCAAAATGCTTTATTGCTTTCGTGAACAAGTTCTGAAGCCGGTTCTCGACGCTCGAGATAAAACTTTACAGGCATAATGAATCTTAATCGCGCCGCCAATTTCCAAAATTGTTCAAGAGTTTTATTTTAAATAAAACTTGAAGTTATCTCGTTTGTGCGAATAAATTAGAGCTTCCTTTTTTTCTGCCACGTCTTTTGTGTGCGTTTTTATTTTTAGCATTTTTATTTCATTCCACGAAATTATTTTGATGGCACCGTGATTTTTTTACGAGGTGAAATCGTAGAGTTTAATAAATTATTTTGGCATTTTGTATGCTTCAAATATTGAGTTCGACATCTTTGTAAATAAAATGGTTAATACAAATAAAAGGTTTTTAACTAAATAAACGTTTCATGACTAATTGCTCTTTGAATCTCAATCAATTCTCAAACCTTTCAGACTTAAACTTTAATACTGTTTAAGAATGTCTGATCATGTTAAGGATAGTCAAACTTTTAATCTCTAATACCCTATCCTAGGAAATGAAGTTCAGACAGTCGAATCCGTAACCTTGTGGACTAAAGTAGATTCAATTCTCAAAGACATTAATCCTTTGAAGCGACCGGCATGGTCGTTAATAATAAGGCTTCCAATAGTAACTCTCCTCTTGTTAAATATGAAAAATTACTTTTACTAAAAACACGTTTGTATTAGTAACAAAATAGCAAAATATATATAGCCAATCAAATGTCTAAATACACATTTTAACAAGTCACTAAATTATAAAAGCTTACAAAACAAAATAGACGGATGAGACTACAATGGCTTAAAAGCATGAAATACTAATCCTATATAGATCCTTTATAGTACGTATAGCGGTCTCACGGAAATCAGTTAAAGTTTGAGGCTCGAGGCGGTCAATGGTTAGAAATAGGGATTTGCCGTCAACTCCCGTCATTAGTTTGATTGCAGGAATCTGCAAGCTTGTTGTGATCGCGACAAAGTAAAACCCTAACAATGGAGCTGACTATTGTCAAAAAAAAAAATTACAAAAAAAATACGAAAGCAATTTCTAGAGTGGTTTTAAACGAAATTTTTTTGTTAGATAAGAAATATTGATTGCTGGTCATAACAAAAAAGAAGTTCTTGGTTGCGTGTATCAGCGTGTGCACGCGTAAGACATAAGTGAAACCTTCAAAAACAACAAAAAGTTCTTTGAGTCTGCAGAAACCATGGGGATTCAATCGAACCCTGAAAAAATATAATTTTTCCCTAGTAGTTTCACAATCTAGCTAATATTATAAAACATAAAATCATAAATAAAATTGTTAAATTTTTTTTAACATAAGCTCGTACCTCAAGCAAAATAAGCAATAATATAAAAGCGAAAAATCTAAAAAGCACCCTTTATTTAGGTATCTTCAGATTTGTATTTACATAAGAATGGTGTATTATAAGGGCATGGTCTGAAAGCAATAAGTCAAAGAGGATTTTACACCTAACGTTGGCGTGCCTTCACACCTCTAAAGTGGAAATAAACAAGCTAACTTTTACCATTCCACATTGTACGGGTAGAAACGGCTTTTATGCTCAGCCATACTCAAATTAAAGTTTTTGAGTTTGAGGATGTTGTTGCTCAGTATTTCACGATGATCTTATCTTGATGACATTGTTGTATTTAGTGGAAACTTTGTGAAACTTGAAGGAGCTCATTGAATGAACTTGCTCCTCTGATACACAAGTGTGGATTCAGGAGTTAGGTACCTATAATATGTTCTTGTTTCGATACTATTATGATGAAAATTTTGACTTAGATTACCCATAACAATACTAACAATGGGACATTTTAATTAATAAAAAAAAAAGCTAGGTTTTTTCATTACATATTTTACTTAACATCTTTTAACAACAGATCTTGAAATATTCTAAGTAATATATGTGATTGTGTGTTATAAACTTAACAAAATTATGTTTCCCATCCTACAAGGATGATTATGCCGTGATGAGTATCAAAATATGTATTATAATCACAAAAATTTGTATACCTGATTATGCAAGCCGTCATGAACTTGCGCGAGCGAGACGCTAACACTTCGCCACGTGCGCCGAAGCGAGACCGAAGTATAATTGTTCATATAACCAACAACATTCAAAAGTCAGTTAACACAATTCATAACGACATGCAAATTAGAAAAGCATACTTTTCCCAATGGCAAAATGAACTTTAAAGTTATTGAGATGGATGTTATTTTTCGTGATTATGGTTTGGATGTAGGTCCATGAGGGCCAGAAGGTGACTGGCGTACGGCAGACGCGGCAGCAACAGGCTGTCACGAAGGCGTGGCCACAAGCGGGCGCGGCTGCGCGCAAAGCCTTCGGTTGCTATGACGACGCCTACTCTAAATGTTTGTGATTACACGATACTCTCATAATATAGATGTTTCGATAGACAACTTTCTCTCGTGATTGACGTTTAATGTTCAATAATTGTGTTTGTGTATTGAATATGCGAATCTTTTAGCGAACTTCTTAGAATACCAGTCATGATATTGGAGAAGCGCTTCGATGTTATATACCTAGTCAAATTAGGTTTGCGATCCTTAATTTCTTGAAGAAAACAAACTTGCTTAGTTTATTGCCAAGTAAAATGTTTTATGACCAAATGTTAATTAATGAACATGCTTTTATGTAGGTATTATTCTTCGAGTGAAAAAGTTGAAACAGAATGAAAACAAATAAAAATAGGAAACAGAATACATGAAAAAGATGAAAAAAGTTAAAAACCGACAAATCCGAAAACGTAGACTCGTAACGCATTGAGATAATAAAAGTAATGCGTGAAAAGCTTCAACAACTTTTCTTTTGATGGCCGTATCTTTTGTGGTTCTTAAAGTTGGTGACGTTTCCGTTGGATTTCTAAACTTTGATATTAGCATTACAAACATTTTTGTAATATCATTCGTTTTGCATTTTTCATATAATATAATTAATACATTGAGTTTGATAGAGTTAAATAAACAAAAGCTCTCTGACAGTAATTATCTTTAATTTAAAAACAACTGAACATTCGTTTTTAGTTATTTCATCGTATCATTGATGATCTCTTGGTCGCAGCGAAACCTCTTGTTGATCTCTTATGAAATCATTATGTATTGTAAGTGAAAAAACATATGATTTATAATGTTTTATAGACAAATCAACAAATTCACGCACCATTACTGCCGTCAATCGTACATTTTATCGGTGGGCTCGGTATAATTTAACTAAAGATACTTTCATAAACAATTTTAACTGCTATTATTTGAGTTTCATTTACCTACTCTGTTCCCATTGCGTAAATATCATATCACTATAATTTAACTACTGCTCCAATACTTCTTCTGAGTTCTGTTTTAAGCCATGGTTCCCTGTTATTTCCACCTTGTGATCCTGGTTTTCTATGTTTGGGGGTGGCAACCCTAATTTGACTTCACAACAAACCCCAGTTTAGGAACCATAGTTCTATGTCATCTAGTCTGTAAGAGTAGGTACATAGACATTTAATACATTTGAGAAAAGCATAGTAATTACTCGTATGTACCATCTTCATTTCATCTGTAGGTACCATGTATAAACTTTTACTTGCCATAAAAACTTGATACATAAAATAATAAATTTCCATATATGATTATCCATTGCTGGCGAATGCAATAATGCGATGCGATACATCAGTACTGTTATACTAGATTTTATCACTTAAGTTCTAACGTCACTATTAACTTATATACGGCAAGTCGTAAAAACATTTCATGTTAAAGCTTCCGAAGCATTATATTAGTTGACCCCATTAAAATATAATCTTGTAATGTTGTAACGTTCTATAAATTAGTTTAAATTCCTGAATGCTTAAAAACTTACTATGTTATAAGTTACCTGTGTTGGGAAATATTATTATTACTAATGTTAGATAGTATTTTTATAAAATTTACTTCTTGAAATTAAACTACTCGTACATCGACTGTTGTAAGAATTCAAGGTCATAGAAATGCAGAATATAAACTGACAGTTACAAGAAAAAACTGATTCGTTCAAAGATAACACCGTAAGTTATAAGTAGCTGTGAGCTGTGACAAACATACCCTATGTCCTTTTCTGTACTCCTGACACGATGGATGCAAAATTTGATGACGATCGATTGAGTTCAAGACGTGAAAGGGAAAATATAGAGACAGACATAGTTACTATTGCATTCACAGTAATATTAGAATGAATAATATTATATGTAGTAGGTAACTGATAAACAATGATGAATGGTTAAACAACTTGATGATCTATAATAGGAAATCTAATTATCTCTAATCGGATATCAAACATCACAGAAATACCCCAAAAGTAGACACACAATCGACCCGGTGGGCGCAGTAGGTCACTATGCCTACCCGCTGATTGACAGGTTCCGAGTTCGATTCCCGGTGGGTGTGGACTTTGTGTGATGACCACAGGGTTTCAATTTCCAGTCCGGGTGTGTTTACATATCCATATCTAGTATTTTATTATATGTAATATGTACCACGTTTGCTTGGTTTCCACGACACAAGCTTACAACTTAGGGTGGGATCGAGTCGATCTGTGTGTTGTGAAGTGGATTATTATTATTATTATTATAAACAAAGGAGTATCCATTTCAATAGGTACGATAATACTAAAGTAAAAGTAAGAATGTCTATAAAAAACCACCTCACATACCGACGTATGTACATAAACTTGTTTTCAAGTAAGTGCCATTACACATCTTTCTGGCTAAGCCAGAGAGGTTTAGTCTAATACCCAGGTAAGATTGCGGCGAACTTTCAACCCATTGGACCAAGTTCAGCATGGCCGATAAATTACCAAGCCACTTTTACAGCTCACAAGAACGTACGACCGAACTTCCAACTTGTATTGGACAAGACACTAGAGGTTTGTGCTTAGAGATAATCTTATGGAGAGATAAATTCGGATTCGAGCAATAAAGATTGGGATATCGTCGAATTCAATTCGCTGTTGCTACGGCTTTCTGTGAATGGATGAGAAATACGCAAACATACCTATATATAACCTCTTACTCTCTAAGTTTAAAACATACTATGTACGTATGTATGTATGTTTATTATCAACTACATAATATTCTTATTTCTTTTACTAGTTTCTTCATACTATTATTGAATACTAGCTATCCCCCGCGATGTCACCCGAGGTAAATTCAGAGTTCCCGTGGGAATGACGGGATAAAAGTATCCTATGTCACTCAAGACTACCGTACATTGCTATAAGTGAAAGAATTTTCTAAATCGGTTCAGTAGATCCAGAGATTACCCCCTACAACGTCACAAACTCACAAACTTTAGCTCTTTATAATATTAGTACAGATGAATAATTTGCTAAAAATAAATTATTTTTCCACTTAAATACACTATATATTTTTTTGAAAAATAAACGTTTGCTTGGAAGAAATTGTGACTTTTGGGATAAGACTGTCATATTGTGTCTTTTTTTTGGTTTCAGATTATCGTTTCATTTTTGTTTATAACTTTGTTTATAACCACTTAATTTTGGCGGTGTACCTAGCAATAACTTTGAATATTTTACACTTAACGGAAAACTATATTATGAGCACGCTTCACGCTTATCACTTAACCAGTTCCTTAAGCTTCTAACGTATTAAGTGGATAATCCCTGAGCTCATACTCTCATCTCCTTAATGGATGCAAAGAAAACCATTTATTGTGTTATTGGATGCATTCTATGAATAAATACTTGTTACTTTTAATTTATAAAGATACTGTTAAGAGATCTTGATGCAAAAAAATGTAGTAAATACAAACAGTATAAATAATGATAATCACTATTTATCTATACTAATATTATAAAGAGGTAAAGTTTGTGAGTTTGTGAATTGTGAGTTTTTAACGTTGTAGGGGGTAATATCTGGATCTACTGAACCGATTTTGAAAATGATTTGACTTACTGCGGGTGAAACCACGGGGGATAGCTATAACAAATAAATCTAAACTCAGTCTTACTAGAAAGTAAAACCATCCCCAATGGGAATCGAACCCGCCGCGTTTTAATCATGTACCGGCGTGGTGACTGACGCTGATAAAAAAACAAACGTTTAAATTCCAAACGATTCATGTAACGGTATGTAAAAAAAAAACAAATTCAAAACAGTTTTCGAACACGAAATCGAAACAAAACTTTTATAGACAGTGTTAGAATCAAAGTGTACAGCAGCGATCCGTCTTTATAACACCAGTAAGTCGATCAAAGTCCTCTTTACGGGCGACTTTATGTCATCATTGTATTTACATATGGAATAGTAACAAATCCCTCAATCCCATATGATACAACGAACGAATGTGTGCCAAAGAGATTTGCATCACACACAACATTATGTATGACGCGTCCGAAACGCAGCGGAAGATTCATGCAACACTATCAATCTTGCGCTTCCCTAATGCCACCAGTCGTAACGTCATCCAGGTAGACGGAAGCTACACAATGGCAAAATTTGAGTAGGATCATAATAATATTATGTGCGGTTTAAATTATAATGGAGAACTATAACTTAAGCTAGGCCATTATATGCTAATCTTATTTGTACTTGTACATTTATATTACCTATAAAGAGAAAATATTTTATTTTTGTGTGTTTATTTGTTTGTAAAGGAAAAGAGAGGATAAAATATCTATCTATAGATATATTATTTAAACTCAAAAACACTGATGTTAAAAATGCTTTCTCATAAAGGGAGCTACAGTATTTCTGAGTGATAGAGTTCTTTTATCCCAGAATGCCTACGGGAACTTCGAAATTAACGCTAGTGGAACCGTGGGTGATTAACGAGTTAAAAATGCTTTGTCCTCAATGACTGATGGATCAACGCACAGCCTAAACCGCTGATCGTAGAGACCTGAAACTTGGCGGGCGTGTTCTTTGTATGACGTAGGCATCCGATAAGAAAGGATTTTTGAAAATTCAACTCCTAAGGGGATGAAAAGGGGTTGCAAAGTTTGTATTGAACAATTCTGCGGGAACTTCGAAATTATCGCGGGTGAAACCGCGCGGGACAGCTAGTAATCATAATATAAATGTTATATAATAGCTCTTGCCCATGGTTTTGCTGCCTGCTTGCCTGCCTGACCTGCTTTCAGTTTTCAGTTTTTTTTTACACTCTATGTATTGGTATAGAAAATATTCTGAGCTACTCACATGGAATGGTTGAATGTAAAACTTCTATCAGTCAACGAAGAAGAAGTAATAAGTTTGATGTTTGTGAAATACTGAAATCATATTTAAATTTTGAATTCGTTCACTGAAACTAAAATTCCGAGCGATTGCCAATCTGCATTTTTTTTTGTCAACCAAACTAAAAATTTCAGTTCTAATTTTTTTTTTTTTAATTCGAAACGACTATTGAGTTGTTGCTATTTAATTTAGTCAAAAAAGTAAAGGATTCCCCCCACATTTTGTAACTTATGAAACTATGCTCTAGGCTAAAAGAGAAAGCCGTAAATCCAGCAGATCTTCAAAATCAAAGAGTTTAAATACATGCACTTGATATGGAATTCTATAAAAAAGTATAAATTTCATTCGTACATAATATAAAATAGAGTAACTATAGAGAAAGATTCATCTTTTCTGTCTGTACAGACTTCTGCAATGATAGCATACAGCACGCGATACTTATTTTCACTTGAATAATGTAAGCCGGAACACAATGAACCACCTTACTATACGTATATTAAATTTATATATGTATATATATTTATGATATATTTTCAGTCATCAACACCCTTTCTCTCCACTTTTTTCATCCGTACTTACCTGAAACAAAGGAAAAAAAATTAAACATCGCTTAAAAAAATACGCTGATTTTAATGGTAATTGATAGGTTCAACATCACACCGTTTAAATCAAACGAAACAAATTTTCCATGCAAGTTTAAAAATATAAAAGAATGCGATGGATCAACTAGATTTCCCCTGAATTTTCACCCGCTTCAATATCAACAAACCTTAATATACAATTTGTACATATACATTTTTGATTTTATAATAACATCGGTTAATTAACGATGCATCTCCTTCACTTTAATTTAAAAACAATTTGATCTTTGTAATTGCAACAATTTATAAAACACACACCACTAAATGTTTCAATTGGGTGGTCGTTCATTTATCACCGGACTTATTACGCCCGTTCTGGGAGCGCTACGGAGCTGTAGCTTGCTTATTTTATGTATAAACTAAAGTAACTTTGAACTGAGTTTTGATGTGGATACTTCTTTGTTAGCATCACATAATAAGAGGCTAGGTTTGACAATTGAGTACCATCAGATAGCACAGGTGCGGTCGCAGGCTGAAATTTTGGGGGGGGGGGGGGTCACTAATAAGTAATATAATCGAGTAAATTAGACTATACAGCACTATACACAACTTTATTGCACACATTATGAAAAAAATGGATTTTAGGGGGTCATGCCCCCCGTGCCCCCCCCCCCCCCCCCACCTTCGAACCGCGCACATGAGATAACACATGAGATAATGTGTAATTCCTAAAGCATAGAAGAGGTAGGTACCTTAAATCGGGTTTTGAAGTGGATATTTCTCTGTAGGCATAATATGAGGCTGGATCTGGGCTTTTACCACCATCAGCAATTTTTCAGCATATTTGGTGTTTCAAGTAAAATTTGTACACATGTACTAGCTGTTCCCCGCGGTATCACCCGCGTTAACTTTGGAGTTCCTGCGGGAATTCCTGGTTAAACAGTACCCTATGTCCTTTTCTGTACTCCTGGTAACGTGAATGTAAAATTACCTACATGGTGATCGGTTGAGCAATTTAAGGTGTGAAAACGTAACGAACAAAGAAATAAAGAAACAAACACACTTTCGAATTTACAATAACTAAAAGGATTTGTATATTATGACTGTATGTATATATTTATAAATAATAAAACTTAACGCTTCTAATTGACCTCTGGCTGATTGTTACTGGTTTTCTGACACATTCTTTCATTTAAACGTAGAATGTATATTTATCATATTTTTTTTGGACTTTGGTTATAATGTTAGACTATAATAACGTGTGCAACTTTCAAGACCCCACATTTGACTTTACTATCGAAAAAAAAAAACATATCCCTGAGCATTGAGTAACTAGAGATTACTCCGCACAACAAACAAACTTCCATTATAAATATACGTCCGTTTCAAGTTAATTTTGTAGACTAGTCACTTCACGCATCATCAAATTTATCTTTATCCATACTAATATTATAAAGCTGAAGAGTTTGTTTGTTTGCTTGAACGCGTTAATCTCAGGAACTACTACGTAGTCCGATTTCAAAAATTCTTTCAGTGTTCGATAGCCCATTTATCGAGGAAGGCTATATCATCACGCTAAGACCAATAGGGGCGGAGCAGCAATAAAAAATGTTGCATAAAACGGGAAAAATGTTCCTTTTGAGAGCTTCCATTGCATACGCTGCAACTGTGGAATATGTATATTTTAGTTAGTTTTTTCCTCAAATTAACACGCGTGAAACCGAGCGGCACAGCTAGTATACAATACAATAGAGTAGATTTGAATTACTCTCCCGTGATTGTGAGCAGTTTGCATAAGGCTTTAATTGGTAGGTACGAATTTCAGTGAGATGTCTGGTGTACGTATACAAAGTGGAGCTCAAATTATTAAATACAATCAACTGAGGTTAATTGGTAAGGTGAAATGGTACAACAACAGAGTAAATAAAATTATGTTAATTACGAGTACAAAGTGATTGGACTTTTATTTAAAAACAACAACGCGACTTGAATTTTTTTCTTATTGGCTTTATTTGACCAAACCATGGCGTTTCAAGATATGTTCTGAAATAAAAGAGCGTCAACTTTAATGAGAGCTTTCGACTTACTTTATAGTAGCTTAATCATTACTACTATTACTATTAAAATGTTTAACAATTAAGAGTTCCCGAGGGAACCTTCAGGATTCACACGGGTGGAACAGCCAGTATTAAGTAACGTATGAACAACCACTGCTGGACATAGTACACTGCTGGACATAGTCCACTGCTGGACATAGTCCTATAGCTAGTCTGATCTTCTTCATAAATAACTAGCTGTGCCCCGTGGTTTTACCCGCGGTAATTTCGGAGTTCCCGCCGGAATTCCGGGATAAAAAGTACCCTATATATGTCTCTGTACCCCTGAAAACGTACATACTAAATTTCATCCAAATCCGTTCAGCCGTTTTTGCGTGATTGAGTAACAAACATCCAAACATCTACACTTTTACATTTATAATATTAGTAGGATAATGTTTGGATATTTGTCCTCTAATATGCGTTTCTAAACCATGGGTCCGATTGTGATGAAACTTTGGCGGGTTATTCTGCCTGCGTGTGCAAAGGTTCCTGATATAAAGAGATCCTGCGGGAATTCTGAATCTCACATGTGTGAATCTCCGAAAAGTGGGACCAATTTTGACGGAACCTTTACTGCTAATTAGCTGATGTTAATAGGAGGAAACTGCGGGGCATAGCTAGTTACCATATAAAAGCGAAAGGTGACTGACTCACTGACTAAACTCGAAATCCCGAAAAATTAAGCTGAAATTTATGGCAGCTGAGAACGGATTTCACGTTATTCCCGCGGGAATTTCTAAATTAATGCGGGTGAAACCGCAGAATATAGATAGTATGCTATAAAATTTATGTTCATAAACATGTAACATTAATTCCGATGTAATGGCAAGCTGTCTTGCACACTGATATGGAAAACGTCAAGACGTTTAAGTTTAACTAAAGTTGGTTCATCAAATACTATCATTTGAGATTTTTCTGACCAAAATTTCTACTGAGCCAATATTTCAGAGACGAACACAAAAGCAAAATTATACCTACAATCGTGTAAAATACTAACATTAGAATGAAACTACGGCAATATATTATAAGTTTCGACATAAATTTATGCAAAAGTTACTAGAGATTATAGTATTTTCAACTCCTCGGCTGCTACTTTGTTCTCAGATCCACATATTTGCGTACAAAGTACTATACGTTACTATGACATCGGATTTATTAAAAATCCCCGTTGACTTTGTAAAATTCAAATTTTGACATTCAAAACTATGTATTAGTGTGCGACGAAACTGTTCGATGACAAACAAAATCGTACATCACCGTTGGAAAGATGAAAAACACAAAGTTACACAACGGTTACAAAAGTTGTAAGTATATGGTAAAACGTGGGATAATTTAGGGCATCGTTAGTTTGCTTTGAGTCAATGTTATTTACGAGTGTAACGGCAAATAAAGAGGTTCATTAAAAATATTTTGGGTGTGTGTCGTCGCTAGAAGTCCTCGGGGCGTTTATGAAGAGAAAAATCTCTTGGGTTCGCCTGAAAAGTTTTGCTGGCGATGGAATTGCTTCGTATTTATTTTTTGTTACCGTGATTTGTAACTACCAGAACAGACTTATAGCTAGTAAGTTCCCATTTGGGTTAAACACTCATTTTCGACATCGTCAAATCATTTCGTAAGCGCTGTCAGTATAGGTTGTGACAATCGTGATTCGTTTAACAAGAGAGCTATGTTCTATTTTTGTTGAGTTTAATTTCCGAGCGAGTAAAATATTTTTAGAACAGAACTTTGAGCGTAGTGAGGGATTCAAACCACGAGCAATAGCAAAAGCAAAAGCCTTTGCCAAAGACATTATAATCACTACGTTTTAGCCTTTGCTCTCATGTGATACACAACTTTTTGTCTCACTAGCGAGAAAACAAGGATTCGTAGCGTTCTAAGTTCAAAACCGGAAAGAGAAAAAAAAAAGACTTTCATGGAGTGACCAAAATAAAGTGGACTATTCTACGTATATTTATACAGTATTCACTCTTTTAAAACGACATTCACGTAGTAAGCATTTGAGTTAGCTATAGGAGAAAAAATGGTTTTATTATTAGATATATGAAAAGGTGAATAGTTTTTGCCTGAGGCATGAGTTTTTATGTCACTTTAACTTTATATTGGTCGTCCACATAAAATAGTGTATCGTTCGCATTTTATTTTTAAAGTCTTTTCAGTGCTTGAATCTGTTTTATGTTAGGAACGTGCGACCACAGCTAGTACTTAGCCGCTCGTAAATCTGACTGCTCTATACACAATATAATGTTTATACCTATTTATGTATATAAAGATTTAATGCGTCCACACTAGTCCACAGTAAGTTGGGAAGTTTAGAATCAATAATCCTTACTATAAACTCGATTAAATTATAAATGCGAAAATGAGTTTGTTTGTTTGGTTGGTACGCTTTCACGCCTCAACTGCTCAACGGATCATCATGAAATTTTGCATACATGTTGTCAGGGGGACAGAAAAGAATATAGAGTAATTTTATCGCGGAATTCCCGCGGGAGCTTTAAAATTAGCGCTGGTAAAACCACAGAGAACAGCTAGTAATGTATAGGTAAACCATATATAAAAAGATTATATCTTTAAAACTTATAATAGCCTTGGAAATAAAAAAAAAATGCCGTTTTTTCTTTGAACTTTAAAGTGTACCCTGTATCTATTCAAGCTATATCGTCAACAACATTCATCTCAATTGGTACAGCGATTTAGTCGAGAAAACTTAATATTTATTTAACTCTAGCTGATTTTCGCTTACTAACATTAAAATCGTTACAAAACATAAGAAAATAACAAAAAAGAACAGTTTAATTAAGAACCCATATGGACTCTTTCAAGGAGTTAAGTTAAAACAAAAAAACACTTAGTTTATTAGTTTACATAGAGTCTTAGCAATAAATTACCTTATTTGCAATAAAACAGACTTAATTAGGGGTGAAAGTTACTCTTAGTCTTTCTCCCGAGGATAACACTGTGCTTTTCATTACGAATGCAAGGAAAGTCAAAATAAAAATAGGAATTAGCTAAAGAAAGAAATGAGTGAATTTTATTTTACATAAATCAACCATTAGGTGTGCTACTGGCCAGTAAGTATGCCCCCTATGACATAAAAAAAAAAACTTGAGTTTCTGCAGTATCCAGCTGTCAGTTGAAAGCGATTCTCCCTAGGGCTGAAAAGTGTTACTTTCAACCCGCTTCTCAGGCCATTTCAGACCTACTTTCCGAGTATGAGTAATGAAAAATTATTTTCTGTCTGTTGGTTAACAAGAATCTCCAAATCTACTGAACGGATTCTCATGCGGTTTTTACAGGTGGATTAAGCTTAGCCTGGACCTACATATAGGCATTTTTTTCATTTAAATGTCGGGAAAAAAAGTAGTTACTTACATAAAAACGATTCATGCGGGTAATACTGGCTATTCCCGGCGGTTTCACTCGCATTTTTCCGCTCCGCCTGTGTTCCATTGTGAAAGTGAATAAAAGTGAATTCACAACTCTATGTTTTGTTATTAACATAATATTTGTTTTAAGACCTTACAAAAGTAACACGAACCTAAAATAATTTCTAAGTGACGCACATGGTACATACGAGAAGGAAAGAATTAAGCTGAATAATAAATAATTATCTCACGATAAATCGCCATGGTAACAGGGTAATTCGAGCTTGTTACAACGGCTTATTCCGCATCGAAATTAGGTTGAAATATTAGCGTTAAATACTTACCTAAATTAGTATAATTACTTTATTCGCGATATTAGGTAAAGTATTATCCCTCAACGTTTTCGGAAGAGGTGATTAAATTTACGAGAGTCGAAATTTTAACGTCGTCGTGTAATTTTTGATTGTCAGATTCATCTCGTTTTCTTTGAAATGTAGGTAGGTACCTTACGTAATTTGATTAATTACAAAAAGTTTTCGACTCATTTCTGCTATTAATTTAAACAGATGGGAACGAAATGAGTTTTCAAAAATACACTTTCCATATTTAGCGAACAGATTTTCATATATTTTTATATAGCCTATAGACAGACACACTTGCTGGTCCTCTTTATAATCCGGAATAACCGTGCATTATAAAACTCCACTGGGAACATAGCATCTTTATGTCAAACTTTACCCAAATTCAATCGTAAAGAAGTCGTATATGATACAGCATAATAAAATGAATAAAAAAAGTTTTCAAACATCCAAATTTCGAAAAATCGAATGAACTACACTATGAAGTATAAAATATGTAAGTACCGATAATTTTAGATTAATTCATATAAAAGATATAGTAAATTTCCGTTACTAAAAAACATAATATTTCTGATATGAGGTCAGGCATTATGCATGCTGTAAAATGGCGAAAAAGCTCAATACCTACCTAGAAAAGTGTGCAATAAAAAAGGTAACAAAATTGTAGTCAAGCCGGAGCCTGCACAGCCCCTGCCGAGCACTGATTCGAGTCGTACAATGAAATTCAGATACGCAAAAAACTCAGGTTTCGGCCAAAAGCCGTTGCAGTTTTGCACCTTTATTTTTATTTTGGTACAGTCGGCAAAATAAATAGGAATAGTGTCTAACCACGCACCACATAATCCCTGTGTTTCTTTTAACTTTTCAGTCTAGAATTCTAATTGCACACAGCACACCAAAATATGCAAACCCACGGATGCAAACTCAAACTAGGTAGGTATTTGGCTCAGGCGCATCGCTGACCGCTGCCGTGGCACGCTTGTTACGCTCGCTCAGTTCGGACGTTACTATCTAACCTAATATATCAGAGGTGAAGGTGAGGCAAAGATATGCGCCTTTTCGGATCAGAAAATTCAGTTGAAAAGATATTTTAGATATTTTATCATTTTCTAACTCTTTGAGTACAAGTCTACATTGTTGTCATCATTTGCATTAAGTTTGGCATGGTATGATAGGTATATTGTGTAGGTATTACGGATTTTTTATTATAACTGCAAGTGAAAAAAATCAGTGTCTAAATGGTATAAATATTTATATATATATAAATATATATAAATATTCATCCCTACAAATATTATAAATGCGAAAGTAACTCTGTCTGTCTGACTGTCTGTAGGTTACGCTTTCAAGGCTTAACGGCTCAACCCATTATCATGAAATTTTGCATACACATTGTCAGGAGTACATAGAAGGACAAAGGGTACTTTTATCTCGGAATTTCGGCGGGAACTTCGAAATTAACGGGGGTGAAACCGCGAGGAACAGCTAGTTTAAAATCATATTTTGTGACCTACTAAAGAATGCATGACGTAAGGAGTCTAACTGACAACTTTATGCAAGTAACTTCTGTTGACTTCATGTGAGAGTAGGTAATTTCCGTTATATGCTAAAAGTCTATTAAAGTTGTTAAAAAGAAGTAGGTAGATATTACTTTAATATTTTCGTCACGGTACCTACTGCCTAATTTACCACTTTTATATTACAACTAGCTGTGCGCCGCGGTTTCACCTGCGCGAGTTTCGGGATTCCCGCAGGAACTCCAAATTTCTTTTACATGTATAAACCTTGTCCTGACAATAACGAACACAAAAAAAGACAATTATCCAATTTGGTGCAGTCGTTTCGAAGTTAAGCGCTTAGCAACACATTTGGCGATTCATCTAATATATATAAATCACGTGTCACGTTGTTTGTCCGCGATGGACTCCGAAACTACAGAACGGATTTTGATAAAATTTTGTAACCATTTATAATATGGTCCAACTTAAAAGATAGGATAGTTTTTATCCCGGAATTCCCTCGGGAACTGAAGGACATAGAGTACTTTTTTCCCGCAACCTCCGCAGGAACTCCGAAATTACCGCGGATGAAATCGCGGGGGACAGCTAGTTTTTATTATATAGACTTGTATAGTACAGAGATGAAAAATAATTCGGTTTTTTGTATTTTTCCGTGCATAGATCATCTTGCTTGGTAACTGTACCTATGCACTGTAACTTTTTTTATGCTTCCGAGTAAAACTGTTACCGTTTGGCAGTTGTAGTTACCGGAATGAAGTGTGTGGGTATATATATTTGAATGAACCTCAAAAAGAAGTGACGCCACATTTATTGGTGCATCGGCGAAAGTACAAAGGCGTTGATTTAAATAAATCTGGACATGAAAAGCGTAATATGGTCGGATCTCAACATTCTACTGTCATGTTTTCTATTAGTCTTTCCTTATTTCAGGGAATTCTAGCATTATGTCATGGCAACACTGTTATTTAGTCGGTACCCTCATTCCCATTTGATAAATTAAAGTAGTGTACGCCCACAATTGTTGGTGGGGTTGTGGGTATAAATACTAGTGTCAGCACAGGAGAGCTTCATTCTAGTTATTCTGATCAACTTAAGTGGTCGTAATAAGTGTTCTATTTCTATTGTATATATAGTATATGTGCGGTTGTAATAGCTATAATAGTGAGAATAAAAGTATAGTTAACTAGAGGATCTCTTTTCTTTACACTACCAAAATTACTTTAAATACTGCCTAAATATTTTATTCTCTTTCTGGAAAACTCACTCTCGTATTAATTACAAGACAGTAAAATAGGCAGTATTTTAGTGTTAAAAAGTAAAAGTAGTTGATCCGACCACATGCTTTTCATGTCCAGGAATAGTCATTGTAAATATCTGGAAAATATCAAATACCTATCTATATTGTAATTTAATTTGACTATTCAGCTGAGGATATTATAAAATTGATGTTGCCCACAAAATAGGAACAGCTTCATTATTGTATCGAAACTTTCCAGCAACGATGGTGATAAAAAAATTTCATAATGCTCCCCGCAGCTGAGGCCATATTAAATTTTAAATATCGAATCGCACACCCCTTGTCGCTCCACCGACATTCAATTTGGCGCGAAATCTTTGTGCCAATGACTATAAAGCCGTGTTATTCACAAATAACGATAAAAAATTACTAATTCTGACCATAATATTTCGCTTAGATTTTTTAAACAATAAAAGACGTAGGTAACACCTAATCTATCCTTACTAGTATTATAAATGGGAAAGTGAGTTTGTTTGTTTGTTTCTTACGCTTTCACGCCTAAAGGTCTGAAAGCTATACCATAGCCATCATGAAAGCTATACACGTTGTCTGGCATATAGAAGACTGGTGCTTTTTATGCCGGTATTCCCGCGTCAAGTCCAAAATTACCGCGAGAGAAACCGCGGGGAACAGCTAGTAATATTAAATAAATCTGGAGAGTTTGTTTATTTGGTTGAACGCGCTAACCTCAGAAACTACGGGTTCAAATTGAAAAATTATTTTCGTGTTAAATTTTCCATTTGTCGAGGAAGGCTATTATAGGCTATAACATCACGTTACGACTAATAGGAGAAAAGTATCTAATTTACGCGGGTGAAACAGCGTGGCACAGCTAGTAGCTACTTAATAAGTACGCAGCTTTTAATAATAAGTACCTAAATACTAAACGTTACACCAACTTATAGAGAAGTTTTAAATCACCAATTTAAAAGTTTTCTTCTGGTATAATAACTCATTTTGCTTAGTTAGTGAAAACGATACAGTTTTCAAACGTACCAACGTCAAACGTATTTGAAACATATCAAAATACATACCTACCTACCTAGCAAGGTAGATATGATTACAGTAATAATGTCTGTCTCGAGTCAATTTATTAAAGAAATTCCAAAAAGTTTTCCAATACCAAAAAGTTATCAGTGAGCTTGTTTTCGTCGTTTCACTTCGTGAACGAGCCACGATTACACGGCTTCTAATCAAAATTCAACGGATTCTCCCTTTACGTAGCGCGATATTGGGAAAACATCTTAATACAGCATAACACAGACTATAAGTAACTATAGCAATTACGTTATCACTACCTACCTACCTATCACTACCTAGTAGATATAAAACAAAGTGGCTTGCTGTCTGTCTGTCCCTATGTACTTATGCTTAGATTTTTAAAACTACGCAACGGATTTTCATGTGGTTTTCACTAATCGATAGAGTGATTCATGAGGAAGGTTCGCATCTATATTTTACTGTGGAAATTCCGCGGGAACTCCGAAATTACCGCGGGTGAAACCGCGGGGGACAGCTAGTATCAAAATGTAACAACAATCCCTTGCAAATTTTATATTCTATTATGTACTTACTACTTGCTATCAACTAGTAAGACATGACACAAAGTAGCGTTTTTTTAAAGTTGCATGTTTTTTTTTTACTATTTAAGTTAAAAAAGTTCTATTTAACGTTGCTTGTGTTTTTTTTACAAAATTTATGTATATTTTGTCAACAAAAGTGAATTTTATTTAGGAACAAAAAGTTGCACGACTTTTGTTATCTAATGAATTCAGAAATTTACTATAGAAGAGAGTATATACCTACCTACATACTTGGCTTGTCACCGACTTCATATCGAAAAGTGGCAGCACAAACCAATAATACGTGTATTTTTGTCTGTTGGATTAAATCGGTATTTTGTTATTTTTAGCTTTTTAGTTTTGTGTTTTTTGGAAGTCGGTTTTAATTTTTTTGTTAATTAGTGAAAAATTGTGATGCAAATTATATTCGTTTGATTTACCTACATTGTTGCCGACTAAAGTTTTTGTTTCCGTTAAACAAAACCAAAAAAAGCGAACACGATAAATAAACGGCCTAATCGAAAATAATATCCGCTGCGGGACCGTCCTCCGTAGCGGTGTTCCGTGTGTTTACAAGCTTACAGCTACGGTAGCAGAGGGCGCTGTCGGCGATCAATCGATGGGCGAGCGGTTGCTAGGCAACGATCATGTTGCAAAATAAACAATCAGACCGGAGCTCGCGCCGTGAGCAAATTTACTTTCTTATTTTATCACCCGTGTCAACAATTTAGATCGATATTATTGGATTATTTACATCGTGTTACAACAGTCCCACCGGCACGAATTGCGTATCATGTTTCTATGATCTTGTACGGCATTGTTTTATATCAGTTCCGAGTTGATTGGCGCTTGTGAAAAATGGTTTTGCTACCTCCGTGCGTTCCCGACAATTGCGGCAAAGATTTCCGTCATTCGCTGAAGAAGCCGAGCCCCAATTATCCTTATGGATACAAGACGAGGAAGCCTAGGCTCGTGCCGGCTTTCACGATCCAAGCCATGCAGAGAAACACAAGGGTCATACCGCCGCCGAAAAGCAACGTTTTCGAACCGCTGCCGCAGAAACCGACTATGTTCAGCAAATGTTATAAAAGAGGTGAATTTCCCGTCTCAATCGAGTTCACGACAAGCGGCAAGCGGCTGTCGTGGAAGGTAATAACATCCTGCCAATCTGTACACAAGTATCGCTGGTATCCATCTACTCAGCATCCATTGAGTTGCGATTGATGAATGTTTGAAGGGTGCAAAATTTGAATATTGGTCAATGTTCAACCGAATATAATTTGCAATTTAATACTTTGTAAGGATTTTTTTTTTATTCGTTCGAAGTGAGCAGTTGCATTGTAGCGAATTTTCTATACAAAATCCCACTGTGGAATTGGGAAAAGCGTTTGTGTATATCTATACACAGACGCTTTTCTATAAAATAAACCTTAGGTACGAATAAACCTTAGGTTTTGACGACCCGATTGGCGCAATGGTCACCATGCCTGCCCGCTAATCAAGAGGTTCCGGGTTCGATTCCCGGTGGGGGTGGACTTTGTGTGATGAACACAGGGTTCCATTTTCCAGTCTGGGCGTGTATATATATCTAAAGTATAATATATATGTAATAATATGTGTAGTATATACCACGTTTGCTTGGTTTCCACGACACAAGCTTATAGCTTAGTGTGGGATCAAGTAGATCTGTGTGTTGTGAAGTTGGATTGTTATTATTATTATTATTACCTAAAACCAAAGTTATTAGGAAAAATTACACTTACTACCATTAAAATTATTGGCTTCATCTGTCACGCTCTAAAGTAGGTAACTACACAAAAAAAAATCGAATTTTCATAATTCGAAATTGAATTGATTTTTATATCAAAGATATTTAGCTACTACAGCATATTAAAAGTATTTGTGTTATCCACAAATCCATAGTTTTTTCAACGTAAAAATTTATTTTACAATGAAACATGTTACTATGTTGTATGGATATTTACTTTATTACGATCCATACTATTACATACTATTGTTATAAATGCTAAAGTAAATCTCATCATGAAATTTTGCATACGCGCTATCAAGGGTACAGGTAAGGACATAGGGTACTATTTTCCTGGAATTCTTGCGGGAACTCCAGGAAAAAAGTTAGTTTTCCAATACCAAAAAGTTATCAGTCAGCTTGTTTTCGTCGTTTCACTTTGTGAACGAGCCACGATTACACGGCTTCCAATCAAAATTCAGCGGATTCTCCCTTTACGTAGCGCGATATTGGGAAAACTAAATCTTGAAAACTGCGGAACGGATTTTCATGCGGTTTTCACCAACAGATAGAGTGATTCATGAATAAGGTTTAATGGTGAAATTAACGCGGGTGAAATCGCACGGAACATCTAGTTAAAATGGTACATTATTGCAGTATTTAGCCCTAACTCTAGAATTTTCTTCCCCAGGTCCCAATAGAAAAGCTGGATTTCCACCATTACCTGCCGATGTTCTTCGACGGCCTCTCGGAAGGCAACTATCCCTTCAACTTCATAGTGGAACAGGGCATCAACGATCTAGTCATCAAGGGCTCATACAAAGTACTGCCTGTGGTGCCACAACTCATTATACCAATCAAAAGTTAGTTGAAATGATTATTACTTATTACTAGCTATGACCCCCGGAGTTTCACCCGCGTGAGATTCGGGATTCCTGCGAGAAGTCCAAATTAACCTAATTTTCTCCTTATAACTTATGCTAATTGGCAGTGAAATTCCCGTCAAAATCGGTTCAACAGTTTCGGAGATTCACCCGCGCGAGTTTCGATGTTCTCGCAGGAACTCCAAACCTTTTCATATTTTTCTCCTTATAATAACAAATACAATAAAAAAAAATTGCGAAATTGGTCCAGTCGTGACCAAGAGAAATAGGGATCAATTTTTATATATTATGTAATTATATAGACTACTTGTGCCCCACGGTTTCACCCGCGTTAATATCAGAGATCCCGCGGGAATTCCGGAATAAAAAGTAGCCAAAGTTGGGTTTAAAGAACTTTATTACTCATTAAGAACAATGTAGTTCACTTACAATGAGTTTAAGTTGAATTTGAATACTTAAATCAATAAGTTCCAGCTATTCAGAACATTTAAGTTATCTTATCACTAATGTACATTTTAAGTTTGCTTTTAAATATATTTAAAGAGTTGCATTCTCTTAATTCAGTTGGTAGGCCGTTATATAACCGTTCCTTCAGACATAATATTCTTCTGTCCATATCCAGTTCTATGTTTAAAAATTTTTAGCTTATTCGTGTTTCTTAAGTAATGTTTGTAATTGCACTTTCTAAATGTGAGTTGTGTATGTATTTTGTTTGTCAGAGTTGTCAGTTACTCCTTATTATATCAGCTATCTGCCAGTGAAAGTCCCATTAAAATCGGTCGGGCGTTTCAGAGATTAGCCGGAACAAACAGACAGACAGAAAATATTTTAAAATTGTTTTTTTTATATATAAGTACCTACCGCATATACTTTCATATGCATTTAGTGAAAAGCTGTAAATTTGGAATTACAAACAGACACTTAAATTCGATTTATATGTATAGATGTATAGATTATATGAACCAGCGAAGCGAAGTACTGCCCCTTTAGTCAAGTTGACAATCTGTGATCGTTAACGCGCAGAAAAATAAGGAGCGAGTCGTCATTTCCCGCGGTCACGTAATGTCGTTCAATCAAGGGTCCAGTTTTGGGTGACACGTGACAAATTCAAATTAGGTTTTTTTGATCGGACCAAAGTTTTAGCCCATGTTTTTGTTTTTCATATTTTTTTACTTATTTCGTATAGGTACCTACTCGTAAATCTATTGTGAAAAATTAGTAGGTACCAATTAATTTTTGCAAATCATAAAAAAAAATCAGAATATTTACATCTCTGTTCGTATAGAGAAGTTTTGCGAGGCACTAAAAAAGCGCTGTTTTCACCAAGTATTATTAACAGGTTGTGAAAGCAGAGCTTTAAGAGAAGCACTATGGTTGACTACGAAGAGGTGACGCATTCACTGGGCGTATGAGAGTGGCAACTCGCTTCGCTTGATGACACCTGTCATCGTAAAATTGTAAAAACCGTTAAATTGTAAACGATCGTCATTGAAGAGGTATTTATGTGCACCCCGACATACTAGGTTAGGTTACGTGCAAACTGTGGCCACAACAGAGTCGAACGGTACCGATGGTACCGATTTCTCGTGTGCCAAAATCATCCAAAACGCATTTTCTGTCCTCAGAATTTCACAATATTACCGTTATTTTATAAACTGACGGTTTTTACAATTTTACGGTGACATATCTATGTGATTTTCGAAACTCACGGATGATTAGGCTAGATTATTTTATAAGAAATACAAACGAAAAGGATGCCCTTCGTACATGTCGTATCTAACTTATAATATTACAAGTCAAAACAAAAAAAAATGTCTGTATGTAAATAAATCATGATAAATATTATCGCACGAGATTTTCGCGTCCGTACAATATTCCGCGATGTTGATTTATATTTTGGAGGCATGAAAGGAAATTTAGGGGAGACAAAGGTACAGTCACCAAAAAAGATAACTATATTGCATGCTAGTTAACTTCTCTTAAAATCATAATATAATCATAAAGCCTTTAAAATATTGTATATTTCCTTCATTTATATCTCCTTTTCTACTTGCAAACCAATAAAAATGACGGAAATATTGTATATATATTATCTTTCTTTCAATCATACTAGGTACATAATAAAAAATTGTTTGTCTTTGAAAGCTTAGGAAGAAACGAAGGCAACTTTTATCAGAGTTCCTGTGGGAATCCCGAAAAGTTTTATTATTTCGAAAACTTAGTCTACGACTAGTATGCACACCACACAGCCTTCTTTCTTCTTCACAATATTTGTTATTTTAATTGTTTTTTTTTTAATGTTTATTTTTGGTACCTTTTTGATGGGGACCAATTAACTCCTTTTCTTTCTTTCTTTCTTCTAACTTTATTCTTTTTCACACTGTACCCACCAGCTTCGCTCCTAAAACACCTACCAAGCCACCTGGTGTCTATCCCTATTGAGATTGGAATGGGAGGGGGAGATTATAAGTCTTAGGAACGCCAACAATAATCGTGTTTCGACTCTAATTTTTTTTTCCTATTCTCTCAACCGGATTAATATTAAAGAATGAGATGAGAATATTGGGTTGCGATCGGTAAATTACGTTTTCCAAGAGCTCTCTCGTATTCAACAGCCAATATACATTTATTGACTTTAAAATAAGACTCTACAGGAGCTCTCCGATGGTAGTTCGCGTTTTCGCACTGGGAGATGCTGTGTAATCAGAAATAATATGCCTAAATTTTACGAAATATAATGATAGTTAAACTGGCAGCTTTCCGCTAGTATCTTGATGACTGGTTTGGCGCAGTGGTTCCGGGTTCGATTCCCGATGAGGGTGAACCGCGGTTTCACACGCGTTAATTTAGGAATTTCCGTGGGGATTCCGGGATCACAAGTACCTTATGTCCTTTTCTGTGCATCTGAAAACGTGTATACATTTTTTTTTTATTATTACTAGCCGTCCTCCGCGGTTTCACCCACGGTAATTTCGGAGTTCCCGCGGGAATTCTTGTATAAACTACAAATATAAACCTTCCCCATGAATCCTTCCTCTATCTATCGGTGAAAACCACATGAAAATCCGTTGAGTAGTTTTAGTAAAGTCAAAGTCAAATCATATATTCAAAGGCCCATAATTTTTTTGACAGTTTTTTAACAATCAGGCACTTTGTAATGTCAATAAAATTACAGTTATTATGACAGCACCCATAAAATATCCACCCTTCACAGCTTCCTAGGGCTATGGCTGAAGAGAAGAAGCTGCGCAACAAACTCTCCAGTAGCACGCTGTCAGTTTAAAGTTATAAGTACTTGACCAAGTTTTTGTCAAAAAAGAAAAACAAGAAAATGATATCGTGTCAATCTCCCGCAAATTTCCCGCTTATTGCTTGTTTTTTTTTTTTTTCAGATGCACTGGCGACTAAGCGCGCCTCGGTGATATGTCACACGCTCCGCTGCATACAGATGCTGGTGACTGGGTGCGACAGGGTCGGGGAGGCGCTCGTGCCGTACTACAGGCAGATATTGCCTATGATCAGTCTGTTCAAAGACAAGAATCGTGAGTATTACCGTTTTTTCACGCCACGTCAATTTATTTATTTATTTATTAACTAAAATAAAAAGGAACATAAACATATATCAGCTGTTTTTTTTAATACGTTTTATTGTGACTAATAAAGTGTTACAAAACGTACGGTTTCTGGAAGATTTCCATGATAAACTATACGTATAAACCTTCCTCTTGAATCACTCTATCTATTGGTGAAAACCGCATGATAATCCGTAGGTAGTTTTCGAGTTTACCGCGAACTGACAGACAGGCAGAAAGACAGACAGAAGCGGCGGAGGACTATGTTTTTTAATGTAAACATTACAGTGTCAGAGAGGCAGATTTAATTTTAAGTCATTACTTTTTATTACTTTGTATATGTAAGTATTATTAAAACATGCGAAATTTTAAACAGACAATATAAAAAAGTTCGAACAAAAAGCCACAATGTCCGACCGCGTCGTTTCTCATTCGAGTCCAACACCGAAAATTATTATAGGAGCAATTAAACAAAACGTAACAATACAGTACGCACGGAAGCGGCACGACACAAACTCTACAGCAATAAAGAAGTTTGAAACACTCTCGACAGTGAAAAAGCCAGCCCGAAAACAATGGGTTCAGGGTCCTTATTCGCTATGACCATAACGCGTCGTGTTGAGCTAACGCGCCACAAAAATAGGCTAACCGCCGCACTCAGAGTCGACTTTAATGATCACTTAGTTAAGTATAGATTTTTAAAACAAAACTGCCGCAATCAGACAAGTTTAATAAATTAATGTTAACTGACATTTAACTAATTAAGTTACATCTCATTAAATGCCAATTAACATTAACTTACTGAACGTCTCTCATTGCAGCAGTTTTGTTTTAAAAATCTATACTTAACTAAGTAATCATTAAAGTCGACTCTGAGTGCGGCCATAAGTGACGAGTAAGTTCTTAATCCGCCGCGCCGTATAAATTAATAAAAAAAATTGCACACTTTCCTTAGTTTTTCCTTTTTTATGCGATCAAAAAATAACGGCGATACATTGAGTCGAAATGTCACGTCGCTATCCAGTACAGTTTATACAGGGCTTATACCGAGTAATGACGCCACGAGCCGCAACTTCTAAACTTTAATGCTTCGTCTATGTATATTATCATTAATTTGAAAAAGTAAAATACCTATACGTGTCTATTATTTGTTTATTTTTTAACTGCTGAACTAATTAGAATTTCAATATGCATTAGCCGGCAACATGCCTATTGTCTTACCTATACGTGTCTATTATTTGTTTATTTTTTAACTGCTGAACTAATTAGAATTTCAATATGCATTAGCCGGCAACATGCCTATTGTCTTACCCTCGTGCTCACAAGTTTCACTTCAAAAATATACATTTGCAACGTGTCTTATGGCATATAGAAAACTATTCCTACTAATATTATAAATGTGAAAGTATGGTGGATGTTTGTTACTCAATCACGCAAAAACAGCTGAACAGATTTGGATGAAATTTAGCTATTGTCAGGGGTACAGAGAAGGACATAGGGTACTTTTCATCCCGGAATTTCCGCGGAAATTCCGAAATTACCGCGGCACAGCTAGTTTATAATATTTTGGCATCTGGAGCGTTTGGGATTGTTTTTGGGACGCGCGTTATGAGCGAGGAATGTTGTTGGTCATAGTGAATAGGTGAGCAGAACGAGTGAAATGTTACCGCGTCGTATCACAGCCGTCGATCATAAAGCGTATCATTAAATCGTACGAAGTGAAACACTCGTAACTCGTCCTAAAACCACCCCAGAAGTCGACCGCAACTATTTATTTTATAACTCGACAAATGAGGCGTTTACACCTACAAGTATTCGAGGTTGTGTTTAGATGAATACATAATATAACGACGAAATACACGTGTAGCCAACACGTGTTGTTTCGTTGTGAGAAGGGTGAAGGCATGTACACTGTACAGACTCATTTAAATTATGTGCACTGAATTGTTACGATTATTATACGTTTGTACAGTATAATAGAACATACTATATATCTCTTGAAGTACGCTTTAAGTGATAAATTGTGGTTTTGGAAAAGGTTTAGATACACTTATCGCTATTTGGGGCTGCAACTAAGCAGAGATTGTATAGGTAACTAACTGATTTACGTTAGTTAGTTAGATTACTCGTATTACCTACTGACTTTTTTTTGGTGTAAATACATACTTATATAATAACGATGAATACCAAACGACCAAAATCCGTGTAAGGAAAAATGTTAATCGCATTAAGTAAATACTATTTGCGCTGATGCGGGAATCGAACCCACGACAACTAGCGTTACAAAATTAAAAAAAAAATCGGAATGATAAAACTACTGGCTGGAAGTAAAGAAAAATTCTTGTCACGACATAAACTAAGTAAGTGATGAAAACGGGTTTTTTAAAACTCTAACGGCCGCACTCAGAGTCGACTTTAATGATTACTTAGTTAAGTATAGATTTTTAAAACAAAACTGCCGCAATCAGAGACGTTCAGTAAATTTATGTTAATTGGCATTTAATGAGATGTAACTTAATTAGTTAAATGACAATCGACATTAATTTATTAAACTTGTCTGATTGCGGCAGTTTTGTTTTAAAAATCTATACTTAACTAAGTAATCATTAAAGTCGACTCTGAGTGCGGCGGTAACTAAGAAAGGAGAATGGGGCGTTCGAAATTTGCATTGAGAATCCAACAACTGTATGTTCGAAACTTAAAATAAGCGGCCGCTTCGCAACTCGTATAATATTGTGCAAACAATTCCATTCCAAAATTTGTACACACCGAAGCTCGCCGAAAACCGTAGGTCGGGTTGACGCGCGCAGAATGCTTGCAACAATGCGGTCGGGTGTCGACCCGCGTCCCGCGGTCGGCCGGTTGACGCTCACGAAACGCGCGCGGCGTCAGGACACAACAAACAAAACGCCACGCGTAATTAATCTACTACGTCGTACCCCTGACAAGTGTATTAGGCCGAAAACAATATCTCCCGAGCAGGCATTCTCAATATGTCAATTATGCCGCCGCATGATCGATGGCTGGCAATCAACAACGCGCTGACTCCTTGTTTTGTTGGTGCGCAATAACGAATCGGCCGTGTGACATTGACGCCTCCATTCGGGCGGGAAGGCTTCGAACTTGTACTTATGCTCTTGAGTTGAGACTGACGACAAATAAATAGACGGACAATCTTTATTAAACTTATTAGTTTTGGGGGAGCGTTAGGTTTATTTGTCTTATAAGGAAGTAACTTTAAATAAGTGTTCCTCAGGTTCTACCCGGATTAATTTCGAAGTTCCCACGAGAATTTCAGCTTAAAAAATACTCTATATCCTTTTCTATACCCTTGACAACGTGTGTACAAAATTTCATGATGATCAGTTGAGTAGTTAAGCCGTGAAAAGGGGACTGACAGACAACGAGAGTTATTTTTTCATTTATAATATTAGTATGGATGTGAAATCCCATGGTTGACCTTACTCATAATTTATTTTACTGTTCTGTTAACTAGCTGTGTGCTGTATTAAAAGTTCAAAATAAAACAAACGTAAAAATATTTCTAGGTAACCTCGGTTCTGGAATCGACCATACAACGACACGGGGAGAGAACGTAGCTGACCTGATCGAAGACACCTTGCAGATATTGGAACGCTACGGAGGTCCAGATGCGTTCATCAACATTAAGTATATGATACCCACCTACGAATCCTGTGTGCTGAATTAGATCTACTTTATTTTTTTACTATTTTGAACTCAGGGCCCTAATTCACTGTTACCAGCTCGGTGACACTCCATACAAATGAACTGATTCAAGTACTTTCCCACAAGCAACGAAAACCGGCTTGTATGTAGGTAGTAGGAACACGTGTTGTAAGTGTGTGCGTGTCGTAAGTTGACAATCACTGTCAGCTGTCAGTGAATAATTGTCACATGTACATAGATGTGTCAAACTTTCCTCTGTCTTCATCAAGTTGATTTTCGCGGAGTATGAGAAGGCATGAAATTGGTGAAAGGCGGAGAGTGTCACTTCTTTATATAATTTATATTCTTTGCTATTAACTTTAACACAACGCGTCAATTACCAGCCACAAGTTTCACTTCAGTAAAACACATTCACAACGTGTCTTACTAGCGTTTGGGTTTGTATTTATGGGATATGCGTTATGGGCAAGGAATGTCATAGGTCATAGTGAATAAGGGCCCAGATTTGTAGCGATTTTTAATAGTCATTATTCAAATAATGACTATTAAAAATGAATTTAATGTTACCCGAGACATTGACACTTAATATCTACTAAAGGGACTTACTGTTAAGAGTCAGCAATGGCCTGACACGATCAAATGTAAGCTAAAGATATAAGTGTTAATGACTTTTATGATTTTCATTAATACATTATAATTATTGTTGTAGTAGATTTGACAACTAGCCTGTGTCACCTTATATTAGATTCAGATTCAGATTCAGCGTAATGTTCAGCATAACGATATTACTGTATAATGAATATACACAACAATTAATCATGCAATTATCATATAAAATATTATTCGAGAAGTAATGTATGTATGTATAATCTTATCGTTAATTATAATATCATTAACTTTTGTTTTTGTTAAAAAAATAATTATTTTTAATACTCAGTCACGTGATTTTTATTACCTATGCAAATTGTTAATTATTTTGAATGTTTTACAAAAGTTTCAATTAAATACTGTGAGTTAGTGTTGTTAGTATAGTATATTGTTGATTTTGATCATTAAATTGTGTGAATAAGTTTTTTACCGCAGCGGTTTTTTTTTTATTTCTCTACAAACTTTATTCCCGTTATTTCTTTAAGCTCTTGATTCATTCTAAACAGCCCACGATCGGAGACAGAAACAACAGTAACGTTATAATTATCAATAATGAATCCTTTATTACTCATAATAAAAATGTAATTACAGGCAAAATAAAATTTTCTACGTTTCCAATTATCATAATAATAATTCACATCACAACACACAGATCTACTCGATCCCACAGTAAGCTACTATTAGCTTGTGTCGTGGAAACCAAGCAAACGCGTTTTATATATACTACATAGAATTACTTATATATTATACTATAGATATATAAACACACTCAGACTGGAAAATGGAACCCTGTGTTCATCACACAAAGTCCACCCCCACCGGGAATCGAACCCGGAACCCCTTGATTAGCGGGTGGGCATGGTGACCTCTGCGCCAATCGGGTATCATGGCACCAAAGTTCCAGTATGTTATAACAAATAAATGTATCGATTTCGAGGAACCGAGCCTTAATTACACGTCCGTACCACGTTGGACATACAATATTCGAACTACGATCTGTAGTAGGTAAACCACAGAGAAAAGAATTATATTAAACTAGTTGTGCCCCGCGGTTTCACTCGCGTTAATTTCAGAGTTCCCGCGGGAATTCCGGGATATAAAGTACCCTATGTGTTAATCTGATGTCTAAGCTATATTATTGTAAAGCTTCATTTAAATCCATCCAGTAATTTTTGCGTGAAAGAGTAACAAACATCCATCCATCCATTCATACCTACAAACTTTCGGGTTTATAATATTAGTAGGATAGAGACGCAATTGTGCGTCAGGCGCGCCAGATGGTTATGAGCAAATGCTCGTTATTTCTGCAAGTAGCGATGGTGGCACAAAAAAATGAAGTGACGTCCTCTGATGAAAGGTAGGTATGCCGATGTATGAAAATCAAAGTTCTATTTACTAAATTTTTTTTAAAGTAATGAAAAAATACTTAAGAACGCTCGCGCGCTCGTGAGATCACAACTACGGATCACGTATAAACTATCAAGGCGTGACGTCGCGCGACATTTTGACAGAATGGAATGCGTCGTTATTTTTTTTACGTAAAAAAAGAAAAAAATACCTGTCCAACATTATTTGTCTATAGGACTGACTAAATACCAAAATATAGTCAACTAGATTGTAACTGGCTAACCGAAAGGCGTTTCAGACCTATTATATATTTTATTATATTAAATGAATGCAGTGAGCGTGACGGATAGTCGATTATTTAGCTTTCATTTATTTACTAAACCGAGTCTGTGGCCCTTCTATCTTTTTTCACCTGATAGTAAGTAACATTGTGGTCGAAGATTGTAATCACACCAGGCCTGGACCAGGCACTGGTTTTCAATGTGACCTCTGGAACACAGCGTTAGGTTCTTGAAAACAGATTTTCAACTGACAGGTAGTCTAAAAAGTTCCCTGCCACCATACTGTCTCCGCGATGATTTCCTTCACCGAAGCTCAACTTCATCATTGGGATTCGAATCGACGACTTGCGGCATGAGATCCGAAAGCACCAATCACTGAGCGGATGGATCGTCGTACCTATTTGTTCGATGAGTTGCGTCTGTTTGGTGGTTGGGTGGCGACCTTTATTGATAGATTTTAATTTGTACACGTGCTTTATAATTTTTGTGTCGCGACAAATAAAGCTTTTTTTTTTGCATTTTGAGTTCAACTCCAGCTATCATCGTTGTGCATCTGTTCTATGGTATATCCAATATGATGTTGTAGTGTATCCAATATGATGTTTGGGGTGTGGCGCGTAAGGCGCACATGAGTGGACGTCAAAGCTCTCATGTTTACAGACACGGCTTTGGCGTGACCTCCGGGGACGTCATAGTCAATATTTAGATCAGGTTCAGCAATTTACAATTTGCGAGCGTGTACGTACAGTCACCAGCACCAATATGTATACATGATCAGTATTTGAACTCTATTACTAGTACAACAAGGTTCAATGACTGTAAAACTGTAGGTACATTTATTTCTGTAGCTGACCAGTAAGTACATACATAGGCGATCCATTTAAATCCATGCAGTTAGTCAAAGTCAAGTCGAGAGGAAATCAAAGAGTAGATAAAGAAAGAGAGTAATATCTATGGTATTAATATTCTGTTCCTCACCTCAAGGTTGTCTTGAAAATTTGCTTCTAGCAATAAAGCCGATCGGCCATGTATGTCATTTATAAAAATTTTAAGCAAAATCCATTTTATAGTAAAGAGTATTGTTTTGTAAATAAAAATAATGAAATGAAATGAAATGAAATGAAATAAACTTTATTTGTTACGACAATCGTTAATATATGAAATAACATAAACAAGCACAACCAGCGTGTCGCAACAAAACGGCAACCAGCTCAGCATAAATCGGAAACCGGGGGGCCCGACGCTGATCTTCCGCTGGTGCCGCATGTGGCGTCACGGATGTGAGCGAAGAGAGAAAACTTAAATTATACTTTTATATTAATTTCATACATAGGAATCTCAAACAAGGCAAAAATAAATAGCAAAATATGTACATATGTAACAGGTTTCTAAATAAAATATTTTCAAATATATAATAATAATCCACTTCACAACACACTGTTCTACTTGACTCCACAGTACGCTACAGTAAGCTTGTATCGTGGAAACCAAGCAAACGTGGTATATACTACATATAAATATATTATACTATAGATATGTATATATCCACACTCAGACTGGAAGGAAGAACTCTGTGTTAATCACACAAAGTCCACCACCACCGGGAATCGAACTCGGAACCTCTTGATTATCGGGTAGGCATGTTGACCTATTGCGCCAATCGGGTCGTCATTCCAAAATATATCTATACCTACTATAATAAAAGAGTAGAATCGCGATTCTGTACATTGAATATTTTTAACAAAAATTGACAGAATCCGAATCTACTGAACGGATTGTCATGCGGTTTTAACAGGTAGATTAAGCTTAGCCTGAAGCTACATATAGGCTTTGTTTCATTTAAATCGGATGTCAGGAAAAAAAGTTGTCAATAAAAACCTTTCACGCGGGTGAAACCGCGGGGCACAGCTAGTCCGGAATATACAAAAATAACCGCGTCTATGTTTAAATTTGAAGGTATTAAATAGAGTGAAGGATTATTTTTTAATCCTTACCTAAAATTTACTTGCAAGTTTCGTTCAGCGATTTGAAAACAGTAGGATTAAAAAAAAACTGTGAAAAAGAATTAAAGTTTTGGCATGTCAATAACTTTTATTGTAATTTTCTTTTATGTTATGCATATAAAAGACCATCCAAGTGTTCGTTTTTCTGTTACAGAGCATATTCTAAGTAATAAACTAGATTCTGATAGTAGGTATAACAAAAAAAGCCTTACATTGGTAAGCTAGACTTCATCCCGAGAGATTTTAGATCACGAAGACGAAGTCACAAGCGCAGAAAGTTTAAAATAACTGCTTTAAATCTCACAATTTTTTTTCAGGAAATTTAATACTGTAGGTATTGACATAACAACTGCGTTGAAAACTAATGAGGTTTCGACCGTGTAGATTAGCTTTTAGTCGGGTCACGAATCAAATTGGATGACTGTACATACTCGTACATAATATATAATATACAATGGTATGTGTGTATGTGTAACCAATGTAATAGCGAACAGAACCACACATATGACGTTGGTGCCAATTTGCATGCGATTCTCTCTGTATTACATGTGTTGCCTATGAAATTATTTAGTTACTTTGATGTAATACAGTCGTTAGTTTCATGCATTATGTGGAATCATGCAGAGCCTGTAAAGAAAGAAGCGTTGTCCCAAAATATGTGATCGAAGATGGTAATTGATAATTGATGTTTTCTACTGTATTTTCCCCTATCTACCTATATCTTATCTTCTTATCTTAATCTAATTATAATATATAAAGCTGGATTACCACTCACTCATTGACATAATTGTTCTCCCAGAAGGAGCATCTCTAGGTTGATATAATGTATGGAACATGTAGAGGGGACGTTTCGGTGATTATGGGAAAACCTCGACATCTTCGATTCCTGCTTCTCATCAGGTAGTGAGTCGACTGCCCGCCGAAACTATCCATCGAAAGTAAAAACGTTTCTAACTAAATTTCATCCACACCTTGGGCAAATTTCAATAGTGTAACTTTTTTTTCAAAATGGCGGAAACAACATGGCCGCCGAACAAAATTCAAACTCGATTATCTCCGAAACTAAAAGAGTCAGGTAGGGGGTGCTCAAACAAATGTCATAGAGGTCAATGGGGGGCAACCGCCTGGCGTGGTAAAAATCCGAAATGGCGGATTCAAAATGGCGGCCGAAAAAAAAGTTGATCCGATCCGGGTGAGGTTCGGCATCCGGGGGTTTTTGGGGTCGCTGATGCCGAATATCGAATCAGTTTTTCGATTGCGTCATTTTTCAAGATGGCCGCCGAACATTAGTTGTTTGTATGGGGAAATTGTTTCGGCCCTGGCTCGGAAACTATCGGCCGTGGGTATTGAAAAAAAATTTGTACAGTTGGTGGTGCACTATCTTCTTCTATCGGGATATAAATAATTCCAAGATGGCGGACGGATTCGAAATGGCTGGCGAAAAAAAGTTAAGCATAATTGTTCTCCCAGAAGGAGCATCTCTAGGTCGATATAATGTATTTAAGATGTGGAAAGGAGGTTTCTGTGATTGTGGGAAAACTTTGACATCTTTGATTCCTGCTCCTCATCAGGTAGTGAGTCGACTGCCCGCCGAAACTATCCATCGAAAGTGAAAACGTTTCTTACTAAATTTCATCCACACCTTGGGCAAATTTCAATAGTGTAACTTTTTTTTCAAACTGGCGGAAAAAAACATGGCCGCCGAACAAAATTCAAACTCGATTATCTCCGAAACTATAGGAGTCTGATGGGGGGTGCTCAAACAAATGTCATAGAGGTCAATGGGGGGCAACCGCCCGGCGTGGTAAAAATCCAAAATGGCGGATTCAAAATGGCGGCCGCAAAAAAAGTTGATCCGATCCGGGTGAGGTTCGGCATCCGGGAGTTTTTGGGGTCGCTGATGCCGAATATCGAATCAGTTTTTCGATTGCGTCATTTTTCAAGATAGCCGCCGAACATTAGTTGTTTGTATGGGGAAATTGTTTTGGCCCTGGCTCGAAAACGCGAGCTGCTCGCAGCTCGCGCACAGGGCGAATCTAGTCTAATATATATAAATCACGTGTCACGTTGTTTGTCCGCGATGGACTCCGAAACTACTGAACGGATTTTGATAAAATTTTGCAACCATTTATAATATGGTCCAACTTAAAAGATAGGATAGTTTTTATCCCGGAATTCCCGCGGGAACTCCATCACTAATGCGGGGAACAGCTAACCACCTTAAACTACTGTCAGGGGTAGAGTAGAGTACTTTTTTCCCGCAATTCCCGCGGTAACTCCGAAATTACTGCGGATGAAATCGCAGGGGACAGCTAGTATAAATATAAAAATGAATCCCTATTTCCCTTTGTTACGGCATCAGAGAACGGCTGGATCCATCACTATTAAATTTTGATACATTTTCAGGTGTACAGTTCTCTACTATACTTACTTACTTTTTATCCAGGAATTTCTGCGGGAACTCCGAAATTGCCGCGGGTAAAACCGCGGGGGACAGCTAGTTTTTATATAAATTATACGACGGGTTAAAATGACAGCGTGTTTGTAGCTTATACATATTAATGTAAATATATTTTAGGGCCTTAACACTATACTATGTAGGTATACCTTTAACACAATATTATGATCTTTTACATATTTTTTATTCAATAAGTTCCTTCCAGTTTCACCTTTTTTGCATCGCTACTTAATTCATCATCATACCAACACATGGCGACTGGCAGATTAAATACTTTCTCTTTATCACTACATCACTACTATTATAATACAAAGTTCTCCGCTAAGGCTGTCTGCCTGTCTATAGGTACGCGATAAACTCAAAAAATACTGAACGGACTTTCATGCGGTTTTCACCAGTAGATAGAGTGATTAATGAGAAAGGTTTAGATGTAACATAATTAGTCATGGTTTTGTGTGAATTGGTTAAAATATAATGATAATTGTTAGAACTTAGAAGTGTCAAAAAAAAGTCAAGCTGCCTATTATAAAGGACACAGGGTCGGTCTTTTTTATCCCGGGATTTCCGCGGGAATTCGGAAATTAACATTGTTGAAACCACGTGCAGTAGTCAGTAATTAATATAATAAGTATAAATAACAATTCAAACACAGAATTAAGAATAAATCTAAAAGACCCGAATTTATGGGCGAAAATCTGGAGAGAAGAATAAAATGAAAAGATAAAAAAAAGAAGTAGGTACCTACCTAGTTTATATAAATATAATAACGTGGGGTGCCTTCTTTGTTATTGTCATACCAAAACAACATTGCATTATTTCTATCTAATACTTTCGAAAGTACAGAAAAGATTTTCAACTTTCAACATTTCTAAGCAATATTGGTCGAGATTCGATTCAGTATGAGATACGTGACGAAATAGTGTTTTTGCCGGGAGTTATTGAAGTTGACTACTCTTTTCACCCTGAGTGAGAAACAGACGTGGTTAATACCTATATATTATCGTGAAAGCCTTTATTAAATTTATTTATTTTTCAAAAAAGTCAACATATCTTTGCAAAATATATAATATTACTCTCACAGGACCCTATGTCCTTTTCTGTACCTCAGATAACATAGTTAAATGAAAAATTTCACGATGATCGGTTTAGTAGTCAGGCATGAAAAGGTACCTAACTGACAGACAGTTACACGAATGGAAGCAAGTTATCAATTACATTCGAAATATTTTGAGTTCAAAACACTAAATTTTCGACCTAAAGGAATTCAACCACTAATGAGAGAAAATAAAAAAAAAAAATCTTAGAAAAAAATATTTGAATTCGAACAACCATTTCCTTACGTTCAACTAGCTGTCTTCCGCGGTTTCACCCGTCGTTATTTAGGAGTTCCCGCGAGAATTTCGGGATAAAAAGTAATCTATGTCACTCAGGACTCCGATAGCTCCCTATAAGTGAAAGAATTTTGAAAATAGGTTTAGTAGATCCAGAGATTACCCCCTACAACGTCACAAACTCACAAACTTTACCTCTTTATAATATTAGTATAGATAGATGGTATAGGTAGATAAAAAAAATAACAGAAAACATAAATTAAGCACCAAAGTTTTCTCTAGATACGTGAATATTATTGTCTCGACTGTCTTGTGTGGATTGATTATTCGATTTTCAAATAAATAAATAAATAAATTAAAATAGTGATAATTTTTTTTATTTTACACAATAAATACAGGAATATTTTTTAAGCAATGCGCAAAATAATTTTGTTGGTTCAGTATCAGTAATAGAAAACATTTCCATTATTTGTTCAAAACTTTTTTAAATTTTTTTAACCGGCTTTAAATTAGCAAAATATGGACACTATCTATTCGTAAAAATATGAATGGGCGCGCGCGCCGTGCGGCGTACGCGGGGGTGTTACAGCGGGGTTGAACGACCTCGATCAGCTGTCGGTACATTGTAACTCACGTAAATACCAAGCTGAACGAGCGCTTCGCGCGCAGGGGTGGCGGCAGCGGATAGAGTAGCCAATAAATCAATCGCAAAGTATACATCTTTCGTTCACAATAAGTTTACTTTTTTGTACTAAGACTTATCAAAATAAAAAAGGTGTTTATTAAAACTCCTTTAAGTTTAATTTGTGAAAGTTTGCGCACTGAATAAAAAATATTCCTGTATAATCATACACCTAGACATGATAGGGGATGTCGTTTGAAACTGTTTGATTCATTGACTAGGTATTTACAGGTGATCATTTCGTAGATTACAATAGCTACCAAATGCTTTTTACATCCACCGTTTCCATTAAGATGCAGTGCGCGTACTCCAAAATATTAATATAAATTGCGCTGTGACTAAAGGCTTAGCAGGTACATTTATCAGTTGGTCGCTCCCTGAAGCATCCCAGTCACCCAACATTTATAACGCAGGGCCAAAGATATAAGTCTACCTAAAATGAAGACGGCTTGGAGTAAAAAATATTCTACAAAGGCAATTTTTTTTTTATAAAGAAGTTATGAAAAATGTTTAGTTTTTTTCTTTCTTAAAATCAACAGATACTTAGTAGAGGAAGTCTATAAATAGGTTTGAGATGTACGCGAGGGTTGCAGGATTCGGGACACATAGGATACGGGTAACAAAGTTGTTTTCACTTACCATCACGTGTACAGCTTGCCCGTTTGTCCCCTATGACATAAAAAAAAACGCAAAATAGGTATACAGAACGTTTACGAGTTTTCGCGTTATATCCAGTAACTATCATCTTTTTAAAGACTTATTCATATATTTTAAACGCGTACCTATATGGTGTGTCAGAATTATATTCTTATATTTTTTCAAAGTCGGTGAAAAGCTGTTCCTATCATAGCTCATCCAGACTGCCTGCGTTTTAATTCTCCGTGAGTAACGACTTGCGAGGATAATTTATCTCGGCAGCAATCAATCCAGTGATTTCAGTGACAAGTCCCCCTCAAAACTATTCTGTCTCGGTAAATGAAGTTTAACCACCTTATTGTTTTATTATGGTTATATAGATGCGATGTAAAATTCAAAAAGACACTGACAGAATCACTTTAAATGAGAGAGCTGAAACTGCACATGCTGGAACTTTTATATGATTGAAATGAAAAATTTCAGTTTAATAAAAACAAAAATGAAACAAAAAATTTTTTAACTTTCAATAATAGTCCACAAATAACAAAGCTAAGGCTAAAATGAACATAAAAAATTAATTATTAATGAATAAACAACATAGATTTACATAGACTTCCCTTGTCATAAAGATCTTATCATCTAACTAACTTTAACGGCAACTTTATGTTTATGTCGAGGTTGAAACTGCTGCCGAAAATTTTAAAACAAATTGCCAGATTTCCTCTGGTTAAAGGCATGTAAAAGAAATGAAAGCGTCCGCAAACAATTTCACAGCACCCCCGAATCGAGTGAAATAAGTGCAACAGCAAAAAGCACTAAGCCAACCCGCTAAAGTCGTCCGATCTCTATACAAACACAAAGGCACCGACATTTGTCAGACGTGCACTATACTTTTGCGAAATGCTATTAATTTTATTAGAAAAATTGCAACGATTAATAACGGCGGCCGCGGAGCGAACTAATGCCGTATTTTTCATCATTATGCGCTCATTAAAAGAGAAGCACCGCCATGAAATCGGATCACAAATAAAAAAAAAAAGCTTATGAAATGAATTTATTGAGTAGGGCATTTTTCATACAATCTACTGATTTCCTTTCTGTGTTTAATTCGCTAGAAATTTTAAATTGAACAATACTGTTTGAGAATAATATACGAACTTAATACGTTTTCGTATCTATCGACTTCAACATAATTATATTGTATTTAAAATGAGAAGTGTTGACTCGATTGAAAGTCAACGACTGTCGCGTCTAGCAATTGAAGAGCTTTAATTTATTCATTGACTAGCTGTCCCGCGCGATTTCATCCGCGATAATTTCGGAGTTTCCGCGGGAATTCTAAATTACAATATTGCCTATGTTACTCAGAGATAATGTAGCTTTGTAATGGTGAAAGAATTTTTTAAATCGGTCCAGTAGTTTTTGAGTTAAGTCGTAACAAACAAACAAACAAAAAAATCAAATCTTTCCTCTTTATAATATTGGTATAGACTAGTATAGACTAGCCATTCCTTAAGGCTTCACACGCGTTAATTTGGACATTCCCGAGGGAACTCCAGGATAAAAACTTCCCTATGTCCTTTTCTATACCTCCTCTGTACTGATAATTGTTTTAGTAGTAAGACGTGCAAGTGTAAAAAAAACAGACACATCTATACTATATCTATACTAATATTATAAAGAGCTAAAGTTTGTGAATTGTAAGTTTGTGTCGTTGTAGGTAGGGAGTATTATTTCTGGATCTACCGAGCCGATTTTGATAATTCTTTCATTTATAGGAAGCTACGGTAGTTCTGAATAACATAAATTACTCTTTATTCCAAAATTCCTTCGGGAACTCTGAAATTACGGCGGGTGGAACCACGGGGGATAGCAAGTTATATAATAATAAGGATAATTCTTTCTTTGTGGTCTGTTTCGTTGTAAAAGTATTTTAGTATCTACCTACATCATAATTTGTCTACTAATTTGCTGTTTCGTTAATTTAAAATCCAATAACGACGCAAAAGGAGTGTTTCCCCGCTAATGGAATTGCGATGGAAGTTTACAATGGGGAGCACGTATTCTGATGAATTTCACTTTGACATGCATCCACTATGGGTGCTTTGGTCCGATCGACTTCATAAATTTCTTAATTAACAATATTTTTCTTTTTATTTTCTGAACATTTGAAAAGTGTGTGTACTACTGATTAGCTGAGGACCGATGTAAATTTTTTGGCATGGAGTTGGTTGGATGGCCGAAAAGCGATATGGGATAGTTTTTATCGAGACAAAAAACCAGGTGGTATTTTTAAAATTCATGAAAATAAATTACTTAATTGAAATCACACAAAAGTTCGAAAACGAAATTCAAAGTACAGTTTAATAAAGGTTAGGGGTGGTGGTACACGGATTAGTTTCATTAAATCACTGTTATCTTGCCGAAACAGTAAGATAGCCGCGGGATCCTCGTATAATCCTTATTAAAAGCCACACGCTCCTGTAACTGCCTCGCTGTCCTGTTTCTTTCCTATCTACACTACGAAATTTGTCTAGGCTATGCCGTAAAATTGTCTAAAAGTGACCTCGTGTTACACCAATGCGTAATTATTGTACTTCTCATTATTTTTTTCTATATGTGATGTTTGTGTCCTACAGTTGAATAGTAGATTACATTACAAGTTAGAAAAATTATATTTTTATGCATAGAGCGTTATTTTGAATCCAGGGCGGATTCTAGAGTACTGCTAGTCCTGAAGTAGCGAGGGATTTAATTTAACTCAACCGTAATAAATTAATTTAACGACTGAGTGATATAAACTCTATACTTTTATTCTCCCTTAAAAAACAAAATTGGCGCTTTTAATACATAGAAATCAACTTAAATCTGTTTTACACACCACTTTATACTTTTTGCCTGCCATTCAAAATACGTAATGAACTATCCAGATACGCTATCAATTTTGTATAGGTCTCATTTAATGTTTTCACCAAAGTTTAGTTAACGATATGTAAGTAATAAACATTTTTTTTTCTATGGGAAACAAAGCAGCTGAAAGAAGTAACCGAGACAACATTGTCAAAGACCTTCAGTTAAGGATGTGCTTAGTAAGATTTAATATCTATTTTGATACTAAATAACTAATGAATCTTTACATATTTAATTGTTTTTACAAGGAAAGAGATAAAATCTTCTCAAATCAAAGGAACCAGTTGTGAAACAAAACGTAAAATAATAAAGGTAGTATGGTGCAATTGCGAGCAAGTTAAGTGGCAGATGGCTGCAGTGTGGTGGTTGCTTCCGAGCCACGATTTATTTTCGTCCAAGCCTTTATTGCTGCTCTTGTTAAAACAAACGCCTTGTTTTATACCTGCATTTTGATTACAGATCTTAATTGCTAAATCTTGGTGGATACATTTTATTTGTTCAACGTGAAGATAAGACTTGTTATTTAGTCATTTTTACGAGTGTGTTCACCATGGAACCTAGTCTCTAAGGAATTTATTTTGCTTGTTTCTACATTCAGATACATTATAAGATGTTGTGTGTGTGACAGACGATAGTGTTTTCAAAATCGCATGGTGGTAGGCCGTAGGGCACTTTCCAGTGCCCGGCTGGCTAGCTACCACCTTCAAGTTGAAAATCTGTCGTCAAGCACCTAACGGTGTGTTCAGGTTGTCTCACTTGAAAACCAGCAGTGTTCCCATTCCATCACACATCCCAAAGTGTGTTTTGAATATTCGACCACGCTCACTCAACATCAGGTGAACTGTGGTAAAACGCCTAGTCTGTTCACAACGAAAATAAAATTAGGCTGGCCACCATACAGGATGTATCAGAAACGTATATTTGCAGATCGTCTTTGTTTAATCGTCTGCAAACACTATTAAAGGAACCGGTACGTTGAAATACACTACTCAAAAACTTACTGGGTTTACTTTGATTAACTTGCATCAGCATTTTAAAATAATTTTTTTTCGGGCTCAATGCCAATGTAAACTAAGTAAGTAGGTAGATAATTTAAAAAGAAAATTTTAGTTCTGAACTCCGAATGATTATTCAAAATTAATAATACTCGACTATTAATAACATAAATTCTCATTAGTAATTAGGTATAAGAAACATACAATAAGTATTAAAATGTAAAAAAAAAAATATAAAATTTGTTACCTTCTTAACGGTCAACCGCCTAGGTATGTATAGTTTTGAAGGTTTCGCTAACATAATATCATATAGTATAGTATGTTGTGTATGTATGTTGTGAAATCTTAATATATACATATCACGTGTCACGTTGTTTGTCCGCAATGGACTCCGAAACTACTGAACGGATTTTGATAAAATTTCGAAAACCATTATTTTATAATATGGTCCAACTTAAAAGACAGGATAGTTATTAGCCCGGAATTCCCGCGGGAACTCCGAAATTACCGCGGATGAAATCGCGGGGGACAGCTAGTAAATAAATAAATGATTTGTGTGGCGAACACGTCCGTAATTGAGCGGGCGTTTTAATTAACGCCGCGTCTCGGCCGCTCGCCGTGTCATTGTTGTACCTAGGTACGCCTATTGATTTCCCGTCACACACACGATCGGTTACCCGGTGTGATATTAATTGTTGTGTTGCTTTGTACCGGACCCTGTGTAATTCTATAACCGAACCACACTGCGATTACATGGCAGGGACGACGTGCGACGTCAAACCCATACCATCGAAAATATTGTATACCTAGTGATAAAGTCGACTAGAAACGGTAGATTTATTTATTTATTTATTTTATTTATTTTTTTATACAGATATATATTTAGATCACAGTAGGTACAAGAGCGAATGGGACCGTTCGTAATCTATCTACTGCAGTTCACTTTTAAACGATCTACTGCCTTTAAACGAGCTATTCTTGTATATAATCTGAATCTCGGAAACGGCTCCAACGATTTTTATGAAATTTAGTATGCACGGGATTTCGGGAGCGATTAATCGATCTAACTACGTTTAATTTTTAAAAAACGTCGCTTATCCGTGTTTTCAGGCAGTGAAAAATTAGTGTTTGCCACTGATTTACCGGCACAGCAACGCTAAAGCTACTTATAATAGATGGTGTTGTTAAACTGCGATGCTAAAAATATTTACCTACTTACGTAAAAACTGTAAAATTTACCAAAGATAGACCAGAAAGTAAGTCAATAAATAAGTAGATGGTAAAAGAGGTACCTATAGATTACTATGTATTTCGTCTGTTTTTTTAATCGCGCCGGTCACTTGCTAACCACGTAGTTTTTGAACCTCTCTGCAAAAGATTTGAACTTTTTTTGCAACATGTATATTATATTCTCATAACAATATTTTCAAGGTGTAGTTTTAGGGTTGGGGGGGGGGGGGGGGTAATTAAGGGCTGGGCACGCGTCTGTCTATCACAATGATATATACCTAAACATTAAACAGGTAAAGTTTGTCAGTTCGAATGTAAAGGATAATCTGTGGGACTTCTGTTCCAATTTAAAAAAACATTCACTGATATGAAGCCACATTATTCCTGAGTGACAAAGAGAACTTTTTAGAGTTCCCGAGTGAAGTACGCGCGGGTGAAACGGCGAGGGAACAGCTAAAATCATACTAATGGTTTTTGTAGCGATAGATAAGTATTAGATATTATTATTGTGTCAATGAAATAATTCCACATGAGTCGTTCGAAGCGTTTCTGAAGGCGAATGACTGCTCGCCGATACATCTCCACGGAGCGGAAAACGTTGTACACGTACCTTTATATATTCTACGAAAATGTACGACGTTAGCCCGGAAGGGGGTGCCAAGTCAAAGAGGTATCAAAAAGCCGTAATATAATAAAGAAAAACTTTTGCGGAAATTTTTCTTAAAACATGATCAAGTTTTCGGAAAATGTTATACTTATACAGATCTATTCAAGAAGAAAATCAGACATACCTAATAGGTTTTTCTCAATTAATTTTTAAAACCCTACCATAAATACTTCTAAAGATAAGAAAGAAAGAAAGAAAGAAGAAAAATAAGAATCTGTCACGGAATTTTCGAAAAAGACATACCTATTTGGGAAATACCAGGTACCTTAGTGCTTTATTGAATTTTGTTACAAAAAACCATTTCAACCTTATTGTTTGTGTTTAAATTAACATGTCAAGTCATATGGGGTCACATGTCAATAGTAACTTGTATAGAAATAAAGAAAGAAAACTACATTTTATTTCCAGCACAACACACAAGAAAAAACAAACAAACATTAAACAAGCTGGTTTATAGCGATTGTATCCTTATTATTTTAAACTATTTGTTTTTTAATCCTTATAATCTTATCTTAATATATATAAATCACGTGTCACGTTGTTTGTCCGCGATGGACTCCGAAACTACTGAACGGATTTTGATAAAATTTTGTAACCATTTATAATATGGTCCAACTTAAAAGATAGGATAGTTTTTATCCCGGAATTCAACAGTTAATCACCGTAAACTACTGTCAGGGCCGTCAGGGGTACAAAAAAGGACATAAAGTACTTTTTCCTGGAATTCCCGCGGGAACTCCGAAAATACCGCGGATGAAATCGCGGGGGACAGCTAGTTTTTATATATTTTGCAAAATTAATATCAGAGATGTACATCAAAATGTACGTAGTACCTATACTCCCTTTCCGCCTAATATTGTGTACCTACATCTACAATGTCTATGAACTTAGGTTATAGTTAGATATACTACGGATTCTCGAATCATTTTCATTTTAACTTTTTTCTTCGTAATATTGATTTAACCATCACCGAAATATTCTGTATAGATACATATCTACAACACCATTATCATAATTGTACTATAATTAATCAGTACCTAGGATTTTTTTCTATCAGATCTTTACAACGAGTGATTACTGAATCTCTAGTAAAGTACCAATTTCTCTTCTACTATACAGATGTTTTCTTTTCAATTTCGTTCGTTCATCTATTGTTTATGAGACATGCATACCTACCCATAATCTAGAAACCTATCTACAGACATGATCTTTCAAATGCACCGTCAAATAACCTATTGTTATTCTTTATAAAAAATGGCTCACCATGTGTTGCTTGTCAAATAAACTCTCAGCAATATCCAAAGATTGACTGACAGAGAAAACTGCAGTGGTAGGTATTAAATCCACCTTTTAAATCAGGTTGTGCAACAAATTGAAAAAAAAAAGGATACACAATATAGTATGTACAATATAACCCTTACTGCCCTCGTGTTCAAGCGCCAACCAACTAATTTGATACAAATACCTAACCTTCATAGAAAATCACAACTTTCCATATAAATTCCATTCATTCTACGTTCAAAGTTTGACTCGTCTCGAATAACGCACACGAGTAACGTCGGGATAACGAGTCTAGAAACTCTCGCATCAGTTCACACACTAACTATGTTTCTAAACACTTCACTATATCTCCTCTCATAGTATATTAATATAATATACCTACATATATCACATATTATTATGATGTTTTCAGTTGACGGCTGTCTCCCAGGGTGGTATTAGCAGAAACTCCAGATCACCTGTCATTCTAAAACTCATTTTTTCACCTTATTTGTGTTGTTTGTTTACCTAGTCACTATACCTAGTTATTAGTAAAATTGTTTATTAAAGACCTTACAGGGATTAAAATAGTAGTCCTTAAAATTCATATTTGAGTAACTTCATTAATAAAGAAATGGATCGAAGAATATTATTAAAAACGTTGGTCACGATTTATTTATTCATTATTTATTAATTTATGTATACGCACAACGTACTCGTATTAATGAATTCAATGAAAACTAGAAAGCGGTTTTCAGAATCGACTTCCGAATCGATCGCGCCATGTTTTAATATAGGTATATTTTTTCATTTTTACTAGCCCATGTTTAAATTACTATTTATTATACAATATTTGGCGCGTACGCCGCCGCCCGTAGCAAATATCGAATCGATCATTGACACGTAGGCGCGGGCGTAGCACTTGAAATTTCGTAGACAGGTCACCTCCAAACTAATGTTGAATAACTTTCAGACTATTAATTTTTTGACAGAATTTATGTTTTAATCATAATATTATTGTTTTTTTTTTCTAATCGGGGTGTATCAAGTTTTTAGTCAATTCATTATAAGATACGTTGTATAATATATTGATAACCAGCAGTATAGTAACATCCGTAAAATAGGCGAAAATACAAATGAACATCAAGAAAGTAATAACAGGAAGGTATTTCTCATCAATAACCCTTTTGGGCCCTTATCACCATAACACGTCGCGTTGACACACCATAAAAATTCTCTTTTCCTCGTGCTTAAAGAAGTTTTTCTTCAAAAAATTTAATTACAACGTGTCGACATATAACATATTATTAATTTCTAATATTTTGGCATCTGGAACGTTTATGATTGTGTTCATGAGACGCGCGTTATGGGCAAAGAATGCGGGTTTATCACCACCCTGTCGCCTGAAAGTCGGACATACAACAAACACACTTTCGCCTTTATAATGCAGTGATGATAAATCAATTTTTGTCAATTCAATATCACATTGCGTCAATTGCTTACTAGCCGATGCTATGGTTTCGATACATCGACTCGCTGCGAAACACGATTGCGTCTGAGTGAATGAATGCAACGGAAAACCTCGAGGGACATATCGAACGTGACACCAGCGCCACCCACTGACCCAGTTCCAAACTGCACAGGTGACCTGCACCGTGTCATGACAGCGACCAATCACACACCGTAGCATGTCAATTGGTTAACTTTATTACCCAATCGGCGGCCTAGGCGGGGCATGGCACGTCGCCAGATGCGCCACGAATGCCACGGTGCATCTTCACGCTCAACACTTGTTGAATGTCCGAACGTTTTCTGGCCGCATCAAGTTTTTGGGCGGAGACGGCCTATGAGCGGATTGTAGTTTAAAAACTATAATATGTTTTTTTTTTTTTTTTTCAAATTTCAAACTCTTTTACAAGATTGGTTGGCGGTGTCCAATCACTGTTCACCAGTGATATCCTCATCACAATTATTTTAAAGAGAGCCCACCGTTGGCTGAGTGGTTACCAAACCTGACTGGTTAACCAGGTGTCGCGGGTTCAATCCCCGCTTCAGGGTTAACATGCAATGAACATTTGTCTTTACCTTTAGTCTGGGCTTTTAATGTGTATCGCAGCTATCACATTAGGTATTATAGTACTAGCTGTGCCCCGTGGTTTCACCCGCGGTAATTTCGGAGTTTCCGCGGGAATTCCGGGATAAAAAGTATCCTATGTCCTTCTCTGTACCCCTGATAATGTGCATGCCAAGTTTCATCCAAATCCGTTCAGCCGTTTTTGCGTGATTGAGTAACAAACATCCAAACATCCAAATATCCAAACATCCACACTTTCACATTAATTACAATATTAGTAGTATTATAACAGCTTTCAGGTAACAATAGGTAACTGTTATTAGTTCTACTAACTGTGTGTGAAGTGAAACTTCATTAACATCTAGTTACTCAGTATTGACAAAGCTAGAATTTTACTCAATTTAATAGGTATACTCACAATGTTTATTTTGCTTTTTTCATTAGTTGTGTTATCGTGGGTGCAATCAGATATCACTGTACGATTATTTTTCGAAACATAATATATGGACATAGATAAGCAATAGTGTGTTAACCCACACTGTAGAAATTTTGAGTAAATCGTGTTTTAAAAGTAGGAGCGCCCTTTTGTGTCAACATTTTTTATGTTCATTATTTAGTTACATATTTAAGCAATGTAATAAGGTAAACATATAATTAAAAATCGTTCCCTAACTCTCAATAAATCGTTCTGAATCGATAACTTAATTTTGTGGGTTAACATGTTATTGCTTATCTGCGTCCATATTTACTTTTGAGACTAATCGATTAGTTGGCCTGCGGAAAATAATTCTCAGTTTACTCAAACAAATTTCTTTACCGTTACAGGATAAATTCTATTCTCTCTCCCATCCAACGACAAGTATGTTAATATTGCGTTGTATGACACACTTTGAGCACTTCCTACACGCTCCCACAAAGAATATTGCCAACGCTGAGCAATATCGCTGTAATATAGCTTTTAGATGAAGACGTATAACACATGAGATGTGGCTTGGCGTTACGCCAAGATAGGTCTAGACCTAGATTGGATGAAGAGGAAGCGCAATATGCCGTTTTTACATAGGATAATGCGAGGTGGATGGCACAATTCATAAGAGACATAAAATTTACATTGTGTCTTATAACTTAAACGAAACTTAATAAAATTAACGTAGGTATAACTTAAAGAAACTTAATTATATTCATGAGCAGCTGCAGCAGGATGTCCACCAGTGTAAATCTCCATCTCCACCACAGACTTCCATACCGTCCAGGCCTGGGTCGTTCACACTTAACGACTCTCTGTAACCTTCATGAGATCGTCTGGTCACATAATTTTTGTATAAGGTGGTTTATAAATCTTACGCTATATCTTCCTATAACCGGGCACTACTCAAGGTGAAGAAGAAAACTCTTTTCCTCGTCGTTTATCGGCTCGAAAAGCAACTACATGTCACTACACGATCATTAACACTAACACTTTTAACTTGCATATTTCGATTGTTATGTCAGTTGTATTTTGATATTATGCTATGAAAATCGCTACCGTTTATGACTTACATACATAATTTTCAGGATATAGTGTTTTCTTTGGAGTGCAAATTTTGTAAGCATTTGCGTGTTGTAACCCACAGTAAAGTAAATGAAAGCTCCAAATAAGAATTTACATGAACAAATACATGTCTCGGATCATTTTCTGCAACAGTTTTGCTTCACAGTACAGATTAAAGTAGGTATCGCCCATAAAAGTGAAAAACTTTCTATTGTCAAAAAATCTCTGAGTCTCCAAATACATCGTGTACCTGCAGTCATAGCGATATTCATTTTAATTAACATTGGACTCGAATGCCCGGACAAAAGACAGCCGAATATCCGTTCTGGGATGGAAAAACGAATCGTTTAAATCATACGACACGACTGCAACCGTACGATACGACATTTGTTTCAACTTGTCAAGCTCTAGGTACACCTTAACCCATAGGTAGGAGTTCAGAAGTAGGGAGCTTTTATCCCAGAGTTCCTGCGGTAACTTCGAAATTAACCATTAACCTGGGGAGAACACAGGACTAGTATATATTCACATAAAAAACATTTTAAGTAAGTATAAGTAAGTATTTAAGTGCAGTTCTGTGAATTATTGTTATTAATATACCTACAAGCTTTATTTTCCGAAATACATGTTTATACGTAACACGTATGCATCCAATTATTTGGAGTCCAGTTGAAAAAAAGCTCGTATATTTTTTTACTATGTTAAAATGTTAAAATAAAGAAATCATTGTGCGTTAATTATAAAATTGACTCAATCATATATAATCATAATCAATTGTATATCATTAGCGATATTAATATACAATATACTTCAATTTTGCAATCGGTTAAAACGAATCGTGAGATGTAAGCTACAGATGGAATACTACAATACTCCGGGCCAACCCTAGCCGGGGCGTCAGCACGACTGACAAAGGTCATCCATACAGGTAGGTGCTTCACGCTCGGTCGGTCGCACTAATGCGGATTATGTCTATTCATATCCTTTGGTGCCTGTACCATTATTGTCAGTCGCTGCTGTGCCCGGTTGTACAATATTAGCAGGTATTTTGTTGACCTTCAACAGAAACTATTTCGATTGTTCCCATTCTGACGTATGAAAGTACAAATTTTGGTTTATTCCGACTGTTACTTTGATTCTGTTATTCCAAATTTTATAATATTTTTTTTCCAAATCGTTAGACTGACTGAGGTGAGCTGACTGTTTGGCAATAAACATTCCAAGCTATTAGCCTAACTAGTCGCACTGTTTGGATTTATTTTTCGCTAATTAAGTAAGTACGTACTGACTTGTTTGTAGTTACCCACTGTGACTAATTCATAAATTTCATAAATTTTAGTAATGTTACCCAGTGAAATTGCATTTTAATACTTCTTCTGACACGTTGAGAGTGCAGTTCTAAAAGACAACGGAAGTAACGCAAGTTGACAACGGGTGCAATATTTATTATAATAGTGTCTTGTTTATCAAGGAAGTGTAATTTTGCGCGTGGCTCCTAAACTACACAATACATATTTTAATCAGTAGGTGAATTTCACAAGTTCTCCTCTCTTCCTACAGCAAAATATGTACTTACATTCAGTATACCTACCAAGTACATAATGTAAAAAATATTATTAATTTTGTCTATCCATTCAAAATTACTTTCAGGACACTATAACTTATATTTTTTTTAAATTAAATGTGCATGTGCACAAAAAATTCTGTTCTATTTTATAAACCCATGTGGTTATAAATATTAAAATATACCATTCCCATCAGATTACCTACATATATTTACATACTTTGTGAAATCATGAAACGTCAATGAACTAAATTAAAGAACTAAATTAAGAACTAAATTAAAACAATTTCTTCTTTCAAAGCAAAATTCCTTCGAATCCATCAATATCAATTTCTCATTCATTCAAGTCCTTTTGTTTTTTCATATTTCCATACTTTCATTACTTACCCGCATTATTTCTTCCGGTGTAAAAACGATCATCTTGATCTTACTTTTTAATAATTTTTCGTTTATATATTTGTGCACTGTAATAGTATAATAAATCACTCCACACACACTTTCGTACTATTTCCAAAAACATTTAGTTAATTTTTCATTTACAAAATGTGCCCACCGTCTTACAGGCTGAGATAAATTTACATTGGCGTATGTTGCATGCATCGCGTCGTAGTGGCTAGATATAGGTATTCCCTTTGTATTGGAACCTGATTGTAGCGAAGTGGTCGATAGCAGTCTTTTTTATTTATTTTATGTTTATTTAGTTCAATAGTGGTATACAAAAATATTGTTAATTTAATTACATTAATATTAAATTTATTTATGTATTTCTTTTTATTGTAAAAGTATTGTATTTTTTGTTTATTATATTATAAGTAGTGTATTATAGAAGTTATTTACTTGTATTTTTTACTGCAATTTAAGTTATTATATTTTATTTCTATGTTTAATTGGTTTATTTATATTTATCCAAATAAGTATGATATTATAATTTTTTCCTCTTCTTTTGTTACCCCCGTCCGTGCGTGACAGCGGGCTGCCAACTGAAAACCAGCGCTAGGTGTACCACCCGCAGCACCTAGCTAATGCTGAGTTGGTGACCCTTTCGGCAGAGCATGCAAGAGATACAATAATATATTGTGTACAAATTTAGATTAGGCATTGCTTGTGTTTTTATCTTTTTCTTGTGTGTTGTGCTGAAATAAACGTATTTTCTTTCTTTCTTTCAATGTATACTAATTAATATTAATCCCCGATAGACAAATTTCGCTTCACAAAAAACCAATAACATGGGGAAGTTATTCGTTTCAATGTTACTGCATTTCACTAATTGTATAGTATTTAATAAATCACTAAGGGACGGATATCAAATTGCGGACTGTAATCGTATCACTCAACCGTTCACAATTCAATATGTAATAGGGACACTGTGTTATAGCGATAAACATAGTTATAATATTTCTATAGAGTTTGTGTGGTAAATCGAATAACTTCAATATTATATGTAAATAGGTGCGCCGCAGGCGGTTCCATATCATACAACAAAATTATAGCATAAAACTAAAATTTAGTCAAATCTTAGACTACATTCTAAAAGTTAATAAATAAGTAGACTGTCATAAAAAAAGAAACATTATTTATTATTACACTGTCTAAAATTAATTAGATTTTTTTTTTCAACAACAAAACACTTCAAATACAGGGTGAAAAATATCCAGACCAAATTAAAGAGTTAAATACATGTGATAATATTTTTTGATATCAAAAACATTTGCACAAAATTCTGTAATGCATACTGAAACAATCTATACTATAATAAAAGAGTAGAATCCGCGATTCTGTACATTGAATATTTTTACCTAAAATTGAGAGGGGTGATAAAAGAAGAGCAACAAAGCCCAAAAAAAATGTTTTTAAAATTATTTTCTGTCTGTCTGTCTGTCAGTCTGTCTGTCTGTCTGTTCGCGATAATCTCCGCATCGACTGAACCGCTTATCATGTGGTTTTCATAGGAAGATTAAGCTTAACCTGGAGCTACATATAGGCTTTGTTCCATTCAAATAGGATGTCGGGAAAAAAGTTGTTACATAAAAACTTTCACACGGGTGAAACCGCGGGGCATAGCTAGTTCTAAATATAAAGGTTGATGTCAAAGTCAAACATATTATTTGTATAATATACTCTTTGCGCTACGCTCTCTACATAAATCATATATCGTGTATACGGTACTTATACGATAATTATAACACATATGTGTACGCTTGATGACATTGATGACATTGTATTGTGGTGGTATAATCATATCTTGGACTCATTAATTATTCCGTCGGGTGTACGCTCTGTCAATCCAATGCTAATGAATGGGAGGCCGCTCGGTTTTATGCTACGTACCTACAGACGGCACGTTTGACGTATTGTAATGGCATTAACGTGGATTTATAGCAGAGATGCTCTCCATTAGACTTCATAAACTACGTGAGTAGATACAGAGTTAATTAAAAGAATAGAAACATAAAAGATTAGAAATAGTATGATAAGGGAGTCCTGCGGGATGAGGGATGATGTATGGTGATAGAGATGTGAAAAAGTACGAAGAGGAAGGAATACTGAAGTGCTCCCGTCACTTGAAAAAGAATAGATAAAGTTTATTGAAGAAAATCTGTTAAAGTAATTGGGATGTGGACTACTTTTGAAAATCAAAATTCTAATTAGTCCGTCAGTTAGAAAATAAAAAAACAATAGACACGTATTTTTTTACTTTTTTTAAATAAATTAAACTATACAGAGATAAAGCGCATTAAAGTTTAGGGTGAGGGGATCGTGACGTCACTAACCGCTAAAACCGCCATACAAACTGTCAGAATAGTGACGTCACGCAAAATTTCAACTCAATATATCGCCGTTATATTTTGATTACGTAAAAAAAGAAAAAATACATGTCCAATATTTTTTAATAATCTACAAAACGGACTAAAAAATAAAAATTAGTCAACATGTCCATGCCATGAAATAATAAAATAATATGACAACGAAAGTGCTAACAAAGTGTGGTTCGACGTACACTTTAATCTCGACAAAACTGTACAATGATATCGAAGAAACAAAATTATCGTTTAAACGTGTATGTCCATACTTTACTAATTATAATTAATTAAATGATTTCATATATATTTAACCTCGCGATATTAATAACTATCAGCTGTTCCCAACGGTTCTATCCTGAAATTCAAATCGGAAACACTTTACAGTAACGGCATAAAAAGTTTTAAATTTTAGGTTAGGATATAAAAACTACCTAGATACATTTAAATCTATCACGTAGTTTTAACATTATGCCAGTTCAAACAAATCGTCAATTTTTCAGTAAATTGCTAAAACTCTTACGGCCGCACTCAGAGTCGACTTTAATGATTACTTAGTTAAGTACAGATTTTAAAACAAAACTGCCGCAATCAGAGAAGTTCAGTAAATTAATGTTAATTGGCATCCAACTAATTAAGTTACATCTCATTAAATGCAAATTAACTAAGTAATCATTAAAGTCGACTCTGAGTGCGGCGGTTAGTAAGTTTACCCCCGGGGTATGGTCCTATAAAAATCCTGAAAATTTAAGGACATCCTCTTTATATTATAAAGTGCAAGACTAACATTATAAAAAATAGACATTGTGCGATGATTATAGTGGAGGTTTATAATCTCTGCTTTTCTCCTCCAGAATATAGCCGTGAATATATAGGTGTATGGATGCACGAAAACAGTTTCTTGAATTAAACAGAATTATCGATATCTAAGATTACCTGAAAGCAGCCTCGAAAACTCAAGTTTGTATCTTACCTGTAAAAGAGATGAAAATTTGTTAATTGGTTGTTTACATTTTTTTCATAGTTAATTAAAATCATCAACATCGACAATATTAAATAACACTCGAATTCCACTAATTCACATGTGAAAATCTATGCTTATGAATGTTTGTTGTTACTTTTATAGTACCTATTTGAATTTACTAGCAAGAAAATAAAATAAATGTATTAAAATGGGTATTTGACCAAAAATTTAAACAGGGGTTTTAATCAAGTGTGTTAGATATTTTTAAAGGAAATTTGTATAATTTGTATAAAATTATAAAATATTCATTTTAAAATATATACTATGTAACTTTTAAGAATATTTTTGTTTAATTATGCAAAAGAGTTAAAACTAACATTAAAAATTCCGACGCTATTGTATATAATTTAGACCTACCAAATGTTGTAATCTTGGTAAACTTAAAACAAAGGGGGTAATAAATAAACAAAGGGTGAAGTTCAATGAGTTAAAGAAAAGAAAAGAAAAGAAAAGAAAAGAAAAGAAAAGAAAAGAAAAGAAAAGAAAAGAAAAGAAAAGAAAAGAAAAGAAAAGAAAAGAAAAGAAAAGAAAAGAAAAGAAAAGAAAAGAAAAGAAAAGAAAAGAAAAGAAAAGAAAAGAAAAGAAAAGAAAAGAAAAGAAAAGAAAAGAAAAGAAAAGAAAAGAAAAGAAAAGAAAAGAAAAGAAAAGAAAAGAAAAGAAAAGAAAAGAAAAGAAAAGAAAAGAAAAGAAAAGAAAAGAAAAGAAAAGAAAAGAAAAGAAAAGAAAAGAAAAGAAAAGAAAAGAAAAGAAAAGAAAAGAAAAGAAAAGAAAAGAAAAGAAAAGAAAAGAAAAGAAAAGAAAAGAAAAGAAAAGAAAAGAAAAGAAAAGAAAAGAAAAGAAAAGAAAAGAAAAGAAAAGAAAAGAAAAGAAAAGAAAAGAAAAGAAAAGAAAAGAAAAGAAAAGAAAAGAAAAGAAAAGAAAAGAAAAGAAAAGAAAAGAAAAGAAAAGAAAAGTAAGATTTATTCAAGCAAGAGGAGAAACACAATACAAATGAACGCATACAGAACAACACAAACGAAAACAATTAAAGAAAACTAAAATAAATAATAACAAAATAAAGAAAAAACAAAATAAAGTATAACGAAATAAAACGAAACTAGAAACAATAACATATTTTGTCATTTGTGTGGTATTTCTCCATGCTCAAAATGTACTATTGTATTACTATTGTACTTAAATTTTTCTCATCACACACTGCTATTATTAATTACATACTATCCTAATAATGAATTAATAAAGTAGCAAATCTTAATGACGATAATATAATATATTTTTATATTATAATAATATCTCCCTCCCCTCCATAACATTATAATATTATCTGGCGTAAGTGATCTCTTGTAGTGCTTGTTAAAAACATGAAGCGTATTGAAGGTAGAAGGCACTAATGAGCTACTTTTCTACCCTTAGTACACATGGCGTATTACGTAACTTGATGGACATCGAGTTGACTTCCTCGTGTATTTCTGTCAGAGTAGCTTTTTAAACAGTCTAGTTTGAAATGGTCAATTAGTTGGCACGATAAAGGGTGCTCAGCTAAGGTTCATAAGTTTTATTTCTTACAAAATAGATTTTCTCCTTGTATAATGTTGCAGTGTATTAAAAATTAATTATTATCTAAGTTTTTTCAAAAAAGCAGATATGAACAGTTGTCGCTGTATTTTTTTTATTCAGCTATCTATATCTATTACTTATAATAAAACTGTAGAGAGGTCAATTCTGTACATTGAATATACATTCAAAATTAATATTGGAGGATGAATGGTGATCGATACTGATGCCAAAAATACAATCAGTGAATTTTTTGTCTGTCTGTATGTGCACGCATGGATCAATACCTACTGAAGGAATTTTAACCAAACTTGGTACAATTATAGTCCATACTCCTGGGCAGGTTATAGGCTATATAACATAACGCTAAGACACATAGGAGCTGAGCAGTGACGATAAATTTGAAGCAATTCGGATGAAAATACGCTTTCGAGCTCTTATCCTCGCATACGTTTACTCAATCACGCAAAAACGGCTGAACGGATTTGGATGAAATTTTCCATGCACGTTGTCAGGGGTAGAGAGAAGGACATAGGGTACTTTTTATCCCGGAATTCCCGTGGGAACTCCGAAATTACCGAGGGTGAAACCGCGGGGCACAGCTAGTATTCAAAAAAATTTTGACAGCGAAAATGATAATCACTTTCATAACGCCATAGTGATGGGTGGTGATATGTAATACATTGGCCACTCGCTCGTTAAGTGAAAGCCTACGCTGTCGATATGATCGTGTAACCTTGTGATACCTGGCGACCTACTTGTTCGTAATACGACATCAAGTAAACACGTTCGTCTTATGCTGCGTCCCCAACAGTGTAGGTATATAGAATAGAATAGAATAGAAAAAAGTTTATTTGATACCATAAAAATAAAACAAGTACCTCGACAACACAAATATAAAACGAAGACTAAAAAGGACCAAGCCTTTTGAGTTAGTGTAGTGTATAGTGATAGTGTATTTAGTGCTGTGAGTACTGTATCCAAAGAACACAAGAACAAAGTGTCTTCCCCTTAATAGAGACAATAAGAAAAGTGTTATTGGACACATTCTTAGTATAGTCTTGTTTAGAAGATTAGGTCAAATTTAAAATACTTATTAGTCATAACTAGATTGGCTAGATTGTATTATAATGATTTACCTCCTTGGGTATATCATTCAAGAAAAAAAAAAAAGTACAAGCGTGAGTATATTTTCTTTTTTTTTCTCCCTAGTTGTCTTTTACGGCCGCCATTTTTTTTTTAAACAGAACCTCGTCTATAAACCATGGCATGCTTTAGACGAATCTGTAGACTAGATACTGTCTAGTCATTAATTTAAATCTATCTTGCGGTTGGCCTGTTTCAAAGCTATAAAGTACATAGCAAATTCTAAATTAATTTCTGTAGCTTTGCATTTCAAAATAGACAGGAAAAAAGATAAACAACCATATCATAGATAAAATTAATAAACTCTTTACTGAAATCAGAAAATACATACAAAAACACTTTTTTACTCATGTGCCAAGTCGTCGCTGCGCGTGCGAATCCGCGTAAGAGCAATTTGTAAATACCGCGTAACATTAAAACGCGCAAAGTTCAAATAAGTGACTTAGTAAAAAATCTAAGAAACGGGTAAATTACGGGTAAATTTACGTTATTTTCCAATAAAGAACGTTGTAAAGCACAATCTGTTAAGTTCAGTCGGCAATATGAATTGAAATCGCCGAGATATTAAGTTTTTTCCTCCTCCTGTCAAAAAGAAAATACGCGGACTTTACAAGTTGCTCTTACGCGGATTCGCACGCGCAGCGACGAAGTGTAACAATTGATGGTCTTTTCCAAATAACCTTAAGTTGCACAGGAAAACTGCAATCGAAGTGAAAAGGCCAAGCAAAGTGAAAAGCAAAGGAATTGAAAATTATATATAATACGTACCTATATACCCAGATACGCGTGAAAAACATAACTCTCTATGTATTTTTGACGACCCGATTGGCGCAGTAGGTTCCGGGTTTGATTCCCGTTGGGGTTCACTTTGTGTGATGAACACAGGGATCTACTTTCCAGTGTAGGTGTGTATATATATCTATAGTATAATATATATGTAATTCTATGTAATAAAATAAAATATACCACGTTTTCTTGGTTTCCACGACACAAGCTAATAATAGCTTACTGTAGGACAAAGTAGATCTGTGTGTTGTGAAGTGGATTATTATTATTATTATTACTATTTGAGGGCACGCAGTTGGAAAAAGGTAAAGTGTGCAAAATTTTCCTAAAACCTTTCCGTGCACCTGTTAGGACGCAGTCTTATTTCTTGTGATATATGTGTATAGCGTATACCACCGTATTATGAGCATAAGCTTCAATATACACCCAGTTTACACAAACGCTATGGGGCACTCCACGTCGCTATGGCGCCGAAAGTACCCAATAACATACCTTGTTTTATAGGACTTCCCTCGTACATGTCTACTTAGTTACAGGTATAACTGTGCGTAATGTGCAATGTCAAGCTAACCTCGTTAAGGTTATATTGTATTATACGCACAGAGAAAATATTATATAAAACTATAGAGAGGACATACCTAGTCGGGGCAGACGCGTCACCGTTGCAAATGAAGTTAGAGCAGATGCTCTAACTTTCTCAAAACTTCCTTTGCTATAGTACCTATCCCAAGTGTATTTTCTACAATATTCTTAAAACTGTGAATTTTAAAAAGCGTGACTAATTAAAAATGTAACCAAACTGCGCTTCATACCTACATTTTTTTGGGCGTGTACGGAAATCATCCGGTGACACCGCTTTTCATATGTTTTCATACTAAACTAACTTGATATCCCTTCTATCTGTTCTGCGGTTATACGAATAGCTGTCCCAAGCGGCTTCGCGCGCGCGAATTTATTGATTCCCTCGGGAACGCTTTGTTCCGGAATAAAAGCAGCCTATTTCCATCGTCAGGATGCAATCGATCTATCTCCTTGCTGAATTTTATTGAAAGCTGTTCAGCGGCTTAAGCGTGAAAATGTATGCAGACAGATTTATTTTGGCATTTATCTTATTAATATTATCTAGCTATGGATAGTATGGAATTAATTGTCTATTGGTAAGAGGGAGAGGCGATGTGTTCCCAACGGCGGCGTAGTCTAATTACAGAGATTTCATGGTCACCTTCCGGCTCCACCATCAGCCATAATGATATTGCATTGTCATACGAACTATATGGACGTAGATAAGCAATAACATCTTAACCCACAAAATGAAGTTATCGACACAGAAAGCTTTATTGAGAGTTATAGAACGTTTTTTAATTATGTGTTTACAATACAAGACAATAATTTTACTTTTATTTCACCAAAGATTTACCTCTGTTTACCTTATTACATTGTATATATACCAACAAAATTTTGAACATAAAAAAATATTGACACAAAATGACGCTACCATTTTAAACACGATTTACTCAAAATTTCTCCAGTGTGGGTTAACATATTGTTGCTTATCTATGACTATAAATACATACGACGTTATCTAGTAGAGCTTATCTAAACTAAAATGACACGCCCCACTACTCAATAAGCAGTTTTAGATGTGCGATATCATGTATTGATATCTTTATTAATAGTATGTTAACTGAGGACGAATGGCAAGACCAGATTTTTTTTTCTCTTCTTTTTAGACTCAACAAAGAACAGATTTATATGTGTCGTATCGGTATTTTAACGGTTGTGCGTGTGCGTACACTCGGTGGAGAGGCGCATCATTTTAGCTTAGATAAGCTTTAGCTTAAAATTGACTCCTGTGATTTTATTACATTGTTTGCATTGTATTGTATTATTACAAGTGAAGCTAATATTTAAAAATGTCTAAAAAAAAAAACAAAAAAAATCTTAAAGGTGTGACTACAATAAAATTTCAAAAACAACATCCGTATCGCACGAACCTTTCCAGCCCGCCTGGCAGGAGGGCCCCGCAGCTGGAGTGGGGGTAATAGAGTGTCATCTTGACATTATAAATGATCACACGCCTCCCAGCCGCTGAGGGCACCCCACACCCCTTTCATACCTCAACACAGTTTCTACATTTACCATGTCAAATTACGGTGTCCCTTTTTTGGGGTTCCAGATTCGCGATAGAGAAGCTGAGATTTGCTTTGTTGAATTTGAAACTCATATTTTTGTAACTCACATAGGTAATTGTGTTTTGATAGGAATGCATTTCGCTTGCATTTTGTTTATTTAATGGAAAATATTAATTTTAAACTATTTGTCTACTAGCTGTGCCCCGCGGTTTTACCCGCATGAAACGTTTTTGTATGACAACTTTTTTTCCCAACATTCGATTTAAATGAAACAAAGTCTGTATGTAGCTCCAGGTTTAGCTTAATCTACCTGTGAAAACCGCATGAAAATCCGTTCAGTAGGTTCGGAGATTATCGCGACCAGACAGACAGACAGACAGATAGACAGACAGAAAAGAATTTTAAAAACTCTATTTTTGTGGTTGGTTACTCTTCTTTTATCACTCCCTGTCAAGATTTGTCTAAAATATTCAATGTAGGTACAGAATCGCCGATTCTACTCTTTTATTATACTTACTATAATAGATTTGCGCCAATAGCGGAGAGATGTACCTACCTACTTCGTACAGCACAAATACAAAAAAAAAAACTTTAAAAATGGCACAAAACATCGCAAAAATTATATTGCTTGTAGAAAATATATCGATAACATTTTAGTTTAATGGATCAAATAAGAATGGCAAACTCAAACTTGTCAAAAGATTTTTTCGTATTAGTTACTTCTAGGGTAAACACATACCTAGTGATTTCTAACAGAACCAAACAGTAGTATTCTATCTTTATGACAACACTCACGTTGATTTGTATTATGATAAAAAGTTCTAAATCTGGTATTCTATGTATATGTATATTCTTCCACGGAACCATTAAAAAGTTTACGACGTTCCCGCCCAATCGTGTTTTGGTGGAGACTCGCTCATAAAATATTTTGAAGCTCAGCTGTTTGTCAACATCCCAGTAATTTTACCTGCCCGTGATCGATCTATCTTCCTCCACAGTATTTATTAAACTCACCTATAGATTTGAAGGTTGTATATACCCGTTTCCTTCTATACAGGGGTGAATCAAACATGATATTAAGATTCTATTAAAAAACAAAGCCATACCTATATGGATGAAAAAAGAAATTCTTTAGATTCTTTACCAGTAAAGATCAAATTTGACTTAGCCAAAGTGTGATACTTAAAAATATTAACTCACTAGCTGCTCCCCGCGGTTTCACCCACGTGAAATTAAGAGATCCCGCGAGAATTCCAGGATAAATGCATGCTATCCTTCTTTGTACCACTGACAACGTATGTGCAAAATTTTATGATGACCGGTTGAGCAGTTAAGGCGTGAAAGCGTAACAGACAGAGAGACAGAGTTACTTTCGCATTTATAATAATAGTAGGGATTAACAATATTCATAAACTGCTCTGTTCGATAAAATTTGAGCATAATAGTTTATGAGTATAATAAAGAAAGTAAGGTTTTAGTAAATTGCATTTCCAAAATTTAAAATTATTTCCTGCACTTGCCGAGAATTTTAGAATAGTACACGAAGAAAGTATTCAATCTGTTTTTATTCAATAAATATTCAAAATAATTTATGATAAAACATTTACACTTAAACTACGCTATATTAGACCAAGCTTAGAAAATTATAGCGGCTCGTCAACCACACGAGTAGTAATTTCACCACAAAATACCTCTTTAGTTTTGGCTATGTAATGCTCCTTGAAACTCTAAGAGATTACTAATTGTTAAATAAAATAAATTAATTGTTATTATAGTCTCTGTTTTTCTCGCAGAATGCTTGTAACTTATAACTGTTGATTTACTGAAATTCAACTTTCAATTACCTTTATAGAAAATATATTTAATAAGAATTGACAAAGCTAGAGTTTCACTTGCCTACTGTGATTGTAATAATAATATCACGATACTTTTTCCGTTCTTTTTTTGTTTTATTATCAAGTTAAGACGTTATTTAATACCTAATAGATACGCTAAAATTTTCATTTCATAATTTAATTGCTTTTTGACGTATAGTTTTAAATCTATACATATAAAATGCTTTGTCCTGAATGACTGATGACAGCCTAAACCGCTGGTCGTAGAGACCTGAAACTTGGAGAGTCTGTTCTTTGTATAACGTAGGCATCCGATAATAAAGGATTTTTGGAAATTCAGCCCCTAAGGGGATGAAAAGGGCTTGCAAAGTTTGTATGGAACAATTCCGCGCGGGACGTCTAGTAACTTTATAAAACCACGAGTATACGTTGTAGGTATCACTTGTATCAGTGACAAAACAATCTCGAAAATAGATTACAATGAAAATCAATATCATTAACAGAATTAAAACAAATACAAATTCACACCATCACAACTTATCGCAAAGCGAAATGTTTAAAGCTTTCAAAAACATAAGGAAGCTGACAAAGTTGTGAAGCGACTCGTAATATACTACCAACAGGAAGGCGTTTCACAAAGAACAGGAAGTTTCCTATCGGGGCCTGGCAGTAATCAAGCCCGGTACGCACCAATCTAACTTGCCTGTGGACGGTATATTCTGCTTAATGAGATATTCTCGAAGTACAAGGTACTGTGTAATATAGGTATAGAGAAAATTGTCAACAATTATATATGAATAGGTATATTTGTATACTAGCTGTGCCCCGCGCTTACACCCGCGCGAAAGGTTTTTATAAAACAACATTTCCCGACATCCGATTTCACTGAAACGAAGCATATATGTAGCTCCAGGCTAAGGTTAATCTACCTGTGAAAACCGCATGACACTCCGTTCAATAGATTCGGAGATTATCGCGAACAGACGGACAGACAGACAGAAAAGAATTTTTCTTTTATCTCCTCCTGTCAATTTTTGTTAAAAATATTCAATGTACAGAATCGCAGATTTTACTTATTATAGTATAGATTAGAGCATATTACTAACTTATATTATAGCAGGTATAGTAAGCTATGATGATAAAGATAATGAGACATCCGCGGCACACATCCTACACTAGCTTGTTTCGTGTAAATCACATAAACCTGGTTTATATTGGAAAGTGGAACCTAATGTTCATCACACAAAGTCCACCCTCACAGGAGAATCCCTCAAAGAGAAGGGAATCGAACCCGGAACCTCTAGCGGGTAAGCAGAGTGATATACGTATAATAGGTAATAGGTATAAATCCTTACTATTTTAATGCGAAAGTGAGTTTGTTCGTTTGTTTTGTTTGTTACACTTTCACGTCTCAACGGCTCAACCGATCATCATGTACTTTTGCACACACGTTGTCAGGGGTACAGAGAAGGACATAAAATACTCTTGTCCCGAAATTGGCTACTTGACAAAAAAATTTTTTTAGTCCGTCGTGTAGATTAGTAAAAAATATTGGACACGTATTTTTTCTTTTTTTACGTAATCAAAAAATAACAGAGATACATTGAGTTGAAATTTCGCGTGACGTTACAATTCGGTGCGGTCTGTATGGCGCTTATAATGAATATTGACGTCACGAGACCCCCCCCCCCTAAACTTTAATGCGCTTTATCTATGTTCATTTTCATTAAATTGAAAAAGCAAAAATTACGTGTCTATTATTTTTTTATTTTCTAACTGACGAACTAATTAGAATTTTGATTTTCATACTTTGGAGAATACCCAATTCCCGCGGGAACTCCGAAGTTAATGCGGGTGAAATCTCAAGGAACAGCTGGTAAAAAATAAATATTTCGTACCTTTAGTATTATCTATACTATAATAAAAGAGTACAATCCGCGATTTTGTACATTGAATATTTTTACCTAAAATTGAGAGGGGTGATAAAAGAAGAGTAACCAAGCCTAAAAAAAAGTTTTTAAAATTCTTTTCTGACTGTCTGTCTGTCTGTCTGTTCGCGATAATCTCCGCATCTACTGAACGGGTTGTCATGTAGTTTTCAATATTAAATTAAGCTAAGTCTGGAGCAACATATAGGCTTTGTTTCATAGAAATAGGACATAAGGGAAAAAGTTATCATCATTTAAAGACTTCAGCACAATGCAATGGTCGAAAGCTTTGATGTAATGTTGCATAACGAACATGATAAAACCTTTTTAGAGTTATGCATATTTTTTCTTTTGAATTAATTTTTCGCGAAGTGACTGTTTTAAGGCTTGGAGAGACAGATGATGTGATTATATTTTCTTTGAGACTGAAGAGTATATAACCACTACGTTTTAAAAGAGTGAGAAAATCTAACGTCATTACTGTCATTGCAAGGGTTGAAAATTCACGCGGGTGAAACCGCGGGCAGCAGCTAGTCAATAATATAGGTGTAGGTATTTGTTTTCTTGTTTACTCTACTGTCACATTCAGCGTGTCGTACCCACCCCTCGATCGTCCGTCGAATATTGACAAACTTCGCGCGCAAGTGACGCCGGAGCTCCAACGCTCAACTTTTAAGTGTCTCAGATAAATTAAGATCCCGGTTAGTGTGTTGGGAAATAAGCTACCGATCGATATCCAATCATCCCCATCTACATGGTACATTGGTTTGGAATGGCTGTACTTCTTTCTGTTACGTTTCCTCTTAATAGAGCACGAATTTTGGTGCTCTCGTTCCAAACTTTGTTTGATCAACGAAAACTTTGCTTTGCAGTGAGCTAGCAGATTTTTCCAAAAATAAATGAACCTCCACTTATAACAAATCTTTTACCCTCACACTTGAGCTACTGTATTAAAATGACAGCAAAATGCATATTTTCTACTATGTAGTTCACTGTTGTTTTTGAATAATTTCTTTTTCCCAGCAATCGCAATGAAATAGAAACTACCCATGTTTTAACATAGGTTAGAAGAATGAAGGCAACTCGAGAACTCTTTCCCGGTCAGTATAAATCATATTAAATTGTACTTTTTTTTCGTGACAACACTATCTCCCTTATCTATACAAAATCGATTTTTGAAAAACCATTTTAAAGCTTATATTCTCCGCTATTGACGAAAAATGTTTCCGCTATCTGAAATGCCATCACTGCTTATGGCATTCCAGATGGAAATATGTGAAAAATTACCTGCAAAAGACACCCTCTATTAAAATTATTTTAACTATTGATATCTATGTTAAAAATATATTTTTTAATATTTTTTTTTTATTTATTGTTTTTTTTTTTGATATTTCAATGTTTTTAACTCATCTCTGACGTTTTTCATTCTATATACAAGTATAATTTATCACACAAATCAATCAATTAAATTGAATCAACGTAAAGCGTTACAAAACATATGATACGATGCGGAATTTTCAAAGGAGTTAGCTATATTTATTGAATTTATAAATATCCGTTCTATAGATGAGCAATTTTGCAAAAATTCCATATTGAAAGCAAAATATTTGAGTAGTATCCAAATAGTTTTGCAAAGCGTACGTTATAATATAATATGTAATGTATGATATTCAAAAGAATGCTTTGTGTCCCCCAGCACAGTATATTGAATGACATATTTATATACTAATATTATTGGTTTACATACGTATATCTTTTGTGTCGTGGCCACATTTAAGAATTGACCAACTCACGATGTGGCCAGCCATTTTTATGAGATGGTGGCATTTCATGAAATGGTCAGCCATATCATGAAACGGTTACAAGTACTTTTCACTTTAGGCAAGGCGTAGAGCACCCCGACATTCTTGGTTAGGTTAGGTATAGGTTTGTATTGGTGACTACGTTGTGGTATTTGAGCGAACGTAGCGAACGTGCCGCGCTAGTGGCCGTCGATGCCCAAAAGACAAAATTCGATTCATGATGTGGCTGACCATTTCATGAAAAGTCACCATTTCATGAAATGACCGGCCACATCATGGGTTGGCCAATTATTACATGTGGCCACAACATATAAGTACATTTCTACAAATATACATTCGTGCATGCTTTCCGATTCATATTTCTTTTTTGAAATATCTAATCCAAAAATCAATAGCTGTTTACTAAAGTTTATTAGAATACTGTGTTCGCTTTGAGGTTTATTGTGCGTTAATTTAAATATTCCCGCGACAAAAAGTATCCATTGGTATGTTATTCAGAGATTCGGGACCATCATAATAATGAAATAGGTGATAGTAATAACATAACATAAAAAATTTACATTTTTTTATTGTTCAATGAAAATCACTCCCTCTACCTACTCATAGTTTATTGCATTTCAAGGAGCATTCCCATCCCCGAGGCACTGAATGGCCTACATTAATTTGAATTTATAATTTTATCGATAACAAAGTCGTCCATCGCCGTTCTTATAGAAAGGTTTTAATAACATTTGTTCACGAACCAGTTTTCAATCTCGAACTCGATTCCATTACGATTTTCGACCAAAACACATTTATTGTCTGTAAAATATATGAATGAATTTATTTATTATTTTGACTATGATTATATTTGGTTTTTGACTGGCATTTCTTTCTTTAATGTTTTTGATTTAGTATTATTATATTATATTATGTAAAATTTAGTGAACTTATGTCTATCAAGAACTCTATATCATCTCTACCTTATTTGCTTATCTGGATTTACAATTAAATAATTTGAATTTCATATTCAAATATCTAATGTTTACTAAATCGTAACTATGGAATAACTATAGCATAAATTTACCTTGTTCTGAAAAAAGAATGAGTTATTTGTTGACGTACAACCTACATTCCACCATAAGTATAACACATAGCGAAGAGTTGAGTCAACGAAAGTATCAAACACGAGCAGAACTCTATAAATGGAGTTTTTTGGCGGAAATCAAAGATGGCGGTTTGGTCATTTATTTTCATGTCGATAAAAATGGTTAATAATGGATTTTGTTGTATTATAAGGTGCTGTATTGGACAATACATTTTTCACAGTGATGGTTTTTTATGTGCTCAAGAAGATACATAACATTTCGAGCAAATTTTTCGGTTTACTCCAAGAGCTTCGAGAAAGTTCTTCAAGCTACCTACCTACCGTAGCTTGCAATTTCAAACCGTACAACGAAGCGTTTTAATAGAAAATACATTGATCTAATTAATTTTATTTGAAACTGGCTAAATGCATTATATGCAGCGAAAGTCCATAAAAAAGAAGAAAGAAAACTCTATAAACGCTCATATATTTCTCGATCATATATTTTTTCGTAGTAGTATCTCGGCCGGAATATTCAAATTCTTTCCCATATTCGATAATACCGGGTCTCATACAAAATGCATACAATATCATCCTTTAGTTCATACGCGAATGCTTCCCGTTCATAATTCATGTGAACTTGGCTTTGTATGAGTTTTATGCGTTTACATATTTCATTATAACGACCGTTTTGTCCAATAAAATTGTGTAGGAATGTTTTGCTTCGATTTTTTTACTTTAATCTATTTTAGATAGTCCAAATTGGTCAGACGAGTACAGGGGCAAGTAGAAAAACTAAGTGGCTAACTGGCTACCAATTCGAGTTTGTTTTGTTATCATGAGTCGAGTCTCATAATGGGGTAGGTACTAGCATGTAGCGGAGGTATTACGAGCAGGTAGGTATTAAACTCACATTTGCTGTAGAAATGGAATTTTGGAAGTAGTTTTGACTGGACGGAGATCGCAGCCAGGTCAGCGATTTTGGTTGTCTCGACGATTTTTTGTTCTTGCTCGGCCATAGCTTCAGCCTTTTGTTGATTCCTTTTTTCTTCTTCTTTGTTGTCGGAGGGTCACCACTGTGTATGTTATTTCTCTCTTGCTCCTTCAACCTTCCTGATCCTTGATCCAATTCCCCGGTAAAGGTATGTTACGTACACGGTTTGGTAATGGTAGGTAGATGGAGGTAAACCGCTGTGAAGTATGTAAGTATTTTCGTAAGTATTTCTGTGCTCATGTGCAAGGTGTGCACAGTATCCCCCTTCAAGCAAAGCGTACGGTTTTCTTCACGACTCGTCCGCTCCGGGTGATGTAAGGTGACGTAGGTAAGACAGCTGGAGTCGAATTCCTTGCTTCACGTGTTTCGACTGGATCACGGTTCGGTGAACTCGATCTCTTGCGTTCCGACGTGACGTCAGTGTCGCTCGTGCTTACGTCTTCTTCGTTAAGTAGGTAGGCAGGCTTGAGTCTATCCAGTGATATCACGGTTGTGCGTAGTGGTAACTGTATCTTGAAATACTTCTCGTGACGTTGTAGAACTTGATAGGGTCCGTCATATGGCGGAGTCAATGGCGGTCTGACCGCGTCGTTTCGAACGAAAACGTGTGTACACGTAGCTAGGTTCTTGTGTACGAACGTAGGTCGTGACGACGCGGTCAGACCGCCATTGACTCCGCCATATGACGGACCCTATCAAGTTCTACAACGTCACGAGAAGTATTTCAAGATACAGTTACCACTACGCACAACCGTGATATCACTGGATAGACTCAAGCCTGCCTACCTACTTAACGAAGAAGACGTAAGCACGAGCGACACTGACGTCACGTCGGAACGCAAGAGATCGAGTTCACCGAACCGTGATCCAGTCGAAACACGTGAAGCAAGGAATTCGACTCCAGCTGTCTTACCTACGTCACCTTACATCACCCGGAGCGGACGAGTCGTGAAGAAAACCGTACGCTTTGCTTGAAGGGGGATACTGTGCACACCTTGCACATGAGCACAGAAATACTTACGAAAATACTTACATACTTCACAGCGGTTTACCTCCATCTACCTACCATTACCAAACCGTGTACGTAACATACCTTTACCGGGGAATTGGATCAAGGATCAGGAAGGTTGAAGGAGCAAGAGAGAAATAACATACACAGTGGTGACCCTCCGACAACAAAGAAGAAGAAAAAAGGAATCAACAAAAGGCTGAAGCTATGGCCGAGCAAGAACAAAAAATCGTCGAGACAACCAAAATCGCTGACCTGGCTGCGATCTCCGTGCAGTCAAAACTACTTCCAAAATTCCATTTCTACAGCAAATGTGAGTTTAATACCTACCTGCTCGTAATACCTCCGCTACAAGCACATACTTCTTCTTGCAAATACTTTAAGAAATATAAAACATAGGTATACTATTATTTATAGATACTAATATTAAATGTGAAATTTGAGTTGGTGTTAATTGAATTTTTACATGTCGGCCGCCCTACGGTAAAACAAGTTGCAATTGAATGAATTTTACAGGAGGAGCGCAAAACCGGAAATCGTTTATTTAAAGCAAATCTTCCATATCGTTTAACGGTTTTAAATTAATTTTAGTTAGCACTTCAAAAAACGCATTATATCAAAATGGGTTCTCATTCGATGGCGATTACGTGAAATGTATATGTTATGTACAAAAAAATATCAGGTGAATTGATTACCTATCTCTTTTTTGAAGTCAGATAATAAAATGAGGAATCATTGCTCGCAGCCGCTAGCTAAACTATAGTCATATTATATATTTCTAATCTACACATATAAAAATAAATCTCCATTTCACGCTATAACTAGAGAACGACTTGACTGATCACCATTAAATATTGCATACACGTCGTCAGGGGTATAGAAAAGGACCTCGAGTACTTTTGTTCCGGAATTCCCGCGAAAACTCCGAACTTATCGCGGGTAAAACCGCGGAGAACTTCTAATCCTACTATCCTACTAATATTATAAACTCGAAAGTTTGTAAGAATGTATGGATGGATGGATGGATGGATGTTTGTTACTCTTTCACGCAAAAACTACTGAATGGATTTGAATGAAACTTTACAATAATATAACTTATACATCAAATTAACACATAGGGTACTTTTTATCCCGGAATCCCCGCGGGAACTCCGAACTCATCGCTGGTAAAACCGGGGAGAACAGCTAATGTGCTATATTTATAAATAAGTAGGTACGTTTAGTTGTGCTGGTGCTCTGAAGCCAGGGAAACTCCGAGGCGACCCGGATCACCTAAGCAACGCACCAGCTCCCCCTCCGTATCTATAGTAACGACCCCCCACTTGAGGTCTTTGTGATACCCTTCATATTATTATATTAGAACACAGGTAATGAATACAGAGGATTCTAAACAAGAAACTATGCTGGGAGTACGCTATTGAATTTGAGAGTTAAATTTAACTTTTACCAACTTTAATATTGATGGGGTTTCCTCAATTATTATTCGAGTTATCGGTTTGTTTAAAGTTGCGATTTCGAACTGTGGTTCAGATAGTTATATTCGTTGAGAATTTTTTTTTAATTAATTATAATAATATACAAAAAATATATATTTTTTTTATTTCATTTATTCCTTCTTTGCTATTAATTAAGGACATGATAGATAACTCTTTATTGAAACACAATAACAAAAAAAAAAAAATACTAAACAATTTTACAATGAAGTGAGACCATAGGCGGTCTTATCGCTCAGAACGATCTCTTCCAGACAATCGTATCGTAGGTATGCATGGGAAAATTGCAATCATGCAAGAAGGCGGTGTTTCAATATACAAACAGGTACGTAACATAAATACATACACAGTATATAAATATATATTACACATAGACATATTATATAGACCTACCATTTTGTAAAACTGTAGTTAGCTATAAAAACCTGTTAAAAATATTTTCAATTTCCCTCCGCTCTGTAGCCCAGTTAGTGATTCTATTTATAAATAATTCCTACTTTAAAACATTAATTGATTTTGTGCTTTAATTTTGCACAGAATTTTAAATGAACAGTTTCCGTTTTATTTTTGCGCTCGATCTCTATGCATAAACACAAATATTAATAGTAATTTTGTCAGTTCAATCCATCCCAGTGTGGGATCAGGCATCCTGATACTTTTTTGCCACTCCCACTCTTGGTGATTTTATTAGAGATTCTAGCCTGTTATCAATTTTAAAAAGGCCCAACATCTTAATCAGATATTATGTATATCAACAATTAGTTGAAGAATGGTTTACAAATTTGATGAAAAAGTGCGGATAACTTACATAACATTTCAAGCTTTAAAAGCTCGTAAAAAGTAAACAATTTGATCACAGCGCCCTCTCTGTATAACTTAAGGTTCCTGTTGGGCGGCGCACGTAGGGCGGGTGGTTTGAGAGCCTCATGAAAACACCAGCTAGTAGATGTCGCCACCGAATGTCTAAAATTCAGCCTGAAAGGAAGCCAACTGAAGGCTCTATGTGCATAGAGATGGCGCTTGCATCTTTGATATATTAGAAACTGAAATAGTTTTCTATCTGCCTACTCAAGAGGGCAAAACATTGTGCGAAACTGGAAAAGTACCTACTACTGAATTGCATAAAAGTCAGTTATTGAATTGGTGAATCACTTGGTGAATCACCAAAATTGGTGAATAGATTAATCATCGCTTTGCTCAAGTTACCGCTAGCTAATATAACAATTTGGCGCAATTTAAGACATTAAAAAGTTCGCAAAGCTTCAATAAATCGTGTTTCAAAATTACGCATCTGTAAGTTACTCGAAAATAACTATTGCATGAATACAGACACAAATGTTGCTAATTAGACACAACAATAGTAAATATGACTGATACATCACATTGTAGGTGGTAGGTTTATCACTAGCGTTTTTGTAGAATGTAGAACAATAAAATATAATAAAAGTATTAAAAAATGTTTAATCTCTACAAAATAGGTACTTAATCTTTATTTAATTACTATGCTAACTTAAAAATTAGCTACCAAATCTTGGTGCAAACTAACTGCCATCGAAAATCACGACACAATCAAAACCTTCAGAAAAACGTAGCAATAAACACATCTAATTTCAAAACGCGATACCAAATCTCAATTTCCCTTCGGACGAGACACCTGGCCGTGCCGCAGCACAGTCCACAGCAATTTGTTCCATTTTGCTGTCGGTGTCTGGGTGTCGGACATTATCACGACACTCCTGACATTCGCTGTAGGGTGGTAGGTACGATTTCACGCCCCGCGAGCGGTGTCCGACACAATTGCACGACACTTTAACCATGTATTTTATTTTGTACAATCCGATACGGGACAGTCCGTGTCGATGGTTTTAAAAACGAGCGAGCAATTTGTTGGTTTGTTTGTTATTTCGAGCATGCATCGTGGATTGTAATTGATGTTTGATTTTTATCAGGTTTTTTTTTATATAATAATAGCTTTCGATCCTTTACCTTTACAATGTACCATGGAAAACACGCAAAGTGCCTTAGTCAAACCGGTTAAAGATTTTATCACCGTTTCAAATTTAGAATCGACAATAATATTTTTGCTAACTGAAATTGGAAATCATCTATCGTTACATCTATGTAGTTTGAAAGCCAATGACTATCGAAATAATAACTTTTAAAAGATGAATGAGTTCCTAACAACTAGTGGTTTGTTTGTATTTTTGTGTTATTAAGTTGTTTATTACTTATGCGCACAACGACCTTCGTCTGACTCACGGATACTAAATTTAGTTATATTATTAAACTAGTTGTGCCCCGCGGTTTCACCCACGGTAATTTCTAGTTCCCGCGGGAATTCAGGGATAAAAAGTACCCTATGTGTTAATCTGATGTATAAGCTATATTATCGTAAAGTTTCATTTAAATCCATCCAGTAGTTTTTGCGTGAAAGAATAACAAACATCCATTCATCCATCCATCCATTCTTACAAACTTTTGTGTTTATAATATTAGTAGGATTAAAGTCCTAAAGTCAGAAATAAAAATAAACCATTTTTTTTTCTTTTTTCATATTTTGTTATGACTAGCGCTTTTAGCAAGTGGTACGGAAAATTATCTGCACTAGATATAAAGGTGAAGATCAATGAAAAAAAAAAGAAGAAATCTAAGTCCAACCGAAAACCAGTCAAGGCTAAGACAAGAACCGTAATCTGGTATCGTGTAGACGGACATTAAACCGATTTTAATACTCGGCCAACCTCATTTGTGGTCTGATTTATGTCAGCGGAGCACGAGGGGAATTTCGGCCACCACAGACCGGACACCGTTGAAAAACATTTACGATAAACGAACACAAGCTGCCTGCCTGTATTACTCGAGTGTGTTTAGCATACTGCCCAGGTTTCAGTTGACGTGTTTCTTTCGACGAGTTTCGGCGTTCGAATATTTTGTTGTTAAGAGATTATGGTCGAGACAAGCAGGTTTTTGTATGCATGTAATATGTTCTGAAATTTTCTTCTTCACTACACATTTCGAATACATTATGTATGTCACAATCTATACATACTAGGTATAAAATGCTTTGTCCTGAATGACTGATGAATCAACGCACAGCCTGAACCGCTGATCGGAGAGACCTGAAACTTGGAGGGTGTATTCTTTGTACGTCGTAGGCATCCGATAGAAAAGAATTTTTGAAAATTCAACCCCTAAGGGAATGAAAACAGGTTGCAAAGTTTGTATGGAACAATTCCGCGGGTACTTCGACGTTATCTTGGGTGAAACCGCGCGGGGCAGCTAGTATATTATAAAACAAAGTCAATGCTGACCGAGTCTGTCTATCTGTCTGCTTGCGATAAACTCAAAAAGTACTGAACATGCGATAAACTCAAAATGTACTGAACATTCATGCGGTTTTCACCTTTAAGCGATTCATGAGAAAGGTTTAAGTGTATAATTTGTCAAGGTTTTGTGTAAATTAGAAATACGACTTACGAGTAGGCATAACGATAATATCTAAGTGTCGAAGTACCTACTTCGTTACGCTTTCACGCCTCAAGTACTCAACCGATCGTCACAGAGAAGGACATAAAGTAATTTTAACCCCGGAATTCCCGCAGGATCTCCGAAATTAACGCGGGTGAAACCGCAGGGAACAGCTAGGTATTATCTTCTAATGTAACTGAAAGACCCGTTGGTGTATAGGAACGTGAAGCCGACTGCCAAGACAGGTGTCGCGGGTTCGATTCCAGCATCAGGGTTTAACAATTATGTGGTGGATATTTTATTTGGGTTGAGTCTGAGTGGTTATTATGTATCTTGAATTTCCTTGAACAGACAACCAAAAAAAATTCATCAATCTGTAGTACCTAAATCAAAGTCAAAATTTACATGCGATAGTAAAATTTGCGATGAAATCAATGACTCTCGAACTCTCATTTTACATAAAAAATTTCTAAACTTCCTAAGAGCTTTGTTTTGTTTAGTTGCATGCACATCTTTATTGTAATTTTAATTTGAACTGAAAGAAATTGCAATGTGACAGGGAAATTTTAATGAAGCCTCTAAAAATAAATTTAAAATCGCACCACATAATTTATAGGAGAATGCGCGGTGCTTGCTTTATTGTTTCAAAAAGGCCGCCATGAAAATTCAAAAGGCTCCTCAAAGGTCAGACGTGTTTATAAACTGTGTGCCCTTTATCTATTACGGTATTTTCCGTTTAATTTTAACTAAAGTTCAGGTCGACATACCACGTCAATGTTGTAGTGTTGTACGTGGTAATAATCTACTCAGAATTTTCAATAGGAAGGGCAAGCTATAAGTCTCTTTTTATTCTAATTTCTGATTAGTGATATAACTAAAGAATCCAACTATAACTTAAAAATTAGGGAGGTTGAGTTTAAATCCCAAAAGTAATTAAAGTGTTAATAATAAAGTGGTAAGTTAATTTTATCTGCCACCCAGCAAACCTTAACATCATCATATCAGCTGAAAGATACTTCTGGCATAGGCCTCTCCCAAATCATATCCAAATCCGATGATTTCAGTAAATCTGTACTAAGTGTATTTTTGAAATCTTTTCTTAATTTTAAAAACTTTTCCGCTGTGGTTGAAAAAAATTAATTTCTTTAAATAAAGCCAAGCCTTAATTAAAATTCAGCTCCGATTTTGGTACAGATTTGCAAAAAATTCTATTCTTAATTGGGTTTTAGTGACATTTTATGGACAGAACCGCTTCCAATATTGGGTTAAAGCATAAAAATCAGGTCGTTTATTTAGCACACTTTACTGTCGCGCTAGGCTAATAAGAATTCTAGGTAGAATTTATTATTATGCTATTTTCTAAATCTAAACTAGATCGATAAGTCCAGCTACTTTTATTATTCAATACGATCGCCTGCAAACGTCGTCTGTCTTTGCTTGTCAATCTTACGGTCAGCAACAAAAGTGAACTTGGCTCCCTTAGATAGATCAGGTGAAGGAACATGCATTTTCACCAATTTTAGTTTATTAGGTTATTTAGATGGTTCGGCCATTATAGATAAAAGCAGAGTAACTAAATATTTATATAGATTTAAACCAGGTGTGATAGGATATATATGTAGTGATTAAAAAAGAAGAGGCATTTGAAAGTGATTTGGTTATATGAAAAGAATGAATAAAAATATTATAGAATAACAAAAATGTAGTTAGGTGGAGAATGAATAGATTACCTAAGTATTGAATGTCGTCTGATGCTTACATTGTAATGAATTGACAATGTCATGTCATGTCAGGTCATGTATCGGAATCAATCTAAATATGGATAAAACTATATTGTATATTTAAGAAGAATTCATCCGAACCGGTTCAGTAGCTTGGAAATAGTGGCTGGATAGACAAAAAAAAACAATCCATTTCGAATTGAAAATTAAATATAATGGAGTAATTGGACCTACATATTACGAGCAGCTTCCCACAGATTTACGGAATGAAAATGATGACAAAACTTTTTATCGCCGATTGAAAGCCTATTTATTGGATAAAGCGTATTACTCCATAAATGAATTTTGTGTAAAAACTATATAATTGAATTTATTCATATTTTTATATATTTAAATATATTTGACATTTCTATTTTATTACTTACTATTTTGTAATATGATTATTTTTGTATTGTATCATAATATTCTATCCTTTGACAATTGTACTATTCTCTGTGACATTTTATCTTGACATTTTGTTAACACTGACAGTACGAAATAAAATAAACTAAACTAAACTATTCTTTTTGTTCAATCCCTACTCGCGGAACAAAATGATAGAGCGGTTAGCCTTAATTATTAAATATGTCCACAGTAGGAGGGTTGGATCGTTGTATTATTTACAGGGCACCATTACAAGATTTACTGACTATCCACTTTGTAAATTATCCATTCATGCTTACAATGACTTTTCAAACGTGTTGTACTAACCATAGAATTACAGATCCAAAGTAATCCAATATGCACAGTCAACGGGCCCAAATATGTCATTTTCTAACAAGTCAGAATTTTGATTAAAAAATGCTTTGATACAAAAAAAGTAATATTAGATACATTGAGATCACATCACAAAAGGTATCACAGATTTTGTTTCAAGCTATCAAAGGGAGTAAATTGAATTTCATTCACAACAGTTTATAAGAATAGACCAGGTCCAATTTAACCTTTTCGGCTGGGCAGGATGAAGATTCTATCAAGACCCCAATTTCGCACGCAATATATTATACGCCGGTATTGTTATGAGAACGTTCCCTAAACAGAATATTTGGAAGCATCCACTTGAAGGTGTGGCGAAGGATTCGTGATAGTCGCGTATTAAATTTTTTCGATTTCATATTAGATATTACTAATATAATTATTCAGTTTAGATTACATACAATAAATAAAAAAAGTGCCACAACATGTACAAGTCACCATTATTTATAGCCTCACTAAAGCCTTTTTAATATTAAATTGAAAGCAAATAAATCAACTTAATCAACTTAAAATAGTATGTTCTCATATAAATGGGAGAATGATACTTACACAACAGAAAAAACAAATACTCTGTACTAAAATATAAACACATTGCAAAAAAGAGGGAATTAAAAAAAAAACCCTACTTCCCTACTAATATTATAAATGCGAAAGTAACTCTGTCTGTCTATCTGTCTTTCTATCTGTTTGTTACGGCTCAACCGATCTCCATGAAATTTTGCATACACGTTACCAGGAACGTACACGTACAGAGAAGGACATATGGTACTTTTTATCCCGAAATTCCCGCGGGAACACCGAAATTAACGCGGGATAAACTGCGGGAAACAGCTAGTTATTATATAAATATACGTGATAGTATTATTGTAGGTACCTGCCTACTGGTGATCACTTCAAAGAGTTTTGAAACTTGATGGAATTTTCGAGGAATATAACTCTAAAATCAGTATAGAACATGTTCAGACACTATACCAAAAGCCAACGCGGAAAGCTCCAGACGTGGAAGGTGTCGAAGCAAACATTTGTCCGTATTCCCACGCCCCTCCCTACACCTTTTGTTAGAGGTGGCTGCAGGCTGACTGGGCAATTTCCTTTATTCAATCATCGACGTAGGAAGCACCTCCTTTCAACTTCCATACAATAAGAACGGACTCCATTCTGATTACGTAATACGTTCCAATGTTTTGTTTACGTGGCACTCCATCGTGAGGTTGAGGAGTGCTATTTTAGTGTTATGCGTAAAAAAAGGAAATTTCTAACAACTCAAGTCGCTGTAGCCACTTAGTATGTAGCTATGGAATGAATGTTGGAAAACAATACGATTGTTAAGCTTGTTTCTTATTGCTCTTGATTGGAGTGACTACTTGTTCCGATCTTCCTCTTGACTTCTGTTATTCTTTAAGTTGGTACCTACTCGTTTGTATTTTAAATCTGTCTCCGTCACTTCTAAAAATAAATATTAAAGCTTCTTTTGTTTATATCCCAGACAGAAGTAGATAATCTGCCCTTTGTCGACCCCGACCATCTCTGGTAGGCGACCAATGATGTTGCGGAGGCAGAATGTTTCCTTTGGTCGTTTTCCTTAAGTTTGTTTTCTTGCGCTATTTTTAACTTCCCAATTTCCAACTCAATGACAAAGGACTCCGAAAAAATAATACTCAATCTCCATTCTTTGAACAAGCTTACCGTAACACAAATAAAGTTGGGCCGTAGGATTTTTTCTGGGGACGTTAAAAAAATAACTTCTACAAAACGGTAAAGGAAAGGTGGAAAGGCAAAAGAGCTTTTATGCAACAACTTCGGCGTAGAGCCGTAGTGTCGTACCGAGGGGCGTTGACTGTACATGAAGTGGGGCGTCAGTTACAGCGGAGCTTCTCGCAGTAGTGAGTGCAACGAGAGCTTTGTACGGGAGAATTATAAGCTCGTTGAAATGTTTTCCTTTGAATTGTTGCCGATGGTGCATTCAAGTAGCTTATTTTAGAGACCAAAGCGTTTAAAGTGAAGCTCAACTGAAGCAGTGGCTTGAACCAATGTCATGTTTAGTACAACGATTAAACTTTGCTCAATCAGGATGATCAATTCGTCATCTTCATGATAAATACAGCCTAATAACAACCGAAAGATCTATTCCAAGATCTTTATGATAAGTCATCCAGTAGTTTTCTCCAAATTATTGTGCCCAAAAATATTTATAATAAGCTTTGCGCGTAAATACAAATATAACTTTTTGTTAGTTTTGGATTGCACAAAACAACATTTGTACGGAACAAGTTTTGTATGGACGATCAGTAGAATCAGCAATGTGACTGATAATGTGTAAAGCTAAAGCTTCTGTCATTTCACAAAAAACGAAGAAGTCATTTTAGCAAAGTGGACGGTTTAGGAAAAGGGTAATTATAAGATAATGATCACTAGTTGAAACAGCGATATTGATCCCGCCTGCCTTCACCTACTCTCGCTACGTCATGTACCGTCTACCCGCATGCAAACGTCAAAACTGTTCCGTCAAAACAAACAGGTTAAAGTTGCCATAAACAAAAACAGTTGTTACATATCGACATCACAGAGTTACCAGAGAGTCATCAGAGAGTCTTAGTTTTTATTTTCTCTTCTGGGGCAATAAAGCATATTTGATTTGATTTGATTTACTAAAGTCAGCCACTCACCATATATACAAATTCGCGGTGCTTCGCGACACTGGTCATTATCAACGTAAAGGAATAATAGGGATGTTGACTACTATTGAAAATCAAAATTCTAATTAGTCCGTCAGTTAGAAAATAAAAAAACAATAGACAAGTATTTTTTGCTTTTTTAAATAAATTAAAATATACAGAGATAAAGCGCATTAAAGTTTAGGATGAGGAGGTCGTGACGTCACTAACCGCAAAACAGCCATACAAACTGTCAGAATAGTGACGTCACGCGAAATTTCAACTCAATATATCGCCGTTATTTTTTGATTACGTAAAAAAAGAAAAAATACGTGTCCAATATTTTTTAATAATCTACAAGACGGACTAAAAAATAACAATTAGTCAACATGCCCATTCGCTGTCAATGGAACCGCTCTGTCTCAAGAAACAGAAGTACAAAAAACTGAGCCGGTCGCGTTGCAAAACGTCTACGACGACAAACATGGTTGCCGAGTTCCACCGATCTCCGTGGATATGCAAAGCGTCGTCCTTTGTAACATGATCTTATTGTGTTCGGGATTCCCCGGCGCTACTCTGAATACGAAACAAGTTATGTCGATTTAGAAATTTATTAGTATACGTAAGCAATTTCTTATGCGAAGCGAGGATAGTAGGTACGTGAGCGGTGTGGCGAGTCATCGGTGCATTCCGAGGTTTGCATTCCCAAGTTATCCGTATGCAATATATTATTTTGCTTTCGGGTTTGATCATACTAAACCGTTTGTTTCGGTGCGTATACTTAGCTTTTGTTCGTAGAAAAAAAAATTATATTCTTTTATTTCTTTCAAGTTTTATTGGATCTTAAAATTAATATGGTTATTTCATTAAGTCTTCCATGATTTATTTACTGTAGGTAGACGCTCGAAAACGTGTGCACTATCATGGACAATGGACATAATTCAGAAAAGAACGCATTTTCTTCAGTAACTGTTACTAATTTACGTAACCTCAATAATAATCGGCTAGCTTGGTGCCGAAAAAACAATTCTAAGAATGTTTGTCCCTTTTAAAGTTTGAGGCTAACAATAAGAATTAATCGCAAGGTTTCAAATCCCCAGAGCTGAGTACAAAAATGTAATCATTGTAATTTGCACAATCGGTGATAAACAAAATAGTGATTTACAAGAAAAACCTTTGGCTTTTTTAATCAAATGTATATAGTCAATGTATAAAAGAATGCAGGACGTTTGCATGCAACGCTCGGGTGCAAGCCGTACCGAATAAACTCGTACCACGGGAGAGTTCGTTAATTTTAGTCACCTGATTTTCGGCAGAGCCTTGTTTTAACTTGGGGAACAATCTAACCTTGTCATTGGCGTTTCGCCATAATGGGCATGTTGACTAATTTTTATTTTTTAGTCCGTCTTGTAGATTATTAAAAAATATTGGACACGTATTTTTTCTTTTTTTACGTAATCAAAAAATAACGGCGATATATTGAGTTGAAATTTCGCGTGACGTCACTATTCTGACAGTTTGTATGGCGGTTTTGCGGTTAGTGACGTCACGGCCTCCTCATCCTAAATTTTAATGCGCTTTATCTCTGTATATTTTAATTTATTTAAAAAAGCAAAAAATACGTGTCTATTGTTTTTTTATTTTCTAACTGACGGACTAATTAGAATTTTGATTTTCAAAAGTAGTCCACATCCCTATTGAAGAAGTAGATGAAGAGATTTTTTTTACTAAGAAACACTGTCATTGGCAGAATCATAATAATAGACGCCGATATTAAAGAAGAAGAATACGACGTAATTGACGATGACGTTTCTTATAAGAACTTTCAAATCACAAATTATCATTTTGCGGTAAGTTAATCAAGTTTTATCTTATCATTCATTACGTGGCAGAATCTTTTATCATTATTTAAAACTTCAAACGATTTCTATTTTTCCTTAACGATTTTTTCCTTATCAGAAACTCGCTACAACTCACGTTTTGCATCGCGAATATTCGAACGCAATTGCCAATGATCCATAAAACAAATAACTCAAATGCTACACACAGAGTCGTCACACGTCTCCACAATAAAAATATATAGCAATTTATTCAGATCCCCTTCTATGTTTGGAACCAATTTCGTGAACTAGTGAGTAGATGCTAGATAATATGCTTATTGTACAATACCTATTGTACAGACACACACAATTCTATTATTTTATAGTTTATATTTATGAGTGCTGTTTGGAATGGTATGGAATTGGGTTTACACAAAATAAATAGTTTGTAGCCATTTTGTAGCTATTTGTGTTATGTACGGTAAGGCGTTAGTCGACTACCAAAAGTATATCAAAACTATGCATGACACACGATAAAAATTAATAATATTTGTATGTGCAAGTCTAAAGTATTTTACTGACCTTTTCATGTATATCTGATTTTTGCGCATATTTTTATAATAAATCAGCAACTCTACAAGTCACAAGTAATTGATACAAGAAACCGATACTGAACAGATAGAGTGACTTTTTAATGTATTAATTAGGTACTTCATTTAGCTCTCTGAATAGTCGTGTGCTGTTTATCTAGTCTATAGCCAAGCCAAGTTTTCAAGAAGGCATAATTTTTAATCAGTAGCAGCAGTTTATTATTGCAAGTAAAGAAAAATCTGCAAAATGATAGAGTTTTAAGTATGACAAGTTCTAAGCTAGGAAGTGGATAAAAAAATCTTGGTAAAGAACAAAATTTATGGAATTTTAATGCCTAAATAAGTGGAAAACGTACTGAGATTAAATATGAATTTAGCAAAAACTTTGAATGTTAGAGCGAAGATAAATCTCTACATCATGTTACGTTCAGTTAGAAAAGAAAATCTCTTTCGAATTATAAGACTTTCATAGCTTCCAGCCATCAGCTTCACAAAGCATCGCGAATCGATTATTTATATATTCGATACTTCATGAAACACTACATCGATGCAACGATGAACACTTTAAAGTTTATGGCGCTATCAAAATACATCGAGTTTAGAGATGCGATAGTGTTTTTTTTTTAATTTCGCCAAAATTCAATTTTGTAACGCTATGTTGAAGATACAAGCAGCCAGGAAATTTTGTTGATCACTTCGAGATATTTATTGGTGATATTGGTGACATATTTACCATTCTAAAATCATAAAAAAGTATGATTATGCTTAAAAATTATGAATTAACTTCTTGACATATTTACATATATTATGTACCTATATAGGATTTGATTGGAAACGTTAAAGATTTCATTTAAAAACATACTGCTCGTTGTACCTTCTTCTTTTTAGTTTCTCGATTAATTGCGTTTTGGTAAAATTTCATTGTTGATTTTTAATATAATAATATTTCACTTCTCTTATGTTAACTAATATAGACGATGTTTTTGGATATATTATGTCATTTATCTCTATAAAATGTCAAAAATTAAGTTTAATAATTTTTACCATTGTGTTTTTACAACTAGATTGTTCCCGTTTATTTGTGAAAATCTGAATAAAATTTTGGAGTAAAAGTATGTTTACTTTTCAATGATATGAACTCAAAATAGTCAGCAAAATTTGGCGGTGGCTGTACCTTGCAAGGTCTATCTACACCGCCTTAAAGCGAGACACAGCCGAGACGTGAAGCGTCAATTTCACGGGAGATTTCGCGTACAATCGTACAGGGTTACAGACGTACCTATAGTAGGTGCTTGTACGTGAATTTTCATACATCCCCCTGCCTTAGGGCTATCTAGAGCCTTTTATACGGCACCGAACGTTTAAATGTGAAAGATATTTTTATTCTCAAGGAAATTTCACGATGCGATGAAAATGCATGTTCCTTAGAATCTGTAAAGATAGAGTTTGGGAGAGGAATTTAATGCAATTTAAATATAGTACCCATTTTAGTAAATTTAATTTTTGGTATCCATAATATTATTATAAATGCGAATGTCACTTTATTTGTTTGTTTGTAACGTTTCCACTCCTACTCAACCGATCATCACTAAATTTTGCATACCTACCTACATTTCGTCAGGGTACAGAGAAGTACATAGGGTACTTTTTATCCCTGAATTCCTATGAGAATTCCGAAATAAAGACGGGTGAAACCGCGGGGATCACTATATATACATTACGGTAATTTATTTGTACGTAATCTGAAATGGCTGTGAAACACAAGCAGACATATGAAATTTGACTTCAGTACCCTAAAATGAATTAAAATACTTTATTAAGTGTACGTAGCGAGCCAAGAATTTTTACGAAATTCGCCCAAAATGCGAGTCAATTAACCCTAATACGTTTTGTGCTGGGAGATTAATTTAATCATATATACGGCAAGTTATCCGGGAACAGCCGAGGGCACGCCGTTATTTCGAGGTTTCATCATATAAAGGATATTATCCGGGACTTTGGTAATCCCTCTCCACTTCTCAGTTCTCAGAGATAGCGTTACATACATACATGAGTACGTACGACGCGTTAACAAAGTTATAGAGAGTGGAAACGTTACGCTCGAAAGGATTCATAAATTGTTTATAGGGCAATATTTCTCATAGAATCTAGTTATTAAACTAAAGATATATATTATAATACACTGATCAATAAGAAATCCTCAATAAAAACTAGCATGATGACAAGGTATAAAAATCAAAATTGTATTAGTCCGTCAGTTAGATAGTAAAAAACTAATGAACACGTATTTTTTGCTTTTTCTAATTATTGTAAAAACACTTAATTAAAACGCATTAAAGAGGAGGAGTGGGAGGATGTGACGTCATAACTAAGTATAAAGTGTATCTAGGTGTGACGTCACACGGAATTTCATCTCAATGTATCACCGTTATTTTTAGACGGACTAAAAATTTAAATTTAGTCAACATAGGCATTCACGCAAGATCATAAATTTAACTGTGTATATTAAAAAAAAAAGCACAAATTAGATCTGAAGTTACCTAACGCAGCTTTACAGTATCTTCTACGGATTCAAATTTTCCCATACTATTCCAATATCCAAAGCATGGCAATTTGGTGTCATAGAATCTGTGGAATCACTAAAATAATTTTATTCCACAGTAATTCCATAATAATGGGCATGTTGACTAATTTTTTATTTTTTAGTCCGTCTTGTAGATTATTAAAAAATATTGGACACGTATTTTTTCTTTTTTTGACGTAATCAAAAAATAACGGCGATATATTGAGTTGAAATTTCGCGTAACGTCACTATTCTGACAGTTTGTATGGCGGTTTTAGCGGTTAGTGACGTCACGACCCCCCACCCTAAACTTTAATGCGCATTATCTCTGTATATTTTAATTTATTTAAAAAAGCAAAAAATACGTGTCTATTGTTTTTTTATTTTCTAACTGACGGACTAATTACAATTTTGATTTTCAAAAGTAGTCCACATCCCCAGTTTAGTGGTTCGCCAAACTAATCAAAAATAATTATAACGAACCTAAACTTATGCCTTCTGAAATGAGAATCAAAACAACTACTTCGTTTGCCATTCTGAATGTTGTATGTCGATAAAATAAAAATCGGTAGCTAAATAAATCCATTAGCGTAATGGATGTTATTAATGGCGCCATCAATCACGCTTGAACGAGTGATACCTACGATTTGTATTTATTATGTCTCTTAAATATTATTATAATGCTTCATAACATAAACAGGTCGAAGTTAATGCATTATGAATAATAAAAACGTTTTTTGTTCGAACTTATTACCATCTGGTATAATGTTTATCATCTTTATGTTTATTGGATAGGAAAAATGGATGAAAGAACTAAGTATACACAGTGAGTATGAGAGGATGTGCCAGCAGAAGTCGCATTGGGAGGTCGTACACTGATAGGGAGTAAGGACGTCCTTACGCAAAGGATGAGGTTGGGCGGGGCGGGATGAAATAATTCTTATCAGAATGAAATGAATCTGACGTGAAACTTATTGGCAGCCAAATACTGCTCAGTTAAATTCATAAGAAAAAAGAAAAACTCAGAAAAGTAAATCGAAACTGGGCATTCTTTTTTACATTGTATAATATTTATTTATTTATTTATTGGGCTCACAAAACAGGTAACAATCGGAATATTGACTAAAATTATAATACAAAGTTGTAGAGCTAGACTGTTACCGCAGACATGTGGGCACAGCATGGTAAACGCAATTATTAAATAAAAATAAAAAGCTGTTAGGTCGTTAGCGTAAAACTTAAAGTTATGTTAGTACTGTTAAAATAAAAAATAAAGAAGAAGTAAACGATCAGAGCAGAGAGGAACGAACCGGGATCATGCATTTTTTTATGGTTGCTTTAAAAACGTTATGACGTGAGTCAAAGATATCAACAGCAACATCATTAGACATATCGTTGTACAAACGGCACATTCGGACAATGGGATTGTAGTAAGATGTGTTGTTTTTGTAGACATCAAGTTTAAAGAGGAGGGGCTTTCTGCTAGTGTACCTGGTATTGAAGTTGAGACTGCGAAGTAAGGAAGGGGAATAAAATCTAGAATGTATTAACTTATGAAGGAAAAGTAGATCAAATGTCGTGTAGAAAATAATTTCAAGCAGCCAGCAACGTCTCAACTCAAAATATTTTGGCGGCATTTGAGCAAAATGAATGTTAGTTTTATTTGTTTGTTTGAAAATAAGATGAAATGGGGTGTTCGCTGGGAGGATATGGTTTTATTATATACCTTAACTTCCTACAGAGCATCCCATTAAGGTTCGATTGTGAAGAATTGCTTCCAGAAGTCCCGGTCAAGCATGGAAATGCATCTCACCGATGCTTTTTAATAAAAATAACTTCAGAAAAGAAAGACTTCTACACTGGCTGGGCTGTATGGACTTAGATTCCTTTGCCTTCTCCAAAAGGAGTAAGTTTAACAACAAAATGCCTATTCCAGTAACACGTCTTGTATTCCATCGTGCGCCCGTATCAAACGCTCGTTTGCACGACGTATAGTGCCAAGTATAAGTAGTAGTGGCGAACATCCCAGCGAACGGCTTTCGGTACGTTCCCTCCCTATTTTCAAACGAATAAAAACGAGTCAGAAAGAACTTCATGACTTTTGTTATAGCGTATCGCTTTTTACATCGCTTCCACCCAGTTCAGCTGGAGGCGAAAATTTCTAAAGGAAAAAATTTTTTTTTCCTCTTCGCTTTTTCGCTGAACTACTTTGCGAGTGTAAAGTTGGAAATTTTTATCGAAAGGTTTTTTAAGCCAGCATTATTTATAGAGAAGTAGATTGAGTACGAAACGAGTTGCATTGTATCGATATCGGGATATCGGGTTTGTCGCTCCTCTAAGTTTTCCGATCGTTTTGCAAGAGAAGATAAATTTTATGAGGTAGAAGAAAAAATTGGTGGAGGAAAATTAATTTTTTTTTTTTTTGTAAATGCGTCGATCCAAAATATTTTTGAAAACATTTTGGCCATAGATGTCGAATACAATAATTAATGTGTAAATATCGTCCAGATAAAATGCTTTTTATTTAAATCTACGTACCAAGGTGTTTGCTGTCTGGTGTTTTATTGTATAATATGGTACCTGTATGATATTAGAAAATAAATTATAGCAACTACCTACCTACCTCACAAATTAAAATAAAAAAAGTCAGATGCGACACCAATAAGCCCTTTCGGGCTTAAGTGTCATGTATAATGTTGTTAATGTATTTGTTTTTTTCTGAAGTAAATAAATTAAAAAAAAGAGATACTGTGGTCCACTGTCCGTACAAAAATAAGTATAATGTCGCACAAAAGCACACAACAACATAACTGAACTAGCCACGCGTGAACCTTGTTAAAGTGGAATCTCTTGTACCTGAAAGAGGGCTTAGGATAAATTTGTTTTAGTGATCCCTATTACGAGGGATACGTATATACAGAATCGAGGTAGCCATACTCTCCGCCCCGACTACTGTCAAGTTCACAAAATGTGGATACCTACAGAAATACTGCTATCTTTTACATCTATGTTTATATCATACTAGCTGTGTTATCATATTAGTTTCACCCGCATTAATTTCAGAGATCTCGCGGGAATTCCGGAATAAAAAGTAGCTTAAGTTACTTCATATAACATCAACTTGAAAATCCCGCCAGTTAAAATCCCGTTAAAATCGGTCCAGCCGTTTCAAAGATTACCCGGAAAAAACAGACAGACAGAAAGACAGAAAAAAAACTAAAAAATAGATTTCTTGATGTTAGTACCGTATATAATTTCGTATGCATTTAGTGAAAACCTGTTAATTTAAATTTACAAACAGACACTTCAATTTTATTTATATGTCCAGATAGAGGTAAAGTTCCTCAGTTTTGCAGGTGGCTGAAAGATCTCTAACTTATTTGAAGCTATACAGTACCCTTGAGTAAAATTGGATACATAATAATTTAAAAATTAAATTATCCTTCGTTCTAAATAAATAAAATGAGTGTTTACAAGAGACGTGCAAGATTTGAATACCTACACCTCCCATACGTGATGTGAACAAAAAAGTGTTCGTTTCAAAACGCGTAAGTAATTTGCGACACAAAATTCAGTTGAAACTAACAAAACCCAAAATGTAATTAGAGATGAATAACTCAATATACCTAGGTACAATTTATTCAACGGCTCCGTCATTCCAGTCACGTAAACTGGTCCATTTGTCAACTCGATGACGATAATGAAGGCTTTGAGAAACGAAAGCTAATAATATTGTAAATACGCGAGCGCAATTTGTTGGTTTACGTGTGTGCTTAATACTTATCAAAGGATTATGTGCCGGTGCGTTTATTAGGGGTTTGACCTTGGCGGGGCGCGAGACCTCTCAGCGCCAGACGCAATGCAGATTTCGTACGCAGGTATTACAAGGTTAGGTTAGGTAAAGTATAAATAAGTGTAGGTAGAACAAAGCACAGTTAGGTAATAGAGCTTTTGCTAATAAAGAACTTGCTTTGCGCATTGTTTGAAAGTTTCATGAGTTTCATGAGCTCGGGCCTCGGATCAATCGAATCCTCTACGCAAATACGTCGGTACATAAGGTTGTCTGAAAGAGATAGCTAGTGATGCGATAAGACCACGTTTTGTATTCCAAATGTTAATTGATTAGACTTATTTTTCGTTAATGTAGTTATCGTAATGTATTAGGTACAACGAAGACTCAAACTAGAAAAAACTGGAACCAAGTAGCTTAAAATGATGGGGATGTTGACTACCTTTGAAAATTAAAATTCTAATCAGTCCGTCAGTTAGAAAATAAAAACAACAATAGACACGTATTTTTTGCTTTTTGAAATAAATTAAAATATACAGAGATAAAGCGCATTACAGTTTAGGGTGAGGGAGTCGTGACGTCACTAACCGCTAAAACCGCCATACAAACTGTCCGAATAGTGACGTCACGCGAAATTTCAACTTAATGTATCGCCATTATTTTTTGATTACGTAAAAAAAGAAAAAATACGTGTCCATTATTTTTATTACTTAATCTACAAGACGGACTAAAAAAAACAAACTAGTCAACATACCCATTCACCAACAAAATTGATGATGGAAAGTCCAAAGTTATTTATCTAAAGTTAACTTTGGCTAAGCTGAAGTAGTTAAAAACAAGAAAAAGTCTGATAGGGGCGTTAACAATCGAGCTTGATTGAAGATTTTTATCTACATATCCAGCTAGGGGCCGGCGAGCGATTAAGCTGTGAACCTAGAGGACTAGTCGATGAGATCATTAAGCTAATATTGATCGCCCTAGGGGCTTATCTGGCGACAAATTGTCCAATCTACGGACAGGTAATGGATTCTGAGCACCTATAAACTAACATCAGCTTTGTTTAGGACCTATTTGGTCTAAGAAATTGTGTGTGCTTATTTCTCACTAAAACGTCGATGGGAATTATAGATCTTGATAAAATACGAGTATGATGTCTTAATGTTTTTTATTTTTCAGGTAAACAGAAAACCGGAAGAGTTTTTTTTGGTTAAGGAAAACACTGAAAATGCTTTTTATATGGGTTAAACGTCTGTTGGGTCGGCTTGTGTGTAATAAACTACTAAATAATAATAATTAATAACAACCTGAAATTATTTTGGTGTCTTATCTAAGATGCAAACAAAAATTTATAAAGAAATCAATAAATAATGCTTAGAAGGAATTTCTATGATGGTGACATTATATGTACATCTAAATAGGTATAACAAGGCAACTACGTAGATCGCAAGGTTTATACTCGCACCAGACCGAACAACCACCTACACAATATTCTGCAGGTATCAAATAGATCTGTTGTGTTGGAAAATATTGTCTATTATTGTTTGCAGAGTTGTACTGCTGCGGTACAAAATCTCTCTGAAATCGAACACACATACTGTGCAATCAGATTATTTAAAGCACAACATCTATTCCCACAAAGCACTTATAGTAAAACTATAAATAATACCCGATCGCTTACGCACGGAGCGTCCGATCGGAGTTCTGATTCACTATAACCAAAAACATTCATCCGTACTACAAATAATAAATGCAAAAATTTTAAATGTTACTTTTTCACACCTTAACTACTCAACTGATCATTACGAAATCTTTCATACACATTGTCATAGATATGGAAAAGGCATAGGTAGGTTTCTTTTATCCTGGAATTCCCGGGAGTAAAATTTGTATGCGCGAGCTTATCAAGTTGTCACATAATCCCAAACGCTTGTATTTTATTTTTTAGGTAAAACTATTATGGCCATGAAAAAATAACGATTATTTATTGATTTATTAAAAGAATATTATTGCATGAAATCTCACAAATGATGACTAAGGCATTCTCTAATAGTCAACCTTTTGGCAAAGTAAAACTTCACGTTGCAATAATAGGTACAAAATACCAAAAAACATAACATTATGTAACACTAAGACGAATATGTTGATAAACAGATATACATAAATACAAATACAACTATGTACAAATCTTTAAAGACATACGTTGAATTTCATTGGATACGATTAATGAACGGACCTTCCGTTATAACCATAATAACATATTGATGGCAGGTTATGTTAACATTGCGTATTATGTTCATAGTGAAGCAGTACATAGAACGGGAACGATTTCAAAATCAATCTGGCATCGATTGTTAGCTGTTATTTTTTATGTGGATGTTCTATAAATATTTGAATGTACAACATTGGATATGATCGATGCATCTGTCAGGGTGTGGAACAAAAACCATATTTCACCAGGTTTCGTAATGCGTTTGCATTTAGTTGAGAACATGGTTTCCTTTTTTGATGTCACCAAGCATGTTTAAGTGGTTGCGCTTTTGAAAGTAGCGCTATGATACAGGCTATACGCCATTAAGTGTGAGGATCACAAGCAAATAGGTAGCAATATGAGTAGCCTGTTAATGAAAAAAAAAACATGATTTTTGACTGGCTTACAACTACTGGCAGACTAAGCAAACCCACAAGTGCTACTATGTAGATAAATATTTCATTGAAAACTAGCTGGTTCTGATATACGTTGCAGTGCCTTTTTTTCTATTTAGGTCTTTATTTGTAAGAAACTTACAGATAGCACTTCAACAAAACTTCCCCGTAATCATATGAACGGTATATCTGAAAGCATAGAGGATAAACAAACAACCAAATTTAATTATTTTTATATTCTTGATAAAAAATAAAAAATATTGGGTAACAATCTATTGTAGTATAATTTTGACTTGAACTGGGTAAGTATACGAAATTAATAACGAAATTCTCATATTTACAAGAATGAGTCATTACAAATCTACAGTTTATCATTACACTTTAAGAAATCTCGCACTTTTAACCCAAAATTGTCGCAGAAATATAACAACTTGCCCCTTGCAGTAACAATAAAAGCGCTCCTAATAAAGGACACGTTTTAATTTAATCCATTAGCATGAATAAATGAAGCCATTACAGAACGGAACGCGCCCGGGAACTGCACCGGATAGCAAAAGGCAGCCTAAAAACCTCATTTTAAATCCCAAACAATCGACCGCCGGTGTGTTTCTCTCCTATCTACCGTGCTTAGGTAAAGTAAATTCGTTGGGATCAAACAATTTGTGTGCCCTAATCAAATAAGTGTAAAGGGAAATTTAAAATTTGCGCTTTCAAAATTTGCATAACGACTCTCCCCCGTCGACGCAACAGCTCAATCTTGAACGGCACGCTTTATTATTTCAACACCACCGTTTATGGAGCAGCCCTTCCCTTTAAATTACAAGTGTTTTTTTTTTATTATTTGAAAGAATAACGAGCTACGTTTCATTCATCGTACAATTAAATTTTCATATTTTAGAAAAGGTTGTGCGAGATGTATAAGCATAATAATATAGCCGACAGTTTTATTATTTTTTACAGGCTGTACCCCGCGGCTTAGCCTACGTGAGGTTCAGGATTCCCTATAGGCAATCCTGGAATAATTAATTAGTAATAAGTGTATTATGTTGTAATAAAGAACATAATATATTCTGTGTACCAATTTCAGTCGTTTATGTGTGATTTATGAACATCCAAAGCCCTACTAATACGCTTATAAGATAAGAATAATTATCTTAACTACAAAAGAAAAATCTCTACAAATATTATAAATGTGAAAGTAACTCTGTCTGTCTGTCCGTCTGTTACGCTTTCACGCCTTAACGGCTCAACCGATCATCATGAAATTTTGCGTACACATTGTCAGGGGTACAGAGAAGGACATAGGGTACTTTTTGTCCCGGAATTCCCGCGGGAACTCTGAAATTAACGCGGGTGAAATAGGGAACAGCTAGTAAATCTATATCTATACTTATAATAAAACTGTAGAGAGGTCAATTCTGTACATTGAATTAAAAATTAATATTGGAGGATGAATGGTGATCGATACTGATGCCAAAAATGCAATCAGTAAATTTTTTGTCTGCCTGTCTGTCTGTCTGTCTGTCTGTCTGTATATGCACGCATGGGTCAAAAACTACTGAAGGGATTTTAACCAAACTTGGTACGATTGTAGTCCCTACTCCCGGGCAGGTTATAGGCTATATAACATAACGCTAAGACACATAGGAGCTGAGCAGTGACGATAAATTTGAAGCAAGTCGGATGAAAATGCGCTTTCGAGCTCTTATCCTCGCATACGTATCACGCAAAAACGGCTGAATGGATTTGGATGAGAACAGAGATGACAGAGAAGGACATAGGGTACTTTTTATCCCAGAATTCCCGCGGGAACTCCGAAATTACCGCGGGTGAAACCGCGGGGCACAGCTAGTATGCAATAATAGAAACGTTCTTATCCAATAATTAACTCAAAACGCCCAACGTTGTATTAAATATTCAATAGGCACGAAATCAATTTATAAGGTCAGACACAAAAACCCAGTAGAGTTTATTTCGTGTCACATCTGGATGGAGGTAAGAATTTTATTCGAATGAGGTTAATGAACTCTTAAAATAAAAATTTGTAGCAGTAAATAATTTCTTCTATGATAATATCCATAATATAATAATAGAGTAAGCATAATTGGACATAGATAAGGAACAGTGTGTTAACCCACACTAGAGAAATTTTGATTAAATCGTGTTTTAAATCTATAGCGCCATTTTGTGTTAAAAAAAAAATTATATTCAACAATTTTTTGGTATTTAAACAATGTAATAAGTTAAACAAATAATCAAAAATCGTTCTATAATTCTCAATAAAGCGTTTTGTATCAATAACTTAACTATGTGGGTTAACATGTTATTATTAACATGCTTATTTGCGCTCAATTGTAAAATTTAACTAGTGAAACTGTAGATTTTTCGCTTAATCTAAATCAGTAAACGCAGGTTCGGGCGCAAGTTTTCTTTAGTAAGCGCTACGAAAAGTTTTCTTACGGCACTAAGTTTATTTAATTTCTCAGACCGCACAGGGAATAAGATAATAATTTTCAAATGAAAATTGTTTCTTTTGTAGTTGGCATTTTAGTATTTTCTAAACGGAAATTACATTTTTTTCCACTGCAAAAAAAATCCTCATACTTTTTACATCGGAAATTGTCTTAATGTAAGGAATCGCATTATTTTTTCATTTGATTTGTGTGAATGCGCAAGAAGCGTTCTTTGACCGCGATTCCATGACCATTGAGATTAGAAATTCTCTCGGGAACTTTTATTTTACAAAGCGTATCTTAAGTATGTATAAGGGCACTAAGGCAATGGGCTTGTCAACCAAATTTTAATAAATAAAAAAATATTGGACACGTCATATTCTTTAATTTTTTAAGTTATCAAAAAATAACGGAGATACATTAAGTTGAATTGTCGCGTGACGTCACGCCGTGCTATAGTTTGTAGCACGTTATGACGTCAAGAGCCACTTAAACTTTAATGCGTTTTATCTTAGTATTTTTTCAATAATTTTAATAAAACAAAAAATACGGGTCTATTATTTTTTATTAATCTACAAGACGGACCAAATGGAATTTAGATTTTCATACCCCGGATACAAGCCTACCTCTCTCTACAAGCCAACCTATTGATTTTTCACGAGTGACGAATTCAAGATTTTTTTGCCCCATGACCAAAGAAGTTTAATTTCAAATACTGAAAATCGGTATATTCCAAACTAGCGGATTTAGTTTCAACGTTGCCTTGGACAGATTTTACTCATATTTTCTGTTGAAATTAAACGATGCTTTACTAGAGATAAGAACCACGGTATATTTGGTATTTTGGGGGCTCTATAGAGCCCTCATTTGTTCGTGCTTTGGACATTGAAAACAAAATAATGCAATTTGCGTTCGACGTACAAAATTGTTGGCTTCCGGTGTTATTATATGAGTGGCTTTCACCATAATAACGCGAAATTGAAAACTAAGTGGCCCTTTATGTGGGCTGTGTTGCGTCACTTCTCTTTATTTTTTCAACATTCTATACATAGTAGGTACCTATTAGGAATGGATACCAGAAAAGAAATCCTAGTTTAGAAAGCGCAAGTTCTCACCATTTAGAGATTTAAAAATAAGCTAAGCTAAATTTTGGAAATCACTCGGGAACACCTAACATCGCATCCACGTTTTTTTTATGTCATAGGGGGCAAACGGGCAAGTCGTACACCTGATGGACATCTGCAACACCAGAAGGCATGCAGGTGCGATGCCGACCTGGAATGGGGATGGTGGGACCCATCCACATACAAATTTATACACTTATACAGCGCGTGATTAAATTAAAAGTAACGCATACAGACAGACGCGCACTAACTAAAAATTAATAAGTCGACGACAGCGCCATTCTTATTTATTATCTACATAATTAAATAATTAAGCCAATAGTTTTGTTGAATTAAGAAATTTACTATGGTAAACCGAAAAACAAGAAATACTCACAAAATACTCGTAAAATTTTAGGTTCTCATTTATCCATTGTTTCTGTTTCTGTGTTAAAAAAGGAGCGATTAAAAAATTAAAAAGTCGCTCCTCTTGCAAATGTCAAAGGTTCATCTCGCGTGCTCTCGTCAATTTCACCGCCCACTCGAGGCACAAAGGAGACGAATGCAGTGGCTCCCCCCACAAACTTTCTCGGGAACTAGCAAAGGGCTTAATTGTTTTCCTGCACCGGGTCTGGTTAAAGGAGTGTTCACAGGTAATGTTTCAATGCAACGCGCGTTTTTTATTTGATTTTTTAAGAAAATGGCTCCATACTTAGATAAAAGATAAAAATTTTACAAAAAATTATAATCGACTTTAATGTTAAAAAGAACCTAGGTACGTATGTGCTGTATACTGATCGTTTCGAAGTCGGTGCCAAGCCAAATAAGTAATAGGTAGACAGACTAAATCCGCTCCCACCACATTGCAGACACGAGCGTGCTTGGCACCGACTTTGAAACGATCAGTAGGTACCAGTGTACGTGTACGAAAAGATTTTCTATACAACGGTACAAAATTGTAGTTGCTAAAACTTTTTTCCTCTATTAGAAAAAAGGGAGACGTACCATTCTTAAAACTATATGTATAATTATGTTATGTGATATTTCCACTTTAGCTTAGAGGATTCTAGGGCGGACATAATAATAAAAAATTTAGAGTCATTTTGTATACGTATACTTTTTTCTTGCACAAGTGACCATATACCATATCATTAAGATGTTACCTAGATAATAGATTGCAACTGGTTAACTACTGGTAAGAGTTGCGATATAGTTATTGTTAGTTACACAGTGTTTCAAAGTATATTATGCTAAATTTAAGTAAGTACCTAGTTTAAAGGTTTTTTTTCCTAAGCGATACGCAACACCGTGTATACTCATCTTAAGCGGAATCCGACTTCAAACGACACGACGAGTGCGCTTGCTCCATTTTCACCGGCGCAATCTTTTGTTTAAAGAAGTCTAATTCTTAATTAAACGCCCATTTTCTTTGTTTGTAAAAAACAGAGGAAAGTGCACTCTATTTAGCGGGCAAATGAACTAAGTTGTGTTTATTCAAAACACTATTCGCATTTACCTAATTCAATTGCAAATTTCTCAGGTTAAAACAAAAACCTTAGCTGCAAAACTGCTATCTTTTTGAAGAGAGATTAAAATTAAACATTTACCGCAAAAGAAAAATAGCAAATATAATAAAATCAAAGCTCATATTTTCTTTTAACACAGTATAATAATAGTGGATTGTAAAACCTTTTTCGCTAAGCGAAGAAGTGTCTGATCGAATCAAACCAAATATTTATTTTCGCAAATAGACGATTGTATATAAGTACCTACATAACTATACTTATGTTAGATCCCTACTAATATTATAAATGCGATAGTAGCTCTGTCTGTCTATGTGTCTGTCTGTCTCTCTGTTACGCTGTCACGCCTTAACAGCTCAACCGATCATCATGAAATTTTGAATACGCACTGTCCGGGGTACATGAGAAGGACATAGGGTACCTACTTTTTATCCCGGAATTGCCGCGGGATCTCCGGAATTATCGCGAGTGAAACCGCGGAGAAATAGCTAGTATAAAATACCATACGCGTAAATGTGCTCCTCAATGCAGGGTTCGAACCCGTGGTCTCTGAAGTAGCTATCGATTTTGAACACTAGAGCAACGGTTTTTCTATAACAATCATAACATTATTATCAATATCTAGGTCACCGAGCTTCGCTCGTTGTGTATAGCGCCATCTGTTCTTACGTAGAAAAACAAACACTAATTTTTCATTGCCTGTAAACACGGATAAAACGACGTTTTCTTAAAATGAAACCTAGCTAGATCGATTAATCGCCACCGAAACCTCTTGCATACCAAATTTCATGAAAATCGTTAGAGCCGTTTCCGAGATCCAGAATACAAGAAGAATATATAAGAATTGCTCGTTTAAAGATATTACGAAACCTAAATTGTAGTTGCTTTAATAGTTTTTTATATGATCCACCCTCTTCCGGATGCCACAAAAAGACTGGGTGACTCAAGGTCTTCAGACGATTGTTATAAATCTTCATCGTCGACAATTTCTTGGAAAATACTGTGACTTTCATAAGGCAATGACCTCTGACTACAAAGTCCGGTGTTGACGGCGCTAAGCCTCTTTTTGTTGGTGGATTAACTTAGTCTCCCAATAAGCTATTTTGAACCTTGGCACAATAGCTTAAATCACATTTTAGATTGCATTCCGCCAGTCCGCGTTAATCCATTTCTTCTAGAAAAGTTGTAATTTTATAACTCCTTTACAGAAGCGGACTAAATTTATATTCTTAGCAATTAAAACCACAGATAAAATCTACTCTGAAAATTAAACAACTAATGAATCGTTTAAAAAACAGCTGGCATTTAAAAAAAAAACATTTCTATCGAATCATGTTATTCGAAAACATCGATATTATAGTACATTGTTATCCTAGGGGTGAAAGTAACTCTTTCTCCCGAGGATAACACTGTGCTTTTCATTACGAATGCAAGGAAAGTCAAAATAAAAATAGGAATTAGCTAAAGAAAAAATGAGTGAAGATCGGATAGTCGCTTGACACTTTCCCACCTATTTCTTTTTCTTTGGCCGGCTAGCTATTCAGCCAGTATTTTTTATTTACATTGTGGCGACCTAAAACAAATATTATCTTTAATTATTAAGTTTTAATTAAAGAAAATAAAAAAAATATAAATAGGAATTAGCTTAAGAAAAAGTGAGTGAATTTTATTTTAATTAATACCTACTTAAACTTTACGTTATTTCAATTTTACATCGCGCTGGCTGTATAGAAAGTTGAAACATGGTTCAATAGAAATGTGAAAATAGACCTAGTTTTTTTTTAATAATTTGACAGTTGTCATTTGAAAGCGATTCTCCCTAGGGCTGAAAAGGGTTACTTTCAACCCGCTTCTCAGGCAATTTCAGACCTACTTTCCGAGTATGAGTAATGAAAAATTTTTTTTTAAATGACTTTCAAATTTTTCGAGAAAGCAATCGGTTTGAGAGAGATATCAGTTTAGGTAACACAAAACCTATTTCCCATTCGGCCATTATTCACAGTGAACATCAAAAACTTTAAACTGACGTTGTTAGGAACTAATTAAGCTACTACTTTCGTGAAGTTGTTTAAATTAATGGTTTAAACGTGTCGAGAGCCCCGTCGGGATGCAGTAGCAGTTTGACGATTAAACCATTTCGCAACTTAAACTATTGTGAGGTGGTTAATTGTGACTTGAAAAAGCCTTCCGTTTTTCGTCGAGTGAGCCCTAATCTTAAGTCTTTGTGTGTTACGTACAAGTTCCAGGTTTGAGGAACTTTATACTAAAGTTTTTATTTATTTATTCCAAAAAGGGTTTGGCGAGACTCTACTATTTTAGTTCTCTGGACAAATTCTACTTTCATTTTATCTGAAGTTCATTTTTTTATTTGAAGTTTTACTCTCAGTTGTTATTTTACCACCAGTTTTTTGTAACTTACGGCCGCACTCCTAGTCGTTTTGGTGCTACTTAATTTTAAGTAAAGATTTTTAAGACAAAACTACCGCAATCAGAGACGTTCATTGAATTAATGATAAATGGAATTTAACTGAGTTTAACTTTATTAGTTAAATGCCAATGCCAAATCTTTACTTAAAATTAAGCAATCATTAAAACGACCCTGAGTGCAGCCTTAAATCAATTATACAACGTGTTAATGAATTAACTGAAAACCTGATACAACCCATTTAAAAAAAAAACAATAATATGATTAAAATATATTTTATGTCGAAAAAGTTTATACTTTAAAAGTTATTCAACATAGTTTGGAGGTGACCTATCAACGAGATTCCAAGCGCTACGCCCGCGCCTGTCGGTTCAAATTTTTTTGCTGCGAGCGGCGTACGCGCCAAATATTGTAGGTATTATAAATAATTTAGACATGGGCTAGTAAAATTGATAAAATATAACCTATATTAAAACATAGTGCGATCGATTTGCTAGTAGATTCTAAGCAAACTACTCTCTAGTTTTCAGTTAATTCATTAACACGTTGTATAGTCTAGACTCGAAATCGAGCCCTTGCTAACGTCCTCAGTTTATAAGTACATAATACGCGAGATGAGTCACTTGCAGAAGTAAACAACATCAATCATTGGAGACACATTGACAACGAACAAATACCTCTAGGTAACTAAAATAAAAACTTTCAAATCACTATACACACTTGCAGTAGCTCGTGCCGTCCGCTCGTCAATTTTCCAGCACAAATAAACAACACAAACAAAACTTTGACAAAAACTATTCGGTGTCGAAACTCCTGGAATACACGTGATAAATCGATTTTGTTGATGTAAAAGTAAATAGTCTGGAAGGGACTATGGCCTAGTGTTTGTTGAAGTGAGGCTTCTTTAGGCACGTTAAAGAATATATTATCAATTAGTTACGTTACATATTATATGCGTTATATTTGGAATTTTCGTGAGTTTTGTACAAAACTTGGCCCTCATTCACTATGACCATAACTCGCCGCGCCAAGATAAGACGCCGCAAAAACTGTCTCTCCCTCGTAATCAAAGAAGTATTACTGCAAAAAATACATTTACAACGTTTCTTGTGGCATTTAAATAATAATAATTTCTAATATCTTGGCATCTAGAACGTTTGGAAATGCGTTTTCGGGGCGCGCGTTATGGGCAAGGAATGTTGCTGGTCATAGTGAATAAGGGCCCTGATTCTTATAATCTAACAAGAAAAGTTTCACTACTTGTGCTTGTAGACATTGTAACACGCAGCTAATTCCTAGACTAGTACTAGCTGTGGTCATCGATTACCAGCTGTCAAAGGCAATATTATTGTATTAGATACCTAAGTACTAACTTAATTAACTACTGCGTTTTTATCTTGTTTTGTGTGATTACCGTATACCTACAGATATAATCCCTTCTATCCCTGCTAACATTATAAATGCAAAAGTAACTCTGTCTGTCTGTCTGTTACGCTTTCACGCCTAAACGGCTCAACCTGTCCTCATGAAATTTTGTCCACACGTTTTCAGAGGTACGGAGAAGGAGATAGGGTATTTTTTATACCGGAATTCTCGCGGAATCTCCGAAATTTCAGTGAAATCACGGGGAACAGCTTTAATTATTTATTTATTTGAATTAGTACATTGGAAATTTCGCTTTCTTGCCACAAGGCATACCTAACAGATATAATTTAAAAAATGTAGCAAATATATTTATTTTTGTTTTTTAAACATTCCGTCAAAGTCATAGTTCTTTCTTTCGCTCTCGTTTTGGCTATAAGAAAATTCTATCTTACTACACAGTCATTCGATATTTCATCATTTTCTTACTATTAATTTCAATATTCTACAGTAAGTCACATTTAGTAGCTTCTATAGCAATAGCACACAGCTCACAATGGGTTCTTGGTAGTACCATCGATTGCCAAAAGCTGAAATTGTCGATCGAGACGGATGACAATGCTTTATACCTACCTACTCTTTTTGCACAAAGCGATTTCACTTTTTCAACAATGAACTACGTATATCTGCAGTAGAAATCATACCTCAACCTTTGTGTTTTGTGGTCGGATGGTTAAACATACGGCTATTGGCCGCTGATACGTCGTCGGTTCAAACCACAAATTATCTCTAAGAACGCAATCGTCTTTTTTGTTTGTTTGTTTGTTACGATTCAACTCAAAAACTACTGGACCAATTTCAAAAATTTTTAGACCATAATACAGCTACGTTAACATAACATAGGCTATATTGTAATCCAGAATTCCCGCGGGAACTCCGAAATTGTCATGGGTGAAACCGCGTGGGAGAGCTAGTATTATACTATGAAACTTTTGTAATGAAGATTAACGGAATTCGTCTACGAAATTCATAATAACACTAGGTAAGTTTAACGACTATGTTAAGAACAAAATTAGCTTTTATTGTAGGGCGTGCAGAAATATGTAGGTATATTGATTTCTTATAACACTCGTGTACTTAACATGTAACTGCACCTAATAATAGCTAGAATTCATCATCAAACTACTTTTGTTATGCTTCAATTCTGTGTAGATTTAATGATAGTGTAGACACATACAGCGATATTGTCGCAAAAAAAAATTACGTTGTTATATCAACGAAAGAAAGAAAAAAAAGAAAGATTTATTTGGACGCAGATAAGCAAAAGATGTTCACCCACAAAATTAAGTTATTGATACAGAACGATTTATTGAGAGTAAGAGAACGTTTTTCAATTAGGTATGTGATTACATTATTACATTGTTTAGGTAAATATGTAACATTAATATGTTGAACATAAAAAAAATTTGACACAAAATGACGCTACAATTTCAAAACACGATTAATCAAAATTTCTCCAGTGTGGGTTAACACACTATTGCTTATCTATGTCCATTTAAGCAAAAAATACATAACACAAGTTAATGCACAGAACGACACAGACGAAAATTATTAAACAGTAGTAAACTAAAACTAAACTTAATAATATTAACAATTTAAATATGAGGTTTGTGTGATATGTCTGTCTGCTCAAAATGGACTTGACTCCATGAGTGGACGGACACTCACGACGTTGGTTTTTGGGCAAGACCAATGTATAGCCATTGATGTAAAAAAAATAATATTTAACTAGGTATATTAATGCTAAGCGATCGAGGAGTAATTTTCAATGACAAAAATATATTTATTTTCTATATTTTTTTACAGAACAGTGATAGTAACTGTCCAAAGCTCAAAGGTCACATTTAGGCGCATAATTCAGTTAAACAGGAACAAGGATCATGACGTCATAAAACGCCATCGGCTCTCCGTTTGAAGTCGGTTCCTTTGTAAAATATTATGCTAATTCAGTATCCGACCCTCGGCTAAGATATTCAGGGGACAATGGCACTGCTATGTTCTTGGAGCGTGGCACTTTGGATGGGGGAACTTGAAAACTTGATTATAACGGCAGATGGGTCATGGCTTGATGAAATGCATCAGTTTGTTACATGGTAAGTAATGGAATATGTTATTTGATATATTTTACTCATTTTTAGGGTTCCGTATGGTTTCAAACAGAAAAATAAACCCATATAGGATCACTTAAAAAAAACCTATTACATCACAAAAAAAGACAAAATTCAATTTTCTATTTTAAGTCTACGAAATTAATCTAAATAAGATTTGTATTCGTAATTCTGAAAACCATCGAACGACGACGAATCATTAAAAAAGAAAAAGTCTCTTTGCTGTTTCATTGTAACATCTCCCTGCTCGTGGGCATTCCACTAATGAATGTTAATTTCATCAAGAACCTTCTCGGGGCACAACACACGCTTTTCATAGTAAAAATGCTTAATTGCAAAAGATATAAAAAATGAAACCAGCTTTTATTAAATCTGAGAATGGCCTGCGCTAAGCCTGCACGTTTATTAAATTTGACACATTTAATTTTGGGTTCCGCAGTCCCTAAGCCGAGAGTTGGTCCTCCCGCGAGACATTCTTTGTCATGCTTACTTGGCTAGATAAGAAAAAGGATGAACATAGATTGTTTCGACGCATCCAGGGGTTCAGTATAACTACTGGAGCTCGTCGTGTCTTTTTTGTTTTTCTTAACCTCAAAGTCTTCATGCACTTACAGTGTAGAAATCACAGAGCAAATAAATTAACTAGAGAGGGCATGTAGGCGGGGCAGGCGTACCACGGTTGCGAAGGAAGGCCCAAAACTTCTTTTGCTGCCATCCCAAGTATATTTACCACGATATTCCCAAAACTGTGAATTTAAAAACATGGAAAAGTGAAAACATAACCATAAAACGTTTGATACCTATACATTTCTTTACGTTAATGAATGTTTTAATGCGTGATGAATAGTTTTGTGTGCGAAAATCACCTGGCGATCTGTCTTCATCTTGCTTCTTCTTTTCTGTTCTGTGGTAGAAATGAAGAAAAGCACTTAAAATTCAGTATACGACATACAGGTGAAACCGCGATTCGAACCAGTATCCTTAAGGCCCTTACCTACTAGGTACTGTAAGGGCTCTGAGAAATTAGAACAAGCAGTTTTAAAAAATCATTTCTTTGACGATAGGTACTTCGTTTAAAGGAAATTTATTGCAGAATATTTAAAATAGGATAAACACTAATTTTTATTGATAGTTCTACAGTAGTTCTATGGTTGTGAGAAAAACATTAAGTAAGTAGTCAGAAGTTACTGTTTTTGACGCCTTTTGCTTCAAGTTTTTGATATCATCCAAAAGTATCTACATAACTCACATACATATATAAAAATCTCGTGTCACAGTATTTGTTATCGATCTTCTCCGAAACGCCTTGACCGATTTTTATGTTGTGTATATTTGGTAGGTCTGAGAATAGATCGAAGGTTTTTTTTATACCCCTATAGGTGACAAGGGTAGCGTTCTCCAGAATTTTTAATTTTTATTTTTCGGGCATAATTTTACTTTGGAGTTCCTGCGAGAATTCCGGGTGAAACCACGGGGTACAGCTAGTTTACTTATATTGTTATAAGGTTCTGTAGTAGTTATACTTAATGTTGGGTATACAACAAAGTTATTTCATTTTATTAATCCCATTTTACATAATTATTCTACCACCGTTTCATTTTTAAACCAAATATCTTCGAAGATAATAATGATTTTTTGTTTTGGGTGGCGCTAGTTACAATCCTTTATGCATCTCAAATTAAAACTAGTAAGTTTTCTAGTTAAAATCCGTGAGCATCGCAAGTGCAACAATTTCCACAACTCGCGAGTTCGCGTGTCAGCGTACAGCAGAAGTCAACATACAGGTAGGTGTTCAGGTGTCGAGCTGACAAGCAGGGGTATTAATTAGACAAACTTTATCCGCGCTAAGCAGACGACGCTGCGAGACGGTACTTAGTGTTGTTCTCACACACAGCCGTGGAGTTCAACGAGATAAAACTCAAACCTGACAATGAAAGGTATACATCCGTATTAATATTATACGTACCTACAAGAGGTAAAAGTTTGCTGGTTGTTTGTTTAAAGGGGGTAATCTATGGAAATAGCCAACAGACCACAAACAAGTGATAGGAAAGTACAGTATGTTTAATTTTGGGAATGCAATCCCGCAGCTCATTTAATCCCGCGGGATTGATATGCGGGATTACTCAATCCCGCGTGATCCCGCATCTTTGGAACTATGTCATAAGATCAAATCGAAACTACAGATTTTTGTGTAAAAATCAACTTTTACTCATTTCTTACATTAAGCAACATAAATTATTTCTTTTCTATTAATTAAATGGGTATAAGAAATTAGTAATCTTTTTTTTTAAATTCATTTTAAAATGTTTGACATAGTTTAATAGTTTTGTTTAATTTTACCCATACTCCTAACAACAGTTTTATATTTTTAATTCTGTCTTATTTATATAATGACTAATAAATAATCATCACAACTTTCTTTTAGATGCGGGTACCGTAGATCAGCGCTTTGAAGGTGCGGGATCCAGCAGATTAATAAAAGCAGCGGGATCCCGCGGGCATGCGTGATCCCGTTTTGTGGGATTGCAATCCCTAGCTTGACTAACATAAAAGTTCTGAAATCTACGAAACTCACGGGGTTGGAAACCTGGGGGAAAAAGCTAGGGAATTATTCTCATCTTAACTAATTTCCGCACTATGAGGTTGATTGGTGAATTTCACAAACATTATGCTTTTAAAATGACTTCTGATACAAGCATTAATGAGAGTAATGTTTTATATTGTGGATGATGTTGGTCTGGATGGATTATTATTTATTTAAATAAAGACAGCGAGATCAGTGACGAGACGATATATTATTTTATTCAGCGGACATTTACATCTGACATAGACAATTGACCACAGACAACATAGATTAGAATCTACAACATGCTCCTTTTCGACATTGACAAATGTGACATGACATTGACGTTTATGCTAATGACAAATTATGACATTTATGAAGTTTTGTAAACAAAGTTTCTGAAGTCTAAACTTTCTGAAATTTATGAAACTAACTTTATGAACTGAATTGGAACAACAATGTGATGAACTAAATAAGTATTATACTGAAAGAAATAAGTAGGTATAGTAGTGCAGAATTACGTACATTATTATCAAGACATTGAATTTTTGCGGTACACATTTATCTAGAATAAATTTATACTTGTGTTATTTAATTAAGTTAAACATTGTCATTTGAATAATAATTATGAAACTATAGGTACATTAAAAGTTTACATTGAATGTTTTTGGCTTTCTTATTTGCCTTCCTGATCTTGTCACATAGTAATAATCAGACTTTGGTTCAGATATTTCTTTCTTGTTCTGACCATTAGAATTATTATATGAACTTAGTTCAGGTGACTTTAGAATTGGCTGATTATTTCTATCAGAACATGGAGATTGACATGGAGACACATTACATTTATTTGGACTTTGACTTACGGATCTATCAGTTCTGTTAGGACTTTGATTTTTGTTTGGAGACAAGTTATAATCATCTTGATCTGCATACTTATGCTTATTGTAGCTAGGAGACAATGAATTAAAGTTACTATAGTTAGAAGACAAAGAATTACTATAGTTATTATCCTCCTTCCTAAATGATAAACGAATGTGTTGACTATTTCTTCGATAAACATTACCATATACATCTTTTATCATGTAGGAACGTGGAAATTTTGATTTAGATACAATAATACCTTTTGACCACCTTTTATGTGTAGGTTTCAGCTTAAAATAAACATTATCATTGACATTAAATGAATTATAATTTTTACAACTTTTATTATAGTATGACTGAGTTTTTTCCTTATTTTTAATTAAATTTTGACTATGATGTTTAAATCTTACAACTTTAGGTTTCAAATTAGTTAACTTACTGGGTACTTTAGTTCATAAAGTTCTTGACATTAATAATTGAGCTGGAGAACACAAATTACCTCTTGGAGTGTTGCGATGTTGCAACAAACCAATAAATGGATCTGTGCCGGACTCCTCACACTTTCTAAAGATATCTTTGACAATTCTTACTGAAACTTCGGCTAAGCCGTTACTTCTAGGTAAGTATGGACTGGACGTTATATGTTCTATGTCCCAATCACTCATAAATTGCTTAAACTTTTCAGAATTCATGGGAGGACCATTGTCACTCACCAATTGCAATGGAATACCAAATCTTGCAAAAATTGATTTTAACTGTAATATAGCAATATCACTTGTGGTGTTATTATTAAGACAAATTGTTTCTATGAAGTTTGAGTAATAGTCTACAACAATAAGATATTTTTTGTTATTATATTCAAAAAAATCTATTGCTACTTTTTGCCAAGGAAATTGTGATGTCTCATGAGATATTAATGACTCTTTACTTTTATTATTCATGAAAATTGCACATGATTCACACATTTTTACTTTATTTTCTATATCTTTACTAATGTTAGGCCAAAATACAGTACAACGGGCTTGAGCTTTAGTTCTTTCTATGCCTAAATGACCTTCATGGAGTATTGACAATATTTCAGACCTTAAAGAAGTTGGTATAATGACACAGTTATTTTTGAATAGAATATTATCTAAACAATGAATTTCATCCCTAATATGCCAATAAGGTAAGACAATTGGATCGGTGTGTTCTTTGCTATTCGGCCATCCATTCACCGTATACTCTTTTAATTTTTGTAAAATAATATCATCACTAGTATATTTTAAGATTTTTTCTAATTTTTCTTTAGAAATAGCTAAGTTTGAAGTAAGTAAATTGACATGAATTCGAATATTTTGATCTTAGATCATCAAATGTAGGAAATTGAAAATATGGTCTCTTTATTGCAACATTTAAATTTCTTGGATCTAGACAAAACCTTAGTTTTCCGTTTGGTTTTTCAACCAAGACTATGGAACTTACCCATTTGGTAGGCTTAATTACTTTTTGAATGACATTTTCACTTTCCATGTAATCTAATTCTTCTTTAAGACGTGACATTAAGGAATAAGGAATACGACGTACAGGACTGACTACAGGTTTTACATTTTCATCAATATCTAAATGCACTTTATTTGGTAAACATCCAAGACCATGAAATAAACTTTTAAATTGGTTAATAATACTACTTACTGACTCTGGACATTGACACTGACCTTCGACTTTTGACTCTGACATCTGACTTTTTGAATTATTTGTGACTGAAAAAATTCTTTTAATAATGCCCAATTTTTCGCATGTATTTTTGCCTATAACAGTTTGACATACCATATCTGCTACTGCAAAATAAATATTAGAAGTTAGACCATTAGGAAATTGACACTTTAGATAACAGCTACCAATAGTTGGTATATTATTACCACTGAATGAATATAACCTGTTACTTAATTTATGAATAGGTACATATATTTTTAGACTTTTTAAGGTAAATTTTGATATTACATTTATGTCTGCACCTGTATCTATAATGGTGTTTAACATTTTACCATTATGAAGCTTAATTTTTAATTCCCATTTATTATTGTTGGGTTGACAGTTTACTGAATTAATTATGAAGTTTTCATTGACTTCTTGACTTACGGTGCCTACATTTTTATTTTTGAAGAAACAACACTTTGAAAAATGATTTAATCGACCACAATTGTTACACGTTACTCCTTTGGCTGGACACTTGAATCGATGTACCTCATTGCACCTTGTACATGTTCTTTTGAAATTTTGATTCCAGGATTGATTTCTTGACTGATAATTTTGATGATAATTCCGATTTAATGAGTTTGTACGATTTGACGACCTTTGACTACTCTGAGAAGATGATCTATTCCTCCGATGGTGACTTGAAGACCTGTTCCTTCTGTCTGTTGACCTTATAGAATTAATTTTTTCTTGAGTGACCTTTACATTTGTACTTTCATTGATGCTTCTCGAACGTTGTTGAGTAATTACATAATTTTTTGAAACTTTGATTGCTTTTTCCAATGTTAATTTTTCATCTAATAACAATTTTTCTCTTATATCATTATCTTTAATGCCAATGACCAACATGTCTTTTACTAAAGAATCTTTTAATTGTTCAAATTCACATGATGATGCTAAATTATTTATTACTGTTATGTAATCATCAACCGATTCATCTTCTTTTTGATGACGAGAGAAGAAGTTGTATCTTTCTACAGTTATATTTTTTGTCGGACTAAATTTATTTTCAAATAATTGGAGGACATCTTTTAATTTTAAAATTTTGGAATCTTGATCGAATGAGTTATATATTTCCAAACATTCATCGCCTATGAGGCTTAAAAGTACTGCAATCTTTTTATTTTCTGGTTTGGTAATCAGATCTGTAGCTTCTAAATAAATCTCAAACCTTTGTTTCCATAACTTCCATTGGTGGAAAACATTCGAGCACGTTTTTATATTTAGAGGTTTGATTCCTGCCAAAAATATATTTGTATTTTGCATACCTTTCGTTAATTCTGAAGGCTCCACTTCTGACACCATGTTTTATATTGTGGATGATGTTGGTCTGGATGGATTATTATTTATTTAAATAAAGACAGCGAGATCAGTGACGAGACGATATATTATTTTATTCAGCGGACATTTACATCTGACATAGACAATTGACCACAGACAACATAGATTAGAATCTACAACAAGTAAGACTATCTTTTGAACAGTAACCGATCCCTACTTTGAGGTGCTTTTAAGGCCTTAAAGTTGGCAAAGTTTACAAAAGAAATTATGGAATCATAGTTACGGTTGCCTGGAAGAAATTTCTTTTTAGCAATAAGGCCGCCATTTGTTGCCTACTTTAGTTATTTTTCTATGTTTTTTTTTATTATCATGGTAACAATAAAGAATATTTGATTGATTGAATGATTGAATTCCTCCACATCACCAGGCACTTAAACATTCTCAGGAATCTTTTAGTTACATAGTGGTTAAGTATCCTTGCTGCAAATGAACCGTGAAAATTGTAGGATATAAATCTGAAATGATTCACCCACCGAGTGTCGGGATATTTCTGAATATCGTTGGGAGATAAGCCTTACGAATCGCTGCCAAACTGCATTGAATCGGAATAAGTAGGGCCAAGTTGTTAACTAGTTTCGTCGAAGTTAAGATCGCTAACGGTAGAGTTTGTAGTGGACTATCTGTCTATTTTCTACACTTATAAAATGCTTTGTCCTGAATGACTGATGGATCAACGCACAGCCTAAACCGGTGATCGTAGAGACCTGAAACTTGGAGGGTGTGTTTTTTGTATGATGTAGACATCAGATAAGAAAGGATTTTTGAAAATTCAACCCGTAAGGGGATGGAAAGGGGAAAGTTTGTATTGAACAATTCCGCGGGAACTCCGAAATTATCGCGGGTGAAACCGCGCGGGACAGTTAGTAGTAAATATTTCTCTCTTTTTACTTTGATAGTTGATGTTATACCCAAAAACTCCGAAACACGCACGTGCTTCCTTATTTAAAACAGCTGTTCCCGCGCTGAACTCCAAATGCCTATCCTAAATCACTCCGGGATAATGTAGCCTTTTATTTGTGAAATAATTTTCAGAATGACGTGATAGTTAAATAAAAATAAATTCATACTTCTGTAGACACAATTTTTGACATTTAATTAATTATTAAATGGCCACAACATGCGCATCTACTAGCCAATAAGAGAAAAAACAAAAAGAAAAGCTAGCTGGTCCGTGATTTCATATACAAACCGAAACAAACCTCTCACTACACTGCTCTTTCAGAGTTAAAATCCTGCGAGAATCACAAGACGGGGATCGGGGGAGCTGATTCGGATTAAACTTTGAATATGTACGAGAGACAGTTCGGATACAGTATACTATACTAGATCTCGCTCCCCCCCTCTCCTGCGACACTCCGTCTCAACCAGCGCTGAGTTTTCTCTACGCAAATAATGAATCACCATCTCATTCTTTCAGGTTTCGAACTTTAAAGTATTCTACCAAATTCAACACCTGCATTATAATTTCAATAAAATTTATCCAATTGAACAACATAGTACAAAAGGTGGACTGAATGCTACAGTAGCATTCTGTGCTTGCTAACATTTAAGATGGATAGAAAGTGAGCTTGTTGGAGCTTGGACAAATTTTATAAAGAAATTTAGTTTATCAAGTTTATTAAATTTATTCATTAATTTATTTTTTTAAACATTATGCAATATGCACGTCACAGTACAAAAGGCGGACTTAATTAAGATATTGCAAAAGGTTTCCTTATATCACGGAAGTCACTAAAAATAATAAAGTTTACTTTAGTTCTCCCTATGTGTGTATATACTTCCTTATATATAATAAAACAAAGTCCTCCGCGTCTATCTGTCTATCTGTTCGCGATAAATATTCATATGATTTTCACCGATAGACAGAGTGATTCAAGAGGAAGGTTTATACGTATAGTTTATCCTGGAATTCCCGCAGGAACTCCGAAATGATCGCGAGTGAACCTCGGGGGATAGCTGCTATATACCTATACAAATAAAATACTTTGTAAAAAAATTCCAATATATTATGACCCTGCTCAGTGACACAAATATAATATTTTCTTCATTGATGGTTATTCAGGTAGAAAAGCCGGTGGAGACATATTTCTATTATAAGTAATTTTTATTTTTAAACGGTTTTATTTAGCTTGCCCTGATTGTTTTATGATTTTTTCATCGTCACAAAGCTATAGGTATACTTTATTTGCCAAGGAAGGAGTTTGGCCTTCGTTGACATAAATAATATTAATATTGATAAAATCTACATTATTAGTTGTACACAACTTCAATGATTGTTATAACCTAGATTGAAACATTAACGGTTTTCGTCGTTTCTATTTTTGTGATATGAAAAACATTTTCTGTACGTTGACTAGTCGTTTGTTTTTGGTGAAAATTTACAAGTCGCGTCGGAGAATACGCTATGTGAGCATTTGCTTATATACTTATCTAGAATGCTGGCCGCTCTGCACCGTTGCTGGCAACAGAAGCTTCTTTTCTCGAGCTTTTAGAGCGTCTCCATCATATCATACCGTACAATGTTTATTCCAGCATATAATACTGATCTTTAAAAGAATAAAATGTAGCTCTTTGGGTGTGTGAATACAATTTTTGTGAAAGTAAGTCGTCGCTTATTCATTGCGTTAAAAAAAATCAAATCAAATATTCCAGGGGCTTACTCTTGAATATGATTTTGAGTCTGATTCCGATTTTGATTTCACTTTAAATTGAAATCATATTTGGAATCGTGTTAATGTCTAAAAATGACGTCCGACAATTGTAATTAAAATGTATTGTTTTCGTTGACAGTATAATGAAATCGAGAAATTTGACACATAAATACGATAGAGGCGCGATCTTAAAGCTTCAAAAGTAGTGAAATTTGATTCCGTTTCGATCTCATTTCGATTCGAGTTCGATTTGATCCTAACCTGATTGCGTCAAAAGTGTGACCCTTACTCGATTGCGTCAAGAGTAAGCCGGCTGATAGGTACTAGAAAGCGTATCGCGCAAAAATTACTGAATAGATTTGAAATGTTGAAATGAGGCTGGCAAGTGCTGATTTACAAGCATAAAACTATGTACGTATGCCCTGAGTTCCTGCGGGAATTCCGGAGAAAAATTAAATTCGCACGCGTGAAACTGCGGGAATCAGCCAGACGTGTAAATAATTACATAGGCACACTCTCACCACGCCATGCCGCGCCTTAATGACGGGCAAATTTGCTGATTTCCTACGGGACTATAACGGCGATCTTTAAAATTAATTGAGACGTTTACACGCCGCGCAACGCTCCCTGTTAACAATTTCGTAAGTGCGTAGACACCTTACCTGTTACCTTTACCCGCTATCTTACCTGTTACTACCTCGCTCATTTATTAAGTGGCGATTAACTCACAACAGGTAAAGGCCCACCTGGTTATAAGCAATTTGAAATTAGTAGTAAAATGAAACTTTTCTTTTTTATGTCTTAGGGGGCAAACGGGCAAGTGGTACACCTGATGGTAAGTGATTACCGCCGCCTATAGACATCTGCAACACCAGAAGGCATGCAGGTGCGTTGCCGACCTGGAATGGGGACGGGAACTGGCTTTCAAGTGGAGCTGCCGGAACACACCGTTAGGTGCTTGGCGACAGATTTGCAACTTGAAGGTGGTAGCTATCCAGCCGGGCCCTAAAGAGCGCCCTACCACCAAGCAAACTTCAAAAGAAAAAGAGAAGCCTATATTTGGGGATAGCGATATCTCTTGATGGAAACCAGAAAAGTATGTTTCAGCATTTGTTTTCGTATTGTTGGACCACTTACAACAAGTGTTCTTGAATTTTGAACCCTCTGAAAAATTGAATGAGTTTCTTTTTAACTAATTACATCGAACTTACAAAGCATTGCAACTCTGTAACGGTTGAACGGATTTGAATATAGCTATTTATTTTCATGAGATATGATATTATGGTATACTTTTCTTCTCTGAAAAATGAAATGAAAATTTATTGAATACCTAAACTTCGTTATTTCAATACAAAGAGTTGATGGCTTCTGATGTTTTATTAGGTATGTTTTATAATATTATGTTTTATTATTTTATCACAAGTTTTTCTTAATTTATTTGCCACGCAGATAACTTGAAAAAACTGACACAGAAAACTCACGAGTTTACGCCCGAGGAGATTTAGATATTTGTCTATTTTGCTTGTTATGTGATTGTTTTTCTAATTTGCATAAGTATTTGACGTTTTCATCCAATTAATCAGGGATGTTAATTGATTTAGAATTGTGTTTATACTGTTTATTTTGAAGTGATCGGGTGACACATACACAGCACATCCTTCTGTCTCCTCACAACATTTGTTAAAATTTCTTTTTTTTACTGTCTCCTATTTCGTACCTTTTAAATGAGGACCAATAAAATCCTTTTCTTTCTTTCCTCTTTCTTCTCAAAGGCAGAATGCAGACGTGCATTTATTTAAATTAACACTAATTTTATACCTGTAAATGAGTAAATCAAATAAAATTTCGAAATTCACTCGGCCAAAGCCGCAGGGAACCGCTTGTAATTCTACGTCAATCATTATATACACGAGTATATTCGTTGTTCAAATTATTTTGCATTTCAATTCCGGCGCAATATTTTTTATTCACACAGTCACGCGCCAGAAATGTTGGGGCGGAAAATACGTGTATATTAATATTACATCAAAGGCGGTGTTCGATCAACGTGCCCGCCTATTTCGGCGTATTTTTTGGTTCATTTGCTACGGGCCATACGCTCGTGCCAACTCGCGATTTGGTGTGGTACAAGACAACAGGGAAGGCGAGTGTGACTGCAGAAGTTTACAAAATATCGTAGGTATGTTGTTTTTCATTGGTGGTTTCTTTGTGACCTTTAAAAAAACAGTTTTTATATTTTATACGTACGACTAAACTGCACCGGAAGTTCACAAATTAAAATGAGAGTGGCTGTTTGTGATTATCTTTCTCGGGTTTGGTGTGACTTTTCGTTAATTGTTTGATACGTGAAATCATCTTTTTTTCTAAAAAATATTATGTGGTATAGTATACAAGTGCCATACAAAAAAATTTACTTAATTTTAAAAAGAGTTTTAAGAGTAGGTATCTCTAGATCTAAGATTAAAACAGCAGTGAGTTTAGCTAAAAAATATTAATTAGCTATTTGTTCGCTCATTACTTGCGCCACACCGTTAATGTACAGTTTATGTTAATATTATGAGAGTTTAACTATTCAGTTATTCACTTAGCTTCGCCTCTCAGTTCGGCTGTCTTTTTGTATCGCGATTCCGAACAAACCCCTTCCCTTTCCGCCGTATTTTAAATTGTTTTCTGTCGTGCCTGCCAAGTTTTCTAAGTCGGTTTTAAATGTTCACAGCGAAAAAAAGAGGATTCATTTGAATCCAGATTTCGTGTTTCTTTGTTGAAAGTTCAGTTTTGTTTATATTAATGATAATCTTTCTCTTTTTTGTTGCAAAAAATTAAGAACTATTTTTTAATCGTTAACCTTTATTTGCTCTCTCCAGGTTTGCAACTTTGCAAATACTTTGCAAATAATAATGTTTTAAAATTAATATCAGCACGCTGACGATCTAAATTGAACACTTTTTTAAACCTTCTTATGCGAATTCATTAATTAATTAATACTGCGAATAAGTAATTACGTTAACAAATTTATTTTCATTATATTTTATGATAACGTTAGTATTTTTTATATTAAACTGATATATATAGATCCTAATTTCTTACAAATGATTTTCGATCGTAGCAAATTCGATTATAATACGAAGAATTGTTGATTATTTTTTTTTCCTTTCACGACGCGATGGAGCAAAAAATCAACATGAGACTTCACAAGGGCTGGAATGTTGTTGACAGGAAAAACCCGTTTGACATTGAAAATACGAGCAAATATTGCTAAATGGATATAGATAAGCAATAGTGTGTTAACCCACACTGGAAAATTTTTGAGTAAATCGTGTTTTAAAATGATGTCATCATTTTCTGCCAACATCTTTTATGTTCAATATTTAGTTACATACTTAAACAATGTAATAAGGTAAACATATAATTAAAAAACGTTCCCTAACTCTTAATAAATCGTTCTGAATCAATAACTTAATTTTGTGGGTTAACATGTTATTGCTTATCTGCATCCAAATATGTATTAATATATTTATTTATTTATTTATTTGCAAGAATATGGTAGGTACATAGTTGGTGTTACTCTAAGATTGATTCAGCATATTCTGCCGTTGCCGGCGTACAAATGTCAACAATGTACAATAAAAAAAAAACAACGGCGTACATTGTACATTAACATAAAATTACAAAATTATAAAATTACAAAACTATTTTAAACAATTAATAACATACATATAGCCGAATACAGAACCTCCTCCTTTTTGGAAGTCGGTCAAAAATTAATATAAAAAGCCAATAATCAAATTTAAATGTCAAGACTGCAATATTATAATACCTAATAACAAAATTATTCAGAATAGTTGATGTCAAATAAAAAACAAAAAAAATAAAGTGGCTAAAATAAAAGAACAATTGGTTATGTCAGATAAAGAGAAAAGAAGAGAATGCAATATAATGATTTCATGGTTAAAAAAAATAAAAATAAAAAGAAACAAAAATTAAACTTAAAAAATTAAAAATAAATTAAAAATAAACCGGTCAGTAGTCAAAAAAAAAAATAAAAAAAATCCCATGCAGTCAGAACCCCCTCTCTACTTCAGAAACTCGTTTACCGAGTAATAACATCGTTCACACAACCAGGACTTCAGCTTCCTCTTAAATTTAACAAATGGTAGATTCTTTATATCGTTTGGAAGCTTATTAAATATTGAAATGCACATAAAATAGCAATTCTTTGTAAATATGGCCGTGCGGGGTATCATATCAACAACTAATCTGTTCTTGTTCCTAGTGTTTCTTGGATAAACTTCAGAAGATTTTTTAAAAAAATGTTCATGCTGCTTAACAAATTTTGCAACTTCAAATATATATAAAGAATATAAAAAGAATAGAATAGAAAAGTTTATTTGATACCATAAAGATAAAATAAGTACAATCGTGAGTCTTAAACTAGAATAGTCGGTACCAAAATGGCTACCACTCAGCATTATGCCGTGGCACTAAGTTCCACGACGCTGATTTTCAGTGGCGACCGTAGAAGGGAGATGGCTTCACACTACCAATAATATTGCTAACAATCGTTTAACTACTTGCTAATAATTATATTATAAATGGAAAGCAATAGTATTGTTACATGTGAAATCCTGTCAAACTGTTAGTCAGTGTTAGGGTAATCGCCTACAGCGAGAAACGAAGGTTTGGACGGAGGCTTTTTTCTTCTTTTCCTCTTTAATTTTTTTCCAAATTCACTTGTTACATACACACTACACTATTTTTATCAAATTTTTTGTCTGGTCGTTAATGGACCTCTACTGCAATCTCTTCTTTTTTTTTCTCTTTTCGTTTTCACTTTTTGACCATAATAATACAGTAAATAGATAACATCCCATCCCCATTCCAGGTCGGCAACGCACCTGCATGCCTTCTGGTGTTGCAGATGTCTATGGGCGGCGGTAATCACTTACCATCAGGTGTACCACTTGCCCGTTTTCATGACATAAAAAAAAAAAAAATAGGTAACATATAAAATTCAAAATAATTAATGAGGTCCTCTTTGTCTTATAAAAATATTGAGGAAGAAGAAAAAATATGTAAAGGATTGTAAATATGCAATTTATATAATTTAAAATGATGTAGGTATGAAATAAACAACACATTGTTGTAAATTAAATCAATAAGGTAATTTATTCCAAAAAGGGGGAAATCACAGTACTTTTAAATTTGAAAAGATAGTTAAATCCGTTTGGGGCATTGATATAGAAAGAAAGAAAGAAAGAAAAGGCATTTATTCGGAAATAGAGACACAACTGCACAATTAAAGTTAGTTTATACCTACTTATGCATTAGAACACGATATAATAAAATATATACTAAATTATATACTAAATAACCGTAATGTTTTTTTTATTATCGGTTCGGGGTACGGAAAAAATCGTCGCTTTGCTGCTTTGCTTCGCTTTGATGTAGTAAGTGATAACCTTTATCATCAAAAGCTCGTAACATTTACAAAATCCATTTCAAAGGGTGCATGCTGCTGACACCTCTTTGAATTATATATCGCATCATTGGCAGCGACATTGTATGTGTTTGTGTTCGGTTGAAATAATATTCAGTTTAGTGGAAATTATTGGACATTTCAGCGACGCTAGACTGGATGGATAGTGTTGTATTTCGGTATATTTCTCGCGGTTTGACAATTTTATAAGTAGGTACGTACATACCTATAGATACTTACATAAATGCGAAAGTATCCATCTATCTACATCTTTTCGCGCTTTAACTATTCAGCAGATTATCATACAAATTTGCATAATATTCGTTTAGGTGTATAGCTATTGGGCATTTTAATCCAGAAATTCCTGCGGAATCTCCGTAACTCACACGGGTGAAACCGCGAGGAGCAGATAGTAATCTGTAAATATACATATTATTATCTATAAATATTCATAAATATACAGAGAGGTGAGTAGTAATTGCTAGACAGACAGATAAACATCAGACAGAGTTACTTTCGTATTCATAATATTAGTGTGGATGATACCGCGATTGTAGAATAGAATAGAATAAAATTTGACACACAAGAATAATAAACAAACATTAAAGAAATACCTAATCTAAGCACGAGTTATCTTGCATGCTCTGCCGAAAGGGACACCAACTCAGCATTAGCTGTAAGTACTAATATTACCTATAAAATAATCGATGTGTTTAAAATAAAATAAACAATAAATTAAAAATTATAATTTCTTGGCACTAAAAAAAAAATTGGGTAAGTGTGATCATATCAAGAGCCTCGTTTGGATGAAATTGAAATATGTACATAATTATATTCCTTCTTTTAATCCTTGCAGAAAAGTCGCTACAAGTCTTTGAGAAAATTCCAAAATCCACGCGAGTAAAACCGCCAAAAGCAGCTATATCGCTTACATTGTTATGAACGAAAATAAATAAGGAAGAATTTAAGTCGACATAATCCAATGGCGGGGTAGGAAGCGACTCGCAAACTGGACGCACGTGAATCTTGTACGTGCTCGGACTAGGAAGTTAGGCCGTGCATCCTACCGCATCCTACTCAGGTCTTACTAACTCACCTATGTGCACTAAGTATGTGCTTAACGCTTGTTTGCTAAGTACATTGCTCCATCGGCTCCATTCACAAACGAGGTTTCCTCATCAACTCCTCAGTAGTTTAGTGCCAATTAATGTTTCAATATGTTTAAGGTATTTGCAATATTGGCAAATGTGTACAGTGGGCCACATAGACAAGTATACCACCTTGTAAAATTTATACTGTTTGTAAAACCGTTATAATTTGCCGTTTTTGCAGCTCCAATATTCGTTTTTCGCTTGTATTGGAATTTGGAGCGTGAAGCTGCTTCTATGTGGCCCACTGTACCTCCTGTTTCAGATTTTCCGATAAAAGAATTTCTCGAGAAAAACCTGCGGCTTCGTGTTGAAAGGCAAAGATTGCGAATCGCGTTGTTTGGGAGAGATAGACGTTGCTAAATAAAACTCATTTTTTTGATCCGAGAATTTATTGATTTAGATGTTTTATTTTTAGTGACATATTTTTCTTTGGAAATGGTACAAAGCTTTAGCATTATGCATGATGCCCATGCATAGTTTAAAAAATAAAATAAAAACATTTTTCTTTCACAGCAATGTTTCTATACATCTTATCTTTTTTATAAAAAACATGAATGTTTGTATGTTCGTCTTCTAAGCGTTTCGAAACCATCGGTCCAATTGTGATAAAACTTTGGCGGGTTGTTCGGCCTGCGTCCGCCAAGGTTCCTGATCCTACAACTCACGCGGGTAAAACCGCGGGGCATGAAGTGCTGTTCGTTTGTCGCACTAAAACTCGAGAACGGCTAGACCGATTTAGCTAATTTTGATCATGAAATATTTGTGGAAGTTCAGGAAAGGTTTCTTACGTTAATTTCGGAGTTCCCGAGGTAACTCGGGGCCAAAACCATCCCGTGTCTTTGTCTGTTTCTTTTCGCATTTATAATATTACTAGCTGTTCCCCGCGGTGTCATCCGCGGTATTTCAGAGTTCCCGCGGGAATGGGGATGTGGACTACATTGAAAATCAAAATTCTAATTAGTCCGTCAGTTAGAAAATAAATAAATCAATAGACCCGTATTTTTTGCTTTTTTAAATAAATTAAAATATACAGAGATAAAGCGCATTAAAGTTTAGGGTGGGGGGGTCGTGACGTCACTAACCGCTAAAACCGCCATACAAACTGTCAGAATAGTGACGTCACGCGAAATTTCAACTCAATATATCGCCGTTATTTTTTGATTACGTAAAAAAAGAAAAAATACGTGTCCAATATTTTTTAATAATCTACAAGACGGACTAAAAAATAAAAATTAGTCAACATGCCCATTACTCCCGTTGGCGGTCGTCGGGGGCAGACTAACCTGCACCCCTCCGAGAGAGTATTTCGGGTGTATTGGTTGGTACAGCGTGAACGCGTAACGAAGTAAGTAACTTTTCCGACACTTCCAACAATTATCGTTGTTATCGTTATATTTCAACCAATTTATATGCAACCTTAACAAATTATATACCTAAACCTTCCTCATGGATCGCTCTATCTATTGGTGAAGACCGCATGAAAATCCGCGCAGTAGTTTTTGAGTTTATCGCGAACAGACACACAGACAGTCACGGCGGAAGACTTTGCTTTAATATGTAAGGAAGTATAGATTTATGATGCAGTTTAACATACCACAGAGCACAGTGCTCGCGGATACGTGTCGCGGAACGTTCAGTGTACATAGCCTGAATAGATTTATAGCCGTCTAGCCTGTGGCCGGTGCCTACTAGACACGTCTCAGTGTCTAATGTATACCAGACGCCCAGACGTCTGGATTTATGCGACGTTTATTGGCTCCGTTAAAATCGCCCGTCGGCTTTAACGGCGCAAGGCAATAAATCGTACTATAGAAAATGGATACTTTCTTCCTTATGCTGCGTGTATAGGAAGAAGGTTGGTTAAAATGCTCTGTCGTTTAAAAATCAACTTCCAAATTCTAATTAGTCCGTCAGTTAGAAAATAAAAAAAAACAATAGACACGTATTTTTGCTTTTCCAAATAAATGAAAATATACAGAAATAAAGTTTAGAGCGGGGGCTCGTGCCGTCACTGACCGCTACAAGCCGCCATACAAACCGCTTAGTGACGCCACGCGAAATTTTAACTCAATGTATCGCCGTTATTTTTTGATATCGATCCATTAGTTTTCGAGTTAAATCGTAACAAACAACCAAACAAAAGATCAAATCTTTCCTCTTTATAATATCAGTATAGATATAGATGATTATGATGTTATGTGCTTTAGGCCCGTCGCAGACGGCACTGTTCTCGGCAGATGCGCTCGCACGAACACCGTCATTGGCCATATATTATTCAGGGAGACAGTTCGGTGCACGCCTAACCCTTCCCACGCCCGCCGCGACAAGGTCGTTGTTATTACAGAGTTAATATTTGATAATATGTCTTCGCTAAGGTTATTATTTATTGTCTACAATTTCGCCGGTTGCCTAGGAGATGGCCACAACGAGATAGCTTAACTAACCGCCGCACTCAGAGTCGACTTTAATGATTACTTAGTTAAGTATAGATTTTTAAAACAAAACTGCCGCAATCAGATAAGTTTAATAAATTAATGTTAATTGGCATTTAACTAATTAAGTTACATCTCATTAAATGCCAATTAACATTAATTTACTAAACGTCTCTGATTGCGGCAGTTTTGTTTTAAAAATCTATACTTAACTAAGTAATCATTAAAGTCGACTTTGAGTGCGGCCGTAAGTCTTGATAGCATCATGACGACACAAAGATGTTGTAAAAGACTCCTTAGGTATTGACGAAAGAGGAGAAAATAATGTGGGAGTTTCAACTATTATCTCGATACTATGATAAGAAAGGAAGAATTTTATTGACTGATCGAAGCAATGAAGAAACATACGATTTGGTTTGTTGCTCGTGGACCATGTTTCTACTTCGTAAAATAGAGAGGTTCGGTTTTTATAAGGAAAATAAAAAATACAGTAGTCCTATGTACTTTTCTTAATTAGTAAACTAACTCTATATACATACACTCGCACACTTATTTATTATAATTATTTAGATTTGTAATAGAATAAATTATCCGACCAAATTTTATCATGTACTTTAATTTTAAACATGTACTAAAATATAAAATATGATTTATGTCGAAAAGTTTCTTTATACATGTACCTATACCTAGATCTCCTAACAACTTATATGCACGTACTGTAAGTAGCACCAGAATCTAACATTTTCACTCAGTACACGCGTGACTAAGCGAAACCTTTTGCGTCAGAAGCGTTTTGTACAAAACGTTGCACTCAAATTTTACTTCAAAATACTCTTTAAGCGCCCAAGAAGGTTCCACTTCAGCTTTACATACTAAGTAGAATGTATTATAAAACAAAATCATCCTAAGGTTTATACGTTCATTTCATCGCGAAATTCCCGCGGGAACTCTGAAATTAATTATTATAATAATTAGCAGGGGACAGCTAGTAAATCATAAAATAACAATAATAATGATAATTCACTTCACAACACACAGATCTACTTGATCCCACAGTAAGCTACTATTAGCTTGCGTCGTGGAAACCAAGCAAACGTGGTACCTATATACTACATAGAATTACTTATATATTATACTATAGATATATGTATAAACACACCCGGACTGGAAAGTGGAACCCTGTTTTCATCACACAAAGTCCACCCCCACCGGGAATCGAACCCGGAACCCCTTGATTAGCGGGTAGGCATGGTGACCTCTGTGCCGATCGGGTCGTCAATATACATGATGCTGTTATCAAATACTCAATCGACCTGAATTTAATATAAATCAAACGCATGAAGGCAAGTGCAATTGAGCATCCACCATACCTCACTCACATAAAGCAGGTACGTATACGTATAGTATACCTATAACTGACCCGACATAACGCAACAACCAGACGGAGCGATGTTTATGTATGCTAATTGCATTCTCGGCACGCTTCGAATATAGATCACGGTGAGTAGTACTGTAGTAGTAAGTACCGTTGCTATGTAATTTTTAACCGCCGCACTCAGAGTCGACTTTAATGATTACTTAGTTAAATATAGATTTAAAAAAAAAACTGCCGCAATCCGACTAGTTTAATAAATTAATGTTAATTGGCATTTAACTAACTAAGTTACATCTCATTAAATGCCAAATAACATTAATTTACTGAACGTCTCTGATTGCGGCAGTTTTGTTTTAAAAATCTATACTTAACTAAGTAATCATTAAAGTCGACTCTGAGTGCGGCGGTAAGAAGTTATCATCAGGACATATTGTTTGTAAACTAGTTTAAACAATGTAGTTCTACTAACAGGTAGTACGTTAGTTTTATTCAAAACTAGCTGTGCCCCGCGGCTTCACGCGCGTGAGTTTCAGAATTCCCGCAGGAAGTATTTTTTTCGAAAATAAGCAGCCTAAGTTACTCCTTATAACATCAACTATCTGCCAGTGAAAGTCCCGGCAAAATCGGTCCAGCCGTTTCAGAGATTAGCCGGAACAAATAGAACAAACAGACAGACAGAGAAAAACTTTCAAAATTGATCTTTTCATTTTTGATGTTAGTACCATATACTTTCGTACCTATGTATTCATTGAAAAGCTGTTAATTTGAAATTACAAACAGACACTTCAGTTTTATTTATATGTCTAGATGTATATAGATGTATAGACTAGCTGTCCCCCGCGGTTTCACAGTCACTGCCACGCTACGCTACGCTACGCTGCTAGCGCCAAAGGAGGCAACTGGCTAATGCGAAATCGATGCAACGGCAGAAGCTCGGGGCGGACATGACGAGTGCTTCGCTGACAGCAGCTTGACTGATGTGCTGGTCAGCATGTCCACTAGCCGATTGTGTCGAGATACTTACTCAGCGGAATCACGGTTGAGTATCAATTTGCTCATACAGCAGAAAATGGATAATATCGTCCTTAATAGAATAATACATTTACCTATAAGCATATAGGATTATAAACCTTACTTGTAGCAACAAGTAAGGTTCATAATCATTACCTTTCCTACAATGCTCCTATTACTTAGTAACATTATAGTATTTTATGGTTTTATATATTTTTCACACCACATGCTCGACAATGCCGAATTATATGTCATGTAAACCTTACCGAAAGCAAGACATTATATCTCTTGGCTTTAGCCGGGTTATAATGTTCTATTGAATTTCATTATAACCCGCTGGTCAATAATGTGATTTTCACTTTCATAATTCTTATTGCTATGTCCATAACGTCTCATTTCGCTAAACAGAATGTGTTCTCAGCGGGCGCGGCCAACTCGATTTTCGAAGACCGAAGCCGTGGCCCACTAGATTCGCAGTGAGACGAACTTCATTTGTTTGTCAAATCGAGTAGGCCACGCCAGCTGAAAGAAGTGGCTATATAGGATCTACTAAGCCTGGTTTTTTATTGTCTCGCATTATGTGAGAAAAGTAGAGTATACACCACAGGGATAAAACTGTTTTTTTCTTGGGCGCTTGAATCCCTCACTGCACTCAGGACTCAATCTTAATTCCCTCCCTTTGGTCGGGAATTAACTTATAACACCCTCGCTGCGCTCGGGAGTTAAATTTGGAGTCCTTCGTTATGTTCAGGATTCAATGTAGCGCCCGTGACATAAAACAGTGCTTTATCCCCTTGGTGTATAATCTACTATTGAATCCTTCTTATCTTAATATTTACACATTGGTTAAGTATATATAATTAGTAATATGTTATAATATTTACTTATGTATATGTCAATATATGTGCTGCATGAGTATAGGTAGTTGGTATGTAATGATTTTATACATTTGAGTATTGTCATGTATTGTGTAGTTGATGTATTTGTATAGTACATAGTATATATTTATTATGGTATATGATATGACGTATAGTATAATGTTTGAAATGCTTTACCCAACCACCCGTGTCTATGTATTTTTGTTTGTCCTTTCGCATAATTGGTTGTCTGGAAGAGATCGCAACTATGCGATAAGACCGCCATTTGCTTTCTCCTTTTTCTTTAGGTACTGTATCATTGTTATTTTATGTGCAATAAAGGATTAAATAAATAAATAAAATTACAAACAAAAATAGGTACTTTATATTTTGTTACTGAACCTACCCTAACTCTTGATAATTTGTTGAAACCTTTTTATGATTTTGTATATTATAGGTAAGGTTTAAAGTTATTACTAGAGGCAAGTCAGTACAGCCATCTATACTAATCTATTACAATCTATAAATACACTGTCTATACTATAGAATAAGTGTGAGTGTCTGTTTGTCTGTTTGTAATTTCTGGATATGAAGCTTTAGATACTTTCACTTAAAACCACGGGCATCAGTTAATATTCTAGACGTGGTCAACTCGACAGAGTTCCCGAAGTAATATCCTGAAATCCTCAAAAGTTCAGGGAGACAGTAGTATGGTTAATTTAATATTGGAGTCTTAATATTATTATCAAAATACAATTCGTCGATTTTAATAATTATAGAATTTACAACTGACTACTGAGAATCAATTCAAGTTATCGTAGTTGCGCTTATAATTTTGCAACTGGCAGTTACAATTCGCTCATGGTAAGAGTAGTTATAAAAATTTGCAACTAAATTAAATAAAATCTTTTAAAATTATACATAATAATATATTTATCAATTTACAAGAGGCAGAGGCGCCGCCGGTGCACATCTAAGTAGGTACCACGCGAGCGGAGCTGCGGAAAATACGGCTATATTATGATAATAAAATTATAAATAATAAAATTTAATACCTACTACATTGAAGATAGGTAGGTACATAATTTTAAACATACCTGAGTCACTCTCTAAAGTAAATTGAGACTTACCTGAAACAAACATTAAGTAATAATTAAAAAACATTTTCACACAATATTTATATCTTAGTTTGTATTTTTATGAAGACTCACACACACACCGAGTAATTACAAGTCAGACCCCAATTAAATATTTCGGTCGTCGGATACCAAAAACAAACAACAATAATTTATTTTAGCAAAATCAAATAAAAAATAGAATTATATCTAAAAAGGAGCTTTGGAGTTGATTAATTAAAACGTCACGCCAATTCCATCCGCGCTCTATTTCGTGACATGTACCTATACTCGTTGCTACGCTCAGCAACGACATTTCAGTACATAAGTATTATGGAAATTCAAAGATCATATATAATATACATATATATAGTGTAATATGTGTCTATATGAAGAGAAGAAAACAACTGATGTTGAACTTTTTATGAATAAACTTTAATTTGATAAAAACGCGGGAAAATAATAATTTACATATCAGTGTGATGATGCGCAGTGATAGTGGACCTTGATAAATTAAGTTACCGGAATTCAAATTCAAAATGGCCGCCACAGTGGCAGAGATATTATCTTCCATGGTATTTCACAAAAAAAATGTATTTACGATATTTTATAAATACTCCTATCTTATTTTTAGATGAATTCATTTTCACCGATGCATTTATTATTAAATATTTAATTATGACCTACTTATATTATAAAGAGGTAAGATTGATGACTTTTGTATTTTTCTTTGTTATACGATTTAACTTACAAACTACTGCACCGATTCCGAAAATTCTTTCACCATTAGAATACTACATAAACTACATTATCCTTGAGTAACAAAGGCTATATTGTAACCCGGAATTCCTACGGCAACTCGGAAATTACCGCATAAAACAAAGAGCTGAAAACTATGAAAGTCAAGATTTTTTTTACGAAAAAAAAAATGTCTTAAACCTACATACATAAAACGCTACTTCAGCTTATTATTAAATCAGTTTTAATAAATAGTATTCTAATAATAATAATATTACATATAATTTGCTTTGAATATGCTATTCAAAATTCTAAAACCACCTTTTTTTATTTAACTCGCCTAGAAGTTGAAAATTGAAATTGACAAATAATCTTACTTACACAGAACTAAAAGACAGCCCGGATGCATCTTTCATTCTTTCTGCTAACCGTACATTGCGGAGCGAACGGAACCCGAGAGAAAACTGGCCATCCATCCGGCTCCCGCTCAGGAAACTGCATGGCACTTTTCAAAGTCCATTGTTTGAGCATTTACACGTTGTGCGTATAACTGAACATTGAGGTCGGCCTTTCAAGTCTAATACTAGTATGTATTACGTACATTGGAACGTGTGGTTCTAATGTTGTTTTTTTTTTGAGATTCGAATTGAGAATGGCTATGATTTTGCTTGTTTGAGAGGTACTACCGATCGAAACAATAACGTAAGCGGTAAGCATACGCCCAGTCTGACTGCTGGTAATAGGCTAGTTTCCTGGGTAAAAAAAATCAAAATTCTATTTAGTCCGTCAGTTAGATAATAAAAAAATAAAAGACACGTATTTTTTGCTTTTTTAAAATAATGGAAATATGCATAGATAAAGCGCATTAAAGTTTAGGGTGGGGGACTCGTGATGTCACAGCTCGCTATAACGTGCGAACAAACTGTAGCGAGGCGTGACGTCATGTGAAATTTCGACTTGATATATCTCCGTTATTTTTTGGTTACATAAAAAATAAAAAAATACGTGTCCAATATTTTTTAATAATCTACAAAACGGACTAAAAAAGAAAATTTAGGAAACTAGCCTATTGAAACTCAAAAATTCTTTGTAACTTAGGAACTGTTGACTTCGATAGTCAGCAGGTTTTTTTAGAATCAAGTTGAAATGAGTTCAAATTGAGTTATCCATTAAACGAAATACATTATTAAATGTGCTTGAAATGCGGTTAACCTACGGAAAAACAAAGCAACTGACATTTTTTTTATAATTAGTTTTTTTTGTATTTTTGGCACCTTTCACGCATAACGGACGTTTCTACATGCAACTATCACAAATGTTTTAGTCTTAGAGAAATAAAAATTAAGAAAATCGTTAAACTATGAGAGATTTGTTTTAATTTTTTTTTCTCCTCTTGTTAAATTTATTTTGATGCAACAACCATCAAAAAGGCAAAAAGGTCTTAGAGAAATTAAAATTAAGAAACTCGTTAAACTATGCGAGATGTATTTAAAATACAGCGATTTCCGATTTTTTGTTCCTCCTGTAAAATTTATTTCGCTGCAATTACTTTGTTTTTCCGTAAGGCAGTCGAGTATAATTTAATTACAATATTTTTTCATAAATTATGAATCAGTATACTCAGTATACTTAGTGGTCATTATGTCGCTACAAAAATCAAAGGTCTCGGGTTCAATTTCCGGAGGGAGCGGACTAATTGATCAATTAATTGTTTAGTATCGTACATCATGTTTGATTATTTCTAAGACAGCCTGATGGCTTAGTTTGTTATCAGAGCTCAAGATCTATGTTGTGAATAATTGTTACTCATGCTTCGTATATTAAAAAAGAAGAAAACATACGCGTCGAATAGGCTAGTTTCCTGGTTAAAAAAATCAAAATTCTATTTAGTCCGTCAGTTAGATAATAAAAAAATAAAAGACACGAATTTTTCTCTTTTTTAAAATAATGGAAATATGCATAGATAAAGCGCATTAAAGTTTAGGGTGGGGGAAGTTTAGGGTGGGGGAAGTTTAGGGTGGGGGAAGTTGTGTCGTCACAGCTCGCTATAACGTGCGAACAAACTGTAGCGAGGCGTGACGTAATGTGAAATTTCAACTTGATATATCTCCGTTATTTTTTGGTGAAATAAAAAAAAAATACGTGTCCAATATTTTTTAATAATCTACAAAACGGACTAAAAAGAAAAATTTAGGAAACTAGCCTATTGCGAACCTCCTCCTTTTTGGGAAGTCAGTTAAAAACAAATGAAAATCTCCTCCATCTAACTAAACAATTCAGAATGACATCACTGGGAAGCGCCGTAGTTCCCTTATAAAAGCGACTGCCCTGTAAAATATAATATTGCATGCATTTCAGCTTGTTTATTTCACGAGCGAGAGGAAGCGAGAAAAAAAGGAGGGCAAGACAAAGAAAGACAAAAACATTGTCGCCTACAGGAACAATTCCGCGGAACAAACGACCCAACAACAATTCTTTATGACAGCACCAAAAACTGGGACTTCGTAGGCACACGATTTACCACTGCGATTTAACTTCACCCAACGAAAGTGCCTTGTAATACGACCAACATTTGCCATCTGGGCGGTAAAGTTAAATGCAACACAAGCATTCGTATTACGTTTAAAAAAAAAAAAAAACAATCGCTCTTCAACATATTTTTCAACTTAGGTATGATGAGAAAATGATAATCCACTTCACAGCACACAGATCTACTTGATTCCACAGTTAGCTACAGTAAGCTTGTATCGTGGAAACCAAACAAACGTGGTATATATACTACTTACATATAATTACATAATTATATATAAATACACCCAGATTGGAAAGTGGCACTCTGTGTTCATCACACAAAGTCCACCGCCACCGGGAATTGAACCCGGAACCCCTAGATTAGCGGGTAGGCATGGTAACCTACTGCGCCAATCGGGTCGTCAAAATAATTTAAAATTTTCTATCAATCAATTAAATATTCTTTATTGTTAACAGAATCAGAAAAAAATACATAGTGAGGTAACTAAAACAGGCAACAATGGGCGGTCTTTTTGCGTAAACGCAATTTCTTCCAGGCAACCTACTTCTACTACCTACTTCACTAAGGATTGGTGTGAAATAGTCACTCGTCAAATTGTTACTCAGATGATAATAATAATTGATGTGAAATAAAAACATAAAAATACTTTAAGCGAATATTTTTGTCTTGCAATCCTAATGATTTATTCACGTCACGAACTCTCGGAGTTACCTAAATGTCAACAACGGATTAATTCGGTTGACCTTTTTCAAGTTGAGAGCGCCAGGACCCACCGCCTGATAATGAGTGGGGGGAGCTGGGGCTGCTGGAGCACGACACTGGGCACCCGACTACGGTATAATAATAATAAATATTAGCTGTTCAACCGCAGTAATTTCGGAGTTGCTGCGGGAATTCCGGATTATAAAATAGCCTAGGACACTCACAAATAACGTGGCTTTGTATTGGTAAAAGAATTTTCCAAATCGGTTCAGCAGATCTGGACATTACCCCCTACTCACAAACTCACAAACCTCTTTGTAATATTAGTAGAGATAAACATGGTGGTAATTTATAATTCAGAAATAGAAAATAAAAAATTTATCACTTAATTATTTTTTTCAAATGGTTTAAGTCTATACACTATACAGTGTATTCGTTGTTAAGTTAAAAATAATGTTAACAGATTTTTTTTTTTCAGACTTATTTTAGCAAATGGTGTTTGTGTACCTAAAATAAGTTGTTTATTTTATGCTTTGCCGATAGTAAATATATGTGTTCTAATAAATAAATTAATAATGCCAATTCATCTATCAGTTTGTAGAGAAATGCGGTACTTTAAGGGTGTTAAGGCGGAAACACACTTCTGTATCGGGTTGTGTTCTGAGGAATTCTGAAATAAAAAGTACCCTATATGTCCTTCTCTGTACCACTGACAAAGTACATCCAAAATTTCATGATGATCGGTTGAGCCTTTAAGGCGTGAAAGGGTAACAAACAAACATCCACGCTTTAACATTTATAATATTAGTAGGACTAGCTGTGCCCCGCGGTTTCACCCGCGGTAATTTCAGAGTTCCCGAAGGAATTCCGGGATAAAAAGTACCCTATTTCCTTCTCTGTACCCCTGAAAATGTGTATGCCAAATTTCATCCAAATCCGTTTACCCGTTTTTGCGTGATTGAGTTGTTACTCCACACATCCACACATTAAAATGTTCTTTTGGTTCAACTTCAAAGTGTGGAAACGTCAGCGGCGGGCTTTAAATGACGTCGGCAGGTTCCTAACAAAGTTTCGCAAACACGACAATAAAGCCGGCATAGCACGGCCGGCCTACCAGGAAGCATTTGTTAGTATTTCACGCGCGTGAACCCGGGACCGGCGGTCGGAACTCGGCCGCGAATTATTGTCAGCGAGTCTGTGCCGCTACTGTGTTTCAGTTGTGCTGTGTAGTCCTAGACTTATTATATTATATGCAGTAGGTACCAACACTACTAGGTAAGTCTCTAGTCCTTACTTCCTTACCTACTAATGTTATAAATGCGAAAGTGAGTTTGTTTGTTTGTTTGTTACGCTTTCGGTCAAACCGTCCTCGAGTAATCGGTGAACATACGAAAAAAAACATACATACAATCGAACATAGAACCTCCTCCTTTTTGGAAGTCGGTTAAAAAGTTTGAGACGATGTAATATAAAGTTTCACAATTATGTAAGTATACCGTGTTACTTTCATATACATTTAGTGAAAAGCTGTTAATTTGGAATAGATAGATAGATAGATATTTATTTTCTCTTTAAAAATTACATTTACATTTTATGTCAAAATTATATAAATTCACTAAAGAGATTGTCAATATAATTGAAAGTTTGAAATTAAAAGTTTGAAATAATACTATTTGATAACACTAGTAAAGAAAAAATGTCAACTTATACAATTTATTTTTAAATAAAGTGTTACCATAATAATAATTACAAACAGACACTTAAATTTTATTTATAATGTATATAGATGTATATAATTATTACGGATAATATGTAGTAAGTATGTAAACTATGATGTCGTTTATTTGAAAGTGTGACTAAAACATTGGTTTGAGACTTTGAGTGTAGCTTCGCCTTTGGAACGTGCTTAGCATTGTCAAGTTGCATTGTCACGTTTGATCATACTAATATTATAAATTTGAAAGTTTACGTATCAAATGTTTGTTGCTGTACAAACGATATCTTGTGAGGGTTTATAGAATTCATTTTATGTCAAATCCAAAGAATAGATCGAAAAATGATAAATTGTAAAGTCACCTAAAATCATCTAGGTACATTACACCACAAAACGATTTGAACAGAGCTTACTCGTAACACATGCAGATAGCTAATACGAGGCTACATACCACCGACTAAAACAAGACCGAGCGAGAGAGAGATAGAGCGATAACACTAATATAGCGTCATCCTTTTCCATTTGTTTGGATTCGCGTTGTACCGCAGTTCGCGGCGTAAGCTTTGGGGATCCATAGAGTATGCACATTGTAATCTGCGGCGAGGCGACACATCCGTCACTGGCCCCTCTCCAGTAGCTGCGGTGTCAGAACGCGCGTCCGCGTAATTTGTCACAGCACTATTGATTTATACATCACTAGGTGTAACTCGGTGAAATAACATAACCATCGGTCTTCACCTGTGACAATTCGCTAACCGACATCGCGAAAAAAAAACGGAGTGTTAACTTGTCAGAACGCAAGTCAGAAGTTACATGCTTCTTTGACGCGGGTTTAGAATTATAACGCCAACGGCATACTATAGAAGTTTCGTTATTTCCGTTGTTTGCGATATTACCCACAACTTGTTAAGTTAAATGTCAAAAGTACATAAGAACAGATTGACGAAATTCAGAATTCAAAAATTTTCAAAGAATCAATCGCCGTCAACTTTACTATCAGTTGCCAGCAGTTTTATAATGTACCAGCATTGATTTTACCAGGATAAAAAATATCCCACATGCTAAAGTTTACTCAAAGAAAAAATTATACAGGAATACTTTTTAAGTTTTTATTCAGTGCGCAAACTTTTATAAATTAAATTTAAAGGAGTTTTAATAAACACCTTTTTTAATTTGATAAGTCTTACTTAGTACAACAAAGTAAAGTTATAGTGAACGAAAGATGTATACTTTGCAATTGATTTATTTGCTACTCTATTCGCCTCCGCCACCACTGCGCGCAAAGCGCTCGTTCGGCTTGGTATTTACGTGGGTTACAATGTACCGACAGCTGATCGAGGTCGTTCACCCTCGCTGCAACACCCCCGCACGGCGCGGGGGCATTGATATTATTACGAATAGATGGTGTCCATATTATGCTAATTTAAAGCCGGATAAAAAACATAAAAAAGTTTTGAACAAATAATGGAAATGTGTTCTATTACTGATACTGAACCACCAAAATTTTTTTGCGCATTGCTTAAAAAATATTCCTGTATAAAGTTTTTGTAATTTCTGAGGAACTCCCGAAAGTTGATGAAATTGCAGGGAATAGCTATAGCGTATCATAATGCTAGATAAAAATAGGGGGTTTCCCCATCGCTAGAAAGTTAAGTGAAGTAACTCCCGGTCATAATCCGTAATGTTCTTGTATTGCCAGCTTAGTGGTGGGTACTTTCGTTTAACGATAATTGTCAACATTATCGCTAAAGAACTTGTTATTTTCTATATGCAACATAGTGAAGCGGAAACGTTCTAGGCAACATACAAAATTACCTCTTGCTGTATAGTAAAATTGATGTTGAAATGTGTACTAATATTTTAAAGTAACAAAAAACCACACAGTCACAGAACTTAGGTATTTTTTTCTACTAATTTAGGAGACAAAATATGAGAGACAGACCAGTGTTTAATTACATATATTTAGTTTACTGAGGTTTGTGCTTAATCCTATGTCAATAGAGAAAGTAGTGTACCCCGTTTAAAATTTAGCACATTTATCTTCTCCCTTGAGGGCTCTAATTTCGGAAAATCCTTCGTTAGTAAAACTGTTCGTTACAAAAGAAAACTACTGTAGAAAAGTCATGTCCATAACTAGTCTTGCTAGTCACTGACGTGAGTTACTAACGAAACTTTGTTATAACAAAAAAAAAATTTAGACTATTCCCTGCGGCTTCACCCGCGTTAATTTTAGGGTTTCCGCAAGAATCCCGGGATACAAAGTACCCTATGTCCTTCTCCGTACCCTTGACAACGTGTATACAAAATTTCATGATGATCGGTTGAGTATTTAAGGCGTGAAAGTCTACCAACAAACAAAAAAATAAACTCAGGTTTGTATTTATAATAGTAAGGATTATTACCTAACAGTTTACAAGACATTGATTGGTTTCAGAGACGATTCTTATTATGTAGGTTTAGCTTTGGAACTAATTGAGTGACGTGTTTACAATAAACTTAGTTATATTTCCAATATTGTGAAACATGTCTCGCCTTTAACTTCTGCCATCGTCCGCTTTCACTTTATTTTCATCATTTACGATTTAATTTCCTCTTCGTAATGAAATTGAGAGTTTAGAAAGCTTTAACGGTGTGATTTTGTATACACGAACACATTTAAGGCTCCATTTAAGTGTATTTGGGTGTGTTTGCATTATTCTTAAGTGCTTAATGAAAGGCCCCCACTTCTATTGTTAATAGAATACAAAACGTTTCGTTTAAACTCAATTGAATCTTTAATTAGGGGCCTAGTTCTTGAGTTTACTTACTTGTTGATAGAGAAAATTGTCAAAGATATTTAACTTTAGCTGTTGAATCAATTTGATCAGTAAACCCGACATAGGTACATGTTAACATACCTGCTGTTCCTCGTGATTTTTCCCGCGGGAACTCCGAGTTAAAAAGTACCTTAATATTATGTTCTTTTCTGTACCCCCGTCAACGTAGGCGGCGGTATTCCAAACAATTATCGTTATATTTTAACCAATTTACACAAAACCTTAACAAATTATATACCTGAACCATAGATAATATAATACTACCTAAACCTTCCCCATGAATCACTCTACTTTTTGAGTTTATCGCAAACAGACAGCGAATGTGTAGTGATAATTTACTCTTCAATAATTACAATGCGATTAATTAAAACGTCTATAATTCCGTTCATTTTATAACATTAAATATGAACCCGTTGCAAAATCGGTGCATTTATCGTTGATAGTACCTAGGTACAATCAGCGTCACAGGTTGCTGAAAACATTAAATAACAAATTAATTTATTGAACCGAAAATAGAACTCAAAAAATTATAACGGCCAAGCACGCGTTGCAAAAATACGTTAAAATAATCAGAATATATTATGTACATAAAACAGCGGGTAGCCACTGGCATAGGTACAATATAGTACCACAAAAATATAAAAAATGTATTTTATAATAGTTTAACGTGTTCAGGACTTTTTATCTAATTTACATAGAGCACACAGTGTACGACGTACGTATAGTCATTTTGAAAAGTACTTATATCTATACTACTACTACTGTACTTGTATATGTGTCAAGTTTTTATAAAGAAAAATAAAATTTGTAAAATTTTAAATTTAGCTATCGAAACAATGATTCGAATTTAATAAACTCCGAATTATTTTTACTAAATTAATTTTTAATTTTAATTTTTTTTTTTTTTTTTTTTATTTATTATTATTTTTTAAATTTAAAATTTTACAATTTCTTTATAAAAACTTGACACATTTTTTCACAAATTTCATTTTTCTTTATAAAAGCCTCAAAAAGCTTGACACATTTTTTTATAAATTTCATTTTTCTTTAAACTAAGAACTTTACTGACTGTACGCACACTGTGTGCAGTACCTACGTAGCAAACAACTTAACCGTTTTCAGTTTAATGACGTGTGAACAGCTGAAATGGATACAAACTTTATCCATTCGTGTCATAATGTGCGGTGCAAGTTGTTTTGTATGGGGATAATGACAGAAATGTGCTGATTTTTTGTGTATCACCAAAGTATTAAAACTTTATGCCGTGTTCTGTCTTCTTCTGTTTTTGTGATTTGGAGTTCTGACAACTTTTTGGTATTTTTGTCAGCCACGTTGTACGGTCGTGGTCGTTTATGTGAAAGAAAAAAAATTTTTTTTGGGTTAGGTAAGTACATGGACCAATTAAAAAATTTTATTCGTCCATGGTTAGGTATTATGAAACGATATTACTTATCAAAATAAATCCTTAAAATATCCGATATTAAAATAACATTTTAAGCAATTTTGTTATGCGCTGATAATTTTTAAGATGACGATTCATTTCTTATTTTAATTTCTGAGAAGATAGTTTTAGTTACCCTTTCCACCGAATTTGTCTAAATGAGCGTCAATACCTACCTAAAGAAATCTAAACAAGTGACATTTCACGGTTTTCTTTTGTTTATATCGTTCAAAAATAGAGCGATCGGCCTATTTTATCGATAGGGTACTTGCATGAAGTTTATAATAAGAAATTGTCAATATTTCAAAAATAGAGCCTTAGAATAGCATTATCGTAAAAGATTTACTAAAAAATTACCAATAGTTTCCAAAATATTCAACTTTTAATTTTGTGAAACGGAACGTTGCAACGGAACACCAATCATAGCCACGCATAACATATTACGTCACTTTTATTTTTTTAAGGAAACATTTACCTCTTTCAGGAAAGGCAAAATAAACTAAGTGCATACAGTTAACACATATTTTCCTTTTTTTCTGGAGTTGTATACTTTAAAATGCATCAGTTAGATGCATTTTGATTCTTTACTGGAACTTTTGGAAGTAACTCGACACAGTTCAACGTTAATTTCGCTTTTGGATATTGAAGTAATCTGTCTGTCAGTGTCACATGACTCTATCAATACGACAGTGACATCTCTATCACAGATTAATAAGGCGTAATTTTTGACTAGTGACGTCATTCCGCGTTTCGGCGGTAAAGTCAAAAGTAGGAACTTTGAAACGCTCTATTTAATTAATTTATGCATATATTTGTTTTCTTTTTCTTGCTTTGTTTAAGTAGGCCATATATCTTTAAAACAGACTGGAAAAAAAATTCATGCAAGTACCCTATTGCCTTTATAACAGTCATAGCCGGGTCATAAACCTATACGTCCCTAAAGATGGGAAAAAAAATAAGATTCATTGATAGGAGTATTAGGTACCTACGTACATATATATTAAGGGAATTCTCTCCCAGTTTTAATGAAGAGTTTCCATACCGTTCGCCGTAAAATATCGATACGTTGTAACGATCGAATCCACGTTAGTGATTTTACTGCTGGCGAGCCCTCCGAAGGCCATTTCATCGGTTTTTGTTACCAAAACAAAACGTGCTCGTTAATTCTGGACCGCTCCCGAGACGGTAACGCTTTGGCGGTGGGCTTTTTCGTATTATGGTACCTTAGTAGAAATAATAAAATAAGAGGTAGAAATAATAAAATTCTAACTTTCGTAGAAAATTGCAGAAATATAATTATAGTTTTCTGGTAGCATCAATACTTAGGTACCTGATGCAAATGTATATTAGGTATATTTACGCCAAATTTTTCATAACTGCAGGAGGCGAAACAAGAATTTTTAGGGATGTGGGATGAAAACTTGGGGCGAAACAGAAACAAATCCTTTTGCAATTAAGCTTGAGCTTTAACTGTCTCTGATCTGAAAGGATTCAGAATTTAATAATCTAAAACTAAAAAAAAAACATCAAATTTGAACTGTTCTTGAGCATTCCACCAAAAGGCTTCATTGACGCCACTAATTACGTTAATTGTTACATAAAAACGTTCCGTTTCACTGAAAAAAATATTAGCAATAAGGAACTAGTATTATATAGTAACTGGTCTGAAAACATTTAAAGATGTTAGGTTCCGTTTCCGTTTCATTTATTTTGTTTTATCGTTTGTATTATCAGTAGGTAACTTTATCAAAATTATAGACTATCATATTATTATACCTATTATTTCTGTAACACCAGTACCTACGTAGCTACGTATTAAACCAAATTGAACCATCGTTTAAAGGTCCACTTGGCTCTGAGCACTATCGTGATATTGAACGGACGATATCGTCTCGAACATTGTTGGCTAAAGTCACCCCAATCACAATAAAACTGCATTGATTTCTACACAATAACCTCAAAATAGCTCCAATCAATCGTATTACGGACTTTATACGATACATTCATATTTTGTTTGCTATACACCGGTTTATTATTCCTATATGATGACTATTGTTAAACTAGGTGGATCTATAAAGTTTTATGCCAACCAATTGGCCGGTTTTATTACTATGGGGGATGTGAGAGTTCTTATCTCTACTGACCATGCACGCTCGTGGATTAGGCTGCCTCTTGTGCATGTACTACGGGTACCTTGAAACCACACAAATTTCATTGAAAGAGAAGGACAATAATGCTTGCTCTTATAGATGAATAGCGCTCTGTCTCTATCTAACTCGCACTCTATATATTTACTGATTTTAAGAACTGCCTACTTGAGTTTTACATTATAAATGCTGAATGACTCAATTAATATAACACACCTAGAATGATGCAAAAGTTTTTTATTGACAGTGAGTGTGTGTGTTTCTGTGTGTGAATTTCGGGATTTCCTCTGGATTTCTTCGGGATTTCTTTGTACCCGGTTAAAAGTACCTAATTTTCTTGGTCAGGATGCAATCTATCTTCTTGCCAAATATTATTGAAATCTGTTCAGTGCATAACTCTATTTAGAATTTTACTATGGAAAATACAGGCATTTCTATAGTAAAATTATAAATAGGGTTAGTACTAAAGATGGGCTTTAAAATGCGTCCATAGTAAATTTCATCGTGTGGTTTTTCAGACTCATTATAAATTTTATTTTTTTATTTTATTTATTTATTTATTTCAAAACCACATAATCCTTGTGTAAAATGTAAATGTAGTACTATGAATATTGTTTGTTTGTGTTTGTCTAGAATTAACATAATTAAACTTAGAGATGATTTCTATGATAAAATTGAAGCTATTCGATTAATTTCTTTTCGAAATATAAAATGCGATCCCCGAACAAAATGGTTTAACGTCACGCGAAAACGTTAAAATAACAATGAGAGAATCAACCATAAAACTACGTAAGCGTTTCTCATCCGATTCAAAATGTAACCGCATCAGCGATTTGGCACTCTCTGGAAGTTAACCCGCAAAAATCGAATCAAAGACCGTCGCGTCGGCTCGACTTTATGAATTCGATTAATTTTCCTTGATACTAGCTGGTGACTTCACTCGTGTGGTTTTTTTTTAATGTCATACGGGGCAAACGGGCAAGTGGTGCACCTGATGGTAAGTGATTACCGCCGCCCATAGACATCTGCAACACCAGAAGGCATGCAGGTGCGTTGCCGACCTGGAATGGGGACTGTCATTGTCAAGTATCTGATTATCATAACTTCTCTTTCCGCGGACCGATTGCGAGAATAATAGACTATGATTATTATGGTCTATCTGAGAATAAATATAAATGATTTTGATTCTGATAATCATTTTACTATACGATTTCCTGTAATTATTTTGTTTACCTATTCATTTTCAATTGGCCAAACGATCTTCATAGTTATTTACGGGTACAATAATTCTATGTATTTTGTGTAAGATGGACAAAAGAGGTAGAGGCCGCTCGCCATAGAAAGTAGCTCCTGGTGGACTAACATAGAAAAAGATCTCAAACAATAGAAAGAGGCCCAATTGCCAGAATCAAAAACCCAAGACAAATGTTCTTGGCGCAAAAATGTGAGAAGACCCAACCCCAAAACGAAAGAAAAAAAAGAAGAAGTTTGTGTAATGGACGTCGTATTAATACATATTTATGTAGCAAAATCTATCACAGAAATCACCATTAAAGAAAAAATATAGACATTTGAATTCGTGCGAAGTTTGTAAGGGACATGGAAAAAAAATTAGTACCTACACTGGGAAAAATACACGGCTTTTGAACACGGCTACGTTTTGCGTAGCCGTGCAAACGGTTCTGACAACCGAGTTTGGCAGCCGTGTAAAGAACCGTGTACACGGCTACATGAAACGTAGCCGTGTAAGCGGTTAAGATAGCCGCTTTAGACGGTTACGTGTACCATGTTCGTAATTTTTTCAGCCGTGTTGAAATCCTAGCCGTGTAAAATTACACGGCTACCTTTTGACTCGGTTGTCGGAGCGGTGTGCACACAACAAACACGGCCTCGGTAACGTTGTTGACACGGTACGGTGCACCGCGTGCTTATCACGTTAGCCGTGTCATATATTAAACTTGCTAACATGGCTGTCGGAGCCGTATAGACACGGTACAGCAGGTCGTGTGCTTATCAAAACTTGGCCACGTTAGCCGTGTCATATAATAAACTTTCTAACACGGCTGTCGGAGCCGTTCTATAAACGGTACAGCTGGCCGTGTGCATAACATAACTTGTTCCCGTTACCCGTGTCATATATTTAACTTGCAAACACGGCTGTCGAAGCCGTTTAGACACGATACAGCAGATCGTGTGCTCGTCAAAACTTGGCTATGTTAGCCGTGTCATACAATAAACTTGCTAACACGGCTGTCGGAGCCGTTCTATAAAGGGTACAGCTGGTTGTGTGCTTATCAAAACCTGGCCACGTTAGCCGTGTCATATATTAAACTTGCTAACACGGCTGTCGGAGCCGTTAAGACACGATACAGCAGGTCGTGTGCTTTTCAAACCTTGGCTACGTTAGCCGTGTCATACAATAAACTTGCTAACACGGCTGTCGGAGCCGTTCTATAAAGGGTACAGCTGGTTGTGTGCTTATCAAAACCTGGCCACGTTAGCCATGTCATATATTAAACTTGCTAACACGGCTGTCGGAGCCGTTCTGTAAATGGTACAGCTGGCCGTGTGCAGAACATAACTTGTTTACGTTAGCCATGTCATATAATAAACTTGCAAACACGGCTGTCGAAGCCGTTAAGACACGATACAGCAGGTCGTGTGCTTTTCAAACTTTGGCTACGTTAGCCGTGTCATACAATAAACTTGCTAACACGGCTGTTGGAGCCGTTCTATAAAGGGTACAGTTGGTTGTGTGCTTATCAAAACCTGGCCACGTTAGCCGTGTCATATATTAAACTTGCTAACACGGCTGTCGGAGCCGTTCTATAAAGGGTACAGCTGGTTGTGTGCTTATCAAAACCTGGCCACGTTAGCCGTGTCATATATTAAACTTGCTAACACGGCTGTCTGAACCGTTCTGTAAATGGTACAGCTGGCCGTGTGCAGAACATAACTTGTTTACGTTAGCCGTGTAATATATTAAATTTGCTAACACGGCCGTCGGAGCCGTTTGGACACGATACAGCAGGTCTTGTGCTTATCAAAACTTGGCTACGTTAGCCGTGTCAGAAATGAACCACGCAAACATGGCTGTCGTAGCCGTTATATACCTAAACGGTACAGCGGACCGTGTGCAAAACAAAACTTGTTTACGTTAGCCGTGTCATTAATTATCTTGCAAATACGGCTGTCGGAGCCGTTTAGACACGATACAGCAGGTCTTGTGCTTATCAAAACTTGGCTACGTTAGCCGTGTCAGAAATGAACCACGCAAACATGGCTGTCGTAGCCGTTATATACCTAAACGGTACAGCGGACCGTGTGCAAAACAAAACTTGTTTACGTTAGCCGTGTCATTAATTATCTTGCAAACACGGCTGTCGGAGCCGTTTAGACACGATACAGCAGGTCTTGTGCTTATCAAAACTTGGCTACGTTAGCCGTGTCAGAAATGAACCACGCAAACATGGCTGTCGTAGCCGTTATATACCTAAACGGTACAGCGGACCGTGTGCAAAACAAAACTTGTTTACGTTAGCCGTGTCATTAATTATCTTGCAAATACGGCTGTCGGAGCCGTTTAGACACGATACAGCAGGTCGTGCGCTTATCAACACTTGACTACGTTAGCCGTGTCAGAAATGAACCACGCAAACATGGCTGTCGTAGCCGTTATATACCTAAACGGTACAGCGGACCGTGTGCAAAACAAAACTTGTTTACGTTAGCCGTGTCATTAATTATCTTGCAAACACGGCTGTCGGAGCCTTTTAGACACGATACAGCAGGTCGTGTGCTTATCAACACTTGGCTACGTTAGCCTCTTATGGAATGGCTGTGTGTTAATAACAGCGCCATCTTTGATTCCAGACTGGAACCACTAGATGGTTTATCTAGGTAAGATCATCATCAGCTAATTTAGCAAGTAGTTTAGGATTAAGCCGACAGAGGGCGTTATAATCCGAACCGCTTAGTATGAGCTTTGCAAATAATTATACAAATTTTGCAAATAATTATTACACAAAAGAAGGAATAACACGCCGTTTTTACTGTCTGCAACCTAACCCTGAAGCCGTTCACATTCCTTCAGTGAACATAATCCTTTTTTGCCACATGAGTGTCTTATCTGATAAATGTGACTCACTGATATCTGATGCATGTTCAGCTTCAGACATGCAGTCTAAGGAGAGAATCCACCCTAGAAAAAAGCGGCCAAGTGCGGACTCGCCCATGAAGGGTTCCGTAGCAGCAAGTAACATTAATATAAAAGTTCTTGTAGTTCGTTGTAACTTTGATCGATGTTTTAATAATATTGTAATTTTTTATTGCGGTTTACGATCTATGACGTATTAAAAAAACTACTTACTAGATCTCGTTCAAACCTAGACCGATACCGATTTAATCCAAAAGACAAAAACACACGTAATTATTATTGGTTTGTGCTACCACTGATCGGTTTGAATTCGGTGACAAGCCCGCTGGTGTCTGCCCACTTGGGTCGTTCTGCTTACGAAGAGCTGGTGGCGGGAGTCGACTGAGCCCATCTACCCCCTCCATATTCATACCTACCTATCAGTGGTAGCACAAACCAATAATAATATTACGTGTGTTTTTGTCTTTTGGATTAAATTGGTATTTTGTTATTTATAGCTTTTTATTTTTAGCTTTTTTAATTTGTGTTTTTGAAAGTCGGTTTTAATGTTTTTGTTAAAATTTTGTTTATTTCTCGATTTTAAGTGACATAGTTCGCAATTTCTCTAAGTTACAATAGCCTAATGTCAACTGCTCATCGCCTTTTACAAAATATTGCCTTTCCCGACGCAGGGACGTTAATTATTGAGGAGTTCTCCTAGTACATCACTAACAGTTCCACTTCACCATATACATTGTGACGAGCATAAATTGTTTAGAACCCATATTAAAGGTAACGATTCGGAACCTGTGAAATACCTATTATTGAGTAGTTCCGATAACCATCTGTGGTCTTCATCATCAGTTCCACTTCTTCAAATTTTGCTTTCCGAAAGCAAATACACGATTTACTATAAAAATACAAAAATCGCTATAGGTGTACCTATAATTTTTGAAGAGTTCCCTCAATTACTCCAAGATTCCACCATCAGATCTTGACTATCCCCTTTTAAACAAAAAAACAATTTTCGAAATCACTCCAATCAGAACGTACTATTGTTGAATAGTTCCGATGACCATCTGTGGTCTTCATCATCAGTTCCACTTCTTCAAATTTTGCTTTCCAAAAGCAAATGAACGATTTACTATCAAAAATACCCAAATCGCTATAGGTGTGCCTATAATTTTTGATGAGTTCCCTCGATTTCTCCAAAATTTCATCATCAGATCCCGACTTGATGGCAATGGGACCTAATTGGGAGTATACCCTTTCAAACAAAAAAAGAATTTTCCAAATTGGACCAACCGCCTTCGAGTACTCGGTGAACATACATAAAAAAAAAACATACATACAATCGAACATAGAACCTCCTCCCTTTTGGAAGTCGGTTAAAAAGAAACGCATCGCACCGCGCCATGTCGCATCACGCATCCGCCACCACCGGGCGGATGCGTATTGCGTGGCGCGTGGCGCGGCTCGCGGCCCAGCCGCCCAGCCAATGGCAGTCGTTGAATGCTAGGTACCTACTCACTCTCTCGCAAAAACGACAATACAATCGACGTGGACAACAGAATAGATTATTCAATAATGAATTAACTATAGGTAATATGTACAGAGAAAAATTCTAATATTTAAAAATTTCATGCACCATGTTAGGTTAGCATCGTAGGTTAGTAACGTAAGCATCCATCAAAAAATTCAATGGCAATTGGCAATATTAAAATTTGAAACAATGTATTTATAGACTATATTATAATAAATTTTTTTAAACGGTCAAGTTGTCTTTCAGAGACTGAACACACGTAGGGACATGTTTATTTATTAAAAATATTCCTCATAAATGTTATTTTTGAGATATTTAAAGCTATATCGTAATTCGTAGCCCGTAAAGAACATGTTCAAACTTGTTCCCAATGTTCCCGCATTTCTACTTGAATGGGTGTGTATATATGTATGTATATGTATATCTATAGTATAATATATATGTAATAATATGTGTAGTATATACCACGTTTGTTTGGTTTCCACGACACAAGCTTATAGCTTAGTGTGCTGTGTGGGATCAAGTACATCTGTGTGTTGTGAAGTGGATTATTATTATAAAAAAAATGAAGGTCACAAGTCGCAAAAGCACAACTGCTGACTGCAGAGTGCAGACTGTAGTGCAGACTCAAGATTCAAGACTGCTCAACCAAAAATTTATAAAAAGTAGGTAGGTAGGTACCTACCATCCATGTAGGTAGGTACTTTTAATCTCGGAACTACCTCGGGAACTCCGAAATTAAAGCGGATGATACCCGCGGGGAACAGCTAGTATTCCTCATAAATACATCAATAGAAGTCTTCTGGAGGCCGAAACGTCCAGTAGGTACCTACCCAAACGGTGACTACCTAGTATACCTACCTACCTACGGAATTTTTATACCGGTAGCGTCCAGTAGACACACGTTGTCTACAGACGAAACAGATTGGTAATTTTTCTACGTCGACGTGACGTCGATGCATACGAAGTAAAAAAGGTCGGCCTCTCAGACGAAAGAGGTCGGCCTTTTACCCACCTATTTTACTGGCTTTTTATACCCCAATGAGCCCCAGTGAAAAAAATCCGTAACTTTTGAATGACGCAATTTAATTTGCAATGACGACTGATAAAAAAAACAAATGAAATAACTAATTTGTATACTGTTCAATTTCTTTTCTAATAGGTAGTAGGTATTCATTGAGGTCATTGAGTAGTAAATCAATGATTGAGGTAGGTAGGTATTCATTTGTTCAAAACTTTACGAAAAATCAATAGTTTTGTAGCAAATTTATTTAAAATTTCATTTCACATCTAAGTATATTATAATATATAGATAGGTAAGTAGGTACCTACCTCCCTAGTACCTACTATAATAAAAGAGTAGAATCCACGATTAAGTACCTTCAGCAGCGTAGTAGGTAGGTACCATGTAGGTACCTACCTAAGTCGGTAGTTAGGGTCATTTCGCCTGTTCGCGTCCATCGCCCAATTCGCGTCCATTTTGCGGATCTTCCTTTGAAAATCCTCAAAAATAAATAAACTAACTCACCAATCAAACGAAAATTAACTACCATTAATACCTTAATATATAAGAGGCACGCACACATCGACAGAAGGTCCGTGCGCCAAACCAATCTTCTTTAAAAAAATAGTTAGTTTAGGCTGTTCATCAAAGGAGTGCGTATGCGCGGGATGTTTTGATAAAAAATAGTGTGCAGCGGCGCGTTCGATGGTAAGTTTTTTATTGTTTTATGTTAATTTTAGGATACATAGCTGTTTCTAGACTTTTATTATGAAAAAAGGAATAATATTAATTATGAATTTGCTTATGTTTTTTATATTTAACGAATAAAATAAGGTGGACGCGAATTACTACATCGAATTTACAAAACTTCCACTTTGCGTCCGCAATGGACGCAAACTATACCTACGTGGGATAATAATAAACCAAATTGCGTCCACCATTTTCGTTAAATATAATTGACTTGGTTGTAAAAATAATTTAAAATGTATTGATTAATTATTATTATTGTACATTATTTATTAAGACTACGTGTTCAATTTTTAAATCAAATGAGTAATTTTTTTCATTCTCTATTTAAGATGAGTTCTTTGTAGACAAGAATAGAAGAAGGAAAAGAGACATACACAGAAGACGATTTAAAGAAAGTATTAAAGGAAATTCGAGAGAAGAATAAATAGATGACATATATGCAAAGAATATGCTATTCCCAAGACCACAATATTGGACAAAGTCAGTGGGCGCAGACCAGATGGAGTAAAGAAACCAGTACCAGAACCAGCGCTAGGAGTAGATAGTGAATAGTTGAATGGCTTCTTAACTGTTGTTTTTTGTTGGATACTGTTCAGAAAATAATTCCCAGGTCAAAAGTGGTTTAAAAATGTGGAGAGTATTAATAAAGCTAGCGCCCAAGTTACAGAAGAGTCAATTAGATTGTGGCTTAGAGAACTAGAGGAATATTTGGATAGTATACACCAAAAAGATATTTTAAGAATTTTTAATGGCGACGAAAGTGGTTTCGATCTTGCCCAAAGACAGGCAAAGTTTTAGGTCCAAGAGAGTTCAAAAACTTATACCAAATAAAGCCTACTTGGCTTGAAAAAATGAAAAAGAAGACAACGCGACGGTATCAGATACTATGTGTCCACCTTGTATCATGTTTCCATACATTAGACCACCAAGAGCTGTAGTGAATAGTATGCATCAAGAATGGTGCTTAGGCAGATCGGAGTCAGGTTGGATGAGAGGAGATAAATAAATATTATTTGAATACCAATGAGTTTCACAACTAGGTAGTGGAAAATAACATCAAAAACCCAGTGCTTTTGCTGGTAGATGGGCATAAATCGCTTATCGCATAGTATGTCCTTAATATTAAGTAAGATGAAAAAAACACCTATTTTTGAAAGCTTTTTTTAAAGTGATGTTTTTAATGATAGTAATGTTGTTTTATAATATTTATATTCTTAAATAAAGAAATTGTTAAAATACAATCTTTCTTTACAAATTCTTAAGAATTGATATTCTTTTTTCCCCTATATTTCTTTTTTAAGCTGGTGGACGCTAAATGGTCCATGGGTGGACGCAATTTGGATTTTGTGGACGCAAAGTGGGTAAAATGCCTAATTCTGAAGTTTATCTATTTAAAAAAAAAACACAACATGTTTCGAACAAAACTGAAAGTTAATCTTAAAATAGACTATATAATGAACACGTTACATAAATTTTTTATAGAAATTAGTGCTGGGATATTTTTATTATTGCCGTCAAACTTGCCAACTGCACTAAATGGACGCGAACAGGCGAAATGACCCTATTACACTTGGCTAATTTTGTCTCCTAAGTCATTCAGAAGCAAATTTGAAGCTTCTGATCATACCTACTATCCTAACTTTTAGTTACTGAATGAAGCGCGGCGCGACGGAGTCGAAGGAATACGAGGATGGCTTCAGTATTGTATATTGTAGTATCCAAAAAATTGTCCTTTGCGGCCAAAAATTCTTTCACTAAAAAGAAGCTACAGTGGTCCTGAGTGACATAGGGTACTTTTGTCCCATCCCGGAATTCCCGCGGAAACTCCGGAGTTTGTAATATCTGAATCTATTGCACCGATTTTGAAAATTCTTTCACTTATAAGAAACTAAAGTACCTAATCCTGAGTGACACAGTGACACACCCTTCATCCCGGAACTCCCACGAGAACTCCGAAACCACCGCGGGTGAAACCGCGGGGGTCAGCTAGTTTTTATATAAACTCACTAACACTTGAAAGCCCTCATTTTTCTTCAGGAAAATTTCGTCATTTTTGTCCCAAAGATAGGGCATAATATCTTTATAGTATAGTACTAACTGTGCCCCGCGGCCTCACCCGCGTCAATTCCGGAGTTCCCGCGGGAATTCCGAGACAAAAAGTAAAGCACTAAGTTACTCTTTATAACATCAGCTATCTGCCAGTGATAGTCTAAGTTTATTACTATTTACTAGGTAAGTATCCAATCTAAGATAACAAGATCAGAATTAAATGTTAGTGATACCTTACTAATTAATCGACTAGTGGACGATATTCATAGTTTATATAGAAAAATTAATTCCTTAGTAGGCTAGTTAGTAGGTACCTAGGTAGGTACATTGCAGTGAGTCGATAGAAAGTAAAATGGCTACCGATAATTTTGATTTAAAAACGGCTCTTGTCTTATTTCCCATTATGACAGGAGTAGAGAATATTACAAAACAATTAATCAATGGGATCAAGTTATACGATTCTATGATTAATATTGCATCTAAACCTCTATTAATTGAATTTGCTTGAAAAACGCGACTTTAAGCCAGTGCAAAACTTCGTTTAACCTCTTAGTCCAAGTATTGTTCAGTTTATTGCCTGGTTGGGGATATGAAAAAATATCTTATCCCGAGAAAATCAGATGTCGCAATCCAGGCACAGTTGCAACGAGCAACGCAGGGGCACAAAAGTGTGCAATCATTTGGTTTAGAATTAGAGGAACTTTTTGTTAATTATATATACTTAGTCTATACTCTATAGTCCAAAGTAACGATGATGAAAATAAGTACGAAATATTGCGTCCAATTAATGGTTCTTTGCCGCCGGCCGCGAATCAAAGCTCACGACATAGCAGACACGGACATGATTTACGCAGTAGTACCAACTACCACGGTGTAGTAGGTACGTAGGTAGGTATATAGGAACTTCCGGATCTGGCTCGCAAGAGCGGCGGTGATTTTGTCATGCCGCGCTGTGATTGGTGGACAACCGACGCGCGACGCCACGCGCTGAGAGTAGGTACCATTGACCGCCGCGCGCCGGCGCGGAAGGAACAGCGAACAACACTCTAGCGCTGACCGTTATTGCGCAAAATCAATGCGCAGAAGTCAAAAAATAGGATTCACAGGGGGGCTAGAGGGACGAGGGGTGTGCGTGCGTAGCGCCGGTTGGCAAGCTCGTCGTATTCCGTCCCCCGCCCCGATACGACGCTCCACGGACTTCTGACTGTACAGTCATGGTCTAAAGTGTATTGTTATTGCCGTTCATTATTATTGGTTTTATTAAGTTTGAGGTTCTTTGTTATTGTTGGGTTTTTTATTAGTCTATTTTTAGTAGATAGTGAATATATCTAAAAAAAATAATATTTTGAAAAGACATGCACAAAAATGGTGTATGACGTGCATTGTTTGCGCGCGCGACAGTAGCTTATATCCTCCACATTACGCTCAGTGATAGACTTACTATTTATTTAAATATATTCTAAAATTACTTGGTTAAATTAATTAACCCATGGAAAGCGCCACCCTCATTGGTCCGCGCACCGTGACCCTCGGAACTACCAAACAAATTTATACACCCACTCTCCGAACAAATTTATATTATGTTTTATATGTCTATGTGTAGGTAGTTTAATGACGATAAATAAAAAATAAAAACTTAAAGTAAGAAATAAAGTGTGATTTTGAATATATTTTATTTACCTACTTACCAAAGATGAGGTCCTTTTTCATATCCGTCACTGGTTTACACTAAATTTATAGCCACATACACATTTCACATACACTAAGATGTAACTGGCCAGTATAGGCGTCGATTTTATGTAATTACACCATCAAAAAACTAATAATGACTTCACAACAAACATTTATTGACAAAATACGTGCCGGCTAGCCGTGAAACAGCCATACCTAGCGTTACCGTGGTTAAACAAAAACAAAAATGTAGGTTATTTAGAAGATTTAACACCAATATAATTTATTTAAAATTATATCATGAGTAAATTTGCTACAAAACAATTGATTTTTCACATAGTTTTGAACAAATGAATATTAGAAAACAAATAAAGTATTTCATTTGTTTTTTGTTTGACAGCCGTAAACAAATTATTGCGTCATTAAAAGGTACTGACTTTTTTTACTGAAAATTTTGTCATGCGGCTAAATTAAATATTAAAACTAAAAACCTTATTTAATTTCCATCAATTTGATCATGGGCCAATAATTAGTCCATGATTTGATATATAACACTTGATATAAACACTAACCGATTACTTATATTTCGACATATTTATGCGAGACGGCGCGAGCCGCTCACTAACCGAACACAGACTACAGAGACTGATTGTCAAAATCGCGGGTGAATTTCGCCCGCACTACCTTAACTTTTTTAATTCTGGCCAGTATGTGCGTTATGGAATATGGATTGGGAAAAAAATACATATTTTGTATTGTGACCAGCCAATAAAACTTTTACAGTACTGTCAACCAATATGGAACGCCGTAAAAAAATAAGAAAACCGCCATTGAGTTAGTGCCAACTGTGGGGACTAGGACATTTCAGAGTTAGTCCATACTGTAGGGACTAGGACATTTCAGAGGTAAACTTATAATTATTATATTAGGTGCGCGACTGTACCCATGCGCAGCTATCCCTTCCACATTTCGCTCACTAGTCACTTTCGTGCTAATACTTGTACATCACATTGCCTAACGTCGAGTGCGCTGCTTACGTCTAAAAATTAGATGCTGTGATATTTTCCCGGTAAATAGAGTGTTTGTGTCCTGAATGAAACCTATGACGGCATCATGAGGTGAGTAGGTACTTAATTTTAATTGTAATACTCATGTGTGCAGTAATAGTGGAGCATTATCAAACTGCGAACCCGTTTGGAGGTTAGCGCATCCCCCTAAAGGAAAAAAACGATATTTACTTGATATACCATTGTTTTGCAAACAAATATTGAATTGAAGCATAAACACGTTGTGCCAAACGTCGGTAGGTAGGTGCTACCTACATATTTAATAAAGTAGACAGTTTTAAAAAAAGATGGCGCCTCGCCTTTTTTACGCGTCCTAGTTAGTGCAAAAGTTCGCGCCACTTTGTAACGGCTCCATGGTACTGTAAAAAAATATGATAGATTTGTTTTGTTTCTAGTTTGTGTCACGAATTAAGCGAACTGTTGAACGCGTGGGGTTTCGAGAAATACGCCGAAGCATTTCTTGGTAAGTTGGAATATATCTTACACAAAATTATATTTACATTTTATGCCTATTTTGATGCGTTCTATGTTCTATATAATAAAAGACATGATGAAACATTAAAAAAAAACTGAATCCATGCCATAGCTGTACTTTGACCAATAAAAAATGAATAATTTTTAAATCAATTGAAGTGTGATAAAAAAAGTGATAAGACATCAAGTTAGGCCGAGTTCCAATAATCAAACCACCGAAACCAACAACATTCCGTACCAACAGTTACCTAAGACACATTTTCTAGGGGTAATCTGTCAAACAAAATCTTATTTAGGTACCTACCTATATATAAAAATTTCGTGTCACGATGTATGTTCGCGATAAACTCCGAAACTACCTACTGAACTGAACTGAACTAAAAAAAATATATAATAAATACCTAGGTTAAATGTGAGGGTGGCAACATATGAAAAAGCTTCAAAAAATCTATCCAGTGCAATTATGAGTAGGTACGTACCTACCAATGTCTGTATAGAATGATTGAATCCAATTGCTTACTCTTATTTCATGTTAGGCAAAAGGCAGGCTATTTGGCGAGAGACCAGAGGGTTAGTAAACAAGAAGACCTCATCCGTCACTACAGCAGAGACATCTGACGATTCAGAGGAAATTGGTACAGGGCGACGTGGCCTTAAAAGGAAACTATCACAGCGGCCATTACAGGACGAAAAACTTGATCAGGACCAAAACTTAGAAGGTAGGTATACAGTATAGTTCATATACAATTTTAAATGTGTACGTAGATCCAATAGGGCGGATCCACACCGGACGAGTGGCTCGGCCGAACATGGCTCGCCCTAACATGCGCGCTGAACCGAGTGTAGATGTGGTGGCTATAGGTGTGGATCCGCGTGATGACAGGGCTGTGAACTAAGAGGGCTGATAGAGCACCTCATATGATATCCATATTAATTAAGGTGATGCTTACAGACGCTAAACATCTGTGTTGTGTTTATATTATGAAATAAATATTTATAATTATAATTAATAATACCTATATAATTTGTATATATATATAATTTATAATGAAATAAACTTCACTATTACTTATACTTGAACGTTTTCCACAGAGGAGCTGAAAATTAACGGCGACATTATCACAATAGCCAAGTACCAGGGAGTAGAATCTTCATCCATACTAGAAACAGCTTGGAAAGCCACGCGGTCACTTCGCAAGCGGTACTTAATGACTGTTTCAACTTCACAGTACTTGAAAAAGTTTCCTTTGCTTCGTTTGGAGAGAGTTGGTCCACACCTGGTAAGAGATTGGCACATTTGTGAATCATATTATATCTATTTTTTTAACCGACTTCCAAAAAGGAGGAGGTTCTATGTTCGATTGTATGTTCACCGACTACTCGAAGACGGTTGGACCGATTTGGAAAATTCTTTTTTTGTTTGAAAGGGTTTACTCCCAATTAGGTCCCATTGCCACCAAGTCGGGATCTGATGATGGGATCTTGGAGAAATCGAGGGAACTCTTCAAAAATTATAGGCACACCTATAGCGATTTGGGTATTTTTTATAGTAAATCGTTCATTTGCTTTCGGAAAGCAAAATTTGAAGAAGTGGAACTGATGATGAAGACCACAGATGCTCATCAGAACTACTCAACAATAATACGTATTTCAGGGGTTCTAGTTAGAGCGATTTGGAAAATTGTTTTTTTTTGTTTGAAAGGGGATACTTCCGAATTGGTCACATTGTCATCAAGTCAGGATCTGATGGTGGGATCTTGGAGAAATCGAGGGAACTCTTCAAAATTTATAGGCACACCTATGGCGATTTGGGTATTTTTTATAGTAAATCGTTTATTTGCTTTTGGAAAGTAAGATTTGAAGAAGTGGAACTGATGATGAAGACCGCAGATGGTCATCGGAACTACTAAATAATAGGTATTTCACAAATTCCGATTCGTTAACTTTAATGTGGTTTCTAAATAATTTATGTTCGTCACAATGTATATGGTGAAGTGGAACTGATGGTGTTGTACCAGCAGAACTCCTCAAAAATTAACGTCCCTACATCGGGAAAAGCAATATTTTGTAAAAGGTTATGAGCAGTTGACAGTAGGCTATTGTAACTTAGATAAATTACAAACCGACTCACTAAAAAGCAAGAAATAAACAAATTTTTAACAAAAAAATTTAAACTGACTTCCAAAAACACAAATCTAAAAAAGCTAAAAATAAAAAGCTAAAAATAACAAAATACCGATTTAATCCAAAAGACAAAAACATACGTAATATTATTGGTTTGTGCTAACACTGATCGGTATGAAGTCGGTAACAAGCCAAATATGGAGGGAGTAGATGGGCTAAGTCAACTCCCGCAACCAGCTCTCCGTGAGCAGAACAACCCATGTGGGCAGACACCAGCGGGCTTGTCACCGAATTCAAACCGATCAGTGGTAGCACAAACCAATAATATTACGTATGTTTTTGTCTTTTGGATTAAATCGGTATTTTGTTATTTTTAGCTTTTTTAGATTTGTGTTTTTGGAAGTCGGTTTAATTACAACCTTTTATTTAACTTGCACATCACATCAATTACATCAATTGCTCAATAGGCAGCAGCAACTTACACAGTGGGAACTAAGTCCGACCAGTGAAGCACGTAACCCTTGCAACGCGAGTCCGACTCGCACTTGGCCGGTTTTTAAATTTTAACAAAATTAACTTGTTTATTTTTGTTTCACAGATAAACATTGACTTCACAAATCTAAATTATAATATTAGCCCCTCAGCACTGTACACTGGGTTAAGACAAATCTCAGACCTGATAGAAAACAGAGCTTCCGCAAAGCAAACACTATCGAAGCCCTTACGGGCTCAGCAACAAAGAATCCACGATCTTCCAAAAGGTAATGGATATTGTTTTGAACCGACTTCAAAAAAAGAAAGTTCTTAATTTGGTTATATATTTTTATCTTTTTGTTTGTTACCTCAGAACTGCGTCATTTATAAACTGTTATTAAAGTTTTTAGATTTTCGCGTTTTGAGCACATTATATTATGTAAATTACGCGGGACTTGAATGCGATGTTTTTTATTACCTTTTTTGCCTGACGTTTCGGCTGAGTTGCATCACGCCGTGGTCACAGGCTGACTGAAGCATTGCGGCGTCGATAGCGAGCCGCGCGAGCAGATTCCTCATCTACCCTCACTGGATGTTCTTTTTTATTAGATGCACTTTTAAGGTCCCTGCACACTACACTCACTCGGTCCGCATTCACCGGTTCCGGACGGCCGCAACGATTTTTTCTTTTTTGAATTATAGGATCCCATGTCGTTGGCAACCGAGTGAGTGTAGTGTGCAGGGATCTTAAAAGTGCACCTAATAAAAAAGAACATCCAGTAAGGGTAGATGAAGAATCTGCTCGCGCGGCTCGCTATGGACGCCGCAATGCTTTAGTCAGCCTGTGACCACGGCGTGATGCAACTCAGCCGAAACGTCAGGCAAAGAAGGTAATAAAAAACATCGCGTTCAAGTCCCGCGTAATTTACATAATACTAGCTGTCCCCCGCGATTTCACCCGCGGTAATTTCGGAGTTCCCGCGGGAATTCCGGGATAAAAACTATCCTATCTTTTAAGTTGGACCATATTATAAATGGTTGCAAAATTTTATCAAAATCCGTTCAGTAGTTTCGGAGTCCATCGCGGACAAATAACGTGACACGTGATTTATATATATTAGATTTATATTTACATAATATTTATAAACTGATTTAGATTTTTTTTTATTTGAAAGAATAATACTCCCGAGGTGATCCCACTGTCACCAAGTCAGGATCTGATGATGGGATCCTAGGGAAATTGAGGGCAACCCTCAAATTTTTTAGGCACTTTTCTAAAGTTATTTAAGTATTTGCGTCTGGTGTTTAGTGGACATTCGCTTGATTAATTAACATTTAATTCTATTTTTCAGATACTGAGTCGTCGTCGTTGTCGTTCGTCGGGGGAAGAACCGGTGTTCGAACTAAAGCCTCGCGGATCGACGCAGCCATCCGCTTCATTTTAGTTGCCAAAACTCGCAGCGAGGGCGAGGCTCATTTACAGGAATTCAGAAAGGAAGCTTTAAACAAGTCAGCACCTGGTATTGGAGTGCAGCCTCTAGTTATTGCTATAGGTGAGAACTTGGCGAACATTAATAGCGCATTCGTCGTTGTAGATGACGTTTGGTTATGCTGTCTTAATATTCTGGAAGCTGTAGACCTATGTTTTAAAAGTTTCTATGTTTTTAACCTAAGATACCCAATACAGTGTGAGCACATTTGGCAGCCGATTACAGATTTTCGCACATGGGTAGTGGAATAATAAACAAAAACATCAATTGCTCAATAGGCAGCAGCAACTTACACAGTGGGAACTAAGTCCGACCAGTGAAGCACGTAACCCTTGCAACGCGAGTCCGACTCGCACTTGGCCGGTTTTTATATTTTAACAAAATTAACTTGTTTATTTTTGTTTCACAGATAAACATTGACTTCACAAATCTAAATTATAATATTAGCCCCTCAGCACTGTACACTGGGTTAAGACAAATCTCGGATCTGATAGAAAACAGAGCTTCCGCAAAGCTGCAAACACTATCGAAGCCCTTACGGGCTCAGCAACAAAGAATCCACGCTCTTTCAAAAGGTAATGGATATTGTTTTGAACCGACTTCAAAAAAAGAAAGTTCTTAATTCTTAAATATTTTTATCTATGTTTGTTACCTCAGAACTGCGTCATTTATAAACTGTTATTAAAGTTTTTAGATTTTCGCGTTTTGAGCACATTATATTATGTAAATTACGCGGGACTTGAACGCGATGTTTTTTATTACCTTTTTTGCCTGACGTTTCGGCTGAATTGCATCACGCCGTGGTCACAGGCTGACTGAAGCATTGCGGCGTCGATAGCGAGCCGCGCGAGCAGATTCCTCATCTACCCTCACTGGATGTTCTTTTTTATTAGATGCACTTTTAAGGTCCCTGCACACTACACTCACTCGGTCCGCATTCACCGGTCCCGGACGGCCGCAACGATTTTTTGTTTTTTGAATTATAGGATCCCATGTCGTTGGCAACCTATATCCGTCATCTCGATTGAAAGTTTTGTGTTTCTTTATTTCAACCGCTTCACGCACTATCCTCGCGTAGTAGTGACGTTCAGTTGAGAGAACCTTCAAACGATGGAACTCAATCCAGTGGTTCAGATCCGGTTGCAAGATGTGTTCCGCATCATTACGGCCGTTCCGAACCGGTGAATGCGGACCGAGTGAGTGTAGTGTGCAGGGACCTTAAAAGTGCATCTAATAAAAAAGAACATCCAGTGAGGGTAGATGAAGAATCATCTCGCGCGGCTCGCTATCGACGCCGCAATGCTTTAGTCAGCCTGTGACCACGGCGTGATGCAACTCAGCCGAAACGTCAGCCAAAAAAGGTAATAAAAAACATCGCGTTCAAGTCCAGCGTAATTTACATAATACTAGCTGTCCCCCGCGATTTCACCCGCGGTAATTTCGGAGTTCCCGCGAGAATTCCGGGATAAAAACTATCCTATCTTTTAAGTTGGACCATATTATAAATGGTTGCAAAATTTTATCAAAATCCGTTCAGTAGTTTCGGAGTCCATCGCGGACAAACAACGTGACACGTGATTTATATATATTAGATTTATAATTTACATAATATTTATAAACTGATTTAGATTTTTTTTTATTTGAAAGAATAATACTCCCGAGGTGATCCCACTGTCACCAAGTCAGGATCTGATGATGGGATCCCAGGGAAATTGAGGGCAACCCTCAAATTTTTTAGGCACTTTTCTAAAGTTATTTAAGTATTTGCGTCTGGTGTTTAGTGAACATTCGCTTGATTAATTAACATTTAATTCTATTTTTCAGATACTGAGTCGTCGTCGTTGTCGTTCGTCGGGGGAAGAACCGGTGTTCGAACTAAAGCCTCGCGGATCGACGCAGCCATCCGCTTCATTTTCGTTGCCAAAACTCGCTGCGAGGTCGAGGCTCATTTACAGGATCGTACAGGATCGGATCCCGTGGTCGATCAGGCAAAGTTATGTGGGCCCACACGGCACACGCTTGTCAAGCTTTGGAAAACCGGCAGGACGTCCTTAAGTTAGTGTGACTTAGAAACGCATCAGCTAATAAAACTAACGTACCACAGCGTCCTGCAGGTTTGACAACGAGATCCTCTAGTACACAGTTTCATTAAATTTGATCCATGTTTACTAAATCTTCTTGTGTACAGGAAATATAATTGGATTAAAATTGTCTATAAATTTAAAAATTGGATTAGAATTGTGTATTGAATAAATTATTTGAATTTGTATAAATTTGAAACCATTTAAGTAATTTTGGAAAATAAATGAACAGTATCTTAAAATAAATATGTTAATTATTTACTAATCATATCATTCTTCACCAAATAGGAAAATCAGTAATTTTAAGAGATTTCTTGTATTCTTTTAGTGTTTATCTTGTATAATTCAACTGCAGCTTTCTTTCGCAGGTGTTCAAGTATATCTGACTCTTCTACCTTTATGCTATACAGCTGGTGATCTTGAGACATTCGTGTCAGTACGGCTACTTATTATTGCCTAAGTAGCCATATTGATGCAGCTGAGATCACTGTTTTGCAACGGAGACCTCAACCGTGTTACGCGGCTCCTCCAGCGGCGTAGGGACGTACAGGGACGGCTGGGGTAGCCGTGCTCCTGCGTCCATGCGCAGATGGCGGAGCCGTGTGACGCGGTGTGCGCTAGCCGTACAAAACGGTTGTCTCAACCGCGTCACCGACTCCACCAGCTGTATAGGGACTTAGAAAGACGGCTGGGATAGCCGTGCTGACGTGGCTGAGGCAACCGTTTTACACGGCCACTTCAAACCGCGTCACATGGCTGCGCCAGCTGCGTAAATACGGCTGGAATAGCCATGTTGACGTGGCTGAGGCAACCGTTTTACACGGCCACGTCAGACCGCGTCACACGGCTACGCCAGCTGCGTAGGGACGTAGGGAGACGGCTGGGATAGCCATGTTGACGTGGCTGAGGCAACCGTTTTACACGGCCACTTCAGACCGCGTCACACGGCTACGTCAGCTGCGTAGGGACGTAGGGAGACGGCTGGGACAGCCATGTTGACGTGGCTGAGGCAACCGTTTTACACGGCCACTTCTGACCGCGTCACACGGCTACGCCAGCTGCGTAGGGACGTAGGGAGACGGCTGGGATAGCCATGTTGACGTGGCTGAGGCAACCGTTTTACACGGCCACTTCAGACCGCGTCACACGGCTACGCCAGCTGCGTAGGGACGTAGGGAGACGGCTGGGACAGCCATGTTGACGTGGCTGAGGCAACCGTTTTACACGGCCATTTCAGACCGCGTCACACGGCTACGCCAGCTGCGTAGGGACGTAGGGAGACGGCTGGGATAGCCATGTTGACGTGGCTGAGGCAACCGTTTTACACGACCACTTCAGACCGCGTCACACGGCTACGCCAGCTGCGTAGGGACGTCGCGAGACGGCTGGGATAGCCATGTTGACGTGGCTGAGGCAACCGTTTTACACAGCCACTCCAGACCGCGTCACACGGCTACGCCAGCTGCGTAAGAACGTAGCGAGACGGCTGGGATAGCCATGTTGACGTGGCTGAGGCAACCGTTTTACACGGTCACTCCAGACCGCGTCACACGGCTACGCTAGCTGCGTAAGGTCGTAGCGAGACGGCTGGGATAGCCATGTTGACGTAGTTGAGGCAACCGTTTTACACGGCCACTCCAGACCGCGTCACACGGCTACGCCAGCTGCGCATGAACATAGGGAGACGGCTGGAACAGCCGCGTTGACATGGCTCAGACAGCCGTTCACACGGTCACATCAAACCGCGTCACACGGCTTAACCAACGGTGTCATTAGGTAGGAAAACGGCTGAACTAGCCGTGTCGATATGGATGAGGTAGCCCTTTCACACGGCTACTCCAGCCATGTTGGCTGTAACCGTGTGTCTGATCTAGCCGTGTCTGTTTATAGCCGTGTTAAAAAATTTACACGCCTGACAAATTGACACGGCTGCAACCGCAGTACCGTGTGCAAATCTAGCCGTGTATGATAATAGCCGTGTTGAAAAATTGAGACACGGCTGATAAATTGACACGGCTGACAAGATTGACACGGCTGCAACCGCAGTACCGTGTGCAAATCTAGCCGTGTATGATAATAGCCGTGTTGAAAAATTGAGACACGGCTGATAAATTGACACGGCTGACAAGATTGACACGGCTGCAACCGCAGTACCGTGTGCAAATTAGCCGTGTGTCCACCGTAGCCGTTTCAGCGTCACACGGCAAATGTTACCGTGTTGACGCGGCTGCAACCGTAGTACCGGGTTTACACGGCTGTGGATAGCCGATAAATCGACCCTTTTTTTTCCCAGTGTACCAGCTACTATACTATAGACGATGAATGAAACATAAATTATGATCACATCAAGTTTTTAAATTGTACAAAAACAGTGCTATAGTATATAAAAAATTGTATATGTGACTGAATCGAATTGACTATTGAAGTCCATTCATTACAAACTAACCAGGCCGCAACTAAATCCGCTCGGATATCTGGTTTGATTCCCCGTTTAAAGTCGAATAGGCCGGAAATCGATTGCTTTGGAAGCTTTGCGTCGGAATTGTCGGCGAAAATGGTCGTGAATGCGCTTTACTTACTGGATGTGCCGCTGTGAGATTTGATGGGTTTAATCTTTAATACATATTTGTACCTACATATTATGTACCTAATTTACAAAAATTTAATTAATAAACTTCTTTTAAAAAGTATTTCACTGATGAGAAGCTTCATTATCCCTAAGTAACATAGGACAATTTTTATTTTCATATTTTAATTAGGGAAACAGAACCTCCTTTTTTAAAGAGGTTTGAAACCTATAAGTAGGTACATTTGTTGTTAAATCTGTAAAAAATTAATGATTACCGAAATGAAGATCAATTTAAAACTTATGAAAGTAAAAAATTAGAGACGAGACTTGAATAATATCATTGTAGATGAAAATCAATGTATACTATCTGAGTTTTGGTTGGTAAAAGTTTTGAAACAATATGAGAACTTAGAAGGCATCGCCATTGAAGGTGAAGTTAAAACGGACGGAGTGAAAGAGGTGTGTGAATTGGGATTGTAACAAGCATTATAGCTTGAGTTTCGGTAATGATTGTCACTTACCAAGCCACCAGCTGAATCATTGCTTGGCGTTAGTCCAGCCAGTAGGATGTTAACGCGCCCATAACATCTGTCGAGGGCATAATCATTTACCGCAGCAGGCTGGCAATTACATTCACTGTGCACTTTAACTTATTTAAATACTAGCTGGGTTTCACTCGAGTATAACCCTCGTGTCTATTGTAGATTGGTTATGTTTTTACTCAATTCGATCAAATTTCATTCAAATTGTTACGATCTTTATGGATCCTACTAATATTATAAATGTGAAAGTGTTGATGTTTAGATGTTTGTTACTCAATCACGCAAATCGGCTAAACGGATAAGGATGAAATTTGGCATACACGTTGTCAGGGGTACAGAAAAGGACATAGGGTACTTTTTATTCCGGAATAGATTTTACAACTAGTTTTTTATGAATGTATAAGTTAACAGATCACTATTTTGTAGGAGACTAGTCCCTATAGCACAGGGAATTCTAGTTTAGGGACTAATGCTCCAAATGCTTTTTTTATTTTCATATACATGTTTTTCCTGTTTTGTATTAAGTATAATATTGTCATTTTAAACATTTCAATTCTTTTCCTGAGGATATCGGTTCATATTCCCCAATTTCTTAATAAATTCCCTAGTTTCCTCATCAGACCACAGCTGCCCATTATTTTTTTTTAGTTTAGGTAAAATTTTTGCTTGTATGCGTGTATACCTAGTTTTATGTATTGTTCATATAATAATATGTCTCCGTCCTCGACGGACGGACTTGTAGATGTTATCCTACTAATATTATAAATGCGAAAGTTTGTAAGTATGTATGGATGGATGTTTGTTACTCTTTCATGCAAAAACTACTGAATGGGTTTAAATGAAACTTTACAATAATATAGTTTATACATCAGATTAACACATAGGGTACTTTTTATCCCGGAATTCCCGCGGGAACTCCGATTTTACCGCGGGTGAAACCGCGGGGCACAACTGGTAAAGTTTAATTTTAATTCTTTTCAATGGTTGAATGGAAGGAATAAACCCGTTAAAGTTTTTTAAGTGGTTACAAGTTTAAATCTAGATTAATTATTATTATTAGAATATATTATGTAAACTAAAGATATTTTTTTATATTTTTAACCTATTATAGGAAATACCCTAACAATGCTTTCCATACATTTGTACGTTGTAATTTGTAAGCTGGTGTATTTCTGTTGGCTGAATAAATGAATAAATCAAACACCATTAATCCTCCAATATTAATTTTGAATATATATTCAATGTACAAAATTGACCTCTCCACAGTTTTATTATAAGTATAGAAGATTAGTATTGTATTTAAACTAAAGAGATAAACAAGCAAACAATCCGCATCTACCATTCCACCTTCCAGTATTCATGAAAACATCGAAGTTTGTTTTGCGCAAAAGGAAATAAAGCGCTTAATAGATTCGCTTCAGCTCACAGGCGAACTGACAACTGGCTAATCTATTTATGCCGGGAACTGTCCCTGCCATCAATGTTATCACATATTAGGTACAGTCGCTGGTAAAAATTTACTACAAAATCTGTTAATATTTCTGCATCGTTTCATGACTATAACTTCTAACAAGCATAATGTTACATCCATGCTGTAAAATAAGTTTTCGATATGGAACTTAACCTACACAATATTTCGGTGAGTAACCTAATGAACTAGAATTTCGTTCAGAAATTAGTACCATAATCTTTTAAATCTATTATTATTATTATTAAGCCTTTATTACTGGTGCTAAACATAAACAATACGATATATATAGACATAGATTAGTGTGTTAACCCACACTAGAAATTTTTTGAGTAAATCGTGTTTTAAAAGTAGGAGCGCCATTTTGTATCAATATTTTTTATGTTCAATATTTAGTTACATATTGAAGCAATTTAATACGGTAAACACATAATTAAAAAACGTTCCCTAACTCTCAACAAATTGTTCTGAATCAATAACTTAATTTTGTGTGTTAACATGTTATTGCTTATCTGCGTCCATTTAGTATAAACTTTTTTAACAAATTACATCGGGTTTCCTGATTTAGCGATCAGCGTGTCCTGTGACACGTAGGCCTCCTCCAGCTTTTTTATTGTTTGCTTTTCTTATCCAAATTATCCCTTCAATATTCCTGATCTATTAATACACGTTTAAACTTAAGAACATATTTTGCTCTTACAATACGATATTCAGCTAGATCTGAAGCCGACTGTACCTATGTAAATCACTATGAATACTCGTACGGCGTATAGTATATTAGGTAATGTAGAGCGAATCATCTGTTAGTGTCTACATAATAGGTAGGTAGTAAGTACCGTTGTATATAGAAAATCCTTATCTTAATAAATATAGGTAAATCACGTGTCACGTTGTTTGTCCGCGATGGACTCCGAAAGTACTGAACGGATTTTGATAAAATTTTGTAACCGTTTATAATATGGTCCAACTTAAAAGATAGGATAGTTTTTATCCCGGAATTCCCGCGGGAACTCCAGAACTCAGGGGTCCAAAGAAGGACGTAGAGTACTTTTCCCGGAATTCCCGCGGGAACTCCAAAATTACCGCGGATGAAATCGCGCGGGACAGCTAGTAATATTATAAATGAAAATGTGAGTTTTTTTTGCTTTTTTGTTTCGCTTTCACGGTTTATCTACTCAACCGATCATCATACAATTTTGCATACACACTGTCAGAGGTACAAGGAAGGGCATAGGGTATTTTCTTCCAGAAATCTCCGCGGGATCTCCGAAATTAACGCGGGCGAAACCGCGGAGAACAGCTACTGTAATTACATGGTACGGTCAAGTCTTCAAATATTTTTAACGGAATAAGAATTTAAATTTAATTTAGTTTTTGTAGTTAATGGCCTGTATTTATTTGTTCGCTTGTTACACAACACAATCATGAAGCGTGAATAACTTTGAATAATACCATCACCATTGGTTTATGGCTAGTTAACCTGACAACTACTGGGGTAGCAAGTTCAATCTTCACATCAGAGTTTAAACATTTATGTAATAAACACTAGCTTTTCACCTGCGATAATTTCGAAGTCGTCGTGGATACTTCTATATAATATTAGTATAGATCTGTATTTACCAGCAGTTCGGTCTATAAATCCGCAATTCGGGTTGTAAGTAGGTATGTTTTACAAATAAAATTATAGAAGTATTATATCAGTTATCTGGCGCCCTTAGTGCAAGCTCTGCTTAGTTTGGGACTAGGTGGTGCACTGTGAAGTCTTATATTATCTAAGTATTATCATTATTATTTTAGGTCCTAGAACTGAGCCCTGTAGAACTCCCGCCTAAATTGTGAATCAAGCTTCATTTTTTTTTTCACACTTTATGCATGGTATTTAGACAATAGTGGTATATAATCATTTAAATGTACTTCCGATTAATGGGGATGTGGACTACTTTTGAAAATCAAAATTCTAATTAGTCTGTCAGTTAGAAAATAAAAAAAACAATAGACACGTACTTTTTGCTTTTTTAAATAAATTAAAATATACAGAGATAAAGCGCATTAAAGTTTAGGGTGAGGGGGTCGTGACGTCACTAACCGCTAAAACCGCCATACAAACTCTCAGAATAGTGACGTCACGCGAAATTTCAACTCAATATATCGCCGTTATTTTTTGATTACGTAAAAAAAGAAAAAATACGTGTCCAATATTTTTTAATAATCTACAAGACGGACTAAAAAATCAAAATTAGTCAACATGCCCATTAATCATCACTGAATTTCCCTTCATTCGTACAGTATAATCATCTGCTAGTGTTTTTTACGCGAGCACGTAAATACTTCGCAGCATTCATCATTGCCTATTCCATTGCCGCGCTTGCCAATAAACAACGCGACACTGTGCTGTCGGCGCTGATCGATTTTCAATCAAATTTCCATACACAGTGAGCGTTGTTGGAAAACGTCTCGCCCGAAATGGACCCATTACGTGTTGCAATGAATTCGCCGACATAAAACAGTGTGATTCCGAAACGCCATTAACTGATTGATTTTCGTTCATAATTGAGTGCCTTTTTAATTTGTACTCGTTTTTTTTCGTACGGTTCATATGTCTGACTGTTATTACTCTTCAGTTGACGCGGCAACTGCGTTACTCAAATTTACGTGTATCGTTGAAATTGATTTTGGACGTATATTTTTGCAGTTGCCGGTTGAAAAATATAAAAGTTGCCGTAGGTATCATATCTGCCAATTAAATAATTATATTCGTTTGAGTAACTTTTGTATTATTTTAGAGAAGACATTACGAAGAAAATAATATAAATAGGTACCTAGTGATATAATATAAACGGTTCCTAATCCTAATTAATACAAAATTATGTTTAATCAAGGAACGGAAATGTACAATATACCTATCGTGTATATGGCTCTACAAAATCTCGTCGATACAAGGGCCAAGGCATTGATTTCACTTCGGACTTGGCCAACTTTTTACTCAGTCTTGAAGAGCTTTTTAGTTCAAATATGTATATAATAAGGAAAAACATCTATAAAATAGGTTTTTATGTCTCTCCATCTACGTTTACATATTCAATATTATTGAAAATGGACGTAGGTTTTTTACAGCTGTTCTCAATATTTGCTTCCTTAAAATGATCGAACTATCGTATAGCTAATATAAACGAAATAACTTCTAAGATGTGTGTATGTATACATAAGAAGTTATGTTTCTTTATCTTTCTTTAAGGTGAATAAATATATTGTATAAAACTTTGCGCATCACTGCTGTTGCTACACTTGCGTCACTTCCGTTAACTTTGCGCCCATCACTTTCGTTGTCGGCCAAAAGGTTGTTCTAACCGTGCCTAAAAGAATTGTATGTAAAAGGAGTTTACATATCTTTAAAAAAAGGACTCATTTAAATGATGTTTTACAACAATTTTAACAACCCGACACTGAATAAATAGAACAGCGCTAACAACCCAAACGCTGTGTGACGACATAAATACAATTAGACATTTAACACATTAAGTATGCAGCTCTAAAACAGCGGCACACAATAACAACGTGCTTGCACAACGGATCGCGTGCAGGCGTTGATTGAGCTGAATTACGTTTGGAGGAATGCAATCGCATTAGTTAATGCACCGACAGCAATGAGGAGCAATATTGTTGGTGTTGGAATGATACTGGATGTTATGCACCTAGATGTGACATCTGCGAACAGGTTATTAATTCTAATTCTAATTACTTTATTGCCCCAAAAAAACAACATTATTACCGTAGACAAATAAATAAAAGGATAGCAAAAGACTATCGATTATTGCTAGAGACAATTTTTCCAAGCAACCTGAAGGGCTGTAGGTAGAAACAAGAAGAGGTTTTTTAGGGTTTTTCACCTTTATTATCGACATAACAGAAGAAATATTCTTAAAAAAGTTTACGTAAAACTTATGATCCCACTTAATATTATAAATGAGAAAGTGTGGATGTTTGTAACTCAATCACGCCAAAACGGTGGAACGGATTTAGATGAAATTTGACATGCACGTTATCAGGGGTAAAGAAAAGGAAGTAGGGTACTTTTTATCTCGGAATTCCCGCGGGAAATCTGAAATTACCGCGGGTGACACCGCGGGGCATAGCTAGTAAATAGCATAATATGTTTAAATCTTCAGAATTAAGGTAAACAAAATACATATGTTCATCAGATAAATGTTTACCTTGACGCGAGGATCAAACCCACGATATCTCGCATAGCAGTCAGGTCCACTAACCACAAAACCAAAGGGTGCTGTCCTAACCCATGAAGCGATTTCACAGCGAACACATTTTAAGGCTTTTCATTTAATACAAAAATAATGAATACATTCCGCCTAATCCAGTCATATCTACGTTTCCGTGTAGCGCATTAGTTGCTTTGCAGCCGAATAATTTAGTTACAAATTTGTGTACGGAAATTTTCAAATTTTCGTGTAATTGTGATTTAGTGAAAGCGATTTGATACGAGATAAACTTATCGGCCGCGCAGCCGAGGGTTCGGGAGCCGTTCAGGCATTTCGACGGCTAAACTCGGTAGTGCTGGTGCGCCATTTGTACGCTTTGTTTTGTAATTTCACACAACCGATAGTGTAATGTGGGCTTTGCGATATAATTTTGTAGTGTTGGTCTACTTTCCGACTTAAACAATGATAAGGCATAATACCTGTTTCATTTAGGGCTGATTTTTCTAATAGCATAATTATAAACTGATTACTTTTACGTTCTGTGGAGTTCACATACAACCTGTTTAATTGTTGAACTTTTTCTCAGGTTGACCCTTTTATTTGATGATTGAAATATTAGCCTTTATCTTTCTAAAATTCAACAGGCTCTGTCTATTTTCGGATAGACCGACGAACAAAAATTGTTTTTGACACCAATTGAACTAAGTCCCAAATAAAAATTCTAAACAAATCTTAAATCACGAACGGACCCTTAAATTTTGCTTACTCACGACTGTTTCGTATACCTATTTCACTTGGTTTTTGCCAATTTTAAATTTGTATCTGTACTAATTAAAAAAAAACCTGACGGTAACACTGACACGTTGAGTAAATAAACCTCAAAATGTTCAATCTGTTTATTTTAAAAATTATAACAGATACTAAATTGAAACGAAATCCCGCAAGCGATACGAAGCGGCATGCGTCCGGAATAAATTATTATGGATAGGTATAACGAAATATTTTTGTTTATTTTCTGTGGTGTATTGAACAATTTTTTTTTTTTCTAATAGAATTAGCTACAAACTAAAAGATTTACCCCCAACCACGAGAGAGAGGCCAAATAGTGATCAAAAGAAAGAAGCTGAATTTTAATTTTCTTGGAATGAATCTTAGGAGAGTGCAGTAAGATATTCTTAAGACCAGTAAGTGTTGCCGAGGGAATTCCGTTAACATGGCAATAACTGCAAGCAATAGCTATAGATAAATGGTCAATAATTAAGGTTCTTTTAATTCAATTTCAATGGCAGCTTAGTTTGCGACATTGACGCTATTTCAATATTTTTGCGCTATCATTAGGTACTCATGGTATCGTCTTCACGATCCGAAATCTATTCTAATAATTATAAAGAGGTAATGTTTGTGAGTTTGTGAGATTGTAGGAGGTAATCTCTGGATCTACTGAATCGATTTTGAAAATTCTTTTACCGATAGAAAGTCACGTTATTTGTGCGTGTCATAGGCTATATTGTAACCCAAAATTCCCGCAGGAACTCCGAAATTACCGCGGGTGAAACCGCGGGGATAACAAATAATTTGATAGCACCATCGATCTCATATAAAAAGTAGATACCAACACAATCAGCGTCAAAAAATGTCCTCATGAAATGAGCACCCACTTGAACGTTTGGGTGCGCTTTTAAATCAGGTCATGAAACCGTATAGTATTTATTACGTTTTCACCTAATACTTTAGGTACAATTGTAGTAACAAAATTGCATAAATACATTGTGTTCATTACATTTAACACAAATTTAATTAGGTAGATATGGTTAACCCAATGGTTAACTGTCAGAGAATGCCGCAAGGCATTAAGTTCGCCATTTGTACTATTTTGTGCAAGAAGAATAAATAAATAAATAAATAAATATTACAAATCAATATAACCACAGCTATAACTACGTAAACATGACTGTGGACAGTTTTAAGTGAACTTTTGTATGGGACTGTGTATCTACTTTTTAAGTCAGATCGATGGGTAACACCTAATATTCCCAATTTCACACTATCGTGGACTCAACAGATCCCTATAACAAGCGTTTCCAACATCACCATAATTGATATCTCCATAATGCGTTTCTGTCGATTTCACGGGCGATAGCTTCCAATAACGCCGTCCCTCGTGTTACGTGTAGTGTTTCACGCAAAAAACACGCCGAGTCACGCCGATCGCGTGATTTACGCGGGACGATCGCAAGCGGTTCACATACGTCATGGCCGCGGAAACAATTGCCGCCGCAGCAGATGTTGTCGCGGTGCTCGCTCGTAACGCAATGGATTCGGAATATTTTCGCTTATTTTGTGTCACTGAATATTTTGATATGACTCGTGGTACTCCAGCTATAGAATTCGTATGTAGTAGGTACATTCAGTCTTTTAACCCATAGATCTTTTCTCGTAGGTACCTGTTCAAGTCCAAACAAGAGGCTTGGCTATGGAAATCGTGCGTCAGTTAGATAAAAATAGCAGACACGTAGGTAAATTTTGCTTTTACAAATTAATGAGAAAATATGAAGCTAAAGCGCACTAAACTCGGGGCTCGTGACATCACAAGTCACAACCACGTAAAATATGCACCTAGGCGTGACGTTAGGCAACATTTCGACTTAATGTATCAGCGTTACTTTTTGACTACGGAAAAAATTAGGTGTCCAGTATTTTTTTATTCTATATGACAGACTAAAAAAAATCAACACAGGCAAAGGAAAAAGAAAAAAAAGAAAATCTGTACACGTAGGTACAGAAGAAATTCGGAAGTGTGTGTGATGTCCACGAAGCTGTACTAGGCCTGCGTGTGTTTATTACCTACAGACCCTCAACGCTTGTGCTCTAACAGTGGGGATTTTAAAAAGGTTGAATATTATGCTAATATTTTAAAAGGAATTTATTTAACATAACAATGTGTAAAAGGATACCAGAGAATGATAATAGGTAACTAACATTTTAATCACCAACTTTGATAATTCTTATTTTAATAGACCTGAAGTTTATTGAAAAGTTATAAAGTAAAGGAGCATTAGAACCTGAATATAGGTGTTGTTTCAAGAAATGATCACTATTTTCCTACTCTATTTAAATATCAAATTACACTAAAAGTTAGCCACATGCTCTTTTTCCCCACTATTCTTCACCAGGCGTCCATAAATTGGGGGAATTTATGTGTTTACGTTCGCTAACCAATTGCTTGTTGGGGGTAATGGCTAAGAAGTGATCTAACATTTGGACCAACCTACGTATAGTTTAAGGATACCATTTCATTTGAATAAATACGTAAATTTATTGCGAAAAATTCTAAGGAAGAGTTACTGTATTTGGTCCAACTTCGAAAAATTATAAAAGAATCGAAATTGGTAAAAAAATCGAATCGAAACTGATGTTATGCGTAAAGATTTTATAAGTTTGGATGTAGTAAGTAATCTCTAAAACTACTGAATCGATTCTTCAAAATCTTTCATTAATAAGAAGCTTTAGTATCTCCAAATGACCTGATCCTGGAACGAACTAATTCAGTGAGAATACAAATGTTCATAAGAGTAAAACCGCGGGAGACCACCTAGTTAAAAGGCAAGTTAGAAAGTGAAAGAGAATTGGTTATAATAATAATAATACATTTTTAATATTAAAAGTGTGTGTTTATGTACGCACGTAAGAAATTTCCTTGACATGAATAAATAACTATCAAGTGCTTCCCTCCTTTATCTTTTAAAAATTTGCTCTTGACATGCAAACAGAAATATAAATTCAAATATGTGTATTTACGTAACTCATATATTTTCGATAAACTAAATAACACAAATTAACACACAGTTAAAACATCAATTACAATAAAAATCTTTTAAACCGTAAGAGACGTGTAAATGATAAAAAGCACTTTGAGATTGGAAATTAAAAACAAACGAGTCGTACAATTCAATTAATGAGATTAGGAATCTTTGGGTAAGAAATAGTTAAAACGTATAATATCTTACTGTACATTTTAACTGAGGCCTTTTAACTCGGGACATAACGGGCGTAACCTCAAATGCTGAGGGCTTAGCGCCCGAAATTCATTACGTATTTATATTCACTCAATACCCTCCTACCGAGGCTGTTCAGAATTCTCTGACAACCTTTTAAGCAGATACACGCTTTGGTACCTTTTTTCTGTATGCTATACGTTGACGGAATGCTCAATTGTTGAATTGACAGCTTCTTGTCTTCCTAGATTTTTTCCTTTTTGATTTCTTCTTATTTAGCACTTCAAAGTAGCAAAACAGATGTAGGTAAGTATACATATTGAATTAATATTTTTTGGACGTTTTTGTACTTAAATAAGATCTAATAAATTAACATTGCAATTTAATGTAGTTTTCCAGGAGATTACTAGCATTTTTTGGTCTACTTAGTCGCACATTGTTATCTTTTGAAGAAAGAAAGAAAGAAAGAAAAGGCATTTATTTGGACACAGAGACAACACAATTACAATTATTTTATACAAACGTGATTTAACAAAAAAAGGTATATAGTTATATATATGACAATATTATGAGAACAGATGGTGTTTGCGTGGTGCGTCCCCATGACCAAAACGGTCACTGCCTCAGCATGTTGCTACGAGTGCGGGCACTCCTAGCGCTGATTTTCAGTCAGGACCGGAGGTTCACAAATATAAGATTATACATAATATGTCACAGTCTACACGTACACATTCCACTGTTTTTTTGTTACTTACATAATAAACGTACATAATAAATATTCTAAATATATGTATATTCACAGTAGTCTAGTATTAGAAACAGCAATGGTAAAGTTATATAATATGGGAAAGTATTTAATGTATTTAAGTGGTAAAGAAAATATAAACACGTAAGATATAATAAGTAGTTTTATACAATAGATATCGAGAGAGGATGACAAAGGTTATCAAAAGTTAGAAGAGCTGGTTGGTTAGTGATTTCTGTTGCTCTAGCAGGATACCCTTTAGCTTGCGCTGAAAGGTGAATCTACTAGCTGCATGTCTGACAGGAGGTGGGAGGTCGTTCCAGCACTTCGATGCCGCAAACTTAAAACTTCCTCGAAAGGCTGCGGTTCTGTGAGACGGAAGGATAGCCATAGCCTTGTATTTATACTCTCTGGATGACCATTTTAACTTGGAGAATAGGTAGGCTGGTTCCTCCGACCGCACTACGCCGAACAGCAAAGTAGCCAGGTGGAGCTTCCTACGCGCTTCCATGTTTAATAGGCTTGCTTTACTCAAATATGGAGTGATGCGCGATCGTGGGGGGATCCGGAAACAAAAGCGTACGCATGCGTTTTGAACACGCTGTATTAACCTTTTAGTACGACCGTAAATACAACCACCATAAACAACATCACAATAGTTTAGTCTGGACAATATGAGTGACTCACAAAGGTAGATACGTAAATCTTCACTAAGGTAGTCACGCATATTGTACAACACTTTGAGTCGGTAGAAGCAATTCCTAGTCACTTCAAGAATGTGATTTTCAAAGCGAAGTTCGCTATCAATCAGAAGCCCGAGGTTTTTTGCCTCTTCGACTCTGTCTATCGGCTGCCCCATGATACTTATATTGTGGGTGGTTAGGGTCTCAAGTGTGTTACGGATTTGAGTTTTGGTCCCCAGTACCATATACTTCGATTTTTTAGGGTTTAAAACTAGACAGTTTCTTTCTGACCAGGCCGCAATTTGATCGAGGTCTGCGTTGATACACTTCACTGTTTTCGCTATATCAGATGATGTGCTCGAGGCGTATAGCTGCAAATCATCAGCGTAGAGATGGTATTTGTTATTCAGTCCACCAACAACATCTGCACTATATAGAATAAAAAGCAACGGCCCCAAGATGGAACCTTGAGGTACTCCTCGTGGCACTGGACTCAGACAAGAACAGTGCGATGTACCATTCATCCTACGCAAGTTAATTATTTGAGCCCTACCAGAAAGATAGCTGTCGAACCATTTGATAGTGCTGTGCTCAAATCCGTAATAAGACATTTTAGATAATAGGAGTGGAATGCTTATGCAGTCAAAAGCCCTGGAGAAATCTAGTAGCACTAAAATGGTGCTTTTTCCCGTATCCCTAGCCTGAAGTACACTGTCAATTATATCAAGCAAGGCAGTAGCTGTTGAGCGACTCTTACGGAATCCTGACTGTAATTCTGGCAGAATCTTGTTCTCTTCCAGGTATTTTGACAGCTGATCACAGACAACTCTTTCTGCTATCTTTGATGCACAAGGAAGAATACTTATAGGTCGCAGGTCTGATAGCAACGTGGGATTAGCTTTCTTAGGTAATGGCGTCACCTGAGCGATCTTCCAGTCCATTGGGAATGTCCCAGTTTCAATGCTTTTGTTGACAATAGCTTTGATGTTAGTAGAGTAATAGTAAAAAAATCACATAAGGCCATGTTTAAGGCCTTCATATCGTGTCACTTATAAGTCCCCAAGGTTGACACAATGACACATAAAAAGTGCATATGTCTTCGGAAAATGATTTTTTGAAGCCAATTTCATAACAAGTAAAATTTGAACGTTTCAAGTGTTATGAAAATCCAACTACCAGTTCGCAAGTTACAGCCGTTGTTGTAGTAACGCTTTGCAGTAGCCGTTATTTATTTATTTATTTAATTATTCAAGAAAAAGGTACGGAAATTATGATTTTCATGTCACTAAACTTACATAAGTTTGTCGTGACATTACAGAGTCGCCGAGATAGTAGGTATACCCAGTGCCCTCTGGAGGAATAACACCTGTAGTAGATACCAGTAGTACTGACCATTAAATTATTTACAACGAATTGCTAACAACATTACCATCATTGAAATTTACTATTTTTATAATTTAACTATTGTACTACATTTTTCTTTATATAAATATCTTCATCTCTGTGTATAACTTTATAACTTTAAAGGAGTTGTTCATGTCTTGACTTCATCAAACCCTATTGCTATTGGGATCTAAGTCGAAAGTTAGTCAATTTGGTTCGTGGACTGCATAAATTATGACCTCAAGTTCTGTACCTACTGACTATCTTGTGAATGAGGACGTGGATTACTCAAACTTTACTACTTTTGTAGTTTCAGAATGCATAATATTAAGATTTTATATTTCTGTTTGGTCTTATTCGAAAATTTTATCTAGATATAGGTATGAACAAAGTCGCGGAAATTTTGGAGTACATATCTCTGATATTTGAAGACAAAAGCTATTTTAACCAAACATTTTATTGTTATCCAAACTAATAATAAAGATGCGAACGTAACTCTGTCTGTCTGTCTGTTACGATTTCATGAAATTTTTTACACACATTGTCAGAGGTACATTTTACTCCGGAATTCTCGCGGAAAATCCAAAATTAACGTGAATAAATCTACATTAAATTTTGCATACTACACGTTGTCAGAGGTAAAGAAAAGTATATTCTGGAATAAACTACCCATTTTATTCCAGAATTTCCGCGGGAACTCCGAAGTTGACACGGGTTAAGCCTTGGGGATCCGCTAGTTTTGTATTTGTTTTGTATAAAGTGAAAACTATTAAGCATAATAGGAAAAGCTATCTTCCTAATAATGTAATACACTTTTCGTTTGGAATGGTATAGTGCTAGATGTAGATCTAGATGTAATCATATTAAACTTTATACACACTGCCATGACGCCTTTTGTGCTAAAATTATACAAAAGTTCCCGCAGTTTGGCAGTGTCACCCAAATTAATTCTGGAGATCCTGCGGGAATTCCAAGGTAAAAATTACCCTATGTCCTTATCTGCACGTTACCTGTTTTATAATGTGGATGTATGTATAGTGATAGTGATAAAGCAAATAGTGTGGTCGGTAACAGGTGTTTTAAATTTTCATCACCTGGGCCCTTATTCACTATGACCAACAACATTCCTTGCCCACAACGCGCGTCCCGAAAACGCATTTCCAAATGTTCTAGATGCCAAAATATTACAAATTATTATTCTTTATGCCATAAGAAACGTTGAAAATGTACTTTTTTGGAGTAAAACTTATTTTATTACTAGGGAAAGACAGTTTTTGCGGTGTCTTATCATAGCGCGGCGTGTTCCGGTCATAGTGAATAAGGGCCCAGGTGTAAGTGAGTATGTATACATATAATTACGAAAAGTGAGTAGAGAACAAACATATTTCCAATCTTATTTTAATTATTATAAAATTACTGTGTCTAATAAAATTTATACATAATTAAAAATGTACCTATACGTGTACGGTGATTTGCGATTGAGTTTAACTAATCAAAAAAAAAATAAGTTAATTGAGTCCTCTAAAAGACAGTTGTGAGAACGAAAGAGTAGTTTAATGTTATATCTACACTACCTGTTCCACCCGAGTTAATTTCGGAGTTCCCGCGAGAATTCCGGCATAAAACTACCCTATGTCCTTCTTTGTATCCCTGACAGTGTGTATACAAAATTTCATGATGATCTGTTGAGCCATTGAGGCGTGAAAGCGTAACAAATAAACAAAAAAAACTCACTTTCACATTTATAATATTAGTAAGCATTCTACACAATTACTCCACAACTCTAACTCTAATTTGCCATTTATGATAGTTCAAAGTGGCTTTTCATCTGTACGGTCCGTGTGTTGTCGACCAAGCGTCCTATTTCTAACACTAAATTATTCATAACCTTGAAGGCTTCGCTAAGTACAGCCTGTTGGCAACCCAATATACATAGGTACTATGTTTACTAGGTTCTCAGGCTAAAATATCTCAAAGTTATGTGTACAAAGTTATATGGGACGTCAATGTCCTGAAGGCCGTCTCCAAAAATCAGATGTAAACTGGTGTCTATATTTACATAGATACCAGTTGTTCTCGAGGTTTCACCCGCGTTTATTTCGGAGTTCCCGCAGTAATTCCGGGATAAGAACTACAAGTCGAGGCTCAGGAATAGTTACTGTGGCGAAGTCGTTTACTTATTTACGTTAAAAAAGTCTTAGCGGCATTTGACACATCGTCTTCCATTTTTTTAGAGAAAATTGGAACACGTCGGGTAGTTTGAAAGAATAATAATTAAATAAGATTTACGCCCGATGGATATCTCTTTTTGGTTCCATTTTTTTTTACATTGAGTTGAAGTTGTGTGTGACTTCACGCCTAGGTACACTTTATACTTAGTCATGATGTCAGAAGCTCCCACTCCTAAACTTTAATGCGTTTTATCTAAGTATTTTCTCAATAATTTGAAAAAGAAAAAAAAATACGTGTCTATGATTTTTTTACTGTCTAACTGACGATCTAAATAGAGTTTTGATTTTTAATTTTTATACCCCGTCATCGTGCCCATTCCAAAATAACGGGAGACGATACAGAAACCAGCTGGCTGTGAATGTAATTAAATACTTAAAACAATAGTACGGTGCGAAATAAAACGTTGCAGCTATTAGGAGCTCGTCGCTTCACTCGAGGGGCTGTAACTTTGAGTTCCCTAATGCGGTTCCCTGCTAATGATTGTACTAAGGAGCGTCTCGCGGGAACCACCCACAGGTACAGTTCGCGAAGAGGAGTATCCACACTGTAGTTATCAATTTTAATAAAAACAGCCAGGTACCTATATTTTTAATATTTTATGTTTAAAAATTAGCTTCTTGTTATAAAAAAATGCGTGAGTGTCGTAGAACACTCAGATAGAACGAAGTTCCGCACCTCGTAGTTTCCGAGAAAGAAAACACCAAACGGCAACCAATCATCGTATAACAATCGTTCCAAAAACCATTAAGCAATAATCGCGCACCTATGACACCGTGATGAAAAATTTCTTTCACGCATCATAGCTTAGCCTCCATCTGTATGGTGCGATAAAGAACTTCGTTCTACAAATATCGTTATCGAGACCTCTTTGTTTTAAGGATATTTTTTTCTTATAAGGTATAAGTATAACTCAGGGATACTGTACTTTTTTTCAGTAAAAAAATTTTTAGAATCAGTTTAGTAGTTCCAGAGATTATATCCGAACTAACTTCACCTCTTAAGACTGACACGCATAATGTAACAAAGCAATGTGCACAAATGTACGCACTCATGAAATTAGTTTCTTCGATATAAATAAATAAAAGCATATTAGAAGCTGTTCCCCGCGATTTTAACCTAATTAATTTTAAAGTACCCTCGGGAACACTGTGTGAAGAGATGAAAACCCTATTTTCTATTCAATTTTTGTGATAACGAATAAAAGTCAACCTTTGTTACAAAGGGATCTTAGCTTCGTCCAGGAGAAATAATTAGCAGAACCGGTTCAGTAAATATTTTTCAGTTTCTCCATTATGTTTCTATGGTTTTCTATGGGTTCCTGTGAATACATGTTATTATAATTATTTTTCATTTAAACCAAGAAATAAACACCTGTTTACCGTTTTATATTCAACAATACCTGTGATGAACTAGATAATGCATCAGCTAGCCAGCCGCCTGATCCAAACAAAAATGGGACCACCCATTTTTGTTTGGATCAGACGGCTTTCGTAAGGCTTAAAATCGCCTTTAGTTGCTTTTTTTAATGCTCGTGTATCGCATAGTCATTTCACCGGCACTCACTACTATGTAGTCTAATGGACTAGGCTACTTCGGGGAGTTTTTAATGATCTTTACTTAGAGCTAATGTAACTTTACAGAAATGTTGGCTCGCGAAATGTTTTACACAACCTACGTGCTTTAAACTTTGCGCTGAAATTTTGTGTCGTACATGAAATTTTGTTATACCTACTCAGTGTTTATGTCTTGTTGTTTTTCCGTGATAACGATTTATTATGGGCATGTCGCTGGGGCAGGAAAATCAAAACTCTCTTAAGTTCGTCAGTTAGATAATAAAAATATAATACGTGTAGACACGTAATATTTTGCTTTTTGGAATTAATGAAAATGTACATAGATAAAGCGCATTAAAGTTTGAGGGATGGGGCTCATATAACGTCATATACCTGTGTAAACTGTGACGTCACGCGACATTTCGACTCTAAATTTATAGCTGTTATGTTGTGATTACGTAAAAAAAAAATTCACACAATTCTAGCCTAATTTTCATGTAACTAGGCATATTTTAACTAGTAACTTTATGCGTTTTCTTTATATATTTGGGACGTTCACCCAATAAACTTCGTCGAACAGAAAGAACTAATTCTTACAGTTTACTAGCTGTGCTTTGCGGTTTCACTCCATGGGGAATACGCAGACGCACAACCGTTAAAATATATCAATTACGACACACATATGAATCTGGTCTGTCTATTCATCACAAGTGCGCAATACTGTCGCCGCACTCACACTATTAAAGAGATATTATCAATACAATATTATGATCTCGCACATCGAAAACTGCTAATTAAGTAGTGGGGCGCGTCAATTTAGTTTAGACAAGCTCTACCTACCCACTGCGATGCCGTCAATTTTAAGTTTGGATAGTGACAAAAAGAACTCCCACCGGTGTTGCCTACTCACTTGAAATACAGATGAGTCACATGCCTCGAGGCATGGCAATACAGTGTACGGAATACTTGTTAAACTATCCCCTGTCTCCCCAGATAGATGAACTTCGATTAGAAATCGTCACGGAAACTTATACGCGGTATACTCACTACACAATGAGCCAAGTTTGCAACGTTATCAGCTTTTGTTATTTTTTAATTGTTTTCATTTGTGTTGTTCTGTATGTGTTCATTTGTGTTGTGTTTCTCCTCTTGCTTTAATAAATCTTTCTTATCTTATCTTATCTCATCTTATCTTATCTTATCTTTTTATTCGACTAGCTCTTTCCTGCGGCTCCATCCGAATATGTTGTGTTCCCATACCTATACTGTTTTAGATTAAGAAAACCACTCGGTTATTAATGGAGCACACTAATTAAGTATGTGTACTAATACTTGAAAATGCAATAAAATATGCCAACATTTTGCATCCTTTAAAAAAAAACCCCACTTCGTTTAGAAAAACTTGATGTTAGGTATGAACAAGGTAAAACCACCAGTAGTGAGTAGTATTGAATAAAGTCATGAAATCGGTATATGAGCTTCTCTACTATATTGTAAAAAAAAAAATTGTTCGCTTTTCCTTAAATCAACCGTGGTTGACAGAAAAAAAAATTGATTCTAATATAAAACGAAAACAATATAATTGTGTAATCATATTATTTTAGTTTTAAACTGGAATGGTATTAAACGCAAAAAAAAAATTCAAATAAGGAATACTTACCAGAAGGGAAATAAGAATATCGAACAGCGATTTTAAAATAAAAAGAATAAAAATGAAGAAGGTAATATAACGGGGTGGCATACCGCCACCTCGTTATACAAGCTTATTATCCAATCCTACTGCTAATGCATTTTATAAACGTAGCGGGTATAATGGCACTTTAGACCCGGTGTTAAAGCCTATATTTTATTCTGGGAACACTAATGAAATGGTAATAAGGCTAGACCGTATCGAAACATCGTAAATATTTTCCGAGCGCCGTAAATCTCAATAGAGTACAAACTCTTTCAAGACTCCCAGCGCATTAGTTATTGGGACACACGGGCGTAGAGTTTGACTGATTTTATTGAGATAACTGATCAATTTGATTGCGTCAATTACATAAAAATAGTTAGTAATTATTACAATAGTATTTGAACCATTTCGCGTCTCTTTCGTCGTCTTTGGATTTACTTATTACATATTTATGCTTATATATGTGTTGATTTTGTGAATTTGATGTACAGATGAAACATGAAACAAAGTGGTAGCTATACTAAAAGAGATAAAGTTTGTGAGTTTGCAACGTTGTAAGGGGTTATCTCAGGATCTACTGAACCGTTTTTAAAAACATCAGTCTAAAACTTTTTTAGTAAATAAATTTTAAACTTTCATCCCTCCTTTTTCTTGTTAATAATTGCAATAAAACAAATATCGCCGATAATTCCGTTAAGTTTTGTTCGCTAGTTTTGTCGTGACGCGCATACAAACGTTATAACAAACAAACAACTCTATTAGTCTCTGTTTTGTAATCAGCCATTAATATCCCTGTATGTTTTTCTTTATAATAAAATATTTTAAATATACATAATCGCTTTTTGCAATTTTATATTAATCACTAGCGCAGTTTCACCCGCGATAATTTCAAAGTTCCCGCGGAATTGTTCCATACAAACTTTGCAAACCCTTTTCATCCCCTTAGGGATTGAATTTTCAAAAATCCTTTCTTATCGGAAGCCAACGTCACAAAAATTACACACCCTCCAAGTTTCAGGTCTCTACGACCAGCGATTTGGACTGTGCGTTGATCCATCAGTCATTCAGGATAAAGCATTTTATATGTATAGATATATAGCTGTGCCCCGCGGTTTCACTCGCGTGAGTTTCGAAATTCCCGCAGGAACTCCAAACTTCTTTTATATAAACCTTGTCCTGACAATAACGAACAGAAAAAAAAACAATTATCCAATTTGGTGCAGCCGTTTGGAAGTTATGCGCTAAGCAACACATTTGGCGATTCATTTTTATTATATAGATTACACGTAGATACAGACTACACAGTAAATGTTGATTGTTGACCGAACACACCGGCAGTGTGTCCACCTTATCGATAATACATTGAAACTCTCGTATTGCGATAGTGGTCGAGATAACATTAAAAATGGACGCTTCAGCGTTTCATAATCGGTCCGGGGGCGTCTTGGCGTCGCGCGGCGGCGGGCGGGGGAGAGACTTTTAACAGCACTTGCCATGCAAATTTAGGGTTGCCACTCTAACACCTCTCTCCGCGTCGCTTTGCGTAACCCTCAAAATTAACAGTAGGTATACCTGGCCACGTTGACTTTTTCAAATGTACTTTTACCTACTACTGTTGAAGAAAGAAAATCCCGATGGTATTTTTGACCAAATTTAAAAGAATACAATGGGCATGTTGACTAATTTTTAATTTTTAGTCCGTCTTGTAGATTATTAAAAAATATTGGACACGTATTTTTTCTTTTTTTACGTCATCAAAAAATAACGGCGATATATTGAGTTGAAGTTTCGCGTGACGTCACTATTCTGACAGTTTGTATGGCGGTTTTAGCGGTTAGTGACGTCACGACCCCCTCACCCTAAACTTTAATGCGCTTTATCTCTGTATATTTTAATTTATTTAAAAAAGCAAAAAATACGTGTCTATTGTTTTTTTATTTTCTAACTGACGGACTAATTAGATTTTGATTTTCAAAAGTAGTCCACGTCCCTATTTATCAGGTCGGGCATGATTATCAAACAGAAAACTTGCGAAACAAAAAACAACACTTTGGGTAGGTATATGTAGGTGCGAGTAATCCGTTGTGATTTTCCTCCATGTGCGACAGATCTGATATAATATTATACGGATTGTTACTAAAAACACACGCATTACATTCTCAACACGCGTACGACTGGGGATTGCTAATTGCGCCGCCGTATCTGCCCCCAAATTGCCATTTTAAAAATGCGAAACGAACCCCACAATTACTCACGTACAATTTTAGTTTTCCTGTTAATCTCCAAATCGTGATCCTAACCCACATGGGGGTGGTCGGATGGGGTGACAGTCGTGCCTACTGTTCAACCAACTTTTTTGGAAGAGTAAAAAACAAGGTGAGGTAAAAATTGCATGTTGGTTTAATTGTGAGAGTAATTTTCATATTTCTAGTTAGAAAAGTAGAAAAAACGTTAAAACGACGCAAACTATGAGTAAGTTATTTTAAAAGAAAAAAAAAATAGTTACTTATCTATAGCTATGGCTAAACTGAGGTTATACAATGTTCAAGTAGAATTCAAATAAAACACTGTTCCCCGTGGTTTCATCCGCGTTAATTGCGGAGATCCCGCGGGAATCCGAAATCAAAACACGCTATGTCCTTTTCTGTACCCTTGATAACGTGTACGCAAAATTTCATGACGATCTGTTCAGCCGTATAGGCGTGAAAGCGTTGCAATCAAACAAACTCACATTTGCATTCATATTATTAGCTAGGATTAAGAAATACGTATATACTTTAATTTAAAATTAAATTCATTTTAAGAAATCAGTTTTTTTTTTCAAACATTGTAACTTATTCTACGTTATATTGTACATACAGTACACATAATATACGTCGACTACCCAGTTACCCGTCTCACCGTTCGTATTGCACTTTGCGGCGCCATTGCTAACTGAACGCGCGTCTTTGGGGAGTACAAAGCTAAATTGGACTTGGGGATTCGGTCACTTGCCCCTTTCCAATCGACTAGCCTCGCTTAGAGGTCCAAGTTTCAGAGCAGACATATATTTTTATATTGCAAATAATATTATAACAAAATGCTTTTATATCGCCTTGAACTTCCACTGGTGTGGTAGCCAATTACCATATAACTCCAAAGCAGAACTTAATGCTGCAATTAATTTTTTTAATTTATAATTTTGTTTTAAATATTACATATTGTACGCAAAACGTTATAAAATATGCTCTTTTATATCTGGGGTCGGAAGCTATTTTAATTCACCCAATAACGGTTACTTTTAAACTTGGTAAAACCATGTGTTATGTTATGTGTTATTCCGTTCTAAATTGATAAAAGAAAAATGCTTGAGCATAACTGTCTGGTTTACGCTGATCCTTAGAGATGTGGTGTTTGAATAGATTTATACTTGATATCCTGCTAGTTTTTGTAGCTGGCACTTTAGGATTGTTTCTTTTTTTTTTCAAAAACACGACTGTCTTTGTCGATGGTCATAGCGAAGTTAATGTAAAAAATTAATCACTTTTACCACATATTTTACACATTGACCGCACATTGATCCATATTTACTAATTTACAAACATCAATTATAATATTACAATCCTGTTTAACAAACGCGAGCAAGAGTTCGCTATCTGTGAACCACAATCCGATCGATATAGGCGTCAGTGCATTCCATTATTGCAAGTTACCCCCTGGGAGTCATTTGGCGTCGCGGTCCCACATGGGGTCTGGGGGGCTTAGAATACCTACTCGCGGTACATTTTTCGGTTGCAGTTACAAAGTAGACGAGGTGAAGGTGGTATAAGAGACTACATCATTATATTACGCATACTTTTTATACAATAACAATAGGTACAGTATCATCTTAGATTGGGATTGCATTTGAGTATCATGTGAGCTCGCTTTGAGTTTTAAGTGAAGATACCGTTCGTTAGGACTTTCTGATCTAATCCGTACTATCTTAATTACTGTAAATGCGAATGCGTATGGGTATAATTATGTGAATTATATATTTAACTAGCTGTCCCCCGCGATTTCATCCGAGGTAATTTCGGAGTTCCCGCGAAGGTTGCGGGAAAAAAGTAGGTAGGTACTCTACGTCCTTATTTGTACCCCTTGTGATTAGCTGTTCCCCGCATTAATTCCGGAGTTCCCGCGGAAATTCCGGGATGAAAAATAGATAGTAGCCGATTCTCAGACCTACTGAATATGCATATAAAATTTCATGAGAATCGGTCAAGCCGTTTCGGAGGAGTATGGGAACGAACATTGTGACACGAGAATTTTATATATTAGATTGAAAAGTATGTCGTAAGTTTACGTATTAATTTATGTTTGTTTAATCAAAACCAATGACATTGAGTTTATATGCCACTTTTTAAAATGCTAACATCGGTATTTGGTACAGACCTGTAAATCCAGTTAAAATGTATTTTTCATTACTCATACTCGGAAAGTAGGTCTGAAGTTGCCTGATAAGCGGGTTGAAAGTAACACTTTTCAGCCCTAGGGAGAATCGCTTTCAACTGACAGCTTGATACTGCAGAAACTCAAGTTTTTTTTTATGTCATAGGGGGCATACTTACTGGCATATGTCTCTAGGCATACTTACTGGCCAGTAGCACACCTAATGGTTGATTTATGTAAAATAAAATTCACTCATTTTTTTCTTTAGCTAATTCCTATTTTTATTTTGACTTTCCTTGCATTCGTAATGAAAAGCACAGTGTTATCCTCGGGAGAAAGACTTATTTAGTGCCGAGACGGGGTTTGGCGCCCGAGCGTAGCGAGCGTTACTTTCATCCCTAGGATAACAATGTACTATTTCACTTCACTGGTCACAGTATTGCAATACATTTGCTGCAGCTGTGACAGAATCACATGTATCGATTGATATTGTTGCGCCTACATGTGTATTAGTATGTTTTTAATGGCGAAATGCCATTCATGTTTTCGTTTATTACACCGACTGCGGTCGGCGGCCGCGCCTCTCTCTTTCACTGATTGATAGGCTTGCTTATGTTCGGGATGGTTTTATGACGGCACTTACGGCAGTGACCTCGTTCCTATAAAGGTGGTTAAGTTTTTATGTTCCGATGAAAAAAAAAGGTGGATCAAGGGGCCTTTACTACGTCACACCGGTGCCACTTGCTAAAAGTGATAGCTAAAAGTAATAATATCTCTCTGTAAAATTGGTAAGCTAGAATGGGTGGCGGATTTGGTATTTTTTGTATGTAGGTACTTTTTGTTGACAAATTTAAATGGTGTAGAAGTGGATTTTTAAGGTAAATAGTTTTTGACTCTATTCTACTCTACTCTACTCAGATGATTCTGTACGTCATTTTTTTATGAAATATCTCCGAAGCCACAAATAGAATCACTCTAGAGACTAACGTGTCTACAGTATTATGATACCATGGATGTACTACTGGCTGCATGAGAGAGCAATAAAATATAGTGATCTTTATTGCCCCATACCGACGGATTATTGGGCGAAAAACTATAAATTTAACCGACATATTATTATTTATTATACATCCAATATCCATGCAATAAAATTAAACTAGCCATCCTATCGGATAACCCGCAAAATTTTTATTTATAACGTGTTCGCTGAAACCACAAATTTGAAAATACATACTGGTATAAAGCGTGCAGAAATAGCATCATTTTAGTTTATACAAATTTCATTTAGTTACCTACTTAGATATGAAAAGTAAATTTAATAAATAGAGGGCATTTTGGGTTAAATATATATAAATAAATGATAGATAGAGGACAGAATGCACAACGCCAAAACTTCAAGCTGTGCCCCGCGGTTTCACCCGCGTGAAAGGTTTTTATACCACAACTTTTTTTTCCGACATCTGATTTCAATGAAACAAAGCCTATATGTAGCTTCAGGCTAAGCTTAATCTACCTATGGAAACCGCATGACAATGTGTTCAGTAGATGAGGAGATTATCGGGAACAGACAGAAAGAAAGATAAGATTTTTAAAAACCCTTTTTTTTTGTGGTTGGTTACTCTTCTTTTATAACCCCTCTCAATTTTAGCTAAAAATATTCAATGTACAGAATCGCGGATTCTACTCTTTTATTATGGTATAGATTAAAAAAAACAGAACCGAATTCTGTTCCTAATTCAATATCTATACTTACTAGACCTTCCCGTTACTAAATATATAGACCTCTTCAGTAAAAAAAAACATGTTAATAGTTTCTAAATAATAAAAAAGAAAATATATAGATCGAAAAAACCTTTTCCAACTTCTGCATAGCAAATTTACGGCTTCAAATCTTAATGATAATTAAGATGATGATGGTTGAAATTTTTTCAACATACTTAAAGTAATAATTTAATCGTTTGATCTCTGAGGTGATAGGTATGTCAGTCAGTCGGTTTATTCTTATTAATACATCTAAAGTAGCTGTTACCTCGAGCACAGATAATATTATAATACTGCCTCGAGGTTCCACTCGGCTAAATCTCCCTTGGGGAACTTTAAAAGTGTGCTGTCCTTAGACAGTAGCTTTCTATCAGTGAATCGGTTCAGTAGTTCCAGAGATTACACACTACAAACTTACACACGTGCACAATTTTTACCTCTTATAATACTGAGTGAATATAGATATAGCTATTTTCTGTGGTTTCCCGTTGGGAGTTCCCGAGGGAACGTCTCCTAACTGTAAACTGTCCATCTGTCAAATATCAGCTACATAGGTCAAATGTGATACACAGTTTTCGAGATTTCGTGTTCGGCCAGTGATTCAGCGATCTTTTATTTATTTATTTAACCTTTAGCTTTTATTTATACCTATACATACCTACTAGCTGTTCTGCGCGGTTTCACCCGCGTTAATTTCGGAGTTCCCGCGGGAATTCCTGAATGAAAGTACCCTATATCCTTCTCTGTAACTCTGACAACGTATATGCAAAATTTCATGTTGATCGGTTGAGCCGTCAAGCCTGAAAGCGTAACAAACAGCCAAACTCACGTTCGCATTTATAGAAAGGATAAACTATACAGCAGATAAAAAGGTCAAAGTTCAGTACGTACATAATAAATATTATAATACAGGACAAGTAGGTAACTACTGGGATGATTGTCGCCTCGCCCCGTATATTCGGTGCCAAGAGCGGCGCCTGGAATCAATTTTGCAAATTACTGCAGACTGTTATTGCTTACACGTCGCTAACGTAATTCACGAAGTCACATTGCGCTTGTAAACGTTCTCATTTATAACGAACTAACTACTAGCTGTTCCCCGCGGTTTCACCCGCAGCAATTTCGGAGATCCCGCTGGAATTCCGGGATAAAAGTAAGAGTTATGTCCTTTTCTGTATCCCTGACAACGTGTGTGCAAAATTTCATTGGATTTCACAGGCGTTAATTTCGGAGTTCCCACCGGAATCCCGGGACGAAAAGTACCCTATATCCTTCTCTGTACTCCTGACAACGTGTATGCAAAATTTCATGATGATCGGTTGAGCCGTTAAGGCGTGAAAGCGTAACAGACAGACAGTTTCTTTTTTTATGTCATAGGGGCAAACGAGCAAGTGGCAAACCTGATGGTTACTTTCTAATTTATAATATTAGTAGGGATGAAGTCACTTCTGATGTCTTTTTGCGATAGCTTCAAATACTACAGAACGGATTTTCATGCGGTTTTCACCAATAAATAGAGTGATTCATGGGGAAGGTTTATTATTTTGTTTAACCCTTAACCACCTACCTCCGGTCTCAGAGACCGCAACGACTTTTCAAATTAAAATTTTTCGAAAAGTGCGTGTTGGCTGGCGGAGCCCGTTCATATACCTTTTCTGCACATCGAACAGTATCGCGCTTGCACTCAGCGAGAGTACACTTGTACGCGTTTTGCCTGGGTAAGTAAAAATTTTTCGTCTGCGGTCTCCGTGACCGCACGTAGGTGGTTATGTGATTTTTTTTGTTTAATCGTGTTTTTTATTTACTCATCGTTTTAGCTTCAAAATGAATAAAAACGAACAAAATATTTTAAAATGGCTTCAGCAAGAGGTGTCAGATGAGGAAGGTATGCCGGACGAGGATTGTAGTGATGTGGAACCTGATGTGATTGAGGATGATGTGCAAGTTAAAGACTGTGAATCGGATGCTGAAATTGAGGGTGATGAGAATCCAGTCAAATTGGAAAACAGACCTTTTCAATCTGAACCAATAAGTACAGTCTCTTTAAGATCCTGATCTCCACCCCCATACTGATTTGTTTGGAGTGTGCAAAGAAAATGTGCTGTAACTGCCGCGAAAAAATAAAAATGTTTAGCCATTGCAATTTTGTTTAAGTTTTTAGTTTATGGTTGATTTTTTAATTTGATTTCATAGTTAGTTTCGTTAAATTATAGAAATAAATACAAAGAAGTTGATATTTTATGTTCGTAATGTTACAGATCTCATATACCTAGAATAGCTTTTTTTGGTGCCAACTTTGTTATTATCTACATGTTTTGAGATTTTTATAAGACCTTTATGTGATTTTGATTATAAATGATTCTAAAATAAATATATAGTGTATAAACAAGTATTTAAGTCAATTTAATGTTCCGTTGGTACCTTTTAGATCCCAAATTATACGTAATAATCTACAGCAGTCTCCAAGACCGCACGTAGGTGGTTAAGGGAGTGAAATAAGGGGTAGGTGGTTAAGGGTTAAATTGGTTGAAATCAATGATATTTTCATTTATAATTTCATAAAGATATAAATAATTTATTATAATCATAATTTTATAAAGATATGTAACTATTGTTAGTGTCGAAAAACACTTTGTTACGCTTTCACGCCTTAGCTATTCAACTGGTACTCATGAAATTTTGCATACTTACACGTTGTCAGGGGTACAGAGAAATACGTAAATTCTGGAATTCCCGCAGGATTTCCGAAATTAACGCGGAAAAACCTAACTCAATAAAACAAAGAAAAATACACCGAGAAACAAGTTTTAATTAATAATTTGGGAACTCGTAAAGCAATAGAACACAAAAACCTTATCCCGCAAAATAGATATAATAACATTATCAATTCTATATCAACGGAAAGCTTCTAAAAGCGTCGCGAGACCAAACTTCGCTTTCAAAACCCCCCACTTCAAACTTTCCTTCGCACATTATTCAACAGACCGACCCCGCTAATAAAAAGATAGAGAGAAAATACATATTTCATTTCGAAATCATTGATATTATCGAGTTTAAATAATCCCCGAATGAGGAGATAAATCAAAGCTTTCGTTCCTTTGCCAACATTCGTTAGCTTTCGGGCTGATTTCTTGGAAACTAATACAACGTCGGTGGTAAGTACATGTGGACATAGATAAGCAATAGTGTGTTAACCCACAGTGGAGAAATTTTCAGTAAATTAAAGTTTTTAAATTACACCGACATTTTCTGTCAACATTTTTTATGTTCAATATTTAATTTCATATTTAAACAATGCAATAAGGTAAACACATAATTAAAAAACGTTCTCTAACTCTCAATAAATCGTTCTAAATAAATAACTTCATTTTGTGGGTTAACATGTTATTGCTTATCTGCGTCCATGTATACCAATAATCAATTGGTGCATTCTTGGCGTGTGTTCAAGTCTATTACGTTGGACGATATAAGCGATGCACATTCAAATGTATGAACCTTTTGTGGGGGGAACTCCTCATAGCATCTGGCCGAAACGGTGCTATTCTGTTCGGAGATTTCCACTTGACGTTTCGTATTGGCAAACGGATACATTGTGTACGATTCCCTCGCAATACTCGCATTTTGTTGTTGTTGGTCGGTCGGTATGAATTGCAAATTTATGAAGCTATGAAGGCAGTTTTTCTATCTTTTTGTAACGAGATTTAATTAGAGTTTTAGTGGTTGAATAATAATACCTATCTACTATTTTTATAAATGTGGACTATATTCCTAAAATATATAATAAAAACCAAATTACCTAACCAAAGTACCTAACCTGACAACGAAGTTTTCATCTTAATTAATTTTTTTCAGTTAGATAATGGTTGTATATTAAAAACAAATAGTGTAATTAATTAATTTTGTGAATAAAATAAAATTCATTTAAAACAAATAGTTGTAAAAGGTTGAGGACTGACAATCAGCGGTTTCGCTGAGTTCCATTTCCTTTTTTCCGCATCTATACATACTATTCTGTACAAAAAACTTTGTAACTTGTGCTGGTGAATAAGAATATATTTTATTTTATTTATTTACTTATTGGAATACTGTTAGGGGCTGGATCATTTAATTAGCAGTGGCGTAACACCTCAATCTGATCGAGTATCTCTTATTACTTAATGAGTCTGCAAACAGTTTTTCTAAAAATACAGTAAAATAGTTTTGATAATAATCAATATAATAAATAAAATAGATTCTGCCAAATACGTGGCTTCATTCATTAGTACCTACCTGGATGATCGAGCTTTGCTGGGTATTTTTTTTGGTAAAACCTTTATTATCAATCACAGTTTGACAAAACCATCTATTGTTAAGTAGCTTTAATGTTGCTGTTTCGGTGAAGCAGTACCAAATACTCAGTTTTCATTACTTACCACGGATAAAACGATGTTTTCTAAAAATCAAACCTAGCTAGATAGATTAATCGCCCCCAAAACCATTGCATACTAAATTTCATTACAATCTTTGAAGCCATTTTTGAGATTCAGATTATGTCATATATACAAGAATTGCTCGTTTAAAGGTAGTATAATATACAGATAGATAAAGCACCACGATTTTATTTATATTATTATGTTAGATAATTTGATATATCTTAATATAAATTGAAGACGTTATCAGGTTTCCTTTAAACATTGTCTGCTCTGGATCGGGAAAGTTAAATTGAGAAAGGTTTAATTTTGTTAACATCTATTTACTTGTTTACTTGCAAAGAACTACGTCAGCATGACTCACCGAAATTATTAGTACAATAACATTGTAGCGCAAATTGAACGTGTAAATAAAGCGCTTTTTATTTGTCAGGAGAATGCAAAATGAAAGCTATTCACGCCTGTCAACTGATACTTCAGGGAGTAAAGTTAGAAGTAATACCTACGTGTATCTATATAAGAAGTGGTAATATTAACTGCAAATGTTTATAGAGCTAAAAGTACGACGCTATAACAAACAGGATAAGCGAAAAAATTACATTATAAGTTCTGTAAATTTTCAGAAAATAAATTCAATTAAAAAACATTAAAATTTCATTCACAAGGTACATAATACACGCAGCTTACTAACACGTATACAAGCGTACAGCGAGTGATGTATCAGCTGGTTAGCTTGATCGAGGTCACTGACCTTAAGATACCGGGGCACGGGGATGTGTTTGTCAAGCAATTGAGCGGCGAGCGCCTTCACAGGTTTTCTTTTTGATTGATTTATTTTGTTTGAAAAATTTTTTTTTCGAACATGCTTATAACGTTGTACACTCTCAACCTTGTAAATATTTACAGGTAATTTTACCACATCTTATATAAAAAGGAATCCCTATTTCCCTTGGTCATGGCATCACGTGTGAATGGCGGGACCAATTTAGCTAATTCTCTTTTTGTTGTTTTTCTTATTGTAAGGACAAGGAGAATATGAAAGAAGTCTAGAGTTCCTGTAGGAATTTCGAAACTCACGCGGGTGAATTTCCAAAGCGGTTGGACATATTTTGACGGGACTTTCACTGCTAATTAGCTGATGTTATATGAAGTAAATTAGGCTACTTTGGAGTTTCTGTGGGAATTCCGAAACCGCACTAGACGTACTAATATTATAAATGTGGAAGTGTGGATGTTTGGATGTTTGGATATTTGGATGTTTGTTACTCAATCACGCAAAAACGGCTGAACTGATTTGGATGAAATTTGGCATGCACGTTGTCAAGGGTATAGGGAAGGATATGGGGCAGTTTTTATTCCGGGATTCCCTCGGGAACTCCGAAATTACCGCGGGTGAAACCGCGGGGCACAGCTAGTAGAAAATAAATTTGCAGTTGACATTTGAATGGTACTTCATAAGAAATTTCTCCTTACAATAAAAAAGGAAAGCACAATAAAAAAGGAATTAGCGAAATTAGTCCAGTCGTTCACGTGTGATGCTGTGACCAAGGGAAATAGAGATTCATTTTTGTATAATACTAGCTGTCCCGCGCGGTTTCACCCGCGATAATTTCAGAGTTCCCGCGGAATTGTTCCATACAAACTTTGTAACCCCTTTTCATCCCCTTAGGGGTAGAATTTTCAAAAATCCTTTCTTATCGGATGCCTACGCCAACGAACACATCCTCCAAGCTATAGGTCTACGATCAGCAGTTTAGGCTGTGTGTTGATCCATCAGTCATTCAGGACAAAGCATTTTATATATATAGAATAAGAAGATAGATAAATGTGCATGAGTTATTTGAAAATATATTTATAAAGAATTCAAAATGAGAGGAGACATTTCTGCTAGTGAAATTATTAGATTGGAACATAAAGTGCCTATCCACTTCGCACCAGGAGCCGCGCGAGATACACGTCAAAATCTTTTGCAATTTCTTTTTCCATCGCTTTGCATTTTAAATTGCGTTGTGCTGCTCATATCATAGAAATTCCAGCAAGTGTATTAAGAATCTCGTATATTAGGTATACGAAAATTTAATATCTGTATAGTGGTTCCTGTATTCTGAATTGCAAATTGAGGCTGACAGGATATTTGATTTCTTTTTTAAGTCTTCAGTATATAAATTTTCTTCTTGTTTTCATTTTTTGTAGTATGATATTATAGTATTACATATTATATCCACTTGCTGCTTGATCCACTGATGGGTGGTGAGTTATCTTGACGTCTATATTTACAAGAACATTATTGATCATACATTACGTTCACTGAGGGGAATGAAATAATTACTTCCTATGTCAGTGTCGTGCAAGACATCAGAAAATAAAAAAAATCTCAAATGAAAAAATATAAATAAAGTCGTGTCACTTAATGTACAATCGGCAATGAAGGCCTTAACTTTATGGGAGTAAGACCTAAAATATATACTTTTGAAGCATTAATAAACGAGAATGTAGCAATGTTTAATTTCTCAATCAAGAAAATAAATGAGTAATTATATTTATAATTTGAAACCATTTGTACTGCAGATGAAAGCTATAAATTAGACTGAAGGAGCTGCTTCGTTCTTTTATGAATGAAACTCTTAATATTAATGTACAGAACAGTTTAAAGTAGGGATGGTATGAAAACATACCATAATATCGATATTTTCATACCATCTCAAACTAAAGATAACATGATCGATGTTATCCAGTGATAGTCTCATCGGTGATCAATTTTAACAATCAATTTCAAAATAATTTCGCCATTTTTATTATGAATTTTTAACCGAATATTGGGGAATATTTTTTTAAAGTGTAAAGTTTCAAAATAATGTCATAAAATACTGTTAAACTCTAAGTAATAGCATTTTTATCTATTTAATATCAGTGGGACCATTTTACTTGATTGTTTTTTTTTGTGATGTAATCGCCCTCAAACTTTTTGTTGCTATCCCTGAGTAATTGGCTTTAAAATTTTTTATAACGTGTATTGTCTATTAGCATCGATGTTTTGTACAAGTCTAAGCATCGGGCATCACTAATGTGAAGCTCTTTGGAAGCCTAATGATCCCCAGCCGTTGTTTTTACATTGGTACAATTATATTAAGCGTGTCTAGACGCTAAATCTTCGTATATTTTCTTTCTGTCCTAGAACTCTCCCATTACTTCATTTTCAGATTTTTATTTGTTATTTATTTATGGTAAGGAACTATTTTTTTAAGTGAATTACTACAAACGTATACTGAATAAAAAATTCTGTATTGTTTTTTTTTCTTTTTTATTATCAGAAAAAATTTAAGTATTTGTTAAAGGTCAGCGGCTATATAACTCGGTATATGATCTAATTACCTGAGTTCCAGAGCATTATATTGATGAAACTTCATACAGGAAATCATGATAACAAACAAGCAGAAACCAAAACAAAAATTATAGGATGTTTTATCCGTCTCTATGTAGGTATGTTTGTACGCGCATTATGGAAATTAACTAACATAAAACAATGTTTTAGACGTTATTTTTCCTACAGTCAAACAAAATATAGGCGTTATATTTATTAGAGGAGTTATTATAATAACGTAAAGTACTATGAACACATTAAAATATCCCACGAGGAAAACCGCGGGCAACAGCTAGCCTAACATTTTAACAATACATCCCAAAATACTTCACCCCAAAAAATTTACACTTCATAAAATATAGCGTTACTTTTTAAGTCCCGCGAATTATTCTCGGGCCACTTTTGTTGCAATAGATTCCTTTGTCGATGGCTCACAATAAAATTTTATCCCGGAAACCCACTCGCAGTTACCTTTTATTATAATGTTGCAGCTGCCATCCTGAACACTTTTCAGCGGCGGCCATTGTTAACCCCGCATAATGGGAGCCGACCTTTTTATTCCACATCAGATTTTTCTCTCGTGTGTACTATGTCACAGTTATTTTGGTGAAGTGAGATTCATTTATTTGCGACAAGATCTGCTGACATTTATTTTAAATACTCTAGCTGCCAATTATGTAGTTGCCACAGAAACTCTGGGCTAAAAAGTACCCTATGTCCTTTTATATACTCCTGACTACGTAAAGGTTTTATTATTCACGGAGTTTCTGTATAAGAATATCATTAATATTATACAATAATATAATAACTTTTGCCTCTAACTTCGTCCGCATGGTACCTAGTCGAAATCAGACATCGAAGAGGTTAAAACCATCACCATCCATACCAACTTTGCAACCACTTTTCATCCCTTCAGGGGTTGAATTTTCAAAAATCCTTTCGCAGCGGTTTCAGCTGTGCGTGCATCGATCAGTCAGTCCTTTTGTTTTTATATTGTATAGATCATGCTTGGACATTATTACAGCGCAACCTGATTTTAAAATAGGCAGAGCTTGTTGTAATACAGGTAAAAAAACAGCTGCTACTTAAAAAAAAATCAACATTCAGACGAATTGAGAACCTCCTCCTTTTTGGGAAGTCGGTTAAAAAAGTTTTTTTTTGATAGATACTAAACTGACGTAAACAATAAACACATACCTAAACGTTTACCCTGATGCGGGAATCGAACTCACAGCCACGCCACCTGGCATAGTAGTCAGTTTCTAAGTACCACTACATCAAATTTATGAGGCTAAATGGACGCAGATAAGCAATAACATGTTAACCCACAAAACGAAGTTATTGATTCAGAACGATTTATTGAGAGATAGAGAACGTTTTTTAATTATGTGTATACCTTGTTATATTTTTTAAATATGTAACTAAATATTAAACATAAAAATGTTGAAACAAAATGGCGTTATAATTTTAAAATTTCTCCATTGTGGGTTAACACACTATTGCTTATCCATGTCCAAATATATATGCTACAGAAATAATACAACCGACTAATCTCGGTGCCTACCTAAAGGACGCCTGAAATTTGCCTCTAGCAATAAGGCCGCCTTTTGCTCTGTCCTTTCTTTCTATTTTAACTGTGGATTTTTTTGTTTCTTTTGTCGCAATTAAGTATATTTAAATTTGATACAGCAGGCTAGGTAATTTGTGGGAAGTAAACGTCAAATAAGAAAGGATTTTTCCTACTGTACCAGAGGTACAAGGGGAAAAGCTAGTATTACATTATATGGATATACTTAATCATCTTTTACGAGTTTGAGTATACACAATTACAGATTGTAAAATTAATGTTCTGTCGCTGAAGAAATTGTAACGAAACAAGAACAAGCGGGTACAAGCCGGGAATACAATCAATTACGAAGGCTTGACGCTTTGAGCGATGTAGGTTCTGTTAGATAGAGCGGTAGCAATGTCTGCCATTATACTACACAATGGATCACTTATAAGTGACAAGCTGGTTGAACTTAATATATTTTGAGCGGAAGTATCGAGGAAACAAACGGACTTTCATCTTTAATTATCCTGTAATCAATGATATATAGAACTAGCTGATATATAGATCACGCAGGAATTCCGGAATAAAAAGTAGCCTAAGTTACTCCTTATAACATCAGCTAACTGCCAGTGAAACTCCTGTCAAAATCGGTCCAGCTGTTTCAGAGATTACCCGGAACAAACAGACAGACAGACAGAGAAAAATTTTAAAAATGACTTTTTTGATCTCAGTAGGCACCTACCGTATATACTTTCGTATGCATTTAGTAAAAAGCTGTTAATTTGTAATTACAAACAGACACTTCAATTTTATTTATATGTCTAGATCTAGATGTCATTGCCTGTAATCATAAATACTTAGCAGCTATATTAAACAGAGTCACTAGCCGCGTTACTGTTCCTCTAAACAACGAAAAGAGTTTTGATTGGGTTCCCATTATTATTTACAATTAAACAAAGACACGTCTAAGGTCCGTATTCCAAAAGGTTACTCAAGTCATGAATCAAGTTTTAAAACTAATTTCAAGTAAAGCTTTATTTTAGAATCTTACTTGAAACGAGATTCATCAATCAATAATCAGCTGAGTTATTTCCTTATTCTAGAACGACGCTTGAGTACTAATCTATACTCAAGCAAAGATTTGATCTTTGTTTACGTCTGTCATGTCAAGACCACTCAACCAATCAGAGTTCAAAATCTCTACTCAAGACTAGTTTCAAGTGATTAGAACCAATCAGAGTTCAGAATCTCTACTAAAGACTAGTTTCAAGTGATTAGAACTTAAAACGCATTCTATACGATGTACGCTTGAGTTATGATTTCAGCTTAAAACTAATCTCAAGAGAAACGTGATCTGAGTCACCTTCTGGAATACGGACCTAATTTTAGCATCACGCTACTTATCACTTAACAATTTTGAAGAAGAATCAATGGCAAGACACATCTTGCAAGAGGATTTATAATCTGTGGAAGGAGGAAATTTCGCAATTCACGCATACAAAAATTGCGAGAAACCACTGAAATAGATGGAGCGATCACCAAAACATCCACTTATGACAGCTTTGTTATTTACTTTTAGTTATCAAGTTTAAATAAAATAGAAGTCTGATAAAAATAGTATTTAGGTGCCTACCATTTCACATTCCTCTCAATCTATTTTATTTAAGTTTTATGTTTTTTTTTTACTTATGTTTCGATTCTATAATTCAGTTTTCATCACATACACTCATATCTCATCTTCCGTCTAAAAGATGGGTAAGTGCAATATACAGGGTGTCCCGTAAATCGACGTCAAGCCAGAACCGGGTGATAGGCTAAGTCATAACTGTTAATAGAAAAACGTAAAAATAATCTTTAAAATTTATAAAAATTATAAAAAAATATACCCTGCGACGGTTCTTTAACTCCTGTTGCTATAAACCTTTATTTACATTTTTTAAATTTTCTTATTATTGTGTAATGCTGTATGATGTTTCTGAAAACTACTGCTTATTTAGGTTTTTGCCAATGAAGTTTTCAAAATTATAGCTTTCGTCAGTTTTTAATGACTGTCCTTTTTTTTTAAATAGGCATAGCAAAGAATTTTATATTTTTCTGTTGACAGCTGTTATGAGTTAGCCTATCACCTTGTTCTGGCTTGACGTCGATTTACGGGACACCCTGTACATAATATGTAACAAAACAACTTCGTTGAGGCATTAAAATACATATTAAAGATATTGTTTTAAATTATATTTTGTTGGCAGTGTTCAGAAATGCTTTCGGTTAGCTACAGTGTATATTGTAAGTGAGGTAGAAAAAAGTTTGAGAATTTAAGTGATAATTTTGAAGAGTTTGAGAGAAATATACCGCAAAAATTAATCTGATCGTTTTTATCTTGTACCTGTAATTAAATAATATGTAAGCTTTATTCAACCTAAAACAATCCCTTTATAGATACTTGACTTAAGCTTAATTGGAATTTTAATGAATGCTAAATGAAGCTTGAAGACTATCCTAAATTGAGATTAACTCTTTAATAGGTATACCACACATGCATTTGTATGTAACGACTTCCAATTATTTAAGCAATTAACAAAAACGCGAAAAACATTTTTTATTTTTGCAAAAATTTTGTTCTGTTCTTTGATAAAGTGACTTCGTTACCTGCTTCATACTGACTATAGCTGTTTCCCACTGTTTCATTCCAATGAATTTCGGTACACCCTCTTGAACTACCTATACATCTTCAGGAATATAGAAAGTTACCCATTGAAAATGTTGTTTTTATATCAGTGAAATAATTTCGCTAGAAGTCGTTTTTTTACCAAAGTAGCGGTTGGTTCAGCTTATTTGATCGCCCGTGTATACGAATAGATAAGTTAGCAAACAATTCCACAATAAAGCGTGGTGAAATTATTAATAACTTGATAGAAACGCGTAACGGCGCGATATGGGAATGCGACCCCATTCTTTGCATGCCCGTCGGAATGCCGCGCCGCCCGCCCTCCGCGCCGCCTCGCTCGTGTGCCGACTTATGAATATAATTACGAATGCTGTAATTGAAACTGAGATACTATCTTACTATGATATGAATTCCTAGTACATGTTTAGTACTTACTATTCAGTTTTAACCGGACAAATGTTATTGTCCGGGTTAAACCTTTAAATTTTCTAGGCAAAATATACCAAAGAATACTAAGTAAGACAAAGTTTTATTCAATTTGAACTTCGGGCACAGCGCAAAAAAAAATTATCACTTTGGATTAAGTTACGCGTATAATTGATACTAGAGCAACTTGGTATGTAAAATCATTCTTTTACCAAGAAATCAAGGTATCATTACCTATATAGGTATACCAAATTATTCTGCATTTAAAATACATAGATATCGAAAATCTTAATCATAAATAGCGTTTGGCTTTTTTAATTTTCTTATAATTTCTATGTATTTCATATAATTTCAGAAACCATAAAAAATAGTAATGCCCGTGTTTTGGCTTTAACATAATTTTCAGAAATAAAACTATCTACCTTATCTTATAAGTACCTATAAGTACTTCATAATTTTCGAGGCTTTGAAAAAGTTTTTATTTTACAATGCCTCTTAAAACTTAAGAATAAAAAGTCTATGCGTGTATTTATGTATATCTTTTTATGTATAGATATTATCTTTTCTATGTGTATCTTTGCATTATTTTGTAATTCCTGTTCTACCTATATATACCAAATCAACATATAAATTTTCTGTTTTTGTCCTATCCACCCAAAGGTTGTCTGGAAGAGATCGCTAGTAAAGCGATAAGACCGCCTTTTGTATGTCTATATTTTTCTTAACTCACTGTAACATTATTTTGGTGTACAATAAAGTGTATTCTATTCTATTCTATTCTAATAAACACATAATATCATATTTCAGGCGCACAAAACAGCGTACTTTTCAAGCTCGCGCGTCCGACATTTATCACGGTATCTGACATACGTGTAGCTATTGGTGCAACAGCCTAGATACGATATATCAAGCAACGACAGAGACAAAGGTGAGGCAAACACCGGTGCCGGTAGCTGTATGTATCGCAGATAGCGAATGATTGATAGTGTCGATACGAAAGTGTTGTTGACCTCTGTAGCTTTGAAAAGAGCCGTTTTTATTTTGTTCAGTAACAGTAACTGGATACATGTAATTTGTTAAGTTACTAGCTGTTCCCCCCGGTTTCACCCGCGCTAATTTTGGAGTTACATCGGAAATTCAAGGATAAAAATACCCTATAATCTTCAGTTTACCTCTGACAACGGGTATGCAAAATTTCATGACCACCGATTGAATAGTAAAGCCGTGAAAGTAAAAAAAAACTAACAAACTTACAATAGCTTTTATTCATTTTATTCATATTTATGAGGATGTATTTTGTATGATCTAGAATAGTTATTAATCTAGAATATTAGATAAAATATATTCTTTAAAATATATTCTTTCTATATACCTATGTCATTGAGCTGCAAACACATCGCAACTTTAATATTTTATACTTCCTACTGTATTGAGTAAATCTATCGTAAATTAAGGGATTCCCACGCGAATACTTTATACCGAGATGCAAACGTGTTCCTGTAACATCCAAACATAAACAAAAAGCCAAGAAGTGAAACTTCATTAAAAAAAAAAACTTTGGTTAATGTGAATTGTAACAGTTAGATTTCTAATGCAAATTCAAACACTTCAACAAACCTTTACTGAATGTCTAATGTCATTTACTTAAAGGGACAAATGTATTGAGTCCCTAACCGCTGCACTCAGAGTCGACTTTAATGATTACTTAGTTAAGTTTAGATTTTTACAACAAAACTGCCGCGATCAGACAAGTTTAATAAATTAATGGTAATTGGCATTTAATGAGATGTTACATAATTAGTTAAATGCCAATCATTAAAGTCGACTCTGAGTGCGACGGTTAGTCTTATTAAGATGTCAGTGTGATGTTATGTAATTTTATTTATTTTTATTTATGAAAACAGTAAAAAATATTAATAATACCGTTTATGCAGGAATAACGATGATAGATATCAATAGACGACGGACATACCCATCTATAAGTACGTATCTACGTATCTCTAAGATAAATGGACGCAGATAAGCAATAACATGTTAACCCACAAAATTAAGTTATAGTTAAGTACACCTGATGGTAAGTGATTACCGCCGCCCATAGACATCTGCAACACCAGAAGGCATGCAGGCGCGTTGCCGACCTGGAATGAGGATGGGAACTGGCTTTTAGAGTTAGGGAACATTTTTTAATTATGTGTTTACCTTATTACATTGTTTGACTATGTAACTAAATATTGAACATAAAAAATGTTGCCAGAAAATGGCGCTATAATTTTAAGACACGATTTACTCAAAATTTTTCCAGTGTGGGTTAACACACTATTGCTTATCTATGTCCAAATAGCAAATGGCGATACCAATACCCACCGTTTAAAATAGAGATTTCATGAACAAACATTTCCAGTAAAACATACTCGAATACAATGAGCGGTTTCACGGTGAAAACCGAAAACAAACAAATCATTCCCTTTTGCAATATTAGTTTAGATTTATCACTGTCATAGCCGCTAAGGGAACAAAGTGGGCCCGCATCGCAGCCCGTCGCACAACTTCTCTTTTAGGGTCGCAATAAGGTTTGGTTTTTTTTTTGTAATACCTACTCTTTTTTTCAGCGAGATAATGTGTTCGCTGTTCAGAAGGTCGAAGGGTTATTTATAGAAGCATTGAGTTTTGTAATTAAAAAAAGAAGCCGAGATTATTGAAAATGTTTAAAATCCTCTAGTACCTACTTGTTTAGACCTTATATTATCGCCAATCGAAAACGGTAAGTGTTAAAAAATCTAGTTTGTTTATTTTAAAACCAAGTAAGTATATTTTTGTTGAAAAAGAAACTAAGTAGTTTTAAATAAATAAGCTTAGAATTAACTCACTTTAGAAAATTTAATGTTTTTTAGTTTTTAGTTCAATATTTTTTGTCAAGGTAAGTAGTAAGTACCTACCTACCTTCTAACAAACAAGTGAGTGTCCAAATTTCATGACATTTTAACTAGAAGTTTATAAGTTGCAGTCATTTTAGCGAAGCATCTTCTATGGCAGTTAGCCTCTCGGGTGTCGGGACTAAATAAACTCAAAATTGGATGAAACCTATACGAAAAAGTACATGTAACATCAAGCGTTCGACGTAACTTTTACTGTAGTGACTTTTACATTCAACGAGATTTATGATAGATTTATTTAATTTTTTCTATATGGACTATATGGACTATTTGTATATGGACTAATATTATTATTTGAAAGCAAAAAAGAAAACAAAAGAGAAATAGAATTTTTTCTTTGTATAAATAAAAAAAAGGACCAATGTAGTTATGCGCTACTAGTTATTTTTAACTATTGCGATCTCAGTCGCAAATGGTGTTCGAGGATTAAGGGAAAAGGTGTCAAAAAACCGTATGCATGAGATTTGTACTAAATATACGATAATATAATGTGTTTGCTCTAAATATACGATATTATCGATCATCCTTTAACCTTTGTTAAAGTCAACAAACTCAATCAACAAAACACCTATCTTATCGGGCTCGTATCGCAACCGTGTCGTAAACTGTAAACAATCTCGTCGTGATCAGCCAATGAAGCTGCAAAAGTTACTCCCATACGGTTTAATTAAAATAAAACAAAGCACGTACGTGGGTCAATGTTGGTGGTTAAGATAACAACATTGTTGGTTTAAATGGCGTGTTCAAGTTACTGAGTCTAGGGGTTTTTGGTGTAATTTAGCAAGCAAAGAATTTGAGAGCAACGTTGGTGTAGCGGTAAGTAAACTTGACTGTTACACTTGATATAGCGGGTTCGATGGCCGAACAAGGGTAAACAGGTTTTAATTGATGACATTTTTTGAGGCGTGAGGCTTTGAGATTAAGTAGTTTTAGTGATATTTTGTTTAGAATCTTACCCTAATCTGCTAATGATGAACTTCTGCATATAGAGTATAACCCCAAGTAACAATCACATCTTTAATATTCACTTTGCACAGTTATGGTTGGAAAATTAAAATACCTATCACGTACGAAATAGTTATTTCAACACCACTTTAAATATATTTTAGGCAGGCATGGGAGGAATGTTTTTGAACTACAAACAGTTGCAACATCAAAGCCGAGTTATGAACATGAAAGTATGAAATACTGTTAATAAGTTGATAAAAAATAAAATAGTTTACATTACAAGTAACAAACGCCTAATTCGTGGAACAGCGAAAAAGAAGTCGTTTTCTTGCTTGAGTTTAAACATATCTACCGATAACCCTTTGAAAGTCGGTGGTCTTCTAGGATAGACAGTCGGAGAGGAAAGTTTTATAATGTATCTTGAAGAAAAGGAATTAAAAACGGTTAAAGTATAAGTGAAAAGTAGAAAATAGATACATATTTTGAACAAAAGTATTTTTTTTACATTAGAGCAACGTGATATTCTAAATGTTTAAAGTTAATACTTATATTAAAGGGCTGTGAGTTATGTTGTTGTTGTTGTTGTTGACATTACGTAATGCCTGAAGGAATCCCAAAAGTCACTTGGCTCAGTTGTTCGTTTTGTACATTTTTATTCTTCAATATTTTTATGCATTATTTTCGATATGCAATAACAAGTCGTACAATTTCACCAGCACTTCATTACCCTCTATGAAGGGTTGAATTACCAAAAATTCTTACCTACATACTTGCAAGTTATAAAAAAAATATTGTAAAAAGTTCAAATTTATAGAAGCAGTGGTTAGGGTGTATTTTATCGGTCAGTTAATCACGCCACAGTTTATGGTCATAGATTATAAAGGTACTTATATACTATATTACATAGACTTAATTTCAATGGTAAGAAAAGTACAAAATGCAAGTCAAATATATTTAGGGTTATTTAACATCTGTAGGCGATTATACCGCTTCCTACCTAAGCTCAATAAAACTGTATGCGGTTATTTTTAGTGTTGAAACACTAACAATAACGCGCGTACTTGCCCGTAGGTACAGTTCGGCCGAACGGGATATTTACGACGAAACCCGACGGGCCGGGCCGAAATAGAAACGTTACTTTGCTGTTACAATATCGGTTGTAACTTGCATTTCAATTACACAACGCGATTACAAGGACGAAGTTGTTGTATTTTTGCCCAGAACTAGGGAATTTACTTCAATACTTGCATATTGGGTATTGCATAAGTTCGTATCTATATATATAGCAGACTTGATCTATTTGTGTGTAGTTCTTTGATAATACCTACCTATTTATCTAGCGAAAATAAAAATAAAATATAAATAAATAAAAATAAAAATGCTCAAAATAGTCTCGAGATTGATTTTTAATAAAATTTAAACTGTTTAATATTTTTTTAATATATCTACCTATAGTACCTATTTCTAGTCAGGGAACGAACACGCTGACTAAAAAAATTGGTCCTGTCATAGTGTCATTGAAAAGGATCAAAATCTGCGAAGTAATGCTACGTGGCTTAATCCTGCCTAATAACTGCTATAAATGCAAATTGCAAATGTGAGTGTATTTGTTTGTTTGTTACACTTTCACGCCTTAACTATTCAATCGACATACTGGATACTTTTTATATCGAAATTCCTGTGGGAACTACGAAATTAACGCGGGTGAAACTGCGGGAAACATCTAGTTAATATGTTTTGTAAATCCCAAAGTTAATTATGTTTAAGTGTATTATATACGTACGGACCTATATATGTTTGATAGCGGAGTTAGTGCTGGAGTTCCAGGATAAAAAGTACCTTTTGTCCTTTTCCGTACCCCTGACAACGTGTGTGCAATATTTCATGATGATCGGTTGAGCCGTTAAGGTAAGAAACCGTATTAAACAAGGAAACAAAGAAACAAAAAAACTAACTCATATTTGCATTTATCGCAAGGAAAAATAAAGGTAAAGGATGTATATAATATGCAGTATACTTTGAATTTGGAATAGAATAGAGAGTACTTTTCAACCCGGTCGAATAAATAGGTATGTAGTTCAAGAGAGAGACCAAGTGTACCGAGTAGATAGTATTTTTAGGGATGCCCTGCAACGATGACCAAAGAGAATCAAGTTTTATTTATTTAGTAAACGTCATTTCGCGTCCGGAACTCAAGTGAGCGTCGGAAATGAAGAATTTTACTTAAATGGGAAATGAATGCGTTTGGGACAGGAAATTGTGACCCAAACAATATTAAAATGTACGGTTTTTTTTTATTAAAATCACCTCATAACTCTGATGACTGGGAGATTTCTGTTTTTTTTTTATTTTAATTTTAATTATATTATTTCTTGTTCACGCTACCGAGCGCGATTGATGAAACTGAAATAATTAAAGAAATATGAAATAGTAAATAGTTTCGAACAGCTTATCGCTAATAAAAACTCGCTTGTGTGTGTGTGTGTTACTGCGTTTGTAAGATTATGTATGTGTGCCTAATACATGTTTACAGGTGTGTGTTGATGCATGTGTAAAACAAATAATATTTAATTGTATTCCCTGTAAGATTACTCTTAGGTGAGGATTAGGGCTCAAAGCATGGCTTTATAAAAGCCATAATGTACTCATTATAACCTTTATCAAGAAGAATTGTACCGCCGCGCTGGTCTATATAAGTAGAGTTTATTGCTAGTATAAAATCTAGGGCACTATAAAAGCATTTACACTGAGGAACACAGATGTGCACAACATTTTTAGGCTGGTATCTAAAAATAGAGAGTGATAATTGTAATGGATACTCAGATTCAAAAAAGAAGAAGAAATAGAGGGAGCACGCAATGGGGAAAAAAAGTACAATATTAAGCATAAAAGTGTTCAGAAATGGTATCTATACTAATATTATAAAGAAAAAAAATTGTTGTTTTGTTTGTTACGATTTAACTCAAAAAGCACTGGATCGATTTCAAAAATTCTTTCACCATTATAAAGCTACATTATCGCTGAGTAACATAGATTATATTATAATCCGAAATTCCCGCGGGAAATCTGTAATTAACGCGGATAAAACCGCGTGGAACAGCTATATATTATGTAATATAATCACCTTAATAATATTATTCAAAAGCATAGACGGAGATAGATATAAAACAATAATAACATTTAAAGTGATTTCCATGTGCACAAGGGGTTTTATCGCAGAAATTCGCTGCATAGAAAAATTGCAATGTAAGTGGGAAGTCGGAACATGTTTAAGTCGGTACATATATCTATTGGATTAACAACGTTAGGTACCTATCTGCTATTTATCATCCGGAAATTACTGAATGTTACTAAACGAACGGAGCCACGGGCAACAGCAAGTCGTAAATAATAATGCTTCATTTATTTATTGATTCGATTCTAAAGTTGGTTCGGGTGGCCACGTGCCGCGCCGTTTGTTTGTGGAATCGGAAACAAGTGGATGCCGCGCTCGGCTCGGACTGGCCGACTTGTAAAATAATGGTAACAAGCCAGAGCACAGTAAGTGGATGAAAGCTTCCGTGTTGAAGTGAATTGAAGTTTATATACATACTAGCTGCTCCCTGCGGTTTCACCCGGGGTCGGTACCCACTGGCCCCCTAATATTCGTCCTCCGTAATAAAAGTTGTAGATTCGGTCCCTGTATAGGTTTTGATTTAAAAATAATACATTGTTATCCTAGGGGTGAAAGTAACTTATTTAGTCCCGAGACGCCAATAGATCGAGGGACTAAATAAGTCTTTCTCCCGAGGGTAACACTGTGCTTTTCATTACGAATGCAAGGAAAGTCAAAATAAAAATAGGAATTAGCTAAAGAAAAAAATGAGTGAATTTTATTTTACATAAATCAACCATTAGGTGTGCTACTGGCCAGTAAGTATGCCCCCTGTGACATAAAAAAAAAACTTGAGTTCCTGCAGTATCCAGCTGTCAGTTGAAAGCGATTCTCCCTAGGGCTGAAAAGGGTTACTTTCAACCCGCTTCTCAGGCAACTTCAGGCAACTACTTTCCGAGTATGAGTGATGAAAAAAATATTTATTTTTATGGTACCGACTCGTCCCCTGGACCAAAAGATTCGGCACCTTTTCAGGTGCCTATTGGTTCCCCGATCCCGCGTTAGTTTCGAAGTTCCCGCGGGAGTTCCGGGATAAAATGTAACCTGTCTTATTTCAGACTACAATCCAATCCATCGGTCCAATCCAATCAATCCATCCAATGGTGCTGTATTATAAGAACATTCCCATAGCCATCACAACCTTAAACTATTCTGAAGAACTGACTGGCGAAGTAGCTCACCATGTCTGCACGCCAATCATGAGGTTCCGGGTTCGATCCCCGGTGGGGGTGGACTTTGTGTGATGAACACGGAGTTTCAATTTCCAGTCTGGGCGTAGGTATTTATATATCTACTAGCTGTGCCCCGAAGTTTCACCCGCGTGAGTTTCAGAATTCCCGCAGGAACTCCAAACTTCTTTTATTCTTCTCCTTACAATAACACACACAACAGAAAAAGAATTAGCGAAATTGGTCCAGCCGTTCACGCGTGATGCCGTGACCAAGGGGAATATACCGTGGAAATCTGTAGCTTACTGTAATAATGTGATAAAAACTGTGGATCAAGTAATAATAATAATAATCCACTTCACAACACACAGATGTACTTAATTCCACACTAAGCTATAAGCTTGTGTCGTGGAAACCAAGCAACACGTGGTATATACTACACATATTATTACATATATATTATACTATAGATATATATATACACACCCAGACTGGGAAATGGAACCTTGTGTTCATCATACAAAGTGCACCCCCACCGGGAATCGAACCCGGAACCGCTTGATTAGCGGGCAGGCATGGTGACCATTGCGCCGATCGGGTCGTCAAGTGGATCTGCGTGTGTGTGTGTAGTGTGTGAACCGGATAATTATTATTATTATTAGAAGTCATTTCAGAAGGTTAGTCAAGAGCGCATTGTGTGCTACATAGGTAGTGTATCAATGAGTCATTGTTCCAATGCCTACTACCTCCGGGGCGAGGTGCTAATTGCTATTGAAATCTCTCGCACTAGGTTCTAATTGGGAGCGCTAACAGCATGCAAGCCCTGGCCTATTTGGTATTATTCGGCCCACTTTTGTTTAACAGCCTTACATTTCGGTGCATTTTGGTTCGAATATATTTATATATTTATTTATTTCGGAGATCCTTCAGGAATTCCAGCATTAATCCCCAGTGTCCTATAGTTGAGAAGTCAAGGCGAGAAAGCGTAACAAACAAACAAACTCACATTTGCATTTATTTTCATCTCTTTACTCGTACGTGTGGAATTTCCAAGATTTACCCAGTTTTAGTTTGAAATAAAGTATATTATTCAATAAATTAAATATTGTTTCTTTTCTTATAGAGTCAATATTTTACAGATTTTCCTCTGTAAATGTATAAATGTAGGTCATGCGTTACAAATACATACATAACACCATTTCGATGTACATAACTGAAGTCATCGCTGAAATTGTCAAAAAGCGGTCATATTATGTAGGTAGGTACATCCGACTTGACCCGGTCAATGTTATGTCGGTAATGTAACAGTATTAATGTATTCACTGTAGATTCTTATTGTTTCAGATTTTAAACTAACACTAACAAAGCATCTAACACTAACTATCTCGCGTGGTTTCATCCGTGATAATTTCGGAGACCCCGCGGAATTGTTCCATATACAAACGGGTTCAATTTTCAAAAATCCTTTCTTAGTGCACACCTACGTCACTTGGGAATATTTGTGCAAAATCATGGTTCCAGACTCAGTGGTCTCAGCTGTGATCGGTCAGTTTTTGCCTTTATGTATATATATAGATGAGTAGGTATGATTGCAGTTTAGAACTACAATGCTAGAAAAAAAATGTTTTGTCTATTGATTTATTTTTATAGTCGTCACTCCAAATCAGCGTCGTGGGACTATGCTGCGCATACGTCATATGCTGATTGGAAGCCATTTTGGTACCTCGCCTATTTTAAAATTATTCAATTGGTACCAAATAAACTTCTTTCAAATAAAATTCTATTTAAATTCAGAACTATTCTAAATCTCTGTGGGCGATGGAACACAATTATATTTATCCGGTCATAATTTGATTTTTTTTAAACAAGTAAGCTCAACTGTCATACATTTACAATACCTATACGACCTATCCTAATTTTTTTCAACGTCCACGGCAACTCCCGGAATTTCAAACACGGTAATGGAATAAATCAGCAACATGCACACACAAATAGTAGGTGATTCCATGGCAATCCCCTTTTTGTTAGTTTTTATTTGGTGTTACAAATAGGTACTTATACAATTTAACTAGGCAAACCCTAACTTGAGCTTATTACGTATATAATGGTAATAAATCATCAAAGTTAACTATTTGTGAAGTAATGTTTTGTATTTTTACTATTAACTAAGTACTTACATAACTTTTTACATGTACCTTAAACCGAGCTCTATATTTTCCAAACTGTAACTGTAACTGTATTTTCTGAAAGATAATTTTAAAATAAATATAGATTTATTATTTTTTTTTTGTTAAGAGATGCTTACGCATTCGCTTCTCAGGCTGAATTGTCACGTTCTGCGCCAAGTATCATAACAATCTTTTTTAAAAATTATAAACCCCATTTTTACTTAAATATAGGCTTTAATACGAAATAAAGGTAAAGAGTTGCAATTCCTTACAGGCCTAATACATACAGGTCATTCAAGTAGGCACCTACCTACTGCCACTGAGAAATCGTAATTCGCCATTTGAACCAATGTAGCTACAAAAGCTTTCACTACCATTCCCGTTATATCACGATCTACGAAATACGTGCTCCTTGGGCCAGAAACGTAATATTACGTTACTAACAAACCACAGCACTGACTTTTGTATTTATTACATTAAATGATAGATATTAAGCATTCCCAAAACTAGGAGGAATCATGCCGAAAGCGTGTGGTCTGGAGGTCATGGTTATGTTTTTATAGCCTTAACTTATTAAGGCTACAAAAACGTCGCGGTGAGAAGTTTAAAGAAAAAACTCACCAAATCATCGTAGTAATTCGCGATGTGCGAATAAATAATTGAATCGTAATCCATTCTTGCCTTCACAATAACACAACACAATAAAAACGCCCCGTTCCACTATTTATATAACAAATGCACTATAACAAAAAAACTAATAAATCGTTTGTCATACCATAAATGACATGAGAGGTAGCAAAGAAAAACATCCGTATTAAATAATGAGATTTTTAAAAAAAGGGAATCACTGTTAATTTCTCCGCTCGAGCTTCGGCGTCGATTTAAGACGCATCGGTGGAGTATTCTGACGTGTGCGCCGTCTGTAAAGCTAAAATAAGACCAAATTTTATATACAAATCTTTACTACGTTACGCACGCATCTAGAGATGATGTTACCGCTCGTTAAGCAACGATATGCATTGCGGACTACGATGCGGACAGATTATGTAGCATGTTATATAACTTTTGTTATACAACATTGCAATATAAAACAAGACTTGTACACATTAGAATAACAATGCAATATAACAATTTTATATAACTATTGTTTTAAATAACAAAAGAAAAACAAAAAACAAACGTGTCTAGGTTATATAACATGTTATATATAACATTCAGTGTCCATACAATTAAAAATGTTTGTCATGTAGTGTGTATGCACCGTTAATGTTGAGAAATTAGGATCAAATATTTTTTGACTGAAACTTCTTTTTTGCGTAACCAGAATTCACAATTTAAAATTCAAGGTTGAATTTCAGTGTAAAATTTCTAAAGGAAACAATTCTGACGCTTGGAGGTTTAGGTATCTCCTGTCTTGTTTAAATTGAGTTGAATTTTTCTAAATATCTATCTATCAAAACACTCAAGTAAATTTAGTAATTTACACAGTAAAAGAGGATTCAAAGAATGTTCTAGTAGAAGTACGTATATCATCATTCAATAACAAAAGTAACTTCACTAAACCTTAATTATTGTACTAAATACTGATCTACTAATGAAATGTCGATTTCATTATATTTGAAAATTGCACTAAGAGATACTATTTACTGAAGAAATCTTGTGATTTTTTCTTTTTTTTCTTTCTTTAGTTTTCTCGGTTAACTCGAATGATTATTGTCATATCACAGTAGCAGCTCTATGTAAATCTCGCTCTTACGTTTGTAAAGGAAGCGAGTTATAGCGTATGCCCGAGTCATGAGTTGCCTCAAACATTTCACGTTAGTTTGTTTAATAATTTCTCGGGAAATTCCAATGTATAATATTATGTACAATGTAAATTCTCCACTACTGAATATACACCAATAATAGGTACATACTTGCAAATGGAATACTCAAAAGGAACTTGTTGCTACTTGCTAATAACTTTGGTGTAGCCGGTTTCACCTGCGATAAGTTCCGAGTTCCCGCGGCAGTTCCGGGAAAAAAGTACCCCATGTCTTTTTCTGTACCCCTGTCAACGTGTATCCAAAATTTCACGATGATCGGTTGAGCCGGTAAGGCGCGAAAGCGTAACAAACAAACTCATCTTCGCATTTATAATATTAGTAAGGATAGATCCTTTCATTCCCTCTGAAGGTGATTGGAAGAATTAAATAGTGAAAATAATAAGATAAGTCCGCCTTTGTACATTAACTCTGTTCTCTTTTTAAATCATACCTATTCATTTTGTTGTATTTTAATAATAAAGCATACAATATATGGATAAATATATATAATAAATATTGTACGAGTATTGTGTAACAATGTGTCATGGGAGCCCGACCACTCAAACAAAAGTAACTAATTGTTCAGAGCAGCTGTTATAGTGGTTTTATTGACTGCGGTAGTTAAGTTAGCTTACAAACTTGACGAGTGATCTGATCCGGTGACACCGGTAGTGTATCGCGCCAAGTTCGCACAAATCCATGTGCACACCGATCGCACACATTATACGTGTAACTAGCCGTTCCCCCGGTTGCATTGATTTCGAAGACCCCGCTGGAATTTCGCGAAAAGTACAATAGGCATATCCTTTTCTGTACCTTTGACAACTTGTAATGCAAAATTCAATACCTACTATTCCACTCGCATTAATTTCATAGTTTTTGCTGAAAATCCGGGATAAAAAGTAGCCTATGTTCTTCTCTATACCCCTGACAACGTGTATGCAAAATTTCGCTGTCATCAGTTAAGCCATTTAGCCATGAAAGCGTAACAAACAAACAAACTCATTTTTAACCGACTTCCAAAAAGGAGGAGGCTCTATGTTCGCTTTATTTTTATGTATGTTCACCGATTACTCGAAGACGGTTGGACCGATTTGAAAAAACCTTTTTTTTTAAAGGGTATACTCCCAATTAGGTCCCATTGCCACCAAGTCAGAATCTGATAGTGTGATCTTGGATAAATCGAGGGAACTCTTGGGTATTTTTTATAGTAAATCGTTCATTTACTTTTGGAAAGCAAAATTTGAAGAAGTGAAATTGATGATGAAGACCACAGATGGTCATCGGAACTACTCAACAATAATACGTATTTCACGGGTTCCGTCCGATTGGAGTGATTTGGAAAATTGATTTTTTTTTTAAAGGGGCTACTCCCAAATTAGTCCCATAGTCACCAAGTCAGGATCTGATGATGAAATCATGGAGAAATCGAGGGGACTCTTCAAAATTTATAGGCACACCTATGGTGATTTGGATATTTTTTATAGTTAATCGTTTATTTGCTTTTGGGAAGCCATATTTGGAGAAGTGGAGCTGATGATGAAGACCACTATCATATATGTATGGTCATTGTAACTACTCAATAATAGGTATTTCATGGGTTCCGATTCGATAACTTTAATATGGTTTCTAAACAATTTATGATCATCACAATGTATATGGTGAAGTGGAACTGATGGTGATGAACCAGGAGAAATCCTAAACCATTAACGTCCCTGCATCGGGAAAAGCAATATTTTGTAAAAGATGATAAGCAGTTGACATTAGGCTATTGTAACGTAGATAAATTGTAATCCGACTCACTTAAAAGCAAGAAATAATCAAAATTTTAACAAAAAAATTAAAACCGTTTTCCAAAAACACAAAAAATGCACTATTCTAAAAACTAAAAAGCTAAAAATAACAAAATACCGATTTAATCCAAAAGACAAAAATACACGTACCTACTAATATTATTATTGGTTTGTGCTACGCCTACCACTGATTGATTTGAAGTCGGTGACAAGCTAAAGTCTTCTTAGGCATACCCCGCAACATACATTATGATAATTTACTTAGCTTTTTTATTATCTACTTACTCTATTTTTACTTTTTAAATTATCTCCACTTAAATTATCTTAAGAAATGTAGATTGTGGACGGTCTTATTTGTAGTGTGAAGCCATCTCCCTTCTACGGTCGCCACTGAAAATCAGCGTCGTGGAACTTAGTGCCACGGCATAATGCTGAGTGGTAGCCATTTTGGTACCAACTATTCTAGTTTAAGTCTCACGATTGTACTTATTTTATCTTTATGGTATCAAATAAACTTTTTTCTATTCTATTCTATTCTATTCTAAACATGGAATGGGTAGATGGGCTAAGTCCACTTCCGTCGTGAGCAAAACAACCCAAGTGGGCAGACACAAGCGGGCTTGGCACCGAATTCAAATCGATCAGTGGTAGGCGTGGCACAAACCAATAATAATATTAGTACTTACGTGTATTTTTGTCTTTTGGATTAAATCAGCTTTCTAGTTTTTAGTATAGTGCATTTTTGTGTTTTTGGAAGTCGGTTTTAATTTTTTTGTTAAAATTTTGATCGCATTTACAATATGAGTAAGGATAATAGTGTCAAAAAATCGTTACATACGACGAAAATGGGAGAAAAACTTTCCGCACACAAAAATAACGAAATTTTTTGAAAGAATAGATAGAAACAGTTTAAAAACACATTACTACATGACATAACGTTTGCAACATCACAATAAACACGTACGCCAGCCGGTATTATAGCGCTCGCAAGATATTTCCCAGATAAAACGTTCCGCCAAGCTAAGCCGCAGCGCGTCCACGAAATTTATTGTAAATAGCGGTTTGGCAAACTGCAGTAGGTAGGTGCAACGCAATGTACGCACAACTTGTTGCGTGTAAGGATATTATGGGACATCTGCCCCCTTAGCTAAGTGTACGACTATGACTAAGCAACGTAGGTATCGGCGCGTCACATGTTTGTGTAAAATCCATCCAGTAAAAGTTCACTTTTTCGTGACCACGTTACATGATGATACGTTCCTTAGTCTTCTATGGCATTAACGATCATAAAAAAAAGAAAAAAAAATTTTTTTTTACCAAAAAGAAAATAACAAAGTTAGATATATCCGTTGGTGCCGATACTAGCAAAATCCTGTGTCAAAAGATTGCCAATTTGACTAAGAGGGCTGCACACTGGATTATAATCTAGAATCCATTGTATAAATTTCATAATTAGGACTCTAGCTACTATCATCAAAAAGAAATCGATATCGATCGATAAATCCTTATGATCTTTGCTGATGATTATATATTAATTTTATTTTTAACGTCAATGTGGCTTTTTGGGCGCTTTTCGTCTATTTTTATATCAAATTTAAATTCTGCACAAATATCACCAGAAATAGTAGGTATTAGTCCTGTTTTACAAACCGATTACTTTTAAATGAAATATCTTGGAAGTTATGATTTAAGTAATTTTTTCAGCATAGGTACTTTCCCTGCAACAATTGCACACGAGGAAAGCTGCAGATAATTGTTTGTGTTGAAATAAAATTTGCTTCCGCACAAAATGGGTACCGAATAAGGCTCGGTGTCGGTATAAATAACACAAATAAAATTTACTCGTCTAAAATTATTATACAATAATCATTCATATTTTTCAATTTCCATCGCGAGGCAATGCCAAGCGCTGTGCGCATTTCACTCAGCGTTTAAGCCTAGCCATTGAACGCTCTCAACTTTGCCTCGGGCTGAGCTTTGCGTTTATGACTTGGCAAAACGTTAACGGTATAATACTGGCAATTTTTTTTGTTGATTTTCTTTTTTTTTTTTTCATTCGACTTTACTTTGTCATACGCTAAGCCGCAAAACTTTTCACTCGTTTTCAGTGAAGTGCATGTTTTGCTAAAATTGCAACTGACTTTATTGTACCGTAGACACGTTTATTGAATTCAAAATAATGTGAAACATAATTTTTACTTGCCAGTGATAAAGTATTGATTTTAAAAATTGAATAAAGCCACTAGCCTGCCGGTTGTAAAAAAAAATATTGCGCTAGTAGCAAAACTGAAAATCAGCTGCATGGTTATCCATACAACTACTACTTAATGCATTACTAGCTTCCTCGCGGTTTCACCCGCAGTAATTTCGGAGTTCCCACGGGAATTCCGAGATAAAGAGCACTCTTTTTCCTGCTCTGTACCCCTGACAACGTGCATGCAAAATTTCATAATGACCAGTAAAGCCGTTAAGGCGTGAAAGCTTAACAAACTAACAAACTCACTTTCGCATTTATAATATTAGTAAGGGTTAGGAAAAACATACAAGATTTTTTCCTTCACCATACTCAAAGAGGGTTTCATATCGATGAAAGCGATCAGTCACCTCGCCGAATTAGATTCGGTATGCAGATCTCCAATTGGGCGGTCTGACCACAAGCGGACCGCTACTCAGGCAAACCGAACACGTATTTGTTTTGATGTACCAAAGATCACGTACGGTGGAAACATATGTATTCGTTTCACCGTTGCTGAGCCAATCCCTTAGAGATGGCCCCGAGAATATATGTGGCAAAAATTTTTCCTATGAAAATATTATGCGAAATATACCTACCCATACCCAGGTTGTGAAATGCGGTTTTTGTTCTGGTCCCTCCAGCCGCTCCCGGGAGAAAATTGATTGTTTTCTCTTTATTTATTTTTTTATTTTTTTTTATTTTTTCATTCAACAAAATTCCACAGCACATGGCAGTAAATACAAACAAATTTCATAAAACTATATTTAGGCCATTACGGAATAATTAAGACTAAAATAATTTTAATGTTGATTCGAATCGCAAAATCTGGGTCTCAACTTAATATTATGTTATGTTGTGTATGTGTATGTGTAATGTGTATAGTTGCATGTGAGTATATATATATAATCTATATATATAACTAGCTGTTCACCGCGGTTTCACCCGCGTTAATGTCGGAGTTCCCGCGGGAATTTCGGATTACAATATAGCCTATGTTACTCAGGGATAATGTTACTTTCTAATGGTGAAAGAATTTTTTAAATCGGTCCAGTAGTTTTTGAGTTAAATCGTAAACAACCGAAAAATCAAATCTTTCCACTTTATAATGTTAGTATAGATGAAGCTGTGAACATGCGGTGTTTGTTCATTTAAATAAATTATAAATATATAAAAGTCTACGAAAATATATTTGGATAGTTATTAGTTATATAGTTTCACCCGCGTGAGTTTCGAAATTCCCGCAAGAACTAGTTTTTTTTCTAAAATAAAAGTAGCCTAAGTTACTCCTTATAACATCAGCTATCTGCCAGTGAAAGTCCTGTTAAAATCGATCCAGTCGTTTCAGATATTAGCCGAAACAAACAGACAGACAGATTTTTTTATGTAAGTACCGTATCTACATATATACTTTCATATGCATTTAGTAAAAAGCTGTTAATTTTAGTTACAAACAGACATTTCAATTTTATTCATATGTATAGATGTATAGATTGAATTTGACACTCAAATATTCAAATATAATATAAGGATATTTCGGATATGCTCCGTCAAGTCTACAATTCATGCAGTCGAAGTCGCGGATAATAGCTAGTATAGAAACATATTAGCAAGGTTGCAAAATAAGTCACTGATTGCATTACTGTTTTACCTATTTGATTGTCTGTATCTGTATTGTGAAATGTAATAGGCAGTTTTTAATGTAACTTTGCGTGGAAGTGCACTTTTTCATCGCATCCGATGTGAATCGAAGGAAATAACTTCAAAACACCCTTTTTATAAAGCCGAATTTCTATGGTAAGTTCACGGACCAAAGTATGACGGTAAAGTATATTAATCTTTCAACGATTGCGCACTGCGTCCAGTCCGAAGCCGCTGTGCAAGTAGGGAACTATTGCAGGGCGAAAGGACACAAAATTCAAAATTTATATTAAAAAATCAAAAAGTCATTTATTACTTAGGATTGATTGTTACGATCACTTATAACCGTCGGCAGATTCTTAGAACTATAAATTACTGTCGGTTCGAAACACGTCCTCTACTGTGAAGAACTGACAAGAAACTCAGCAGGGCTGTCTTTTAATGATCGACAAATATAAGTATTAAATATTGTAGGTAAGTAGTATACTCATAGGTCAACCGACATCGGTATTTTATCGGATTTGGACGGAAACAGTACAAAATTGATACCTCAATTCGGTCTGAGTATTCTATAGATTCGAATCATCTCAAATGGACATGTTGGCTAATTTTTATTTTTTAGTCCCTCTTGTAGATTATTAAAAAATATTGGACACGTATTTTTTCTTTTTTTTACGTAATCAAAAAATAACGGCGATATATTGAGTTGAAATTTCGCGTGACGTCACTATTCGGACAGTTTGTATGGCGGTTTTATCGGTTAGTGACGTCACGACCCCCTCACCCTAAACTTTACTGCACTTTATCTCTGTATATTTTAAATTATTTGAAAAAGCAAAAAATACGTGTCTATTGTTTTTTTATTTTCTAACTGACGGACTAATTAGAATTTTGATGGACTAATTAGAATTTTGATTTTCAAGTAGTCCACATCCCTATTCAAAACGGCTGGCGTAGGTAGTAGGTAGAAACAAAAGAATTCCAAACATTTTTCCCTTTATAATATTAGTAAGTACAGATGAAATTTTATGATTGTTACAACTTAAAGAACATTTCGAAACACTAGACGAGAAGTGCCGCAGGCACCAGTTAGAAGCATTGCTCCTGGAGCAATAATATATGGAGCAATAAAGCCGAATGCAAAGTTATAAAAAAGGAACTCCACGTAAAATACGGCCACTTAATTTATGATTTGTGCCGTTATCTCCGAGCGGGTTCGAACCCACGAACGAGTTCGCGGCGCTTGAATGTAAATTGAGTCGTTTCGCCAAACCCCCTAATGGAAAAGCAGATTAAATAATTCAGACGTAAGAAATTTTGAGCCCATAACGCTGGTTCATAAGTAATGAGCCTCGCACACCAGCCGCGCGAGTGTTCGCGGTACACTGTCTGTTGCAGGGTTGAGGTATTCAAATCAAATCAAATTGGATACATTAAAACCTATACAATATGTCAATTTAAATAAATAAAGCCGAATAATAGTAATAATAATCCACTTTACAACACACAAATCTTCTTGAATCCCACACTAAGCAATGAGCTTGTGTCGTGAAAACCGAGCAAACGTGGTACAATATACTTCATATTATTACACATAATAAATATTATAATACAGATATATACATATATACACGCCCAGACTGGAAAATGGAACCCTGTGTTCATCACACAAAGTCCACCCCCACCGTGAATAGAACCCATTACAATAAATTACATCGAATAAATTACAATTTACCTTAAAATATAAAATTTAACTAAATTTTGTTAATTAATTATTGACATAATTAAATTATAATTCAATAATCATAAATTACATGTAGCTCAATCCCAAGCATACTTATTGTGCAAATAATTATTTATTGAACAGTAGGCACGTTTACATAAGGTACTAATAAAATCTTTGTATTTATTAAATGGCAGACTTCTAATGCTTCTGATGCGACACTAGTAAGCCAGATCGGACTTGAGTGCCTTGTATTTGTTTTATTAGTAACTAAATTGAAGAAAAGAATAAATAAAACGCAATAATGAGCTCAAACTTGCACAAGCCACGTGACTCTTGCAGATCACGTGACTGAACAAAAACTTGCCCAAAGTCACGCTGTCGGGCCACGTGACCGCTTCAGACCGATCGCGGCGACATCCTCGCGCGTTCACAACGATACAGTCATTACGGGCACATCGTTTTATGCCCTCAAATAAAATTACTTTCGTCTTCGGCGGCACTAAGAAATTTCACGAGCACCCCACGAATACAAAGCACTGTTTAATTTCGCGTAACGTACGAAATTTACTTAGGGCACGATAATTTTATATTATCTAGATTGGGACGGTCATAAACGTACGCTAAACTTCCACCCTTGTCAAATCTTTCGCCCGGATTGAATTATGTCTTTATTGTTGGACGCAATTTGGGTATAATTTATCGGTTAAGCTCTTTGATGCAATGACTGTACGATAATTGGTAGGATTTGTCGAGATTTTCGGTTTGACCCGCCAGCGGACCTAAAATGTGAATCCGAATGGAACGAAGGGTGTGTTTTTCATCTAATTATATAAAATTCTCGTGTCACAGTGTTAGTTACCATACTCCGAAACGGCTTGACCGATTTTTATGAAATTTTATATGCATATATGCATATTCAGTAGGTCTGAAAATCGGCTACTACCTATTTTTCATCCCGGTATCCCCGCGGGAACTCCGAAACTCATGCGGGTGATACCACGGGGTACAGCTAGTCTATATATATAAAATGCTTTGTCCTGAATGACTGATGGATCAATGCACAGCCTAAATCGCTGATCGTAAAGATCTGAAACTTGCAGGGTGTATTCTTTCTATATCGTAGACATCCGATAAGAAAGGATTTTTCGAAATTCAACCCCCAAGGGAATGAAAAAGGGATGAAAGGTTTATATGGAACTTCGAAATTATCGCGGGCGAAACCGCGCGGGACAGCTAGTCTATGTATATAATATCTGCAGTTTTCCCCGCCTCGATTTCTGAATTCCCTCAGAAACTCTTCGTATATACCTAAACAAACTAACCTAACTTTCACAACAAGGCTTAATTATATCTGCGCTAATTATTTTTTAATTAATATTCAGCATATGAAACTCGACTCACCCCTGGCAATGTCCGTTTTTCGTGCAAAGTTGTTTGCGCGTTCGATGCACTCTCCGGATTGAAGTATGTGAGGAATGCACACCCTGTAACAATGTCATAGATAACAATTTAGTTTTTTGTTGTCATAAATAATTAGAACGAAGACTCCTCACTTCTTTTATTATGTACCTATTTTTTATTTTAATAATTCAACTAGCTGTGCCAGGCGGTTTCACCCGCGTTATTTTGAGAAACTATCTCGCTTTTGCAATATTTTTCATTGCCGCTCCGCTCCTATTTGGACATAGATAAGCAATAGTGTGTTAACCCACACTGGAGAAATTTTGAGTAAATCGTGTTTTAAAAGTAGGAGCGCAATTTGGGTCTACATTTTTTATGTTCAATATTTAGTTGCATATTTAAGCAATGTAATAAGGTAAACACATAATTAAAAAACGTTCCCTAACTCTCAATGAATCGTTCTGAATCAATAACTTAATTTTGTGGGTTAACATGTTATTGCTTATCTGCGTCCATTTGTCGTAGCGTGATGTTATTAGTCTATAGCGTTCCTCGATAAACGGGACTGTAAGGAAGCGGATACGCTGCGACACTTCACCTCTCTCCTCCCGCAAATATACGATCGCCGTTGGCCCCGAATCGACACCCCGGCCACCGCGTCGCAGGACTATCCAACATAAAAAGGTTGTTTAAATTCGAACCAGTAGTTCTGGAGATTAGCGCATTCAACAAAACAAACAAACTCTTCAGCTTTTTAATATTACAATAGAATAAAATCCAAGAGATGACGTTTAGTTACGCAACAATAGGTAATCTTACGATATATTATATCCGATAATCTATTTTATTAACAAAGTAGGCACATAACGTAGGTTTAGTAGAAATGAAGGAGAACCCTATGGTTCTCTACCACCAACTCTATAATATGCAAGCAACGAGTTTTTGTCTGACAACAGTAATCGAACAAGTGCAGCCAAACGATCGCATTACCGCCGCAATGTTACTCTAACCACAGACTATTATTTTCTCTGTGATGCTCTTGACACACCACGCAGTATATCTACACACAAATTAAATTCAACTCGTACCTACCTACCGCTAACTTTGCAAATACTGCCCCCTCAGCCGAGTTGACAATCTAAATAGGGATGTGGACTACTTTTGAAAATCAAATTCTAATTAGTCCGTCAGTTAGAAATTAAAAGAAACAATAGACACGTATTTTTTGCTTTTTTAAATAAATTAAAATATACAGAGATAAAGCACATTAAAGTTTAGGGTGAGAGGCTCGTGACGTCACTGACCGCTAAAACCGCCATACAAACTGTCAGAATAGTGACGTCACGCGAAATTTCAACTCAATATATCGCCGTTATTTTTTGATTACGTTAAAAAAGAAAAAATACGTGTCCAATATTTTTTAATAATCTACAAGACGGACTAAAAAATAAAAATTAGTCCACATACCCATTAAAAACCAACTAAAAAGCTAAGGAACTTATGAAAATTTTTGATTGGATAATTTTCGCGACCACGTGACTTGACGAGAAGTCCTTCAGTTTTCTACAGCCTTGACTGAGGGGGTTGAATTTATAAATATTAAAAGTGATAGATAATAATAATAATCCACTTCACAACACACAGATCTACTTGATCCCACACTAAGCTATAAGCTTGTGCCGTGGAAACCAAGCAAACGTGGTATATACTACATAAAATAACATATATATTATACTATAGATATGTATATATCCACACCCAGACTGGGAAGTTGCACTCTGTATTCATCACACAAAGTCCACCCCCACCGGGAATCGAACCCGGAACACCTTGATTAGCGGGCAGCCATGGTGACCTACTGCGCCAATCGGGTCGTCTAATATGTTAAATATCTAAATAATAGTTATATTCTTTACAATATAAAACACTTAACAATTAAATAGGTTTTAATAAAAAAAAATGAAAATTCAATGACATGAGAAAATTTTGCAACTTTTTTTTAAAACCTTCCGACTCCATAGCTTTAAGCTCACACAGAAAGCACACCATTCATCCCGACAGGGTCCAGTTGCAGCGCGTATAAATCGCGTCCGCCGCTTCCGGCCGCCATCTTGGATTGCGCTAACGGGTTCATTTCCTGCGCCTATACATTTCCGCTCGATTCAATGTTGCCAACTCATATTTTTTCAAGCTTTCAACATAAATTGTTGTGGATTCAAGTTAACATGTTTAACATTCGAAAGTTGCGTTTAGCGATCCATAAAGACGTGTTTTTTATGTTTTACTGCCGTGTACTTCTTGTAGGTACTTATAATATTGTTCTACGAGTATATGACTAAAGTAAGGAAGGTACAAAAACTAAATTGTAGAACTTAAAAATGTATACCTACATAGAAATTATTTAAGTAATTTCGCTTATAAGTATGGTAAATTTTGTCATTCCGATAATAATTAGTTCAAATTACTTACAATTACCTATAACATATGTACAATGTATATAAGAACTGACAGTTTAGAACAAGTCATAGAAATTTATATTATTTTAATGTTTTTTTACGTACCTACATAAATTTAAAAAGTATTGAAACGAAGATATAGTTGCCAGTACCAATTTTTGTGAAATAAAAAAAAAATGGCGTAACCCTCTTATGATATCCTCAATATTACAACTGCGAATGTGAGTTTATTTGTTTGTCACGCTTTCACGCTTTACTACTCAACCAATCCTAATGCAATATTTGCATACACGTTGTTAAGGACACAGGGAACTTTCACACTAGAAAACTCCGAAATAGATGCGTGTGAAACCGCGGAGTACATCTAGTTTGTTAATACATGACAGCTATTTCATCTAATATAGGTAATTAAACAAATCCACTCTCGTTTCTATAAAATACAGATCTCTGTCACCTTTAGATTGCCTTAAAAATATTGCCTCTATAATACTAGCAATAAAGCTGCCTTTTTCTTTTTCTTACATTCGGTTTATTTTTTGAGGCAATAAAGTATAGGTAGGTAATTTGAAACCCTTACACACGCGATGATAAAAACTGCATAGTTCAATCACATTAACTGTTTGACCATTTCCGCACAGTTAAACATACACAATTCGAAATTCGAACAATGTAAAGCCATCAACAAACCAAACGGACGCGGCGTAAGCGGGAAAGCATGTGAAATTAGTCCCGAGTACGTACCGAGTACCTACCTAGTGCTGTTAATTCACGCGGCGCGGTCGAATTTGCATCGGCCACGCCATGTGGGCCGAAAGCCGAAGGCCGTACCTACTTCCCACCACTAATTAGCAGTTAGCCGCCTTTTATTTCCGAACCGACGTTATCTAAGCCCCTATAATCCGCTACTGCGATGCCCCCTTAAACCCACCAGCCGTGTTTAAGCTAAAATTAAAACAATGAAATAGGTATTGAATTGAATTGAATTGAAAAAACTTTATTTGACACAACACAAAGATTTACAGCATACGTATACAACAACTAAACATATATATAACAGGTATTGAGGGTACGCTTCTCAACCGACGGACAGACGCCGCCAGCCGAAGAACTGTGGGCGGACTCCATCCGACGACTGAGAAACGTACACCTACTTAAAATAACGAAGACACTTATTTAGATATTGACATTGACGTGTTGTGACAAAAAGGCGGCCAGCTCAGCATAAGTCGGGTGGTTGTAAGGACTAACTAGTTGTACGACTAACTATTTGATGCAATCTGATATTACCTATGTACTTTGCTTTTTAGTGTGGACGTTTATATGTACTGTTCTATAACTCTTGCCCTTATATATTACAAGTTGTTCCCCGCGGTTTCACCCACGGTAATTTTGGAGATCCCGTGGGAATTCCAGGATAAAAAGTACGCTGTGTCCTTCTGTGTACCTCTGAAAACGTGCATGCCAAATTTCATCCAAATCCGTTCAGCCGTTTTTGCATGATTGAGTAACAAACATCCAAACATCTCGGACGAGCCAAACATCCACACTTTCACATTTATAATATAAGTAGGACTAGCTATTCCCCGCGGTTTCACCCGCGTTAGCTTTGGAAATCCCACGGGTATTCCAAAATAAATGTACCTACTTACTACCCTCTATTTTTTTTCTGTACCTATAGTGCCTACCTACTCTTGACAACTAAACGTGCAGGTATAGTATGCAAAATTTAACGTAGTTTCTTCCCGGTTAATTTTGGAGTTCCCGTAAAAATTCTGGGATAAAAAATAGCCCATGTCCTTCTCTGTACCCCTGACAACGCGTATGCAAAATTTCGTTGTAATCGGTTGAGCCGTTTAGCCGTGAAAGCGTAACAAACAAACAAACAAACTTTCGCACTTATTAGTAAGGATGTTAGGTACGAGTAGGTATGTGCTGTACCGCTCATCATGAAATTTTGCATGTACATTTTCAGGGTACAAAAAAGGACGACAGCCTCCTTAGCCAAGTAATCGGTAAACTACGAATCGTTATGTCACGTGGCTAGGAAAAACTGGATTTGATGATTTTACATAACTAACGTTATTCGCTCCTCAGTTTTAGTTGCAATAACGTTGCAGATTGTCAACTTTGCTAAGGGGGTTGTTACGATAATCTCTAACTCGTTCAACTGAAACGTTGTCGGCTGATTAAAATTAATATCATTTTTACTCTACGTACCTAAATAACTTTGTTAAGACGTCATTTTGTAAACCCAATTATAAGTCCGTGAAAACTTTTGCCTGAAGTGACTTACCGAGTTTTTAATTTCATTATGGAAGAAAAAAATCCCCAGGGTTTTTTTTAAAATTGGGTCGGCATTCACAAAAATTCGTCCCAAGGGTTAATAAGTTGACGAAGTTTTAATTAATAAAATAAATAGTCTCCGGAAATGTTTTATCAGCAAATTGAATTAAAATGTACCACCAGAGAGTTTCCTATACGGTTAAAAAGTTACAGACACGCGACAATTTCATAATTGTCATACACGAGTATGCCTTTCATAAAATTAAAACAACAAAATTGTTTGTTGATTACCATAATATTATAATAATATTACAGTTTTTATATGTAACTAAGTTAGAAGGGGAGTTTCGAACCGTGAGTACTTTATAGTCTCATAAAACCTGCTGGTCTTATAAAACAATAGCAGTTTGAGTTAGATTTTACATCTAACATATTGCTATACAGTTTTCAGAAATAATAACTTAATTTTCGAAAAGAACTGCATATTCCAATCCGATTCCAATTAAGTGGTTCTTCTTTGAGATCGTTATAGCGTCGCTAGCTGTATATTTGGTGTTTAGTATATCAATTGGAAAAAAAAATCTAATCAAAACCCTTCTGTTATGTAAAAAAATGGACTGGTACAAATTCTCCTAAATTTTGAATTAAATCAGGTTTTCTTGCACCTAAAATCAACGTCACATCGAGAACTTTAATGCTCGGGTCTTTTTACGAAACTTAAGAAATTGTCATCTGAGTTTTTGTTGAATGTAATCAATTTAAGTAAGTATTAAGTATTATATTATTATGATATACATGTGAAGGTTTTGGTATCACTACATAGTATACAAAACAAAGTCGCTTCCGGCTGTCTGTCTGTGCCTATGTAAGCATGCTTAGATCTTTTAAAGTACGCGGCGGATTTCATACGATTTTCACCACTACCTTTTCTCGAAGCGCTTCGACGTGTTTTTGAACCCTTATAACTTTGGTTTGGATTAGACCATATAAACAAAATGGTTACTACAAGAACAATTGTTTAACAGAAAAGTAATGAACAGTGGACAAATCTTTCACCTTACGCCTTATGTGAATGTAAGCGAAATAACCAAGTCACATATTTTGACTAAGGCGTGAAGTTTGTGAAATTAGCCCTTGTAAAGTTAGGGCGTGTAGAGTTAGAAGCTTGGCTCTACATGAGATCTGATAACTTTTTGATAGTGCGAGTTACATTATGGTCTCGTCTTGGCAACATTTTACATAAAAATATTTTTGGTGGGCTATGTTAATTTTGATGTGGGGTTTAAACTCGCGAAACTTGTCGTAGCAGTCAGCTTTCAGTTCGCTTTACCAACGGTCGGTTGTGCTGTCAATTATATCTGGATATAAGATTTAGTCTGTTCAATAGGTACTTAACAGTAGTACCTAAGTCTTAAAAAAAATCGTCTACATTCTATCCGGTTAAAACTAAAGAAAAAGTATTAATTTACTGAACAAAATTAAAGTCACATTTTACAACCCGCAAGTAACACGGTTTTGTCTGAGCAGATACAACGTCTCGTCGAGTAAAAGCACGCCGAAGGCAAGGCGGTGCGCTTCGGGCGAAATTGCATTATCACCCTTCTCTAATTAGCCTCACAAAGAATCTTATTAAATGGCACAAGAGTGAAATATGCGCACTTCATAGGAACATGACCCCAAATGTTGTTATAGCTCTCTCTAGTGTTAATATCAGAGCGATGATATGCGATAACTTTACACGGGAAAAAATGCTTACAGTGCCATCTGTTGTTGAAAATCTTACCCCTACTATACCCACTAATATTGTAAAAATATTTTAATTATTAGAACGAAGTTCCTTATCGTAAGGTAGGTACTTATGGAGAGTAGGATTTCTAGCGTGAAAGAAATTATCCGTCACGGCGTCATATTTACGCTCTTATGCACACTATACGATGCGCAGATAGGTACTTCATTCTAACAGAATGTTCCACGACACTCACGCGTTTTTCGTTTATTTATTTTTATTAGATAAACCCAAAAACAAAGCCAATTTTAAAAATTCATGCCGGAATTCCTACGGCGAAATTACTAAAAATTAGACAGTTTCCTAAAAAAAAACAAAAATTTCAAATCAACTATTTCTGTAAAACATATACATATACTACTATATAGAACTAACATAATAACAAGGTGTATGTAACTGAAAACTGAATGAGAGTAGATCGACTTATGACATTGTCTTTCAGACGAGTAGATAGTGGGCGGGTTTAGGTGTAGGTAGACATTCGAGGAGTTGATTAGAATCCAATGGACGTAGAAAACGTCGCACTAAGCACAAGTAAGTTATGTTTTCATGGGTAGATTTTTTGATAGACAAATAAAAAGTCGGTTTGATAATGCGTGCACAAAACAAATTCCAATTTTTGAAATTACCCACTCTCTGGTTAGCTCATAACTGAAATTGGGAAATCGGCTCTATGTTTATTACCTATACATATGTATTATGTGAATCCAACCACCCTTCAGGTGTAAACTTTACATAGTCATGAGTTGTGGCGCGCATAAATACCAAACTTTTCTTCTTTTTTCGATTCTCCCTCCAAGTTCCGTCCAGGGTGTACAAGAAAGTTGACTTTGAGAACTTACAATGAGATGTTGTAATAGTAACATATAATTTTATTCACCAGAAATTTCTTGTTTAAAATTTTCATAATTTTGTGATGATTGTTGTTATGACTAGAAAAAACTTTTTTGAATTACAAAATTAGGTTGCGGAATAATGTTAACAACCAAAAACTAAATATTAATGACGATTTTTGTTGAAAGTTACTCGAGATTCTTCGAGGTGATTAAAAAATATACTGTAAAGAACCCACAAAAGAGGGGTGAGAGGGGCCTTCCAATCTAGAGTTGTCAGTTTTTCTGGTGGAAAAATAATATTTTATTCAAAACATTTGCAAAAATATTGTGCTTTTGGGGAAAATATAGTACATAATACTTTATTTTTAATCATAATATACCAAGATATCTAGTATTATTAGCTCTATATTTTTTTACAATAGATTAAAGTATACTATGATACTATATGATATAGGTAGTACGGGTGGCAACCCTAATCTCATCCCCAAAAAAATATATCAGGCTCTACGTCAGACACCCTGTATTTCCACCACGACCAACATCGGTTGTTACTTCCAGAAGTGTGTCTGGTTTATCTCGACCGTGGCCCGAGCTCTCAGTGTGGGTAATATATTTTAATTCAAATAGAAAACACCCGCACACTCGCGTTGCCTTTTAAACTAAATAAGATTAAATGTGAAACCGTAGTTTTTCCCAGTCTCCGGTTCAGAAAGACATCTTGCTAGCGAACGAGGCTGCTATAAATTCACCGAGGCTCCTGATTAATTAAGCCGCGTTGATAACAAAATAACTCCCTACAGGCAGACGTACGCTGCATTAAAATCTTCACCCGACATACAGTACACTTCATTCAGACATTGGTAATAAACCAGAGAAATATGCTTTCGTATTTTAATAAAATGAAAAGGATATTACTATGTGAACGAATTATTTTACAAATCTATTGTATAAAATGATTGTAGCAAGAGAAATGTGTTTACTCTTATGAAAGAACCCTATCTCGTATTCTAAGATCTAAAAACGAGTTCATACAAGTTCATATACCAAATATTTTTTCCCTTCGCGATTTCAGCTTTATGAATTTCGGTTTTCTCGGGAGAACTTTTGTTCCGAGTTAAAAAATATCCGTTTTCACTCATGGATAGTGTTGCTACCCATTAGTGATTTTTTTTTATGTAGAATCTACAAACATTCTCTGTATAAAATATTATTTATTTATTTATTTAATCCTTTATTCCACATAAAATAACAATGTTACAGTACCTAAAGAAAAAGGAGAAAGCAAACGGCGGTCTTATCGCATAGTTCGCGTAACATTCTCTCTATAAAATATTAGGTTAGATTAAAAATATAAACATATTTATGTACGTACTTCTCTTTACTTGGGCATGTTGACTAATTTTTATTTTTTAGTCCGTCTTGTAGATTATGAAAAAATATTGGACACGTATTTTTTCTTTTTTTACGCAATCAAAAAATAACGGTGATATATTGAGTTGAAATTTCGCGAGACGTCACTATTCTGACAGTTTGTATGGCGGTTTTGCGGTTAGTGACGTCACGACCTCCTCATCCTAAACTTTAATGCGTTTTATCTCTGTATATTTTATAACATGCCCATTGTTATAAATATTACGTTTATGTGATTTTATGAATAATTCTAAATCAGTGAGCCGATCATACTCGGCTTGCATTTTTAACCGACTTCCAAAAAGGAGGAGGTTATGCATTCGGCTGTATCTACCTATGTTTTTTTTTATGTATGTACACCGATTACTCGAAAACGGTTAGACTGATTTGAAAAATTCTTTTTTTGTTTGAAAGGGTTTAGGTACTCCCAATTAGGTTCCATTGCCACCAAGTCGAAATCTGATGATGAGATCTTGGAGAAATCGAGGGAACTCTTCAAAAATTATAGGCACACCTATAGCGATTTGGGTATTTTTTATAGTAAATCGTTCATTTGCTTTCGAAAAACAGAATTTTCAACAGTTTATTACACCGCGTAGCCCAGTGTTGCTCACTTGCAGTACAGTTGGTTACCGTATTCTTAACCACTTATACACCTACGTTTTCCAACGAAATTCTTTTTTAGACATAGCAATTTACACATTGCTACCACAGTGTTTGTATTTCCTTTTCTAGACAGATTTGTTGCCTTTTTTCTTGGTTGCAACATTTTTTTGCTGCCTTAATTGCGGTTGTTAAAGTGGAGTCCGCTACCTAGTTTCGGAATTTAGCCTTTTGCGGCATGCTAGGTGGAGTATTGTATTCAACAGTTCATTTTCTTGGTTGCTCTGTTTCCTTTTGTTTTTAGTAATCAGTCGTGATATCTTTGTATTGTTTGTTACTTTATTATAAAAGTTCAGATGTTAAGACGTATTTTAATGTTTGTATATTTGAATAACATTTGGAACTATTAAAACTATTCACGGTGATTTCACCCGCGTAAATATTGGAGTTCCCGCCGGAATTCCGCAATATAAAGTAGCTATCTATGTCCTTTTCTGTAACCTGGATCAGTTAAATAGTGATGACGTAAAAAGGTAACAAATAAAGAGACTCTCGCCTTTATAATATTAGTATGTATTATATTTAGATGTTTCTGATAAATTGACTTGGAAGGTCTTTGACAGGGACATTCTTGCAGAACATCTCATGGGTTAACACCTGGGTTAATAGAAAGAAAGAAAGAAAGAAAGAAACAAATATCAGGTACTTTCTTCCCCTACACTGAAAAAAAGACCCTGGACTTCACTAGAGCCACCACGCAGAAGAGTCAAGAAATAAAATGTTGAAATTTTAAATACATCTTAACTTTTTTTGTTTTATTTTCATACCTATGTTTTTTATCATCATCTCGTTTGTAGAACATAACAGATAAACAATGTGCTTGTGCAATAGCTTTCCAAGTGTTGGTGAATTTCGGCGCAACGTATTCAGTAACAAGTTGGCACGATCGAACCGCTCTAGTTGGGACTCGAAACTAATTCATAACACAAGTTTAGACGTGACGCGGGTAACAACAGCGGTTCCCAAATAACCATAACAATATATTAATACGTTACACTGTTTATTATTTAATAAAGTCGAAATCCCGCAAGTTTATTGCCGCATCGGTGTTCAGAAGTTACTTAGCGGAACGGCCAGAGACTGGCGGTGCAATTTACATTACCTAACATGGCGCGGAACAACTTCCCTCTCAAATAGCTCGTTAAACCGGACACTAGATATATGAGTAGTTTATTTTTTAACTTCAAGGCTTTGCATAGAATGTAGTGTAGGTTGTTATTGAAGTGGAAAATCTACATCTATTTATTTAAACTTTGTACACATCTGGCGACAGTAAGCATACTTAATGCCACAGTAGAATCTATCACGACCCGATTAGCGCAGTAGGTCACCATGCCTGCCCGCTAATCAAGAGGTTCCGGGTTCAATTCCCGGTTGGGGTGGACTTTGTGTGATGAACACAGGGTTCCACTTTCCAGTCTGGGCGTGTTTATATATCCTACTAATATAATAAATGTGAAAGTGTGGATGTTTGGATGTTTGTTACTCAATCACGCAAAAACGACTGAATTGATTTGGATGAAATTTGGCATGCACGTTGTCAGGGGTACACAGAAGGACATAGAGTACTTTTTATCTCGGAATTCCTACGGGAACTCTGAAATTACCGCGGGTGAAACCGCGGGGCATAGCTAGTAAATAATTTAATGTAACATAACTGCCATAATAAACCATATAATCCAAGTCATAAAAATGCGCTTGAATGTGCAATTAAGGATAATATGATCCGGCCGTGCTTAATCCGGACACACAACATTATAGCTATTTAACAGGATTCCCGGAACATAATTACGAGTTCCGGACGTAATCCGGGAATAATTGTCGGAGAAATACGCGGAAGGTTACCGGGTGTAATTGAGAGATTATAATATTCGTGAAGTTTGAACTGCGCCTATAGCATTATAGGCTTGGGATGGTTTTATGGAGATGTATTTAATTGCATAGCTCATTAACGGGGCCCAATTACTTAACAGTGAAACGAGCAAATTTAATGGTATTTTCATTCAATGGAACTTCTTTGGGTTGCCGAAAGACAATAGGGATGTGGACTACTTTTGAAAATCAAAATTCTAATTAGTCCGTCAGTTAGAAAATAAAAAAAACAATAGACACGTATTTTTTGCTTTTTCAAATAAATTAAAATATACAGAGATAAAGCGCATTAAAGTTTAGGGTGAGGGGGTCGTGACGTCACTAACCGCTAAAACCGCCATACAAACTGTCATAATAGTGACGTCACACGAAATTTCAACTCAATATATCACCGTTATTTTATGATTACGTAAAAAAAGAAAAAATACGTGTCCATTATTTTTTAATAATTTACAAGACGGACTAAAAAATAAAAATGACTCAACATGCACATTGTATGCCTATTTTATAATAACTAGCTGCCCGTGACGATATTTTACACTGAATTACGTGGAATTCTTTCTAACCGGCCTCCAAACTTTACATAAATAAATAATATAAACTACTTCTTTTACCCATTTTCCGTCAATAGCGGATAACACAAGCTTTAAAATAATGTTACTATGATTAATTTGGACAAAAAATCACGAGAGATATTGTTTTATCACAAAAAATCACTTGAGTAATAATCCTACTTAATATTATAAACGCGAAAGTTTGTAATTATGTATGGATGGATGGATGTTTGTTACTCTTTCACGCAAATACTACTGGATGGATTTAAAGGAAACTTTACAATAATATAGCTTATACATCAGATTAACACATAGGGTACTCTTTATCCCGGAATCCCCGCGGGAACTCTGAAATTAACGCGGATGAAACCGCAGGGCACAACTAGTATACAATATTATGAAATTAATAATGCTTGGACATTTTAATATGACAGTTTTGTTAGTGTAATGGTTACTGAAGTAGCGGGATAAAGGTCTCTATGTCCATTTCTATATCCATCCATCACAATCCCATTTATTTAGGATATCCATGTTTAATATAGATAGATAGATAGATAGAAAGATAATTCTTTATTGCACACCAAACTGAAAAAAAAAAGTGTTTACAAATTTTCTTACATTTAGCTAAAGGTATACAAAAGGCGGCCTTATCGCTTAAAGCTATCTCTCCCAGGCAACCTTAGAGTGGACAGATTCATAAGCGAGAGGAAATTAGATAGGTGTTTACATAATATATTCGATAGGAAAATACAACTAGTATAAAATACATAATGCGATTACATACAATATAATATAAAAACTTTACAACTATTCGAATCTACTGGACGCAGGTGACCCAAATTGCTATCTGTAGGTACTTACGATGGAAGCAAAACTGCTCCAGCAATAAAGATGTCGAAATCAAAACCCCGAGGTAAGTAATAAAGCAGATTTCAATCAAGATAGACGCATCCAACCATGATTACTGCCCACAAAAAGGGTCTGCATATACCAAAAATCGAGCTGAATTCGCACTAGTTAGGTATACCGACTACCAACCTAACGGCATCACGTGAATCAATATCCACTCCGTCCCATTACACGCCTACACTTTTAATCAACGTTCCAACAAGATATTCCGGACTTTGCGTGGAAATTAATAGAGTCCGATTTCGTTCTAACATTCTCCACTCATAAGGCTTTTTTATCCTCTATAATAAAAGTGTCAAACGGCTGTGTGTTCGCGATAGGAAACAGTGTACGTTTTTATTTACTGTTAATAAAACAAAGGTTGCGGAAGGCTCTTGCCTCGTTTCACCATGACGTATTTGGTAAAAGAATAAAATAATATGTTTGAGGATCGTCATACTAATATTGTTATTGTATCGGACCTAAATTAAACAATACATACTAAAAACTTTGTTTTTGAACATATTAAAAGAAATGTACAAAGATGCACTCATCTCGCAAGGGGATCCTCCCATCAATCTCTGAGTAATCGAGAGGATATGTTCTTCTTCTAAGTTCTTTAATGGTTCTATGCAATATATTTGTAATAATCTTTCTTGAAACAAATGGTGAAGTTAAATTGTACAATTTTTTTACAGTTGGCTAATTAGTAGTTGGCTCTTTCGATGCTGATAATTATAAATCTAGAATCTGGCCTGAATACACGTAATATATAATCTCTTTTCAATAACAAAAAGTGGTAAAGAGCTGATATTAAAAACAAGTTAAAAACCAACTACAGACTAGGTACCGTTACAGTCTAGCCAGACACCGTGGCTGGTCATAAAACAAAATAAAAATGTCGACATTTTCAATTATGCAAAATCACTGATGTGTATGTCGACGGCCATTGGGGTCAACCGGAGCGAGCGGTGGCTGTGGCGCTGAAAACTGAAACAATGGCTGAGAACGAAGACGCGCGAGCCTGCGGTATTTATACTATGTGTGTGTTAAATTCTAGGGTAGAACCTGCTAATAGTTTTTTTTTTTAAAGGAATAGTTTTTTTTAAAGAAAAGAAAGACCACGGACGTTTTAGTGTTTTTGCTTTTATAATACAAGATGATAAATAGGTTAAACAAAGGTTTCGATTCTTGTCCCAAATTAAAAAAAAATACTCTACAATCTGAAATTTATGAAACTGAGGTTTTCATTCACTCGGGTCAGCCACCATATTTTTTTATATTATGTAAATTTTATTAGTCATGTTGAATTATCGAGAGCGTGATGAGTGAAAAGCCGACCTGAGCATGGGGTATAGTTTAAAACAACGTAAGGTTAAGATGGCTTTATAAATAGATCATTTTTACTAAAACAACTCGTCTGAAATGCTCGATCGATCGGTGTTATAGCAATTAGCAACCTAAAGCTAACATCTGGCTGTCAGCATATTGCTTTGACTCAGTAGTAATAGTCTCTATTCTTTGACTCAGCCTTGAGCAAAGTTGGAAGTTTCATGAAAAGTTTATATTATTGTCTTGGTAAATCAGCGAATTATTATTTTTCATTACATTGTGTCATAAATTATATTTTAACACTTCCGTTGTAATTCCTTATTTTGTTCGTTATTTAGCACAAAAAAAAAATATCATGACCATCATAGAATAATTATACATAATTGCGGTTTTTATCATTTTATTTTTAACTGTCTTTATAATTTTTTAATACAAATTGTTATAAATTGCTGACCATTATTTTTAATCAAATTAAACGTTGAGAGCGTTTTAATTTCTTTTTTTATAAAAAGGTTTTTGTAATTGTGAACAATGGGCATGTTGACTAATTTTTATTTTTTAGTCCGTCTTGTAGATTATTAAAAAATATTGGACATGTATTTTTTATTTTTTTTACGTAATCAAAAAATAACGGCGATAAATTGAGTTGAAATTTCACGTGACGTCACTATTCTGACAGTTTGTATGGCGGTTTTAGCGGTTAGTGACGTCACGACCCCCTCACCCTAAACTTTAATGCGCTTTATCTGTGTATATTTTAATTTATTTAAAAAAAGCAAAAAATACGTGTCTATTGTTTCTTTTATTTTCTAACTGACGGAGTAATTAGAATTTTGATTTTCAAAAGTAGTCCACATCCCTATTACGTGAAATAAGCGGCTGTATGTAATTATATTTTCGCGTTAGTAAAATCTTAATTGTTTTTAAATACCTTTACAAAAACAAAGAAACCAAATTGAAAATTGCGTTTATTTAGAGAGACCACTACGATAAATTAATACATAAATAAACACAACAGTAAATTGAAATACCACTTATAGATTCTGCTGATCTGTGTTTCTATTTTATGAGAAAGTCTACAAAGTTGTAAGATCGATTTTAGAAGTCTACAAACTTCCATAGACAATTTAGCTGAGACTCGCTGTAATTAATAAAACTAAACAAACATTTTAAGATAAAACTCATACCTGAGAGTAGACGGACACTTCGTCTAGCTGTGATTCTTCATAGAACTTAAATAAACAAATCTTTTTGGTTACTCACAATAACTTATGTTGTGTTAACATAGGAGGTTCAGACAAAATTAATGATGGGAGCAAACTGAAACATAAATAATCGGACGCAATATCCAATTACATCAAACAAATAGGAACAAATGAGACAGCGAATTCGCTATCATTCACCCGGCAAAATTACCAGGCGAACAGAAACACCGAGTCATCTAAATATTCAAAAAAACAGCCGACGACGCGAGAACAAAGGCGCTTGTATTAAAACAAAATCAGGGCACCCCGTGATAAGATCCCTGTAATGTAGTCGGGGCGAGTTAATCGCGGGGCTCCAGCCTTATTTACATAATGTTTTCTTTATATAGAAAGTTGTTGTTGAAGATAGAAAAGTTTGGCGCGATGCGAACTTGAGCCCAACTACCTACCTACCTACCGACGACGTTTTATATGAAAATGTTGCGAACTTTTCCCTACGGGGATGCGAATTAAATCCTGTGGAGGTTAATGTTTTTAGAAGGGAACATAGCTCGGTGGCGACCCTTTGGGAAGCGATCGGGAAAGCTTCCACCCACGGCCGGCGGGGGTAAAAAAAACTCGATATTGCAACGCCATCTGGCGTTCGGAGAGGTGTTTTAAAAATGTTTTATTTATTAGTGAAGAAAATGGAAAAAATCGAATAATTGTAAGTATATTTGGACGCCGATAAGCAATAACATGTTAACCCACAAAATTAAGTTATTGATTCAGAACCATTTATTGAGAGTTAAGGAACGTTTTTTAATTATGTGTTTACCTTATTACATTGCTTAAATATGTAACTAAATATTGAACATAAAAAATGTTGACACAAAATGGCGCTCCTACTTTTAAAACACGATTTACTCAAAATTTCTCCAGTGTGGGTTAACACACTATTGCTTATCTATGTCCATTTATACTAATATACCTACACTAACTTAGTAACTGTCCTCCGGGGTTTCTCCCGTGGTAATTTTGGAGTGCTCGCGGAAAATCCAGAGTACAAACCTTCCTCATAAACCACTCTATCTACGGGTGAAAACCGCATGAAAATCCGTTCAGTAGTTTTTGAGTTTATCGCGAACAGACAGACAGACACGTTGGAGGACTTTGTTTTATAACATGTAGTAATATTACCATTTTTAATTCTTGTACCTACATCACTGGCCGTTCCCCATAGTTAAGGCATTCCCTCGGGAACTACTAATTATTTTTTCCGAATGGATGGGAAATTGTTTTTTTTTTCAAAATCAGTAAAAACTGATACGTTATATATAAATAGTTTAAAAAAAAAGCGTCACCAAATTTCTTTGAGAATTTTTCACTATACCTCGTCGTTTCTACTTCAAAATTTCACCGACATAATATAATGGTTTTACCTTTATTTTCTTTATTAACTAGTCCGATCCAAACAAAATTAAAGCACTAATTAATTATATGTACCTTTTATATAAAACTGAATTTCTTAATTTCTTTTAAAATTCTACATTTTTTTCCAAGGAAAATGGATATATTATTTATGTAAATTACATAATTCTCTATTTTTGTGAAACGAAAACAACAATTCAACTTACTGTAAATAACCAGTTTTTCCACTGGAAAAGTAAAAACAAATAAATATGTTAATGCTTGCAATTACTCACGCCGTATGAGAGATGATGGGTTTTTATTGTAAAATGTACCGTAGGCTCACATCTGGACCCATTTATCTGCAGAATTGAACCGCCAGATTGTTGCAGACGAAAAAACGAAATGCTTTTTTACATTTTTAATAAAATAACATTTATTTTTAAAACAGTTTTTAAATAATATTTATTTTCATTTTATGCATTCGCTTTATACCAATCATGGCAGGATAGTATTGCCTTTTTACAGCATTCATTTTATTAGCATCACTGAAGGTTTACAAAAAAATTAGTTTAATTAATTTGAAGATACATTAACTCTTTATTTATGTACGAATAATACAATACTATATGTTACATAAATATTTATAATACCTACCTACTATGTTGTATTAGGTATATGTTATGTTTAAGGAAAAAAATTATCTTTTTTAAAAAACCGGTTATATAGGCGGCCGGAAGCCCGGAAGCTGTGTACGCGCTATTTCCATTGCCTGTTACAAATGGGCATGTTGACTAAATTTTTTGTCTAAAAAATGTTGACTAAATTTCGTCTTGTAAATTAATAAAAAATATTGGACACGTTTTTTTTCTTTTTTACGTAATCGAAAAATAACGAAGCTACATTGAGTTGAAACTTCTTGTGACGTCACTAATCGGACAGTTTGTATGGCGGCTTATAGCGGTTAGTGACGTCATCAGCCCCCACCCTCAACTTTAATGCACTTTATCTCTGTATATTTTCATTTATTTGAGAAAGCCAAAAAAATACGTGTCTATTGTTTTTTTTATTTTCTAACTGACGGACTAATTAGAATTTTCATTTTCAAAAGTCGTCAACATCCCTATTGATCTCGACGTTCCCAAAGACGTACAATTGGCTACTTGACAAAAAATTTTTTTTTAGTCCGTCGTGTAGATTAGTAAAAAATATTAGACACGTATTTTTTCTTTTTTTACGCAATTAATAAATAACAGAGATACATTGAGTTGAAATTTCGCGTGACGTCACCATTCTGTGTGGTTTGTATGGCGCTTATAATGAATATTGACGTCACGAGCCTCCCACCCTAAACTTTAATGCGCTTTATCTATGTTCATTTTCATTAAATTGAAAAAGCAAAAAATACGTGTCTATTTTTTTTTTCTAACTGACGGACTAATTAGAATTTTGATTTTCATACCTTGGAGAATACCCAATTATGAAAAGAGATATAAAAAAAAAAACATTCTAGACCACCGTTTCAAGTGTGCGTGTGTACGTAAAGGGTGGTGGGTTGATCACTGTAACACACATCGTAATGCATTCGCAATGAACGGTGTGTGACGGCGTTATTGTAATATATTATGTCAGTGGGCGTCCGGCGCGCGGCGCGGCGTCGCGAGATGCGAATTTAATATCTGTCAGTCGCAGGGCGGGCGCGGCGACGCGTCGCACCGCCCGGTACACACGAGCGCTTCAACCCCACCGAATTAATGGGCATGTGGACTAATTTTTATTTTTTAGTCCGTCTTGTAGATTATTAAAAAATATCGCACACGTATTTTTTCTTTTTTTACGTAATCAAAAAATAACGGCGATATATTGAGTTGAAATTTCGCGTGACGTCACTATTCTGACAGTTTGTATGGCGGTTTTGCGGTTAGTGACGTCACGACCTCCTCATCCTAAATTTTAATGCGCTTTATCTCTGTATATTTTAATTTATTTAAAAAAGCAAAAAATACGTGTCTATTGTTGTTTTATTTTCTAACTGACGGACTAATTAGAATTTTGATTTTCAATAGTAGTCAACATCCCTATTGTGATTGAGTGATGGGGGCGGTGAACTTTAAAACAATTGGATTTGCAAGTTTGATATACTATATTATCTTTAAAAAAATATACAAATGCATTACTAACCGCAATTTTTTTTTGTACTTACATGTAGTTCGGATGACAATGCAATTTTATTATACATGAAGCTAAACTGGCAGTGGAGCCGCAAAGGTGGTCACGGATACTCTGTAATGTTTCATCCGCAGTAATTTCGGAGTTCCCGCGAGAATTCCAGGATAAAAGTACCCTATGTCTTTTCTGTGCCCTAGACTATGTGCATGCAAAATTTCATGATGATCGGTTGAGCCGTTAAGGCGTGAAAGCGTAACAGACAGACCGACAGAACGACAGAGTTACTTTCGAATTTATAATATTAGTATGGAATATTATTAATTCAACAACGCAACCCCATCAAGTCGGGGCTTCATTTAATGACTACTTTATAGTTCAGCGTTATTTTTTAAGTTTTTGTATTGAATTCATTATTTACATGTTTTCACATTATTAAAATCGTTAAAATGTACAATGTATAAGACGTGTATTAATTTTATTATAATTTTCCCAGCATGGTTTTTATAACTGACCATTTAGGTATGTTGTAAGACTTAGAAAAGCAGGCTACTAAGGTTGATACAGTAGAATGCGTGATCAAGAAGCATTTTTTGAATTTTATTTTTTTGGATCTCATTAGGTATGTCGAATTTTTTTATGATACCAGGTATTCTGTTAAATATCATGACCGCCACCACGAGCACGGATTTAGCAGTTTTGAACCCGTTTGAATTTTATTATATTTTATTTTATGTACCTAAATTATTTTCAATGATACGAATGCGCCGCCCTCACCGCGCGTAGCACTCGCGGTGCGCACCGATGCTCGTCTGTTATGAGATATCTCATTTCACTCGTACACTGCTATTGTGTGTAGTTCTACAGAGATGTTGTTTGTCGATACAACTGTACAGTGTACTAGACGATGATGTGAAAGGTACAGTGAATTCAATCTATTACTAGTAAGTACTACAATAAAAGAGTATAATCCGCGATTCTGTACATTGAATATTTTTAACAAAAATTGACAGTGATAAACGAAGAGGTTATGCATTCGATTGTATGTATTTTCTTTTTTTTTATTTTTTTTTTTACCATCAATATTTCCTTCGCGTAGAGTGTAGGTACCTACTCATGCAGTTGAGTATTTGCACATGAGCGTATTGTTCGCGTGTCGCAGCCGAGTGTCGTCGTCGGTCTGGCGCGGGCTATCCTCCCCTACCGCTTATTTAAATTATTAATCAGTGGGTAAAAATAAAAATATGTATGTAATCATTACAATAAGTATATATTTACAATAGTCTATGTAATCATTAGTATGTATAGTCATTGGTATTTAGTATATAGTAGTATGTAGTAATATATAGTATTTGTTCAATTCTGTGTATAAATTTGTCTGCCTGCGTCCGTGACGCCTCCGCAGGGCTCCAGCGGAAGACCAGCGCCGGGTGGTCCTTACAACCACCCGACTTATGCTGAGCTGGCTGCCTTTTTGTCACAACACTGTGTCTTATCACAATACTCAAATAAGTGTCTCCGCTATTTTAAGTAGGTGTCCGTTTCTCAGTCGTCGGATGGAGTCCGCCCACAGATCTTCGGCTGGCGGCGTCTGTCCGTCGGTTGAGAGGCGTACCCACAATACCAGTTATATACACACATCAAAAGTGTCTAGGGATCAAGTACATTTTTTCAAGATTTTTAGCATGCCAAATCGCTGCGAATCTGTGATTCGTATCAATGGAAGGAACACAGAGTATTAATTTGTTTAGTCATTACAATATAAGTTTCAAAATCCCCTGTTTTTGCCTTTTTTTGCTATTTTATTGTCGACTTGGAATTGGTTCAATTTCTCACAACTTACAAAAAATGAAATTTTTCTTAATTTATTTAAAATGTGGGGATGAGTTGTTATTTTAGATATGGGAAATAAGGTAGGCGGCCAGTCCAGAAGATTAAATTAGATTTAAATTAATTGAGTTTCGTTTTATAGCAAAAAATGTTCTTGATCCCTAGACACTTTTGATGTGATGTCTAGTTGTTGTATACGTATGCTGTAAATCTCTGTGTTGTGTCAAATAAAGTTTTTTCAATTTCAATTTCAATTTCAAGAGTGCACCAACCACAAAAAAAAATTAATTCTTTTCTGTCTGTCTGTCTATTTGCTATAATCTCCGAATCTACTGAATGGATTGTCATGCGGTTTTCACAGGTAGATTAAACTTAGCCTGGAGCTACATATAGGATTTGTTTCATTTAAATCGGATGTCGGGAAAAAGTTGTTATGTAAATACGTTTCACGCGGGCGAAACCGCGGGTCACAGCTAGTACCCAATAATGATGATGAGATCAAATTTTCAGTTCTAAAAAGTTGACGTAAATTCTTACACGCGTATACCTACATACTTACTAAGTACTAGCTCGCCCGCGCGGCTTTACCCCTTAGGAGTTGAATTTATAAAAATCCTTTCCTATCGGATGTCTCGAATGTTATAAAAAAGACACACCCTCTAAGTTTCAGGTCTCTACAATCAGCGGTCAATGTATCGACGTATGCTTATTGCTTATTAAATATACTTGCTACCCACCTTTTACTTATGTGTACCTAAAATACTTATTTATTTATTTTTTTAGCTATTAATAAAATAAATAATAATCAAGATACGGGTTGTATGTACGCGCGTGCGTTACACGTACCTACATACGTAAGTACGTAATTTAACGTATACGTAAGTTGTAGTCAACCCAATGATTTCCTATGAATATGTTTCAAAATATGTATAGTCGTTCCTAAGACATACATAGCCCTTTCACACTATTATTTGTTCTTTTATTTTTATTTATTTGTTACAACAGATGTCCAATCATGTTCATAAAGGTTTAAGCCTGAGTAACGATTTAATTTCTTGGAATTTATACTTGTGAATTAGATCTAAGTGTAATATTTGTCATTTATTGTGTAATAAAGAATTTTTAAAACAAAAAAAAAAACAAACAATCAGCGGTTTGGGCTGCGCGTTGATCCATTAGTAATTCAGGACAAATTTTAAAATCAGTCAAATAGTTGTTGAGTTTATCTATTACAGACAATCACACAAAAAATTAATTCATTTCTCTTTATAGTGTTAGAATATAGAATAGAATAGAATACTCTTTTTTTGTTTATTACGATAGTAAATAACTATCACATAATTATTTCAACCTGAAAACAGTTAAAAGATTAACCCAAAATGACGAAACTTAGAGTTCAAAAACTCTACATGGAGCACAAGGAACTCCTATTAAACCATCCATCTAACTTTCTATCTACTTCATAGAGGGACTTGTGCGAGGACACCCTTTGAGTGTCTCATATTGCGTTGCGTTATAAACATAATATAGAATAGTATAAGCCTAGTTTAAAGTCACTGGCGAGGGACGGCCTGCTTTTAGACAATTTTACATAGGGAATTGTTAATTATATTGTGTGTCTGATAGTCCACCGCGATGAACCAAACTGACTAGCTAGTACTTAAGTAACTATAATAAATGCAGGAATATTAGATTTTTGCACTGAGCGCAAAGTGAGTTGTTAATGCACTAAATTAGCACGAGTGCTTTCATTACTCACTTAAGCGAGGTGCGTAATCTGCTTTTCATTCAACTACCAATCTAGCTATCGTGATATAATATACCTACTCAAAATAAAAACTTAATGAAAACAAAGTTCAATTCACCTTCTCCACAAACATTTCAAACTTACAATTATTTAAGAGTGACATTTGCACTTTTACCTACAGAACATTAATTTTATTCTAGTTATTGTATAGTTTATTTGTGAACTAGCTGTCCCCCTGCGGTTTCACGCGCGTAATTTTGGAGTTCCCATAGGAATTTTAGGATAAAAGTACCCTGTGTCACTCAGGACTACCGTAGTTTAATTAACAATTGCACCCTACTCTTTTTGCCTCGTTGTCAATGCCATTTGTAGCTTTTTTGTGTGCAATAAAGAATAAATAAATAGTTTCCTATAAGTGAAAGAATTTTTAAAATCGGTTCAGTAGATCCAGAAATTATCCCGTACAACATCACAAACGCACAAACTCACAATTCACAAAGTCACAAACTACGTCTTTACAATATTATTATAAATAATAATTAAGTCGGCATAATTCAGCCGAACTTAATTTTCAACCAGTATCTTTTTGATCGATCTAATTATCTGATTAATTGATTTCGTAGAGATTTAAATCAAAACTTAACAAAAGTTCTTTACAACAAATGATATTACTGAAATGGAGTACCTAATTAACAATTTAAGAGCATTCAACCGGCGCATCTTAAATTAGAATGGACATGTCAATGTAAAGTCAGACGTGTACAGAAGTAATGTTGTACTGGACGACATTCTAGATGCAAGACACAAGCTAGATGCGAGTGAATTTAAAGCTAAATATTTTAAACTTTTTAATTAGTAGGTGTTGATTTCTTAGATTCAATTTTCTGTAACACAAATCCTAATACTAATACTGGGAAGTATCCCAGTTAATCTCTACTAATATTAAAAATGCGAAAGTGATTCTGTCTGTTTGTTATGCTTTCACGCCGTAATGGCTCAATCGATCACCTTGAAATTATTCATACTAGTTTTCAAGCGTACTGCAGAGGAGGACATACGGTACTTTTTATCTCGGAATTCCCGCGGCAACTCCGAAATTAACGCGGGTAGAACCGCGGGGTACGGCTACATAATAAAATTTTATATTTATACCAAGCTATCCGCCTATCCCATATGCATCACACCAAATAGTTCACCCCAGGTATTCAGCCCTCTCCGTTGGGGTGGTTACCCCTTTATTAGTCCCCAGCGCCGCTCCTAATGCATGACACTATATATTAGATGTATAATAAAGCTCTCGATATCTTTCGCTTATCGTAATTAAATATTATTTAGTCCCATAATTGATATTTGTCACTTTCATTTGCTTCAGTTAATTTAACATCAAAATATTGTAGTTTTTATACAATACGAGTACCTATTAAAATATAATTACTGCTAAAAATATTATTTCTAAATTTTTTCTACTCCTACTCAGGAATGTATTTTATTGCTAGCTGTGCCCCGCATTTCCAACCACGTTAATTTCAGAGATCCCGCGGGAATTCTGGGATAAAAAGAAGTCTAAGTTACTGCTTGTAACATCAGCTATCTGCCAGTGAAAGTCCTGTTTAAATTGGTCCAGCCGTTTCAGAGATAACCCAGAATAAACAGACAGACAGAGAAAATTGATTTTTTTGATGTTAATACCGTATATACGTTCGTATACATTTAGTGAAAAGCTGTTAATTTGAAATTACAAGCAGACATTTCAATTTTATTTATATGTCTAGATGTCAAGGTTTTCTTTCTATCCATAATATATTTTCTTGCTGCTTAAAACAGCTTGTTATCTCGCTATTTCATTTTGTGAACATCAGCTTGCGATTAAATATACGTATGGTATGGTGATGTTGCTTTATATACTACTAGCTGTGCCCCGCGGTATCACCCGCGGTAATTTCGGAGTTCCCGCGGGAATTCCGGGATAAGAAGTACCCTATGTCCTTCTCTGTACCCCCGTACAAGGTGCATGCCAAATTTCATCCAAATCCATTCAGCCGTTTTTGCGTGATGGATGCGTGAAACATCCAAACATCCAAATATCCAAACATCCACACTTTCACATTTACAATATCAGTAGGATAAAATAGCCGGTAGTAGAATGGAGAATACACTTGGCCGTTCCAGTGTTTCTTTAAAACTGTAATCCAATGTTGCCAGGGCAAATACTATCAGAGACGATGATAAGTGGATTGGACGACTCTCATATCGCGCCTCTGTTTCGAATTTAAACAGCGCGCCTTGAATTTCAAGTGCTATCCAGCAATTTACTTTGTACGTTCTGTTACAATACGTTCTCGACTCGCTTTCGTTTTGTAATTGGTTTCAAGCGTTATAGATTCAACTGGTACTTTGTGACGAGTTTCAATGATTACATCATCATAATTTCCATAAATTTGTTATTAGTGTGACAGTAGGTGCAATGTTAGTTTAATGGCACAACACAACTTAGTGGTTTTGATTGATATTTTTTCGAAATGAAGAAAATATACGTTAATTTTTAAATATACATGTAATATAACTGGTAGAACGACTCGACTATTAAATAACAACAAATGTGATTTTGTGTTCTTTTTTATTCAAAGGATTTTCAGTTACAGAAACTTTCTTATAATATTTTTTTTGTTTTTTTTTTTTTGGATCTACAAACTGATGAAGCATAACTTATTTAGTTTGATACAGATTAGTTACGTCTCAAAGAATCTATTTCAAACAGTGTGTGATAAATAAATAAAAAATATAAGTAGGCTCACTATTCGACCGCGGGGTTTCGTTGGATTTGACATTATGCAATAGAGAATTTAGGCTACATATTATTATATATTTTAAAAGCTGTCTATTTACTCAAACCAAGAACACCTTAGAATGCTTGCATATTTTCTCAACACTGGCTACAATAATTAAAGCGCAATGTGTGTCTGGTCAACTTTCAAAGGACGTAATTACTTTGTTAATTACAAAGGCTTTTTCGTGTAACACAGCTGATGGGCACGTAGCAACGGTACCTATGTTATAATATCTGTCTCTTTTACACTGAGTGCGAGCTAGAAAGAGATGGCGGAGCGCTAAGCTGAGGTGAGCGTGTTTTAATAATAAGTTATCGCAGCTTTTAAATTATTGCGTGAAACTGACCTTTTCGTCCTTTAAATATTGTAGTTGCTTACAATATTGTAGCACTTAGCATAGTTTTAGTTTATGGAGCTAAAAACTATAAAATACCGCGCTTTTGTTAGTAATAAATGGTTGCATAAATGTTTTTACTAATTTTCCACTTTCTTTTAGTTTTTTTTTTTCTATTAAATTACCAGATTGATATCAGAATCAGAATGATATGACATTACTTTACATAACAAAACAATAGCTATGCCATTTCTCGGAAACATCCCCTGTTTCTGGGAAAAGCCTCTTGGGGAGATGCCAGACTTTGAATGGTAAGACTATTCGTAACTTTACCGATTTATACTTTGTGATCCATTGTATGTCATACGATTGTTCGGGACCCCTCAAGGTTCTAAATGGGACCCCGCTATGAGTGATTTGTTCGGATGGGTCGCCCGAAGATTTGGCTCGGATAAAACATTTCTGTGACAACTTTGTAAGTTTCTGGGAGATGTTTTTGTCGTTTCGAAAATCAATTTTCCTTTATTGGAGACTGTCGGTGTTCGGTGTTTATCGATTCGTAAACCATTAGAGACTTTGCTCAAATAAAATAAAATCTAAGTAATATTGAATTAAGCACGTGTATTTAATATTTATAATATGAATAAATTTTGATAATATTCATTGAAAAAAGTCATAAGAGATTGTCAAAAACAAAATTCACCGAGTGCCCAGATTTTACTTCAATTTCAAATGCAATTTCATCACTATCATCCCGGCTTACTCTTGACGCAATCGAGTAAGGGTTATACTCTTGACGCAATCTAGTTAGTATCAAATCGAACTCAAATCGAAATGAGACCGGAAAGGAATCAATTGGTTGGTTGTTAATTGGTAATTGGTTTCATGTGCAAATATAAACTTTTCTTTTTTTACTTTGGTTGGACGGAAATAAAAGAGATATGTAAATAAAGGTAAATTTTTTATATTGCAGATATAATATCATGACCACCGAAACATTGTCCTTTCAACATTTAGTTTTATGTATAAGAGCACGAAAAGGGTATTTTAGTCCATCGTTAACAAGAATTTTTCAAGAATGTGCAAAAACAAAAAAAAACTTTTCAAATAAAAAATTTTTCAAAACCAAATTAAAGTGATCTAGGCACGCAGCAAAAACAGAACCCGCAATTTTATTGTGACGGTGGCTAACAAAAGGAATAAAAATCCATTCGCCAGCCACAATAGCTGTCACTTGCGTGGTCTATTAATTACATACGGAGGATGTAGGAGCGCAGGGCCTTCGTATCGAGAGGTCAAGTGAGGCTGTGACGGAACGAGGAGGCTCGCAATTAGGGATGTCGATAGGCCCTCCACGCTCAGGGGCTATTGCGGTGTTACGAAGGGCGCTCCGTGTGTGTATCTATGTGTGTGTGTTCGTGTGTGCAATCTGAGAGGAATATTCTTAAATTGTTCGTTGTCTGTCAGTATTTTTTGTCGAATAATTTTAGTTTAAAATCTGTTTATGTTGAACTTATCTAAATACAATATATACCAAAGTCAAAACGAGGGTTATAGTTTTCATGATCTACAAGTAAAACAGCCTTTTGTCTTTCTAAACACCCAAATAAATAAATATATGATTGAAAAATATACAAAAAATACACATGAATTCACAGAGAAAACCTCAACAAAAAAGATATAAAAAATGTTTTTTTTTTTTTTTTTGCGGCAATTCAAAATAATAGGATGCAAGATGAATCTTAGATATGGTACGTAAGCCTCAGCGTGTCAGTAAGTTACGCGTTCAGTTCAATGAATATAAATATTCTGGAAATTCATAAATATTACCTTTTTAGATATTAAAGACGACAATTGAATCCTGGATACGATCGATATAAACTACATACGTGTTCTGGCTGATTTGAAATTGAAATTGTTCATAATTACCAATTAATATCAATTAATCAAACTGCTCTAAAAACTATTATTTTGTACACAGCTTCCTTTTTGTAGAAAGCAATATTTTGGGAAGATCAACCTGTATGGCAAAAAGGGGATGAAAGTTTTTTGGAATTACTCGTATAGTAATAAAGTTGTGAAGAATGAAGAGTCGTGGACATCAATGCTTTAAAAATAAAGAATATACGTATCTCAGGATTTATGGTAATTAAACTCATGAGGCTTTAAAGAGCGAAACACCAGTGAAATTGCGGTATATCCTTACTATTATAAATGCGAAAGTGACTTTGTTGAATTATTGCGGGTGTAACCGCGGGGAACAGCTAGTAGTGTAAATCGACAAAAATAAAAAATAAATATTTACTAGACACCAAAATTACAATACAACAGCGACTCTAATCACATACTTAGCGAAACGGAAAGTAAATAACCTAACCGCTTTAAAAGAAGGGGAAAAGAACCTTAATTTATTAAGAGAAAGAACAGAAAGGAAAGAATCCTCATTTCATTTCAGTAAGTCCAAAGTAACGTTCGCGAGCCAAGAGTCAGGAGTCGCTGTCTAAAAATGGCGATAAGTAAAGTAAGTATGATTGTTACAGTGGAGATGATAAGTGCGAGCGGGAAGGCGTTGAGGGTTCCGTACCGCTGTTTAAATTGCTGTCGTACTGTGAAATTACTATCGGATCAAAGAACAAAGGGACACAATAATTTACGTAGAGTTGATGATGGCATGTTGACAGGGTATTTTAATCCAAATTCTATTTACTCCATCAGTTAGATAGTAAAAAAAAATAAAGACGCATATTTTTTGCTTTTTAATTTTATAAAAAAAAAAACTTAGATAAAACGCATTAACGTTGAGGAGTGGGAAGCTCATGATGTCATAACTAAGTATAGTATGTACCTAGGCGTCGCATCACACGGAATTTAAACTCAATGTATCCCCGTTATTTTTGAAAAATACGTATCCAATATTTTTTCTTAATCTACAAGACGGACTGAAAATTAAAGTTTAGTCATCTAGCCCGTTACAAAACGTAAACTATATAATACGTCAACAGATTGAACTGTGTAAACAATGCCGAGCTCAAAATTGTATCAAAAAAAAACATGCAGCGCACAGCCGAACATAGGACCTCCTCCTTTTTGGAAGTCGGTGGAAAAAACAAATATGGACAAAGTGAAAGAATAAGAAAATGATATTCTCTCTTCTTTGTACTATAGGTACTAACTGTTCCCCGCAGTTTCAACCGCGGTAATTTCAGAGTTCCTCCGGGAATTCCAGGATAAGAAGTAACCCATGTCCTTCTCTGTATCCCTGACAACATGATATACGAAATTTCATGAGATTTCACCCGCGTTAATTGGAGTTCTCGCGGGAGCTCCGAAATAAAAAGTACCCTATGTCCTTCTCTGTACTCCTGACAACGGGCGTACACAATTTCATGATAATGGGTTAAGCCGTTAAGGCGTGAAATTGTAACAAACAAACAAACTCACTTTCGCATTTATATTAAGTAAGAATTATAGTCTCCGACCTTTCTAATTGTAAGAGGTAAGCATAAATTTATTTAATACGTCATGTTCAGTAAGTGAATACATATTCAGCTACTTTGTGAAGGTTGGGGTTGATGACAAACTTTATTTTGTGGTTAATTATGAAGACAGGCCCGAGCAGACTTTGTGAGACAAACACGCTGCTTGGCTTTCGGTCTGGGTGTAGGTATACCTGTATATATACGTATATATACTACATGCATATTTATATAGTACTATATATAGGTGTATATTATGTATACGTGTGAAATAAAGAGTTTTACCGCTTTTGATTTATTTTCACGATACACACTTATTTATATGGATCCTTAGATATTATAAAACAAAGCCTCCACCGCGTCTGTCTGTTCGTGTCTCAAAAACAACTGAACGTACTTTTATACGGCTTTCATCAATAGATAGAGTGATTCAATAGGAAGGTTTACCTTATAGTTTATCTTGAAGTCCCCTCGGGAACTCCGTAATTACCACAGGTGAAACCGCGAGGGACGGCAAGTATGGGATAAAGTATAGATGTGAAAGTATTTACTTCTTTTAGAACGTTGAGAGCACTTTTTAGGAGGCAACGGAAGTGACGCTCATCAAATCAAATCAAATTGAAATCAATCACATTTATTTATTTATTAGGTACATCGAAAAAGTAATAAGTCTTACTTGTTTGTAAATAGAGTAAGTAACACTTCGGTCAGGCATTTGAACATAATCCCGCCTATCAGCGAAGATATTATGGACTACGAAGAAGTCCATACCGTCTGCAAACGGTGGGTGCACCAACATTCTCTCTAGGGCCTCTATAAATTCCTAATGTTTTTGCATCTGGAGCGTTTGGGATTGTGTTTTTGGGACGCGCGTTATGGGCAAGGAATGTTGTTGGTCATAGTGAATAAGGGCCCAGTTTTGATGGTTTTCCATCATCCCGCGGAACCATGGAAAAAAATGATGTGAATTTATATTCGCGGTTTAATTCAGATGGGAGCGGAATCGCGGATGTACCTTACCGACTTTATAGTGAAGCGGAATGTGAACCGGCGAATGATAATTGAAATTTTTTTTCCAATCCCCTGAGTGCTAGATGACAGGAATCCTACTAATATTATAAATGCAAAAGTTTGTAAGAATGTATGGATGGATGGATGGATGGATGGATGGATGGATGGATGGATGTTTGTTACTCTTTCACGCAAAAACTACAGAATGGATTTAAATGAAACTTTACAATAATATAGCTTATAGATCAGATTAACACATAGGGTACTTTTTATCCCAGAATCCCGCGGGAACTCTGAAATTAGCGCGGGTGAAACAGCGGGGCACAATTAGTAGCTACATAAGTAAGCATAAGTACTCAATACTGACATAAAGGCTGGAAAAAAAAAACGTGCAAGTAAATAGATTGTTTATGTCATAGGGGGCTGGCTAATGCTTGGAAAAACAAAAGTAAATAGAAAAGCGTTACTTTTTATGTCATTGGGAGCAAACGGGCAGGTGGCACACCTGATGGTAAGTGATTACCGCCGCCCATGGACATCTGCGATACCAGAACACACCGTTTATAAATGTTTCGAGCTTAATAACTAACGAAAAACTTCTGTAGGTACAGTGTTAGAAAATTTGTTACGTTCTCGTTACACGTACCTATTTACAAGTAGGTTATGTACTTGTACCTATGGACTTTATATTAGCTTAACTTTAAGGACCTTAGTTTCGATGACAATGCAATATTATTATGACATGGAGCTAATCTGACTATTGGAGCCGGAAGATGGCCATGAGAACTCCATGATTAAACGGACGCAGATAAGCAATAACATATTAACCCACAAAACGAAGTTATTGATTCAGAACAATTTATTGAGAGTTAGAGAACGTTTTTTAATTATATGTTTATCTTATTACATTGTTTAAATATGTAACTAAATATTGAACATACAAATGTTGAAACAAAATGGCGCTATAATTTTAAAACTTTAATTTACTCAAAATTTCTCCAGGGTGGGTTAACACACTATTGCTTATCTATGTCCAAACGACACAAGTCATATTGTCTTTAGTTTTCAAACTACACTTATTATTATAACGTCTTAAATGCGGACTCGAATATTTTTTTCTAATTTTCTTGCGCCTATACTTGTAAACGTTTTTTTTCTTTAATTTGATATTCCTTATATTATCCGGAAAAAAGTACTTTTTAAGTAGGTACCTGGGGCAAAATTTCGAATTAATATCTGCTCCAGATTGCAAGTCGTCATTCAATTACTATAAATAAGTAAATTTCATAATCAGATAAGTTCAAGATAATTTGATTAGGTATTGAATTAAAAAAAAAAAGAATAAAACGACCACACAAATACGCCTACTCCATATGATATAAAAAAAAAACTCTAGAAAGTTCAAACGCTAGGTACCAACATACATAAATAAATTAAATTCATTCGACAGTTATGAGTTATGACGCAGCTCGCAGGAGCGCTTACCGGCGCTATCGGGCCGGTGCGAAGGACTTTTCACGGGCGACCTACCGTTTAATGGCCGAACTTTTGTTACCGAACGACCGGTGTACAAATTTGTCGATTCTCTCCACCGATAGATAAAGCAAACTATTACTTTCATACGGAACTCCCGCTGCTGCCCTTGGGCGTTTTTGCTGACGTCATCCAAAATTTGAATGTTGTTCGAATTTGTTATTGAAAATCGAACTCCTAATCTTAAGTTATATCTAATGCTTACGAGGTTTTTTATTGTCTTACCATTTTTTTTTTATTGCATCAACTATATAAATAAAAGCAGAATCTGATTGACTGATCGATCAAAGCGCTGCTGAAACCGCTGGGTCTATAGAACCATGAAGTTTTGCACAAATAGTCCTTAAGTGACGTAAGTGTGCATTGAGAAAGGATTTTTTAAAATTCAACCCCTAAGGGGTTGCAAAATCTGTATGGAACAATTCCGCGGGGACTCCGAAATTATCGCGGGTGAAACCGCGCGGGACAGCTAGTAATATCATATCGTTATCAGAATCTTGAATTCATAAAGGCTGTTACATAGTCAAAAGGACCAGCTGACGTAGTGAAAAATTCTCACTGGCTTTGAAGAAAATGCTGATTAGTTTTTTTTTTACGTTTCAATCAAATATATTGCGTACTTTATTAAAAACTAGCTGTACCCCGCGGTTTCACCCGTGTTAATTTCAGAGATTCCGCGTGAATTCCGGGATAAAAAAGATTCAAGTTACTCCTTATAACATCAGCTATCTGCCAGTGAAAGTCCCGTTAAAATTGGTCCAGTCGTTTCAGAGATTAGCCGGAACAAACAGACAGACAGACCGACAGACAGAGAAAAAATAAATAAAAATTATTTTTTTGACGTAAGTACCGTATATACTTTCGTATGCATTTAGTGAAAAGTTGTTAATTTGAATTTACAAACAGACACTTCAATTTTATATATATACAACGTGTTAATGAATTAACTAAAAACCTGATACACCCCATTTAAAAAAATAAACAATAATATTATCCAAATATATTTTATATCGAAAAAATTTATACTTTAAAAGTTATTCAACATTAGTTTGGAGGTGACCTATCTACGAAATTCCAAGCGCTACGCAGTACGCCCGCGCCTACCCGTTCGGATTTTTGTGCTGCGGGCGGCGTACGCGCCAAATATTGTATTATAAATAATTTAGACATGGGCTAGGAAAAATTAAAAAATATAACCTATATTAAAACATAGTGCGCTCGGTTCGCTAGTTGATTCTGAGCAAACTATTTTCTAGTTTTCAGTTAATTCATTAACACGTTGTATATGTATAGATAATAATTTATCCGAGAAAATTATTTCACCAGCAAATTTCCCAACCAGTAGTCATAATCGATATTCAACCGAACCGAACGGTGCGCGAACTTCACAGGAACCGCTGTTTTGTGTTATTTGCGAATGGCCGTCAAATTGATGCGGTCATCAACGAAGCCAAAATAATTATCAATCCAACATCATGACTGACCAATCGCCACTACTGCGATCTCAATATGTCACGCGAGTAAAAGAGAAAACTCATTATAAAAGCGATCATCGCATCTCTGTCTTTCGAACTACAGATAATATGTTATAATAATGCTGCTTGAGACATTAACCACACAACACGGTCCCAAACTAAGCAGAAACTTTTTTATTGGTACCAGACAACTGATATGATACTTGAATACTTTTTGTAAATATAACATTGTATAGGTAATTATGATCCGTAAGTATTAAAATCGCGGACTCGAATTAAACACCAAAGTTAATAATAATAATAATAATAATAATAATAATAATAATAATAATAATAATAATAATAATAATAATAATAATAATAATAATAATAATAATAATAATAATCCACTTCACAACACACAGATCTACTTGATCCCACACTAAGCTATAAGCTTGTGTCGTGGAAACCAAGCAAACGTGGTATATACTACACATATAGTTATAGTTCATCACATAACGTGACCCTGATGCAGGAATCGAACCCGCGACAAATGACATCAGAGACAGAATGTCAGAGAGGAGTCAGTCACTCACTACCACGACAATGTTGCTGTCGAATGTTTCAAAATGTTTCACAGTCTATAGTATTTTTTTTTTATAACAGATCAATTCTAAAGCTGACTACCATAGAAGCAGCGTCACTTAAACAACTTTTACAAAATACAGCTCGATAGAAGAGGAAAACTCTATTTTCCCCGCAGGGATGTTGACTGCTATTGAAAATCAAAATTCTAATTAGTCCGTCAGTTAGAAAATAAAAAAACAATAGACACGTATTTTTTTCTTTTTTAAATAAATTAAAATATACAGAGATAAAGCGCTTTAAAGTTTAGGATGAGGAGATCGTGACGTCACTAACCGCAAAACCGCCATACAAACTGTCAGAATAGCGACGTCACGCGAAATTTCAACTCAATATATCGCCGTTATTTTTTGATTACGTAAAAAAAGAAAAAATACGTGTCCAATATTTTTTAATAATCTACAAGACGGACTAAAAAATAAAAATTAGTCAACATGCCCACTCAGGATGAAAATTACCCTATACCTCTCAATAGAGTGTATATATCATACAGACATTCGCATTCGCAATATTAGGCAGGATACCTAGGATGTGTCAGCCTCACCACTTATTGAGTGATTTTTTTTTTATGTCGTAGGGGGCAAACGGGCAAGTGGTACACCTGATGGTAAGTGATTACCGCCGCCCATAGACATCTTCAACACCAGAAGGCATGCAGGTGCGTTGCCGACCTGGAATGGGGACGGGAACTGGCTTTCAAGTGAGGATGCCGGAACACACCGTTAGGTGCTTGGCGACAGATTTGCAACTATCACTTTATATACTGATATTACTCGTTCACAGCGCGGTCTTCATCTCCTCTCCCCTTTTGGAGTTTAATTTAAATTATTGACAGCGCCGAAATGGATTTGATGTCGGCACCACTCGATATACGAGTAGGTACAAGTATTATTCAACATCATCTCGATACTCGATCGCTGGAGTCCCGCTTGTTCGCTGCCGAACAATGGTTATACAGACGTGACTCTTGGCGAAATTAAAATTGTCCTAGTGGATCGAACAGAAATCGAAATGTACGAATCGAATCGAAACATGGTAATAATAAAAGTTTTCCATTCAATAGAAAAAAATTGAATGTTTTTATGAAAAGTGCTTTGAAACATCACAGATATGGTTTAGAATTGACAACGCAAATTGTCACTGCTGAGCGTTGGTAATTGAAGCTCTAGTTCGCCAATAACCTGTGGCTAGTTCATTATGCATTCAAATGAGGTTGAAGCAAAGTCATAATAGGTAGGTACTCGTAGATATGTAAGTTGAGAAATAATAATATACTTTACAGAGTCATGCTTTATAAAACTATGTTTGGTTATAATATAAAGTTATACTTAAATTTCAATTAAGCTAATTTTAAAACTGGTGTTGCAGTTGAAAATAAATTTAAAATTTCTTTGGATTAGATATTATACTATAGCAAGAAATCTAGTACGAAAGTTATTAAAAATATCAAAATGAAGGTATATTATATTATAACGGATATTAAAAGTCAGTTATATTTTCATCAACAGGGTAATTAGCTTCATCGTTGTCGTGTTAAAATAAAAAATAAAATCACTACGACTTTTTTAAAAATTTTCTCCGTCAAACACGTTTTTGGATACTTTTTGTAATACTGTAAATTGAAAGCCAAGTGATTGATGATGCATTGAGGGATGAACGGACGGCGTGTTACCAAAATAATGACTCCAATCGCTTTACGTATTAAGGTACTCGGTGAATAGAGTAGGTACGTATAAATTACGGAATACCGAAATAAGAAGTACCCTATCTCCTTCTCTGTACCCCTGACAATTTGTATTCAAAATTTCATAGTTATCGGTTAAGCCGTTTATGCGTGAATGCTAATAAACAAACTCACATTCGAATTCACAATCGCAATAATGCCAACATCATATCTATATCTAAATTTGAACTGATTGGATCGAAAGTTGGCACCTTATAATTAGGCATATGATTAAACTCATTCAAAAACCGTGACCGTAAAATAAACGTCTGATCAAAATGTTAATAACGTATTTTCGCAACGCAACACATTACCTTATAAACAGTTTTTCATATTTAACTTTCAGCCCGCACAAGATCGTGTTATAAAAAAAAAACTCACGGCACAAAAAGTCGCTTCTGCCGTGCGTCGTTAAGGAAATGACTTACGTATACACACAACCACACGTGCACACCCACAGACATACAGCCACACACACGGTCACACAGCCGTGTTTGTATTTCGTCGCATCGCGCGGTCTAGTGGCTATTCAATTCCGAGCTTTTTAATTATACGGATAAAATCCGTCGAGAAGTTTCTTTTTTTTTTTTAAACGGTATTTTTTGCCCTTTTTTCGCCACCAACAATATGTTTTAAAGTCGGTTGAAAAAAAAAAAATAACACAAAATTTTGCTTTGTCCTCAGTTGACTTAATTAATGGAAGTATTAATGACTTACATTTTGTTAAGTACACCCAAAAAGCTTTTGCGCTATTAATTTGAGCGTTCAACAGAATGTTAGCTCAGTAGATTTGTGAATTACAAACGGTTCCACAAAAAAGATGTTTTGGTCCGTAAAGCCGGATAAAGTGATGAAATTTTGTCTTTAGACTCTGTTTGCATTCTGTAATTCTGTTTTGTATACAGCTTAAAAATCTTAGTAGGTACGAGATCCGAATTCATGATATACCCAGATTTAATAAAAGGTAATCAATTTGGTTTTTGGTCGGCATCCCGATTACCTAACTAAAATAATTAATTACTCTGTCAATAATTGGCTCGAATAATCGTGATCCTGGCGCAGAGTCGCCTACTTTATTATTTATTCAGTTATATATTTAAACTTTATGCACATCATGGTACAAAAGGCGGACTTAATGCCACAGTGGCATTCTCTGCCTACCAGCCAGACAAAAAAAAGGAATAAATAGTACATCGTCGTCGTCGTAGGAATAAAGAGTAAAGACCAATTTAATCAATGTGATAATTATTGTGAAGACAATAATAATATGACCTTAAGGTCAAGGTTGCCTTGAAGACATTGCTGCTAACAATAAGGCCGCCTATTTGCCATGAAATTAATTTATACTAGCTGTGCCCCGCGGTTTCACTCGCGCAAGTTGCGGAATTCCCGCAGGAACTCCATAGTAGCCTAATGTATTCCTTATAACATCAGCTAATTAGCACTGAAAGTCCCGTCAATATCGGTCCAACCGTTTTGGAGATTCACCCGCGTGAGTTTCGGAATTCCCGCAGGAACTCCAAACTTCTTTTATATAAACCTTAATTGTCTTGACAATAACGAACACAAAAAAAAATTATCCAATTTGGTGCAGTCGTTTGGAAGTTATGCGCTTAGCAACACATTTGGCGATTCATTTTTATTACATAGATTATATTTAATATTGTAAAAATCATTTGGTGCAATAAAGTATATTGTATTGTATTGTATGAACTAATTAAATATAAAATTTATATAAATGTAAAAGACGATTTCAGTTTTATATTCTGCTTTCATAGTTATAGCTAAATATTTGGCGCTATGTTGTATATAACTTATAATGTGTCAATTATAATTATTATTTGGCTGCTATTTCATATCAAATAAGAAATTGAGCAATTACAACCAAACATGAGTGAAAAATTAACAAAAATTCACATGTTAATTTTTTTTTCTATCGAGCGAAATGTGACGATTTGTGTTTCGACTCTTAGGAAAGGTACAAATGGTTAAGGTAAAAATATAATAATATAATTATTATTTTCTTTTTTTACAATTGAAACCGCAACTTTTTAATCTTACTACTACAACAAAACAATATTAATGCGATTTATTATTTAATTTAATATTATTGTTTACCTGAAGGTTTGTACAAACTTAGAATTGGCTCGGGCATTAGTGCTCCGCTCGGCTCTGCAAACCAAAGGTAATGAGCTTTAGGGACCGGTAAAAAACATGTAATTCGACTATGATAATTATATAATAATTACATATAAACATGTCAGCAAACACAGTTGTCTAATTTGTTTTAGTGTGTAGAAAAAAAAAAGTGTTTCTTTGTTTAAGCCAGCTGCCAGCTCCTGCTCACTGTGATGATGATGTGGTATTCATAGATTAGGATTTTATATACATAATATAAACATACAAGATGAAAAGTTTATTTATTTGTTTTTACGGACACAATGAGTTCGTTTACTTAGTTGGGTTAAGGGTAATAGCTGATCCACAATAATTTTAAAAGTTTGTTTGTTGTTCAATAATTATCTTTACCCTACAACAGAACAACTAGTTCATCACAACTGTCCCCTTAGCCTAGTTGATAATAATCAATATGAAAACGTCCAATCAAATGTAAATTTTTTCATGACCACGTGTCAGGACGAGACGTACCTTAGTTTTCTGTGGTATTAACGATCATAGGTGGCTGGACACCGGAAAAATCATAGGATACTTTTGATTGTAGTACATAAATACTGACTGAATCTCAAATGCGATAGATATAATGAACAAATTATATTTGTAGAAACTTGGAGCCCTAAAAGACATTTCTAACAACTAGCAACGTGTAATACCATAGTTAGTTTATATATACACACCGGCAGAATTAGCGGAACATAAAAAGGCAGAGTATAGAAATAATTACGTATATATATTAAAACAAATAATAATTAGACGTGAAGTAATAAATTAATATACATCTTTTAACACTTTAAAAGTTTGTAATTAAATTATTAAATTTTATTTAAAATAATAATAAAAAAAACACTTTTTCTCTAATTTGTGGGCACACAAATAATGTTGCAAATCAAAGATTACTGTGATTTTTACACTAAATTAATGAACGATTAATAACGTGTGTTTCCCCTTCGTGATTCCACTTTTATTTGCAACATTGTCTGTGTTCTCACAAACTAGAGACTTTTTTGTTTTTATTTAATTTTGATTACTTTTAATAAAATTTAACTAAAAACTTCTTAAAATCGATGTTAAAAGATGTATATTAGTTTATTACTTCATGCCTGATAATAATTTGTTTTAATATATATACGTAATTATTTCTATACTCTGCATTTTTATGTTCCGCTAATTCTGCCGGTGTGTATAGTTTACTAGCTGTCCCCCGCGATTTCATCCGCGGTAATTTCGGAGTTCCCGCGGAGGTTGCGGGAAAAAAGTACTCTATGTCCTTTAGTTCTCGAGGGAATTCCGGGATAAAAACTATCCTATCTTTTAAGTTGGGCTATATTATAAATGGTTGCAAAATTTTATCAAAATCCGTTCAGTAGTTTCGGAGTCCATCGCGGACAAACAACGTGACACGTGATTTAAATATATTAGATAGATAGATTTATCGATTTGACGATGATTCTGGGAACAATTTCAACTTATTTATACTTGACAATTTGTGTATGGGAAATTGGTAACTATGACCGACAGAACGTTGCAACTTCGAATAAGTACGTGAACAACGAAATAAACCAAAAGTTGAAAATGTTCCACAACAATATTTCGGCAAAATTTCACGGCACTCACTTAAGTAAGAGACTCGACTAATAGTCGCAGACTGGTTCTACTGAGCACCTACATATCTATCTACCTCAGACCATTTGCCAAGAAAATCACTGGGAATTATTATTTTTCGTGCACTTGCCAACAAAATTCAACATTAAATATCCTCACATCTTTATTGGGGATCTGAAAATTTTTGCCTTAAAATAAAGAGAGAAGTAGTTTTTTTTCTATATTTCCTCAGTGTTCATTCAGGTGGACTGCGGTTAGAAATTATCTAAAGGAAATGGATGTGATTTCTTTACGATATAAAAAAAAATATTATCATTAAAGCATAGATACATAAACATAGTATCAGTACCATAAATATTTATTTAAGAACAAACAACACAACACATAAAACATTTGCCATAAAATCTTCATGTTTATCTTTACATATCATAAGTTCCTTTCTCTTTTTCCTTGTTTTCTGTTTTCCCTAAAGCGCTTCTGTACCGTTCGACTGATTACAATTAAACTTTGATAAATAGATGTGTGCGCGTCAGGGAAGGATTTGACAAAAAAATCATTGCATTGCACATGTAATCCGACACACAACCAATCTATACTTTTATTAGAGGAAAAGTCACTTTATTTCTTAGGGACGAGGGAAATCTCTGGAAGTTTAGATTGACTAGTTTTTTTCCCTTTAGGTCGAAAATTACCACTTTCTTAAAATGTCCACTTTCCTAAAATAACTATGTTTCGTTTTCCTGAAATGACGACTTTCCTGAAATCATTACTTTCCTAAAAATCCTTTAGTAACTACAATCGGACACATTTTTCTTTTAAACAATTCTAACTCACTTTGTCTCAAGATTTAACTCGCGTAAACTGCGCGCTGTACCTACTGTACTTGTTTTTGGTTATACTGTGAATAAAGAAATTATTATTATTACTAGCTGTTCCCCGCGGTTTCACCCTCGCTAATTTCGGAGTTCCGGCGGGAATTCCGGGACAAAAAGTACCCTGTGTCCTTCACTGCACCCCAGAAAATGTATATGCAAAATTTCGTGATGATCGGTTGAGCCATTAAAGCGTGAAAGCGTAACAGACAGACAAAAATACAGACAGACAGAGTTACTTTCGCATTTATAATATTAGTAGGGATTAAACTTGAGAACTAGGGACAACATTCGAGGACAAAAATTATTAATGTACCTAATTAGTCTTCTCTATCTATTTGAAATCACGTGGCTCTGTTGCTCGGTTATAGCATGAAAACTAGACAAAACAACTATCAAACAATTTTTCATTTACAAAAGTACACCTCGAGTTCGTTTGGACATTTTGGGAACTCTTTGCTAAACCGGGTTAAGAATATGCTTAATAAACTGAGGATAGCAGTTTAAGGTAACAATACACCTAACGCGTAATTATGTTATCGTATACGTTAAAGATAATAAATATAACATAAATATGGAGAGAAATATGTGTTCATACGTGTAAAGTTGTATTAAACTAGCTGTGCCTCGTGATTTTACCCATGGTAATTTCTGAGTTTCCACAAGAATTCCGGGTTGCAACATAGCCTATGTCACTCAGGAATATGTAGCATAGTAATAGTGAAAAAAAATTCAAAATCTGTTCAGTAGCTTCAGAGATTACCCTCTATAACCTCATAACCTTATAAACTGACAAACTTTACCTCTTTTTTAATATAAGTCTAGTTAAATAGGTTATTGTTTGGTGGGAATAAAGCTGTTATTATCAATTAAATCATATTATAAAGTTAAATAATTTGTGTCAACATTTTATTTTCATTTAAAAGATGTTGTCAAACCACCGCACTCAGGGTCGACTTTAATGATTACTTAGTTAAGTATAGATTTTTAAAACAAAACTGCCGCAATCAGACAAGTTTAATAATTTAATGTTAATTGGTATTTAACGAATTGAGTTACATCTCATTAAGTGCCAATCAATATTAATTTACTGAATGTCTCTGATTGCGGCAATTTTGTTTTAAAAATCTATACTTAACTAAGTAATCATTAAAGTCGACTCTGAGTGCGGCCGTTAATGCTATAAATCGACACAGGGTTTGTTTTAAATAAGTACTTTATTGCATAAACTGAGTTTGCTGACACGTGAATAACATTCTTTGTCAAACTTACCTCTGCAGATCAGAGACATCGGTGTAATTTTTATAAATATAGATATTTCTTGTCTATTAATTAATTATTAATGCTAATACTTTTTAATAAAGTTTCAAGGAAATAGCTAGCGCACCTACGAATGTTATAGTATACAAACGAAGCCTCACTACGTATTAGAAAATGTTATTTTCATTTAACTATAATAATTATTATACAATCTAACTTTATTAGAGGCGAAAAGGCAATGAAATTTAAACTCTTTGTACTGGCGATAAGATATAGTTTAGCGCTAACGACTAGGATATTATTAAACTTTTAATTAATTTATCACTTTAGAAAAAATGGCACTAAAAAGACACGATTTAATATGTTAATCGATTACTTATGGTTATTATCTACTTTTTAGGTGTTTAGATTAATTTAGAAACTCCATACTCCGATACGATTGCGACAATCTAAACTCGATCGAACTCGATGAACCACTTTAGAAAACGACAATACAAAAACCCTGGCCGACAACAATTAATGTTATTCAATCAATTGAACGCACATTTATTATACCAAATAGGTTATTTAAAAAAAATATTACACCAAAACAGTAACTGAAACACATCTAAATTTTTTTGTTATTGTTATTTTTTTTTGAAACGACCGCCGCGCGTTATCATAAGTGGTTTATGAACATTGTGTTGTTGGGTTATTTTGTGTTTTTTTTTTTTTTTGTTGACGCAGCGTGTCGTGTGCGGTGTGCGGTCGACGGCGTGCGACGCGGGCGTGCGGCGCGTCCGACTGTCGCTCGTGGCGGCCACCGGCCGTGGCGTGACGTCGCCGCACAGCCTCCGATACGCATGCGTGCTGACTCACACATGCGCCGCCGTCACGCTACACGTGTCGAGCTAACCCATCACCTCGTAAACTAACGTTTATCAAAAGTTGTTTTGCTATTTTTTTTTTTCTTTTTCCCAGCCGAGTTTTGTTTGCGTCGTGCGTTGAAGTCTTTGCCGAGGTTTTATTTTTACGTTTGCTTGAACACTTAAATAGGTGGACTGAGGTAACTGTTTGTAGGTTGATCAAAAGTAGCAAAAATTATCACAATAATATAGCTTATGTCAGAATCGAAAGGATAGTTGAAAAAAAAATCTGTTCAGTTTTATTTGCAACATAACATGGTTATGGTGCTAATTACAATTATGATAAATAAAAGATAAAACATTTTGTAAATATATTTACAAAATGTTTAATAAAATTGATATTTTTTAACAAATTATGAAATTTGTAGTTAAATCGTAAGTATGAAACCCGTGAAAATGCACTCAAAAGATGAATACGCTTACAAGTCGTCACTACCCAGAGATTCGTAGCAAGTGCTACGACGTAGCATGTCGGTAGCAGCGGCGTGTCTAATATAAGTTTACTGTTTCTGTTACATACCTGTTATGCATATAAAATAATAAAGCCTTATGGAAACTACAATGTGTGATTCTTAATTAGGATAATTTGAAGCACTGGCAAAGTAAATTAATTTATTAAACTAAAAGTAATTTTATTCCAACTAGCTTGAACGCCGGTTTCACCGGTCGGTGTAAATTACAGAATTTCTCTGAAAATTCTTTGATCTTCCGGAATAAAATGCATCCTTAATAATAATATCCATGACGTAACCTACGGTATATTTGTATCCATATAACAGTTTTTGCGATATACTCTTCGAAACAAACAGGCAAAAATTCTAAAAACAGCCATAATAATTTAACTTTATATTTATTAATCAAATATTAAAATTAATGTACCGCTTATTGTATATCGTTGTTTTAATATTTCATTATCACCTAGTAATTTTAGTTAAATTATCATCTTATACAGTAGGACAAAAGATATTTGTGACTAAAAATATGACTCCACTGAAAACAGCTTCGTACCTATATCGAAGTGTTTTTCAAACAGTTGCTACTCTACACAATGAGGAATCAATGTGTATACACATTGAGGAATCTCTAATTGCTACGAATATAAAAATAAAAATAAAGAACTATTCTTCAGAATTGAACCCAGGCCCAACCGTATCATATTGTATTGATGAGTGTAAACGCACCGTGGTTCATATAAATATTATTAGCTAGCTGTCGGCAGTTTCATCCGCGTTAATTTCAGAGATCCCGAGAACATCTGCCAGTGAAAGTCCCGTTAAAATCAGTCCAGCCGTTTCAGAGCTTATCCGGAACAAACAGACAGACAGACTGACAGACAGAAAAAATTAAAAAAATGATTTTTTGATGTTAGTACCATATATACTTTCGTATGCATTTAGTAAAAAGCTGTTAATTTTAAATTACAAACAGACACTCAATTTTATTTAAGTATATGTATGTATAGATGTATAGATATAGATTCTGTAGAATGTAGTTAAATACGTCGAGATTTCATTTCGACCAACAAAAAGCCGTGGTTAAAAAAGTAATCTTCAGGGATATTTTTTGGATGCATGCCAAGAGCGCCTACTTTTAACAAAAGGAAAACTTATAAAAAAGTTTAACCGCTAGTTTCTGCGGAAGAGCTTCAAATTTGACACTAGATCTAGACAAATGATGTGGCTTCCGATCATCTCCGAGAACTTGGTACGGCACTGAGACATGAAATTCTAAAAAGTTGGATTTACTTTAACCAAAAGTGTGTACATCGGAAAAAATGCAATGTGCGGTAATGCGTTAATTACAGATTTAAATTAATAGTGCCTACCTTTCCTATAAGGCTTTTTTTAATATCGGTTAAGTAGTTTTAAAGTTTATTCATTGCAATTAAACAAATCAAATCATTGTCTTGCATGATTATTGATGTTCATTTATTTCATAACTAGCTGTGCCCCGCCGGTTCACCCGCGGTAATTTTGGGGTTCCCACGGGAACCCCGGAACAAAAAGTACCCTATATCCTTTTCTGTACCCCTGACAACGTGCATACCAAATTTAATCCAAACCCGTTCAGCCGTCTTTGCGTGATTGAGTAACAAACATCCAAACATCCACACTTTCACATTTATATATAATATAAGTAGGATTTCCATTACATTTCAAACACAAATAGAAGTAAATATAATTAATACCTACACCGTTTAATTAATTATTGAATTGAATTGAAAAAACTTTATTTGACACAATATAATATATAATATTTATACAATAACAAGTATTGGGGGTTCGCCTCTCAACCGCCAGATTTTATTATAATCGAATTAAAATTAATATAAAAATTAAAATTAAAGAATAGATTTATAAATATAATATTCATGATATACTCGAATCATTATCACGGCGAATGTAATGAAATGCTAAAACGGGACCCTTTGGTTCCTACCCTACTCATTTCTTCTTTTTTTTTATTAAATTAGTTGAAGTCATTTTGTTTAATTTAGAAAAAGAATAAAAAACAAATTATTTTCTGTTAGTGATTATGCACTTTGCATTATTTTTCTTTTAATTAATTATTGCACAGAAGGTATAGAGAATCGCCTTAAAGCGGCTACACACGGCCCTGGCTGGTCGGTCCGGCTATTAGGTTTTGCAACCTGGCAACATTACTCCCGATATCGCCTCTGATTTTAGGGCCGTGTGTAGCCGCTTTAAGCCTATACCTACTGTAACAGAAGTTTTATAATATACTAGCTGTGCCCCGCGATTTTATCCATGGTAATTTCGGAGCTCGCGCGGAGGTTGCGGGAAAAAAGTACTCTATGTCTTTCTTTGTACCCCGACAGTAGTTTACGGTGATTAGCTGTTCCCCGCATTAGTGCCGGAGTTCCCGCGGGAATTTCGGGATAAAAACTATCCTATCTTTTAAGTTGGACCATTTTATGAATGGTTACAAAATTTTATCAAAATCCGTTCAGTAGTTTCGGAGTCCATCGCGGACAAACAACGTGACACGTGATTTATATATATTAGACTAGCTATTCCCTTCTAAGTTGGCCCGCGTTAAACCCTTTCCATCTCAGGGGTTGAATTTCCGTAAACCCTTAGTGCTTGATTACATTATAAAATAGATATATATTCGAAGTCTTATGTAAAAGCTCATATTACTTGACCCAGTGGTTTGGGCTGTGTTTATGACTCAACAGTCAGTCAGTTAATCAAGGCATGTAGTTTTTATAAGGTGTAAAATGTATATTTTCTAGACATATATCTAAATAAAATTGAAGTGTCTGTTTATAATCTCAAATTAACAGCTTTTGAAAATGCATGCGAAAGTATACACGGTACTTACATAAAAAAATCAATTATTAAAATTTTTCTCTGTCTGTCTGTTTGTTTCGATTAATCTCTAAAACGGCTGGACCGATTTTAACAAGACTTTCAGTTAAAGATAGCTGATGTTATAAGGAATAACTAAGGATACTTTTTATCCCGAAATTCCCGCGGGATCTCTGAAATGAACGTGGATGAAACTGCGGGGCACCAATAGTGTTGAGAATAAAATAAAGATACTGGTATATGTATAGATATATGAACAATTTCATCTATTCGACTAAGCAGAAAACTTGACAAGAACTTTTTTTTTTTCAACCCCCATTTCGCTGTAACTGGGGCAAAAAATGGCGTCATCCTTTGAACCCCTCTATCCGTTCGTTAATGTGTACTCTAATTTCACAAACTCAATTTTTTTCATTTAACTGAGAGAAAAGATTTATATTAGATCTTCTGTTGCGATAACGAAGGTCGAAAATTCAATGAAACCCTATTTACGAATGGAAAAAATTATTTTGCTTGTCAACAAATATAAATATTGAGAAAAATCTTGAGGCAGGGAGTTTCTTTTAATACTAGCGGATGCCCACAGATTCGCCCGTTTGAAATGCGAAATTCCATCTGTAATATGCAGATAGTTTATGAATAGTACCTACTAAGTATTCTATTTTTCTGTAGGTACATGTTGTGTCAAAATTATTTACATATATTTTGGCTTTCATTTTTACCACTTATTCCTGTGCCTAAAAAAGAGAACAGCTCTGAGCATTACACAGTATATACACTGCATACTGAACATTAACTATGATAAAAACTTATTTTCTCAATGTTAAATCTTATAAATTTAAACTTCCAAAACAAGCCAATGTGGATTCGATAAGATTTCAACTATCTCTAAAATTGCATTCAAAACCAACAGCTGGCTTGTTGAAAACGAATTCTAGAGACAAAAAAAAAGAAAAATACACGCCAGCGACAAATTTTTCACTTACCACCATGACGCTTGTGTGAAAACTTAACAAATAAACAATGCTAGAACCGTGCGCAGTCAAAACAAACTGTGGAATGGCGATACAGGCTGGGCATGGCATAACACACACTCAATCCTTGCACGGTGTTGCATATCTATATAAAAACAAAGTGCATGTTTATAGAGCACGCTTCGCTTATTGCCATAAAAATATTTATCTTTAATTAATCAGATTCAGTTTTTATTAAACTTATAATAGTAATATTGTTTGTTAATAAACCTAACATTGCATGTCAGTAACATAATACATACATGACGGTTGTTTTAAATTAGAGTTCTAATAAATAAAAAATTCAATTCAAAAACTGAAATCTTAAACTGCGTTAAAAATTAACTTTAAAAAAGATGGTAACAAAATTACCTATTTACGAGTATGACTCCAATTCTAAAATCCATAGGAAAGTGCCAATAACTACATAGATATAGTAAACAACAATCTCATACAGTCGCATGCAATTATATGTCTTCATTGTTGAATTATGAAAGATCCGCCACAAACAAGATCAATTTAATAGAGAAATGTAGGAATACAAAAAGAGGTTCGTATCCCTTATCTTAGGATAAGAGCATATAGAGAGAGCAGGGCTAATTTGGTAAAATGCCGCCACCAAACCAACCTTTCAGAGATTGAGTTGAGTTGAATTACACTGAAATAATAATGGTTTATAAACGCAAACGCATTAAACAATTGACTAAAGCAGTAAAAGTACTAAGTGTTTTAGGCCCAAAACAAAACAGTAACATATTCTCTCTCTGAGTAATCTGAATAAATGTCATTACTTTTATCGAAAAAAGAAAAAAAAACAGTTGGGTTCACTGTCAAAACTGTAATAAAGTCTCGTAATAATATTGTGCGAACAACTTTACTCTTTGCTTGTTGTTTCAGTGTAGTTTCTATGTCAGTAAATAAAATATACCTGGAAATTTCGCGGTATCAACGGTTTCAAAAGAAAAATTTACATTCCATAACTAAACTTTATTTCTTTTAAATCCACTGTAAAAGCTCACGATTGGTCATGACTAATGCCTCATGCAACTCCTTGGGCATATATTTTTTCTTGTTTTTCTACGCCTCGATATTTTATTGTATTTCTGTTGCGTTTTTTTGTCCACATTTTTCCAACGATAATTCATCGCTCACGTGTGACGACATAGCACGCTATAAAAAGAATTAGATTCTTTATTATTTGCACCACAGGCCTTTTGTTATATTATGTTTCTTTTGTTACATTGTGTAATCCTTGCATGTACGGAACCTTTTGTGTTTTTATTACGGCACTTTCGTCCGTACAAATTAGTGTGGGATCATTCCCTAATAATTTACTGTTGAAGTTTTTTTAGCACGGTAGAAAAAAAAACTGTTACGTTTCATTTTACATTGTAAATTAGAAAATTTATTGAGGTTTACATTAAATAATTTCGTTGGATTGTTAGCAGGTAGCGTTTTTACACAAAAAGGTACCACTTCATGTACATTGTACAATCGTCGAACTTTATTACTATTGCAATATGATTCAACGACTGTCAAGTTTTTATATATTTCTGATGCCGACTGTACACGTTTCCTTTTTGTTTTTCTTTTTCAAAAGATATTTATTTATTTATTTTATGAACACCTTACGAAATCTTTGGCTATAACCTTATGAATAAAGTTATTCTTTATAATATTCCTTTATACATATATCGTTATTGATTCATTATAATTTTTTTATAAATCGGTAACGAAAAATAAAAGGAAATATTTTTTTATTTTTATTTTAAAGTCAATAATGTTTTGTTTCATGTCAAACCACAATTCCAAACTGTCCACATAAAAAAAAAACAAATACTTTAGTTTATGAAATATAGAGAAATTTTCGAAAGTAGAATAATGCCACCAAAAAAAACCGTAACAACTAACCTTTGTGCATGCCTGTGTGTTTATCTTTCAGCACTGTGAGCTCGTAAATCTTGCCGAACTCCTCGAACATCGGCCGAAGGTCCTCCTCCTCCAGGTGCCGGGGGATCTGTCCAATGAAGAGCTTCACAGCATCCTTGCCGGCCCCAGGGGGCGCTCCGGTGCGCTCCGAGGGGGTCAAAAGTGGCGACCACTTTCCTTCACTGTTATGCACAGGTGTGGGCGGCGCGGTGGTTACAACACTAGCATTCGACGACCCCTGTCCCGGCATCGCCGCACTAGTCATCGCCGCCAGCTGATTCTGGATATTATAACCCGGCAAAAACATACCCGGATTTATATTGCACAAGTTGGCGCCAACAATCATCGTTACTTAGTACTATCACAGTTACCGCAGACTTCGATTGCGCTATGAACACGATATATAAATAGATCACAGTGTTTTCTTTGTACTTTGCGTTCGTTGTTTCAAATGAAACTTCTCGGGGGCACTTTATGAAATATTTCCGTTGCGTCACGTTACGTTACACGTTTGGAATTTTCGCGAGTTTTCCATTGAATAAATTCGTTTTGGTTGTAAACAGATTGCGTTGTAACACACGTTTCACTATCACGTATACATTGATACACGCGCACGTGTGTTGTTTTTTTTTTCTTCTTTTATTTATTGTTTATTGTTTAGTGCGATAGAGTAGTAAAGAGGTACTCGCAAGTTACGTTACTGTTTACTTTCGCTTTTCGCGGAGGGTGCCGATTGGGCGGGGAGGGCGCGTGGTGCGTGCCGGGCCGCTGTAGTGTGCGTCCCTTTTGCTCTCCTCCCGTTGCTGGTAATGCGTAATATTATCGATCGCTATAGTAGAGGCAATACCGACGAGCCCGTATCTTTTCACTGACGCGAGTATTACTCACTCGGACATATATATGTTTTTTTTTATATATAGCTTTATGTTTATAATGCACGTGTTCAAAATTTTCGTTGAAAAGTTGTCTTTATTTTTATTTTATGTCACGCTTACAGTTTAATTTTAAACGCTTAATTAGAATATTTTATTAAATAAATGCACATAGTGTTATTGCTTGTTTTTCATAATATTTGTAATTATTTCTAAAATTCTATCACTTAATTATTTAGACGTACGGATATTTTGGCACGTTTATTTGATACAGGTACGGTTTAAATTTGCACTTTGGGAACGCTACGTCTAAAAAGTTACATACACACACTAGAGTTAATTTTTCATATTTAAATTTCTATTTTTTCAATCAAAAAAAATATTTATTTCTGTACGTTTGTGTTGTCAACAGGACGCACGCACGCGGTCGTGTTTACAAACAAACAACACCTAAAACAACACTATATGTTTTTCAACTTAAATTCGTCACTTTTTTGTCACATCAATCTCTGCTATATACTGCAAAAACTTCACAATCCGTCAATCACCCTTGCACAATTAAAAAACAAACTTTCACAGCGTTTAAACAATAAAAACATCGATTTCACTTTGTTTTTTTTTATTTTTTATTTGGTTTGTATGAAAAAAAAGAAGCTAGATTTAATTAAGGTACATTCACGACACTCAACGACACTAGACGAACAAACGAAAACCACGCGACGACAACAAAACGAGGCAACAATATCGTCGTGTTACCGTCTAAATGCCTACATGTCCACTAAGCGAGAGTTCCCTCGGAGTCCCCTCGTTGCCCGCTCTATGGGGGAGTCGGATCTTGATACACAATCTTCCCTCTCACTCGCCCCCCGCGCCGCTCGGGTACGCGAGTGGAAATACGCAATTTTGTGAATGTGCTTTATTATTTTGGTATTTGCCGCCTTTGACAACGCCGGTATTATGACGTATCGCGTCGCTGTCAGTGTCAAGTTTAAGCTACGAAACTTCGGGGAAATTTTCAGTGTTTTACGCGAATAAATTTTCATGCCACTTTGGATATTGTGGGTACGAGAGATTAATTCTGGATCGGATTAACTGATGAATGTGTTAAACAAGATTATGTAATCATCAATTTTTGCATAACTTGTATTTTATTGTTTTATTTTTATTTGTTACCTGATAAAAGTATTGGCATTATATAAGACAAAATGGTTTTCATATTTTCATTACAACAAAATAGAGCATTTATTTCGTTTCAGTATTTTTTCTAAGCACCTTAATTACAATAATATATTTTAGTATTTATATTTCAGTATAATAATGGATGACAAATATTCACAAAAACCCAAGGTTGTCTGAACAAAAAATATAGTAAGAGGCAGGACTAAGTGACCTTTTCGAACGTCTAATTCAAGAGGGTCACTTAGCCCTATTGTCCGGCTACTGACCTGGCCACCTATAAAAAGCCGGCCGCCTTCAGCGCCGATGAAGAATAAACAAAAACGATTTCATCCCTTCAATAGTTAATAAACACAGCTTAAACCCACATCAGGCGTTACGGGCTGGGGAAAAAAAAAGCAAACTTTTCCGCTGAATAATTTAGCCAACCGACGCGCTTAGGAGGCAGTCGTAAAACGGAACGCGGAATTTTGTAAAAGGTCTTCAATGTTCGGTCGGACTATAACTCAAGCGCCTAAAATAGAGATGGGGATAACCCTCCCTCGAACCTGCTGCGCCGCGACCCGCTAGGCAGCTTCAGACCCAGTTTTCACGCGTTCCTATAATGGCTGTTGAAAAAAAATATTAGAAAGACAGAAAGAATGACCTCGTGCAATAACTTGCGGTTGCTGACGCCGATTTTGGATTCCAAATTATTATTTATGACATCGCTTCTAATACTGTGTGTGGTTTACATTGCAATGAGTTCACCGACAATGACGCTTTTTATGAATTAGTAGGTCTACCTATCTGTTTGTTGGTTGTTGTAACCAGATTTGTATTTACACGTAGATAGCATTATTATGTTTTGCCTCAACATAATCATATAAACATAATATACCTAGATCATACAATTAATGAATAATATCCATACCTACTAAAAAATATTCTTATTTTGGTACATAATCCTGATAACACACCTGAATCATGTTAAATTTTCTAAAAAAATAACTACTGATTTTAGTGTTTTCTTATACATATATTACGTAGGTACCTACCTAAAAAGTAGGAATGAAGAAAGGAGTACAATACAGTACAATATACAAATACAAATACAATATACTTTTATTGCACCAAAGATTTTTTAAAATATTTATGTTGTTTAGCAAAAATGCGGCCTTATTGTTGGAAACAATTTTTTCAAGGCAACCTCGACGTGATAGAAGTGATTATCAATATCAGTATAAATTGTAGTTTTGTTTCCTGCCTACCTAAGGCCTTGACTTTACGAATGTATGATTGCAACGAAAGGATGTCTCCGTGACCTATAAAACGATTCACAAATTATTACCTCAACCTATATACATGGTGCGCAAGTGATTCTACGTCTGTAACAGGTGCAAAAAATTCGACATCCTTGAGCCGAGAGAGACCGTTTATTTCTTCACCGTGTGCCCGTATCTTCGTCGTTTTCCGATCTGAAAAAACCGTTGAGGTGTCTACTTATCTTTTTACTGAAGGTAAAATGATATTACACAACGAGATCAAAATACGGGGGGTCGCTTTGGAGTGCGTTGTGTGTGTTGTTGTGGTTTGTATTACTTCTTGAAATGCAAACGTATTTGATGTACTATCTAGTCCGACTTGACTATCGAAATTACATGCACTATATGAATATTATTTGTTTCAGTTGTTCCGAAAATGATTTTAGGTGACTATATAATTTTTAAATTGAATCTATAACACTAGCTTTTGCCTGCAGTTACACCCGCGTTATTTTCGTAGTTTCAGTGGAATTCGGGAAAAAATTGCCGTAAGTACCTACTCGTATGTTCATTGTAATTTTCTATGCCTCTGACAAAGAGCATGCAAAATTTCATGATCTGTTTGTTTGTTTGTTTGTAAGAAGTTAAAGCATGAAAAGTTCACCGACAGGCAGGCAGAGTTACTTTCGCAGTTATAATATTAGCATGAATAAAACCTTTTGTCTGTCACTTATCTGTATATAGAGTAATGCAGATTAGTGAAGCGATTCCATTTTTTTTTTATAAAAAAGGGTATTAGTCTCCCTCAAATTTAAAACTCTTCCAGAATAAAAGCGAAAGTTTGCGCATGTTCAAAACAGTTTTAGCATTCGAACATAATTTTCCACATCAGTATACAATTTGATGGCACACTGTTAAACTTTACGGCAAAGGGCGTTCAATATAAAAGTGAACAGCCTTTTTTAAGACTTTTTTATTTACGATTTCATATCAAAGACCTTCCTAAGCAAGACCCTTTTCGAGATTATGCCGTTTTTGACCTTCATTTGTTGTTTAGATACGTACCCAGTTAAGTAAGTTTTTTGTATTTTTTTGTTTCTGTTTAAGATTTGTCTTATCTTGTACGTTTCTATATTTATTTTATAATATACGTAATTATGTTGAATAAGAAACTTTGTGAACACTTTTTTTTTGGTATACAATAAAGTCTATCTATCTATCTAAAGGCAATTTTATGATTGTCTACAACTACTTGATTTTACAGTGATAGAGACATCTTAATTTTCACCCAAGCTGTGTTACATTAGTAAATAATGAAAAACTAATTTTGTACAAATTAAAACAAGGAGGCTCGGTCCTAAGCTTCACATAGGGTACCACTAAAATTTAGGGTACGTTTGTGTGTTGAACCCCTTTTGTTCCGACGCAGTGAACACTTAAAGGTTCAACTGGGACCATTTAGAAGGTTCTAGTGGCAAGTTGGACTGATATCTCTATTCAAAACTCGGGCCGGCCGAGTCGAAATCCTTTGCTGATACCTATATAGTTGGTCGACTTATACATGGACATAGATAAGCAATAGTGTGTTAACCCACACTGGAGAAATTTTGAGTAAATCGTGTTTTAAAATTATAGCACCATTTCGTGTCAACATTTTTTTATGTTCAACATGTTGTTACAAATTTAAACAATGTAATAAGGTAAACACATAATTAAAAAACGTTTTCTAGCTCGCAATAAATCGTTCTGTATCAATAACTTAATTTTGTGGGTTAACATGTTATTGCTTATCGCGTCTACATATTGTACTTAAGGAAGGCAATAATGTCCACATATTGTACTTAAGGAAGGCAATAATGATTCTACTGATAAAGATATTCACTTGGAATTGGTTTTGTTACTGGAAACTTGTTTTGGTAAAATATACCATATATTATGTTAAAATATAAAAATTATAAATTCGATTCCCGAAGGGGGTGGACTTGGAGAAATGAACACAGGGTTCCATTTTCCAGTCTGGACGTGTATATCTATATTATAATACACTAGCTGACCCCCGCGGTTTCACCCACGGTAATTTCAAAGTTCCCGCGGGAATTCCTGGATAAAAAGTACCTTATAATACTCAGAATCACTGTAGCTTCCTATGAGTGTAATAATTTCCAAAATCGGTTCAGTAGATCCAGAGATAGCTGTTCCCCTGTGGTTTTACCCGCGGGAAATTCGGAGTTCCCGTGGGAATTCCGATATACAAAGTACCCTATAACACTCACGATCACTGTAGCTTCCTATAAGTGAAAGAATTTTCAAAATCGGTTCAGTAAATCCACAGATTACCCCCTACAACGTCACAAACTCACAAACTCACAAACCCACAAACTCACAAACTTTTGCTCTTTATAATATTATAGTATATTATAGTATAGATACCACGTTTGCTTGGTTTCCACGACACAAGCTTATAGCCTAGTATGAGATCAAGTAGATCGGTGTTTTGTGAAATGGATTATTATTGTTATTATTCACTTGTGTAAATTTGAAATTTACTAATTTTGTGTATAAGTAACTTAAGAGTAAAATTTTAAAATTCATTCGTTTATATGAATTTAAAACAAATAAAACTGGCCATCTGCAAATTTTTTATAAAAAAAAAATTGTTCATTAAAAATATGTTTACCCAATATAAGTTTAAAATTTGCATTTTTATTTATGATATAACTTGAAAAGAATTGTCCAACGATCGCATTAAACGTAATTGTCCGTCATAAAAGAAATGGCCGGGACGCAAATATCGCGTCCCTTTTTACGGACGACCGGCAGAACTGATATATTGTGTCATTATCGCAATAATTATGAGTAAATGACGTCCTCCGAATTCACTTATAATTACTGGATAATTGCGTGGGTCCCCTTCTGTCTCCTATAACTTATAATTTTACACAACAAACATACCTACAAATAAAAATAAATACGAATTCACCGAGTCTCTAAGAAAGTAGATGATCATGATTTATATATACAACGTGTTAGTGAATTAACTGAAAACTAGAAAGTAGTTTGTTCAGAATCGACTTCCGAACCGATCGCACTAGGTTTTAATATGTTTCATTGTTACCAGCCCATGTCAAAATTATTTATAATGCAATATTTGCGCGTACGCCGCCCGTAGCAAAAAAATCGGATCGGTCATTGACACGTAGGCGCGGGCGTAGCGCTTGAAATTTCGTAGATAGGTCACCTCCAAACTAATGTTGAATACCTCGTTTAGACTATTGATATTTTTGACATAATTTTGCTATTAATCATATTTTACTTTTTTAAATGGGGTGTTTCAGGTTTTTGGTTAATTTATTAACACGTTGTATTTATGATTATCTGTTTTCCTATACTGAATTTTTTTGAATGAATGAATGAATGATAAACACTTTATTGAACACCACAAACAGTACACTGACAAAAAATTTGAAAACAGAAGTATTAAGCCCCCCTGCAACGTCCCAAACTCACAAACTTTACCTATTTTTAATATTAAAATAGATAATGACACCTAATTAATAAAATACTATTAAATTTTTCGTACCCGCAAACAACATAATTTACAAAAACATTAGATAAAAATCTAACAATATTATTCTTAATTTCACGCTGTAATAAAATCCACCTTATAACCTACAAGTTTATAATTAACCATATTTTTATGCAACAAGCGACGTAATAAGAAAAAAAAATCACAATTTAACATTTTTTGCAACTCCCAGTTGTTGTTTTTTCGCTCCAAAGTATCAGGCTACTAGATTTTTCTCAAACATAGAATTGACGCAAAAGCACCCTCCGATAAAATCTCCAAAAACTCAGAACCGGTCCTCACCGCATCTTTGCTCACACCCTTTGCTAGAGCGATTGAAGGTCGTTGAACCGTGGGGTGCAATTCGTTGCGTTACCAGAGGGTTAGCTCAACAGAAGTATGTGCCGTAAATTATTCAGAAAATGCTGAGAAAGTTTGTTTATCCGGGTAAAATATGTTTAATCTAGAAGTCTAAATTATATTATGTAAAATTGTGTGAAATACAATAATTTTCAGAAACCTATCCTAATTTCATTTTTAATCGATTTCAATAAAACAGGAATATGTTCAATGATTATTATTATACTAGCTGTGCCCCGCAGTTTCATCCGCGTTAATATCGGAGATCCCGCGAGAATTCCGGGGTAAAAAGTACCCTATGTAGTATGTCTTTTTCTGTACCTCTAACAACGTGTAGTATGCAATAATTAATTATATTTCACCCCTGTTAATTTTGGAAACCCCGTGGCAATTCCGAGATAAAAGATAGCCTATGTCCTTTCATGTCAAAGGCTACATGCATGCCAAATTTCATCCAAATCCGTTCAGCCGTTTTTGCGTGATTGAGTAACCAACATCCAAACATTCACACTTTCACATTTATAATATTAATAGGATAGTGGGATTAATACAACTCTTTTACTTTATCCCCTGATGTTGAAAGGTTTTGCCGTTTGGGCAGGTACTTAAGAAGAAAATGAGATAGTGAATTCATTATTCATTTCCTAATGAACTTAAGCTTTCTACATATAGTTTCACTTTTAAACTCTCCTAGTATGCGTATTTTATTTATTTCTTTAAGTCTATACGATCAAATGTATGATACACCTACTATACAAATAGAAATGAATGTTGTACTTATGTACTATGTAGGTATGAGTGGCTACATGTATTTATGTAGTTATCGGATTGTCCCCGTTGTATTTAAAAGTAAAAAGGAGCGACGAATATATGAGATCCGGAACAATAAAGCTGTAGAGTTGTTCTATTCCAATAAATAAGTAAGTATAGCTGAATAATATTTATAAACAGAAAGAAAGGCATTCAATTTATTTATTTATTTATTTATTTAGCTCAAGATAAAGACACAACTAATTACATTAAATTTAAACTTACAGTAAAACACGGTGCCTGGTTAAATATATAGTAAGAGAGACTAAGCCAAGCAAGCATTAGGCTGCATGCCATCAGAGATGTGCGAGGATGGGTAGCGAATGATGTGTTTGTAAGAACCAATAGAATCACTTAATTTACATAGCCTCGCTCAGCGCAGGTTTTATTAAGTGAATCTGTTGGTTCTTAACAAACACATCCCTCGCTAATCTCTGGTGGAAACGGAGCCTTAAAAGAGTATTATTTCAAGTGTCAGTGATAATTATAAACCTTTGTATGATCACTGTTTTTACACATAGTCAATAGTTTTGAAAGCTATACCTTTTTGCTCTATTATAGGTATCAGCTGAGTGCTTTTGTCTACCTTTCGGATGTGATGTGTCAGGTATTAATAGCTTCACTTAAAAACAAATTAGATTGATAGAAGATATTATGTAAGATGTATATGGATGAGTTTAAAATTAGCTATTGCCGTGAAAGTGGAGGATTTAGTCCTCACCCAATAATATCGGCTCCATGCGCACGCGGTCTCAGCACTGTACTTACACACCACACTCGTCTGTCGGTCGGTAACGTACTAACTCTGTGCGTCACACACATCTATATTTGAGCCCGTGCGAAGGAGACGACAAGTGCATGCTTATCTCTTACTCGCATACACTACATCTCCTCGTCGCCAAAATGTAGTAGATGAACGTTGTACTATACTACTTACTGATGGTGTAGGATCCAAAACGATAAGCTGTGTATGGGCTGTTTACAAAGGTTTTTAATTGAAATGAAGTTACAGTAAATAGTAAACGACAAGAAACAAATACAACTGTAGCTGTCGACTGGAGATCAGAACAACCGCCCTTATTGAAAACATTATCCTACTAATATTATTAAGGCGAAAGTTTGTAAGTATGTATGGCTGGATGGATGGATGGATGGATGGATGTTTGTTAGTCTTTCACGCAAAAACCACTGGATTTACTTAAATGAAACTTTACAATAATATAGCTTATATATACATTAGATTAACACATAAGGTACTTTTTATCCCGGAATTCCCGCAAGAACTCTGAAATTAACACGGGTAAAACCGCGGAGCACAACTAGTATCTAATATTATTACATTACACTAAAGGTTTTGGTTCACTTCTATCAGTTATACAGTATTTGAAATTTTGTCAAACTCAACTCAATAATAGGGGCCATATTTTCATTATTGCCGGACTTCAACAACACATGTAAACTTTATCGGTGCGTCTCCAATCGCTTCGCTGTTCTGCCGAAACAGAGAGGTCGGGAAGGGAGAGTGAGGCGTTCGGACCCGCGAGGAGGACTATTGATTTCCATTATATTATAGCTGAGCCGGAGTCACGCTGTGTTTACTCCACGTTTACTCCTTAAAGACGTGTCACATGCCGCTGTGCTGTGGAACGAACCAAGATGAGATAAGAAGAGATGGGATGAGTTTTAGCAAGTTGGTATTGCTTGTAATATGATGTGTTTTGTGTGTGGGGGGGGGGACTAAATTCCAAGATCAAGATGCCATAGTTAATCTGAACAAGGCCAACTAAACCTCGTGGATATCCAAGGAGGAAGTAGTGGACGTCTGACTGACTATGTTGATGAGGTTTCAGATAATTTTCGAAAACCATCGGTCTAAAAAGAGAGAAAAGGCATTCAGGTAATAGACGGATATGTAACACTATAGGATATGACCTGTTCAATTAAAAAAAATATCGGGTAACCTGGTCAATTCGTGTTTTCAGAAAACTAAAATTGGTGTCTTTTATATCTAGACAGCTACTGTGGCTGTCTATTGGAGCCGAAATTAACCCAAACTAAATTGCGAATTTAGCTTAAATTTTGAGGTATCGAAATTGTTCGGTCCTGAACTTGAAAAAAATATTCAAACAACAAATTGCTCTATATCATGCTTCCCAAAAAATCAAATCTAATTGGATTGCATTCAGTACAGATTCTGTATAGACTTTTTCAAAACATTCACAAAGATTTTGCAAATCCTTTTCATATGTACAAGTTCTTTAAAGCAATCACTATTATCAACTCTTTCCTGTCAAAAGCAGAGTCTCATTCGTTATAGAGGTAATGCCTTTTCAGAAACTCCGTAGAATAGCGCAAAGCAACTGTGACCTCGGCAGAATCCTTTCCTTTCGCGACGGCTCTAGGGTGCGCCTTCGAACATTTTATTTAATAAGGTGACGAAATAGAATTGGATCTCAAACGGGGAATATTCGAGAAGAATGACTTGATTCATTCGATTGCGGCGATAGCATCGCTCCAAAGGGGACTCGATCGAATGAATTCCTAGTAACGAGGCGGCGTAACGGGACAAAATTGAATTTTCTCAAAAAAAAAAAATTATGATATTTTTATCGTTATACGAAAGATAAATATGACAAACTAACCACGAGAGTTTGAGAACTATGGAAAATTCTCGGTAAAAGTTACCTGATTAAGTCACTCAGGATTTTTTCTGAGAACCAGTTGCGGTAAAACTCATCTATACTAATATTATAAAGAGCAAAAGTTTGTGAGTTTGTGACGTTGTAATCTCTGGATCTTCTGAACCGATATTGAAAATTCTTTCACTTATAGAAAACTACAGTGACCGTGAGTGTCATAGAGTACTTTTTGTTCCAGAATTTCCGCGGGAACTCCGAATTTTCGGCAGGTAAAACCACGGGGGAAAAGCTATCTCTGGATCTACTGAACCTATTTTAAAAATTCTTTCACTTACAAGAAGCTACAGTGATCCTGAGTAACATAGGGTACTTCATATCCCGGAATTCCCGAGGGAACCCCAGAGTTTGTGAAGTTGTTATCTATGGATCTACTTATTATAGATAGGAAGCTAAAGTGATCCTGAGTGACATAGGGTACTTTTATCCCGGAATTCCCGCATGAACTCCGATATTATCGCGGGTGAAACCGCAGGGGTCAGCTAGTTCTGTATATAACTCATTTATTATACGGAAGTCAACTGTTAAAATCCCCTTAAATTCCCTTCAATAGTTTTTATCTCTTTTTCCGTTCTGATACGTAATGAAATGATTTTATTAGTCTTATTTAAAATATATAGTATATAGAGTTGAGACACGCGATATCTACAGTAAAAACAACTTCAAAACCCAATAGACGACTGTGGTCAATTTGTCGCAAATATTAAAACATGATTCGACAAACATCAAAGCACTTATTGACCACAATAATTTTAATGCTGGCAATAAACCCACTCGACTGTAGTACCAGCGATGTGACCCACTACGCCGCCAAAGGAATATTTCCTTAAGAGGGTAATAAAAACCGATAACAGTAAAATACAAGCGAAAAGGCTCGGTTATCGGCTGTGAGATAGATACCATGACGTACTTGTGGAGACGAAATGGATGGATATTAAGGATATTAAACTCCTGGCTTTTTCTTGCAGTTTCATCCACACCCACGCTTATTTGGGAGTTCTCGCGGGAACTCCATGAAATCCGTTCTTGGCTTGCGCCCCCGACCTGTTAACTTTCAAATTTCAACGTCAAATTTACCAGTAAAACTTTTTGGAAGTAAATATCCAACCTCTTTTACTGTGACGGAGCGTCGAATATACTGGAATCTGTCCTTCCATCCATTTCTGCTTCGGTTTATTTATTTATTTAATCCTTTATTGCACATAAAATAACAATGTTACAGTACCTAAAGAAAAAGGAGAAAGCAAATGGCGGTCTTACATAAGAGTGACGGAAACGTGTGATTTGTTTCAGCTTAATAATTTTTAGTTTAATCACCATTAAATCTGTATGTCGAAGAAGGTTCTTTGGGTACGATTATTATCGACGCAGAAGTCAGATTCTTGTTGGTGAAAAACATTCGGGAGTGTTTCGGAAATGACGTAGGTACGAGTAGGTATAAGATCTACAGAGGGGGTTTTATAGAACCTACTTCCGCAACAAAAACCGACTCAGTACTAGGATATGTGCCCTAAGTACGTTTTGTCTAGTTTAGTATCAAAGACCTACCTAACCAGCAACCCAATCAGCCATTAATCACGTGAAATAATCCCATTAGGAATAGGCTGGATTTCCAGGAAGGTTACAACTCAGTACTTTGAGGTATCCGTTTTTAGTGTATAACGAATAAATAGGAAGAACCATATTTTTTTTTAATTAATTTAGTTACCTACTGAACAGGCTGGAAATTTCTTAGGGATCCGTAGTCATAATTGGCAAAAATAGAGCCTTTAAAATTTGTTTGTCCATCTTCACGTCTGTTCATAATACCGAGACAATCAACTCAGATACCTACCTACCTCAAAAAAAAACTTAACCAATTTAAAGCCAATTTAAGCCAGATTGACAGAGAGTAGTATTTAGGAATTATGATGTATAAATAAACTAAAAAAAATATTCTTGAATTTTTTGAAAGCTGCTTTGTTTCTGAGCTTAGGTGGTACTTACTTTTTATCTCGGAATCCCCACGGGAACTCTGAAATTAACGCGAGTGAAACCGTAGGGGATCGACTACTGTGTAATAAAATTAGTGTTATCTGAGTTGTGTATGAACGCGGTCCAACTTTGAGTAAAACGGAGAGGCAAGCGCTACGCGGCTGCTCTCTGGAGACTGCCCCAGCCCTTTTCACTAACATGGCAAACTCGATTCCGTATCCAGTCGACGTTTAGATAGTTAGAATGTGATGGAGTTATACTAAACTGATAGTACATTCGTAATGGGCATGTTGACTAATTTTTATTTTTTTAGTCCGTCTTGTAGATTATTAAAAAATATTGGACACGTATTTTTTCTTTTTTTACGTAATCAAAAAATAACAGCGATATATTGAATTGAAATTCCGCGTGACGTCACTATTCTGACAGTTTGTATGGCGGTTTTAGCGGTTAGTGACGTCACGACCCCCTCACCCCACACTTTAATGTGCTTTATCTCTGTATATTTTAATTTATTTGGAAAAGCAAAAAATACGTGTATATTGTTTTTTATTTTCTAACTGACGGACTAATTAGAATTTTGATTTTCAAAAGTAGTCCACATCCCCATTGTTTCATTACACCGTTACTGACATCAGCATTTATTTTGAAGTCTGTTCATGTGATAGTATACGTAAAATTTGCCTATACCTACTACAAAACAGGGATGTTGCGGATGCCGATTTTTTCACATCCACGGATGCCGATGCGGATGCGGATGTTTAAGATTTTATATAAATATAGTATAGGAATAAAGAATTAAAACATTTTTAATAATGAAAATTAGTATTAAGATAGCATTATCCTATTTGTTTTAACTTCACTTACTAATTTTCATTCGCCGGCCCCATTCAATTGCTTTCTTGTTGCTACTTGTATTACATTCACATCTGCATGAACATCCGCATTAATTATTGCGGATGCGGATGCAGATGTCCGAATCTATGCGGAAGCTCCGCATTTGCGAATGCGGATGCGAATATTCGTGCGGATGCAATATCCCTGCTACAAACATTAAAAAGAAATGTTTAATCATATAGTTCATTCCAGCTTTTTATCTGGAATCTGACTATCTGGAATATTAACTAAAATGGCGTTTACTTTCTTTCTTAATAAAATATGTAAGTAATCGATATTTGCCATAGCGTAAATTATATGCAGTTTATAAACTGCTATGCAGTTTGGCAGACTCTTGTAACATGCCATGTATTTATATTTTTGGTAAATAAATAAATAAAATAAATAAATATGGAACATAACATTATTATATTATTACTATTTTTTTTTAATCCAAATTGTATTCGTACCATGTAAAGTCGTCGATGGGACGAGAACTTGCAACCGGTGGCGAATACAACTTCATCAGTTGTTCCGTCACTGGACCAAAAATGGACCAAATGGTGAATGAAAAATAACAAGGTCGTTGGCAACGCCAGCAACTCTTCGATAATAGTGGACTGTATGCGGACGGCCTGGATGTCTCTTTTACACTCGTCGGTTAAATAAAATAATTATCGAAGCTTGTTACCTCGCAATCCCGGGGTAATACTCCTTCCTGGCTTCCTCCCACGGACGCTGCGAGAGGTCCTTCAGGAACCACGGCACGATAGGTAAATGTTCACAAAAAAAAACACACGCGGAGCAGCTGCTGTATTGTTTAAATATTCAAAAAAGGTAATGAAGAAAAATAATATAATAAAATCAAATTCGCTCCTTATCCGGAGGGCGAGGTTCTTCAATCAAAACCACAGAACAGAAGAGAAAAATCAATAATTTTTCACACGCGTTCCAAACAACTAATTTAAACCAATCTTGACAAAAATAAAAAAGCTTTCTTATGTGCCAGTAACTCCGTCCTCTGAGCCGTGGTTCACGCATAGAGGAAGGAAAGCGCCGAATTAAGGTACATATTGACCCTCAAAATATACGACGACACAAACATCGGTTTTATTATAATAGTCAACCGACGAGTGTTTAGAAATAATAAATAAAAACACAAATAAATGTTGACTGGCGCCACCAGTCACTTCTAAAATAATTTGTAAAATTGGCGGTAAATTTAAAACAATATTGGCAGTTTAAAATATAGTGAGTGTGTGTGTGTGGCATACATAGTCGCTGCCCAGCTTTCCGAGAGACAGCTGTGTATAGCAAGCGTGTTTGTAAAATATGACACGAAAGGCGAAAGCGTTTTTAAAGAACATTTTCTTTTCCTCGAATGTCGAACCTAAAACCAAAAGACCATCATTATATACACAAAAAAAAAATAACCTCAAGTATTTTATTTCCTGCAAATAATAAGTATAACGGCATAACACAAAAGAAACTCAATATTTTTTAAATTGCGACCCTCATTATTGTACAAAGGGTCGTCGCGGAGCCCATTGCGATAAGGTGTGTTTTCGTGCGCCACCGACGCCCCCGGACCAATCTCGGCTGCCGATATATTCTAATATTATGTACAGTGAAATAACTTTATCTTACCCCTTTTCTCGACTCTCGTTCTGAATTTGAACCCCTTCCTTTTTTTGCGTCGAAAGGACGGCGACGGCTCGTGTTGAGAGCCAGTGGGTGTTTGTTAAAGTTTTAAGCCGCACGCTTCGCTCTGAATACTTGAAACGAGGACACTTTGAGTCGAGTATTAAGACTTAGGGGGAATGCTCAATGAAATAATGTATAGAATGTGGGTCAAGGAACTGCATTAATGTTATGAGCGCGAATATTGAAACTTTTAGTGGCATCCGCGAAGAAGAAAGGGTTACTAAAAAAAGGACTACCGAACCAATACACATTTAAAACATCTAAATAGGTACATATATTATAGAAAAACATTTCAATACTAAAGGACGGTTTTATCTATTTACTAGCTGTGCCACGCGGTTTCACCCGTGGTAATTTCGGAGTTCCCGCGGGAATTCCGGGATAAAAAGTACCCTATTTCCTTTTCTTTACCCCTGACAACGTGCATGCCAAATTTCATCCAAATCCTTTCAGCCGGGGGGGGGTTACTGGGAGAAAGGACTACCGAACACAAATGCACATTTAAAACATCTAAAACATCTAAAAGCGATAGAAAAACATTTCAATACTACAGGACGGATTTATTTATTTATATGGAGAAATATGGTAAAAATGGTAAGTAAATTATCAATATATTAGGTGCTTAATTACCTTGTGTTAATTAATCACTTAACGTAAAAAAAATGTTTAATCAATGTTAACTATTGTAACTTGCAATGTAGATTTAATAATTAATTTAAACTCGCTCAAAATAATATTTAACTATATTTACAAATAAAAAATTTGATCTAGGTCCTCCACAGCTGATAGCGTACCCAAAAGGCTGGCGGCATTTAAGTTTGTACTTATACTATTGAACCCATTTTCACAAATTCTTTCATTGACTTTTCATTTTAGATCGAAGAGTTCCCAAGGGGGCTCTAAACTTCAGGAAAGTGGAAAATTCAGGAAGCGGTGGGAATGTTACTAGTAATTTCAATTTTGGAATACGCCATGAGATACTTTTTATCTCGAAAATTGACAAAAAAACAGCTAGTCATAGCTTTTTTTTTGTAGTTTAAAAAAAAAATCAACGCTACAACTCTATTACGCGGTAGGTAAAATAAAAACATCAGTATGACCCATACAAAATCCAGAATGGGCGATTGATAGTATAATTAATCAAGTTTCCGCCATATCTAGCCCATCACATTTCACTATCGACCAATAAACGATTACCCGATAGTCCGTATACGTGGCTCGCAGCTCGCTACAATCTGCACCGTCATCTATGCTCGTCTATGGCCCAAATGAACAGTTTTGTTGGAATTCATAGCTATCAAAGTGGCGGTAATAAAGATAGATTAATGTCCTCCCTTGCGTCTTCGAGGTCTGGGCCCTTATTCACTATGACCACAACGCATCGCGCTTTTTTACGTCATAGGGGGCAAACGGGCAAGTGGTACACCTGATGGTAAGTGATTACCGCCGCCCATAGACATCTGCAACACCAGAAGGCATGCAGGTGCGTTGCCGACCTGGAATGGGGACGGGAACTGGCTTTCAAGTGGGGCTGCCGGAACACACCGTTATGTGCTTGGCGACAGATTTGCAACTTGAAGGTGGTAGCTAGCCAGCTGGGCACTAGAGAGCGCCCTACTACCATGTTATGGTTTCCTCACGTTTTCCTTCACCGACAGCTCAAGCTCATTGTTAGGTTTGAACCTACGCCTTGCGGCGTTTGATCCGAACGCACCTACCACTGAGCTATCATCACTGTTGCGCTATGATAAGGCGCCACTTAAATTGCTTTTCCCTCGTGTTAAAAGGAGATTCACTTTAAAAAAATACATTTACAATGTTTCTTTTGTCATAAAGAATATAAATTTCTTATATTTTTGCAACTGGAGCGGTCGGAATTGTGTTTTTAGGACGCGCGTTATGTGCAAGGAATGTTGTTGGTCATAGTGAATAAGGGCCCTGTCCGATCGCATCGTACGAATGTTATAGCTTCCCTTGAAGTTATATAATTTAATGACTGCCCCTTTTCTGGAAACATATCTTTGGAATCTTTGAAACTTGCGAGCGTTTTCATATCGATAAATCACAACTGGTGATAAGGGAACTTGGATAGTTTCAGTAGTATTGACATGTCATAGAAAGTAGGAAGTGGATTTTATCACACAGCTCTACCAGCCTCCTTAGCTAAGTTGACTATCTAAAATTGTTAACGCATGACAAATTAAGGTCACGTAGTCATGTAAAATTGTCCATCAAAAGTCCAGTTTTGCTTGACCACTTGACATAAAGTTCCTTAGTAATTTATGTATTTACGATTATAGATTGTCAACTTGGCTAAGGGGGCTACTCCCAAACTAAACACAGTTATAATTACGGGTGTAACAGTAATCAGACAACTGATACAGTAATTTTTTTGTGAACACAATATTATTACTAACGATGAACACATTAAACACACAGAATTGAACTTGAATGAGGGTGTATGTATATTGTATAATATTAAAAAAAAGACGAGTATTTTGAAATTTATTATTCTTCTCCTTACAATAACAAACACAACAAAATAAGAATTAGCGAAATGAGTACAGCCGTTCACGCGTGATGCCGTGACCGAGGGAAATAGGGATTCATTTCTATATATAGATAGAAGATATATACTCAGTACTCACATCTATATAACGGAAATGTGCGGTGAGGAATGAGAATTTATGTGTGTTTTTGCTAAACCCCCTCTGATATATAATATATACGTACTTTTTGTTCTACCGTCCGACGTAATCTTTACCCGCTGTGAAGAGTCTTGATTTATTCGGTTAGGGGTAAGCAGTAGCTCTTTACTTGACAGCGCTAAGAGATTTATGAGAATTATATATACTTTTTTCTCTAACAGGTGAATGATGAGAAACTTCGACTTTTTTATAGCAAGACAACCACCCGCTTCTCGTTTCTGCGTACAGCTCTCTGTCGCTTTAAGGTTCCTTTGAAAAGATTGCCTCTGGCAATAAGGCAATCGTATAAACATCCTTTTTACATAGGCTGAATATAAGATGGCACTCAATAAGAAGTTGTTTAGAACCGACAAACAATGCTGTACCTTGCGATTCTGGCCGGCGTGGCGTTTGGATTTTGCGTTGAAGCTTCCGAGCTTTTCAAACAATAATTTATTGGCAATAAATGACACTAGGAAAATTACCACTGCCAGTAGGTACGCCAAGAGCCGCAAGTTCGAGCTTCAAGGTAAACAATGGGCATGTTGACTAATTTTTATTTTTTAGTCCGTCTTGTAGATTATTTAAAAAATATTGGACACGTATTTTTTCTTTTTTTACGTAATCAAAAAATAACGGCGATATATTGAGTTGAAATTTCGCGTGACGTCACTATTCTGACAATTTGTATGGCGGTTTCAGCGTTTAGTGACGTCACGACCCCCTCACCCTAAACTTTAATGCGCTTTATCTCTGGATATTTTCATTTATTTGAAAAAGCAAAAAATACGTGTCTATTGCTTTTTTATTTTCTAACTGACGGACTAATTAGAATTTTGATTTTCAAAAGTAGTCCACATCCCAATTATGGGCTAGAGTTATGTGTTTAGTATAATCTATATACCTACTACTATATAGAGAGGAAAAGTTTGTGAGTTTGTGACGTTGTAGGGGATTATCTCTGGATTTACCGAACCGATTTTGAAAATTCTTTCACTTATAGGAAGTTACAGTGATCTTGAGTGATATAGGCTAATTTTTATTCTGGAATTCCCGCGGCAACTCCGGAGTTTGTGAGTTTGTAAGTGAGGTTGTGGGGGGTAATTTCAGAATCTACTGAACCGATTTTATACTAGCTAATACTAATACTAGCTATCCCCCTGCGGTTTCATTGGCAATAATTTCAGAGTTACCGTGGGAATTATAAAATAAACTATACGTATAAACCTTCCTCGTGAATTCCTCTATCTATTGGTGAAAACCGCATGAAAATCCGTTCAGTAGGCTTCGAGCTTATCGTGAACAGACGGACTTTGTTTATGTTCAATAAAGTATACAAACAAACAAACAAAAACAAACAAACAGGCAGACAGACATAGAGACAGACTTGGCGGAGGACCAAGTTTTATATTGTAATATGTACCTAAGGATATTTATTACACATCGAGTGACTAGTACCTATCTGACCTGACTTTTAAAGGTCAGCAAAAATGGACATTTTAAATTGAAATTTTATGAAAAGAAAAACAAAAATGTAAATAATGCTGATATTAAAATAAAGGCACAATATTTTAGTCAAAGCGACTTATTACGATGGAGATAAAGAATTGTAATATTCTGCTCAAGTGTACCGTGCCCAATAAATTTGAAGACGCAAATTCATGGTTTGCGTTTAAAAAGAAATTCAAATTGTATCTACCTTTGTTTGTCGCTCTCAAAAGAAAAAACCTTCAGGGATGTCGCTGAGAAATCCATTTCCGAGTTATCCCAATGAAATGCCTCCGGAGATATTTCTTTTTTATATCCATATTCACAATCTAACGGGATGGCGCTAAGACTTCAAAATAGCCGGGGACATACGGATGAAAAAGACGGCTTACCTTCGTTATCGATCCCTCGAAATACGACGCACGACTTTTGCCTAGCCTCTCCGTACGTAGACGAAGTACGAACTCGCGGTAATACGTATTTGGCGCCATTTTCATAAATTTTTCACTCGATATGTTACCAATTGAAAACTATTAAAATTTCAATTTTTACGTTAATTACAACATTATTATTATTTTAGTGGTGATTTAGCGATATAAATATTTACCTACAAGATTACGGAGAAACTAATTGCGCTGTGTGCAAATCTCTAAGTATCATGTTTTTATTACTGTCTCTATTTTTTGCATGCTCCCCGACCATCAAAGCACTGTGTCACGTATAAAACTCAATAGAAACGTGGGTGTGTCCGTTTTATTCTCTCAATAGCTATTCCCCGCTGTTTCGCCCGCTATAACTTCGGAGTTCCCGTGGAAATTCCGGGATAAAGAGTACCCCATGTCCTTTTCTGTACCCCTGACAACATGTATACATAATTTCATGGGGACTGGTTAAGCCGTTTTGGCGTGAAAACGTAACGAACGAACTAACTCACATTTATAATTTAGAATATCTCCGTTTGTTGTGCTCTCCGACCATCAGACAAGTGTGTCACGTATAAAACTCAATAGAAACGTGGGTGTGACCGTTTTATTCTCCCATTTCCCTTGGGTCCGCATATCGCTCGCCGCTCCTCAGGACTACAGCGAAAGGGAAGCGCCCAGATGTCGCCCGGAACAAATTATTTACCACTACTACTCCTCCCTTTGTCGGCATCCGTACACCACCCGCCAAGTGTGCACGCGTAAATACGAATATTTACCTGTTTATGCATTTTCAAATAGATCATTTTACTAAAACTTCTTGTCATAATATCATTTTATTGGCGTCAAAAAGAGCCACATTATAGGCCAACTTTGAATAAAATTAAATGACTTTGACTTTGGAAAAACAGCCGGCTTACTCTTGACGCCATCGAGTAAGGGTACTCTTGACGTAATCGTGTTATGATCTGATTTTATCTGTCAAATTTCTCGATTTCAATATAGGAGTCATGTTGTTGACTGGTCAGACGTCATCTTTAGACATTAACACGATTCCAAATACGATATTTTGATCTCAAAAGTATGTAGATACTAAAATGACATCGAGTTGAAATCCAATCGAAGTCAAATCAAAATCAGCCACAAATCATTATTAAGAGTACCTAAGGCCCCGGTTTGATTTTGAGATTGGCGCGTTCAAGCAAACAAACATACTCTTCATCTTTATAATATTAGTCTATATAAGTGAACCACAAAACTTTATCTCGAATAAGAATGAAAGATCGCAACCGCTTTAGCGAGTTACAATTTTGCTAAAATAACTTTAGCGGTTTTGCATTCCAAAAACTGACCACCCCAGTTTGGTCCAGGTAACCTGTGCAGGAAACGATGACAATAAGCCGCTTTAAAAAAGTCCGTCCTGCATTTTAATTAAGTCAACGGCCATAACTTTCCACCTAATCCCGACAAACGCTGAGCCATACATTGAAATAGCGGCAATGGACGGATGCAAGGCGAAAAAATAGGCAGCCAGACCAATGGAATTAAAAACTTCGTATAAATTCTACCAATAACACATGTGGATTTCCCGAGCGCTGCGCGGAAACAAACGAACGTCATAAAAGAGTCACCGACACATGTTGCAGAGCACAGGGCATTGACCGCATGCATTTCATTTGGAGGTTCTCATAATGTCTCCATAATTTCGCCTCTTTGGATAGAAATATAACTGCAAAATTAATAAGTACATGATTTCAGTAGGTACCTAAAGGCCACTTCAAACCAACGTCTTATAATCATAAGTTTCATTCAAATTCATTTAGTATTTTTGGGAGCTTTTGAAACTATGTACAATCAAACTACTGCAATAGATAATTTATATAAGGCGATCCACGATCCATTTCGCACGCTCAATGAGGTGGCAGAGACAGTAGACATACTTACCTGTTCTCTGAATGAATTCACAAAAATAACTTTGTGTGTGTTAACTTGTAAGCCAAATACTTAAAGTAGTCATATAATCGCATTAGTTTAGCCTGTAAGGATTATGTGGTTTTTTGAAATAAATAAATAAATAAATTTCAGTTAAATTGTCATTTTCATTTGTTTCTGTTGTGCAATCAACATGTTTTATCATATTTTTATTTTATTAATAAGATATAGCTATAAACTGAATAATTAAAGTTAAATAAGCATTACGTTTTTAAACAATAGATTACAAATTTTAAGTGAAACTTATTTAAATATGGAGGGAAGCTTTTTGTAACTTAAAAATATTGGTTGTAGGTATAGATGAGCCAAACAAAATGGTGCCCTCAAACCATACAGGGCGCCATTTTGTTGATGATTTGCATCAAAACTAAAATAAACAGCATCACATGAGTTCACGTTGCAAAGCATACCGGCACATATTTGTATTCCATTAATCCGGTAAACTAGATGCCTCCTAGTTCGCTGGAACAATGCAAACATTTGTACCGGCGTACACTGAAATTACGTAATATCTACTGGATCGTCATTTTTTGTTATGCTCGAAATATCCAATTTATTATTTAATACAGATAAAAAGCTACACCAACGATGCTAGTTAAAGTTACGATCTATTCTAGAGAAAGACCAAAAACTAGGTGTAGGTATGGACTTAGTCAAGAAGGACAGAAAGAAAAGACGAAATGGAGGAGTCAAACGAAGAAAGCAGAACGATGACTCTTGTTAAAGATGGGATTAAATCTAAAAATAAGGAAAAAAAAAAGAAATGTGAAACGTGGTTTCGTTTACCAGATCTGAATAACTTAAATTTTGAGGTTAACGATCATTGTTAATCAAGGAAACGACATTCGCACTATCGCAAATCACATTTAAGAAAATCCACATAGCCTCTCAGACACTGACGCACAAACTCTTGACCGTCTTTCAATATTATCACGGTTGGGGCAGAACCTATGAGCGTTTTTTTTATTGTGAACAGGCTAGGCGTTCGACCACAGCTCACCTAATGTTAAGTGAGTGAGGTCGAAGATTGCAAACACATCTAGCCTGGAATGGAAACTGGCATTCAAGTAAGCTGCCGGAACACACCGTTTGGTGCTTGGCGACAGATTTTCAACTAGATACTACCTTGCTATGGTTTCCTCTCGATGTTTTCCTTTACCGAGAGATCAAGTTAGGGTTTGACGCTACGCCTTGCGTCGTTTGATCCGGCCGCACCAACCGCTGAGCTATCATCGCTATAAAACGCGAATAAACAGGAAAAAAGACATATAGACAGATAAACATTAAAAAAAAAAATTTATACCTGTTAAATCACATTTGCTCTGTTCTTTCTTTATTTCTAACTTTAGGCGTGTTTCTTTTGGGAAAATATGTATTTGAATTAGTATATGAATTTAAATTTGAGTAGTCCCTAAATTACTTTTTAATTAATATCTTCCGTGTTCGCCCACTGCGCTTCTAGCTGCGATTTTATTATATGTATGTACTATGGGAATATTTCGTCAGATGTTGTGAAAAATAAGTTCTCTTTATTACAGTCTCGAGTGAATAGACTTTATGACGTCGCTTCTATCGCGATGTCCTTTTTTTTTGTTAATATTAAAATTTTTGTTTTGCATAATTCTTTTGACGGAGTTCCAAAATGAAAATCTTTCCTGTCTTTTATTAATAAATCATGAGCTTTGTTTCGACTCAAATTAAGTCCTTAATTATTAAAATAACAGTTTATATTTGCAACGTGGTGATGAAAATTACCTTATAGATGATTACATCACCTTTTCATAAAAAAAAATATAATTACTCTCTAAATACTTCAAACTTTTTAGATGTTGGCAGAGGTACACAGTTTTTTAGTTATGTAACTTGTTTGTTAAGAAAATTTTCGTTAAAAAACTGTTATTGACTTTGGAATAGGCATGTTGACAACTTTTGAAAATCAAAATTTAAGTTTAATTAGTCGTTTAGAAAATTAAAAAACATTAGACACGTATTTTTTTATTTTTCAAATAAATGAAAATACACAGAGATAAAGCGCATTAAAGTTTAGGGTGGGGGCTCGTGACGTCACTTACCGCTACAAGCCGCCATACAAACTGTACTAGTAAGTGACGTCACGCGAAATTTCAACTCAATGTATCGCTGTTATTTTTTGATTACGTAAAAAAAGAAAAAATACGTGTCCAATTTTTTTTATTAATCTACAAGACGGACTAAAAAAAATAGTCAAATAGCCTATTGTGTAGACTTGTAGAGAAGTCGTAATTCGTATGAATATAAAATAATTATGTATAGCCTGAGTGTATAGAACGAGAAGTACCTGCTACGATAATTTTATACAGTTTTTGCCTACTCCTCTAAGAAGTGTTAGCTCATTTTTGTGTATAGGCGATTGCAGTAGATATTTTATTATAGGTTAATGGTAATGGATATCAGAATGTTATAATACATACTTAGGTATACTTTTTCTGTAAGTATATACTTACGATACATACTTACTAAACACTCAAGAATAGGAGAAAACACAAATTTTTATCATAACATACTTAAATGTTAACAATGATGCCGGGATTAAGCCCGGGATAGAAAACTCAATAAGATATTGCTAAATACCATCTAATATTTATCACCATCATACGGTATTGGGTGAACAAACAAAAGTAGATATTTCACAGTATAGATACCAACCTGTCTATACGTTAATCCGTTGCAACCTGCCACGCGTTCTCACCTGTGTTACAAGGGGTGTAAAGTACAAAATCGTTCGCAATTTCATATCAAATTGTATTGATCAACCGACATTGACAATGGGGGTAGACGTAGAGCCGAAATGTTTTAACAAATATTCATTGGATGCAAATCCACGGTCTGGATTAGAGACAGCGTTTACACAGGACACAACCGACTATAATACACAGGTTTTGTTTCTATCGCGTCTAGTTATACCACCTATCTTTTTTACTTTGGTTTAGCTTATTTCTTTCACAAAACTAGGAAGATAAACCTAGCTTTTGAGAATCAAAACCATTAAAAGATTATTTATTAAACTTAAAAATATTTGACCATTCCATATTTAAAACAATAATCCGTTTAGGCGCAAATGGTCCAATTCGCAAATGGTCCAGAGGGTTTAAAATGTCCAATTCGCAAACCATCCAATTCAGACTACCTATTACCTACGCTCTCAACCAACTATTCATTTTTCTTATTCATTTTCCAACGCAGTGAGTGAGGGAGGCAATATCTTGAGAGGTGTCCAGCTCTCGAATAATAGCGTTTATCGTTATAAACGACCTAACGTAAAGGCATAATATTATATCTAATAATAATTCTGCAAAAAAATGAAACAACTAGGTTTTCATGAGATCTGTCTGCTAAAGAAAGAAACAACTTTCATTTTCAAGGTGAAGCTTTTGCCTATAGCTTCACTTCAATGAAACAAAATTATAGAACCGCCAGAAACCTTATCAAATTTAATTAGATACCAGCTTATGTGTAAGAATTGTTTTTTTTATAAAATACCTACGAATATCAATAGAAAGAAAGAAATAAATAAATTTATTTGCCAACAATACCAAATTGTATTTTATAACTAGCTGTCCCGCGCAGTTTCACCCACGGTCACTCCGGAGTTCCCGCTGGATTTCCAGAATAAACTATATACGTATAAACCTTCCTCTTGAATCACTATATATTGAGCATGAAAATCCGTTTAGTAGTTTTTGTATTTACCGCGAAAAGACAGACAGACGCAGCGGGGGCTTTTGTTTTATAACATACTAGCTGTAGCTGTCCCCCGCGATTTCATCCGCGGTAATTTCGGAGTTCCCGCAGGAATTCCGGGATAACAACTATCCTATCTTTTAAGTTGAACCATATTATAAATGGTTGCAAAGTTTTATCAAAATCCGTTCAGTAGTTTCGGAGTCCGTCGCGGATAAACAACGTGACACGTGATTTTGTATATATCAGAGATTGTAAGGATAGCATAGTGGTTCCAATTTGGTTGATACCGCCTCAACCGTGCACAATGTAACCGCAAAATAACCATCAAATTTACTGACAAACTTAATTACGAGTGACCCTTGACCACAACGCCGTAACATGTCACAATATAAACGTCAATAAATTTAGTTTCGTCAACACATCCCGCCCGCCCTATGTATAGGCTACACTGCGGTTAATATCAGCACTAAGTTAGCAAGGGTTATTACCGGAAGATTTATTACGCCTACTAAATTAGTTCGGGACCTCTCCGCCGATTCACTATAGAGAAACATTCCATTTATATGCATACAGAGTGGAAACGTTACGTATTTAAGTGTTTCCAGACGATTATCTCGTTAATTTAAAAAAAAAATTGCAACATTATAAGTGATTTATGGAATTACAAACAAAACATGCAGTTTGCGTAATGATCAAGAGAGAAAGTGTTTTTTAAAAAGCGCTTTAGATAGGCAATCAACCCAAGGATGATTTTAACCCGATAAACGCCTGGGCGTTTACGGGCTTTTATCTGGTTACAACCCAAGCTCAGGGTTGATAGCCCATCTATAATTACGATCTTACAATACTAGTCCTCCTTAAATTAATTACTTATTATAAAAAATCTTGTTTGAATTAGTTAGGTTTCTAAATGGCTTGCGATACAATCAAAAGCATTTATTGTTTAAATCAAGTTATTTAATCTAATTATTATTATAACTACAGATACCTCCTACCTATCTATTGAACTTTTCTGTTGAATAATTTTTATTTCAATAATTGCTTTGTTTATAAGTAATAGTAACTGGATTTTATATCAGAAGATTTACTCTCATGATTTAGTACTGTGTACACCACACGATGAAGAATGTAATGCCATTTGTTATTCGGGCACAAAAACTTTTTAGCCCTTAATGTGAGTTCATTATATATGGTAATAATTACAGTACCTATGTTGTATGTTTACTGGGTGATGGTCCTAAACAAATAGTTTATTCAATACGAAAAACCAGAAATTTTCACCTGCAAATAAAACACGCGCGGTGTTTTTTTTTCTGCGACCCGACGACGCGACGTCGCTTGGTGCTGGCACATTTTTCACAATTAAAAAAAACAACCCTTCATTTTCATTCCACATTCTTATCACGCCAATATGCAAAGTGGGGCGTATTATAAAAAATGTTAATTATAAAGTGTGCCGTGATAAATCTGAACGAGGACGCCGCGCGCCGCACCGCCTCAATGGGCAGTGCACATAATATACCGCAGAACAGATCTATGGGACTTATTTTGACGTTTCGAGGATTTCTTCGGTGTCACTGTCGTCCAAAAGCGCCGAGAAAGATTCTGCAAGGTCGTTGACGAGTGAAAGCCGTACCGAAAACACGCGTGTCACGTTTGTCTTCGTTATTTCAATCACTTTTCAGCATCTATTTTGGACCCTGAGCAGGAAACTGGCTTTCAAGAGAGCCATGTTTTAATTTGGGGAACAATCTAACATTGTTATTGGCATTTCGCCATAATTGAAGAAGTAGATAAATATATTTTTATTATTAAGAAACATTGTCATTGGCAAATTATAATTATAGACGCCATTATTAAAGAAGAAGAAGAAGATTCATCTGCAAACTATAACTACGTAGATATACCTAGCTATAGGTTTTCAATTTCAAACAGCATTATGATATAAAATGCTTATACAAACATAGCAAAAATATTTATTATATTTTTTACTTATTAAATTTTACATGACTGTATTAAATAAGAAAGCCGAATGGATTAAATGAGAAAGATATTAATAATAACATGTGTTAAAACATCCACAAAAATTTTCCTTGTACTCCGTAAAACACAAGCGTGTGCAAGCTCTAAGCCCTAGACCTCATTTCAGTTGAAAGCTATTCCAGACTAGCCATGCAATTTGAAGCAGAGTGGAGACGGTGATTTAAAACTTTGTAATTAATAGGTGCACCGCCACCCTCATAACCTGAGTCGGATTAGTTGTGGAGCCAGTTTGACCTCTGAGGAAATAAAACTCTATCCTATCATTGCACATGATCGTTTAAAAATTAAAATAATAATGATTAATAATTACATTATACAACAATTTTAGGATACTGGAGGTTGAACTAAGCGAAGCCTGTATTTCAACTCTCCAGTGGTCCACAAAGATGTTGGTACAATATTCGCAAGTGAAAACGTTGTCAGGTACTATTTTTTTGCTGCGGGCGGCGTACGCGCCAACTATTGTTATATAAATAAGTTAGACATAGGCTAGTAAAAAAATAAACTATATTAAAACATAGTGCGATCGATTCGCTAGTCGATTCTGAGCAAACTACTTTCTGGTTGTATAACACTAGCACGTTGTATAACACTAGTTGTTCCCAATGTCCTTTTTTTGTAACCCCTGACAACGTGTTTACAAAATTTCATGATGATCGGTGGAGAATTTAGTATAAGCGTTAAAGCATAACAAACAAACATTCACATTTTTAGAATCAGTAAGCATTATCTAAACCACCTTTAGTACCTTTCATAAACTGGTAAGCTTCGGCTTCGGAGAAAACAAAATTATTTCAAAACGATTTCATTACAATGATGCAACGATAGACCAAACAAATTAAATAGAAGGGACAAACCAAAACATGACACATTATTCTATCTAGCTAAGAAAAAGCCAATAGAAGTACAAGTAGATAACTCATTGAATTAACGTAACAACTTAACCGTATACATGACGTACAAACTTTGACAAATTCTGTAACATAATAAAAACAACACAAACAAACATCGATTCATACTCGTATATATACTTTCAGGACATAATTATTGAACGTGACAACACTGACCGCAGAACGTTATTCAACAAACCATAATAGCCTATCCAAATCCGAAATAGTTAAGCGGTTTGCTCACACACCGACAACTACCGTACAGATCAGGGACCCCTAGGGGTTTGCAAATTTGCAAGTGTTGCCGTTTCGTTTCAGATTTTTCCACGGCCCAGGATAAATGCCTACCCCAGCGCACACACGACGCTGACGCCCCGTTTCGAAACTCCCGTAAAACCACGCGCTTTCAATTACATTCGGCGCGGGGCCCTTATTCTCTATGACCAACAACATTCCTTGCCCAAAACGCGCGTCCCAAAAACACAATTCCAAACACTCTCGTTGTAAAAATATTAGATACTGTTTCCCCTGTTTCACCCGCATTAATTTTGGAATTCCCGCTATGTCCATTTTGTACCCCTGCGGAGCTAGGATGCGCAACACGATAAAATTTTATCGAGCCATTTTATCGATTCTCGTCGACATATTATATCGTTTTGTCTACCAGTGGTAAAAAATGTTTAACCGAATCTAGTCTTAACTCAATACCCCACTACTGTACTTTTTTGCTTGGACGCCCACAAATATTTGTCGTGTCGACAATTTTATCTTTCGTTCGATAAACATGTCGTAGCGCGCATCTTAGCTATGCTGATAACCTATATGTAAAAGTTCATGATAATCGGTTGAGTCGTTAAGGCGTGAAAGCGTAACAAGCAAAGATTCAAACAAAATCACTTTCGCATTTATAAAAAGTAAGTATTAATATTTTATTTGCCACAATACATGTTGTAAATGTATTTTTTTGAAGTGAAATTTCTTTGAGCACAAGGGAACTTAGACAAGTGGCGCGTTATCTTAACGCGGCGTGTTATGGCCATAGTGAATAAGGGCCCAGTCCGTACGCTTCCGTGGTCCTTTATTTTTTTTACGATCCGCAAGTGTCAGCGACCAGCATTGTAATTGTGTACGGGATTCGAATTTTCAAATTGAACTTCAGATTGATTGAAGCGTGGAATAAAACGCTTAGAATTTGCAGGCTTTGTGAATTTTCGTCTTATTTTCGAATGGTAATTTTGTTTTAATTACAAATGGAATCTGTTATACTTTTTCTGGTTCAGTCTTTTATGATTAGATTCATTACTCCATGCTACTTGTATAAAAGACTTATTATGGAAGGATTTTCTTTTGACGTTATCTGGTCTCACGACGACTTTTTTCTTATTCTGAATATTATTATTTTTATTATCAAAATCCTTTACCTATCTTACTCTTTTTTATTATTGAAAAATTGGTTTTGTTAGAGCTATGTTGAATTAGAAAGGAATTGTTTGCGTGGTTATTTCCAAAAAACGGTTGACAAAACTTACTTTGTCCATGTTAACTATTACATAGGGTATACTCATACGATAAAACTCTATGCTAGGCCCTCATTTTCATAAAGTGTTGCAACACGACGTTGCGCAATTATTCCATAAGTTAATAAAATCTTATATGTACATGGCTTTAACTCATCAGAGGTAGGTGCGGCACACTAAGGAAATATGGTAGTGGCAGCTAGCTGGGTGCACCGTGACCCAAGCTTCTACCAGTTAAATTACCATGTTAATTATGAACCATACAGCACCTCCAATGGTCTCAACTTCAACTGCAATGCGGCTGTCTGAGATCATACAATGTTGCTTCCGAGATGTTTTCGTGAGAGAACGTAGTAAGAACTTAACAGAATGTTTCGTCAAACTTACATTCATTCTATTTTTTAACTTAAAGAAAATACGTAATTTATAAGAATATTTCTTATATCATTTTTTTACCGATAGTAACAGTTCCAAGCGATTTCACTCGAGTTAATTTCGGAGTCCCCGCGGGAATTTCTGCATTAAAAGTACTCTATGTCCTTTTCTGTACCCTTACAATATGTGTGCCAAATTTCATTATGATAAGTTGAGTAAGTGAAAGCGGAACAAACAAAGAAAAAACTCACATTCACACTTATTAGTTACTAGCTGTTCCCTGCGCTTTCACCCGCGTCAATTTTGGAGTTTCCGCGGGAATTCCAAGATGAAAAGTACACGATGTCCTTCTCTGTACCTCTGAAAACGTATATGCATAATTTCATAATGATCGGTTAAGCCGTTATGGCGTGAAAGCGTAACAGGTAGACAGATAGACAGACAGACAGACAGAGTTCCTATTCCATTTATAATATTAGTAGGGAAGATACATAACGGCAAAGTTTTATAAACTTCATTAATTATACCTACTTTGAATTTTAAATATTAATATCAAAGTTTATGCGAGACGACTGAAATCATTAAGTTATAGACTTGGTCTAAATTAAGCGAACCTAGGTACGTCAGTTCAGAACTAGGCGACGTATAAAACTTAGATTTCAATTCGGACGCCGCGCGGTTTCAAACTCGACGAAGCAGTGGTCCATTCTTAACCACCGAGAATTTCTAGTCGATGTTGAATGGAGATATTAATTGTGCGATCTGCGAAACCATTCAATTCGTATTGGGGCTGGAATTTAATAAATGCGACCTAAAAATGCATATCTATATGTGATTGTAAGTCAAAGTGCAGCAAAATAAGAATTTAAAGGAACTCTATGTACAAATCAAATAGGTAATTTTGGATCATGGCTTAAAACCACACGTTTGTGAATTTCCGGACAATCATCTTATTAAATTTGTTTCCTGTAGTTTTTTATACATTCTGCATGTTTGTGAGTTTGTTTGCTAGACTGCACGTTTAACTTAGTATGGGATCAAGTAAATCAATTAATTTACCATGAATGTTTTTCCCATTACGTACAGTAAACGGATAAGCCATGGCAAAATAAATAGCACACAAAATCTTCCACCCCAACAGCCTAATCCGATAACCCTTCAAAACGTGCGTCATCAATAAAATTGTAAGTACTATCCAAAAAAGAATTCGTTACTGGCGAAATAAAAAATGTTTTTTGCACCGAAACCGTATATATACGTATTTAGAGAACGTCCACCGGTCCATCAGTCGCAAACGTTATTTACGTCGGCGGAAAAATGGCTGCGAAAAAAATATATGAGTCCGGTCGGGCTGTATTTTTACTATCACTGCCATGGACCGTGGGCTTCCGCGCTAATCTCTTAACTCTCAAAGCGGAAACAATAAAACGTCGTCGAATGCGTTTTTCCCGCACTCCGTCTCTTTTTTTCCAGTAGGTAACCCCTCTATGTTTTGGCGCCGTAAATCTAGTCTAGGTTGTTGCATCTCTTTTGTTCCATTCATCGCCATTTGCGTATGGAACTGTGTTATTTGGTTTAGATAATAATAGGTACATTGATCAGAAAACTCGGTGACTTTTTAAACAAATTCACTCCATACAATAATTGTATTAAAATAATTTATATCCCGTGGTATAAATAAATAACTTTCATATTTGCTGTATTATGGAATCTTATACGCACAACTAGGAACAATTTTCGCGGGATTTTTTTTTTGCATGCTTTTCTACGGATTATTCGCGAGACCGAGTTGACCGCGATTCCCTTTCGGGTTTAAAATAGCTGTACTTATCCGCTTTGGCGGTAGTCGCTGAGATTGACTTGAAAGGAAAGTTTTCTTTGTAGCCTTTACCACGAATCATTTGAACGAAATCTTTACGTCTTCTATTTGGGATTTCAAATCAAATGAAATCAAATGAGGTTTTCAAATAGATTTTATTAAATATGATTTTAGGGAGAGTGATAGCAGAGAATTTTATATTTTACTGGCTGTCCCGTGCGGTTTCACCCGCGATAATTTCGGTGCTCCCGCGGAATCGTTCCATACAAACTTTGCAACCCCTTTTCATCTCTTTGGGGGTTGAATTTTCAAAAATACTTTCTTATCGGATGCCTACGTCATACAAAGAACACACCCTCCAAGTTTCAGGTCTCTACGATCAGTGGTTTTGGCTGTGCGTTGATCCATCAGTCATTAAGGACAAAGCATTTTATATGTATTGTATAGATTAGTCTACAAAGTTCTATTCAGGTATTTTCTTATTGTTGTAAATTTTTGACCAACATAAAAACAGAGGAAGTTTTTAATTTTTCTATGCTTTTTATTTATTTTACATCGTGGGCGCAGTTCCATAATTTGGTAAAGATTTTTCGAATCCTTACTAATATTATATGTGAAAGTGAGTTTGTTTATTTGTTACACTGTCACGCCTCAACGGCCCAACGGATTATCATGAAATTTTGCATACAAATTGTCAGGGATAAAGAAAAGGACATAGGGTACTTTTTATCTCGGCGTTCCCGCGGAGACTCCGGAATTAACTTGGGTGAAACTGTATAAAATTTTGCATATCACAAGTTGTGAAGGGTAGGTAGACAAAAAATATAGGGTAGTAAGTACTTTTATAGACATAGACATTATCTCGGAATACCTGCGGGATCTCCCAAATTACCGCAGGTGAATAGGTAACATGCATATAATTACGTATTATGAGCACATATATTTTGGTTTCTAAAAGTCTAAAGTTTCGTTTGCGTCCCTGATGAAAGTCAATCAAATAGAACGACCCATAAAATTAATTAAAGGGTATAGAACCAAGCAGACGCAGAATCATAGAACTTCAAGTGTGGTGGAAACAGCATACTACGATCACCATTACGCACCGCTGATGCAGAAATCGTTTTGTTTTGAACATAAGTTTTGAACAGAATTTAGAAGGGACCTTACTAGTTTTTTAAGTGTAAATACATCTAAGGCCTCTCTCGGTCACTTCTGACCCAAAAGACCCCATGACGCTCGCTGCGTTACGGCCTTGAATCGCCTACCCTTTGCACCAGGACCGACCCGGGGCGATGCGATTGCCCAACACTTTAACCCTACGGCGCCAGCCGATCGCGTTCACAATAAAACTTATACATGTCGCCATTAGAAACACAACCCCTTTAAAACCTGAACAACGATATAGTTTAAAACTTGTACATTGCATAATCGCAAGCGAGCATTAAATTTATAGCTTTTATCGGTAGCAAGTGTACACTGGTAGTTACACGATGGATCAAATATAGAGCTCTTTGATCTCTGATAGCTTGTAACAGTAGCTTGCATGCGGGCTGGCTTGCATGCAACGCGTAATGGCCCCGTCTATTTCTTACTTTGGAAAACACGGGGGCAAATAACGTCGAGCTAACACTGAATCCGTTATGTTAGATGTTGTCGTGTTTTTTTTACTGACATCGAATTTCTTTATGTTACCTACATGTATTTCCAAAATAATATTATAGGTAGATATAAAAATATCATAGTATTTGTCTAAATACAACACTAGCTTTGTTCAAATCGGGATCAGATGACGCTTTGTGATAATGTTCAAGAATTAGGTTATTTTTATTATTTTTATATAGGTAGGTACGTATACGTAAAAATACAAAGAAAATTGTGATATCGGCATACAGTGTGAATAACAAATAAGTGAACAACAACCGGCCAATTTTGAATTTTTTTTTATTACATTAGAGAGAGGAAGGGGGATGGATGGAGCAAAATCTCACCACATCTCACAGAACAGAGAGGGTCGAAAACTCGCCAAAATTGCCAAACTTAATTAATGGATTAAGGGAAATTTCGTCTACCTACTACGCTCGACGCGATGTAAGCGAGTGTATCAACAACTTTATCGGTCCGATGATGAGGCTTCTACCACGGGTACTATTCAATCGAGTTATAATCTAACACTGATATAATCTATAGAGTGCCACGTGCCCACGTGCCATGCAAATCTCAGCACTGCAATCACCACTATTGATTACAATAGCACCCTACAATCAAAAGTTTGGTATCGAATCAAAGTTTTGTTATTGCATTTCTATTCTCACAACACTATTCAATTGGATATATTGAATTTTGTCGTGTTATTAGCTTGATGGAAAATATTATGAGGAAGCATGCACACGTATTGGAAGCAATTCAAATGTGTGTGCGGCAGTTGTGCTTAAAGCGTGTTTCTTAGTTTTTAACCAACTTCCAAAAAGGAGGAGGTTCTTAATTTACTGTGTGTTTTTTTTATCTTTGTTACGCGATTACTCGAAAACGACTGGACCGATTTGGAAAAGCCTTTTCTTTTTAACTATTTGAACTTATATCTCAAGAATATGTTAGGTGCATTTACTAGAATAGACTTAGATATAAAACTTACTTATAAGACTTAGATATAAATTCAGTCCGCACGTGGAATTTACACGTGTAGGTATATTAAAACTTTTTTGACAATACCGATATCATAAGTGTCACTTCCGAAAACGTTAGATTAGTTCGGCAATTACAACAATTGAAAATTTCCTAATTCGCTCTATACAATTGATTTGAGGTGCAGAACCAATTTTGAAAAAGATCGCGTACCATGTAAACGACATTCAATTCTAACACGACTCTACCTTTTTGTTAAATCCTCTATAACTCTGAATGGTCAATACAGACGATGTGTATGTTAAATTAATACGTTGCAAGGAGCATCGAACCGTCCGGCAAATCTGTCGACCTATGCCATGCACTGGCCGTCTGGAGAGCACTTAGTGCTGTCCTCGACTTTGTCGTACAGTGCAAGCTACAAGCAAACGACGGAGACAACTGTGCAAGACGTAACTTAAGCTGTAGTTAAGGCATAACGACGTCTCTCAAACACAATGTACTCGTGGATACATTGAACTACATATCAGTAAAACTAGTCTACTGGTTAGCATACAGCTATAAAGCACCATATCTTCCAAGCTATTTCATTTAAAAAGAAATCTATCGCTGTTTTTTTAATATTTTTACTACATCTGCACCATTCAAACTTGATATCATAAAGTTTTAATCTAAAACGATCCATTTTGGTGATTTCCAATCAACTTTATCTATCTCTTTTACTATCAAAAATCTATTTCCCTTAATAGATTTCATTTACAATGAAAATTTTAAGAAAATAGAATTTTTATAGCGCTATATTGACTTCTATAGACTGTTACAATACCATCATAAAGACCTCTGGTAGCCTTACTGCTAGAACACAAGCCTACCATAATACTTAGGGTGAGTGGGCATTCCCATTCAGTTCAATTGGTCCAAGTTGTGGACCTCATACATGCTTTCAGCTATACTTGTATTCTTCCATTTTTACTGCATCTCATGTCATTTTGAAGTGCCGTCTATTTATCGTACGAAACTAATAAAAGTATTAGCGGTACTTTAAACTTAAAGATTAAAAATATAAGGTCTAGTTTTAACTGTACGTATATCGTAATATTGTAAGAATAAAATTACATATCATCGTTGTTTTTGCTTCAAAATGTGGTAACTGGTAAGTGTTTATCGAGCGAGGTCTGTATGGTTATCTTCATTCGCTTTTAACACCAACAACATTAGCACTTTACACACCAAGTTAGGATACAAAGTACTAATCTCATACAGTCCTCTCTAAACATACATATAGATAGAAGTACCAACTGTTGTAGGTATATTTTGCTGAGAACAAATTTGTCTTTGCATTCTATACTGATTGCAAATATTATTATTATTAACTAGCTGGTCATGCGGTTTTGCCCGCGGTAATTTTGGAGTCCCGGCTTAAGTACCCTATGTCCTTCTCGGTACTCTTGGCAACATGTGAATAAAATTTTATGGTGATCGGTTGAGCCGTCAAGGCGTGAAAGTGTGACAAATAAACAAATAAACAAACAAACAAACTTACATTCGGATTGCTAATTGCAGCCCGTAATAAAAATAAGCTCTATCACCAAAAAACACTAGCTTAGTAAATCTTTTCACTATTCTTATTGGTATTCTTATAGGTATTTAGACACGCGGGAGTGTGACAAGTCAAGTTCAAGAAATACAAGAAATTGAATTTAGAAAATTATTTTACCACTAGAAGTCGCGTTATTTGTGAGTGTCATAGGCTATACTAGCTGTTCACCGCGAGTCGAACCGCGGGGGAACAGCTAGTTCTGTATAAAGAGGGAAGAGTGAAAACTAATTCTCTATGTTAACGTAACTACAATAACTTCACGGTGCGTCTGTATAAAAAAAAATTAGAAACACTAACACCATCTTTTAGCGCTTGATACTCATAGCAAGTGTACACGCGGCTGTGCCGGTTTATGCGCTTTTTAGCGCCTCGGAAACGGAAAACGACGTCTTACGGCGCCCGGAGCAGCTGTTCGGCTAAGAGCCCTCCAGGGCGTTTATTTTGACGTGAATTATATATGAAAATGTTGTTGTTATAATGTTGCATTTCGGCGCAAACGTGTGGAAGCGCCGTGAGTTGGGCGCTACACTCGAGACGGCGTAAATGGTTCGTTAAAAAATTTATAGTTTCTCTAAAATCAGCCACGTTAGTACTTTTCCGTGTAAACTTTGTTTTTTTTTACCTCTGCCTAATGCTATAGGCACTCAAGAAACTTTTGCTGGTAATTTTTTTGTTTTTGAATAGTCATTATAATCGTGTTTTTCAAACAAGTTATTAAATGGTAAAATTTTACTGACTGACTCTTTTTTTACATATAGCAAATAATAATTTATGTTTTTTTTTTATTTAGAGACTCGCTTGAAGTGTTATCAATTAAAAACTTCACTATATCCATATCTGCAGTCAGCACCTGCGTATTCACCCGTCACTTTAAACTTTACATTTCAAATCTTCAACTCTTATTCCCTAAACTGATTTTGTTGGAAGATGCTGAATAATAAATGAAGACTATATTTTATATTGAGCCTGAAAAAATACCGACAGACAGATTTTTGACAAAAACCAAAATTTTGATTTGTGCACGTCTAAACTACTACATAATAAAATTTTCTATTGAGTATCTTCAATCCAGACTTGATGCTATAATTGGACGCAGATAAGCAATAACATGTTAACCCACAAAACAAAGTTATTGATTTAGAATGATTTATTGAGAGTTAGGAAAGGTTTTTTAATTATGTGTTTATCTTATTACATTGTTTAAATATGTAACTAAATATTGAACATAAAAATGTTGAAATAAAATGGCGCTATAATTTTGAATATTTAATTTACTCAAAATTTATCCAGTGTGGGTTAACACACTATTGCTTATCTATGTCCAATTATAAATTATGCTATTATATATAGATCTGTATCTCAGACATAATCTACAATAGCAACCTACATCTCGCTATTACCGCTCTAATCATCAACAATGTTGACGAGCGCAATCACGGCAGGCTGAGCGAACCGGTATCGCAGACAATACACTGTACGAAAGAGACGGACTAACGACGTTCGTACATACTTGTCTTTTCTCTCCGTCACCCGCGCTGTGCGGACGTCGCAACACAGCTTTTAGACAAGACGGAGGAATATTTAGCGTAACTATGCAAGTGTCGGGAGCGTGAATATTCAATCGATAGTGTGAACCGTGCTTGAAGGCACGCCACGTCGCCGCAAGCGCGCCCGCTATTGTGCCGCGGAGCTGGCTGCAGGACGTCCTTAATCTTAGATAAGGTCTGACGACTGACGAGCTCGTTTGTAATTATAGCTATATGTATATTTTATGCATATATTATATGATATTGGATTCCGATTCCAGCCACCCGAAAGCAACGGAAAGCCTGTTCCCTGCGTTTCATTTGGATTAATACGCTGATATTCCCGGACATAAAGTACGTAATTAAAGGACTATGTTCTTTTCTGTACCACTGACATCGTGTATGCAATAGTTCATGATTTCAGTCAATGCATGAAAACGACAAACAAACAAACAAGCAATTGTTTTTGTTCTTTTTTTCAAAGAACGTTAACAACGTTAGAAGTGGGGGCGACGTCATAACCCCATATAAAGTGTACCAATTCGTGACGTCACGCGACATTTCGACTCAATGTATCGTTGTTATTTTTTGATAAAATACACCTAGATATGAACCTTCCTCATGAATCACTCTATCTATTATTATTGGTGTAAACTGCATGAATACCACCCGTTGCGTAGTTTTAAAGATCTAAGCAACAGAGGGACAGACAGGCAGCGGAAAGCACCTTTGTTTTATACTACGTAGTGATGACGGACTAAAACTAAAATTTAGTCACCGAATAGGCTTGTTTCCGGGGTATGAAAATCAAAATTCCATTCAGTCTGTCTTGTAGATTAATAAAAAGTAATTTTTTTGCTTTTTCAAATTATTGAAAAAATACTAAGATAAAACGCATTAAACCCACTCTCCTAAGTAGGGGCTCTTGACGTCATAACTTGCTATAAATTGTAGCACGGCATGACGTCACGCGACATTTCAACTTAATTTATCTCCGTTATTTTTTGGTGAGGTAAAAAATGAAAAAATACATGTCCAATATTTTTTAATAATCTACAAGACGGACTAAAAATTAAAATTTGGTTGACAAGCCCATTATAACATCCGTTTACGTGAAACGATCGGCGTTTTGTATGGTGAAAGACAGTTTTCAAACTCACTAGAGTAACCCTCGCCGAGCATCAGTAGGGCTGGGCCGGCCCCGTACGAGGTCAACGTGTCCATTTCAGATGGTATTGCATGAAGCGATCTGTAACAGAGCGAGAAACTTGTTAAAGTTATAAGTGACGCTATTGTTATAGACATAGAGTCGATATTCAGGATAAACAATTTAATGTAATAAACACTGTCGTTGCTCTGAGTCTTGGTGTCTAATATACAACGTTTTAATGAATCAACTGAAAACCTGATACACCCCACTTACAAAAATAAACAATAATATGATTAAAATATATTTTATGTTGAAAATATTAATACATGAAAAGTTATTCAACATTAGTTTGGAGGTGACTTTTCTACGAAATTCCAAGCGCTACGCCCGCGCCTACTGGTTTGAATTTTTTTGCTGCGGGCGGCGTACGTGCCAAATATTGTACTATAAATAATTTAGACATGGGCTAGTAAAAATGAAAAAATATAACCTATATTAAAACATAGTGCGATCGATTCGCTAGTCGATTCTGAGCAAACTACTTTCTAGTTTTCAGTTAATTCATTAACACGTTGTAAATATGCAATTGTAATTACAACTTACAGCCCTCCGTCAAACGCACATGAAAGCATATACGGCAACTACACAAAAGAAATAATTTTTTTTAATTTTTGTCTGTCTGTCTGTTTGATCGGACTCATCCCAGAAACGACGAGACGAGACTTTCACTGAAAGATAGCTGATGTTATCAGAAGTAACTTAGGCTACTTTCATTAAAGCATTTTCTTTCATACATCTATCTATACTATAATAAAAGAGTAGAATCCGCGTTTCTGTACATTGAATATTTTCACCTAAAATTGAGAGGGGTGATAAAAGAAGAGTAACCAAGCCCAAAAAAAGAGTTTTTTAAAATTATTTTCTGTCTGTCTGTCTGTTCACGTTTATCTCCGCATCTACTGAACCGATTTTCATGCGATATTCACAGGTAGATTAAGCTTAGCTTGGAGCTACATATAGTATAAGGAGCTACATATTTACAACATAAAAGTATATACTAATATTATAAGGAGCTCAAGTTTTTGCAATAGTGTGTTTATGTATGTGTTTATGTATTATGTGCTATTTATTATTGATGAGTCATGATATTATGGTATATTATATTAATTAATTATGTATTCTATTTGTTTGATTTGGCGGAGAGACGGGCGGCCGGGTATCGCGCGAACGCATCGCATTATGGGCTCCGCTGAAAATCAGCGCTGCCGCATTCTATGCGACAGCATATGCTGAGTCGGTGTCCAGTTTGGCATCGCAACAAATACTTAACATTTTACGTACCTACTTGTATTTTTTTGTATTTCTATTTAAGGTATTTTGATGTTGATGCCAAATAAAGTATATGTCTATGTCTAAGTTTTTGAGTTTGTGACGTTGTAATATCTGGATCTACAGAACCGATGTTTGAAAATTTTTTTCACTTATAGCAAGCTGCGGTAGTCCTGAGTGACATAGGGTACCTACTTTTTATCCCGAAATTACCACGGGTGAAACCGCGAACCGGTGAAATATCATATCCGTTTTCTGATACCCATAGTACAAGCTATGCTTAGTTTGAGAATAGATGGCGCTGTGTAAAAATGTCCAAGCATTATTATTACTATCTATATGGAGTATATAAAAATGAACTCCTATTTCCCATGGTAACGGAATCACGCGTAAAGGGTTGGACCAATTTCGCTAATTCTTTTTTGTTATGTTTGTTATTGTAAGAATAAGATTTTTATGAATGTGGTTTTGGAGTTCCAGCAGGAATTCCGCAACTCACGCGGGTTAAATTGAGGGGTGCAGCTAATTATTTATAACTAGTTGTGCTCCGCGGTTTCACCCGTTTTAATTTCAGAGTTCCCGCGGAAATTCCGAGATAAAAAGTACCCAATGTGTTAATCTGATGTATAAGCTATATTATTGTAATGTTTCACTCAAATCCATTCAGTAGTTTTTGCGTGAAAGAGTAACAAACATCCATCCATACATTCTTACAAACTTTCGCTATGTAAGTAGGATTAAGTAATATTATATAAAATATTATATACCTGTGACATAATGTTTACTAGGTACTGGTTGAAAAGTGATTATTTAAAAGTAACTCGATGACAAGTTACTTATACAAAACCCTCTAACACAATCAAAACTTCCGATCTCATTACGTGGTGAATTAAAAGTGTTTTTAATGGCGTTCGCGGGAAGCCTCGATGGGTCCAATTAAAATGTAGATTGAACCCGCTCTCCCCCTCCCCACCGAACCCTCTCCCCCTGTGCACCGCCAAGTTCATCTTGCCGTTAGTTTCGCGACACGGATCAACGAAGGGCGGCGATCCGTTAAACGAAATCACAAGAAGGTACGTTAAGCTTGTAATATTGTGAAAGCGGATCCCTGCTAATATTATAAATGCGAAAGTAACTCGTGTCTGTCTGTTACGCTTTCACGTCTTAAATACTCAACCGATCATCATGAAATTTCACACGCAAGTTTTCAGAGGTACAAAAAAGGACATAGAGTACTTTTTATCCCATAATTCCCGCGGGAACTCCGAAAATAACGCCGGTGAAATCTCATGAAATTTTTGCAGACCTACACGTTGTCAGGGGTACAGAAAAGGACATGAGGTACTACTTTGTATCCCGGAACTACTGCGTGATCTCCAAAATTTCCGGAGGTGAAACCGCGGGGAATAGCTAGTTAAAAGTATAATTATACAAATTAATTTTGTAATTTTGCTGATTTCCCTTTTATATTGTATATAGGTAAGAATATATATTTTAGACAATGGGGTTTTCCCGCAGATTCACCTTCTTAGGACCTAGTTTTTGGACTGTGCGTTAATCGACAGTCAGTCATTCGATTCCTCTTTTTATTTAATTAGATGTATACGAAAAAAGGACTTGATAAAAATATCTTTCTGTGATCCTCCACGATTAGTTTTTTTCCGCAATCACCCTTGAATGATATCTAAGAACAGATTTTTTTATATATAACAACAACATTAATTTTATTTCTTTTTTCTTAGCGTATTGTACTGGACGGCTGAACGGTATTTTTTTTAGCCCGGTTTGTAGATAAATAAAAAATATTGGACACGTATTTTTTTTTTACGTAATAAAAAAATAACGGTGATAGGCACATTGAGTTGAAATTTCGCATGACGTCACTATCCGGGGCAGTTTGTATGGGGCTTTTAGCGGTTAATGACGTCACGAGCCCCCACCCTAAACTTTAACGCGCTGTATCTATGTATGTTTTCATTAATTTGAAAAATCAAAAAATACGCGTCCATTACTTTTTTATTTTCTAACTGACGGACTAATTAGAATTTTGGATTTTAAAAAGTCGTAGATTTGGCAGATAGATTATATGCAGATAGTCTGGATTGAGACATATAGTGTGCTATTATCCCGGTATTCCACAGAAATACCCAAATTGTACCAACGGCGTTGACGAAACTGAAATTTTTGGTGTTGTGCCAATGTCGGGATTATCTTTTGACGAGATTAATCCCTCAAGTGGTGTGTCCATTGAATACGGGCAGGTATTCACTCGGCTGCAGAGCCGGCAGCCTGTGACGGTCCTCACTATTAACTAGGTCGAAGCATCGTTCCGTGAAATATTACCGACGTGCAATAATAACAGTGATAATAATTAAAATTTTAGGAAAATATTTTGGATAGTTATGGCTCATTATTCTCACACAATTAAAGTTGGGTTACCACTAATATTATGACAGCGTGCTGCTGTAGAGTTTGTTGCGCAGCTTCTTCTCTTCAGCCATAGCACTAGGAAGCTGTGAAGGGTGGATATTTTATGGGTGCTGTCTACTGTAAATTGTAATTTTATTGACGTCAAAAAGAGCCAAGAGAACATTATGGGCCTAACTTGAATAAATGATTTGACTATTGACTATTGAATTTTGGGCTTTTTTGTATCCAACTTCAGTATATCAATACGTTTTCTAATGACTGACTTTGAGTCAGAAATTGCATTCATTGATAGAAATGGGTATTAAATTGAGAAAGTAGTAAGAAAGGCTTGATGTAAATATAAGTAAGAAGAAGCAAGATGCTATATAGTATTAAAATAAGTAATTTTTTTTTAAAGGAAAGTAACATTTTTTATCCTTTTGAGCATTTAATAAAAACTATAACAAGAATTTATTTAAAACAGCTTCATATCTTGAATAACATCGAAAATGTTGTCCGATTAAGTGTTTGTTTGTATGCTTTATTGAAAATAAAAAAAATGATATAGCAAATCGCTAAAATTTAAATAAACAAAACTAATTTAAGTACTCGGACGGATTTCTTCCAGTCAACCTGTGTATGTATGTATGTATGTATGTATGTAGGTATGTATGTATGTATGTATGTATTTGTGTATGTATGTATGTATGTATGTATGTGTCTGTGTATGTATGTGAGTATCTATATCTATGTAAGTTTTTATCTAAATATATATCGTAAACTAGATTCGCCCTGTGCGCGAGCTGCGAGCAGCTCGCGAGGCTTGGTCGCCCTGTGCCCCGTTGCCCCCCCTTGACCTCTATTTGTTCGACTCCTTTAGTTTCGGAGATAATCGAGTTTGAATTTTGTTCGGAGGCCATGATTTTTTCCGCCATTTTGAAAAAAAGGTTTCACTATTGAATTTTGCCCAAGGTGTGGATCAAACTTTGTAAGTAACAGTTTTACTTTTGATGGATAGTTTCGGCGGGCAGTCAACTCACTACCTGATGAGGAGCAGGAATCGAAGATATCAAGGTTTTCCCACAATCACAGAAACCTCCTTTCCACATCTTAAATACATTATATCGACCTAGAGATGCTCCTTCTGGGAGAACAATTATGCTTAACTTTTTTTCGCCAGCCATTTCGAATCCGTCCGCCATCTTGGAATTATTTATATCCCGATAGAAGAAGATAGTGCACCACCAAGTGTACAAATTTTTTTTCAATACCCACGGCCGATAGTTTCCGAGCCAGGGCCGAAACAATTTCCCCATACAAACAACTAATGTTCGGCGGCCATCTTGAAAAGTGACGCAATCGAAAAACTGATTCGATATTCGGTATCAGCGACCCCAAAAACCCCCGGACGCCGAACCTCACCCGGATCGGATCAACTTTTTTTTCGGCCGCCATTTTGAATCCGCCATTTTGGATTTTTACCACGCCAGGCGGTTGCCCCCCATTGACCTCTATGACATTTGTTTGAGCACCCCCCATCAGACTCCTATAGTTTCGGAGATAATCGAGTTTGAATTTTGTTCGGCGGCCATGTTTTTTTCCGCCATTTTGAAAAAAAAGTTACACTATTGAAATTTGCCCAAGGTGTGGATGAAATTTGGTTAGAAACGTTTTCACTTTCGATGGATAGTTTCGGCGGGCAGTCGACTCACTACCTGATGAGAAGCAGGAATCGAAGATGTCGAGGTTTTCCCATAATCACCGAAACGTCCCCTCTACATGTTCCATACATTATATCAACCTAGAGATGCTCCTTCTGGGAGAACAATTATGTCAATGAGTGAGTGGTAATCCAGCTAGATTCGCCCTGTGCGCGAGCTGCGAGCAGCTCGCGTTTCCGAGCCAGGGCCGAAACAATTTCCCCATACAAACAACTAATGTTCGGCGGCCATCTTGAAAAATGACGCAATCGAAAAACTGATTCGATATTCGGCATCAGCGACCCCAAAAACCCCCGGATGCCGAACCTCACCCGGATCGGATCAACTTTTTTTTCGGCCGCCATTTTGAATCCGCCGACTTCATACCGATCAGTGGTAGCACAAACCAATAATAATATTACGTGTGTTTTTGTCTTTTGGATTAAATCGGTATTTTGTTAATTTTAGCATTTTATTTTTAGCTTTTCAGTTTTGTGTTTTTGGAAGTCGGTTTTAATTTTTTTGTTAAAAATTATTGTTTATTTTTCGCTTTTAAGTGACTTAGTTGGTAATTTCTTTAAGTTACAATAGCCTAATGTCAACTGCTCATCACCTTTTACAAAATATTACTTTTCCCGACGCAGGGACGTTAATTGTTGAGGAGTTCTCCTAGTGCTTCACCATCAGTTCCACTTCACCATATACATTGTGACGGGCATAAATTGTTTAGAAACCATATTAAAGTTAACGATTCAGAACCCGTGAAATACCTATTATTGAGTAGTTCCGATGACCATCTGTGGTCTTCATCATCAGTTCCACTTCTTCAAATTTTGCTTTCCAAAAGCAAATAAACGATTTACTATAAAAAATACAAAAATCGCTATAGGTGTACCTATAATTTTTGAAGAGTTCCCTCGATTACTCCAAGATCCCTTCATCAGATCTCGACTTGGTGACAATCGAATCGATTTGGAAGTATCCCCTTTCAAACAAAAAAACAATTTTTGAAATCGCTCTAATCGGAACCAATGAAATAGGTATTATAGTGAAGTAGTTCTGATGACCATCCGTGGTCTTCATCATCAGTTCCACTTCTTCAAATTTTGCTTTTCATCAGCTAATGAACGATTTACTATAAAAAATACCCAAATCGCTATAGGTGTGCCTATAATTTTTGAAGAGTTTCCTCGATTTCTCCAAGATCCCATCATCAGATCCCGACTTCGTGGCAATGGGACCTAATTGGGAGTAAACCCTTTCAAACAAAAAAAGAATTTTTCAAATCGGTCCAACCGTCTTCGAGTAATCGGTGAACATACATAAAAAAAAAAAAAAAAAAAAATACATACAATCGAACATAGAACCTCCTCCTTTTTGGAAGTCGGTTAAAAACTACGATTAGAATCAAAATCAGCTAAAACTGTCAGCATCAAAGTTTAAGATAGAAGTTTTTTTTCCATTTTGTGAAAAATTCAAAGTTGTGCACATAGCTGCCTTTGTTTCTATAGGTAGCCCTCAAGTATATTCGTTATTGTTAAATCAACATATCTACCATAATTTTTGTTGCAACATCATTGTTCCACTATGAGATTCAACTCTTGTTCCGAGCGCGAAGTAATCGTGTTTTCACTTGAAATTGAGTCTGCAAGTTTAGGCGTGACGCGTTATCGGATTTGTTCGGGCACGCTCACAGAATACGCCAAACTATCCAGCCTCCACAGTGCAACTACCTACCCTACCCTACCTACCTACCTACTGTAAAATTGCATCGTCCGTATGTGAATTTGGCGCAGCAAGCAATGAAGCTTTTAGGTTGCGATGCGAGAATTTTATTTCGGTGTAGCAAAAAAGAGTTGGGGGAAAAACTTAGTCGCGAGTTACGTGTTGCTTCGGCGTTGCAAACTCGGATAGACGGAGCTACGCTGCCTACGTACTTTATGTTGTGGTTTGACTTTTTTTTTTGTAGTAAATAGGTCCCGAGGGAACACCGAAAGCGCGATAGAATCACGGGTGCAGAGAGCGAGGTTAAAAACTAAAAATCCACCAGCATTTCGCCGACAGAACATTGAAAAGTGAATATACCCACAAAGTTATAATCCGTTCCCATTCCCCTCAAGGGGCCAGTAATAATATTAAAATCCTCAAGACGGTCTCCGTTTAAAATTACAGATGACAGTGCATGTTTTATTCATAGCTTAATTCTAGTAAAAGTTAGACGACCGTATCTACGTCTCGGCTGAGGAATTGTGAACGAGTGGAGATGTGACGCGTTTCGTTCATCTTATCGAGCAACACATTATTCGTCTCTTGAAGATGTAATAGATACCTATAATGTAGGTACTTGTAGTTCCCAATATCTTTCTTATATCCACGACTCTTCGTCTAATTTTGGTCAAACTCCTTGTCACTGAACTGAAGATATCTATAATATGGAGAAAAGCGACAACAGCGTTGCCAACCTTAATGTATAATATTGTATCCCTCCATATTGCGCGTCTGAATACGAGTAGGTATTATATATAATTCTAATAAAATAAAACTCAAACACTTTTTAATACGTTTATTTATACTTTATCATTATATCAATATAGTTAGATATATAATTAGATAGAGAAGACTATTAATAATAATATTTAAGAATATTTACTTCAGATCCCTTCGACCATTCAAAGGTTTATTTATTTTATTTATTTATTTAAACTTTATGCACATCATGGTACAAAAGGCGGACTTAATGCCACAGTGGCATTCTCTGCCAGTCAACCTTCAGGTAGTACAGAGAGCTCACTTGGCGGTGCATTTTATAATATATAAAGCTGGATTGCCACCCACTCATTGACATAATTGTTCTCCCAGAAGGAGCATCTCTAGGTTGATACAATGTATGGAACATGTAGAGGGGACGTTTCGGTGATTATGGGAAAACCTCGACATCTTCGATTCCTGCTTCTCATCAGGTAGTGAGTCGACTGCCCGCCGAAACTATCCATCGAAAGTGAAAACTTTTCTAACTAAATTTCATCCACACCTTGGGCAAATTTCAATAGTGTAACTTTTTTTCAAAATGGCGGAAAAAAACATGGCCGCCGAACAAAATTCAAACTCGATTATCTCCGAAACTATAGGAGTCTGATGGGGGGTGCTCAAACAAATGTCATAGAGGTCGATGGGGGGCAACCGCCTGGCGTGGTAAAAATCCAAAATGGCGGATTCAAAATGGCGGCCGAAAAAAAAGTTGATCCGATCCGGGTGAGGTTCGGCATCCGGGGGTTTTTGGGGTCGCTGATGCCGAATATCGAATCAGTTTTTCGATTGCGTCATTTTTCAAGATGGCCGCCGAACATTAGTTGTTTGTATGGGGAAATTGTTTCGGCCCTGGCTCGGAAACTATCGGCCGTGGGTATTGAAAAAAAATTTGTACACTTGGTGGTGCACTATCTTCTTCTATCGGGATATAAATAATTCCAAGATGGCGGACGGATTCGAAATGGCTGGCGAAAAAAAGTTAAGCATAATTGTTCTCCCAGAAGGAGCATCTCTAGGTCGATATAATGTATTTAAGATGTGGAAAGGAGGTTTCTGTGATTATGGGAAAACCTTGACATCTTCGATTCCTGCTCCTCATCAGGTAGTGAGTTGACTGCCCACCGAAACTATCCATCAAAAGTAAAACTGTTACTTACAAAGTTTGATCCACACCTTGGGCAAATTTCAATAGTGAAACTTTTTTTTCAAAATGGCGGAAAAAATCATGGCCGCCGAACAAAATTCAAACTCGATTATCTCCGAAACTATAGGAGTCTGATGGGGGGTGCTCAAACAAATGTCATAGAGGTCAATGGGGGGCAACCGCCTGGCGTGGTAAAAATCCAAAATGGCGGATTCAAAATGGCGGGCGAAAAAAAAGTTGATCCGATCCGGGTGAAGTTCGGCATCCGGGGGTTTTTGGGGTCGCTGATGCCGAATATCGAATCAGTTTTTCGATTGCGTCATTTTTCAAGATGGCCGCCGAACATTAGTTGTTTGTATGGGGAAATTGTTTCGGCCCTGGCTCGGAAACGCGAGCTGCTCGCAGCTCGCGCACAGGGCGAATCTAGTTATTATAATATATAAAGCTGGATTGCCACTCACTCATTGACATAATTGTTCTCCCAGAAGGAGCATCTCTAGGTTGATATAATGTATGGAACATGTAGAGGGGACGTTTCGGTGATTATGAGAAAACCTCGACATCTTCGATTCCTGCTTCTCATCAGGTAGTGAGTCGACTGCCCGCCGAAACTATCCATCGAAAGTGAAAACGTTTCTAACTAAATTTCATCCACACCTTGGGCAAATTTCAACAGTGTAACTTTTTTTTCAAAATGGCGGAAAAAAACATGGCCGCCGAACAAAATTCAAACTCGATTATCTCCGAAACTAAAAGAGTCAGGTAGGGGGTGCTCAAACAAATGTCATAGAGGTCGATGGGGGGCAACCGCCTGGCGTGGTAAAAATCCAAAATGGCGGATTCAAAATGGCGGCCGAAAAAAAAGTTGATCCGATCCGGGTGAGGTTCGGCATCCGGGGGTTTTTGGGGTCGCTGATGCCGAATATCGAATCAGTTTTTCGATTGCGTCATTTTTCAAGATGGCCGCCGAACATTAGTTGTTTGTATGGGGAAATTGTTTCGGCCCTGGCTCGGAAACTATCGGCCGTGGGTATTGAAAAAAAATTTGTACACTTGGTGGTGCACTATCTTCTTCTATCGGGATATAAATAATTCCAAGATGGCGGACGGATTCTAGATTCGCCCTGTGCGCGAGCTGCGAGCAGCTCGCGTTTCCGAGCCAGGGCCGAAACAATTTCCCCATACAAACAACTAATGTTCGGCGGCCATCTTGAAAAATGACGCAATCGAAAAACTGATTCGATATTCGGCATCAGCGACCCCAAAAACCCCCGGATGCCGAACCTCACCCGGATCGGATCAACTTTTTTTTCGGCCGCCATTTTGAATCCGCCATTTTGGATTTTTACCACGCCAGGCGGTTGCCCCCCATCGACCTCTATGACATTTGTTTGAGCACCCCCTACCTGACTCTTTTAGTTTCGGAGATAATCGAGTTTGAATTTTGTTCGGCGGCCATGTTTTTTTCCGCCATTTTGAAAAAAAAGTTACACTGTTGAAATTTGCCCAAGGTGTGGATGAAATTTAGTTAGAAACGTTTTCACTTTCGATGGATAGTTTCGGCGGGCAGTCGACTCACTACCTGATGAGAAGCAGGAATCGAAGATGTCGAGGTTTTCTCATAATCACCGAAACGTCCCCTCTACATGTTCCATACATTATATCAACCTAGAGATGCTCCTTCTGGGAGAACAATTATGTCAATGAGTGAGTGGCAATCCAGCTTTATATATTATAATAACTAGATTCGCCCTGTGCGCGAGCTGCGAGCAGCTCGCGTTTCCGAGCCAGGGCCGAAACAATTTCCCCATACAAACAACTAATGTTCGGCGGCCATCTTGAAAAATGACGCAATCGAAAAACTGATTCGATATTCGGCATCAGCGACCCCAAAAACCCCCGGATGCCGAACTTCACCCGGATCGGATCAACTTTTTTTTCGCCCGCCATTTTGAATCCGCCATTTTGGATTTTTACCACGCCAGGCGGTTGCCCCCCATTGACCTCTATGACATTTGTTTGAGCACCCCCCATCAGACTCCTATAGTTTCGGAGATAATCGAGTTTGAATTTTGTTCGGCGGCCATGATTTTTTCCGCCATTTTGAAAAAAAAGTTTCACTATTGAAATTTGCCCAAGGTGTGGATCAAACTTTGTAAGTAACAGTTTTACTTTTGATGGATAGTTTCGGTGGGCAGTCAACTCACTACCTGATGAGGAGCAGGAATCGAAGATGTCAAGGTTTTCCCATAATCACAGAAACCTCCTTTCCACATCTTAAATACATTATATCGACCTAGAGATGCTCCTTCTGGGAGAACAATTATGCTTAACTTTTTTTCGCCAGCCATTTCGAATCCGTCCGCCATCTTGGAATTATTTATATCCCGATAGAAGAAGATAGTGCACCACCAAGTGTACAAATTTTTTTTCAATACCCACGGCCGATAGTTTCCGAGCCAGGGCCGAAACAATTTCCCCATACAAACAACTAATGTTCGGCGGCCATCTTGAAAAATGACGCAATCGAAAAACTGATTCGATATTCGGCATCAGCGACCCCAAAAACCCCCGGATGCCGAACCTCACCCGGATCGGATCAACTTTTTTTTCGGCCGCCATTTTGAATCCGCCATTTTGGATTTTTACCACGCCAGGCGGTTGCCCCCCATCGACCTCTATGACATTTGTTTGAGCACCCCCCATCAGACTCCTATAGTTTCGGAGATAATCGAGTTTGAATTTTGTTCGGCGGCCATGTTTTTTTCCGCCATTTTGAAAAAAAGTTACACTATTGAAATTTGCCCAAGGTGTGGATGAAATTTAGTTAGAAAAGTTTTCACTTTCGATGGATAGTTTCGGCGGGCAGTCGACTCACTACCTGATGAGAAGCAGGAATCGAAGATGTCGAGGTTTTCCCATAATCACCGAAACGTCCCCTCTACATGTTCCATACATTGTATCAACCTAGAGATGCTCCTTCTGGGAGAACAATTATGTCAATGAGTGGGTGGCAATCCAGCTTTATACAGTGTGAGTCTGGATAAAGTGTACAAATGAAAATGAGGGATACTATGTTCAATTTTATCGACGAAAAAAATAATAAAAAAATTAAAAATTTTTTTTTGAATTTTTGACGATTTTTTTAAAATTTTGGTTCGCGTTAGGGTTCCCCTCGTAAACAAAACACTATAACTTTTAAAATAAACGGTAGATTGTCAAGATAAAAACTGAATTATGATCAGAGCTTATGGGGCGTCTTAATAAAATCAAAAATTTTAATCAAAATTATTTACAATTCAAAATAATGGCGTTTATTTAACAAACAAAAGTATTTTTTTGCACAGTTTTTTCAGTAATTTTAAAATTGCTTAATAAAATGTGGTATTAACATACATTTTTTAAGGCTTACAATTATTCTACATCATACTAGCTTTCAAATGGTAAAAATTTTACGTTTATAACTTAATCACAACATTTTTTATCAGCTGTCAAAAAAGGATCTCCAAAAGTGGTATTTATCATTTATTGTGGATATTTTTTTGGAGGCGAAACAAAATACTTTTATTATTTATTTTTAATAATCAATTGGTTACTTATTGGTTAGTTATTGCATTAAATGCTCAAAATGTCCACCTCTTGTTTGCAGACACATAGTAGCGCGAAGAACGATTTGTTGTGTCGCTCTTCTTATCATCTCGCGATCATTTTTTAAATCATGTGCACAATTAATTATGCGATCTTGTAAATCGGCTTCACTGTTGATTGGGGAATTGTAGACGCGTTGTTTCATTGTACCCCATAAAAAGTAGTCGAGGGGCGTCATATCAGGTGAACGCGCAGGCCACCCCACAGGTCCTTGCCGGCCAATCCAATGGTTCGGATAAATTTCATTTAAAAATGATCTTACATTACTTGCATAATGAGCAGGACATCCATCCATTTGTAGGTACATTCTTCGGCGCAAAGCCAGTGGGACATCTGCCAGCAATTCAGGTAGTTCTTCGCGTAAAAGCGTTAAAAACCTTTCACCAGTTAATGTTCCCGGCAGTATTATTGGTCCAAGCAAAATGTCGTCAATGAGACCAGCCCAAACATTTACTGAATATCTCACTTGGAACGTTGAAGATCTTTTCAACTTTGGGTTTTCACCTTTAGGGCACCACTTATGCAAATTTCTGCAGTTGGTTATACCATCCCTTGTAAATGTTGACTCGTCCATCCATAAAATTTTTTTTGGAAAGTTTGGGTTTTGTCTAGTTTTTGACAGAATCCATGTTGACATAACGCATCTTGGACGGCAGTCTACCTCTTCATGTAAGTGCTGCACCCTCTGATAATGATAAGGATGCAGACCTTCTTTTTTTAAAATACGCCACGCTGATTTTTGCGATATTCCATGTCTCAAAGCTAGACGTCTGGTGCTAATGGTTGGATCAGCAAACAAATCCCTCAGTACTGCTTGTTCGACAGACACATCAATAATCACTTCAGACTCGCGGCGGTCTCTGGCATTTGATCCAAGTCCAACAATACATAATCTTCGGTGGACTTCTTGGAAGTTCCGAGCAGATGGCACCGGTCGCCTGTTAGGAAACGCAGCTACGTAAGCAGTGTGAGCGGCTCTGGCTCTACCTCGTGCCATTCCATAATAAAACTCAATATCAGCGATGTGTGCCGGCGGGAATTCAGTTAAACGCGGCATTATCTCCAAAACACTAGAGAATGAACTAGAGAAGTTGGTTAACGAGAGTAATGACGAAACGTGTAGCAGCGGCGAGTAATTCGGAGCGACTGTCTTTGTTTGTCTCTTCCAGTGTTGCCGTCTCAGTTGGTATTAAAGTAGCTAAATCTGTCGTAAAAGTTGCCAGTTTATGTAATTTTGTGCTGAAATGTAGCTAAATGTATGGAGCATTAAGTAATAATAAGTAGCTAAAATGTATGAAACCATGATCAATTCAAGTAGCTAAATACGTTCAAAATCCGCTAGATCTAGCTACAAAGTAGCTAAAACGGCAACACTGGTCTCTTCCCGTACCCCTAAACTTAAGCCCACGTGCAGTTACAAAACTTTTTTACCTGAAATGCAATAAAATGTACCCTAAACATTCACCGCGCCTTTGTTCATTAAATACCATACTTTGAAGGCCTTCTTTGACACTTCATAAAAAATGTTGTGATTAAGTTATAAACGTAAAATTTTTACCATTTGAAAGCTAGTATGATGTAGAATAATTGTAAGCCTTAAAAAATGTATGTTAATACCACATTTTATTAAGCAATTTTAAAATTACTGAAAAAACTGTGCAAAAAAATACTTTTGTTTGTTAAATAAACGCCATTATTTTGAATTGTAAATAATTTTGATTAAAATTTTTGATTTTATTAAGACGCCCCATAAGCTCTGATCATAATTCAGTTTTTATCTTGACAATCTACCGTTTATTTTAAAAGTTATAGTGTTTTGTTTACGAGGGGAACCCTAACGCGAACCAAAATTTTAAAAAAATCGTCAAAAATTCAAAAAAAAATTTTTAATTTTTTTATTATTTTTTTCGTCGATAAAATTGAACATAGTATCCCTCATTTTCATTTGTACACTTTATCCAGACTCACACTGTATATTATAAAATGCACCGCCAAGTGAGCTCTCTGTACTACCTGAAGGTTGACTGGCAGAGAATGCCACTGTGGCATTAAGTCCGCCTTTTGTACCATGATGTGCATAAAGTTTAAATAAATAAATAAAATAAATAAACCTTTGAATGGTCGAAGGGATCTGAAGTAAATATTCTTAAATATTATTATTAATAGTCTTCTCTATCTAATTATATATCTAACTATATTGATATAATGATAAAGTATAAATAAACGTATTAAAAAGTGTTTGAGTTTTATTTTATTAGAATTATATATAATACCTACTCGTATTCAGACGCGCAATATGGAGGGATACAATATTATACATTAAGGTTGGCAACGCTGTTGTCGCTTTTCTCCATATTATAGATATCTTCAGTTCAGTGACAAGGAGTTTGACCAAAATTAGACGAAGAGTCGTGGATATAAGAAAGATATTGGGAACTACAAGTACCTACATTATAGGTATCTATTACATCTTCAAGAGACGAATAATGTGTTGCTCGATAAGATGAACGAAACGCGTCACATCTCCACTCGTTCACAATTCCTCAGCCGAGACGTAGATACGGTCGTCTAACTTTTACTAGAATTAAGCTATGAATAAAACATGCACTGTCATCTGTAATTTTAAACGGAGACCGTCTTGAGGATTTTAATATTATTACTGGCCCCTTGAGGGGAATGGGAACGGATTATAACTTTGTGGGTATATTCACTTTTCAATGTTCTGTCGGCGAAATGCTGGTGGATTTTTAGTTTTTAACCTCGCTCTCTGCACCCGTGATTCTATCGCGCTTTCGGTGTTCCCTCGGGACCTATTTACTACAAAAAAAAAAGTCAAACCACAACATAAAGTACGTAGGCAGCGTAGCTCCGTCTATCCGAGTTTGCAACGCCGAAGCAACACGTAACTCGCGACTAAGTTTTTCCCCCAACTCTTTTTTGCTACACCGAAATAAAATTCTCGCATCGCAACCTAAAAGCTTCATTGCTTGCTGCGCCAAATTCACATACGGACGATGCAATTTTACAGTAGGTAGGTAGGTAGGGTAGGGTAGGTAGTTGCACTGTGGAGGCTGGATAGTTTGGCGTATTCTGTGAGCGTGCCCGAACAAATCCGATAACGCGTCACGCCTAAACTTGCAGACTCAATTTCAAGTGAAAACACGATTACTTCGCGCTCGGAACAAGAGTTGAATCTCATAGTGGAACAATGATGTTGCAACAAAAATTATGGTAGATATGTTGATTTAACAATAACGAATATACTTGAGGGCTACCTATAGAAACAAAGGCAGCTATGTGCACAACTTTGAATTTTTCACAAAATGGAAAAAAAACTTCTATCTTAAACTTTGATGCTGACAGTTTTAGCTGATTTTGATTCTAATCGTAGTTTTTAACCGACTTCCAAAAAGGAGGAGGTTCTATGTTCGATTGTATGTATTTTTTTTTTTTTTTTTTTTTATGTATGTTCACCGATTACTCGAAGACGGTTGGACCGATTTGAAAAATTCTTTTTTTGTTTGAAAGGGTTTACTCCCAATTAGGTCCCATTGCCACGAAGTCGGGATCTGATGATGGGATCTTGGAGAAATCGAGGAAACTCTTCAAAAATTATAGGCACACCTATAGCGATTTGGGTATTTTTTATAGTAAATCGTTCATTAGCTGATGAAAAGCAAAATTTGAAGAAGTGGAACTGATGATGAAGACCACGGATGGTCATCAGAACTACTTCACTATAATACCTATTTCATTGGTTCCGATTAGAGCGATTTCAAAAATTGTTTTTTTGTTTGAAAGGGGATACTTCCAAATCGATTCGATTGTCACCAAGTCGAGATCTGATGAAGGGATCTTGGAGTAATCGAGGGAACTCTTCAAAAATTATAGGTACACCTATAGCGATTTTTGTATTTTTTATAGTAAATCGTTTATTTGCTTTTGGAAAGCAAAATTTGAAGAAGTGGAACTGATGATGAAGACCACAGATGGTCATCGGAACTACTCAATAATAGGTATTTCACGGGTTCTGAATCGTTAACTTTAATATGGTTTCTAAACAATTTATGCCCGTCACAATGTATATGGTGAAGTGGAACTGATGGTGAAGCACTAGGAGAACTCCTCAACAATTAACGTCCCTGCGTCGGGAAAAGTAATATTTTGTAAAAGGTGATGAGCAGTTGACATTAGGCTATTGTAACTTAAAGAAATTACCAACTAAGTCACTTAAAAGCGAAAAATAAACAATAATTTTTAACAAAAAAATTAAAACCGACTTCCAAAAACACAAAACTGAAAAGCTAAAAATAAAATGCTAAAATTAACAAAATACCGATTTAATCCAAAAGACAAAAACACACGTAATATTATTATTGGTTTGTGCTACCACTGATCGGTATGAAGTCGGTGACAAACCAAATATGGAGGGGGTAGATGGGCTAAGTCGACTCCCGCCACCAGCTCTTCGTGAGCAGGACAACCCAAGTGGGCAGACACCAGCGGGCTTGTCACCGAATTCAAACCGAACAGTGGTAGCACAAACCAATAATAATATTACGTGTGTTTTTGTCTTTTGGATTAAATCGGTATTTTGTTAATTTTAGCATTTTATTTTTAGCTTTTCAGTTTTGTGTTTTTGGAAGTCGGTTTTAATTTTTTTGTTAAAAATTATTGTTTTCAATGGCCATGTTGACTAATTTTTATATTTGTATTTTTTCATTTTTGTCATGCTTAATTAAAAACTAACGGAAATACACTAAGTCGAAATGTCACGTGACGTCACAACGTGCTATAAACGGCGTGTGCACGGCGGTGTAGCACGGCGGTAAACTAAAAATATATAGAAATCCAAGCTTCTCCGTTAACGAGGATGTAACAAGTTTCAAATGAGAAGCCAGCTGATAATATTTTGTGTGTAATTAATTGAGTTTGCATTTGGGCGTCTAATGATAGTTAAAATATATATCATTGGGTGGCCTTTTCCTCCGCAGTTTTACTCGCGTTATTTTTCAGTCCTTCAGGAACACTTTACATCAGAATAAAAAGTGCCTCGTTTTCTAAACCTGAATTCCTCAGAGCTGCATGTAATAGCTAATCCATATGAATTTTCGGGCTCTCAGGAACTCAAAGTCAAAGTCAAAGTCAAATCCTTCATTCAAATTTGGCCCATAAAGTGGCTATTTTTGACGTCAATATAATTACAGTTAGCAGCCCCCATAAAATATCCAACCATCACACTCTTGTTCTTAAGCATTAAAAAGTAAAATCAGTTACTCAGGGTGCTACTCATCTGAAAGATTTTCAACGTGACACCAATACGACATAGAAAACAAAACAAATATAGGACCAAACAAAAAACTCAGCGCACGAAACTCCACCACAGTGATAAAAACAGATTTGCAAAACAAGAAAATTTCCATAACCAGAAGTTATTGTATCACCCGTTTACGTTATACCAAAGAATTCTTGTGGAATTCTTAGATTATGGCAGACACTGAAGCCGTGTGCGAAAAGTATCTAATTCGAGCGATTCAGCTCTAGTCCTATTCTGAAAGAGATTTTTGGATTAATCTTGGATATACTTGATTACACATGCGCAATTTTTTCCCATGATAGGTTTCCCGAATAAAACGACAGTGGTATTCTGATAAAAAATAAGAAACAACTTAAGGAGGTATAATATACTATAATACTTACTAATTGTGGTTCTATTTTTTCTGAGATCCATAAATATCAAAATAAATTTAAATATTACTTTGTACATTGCTCGATATTTTTAGTCTTTCTAGGTATGCATATCTCTGGTTTGTGGTCGGAACATATAATAATACACTATAATAAGTAAAAATTGTAATGACTACAATCTGTTTTGTGTACTTAAATAAATAAATAAATAAATTAATTAATAAAAAAATGTTTTTTGTTACTTAGATTTATATTAATTTAATACAAAAATGAAATGGAGACAACTTAATTATCTTCATTACTGACTTTTGTCGCAGAGTGACTTGCGCATGGCGACGCGTCGCCACACCGCATTACATGCCGTGGCGACCGTCTGACTCCTCCACATTAGATGTTTCACATCAAAAACGCATACTGTAAAGTAGTGTCAGTTAGCCAAAGTATTATCCTATAAGTTTACTAGCTGTTCCCCGCGGTTTCACCCGCGGTAATTCCCACGGGAATTCCGGGACTAAAAGTAGGTACCCAATGTCCTTCTCTATACTTTTGACAAAGTGTGTGCATGTTTGTTACGCTTTCACGCCTTAACTGTGTGACGCCCTATGAGGCTTAAAAATTTATTTATATTCGAAAAAGCATTTTAAAGATATATGTATAATGTATTATAACATAATACACTATATGTATAATGTATTATGATATAATACACTATAAAACTTAAGTTGAAATATATTTAAAGTATTGCGAGTTGATAAACTCACAATCTAAATTTTGTATGATTATTGATGTATAATTCATAAACTAAAATGAATAAAGTAATTATTCATATGAAATAAAATGTTTATAATAAGGTATATTAACCGTGTGCTTGGTTTCAGATGTAACGGTGATATCGACTTGTACCCCCCCAACCCCCCGCATACCCCTCTCAAACGAGACGTGAACGCACCGCCAGTATCCACGCGGGCGGCTGAGACGTGAAGTGGCATCGCGCGGCGGGCGGACGAGCGAGTCGAGAGGCTACGCGTCGCGCGTAGAGCGCGTCGCGTATACAACATTAAATGTTGTTAAACGAGTTTGGTGGTGGCTCGAATATAGATTTGCATTATTATGCTTATCTAAATATTAAGTTAACATAGAGTGTTGACAAACGAGTTTGGTGGTAGCTCGTATACGGATATTGTATTATTATACAAATCTAAATAATTATATTGGAGTCTCACGTGAAGGTCTTAGATGAGAATGCCGACGACCACTTTCACAATAAAGATGATGTAGTTGGGAGTTCGAACGAGCTTACGTACTTAGTGACTTGTCGCTCTGTACGAAAGCCTTGTCAACGCGCTCGACGTCCGTTAGGATATCTTGTGCGAAGACATATATTATTATGAGGAAGGCTTTCGGTGTGTATGGATTGTAATTTTATTGTTATTAAATTATAATTCATCACATCTTATCGGCTCGATGCATACGTGTATTTTCAATTTATTGGAATTTACAACGACGATGAACTCTAATCCTGAGCGGTTAGACGTCGCGCGTCGCGAGCGTAAGATAATGTGGAAAGGTAAAAATCCGCGCCTTGAGTTGTCTTCGCCGTGACGGGTTTCGTTGTGCACGTATTGTATCTTGTCTATTGAATAACTACGCCTTCCGTGTTATTCAAAAACTATCATCGACTATGCGGCTGACTGGAGACGCGGGATCGCTTCCTACACCAAGGGAGTGTTGAACGCTCTTCTTTCAAGATAACATTACTTTCTTTTTTTTACAAACATAATAATTATAGTCAATGCGCTTTGTGACTTTGTTACGTTGTGCAGAGATTATGGGATCGGCTGTGGACGACCTAGTCGTTAACGCTTGATCTCGGTAAACAGTTGTGTTTTTCAACACGACTTGTTTATCAAATGAACGAGTGCTGAGTGGGTGTTGTACGAGGACGAGTGTGATCCAATCAATTGGGCTTCGGCCTTAGCTACGTGTAGCTACTTATAACACAAATTGACCGACTGAAGTTATGATGTCCGGCGAGACTGGTCTCATACACTTATATTTGAATTATTGGGATGGTGTTGAGGTCGCGGTACTATCCGCATTACGGCCTCGGTCTTCGGGCTGACACGTACCCAGGGGTCTCGGCACCGCCGAATTATGACCTCCAACGATTGCTGCTGATACGGGACGTACAGTCTCATATAGCTGATTCATCCTCTAACGGATGTCGGTTATGCATATTTGGAGAACTCTCTACCTTGTGCAACACAGGTGGGGGGGGGTGGTAACTGCTTATGAGCAGGCGGATGACCATCACCGTGGGTAGCGCAGGACGGGGCTATTCCACCTCTCGCTATATAATAAACTTGTTATGTAGTGAGAGCCATTGTAAATATTCCTATTGGAATATCAAGTCGATTATAAATAAACATCGTATGGGAGGTGTTCTATGAGCATCATATTCCTATCTCAGAATCCGAACACTACTAACGTCGATAGACGTAAGTTAGTGATTATGTGTACCACTGTAATAAGGATACCGTCTTTGGAGTCTCTCTGCTTCCGGGCTAACAACACTATTAACGCACAGACGTTAAATAAATGTACAGTGTAGTCTCGCACTTAAAAATAGAACCGTTCGTGTAGAGCGAGTTCATATAAAAGATCGAATGTCACCCAACTCAAACGCAGTTGGGTGTACTAAATATAAATATTTCTTACAGAAATATTCTGCACAAATATTAAAATAAAATGTCAAATTAATTGATGGTTGTTTTATTCAATTAATACCTAAGTCCAACCTCGACCCATTATAATAATGCGGATAGGATGAGGACGGAATCGAATCTCAACCTAAAAGAACTGGAGTCATTTAAAACACAACGTAAAACTGGGTCTAACTATTAGACGAAATTGGCCAAATTAAAATGTTCAACATCTTTGATGTTGTTCATAAATTGATGAAGGAGGGTGAAAGTTACAATTTGGTGCCGTGACCAGGATCATGGCTAAGTTAGTAATGTAAAAGCGACCGCGACAGCGAATCGCATGGTTGGCTTACATACATATAATCGACCGCGACGGCGAATCGCATGGTTGAATTAAATAAGATAAACGACCGCGACAGTGAATCGCATGGTTGAATTAAATAAATAAAAACGACCGCGACAGCGTATCGCATGGTTGACTAAAAATGAATACAAGTGGCCTAGGTCAATAAATGCATGGCTATTTAAACATAATAACGTAGGGGTAACACCCTACAATTTGTTGTCCGTGAAATGGAAAGGTTATGAGATTCGACCCTGACTCTGATTATCCGCATTATAAGTGTTGAGGCTGGGAATATTAACTTGCAATGTTGTTACAGATTGCCGATGAATAATTAATACATATCTCGAGTAACATTAATAGTGAAAGTGATATTTAAATACGTATCTTGAGTAACAGCAATAGTGAAAGTGATACGTATAAAAGACATTATCTCGAGTAACATCAATAGTGAAAGTGATATGTAAAGACAATTATTGACATTTTAACAGTGCTAAAAGCGAATTACTGACATCGCAAGGACGATCCTTAAATTAATTGTATCATAATAGTTGTTAAGTGTAATAGTTGTTAAGTGACTTGTCTTGTGATTTAGTTTAATTTTTAATAACTTTAATCTAGTGAATCAGTGCATAAATAAAAATGGGCAAGAGGAAGGAGAATGAAGGACCCACGGAGTCTGTTGAAGCCGAGACCGAAATAGAAAATGTACAGCCACAGCGTAAAAGGCGGCGCGAAGGCAGAGAAAAGGAGGTACCTGATAATGAAACAAAGTATGATCGTTTGTACAAGTTGTTCAAACGAACTACACGACGGTTACAAAACAAAATTGAAGTTCTCGAACAAGAGCTTAAGCGGCCTTCTGAAAAGGAAGATGTACCTCAAGAGGTTACAATTGAGAGTTCAGAGCCGGAAGTTCAAGAGAAAGTCATATATGTAAGCGATATATCGAGTTTACAACACGAAAAACCTAAATTCAGTAACCCGGAGAAGGGGCATCCGGTTACTTTTATCGAGGACCTAGAAACGTATCTTGAAAAGAGACGTGATGTGAAAGGACAAGAGGTACAGATTGCTATTGAGTGTCTTAAGGCGGAGGCAAAGGCGTGGGCCCGAATTTATAAAGATTCATGGTATAGTTTTAATGATTTTAAACGAGAATTTCTCGAAACTTATTGGGGAAAACCCGAGCAAGACAAAATACGTAGAGAGATTGCGTATAACAAATGGAACGGGGAAAAATGTCCGAAAATGTCCGATCATTTTATAAAGCTCGTAGGGCAAGCAAAAATGCTTACAAGACAAATACCAGAGGAGGATCTGGTGTCCGATATAATCAAACACTTTCCAACTAATGTACAAGATTTATGGTTCTGGTCTAAGAGTCAGACAATTGCTGAGGTAACAAAATTCCTCAGGGCTTTGGATGATAATAGAGCGGAGGAAAGACAACAACCTGTGAAATATCAAAAAAGCAACAAGAATATTAATGAAAATTGGAAAAAGGATTTTCAAAATAAATACCGCAAAGAGTGGCGGAAACCTAGTGAAACAAAACCGACGTCGACAGTGACATCGGGCAATTTAGAAGAGGAGCGGGAGAGTGAAGGCACCGCACCTTTAAACAACTAAAGACTGCGAAGAGGGTTCCGGTTGCAGTCGGCAGTGTAAGGAACCGAGGGTTCGAAATTATGAAGAGCATGGGGTGGCGCCCAGGCGAGAAGTTAGGAAAAAATTCTCAAGGACTCTACAAACCTATCGAACTAAATGGTCAAACTCACAAAGAGGGGTTAGGCTATGAGTTTAATAATATGAAGTACAACTTTGTAAAACACTTACAAAATAGACAAGACATGTTACAACAGGGAGTCATTATCTCAGAACTTAATGTTAAGTCTGTTTTAAATGAATCTCAGAGAGAAATTGAAGTACTAGAAAATTTTAAAAGTGAAGTTGTAATAAATATATTCAATTTTGAGATAGAGGCTCTCCTGGACACAGGGAGCGATATTACCTGTATATCAGAAGAGCTCTGGATCGAAATTGCAAAGAAAAATCAGAATTTAGCTACTATGCCTGTAAAAGCGATTCAAATAAGAGGTGTCCTCGGACAAAAGAGCTCTAAAATACAACAGATAGTATTGTTGCCTGTGAGATTTAACGATTTAATTATTGAAACAAGTTTCTTGATTGTGCCTAAGTTAGTAAGATCTTGTATTATTGGTTTTGATTGGCTAAGGATGAATAGGGCCATCATAGATTTAAGTACTGATAAGACTGGAATGTATATAACTAAAGATGCAAAAGAATATTTTATAGAGTTATTCAAGAGGAATATTGTAGCAATATGCAAAATTGATTTCTCAAGTTTTGAAAGTATTTTTAATAATATAAAAATTGGTTGCGACTTAAACACTAAAAATAGAGAGACTTTAAAAGTTGTTCTAAAATCTTATGCTTCTATGTTCTCCGAACAACTAGGACGAGCGAATTGCTACGAACATAAGATAGAGATGGTCGATGAGCTTCCTATTGTAAACAGATCTTACCCTATACCATACGCCTACAGGGCGAAACTTCAATCGAAGTTGGATGAGATGGAGAGTAATGGTATTATAACGAGAATGTCAACACCATACAGTAGTCCGTTAACATTCACATTGAAGAAAGACGGCTCTATAAGAGTCTTATTAGATGCTAGAGGCATAAACAAAAAGATATTGGCGAAACTGAAAAACCTCCAATGCAATTGGATGTTTTGAATTCATTTCATGGTGCGAAATATATAACCACTATTGACTTAAATAATGCATACTTTCAAATACCGATTTGTAAAGAAAGTAGAAAATACACAGGGTTCACCTTCAATGGAAAGTCGTATGTTTACAATGTACTACCACAAGGATTGAAGACTTCAGTGGGAAGTTTCAGTCGTGCAATGGACAAGATATTGGGTCCGGAAGTAAGAGAGTTTTGTGTGAATTACTTAGATGACTTGGCAATTATCACAACTGGAACGTTGGATTTACACTTCGAACATATACAGACGGTCCTTGGCAAACTGTATGAAGCGGGTATGACCTGTAACTTGCAAAAATGTGAATTTATATGTAAAGAGATTAAGATGTTGGGTTTCATAATATCCACTGAAGGGATACAAACAGATCCAGACAAGTTAAAGAGTATAAGAGATTTTCCAAAACCTAAGAAAGTAAAGCAATTAAGAGCGTTTTTGGGACTCTGTAATTTTTATCGAAGATTTATACATGATTATAGCAATTTGATCGTACCATTGTGTAAACTATTAAAGAAAGATCAATCATGGAATTGGGGTTCTGAGGAACAAGGTGCATTTGATCGATTAAAAGAAAGATTTATAAAAACCGTGATGTTACACCATCCGGATTTTAATAAACCGTATTACTTACAAACTGATTGTTCGGGCATTGGATTGGCTGGTGTGCTCTATCAATTGGACGATAATAACGAAATGAAAATTTTAGGATACCACAGTAAAACATTAAAAGGACCAGAATTAAACTGGACAGTAACTGAACAAGAATTTTATGCAATAATAAGTTGTATAAAAAAGTTTGAAACATATCTAAGAGGTGCACAGTTGACAATTAAAACTGATCATAAAGCTTTGATATTCGTGAAGAATTGGAAGCTTTATAACAGTAGAGTAACGCGTTGGATACTTTATTTGGAACAGTTTAATTATAAAGTAGAACACATAACAGGAAAACAAAATTTAGTTGCTGATATATTATCGAGATATTTGCCTGAGGGCAAGCATATACAGGAAGATAGGGGTATATGCTTCGAGATATTATATACAGAAACTACTGAAAATGTTGAGCTCAAAGAAAAATTGAACCGATTATCTGAACTACAATCATTAGACGCTGATATCAGCGCAATTAAAGAACGTCTGGGAAGCGTGAGTGTGGCACAAAGTAGATCAGATAGAATTATATTGCGATGTAAATTACGAAACAACATTTTGTATTATAGTTCAATTGAGACGAGCAAGGAAGTCATATATCTTCCAAAAATCTTAATTAACGATATAATCGATCAAGTACACCTTGAAATGGGGCATCAAGGTGCTTATAAAGTTGTAAAATATATTAAAGATAGATTTTATTGGCATGCGCTTACTAGAGATGTGAGAAAGAGGATTAAAACATGTCATGTATGCCAAATGTCAAAGAGCGAGAATATTAAATATGTTGGACCCTGTCAGTCGATATTGTCTAAAGACATTGGAGACATTGTAATGGCAGATATATACGGACCGCTACCAGCAGGAACCCTCGGGCTGAAATTCATAATAGTCTTTCAGGACACATTCAGTAAATTTATAAAGTTATACCCGATGAAAGATGCCACCGGCAGAAGTGTTTTATCTAAACTAAAACACTTTTCAGAGATTATAAAACCGAAAACTATAATGACTGACAATGGAAAGCAATTTATAAGTAATGTGTGGAGAGATGGCGTGAAAGAGTTGGGCATCAAAGCTATATATACCACTGTGAGGAATCCTAGACCGAATACAGTTGAAAGAGTAAACAGAGAGTTGGGTAGATTGTTTAGAACCTATTGTGGTTCGAATCATAAGTCTTGGCCTAATATACTACCGACTTTAGAAGAGTTATATAACAATAGTTTTCATGACAGTATAGGCTTCACTCCGTGTGAAGTTATGTACGGTGAACCAAATAAATTATCATTTGATGAGAAGCTCATGATCAACAGAAAACCCTTAAATTTACACGATATCAGGACTCAAGTTCGAGAGAATTTAAAGAGTGCTAGTAATGTACGACGCACAAAATATGACAAGAGTCATAAATTGATTGTATTTCAAATTGGTGACTTAGTAAAAATACGTAGAGATAACAGGTCCGTTAAAGGGCGTAAAGAGACAAAAAAGTTTGAATTTTTGTATGAAGGTCCATACAGAGTGGCCGCCGTGCCTTTCAATAATGTTTATACTCTACAAGACGTGAACACTGATAACCTTAAAGGCAATTATAATGCTATTCACTTGTACAAATATTATAAATAATAAAGGACTACCCCGAAGGTCCGATAATAATGTAAACATTTTTAATGTTTAAGATGGATGTAAATATGTAAATAATGTTGTTGATTCGAAATATTAATCATTAAGATTGTATCTTATGATTGTTGATGTTGTTGATTCGATGTAATAAATATTATTGAGATAGTTATGTCGCCAGCACCATCTAGTCGTCATGCGTTTCTTGCAGCCTAAGCTTTATATGATAAACACTCGCTGGACGCTAGTCTCGCGCCCACGCTTTGCGCACTTGACGATTTGATGATGAAGCATTGTCGGCCAGACGGCCACCCAGTAGCTTGTAAGCATTAGAATTAAGAAACTCCTTTTTGTATTCAGTCTGTACTAAAACACCTAAGGGCTAACACTATTAAAGCTTTTTAATAATTAAATTGTCTCTTTAAAAAGCCCTCTCGAGCGCCCAAAAACTTGACTGGCGCAGCCGGTAGGATATCTCGCGAAAATTGAATACCTTCGATCGCAAACACAAAAATCGGTTTCGCGTGTGGTTTTTCTAGCGGATATCTCTACGAACAAATAAATACGTCTCCTGTTGGAAGCTCGTGTAAAGGTGTTGACTGACTCCGGAGGACATGGGATTGAGCAGCTGGTGAGTAAACCTTTTCACATCCTGTCTCTATCATATTCCCAATTTTCTTCGTTAAAAAATATCCGAACTAAAATCGTCGGACTTATTAATTGCGTTTATCTGATTTTGTTTGCACTAAAATTGGCAACTTATGATTCTCGTGATTAATTTGTGTTAGTATTAAGTGATTATATTTTATAAATTAAGTATTTGTTATTTTTGCACAAAAATAGGCAAAATAATAATTGAATAAATTGAAATACCTGATGTTAAAAAGAATAATGAAAGTTATAATTGAATAATATATTAAAATGATAAATGAATAAAATATTTTAATGATAAGTGAAATACATTAAAATAAATAATAAATGAAAATGATAAATGATTAATATACTAAAATAAGTAAAGTTATAATTAAGTAATTTCTTTTGCATTTTTATAATTACATAGTATAATTAATTTTCTGTTGAATTTTTTTTAAATAATTTCTTTAAAATTTTGAAGTGAATTTCCTTACGTATCATATTATAATTATTGTTGTTTTTCTTACATTTTTATTTCTTTAATATTTTAGAACGAAGCTTTTATTCGTAATTACATATTATTATAATTCTTTTTCTTTTTACATTTTTGAACGAAGTGCTTTATTTTAATTGCATATTATAATAAATTTTCTTTTTACATTTTGGAACGAAGTTCCTTATTTTTCATACATGTTATAATTAATTTTCTTTTTATACTTTGGAACGAAGTTTCTTATTTTTAATTTCATATTATAATCAACTTTCCTTTTACATTTTGGAAAGAAGTTTTTTTTATAATTGCGTATACTTGTTGATTAAAATTAACATTCATAATTTGGTGATTCAATTTAAGTGAAAATGGAAGGAATTCAATTAGTTCAAAAAGAAATTTTGTGTATTATTCCTAAATATGATGGTGATCAAAATTTATTAAATCTTTTTATTTCAAAGTGTGAATATGTACTTAGCGGTGCTAGAATTCTAGGAAATCCAGCACAAGAATTATATCTTTTTCACGCCATAAGCGGTAAACTTACTGGTAGAGCTGCGTCTCTACTAAGCGATAATCCCAATATAAAATCATGGGATAGATTGAAAGAAATTCTTACAAAACATTTCGGCGATCCACGATCGGAAGCATGCATATTGATTGAATTAGAAACTATGAAAATAAAACATGGAGAGTCGTACATAGAGTTTTGTCATAGAATCCAAAACGTGCGTAGTTCTTTGATAGCAAAAGTAGTTAGACTTACCGATGAAGGAACCAAAGCAGCAAAAATGATAATTTATAATAATACGGCTTTGAATGTATTTTTATATAGTCTACCTGAGGATTTAATTCATATCGTACGTTTAAAGGGTGGTGATACCCTCGAAAATGCTTTAAGTATTGTGACAGAAGAAGTAAATTTCAAATTCCAGTATAACGCACGAAATAAATTAGCTAAGCAACATAATCCGTTGATGCCAGTGCCTATGGCTCAAGGTTTTTACAAACCTGCATTTAATTTATCATCGAATAGTAATTTCAGATACAGTATTCCTAATAATAATATGGCTCAAGGATTTAATAAGCCCACAATTAATTTATCACCGAATAGTAATTTCAGATACGATATTCCTAATAACAAGCCTACATTTAACTTAACATCGCCGGTTAAATATGGCATTCCTCAAAACAACTTTAAGTATGGCATTCCTCAAAACAATTTTAAGTTTGGCATTCCACAAGGGCATGCCATTAGACCTAACTTTTATCAGCCAAATTTTGCATCCCAAGGTCACCAATCTAGACCAACTTATCAGGCACCTTTTCAACAGGCGCGCCCGCCTTTCCAATACGGTGGATACAAATTTGGAATCCCTCAGCAACAAGATTTTAAATACGGTATTCCGAACCAACAGGCACCTAAGCTTGAACAGACAGACGTGTCGATGCGCACAGCACCTATTAGACAAAATATGACACATGACTTATTTTATACTGAAGAACCACCCCTAATTCAAGAAAACGATAACTACTACTATACAAACGAAGAAGATCAACCTAAAGACCAACCCCCTAAAGATTGTAACATTGTTGAAAACTGTAACTTTACAACTAGAGTAGAGAAACCTCCTAATTGTATAGTTGTAGAGAATAATGTAGAGACTGAACCCACTGATGATTTTTCCGGAAACAATGATTTTTCCGGAAACAACTCCGAAGGACATGGTGTTGTGATAAATTTTAATTCTTGCGATAGTATTCTAAAATTACCTCATATCGAAATCCCGGAAATCAATTCGAAATTTCTCATTGATACCGGAAGTACTCGTTCTTTTATCAGTCCTGCCAAAGCTAATGAATTCTTTAAAGAGTCTAAATATTATAAACCCTTTACAGTAAGGAGTACGCATGCTAAAAGCTCGCATAACGAAGTTATTAATATCCCATTATTAAAAATATTTAAAAGTACTCTGCCTCATACATTTTATATTTACGACATTGATGGACGATATGATGGACTAATAGGCTCCGACCTTTTAAAAAAATTGTCAGCGACTATTGACATGAAAAATCAGACTCTACAGACACAAAATGCAACAATACCTATAATCTATAACCCACCGTACGAAATAAATGTACCACCTACATCCGAAGTACACGCAAAGATACCAAGTAACTTACAAAACGCAGACGATATTGTTAATTTTGTCCAGAAAGATAGTGTGCACATGCCTTCAGCTCAGTGCAATAACTTCTTTGTTGACACAGATAAACAAAATTTTGTTTCGAATTTGTATGGAAAGAAATTTACCATATATACTGATCATAGACCGTTAGCTTGGTTGAACTTTATAAAAGAGCCGAACAGTAAACTAGCGAGATGGAAACTACGTCTTGCAGGATTCGATTATCAAACTATTTATAAAAGCGGAAAGCAAAATTCCAATGCCGACGCTTTGTCACGGATGAAAATTAATTTATTAGAGGAAAAATATGATAATTCTATGAAGGTGAACTTAGATAATAAGGAGTCAAAAACTTCAATTTTACTTAAACAAGATAAATAAACATATATTATATTTTTTTTAAGAATACATACGACGTACAATAAAACATTTCTCTTATTTCGAAGCTGAAATACATCATAAATAATAATTTATAATTCATAGAGAAATTAAGGAAACATTGGTGCATCTAAGACGAATTTACTGTATTATAAATGCGTGCGATATTTGTAAAAAATTTAAGTACAGCTATGATCGTAAACCATTTAAACCTGAACTGCAGTTATCTCAAACTCAAACTAAGCTGTTTCAGGAATTATTCATACATACTTTCTCTAGAGAAGGAAGAAATTATTTTACGATAATCGATGCTCTAAAGAACTTTATTAATCATTAAAAACAATGTAGTTTACTTACGATGAGTTTAAGGTGTATTTGAATACCTACTTAAATCAATAAGTTCCAGCTAATCAAAACATTTAAATTATCTTATCACTAATATATATTTTGAGTTTGTTTTTAAATATATTTAAAGAGTTGCATTCTCTTAATTCAGTTGTTAGGCCTTTATATAACCGTGCTCCTTCAGACATAATATTTTTCTGTCCATATCCAGTTCTATGTTTAAAAAGTTTTAGCTTATTCATGTTTCTTAAGTAAATCGACTCCAGAAGCAGTTAGAGCACTTATCAAATATTTTTCAATATACGGTGTCCCTAGCAGAATTAGCTCAGACCCCGGTACTGAATTTAATTACACATTAATCAAAGAAATATTATTTTATAAAATTGATTTTTCACATTGGTACTTCGCAAAATCCTAACTCTATGGGTATTGTAGATACCACTCTACTATTATAGAATTTATCGTATAGCAAAATACCAACTAAAAATTACTGATACTGCATCTGTTATGTCTTGTACAATCCTCTTGTATAATCATTGTTTAAATTTAACTACGGTTCAAGCCATTATCAGCCATTGATAAATGGATTGTCATCAAAATTGTTTGGGTCAGTGAATTAAATAAATTATAATACTGGTCTTCAATCAAACTTGGTCTTATTATATTATGTTTTACATTAGGTACTTTTATATTAACACGTATAATGAAGTTGGCCGTGTACTAGACGCCATCTCTATATAGCATAGACTAGTGATGTCATATCATAATAGTGACGCACTCATAACAAAAATCTTAGATCTTAATTAATTAGTTTATGATCAGTTAGAATTAAATATTAATAGTCTTCTTACTCTTAAACAACAATTTGGTAGCTGTTTTCAAATGAAAGTATTCCTTACGATTTTATAGAAGTCGAAACACAAATAGAACATATTACGATAAATTTTATCGAAAAGTATAAACAATTGGTTCTCTCATTAGTAAGACCTAAACGCGGTTTCTCTTATACCTCTTGGTTCATTAATAAAATAATTTACTGGTAATTTGGATAATGATGACGCAATAATGTACGAAAGAAACTAAACAAGTCCGAACCGATAAGAAAATGACAATTATCGCTGAAATGGTGGGTACCTACTATTACTAGAATAGCCGACTCTACCATGAACAATTTCATTCAGTAGGAGGAAAGCTTACAAGATATTAACCGTAGTATAACCGAATCAAAGTTGTTCCAAACAGGTAATAAAGTAGTTCATATTTGTAATATTATTGCAAATAATTTTCAAACGCTCTACATCCGGCTGAACGAAATTGAACGAAGCTGTTGCTTTTGCTAAAATTAAGTTATTACATCAATCAATTGTAGATACCGATGAATTATTATTACTGTTAAAGGAAATTGAAAAAACTGAAACATTAGTGTTTCCAGCAACCATTGAAAATGTTATTAAAATAGAAAAATTAATAGAGTTTAAGGCATACGTGAAACAAAATCAGATAAAGTTTATTATGCACATTCCATTAATTAGAAATGAAATCTTTAATTATTTTAAATTGATTCTTTTACCTGTGCATAATATCAGCAGTGGCATTACTACCCTATCCTTCCTAAATACCCCTACCTTTTTGTGAAAGGGTTGAACACTAAGCCGCTCTCCCAGTCATGCAATGAGATCGACGAAGCCCGTTTCCTGTGTTTTGAAAATAATGTCTCGCCGCTGATTGAAGATGATTGTGTTTCACACTTTTGAGGTTTTCCACTAACATTTCAAGTTGTCACCCTGTTCCGGTGGCTATTGATGACGTAAGAGCTGCCCTTATTCAGCCCAATCGCTGGATAATTTACGCAAAAGCCGAAACCCTACTCACAAAATACTGTGAAAACGAAATAACTCAAGAAAGCATCTGTGGAACCTATCTTTTATCCATGGATGACGATTGCCAAATTAAAATAAAAGAACTTAAGATAGAAAGACTCCAGCATCAGGGGAGAGACATAATTTACCCAGACTTCCCCTTAATTAATCTAACTAAGATAACAATCAAACCATCAGATGTCCAGAGAAAACCCTTCAACGTAAACGGAGTAGATCTCATGGACATCCAGTTCCTGAATTATCTGAAAGTGAAAGTGAAATAAACAATAGTGAAAAAAGTGAAAGTGCCTTAGATCATAAGTACCTTAGCGTAGGAAATTTTGTGTTTTGCGTAATTATTATAATTATTTTATTACTTTTGCTACTTTTTGCCTATAAACATTAAGAAATTTTGTGAAAAACCTCGAGATAATCCTCCTCTGTTGGATAATCTCGAACTTACGGAGGGAGGAGTTATGTCGCCAGCACCATCTAGTCGTCATGCGTTTCTTGCAGCCTAAGCTTTATATGATAAACACTCGCTGGACGCTAGTCTCGCGCCCACGCTTTGCGCACTTGACGATTTGATGATGAAGCATTGTCGGCCAGACGGCCACCCAGTAGCTTGTAAGCATTAGAATTAAGAAACTCCTTTTTGTATTCAGTCTGTACTAAAACACCTAAGGGCTAACACTATTAAAGCTTTTTAATAATTAAATTGTCTCTTTAAAAAGCCCTCTCGAGCGCCCAAAAACTTGACTAGATTGTACCTTGATATGATTGTTAATAATATTGTAAGAAGGAGCTAATCATTAAGATTGTATCTTAAGATTGTAAATATTGTTGATTCGAATGTACATAAATAATTGTGATAATTATTTAAGTGAATAAAGACATAGAAAAAAAAAAATTTTGGGTCAGGGAGAAGTGGCTCAATCACATTCAATCAGTTAAACAATATATATTGGTTCAAAAACCAAAAGATGTCTTGATATAACAAACATACTTTAATCGCCTATTATGCGATAAAGCATAACTATATGAGATCTAGCAAAACTAATTAATACCATAACAAACACATCGCCATTCCACATCACTTTATTGGTGAACGATTGAATGTGGTTGGAGGGGTGTTGGGGCGGCTGCTTCCCAAAAAAATAATAAATTTATGGTATAATTAAAGAGGCGAAAATAACTTAGAAAGTTTTATTACTCAGTGTTTCATAAAACTTTGGGGGGGGATTGTGACGCCCTATGAGGCTTAAAAATTTATTTATATTCGAAAAAGCATTTTAAAGATATATGTATAATGTATTATAACATAATACACTATATGTATAATGTATTATGATATAATACACTATAAAACTTAAGTTGAAATATATTTAAAGTATTGCGAGTTGATAAACTCACAATCTAAATTTTGTATGATTATTGATGTATAATTCATAAACTAAAATGAATAAAGTAATTATTCATATGAAATAAAATGTTTATAATAAGGTATATTAACCGTGTGCTTGGTTTCAGATGTAACGGTGATATCGACTTGTACCCCCCCAACCCCCCGCATACCCCTCTCAAACGAGACGTGAACGCACCGCCAGTATCCACGCGGGCGGCTGAGACGTGAAGTGGCATCGCGCGGCGGGCGGACGAGCGAGTCGAGAGGCTACGCGTCGCGCGTAGAGCGCGTCGCGTATACAACATTAAATGTTGTTAAACGAGTTTGGTGGTGGCTCGAATATAGATTTGCATTATTATGCTTATCTAAATATTAAGTTAACATAGAGTGTTGACAAACGAGTTTGGTGGTAGCTCGTATACGGATATTGTATTATTATACAAATCTAAATAATTATATTGGAGTCTCACGTGAAGGTCTTAGATGAGAATGCCGACGACCACTTTCACAATAAAGATGATGTAGTTGGGAGTTCGAACGAGCTTACGTACTTAGTGACTTGTCGCTCTGTACGAAAGCCTTGTCAACGCGCTCGACGTCCGTTAGGATATCTTGTGCGAAGACATATATTATTATGAGGAAGGCTTTCGGTGTGTATGGATTGTAATTTTATTGTTATTAAATTATAATTCATCACATCTTATCGGCTCGATGCATACGTGTATTTTCAATTTATTGGAATTTACAACGACGATGAACTCTAATCCTGAGCGGTTAGACGTCGCGCGTCGCGAGCGTAAGATAATGTGGAAAGGTAAAAATCCGCGCCTTGAGTTGTCTTCGCCGTGACGGGTTTCGTTGTGCACGTATTGTATCTTGTCTATTGAATAACTACGCCTTCCGTGTTATTCAAAAACTATCATCGACTATGCGGCTGACTGGAGACGCGGGATCGCTTCCTACACCAAGGGAGTGTTGAACGCTCTTCTTTCAAGATAACATTACTTTCTTTTTTTTACAAACATAATAATTATAGTCAATGCGCTTTGTGACTTTGTTACGTTGTGCAGAGATTATGGGATCGGCTGTGGACGACCTAGTCGTTAACGCTTGATCTCGGTAAACAGTTGTGTTTTTCAACACGACTTGTTTATCAAATGAACGAGTGCTGAGTGGGTGTTGTACGAGGACGAGTGTGATCCAATCAATTGGGCTTCGGCCTTAGCTACGTGTAGCTACTTATAACACAAATTGACCGACTGAAGTTATGATGTCCGGCGAGACTGGTCTCATACACTTATATTTGAATTATTGGGATGGTGTTGAGGTCGCGGTACTATCCGCATTACGGCCTCGGTCTTCGGGCTGACACGTACCCAGGGGTCTCGGCACCGCCGAATTATGACCTCCAACGATTGCTGCTGATACGGGACGTACAGTCTCATATAGCTGATTCATCCTCTAACGGATGTCGGTTATGCATATTTGGAGAACTCTCTACCTTGTGCAACACAGGTGGGGGGGGGTGGTAACTGCTTATGAGCAGGCGGATGACCATCACCGTGGGTAGCGCAGGACGGGGCTATTCCACCTCTCGCTATATAATAAACTTGTTATGTAGTGAGAGCCATTGTAAATATTCCTATTGGAATATCAAGTCGATTATAAATAAACATCGTATGGGAGGTGTTCTATGAGCATCATATTCCTATCTCAGAATCCGAACACTACTAACGTCGATAGACGTAAGTTAGTGATTATGTGTACCACTGTAATAAGGATACCGTCTTTGGAGTCTCTCTGCTTCCGGGCTAACAACACTATTAACGCACAGACGTTAAATAAATGTACAGTGTAGTCTCGCACTTAAAAATAGAACCGTTCGTGTAGAGCGAGTTCATATAAAAGATCGAATGTCACCCAACTCAAACGCAGTTGGGTGTACTAAATATAAATATTTCTTACAGAAATATTCTGCACAAATATTAAAATAAAATGTCAAATTAATTGATGGTTGTTTTATTCAATTAATACCTAAGTCCAACCTCGACCCATTATAATAATGCGGATAGGATGAGGACGGAATCGAATCTCAACCTAAAAGAACTGGAGTCATTTAAAACACAACGTAAAACTGGGTCTAACTATTAGACGAAATTGGCCAAATTAAAATGTTCAACATCTTTGATGTTGTTCATAAATTGATGAAGGAGGGTGAAAGTTACAACTGCTCTGCCGATCATCATGAAACTTTGCACACACGTTGTCAGAGGTATGGAGAAGGACATAGGGTACTTTTAGTCCCGGAATTCCTGTGGGAACTACGTAATTACCACGGGTGAAACCGCGGGGAAAAGCTAGTAAACGGAGCTAACTCCGTTATCGTGTGTGAGGACCGAGGAATAAGTCCGCACAACCAAAGCACGCGTCGCGCCTCACCGCGGCATTGGGTCGGCGGCAGCCATCGCAATATTTACCGTCACATGCTCGCCACCGCAAATTGTCGGTATAGCTTGTTTACGTTGGGTTCTGCACCTGCTTGGCTTCTATTGAAGTGATTTTCGTTATTGCGGCAAGATATTTGTGTTTGCTCGGGCGCGAAGTGAGAAGGGGCACTTTGCTTTCATTGTTGTTAAGTGCATAATATAAAAAATACGTTGGGTTGGGTTGTTCATGTGTGTTTACACGTGTTCCGAATGTGTTTTGTCATGCCTCCTATTTTTCTGAAACTTTAAAGTATTATCGAGGGAATCGGGAAAACAAAATGTAACTAATAAGCTTGTCTAATTCTACAACTTCAGACACTGCAGTAATTTTTTTTTTGAGTCACTTCGGCCTTTGCAGTGACTTTGGGTCTCTCCAGTCACAATCGCCATTTTGATCACTTCGATTTTACGAACTAACACCTTCCAACATTGCTTCCAGAAGTTTTTTTTTTATGTCATAAGGGGCAATTGGGCAAGTGGTACACCTGATGGTAAGTGATTACCGCCGCCCATAGACATCTGCAACACCTGAAGGCCCGCAGGTGCGTTGCCGACCTGGAATGGGGACGGGAACTGGCTTTCAAGTGGGGCTGCCGGAATACAGTGTGAGGTGCTTGGCGACAGATTTGCAACTTGAAGGTGGTAGCTAGCCAGCCGGGCACTAGAGAGCGCCCTACCACCATGCTATAGTTTCCTCACGATGTTTTCCTTCACCGACAGCTCACGCTCATTGTTAGGGTTTGAACCTACGCCTTGCGGCGTTTGATCCGAACGCACCAACCACTGAGCTATCATCGCTGTAAGTCCGGGTAAAGGAACGAAATGCATATCACCGACCTATTTCAAAGTAAATAACTTCTGTAAAGAAAAACAAATGTTCTGGCTGTATGGACTTAGCTTCCTTTGCCTTCCCCATTGGGGTAAACAAAAAAAAGTAGGTAATCACAATAAAAGCACCACCTGCGATTACATCGTTGTTTAACTAATGACTTTAATCGTACCAATTATAAAGGCGGCGACACCTGAATGCGGCGCTCATGATTGCGTTATAATAGCAACGCCTGGCTAATTGTAATCGGTTCGCGGCGACCCCGGCGATGGGCGCGGTGCGAAATGTGACGACCTCCAAAATTGGGGAAACATTATACTTGATTACCGTATTTATTTGATTTATTTTAACAATTATTATCTATACTAATATTATAAAGAGCAAAAGTTTGTGAGTTTGTGACGTTGTAGGGGGTAATCCTACTAATATTATAAATGTGAAAGTGTGGATGTTTGGATGTTTCGATGTTTAGATGTTAGGATGTTTGTTACTCAATCACGTAAAAACGGCTGAACGGATTTGGATGAAATTTGGCATGCACGTTGTCAGGGGTACAGAAAAGGGTAGGGTACTTCTTATCCCGGAATTCCCGCGGAGCTCCGAAATTACCGCGGGTGAAACCGCGGGGTACAGCTAGTAATATTATAAAGAGCAAAAGTTTGTGAGTTTGTGACGTTGTAGGGGTAATCTCTGAATCTAGTGAACCGATTTTGAAAATTCTTTCACTTATAGAAAGCTACAGTGGTCTTGAGTGTCATAGGGTACTTTTTATTTCGAAATTCGTTACAATTTAACTAAAAAACTACTTTACCGATTATAAAACATTTTTTCAACATTAGAATGCTACCTATGTTATCCCTGAGTACATTCACTGCTATAGTTTTTATATTATATCCCCTCGGTGACCATCGTCGCTCCCCATTGGTCACAGTCAAGTGACACAGCAGCGCATAGAGAATAAAGAAGGGAGGGCCCGGGTGGGAGTGGGGACAATTAGTGCCGCAATTAGAGGACAGTGTGTTACAGATTACGACGGCGGACTCCGCACAGATTCGCATTCTAGTGTGGAGAATAACAAAGCTTGCCAACTAACTATTAAGACGTTTAAAACTTGGCGCAACTGTTAATAGGTTTTGCTGTACAAATATTGCCATCAATAGTAAGTACCTATAGTACGTGGGTTTCTTCTTAGGCATCAAATTTTGCTGCCCCAAACGATCTTTAATGACCCATAACATATCATAGATAGTTCGCAATCGAATTATTTACAGTTATTTTTTTTGGCAACTGGAATTGTAATTTTATGATTGATACACTGTTTTCATAATGGGCACGTTGACGATTTTTTTTTAGCCCGTCTAGTAGATTAATAAAAAATATGGGACACGTATTTTTTCTTTTTTTACGTAATCAAATGTCATGTTTAAATCTGCTGCCCTAGGCTTAAGCTTACTCAGCCTGTCGGCTCAGACCAAATATAAAAACTAAAGACGGAACGTCTCGAACAACGAAGTGAAGCCAGTTGCGTATGCATATGATTAGGAAAGTGTATGGATTTGCAAAGTTTACTCAGGATTTATGGTGTCTTTTTCTTGTAAGTGTGTGCGTGTTTCATGTGTACTTGCACGGCGATGGTGTCTTTTCCTGGCTTCACTTATTTGTTCTACGCGTTCCGTCTTTAGTTTTTATTTGGTCTGAGCCTGTCGGTAAATACACTACTTACTATTTTCCTGTGAATTATTTGACACAGGAAAATAGTAATGGCCGACCGAAATGCCGGTTTTGGTTCCGGTTTCTGACACTAGAATATAGTACCTAGAACAGATGATTTACCTAATGCGTCAGACACAAGAGCATATAGGTAACACATGTAATATACATTATATTGTTACTAGCTGCGCCCTGCGGTTTCACCCGCGGTTGTTTCGGAGTTCCCGCGAGAATTTCAGGATAAAAAGTACGCTATGTCCTTTTCTGTACCCCTGACAACGTGCATGCCAAATTTCATCCAAATCCGTTCAGCCGTTTTTGCGTGATTGAGTAACAAACATCCAAACATCCACACTTTCACATTTATAATATTAGTAGGATTAGGATATAAGTAGGATTATATTATTATTGTATTATAATGTATTGTAGCTACGTCAACATTAAACTCAATAGATACTTACTTGACATTCAATTCGCATCAACAAAATCAACTGAAATTAAACCCATTCAACTTTACGCTCCGCTTTCAACAAACAACTTACTACCCACCTGGATACCCGAATGCCTATTGGCGGATTGTTTTGAAATTCGAACAACAATCTCGAAGCTTGTATTTCGCGGGAAGTTTAATAGGAACAGGAGAAAAGAAAAAAAAAAGGCGAAGATATAGCAAAAGGTAAACCCGCGGTGGGCGGCGCACGTTCAATAAAATCCGGCTCGCCGCCGCCGCGTCCGTTCAAAAACAAACACAGCCGAGGAAATTAAAATGGATAATATTTTTTCGGACGCTACGTAGCCATGTGTACAGGCGGCGAGAGAAAATCACAATAGGCTTGTTTCCAGGGTATGAAAATCGAAATTCTATTAAGTCCGTCTTGTAGATTAATAAAAAATAATAGACCCGTATTTTTTGCTTTTTCAAATTATTGAGAAATCACTAAGATAAGACGCATTAAAGTTTAGGAGTGGAGGCTCTTGACAAACTGTAGCACGGCGTGACGTCATGCGGCATTTCAATTTCGCGCTGAAATTACCGCTTGGGAGCAGCTAGTTTTTAAAATTTTAATCAGAAACCTATTAGCTAACAGTTCCAGCTAGTCTGGCTGAACAACTCAGGACTTATTAGGTTACCTGTGAGGTGCACAGAATTTTCTCGCCCACTGTACCTGCGACTGTGGTCATCTTGTTGCCCCTTTTTTTCGCCAACGAACAAACACACGGAACAAATACCGCTTGGTTAGTAGCCGGGCTCGGCGACCGCTTCTATGTATTTATCGCAAGATTTCTATTTGAGATTTCATTTGTATTACTATGATTGTAACTTAGTACGGAGCTGACTATGCAATTGACTTTGGTATTAAATTTTATCTCAAAGATACTTTTATTCAATTTATTTCTTGCTGCAGTTCTGTTTTCGATTAAAATATTTAACACATCCACTGCGGCACTCGCTTTAGGTAGAATTTCCATTTTTACCTTACTTACGAGTTATATAGGTAAGTCCTTCCCGTATATATAAATTATATATAGAATGCCAAAGCGGTACGACCTATCTTTTCCTGTAACTGGTCCTGACTTCAAGGGTCCTTGCAGACATGGAATCTCATCGTTTAAAAAATTAAAATTACTAACTGAGAGGTCATATCCTTGACGCCCAATGATCTATATATACGTAGGTAATAATGAATAGAATAGAATAAAATTTATTCCTGCCAAACACACACATAGGTATTGCAAGAGTTACTTATATAGAAATTTTTCAGAATCAGTGATATTAGGGGAATTCCCATCCCCATTCCAGGTCGGCAACGCACCTGCATGCCTTCTGGTGTTGCAGATGTCCATGGGCGGCGGTAATCACTTACCATCAGGTGTACCACTTGCCCGGTTGCCCCATACGACATAAAAAAAAATTACTTCCCACTAAAAGAAAATCAGCGAGTAATCCAAAATTGAATAAAGACCTCGAAACGAGGACGCGGAAGTCATCGTGGTTGATCTTCAAATACTTCGGCTATCAAAAAGCAGCGAAATTCATAAAAACTCAAATAAGATGTCAGAAAATTTCCTAAAAAGAAATTCAATGATAGTTACAAGTTACAATAAAAAAAAATAAAAAAACATACGTACAATCGAATGCATAACCTCCTCCTTTTTGGAAGTCCGGTTAAAAAAAACGCACAGCTGTCGCGCTGCACTGTGCAACGGTTCAGACTGAGGTTCAGACTTCAGAGCATAGTGAGATAACAAAACTTTGCCACCGGCTCGGGACAATAATCACACGCTGCTGCTTTACGGAAAAACAAAGCAACTGAAATTTTTTCGAAATGATTTTTTTTTTTTTGTATTTTTGCCTTTATTCACGCATAACGAACCTTGCCACATACTAACAACCATCAAAAAAGCTTTAATCTTACAGAAATTAAAATTAAGAAAATCGTTAAACTATGAAATATTTGTTTTAAATAAAGCGACTTGCGTCTTTTTTCATTTCTTATTAAATTTATTCAGTTGCTATAATCATAAAAAGGCTTTTTTTCTTAGAGAAATTAAAAGAAAATCTTCAAACTGTAGGTTTGTTTTGAATAAAGCGACTTCCGTTTTTTTGCTCCCCATGTAAAATTTATTTTGCTGCAATTACTTTGTTTTTCCGTAGGGCAGCCGACCGGGGAAGAAGGGGGTAACGGGCACACCAACAAAACAAAACAATTGACACACTCGCAACACATTACACAAACTATTCCACGCGCTATTGGTATAGCAAAAATTTATGACTTTTGTTTCTCAGATAGTTTCCGCTTTGCTTATGGCTCATAAATTTATTTTTCCCCGATGCTACGGATCGGACGCTGCGCGTATAAATGTGAGAAATTGTTTGCGATAGTGACGCAAATATTTCATATTTCGAACGCTTGGTGCGATAATAAAGTATAAATTATTACAAAAAAATAATACGTTTATTCGAATACGGTCTTGTTTTTTCTATTCAAGTCATTACTTATTATGGATAGGTTTAATGCGTTACAGTCGTATCAGTTAAGTAGATACTAAATATTAAAAATTGGAAAGGTAATCGATAATTTGGATTTTCATTGATGTTCGAGACGAGTCAACCTCAAGTAAATTGGTTTTGTATTCTAAGATAAGATTATGACCAAAACATTTAAGACTGCAGTTTAAAGAATTAAAAGAATTATATGTATCGGTAAAGTAGGTATCCTTTCAATTAGAGATACTGTAGCCTGTGGTTTCCTTCAGTGAAATATTTTTTTACATTCGGTCCAATAACTCTGTAGGTAGTTTATTACCAGCATTCAAACATACAATCTTCACCTCTTTACAATAGCATATATATGTAGGTGTCATAGAGAATGAACGCATTAATCTTTCGCGCGCAATCGTGAAGTGTAACGTAACTCATTTCAATCGAAAAGGTGAAAACAATTTATATTTTGCATTCCCGCGTACAGTTTTTGCGCGCGGAAATTGAAAAAAGTTCTGGCGTTGGGTCGCAACGCACGATTTGGATATAGAATTCTATACATAAATTTACTATCTTTAAACGAGCAATTCAAAATTCAAAAGCTATTTATTACTTAGGATTGGTTACAATCACTTGTAATCGTCAGCTGGTTCTTAGAACTATAAATTACCGTCAGTTCGGAATACGTCCTCTGCTGAGAAGAACTGACAAGAAACTCAGCAGCGCTGTCTTTTAATGATCATACATATCATAATTCTTCTGTATCTCGGAAACGGCTCCACGATTTTCATGAAATTTGGTATGCAGGGGGTTTCAGGGGCGATTAATCGATCTAGCTAGGTTTCATTTTTAAAAAAAGGCCTTTTTTCCGTGTTTTCGGGCAATGAAAAATGAGTGTTGATTATATATTAGGCGCGTACGCCACCCTCAGCAAAAAAATTCGAACTGGTAGGCCGGTAAATCGGTTGGAATTTCGTAGATAGTTTACCTCGAAACTAATGTTGAATAACTTTTAAAGAATACATTTTTTCGACATAAAATAATTATATTTTAATCATAATATTATTGTTTATTTTTTTAAATGGGGTGTTGGTATCTGGTTTTCAGTTAATTCATTAACACGTTGTATAGGTTGTTTACTCAAAATCGGATGTCGGAAAAAAACAGTTAGATATCGTCATTAAAGGCGCTTTGGATAATTTTATCACTGAAACGACCAGTTCCCAAAGGGATCTTTAACTCACCGGGATAAAACTGCAGGCGGCCAGTTAGTAAATAAATAAATTAAAAAACAAAAAAAAAATGCTCACAACGTACAAAATTCACACGGAAATTTGAGGAGATGCCAACGAATCCTGTGGATTTGCGCCACGCGCCTGCGGGAGTGATTAAATTTGCAGTCGCATACACATCCCCGCGGGATAAATGCTTGAAATTTTAACTATTTTCCAAGGAATTCCTTGTTCAATTTAATTTTAACCTCTCTGTCTCTTAATGAACGTACATTTTTATTTTACCAGCCGAAAGAAACTAATTAGGTGCGACTCGTTGATTCGCTATCGAGATTTTGTGACTCGAATGGTTTTTTTTTTGATAAGAATTACATTACAAGTAGTTTGATTTTAAAAACGGATATCTGTCATGCACATTTCCCACAACTTTCGAGGTGGAGCCGGTAGGAACCTACAAGCATTAGTTTCTCCAACTCGGAAGCTGTAAGGTTCGATTTCAATTCCGATAGAAGACAGACTATGTACCTATTACCAAAAGTTTTTCATTTACAACTTATAAGTCTATAGTATAATATATATGTAATAATATGTGTAGTATACCTATACCACGTTTGCTTGGTTTCCACGACACAAGCTTATAGCTTAATGTGATATCAAGTAGATCTGTGTGTTTTGAAGTGGATTATTATTATTATTATTATAGATAAGCAATTGTGTGTTAACCCACACTGGAGAAATTTTGAGTAAATCGTGTTTTAAAATTACAGAGTCATTTTCTGTCAACATTTTTTATGCTCAATATTTAGTCACATACTTAAACAATGTAATAAGGTAAACACATAATTAAAAAACGTTCCCTAACTCTCAATAAATCGTTATGAATAGGTAACTTAATTTTGTGGGTTAACATGTTATTGCTTATCTGCGTCCAAGTATTCTTCATTAAATTTATCATCTAGACTTAGACATAATATACGTTTTACGACAGTTATAGTAAACGACGAAGAATAAACAATACCTGCTTCAATGATTTTATTTACAAACTCGACGCGCCTAAAAACCTTTAGAATTGTGTGAGTAGGTAAACCTGACTCACCATATGATATTTACATGACAGAGAGCCCAATCTGCATAACGCTCGATATCGAATTTTCAGATGGGCTTCAATGTTGATAATATTCTGTTTTGCGACGCATATCTACCTACTTACATAAATTCAAATAAACTGTTATCTGTTTGTTTATTGGTCTAAACTCACATCATGCATTAACTATTCGACAAATCTGAATAAAACTTTACATATTGTGTAATGTGTAGATAGTAAAAGTCTCGATAGAAAACCGTTTTTTAAAAAGAATTAACTACGCATGATTTTCATCCAAACTAAACGTGTATACAAAATTTCAGCTCAATCGGTTGAAGACATCTACTTCAAAATTGAGTTGCAAGATTCCACCCGTATAATTCCACCCATTATTGTGTCTCTGTTTCCAAATAAATGCTTTTTCTTTCTTTCTTTCTTTCTACTTAATAGGCATAGAACCGCATTCAGCATACGCGCAGTCATCGAATTTCAACAATGGTCTGTATTGGAACGCAGTTCAATTATACTGTGTTCACTGTAACGTACCGAATAAAACCATAGTGTGTGATCTGTGGCAACACGGCATATCGTGACTTGCATATTAGACGGACACACACCTCGCACTACGTGTTACTTAATATTGTACTAATTGGATATAGATAAGCAATAGTGTGTTAACCCACACTGGAGAAATTTTGAGTAACCGCCGCACTCAGAGTCGACTTTAATGATTACTTAGTTAAGTATAGATTTTCAAAACAAAACTGCCGCAATCAGAGACGTTCAGTAAATTAATGTTGATTGGCATTTAACGAAATGTAACTTAATTATTTAAATGCCAATTAACATTATTTTATTAAACTAGTCTGATTGCGGCAGTTTTGTTTTAAAAATCTATACTTAACTAAGTAATCATTAAAGTCGACTCTGAGTGCGGCCGTAAATCGTGTTTTAAAAGTAGGAGCGCCATTTTGTGTCAACATTTTTTATGTTCAATATTTAGTTACATATTTAAGCAATGTAATAAGGTAAATACATAATGAAAAAACGTTCCCTAACTCTCAATAAATTGTTCTGAACCAATAACTTAATTTTGTGGGTTGACATGTTATTGCTTATCTGCGTCCAATTATTAATATCTATTCAAAGTAAGAAATAAACACCTCCAGACCTCAAGCCGTCTTTCAATCATTGAACAATACATGGTCCAAGCAGTTTACTACCTACCAATCTAGTTACACGCCGCTCACGCACACATCCAATGGTTTTGTGCTTCAATTTTGGACGGGATTTAGACTGAAACTCGCTCTGTGTGTAATAGGTATCGCTACGTCTACAGCTGGGCCCTTATTCACTATGACCAACGACATTCCTTGCCCATAACGCGCGTCCTAAAAACACAATCCCAAACGCTCCAGATGCAAAAATATAAGAATAATTTATTAGTAATTTCGGAGTTCCCGCGGGAATTCCGGGAAAAAGTACTCTACGTCCTTCTCTGTACCCCTGAGTTCTAGAGTTCCCGCGGGAATTCCCGGATAAAAACTATCCTATCTTTTGAGTTGGACCATTTTATGAATGGTTACAAAATTTTAACAAAATCCATTCAGTAGTTTCGGAATCCATCGCGGACAAAAAACGTGACACGTGATTTAAATATATTAAGATTTATATTCTTTATGACAAAAGAAACGTTGTAAATGTATTTTTTTATAGTGAAACATCTTTGAACACGAGGGAAAAGCAATTCAGGTGGCGCCTTATCTTAACGCGACGCGTTATGGTCATAGAGAATAAGGGCCCTGACCTAGTTACCTGTACACGGACCCATCACAGAATGCATCACTATTCAATACTACACGGTTAAGAGCCACTCTAAATGCCCCTTAATCTGCTGAGTGCATATTGAGAGGCTGCTTCCACATCACATTGAGAATAGAGAGGAGGCGATGTCTTAAACGGAATGTGTTAAACAAAATTGCTGAACTTATTGCTATTTATCTAAATTTAACTTATTAGTTAACATAAGTTAATAATAATTTAATGAACGTCTCTGATTGCGGCAGTTTTGTATTAAAAATCTATACTTAACTAAGTAATCATTAAAGTCGACTCTGACTGCGGCGGTAAGAGTCGTTTTAATGACTACTTAAGTTTAAGTAAGATTTCTAAAACAAAACTTTCGCAATCAGAGACGTTCATTAAATTATTATTAACTTATGTTAACTAATTTTTAGTTAAATTTAGATAAATAGCAATAAGTCCGTCAATTTTGTTTTAAAAATCTTTACTTAAAATTAAGTAGTCATAAAACGACTCTGAGTGCGGCCCTAAGTGACATAACTGAATAACACATTTTAGAAACAGTGAGTTTTTAACGAAATTATTTCGTTTGGTTATAGTAAGAGAAAAGTTTCACGTCTAGCGCGTGTAACTTATACACGCACTGTTTTTTTATTATTATTATAATATATATATAAAGCTGGATTACCACTCACTCATTGACATAATTGTTCTCCCAGAAAGAGCATCTCTAGGTTGATATAATGTATGGAACATGTAGAGGGGACGTTTCGGTGATTATGGGAAAACCTCGACATCTTCGATTCCTGCTTCTCATCAGGTAGTGAGTCGACTGCCCGCCGAAACTATCCATCGAAAGTGAAAACGTTTCTAACTAAATTTCATCCACACCTTGGGCAAATTTCAACAGTGAAACTTTTTTTTCAAAATGGCGGAAAAAAACATGGCCGCCGAACAAAATTCAAACTCGATTATGTCCGAAACTAAAAGAGTCAGGTAGGGGGTGCTCAAACAAATGTCATAGAGGTCAATGGGGGGCAACCGCCTGGCGTGGTAAAAATCCAAAATGGCGGATTCAAAATGGCGGCCGAAAAAAAAGTTGATCCGATCCGGGTGAGGTTCGGCGTCCGGGGGTTTTTGGGGTCGCTGATGCCGAATATCGAATCAGTTTTTCGATTGCTTCATTTTTCAAGATGGCCGCCGAACATTAGTTGTTTGTATGGGGAAATTGTTTCGGCCCTGGCTCGGAAACACGAGCTGCTCGCAGCTCGCGCACAGGGCGAATCTAGTTATCTTTATAAAACCGTATTAATATTAGCTTTTCAAGAACACGCATATTGTAAGAATTCCTTTCACTTTTTCCGATATTTTAAACAATTGTCGTTATATTTCATCCAATTAACACAAAACCTTGACAAATTATATACCTACACCTTTCTCAAGAAATCCGTTCAGTAGTTTTTGAGTTTTTCGCAAACAAACATACAGGCACGGCGGAGGACTTTGTAGTAAACAACGAGTAATTGCGAGAATTTAATGAAATAAAGATACAAAAGAGGATACCCGATAGGATACTTTTCAGCTTGTTTTCAGCCCTAAACAAAGAGTTCCTAAGGTAATTTCAAACTTGGCACGAGTTTAACCACTAGGCACTAGTGTGTGATTAACTGATTGCTTTTGACTCTGTCTGTCTGTTTGTAACGCTTTCATGCCTTAACGGCTCAACCGATTACTATGAAATTTTGCATACACTTTGTCAGGAGTACAGAGAAGGACATACGGCACTTTTGTCCCGGAACTCCCGGGGAACTCCGAATTTAACGTGGGTAAAACCGCGGGGAACACCTAGTAAACTGTAATAGCATATCTATTCTTTATATGATCTGAGGTGTCCATTTTCCAACCTGTGCGGTTTGATGGTCAAGAACATAGATATAGGTAACGTATTAGAGATAGACATAAACATAGAAATATACATTTTCTTTGTTACGCATAGCCAAAGAGATTATCTAAATAAAACAACTATACGGAAACTTTTACCTAAAATGCTTTCTTGTCATTAAATAGCCACTTTTGGAACTGTGAATAAATTAAAAGCAATCACTTTTTTGTATATTATTTTTGAATTGTTTTTATACTCATTTGGACAAATTATTATAGATATATCTAATATAATAAATCACGTGTCACGTTGTTTGTCCGCGATGGATTCCGAAACTACTGAACGGATTTTGATAAAATTTTGTAACCATTTATAATATGGGCCAACTTAAAAGATAGTATAGCATAGTTTTTATCCCGGAATTCCCTCGGGAACTGAAGGACATAGAGTACTTTTTCCCGCAACCTCCGCGGGAACTCCGAAATTACCGCGGATGAAATCGCGGGGGATAGCTAGTATATTATATATTTATTGATAAGTACTGTATTTTTTTTTACAAGTTAATAATATCTTCAAAAACTTTAAGCTTTATTCCTATCAACAACACGTTAATTAATTTCATTATAACAAAAATAAAACGTGTTATTATGACGTGTTGTACGGTTGTACCTAATAACAACACATTTGACCTTTACACAAATAATTAATATGAAACCCGCACTTCGCGCTAGAAATTGTTCCAACGTTTATTGTAGGTAGCCACCCAGTTACAGTAACTCGAACAAATTTAGTTCATCGAACTCATAATCATATAAAGAAACAGGTTTAACAATTAATAATCTAATTAATCTAAGATTGAGCAAATAAACTTGCCTTGAAATATTTGAATCAAGTTGATCTGTGTGTAGTGAATAACTGCATACAGTTTTTGTGTAAAAATGATGCGAGTATAGTTCTGTTTATAAATGACTAGCTGTGCCCGCGGTACCTATCACCTGCGAGAGTTTCGGAATTCCTGCAGGAACTATTTTTTTTTTAATAAAAGTAGCTTAAGTTATTCCTTATAAAATCAGCTGTTTGCCAGTGAAAGTCCCGTTAAATCGGTCAAGCCGTTTCAGAGATTAACTGAAACAAACAGAAAGACAGACAGATAAAAAAAAGGTTTTTGTGTATGTATGTAAGTACTTACTGGTATATATTTTCTAATGCATTTAGTGAAAAGCTGTTAAATCGGAATTACAAACAGACACATTAATTTTATTTATATGTATAGACGTATAGACTAGCTGGTCTCCGCGGTTTCAACGCTTGAATTCCGGGATGAAAAGTACCCTATGTCCTTCTCTGTACCCCTGACAACGTGTATGCAAAGTTCCAGTATAATCGATTCAGTAGAGAAGGCGTAAAAGCGTAACAAACAAAGTAGTGAGTAAGGATATAAAGAGGTTTCCATCATTCTCTTGGCTTGGTGGTGTAGGGCTTCGACATTGAATGCGACGCGCTCGTCTACAACGACTGAGGTCGGCTATAAAATTAACAATTCTTATCACTGTCGCCACTCGCCACTCGTAAACTGATGTCTCGGTGTCTGTGACGCCGGTGTTCGGTGTGCTGACGACTCACACAAATATGGGAGGTTTCATGTCGATTGAGCAATAAAAGTTTTAATTATTAAAACGCTTGTCAACATTTCAGCTACCAGCTACTGTATGGTTAGAACGCGAGAAAACCGTTTTTAATAGACGTCAATTTCGGGATAACCTTGACAAAAAGTAACCTATGTCCTTCTCCGTACCCTTGACAACGTGTATGCAAAATTTCGCCATGATCGGTTGAGTCGTTAAGGTGTGAAAGAGTAACAAACAAACTCATGTTCGCATTTATATCTAATAATAAGGATGTTCAGTGATCACCTCCAATTCGACTGGATTTAAATTAGAATTATTTATCTTCTACTAGCTGTTTCGCGCGGTTTCACCCTCGATAATTTCGGAGTTCCTGCTAGAATTCCGATTTACAAAATAGCCTATGTTACTCAAGGATAATGTAGCTTGTGGTGAAAGATTTTTTTGAAATCGATTTAGTAGGTAAACAAATCAATACTTAAACAAACAATATACAAAAAATCAAATCGTTTTTCTTTATGGGTATAATGGGCATGTTGACCAATTTTTATTTTTAGTCCGTCTTGGACACGTATTATATTAGACACGTATTTCTTCATTTTTTACGTAATCAAAAAATAACGGCGATATAATATTGAGTTGAAATTACGCGTGACGTCACTATTCTGACAGTTTGTATGGCGGTTTTAGCGGTTAGTGACGTCACGACCCCCTCACCCTAAACTTTAATGCGCTTTATCTCTGTATATTTTAATATATTTAAAAAATCAAAAAATACGTGTCTATTGTTTTTTATTTTCTAACTGACGGACTAATTAGAATTTTGATTTTCAAAAGTAGTCCACATCCCCATTGGAATAAGAAATAAGTATAGAAAAAATGACTAGAAACGACACAACAATTACAAACAATTATTTATTATTAGAACCGCGTGGAACAGCTAATCTATGGGTACAAAGAGGAAAGATTTGATTTTTTATTTGTTTGTTTGTTACGATTTAACTCAAAAACTACTTGACCGATTTCAAAATTCTTTCACCATTAGAAAGCTACATCATCCCTGAGTAACATAAGCTATATTGTAATCCGGAATTCCCGCGGGAACTCCGAAATTATCGTGGGTGAAACCACGCAGGACAGCTAGTGCTTCATAAAATCATTTATTCATTTGTTCAAATTATCTTTTCACCATCGCTCCCTCCGTTTCTCATCTGCCACTCCGAATAGGTACTAGAGTCTACTAGTTGAAAATAAAAAAAATTAAGAAACGTGAGCATCCATCCAACGTCGCCGTTGCCAGGACATAAAAACTGCATTTTTACGCCGAGTCCAGCTATAAAACGATACTCGTTTCCCTAAGTGCGGGTGGCTTTCCCGCCGTAATGATGGCCACACTGACATATTCGGTGGCCCATGATTGATGACGAGCTTTCTGCAGACGTGAAAGGCATACGGCACCGAATTGACATTTATTTATATCGACTGATATAACCTAAATAAGTACTGCCTGTAAGTATAAAAAATTATAAATATATGGAGGTGTTCGATATATACGACTCGGCGTTACCTGATGTACGTACCACTGAATTTAGGATCTGACCTGAAATTTTATTTTGTTGCAATTTGTCGTAATATCTATTTTGCACATACGTAATATACCTACTCTTACTCTATCCCTCTCTCTTTCTCACACACGCACACATACACTCACACACACACATACACACTCTCGTGCAAGCACTTTTAGTATGGAGGAACCAAAAAACATTACCTATTATTATAAGGGTAATGACTAATTATCTAAAATACAAAACAAGTATACCTAAGTATATAGAAATTTATTGTACCTACTTAAAATACATAAATAATATTGTAATTCCTTTAGATTTTTTTTTTTAAACTATGCCAGTTTCCAGAAAACTTTTATTTAAAGTTTAAAAAACTATTCGCTTGAGAATAAACTTTGCCAACTTCTCCATCGAGAAGATTCGACGCACTATTACATTAGTTAAGTAAATACATAGTATATACTTTGCTCATCTCGCCTTGTAAAGCACGTGACGTCATGCACTCAAAAGTCCCTCATCCAAAGACATTTTACGTTAAAACCGATCCCACTTCTGATGACATACACAAATTAATATCAAACCAAACTGATAGGTACTCATTTCATCGTTTCTTAGAAGCACCATAAATCATTGTAAAGGGGAACGCTTGAAAGTTTCCTCATACAAACGAAAGTTTTGTGCGTTACAGAACTAAATCATTGATCATTGTTCATAATGCCCTGACTCCATGCCGATTAGGCACAAAGCACAAGAAAGGTCGTTTAACGTATGAATAATTTAGGCGGGGCGCAGGAGCTTTCGAGTGTCGAGTTCTGATTTAGGTTCCTATTCTAAATTCCGAACGCATTCTAAACGGGACGTAACTACCAACTTCAACTCCTCTACAAGATGTCAAGGCGACAACTCGACAGGTTTTCGAAATTTAAATGTGAGTTTTTTTTTGTTTATTGCGATTTCATGTCTTAACTATTCATCTGATCGTTATGAAATTTCCACACACACGTTTTCAGGGGTTACCTTTCAACCAGAAAACTAGTGTTAGACAAAATCTATATGAATGCGAGTGAAGCTGCGGCCATACGCTAGTATTTATTCATATATTTATTCAAGTTTCACTTCTGGTGCGCGTTTCTTTTTCTTTTTTTTGTTTTTTTTTTTTAAAGCGTGTAGTTCTTTCCCTTTGCTCATCGAATAGTATTTACTCGTTTCACTGACACACACAACGAGCCCGAGGCCCCGACCCGCACGTGCGGTCGGGCGGAAGGGAGCAACAACTTTCCCACGTCAGTCACACCGCCCGCCCTTCGCGGCTGTTCGGGTAGTGGCACGTCAAAACCACATCACGTCAAATCAAATTCACTTCGCACAATCTAAGGTTGAGTTCAAATTAAGCGCGTAGTCTGCCCTAAAGCCGATTAGAACAGAGGCCTTCGTCCACTAGGATTCTAGGACCTGTTGAAATCTATACTGGGGACTTTATTTGGATGCTTTTTTCATATATTGTACCTATATAAAAGATTGTTATTGTGAACAGGCTAGGCGTTTGACCACAGCTCACCAGTTAAGTGAGTGTGGAATGGAATGAGACTAGCTTATAAATGAGGCTGCCGGAACACACTGTTAGGTGCTTGACGACAGAATTTTCGCCCCAAGTGAATCTCCTTAAGATGATCCACTGAGGGATTTATTTTGATTTTTATCTTGCATTTGTAAGGCCGTATCCATATGAGTTCCGTTCACACTAGGGGTAGAGTACTCAGTTTGCGCCGACACGTTTAGTCGGCGTCTGATTAGCAGCAGAACTTTCGAAAACATCAGTTTGCAGTCAATCACTAGTTTGCCATCGATTTGTGGCTAAGATCGCCGCTATTGGAGTAAGCGCTTCAGACTCGACTGGCAGACAGTACGTCGCTTACTGTAATATGAGCACATACTAAGATATTTGTATTAAGTGCCCGATTTGCAACTCCGCTAAACGTAACTAAATGTCCAATAATACTTCAGACCTCAGTTTCCTTACCTTCAGTTTGTCGCTAGTTAATTGTCGATTGCGAAAAAGATACCGTTGACTTTGTGAGTGACCGCTCAGAGTTGGCTTAATTCGGCTCACTGTGAGCTTAATGTAAACACGACCTAAGTTATAATGTCATTAGGGAGAGATAACGACGCTCTTACATGGGGATATTTGAGTAATCAGTTATTTATATCCTCATCAAGATTAGTGAATCTACTCTGGAACAATACCAAGCAAACATTATGAAAACTGAAAATCTGAACCTTTTTTTCATGACGCGGAAAAGGTATCGATCCAGATATTAAGTGGACGCAGATAAGCAATAACATGTCAACCCACAAACCGAAGTTATTGATTTAGAACGATTTATTGAGAGATAGAGAACGTTTTTTAATTATGTGTTTAGCTTATTACATTGTTTAAATATGTAACTAAACATTGAACATAAAAATGTTGAAACAAAATGGCGTTATAATTTTAAAACTTGAATTTACTCAAAATTTCTCCAGTCTGGGTTAACACACTATTGCTTATCTATGTCCATGTATGGGAAACAATAAGTTATAGATCCTCACCTAAACAAATTTACTCTGGTAAAGTTTTAGGCGCTATAATTTCAGAGTTACCGCGATAATGTCAAGGTAAAAAGTATATTAAATATCGAGTTAATAAACTATCTGTGTGTCAAATTTTATCCAAATCTCTAAAGCCGTTTTTGCGTTATTCAGTAACGAACATCCAAACCTTCACCTTTTTAATATTACTTGTCCTTTCCCGCGGTTTCACCCCATAAATTTCGGATATTCCGTGGGAATTCCGAGATAAAGTTGCTTTTGTCCTATTCCAGTGGCCTCCAAAGAATGGGTCGCGACCCACCCGTAGGTCACGAACGAGTTTCAGGTGGCCCCTTAAAATCTACCTAAATAGTAAATAAATGTATCAAACTCATTGAGATTGAAATTAAAGAAATTAAATTATTTTTGAAACTAAGAAATGCAGATTGTGGACGGTCTTACTAGTAGTGTGAAGCCATCTCCCTTCTACGGTCGCCACTGAAAATCAGCGTCGTGGAACTTAGTGCCACGGTATAATGCTGAGTGCTAGCCATTTTGGTACCAAGTATTCTAGTTTTAAGACTCACGCTTGACTTGTTTTATCTTTATGGTATCAAATAAACTTTTTTCTATTCTATTCCATTCCATTCCATTCCATTCCATTCCATTCCATTCCATTCCATTCCATTCCATTCCATTCCATTCCATTCCATTCCATTCCATTCCATTCCATTCCATTCCATTCCATTCCATTCCATTCCATTCCATTCCATTCCATTCCATTCCATTCCATTCCATTCCATTCCATTCCATTCCATTCCATTCCATTCCATTCCATTCCATTCCATTCCATTCCATTCCATTCCATTCCATTCCATTCCATTCCATTCTATTCTATTCTATTCTAAAATTGAAGTTGATTTAGATGTTATGGTAGGTGGGTCGCGATCCAGTCAACTTAGGGAACTACTGTCCTATTACTACACTATAATATATTATCTCTGTGCCAAATTCTCTCCAAATTCATTCAGCCGTCCTGGCATGATTAGGTAACAAACTGATACCCATTCATCCATTCCAACTTTCAACGGAAGGATTATCACACTAACCTGTCCATAACAGTCGTATTCTCAAATCAAAATAAGAACCTTTGTAATAGGTAAGTACTTAGTATCTTCTAATTTCGCATTAAGTTTAAAGCACACAGTGAACCGGGAAGCGAAGCCTCCCCGAATGTCCGTAACGAATGACTCGCCGAGCTTTTGTGCGCCCGAAAATACACCGTGCCGTTATTAAGTTGAAATTAGTTTCGGAGACAAACATAACTGTCCAAGGAAATTTACGCGGAGCATCTATTAATGAGGGAAACTTTTTAACTGCTCCTATATACACCTTTTGTCGAGATTGCAAACCAGACCTAATATGGTGAAGGCGCCTTTATTACATCTATGGCTGAGGGTGCAGTTCGCGGAAAATAATAGTACGAGTTCATTGTTTAAAATACTTAGTAAAATACTTACTTACTTTACTTTATCTATCTATACTGGCTAATTCTTCGATTTCATCCATAATCCATAATACCAGAGATTCCGCAGGAATTCTTAGATGAAATAGTAATATTTTTCCTAATTTCGATAACGTGTAGGTACACATATATTTCATGACAGTCTTGATTGTCTGTGTGCGCTTGGTTTTTCTAAACAGCGCTTAGTCTGGGCAATAGCTTATACCCTAAATAATATTTATGAAAGACAAAATCGATATTTGGACGCAGATAAGCAATAACATGTTAACCCACAAAATTAAGTTACCTATTCAGAACGATTTATTGAGAGTTACGGAACGTCTTTTAATTATAGGTTTACCTTATTACATTGTTTAAGTATGTAACTAAATGTTGAACATAAAAAATGTTGATAGAAAATGGCGCTATAATTTTAAAACACGATTTACTCAAAATTTCTCCAGTGTGGGTTAACACACTATTGCTTATCTCTGTCCATTTATAAAGTCATGTCTATGTCCATTTGCCTTTTCCTTTTAAGTACTAAAGTATAACAAAACAAAATACCAAAAATTTTAAGAATGATATATTATATTGTACCAGCTGCTCCCCGCGGTGTCACCCGCGTGAGTTTCGGAATTCCCGCAGGAAGTCCAAAGTTGCCTAAATTACTCCTTATAACATCAGCTAATTAGCAGTGAAAGTGCTGTCAAAATAGGTCGAACCATTTTGGAGATTCACCCGCATGAGTTTTGGAATTCCCGCATAGAACTACAAAATTCATTATATTCTTCTTCTCCTTACAATAACAAACACAACAAAAAATTAGCTTAATTGGTCCAGCCGTTCACTCGTGATGTCGTGACCAAGGGAAATAGGGATTCATTTTTTGTATAATTATATGTATAGATATAGACTATTAACGAATTAAATAATTTTAACTCACCGTAACACCGTTTCTGTCATTGAGAATGTTTCGTCTACCTGCGAAGACAAAAGGTATCTACGTAAATTATTGTGCATATATTAATATTTAAATAAGCGATAGTGAGTTGGTTTGTATCTTTGCTTGTTTGTTTGTTGCGCTTCCACGCCTTAACGGCTCAAACAACATCATGAAATTTTGCATACGCGTTATCAGGGGTACAGAGAAGGACATAGGATCCTTTTATCTCGGAATTTCCACGGGAACTCCGAAATCAACGCGGGTGAAACCGCGGGGAACGGCTAGTTTTATAAAACGAGTGAAAACGCGTTGTGATGAGTGCTCGTGTATCGGTAGTTAGTACTACTACTACTATTATACTATTATTATTGGTACTATTCGAATCGTGCAGTGGTGAAAATTCCAACCTAACCTAACCTAACCCACCGCGTCAAGTTGTCAAACAAATCAAAATGGCGGCATTTTCTGACATTGCTCTTGTAATGCAATATGGCGGCTGTTTGTAAACGGGTAATCTATACAGCTTGCTTGCGATATCTACACCGTTGCATTCGGCATGAATTTGGTTGGAGCTCAATTCGTTCGCTTCAATAATAGTTCCGGAAGCGTCGGCTGATTCGCCCCAACTTGGATTGGAGCCGGCGCAAATCCGACCGGCCACACAGGCAGCGAAATATGACAGAAAAGGCATCGCACGTTTTCATATTAAAATCAGAGTCGTATCAACAGCATAGAACATGCTAACATGCATTCATCCGAGATGTTCAACTGCCCGAGTCAAAAAGCGAAGATGGATATTGACTTCCTTAAATAGCCGAAGATAAAACAGGTTTTTCATTACTCATACTCGGAAAGTAGGTCTGAAGTTGCCTGAGAAGCGGGTTGAAAGTAACCCTTTTCAGCCCTAGGGAGAATCGCTTTCAACTGACAACTGTCAAATTATTAAAAAAAAACTAGGTATATTTTCACATTTCTATTGAACCATGTTTCAACTTTCTGTACAGCCAGCGCGATGTAAAATTGAAATAACGTAATGTTTAAGTAGGTATTAATTAAAATAAAATTCACTCACTTTTTCTTAAGCTAATTCCTATTTATATTTTTTTATTTTCTTTAATTAATACTTAATAATTAAAGATAATATTTTTTTAGGTCGCCACAATGTAAATAAAAAATACTGGCTGAATAGCTAGCCGGCCAAAGAAAAAGACATAGGTGGGAAAGTGTCAAGCGACTATCCGATCTTCACTCATTTTTTCTTTAGCTAATTCCTATTTTTATTTTGACTTTCCTTGCATTCGTAATGAAAAGCACAGTGTTACCCTCGGGAGAAAGGCGTAGCGAGGGCGCCAATAGATCGAGGGACTAAATAAGTCTTTCTCCCCCCTAGGATAACAATGTACTATTATCACCGAAATAAACAGTGTATTTTTATCACTTCGATTGAGACGAAATGAAACAGTGATATTGCAAATAAAATAATGTCAGTTTATTAAAAACTTAACGAATATGATACAACAAGATGGCTATTGGAAGCTTGTCATGACAATGGCAACAAATTATATTCCGTTAAAGGACTCATCAAGGAGCATCCTATCCTACTAATATTATAAACGCGAAAGTTTGTAAGTATGGATGGATGGATGGATGTTTGTTACTCTTTCACGCAAAATCTACTGGATGGTTTTAAATGAAACTTTACAATAATATAGCTTATACATCAGATTAACACATAGGGTACTTTTTATCCCGGAATTCCCGCGGGAACTCTGAAATTAACGCGGGTGAAACCGCGGGGCACAACTAGTAACTAATATAATTCCCATAACTTAGGTATCTTCTGCACAAAGGAATTATTTTTTTAAATACTACTACCTATGGCACCTATATACCTTTTGCATGTTGTTTTAGCCTATTATAGGAAGTACCCTAACAATGCTTTCCATAGATTTGTACGTTGTAATTTGTAAGCTGGTGTATTTCTGTTGGCTGAATAAATGAATAAATAAATAAATAAATAAATAAATTTCTTAAATAAACTATTATTTTATTGACTCTTTTATTGTTAAAAATTAATCTCAAAAAGTCATTCAATTTTGTTCACAGTGTAAGATTAAATTGAACGAAGCCGTTTCCACGCATATTACCTTCGCCAGCGAGCGAATGTGACAAAATCTCCGCCCGCCGACATAGAAGCTACCGACTTTAATCACTTTTTATTGGTTCCACCCCGTATTTGTATAGTCACGAACTCAATATTAAGGTTTTAGGACATACATATTTTCACCATTTCAGATGATTAATCGTTGCTATTTAGATTTCCCGCGAATTTAGCGGAAGCGTTGCATAATTTAAAATGTATTTGCATTTTATGTTTCGCTAAAGAAGGATGCGGTCTGGAGTAGATTTATGTTTGTTCACTTACAATTACCAGAGCATCGCGAGCTACGTTTAATCTGATACCCATGTGGAGTACCTAACCAAATTATAATATACAGTATGTAGTTTTAATTTGGCTTAGCGAAAGTAACGCTGTTTGTCTGTTGCGCTTTCACGCGTTAACGGCTCAACCGGTCATTTAGACAAGGACATAGAGTACTTTTTATCCCGGAATTCCCGCAGGAACCCTGAAAAACAGGGGTAAAATTGCATTAAACTTTGCATGCTATACACGTTGTTACGGCTACAAATAATCAAATAGGGTACTTTTATCCTGGAACAGATAGTTATGATCATATTAATGAGATATGTGGTTAGGTTATGATCATATTAATAGCGGATTTGCATAATCATAGCGGATTCGCAAGCATAAATTTTGGAATTCCCTCGAGAACTCATCCCCATCATAATTGTTTATCAGTCATATTTTGTCAAAACAGCCAAATCTTCTGATGCCGCGGTTTTTTCTGCGCGACAATCTTTCACTATGATGTCTATAATACTATTATAATATCAGAATTTTAGTAAAAAAAAAATTAGACATTATTGTAATTATGTTATTTCCATTTGAGCATAGGTACAGAGGGCAAGACAAGCTTACTTATTATAATAATAATAATAATAATAATAATAAACCATTTATTTCCAATCACAGTGACTTATACACTACAGCAATAACTAGACTTAAGGACACAAACAATATGAAACATGTAGCTAAGCCAAAGTGAGAGATCGGATTACCTACCTAATGTCAAAAATTTTAGGTATACTATAGGGAACGTGCACAACGACGGTGGTGCCAACTAGCGTCGCCAATCCGAATCTATTGATAGTTGCCATTCACATTTATGACAAGTAAACAGGATTAATTTTACTAGTGAAAATTATTATTCTAGCTAATCACAATTCATTGTTGTATTTCTGGATGTATCAACTATCAATACATCGACAAAAAATAACAAAAAATAAAACGGCACAACCGATCATCGTGAAATTTTGCATACAAATTTTCAGGGGGTTTATTTTCCATTAGCTGTTTGAAGTTCCGGACAGTCCGGAATTCAGGAATTCCGAAAAGCTAGTCGTAAATAAACCTCCTGAACACTTGTATGCAAAATTTCACGATGATCGGTTGTGCCGTTCAGGCGTAAAAGCGTAACAAACAAGTAAACAAACAAAAACTCACTTTCGCATTTATAATATTAGTAAGGATTATTTTCTTATCGTAAACATTGGATATTTTAGTTTGTGCGACAATTTTACCATTTTTCACAGCCTCATGTTCTTCATTAGATCATCCTCCTCATCCTCATCTCTTCAACCTCCAATAGGTACATGGCCGGCCTCAAAAGCTTAAAAACCTTTTGACATATTTTGGCCACGCTGACGATCATTAATTATTATATTATTGATGATGACTAGCTGTGCCTCGGGGTTTCACCCGTGATAATTTCGGAGTTCCCGTATGAATACCGGGATAAAAAGTACCCTATGTGCTTCTCTGTACCCCTGACAACGTGCACGTCAAATTTCATCCAAATCCGTTCAGCCGTTTTTGCGTGATTGAGTAAACGTATAGGTACGAGGATAAGAGCTCGAAAGCGCATTTTCATCCGACTTGCTTCAAATTTATCGTCACCTCTAAGCTCCTATGTGTCTTAGCGTTATATATTTATTATTATAAATGATATTATAATTATTATATAGCCTATAACCTGCCCAGGAGTATGGACTACAACCGTACCAAGTTTGCTTAAAATCCCTTCACTAGTATTTGACCCATGCGTGCACATACAGACAGCCAGTCAGACAAAAAATTTACTGATTGCTTTTTTGGCATCAGTATCGATCACCATTCATCCTCCAATATTAATTTTGAATATATTATATTCAATGTACAGAATTGACCTCTACAGTTTTATTATAAGTATATACCTAGATATAGATAGACCGGAACCCATATTTTATAACTTTTATCATACCTATTCAAAAATATAATAAACCTAATTGAGGAGATAGTTTTATTTACATAATTATGAAAACAAAACTATCTCTTCAATTATTATCTTCCTTCCGAAAGCAAGATGACAAGTTTCCTCTACTGTCCGCATAGTGTCTCTTTTGTCGATTTAGTGCTGCCACCTATAGTTCGTGCACGTTCCCTATAAAGCTACAAAATTAGTTCTTGACTACATTAAAATTTGATTTGTTCAACGGCCGGACAAAGCTTTGGGCTTTGAAAGCAAGTAGTTTGTAGGTACTTACGTAACTAACGCTATAACGGTGTACGTCACCATTACAAGACTAAATGGCGTTCCGACTTAGCCGGAACATTACTTAGTTAAAGTTAAACAGCAACACAAACAAACTAAGACAACGTCGCCTAAACTGAATTTGGCGTCTAATCTCGGCCCTCGACTCAAATTGCGACATTGTATTCTGTCTAGTTATAGCTTGTTTGTTTTCGCTGAGGAATTGTTATAACGAGATGCGAGAAGCTTACAAATTTTCGTTTTTCACTATAATATCATACAATTTGTCATCCGGTAGGTATTCCGATTTAAGCATTTGGTTTTACTGATTAAAGTCATCATAAATACCACTAGGTATGTCATATAACCGAGTTGGCGAAATTCTTACCATGGCACTTCTAGACATGTAAATGAAACTGAAGTATCTGTTTGTAATTTCAAATTAACAGCTTTTCGCTAAATACATACGAAATTATATACGGTACTGACATCAAAAAATCGATTTGTAAATTTTGTCTGTGTCTTTCTGTTTGTTTTTTCCGGGTAATTTCTGACAGGGCTCTACTGATTTTAACGGGACTTTCACTGGAAGATAGTTGATTTTATAAAGAGTAACATAGGCTACTTTTTATCCCGGAATTCCTGCGGGATCTCTGAAATTAACGCGGGTGAAACTGCGGGGCACAGCTATCGTAAATAAAAAGGTCTGGTATTTGATTCCCAATCATAGTCAAAAAGGCGAACTTGAAATAAAAATAATAATAATCGATCAGGGTATTTCCAAGTGTCGCCCTGAGACAACCAAGTCCGAGTTTTTTAGTCCGTCTTGTGGATTATTAAAAAATATTGGACACGTATTTTTTCTATTTTTACTCAATCAAAAAATAACGGCGATATACTGAGTTGAAATTTCGCGTGACGTCACTATTCTGACAGTTTGTATGGCGGTTTTAGCGGTTAGTGACGTCATGACCCCCTCACCCTAAACTTTAATGCGCTTTATCTCTGTATATTTTAATTTATTTGAAAAAACAAAAAATAAGTGTCTATTGTTTTGTTTATTTTCTAACTGACGGACTAATTAGAATTTTGATTTTCAAAAGTAGTCCACATCCCAATTACAAATTACAGGTATTGTCTTATCAAAATAAGGTAACAAGAAAAACAAACTGGGTTATTAACAATTCACATGCCAAGACCGGAGAGACGTTACAAGCTTATGAAAGTCCGATGTCCACATTATTAAACGGGGCTGGCGTAGGGTGCAGCGCCCGTAGCAATGCTAGTCTTCATACACTGACTCATGGTAAGTGAAAACGCCGATCTAAAAAACCATTCCTTTGATAATCTGAGAAGATGATAGGAGAAGAAAAACATAATGTAGTCACTAACATTGTGCTTCTGGATAATCTGTTGAAGACAGCCAAGTGAACGTCTTCACTGCACATTGGTATGATTCAATCAATCAATCAAATATACTATATTGTACACACACAGTAAGAAACACATTTTACAAAAATACAGAATCATGCAAATACGTACAATTTAGGCGACCTTATTGATAAGAGCAATCTTTTCATAGGTAACCTACGGTAGAGAGAGAGGAGAAAAAGAAAGGTAGAATGTGCGGCATTTAATTACACATTTACATTCAGATACCAAAAACATATTATTGGAACTACGTAAACAAAGATATTAAAATAGAATAGATTGACAATTGTTACCTACTAAATTGCGAATGTTGTTTCACACCTATTATTAGCGAATAGGCTTGTCTTAGTTTACCTATAATTAGTTATTAATATAATGCTTTGCCTGTAAGCAATTGGTGTGCCAATAAAATAAATGAATAAATAAATGCTTTCCCCTTGAACCACGCAGCGGTCAAATGATCTCATGCTAATGAAATACCGTTGGCTAGCAGAGACTGTCTATAGATACCACTTGACGGAAAGCGATGTGATTGGCTATTTGAAATGTTTTTTTGTCGTGACTGGTATTTAATTGGGTCGCAACGATGTGATTGGTTTTTGTTTTGATCCTCCCCCCCGCAGGAATTGGTTGACGTGGATTACATAGTAAAAGTTTGTATTGTTCGTCTATTCTCTTATAATGTCTTTGTACGTAAACATACAGCATACGGACATACTTACCCCTTTTTCGTCCCAAGCCTACTTGTATCCATATTAATATCCTGATCTATATCCGTATTAAATTGATTACAACGCGTTTGTCAGTAGGTATAGGCGTAGCTAGCGAGGGGCAAGGCGGGCAATGCCCACCCGAGAAACGTCTTATTCCCAGCCTAGAAAAAATGTCCGTATTTACTGCTCTATCGTTTACCTACTAGGTAGTTATACCCCACGGTTGCACCCACGTGAGTTACGGGATTCCCGCAGGAACTCCAATGTAGCCTAATTTACTTCTTATAAAATCAGCTAATTAGCAGTGGAAGTCCCGTTAAAATCGGCCTAACTGTATCGGTTGGTTAAAATCCGAAATTAACACTACTCATAAGGTACCTACTATAGAAATATAACCTTCCTATTTTAGAGAACCACAAGAAATTTAATCAAACTGTGTATAGTAATTTCAATGCTTCGCTAAGTTAGACGTATGTGTGTCGCCCACGTTATAGCTCGGAAACTCGCTGACGGGTGACATGCCCCTTTGTGTGCTAGATACGTCATAATGTATAATACATAGAAAGGTATATACAATAGTTGATGTACGAATTCTTACATGACTAGCTGTTCCCCGCGGTTTCACCCGCGTTAATTTTGGAGTTCCCGCGGAAGTTCCGTTAAAAAAGTACCCTATGTACTTTTCTGTACCCTTGACAAACGTGAAGTATGCAAAATTTAATGCACTTTTTCTTAAACTTCCAACAATTATCGTTATAATATTTCAATCAAATTACACAAAAGCTTGATAAACTATATACCTACATATGTACAAACTTTCCTCATGGATTACTCTATCTACTGGTGAAGACCACATGAAAATACGTTTAGTAGTTTTTGAGTTTATCGCGTAAAGATAGACAAACAGACAGACGCGGCTGAGGACTTTTTCATAATAAGTAATTAATACAAGCACATAGGTAAAAAAGCGCAGGATAAATGTTCATTTTATAGAAAAAATTAAAACCTTCACAGGAATGTAGGCGTTGATTCATGTACAATAAACTTTTACTGACTTTAAATAAGACTAGGTACTTGTAGGTACCTACCTCGTTCAAAGCTCACAATTCCTTTCTAGTTTCGACGTAAAGGTTATTAAAATTTATTAAAGTATACGTACCATAATTAATTATTGTAAAATTTGATATACAGTATTCACCATCGGTAGCAACTAGCAACACATATAAAATACCTAAATATCGGATGGGAAATCTGCTTATATCCAAATTGTTTCTATGTAACTATTATAAAACAAGCCGAACAATTTACAAGTTGTGTTTTGATTTCACTACATAGAGTACACTTGATTTTCCGAAAAATTCGCATTATTATTACTTAAATCGAAAGTGACGACGGAATCCATCACTAAAATAAATAAATCTCACTGAAGAAAAGTACCAATAGTAGTCGAATACATCAAAAAATTTGTAATGGAAGAAAAATAATTTCCCATTAAAAGTGTAGGTATAAAACGCAGATAGTACCTACCACAGAACATATAAAATAACTAGAGAGGACATGTAGGCGGGGCAGGTGCGCCACTGCACCGTTGCAAAGGAAATTAGAGCAAATGCTCTAACTTGCTCAAAGCTTCTTTTGCTGCCATCCCAAGTATATCCTACTAATCCTACTTCCTACTAATATTATAAATGTAAAAGTGTGGATGTTTGGATGTTTGAGGATGTTTGTTACTCAATCACACAAAACGGCTTAACGGATTTGGATGAAATTTGGCATGCACGTTTTTAGGGGTACAGAGAAGGACATAGGGTACTTTTTATCCCGGAACTCCCGCGAGAACTCCGAAATTAATGCTGCGAATGTTTTAGTGCGTGATGAATAGTTTTGTGTGCGAAAATCACCCGGCGACACTGGTTTTCATTTGTTTTTATACTAAACTAGGTTGATGTCCCTTCTATCTGTTGTTTTCTGTTCTGTGGTATCTACTTAAACTGCTGTGCAGGTTACGAAGCTCGCTCAAAGAAAGATCTGTCCCTCTGAACATTGGCCAAATGAATTGAATATGACGACTGAACGAACTCAACAATTCACTTGCAAAATTCAAGTGCAGGAGGAAGTAAATCCTTGGGATGAACACTGCTCTGAAAGAAATCCAACTGGTATACCTGTCTTCACCTGATAGTGGCTTGAATACTATTAGATATCATAGCTCGAAATACGAATACATAATCATGTATAGGTAAGTATTAATTATTATTATCTTGTATTAAGTATTTTATATATTGTTTTGTTTGCACACCCCATCTTCTATATCTCTCCGTCTACCCAATGGTTAACTGGTAGAGAATGCCGCAAGGCATTAAATTCGCCATTTGTACTTACTGTGCAATAAAGAATAAATAAATAAATAAATAAATAAAATATAAGTATAGTTACGAGATTATTTTTTAAACATTTCTAAATCCATGTTTATATACACACTAGCTGCTGATCTCTGCGGTTTCACACGTGGTAATTTCAGAGTTCCCGCGGAAATTCCGGGTTACAATATAGCCTATATTACTTAGGGATAGTGTAGCATTAAAATGGTTTTGCAATCTGTCCAATAGTTTTGGAGTTAAATCGCAACAAACAAACCAAAAATACAAATCTTTCCTGTTTATAATATTAGTACATAATATGTACGAGTACATAGGCACGTAAATATAATAACAATTTGAAATGTGTTGCTAAAAAAAAAAATAATACTTATCACCTTTATTAACATAATGGGCATGTTGACTAATTTTTATTTTTTAGTCCGTCTTGTAGATTATTGAAAAATATTGGACACGTATTTTTTTCTTTTTTTACGTAATCAAAAAATAACGGCGATATATTGAGTTGAAATTTCGCGTGACGTCACTATTCTGACAGTTTGTATGGCGGTTTTGTGGTTAGTGACGTCACGACCTCCTCATCCTAAACTTTAATGCGCTTTATCTCTGTATATTTTAATTTATTTGAAAAAGCAAAAAATACGTGTTTATTGTTTTTTTATTTTCTAACTGACGGACTAATTAGAATTTTGATTTTCAATAGTAGTCAACATCCCTATTATATACATAAATAAATTAAGCCTGTCTAGTCTAGCCTTATTAATTACCTAATTAAGTACAAGTAAACATCACCCTATATAATAATGATGTGTGAATTGTAAACATACTACGGTACCTACCTATAAACAATTTTGAACATAAAAATATGGTATCGATATTCTATTATAATATAAACTAGCTAGCGCGCGAATTCCGGGATAAAAAGTACCCTATGTCCTTCTCTGTACCCCTGACAACGTGCATGCGAAATTTCATCCAAATCCGTTCAGCCGTTTTTCCGTGATTGAGTAAACGTATCCGAGGATAAGAGCTCGAAAGCGCATTTCTATCCGACTTGCTTCAAATTTATCGTCACTGCTCAACTCCTATGTGTCTTAGCGTTATGTTATATAGCCTATAACCTGCCCGGGATTATGGACTACAATCGTACCAAGTTTGATTAAAATCCCTTCAGTAGTTTTTGACCCATGCGTGCACATACAGACAGACAGACAGACAGACAACAAAATTACTGATTGTATTTTTGGCATCAGTATCGATCACCATTCATCCTCCAATTTTAATTTTGAATATATACTCAATGTACAGAATTGACCTCTCTACAGTTTTATTTTAAGTACAGATAATAATGTTCATATGTACCAATTACAATAATAAAATCCATTATAAACACATAGTTCAAATTATGACTTTCTGTTTTAAAACATAGCATGGCTGAAGTTTTTTTTTTGTTCAAAGATCTTAGTACAAAAAAACATGCGCCACTTTAACCTAGAATACAACTATGGATTTTTGAAACTAAAACGTTATCAAATCCTCAAATCTTAGATTGGTAGATTTTGTTGTGTGAACGTAGTGCGGTTGTGTCACGAGGAGTAGCAGCTACTCTGGTAGGAAGTAGGAACCCATGAGTGCCTGATCCGACCTCTCTTTTTAATTAATACCACTTCGAACTGAGCGCCGAAAGAATGCTTCAAGTCATTAAAAGTTTTAATAGCATTCGACTTTACTTAGTTGAAGAATGGTAGCAAATTTTAGGTAAGTCGGGAGTTTTAGTTTTGGACTCACTTCAAGAAGTAGAGTTTCTCGCGCACAAAGTATTCGACGTTGTCGTTTTCTTTAATGGAATATTGTTATAGTGTGTTATTTAATAGATATTAGTTTCATAGAGTTGGCTTGATTGAGATGATGATGATTTAGAATTTTACCGTCTTATTTTATTTTAACTAGCTGTGCCCCGCGGTTTCATCCGCGGTAAAATCGGAGTTCTCGCGAGGATTCCGGGATAAAAAGTACCCTATGTGTTAATCTGATGTATAAGCTATATTATTGTAAAGTTTCATTTAAATCCATTCTGTAGTTTTTGCATGAAAGAGTAACAAACATCCATCCATCCATCCATCCATCCATCCATCCATCCATCCATACATACTTACAAACTTTCGCATTTATAATATTAGTAGGATTTATTACTTTATCTAAATGCATTTATCTACATTTTTGTTTCATTATTGTTAGATTAATTATTATTAATGTAATCATAACATTTTATATTAGTTTTGTAGGAAGTTCAATTTTCTTTTTTTCGTTTCTAATAAGGTCCACCTCCACCGGCAATCGAACTCGTAACCCCTTGGCTAGCGGGTAAGCACTAAGCATGGTGACTTACTGTGGTAATCCGATCATCAAGTTGTTAGCTAAGTTTGCAAACAATAAACGGGCGAATTATGCAAATTTTCGGCGACTTACTATTATTTTTGTTATTATTATAGGGATGTTGACGACTTTTTAAAATCAAAATTCTAATAAGTCCGTCTTTTAGAAAATTAAATATCATTAGACACGTATTTTTTTTTATTTTTCAAATAAATTAAAGTTTAGGGTGGGGGCTTGTGACGTCACTTACCGCTACAAGCCGCCATACAAACTGCACTGGTTAGTGACGTCACGTGAAATTTCAACACAATGTATCGCCGTTATTTTTTTAAATACGTAAAAAAGAAAAAATAGGTGTCCAATATTTTTTATTAATCTACAAGACGGACTAAAAAAAGAAATAGTCAAATAACCTATTGCTATTTTATGGGCATGTTATGGTAAGTAATAAATAAATTTAAATTTTTATATTTTTCATTTCTTTATTATCATAAATATTATTCTTAAGGTAAAAACCATCGAAATACATTCAATGAGAAGTTCAAGTATTTGTGATTTTATTTTCTACTAACTGGCCCATGCGGTTTTACCCGCAATAATTCGGAGTGTCCGCGGATTTGTTCCACACAAACTTTGCACTGGGGGGGGGGGGGGGCACTTTTTTTTAATCTTCTATTATTATAATCACTGGTTCCGAAGCTTAAACTGCGAGATCTAAGGATTTCACCAGAATTTATACATTTACAAAATTACTTTATTTCCTGTAGATAAATTCTCGTCCTCAAAAACAGTTTTTCAGGAACTGAAGTATTTTAGGTACCAAATTGTAAGTAACATTGTTCAGCCATTAAAAAACGGAGTGATAACATACTATACAATATGTACACACGTACGCTTTCGTATTAAAATATTGGTTAGAATCACAATGGATAACTATGGCACTAATCTTAAAATGTAATCAAATTAAGTAGGGACTTAATACATATGTAAGTATTTAGATAAATTTATTAACGTAATAAGAAATTTATAGTAAACATGTGAAGAAGATATTAATTAATATTATATATACATTCAATAATGTAACTGTATTTCTTTATCAAACACAGAGAGAGAATCATATGTAAAGGTAAAAATCGAACTAAAATGATTTTATCAATAGATTAGCAGTCAAGAAAGTGCGCAGCCATGAGAAGTTTTAGAGCAAGCTGTGGGTCGATTTGAAGTCCAGGAGCTTCAGTTGTAGAATCATCGTAACGCGCTTTATATTCTAAATACATGCACACTGCCTGCAACACGTTGGACCTAAAAAATAAAGACAATTTAACAACTCCACTCGTATCTTAGAACCAAAATTAGAAACACTAATGATCAATAGCCGTCTATAATCTGCAGGGTTAGCCAAGTTGACATTCTAACGATTAACGATTGTAGAATGTCAACTTGGCTAACCCCGCTGCTTACGCTAAAAACTGGTCGTTACTGTTACAGGTGCTATAACTAATAAGAAATGATTATACAAGTTTCACTCAGGTGAAAAAGTAAGAAATATTGTAAGAATTCATTGAAGTGAAGAATTACAGATTGCAATATCATAAGTTCTACTTCAAATAGGCTGTAGCCAACAAAAAAAACCTGTTACAATTACTCAAGAGACAATTTTTAATCCGAACTCAATGTTAACGGCAAAATCAGATTTTATACGTAATGAAGGAAATATTCAAAATTACTTTGAATTTTGATTTGAATTCGATTTGATTTCACCTTGATGTCATTTTAGTAAGTACATATTTTTAAGATCGAAATCAAATTGTATTTAGAATCATGATAATGTCTAAAGATGACGTCCAACCAGTCAATAACACGACTCTTACATTGAAATCGAGAAATCAGACAAATTAATTTGATAGAGACGGAATCCCAAAGATTCAAAGTAGCAAAATTTTATTCCTTTTCGATCTCATTTCGATTCGAGTTCGATTTGACCCTTACTCGATAGCGTCAAGACTAAGGCGACAGATAATTTCATTTATAACGGCGGGTGAACTCAGACTTAGTATATATCATTTCTGAATACCAACTAAGGTAGCCTCTGAAACCACCGACCGCCACGATAATCTTTTATACATAGTTAAAAAAAAAAACTTACGGAATCTCCCTTAAGTGTACCACATTGGTTTTGCTCTCGAGGAATTGTCCACTCCCAGTGAGCATGGTTCTGATCGTTCCAGACAAGAGTGCGTGCTCACGCTTCACTATGAATTCTTCGCCTTCAGCTGAAACCATCTTCACATACATAGACTGTGGACCCTCGCCTTTGTACTGGTCTTCGCACATTTTACCTTTGGATGGCATCGAATCTAAATCAAAGGGAAATCGTTACTTTAATAAATGCGGCTCAACCGACCATCATGAAATTTTGCATACACGTTTTCAGGGGTATAGAAAAGGACATTTTTATCCCGGAATTTCCGTCCCGCGGGATGTCTGAAATTAAATGTGCTAAGACTAGTTTTGTAGATAAATTTTGAAATTGGATAATGAAGGAAAATTACTTTAAATGGGTCAAATATTGATGAAGATTGAGATCTGTAGGAGAGCACATCCTCCATAAGATGAACGTTCATCAGCTGACATGGTAAATCAAATCGCTGTTTGGGTTAAAACTAAGATGGTACACTTACTCGATTCGCCGCAACTTCGAACCAATGACCTGGAGTAGCGATGGAATGAACTAGCTTTTCTGGTGCACACCAAGAAAAAATTTTGTTTAATCAAAATGTAATTTCTCATAAATAGTTATGGCAAACCAAGAGTTAATTTTCAGAGAAAAAAGCAGATTTATTAAACTTATTTCAAATGCGTCCACAACCGTGCCGTGTGTAACTTACGAATGATAACATGAATCGGCTGATGTCCGTTTTATACTCCTCACGCATTTTGGTGTTGCCATCGTTTAAAATATTTAACCAATACATTGTTGCCAACTACAGAGGTGTCTACAGTTACATTTGAAATTGTCTGTTTATTACCATTAGGGAAAATCTTAAACTTTATATATTTGGATGATGGATCTACCTTTTATACTGTCAGTGTGTTCAGCATTTTATAAATTTAATAATGGTAATAATATCAACAAGGGCATAAATACGTAGGTATATGACAGAAAGTGAATTCCTTAAATAAACTTTTTCATTACTCATACTCGGAAAGTAGGTCTGAAGTTGCCTGAAAAGCGGGTTGAAAGTAACACTTTTCAGCCCTAGGGAGAATCGCTTTCAACTGACAGCTGGATACTGCAGAAACTCAAGTTTTTTTTGTATGTCATAGGGGGCATACTTACTGGCCAGTAGCACAGCACACCTAATGGTTGAATTATGTAAAATAAAATTCACTCATTTTTTTCTTTAGCTAATTCGCATTTTTATTTTGACTTTCCTTGCATTCGTAATGAAAAGCACAGTGTTATCCTCGGGAGAAAGACTTATTTAGTCCCTCGATATATTGGCAAACCCCGTCTCGGGACTAAATAAGTTACTTTCACCCCTAGGATAACAATGTACTATTTTTATAATAATTTTTGTAATTATAATATAGGTGTAACAAATCGATCTGCTTATTGCAGTATAATGTTAAATAGCAGGTACCAATACTAAATAATTTAGCCCCCAAGTAGTTTTCCAATACCTCAGGTAGGTAAAGTATATTTCCCAGGTGCAGGGCAATATACTTTACCTGAGATATTGAAAAAAAAACAATACATCAAATCAAATATTATCGATCTGTGATCAGATAGTTTTTCAGGTTTGTTTTTTTCTTTTTGCCTCGGTACCTAGGTTACTACTTAAACCTAAATATTCAGGTCTTTGAATACAGTTTTATATAGGTAATTTAAAAATTTATGGAACGTTGCTTTTTACTACAATTTTTAATCATTATTAATTTAAATATTTTCAATATTTATGGTGAATTCTCTCAAAAAATAAACCCAATATCGTTCCTTCACGATAGGTATCGTATTTATGTAGATTATCACGCGAGATGGCGCTCGTATCACGTAGGTATAGTTAAAACTTAACCACTGCTTTAGACGCGCACTGACATTGAACTGATCGGATCTTTACCTACATATATATTTGTTAATGTTTTAAGAAGTTGAATTATTTTTGTGCGGTGTTAATAGAGTTATTGTAGTGTACCAAATTATTTTCACGTTTTGGTAAGACTTTTAAAATAATAAGAACTAACCTTTTCCCTTTGTTGATATGAGATATAAAATATTTTAATACCCACATATTGAAGTGATTATAGTAAAAAAAATGAGAGCTCTAAACATTTAAGCTTCCTCTCGTCTACTTTTTTTAGTTAATTTCGAGATTCCCTAAGAAACTCCGGAATCTTTTCTTGACTAACTTCTACTTCTCCTAAACTGATGCATGGCCCGTGGACCCATCGGCTACACCCGCTGGTGGATTTTTTTATACCTGTGGACCCACTCGACGCAAAAGCCCTGGCAGTGGGTCCACAGAGAATTAAAAATATTTTTATATCTACTTGCGACCCGTGGTCCTGCTAACTTTCTTCAACGTCCACTCTCGTCGCTTTTTCTGATGTTCCCATCAACTATCTAGTTGTTTCGATTGAAAATCTTATAAGGGTTTTGTTCCGAACTAACCAACCTGCCTTATTTTTTCTTAATAGGTTATTCAGGGAACAAAATCTAGTGATACCTACGTCTGGGAATGAATAAGTGAGTCGAACATCAATGTGGCCAGTAGGCAATATAAATAGGATAAAATCACCAATGTTTGTAAACGTGTCAACTCATATAAAAAATATTTATCCATACAAATAAATATATATAATAATTATTAGTATTATTATCTTTCAAAAGTGCATCCAGTAAATGATAATTTTTTTATAGTTTCATGATTTTTACACAGTTACGTGTTAAACACGAAATGGGGCGACAAGCAAATGGTTCAAACTCCCTACTAGGCCAGGGGCCCCTTGGCGATGCTGAGCCCCTATGGGTGAGCACCAGTGAACCATCGTCACCTGGTAAGTGCATGCTTCAGTTTTAGACTAGTCGAAGAGACAAAGTTTGAAATTCAACTTGTTACCCCAAAAGAAACACACAAAATTAGACGAGATAAAAAGAAAGTTTATATTGAGTAAACATTCGCTTGTGGTAAGTAAACCTGATTGATTATGGAACTTTGGTTTCTATAATTTTTCGATTTCAATCAGAAAAATGGTGGTTTTGCGATTACAATATTCATTTTTGACACCTACAATATCTAGCAACCAACCAAAATCAACGTACCTACTTCAACTAATTAATCGCAAAATCGCTATTTTTCTGATTTAAACTGAAATATGAGAGCAACAAAAGTTATATATTTTGCCTGCAGGTGTCGCGGGTTGAACCCCTGCATCAGGTATCATAATCAAGTATTTACTAAAAAGTATAATTTTAATATGTATTTTGCTACACTAGTTATCTGGTATGTTTTTAATGTAAAGATACTATGTTGATATGAAATTAGATTCATTTTACTCACATATTAAAAACTGTAATACTAAGTATTTTTAAAAATTGTTTTTTGGATGTATGTTTGTTTGCAATGGATAAACTCAAAAACCAGTGAACCGATTTAACACAGGGTAACAGGGTACGACAGTAGGGGCGACAGTAACATAGGGTATTTCTTATCCGGGAATTCCCACGGGAACTCCGAACTTCCGACTGGCGCCGAGGGGGTCGACGACTCGTATAATTTTATAGCTACAACTAGCTGTGCCCCGCGGTTCCACCAGCGTGAGTTTCGGAGTTCCCGAGAGGATTCCGGGATGAAAAGTAGATAGTAGCCGATTCTCAGACCTACTGAATATGCATATAAAATTTCATGAGAATCGGTCAAGCCGTTTCGCAGGAGTATGGGAACGAACATTGTGACGCGAGAATTTTATATTTTGGATAATATTCCCGTGTTTTTTTTTTTCGCAGAGCCCGAACCCTCGGTACTGCAGTTGGTATCGTGGGAAGGAGACATGTTCGAGGTGCTTCGTGAGCACGCCCTGGCGTCTGAAACGATCAGAACGATGCTCGCCGTGCCCAACGAGGCTGTGGACGGCAACGTGATCCACTTGCCACAGATACGGTGCGTTTGGAAATGAAAATAGCGTACTTATATTGAAACAAAAAATAACATCCTTACATTATCCTTACTTATAATTGGACGCAGATAAGCAATAACATGTTAACCCACTATATTAAGTTATTGATACAGAACGCTTTATTGAGAGTTACAGAACGTTTTTTAATTATGTGTTTACCTTATTACATTGTTTAAATATGTAACAAAATGTTGAACATAAAAAAGTTGAAACAAAATGGCGCTATAATTTTAAAACACGATTTACTCAAAAAAAATCCAGTGTGGGTTAATTACGCTATTGCTTATCTATGTCCAATTATAAATGCGAAAGTGAGTTTGTTTGTTTGTTTTGCTTCCACGCCTCAACGGCTCAGCGTATCATCATGAAATTTTGCATGGACGTTTTCAGGGGTACAGAGAAGGACATAGGGTAGGTACTTTTTATTTATTGCCGGAATTCCCGCGAGAACTCCGAAATTACCGTGGGTGGAACAGCGGGGAACGGCTAGTTGGTATTATAAAACAAAGTCCTCCGCCGCGTCTGTCTGTATGTCTGTTTGCGATAAACTCAAAAACTACTGAACGGATTTTCGTGTGGTTTTCACCAATGGATACAGTGATTCATGAGGAAGGTTTAGAAAAGAAAAGAAAAGAAAAGAAAGATTTATTCAAGCAGGAGGAGAAACACAACACAAATGAACACATAAAGAACAACACAAATGATAACAATTATAGCTTTAGGCATATATTTGTCGAGTTTTTATGTAAATTACTTGAAATATAACGATTTTGTTGGAAGTGTCGGAAAAAGTAATTTGTTAGATACCTACGCTTTCACGCGTTACCGACTCAACCAATCACCACGAAATTTTGCTTACACGTACGTACAAAGGGTACGTACTTTTTATCCCGGATTTCCACGGAATCTCCGAAATTATCGCGAGTGAAACCGCGGGGAACAGCTAGTGTTATATATAAATGTATACCTAAATGGTAACTATGTAATATGCTTCACTAGGCTAGCCCTTAGCCAAGCCTGTAAGGATTATATGGGTTTTTTAAATAAATAAATAAAAGTTGACAACTAGCGTTAACGTTATAGAAAACTAAGGTCCGTATTCCAAAAGGTTACTCAAGTCATGAATCTAGTTTTAAAACTAATTTCAAGTAAAGCTTTAATTTTAGAACCTGACCTGAAACGCGATTCATCAATCAACTGAGTTATTTCCTTATTCTAGAACGACGCTTGAGTACTAATCTATACTCAAGCAAAGATTTGATCTTTGTTTATGTCTGTCATGTCAAGATCACTCAACCAATCAGAGTCCAAAATCTCTACTCAAGACTAGTTTCAAGTGATTAGAACTTAAAACGCATTCTATAATAAGATGAACGCTTGAGTCATGATTTGAGCTTAAAACTAATCTCAAGAGAAACGTTATCTGAGTCACCTTCTGGAATACGGACCTAAAGAACGTATCGCCATAATATGACACGTGGTCAAAGTCGTCCAATCAAAAGTCACATTTTCTGTCCGGGTTTCGAGGTAGTTACAAAATTACTCGAGTGAAACTGCGGGGCAACTGTACGAGCCAGCACACACTATGCGACATGCAATAACGACAGCTCGACGAAACGACACCACGACAGGCCTACAGTTTTTTTTTGTTTTTTTTTTTTTTCACATATTTTATTCAAAGTTTCGCACACTTGGCGTCAGAGTCGCAGAGTCGCAACGACAAGCTATATAGGGCAGTCGGTGGGCGCTCGCGCTAGTGCGTTCGGCGTGAAGTCGCGGAAGACGCAGAGCTGTCGCTTACGTCGACGCAACGACTTTCGCATAGTGTGCGCAGGCACTTAGTGATAAAGTTCAGACTTGAAGTGACGACCGACTTGGTAAAGTGGTCGCCATACTGCTCCGCAAATTTTAGAATTGCCGGGATCGATTCCCGTTGCAAGTTGGACTTTGTGTGCCAGGGATTTTTTTTCTGTAATAGCTAGTTTGTAATGAGATGCCTTTTTATTTTCTATAAGTTACCTGCTACTTATCCATACTAATACTCACTTACGACTGCAACGAAACGACTAATACCTACTAGCTAGATGGTCCCTGGGTACTGGGACCCAATTCTCGCCTCCTTCGAAAAAATCTCGAACTATGTCGACCACAAAATCTCGATACTCGAACCTATTTCTTCGTATCTCCTATTCTCAACACAAATCGAACTATACTTAGAGTTTATAGTGTAAAATGTTGCCAGTAAAAACTTATTCGAAAGCCGTATCCATTCCATTCTACACGATTCATCCGGAGCTAAAACGGCAGCAGCTTTTTATAGTTTTTAAATAGTGTGCATCGTTTTATATCAAGAACTAATATATTTTATACTATATTTGTACCAAAATAAAAAGAAAAGTTCTTACTTTAATCACTTTTACATCACCACATTAATTTTTTTTTAATTAGTTTGCGTAGTACGGATCGTGAAGCATAATATTTGTTTTTGTTTGTACCCTTTTTTGGGGGAGGCAAAGGGATCGTAGTTCATACAGCCTGAATTGGCTGTATAGACTACGATTCTTTCGTTTTTTTGCATTTCGATGCTTAATCGGAACTTTAAGCTATGAAGTTGCAGTTAATTACCACCATAGCACTTAATTCAGAGTATATTTACTAATACATAATAAATTTCTAAAACTGTAACATATGACTTGGCTGTATGGCTTAACATCCCTTGCCTGTCCCAGATGGGGCGAAGATAAAAAACAACAACAACTTCTGAAACTGTCACGCACGGCACCGCTATTAGACATTTATGAAGATTCGAATTCGAAATTTTCGTCTCGACCGCTTCCGACCAGTCGAAGCAGTTCGAACGGCTTTCATTCGAGAAATGTCGAGAATTGCTCAACTTGACTTCATCTCGATTTAATATTAGAATTCGAACTTTATCTAGAGTTCGAGTCTACTTCGAATGTGTGAGAATTGCCTCCCTGGTTCTTTGTTGCATGTTTAGAACCCAGATTACCTTCGCATTCCTATAGGTAGCTATAGTGTAGGTACAAAAAGTAAAGTTCTAAAAAAGTTCAATAAAAATATTATTACTATCACGATTGGTTGTCTTGGTTGGGACTCGAATAGGTAAGTGTAGCTACCTAAGTGTAGCTGTAGTTACCTAGCTGTGTTATTAAAAAAGAATTCAAAAATTTTCTCTTTGCTTTTCAGGTCCCACATATTGTACAAAATATGCATTTTTTTCGAATACAAAGCCATGCAGGAACAATTCAACCTGGGAGGGCTGTCGTTCCCGGAGTTCCTGATCGAACCGGAAACAGCTCTCGAACTACTTTCGGCCGCAATTTTTCTCAATTGCTAGTTCTCTAGCATGATCTATTTACTTATTTAATTTGAGTCGTTATATCATCTTATTTTTGTTAAAAAAAATCTTTCGGAGCAAAAATTTATTTTTCTCCTTTTGTTTAGAGTTCCGTACCTCAGAAGGTAAAAGGAACACTTCGTTGGCCGTCCCTTTGTCTGTCTGTTAAGAACCTTTTTCTCAAGAACGCACTATCAAGAACTCAGGCCTGTAACACTTCGGATCTGTGACAAAATCAAATTGCGAAGTCATCAATCAGTTATAATATAGGACAAGTAAATAGAATAGCGACTTATTTGTTGAGTCGTCATAGTGGTCTTGTCTAGACTTCAACGTTTTATAAAATCACGTGTACTGAATAATAACACTGGGGCCTTTTCGTCAGCCGTTGATCTATATTTTGTAGGTACCTATTGATATAAGAATAACGACTGACATATTTCTGATGCTGACTGTTTAAAATATGTTTTTTTGTAGCAATATTTTGTATCGCAAATAAAATGTGAAAATCCGTAACATTTTTCTTTTATTTCTCTTTCCAAGAGCACCATAACAAACTTGCAATGGACCATTCTCGGTAGTTCAATTATAAAATTTAATTGAATTAATGAAACTCAAGAGTTGCAATCAATTGACCTGTTAATTGAACTACTGAATAGTCCCTTGCGGTATAAATAACTAGCTTTTCCCTACGGTAATTTCAAAGTTCCCACAGGTCACAATATAGCCACTATGTTCCTCAGGGATAATGTGGTAGGTATTCTAATGACGAAAGAATTATTGAAATCGGTCCAGTAGTTTTTGAGTTAAATCTTAACGAACAAACAATTAAATATTTCCTCATTATAATATAATTAATAATAGTATAGGTATAGATTTCGTAGAAATTGCTAAGTACCTGAATATAATTATAATTCGCCTTAAACGCACCATAGTCATAGTGTTATCTTTGTTTCCCAATTACTGCCTTTTCTTCCTTTCTTTCATATTCTGTGTACAGTCGGCTACAAAATATATAAACACAACACTTGTTGAAACTTGTTGCAATAGCAATAAAATTCATCAACTTTACTGTACAGTGTACAAGTACGTATACATAATATGTATCTGGTAAATGAGAAATTATTGAAGCTATTCAATGATTAGGTAGGTATACTAATGCCAACTGCATGCCATATCTTCTAAGATATTATATCATTTAAAACTACTTAAGTATATCTCTTGTAACTACTTTGTAATATTACTAGCTGTTCCCCGCGCTTTCACTCGCATTGATTTTTTTATTATTTGTAAAAAAGTACCCTTTGTCCTTCTCTGTAGCTTTGTAAACGAGTAGCTGTAGCTATAGTATGCATAATTAATGTTCTTTATTCGACATTTCCAACAATTATCGGTATATATTATTTTAACCAATTTGTTCCGTTGGCGTTTGAGACAACGGGTTACTGGGGGCTCAGAGGCTTTGACCTTTGTCTCCGAAATCGGTCGCAGACACAGAGAGAGGTTTTGACGCCCGCTCCGGCTCCTACCTGGCGCAAAGGTTGTCCATCGCCATTCGACGCGGCAATGCAGCGAGTGTCATGGGCGTCTTTGCCGCTGTATGACCCCGGGGGGTATTTTTGAGTGACATTTTTTTTGTATAAAAAAAAATAGATAACGAAATAACTATATACCTTCCTTTGCTTATCATAATGAAAAAAAATTTACACAAGACCTTGACAAATTATATAGCTACTTAGGTAATTAGGTATATATACCTATATTGCAACACTTATACAACAATACCGTGTAAGTAAAAATTTGACCATGTTTATATACCATTTTGTATAATATTTTTCCATGCATCCAATGGGCTCACATTGGAGGCAATACCATCCAATTCAAGCGAGGTTATTCAACTATACATAAATATTTTTACCATGCTTGCACTTGCATGCATGCTTGTATGTCCTGAAAACCAAGCTTTAACTTGTGTGGTATTGTTGTAGGTAGGTATAAGCTACGATTTTAAATTAACGGCTTATACTCGTATTTAACGAGTTCTTTACCATTTAACTCGTAGAACAACTCAAATCAATATTCCCTAGCGTACATCTCATATTCATTTTATTTTATTTACAATAATGAAAAGCGCTTAACCGAAATGCCTCTTACACAAAGTGAATAAGTAATTGCTCATTTATACAGACCATGCTCAAAGGTAGGCTGTACGAAAATATCATCCTTTCGAGACATGAAATCTTCGCGAAAATATACTCAGTTTTATAGGTTTAGGTAATCGGTGGTTTATCAGAAGGAAAGTAGGTTGAATTTACCTTGGATAAAATGAAGTTACATAAGCTAGTGGTCTTTTGATCATCCGATTTTAGATAAAGACAGAAAACATTTAATATATCAGAAAAGTAACACATCACATAATTGATAAGCTAAATCCCCAAGACCTTATATAAGATATCAGCGATAAAAATATGTCTTGAAAAAATGTTATATAAAGTTAAAATAAAAAAGTTAATTTTAATCAATTTTGAGGAGCGGAGCCGCAAAATCTGATATTGACAATTTTTTTTTACTACTTAGTTGCTAGTGTTTTAATCCCATTGAAATAGGTATTCTCTAGAACTTTTACCATATTTAAATGATGGCCATCAAAGAAATATTGTTATTTCGTAGTGCTAAAACTGCTAAATTAAACTCCTGTAGATATTATAGTTTTCTTTACAGTCAGGAGGAGCAATATGTAAACATTTTGTTCAGTCTTTGAACTTTATTACTATTGCAATAAGATTCAACGACTGTCAAAAGTGTTTACATATTTCTGCTGGTGACTGTACATCATTAAAAACCCATTCGTGCGCCGCAAAAGGACAACCTGTCTTTTGTTTCGCCGTTCCTTTTGGTCAGGTATTTTTTTTTAAATATCTCTCAGGTAGTGGGCAGTAATACTTTTATAACTTACTTAGTATTTTGCCAGAGTTTATCCTTGAATGACTATTTCTAAACTTCTTGAATAGGTAGATAAGTACATATTATATTTATAAAGTTTTAAGAGTAATTGTTCCTGTAATCGAGTTTTCCAACACTATTGAAGGTAAGTGCGAAATTCTTGTTGTTAATGTTTTTATTGTGTATTATCCCTGCTAATATTATAAACTAGCTGTGCCCCGCGGTTTCACCCGCGGTAAAATCGGAGTTCCCGCGGGAATTCCGGGATAAAAAGTACCCTATGTGTTAATCTGATGTATAAGCTATATTATTGTAAAGTCTCATTTAAATCCATCCAGTAGTTTTTGCGTGAAAGAGTAACAAACATCCATCCATCCATCCCTCCATCCATACTTACAAACTTTCGCGTTTATAATAATAGTAGGATGCGAAAGTAACTGTCTGTCTGTCAGTCTGCCTGTCTGTTACGCTTTCACGCCTTAACAGCTAGACCGATCATCATGAAATGTTGCATTCACATTGTCAGGGGTACAGAGAAAGACATAGGGTGGTTTTTGTCCCGAAATTCCCGCGGGAACTGCGAAATTAACGCGGGTAAAACCGCGGGGAACAGCTAGCTTTCAAATAAATTATGAGACGCTGGTTATGTACCTACTTCCACTAAACTGTATGAGTGTGAAAAAACTCTTTTTAAAGTAGATTTTACAGTCAAACTTAAGGGTTGGTTGTTTATTTGTCAGCACATGTTAAAAATATAGTCCCTAATCTCACTCATCGTTTCAACTTGCAACTCTTGTACCTCTTGTATCAAAGCAAACTCACTACTAGCTGTGCCCCGCGATTTCACCCGCGTGAGTTTCGGAATCCCCGCAGGAACTAGTTTTTTCTAAAATAAAAGTAGCCTTAGTTATCTACTTCTTACAACATTAGCTATCTGCCAGTAAAAGTCCCGTTAAAATCGGTCCAGCGATTAGCCGGAACAAACACACAGAGAAAAAAAAAAACATTTTTTTAATGTTAAGTACCGAAAATAGGTAGGTACTTAGATATGCATTTAGTGAAAAGCTGTTAATTTAATATTACAAACAGACACTTCAGTTTTATTTATATGTCTAGATAGCTATAGATTACCACGTAAACATTAATATATTAAAAACCCAAGATACACACTGAGCGTCTCAAAAACGTCCCCCTAAAATGAGTGCACAACTCGAAATTGTGCACTCATTTTAGGGTGACACTGATAAAAACCTCGCGACCAGAAAGTCGTAAGCGCCGTCTATCTGGCGGACTTACACATTTTTATCGTAGAATACAGCACGACTTCGGCCTTGACTAGACCACGCCTCCGCAGACGAGAGTGCTTTGTAAAAACAACTTTCATCTATCTGAGTAAGGTTGATTTTGCAAAAATATTGTTTATAGTATAACTATAACTAGATACTTATGTAGAATTATCAAGTGTTTGGGGACGATTCCGAGTGTTACTTTTGTTCGAGACTGTGCATCTAGGGTTTTTTAATATATCAATGTACGTAAACAATGAATTATATAGAATGTCTTTGCACGTAAAGAACACACTGACACTCCCCGCCCCCCGCCAACACCGCACCTCCCCATGCCCCGCCCCAACATAGCGGTAAGCCTAGAGGTAATAGCGGTAGCTGTTACTTGTTAGGTATTTATCATTGTCAATTTTTTGTATTCTGCTGTCGTTTACATGTGAATAGATAAAATGTCGGAACGAGCCGAGTCAACGACAAACAGTGCTCCTGTGCAAACTCCCCCAGCCTGCATAGCGACGTTAGGCGAGGAACATCGCCCCAGCAACGAAGCATCAGCTTCAGGTAAAAGTATAAGCTTAAACGAATTTATTAATTATGATCCATTTCAATTATAGCTCAGTGGTTAGTGCGTTCGGATTAAACGCCGCAAGGTGTAGGTTCAAACCCTAACAATGAGCTTGAGCTGTCGGTGAAGGAAAACATCGTGAGGAAACCATAGCATGGTGGTAGGGCGCTCTCTAGTGCCCGGCTGGCTAGCTACCACCTGCAAGTTGCAAATCTGTCGCCAAGCACCTAACAATGTGTTCCGGCAGCCCCACTTGAAAGCCAGTTCCCGTCCCCATTCCGGGTCGGCAACGCACCTGCATGCCTTCTGGTGTTGCAGATGTCCATGGGCGGCGGTAATCACTTACCCTCAGGTGTACCACTTGCCCGTTTGCCCCCTATGACATTTAAAAAAAAAAATCAATGGTAGATTTAAGGTATTCAATAAAATTTCAACGCTATCGTGCGTGATTTTGGCTTACATCTAATTCCTCGTATCTATTCTGAAAAATTTAGAAAGTTAAAAAAAAATTGAAAATTTACAAAATGTACTACACAAATATTATTTTTTCGCTTTTCCTGTTTGTTGTTTGTTTGTTACTTTCAGCCCTGTAAATATTTGCAGCTAATTTTGCCACATATCATAATATTGTATGTACATAACATGAACTTAGGTACTAATAACTATACATGCCCTATGGTTTTGCAGATGTCTAAGGCGGCGGTAATCACTTACCATCAGGTGTGCCACCTACACGTTTGCCCCTATGACATTAAAAAAAATCCTCCAAGACCTAAGTAATTTACACAACTTTTAGTTGCAGAGCAGTCAAAAACAGTGTACGGCGGGTGCGAAGGACCGGACGCTATGTACGTGAAACTCGTGTCGACTGAGGGCCACGAGTTCATAGTGAAGCGGGAGCACGCCCTGATCTCGGAAACCATCGCTGCCTTGATCCACGGGCCCGGTGATTTTGGGGAGAACGAAACCAATGTCATCGAGTTACCGGAAATACCGTAAGCCTTACATATTATTATAAAACAGTCCGCCACCGCGTAAAAATATAAAACACTAAAACACTAGCTGTGCCCCGCGGTTTCACCCGAGGTAATTTCGGAGTTCCCGCGGGAATTCCGGGATAAAAAGTGCCCTATGTCCTTCTCTGTACCCCTGACAACGTGTATTATGCAATAATAATTAATTAAATTTCACCCGCGTTAATTTAAGAGTTCGCGCGAGAATTCCGGGATACAAAGTACCTTATGTATAAGCTATATTATTGTAAAGTTTCATTTAAATACATTCAGTAGTTTTTGCGTGAAAGAGTAACAAACATCCATCCATCCATCCATCCATAAATACTTATAAACTTTCGCGTTTATAATATTAGTAGGATTAAAAAAATTCACTACTTAAATGGATTTTCATGCGATTTTCACCAATAGATAGAGTGATTCAAGAGGAAGGTTTATACGTATAATTTATCCTGGAATTCCCGCGGGAACTCCGAAATTATTGCTTGTGAACCGCGGGGACAGCTAGTTATTAATATGGATACCGATTAAACCGAGGCTTAAACCGAGTTTAAGCCCGGTGCTTGGGTTTAAACAACTAGTTTCTTGGGTGTTTACGGGTGTTTATCGAGTTTAAATACTAAAGAACCCGGTTGATTGCCCATATATTAGTTTATACTAGGTTAAGAAGCGACACTCCCCGCCTCCCCACGGCGTACCTCCTCACGCCCCTCTACAATGTAGTGGCAAAACTAGAGATCATAATGATATAGGCTGATACTCCTATCACCTATGTAGGTATACAAGTATGCCTTCAGGTGCGTTAGGTCCTATTCCCAATACTAACTAGAACTTCGAACTAAAATATTTTGTCGCCGGCCTCCGGCGCAAGCGCCACGATAGACAAAACTAACAGGTAGATAAATTGTTTTTTTTTTGTATGTAGTGTCACAGATGTGCCGTAAGTATGACCGTTTGTCTAGTGTTTAGGCGTCACGGGTTCAATAGGCATGTTGACTAATTTTTATTTGTTAATCCGTCTTGTAGATTATTAAAAAATATTGGACACGTATTTTTTCTTTTTTTACGTAATCAAAAAATAACGACGATAAATTGAGTTGAAATTTCGCGTGACCTCACTATTCTGACAGTTTGTATGGCGGTTAATACCGGTTAATGACGTCACGAGCACTAATGCGCTTTATCTCTGTTTATTTTCAAGTTTTTTTTTTCTTCCAGCGGCCGCATATTGCAGAAAGTGTGCATGTTTTTCGAACACAAAGCGCACTACGCCAAGCAATACGCCGAGACATCAGAGTTTCTAGTCGAACCCGAGATCGCTGTGGAACTACTGTACGCCGCAAACTTTCTCGGCTGCTAGTTCCCTAGTTTCTCTGGGCATCACGATTAAATAAAAACAGCATTAAAAAATATTACCTACTTTTTTTATTATACCTACTGTCGCTCGCCATACAAAGCTTATTGTTAACGAGCTGCTCCTCGCGGCCGCCCGCGGTAATTTTTGGAGTTACTGCGGGGGTTCTGGGATAAAAAGAACCTTACGTCCTCCTCTGTACCCCTGATAATGTGTAGGGCAAAACCCGTTGCGTGAAAGAATAACAAACAAATCCACAGTAGGTACCAGGGGTGGGATTCGTACAGCAATTTATCTATACTATAATAAAAGAGTAGAATTCGTGATTCTGTACATTGAATATTTTTACCTAAAATTGAGAGGGGAGATAAAAGAAGAGTAACCAAGCCCAAAAAAAAGTCTGTTCGCGATAATTTTCGCATCTACTGAACCGATTGTCATGCGGTTTTCACAGGTAGATTAAGCTTAACCTAGAGCTACATAGGCTTTGTTTCATTGAAATCGGATGTCGGGAAAAAAGTTGTTGTATAAAAACCTTTCATGCGGGTGAAACCGCGGGGCACAGCTAGTGATTAATATTATTTTAAATTCAAATACATATACATATACTTTATTGCCCCAAAAGAAATACAATAAGCATAAGACAAAGAAAAAGCCAACGCGATTATTTGTGATAGTGTACAGGTATCCTTATTCCAAGATCGTATACGCAAAAATATCATAATTTGTATATTTACAAACAATTTATTTATAACTAGCTTTGCCCCGCGGTTTCACCCGCATGAAAGGTTTTTATACAACAACTTTTTTTCCCGACATCCGATTTCTTTTATCACCCCTCTCAATTTTAGGTAAAAATATTCAATGTACAGAATCGCAATTTCTACTCTTTTATTATATGTAGTATAGATGTATATATGAAAATTCTAATAAGTCCGGTTTGGAGATTAATAGAATATTGGACACGTATTCTTTGCTTTTTCAAATTAATGAAAATATACCTACATAGATATAACGCAATAAAGTTTAGAGTGGAGGCTCGTGACGTCACGCGGAATGTATCGCCTTTATTATTTAAACTAGATTCGCCCTGTGCGCGAGCTGCGAGCAGCTCGCGAGGCTTGGTCGCCCTGTGCCCGGTTGCCCCCCATTGACCTCTATTTGTTCGAGCACCCCCCACCTGACTCTTTTAGTTTCGGAGATAATCGAGTTTGAATTTTGTTCGGCGGCCATAATTTTTTCCGCCATTTTGAAAAAAAAGTTTCACTATTGAAATTTGCCCAAGGTGTGGATCAAACTTTGTAAGGAACAGTTTTACTTTTGATGGATAGTTTCGGCGGGCAGTCAACTCACTACCTGATGAGGAGCAGGAATCGAAGATTTCAAGGTTTTCCCACAATCACAGAAACCTCCTTTCCACATCTTAAATACATTATATCGACCTAGAGATGCTCCTTCTGGGAGAACAATTATGCTTAACTTTTTTTCGCCAGCCATTTCGAATCCGCCCGCCATCTTGGAATTATTTATATCCCGATAGAAGAAGATAGTGCACCACCAACTGTACAATTTTTTTTTCAATACCCACGGCCGATAGTTTCCGAGCCAGGGCCGAAACAATTTCCCCATACAAACAACTAATGTTCGGCGGCCATCTTGAAAAATGATGCAATCGAAAAACTGATTCGATATTCAGCATCAGCGACCCCAAAAACCCCCGGACGCCGAACCTCACCCGGATCGGATCAACTTTTTTTTCGGCCGCCATTTTGAATCCGCCATTTTGGATTTTTACCATGCCAGGCGGTTGCCCCCCATTGACCTCTATGACATTTGTTTGAGCACCCCCTACCTGACTCTTTTAGTTTCGGAGATAATCGAGTTTGAATTTTGTTCGGCGGCCATGTTTTTTTCCGCCATTTTGAAAAAAAAGTTACACTATTGAAATTTTCCCAAGGTGTGGATGAAATTTAGTTAGAAACGTTTTCACTTTCGATGGATAGTTTCGGCGGGCAGTCGACTCACTACCTGATGAGAAGCAGGAATCGAAGATGTCGAGGTTTTCCCATAATCACCGAAACGTCCCCTCTACATGTTCCATACATTATATCAACCTAGAGATGCTCCTTCTGGGAGAACAATTATGTCAATGAGTGAGTGGTAATCCAGCTTTATATATTATAATAATAATAATAATAATAATAGGTAGACACTTACTGGCCTGAAGATAGTGGGTTGTCCAATTTATTTTTGCCTTGATAAAAAGGGCTATGGTTTGTTAGTTATTTCAAAGAAAATAATTCACATGCAGAAAAGTGTAATAAAACTGGCAAAATAAATGCTTTTATTTATTTATTGGATAAGAACATTCAATAAAAAAATTAAATATAGGTAAGTAATTCTAAATTTCTAGAATTAAATTAAAACTTAATTACAAGCCAATAGAAATACTAGTGGTACATCGTACATTTTTTTTTTACATAAATGTAGTACGTACCTACAAAAGTATTGTAACATAATATATATAAACAGTGCATTTAAATAGTTACATGATAGTTATATACATATTTCGAAACAAATTATAATAAATAACAAAATAAATATTTGATAAATTAGCAATCTAGAAAATCGGCAGCCATAAGTATTTCGAAAGCGATCTCGGGTTCTATTACGAACTGTGGAAAGGGCGGTTTCGGGTAACGCGCCTTATGTTCGAAATACATGCACAATTTTTGCACCGCGCGAGAACTGTAACAAAAAAAATAATTTCATTAGAGTATGTACTATGTTTATACACTTTTCACATAATAAGCTTTATCAGGTGTGATGGTTACTCGTCTTTCAAGTTTTTCTTCTGGAACTCTTACGGCTCTTCTTCAGAACCTCGTCCTTAAGTGCAACGGAAGGAATCGTGGCAACAAAACAAAATGTATCATCACTGAACTCACATATCGATAATATCATGCCGAATTTCATCTCAATCTCACCAGCACTTGCTAGAAAATCGATTTGCAATTTTGGAAACAATCAACTTATATTTTCCTTAATCTGGCCTGACCTCCGATACAAGTGGTCAGACAGAACTGTCTAAAAACCCACAAAATTTATGTTTCTTTATTAGACCCCTATACCATATTATGCACTGTTATTAGGTACCAGCAATAACGCTAACTTCTAAAACAACTTAGTGAGCAATCAACGGATACTTACGATATTTCGCTTAAGTAAACAACATTGTCTTCACCGACGGCGCCTGGTGGACCACCGAGCATCGCCCTGATGATGTTGGACATGAGTGCATGCTCACGCTTCACTTTGAACTCTTCGCCTTCGGCTGACACCAGTCTCAGGTACACCTCATCGGATGACAACTCATCTACAACACATACAAAGATAAAACTACCTAGTTAATATAAATATACCTAGCAATATTCAAATCGAAAGAACCTTTATCCGGCAGGTAAGTTAATCGAAATTAACTAAGTACATTGTGATTTAATATTAACGCAAATATAATGGAGGGAAATCTTATTTTGACTATAGGACACTTACCAGATACTTCGGTAAAGCTATCCTCGGCTGGGCTGGTAGCCGGGGGAGTTTGGGGCCACTCGCAGCACTCGCACGATGTGGCAGTTGAATCAACTTGTTGTCCCGACATTTTTTCTACGTAAGAACAAGTAACACGAAATATTAACAGTTGAAATTGATGGTAAATAAACAAGTTGTATGGAAAATATTTTTTTTTGTTTTTTTTTTCATAAAAAATTTCATATCATCAAATCATGCGACTTAATATTTATTACATATATTTTAAATACTCAGCTGTATAGTGATTCGAGGATATATATAAGTAGTATTTTGCTATTTTTAAGTACCTAATCACCATCATTAGTTAATGATGACAATTATCCTTAATTATTAATTAGTTATAATTATTATTAACTTGCATCATTAAAAACACATTAGTAACATAGTATGAATAGATAATTAAAATTCACAAACTCAAACGGCTAGATCTAGAGTAGGTATGGATAGTGAGAAATAGTTTTTGGTAATTCAACTCGCGCTGGGGTGGTAATAGGGTACTTGCATGAAATTCATTGTAAGAAATTGTGTCAATATTTCAAAAATAAAGCATTATAAAAGCGTTATCGTGAAAGATTTACTAAAAAGATTTTAATAGCTTCCAAAATATCCAACTTTTAATTTTGTGTAACGGAACGTTGCAACGAAACACCAATCACAGCCACGCTTAATACATTACGTCACTTTTATTTTTTTAGGAAACATTTACCTCTTTCAGAGGAGGCAAAAGAAACTAAGTGCATGTTACTTTAAAATGCATCGGTAAGATGCATTTCGATTCTTTACTGGAACTTTTGGCAGTAACTCGACACAATTCAACCTTAATTTCGCTTTTGGATATTGAAGTTATCTGTTTGTCAGTATCACATACTGTCGTATTGATATCAGTAGTCAATACGACAGTGACATTTCTATCACAGATTAATAAGGCGTAATTTTGAACTAGTGACGTCATTCCGTGTTTCGGCGGTAAAGTCAAAAGTAGGAACTTTGAAACGCTCTATTTAATTAATTTATGCATATATTTTTTTCTTTTCTTGCTTTGTTTAAGTAGGCCATATATATTTAAAATAGACTGGAAAAAAATTTCATGCAAGTACCCTATTTATGAAACGCGTATGAAACTGCAGGATCAGCATCTATACTCGCATTATAAAGCTAAATAGTTTGTTTGTTAATTTGATTGAACGCGTTTATCTCTGTTAGTTTTTATATCGAAGAAAGGATATTAGCAATGTAACATGATATTCCACCATCAGGAGCGGAGAATCAAATTAACGTGGGTGAAACCGCGGGGCACAGGCAGTAATTTATAAAATAACAGTTTCATAAATTGACTGAAAGAACCATTTATCTACGTAGTAGGAAGTATATTGTTTTGACAAAGATGTAAAATTACTTAGCAAAAAATTTAGCTAAATTCTAAACACGTAAATACGTACCTTATTATTTTATACACACTTGGAGCTTGAATTCAAGTTAGAGTTATTATTTGATTAATTTAATAACAGTAATTTAAACCACAATTTTCACTCGGAAATCAGAAACTATTTAAAAATATTTCAATTGGCACGTCCGCACTGAGCGCGCTGTGGGTGATAAGTGACAACTTGAATGGCTCAGTGATGCATTTTATACCACTTTTAACAAATATGGCGGAACTCCCATAATTATAGGTCATCCATTAGTGATGAAAAGTAATGATAATAACAATCTTAATTACTTTTAAGATTACAATAATGAGACTTACATAATGAATCCTACTTATATTCTAATTTTTTACTTTAATTCTATAGCTGGTACTTAAACTGGGAATAAGTACCAGCAAACTTCCATTAGTACTATAATATTATGTATTATATATATTAATATTTGCAAAAACGTTACTTATATTAACATTAGAAAAAGAAATTACAGCTAGTAATTACAGATAACTTTATAATAACACTACCATACTTATATGATAAACAGTGTCAGTAAGCAGTGGAAAAAGATACTTGGAAGAAGGTGAAAGCGGATGGACGTCAGTTTAAAATCTCTTGAGATTACCTATAATTAAATAAAAATACCTTAATTTATTATGTGAACAAAGATAGGAAATTGGATAAAATTACACGTATTAAATGTACCTACATAGTAAAATTTTCTTAGTGCACTAAATTACATACTTTTACCCTTTTGTATTGTATACACGTAGGCTTGAATTTTTATAAATTATCGAAAAACTCATAATAAATCAAAATATTAGGATAAGGATCCTATTAGGATTCATTTAAATTGACTGTACTGAAAAAAAATTGATGATTTACTACACAATTTTATTTTCACTGAACAAATACAGAAATTATTTCAAATTGTGAGTACAACAGTGATTAGTAACAACTTAGATCGGTCAGTGACTGGACACACGACGGTAAGTGCCGGTGCACACTATACTTCATGTCGTTGTGTCTTCTCGCAACGACTTGTCGTTGACGCAAGCGACTTATCGTTGACGCAAGCGACAGCTCTGCGCATTGTCGCCGCGACTTCACCGCGAACAAACTAGCGCGCTTCAACCCCCCAGCTTGTTGTTGCGACTCTGCGACTTTGACGCCAAGTGTGCGGAGCTTTGAACAAAATATATGAAAATTGTAGGCAGCAGCCTGTCGTCACGTCTAGTCGTTGTCGCGTGTCGCATAGTGTGCACTGACTTTTCGTAGGTACCTGTTTAAATATCTATAGCAGTCGTAAATAATAAAGATGCAGTTTTAACTCTAGTTCCAACTGTAAATTCATACAAAATGGTACTACAAATAATCCGTATTCAGATCGTGGATTTGTTTTTCTTTAAATAACACTGATTTAGAGTTAGAATGCCTTAGAATAACTATTATATATAATTATATATAGAAAAAAAACTCTGAATTTAATTAGATATCATCACAACAAAGGTAAAATTTACCTGTACCAGGTAGATAAGCCTGCAATCTATGTCAGGTATACAATATGCTACAGGTATTGTAAAATTTACATCTTTCAGGGAAGGCAAAAGAATCCGAGTCTATGCAGCCGAGATATTTATATTTTCTGAAGATAATTATATTAAAATGCATTAATGAGATTTAAGTGTGTATTTAAGTAATTCGGGAGACAGCTTTCCATCAGCTTTCACCTTCTTCCAAGTATCTTTTTCCACTGCTTACTGACACTGTTTATCACATAAGTATGGTAGTGTTATTATAAAGTTATCTGTAATTACTAACTGTAATTTCTTTTCCTAATGTTAATATAAGTAACATTTTTGCAAATATTAATATATATAATACATAATATTATAGTACTAATGGAAGTTTGCTGGTACTTATGGCGCGGGTATTCCCGGTTTAAAGTACCAGCTATTGAATTAAAGTAAAAAATTAGAATATAAGTAGGATTCATTATGTAAGTCTCATTATTGTAATCTTAAAAGAAATTAAGATTATTATTATTATTACTGTTCATCACTAATGGATGACCTGTTATTATGGGAGTTCCGCCATATTTGTTCAAAGTGGTATAAAATGCATCACTGAGCCGTTCAAGTTGTCACTTATCACCCACAGCGCGCTCAGTGCGGACGTGCCAATTGAAATATTTTTAAATAGTTTCTGATTTCCGAGTGAAAGTTGTGGTTTAAATTACTGTTATTAAATTAATCAAATAATAACTCTAACTTTAATTCAAGCTCCAAGTGTGTATAAAATAATAAGGTACGTATTTACGTGTTTAGAATTTAGCTAAATTTTTTGCTAAGTAATTTTACATCTTTGCCAAAACAATATACTTCCTACTACGTAGATAAATGGTTCTTTCATTTAATTTATGAAACTTTCATTTTATAAATTACTGCCTTTGCCCCGCGGTTTCACCCACGTTAATTTTATTCTGCGTTCCTGATGGTTGTAACATCATGTTACATAGTCAATATCCTTTCTCCTATACAAAAACTAAAAGAGATAAACGCGTTCAATCAAATAAACAAACTCTTTAGCTTTATAATGCGAGTATAGATGCTGATCCTGTAGTTTCATACGCGTTTCATAAATTTCACCCCAGCACGAGTAGAATTATCAAAAACTATTTGATTTGTTCCTATTTCGCCTTAAGTTTTCTTTCCACATTCCTAAAAATTCTTGTTTCGCTCCGTGTTATTTTCTCACTATCCATACCTACTCAGGACCCAGCCGTTTGAGTTTGCGAATTTTAATTATCTATTCATACTATATTGCTAATGTTTTTTTAATGATGTAAGTTAATTATAATTATAACTAACTAATAATTAAGGATAATTATTGTCATCATTAACTAATGATGGTGATTAGGTACTTAAGAATAGCAAAATACTACTTATATATATCCTCGAAACACCATACAGCTGGGTATTTTAAATATATGTATTAAATATTAAGTCACATGATTTAATGACATGAAGTTGTTGTATACCATCAATTTCAACTGTTAATATTTCGTGTTACTTGTTCTTTTATATTTTGGTATTTTGTTATTTTTAGCTTTTTAGTTTTGTGTTTTTGGAAGTCGGTTTTAATTTTTTTGTTGAAAATTTGTTTATTATGTAGAAAATATGTCGGAACAACAAGTTGATTCAACTGCCGCATCAAACCAGGCGTCCGAAAGTATTTCGACCTTCAACTCAGTCGGAGAACAACGCTCAGATAGCAATATAGACGATTTGGGTAAGTGTCCTAGATATATTTGAAATGGAAGTGATGACAACGTATAAATATCAATAAGTATTCTAACTACTCTGTCAGTTACATAGTAAAAAAATAACAGACAGGTTTTTCTTTTGCTTGTTTGAAATATTGAAAAATACTTAGAACTAATTAAAGCTTAGGAGTGCAAGGTTGTGGCATCATAACTAAGTATAAAGTGTACCTAAGTATGACGTCACACGGAACTGCAACTCAATGTATTGCCGTTATTTTTTGATAAGGTACGTAAAAAAAGGACAAATACGTGTCCAATATTTTTTTATTAATCTACAAGACGGACTAAAAATTGAAATTAAATCATAATGCCCATTCAGAGTTTTCTCCCTTTTTGACGCTCAAATATATTAAATTAAGTAATCGTTGTGAAGTATAACGTCCATGATTTGAATATTGCTATTCCTTTTTTCAACCTAAACTATTCAAACTACATAGATATGTTTATTGTTTATGTTATAGGCGAAGAGCAAGTTTACCTGAGGCTGGTGTCAGCTGAAGGCGAAGAGTTCAGAGTGAAACGTGAGCATGCACTCATCTCTGGTACCATCAGCGCGATTCTCTCTGGTCCCGCACCGGGCTTCGAAGAAACCGATGTTATCTACTTGCATGACATGTCGTAAGTACATGTATTAATGACTTATTTCTAAGGAGTACGTTTGGTTGATCATTTTCGGCCCATCATCATGATACTTGGTAATACTACTTTAATGCAGAATAAGACAAGTCAATATCTATATATATATATTATATAAAAATCATCTATATGAAAATGAAAACCTATTTGGCTTGGAAACGACATCACGTGTGCATGAACGGCTGGACCGATCACTATTAAACTTTGCATACACGTTGTCAGGGGTACAGAGAAGGATATAGGATAGGTACATTTTATGCCGGAATTTCCGCAGGAACTCCGTAATTACCACGGGGGATAGCTAGTAATAAATATATTTGATCAGACACAATGAAAGTTAGTGTATGTCTTCTTGCCTTTCACCAAATCTGTTTAGCGGTACAGGCGCGAAAGGTACAAAAAAAGGATTCTTTCCCATATTAGTAGGTATGAATTACTGTAGCTGAATACACTTACAAATATCCCAGGAGCAAAACCGCAGACAAAAGCTAGTTTACGTATTTTTTATTAATTACTTATTTCCACAGTTCTTAGACGCATGTCGTAGGTTACCATGGCAGTTTAAATATAAGACCATTTACCACCAAGACAATGTGCATATCTGGAGCTTTTGCAAACATTTGCTTACACAGACGTTCTATAATCCGGGCTTTACGAACCCAACCCGCTTATCATTCTTAGTGGTGCCATGTAACAGGACCAATTCCCATGGTTCCATCGTCAATAGTTTCGACTCTGCATCCTTTAATAGGGTACTTGCATGAAATTTATAATAAGAAATTGTGTCAATATTTCAAAAATAGAGCCTTAGAAAAGCGTTATCGTGAAAGATTTAATAAAAAAAATTCAATAGTTTCCAAAATATTCAACTTTAAATTTTGTGAAACGGAACGTTGCAACGAAACACCAATCACAGCCCAGCTTGACACATGACGTCACTTTTATTTTTTACCTCTTTCAGAGAAGGCAAAAGAAACTAAGTGCATACAGTCAACGCATATTTTCCATTTTCTAAAGTTTTTTACTTTAAAATTCATCGGTAAGATGCATTTCGATTCTTTACTGGAACTTTTGCAAGTAAATCGACACAGTTCAACCTTAATTTCGCTTTTGGATATTGAAGTTATCTATCTGTCAGTGTCACATGACCCTGTCAATATGACAGTGACATTTCTATCGCAGATTAATAAAGCGTAATTTTGAACAAGTGACGTCATTCCGCGTTCGGCGGTAAAGTCTAAAGTAGGAACTTTGAAACGCTCTATTTAATAAATTTATGCATATATTTTTTTTCTTTTTCTTGCTTTGTTTAAGTAGGCCATATATCTTTAAAATAGACTGAAAAAAAAAATCATGCAAGTACCCTATTAATCAATCTGAACTTGTAATTCTTTTTACTTAAGTAATTATAGTGTTATGACTAAATACATTGAATACTTAAAATTAACTCCTGTTTTTTTGTTTTTTCAGTTCCCGCTTGGTTCAGAAAGTGTGCGAGTACTTTGAATACAGAGCGAGCCTTCTGCAGTGGTCCAACAGCCCCCCAGAGTTCCTAATCGAACCCGACATCGCTCTGGAGATGACTATGGCTTCTACTTATCTCGATTGCTAGTTTTTCACGACTCCTCAACATAATATTGTTTATTATTTTTCTTTATGCTAATTGATTCGTTTAGTACCTAAACATTTTACCACTACTTGGACAATATTTTGTTTAGATTTTATAATGACAATTTTAAATCTTAGTTGCTTACCGCCGCACTCAGAGTCGACTTTAATGATTACTTAGTTAAGTATAGATTTTTAAAACAAAACTGCCGCAATCAGAGACGTTCAGTAAATTAATGTTATTTGGCATTTAATGAGATGTAACTTAATTAGTTAAATGCCAATTAACATTAATTTATTAAACTAGTCTGATTGCGGCAGTTTTGTTTTAAAAATCTATACTTAACTAAGTAATCATTAAAGTCGACTCTGAGTGCGGCGGTTAGTTAGTTAACTAATTCATGGTAACTTTTTTGTCCTATTATAATGTATTTAAATTAATTATAACGTAATTGTAATGCTATAATATAAAATTGGAACATTAACTGGATATTTTATTTTACACAACAGTTCACGTGACATTTCAGCCACTACAATATTCTTCTTCTTTTTTTATTAAATGGCAATTCTAGCTACGGTATTTTAACTCCACTGGCTTTCACTCATTTAGGTATGTAGGTATATTTTTTCCTCTAATTTTAAAACTTTTATTTTTCTATTTTTTTTAAACAACTGATTTAATGTTTCTTTTTTAACCGACTTCCAAAAAGGAGGAGGTTCTATGTTCGATTGTATGTATGTTTTTTTTTTTATGTATGTTCACCGATTACTCAAACACGGTTGGACCGATTTGAAAAATTATTTTTTTGTTTGTAAGGGTATACTCCCAATTAGGTCCCATTGCCACCAAGTCGGGATCTGATGATGGGATCTTGGAGAAATCGAGGGAACTCTTCAAAAATTATAGGCACACCTATAGCGATTTGGGTATTTTTGATAGTAAATCATTTATTTGCTTTCGGAAAGCAAAATTTGAAGAAGTGGAACTGATGATGAAGACCACAGGTGGTCATCGGAACAACTCAAAAATAATACGTATTTCACGGGTTCCGATTGAAGCGATTTCGAAAATTGATTTTTTGTTTGAAAGGGTATACTCCCAATTAGGTCCCACTGCCACCAAGTCGGGATCTGATGATGGGATCTTGGAGAAATCGAGGGAACTCTTCAAAAATTATGGGTACACCTATAGCGATTTTTGTATTTTTTATAGTAAATCGTTTCTTTGCTTTCGGAAAGCAAAATTTGAAGAAGTGGAACTGATGATGAAGACCACAGATGGCCATCAGAACTGCTAAATAATAGGTATTTCACAGATTCCGATTCGTTAACTTTAATATGGTTTCTAAACAATTTATGCTCGTCACAATGTATATGGTGAAGTGGAACTGATGATGATGTACCAGGAGAACTCCTCAACAATTAACGTCCCTGTGTCGGGAAAAGCAATATTTTGTAAAAGGTGATGAGCAGTTGACATTACGAACTAAGTCACTTAAAAGCGAGAAATAAACAAAATTTTAACAAAAAAATTAAAACCGACTTCCAAAAACATAAAACTAATAAAAAACTAAAAATAAAAAGCTAAAAATAACAAAATACCGATTTCATAAATCAATAAGTGTGTTTTTGTCTTTTGGATTAAATCGGTATTTTGTTATTTTTAGCTTTTTATTTTTAGTTTTTTATTAGTTTTGTGTTTTTGGAAGTCGGTTTTAATTTTTTTGTTAATTAATACCACGCTACGATCGCTACAAATGAGATTTTATACTGTTTGTACGAAATACACCTCGTATTCGTCCATTTATAAAACGCAAGCACTGTACGTACAATATAATGATGACAACCCGATTGGCGCAGTAAGTCACCATGCCTACACGCTAATCAAGAGGTTCCAGGTTCGATTCCCGGTGGAGGTGAACTTTGTTGTAATGAGCACAGGATTCCACTTTTCAGTGGTCATGTTTATACATAATATCTTTACTATTAAATACTAGCTGCTCCCCGCGGTTTCACTCGCATTAATTTCGAAGTTCCCGCGGGAATTCCGAATTACAATATAGCCTATGTTAGTCAAAAATAATGTAGCTTTCTAATGGTGAAAGAATTTTCGAAATCGGTCCAGTAGTTTTTGAGTTGAATCGTAACAAACAAACCGACAAAAAAATCAAATTTTTCCTCTTTATAACATTAGTATAGATGTAATGATACGTAGTAAGTATAATAAACCACTTTTACTGTCCACGACAAAAGCAAGCTTGGTGTGGTATCAAATAGATCTGTGTAACGTATGTACGTACTGTACCTATGTAGAATGGTACAGCCGAGTCGAGTCGACCGAACGCGAACCGACCGGCGATGCGTATTTACGAGTTGCAATAATCATAAACTCCATGCGACGCTTTTTAATTACAAATGGCGTACGTCCGACGCCATTACAGTGCCAATTATCATTTCGTTTCATTTCATATTTTACTCGTACGACCGACTGGCGACGCGAACAACGTTTTACATAAAATTTTCACTTTATTTTAATAATTTCAAATTAATTTTCAAAGTTGAAGTTGTTAGTATTGAAGTGGAAACGTTTATGGTAAATTAAAAAGTGATTATGACAGATAAAAATTTATAGATAGATAACGACAACGATGCGGCGTGAGTTCGATTTGTACCTCCAACAACCCTCAGGAACTCTTTCTTTTGGAATCCGAAGTATTCAATGGTTATTTTACACTGACCAACATTCACTTTTTATAATACTAGCTGTCGCCCCGGTTTCACTCGCGGTAATTCCGGAATTCCCGCGGGAATTCCAGGATAAAATATATATTTAAACCTTCCTCATGAATCGTTCTATCTATTGGTGAAAACCGCATAAAAATCCGTTGCGTAGTTTCAAAGATCTAAGCAAAGTACATAGGGACAGACAGACAACCGCAAGCGACTTTGTTATATGTACCTAGTGATTATAGAATAGAAATTCAGTGATTCTCTAACAATTCTGACGATGCTTTATTCTAGTGATGCCATGAATCTTCTTCAGTAGAGTTTTTTTTTTTTTATGTCATAGGGGGCAAACGGGCAAGTGGTACACCTGATGGTAAGTGATTACTGCCGCCCATAGACATCTGCAACACCAGAAGGCATGCAGGTGCGTTGCCGACCTGGAATGGGGATGGGAGAGATGAGATGAGATGAGATGAGAGTACAGTTCTCATATAAACTCGCTTTCTTTAACAACGGTACCTAGCCTAAAACTATAGAAAAAATCTCGCCTTTCCAAAACAAATTTCATGTGTAGGTATAAAAGCCCGTGGAAGCACCACAGGCTTCTAATTGCACTGACTGTGTGCAGTACGACCTCGTTCCATTCAATTACAGTGTCGCCCCGCGGATCCGCCCGCGGTTTTGCCCTAAAACGCACGCTCCTGTTTATGGCCAGAACTACTGACCGTTTTGTTACATTTGCAACATAAATATGGTATATATACACACAATACAATACAATATACTATATTGCACCAAAGATTTTTACAGTAGGTATTTATGTAGATTACATAAATGGCAAAAGGCGGCCTTATTGCTAGAAGCATTATTTTCAAGGCTACCTTAACGTGAAAGAATTTATTATTAATTTATTATTAATATCAGGAGAACTGTACAATATACTTCTGTATCTATATATCTGAACAATCAATGTATCTGTTTGTAATTTCAAATTAACAGCTTTTCACTTAATGCATATGAAAGTAGATATATTTATAAGATGTGGTAAAATTAGCTGCAAATATTTATTGGGTTGAAAGTATACACCGTCATAAGCATGTTCATAAAATAAAAAAAATAATAAAAATATATGAAAAAAATATTATTTTTAAAACTTTTGTCTATCTGTCTGATTATTCCGGTAAATTTCTGAAACGGCTGGACCAACTTTAACGGAACTTTCACAGACGTAGGGTACTTTTTACCCCGGAGTTCCCGCGGGAACTCCAAAATTACTGCGGGTAATACCGCGGGGGACGGCTATAGTTAGTAATATGTACTTCAAAAAGTACGATCCTCTTCTGATTCGAATCAAGAGCACTTCAGCCTGTTTATTCGAAGACCTGAATACGATTTGCACAAAATTGAATGCTAAACTTTTCACAGAAAACCCAACCGATCTTTGAAAAACATCTGGCGATATATGTATATGCAACGATCGTTAGCGAAGTGGTTGAAACCGCAATCTGTAATCGAATTGCCAATTCATATTCCGTTTGTGCCAATATCCAATCAAAGGCAGACGCAGCTGGAGGAAAAAACACGAGTCGCTTGTAATTAGCCGACTTCAAGAGAAGAGGGTGGAAAGTTTAGCATAGACGGCGCGTTGCGGCTATGAATATGCAAGTATTCCGTTTTCATAGCCCACAGTACCTATCTACCTACGTTATGAGACAAATAATGAATTATTAATGTTCTCTCGATGCGATGCGAATTGTGAACCAGTTTTTCTTCATATTCATTTGAAAAAAAAAATTAAATCACAGCGGACGCTGTACAAAACATGATACGACGGCGTACAAGTTACAACGCGGTTCCACCCGTGGTAATTTCGGAGTTCCCGTGGGAATTTCGGGACAAAATACCCAATGTCACTCATATACGAAGTGAAAGAATTTTCAAAATCGGTTCATCAGTAGATCCAGAGATTACCCTCTACAACGTCACAAACTCACAATCTACAAACACACAAACTTTACCTCTTTACAATACCTGTTAGTATAGAAAAGTAACATCTTTAGGGGAGCGGGGGGCTAGTCGTAACAGGGGTGAGTCGTAAGAACTTTTCGAATATTTTGTTTTAAATTTATGCCTAAACTGCTCCTAATAACGCGGTCTATGACAGTGCACAGTCAATGAGGCGCAGGAGAGCGTAACAACTAGTTTTAATGCCACGTAATATAAAAAAATAAAATCCCTAAGTTTGATTCTCATTGACTAAAATATCTTGCTAAAATTATTAGGTAGTTCTATCTCATTAACTAAAATGTCCTTGCTAAAATTAGTAGGTATCTATTAATTTGTGTAGTCATCATATTAAGTTATCAAATGAAACATGAACTTTCCCCTTGTAACATGCTACTACTTTCCCAAAAATTCATTTATGCAAGCCTTCGTCATCAATTGAACACCATTTATCATTCTAATTCTAATTGACACGTGAATAAATTTCCTTTTATTTAAAAGTGGTTCATCGTGAAAATCCTCAATATTAAGAATTCAATATTTACTTTTGAAAAAACTAAACATTGTTGCAACCAACCCCCCGTTCCCCTACTATCTATTATAACTGTGAGTTTGTTTTTTTGTTACGCTTTCACCCCTTAACTAGGTACCTTAACTGGGGCAATCACAATTTGCAAGTTAAGCACATTTGAAAGCACCATGCGGGCGGTACAGATAAAAGCCAGTTAATTATTAATTCACAAAAAAATTAAGTTAATCTACGAAGTTACCATATTATTAAATTATTTATGAAATTCAAAGGACTAGGCACGTTGGTGTAAATGATAATAAACGTTGACATAATGGATATAACGGCACCAAGACAAATTTTCTTATTGGGATCTGCTATTATATAAATGGCAACCCAATTTATTCCTGAGGATTTCACGGCGTCCGAAATTATATTTTGTAAATAATAAACGGAGCACGAATTTTGTGAATTCATTTCGTTTCTTTCGAACATTATTGTACGTAGGTACTAAGAGAAATCCAAATCTAGATAGGTACAATATGAATGAATATCTTGTTGGTATGTAATTGTAATATACTTATTATAGTATTATTTATATTAAAAAATTCACCTGAAATTACAAATTATCACCTCATTTCTCTTAAACTTGTCAGGGGTACAGAGAAGGACATAGGGTACTTTTTATCCCGGAATTCCCGCGGGTGAACCCGCGGGGTACAGCTAGTAATCGAATGAAAAACGTTTTCCTTTTTTTTGTAAAATTTTTATAAAATAAATTAAGTATTTACCTATATTGATATTCATTTATATTTTATACTAGCTGTCAGTTTCACCCGCGTTATATGTTTATTAGAACTATTATAACTTACAATTATTGTAATAGATTTTACTCTCGATCGAAACAATTTTTACCTTTTGCACTTCTAAAGCAAAATTCTATAATCAGGTATGCTTATAAACTCATTAAGTAAATATCAGAAATCATAATTCGAGTACCTACAGTAGGCATTCACCAAAATACAGTTGAAGAAATCCATTATATAATACATATAAGCACAGTAATTCCCAGCTCGTTTAACAAATTAAACTCGAATTGTGAACAACGAGCAGTTACTCGAATATTTATGAAGTGAGGTTTAGAACAAGTTTAAATTAGTCTAAATAACGTACAAACACACTCTCTCACACACATACAGACACACAAATCAAAGTACAGTAAGCAGCCATCCGACTGCTCTGTAACAAAACCTGACAAGGACTTCAAACCTACGTATAACAAAAATTGGACTAACGGATAATGCAAAAAAATAATACGAGTCAACCCTTGAAAGGTTCCAAATTCAAATATTAAAACTATATCAAAATCAAGGTGACTAATCTTACTAAAATAAAGAAGTGACGTTTGTGAGTTTGTAAGATTGTGGGGGATAATCTCTGGATCTACTGAACCGATTTAGAAAATTCTTTTACCGATAGAAAGCCACGTTATTTGTGAATGTCACAGGCTATATTGTAACCCGGGATTCCTACAGGAACTCCAAAATTACCTCAGGTGAAACCGCGGGGGACAGCTTGTTCAGTATATAAAAGTACTAAGAATCTGACTTACGTGTTAAACTATCGCCATCTGCTACCGTATTAACTTTTTATTTACATAAATATTATTTGGCATAAAGTTTTAATGCTACTAAATTTGAATTATCATTTCTTGTTAAATGAAGTATCTTGGAAGATATGATTGTGTGGCACACGCTTGTATGACCATCGTAAAAAGCTAAATAACTGTTGGTGTCCTTAGAGTAATCATGTATCTACACACGTACCTACACCCTTCAAACCAAAAAAAAAATATCCAAATCGGTCCAGCCGTCTTCGGCTAATCGATGAATATAGCATCTGTGTCTTTATTATTACTATAAAAACTTGTTACTTGGGTAGCAGAGTAATATAAAAGTCAGGTGAAAAAGGTAAGATAAATATATTATAGTTTCAAAAGGAATGACATACAACAATGATCAAACAAAAGAATGTGTATAAAAATATTTAAATATCAAATTGACAGTGTTCTCAGTATAAACATAAAAGAGTTTTAACACCCCCCCGTAATGAGAACACCCTGTATATACACATTATAATACAAGTAAAAAGACAGTATCAAAATTCACTATACACTTATCACTAGCACTGAAATAATAAAAACAACATCCTGTACATATAAACACATCACTAAACTATACACACCCTATATACATACAATATGATCTAAAGACATACAAAACCTAGAACTAGCCTAAACCTAAAGAATTTGTACATTTAAAATGTTTCAGTTTCGGCAAGGGTTTTGTCAAAATGTCTGCGACCATGTCATTTGTGGGTATGTATTTGACTTGTATGTCGTGGTGTGATAGTGAGTCTCTAATGAAGTGATGTTTGATGTCAATGTGTTTAGTACGTGCGTGATAGGTGTTATTATGAGCTAGTTTGAGTGAACTTTGATTGTCGGTATGAATGATTATGGGATGAGTGACCGAGAATACTTCACTGATGAGCGTCTTTAAATATATGGCCTCTTTACAAGCTTCAGCCAAAGCCATATATTCAGCTTCTGTTGTGGAAAGTGCAACTGTTCGCTGTTTGCGAGCTTCCCACGACACAGGTGCACCGCTCATCAGGAAGGTGAATCCAGTGAATGATCGACGGTCCACAAGATTGCTTCCATAATCGGCGTCAGCGTAACCTACTGGGTAAGAGTGGTCACCGTGTTTGAAGTGAAGTCTGAGTTCCTTCGTACCCTTAAGGTATCTAAGGACTCGCTTAGCGGCCTTCCAGTGTACCCCCCCGTAATGTGCATTGAACTGAGATAGGTACGAGACCGTGTGGGCAATATCAGGTCTTGTACATATAGAAATGTACATTAATGAGCCGATAAGCTCCTGATATGGGACTTCTAGATTTTCTTCTTCCTTTTCCGGAACAGTGAGTTTTAACCCAAGTTCCATTGGCGTAGTGACCGAGATCGCGTCGCTCATACCGAACTTGTCTAGTAATTTTTCGATATATTTTGTCTGATCGAGGGTTATACTGCCTTCACTTTGTACGACTCTCATACCGAGGCAGTCTTTGACAGGACCGAGATCTTTAATTGTAAACGTCTTTTTGAGTTCGCTTACAAAATTATCTTTTAAATCACTATTGGTTGTCATAAAAAAGAAATCGTCGACGAACACTGCGATAACGATAAAATCATTAGGTCCGTCTCTTTTATAGTAAAGACAGTGTTCTGATGCGGCTTGAGTCAGCGACAGAGCAGCCATCGCTTGGCATACTTTTTTGTTCCATTGACGCGGAGCTTGTTTAAGCCCATATAGGGATTTTTTAAGTAAGCATACTTTCCCCTTTGGATCAGTAGCAAAACCTTCTGGTTGTTCCATATAAATTTCCTCTTCCAGGTCACCGTTTAAAAAGGCAGTTTCTACATCAAGGTGATGTACTTGTAGCCGATATTGCACAGCAAATGCAAACAAAAGCCTTACTGAAGATAGCCTAGCAACTGGTGAAAAAGTTTCACCATAGTCTACTCCAGCTATTTGGGTGAACCCTTTGGCTACTAGTCTGGCTTTGTATTTTGTAATGTTCCCACTTGTGTCCTTTTTTATTTTGTATACCCATTTACATTTTGTTGTCTTCCTGCCGGATGGTCTATCAACTAGAATCCAGGTTCCATGCTGAATCAATGAATTGTATTCTGCTTTCATCGCTTCTAGCCACTTGTCTTTTTGCGGATGCTCTGTAACTTCTTTGTAAGTTTCTGGTTCCTGATCTGATGTCATGTAGAGATTCTCCTGATATCTCTCAGGAGGACGCCTGTCTCGGAGAGGGTATCGTCTTTCAGTTGATGTCTCTACAATGGGTTCAGGTTCAGAAATAATTGGGGAAACTTCATGAGTAAGAGGTTCATCCGGTATAGTCAGCTGTTCTAAAGATGGTGACATCTCGGGTTGAGTGTCTTCACTGTCTGACTGTACTTGATGTTGTGGCTGTGAAACTGGTTCTTCATCATTTTGAATGGGTACAAAGATTACAGATGGTTGTGGTTGGGGTGACTCTTCGTTATGTGAGGAATTTGGATTAGACTCTTCATGCGTTTTATCTTCAATAAACGCTACATCTCTAGCAATAATAATCTGCCGAGGATTATTAGGGTCTATTAAGCGATAACCTTTGCTTTCTATAGAATAGCCAACAAAGATACAAACTTTAGTTTTGGATTCCAGTTTTGAACGCTTTTCTTTGGGTACGAGGACGTGAGCTTCGCAGCCAAAGATTCGCAAGTGAGAAAGGTCGACTTTATTGCCGGTCCATACTTCTTCTGGAATCTTGTTATTTAAAGCTTGCGTGGGTGAACGATTTTTTAAATAAATTGCCGTATTTACCGCTTCTCCCCAGTACGCTAAAGGTAAATTCGAGTCTTTTAGCATAGATCTTGCTTTTTCAATGATCGTTCTATTTACACGTTCTGAAACTCCGTTTTGTTGAGGAGTGTACGGCACCGTGGTTTGGTGCACTATACCATTCTCCCTCATAAACGTTATCATGTCGCTATTTACATATTCCCGACCATTATCTGAACGGAGAATTTTAATTTTTTCTCCCGTTTGATTTTCGACTAAATGCTTAAATTCGACAAACTTTGTGTAAACTTCGGCTTTTGTTTTCAAAAGATATCCAAAAGTTTTACGAGAGTAGTCGTCGGTAAATGTTAATAAATATAGGGCTCCGCCCCACGAGTGCGTACTCATAGGTCCGCATAAGTCCGAATGAATAAGTTGTAGGACTTTACTCGATCTACTTTTTGAGCTCTTAAACGGTTTCTTTGAAAATTTACCTTGTAGACACGGAATACATGTTCCGTGGTAACTTCCAATATAGTCTAGGCCGATACATTTATTTTTTAATATATCCATGCTCTTTGTATTAAGATGGCCAAGACGTCTATGCCAAAGTAGTGCAGACTCTTTGGTGGAAGTATACAAGGAATGCAATTTATTTACATTTAATCTAAACATACCGTTGTGATTCGACCCTGTGGCAATGACGGGATTTGTCACATGACAGCCACCACTTTGAAATATTGTTGCGCCTTTCGGCGTAAACAATACATCGAATCCTTTCTTAACTAAACTACTTACAGATAAAAGATTTGTAGCGAGACCAGGAACATATAATACATTACTAATTTTATTTACACCATCGGAAATATTTATATTTACAGTGCCCTTACCATGACTCAATAAAGTCTCCTTATTTGCCACAGTGATAGGAGTTACGTGAGGGGACAAGAACTCGAACCACTCTCTCCTGTTACTCATGTGGGAGCTTGCGCCGGAATCAAGAAACCAATCTTGTGAACCTGTGGGTGAACGATTAGTGAAACAAGATGAAAGTGTAAATTCGGAAGTATAATTTGTACAAACATTTGACGAAACCGAAACATTCTTGTTTTTCTTATTTTTTAGAATCCTACATTCACTCACTATATGCCCTAATTTTTTACAATAGGAACAAAATTTCTTCTTTGTTTGTTTCTTGGTGCATAGCGCTGTATCTGGAGATCTGCTGGTATCTGCTGAGGACTGTACAGCTCGTGATTCTTCTTTTAGAAGAGCTGTCACTACATTTTCCGTTGTGATCTTCATATTAGAGTGTTCGATGGCCATAACTAAGGGATGATATTTTTCTGGAAGTCCAGTGAGCATTATAATAGCTAAGAATTCATCATCCACTTGTGCTCCAATTCCTTGTAGTTCTTGTTGGATAGCTAGTGACTCATTCACATACTGTTGAATCTTTCCTTTGAACGAATTTGTTAAGAGTTTTTTCATCAGTGCAAGCCTCCTTGTGAGTCCACCATCAGCATAAGCTTTTCGTAAACAACTGAATGTTTCAAATGCGGTTTTTGCTGACCTTATAACGGGATAGATGGATTCTTCACAAGATAAACATATTTTCGCACGAGCCTTCTGATCTTTCCGTTTTTGATCAGGGTTGGAGAGGTCAGCGGGTTTTACAACGACTTCCCACAACTCTAGGTCAGTGAGCATGCATTCTATGGCAAATGCCCATGTGCTGAAGTTAGCTGATCCTTTTAGCTTTGATATGCTTATATTTGTTGAGTTCTGCGCTGTCTGAAAATCTTTTGAAGAATGTGCCGACTGTGAAGTCGATGGAGTATCCATTGCACTTTTCTTAACCTTTTTTAAAAGACTTATTTGAGACCTATAACCACTTATCAGTTATTTCCTGGGCCCATAACCACTTGTTACTTGGGTAGCAGAGTAATATAAAAGTCAGGTGAAAAAGGTAAGATAAATATATTATAGTTTCAAAAGGAATGACATACAACAATGATCAAACAAAAGAATGTGTATAAAAATATTTAAATATCAAATTGACAGTGTTCTCAGTATAAACATAAAAGAGTTTTAACATAAAACATACATACATCGAACATAGAATTGTTTGAATTATTTAAGTGAAACTTCTTTATGAGATTTGTGCCTTATAAGGTTTTGATTTGGATCAGTTGGTGGTACTAGAGTTGAACAATTAACAATTGAGCATCTTACGCTGGCTAACTGGTAGCTTGGCATTGGCTTGGCTGGTCGTATTCGAAAGTTTTGCAAGTTGTGTAGTATTATAAACTTTGGCGCTAAGATGTTGCAAACTTGGAGACTGGACGTAAATTTAGGACCCTTACTAAGCATGCATGAGTTCAAGCAGTCTATGCTGGGATACACAAAGTAGTTTTGCCCAAATTATGTTTTGTAGAGTTCAAATATTTTTTAAGAAAAAGAGTTGCAAAGAACTAACTATTGATTTACAGTCTCGAATTAGATTCACAATATCTGAGCGACAGAGGTTCTCTCGTAGCGCCATCTTTTGTTAGTTAGAAAAGCAGTACCAAACACATTTTTTACATTTTTCATTGCCTGAAAAAACGGATAAAACGACGTTGTCTAAAAATGAAACCTAGCTGCTATGATATACCTATATTATTTTTAGATCCCCTTTTCGATGGATCCTACTAGGATCCTGGTTGTAATCTGATAGATCTAGATATGGACAGACAGCAAAAATATTACAAATATGGATAACATTTTTTAAAAGTGACCATAACGACATGCAATTTAAAAAAAAAAACTACATAATAAACAAGTGTTCTACTATGTGACTTTTTCTAGCGAAAATAGATTTTTGAGAATATATTTTATTCCTGTAGCCATTGACCAACCGCCACCGATTTTTATCTCGAATCAAATCGAATGTAGTAACTATTCAACCGATCATCATAATATTTTGCATACTTTTCGTTGATTTATCCCAGAGTTCCCGCGGGAACTCCGAAATTAACGCGGATGAAACAACCAGTAGGTAATACAACAGCTTTTATTTGACACGTTTACGAAGCCACATTTCGACTGTTGGTAATGGCGATCAAATCGCTATAGTCCCATATGATTCCGTTGGCGCATAACAAATAACTTTTGGGCATTGCGAACCGTTGATGCGTTGACGGCTGGGGAGTACTCCACGGCAATGAAATTCACAGATCTGATAAAATAGATTACTATTTAGCATTTGCTGATTCTGACCAACAACATTAGCGCCCATAACGCGCGTCCCAACACAACACACAGATGTCAAAATTTTAGGAATTAAAATTCTGTATGTCATAAGACACGTGGTGAATGTATTTTTGAAAAACATTTTTCGTGGCGCTTAGCGCGACGTGTTATGGTCATAGTGAATAAGGGCCCAGCGCTGTTATTTGTATAAAAGAAAGAAGGATAAGAAAGATTTATTTAAGCAAGAGGAGAAACACAACACATACAGAACAACACAAATGAAAACAATTAAAGAATAACATAATATATAAATAATAACGAAATAAAGAAAAAGATACAAAACAAAGAAAAACGGAATAAAACTAAACAAGAAACAATAACATATTTTATAATTTGTGTGGTGTGTCTCCACGCTCAAAATGGTCCTTGACTCAGCATCATCTCTATAGGTTCACAGTTAGTACAGCAAAGTCATACGTATACTGGATGTTCCATGTTCTATCAAATGAATTTTGAAATTCCCTCGGGAATTCCTAACGAAGTTATACTACCTATCCATCGTCTCAATAAAATTAAAATATGCTAGCTGTGCCCCGCGGTAAGTTCGGAGTTCCCGCGGGAATTCCGGGATATAGAGTACCCTATGGCCTTCTCTGTACCCCTAACAACGTGCATGCCAAATTTCATCCACTCCGTTCAGCCGTTTTTGGGTGATTGAGTCAACGTACTCGTATATGCGAGGATAAGAGCTCGAAAGCGCATTTTCATCCGACTTGCTTCAAATTTATCGTCACTGCTCATCTCCTATATGTCTTAGCGTTATGTTATATAGCCTATAACCTGCCCAGGAGTATGGACTACAATCGTACCAAGTTTGGTTAAAATCCCTTCAGTAGTTTTTGACCCATGCGTGCACATACGGACAGACAGACAGACAGACAAAAAATTTACTAATTCCATTTTTGGCATCAGTGTCGATCACCATTCATCCTACAATATTAATTTTGAATATTTATTCAATGTACAAAATTGACCTCTCTACAGTTTTATTATAAGTATAGCTTGTGTAAACATCACCTAAATCGGCCGAGTCGTTTCAGAAGTTACACAATCACAATCAGTAAGTTTTTTTTTCTTTTTTTAATTTATTTAACGTTTATTAACTTAGACTAGAATACAGGTGCATTAAAAACTGCATTTACAACTCACCAGTGTCTTTTAAACATAATATAAAAGGAGAAATTAATAGAACGAGAAAATTTATTATTACAATAAGTATAAAAGTTTGAAGCGGTCTATAACACAGTAGCAGAGATAAAGGGAGAGACTTCTAACATTGTTTAAAAATTTCACACTCACATAACGGTGATATAAGAAAATATCTCCTCCGCTGAGATAATCGTACTCAAAATTAACTTAACGGAACTTCCCTCGCTGAACTTTCGCCCCGCGAATTTAAAATATTCCCAAAAGGATAAAGCTTTTAAGGCATTTCGTGTTCTCTTCAATTATAACTAGCGGTGAAGTTTGTGCGCGGCTATTACTTATTACCTTGGGTTATTCCCCTTTCACCAGAACGATATCAATTAAATGTACGGACGGCCAAGCTGCACTGTGCAATTTCTGAACTTTCAATTTCGAGTGATTGTAACCAAAAATGCCTGAATAGTAACAAAATAGGCACTTGTGCTTACCTACTGAACACTTCCGTTTCACAAATGTCTCAATTACATGGGGGGAAGTAAATGACTTCCAAAATGAGCAGTCATGGTTATGTCTGTACTATCTATATCCTACTAATATTATAAACGCGAAAGTTTGTAAGAATGTATGGATGGATGGATGGATGGATGGATGAATGTTTGTTAATCTTTCACGCAAAAACTACTGAATGGATTTAAATGAAACTTTACAATAATATAGCTTATACATCAGATTAACAGATAGGGTACTTTTTATCGCGGAATTCCCGCGGGAACTCTGAAATTAACGCGGGTGAAACCGCGGGGCACGACTAGTATGTATATACAATCCTTTGTCCTGAATGACTGATGGATCAACGTACAGCCTAAACCACTGATCATAGAGACCTGAAACCAAATCAATCGAAAGGATTTTTGAAAATTCGACCCCTGAGGGGATGAAAAGGGGTTGAAAAGTTTGTATGGAACAATTCCGCGAGAGCTTCGAAATTATTGCGGATGAAACCGCGCGGGATAGCTAGTCTATTATAGGTATAGTAATATTATAAACAGGAAATGTTTGTTTGTAGGAGGTAACCTTTGGATTTACTGGAACTATTCGACAAATTCTACCGCTTATTTAAAATTTTCGATCTTGGAATGGCACATGGGTATTTATCAATCCGATACAGTGAGTTCTTGAGAGGATTCCGAAAAGGCCGCGAGTGAATCCGCTAGAGCGAGTACCTACAGCTAGTAAGCTTTTTTTTTAAATGAGTGATTGTATGTTTGTCATCAATGCGGTCCTAAAGCTTTCTGATGTAAAAAAATCTATGAAAATTTTCAAAACACAAGACGGCAACACTGCAGGTGCTTGCTAATCTATACTTTAATAAAAAAGTAGAATCCGCGATTCTGTACATTGAATATTTTCACCTAAAATTGAGAGAGGTGATAGAAGGAGAGTAACCAAGTCCAAAAAAAAGTTTTTAAAATTATTTTCTGTCTGTTTGTCTGTCTGTCTGTGTCTCCGCATCTACAGAACCGATTGTCACGCGGTTTTCACAGATAGATTAAACATAGCCTGGAGCTACATATAGGCTTTGTTTCATTGAAAGCGGATGTCGGCAAAAAAAGTTGTTGTATAAAAACCTTTCATGCGGGTGAAAGCGCGGGGCACAGCTAGTGAATATACAAAAGAACGAATTAAGACGAAACGTCGCGTGACGTCACAACGTGCTAACCACGGAGTGGCGTTACACGAGTTCACACGACTGTATCTCCGTTATTTTTTGGTTAGGAAAAAATGAAAAAATACGTGTCCAATATTTTTTATTATTCTACAAGACGGACTAAAAATTAAAATTTCGCTGACAAGCCCATTGGTGCAGTGAACCACAACAAAAAAAAACTGTTTGTTACCAAACAAGTTGTAGGTTCGGATTGCCAGCCGCATCGCCCTAGCGGTCTGTCCTCAATCTATACAAGTCACGAGTAACATTCGACGTTATCTGACGCCGTCACAATGACATGGGTCGGAATTCGGCCGAGCGAGCGCGCGGCGGGAACCGTCGTTGGCGAAATTTCACCCGAAACGTCATAAAGCGAAACAAAAGGGTCCGGCATCGACCGTGCCGACGACATACGCCTGTCCGAACCCAAATCTAGTTTCGGATCGTCAAATCGTGCCAATTTTTCTTGTGTAGCAGTTTCGACAGCACTCCTCGTTTGTTGGAAGGGAATCCGTGAAAATGTTCGCGAACGCAATAGATAAGAAACGTTTTTATTGGCGTGTCAAAACTCGGTTTTTTGAGTGACGTCATCTATTTTGTCGAATAAAATAACCCGTCCGAAATATAATATATATATCTATAGGTATGTTTAGGTACACGATCTTTCTTGTAAAGAAAGCAAAAAGTACCTTTGTTATACTTATTTAAATACCGCTGTACTGTGTAGGTCAAAGAGAAAGGTAAAGGTGACTTATAACAAATCACTAAAAGGTCGTAGAGTAAATCTAGGCCCCAAAAAACAAGGTCAATAGTGTGACAAAGAAAAGCTTGTTTAGAGCTCGTCGAGTACAAACGGTGATACCAAGTACCCATTTCGAAAACTAGCTACCTATCAAAATGTTAATCAATAATTTTTAAAACATCTGAATATCCCTACTAATATTATAAATGCGAAAGTAACGCTGTCGGCTGTCTCTGTCTGCCTGTTACGCTTTCACGCCTAGACGGCTCAGCCGATCATCATGGAAATTTTGCATACACGTTGTCAGGGATAATGAGAAGAACACACGGTACTTTTTGTCTTGGAATTCCCGCGGGATCTTCGAAATTAACGCGGGTAAACCCGCGAGGAACAGCTAGTATAAATTATTTCTGGCGGATTCAAAAACAAAACGGCAATAAACAATATTCATTGAGCAAAATAATAATAATCTGCATTCCAATAAAATGTAAACGGAATATAATTTTCAATGAAAGCCAGCGTAGTTAAGTCCGGAATCGAATTCCATTTGTAGTAACTTGTGTTAGGGCAGCATTCGTTAGATTAAGCCCCGGACTGCTCTTGCGATAGGAGTCCCGCGGGAGCGGCGGGAAACGCTTCCGTCCTTTTACAAGGTTTAAGTAACAAACTTTAGCGATTTAATCACTACATAGTATAAAACAAAATCGCTCCCCGCTGTCTGTCCCTATGTACGCTTAGATCTTTAAGCCCACGCAACGGATTTTCATGCGGTTTCCACCAATAGATAAAGTGATTCATGAGGATGGTTCAAATCTATATTTTATCCTGGAATTAACGGAGGAACTCCAAAATTAACGCAGGTAAAACCTTGGGAGACCGCTAGTATAAAATTTCAAAGACAGTGGTTTTGACCTAGTGATCGCTTGGCGATTTTTCATTCATAATAAGTAGGCTTTTGACATGCAAATCGTATTTTTGGACACAATATTTTTAATGTATTTAATGTATCTTTATAATTTTGTATCTATCAATACAAGTGAATGAAAGGGGATTTTTGTGTTCTTAGAACTTTTCGGTTTAGACTTTTTTAACTAAAGTATCGCAACAAAATGGCAACTATAGGCATAAAAAATTCATAAACAGTGGTTATTAAATGGCGCTTCGCTTGGCGCCCCGGTTCAAACTTCACGATTTCTCTAAAGGTTTGACCGTTCTTTCTTAAACGCATGTACAAACTTATACATACCCTTATCCTTTTTTCTTACCAGTATGAGGAGATTTTAAACCATAATAGAGACAAATCTCAAAGGAACTGCGAACTCAATAAAATTTTAAAGAGAATCAAAAGGGATACAAAAAAAAATCCTAGACTTTTCAGCAAGTATGTACATAATGGTGTTACCGAACATTTGCCGCTCGAAGCTTATAACTTATGACGAATACAAGACGAAATTGGACTCGAAATGATTGAATGCAGTTGTAAAACCCGACTCGTTCAAAATATCCGGAACCCTTTATTTAATGTATTTATTATTATTGTACATAGAATGGGGAGGTATGGAGTTGTTTACTTGGAAGTTAATACTACAAGTAACTATACGCTCATTGAATCACTGCAAGTCTTTGGATTTGCGCAAACTCTTATTATATTAAATACAAGATGTTCCCCGCGGTTTAATCGGATACCTTCGGGAACGAACATTGCTATAGGTATCTCTGAGTCTGTCATTGCTGGCCAAGTTATCTGAATTATCTTCTTATTTAATAAATTTATGATGTGTATTGCTGTGTGTGTTATAATTATTTTATTTATTATTCTATCTATTATTATCGAAATTATTACTATGTATCTTTGTGTCTACCAATGAATAAGTATATAATATAATTAATGAATGTATCTAATATTATGTATTTTATTGTTTTGAGTTGGCGGGCAGACATGCGGTCGGATATCGCGCGGACGCATCCCTTATTATGGGCTCCGCTGAAAACCAGCGCTGCCGCGTTTTACGCGAAAGTATATGCTGAGTCGGCATCACAAAAATTTTTAAGCGAATGTTGTTTAAGTGTTAAATTTTGTCACATATTTTAAATTTTCTGTGATGCCGAATAAAGATAATTATGTCTATGTCTATATCCAAACCATCGTGCATCGTCTTGGAAAAAGTATCCATATATCGGTTAAGTATCTAGTACATAAATTACAAAATCCTACACAGACAGATCACAGGGCTACGACGCTGTTGGCTCCAGAAACTAATACAGGTATTTCTTTTTTTAACAATAAACCAACACAGAAGCATATAAGAAACAAGCTGTCCCCTGCGGTTTTGCCCGCACCTACGCCTTCGTCTTCTACCTATGTATTTAAACTGCCTACCTGCCTATTTTCAGCTTCATAGGTCCAGTAGTTTTCGACCTTTCACCTTCATGTATACAGAACTGAAAATAAACCGGAAACAACCAAAAATAAACAATAAACTCTCTGAGTAGGAATTCCCGCGGGAACTCCGGAGTTTGTGTGGTTGTAATCTCTGGATCTACTGAACCAATTTTGAAAATTCTTTCACTTATAGCAAGCTAAAGTGGTTTTGAGTGACATAGTGACATAGGGAACTTTTTATACCGAATTCCCGCGGGTGAAACCGCGGGGGTCAGTTAGTACTAAATATTATTACATAATATATACATACATATTATACCATGGATATATAAACACATCCAGACTGGGCCGACGTTGGGCGCCAATTGTGGGGTTCGAAAGTAGGCGAGGCAGTAGAGTGCTCTGGCTAGTTCAATGAAAAGTTTATTTTAGTAATTAAAAGCTGTTTATTATTCGTAAGAAGATAAATTAATTTTTTTGAAGTATCTGTAGGAGTCCGTCAAAAATATCAAAAACATCAATTTTGAAATATAAAAAGACGGATTAAAAAAAAAAGTATTAGAAATGAGGCGGGATATCATAACGAGTGGCATATAGCCGCCTCGTTACAAGCGGAACCCTGTGTTCATCACACAAAGTCCACCCCCACCGGGAATCGAACCCGGAACTTTTTGACTAGCGGGCAGGCATGTTGACCTACTGCGACTATCGGGTCGTCAACTAAAGAGTCCTTCTTAAGAATGAAGGGGACGGTAATATAAATTATTGTTGCCGTGTTTTTAAATAAAAAATATTTTTGGTTAGTGGTCAAAATAGGAATAGCAAAGCAGCAATAACAGAAAAGTAGGTAATTATACACACGTGCGTAAAAAATTGTCTTATTCCGTTTACAGTTTACACTAACAAGGACTTTGCGAGCATGAGAAATGAAAAAATAATTTACAAAGTACCTACCTAGATGCTAATAGACATTTAGTCTGAAACACTTATGTAAATACTGTAAAACATTGCAAGCGCAAAGCAGCCCTCTTACCTGCAATTTACAAGCCGGTCTAAATTACAAAAGGTTTTCACATAAATTGTTCCAATATTCAGAGACGCCAGCGGCATATTAAGCTTAAGTAGGGTGCCTTACACACCGTAGCAGTAGAACAATAAAATCGCCTATATTTAGTTCAAATGTAAAATAATCCTAACTAAAAATATGAGTAATATGAGGAAATGTGAGTTCGTTTTTTTGTTTGTTTGGCTTAGACGCCTTAACTACTCAACCGATCATCATGAAATTTTGCAAACACGTTATCCGAGGTACAAAAAGAGACGTCTATCAGGAACGAAGTTCTCGCTATGTATGTAAACAGTAAATATTTAACACTCAAATAAGATTAAACGTAGGTATGTAAAAAGTTAACATGATTTAAATACAATGTTTAAGAACTTCATTCTCTGAGTTTGTATTACACATACTTGCTGCAGTTTCCATTCCTTGAATTTTCATCAAATAATTGCAATAATCACATATGAATTAAAATAACCACAAAAAGTACAGTAATGCACACAAGATGTAAACAAATATGACTCGTAAAGCTTTTTCCGGCCGAGATGATTTCTGCGAATCAACTCCTACCGCAAGCCGCGTTGAAGAACTTCGTTCCAAAAGGATTCTTAATTACAAATCCATCGACGACGCGGTGCGTCACCGTTATATGCTCAGATCACAGCAAACAAGGGAGATTTGCCAGGCGGCGCAAAATTTTATCGGAACCGGGTGTCGCCGCAACTCCCACAACTACCAACAGGCGTAAAACAATGCTACACTGCACACACACATATAACGCAGCCTTGCTATTGACGCGCACACAACACGACTACACCTCTATTTCACGACAGCTCGCGGCAGGCAACAGCGGCCGTACTACACGAACGTCATCGTATTGTGAGTATCGCTACATTCAAATCCATTGTGCCAATGGACAAAGTACTTCATTTACCAACTTTCACTACGCACGCAATGAATATCGTTCATCACGATATAATTTACTAGACACCTTATTACGTTTCCACATTACCACATTATATTTTGCGGTATTTAAAGAAGAAAAACATAATTATTGTAATACTTACACGTGAAATGAGATGCCATTTTTCAGCTAGTTCACTTTGAATACAATAGAATAGAATAGAAAAAAGTTTATTTGATACCATAAAGATAAAATAAGTATAATCGTGAGACTTAAACTAGAATAGTTTTTATTTGCTGTTTTTATTTTTGCACACAATCACAGAACAACTCGGCATTTTCTCAAAAATCGAGAGATGCGACGCGGACGTATGACAGCTGCCGACTGACGGCGGTTTTTCACATCAAGCCAAATTTTGGCCCGACGCGTTCACAGGGATCGAGGTTGTCTTAGCAAATCTCCCTTGTTTGCTGTGATCTGAGGTTATATGTAAAATCTTATGCATCGGTGTGATAGACGGCCCGTTACACAGTCACGTAACGGCGAAGATGCGTCAGCGTCGATCGATGCTGAATACCAAGGCGTGCGTATTTTTCATTAGACACCTATTTTATCCTGGCGTGAACCAGGTGAGGTTATTCCTAGTTATTTGATACAGTCGACTATAAATTGAATCTTATTACAATAGTAATACAGCTCAGTACTTACATGTTCACATATTTTTAATGCTGAGTGTAGGTACAAGCTTATTATTATCCTAACTATCCTTTAATCCTACTAATATTATAAATGTGAAAGTGTGAATGTTTGGATGTTTAGATATTTGGATGTTTGGATGTTTGTTACTCAGTCACGCAAAAACGGCTGAACGGATTTAGATGAAATTTGGCATGCACGTTGTCAGGGGTACAGAAAAGGACATAGGGTATTTTTTATCCCGGAATTCCCGCGGGAACTCAGAAATTACCGTGGGTGAAACCGCAGGGCACAGCGAGTTAATTAAAAATGCTTATGACGTGTTATTTTAATTGGCACGCTTTACACGGTTAACTATATTCAACCGATCATGGCATACACGTTGTCAAGGGTATAGGAAACGACATAGAGTACTTTTCACCTTAGAATTCCCGGGAACAGCTGGTTTTTTTGATAAATCCTAACTGTCTGTCACAAAAAATTATACTTTTATAATTGGATGATTTACGTGTTCCTTAGTTTTCTATAGCATTAACGATCATATTATCAACTTGACTAAGGGGGCTGGATGGGAGAGTGCAACACCGCAACGACGGCTCGCCGCTCGGCGGGACGGACCGACGGACGAACGCCGTGAATTATCTATAGTGATCGCCGATCGGCCACTAGCGCTTGTTGCGGTCAGTAGTACTGTGTCAGATTTATTGTCGAGTGCCCGCCAGTCGCCGCACACCGCACTGATGTAGACACGTTTGTCTGTTCTGTCCATGACTTTTCGAAGCGATTCTTGCCGTTTATAGTCGTATAACTGTTCCCCGCGGTTTCACCCGCGTTAATTTCGATTTTATACCCTATGAGTTTTTCTGTACCCATGACAAAGGGTACGCAAAGTTCACGATGATCGACTGAGTAGGTAGTTAAAGCGTGAGAGCGTAACAAACACAATATGAACAAAGTAACTCACACTTATAATAATATAAGATAAGATAAACACATACACCATTCAACAACTACAAAAAGTTTAAAGATAAATAAAACTATGTGGTGCAGTGCCTTGCTAAAAGGGACTCCACTCAGCATTTGCTGTGACCGTAGTGGTCCCGGTGCTGATTTTCAGTGGAGCCCCAGCGTTCCGCCTGCGAAATCGTCGTTGAGCACCTATGAAATAATAATATATTATGATATAGTTAAGATTATGGTGAAGTGGTTGCAGGTGCGTTCGGATCACACGCCGCCAAGACAAGTATAGGTTCAAATCGGTGAAGGAAAATATTATAAGACCGTAGCACCGTGGTTTAACACACTTTCTAGTGCTCCGCTGGCTAACTACACCACCTTCAAGTTGAAAATCTGTCGCCAAGCACCTAATGGTGTGCGGCGGCCTCACTTGATAGCCAAATTCCGTTCCAGGCTATAGGTATGTATACATATTTACGAATGTACAAGAATTTTAAAACTGTTCGTAGCAAACTTATTCTTTAATCTTTAATGTAGGTACACATTTTACATAATAACTCTCTCTTACGTAAAAGATTTATCTCTTTAAAAGTCCCTGCATTCTGTTACTAGATGGCGCTGTCGAGTGATATTATTTTTCTGAATCGCGATTAAAAAATTGGTCGTAACCACAGAACAAAAAATAACTGATAGAAGGGACATCAACTTAGTTTAGTATGAAAACAGGTGCAAATCAAGGTCGCCGGGTGATTTTTGCACACAAAACTATTCATCGCGCACTTAAACAATTACTAACTTAAAGAAATGTATATTAAATGATAAAGGCTTTTTGGTTACGATTTTATTTAGTCACTGTTTTCAAAATTCACGGTTTTGGGAATATTGTGGAAAACATACTTGGGATACTAGCAAAAAAAGTTTTGGGCAAGTTAGAGCATTTGCTCTAACTTCCTTTGCAACCGTGGCGCACCTCCACCTACATGTCATCTCTAGTTAACAAATTTTCTCTGTGGTCGTAACCGTAACTCCTCATCAAAAATACAGATAGAAAGTAACGCAGCGTTAAACGCGAAAATCTCTTTGAACAAGTTTGATGAACTTCAAAAACTAAACTTTCACAGCAGGTAGGCGTATTGAGTCGTCTTTCCCGACATTTTTATCGTCCCGTCGATACAAACAAAGTTCGTAGCGACGCGAAAGTTGCGCAGAAGTCGACCGTCTCAGCTTTACCCCCGACTCACGGCTCATTTGTCCCGGGATGAGTTTCTAAGTCTATTTAAATTGCGAAACATGCAAATGTACAAGCTCAACAACATTATCCACGTTAGACGTCTATCATGCATGTACCTTACTCGCTTTCACGTCTTCGCTACGACTTTTCAGTCATCAATCAAGAATCAAAAGTTGAGTTCTGTAAATATTTCATTTTTAAATACCTATCCAAATGTTTATGGAAAAGGAGTCCTTTAACTGACTTTTGAGTAATTGGCCGTTTTTTTTTTTCAATGTTCAATCTAAAACCACATCTACAACCTACTTAAATGTTAAAACGTATTTTTTTTTCTCTATCAAATTGGTCAACGCCGCACTCAGAGTCGACTTTAATGATTACTTAGTTAAGTATAGATTTTTAAAACAAAACTGCCACAATCAGACAAGTTTAATAAATTAATGTGAATTGGCATTTAACTAATTAAGTTACATCTCATTAAATGCCAATTGACATTAATTTACTGAACGTCTCTGATTGCGGCAGTTTTGTTTTAAAAATCTATACTTAACTAAGTAATCATTAAAGTCGACTCTGAGTGCGGAGGAACGACTTGAAAGTCACAACGAATACAAAGTTCATGTCATTGTCATTCATGTCATTGAAAGTCGTTAAATAAGTTGTCCCCCTCCAAAGACATTGAATAAAGATAAATTCGATTTGAACTTAAGATAAGACGAAGAGCACCTACCTAATCTTCAAAAATGTATTAAGCAAGCGATAAAGCGACTTTAAGTCGAAAGTATTTTTTTTGTCCATTTTCGTATCTGACGTTAGTACTTGTTACCTATTTAGTGAATTAGTCGAACGTCTCTTTGCGTTTACTGACAACTACCTGCCGCAGATAGTTTGTTACCCCTTCGGCCGCCTATGTAACCAGTTCTACGTAACTGGTTTCGTAAAAAAAACCTTTTACATACCTAACCAGTTACGTAGAAGGACGGAAAATATACGCCATAGTTTCTGCGTGACGCTCATACAAACAATCTTATTGCGTTTATGCCTCATTAGTCGAATTTTCCACTTATTTTACATTTATAGGTAAATAGATGGATTGAACATCACTAAAATAAGCAATCTAAGGTCCGTATTCCAGAAGGTGACTCAGATCACGTTTCTCTTGAGATTAGTTTTAAGCTCAAATCATAACTCAAGCGTACATCTTATTATAGAATGCGTTTTAAGTTCTAATCACTTGAAACTAGTCTTTAGTAGAGATTCTGAACTCTGATTGGTTCTAATCACTTGAAACGAGTCTGAGTAGAGATTTTGAACTCTGATTGGTTGAGTGGTCTTGACATGACAGACGTAAACAAAGATCAAATCTTTGCTTGAGTATAGATTAGTACTCAAGCGTCGTTCTAGAATAAGGAAATAACTCAGCTGATTGTTGATTGATGAATCAACCTTTTGGAATACGGACCTAAAACCTGAGAAACTCCTTTTTTTTTGAAGATGATTATAAAAACAAAGTCTAACAACAGGCGGTCTTATAGCTCAGAGCGATCTCTTCCAGACAACCCTAGGATGCATAGGAAAATTGCAATCGAGAAGAAAGGCTGTGTAGGTACGTATACTTCTACCGATTTTAACATTTGTATTATAAAGTAGGTATACAGCTGTTTACTTACTCACCCATACCTACCCCAGTGTCGAGATGGCTCTACGACCGACCGGCGCGGCGCGGCGTCGGCATCAAAGTCGGCTAATAGAACCGGCAGATAGAGCACGGTGCAAAATTGAATACGTCCCAGACCAATCTCCCTTATAGATGCAGTGACATGACTTACCTTATAGCCTTATAGCAGCTTATGGGCGGAAGCGGTGATTTTTCCAAATATACATAAATATACATTTAAATATACATAGTTAGCGTGATAAAAATGTAAATCCTAAAATTCATATTTAAATTCAATTTCATTTATTAAAAAGGATATGGTATATTGAAGTGTTACTTATTACAATCAATTAGTGTGCGACATAGAGCTAATATTAGAAATGCAAATATTGTAAGTTTGGAACCGTGGGGAATAGCTAGGCACCACAGCTAGTCACTACATATTACAAATATAGTCTGCCGCGTCTATCTTTCTGTCTGTTCACGATAAACTCAAATATTACTGAACGGATTCGCATGCGGTTTTCACCAATAAGTATAAAGAGTCATGACAAAGAGTTAGATGATTTGTCAGTTTTCTGTAAATTGGTTGAAATACGATTTTTTTTTTGGATGTGTCGGAAAAGTAGGTACTATTAAAACGCTGATCGTCTATGACATCCACGTCTTTGACGTGACGTCCATGTAAACTGTAATATGAGTCATGGATTGAAGCAAGACCGTAAAAAAGTCCACAGCAGTAATATAATGTCAAATGTAGGTGCAGCGGGTTTTCAAAGCGCCAATGTACAACACCCGTTGCTCTCAGTGGTTAACTGACTACTACGTCGTATCGTAGGTTCCAAACCCGCATTGGTAATCATATTTTATGTGATGAACATTTAATGTTTACGCTGACTATGTGTGTATCACTATCTATCCTACTAATATTATACGTAAAATGTGAAAGTATGGATGTTTGGATGTTTGTTAATCAATCACGCAAAAACGGCTGAAGGGATTTGAAAGAAATTTAGCATGCACGTTGTCAGGGGTACAGAGAAGGACATTGGGTACTTTTTATCCCGGAATTCTCGCGGGAACTCCGAAATTACCGCAAGTGAAACCACGGGGCACAGCTAGTATGTTATAAAACAAAGTCCTCCGCCGCGTCTGTCTGTCTGTTTGTCCTTGATAAACTCAAAAACTACTGAACTGGTTTTCACCAATAGATAGAGTGATTCATGAGAAAGGTTTATATCTATAGATTATCCAGAAATTTCCACGGGACCTGCGAAATTACCGCGGGTGAAACCGCAAGGGACAGCTAGCGTATCATATAAGTATTTTCTCCCGCGTGAACGGAGTTTCACAGTCAAAATAAAAATAGGAATTAGCTAAAGAAAAAAATGAGTGAATTTTATTTTACATAAATCAACCATTAGGTGTGCTACTGGCCAGTAAGTATGCCCCCTATGACATAAAAAAAAACTTGAGTTTCTGCCGTATCCAGCTGTCAGTTGAAAGCGATTCTCCCTAGGGCTGAAAAGTGTTACTTTCAACCCGTTTCTCAGGCAACTTCAGACCTACTTTCCGAGTATGAGTAATGAAAAATACAATGTCGTTTTCTGTACCTATGCTTATAATGTGTATGCAAAATATCATGATGTTCGATTGAGTAGTTAAGGTGTGAAAGCGTAACAAATAAAGTCACATTCGCATTTATAACGTAAGGATTATATCAGTTTTCTTGTTCTATAGAATAAGCTCTACTTAAGTAGTTTGTGACCAGGCGGCACTATATGAAAACATAGCAAAGTATTCTTATCTATTTTTTTAGAAATAGAAATATATTTATTATTTATTTACACACCGACCACGACACAATATGAAAGGAGAGAAAAACAAAAATAAATAAATAAAATATTATACTTAACAGAAAATAAAAAGTATAAAAACAACTTACCGCACGACACACACACATATACACCCACCCTCACACACCCATATAGACGCGTACACTCGCACAATACCCTACCCTCATATTAAATAACTATGTTATCTCATACACTTTCACCTCGTCTCCCTATTCCCCCCATCCCCTTCTTCCCTTGTCTCCTTGTCTACTTGATCTGTACTCCTAGCTTCCATTCAGTAAACTGTCCAAGTCTCCTTCTCGTAATTTAAGTTAGAAATTACTTAATTCTTTATAATGACATCCTGGTTCTGCATTATTACCTACTACTAAGATTGGAAGAGCGGTGACTTCCAACACGGGCGCAAGCCTACTGGGAGCTCCTGCCACTAGTTTTTAAGCAACCATGTAAGAACAAATAAATAAAAAATAAAAAAATAAGAAAAAAAAAATTATAAATAATTTAAATAAAAAAAAATACAAAGAAAAAAAACGTAGGCATGAAGGTCGTGACCCGAGTAAAATGAACCTCACTACTGAGTACATAAAATAATTACTTAAAAATAATTACTTGAAAACTCTTTGTTGTGGTATTTTTATTGTTGGGTAAGAGCACAGGCTATGCAGCTATAATTATGCCGAGTTCCATTCAAATCCGCCGTGCAGTTTCTAAGTAATGCGCGCTCAAACAAATCGACAAACCAACAATATAATAATAGAACTAACAAAATGTGTTTAGATATATTTCCGTCAGTTGATGAGATTTAAGACAACTTGGAAAATGCAGCTTTGAATCTGGTAGTACCTGGATGACTACTATTACTGGTTTTTTTTTTGGTATTATCTTTGTTTGTACGGAAACATAGCTAATTTTATTTGCTCTGTGGATAAAAATGAAACCTCGCTCGTAACGCCATCTGTTGTTAAGTAGCAAAACAGCACTCATTTTTCATTACCTAAAAACACGGGTAACCGCCGATACGGGATTCCGGGATAAAAACTATTCTATCTTTTAAGTTGGACCATATGGTTACAAAATTTTATCAAAGTTTGTTCAGTGGTTTCGGAGTCCATCGCGGACAAACAACGTGACACGTGATTTATATATATTAGATTAGATATAGATATAGGTATACAAGAATTGCTCTGTATAGGTAGGTACAAATCTATTGCACAGTAAATGGAAAACTAATTTTCAGCGTCATAGTACCTCGTTAAGTACCATTATTCCCCATCTTATACGAACACGTGTATGAAGATATAACCTACCTACCTATCATTAAAACAAAACATTATTTCACATGGCTTATAATCAAACACATTTAGCACGCAATTTCCACTGGCACAAAAGCGGAATGCCGATTTTACTCGAGAATTAATTCCAACGAAATCCTGCGCCTATCTGTTCTCACGAGCCGATGGTTGCGTCGCAACCTCCTCTCGTCTCGAGCGTCATTGTATTGGAGTGCTATCGAGGGAATGTGCCGCAGGCATAAACGGTTAAGCTGCCAGTACACTCGGAGCCGCCCCGGCAGCCCGCCCGCGGGCTGTCAAGGTGTGAAAGGGGTGATTGGCGGGCGTGTGACAGGTCAACGCGGTTGGTTGATATAAATACGTATAGTATTGGCTGAAGGCGCCAGGGTTCTTTATGGCGACAGCGGTGCGTGCGGCGCCGGGGCGGCGTCGGGCCGGCGTGACGTCACACTCTCAACTAGGCTCGCTTGTTTGTTTGCCCTTTATCTGTGTGTGTGAACTGCAATGACCTACGCTGCGGTGTGATAGATGTGGTAAACCCTAAGTCAATGATACGGATATTACAAAGACACTTCAACTGCGTTTAATTTTTTCACGTTTATGTAATCCTTACTAATCCTAGTAATATTATAAATGTGAAAGTGTGGATGTTTGGATGTTTGGATATTTGGATGTTTGGATGTTTAGGTGTTTGGATGTTTGTTACTCAATCACGCAAAAACGGCTGAACGGATTTGGATGAAATTTGGCATGCACATTGTCAGGGGTACAGAGAAGGACATAAGATACTTTTTATCCAGAAATTCCCCCGGAAACTCCAAAATTACCGCGGGTGAAACCGCGGGGCACAGCTAGTAATATTGTAAATGTAAAAGTGAATTGGTTTGTTTGTAACGCTTTCACGCCTCAACGGCTAAACGAATCATCATACAATTCTGCATACCCGTTGTCAGGGGTACAGAGAAGGATATAGGGTACTTTTTATCCTGGAATTCCCGCGGGAACTCTGAAATTACCGCGGGTGAAACCGCGAGGAACAGCTAGTACGTGTATAAAATTGAGCTTTTCAAGGAGTGTTTATTAAAACACAAGTTGTAAACACCGATTTCCATTACCTACTTCTACTTTCACAATACCAGCAATCCGAGGACACCATTACACAGCGCCATCTGACCCATATTAATCAAAGCTTGCACGATAGGCACCAGATAGCTGATAATCCTTAATTTTAAAATGTGAATGTGAGTTCGTTTTTCGTTACGCTTTCACGCCTTCGGTTGAGTAACCGATCATCATGAAATTTTGCTTACACGTTGTGAACTTCGAAATCAACGAGTGAAAACGCGGGACACAGCTAGTAATAGGTACATAAAATAACATAAAATTTAATTATACAACCTCGCTTTGGCCGCTATCGAAACCAGGTTTAAGTTAGTTTCCGAGGCAGTTATTTTATCTATATATTATGTACATATAAAAATGAATCCCTATTTTCCTTGGTCACGACATCACACGGCTGGATCGATTTCGCTAATTCTTTTTTTTTTGTGTTTTTTAATGTAAGGAGAAGAAGAATATGAAAAAATGGAGTTTCTGCGGGAATTCCGAAACTCACGCGGATGAATCTCCGAAACGGTTGTACCGATTTTGACGGGACTTTCACTGCTAATCACCTGATGTTATAAGGAATAAGTTAGGTTACTTTGCACTTCCTGCAGGAATTCCTAAACTCACGCGGGGCACAGTTACAATATATGAATAAATATCTGTATTTGAAACGACCAACAAACAACAACGGATACGTTTCGCATTATTTACAGCTGTCCAACTGTATTTGCGCTAGTCAAAATGTACAGGTTTTAAAAACAACTTTCCCAGCGAGTTACTGGCAAGTTGGGGATTCCCCTGACGCTGGCCGGCTCTCCCGACTCTCTGTGAGTTGGACATAAGTTTATTTTAGGTATTTCCCCCCAACTTGAACACTTCCCGTCCTAGAAGTTTGGATCGTCGATAGAATTCCTGGCTTGGTTGAAATATTGTTTCGGTTATAGGTGTTAATATTTATGGCAACAAATAAATCATGACCAAAATTCATAAGTTGTCCCACTGTACTGTAGGTAAATAACTATATTGTATTGTATTGTTTATTCATAAATTCATTATTTACATGTCAAATTAAATTATTAAATTCATTGAAATATAACATTAGAGTTAGCTATATATGAGCATATAATTAACTTATAATTAGACCTGCAGTCATATTTTATATTTGACTATTTATGTTTGACTATTTATGTTGCCAAGACTTGGAAGAGCAGGCCACTTTGGCCAATTTGATAATGTCAACAGTTTTTATCTCACTGGGTATCCTGTTAAAGATCGTGACCGCCATCACCTGCAAGGATTTAGTAGTTTTTTGTAATCTATGTTTTGGTACTTTGAGATCACTGCGACCCCTGGTATTAAGTTCGTGAGTGTCTCCACGCGTAGGAAACTGTTGGATATTGTACTTCACGTACTTTGCAGCTTCGAATATGTACGTGCAAGGCAGCGTCAATATTTTGTAATGTTGAAACAGTCCCCTCGCGGGGTAATCCCACTTCACGTTGGCCAGGATACGCACTGCACGCTTTTGCATTCGAAATGCTGCTAAACGCTCAGCAGCGGTTTCCCACAGGCAAACACCGTATGTCAACACAGAGTGGAAGTAACCAAAGTAGGCTTTCCTTATGGAGCTATCAGTTAGGCTAAGTCTGAGCCTGGTCAAAGCATAACATGCCGAAGACAGGCGATTTAGCAGTGCATCGATGTGGGCGGTCCAGGTCAAGCCCGCATCTACTATGAAGTCAAGGTATTTTACCTCATCTACCTGGGGTACGGGAGTTCCATTACACACTATATCCAAGTTGTGAGGGTATCTCCCTCGAAGGCCAAAGTGGACTATGCTAGTTTTACTAACGTTTAAGGTCATGCCATTAGCCGAAAACCAGGCGTGAACATCAGTCATTACTCGGTTAAGCTTTTGACTTAAAAGTGAAAACGAATCAGCGGCAACAATGACACACCCGTCGTCGGCGAATATAACAAACTCAGCGTCTTGAGTCGTCTCTGTCAAGTCATTCATGAGCAACAGGAACAGGTAGTTGCCCATGACTGACCCCTGCGGCACCGAGCTATCTCCAATCGGATCCAAGTTTGAGCGCTCACCTCGCACAGCCGTCAATTGCCGACGGCCGCTCAAAAAAGAAGCAATGGTGTTGTAGAAGGGACCTTCGACACCATATGCAGCTATCTTGGCAAGGAGGAGTGCGTGGTTTACCAGCTCAAAGGCTCATGACAGGTCACATAATATTGCTGCGACCTATATATTTGTTTTGTTTTTGTGACACTATCACGCCGACACGGATTTAAAAGGCCCCACACATTAACAGTCCGCCGGCAGTCTCTAGTCCTATCGGTTGGCCTGTAATCCATGGTGATTGGTGTGCATAGTCCACACATTATTTATTTATTTATTTATTTTTCGGGAAACAAACGGTACAACATAAAATACAAATTAAAAATAACATATAAAAAATTCGTAGACCTATAGCAGTTCCCACATATAGAAAAAAGTATACATAAAATTTGAATTAACGCACTCGAATTACTTCCTGCGAGAGGAGTACATGACGGTAGTAAAAAATTACAAACAACAACTAGCAACTAAGACCAATATGTATATATATATATTGTAAACCTATGTTAAATATTCTTTTAAATATGTTATGCAAATTATAGCGATTATTGCCTGCCGCCAATGGTCGAATACCGGCTTTAAGAGAATCACTCCGATCCGAGACGCGTCGCGAGTAGGTATTTGCAAAAAGTCTATCTGTTTCATGCCGCTCTGCTACCCCCCTGGCGTCAACAACACAAACACAACATGCGCAAATTCTCACGCACACTAGGAAAGCAGCAGCGGGGGACGCGCGGGTGTAGGGGGGACGCGGCACCGCGCCGGCCGGCCGCGACTAAACTAAGCACGAGCCGCAAGGGCAGCAGTTACCTACCTACATTTATTCGAATTATTTCGTAGCCTGATTGAGTATTTTGAGTAACAAACATCCAAACATCCAAACATCCAAACATCCAAATATCCAAACATCCAAACATCCAAACATCCAAACATCCAAACATCCAAACATCCAAACATCCAAACATCCAAACATCCAAACATCCAAACATCCACACTTTTACATTTATAATATTAGTAGGATGCCCAGCATTTCTTTTTAATATCTCGAGTTGCAGATGGAATTTAGAAAAAATCAAAACATGAGTATCTAAGTTAAACCCTTCTCAATACAACAAAAAAAACCGCATTCAATTTGGTGCCGCAGTTTTTGCGTAGCACGAATACAAATATACAGACAGATAGACAGACAGACAAAAATTCTAAAAACGATATTTTTGGCTTCTATATCACTCATAGAGTCACCTAAATTTATTTTTTCTTATTTATCTCCCATGTACAGACATCGACCTGTTACAATTTTATTATATGTATTTATAGATGTTATGTTCAACTAAAATTATTTTATACTTTTTAGAATGGAAGTTCTCTTCTCTATATTTCTATATAGAAGAGGAAAAACTACTAGCTAAACTACGTTTATCCACAAAACCAAAAAGATGCAATTTACTTTGTAAATCAAAAACATAACCAATAGAACGGGAGCTCTTGATGCTACATGGGGATTTACTCGAGCGTTGTTTAGATTTGGGACCCATTGGGTTTTGAAGAAATAAAAAAATATATGTTTTTTTTTAGATTACTTAAGTTGATAAATAAAATGCAGCGAAAATTGCATTAAAATGAATAATATTTTTTTTTAATAATAGGTACATTCAGAAAAAAATAAAGTAAAACAACAAAAAAAAAGTAAAACAGTCACTAATATAAAAAACAAATTACGCGGTATATAGATTCACAGTTCCATACAAATTTTCCAACAAAAAACATCGTCCGACATCAAAAATATAAAAACCTACCGATATAATCCATAACAACCCAAACGGTAGGCTTGGCACCAACTTGAACTGATCAGTGATCAGTGGATCGGTTCAATACATACTTTTATAGAAAAAAGTTTTACCTAACTACCTTTACCACTTATTTTTGGAAGTCGGTTAAAATTACATTAAAATGAAAGGTGTACTAGTTACTACCTATAGCTTGATGTAATACTTGCCTGGAACTTATTTTAATATTCATTTTAACCGACTTCAAATAAGGAGGTTATCAATTTGACACGTTTAATGCCGTTTTATCCTGTGATGACGTCATGGCGATGGAAAGTAGTGTGAGGACGGTGCGAGAGTGTGATAGAGAAAAAGAGAAAGGGAAAGCAAGCCAGAGTGAGGAATACATGTTTCACTGCAGCATCTGCAGCTGCTCGTTCTAAACTTTATAGATGATTTTTGTTTCTTCGGCTCGTGGAAATCGGCAGATTATATTTTTCCCGCTATCCTTGAGTTATTTTACTTTCAAATGTAAAAAACATCAACCGCGTTCGAGAAAATCGAGATGACGGTTTTTTTTTGCAAGTTTGTGATCCTTTTTAAACTCCCTTACGTCATGTTCAAATCGCAGATTATTCATATACACAGTTTTCAGAATGTAATTAACCTACTATGTCTTAATCTGATGCGCTCGAGTATTTCCGGCTATCGTTTTTTTTTATTATTCTGATCGGTTATTCTAGATGCGCCCCTCTGTGTCGAGGGCCTTTATTTGGTGGAGGTGCAAGATATGCCCCTTATGTTAATCTGACGCGCTTTAGTAAATCCATAAATTTCGTCTTGGACTCCCGTACTACAACGCAGTTAGCTAAAATCAACAGGTAAGTACATACCTACAGGTAGGTGCAGAAAAAAATATAGGGTAGTAAGTACTTTTATCTCGGAATAACCGGGAGATCTCCGAAATTAACGTGGGTGAAACTGCAGGGAACAGCTAGTAATCAATAAAATTACCTATTCGTAGGCTTTTTTCATGATATTATTTGTGTAACCCTAATTAACCTTTCAATATCGATCGCTATATCGATATTCTCCACCCTAGGCTATAATAACATCGATAACACCTCGACATCGACGTTACTACCTACACTACACAATGCTCCTACCGGGCCCTGCCCCCCGACCCGTATCGTGCGATAGAGAGACTTGCAGGACCTAGAGGTGAGTGCCTACTTTTTCCTTCTGAAATATTGTTTCGGGCCAAACCTTTTCTACCCCCCTAAACCTTCACTAAATGAGACAATTTTGGTATCATTCGATTCAGTACACCTTAATCTAGGGCTGTATGTTTTTCTAATTTAGTAATTCAGTTTAGTTTAACTTTAATAAATTAAAAAGCTCGAGGAAGATTTTTTGTAAAAAATATGGATATTGAGATGCTAATAACTTTTGTTATAAGCAATATTACTTTAAAATCAAAACGTACAGCCCTAGTTATCCAATACATCAATAACATGTAAAAAAATCATCAAAATTGGTCTATGTTTAAGGGGAGATAAACGGTTTGGCTTTTTGTATGAAAATTTGCACGCACACGATCGTCTTAAGTCTACACACTATCAGGCAGCAACATAGGGCGGCAATCTTTAGTTTTGCCTGCGCCGGCAGCTGCCTGAATAGCGGCTCGGGGCGTACATACTAGCAGGCAGCAGTTTAGTTAGCTCGCACAGCTGCATGTAGTTGTAGATCACGGACTGTCCGACCGATATCTGTCGACGCAGGCCTGTGACGGCAAGCAGCCACACACGCTGAGTTCGAATTTCCCGTCAAACTAAAACCCTCAGGGGAACTGCGAGTCTGTGGTCTATTGAGATAAACTGACAGGCTGATATCCGCCGCCGGTAGACTGTTAATGTGTGGGACCCTTTATAACTACCCCGTAACCGCCGATACGGGATTCCGGGATAAAAACTATCTTATCTTTTAATTTGGACCATATTATTATAAATGGTTACAAAATTTTATCAAAATCCGTTCAGTAGTTTAGGAGTCCATCGCGGACAAACAACGTGACACGTGATTTAGAATATAAAGATAGTAAGGATTATAGTCACATACGTCTTATTATGTGTATAACTTTCAAACTAATAAACAAAAATTTTTACTTTTTGTCTGTGTATCTTGTACGAGCAATTAAAACTACTAAACAGAACTGTGCCGAGCTTACGTAAGTCCCTTCCTTTAAATCAGAGTTGTATCATTGGTTGTGCTTCACCACACGAACGAAGCCGCGGGCAGCAGGGCTGTTGCTCATTTCTTCAATGTTTTCAGTTTAAAACTCCCAGTTATACGATCCCATTAAGCGCCGGTCGTTCGTGCAACATTGTTTTGTAAGTTGACACCCCTATTTAGGGGCGAAGCGTTGCCAAAATTTTGTACACCACATCCCCAACCACCGTATAAGGACTGTACTATCGGCACGATTTACAACGAAACTTGTTGGCAAGCCTACTTAGGTTGAACCTGCAACGGTAGGTACGGTTGGAATCGAAAATTGCTTAAATTTCTTACAGTTCATGAACCTTATTACCAAGAACTATAAACTTAAGATTCTTTTATAGTCGAAAGTAATAAACTTGTCAGATATAGCTGGTAGGACGAGGTTATATGACCTCCAGCTAGCTGTTTATCGAGTAAATCAAACTTATCAGATACGCAGGACCAATATTTATTTTTAAGATTACAACAAGGCACTATAAATGCGTGCGAAAATGAGTTCGTTCGTTGGTTACGCTTTCATGCCTCAACGGCTCAAACGATTATCATGAAATTCTGGAAAAATATTGTCAGGGATACAGAGAAGGACATAGGGTACTTTTTATTCCGGAATTCTCGCGGGACTTCTGAAATTAATGGCCGGTGAAACCGCGGGGAAGGGCTCGTAAACAATAATTTTGATGTAATTAGTCTGAAGTCTTAAATTGGAATCACTGGAAGAACAAACGTTATTAAAAGAATACAATTGTTATTTGAAATCAAAATATGAAATGTCAAAATAGAACAAGTATCTAGTTAAATAAAGTAATAAATTGTCAACAAAAATTGAGGCGTTATCATAACGAGAGTCATACTGCCGCCTCATTAGAAACTATTACTGGTGAAGACTGTACTGTGAAAAAATAGCAATTATCAGTAAAGGATTTTAATTAATCTCAGTGCATTTTAGGTGAATTGAACCCACAACAAGACAAAGCTTACGCGAGTAGCCACTGACTATTAAAGCTGTTATAAAGGTAAAGAGGTACTAAATTAATATCGTACGAGAAGATTGTAGAGTATAAAATAGCATAATAAACTCATATTTACGATGTTTAAAGTCTTATTAATGTTTAATTAAGCTTGTTGGACGCGTAGCGCAGATGCTACGACATTGTATTCGTAGCATATGTGCTACGCGTAACGTATTATTAAGCGAGGTATTTTTTCTTGCAAATTTTATTATGAGCTTCGTACACTTTCTTCATCTTATAAATTTACATTCACTAAATGAAGTTTACTCTGTCCATTAATCTATATGTATATCTATACCTATGTCCTATATCGTGTACAGGAAAAGTTTGTTTGTTTGTAGCATATAACCGCCAAGTGAGCTCTCTGTACTACCTGAAGGTTGACTGGCAGAGAATGCCACTGTGGTATTAAGTCCGCCTTTTGTACCATGATGTGCATAAAGTTTAAATAAATAAATAAATATAACCTCTTAAACTACGGACCCGATTTTAAAAATATTGTACTTCCACACTAATATTATAAATACAAAAGTAACTCTGTCAATCTGTTTGTTACCTTTTACGCCTTAACTACTCAACCGATCTTCATAAAATATTGTTTTTAACTATACTCGTTGTTGAATTATAAAAAAGGGCATAGGGTACTTTCTTTCCCGGAATTCTCGCGGAAATACTAAAATTTACGTGGGGGCAAGCTGCGGCAGCAGCTAGTAAAACACAGTTCTATGAAAACACAGTCAAGCTTTTTTTAATTGTTTTATAAAACACGTATTTTTCAAGTCATCGCATCATCATAAAAAGCTTAAGCAACGATCGGGGTCATTACATTAAAGTGGGTGTCGGCTCATGTGCACCATTAAAGGGGGCATGAAGATATCATCCGGCCGCTGATCGAGCCACGGCGCGGACCACTCCCGTTCATGAATTATTCCATTCGTTTCCACGGAATCCGATGCAACACTATTCATTTGTAGCGAATGCAATTTCAGATTTAGCACACTTAAATCTATTTATTTTTTCTTGCATTTCACTCGTGCACGAGAAACTCCGAGCACGTGACTGTACTATTAATGGAACACCTGTTATTTTTATTTATTTTTGGTGTGCCTACTGCCTATGTAAAACTTGAAAATAATCAGATTTCATTCTCACGACTGGTTTTTTTTTTTCTCTTTGTAAAATAAGAGAATAAGTTATTTGTGTTTTTTTTTTACAATTCCATTATCTTTTTAGACATAGACAATACATAGACATAGACAGTATTTATTCAAGAAGAACAACATAGCACATAAAACATTTTGGTACACCTTAGTAATTCCATAATACAAATTATTACTATAAAACATACCAGTATACCTTACCAGTTTTCAATACAACTCAATGAAAATCTACATATTTAACATGAAAGTAAAATATCTTCCCAATTGAAGTTTGGCTGACGCAATAGAGAAAAGTATAATTTTTTTCAGGAATAGAAATAATAAGAAGTATTTTTATTTATAAGTACAATTTTAAATAATTATTTTTCAACATAGACCTTTAACAAAGGTCTTTCGAGAACATTTCTGCACCTAAAACGGTCTAGTTAGAATTCCCAATCTGCATAGTTTAAAAATGTGCAACCGATACCAAAACCTTAATGAAAGAAAATAAGTACACCAGAGTCCAATAGATACCGAACACTGTTTATCAAAATCCACTTAGCAGTTGGCAACCGCAAACATCTTTTCACGGCAGACATTGTCCCAGGTAACAACTTTCCACATACCTACCTACTATTCTAGAGAAACTATTTTTATTTATCCACACACAAATTTCAAGACGAGTAAGTTCCTGGTAGAGCAAGACATTCGATCTTGGATGCTTACCAAGAATCCCGATGAACTGCGTCATCTAATGTACTACACGTTTACCAGTCGTGAATACCTTTTTAAGTAGTATACCTATTGGTATATTATAATACAGCCGTTAATATAAAAAAATATAAACTACGTTTCGTATTATACCTACTCTAATCATTTCAACGGTTCATAAGATACAGACGTACAGACAGACAGACAGACAGACGGACAGACAGCGGAGTCTTAGTCATACGGTCCCGTTTTACCCTTTGGGTACGGAACCCTAAAAATTGGTGTTTTCACACACTGCTCGTCGTCTTGCAAGATATCACGTCTTCTTTTAATATGTTAGGCAAAGAGTACTTATTTATGGATGAGCCAAATAGAATGAGTTCAGCAGAAAAATAAGCTCAGTAGAATGCCCATCGATAGGTCGGGGTCGGCTTAATACCCGAAACCTCTAAAAGCAAAGTGAATGAAATAATAGTAGGTATTTGAGAATTGTAGTACCTACTTTTCAAAAATTCAAATTCACCAAATAACATTTTTAATACCGTACGAGCTGTAATCCCTTTTGAATAATTCTAAAGAGCCCGAAGGTGATATAGTGAGTGCATGCCTCGAGATAGCGTTTAGGCCGATTTCTTGGCACTGGGCCTCCAATAACTGCTCCTTGTACGTACTGTGATATTCTGAGCGCTTTTCGCGAATATTTTCCAATTTTAATATTCTTAAATTTCATATTGGCAAAAATATTTCCTGTTTGATGAATTTTAAAGAAAAGAACAGTTTCGAAATTCATTTGTACTATTTATTCCATGCGCTATCCATAGAATCTAACAATTTAACAAAGGATTGCAAAACTAAAAATACCGATTTCGAAACTGGTTACGAAAACCCGGTTTCGAGGGCAGCCAAAGCGGACCCAGCATATGTTGTCGGATAGAATATATGGCTTACCATAGAATGGAATACTCAAAACTGTATGAAAATTCTACCGCTGGATCGGAATAGGTCCACGGCGTTAGTGCTCCGAAATTGCGTTGGGGCCAGCAAAAAATATATTATGAAATTTAGCCACCGCTGTCGGTCGACCCCGCAGCTGAGAAGTTGGTTAAAGTTCCCGGCAGAACAGAAGCCTCACGCGATCCGTTGAGAGAGAAAAAAAAGGGTCAGATAGAAACTAGTTTATATGAGTTTTAGGCAAGTGTAGTTATATGAGGCTACGATTCGGGTATAAAATACAGGAGGTCTAGATATAGTGGCAGCATACTGCTGTTTCCAGCAGTTTCATCGCGCGTTGATTTCGGAGTTACTCCGTGAATTTGCGGATGAAACTATCTCAGGACCTTTTCTGTGCCCTGTTGACAACGTGTATGCAAAATTTGATGATGATTGCGTGAAAAAATAACAGATAGACTGACAGAGTTGCTTTCGCATTTATAAAATCAGTATGGATCTTACATCGATGTCTGTTTAGATTTTTGCAGCATTAATATTAGAATTCAATTACCAATAGGTATCATCTACACCTCTCTAGCGACTTGATCGAGCAAGTGCGTCACGGCTATGGAGATTTTTAGTGACCTCGATAATCCTTGCTAATCCTTACTAATCTATCTATTTACTACCTTAAAACGAGCAATTCTTGTATATAAATATATACGTATATGTATATAATCTGAATCTCGGTAACGGCTCCAACGATTTTCATGAAATTTTGTATGTAGGGGGTTTCGGGAGCGATTAATCGATCTAGCTAGGTTTTATTTTTAGAGAACGTCGTTTTATTCATGTTTTCAGGCAATGAAAAATGAGTGTTTGTTTTTCTACCTAACAACGGATGGCGCTACGAGCGAAGCTCGGTCACCATTATAAATGCGAAAGGAAGTTTGTTAGTTTGTTTGTTTGTTACGCTTTCACGGCTTAACATCATCATCATGAAATGCATACAGGGATACAGAAAAAGACATAGGGTACTTTTATCCCGGAACTCCCGCGGAATCTCCAAATTTAACGAGGGTGAAACCGCGTGGAACAGCTAGTAAACTATGATGATGAACAAATCCATCCGCGTATCTTTAAAACCAATCTAGGGTTGCATAGAATATCTTGCTTCAGTTGGCAAAACGAATGTTTACCCAAGTGAACTTCTACCTATCATATGTCATGCACAAACGCTGATAATAAATAACAAATTATAAACTTACCTATAACAAATTAAGCAACTTTCTAAGTCGGCGAGTATAATTAATTAAAGCGCAAAGCATCCCGGAAGGTCTTGGGATTGTTCCCGCCCGTTCAAACTATCGGCTTACTCAACTCCCAGCGTGGAATGTTCTCGATATTTATCGATAATATTATTAGCGACTAGTTGTGCCCCGCGGTTTCACCCGCGTCAATTTCAGAGTTCCCGCGGGAATTCCGGGATAAAAGTACCCTATGTGTTAATCTGATGTATAAGGTATATTATTGTAAAGTTTCATTTAAATCCATCTAATAGTTTTTGCGTGAAAGAGTAACAAACATCCATCCATCCATCCATCCGTCCATCCATCCATACATACTTACAAACTTTTGCGTTTATAATATTAGTAAGATTATTTAGCAATACAGCGCTCAATCTATAATAATTTTATAAAGAGGAAATATTTGATTTTTTGTTTGTTACGATTTAACTCAAAAACTACTGGACCGATTTCACAAATTATTTCGCCATTAGAAAGCTACATTATCTCTGAATAACATAGGCTATATTGTAATCCGCAATTCCTGCGGGAGCTCCGAAATTAACGCGGGTGAAACCGCGGGGAACAGCTAGTACATAATATTATAATGATTGCTTGGCTTTTGTAGGCTAACCGCCGCACTCAGAGTCGACTTTAATGATTACTTAGTTAATTATAGATTTTTAAAACAAAACTGAAACAAATCAGAGACGTTCAGTAAATTAATGTTAATTGGCAGTTAATGAGATGTAACTTAATTAGTTAAATGCCAATTACCATCAATTTATTAAACTTATCTGATTGCGGAAGTTGCGGAAGACTCTGAGTGCGGCCGTAAGACTTCGCCGTCCGTCCTTCCGTCCGTCCATCCGTCCGTCCGTCCGTCCTTCCGTCCGTCCATCCGTCCGTCCATCCGTCCGTCCATCCGTCCGTCCGTCAGTCCGCCCGTCAGTCCGCCCGTCCGTCGGTCCGTCCGTCCATCCCTCCGTCCGTTCGTCCGTCTTTACGTCTGTCACCAGTATCATCACCAGTATCTCATGAACCGTGCTAGTTAGACAGGTGAAATTTTCACAGACTATGTATTTCTATTGCAGCTATAACAACAAGTGCCTACTGAAAAACAAAATAAAATATAGTATATTTCATTATAAGTGCGGAAAGCCTGTCATTGCAAAGAGTTCCGACAAATGTCTACCCGAGCCGAGGCGCAGCCGAAGGTGAGGGTTGACAGTCGGAACTAGTTGCAATGACGGTTCCGCACGTGTACTGAACAACTATTTTTAATACAGTTGCGAAAAAAATGAAGAAATTTAATAAAATATCAAAAACACAACAAACTCAACTAAGTTCCAACTGTGATCAAGAGATGGCGCTAGTCGTATTAGTAATGCGAAACGTACGTTTCGCAATGCAAAAAAGTGTGTCAAAGTCGTGTCGCCATTTGACAGTTGGCAAAGAGAACGCACGAGTTCGGGAAAGGTAAACAAAAAGCTCGAGTATGTAATAGCCCACATCCCGAACGCTAAACGTCCCTGCAATACGCCACTTTTTGAGCAACTGTATTAAAAAATATTTAAGGGGGTTCCGTGTTTTTTTTTTTTTTTCAACAAACGTGTTTTTTTGCTCGTTTTTGGTCGATATTAATAACGGCAACTGGTATACGCAATACTTAGTGATATGTATATTCACTTTAAAAATAAATATTTAAATTAAAATAAAACAAATATTTAAGAGGGGCTACCATACAACGGACATGATTTTTTTTGCCGTTTTTATAGATAAATGTTCGGAATCCTTCGTAAAGCGAGTCCTACTCACACTTAGCCGGTTTTTTGTTGTTTATGAATTTTGACTCATTAAAATACACAAATCCTGCATAACATTCAGCCGTAGAGTAACACCACTTTCGATTAGGTACGACAAAATACACAGCATAATCGCTTATCGCCGATTCTCTAAACACAATGCTACGGGTAATTCCATAACTAACGCGGGATCACTTAGCTACTCTATTAAGCTCGATAAATTAATATCGAATTTGATTTTAATGCGTTCAAACCTCATCCCACCGTGCAATGAGTAAAAGAGACGCAAATACATCGACGTGCATAGTAATTATTGAACATTGACCCATTAAACATGCTGATGTACTGTTTTTCAGTGATAGATCTTCACCGAACTATTGTTTTAGTTTTTTGTCGCCGCAAAAAGTGATTTGTATTTTATGTAAAAATTTTGACACTAACGAAAATTAACATGAAGTATGGAGACATAAAGGAGCCACGAAATGGGATTTTCAATCATATTTTAGTTCTTAGTCCGTCTTGTAGATTAATAAAAGATATTGGACAAGTATTTTTTAAATTTTTTACGTAGTCGAAATGTCGCGTGACGTCACGCCGTGACAGTTTATAGCACGTTATGACGTCCCCCACTCCTAAAATTTAATGCGCTTTATCTTCGTATTTTTTCAATAATTTGAAAAAGCAAAAAATACGTGTCTATTATTTTTTATTGTCTATCTAACTGACGAATTAAATAGAATTTTGATTTTCATATCCCGGAAACTACCCTATTGTATACGTATCCCAAGATCAAAAGCCCGAACCCACTACTGCAGTAAATACTATAATCTTCACGATCATAACACACAAAAGGCTAACGCAGACTTTAACGTTCATCCAACGTGACATTAAGAACAAACCATTACTTAGAAAGTTTGCATGTAAAAATGCCACCAGACTTACGTCTGTATACTTAGGTATGTAGAGACAGACGGCGAATAAAGACTTTTGAAATATCATCGCGGTCGTTTACATTCGAAGGAAAGTATAAAAACTTATTTTTTACTCATATTGGTTTTCAAACCACCTTTGAGTGCTCACACTTAGAGGTCAGTCAGTAAACCGGTTAAAAACTCGTACCGGTAAAAACAGAAAGTAAGCTAAACCGGCTTAAAAAATTTATTTTATCTCAATCGAAGTCGAACCGTAAAAGTGAAACCTTTTGTTTAAAAATGCAAAACACTTGAGAGCCTCCTTCTTTTTTGAAGCAGGTTAAAAAAAGTTGCGGGAAACTGTGCGTAACTGTCAGCAAGAGTTAATTGGTCTAAAAAAGTTAGTATTTTTGCTACAAAAGTTTTAGGTTATCAAAATCTAGAGCATTTATGGAATTGATATTTTGATCTATAACGTTCTTGATTGTTATCTGGGACGAGAAATTTTAATCAAAAATCTAATTGTAACGCTCACGGTTTTACTCGCGTTAATTTTAGAACTTTTTATGTTCCTAGGTATCCCTAGGGACATAAAAACTCCAATTAATCAGTTTTTTTTTTAGTACAGGTAGGAAACTATCCCGTTCATTAAAACTTTACAAATACAAAACACATACCGGTTGGGTTTGTCGGTATCGTATTTGATGTAACATCAATATCATTTACTTTCGTTAACAATCATTTTGTGTCAAAGGGGCGTTAGGCTTCACAATATCACTGCTGTAGTTAGCTATATTCGGATATCTATGATACGTGCCTTCAAAGTCTAGGCTAGACGTCGAATGTTGCCAACCGGGGAATCGAATCGATATCTAAAAATATTAGCCTACCGTTTTATATTCTTGTCTCAAATCTAGAACAAATTAATGTCACAGCGAAGCTATAGTACATGTTATTGTACTGCCATGGAGAGAAATAAAATTGCAATTTTATTATGTAGTCTAATATTATACTGGTAATATTCGAAAAAGAAATACTGCAGGCTGGTTTTCTACTAAACAGGTAGGTAGTCTTGTTTTTCCACAATAATATCTATACATATAAAATACTTTGTCGGGAGTTTTTGGCGGGCATCGAAGATGGCGGTTCAGTCATTTATTTTCGTGTCAATAAAAAATTGTTAAAAGTGGATTGTGTTGTGTTTTATGGTGCTGTATTGAACAATAATTTTCACAGCGACAGTTTTTTGTGTGCTCAATCCTACTAATATTATAAATGCGAAAGTTTGTAAGTATGTATGGATGGATGGATGGATGGATATCTGTTACTCTTTCATGCAAAAACTACTGAATGGATTTAAATGAAACTTTACAATAATATAGCTTATACATCAGATTAACACATAGGGTACTTTTTATCCCAGAATTCCCGCGGGAACTCCGATTTTACCGCGGGTACAACCGCGGGGCACAGCTAGTAAGATATATGACATTTCGAGCTGATTTCTTCGGTATCCTCCAAGAGCTCCGAGAAAGTTTTTGTAGCCTATTCAGTACCATGGCCTACAAGTTTAAACCGTACAACGATGCTAAACACTAAATTTAAAATTTGGCATTTAAATAACTTATTTTACTTGAAGACCTATCCGATAAGAAAGAATTTTTCAAAATTCTGTCCCTAAAGGGGAGAAAAAGGGGGGCAAAGTTTGTATGGAACAATTCCGCGGAAACTCCGAAATTGTCGCGGGTGAAACCGCGTGGGACAGCTAGTTGTATTACAAAGAGGTAAAGTTTGTGGTTTGGATGTAGGATGTACGTAATCTTTAGTCCCACTGAACCGATTCTAAAAATGTTTTATTGATATGGTATCCCTGAATATCAAGAGATACTTTTTGGAGTTACCGATGGGGGTCTCGAAATTTACGCGGGTGAATCTGAGGGATAACAGTTAGTTTCGTTATAAAGTACCTACCTATACATGCATGCGGGGGCTAAATAAAAGTTTTTAAGGATCGGTATAAAATGTTTCTAGGTACAGAGAAACTAGTAGTTACTACAAGATACCTGGGTCTAAGTAGAGTGAAATAGGGGGACTCAAGTTCCCAAGTTAACAAACAACTTATTGTCTAAATATTCAATATCGACATAGTCTTGGCACTCGAACAGATTTTCGATTTTACTATTATGCTGTGACTACATTAACGTTAATAGTTATTTGTGAGTGCAAAGTTGCTTTTAACTGCGTGCTCATACTTTGACGACCGAGCAAGCGATGGATTCCAAAATTGAATCACAATCGCAGCGAGTCTCAAAAATTAGAGATGCTTGCTCAATTTCACCCCCCCCCCCCCAAATGACTATTTACTACAACATTATGATAGGTAAGTATTACAGAAAAATATTTATACTTAGGTAGATTACCTACAACCTCAAGCGGATAAAAGCGGCTTTTGCGCTCAGATATCGAACAGCAAAAATACCATTTCCGAGGTGGGGGGATGAAAATGAAATTAAGACAACGTTAAATTAGGACACACATTAAATTATGGCAACATTCCGTCAACCTATTTTTAAAATTTTATTATCTAAAAGATTTTATCACCTGATCGCTTACAAAGGTTAACTGAGATGAAAAATTGGGAGCCGATTTTAATTAAAAAAAAAAATATATATACTGAATTGTTATTTCTATCTTACAAATATAACGAAATAGCCAGCTTGTCTCAGACTAATAGCTTATTTATTGTACTATTGGTACCTGACTATGTATCCTGAACAATATTATAAATGCGAAAATGAGTTTGTTGGTTTGTTTGTTACGCTTTCACGCTTTAACGGCTCAACCGATCATCATGAAATTTTGTATGCACGTTGTCAGGGATACAGAGAAGGACATAGGGTACTTTTCTCCCGAAATTCCCGCGGGGACTTCGAAATTACCGCGGGTGAAACCGCGGGAAACAGCTGGTTACTTATATACTTTTTTTTTATCACTATAATACATACTAAGCACCCGCAATCACAGTAAACACAAATGCGAAACTTAGCGCCACGGCATAATACTGAGTGGCAGCCATTTTGGTACCAAGTATACTAGTTTAAGTCTCACTCTTGTACCTATTTTATTTTTATGGTATCAAATAAACCTGTTTTCTATTCTATTCTATTCTTTTCTATTTTACGTTTACCGATGCAGGGATCGAACCCACGACACTTGGCGTAGCAGTCTGATTCGTACACAACTGCCTCCAATTTCCATTTACCACAAAACCGGCGTAAACTTAAGCGTCGTCGGGAGAACACAAAAAAATAGGCCCGAAAGGATTTATGTGCGCACGCAAATCACATTGTAGATTATTATGTCGTTGCTCGTATACACATTACATAATAAAATGTTGGAACTCGTCCGTCGTTCCATCAGCGGCGGGAAGCGACGAGACATGCCATTTGCATTTTATTAAAATCACAATTTTATTTTTGAGCCACGTAAGGCTGGTGGCGGTTCTGGCTACGTTTCACTTCCCAGCTGGATCTCTGTACACTTATCTATCTACGTCTTTGTTTATTTATTACGATGGATATAATATTAGGCCCACAGCCTAACATAGACTTTATGATTTTTTTATGAAGAAACCCAAGAAAATATATATATTATATAGCACTAAAAAGGCTTGATAAAGATTTTCATAATACTAACTTTGACGTAATTCAATATAGACTTTCACCCCTCTACTTTAGGGGTTAAATTACCGAAAATCCATCATAAAGGTTGCCTATATTATAATAGGTAGCCTTATGCCATGTTTCTAACGCTAGTAGTTTCAGCTGGGCGTTGATAAGTCAGTGCGAAAGCTTCTTTATATTTTATCCTATGAAATTCAAAGAAACTTAGATACAAAGAGCTTTAGTAACATGACGTGTGTTTGTGTCTCATATCCCAAAGCACCAAAAGATTGACGTAATTCTTTGTACAAGGAAGCATTGACATTTCATCTTGATGAATCAACGAGTTCCCGAAGGAATTTGAGAAATGTACCCAGGAGCAACCGCAGGCAAACAGTAAGTAATAGTATTTATCTATTATTCACTATATATAAGTAATATTATAAAAAAGTCCTCCGTCTGTCTGTTCGCAATAAACTTGAAACTACTGAACGGATTTTCATGCGGTTTTCACCAGTAGATAGGTAATTCATGAGGAAGGTTTAGGTACCTATATAATTTGTCGTGATTTTATTCCGAAATTTGGATGAAATTTGGCACAAAGTATATAGCCTAGAATAGGACATTAGTGTAGGGTAGTTAAGGCTTTTTCTATCGCGTAATTTCAGTGGGGACTCCGAAATTACCGCAGGTGAAACCGCGGGGATCAGCTAGTGTAGGTATTATAATTTTTAATGCATTAAAATTCAACTTGCAGCCTTACGGATTCGGGGGCGTAATATTTTAACGTGAAAAAACATAAAACATGGCAGTCCATTAGACACTCAGATTGAGGCTCTATTCCACACACTTAACCCTTAGAAAACGCGAAACAAACTCTCATCAACTTGTTTCTCATGTTTTCTCTTAAAAAACTATTTACAAGTCTTATTTTTGTCTTTCTCCTCCACTCCATCCGTGCCAAATAGCTCATAGATATTTTCAACTTTTATTGATTATTGTATAACAAACGTACAAACGGTTACATTTTTAATGATTACCTGTCTATTCGTTGCTTGCGTTTTTGAACCAATGTGACCTTCGGGATTCGCTCGAGTAATCAAAGAAGTTACCTCGTGTTTTTATCTATATAATTATAGTAAAAGAGTAGAATCCGCGATTCTGTACATTGAATATTTTTACCTAAAATTGAGAGGGGTGATAAAAGAATAGTAACCAAGTCTAAAAAAAACTTTTTCATTACTCATGCTCGGAAAGTAGGTCTGAAGTTGCCTGAGAAGCGGGTTGAAAGTAGCTCTTTTCAGCCCTAGGGAGAATCGCTTTCAACTGACAACTGTCAAATTATTAAAAAAAAACTAGGTCTATTTTCACATTTCTATTGAACCATGTTCCAACTTTCTATACAGCCAGCGCCATGTAAAATTGAAATAACGTAAAGTTTAAGTAGGTATTAATTAAAATAAAATTCACTCATTTTTTCTTAAGCTAATTAATTAATTAAAATATAAATAATATTATTTTATTTTCTTCAATTAATACTTAATAATTAAAGAAAATATTTTTTTAGATGACTTTATTATAATTTAGGTCGCCACAATGTAAATAAAAAATACTGGCTGAATAGCTGGCCAAAGAAAAAGAAATAGGTGGGAAAGCGTCAAGCGACTATCCAATCTTCACTCATTTTTTCTTTAGCTAATTCCTATTTTTATTTTGACTTTCCTTGCATTCGTAATGAAAAGCACAGTGTTACCCTCGGGAGAAAGTAACTTATTTAGTGCCTCGAACTATTGGCGCCCTCGCTACGCTCGGGCGCCAAACCCCGTCTCGGCACTAAATGAGTTACTTTCACCCCTTGGATAACAATGTACTATTTAAAATTATTTTCTGTCTGTCTGTTCCCGATAATCTCCGCATCTACTGCTTATTTGTATTGTCATGTTGTAATATATCTAAGTTCTGTAAATGTTTGAAATTTTTGTTTTTAACGTTTGTATGTCTAAATGACAGGTCAAAGTAGGATGACATACTTTGTGATAATACTACACATATTTTAAGTTTAGCTGTGCATTATAATACTAATTCTTTATTAATAAGTACTGATTTTATATCTTATTTCCTGCCCCTTCTGTATTACTATGTAGTTCATAATATTTATAGTAGACTAGCTGTCCCCCGCGATTTCATCCGCGGTAATTTCGGAGTTCCCGCGGAAATTCTGGGATAAAAACTATCCTATCTTTTAAGTTGGACCATATTATAAACGGTTACAAAATTTTATCAAAACCCGTTCAGTAGTTTCGGAGTCCATCGCGGACAAACAACGTGACACGTGATTTATATATATTAGATATAGCCCTCTTCTTAGGGATTATGACAATGACTTCTGAATCTGTTCATATTCTGTCCTAACAAATACATATTTACTTTTTGTAATAATTGCCCACTGTTTTCTCTGACTGACATTGGCATGAATAGTGCGCCTACCTGTCCTATCCAAGGCGTCTGTTGCCATATTGAAAAAAGAAGAAGAAGAAGTATAGCTGTAATCACAAACTGCAATAAATAAATAAATCAATTTTACCGTTATTCTTTCACGCCTTAACTACTCAACCGGTCGTCATGAAATTATACATACACGTTGTCTTCTTCTTCTTCTTCTTCGTCGGTATCACTCTTGACAGAGTGGTCGTGGTCATCACTTTAGGTGTTGGTGGCACGCTTCACAACACGCCGCCACTCCTCCCTAATGGCCGCCTTCCTAGTACATTTGTTTACTGATGATGAGCTGATTACTGCCGCTTTTATTTGGTCAGTCCACCTCATAAGCGATCTTTCTCGTGGCCTGGTACCCTCAACCCCTTCCTGGACCACAAGTCGCTCAATAGCCACCTCTCCTCGACGGCAAACGTAACCAAAAAGGAGAGTATACGAGACTGTACCAAAGATGATAAACGCCGCAATACACGTTGTCAGTAGTACGGAAATGAACATAGAGTATTTTTTATATTGGAATTCCCACGGCCATCCCCAAATTAACGCATTTGAAACCGCGTGAAGTATCTAGTATTAATATAAAACCAATTTATATTTTAAATTTTAGAATCGTCTCGGAATAGGGCAGCCATGTTGTCTTTTTAAGCAGGTCGGCGACGTGGTTTCATAGCCAAAACAAATCGTGAATCACTGCCAAAAAGCTTGCGGGCAGACTGTGGTGGAGAACACCGATGAAGTATCAAGTAACAGCTACCTACCTACTGGTTATCTGCCTTAAAGTGTGGTTTAAATGTAGGTGAAAACGCGAAGGAAAACCCGAAGCAATGATATAAATGATATAATAATATGTATTCACCTTAGTTAATAAAGTTAAGACACTGTCAAGTGTTCGGCTTCGGCGGTACTTTTGATACCGATCTAACAATTAAATTAAAAAAAAAAAACAGAAATAGGCATGTTGACTAATTTTTATTTTTTAGTCCATCTTGTAGATTATTAAAAAATATTGGACACGTATTTTTTCTTTTTTTACGTAATTAAAAAATAACGGCGATATATTGAGTTGAAATTTCGCGTGACGTCACTATTCTGACAGTTTGTATGGCGGTTTTAGCGGTTAGTGACGTCACGGCCCCCACACCCTAAACTTTAATGCGCTTTATCTCTGTATATTTTAATTTATTTAAAAAAGCAAAAAATACGTGTCTATTGTTTTTTTTATTTTCTAACTGACGGACTAATTAGAATTTTCATTTTCAAAAGTAGTCCACATCCCCATTACAATATTTTTTTTTATTTGATAGAGCATAGAGTTTCGTATAATTTGGTGTATAAAAGTGTATAATTAGAAGTTAAATGTTGAATGAGAAACGATTTGGCTACTTGACTAATTTTTTTTTAGTCCGTCGTGTAGATTAATAAAAAATATTGGAAAAGTATTTAACCAAATAATGACATCATAAGTCCCCCAGCCTAAACTTTAAATGCACTTTATCTATGTTCATTTTCATTAATTAGAAAAAGCAAAAAATACATATCTATTATTTTTTTTTTCTACGGACTAATTAGAATTTTGATTTTCATACCCCGGAAAATAGCCAATTCACGCTTTCATACACAATCTATAAACATGAATTGATTGAAGTGTCTGTTTTTAATTCTAAACTAACAGTTTTTCATTTAATGCATATGAAACGGTACTTACATTAAAAAAAAAAAATTTTTTTTCTGAAGCCCAGCTAGTAACTAACAAAAATTTAAAAAAACTGACAGATCACAGAGAAAACCTCATATAAAAACGTAGGTTTGCGCGGGTGAGTAAACTTTATATTTTATTTGTTGACGCATCAGCGGCAATATAAAGGAATCGGGCGTTGAATCCATCCAATGGTATCCATCAGTGCAACGATCAATTTTCATGAGTTCTTTTACATCACTAATGATTGTTTGTGTCAGATATTTTAGACAAGAATTGAATACGGAATATCCTCCTGTAATGAGGCCCCTGTCTGAACTTACACGCTGTATGTTATTTTACTATTTTCCTATCATCCTATTTATGACTCTACAGAGAGTTTGATGGCGGTTCCATCATTTATTTTCGTGTCTATGACAAATTGTTGAAAGCGTATTTTGTTGTGTTTTATGGTGCTGTACCTACTAGTTGTCGTTGTTGGACAGTAATTTTCACAGTGACGGTTTTTTATGTGGTCAAGAAGTACAATGACATATCGTCGCTTATACAACAATACCGTGCAAGTCAAATTTACTTATTTTTCAGAAGAGACAAAAAAACTTTATTAAATTATTCATTTTATACAATACATGCATGATAAAAATATCCATATATAATTGAATAACTGCAATTAAATTGGATGGTGTTGCCTACAGTATGAGCCCGTCGGATACACGGAAAAATCACAAAAATCAAAACATGGTCAAATTTTTACTTATGCGGTATTGTTGTATAAGTGACGATATTGAGTTGATTTCTTCGGTATCCTTGAAAAGCTGCGAGTAAGTTCTTGAAATCTATAGTAACCTGCAATTTCAAATGGTACAACAATGTACGTTTTAATACTAATTGAAATTATACATTTGTTTTATTTATTTACTTGAAACTGGATAAAGTCCACATGAAGACTCTGCATTAAAAGTTTTCATCGCGTTCCTTGTTCTCAAATCACAGCACACAGTTACATAAGTTACTTAACTTTCACTACCAACTAATTTCCATGCTGCAAACAATACCAATTCCAATAGCAATACCAAATAAACATCAGTGAGGCGAAGTTAAAGGTTTATATCTTATTTGTTGCCTGATATCGGGCCATCTCGTTGGTTCTATATATGAGCAATGGTAGATAACGTGGCTGGCTTTATCGTTATCAGCTGTGATCACGCAGTCTGGCTGTTCGCAAGCATGACATTGGAACAACCTTTAAGGCTGAAGGCCTCGCTAATCATTGATTGTCTTCAGTCCTGTCTCTTATTAACACTGTACGATAGTAAGAGAAGGAATCAGATGTAAGTAGGGGTGCAATTAATAATGTAATTTTATCCGTAATTAACTTAGAGTACATATTATGTGAGAGTTACGCCAATCTTTACTTATTATAGGTATAATAAATGCAAGAGTTTGTTTGTTTATATGTAACGTTTTCACGACCTGACGGCTCTACCGATCATCTTGAAATTTTGTATGCCCGTTGTTAAGGGAACAAAAAAGGATATAGGGTAATTTTCACGCCGGAATTCCTACAGGATCTCCAAAATTAGTGCGGGTGAAACCGCGAGGCACAGCTAGTCGTCACTATAACACTAGTTGAATCCAAATGTTAAATATTTTTATCGAATTACGTTCATATTATCCTAATTAATTTTATCATTGGCTCTCGCTATGTACGCATAACGACTGATATATTATAGTTTTTTGTTGTTTATTAATATTTTTTATTCATACAATAATTATCGGATTTATGCATGGCGAGGTGCTCTGTATCTTAGATATACTCTAATAGGAGTTAGGACGTTATTCGTACATTTTCAGGACGACTAGACTGTGTGTTTATTGATGTAGGCGTTTGTGTGATTTTCAAAGGTAAGGTTTTTAAATTCAGAGATACAAGTTAACAAAGTTGTTTAGGCAGTAAGCTTGAAAAATTTACTACCATTACTTAAGCCTACTAGTAATTCCTATTGGATATTGGTATTGATAACGACACGCACGTCGCACATTTCGGGTAAAACAACATCGACTAGTGGTTGTTTCTGAGAATACGATCTGAAATTAGTTTTCTGTGATTCATTACTTCATTCGATTTTTATTGACGTCAGAAAAGAGACACTTACGGATCACTGTCCGGCTCGAAGGACCAAAAATGTACGGGTCTCGTCCAACTCATACTTAAATGCCAGGCGTCAGGAGGGTCGGAAAGCGAAGCGTCAATGCCGAAATGATAGGCGTGCAACCCGTTTAAGTGCGATTATTACATCAAAAGTTAAGCAACGTCAATCATATGATTACAATTTTCACTGTGCTACATAATCGTATTTTAACAGCAAAGACACTATTTGTACCTATACTAGTGACATGTACGGGTTTACTCGTACACTACGCTTATGGCTAACTTTGGATAAAAATATTTCACTTTGAATTTGATAATTCTGTACAAAGGTTATAAGTAAGAAACATAATATTTAAGTTTCTCGGTTGAGTAGTTAAATTGAAACAAACATTCACTCAATGTACTAGTGCGTGCGTTTTGTATAATATTTATGTCACAAAACAAGTCACCCAAACTAAAATAACACGTCGTACCTCTATAATATAGATATTTATGTATACTAAACAATGTAAACTAACGGTCGGTGGAGCGAAGAGTGTGATCACATCATCAGTATGCGGGGTACGGGATCCGAACCAGGGACTGTGCACACAAAGAGCCCGCACATTCTGTTTGTCTAACAGGTCTGTGGCTTTGGTGCATAAAATTTATTCCACACTGTTTTTTGGCGTGTTCTTATCTACCTACGTACCTACCCAAAACTTTTTCAACAAATAAACTTTTGGAGAATTGGAGCCTTACTCTTGAAAATGATTTGAGGCTGATTTCGATTTTGATTTGACTTCGATTTGATTTCACCTCGATGTCATTTTATGTAGTAAATATCTAAAGATGGCGTCCACAAGACAAGTCAATAACACGACTCCTATATTGAAATCGAGAAATTTTACTGATAAATTCGATAAAGACACGATCCCAAGCTTCAGAAGTAGCAAAATTTGATGCCGTTTCGATCTCATTTCGATTCGAGTTCGATTTGATCCAAACACGATTACGTCAAGAGTATGACCCTTACTCGATTGCGTCAAGAGTAAGCCGGCTGAAGAAGCCTTGGACGAGAAGCTTTAAAGAATGCTGAGTCACCTATACGGTGATGGGAAAATTTTTTCAAGGGGTGCGCTGTTCGGAAATTTTTTCAAGATTTGACAGAATGTCAGTTAAATCGACTCAGAGGGAAAAAGGTCCACTTTCCAGAATGACTTAACGGCTTAGCGGCCCTTTAGCATAATCTCAGCTTCACAAAATGCCGCTTTTACCGCTCGCTGCATAACAGTTTTTTTTCAATAAAACTCTTTTCTAAGAGTAAAAAAAATACGTCCCCGAAAACGATAAATTGCGAAACTCTCATTTTGGCCAGTGCAATGCCTGTGCAATTAAATTTCATGTTATCTTAATAAAAAAAAATTGTAGCCATTCCCTTTGACTTTGCTGCGTTAATTTCTATGATTCCTTCAAGAACTCAGGGAAAGAAATTAGGCTTTGTGTTAATTTAGGGTACAAGGTACAAGGTGAACACTTCCTTTCAGTGTGAAGGAATGACGAACACACAATTATGCTCACAAAACTTGCATTTATAATATTAGTGTATTACATCTATACTTTTATAATAGGTACTCAATGTTTGCTTTTTGAGGCCGTCCTCAACTCACATATTTTCACATTTTTACACACTTCTCACTTCACATTTTCGCATTGGGTAATAAACTTCCTTGCGCATTTTACATTCGCTCTTAAAATTTTCTCATCATGGTATACTTATATAAAAGCTTAAACCCGAGTTTAAACCCAAAAATGGCAGGCTTTTATCGGGTTTAATCCCAAGTAACGGCTTCATTACTCATCTGTAGGCATATTATAACAGTTTTAAACATATACTTCTCTATGTACCTATACATACAAGTAGTATGAGTACATAAGACGTATATACATACTTACAATTATTTACGTAATATGTCTTTATAGTGACTATTTCATGATAATACTTGGAAAATATTCCACAACGCCATCTGCCCCCCTAGCCAAATTGACATTCTACAATCGTTCAGGCATAGCAAACTGAAATAAGAATCATTATATCACTTGGTCAGCCAACCAAAACTCTAGTTTTCACGTGGTCACGCAAAACTAAAGTTTCGATTGACTGCAAATACTAAAATATGAAGTAAAATGTCAATTTGGCTAAGAGGGCTGGTGCCAAACTAAGAAGAGCTTGTATTATGGGTATCAGATATCCGATATACCTAATACTGTTATACCTATTTATGACTATGAAACACTTACATCACAAAAATTTTAACGGATGCAGGGAGCGAACCTGGCACATATTTATTCTGGCGTATATCAGTCAGTTATCACTACACCAACTTTTATGTCAATAGTACGTAGAAGTACAATAATAATAAGTATGAGCATGGTGTGTTTAATTGTAAATAAATATGCATTCTGTGGTGGAATACTAAATTTGAACTAACATTTTAAAAGGGAAAGATTTGATTTTTTGTTTGTTTGTTGGTTACACTTTCACTTATAAACAGCTCAAGTCAGGGGTACAGAAAAGGACATAGGGTAATTGTATCCCGGAATTCCCGCGGTATCTCTGCAATGAACGCGGGTAAAACTGCTGGGAACGGCTGCTTATGATATAATGGTTTATATAAAATGTAATGGCAATAAATGGTCATAACAAAATCAAAACAGACGATCACGTATCGAGGCGTCTAGAACGCAATTAAAGTTCATATTTACACAGCGCGCAGCATATTTGTGCAGCTGCTACGTACGATGCATTGTAAACAGCAGCAAATTTGCATGTGATCCCGTCGCGTATGCTCCGGTGCTGTGTCTTCGCTGTTATTGTATGGAGAATTGGATATTTCGCTGGCAATAATATATTATATTATGTTATGTTATATAGAGTACGGGAGAAGAAAACTCTTCCACAGTTTCCAGTAGATACAAGATCAGTTCTCTGTCCTTAGAGACACTCTCGCAACAAGGTGGCACATGCCACCCGGTATATTTACCTCCTTTTTACTCTACTTGAACATACACTATATTTATAAAATAGCTTCTTTTGTGTTCCGTTTTCTGTTTTTGAATTCAAATTTGTATTTTGACATATTTTTTCAACTCGCTCAATACTAAAATCAAAGAGAATTTGGAATCACTAAGTAGGTACGTTTTGAATTAGCATAATATCATGTTATGGTACTTTATCCCAGTTAGGCAACATTAATTTCAGTTACTTAATCGCAACAAAAGACACGTTTTAATCATAACCACCGCTCCAAGAGCTTAGCGGAGGTCACGAAAACCTTCATTATCACACCACACACTCTAGCTGTCTGCTGTCCCAGTACATTGCATTAAAAACCACAGGTTCATTCTAATGTTTATAACATTTTGTCGACCCGATTGGCGCAGTAGGTCACCATGCCTGCCCACTACTCAAGGGGTTCCGGGTTCGATTCCCGGTGGAGGTGCACTTTGTGTGATGAACACAGGGTTCCACTTTCCAGACTGTGTGGAAGTGGATTATTATTATTATTATTTTAATAATTTTACTTTAGAAGTAATAATATGATATTAATAGTTAAATCATGAGTATCAAAATATATGTCTAATATTAAAATGTATGAACCCCGGTCAAGAGACGCTCAAAACGATAATTTTTTTATAAATTCGACATTAAATTGAGCTGAAATACGTATTATATTATTATTATTAGTATTACGTTATTTAAATACGTTTGTAAGTATTCAATAGAGTTGATTTCAATAAAATTTGAGAAGCACTTTACTAAAAATTTACAACATTGTTAATAATGAGTACGAAAACCTTATGAAATCAAAATGAAATGATATACATTTTCCCCAGGCATAGATTTGTATACAAAGGGAGTAAAGAGTTTCATCGTTAGTATGACCTGAATTTTTTAATGTAATGTGAAGTTGCTGTAACTACGTGACAGCTCATTTTTTATCATCAATAATCCTATAAACAATTCTAATATACACAAAACTGTTTCCTGCATGTCCACCCACGTTAATTCGGAAGTTCCCGCGGGAACTCCGTGAAACCCGTTCTTAGCTGATATCTCCTACATGTAATACATCCTGCCAAATTTCAGCTTCATAAATCAAGCAGTTTTCAGTGAGTAAATAAATTCGTTTAGAATGTAGTACCTACTAGTTTTTTTGTTGCCGTTGCACTCACTTTATTTTCAGAATTTCCTCGGGAACTCCGTTTATCGTAATGAAAGTACTATGTACCCAAATTACTAACAACTATAATACAAATAGCGTTTACAACCGTTAATACAACCGTTTCCCGTGGTTTTGCCCGCCATAGTCCCTGTGGAGACGCTTTTTTCGGAGATAAAGATATTTTATGTCACTTAGGGACACTAGCTTCTTATCAATGGGCATACTTTTAGAATCGGTTCAGTTCCAGAAGTTCTAGACTACACTACACCATTATCTCTTTGTAATATTCATAATATAGACTAGTTCTAACGAAAATAAAACCATCTCCTATTTCATAACCTAGATTACCTACTCCTAACACGTACTCTATCATACACCAAACTCGCATTTTGGGATTCTTCGCCCAACCTACCTACGTTATTCTTGTTAAAAAATAAAAGCGACGAAGCATGGGCAGTTACGAAGATCGCAAGCACTGCCTGGGGAGCAGTTTACGATAATCAAAACAAACGGATTGACTTACAAAACAACGTCTGTAGTAAAACTTAGCTCGACTTACCTTACGTGGTAAATAAGAACTTGTATTCTCACGCCTTTTTATCTGATGATATTGTAAAGAAGTAAGGGAGTAGTAGTCAAAAAGTTGAGAGAGATTCTCAAAGTTCGTCGTTATAATAAAAAAAGTTTAATCATTCTATTTTATGTTTAAGTTTACCTATGGTTAACATTTTATCATCAAAACATCAACATCTGTTTACACGTCGTGATAAAGATAAAATAATGGTTACAATTATTTATCAATCTAGTAAAGTCGAGTGAAAATAAAGCTATGGTAGGTCTAGGTACTCACCCTGCGTTTTATCCCAGCAATCTATCAACTTTCCCGTCCAACCACTCACCGTAGATACCTCGCACGATAATGGATATGTCAACACGTACCTACATACACAATTAACAAAAGCGTTCTCCCGACACCGGGATACTTCACAGAACTATACTACCTCGAACGACATCAACGACACTCAAAGTAAACCGCGAAATTTTCTCCACGTAATGTTAGAAAATAAACAAACATCAAAACTGTGTGTTGTTATAACTACATGCGTGTCGCGCGTGTCCGCCACGTGTGCTCGCGGCGTGGCGTGGCGTGGCGTGTTGCCCACGGCGCGTCCCCACGCGGTACTGAGGACCGCTCCGAGCTTGTCTCGACCGAGACGCGCGCCGACTCAACTATCGAACTAAAGCATTTTCGCGTGTGAATTATTTTTCGATTAGGTTTCCTTTTTTTTTCCCTGTACTTTCAGCTTTTTGCCGAATACGTGTCAAGGTCTCGGCGATACAGCTGTTCGCGTCGGAGCCACAGACACGTGGTACAAAGATAACATTATAATCACTACGTTCACGTAGTAGAATATAATTACATATCTGACGCAAACCGATATCTGATATTATGGCTTCTAACTTAGATTAGGCACTGTTTATGTTTGTTTGTTTTTTTTTGTGTGTTGTGCTGAAATAAATGTATTTTCTTCTTCTTCAAACCTTCTATCTTTGATATAAAAAATCGTAATACCTGTAACCAAAAGAGCAAAAGCTAAATCGCTAATCATTTGTTTCTTTCACGTTATCAAAAAATATTTTGTGGTCATTTTGTGAACGTAACTTTTCTATACCTACCAGTATTTCACACAAACAAACATTGCGATTTATTGCAGGTTACATACGCTAATACTACAAAATTCGCAGCAGACAATTACAATCCCCATCTGCCATAAGAGGCCATTATACCAGCGACAAACTCCTCAGCAAAGTGCCCAGTCACGCGCACTCCATAACTTACATTATAAAAATTTCCCCGCAAAAGCATCAGGGAGACTCCCTTGAATTCCGCCCCCCATTTTTCCCGTGGAAAAAATTAGCAGGTGAGAGCGACGTAATGAGGAAACTTGGGGAGCGCCGAAGGATCGCCAATTTAGATATTCAAATTGTGTGGTCCATTTTGTTGATACCTACCTACTCTCCCGGACGTCGTAATGAAAAATGTGTTGGTAGATTGAAAAATATTGCACAAGTTCTTGAATTATTATGCTCTATAGGTATTCTATAATGTATTCTTTTTTGGTATTTTCTTAGTTTGGCATACTGGACTGGATTCGTGATTTGTCTCTTAGGAGTTTGGAGGTCGTGGATGAAAATCTTTCTGACCGCTTTTTGGTTATTCATAGATAAAGCTAGTGAAGTTTTTGGTTTGTTTTGATTGTGCAACCCTTTTCTGATTACCATAAGTTTGATTCGTGGCCAAAAAATATAGTTATTAAGCGCAGATTCTCAAGACTAACAAATTGAACTCAGAGCTGTTTTTCTGTGATATCACTAAAGTCGATTAGCCGATTTAGTAACGATCCATTTTAGTTTGGTTTTTTGAATCTTTCCTGCCTTTTTTATCCTACTTAATATTATAAACGCGAAAGTTTGTAAGAATGTATAGATGGATGGATGGATGGATGTTTGTTACTCTTTCACGCAAAAACTACTGGATGGAATTAAATGAAACTGTACAATACTTACAATGTAGCTTATACATTAGATTAACACATAGAGTACTTATTATCCCGGAATTCCCGCGGGAACTCAAAAATTAACGCGGGTGAAACCGCAGAGCACAACTAGTAAGCTGCTAGTGTAAAAACAACTTTCCATGCAGAGAACATTAGAGATATGCATAGAAATGCATAAATGTTTTGTAAATGCATTAGAATTTATTGTGATGATTGAAAAGGCAACAGTTACGGGCAGGCAGAGTTACTTTCACATTTACAATATTAGTATGGATTCATTTTCAGTTGAACTCAGCTTAATTATGCAGATAAGTCCAAAAGTTGTTTCAAAAGTAATACACATTTCACCAGTAGTTACATGTACGAAATCATGAAACCATTTCTATCGTATAAATCTTGTTGCAAATTAAGTTGCTAAGTTTGCAACGTGGAGATACTATTCCTGTAACATTGCCAGCGACTATTATGGTATAGGCTTTGCCAAAATACGCTTCCGGATGTGTTCCAGTGTAAATGTTTTATACATTAACGACGACACAGGCAAGATAGATGTCCGTCTAGTCACAGGAAGTTCACGTTCCTTCTATGATACAGGATTATGACAGGCGCCTTTTGTGTTCTTTGAATAGTGATTATTTTGAAAAAATAGCAAGAAGTGCTAATCTATTTAGTATGGAATTAATTTTTATACCTACCCTTATCCTGTCCTCATCCCGTTTCTATTCCAACCTCGTAAAATAAATTTTTCGCCAAAAGTCTTATTAGTACCTAGAAAAGAATTTTATTTACTTAATTTTTGAATTCCTCCCTGTTTTGAAGTCGATTATCAATTATCACCCTTTGATACTTCACAGTGATATGTCGTACAGTCAACAGCATCAATATGTAAATACTTTTATCAGACTATGAACGTTATTACTACAACAAGATTCAATGATGGTCAAAAGTATTTATATATTTCTGCTCTCATTAATAAGAACGCGAAATATTTAAATCTAAATAAAAATATATACAAAATTTTACATCAAGTCATGTTTAACAACTAGGCATGGGCGTTTTCGTTTTTAACCCGTTTTTAAACACAAACTGATTCAAATCCGATTTCAGATTTTGAAATCAGTTATTAAAATCGTTCTTCGAAATCGTTTTCACGAAATTTGCCCTATCTTAGTCACTCCGCTAAGATACGCTTAGTTAGAAAGAGATTGCGAACTTCTTATCGGTTGCTTGCTTAGAAAAAAAAAACTTTTTCTCCGATGTAAACGTCGATAAAAACATCAAATTGTATAGATATTATCATTTAAAGTGACTGTTAATTGATTTTATTTTGTTGACACTTTTTCTTTGTTTCTTTCTGTATCTATATCAATAACACTTAAATAATATTAACATCTTATATCTATACATATAAATAAAATTGAAGTGTCTGTTTGAAATTCAAAATTAACAGCTTTTCACTAAATGCATATGAAAGTATGTACGGTACTTACATAGAAAAATCAATTTGTTAATTTTTTCTCTGTCTGTCAGTCTGTCTGTTTGTTTCGGCTAGCTGATGTTATAAGGAGTAACTTAGGCTACTTTGATTTTAGAAAAAAATAGTTCCTACGGGAATTCCGAAACTCACGCGGGTAAAACCGCGGGGCACAGCTATAAGCATTATTTCAATACAAGATTATTTACTCGTACCTAAATGTTCAAAAAAGCAAATTGGTTTGGCGCAGTCTAGTCCTTTGTTGCTTCATGTTATAGAAGTTAGCCAATTATAATACAAACTAACTTGTCACAGAATAACTAGGCACTTCAAGAAGTTTTCAACTCTAAACACGAGTTCGAAGTTCGTAGAGTGAACCAAAATCATGCGCAGGTGAAACCGCGGGACTTGGCTTATATTCAAAGTACATTTTGTTCCGCTTTTACGTTCACATTCGCTAACATTTCTGAAAGTGTTGCAATAAAGATAAACAGTTAATATTTCTCAGTGGCAACATTAGAGTTCTAACCTTAACAATAGCAATATTATGCAACCTTTCACCCAACTTTCACCCAACCTATTCTAATTTGAATTCGCACGAGCACCGTAAAGGGCGATTCTACAATAAAACCTTTATAAGCCAATATAAAAGCTTTCCAGCCGAAATGGATATATGGAGGCAATTTGGGGGAAACTCATTCGATTTAGCTATTATGATGTAAATTTTGATGTTTGTTAGATATTTACTTTTACAGTCCTCCTCCGCGTTCGTCTGTCTGTTCGCAATAAACTAGAAAACTACTGAATGGATTCTCAGGCGGTTTTCACCAATGGATAGAGTGATTCATGAGGAAGGTTGTATGTAATTTGTCATGGTTTTGTGTAAATTGGTTGAAATATAACGATAACAATACTAATTGTTGAAAGTGTCGAAATAAGTGCATTAAATTTTGCATACTTCACGTTGTCAGAGGAATAAAAAAGGACATAGGGTACTTTTTCCCGGAATCCCCGCTAGAATTTCGAAATTGACGCGGGTAAAACCGCAGAGAACATGTAGGTCAGCTAGTTACTAATAATGTTATGTATTCATATAGATAGTTAACGTTTCAATAAGGATATAAATTCAAAAACAATTGTCCTAATTTAAAAATAGGTTGCAAAAACAACTGTATCAAGGCACCTGTATTTAATTCATATGAAGCCTTAAACTGTCTGGAATGTCCATGGGTATATTCAGCAACAGAAAAATTTTATCACTTTTGACAGTCATTGTATCTTATTGCTATGGTTATAAAGTTCAGAATGACTAAAGTATATATATATATTTGATGCTGACTGTACAGAAAAGGAAATAGGGTACGGTTTTAAGAAGATTTTTGCGGCAATTCCCAAATTAACGAGGGTTTAAACCGTGGACAAGAGCTAGTAACAAAATAAGAAGTTATTTCTCGCTACGCTTGCTACGGATAGTGTGCTACGACACTGCCTCTACGGTGCTACGGCTGTCTCTACGTTATTTACTGTACCAGACTAGAAAATAAAGAAATTATTACAAAAAAACTGTTTTACTTATTTATAATTAACGATCACATTGTTGGTTTATTAACCATTGTACATACAATAATTGAAATATTTAATAAGGTATATGTTTTCTAGCAAAAACAAACCCGACCTTCATTTAGAAGTTACGGATTTCTCGAAATTATTTTTTTCCAAATGAATTTCCAAATAGCCATAATGTCCTGTTCCATATTTAAATCTCATGTAGATACAATAATTGGTCAAACTTGGACTGAATTAAACTTGGTAGGTAATATACATATGATTATGAAATAGATCTGTGTGTCGTGACTGTCACAGTATTAGTAATATAACTAGATAACAAGTTACTACTGTAAATTCTCCAAAATTAGGGTAGGTGTGCTATGGGAAATATTCCCTATAGCCTACCTACGCTACGCTCTTTGTTCTTTTCTGTAAGTATCTTTGTGTGCAAAATCTCATGATGATGGGTCGAGTAGTTTAAGTGTGAAAATAAAACAAACAAGTAAACAAACTCACATTTGCATTGATTAGTTAGGATTACTATGACGTCTTTTTGCTCCAGTACAACAAAAATAACTTTTAATTTTTTTTCCACAAAGAGTGCACATACCATAAACAGAAAGACCTCTCTATTATACGTATTATTATAGTGTCCGCGGCTATTGAAACTGGATAACAATTAAATGTACCATGTGCAGTAGTGTCTGGGTAATCTACCGGGAGTGTGCTATAAACAACAATATTTCGGCGTCTGTTCCAACGTAAATCCTAATTTGGACCTCGAGCCGCGGTAGGACCGGCCCGGGCGCCGGCCACCGAGTACCGGGTGGCGATATATCATAATACAACCATTGAACTGTGAAATATTTTCTAAAGCGCCCATGAATTACTGGCTGCTTGTGTTGAGAGTTTGCTGAAAAGAAAAAAAATGTTTCGAATCGAGAAGGCTGTTTGGGTAAGCTTTTCTTTTACTTTGTTTTGTAAGCGTATTGTTACGTATTATTTTTTAGGATATACCTATAAATGTAAATACATATTTTATTCATATTAAAAATAGCTAAATAAGTTTATGCGAAATTAAAGAAAACTATTTGTGGGGTGTGAAATATAGAGAAGAGACATTTAGAATTTTTTTAGGAGCTTTATTTTTGTCACTATTTTTTATAAATGAATATTTTTTAAATATTATTATATAATATACATATTATTGTTATTGAATATAATTTTAAATGCTTGCGACATCTATAAAACTCTAGAGCAACTGCAACTATTCTAAATTTATTTCTCTAATAGAAAGCTACAATATCCCTAAGGTACTTCCTAGAGTTCCAAAGGTAGCCCAAAAATCCAGGCGAGGAACAGTCCCCCGCTGCATCTGTCTTTTTGTCTGCCTATCTATCTGTCTATCTGTTCGCAATAAACTCAACAATTACTGAACGGATTTCCATGCGGATTCCACCAATAGATAGAGCGATTCATGAGAAAGGTTTCGGTATGCAATTTGTGTTTAGTGTAAATTGGTTGAAATCCTAACCAATATTATAAATGCGAGAGTGAGTTTGTTTGTTACGCTTTCCCGCCTTAACGGCTCATCCGGTCATCATGAAATTTAAAAAACACATTATCAATGGTGCAGAGAAGACCATACGGTTCTTTATGCTCCGGAAATCCCGCGGGAACTCTGAAATAACTGCGGGTGAAACTACGGGGAACAGCTAGCATACGAATAGTAATAGCAAGCACCGCGAGACGTTGTAAAATCGGCATCGCATTGTCTTGGTGTCGCGTCAGATTCGAGACGTGCATTTTACTGCCAATAACAATGTCAATAACGCGCCGTAACACGGGTTATGTCCCAACTATGGAGACATTAACGAACGCACGCATCAAGTTGCTAGACGCGCAAATTTTACGACGATATGGAAACGATCTTCACAATGGCGGCTTGCTGAGCGTACGCGAAGCACCATTGCCCCCTTAGTCTAGTTCACAATTTACAATCGTCAAGGCAAAGGAAACTAAGGAAGGGAATCGTTATGTAGTAACTGGGCCCTTATTCACTATGACCAACAACATTGCTTGCCCATAACGCGCGTCCCAAAAACGCATTTCCAAACGTTCTAGATGCCAAAATGTTAGACATTATTATTCTTTATGCCATAACAAACATTGTGAATGTTTTTTTTTGGAGTAAAACTTCTTTGATTACGAGGTAAAGACAGTTTTTACGGCGTCTTATTTTAACGCGACGTGTTATGGTCATAGTGAATAAGGGCGCTGGCCGATTTTACGCGGCCACGTGTCGTGACGTTTCATTTCTCAGATTATAGATTGTCAACTAGACTAAGGAGGCCTAGTTACCGATTCCGGAGGGGATGGTATTCTTTACATTATTGCTAGACTTTTGAAAGAGTCGGCTGTGATCAGTTTTGAAGCATTGACCCAATCGATCCGATCTGAGTATCTCACACCACTTTACTTTATAGTGCAACTATGTTGAGTGCAGATTTGACCTAGTCAATCCATATATCCTACTAATATTATAAATGTGAAAGCGTGTATGTTTGGATGTTTGTTACTCATTCACGCAAAAACGGCTGAACGGATTTGGATGAAATTTAGCATGCACGTTGTCAGGGGTACAGAGAAGGACATAGGGTACTTTTTATCCCGGAATTCCCGCGGGAACTCCGAAATTACCACGGGTTGAAACCGCGAGGCACAGCTAGTAAGTATATAATAGTAAATTGTTATTTACAGCACTGATGATTTAGTGGCTAGAAAACGACAGGTTTTTCTGCTTCGATTCCCGTGTCAGCGTAAACATTCGGGAATTCCGGGTTAAAAGTAACCTTTGAGTTAGGTAAGGTTAAAGTTTAATAAACAAAATAAGAACTTACAGACGCATTTACATAATATAATATTTATTAGCCATCAGAATATTATTGGTTCATCAAATTTTATTTAAAAGGTCTGAGATACGAGAGCTCCGGTATCCATCTAACAAAGAAATATTAAATACATATTATAAGACTCTACTGAGCCATCGTGTTTCATTATCGAATTTAATTACAAGTTATACCAGTTTTATAATTAAGAGCGGCGGAGGTGAATTATCGTTTTAATTATGAGGGTAGCCCCTGCAAAAAGGGCTAAATTTTTTTTCATCCCCAGCTAATTTATTCTAATTACGATCATAATACGTAGTTATACTATCGCTACATTAAATCTCGCAGACGAAACTTTAATTAAATATAGTCATTAAAAATATTTATTGCTCAGGCCCCGCGGCGGAGGATTTTGCATTTTTATGGAATTTTAAGATACCGTCTCGCCTTCCGTATATTTAAATCTACTACGCTAGTAAAATTATAGAAAGGAAAAGTTTTTTTGCAGGGGAAATCTCTAGAACTACTGCAGAACCGATTCTTAAATAAATCTTTGACAAAGACACCGTATCACTGAGTAACATAAGACGAAGAGTTCCCGAAGGAATGCCGAAGCGAAAGCAACACCTATGGAACAAAAATGCCTAAGAGAGTGAAACTTAATGTTAACAAAAAAAAAACATACATACAGTCGAATGAGGAACCTCCTTCTTTTTGGAAGTCGGTTAAAACGGTTATGACCAATTGTTTGTAATTCCAAATTAACAGCATTTCACTAAATGCATATGAAAGTATAGGTAGGCCTACGGCAATTTTTTTTTGTTCATTTGTCCGTCTGTCTGTCGGGACTTTCACGGGCAGATAGCTGATTTTATAAAGGGTAACTTCGGCTACTTTTATTTTAGAAAAAAATGGTTCCTGTGCGAATTCCGAAACTCACACGGTTGAAACCGCGGGGCACAGCTATAGTTGTCAATTCTTCTTTTATTTTAATGAATATATATAGACAAAATAGCTTGCAAAACTTGCACCTGAGCAAAACACAAACTTTGTACTTTATATTGTCAGACTCGGTTGAACCGTTGCTCTATCTATGTATACGTATAGTGAGCCTTATATTATTATCGTTTAATCTCAGTACAACGCTTTAAAAGTTTAACCTTAAACTTTTATAACAGGATATTCACATTTTCTATCATTATATGAACTCATAAATTCTCAGTTGGTATTTAAGCAATGTAATAAGGTAAACACAGAATTAATAAAAAACCTTCAATACGTCTCAATAAAGCGTTCTGTATCAATAACTTAATTTTGTAGGTTAACATTTTATTGCTTATCGGCGTCCATTTGTGCTCGAGACTTCGTGGTTTCAGATTATCCTGCGACTGCACTCTCCTCCTTTTATGAAGCTGTTCAAAAATGAAAAAAAATTTAGTCCCCAATACCAATATCTACAAACGCTATGAGTTTCTAGCGTCTTAAATATATGTATGTAAGTAGGTACTTAATCATTTTTCATTTGTAATGTTAGAATTTGTTTATTTATATCTATAAAAAAGACGCGCGATCAGATAGATCGAAACCGGCTTGATCTAAATAAGATACAGAATTCAATAATGACGAAGAAACCTCAAATCTCCGTGGAAAAAAGGCACAAGTAATTTTTCTTCGAAATGCAAATTTTATCTGAATTGTAAAGTACGATTAAGATAAAATTGAGGTTTCTACGGAGGATAGATACAAAACATCCAAAAACGAAATAATTGAATATAAAGTTCTCTTAATTAAGAACAATCTCCATAAACATGTCTCTACAGTGGATTGTAGACGAAAAAAACCAATCGCTTTCGCAATTACCAGCGTCGTTGTTCGATATAGTAAAAGGAAAACTTTGGTAGAACGTCAAGCGGCAAGTTTGGAGTGGTGCCACACGCCCGCGGGACACCCTGACAATTTACACCTACCTCGTGACGCGGGGGCCGGTGGGATCGAAATCCGATCTAGAAGAATACATTGTGAAAGCTTCGTAATTGACTGTATCAACGATTTCTTGGCGCACGTTTGGCAGATCCCGATACCAGCCACCATTTATTTATTTATTTATTTATTTATTGGCACACCAACAGCACAGCATATATAGTATTAGGTTATAAAAGTTACATTGTTTAAGTATTAGACATACATGCATGCCAATTAGCGGTATGCACATCATTGCAAGTTACAATCTGCAAGAACAAAATTTTTATAATGTACAGTCGTCATGGGAAATATTACCGCTGATATTTCAGATTTACCGCAAGCATACACATTTCATAGTTTATACGTACATATAAATTTGACTTTTTAATTATCATATACCATAGATGTAAAAAAAAATAATTTGTGCTTATAAAGTTTAATTTTCTTTGATTATTTGACGCTTCGTCGTAAAACGGCACACGCTTGACACCTTACGTTACCTTACGTACCTCGTTCTCATCCCTATCACAATCCAACCACAATGGCCGACCAGTTACTTATCAATCGACCGCCCTTAACCAGATGCGAATGAAGGCTATTAAGACAGTCCGACACGCAATTAGTCGAGGCGGTGTGTACAGTCGACGCCAAATGGAGCGTGCCACAAAAATGGAGTATCATTTTGCCGGTTAACCGTGTAATGGGGATGTTGACTACTTTTGAAAATCAAAATTTTAATTAGTCCGTCAGTTAGAAAATAAAAAAACAATAGACACGTATTTTTTGCTTTTTCAAATAAATTAAAATATACAGAGATAAAACGCATTAAAGTTTAGGGTGAGGGGGTCGTGACGTCACTAACCACTAAAACGCCATACAAACCGTCCGGATAGTGAAGTCACGTGAAATTTCAACTTAATGTATCGCCGTTATTTTTTGATTACGTACAAAAAGAAAAAATACGTGTCCAATATTATTTATTAATCTACAAGACGGACTAAAAAAATATTCAACAGTATAGTATATTGAGACCCGTGACGCCACATGCGGCAGCAGTGGAAGACCAGCGTCAGGCCCCCAACGGTTCCGACTTGTGCTGAGGTGGTTGCCATTTTGTTGCGACACGCTGTTTGTGCTTCTTTCTGTTATTGCATATTAACGGTTGTCGTTACGAATAAAGTTAATTTCATTTCATATAATTTCATAATTTTCGAATAAAGTTCTTTAATGCCGCTTTTATTGGCTGGTAAAAAGGTCACGCGTCACGTAGAAAAAAGCGTTATGGCCCCTCATATGGGTACATTTGGTTAAGACCGGCGGTGTAGTTCGAATATTAAATTACGTTAATCCTGACGGGGATTTCCCGACCGCACACGTTATGTTTTAAAACTTTAATATAGAAAAAGTGGTATTAAGGAGAGCACTGGTGCCAATGTAGCCACAAAATGCTTTATTCCTTCCGTGAAATAAAGCATAATGTTTTTTAAGTTTACTTAAAAATCCGTTCCAATTCCGTGCAGTAGTGTTTTGTATAATGCGCGTAGAAAACAAACCAACAGACAGATGATCAAATTTCTTAAAAAAAAAAATCTTTTGTTATCCCACATTCCCCTCACAAGCTTTTTTTTTTATATATTTTAAATGTACAGACATATTATCAAGTCTATAGTTTTTGTTACATATGTAAATTAACATAATCTGCTTTAATTTTTTTTTTTTAGGAATTTATTGTTTTTTGCCAGCGACATCTTGATCTAACTGTACCACAGGCGACACCGACACGACACGACGGCGACCCGACACGGCAGTGAGTGAACGCAAACCAATGACGTACAAAACCGACTATTTATCGTTAGCTCCAACTACGTTTGAATTCCATTGAGTTGACGTCATATCCTTTACCCTAAGGTAGGAAATAATGTTTTTAATTTCTGTACATACGTTTTTGACCGCCTGCGTCCTGATTCACTACGACGATATTGGTCGTAATGAGATAATCACTACATATTAGTCCTCCGCCATGTCCGTCTGTCTGTCTGTCTGTTTGCGATCAACTGAACTGATTTTCATGTGGTTTCCACTAATAGGTAGAGTGATTCAAAAAGACGGCAAAAGGTAGGTCCTACGTAATTTGTCAATTTTTTTTTGATAAATTAATTGAAATATGACGATAGTTGTTGGAATTTCGGAAAAAGTGTCTAAAATTTTGCATACTATATGTTATACGGATACGTTTTGTCCAGGCACTACCCCGGGAACTCCGAAACTAACGCGGGATCCAGCTAGTGCAATATATTTTTGAACTAATACTTTTAAAGGCATGTAGAGAAAACAATTTTCCAAGTTCAAGTGAATCAAAGCCTGAAACTCACAATGAGAGGGAACGCTGTGGAAAGCCCGTCCAAAAGTGACGCCTTTTCCTAATTATTATGACAGAATAGAAACGTGAAAAGAACCGACTTTCGCCAAAGCTGCTTTAATTCGGACCCTTTTTCTTTTCATATCGTCAGTAAAAATGTCATACAATTTACACGAAGTGGTTAGTTTATTTTGTATTCATAGATGGTCAGTGTGCCATGTAATTTTTCCTGAAAGGGAACGAAGCCGTTCTTAGCATTGATTATGTAAAGAAAATACATGACTTACCCCTAATTTGTTTTCCGGACAAGAAGCCTCTGAAACACGCAGACTGAAAATTAACTTCTGAAACGTAAAAAGCGTAAATAGTTGCTTTATACATGTATTTTTTTTTTTTTTCTTCTTTCGTATTTAGATTATCATTAAAATATATACAAGGTAATTTGTACATTAATTTTAGTCAAGCGTGACTGCTAACGAGTAATCACAGAATTTTTTTTTCAAATGATAACAAAATTCTAAAATTATACTGTTCTTGTTCAATATAAATTATCATTTTTATTTTGATACAATTTCATACATGCTTAATTGTCTCAACTAAAATATTCGTTTAATCGTCACTAGTAAAAACGCCAACGTATCTTTTTTTTTTATCATTTCATTTTACATCGGAGAATATCAATTAAGCAGAGTGTAGTGCATCGGCGTTCGGCGCAACGGCCACGGGTTGCCAATTCATAACTATGGCTGTCCGACACAGCCTAAAGCCAAAAGCCAAAAAGATATCGACAGTAACTTGGCACGAGCCGATTTAATTACGCACCATTTTTTACAAGCCCACCACAGGACGCAATCTGACGACCAAATGATTGGTAAACATACGGAGATGCATCGCTATCTGCATTCAGCATTACGCGATGAAAATTCCACTATCCCTGCCTACTAATATTACAAATGCGAAAGTAACTTTGTCTGTCTGGCTGTTACGCTTGCACGCCTTAACGGCTCAACCGATTGTCATGAAATTTTGCATAAACGTTGTCAGGGGTACAGAAAAGGACATAGGGTACTTTTTATCCCGGAATTCCCGCGAGAAATCTCAACTTATCGCGGGTGAAACCACGGAAAACAGCTAGTTGTAAATAAATAAATTTACTATTCTTATAAAAATACTGTAATAAAATTTCCCCTCAACAAGCCGGTGTTATTATTTGCTTATTTTTCAAACGCACTTATTTCACATACTTACACAAAAAAAAACATTCTATGTGTGTATTTTCGCTCTGTATAAAGCAACGTAACAGAATTTCGACTCAGTAGTTCTATGGATAGATTATTTCGCAGCTGGGCAGAACGTTGGTGATAAGTACAGTGGGCCACATAGACAAGTATACCACCTTGTAAAATTTATAGTGTTTTTAAAACATCTTTATGACGTTATAAGTTGCCGTTTTTGTAGCTCCAATATTCGTTTTTCGCTTGTATTGGAATTTGGAGCTTGGAGCTGCAAAAACGGCAACTTATCTACAACGTCGTACCAACGTTTTACAAAATGTATAAATTTTACAAGGTGGTATACTTGTCCATGTGGTATACCTGTCTATGTGTATTGGTAATTAAGATCCTTCAAATTTCCTGATCTATTAGACCAGACGAAGACAGTAAAACTAAGAAAGTTCCGCCACGTATATGCGCCGTGGTTGCTTTCGTGACTATCGGTCCACAACTACTGAACGTAAACTAACAAAAAGGTTTTATGTATTCCAACCTACCGCCTCACTTATAACAAGTAATGACCTTTTTTTCCACTTCTAACACACATTCAGACTAACGAACACAAAAACTGTGGCAGGTCCGTGCGTTATACACCCCCGTATATTCCACATCGGATTTTTCTGGCACAACCGCCACTGTCGCGAATGTTTTTATGCATTGTAATTTACACAATCGATGTCTCTACAGCATTTTTTTTAAATCAACTCTCTATAGTAGACTTATTAGTTTTGCAAATGTTGCTGTCGATCCGATCCGCCCTTTTGCGCCCCAATCTGCTTCTTTCTTTTTCATTTTCGATCTTTATTTTTTCTTCGTTATTTTATTCTCGTCCTTTCGAAATGACCGAAGTATTTAAACATTTCTATTGTGCTTGGAAACGTACTTAAAAAAAAATCTTCAGTTTTTACAGCGTACTCTACCTAGAGACGCTATGACGATGCCTTACCGCTACTCCACTGCTCTACGGGGTATCAAAATGCTAACCAATGTACTTATTTTAAATGAGCTGGTGCCCTCGACATCACTCGCTTGATTTCAGGACTTTAATGAAAAATGAAAGAAAGCAAATTGTATATTTCCTGGGATATAGATAGTCACACTTGCCAAGTTCATTCAGATCCGTCATCTTGATCATCCAGAGCATCTTTTGTATAATGTTTACAATCTTTTACACATTTTTACAGTTTGTTTTGTAGTAAATCATTTTGGTATTTTATAAAAGAAAGAAAAAATGATTTATTTAAGAAAAATGATATTAAAGTTCCTGTCAATATAAAAGTTCACTTGATAAAACTATGCTTTCTCGCGATCCTTAAATCCACCAGCATTTATAATTTACCTATTATAGCTGATACCCGCTGTTTTACCTACGCTAATTTTGGAATTTCCACGGGAATTTCTGCTTTAAAGTAGGTACTTATTCTATATCCTTTTCTGTACCCGTTACAAAGTGTAGTATGCAAAATTTAATGCAGTTTCACCGGCGTTAATTTCAGAGTTTCTGCGGGAGTTCCGGAATGAATTGTACTCTATGCCCTTTCCTGTACCCCTGACAAAGTATATGTAAAATTTCATGATGATCCGTTGAGCCGCAAAAGCCGTAAACGAACAACCAAACACCACTTCACACTATCACATAAGGATTCTGACATAGAATAAAAACCAAACCAAAATAAAAATAATAAAATCCCCAACATACAAAGTTGACCAAACTTATCACGACGATAAATAGTTGGATATTCGCCACATGTTTATCGTGGGCGGCGGCTTTGTCCGAAGTTGGAGCGGGCTTGATACGAATTTTATGACGCATCCAGTCGGCGGGTAGGTAACGTACTAGTAGGTAGCGCCGCCTCAGGTAAGGCGCCGTTGAAAATTTTCTAACCGAAAGTGAACATCCACACTGTTATCAACTATGGTAAACAAAATACTTTTAGGTAGGTACAACTTATTTTATATATATTATACTCTTAGCTTTGTTTTTAGATTATACGGTCTCTAATTATAAAGTTTCATACTACGCTTGTTTTCTCAATCTTTGTTCACCAAGTTTGACAACCGTTTTGGTAAAAAATATACACATAACTGAATGCATAACCTCCTTCTTTTTGGAAGTCGGTTAAAAAACCTGTGTTTAGTCATACCTCTGTATGTTGAATTTGTTATCCTCTGTATCGTTGTCGATTTTATCAAAAAAAGTTTAAACTGACTGCAAAAGCACATAAAATCCCTTTAAAAAAAGCAAATAGGTCCAATCGTCATTTCAATAAATGAGTTTGGGATTCCCAGTATGAATTACAGGACAAACATACGTATATACTACATTTTAGTGACTATAAGCTAACTTAATTATTAGCTTACTGTACCCTGCGGTTTCACCCGTCTAGGTTTTGGGATTCCCAGTCTGAATTACAGTACAAACATACGTACATACTACATTTTTTTGAAACCGCTCAAAACTAATTCAAATAATTTTGTCTAAATCTTTTAATTGCCATACTCAATGATGTTTATGTTAGAAGAAATCATCGTCTTGATCACTTCCATACGAGTTTCAATATTTAATCGCGTTCCGTAACGACCGTGTGTATCATATACCTACCGGTGCACCTCGCGACTTTGAGCCACGCCGACTTTTATGATATATTACCGAAACATTGTAAGTTTTTAGCGCACAAATATGTGATAGGTAGTAGTTTTGCTCACGGTTCCACGGGAGAGCGTGAATATTGAGAATATAATATTATATAGGTACATATTTAGGAACTATACATTTTTCATGGATGACATAATTGGGTATTTCCAGGGTATGAAATTCAAAATTCTAATTAGTCTGTCAGTTAGAAAATAAAAAAATAATAGACACGTATTTTTTGCTTTTTCGAATTAATGAAAATAAACTTGGAGCAACATAATATAGGCATTTGGTCCACCAGATTCTTGAAAGAAATATTGTCAAATAAAGGCGTTTCACGCGAACGAAACTGCGGGCCAGCTAGTACTTATTAAATAGGTACCTATCTCTTTTAACTTAAAAACAATATTAGCTTTAGTTTCTAAGGAAATCACTTTACTAGATATATAACAATAATTTTCTTCGGAATAAATAAAAAAAAACTGGAATCAATACACGAACAAACTATCGCATCTGTAATTCTAGTAGGAGTAGTAGATATTGCCCACCTACATATAGGTACATTTGCTATTAAATATTACTTTGAAAAGGGACGTATGAACGTGAAATGCAAGTTTTGTGTCATAAAATCTTACTTTGTAGACGAAATCGACTTGCAAATAGTGTAATATGGTCGTTAATCTAATATCGGTTGACGTTATGGAAAGCAGATGCAGCACTTATCGAGGACTTCTGTAATCATTTTCAAAGTAACATTGGGTTTAAAATTGCGAATTCTACGTGAAATATTCCACGTCAATTCCCAAATTCCCTCTGGAGCTCTTTGTATCGGGGTGAGCAATCCGTATCTACTATCTCCTATTTAAGAACTAAATTACTCGTAACGGTTTTTTTTATTCAGGATAAAAAGTAGGTAGTACGAATGTGTGGGCGTCCAGGCTAAAAGACACCAGTTCTCGGCATTTAGTTTCCGAGATATAAACAGTTTTAGTTTTGTAAAGTTCGGTGAAAAAATTGTGTCCGCGATTTTAATTGATTAATTATTAATAAAATCTCAATCTTTTTCATATTCAGATATGTTAATATACAGTAAAATATATAAAAATATATGTAACAAGCAAGTAGAAGTGTGTTTTTTATTCCACACAAACTTTTAAAATGCTTTTTCTCAAATCATTTTTTTTTTTTCAGAGTTTCAACTTATAATGTCAGTAAAAAAAAACTGTGCTAGTTTTTGAATATTTTTTCAATCCTTACTATCAATTGACTATTCTAGAATACCAAATCCAGTCTTAACTCAATACCCTGCTGCTATAATATTTAATAGTTATGATAACCTTGTACAAATTTATCAATGCAATGGTTAACTGGTAAAGAGAACTATTTTATTATTATCTCAGACACAGAAAATGTAATAATATTTTGTCGACTATTATACTCGCACTTATTCGTGTCAGGATATCTATGGACAGGTTACATTATTTGTTCGGGAACAAACCTCGTTACCACGCCAGCCGGGGGTGCACGGTGTCCCGCATCTCGGATCTACATAAAAATACGTTTTGTCTGAACATGCCAGACGACGTATTACGACTGTGCAGTGTGCATGTTACATTCACTGCACCGCTCTGCGTAATAAAGATAAGGCTGTAGAGACTGTCTGATCATTTAATTTCATCCACTGCTTGACTGGGAAGCTAGAAAAAAAAGTGGAAAACAAAGAAAGATATTATATTTTCGGGATAAAAATTAGCTTATATTCCTTTTTGTACCCCTGACAACGTGTATGAAATTTCATGATGATCGATTGAGCCGTGAAGGAGTGGAAACTTAACAATTAATAAACTCGCATTTCTTATTTTTCCTGTTAGATTAGATTTTCGTAGTAGTCGTAGCTCTCAATAATGCTACGTTTTACCTTACGTAGCACGTACGCTACGAATAACCTATGGCGTAGTACAACGTAGAGGACGTATTTATAACTGTTGGAATCCTTGAAACACCAACCAATTTCATGAAATATTTATTATACCTAACTTGCATAAATATCGTTGATAGGCCATTCGTAATAAAATATCAAGATTTTAGTTCGCATTCTAACCTAAGTATATTTTCTTCGCGTAAGCGTTTATGCAAAGACCTTAATTCTAGGTAGACGTTAGTATTTGAAAATATTGTATACCATGACACAAAGATTACTCACCTGTCATGGGAACCTATAAAAACACATTATACGAAAGGCTTTTATATTCGCAACGGTTGCCAACGAACGCGACAATGGTGGCTTGTAACGTCATCGGTGCACGGCGGGTGATAAATGAGCCCGCATTACAGCGCGGGTGAAACCGTTGCAGAGCGGGCGACACGAACCACGGCAGTGTATTTGCAAATACTGCTCTGAAATCGGTCAGGGCTCTGATCCACTATCAAATAATAATCCACTTCACAACACACAGATCTCCTTGATCCCACACTAAGCTATAAGCTTGTGTCGTGGAAACCAAGCAAACGTGGTATACTTATACTATACATATTATTATTACATATACATTATAATACACACACCCAGACTGAAAAATGGAATCCTGTGTTCATCACACAAAGTCCACACCCGCCGGGAATCGAACCCGGAACCCCTAGATTAGCGGGTAGGCATGGTGACCTACTGCGCCAATCGGATCGTCGGGTCAAATGTAAATAAATGAGCAATCGTTATGTATATACATAATATTATCTACTAGCCTTATTTCAGAAACGACAATTGTGCACACGGACCATTTTGAATTTCGCCATTTCATTTAAAATAATCACTACATAGTATAAAACAAAGTCGCTTCCCGCTGCTTCTATCTGTCCCGCTCTGTCCTATGTGGACGCAGATAGGCAATAACATGTTAACCCACAAAATTAAGTTATTGATTCAGAACGATTTATTGAGAGTTGGGGAACGTTTTTTAATTATGTGTTTACCTTATTACACTGCTTAAATATGTAACTAAATATTGAACATAAAAAATGTTGACACAAAATGGCGCTATACTTTTAAAACACGATTTACTCAAAATTTCTCCAATGCGGGTTAACACACTATTGCTTATCTATGTCCATGTATGCTTAGATCTTTAAAACTAAGCAACGGATTTTCATGCGGTTTTCACCAATAGATAGAGTGATTCATGAGGAAGGTTTATATCTATATTTTATCCTGGAATTCCCAAGGATACTCCGAAATTACCACAAGTGAAACCGGCGGGGGACCACTAGTTTTTTATACTTTACTTTTTATAGCATTTTAATCATTTTTAAATTATCATAACCCCTCTCTCCGTAACTAATCCAATGAACCTTTTCTGTTTTTTTAACAGTTTATAAAGAAGCCAACTACAAAAACAACGTTTAATATTGCATCATAGTTTTTGCTTATTGCTTTTTTGGATCTTAGTGACATTAAAACAAAATGCATTACTTTCTTTAATACAAATGATATCTTCAGTGTAGATATAGGTTCAGACTTATTTCTCATTTCTAGTGACTTTTTTATATTCCTAGAGTGCTTATCGATTTTCTGGTATTTCTACATATAAAGAGAAGTCAATAATAATATATGCAGTACTAAAACACAGGGAATCCTAGTTTAGGGACTAGTGCTCCCTTATCGTATAGCATTGTTTTTTGTGTTTAATAAACGCTTTTTTCATTTTTTCAAATAATAATCGTGTAATAATTGAATAGTTCGAAGGTTAATAAATAATCGCACGTAGCATGGAATCACGGTGCAAAACTTGTTATAAGCTTTTCAAAATACGCCGCCCAGCGGGTGGTGTGGGTGTTGACTAGTACCTAATGCTTTCAGTCTCAAAACCGAGCCACTGACTGATTGTTTTAGATCGCAATCGTTCGTCTATTCATTGTTTGCAAGCTTTTTTTTTAATTTTGTTTTAATTATACTTACATACCTACATAGTTGCATTTCTTAGGTGCTAGCTCGATATTCGATATTATTTGGTTTTATGGCGACCGGAAAAATCTTGGGCTTTAGGTATGTGTTTATTTATTTATTTATTTATTTTATTGGCACACCAACTGCTTACAGGCAAAGCATTATATTAATAACTAATTATAGGTAAACTAAGACAAGCCTATTCGCTAATAATAGGTGTGAAACAACATTCGCAATTTAGTAAGTAAGAATGTGATTTGCATACTTTTTCTTTTAGCGTTTTTTTTTTAACATAGGTAGGTAGGTACGTGGTACAAAATGTGTTTGTGAGAATGCAAGATCCGAGTATAAATTTCGTTCAAGATTTCGCGATAAGTTAGATGAGCTTTGCTAGTCGACCACTAAATTAAACCATCATCTTTCTCTACAACACTAGTTGATCCCGCCACGGTTTCTCTCGCGTTAATTTTGGAGTTTCAGTTAAAATTCCAGGATAAAAAGCACCATATGCCACTCAGTAACACTGTAAATCCTATAAGTGAAAGAATTTTTAAATCGGTTATACCTACCTTAGTTTTTGAGTTTATCCATTACAAACAAATAATTATGTTAAAAATTTATTTTACTATCTTAATCTTATTATATATAAATCACGTGTCACGTTGTTTGTCCGCGATGGACTCCGAAACTACTGAACGGATTTTGATAAAATTTTGCAACCATTTATAATATGGTCCAACTTAAAAGCTAGGATAGTTTTTATCCCGGAATTCCCTCGGGAACTCCGGAATTAATGCGGGGAACTGCTTATCACCGTAAACTACAGCACATTTTTCCCGGAATTACCGCGGGAACTCCGAAATTACCGCGGATGAAATCGCGGGGGACAGCTAAAGTCAAAAATCAAATCCTTTATTCAAATTTGGCCCATAATGTGGCTCTTTTTGACGTCAACATAACTACAGCTACCATGACAGCAGTATTATTATAATTAATAGTAGTCAGTACATAGGTATATCATTATGCACTTATATTAGATCATCTGAAGGAGGCTTGTCGGCTAGTACCTACTAACGATGTGTGTGTGTTTCTGTAGGTATGTGTGTTTGCGCCGACACTCGGTTCGCGTGCACGTCACGGCGGCGTCTCCCTAAATCGGCTCATTGTCTCCACCCGTGTGGACCGAAGCCAAATCCCGACACTTGTCATTGTCCGTGCCATAGTAGGTATCTATGCTTTATGCCGCGCGTCTCGCATGATAAATAATGACGCGTCTGCGAGCCACAAATGACAACTATCATAAATTTTAAATAATTTATGTATACACAATGGGTATGTATAATTAGTTACTGCAGGAAGCAAGAAATTCGAATTGAAAGTTAAGTCTTGACAGCGCTCGAGTGACTCCAAAAATCCCTTCTTGAGCTCCCCTACTACAAGCAACTGGCACTATTTGCAATTAAAACACTCGTTTTATCTCAAGAAATGAGCAATACTAAAAATAAGTTTGCAAAAAATGAGGGTTTACCTAAGGTAGTACATACGCGTAATGATATGGATGAATGAAATGGTCATTTAAACGCAAGCTAACCCCCGCGGTTTCACTCACAATAATTTCGGAGCACCCGCGGGAATTCCGGGATAAAAAGTACCCTATGTCACTCAGGATCACTTTAGCTTCCTATCTATAATAAGTAGATCCATAGATAACAACCTCACAAACTCCGAAGTTCCCGTGGGGGATTCCGGGATAGAAAGTACCTTACGTCACTCAGGATCACTGTAGCTTCCTATAAGTGAAATAATTTTTAAAATTGGTTCAGTAGATCCAGAGATAGCTGTTCCCACGTAGTTTTACACGCGGAAAATTCGGAGTTCCCGCGGAAATTCCGGAATAAAAAGTACCCTATGACACTCAGGATCACTGCAACTTTCTATAAGTGAAAGAATTTTCAAATCGGTTCAGAGATTACCCCTACAACGTCACAAACTTACTAACTCGCAAATTTTTGCTCTTATAGACAGGTTAGCTATTTACATAAGTAGAAGGATGATATTCTGTGGTACTGCACCAACATTTAACTGCCCAAATCGATCCCTCAATCAGCCACTGAAGCAGTCAGCCCTAAAATCCCAATTAAGCGCATCGTTAATAACGAAACCGAATTTCTATCGTGCTCTATATCCAATGCCCCCTTTTTTAACAGTAAAACCCGTGCCAAGGCGAAGCGCCGTTCTATGCTGGCGGTGTGTTTGCGGTCTGGTACCTGCGGCGATGGCGGCCGATCCCCCGATGTTCCTGGGGCCCGCAAATGTCCCTCGTAATTAAATCGCCTCTTGCCAAGAAACTGTCAATGTGTAGGTACAACACCCCGTCCCGGCCAGATGTCGCCCCAAAACTTGTGTTGACTTTCTTGAAAGTCGCACTCTCTTGTTTTGTTCGCTTTTGAAAATTAACACTTTTGTTTTATCCTAACATTTTGTGTAGGTAGATAATTTTAAGGAAGTGAACTAGAGATTTCATACGTCGATTGTGATTGTCAGTTTTTGGGAACTTCTTATTCCTCCTTATGGGTGGGCAATGATTATGGTAAACAGGAGCGAGCGATCTAGATAAAGTCCCTTGCTATACGCTATACATTATCCCCCCAAAAACATAAATGTGAAGAAAGTACAAGTTCGTAACAAGAAACTTGCAAGATAAGTACTCGAATAAAGGCTTCGCTAATAAAAGAAGTAAGATCTAACTGGATACCAAGTTCTTTCAAAGTTCCCTAAATCATTGCTCTTGTCATTATAGGTACGAAAATAACTTTCTTCAGTTGCTTTAAAATAAATTTCATTATGTTACTTGCTACTTGATAGTTGGCAAGTTAATTAAGTAAGTAAGTTAAAATTAAGTTTATCTTTTCAACATAAGTAGATACCTATTAAAATTAAATAAACTTTTTTTTTCTAATTTCTATTTAGTCCATCAGTTAGTAAAAAAATAATAGACACGTATCTATATTTTGCGTTTTCAAATTAATGAAAATATACTTGGATAAAGCGCATTGAAGTTTAGGAGTGGGGGATCGTAACGTCAGATGCAGGTAAAAACTGTACCTGCTTGTGACGTCACGTGACATTTCGACTAAACGTATCTCCGCTAAGAAAAAACACGTGTCTAATATTTTTTATGAATCTACACGACGGACTAAAAATGAAAATTTAGTCAAATATCCTATTTCCATCTATTTTTTTTTTACTTTGCTGTGCCTTTGACAGCTACGTACCTAATGTGAGAGGCGTTCTTTTCGGATGGAGCCGGGGCTGAGAGCATATTTCCCAAATAAAATACGTTATCCTAACGATCCCATGTGTTCTGTCTAGTGTTTCTCGTCTAGTACCGTCTCGAGTTCCGTCTAATTAAAATTAAACCTGCCTCGACTTATAAATTACACTGCGCTAACATACAACACGCTTTTCCCGCGATTCCGTTCTCTAAATGGGTTTTCGGTAGCCAAATTTTTGCTATTTAATTTCAAACGGTTTTTTGTCTTACGATCTTCGTTTTAGAATATAAAGTATTCTATGTCACTCAGAGATACCTACTGATATCTACCATAGATGGACGCAGATAAGCAATAACATGTTAACCCACAAAATTAAGTTATTGATTCAGAACGATTTATTGAGAGTTAGGGAACGTTTTCTAACCTTATTACATTGCTCAAATATGTAACTAAATATTGAACATAAAAAATGTTAACACAAAATGGCGCTCCTACTTCTTAAACACGATTTACTCAAAATTTCTCCAGTGTGGGTTAACACACTATTGCTTATCTACGTCCAGATTATCTCCTACATCCAAACTTACGTACAAAACGAACTTACCTATTTCACCTTTTTATTATATTAGCGTAGATAAGTCGTTATTTTACGACGATCGATCGTTATCCGTGTTTATCATGCGGCTCCAAAAATCGAAAGGTCTCGGGTTCAAAAGATATCGGCAGACAGACAGACAAAATAGCGCTTTCTTATGGGTTTAATGTTTGCACATTCGAGTACCTAACGAAATTTTGCCAAACAGTTTGCATACAGAAGTGCCGCTAACGCAGTTTGGTTTTAATAGGATTATGAGTTAGGTACTTAATTTAGGCGCAGCTAGTGTTTAGTATGAGTACCTACATCGTCATAATTAATCTTATACTCGGCTAATTGAAACTCTGTGGCGATATACATAAATAAGGTGTTTAGGGCCGTGAATTCCCATTTGTGCACTCTTTAGTGTGTTACAAGAAACACGATTGCAAGGTGAATTGTATCGATTTATAATATAGGTAATACGGAATACCAAAGACATTAAAGAGAATAGACCAACAAACTTAACTATAGGTACAAAGAGGTACAAACTTAACTATGCAATCCACGTCAATCAATTTTTGCTGGGGGAATGATCAAAATAAAAACCAATCACATCGTTGCGACGCAATCAATCAGTCAACACAAAGTACATTTCAAATAGCCAATCACATCGCTTTCCGTCAATTGGTATCTATAGCTAAGAAGAATTTATTCTTCTGAGATCTATAGCTTATATGTGCGCGTAGAAGGGTAAGCAAGCAAGTAAAAGAGGAGTTCAATAAAAAAAGAATATATTTCAATCAAAGCCGAGTAGGTAGATCAACATTGATATTTAACTACGAATATAAAATAATATTTGGGGAAATTCATAAGCTAAATTATCTAAATGTATTTTATAATTAAGCGGGAAAATACAGCAACCAGATACATAGTTACGCTTTAATAAGGATAGAACTCACCTGACAGTTCAGAGCACAATTTGTACCGTGTCCAACGCAGGACAACTTCTGATCTGTCGACAGGGCACGCAGCCTTTTATAACTAGTCCGATGACGTAGTGGGAGGAATCAAGTGGTAGGCACTTGCAACAACTACTACCGTCACTTGTTATCATTTTATTTTGTAAGCTACCCTCTATTCTCCCACTGCATATAGGCAATAGTCTCTGCTCGCCAACGGCATTTTGTTAGCATGAGATCATTTGACCGCTGTGTGGTTCAAGGGGAAAGCATAGCGGCCGAGCGTATTGTCAATATTTTATTCTATTTCAATATCTTTGAGTAATACCATTAACACGTCCACATTATGTAACATATCCAACATTGCAACATAAAACAAGACTGTAGACATTAAAATAACATTGCAATATAACAATTTAACCGTTGTCGTTTCTCATTCTTCAGTGCTATGCTATCCACAATGACGTCGCTGAGAGGACGTTTCACTAGCTGCAGCAGTGACTGTTATACCTACTTTTGAATAACAAAAGAAAAACAAAAAAATAACTAACGTGACTAAGTTATATAACATGTTATATAACATTCAGTGTCCACATTATCTGGAACATGTTTTATAACAATGTTATATAACATGTTATATAACTTAGTCACGTTACTTTTTTGTTTTTCTTGTTATTCATCACAAGGTAGGTAGGTAATATGACATTACTTTAGGCTCGTTACTTAATATGTATCTAGTTCCTGAGATAATCCTGTGATTGTGTTTTCATGTTATGAGATTAATGTTGTTTAAAGAAGAAAAAAACTAATTTCGTCAGTTACAAAGCACGTATTAACCGGAGTACCCACAGTTAAAGTAAAGGTATCAAAATGAGTAATTGCACTGCTGTAGCGCTCCGTGACGCGACGCCCAGGGCTCTTATTCACTATGACCAACAACATTCCTTGCCCATAACGTGCGTCCCAAAAACGCATTTGCAAACGTTCTAGATGCCAAGATATTAGAAATTATTATTATTTATGCCATAAGAAACGTTTTAAATGTATCTTTTTGCAGTAAAACTTCTTTGATTACGAGGGAAAGACAGTTTTTGCGGCGTCTTATCTTAGCGCGGCGTGTTATGGTCATAGTGAATAAGGGCTAGATCTCAGTTAGTCTCCGAGCACATATATTAATCAAACAATTCTAGGTAGTCCATTAGTGAACGCGCCGCAAGACAAAAACTTGGGGTCCGGGACAATCGATACCTTTACCTACAGCCGCTGCGTGTCGCCGCAAAACGTTTCAATGTCGTGTAGAGTGACCAACATTGTTTGTTGATCTCGGACAGTGAGAGGAATTTTTTTGTACAGCTTAGGAATTTTCTTACCGATTTATACGGTCAACATGGATTTAATGTGCGTCACTTCTGTTGCTTTACTGCCAATACACCAACAAACATAAGAAAATATACGTTTTGAAACATAATTATACCTATACAGTGTTAACTGAGATTTGTGTTGCTATGTTATGCTATAAATGTAATCATTTTTAAACCAATTATGTAAATTGATTAATTATAAAGTAAAAGTCCTATGTAATTGAATAGGTTTTCAGCACACTTACCAAAACATAATTATCTTTTTACACATACTGTACAAAAGTATATTATATTAAAACACTCATAAACATGTTCCGCAAGACACTTCTATTTATGGTTGTAATGTCTCCGTGCAAACAATGATTGATTGTCACCCTACTTGTAACGTCGTCCTCATAGCATCCATGATAGATGGGCACCTCACAACCTGTGCCCTGTACAGACGACGAACAAACTGGCTGTGTATGGGATAACAACAATAACTACAACAATAACTGACAATAACACTGAAGCTTGTTAGAGTCGTCTTTGTACGTTACAATTAATTATAGTGAAAGGATTTTGAAACTAAACAGGACCCTTATTCACTATGACCATAACACGCCGCGCTAAGATACCGCAAAAACTGTCTTTCTCTCCTAATCAAAGAAGTTTTACTGCAAAAAGATACATTTACAACGTTTTTTATGGCATAAAGAATAATAATTTCTAATATCTTCGCATCTAGAACGTTTGGAAATTCATTTTTGGGACGCGCGTTATGGGCAAGGAATGTTGTTGGTCATAGTGAATAAGGGCCCAGTTGTAGTTATATCTACAAATCTACTAGTACCCAAGTACAACTTATTATACAGAACAATGCATAATCTCAAAAACGAAGTACCTAACCATTTTTTTTAATTATTTCACCTTAAGCAAGCTACAGTGGCCCTGAGTATCACAGTGTATCCACAATCTCAAGACTCTCCAAACTCTTAAATACGTATCACCCAGGGTAAAAGTATCCTAATTACGGGTTTTATAATTACCTAGATCAAATTATGGATTATAAATAATCTGTTGAATAATAGCGATTGTTCATTATAATTTCGATTATAAAGTAAACAGTGTGCAAAACAAAATTCCAATAGATAAAATTACCTAAATTTAAAATAGACTATTACTGTGGTTTCATTGTTATTTTGATAAAATTTTGTGTTGGATTAAGGTACGTTGCATGCAATTTGTACAATTCGTCCGATTATACGCCGTTGTCGGTGTAGGTACAAACTCGGACAAATTGCTTGTCTCACGTCTTTGAGTCTTCGGGAAGAAGGCAGAGACTATAGAACTACATGATATATTCGCTTTAAGAACAATCTATAGTTACACCACAGATAATATTTATAATCCTGCTACTACAAATGCGAGTGTGAGTTTGTTTGTTACGCCTGCACGCCTTAACGGCTCAACTGATCCTCATGAAATTTTATATACATGTTGTCAGGGGTACAGTAAAAGACATAGATTAATATCTCAGAAACACCAACACTACTGTTAAATTTTGCATATTTCTCATTGTCAGAGGTACAGAAAAAGATAGAGGGCAATTTTATTCCAAATTCCCGCGGGATCTCCGAAATTAACGCGGTTGAAACCGCGTGGGATATATCTAGTAAATATATATTTTTACTAGGCTCGTGCGGTTTTCGATTCGAAATCGCTCGACATGTTTTTTCCTCTTTCGAATCCTACACAGGGCATAACAGCATCAGAGTATGATGAATTAAAAGATTTAGTTACATAAATAATCAATTTTATTACAAAGTGAAAACAGTAAATACAGGGATCTCTTCATAAAAAACTTAAATATAAATATTATACATTATCTAACGTACTTACAATTAAAAAACAAACAACCAAATATTGTTATATTCGTGGAATGTATATTGTGGTGTCGAGTGATGTAAAAAAATGTCGCGAATTACGTTTGTTCGTGATTTTTTGCGGCTTCGTATCGATAGACCTACTGAGCAGTTCAACTGGTACCTACTACGTACAACACAACCTCGATCTCTAAAACTACTAGCACAAAATAATATGTAAGTATCTATAAACAAAATTATTCTAGTTTCGATACAGACCACAAGATGCCGCTCATTTTAGATATTTATTTAAAAAAAAAAAAAAACATCGCACAAAACACGAAAGTAGGTACTGACTAAGGCATTCTTCACTACATACTATAAAATGAAGTCGCTTTCTCTGTCCCTATATCCCTATGTATGCTTAAATCTTTAAAACAAACGGCCGCACTCAGAGTCGACTTTAATGATTACTTAGTTAAGTATAGATTTTTAAAACAAAACTGCCGCAATCAGAGACGTTCAGTGAATTAATGTTAGTTGGCATTTAATGAGATGTAACATAATTATTTAAATGCCAATTAACATTTATTTATTAAACTTGTCTGATTGCGGCAGTTTTGTTTTAAAAATCTATACTTAACTATGTAATCATTAAAGTCGACTCTGAGTGCGGCGGTAAGCAACGGATTTTGATACGGTTTTCACCAATAGATAGAGTGATCTATGAGGAAGGTTTATAACTATATTTTATCCTGGAATTCCCGCGGGGACTCCGAAATTACAGCGGGTGACACCGCGCGGGTCAGATAGTTGGAAATAAAACAGTAAGTAAGTAATTTTCAACATAAACTTTTCTTTGATAAATCTTTTCGTTACCATGAGTACAGTTCAGCCATCATTCACAAATCACTAATCATCCTGTATACTTAGGGTCGCACTCAGAGTCGTTTTAAAGATTTTTAAAACAAAATGTCGCAAACAAAACCAACAAAACGACTAGTTAAGTCAAATTTAGTTAAATGCCTTTTAACATTAATTTAATGAACGTCTCTGATTGCGGCAATTTTGTTTTGGAAATCTTTACTTAAAATTAAGTGAGGATCATTAAAACGACTCTTACTTAAAATTAAGTAATCATTAAAACGACTCTGAGTGCGACCGTAACTCACGTAAGTGACATAATATTTGTTCTGGTGCCTTTTTTTTATTAGATAAAAAGTCGTTTTCACTATAAACTTTCCTTTGGGGCAGTCGTATATAGTGATTTGACGACGCTGGAACTGGAGTGATCTGTGACATTTTCACCAATAATTGATTGGTAGGTATTTACATTTACCTATACAATGTAATAAGTTTAACACACAATTGAAAAACGTTCTCTAGATCCCAATGAAGCGTTCTGTATCATTAACTTAATTTATGGATTTTTGTGGGTAAACATGTTTTTGCTGATCGGCGACGCTCGAACCAGAGTGATCTAGCTCACAAAAGTTCTCCGAAAATTAAGGAAATGCGTTAAAAACGTTGTTGTTAGAAATCTATGAGCTTTTTATTATTATTATTTAAGTCAAATGTACCTACTTCTATGTGAGTTTAAATAAAAAAAAAGTTTTTATCAATTGTCGCCTGAAATAATTACGATTGTTCTATGCCATTGTGTAAAAACCTATGAATATAATACGTACAAAATGTTGATACAAAAGGGCGCTGACACGATTCACTCAAAACTCCACCAGTGCCTAATCTACAGGGTGTCCTGTAAATCGACGTCAAGCCAGAACCAGAAGATAGGCTAAGTCATAACACTACAGCTGTTAACAGAAAAATATAAAAATCTTTGCTATGCCTAGTTAAAAGAAAGGACAGTGATTAAAAACTGACGAAAGCAATAATTTTGAAAATTTCCTTGGCAAAATTACATTTTAAGCAGTAGTCTTCAGAAACACCATTCAGGATTACACAATAAGAAGAAAATTGGAAAAAAGTTAAGGTTTGTAGCAACAGGAGTTAAAGAACCGTCGCGTCGCAGGGTGTTAATTTTTATAAATTTTATAGATTATTTTTTTACGTTTTTCTTTTAAGTTATGACTTAGCCTATCACCAGGTCTTGCTTGACGTCGATTTAGACCACGTTTTTTAAACGCGCCGTCGACGCTCGTTTCCGAAACGCGTGTCAACGGCGCGTGGACGTCGCGTGCTTTTATCCTACAAAAGTCTACAGTCGCCTCCTTCGAAAAAATCTCAAACTCGAGTTTGCTGTTCGATCCCTATGTCGACCACAAAATCTCGATACTCGAACCTTTTTCTTCGTATCTCCTATTCTCAACACAAATCGAACTAGACTTCGAGTATAAAGTGTAAAATGTTGCCAGTAAAAGCTTATTCCAAAGCCGTATCCATTCCATTCTACAAGATTCATCCGGAGCTAAAACGGCAGCAGCTATTTATAGTTTTTAAATGGAGTGCATCGTTTTATATCAAGAACTAACATATTTTATAATATATTTGTACCAAAAAAAAGAAAAGTTCTTACTTTTATCACTTCTACATCATCTCGAGTTCGAGTCTACTTCGAATGTGTGAGAATTGCCTCCCAGGTTGCGTCTGACTCGCGTGCGTATCGCGTCTGTATCGCTACAAACGCGCGTCGACGGCGCGTTTAAAAAACGCGGTGCGCATAGGCCCTTCCGGGACACCCTGTATATCCGTGTACACTGTATGTGAGTGTCGAGCGTTCCGTTATAGCGCGGCGAGCACCGCGCGCCGCTCGGCCGCGCTGAGGTGCAGCACCGCGGCGATGGCGTTCAGCATGTGGCGGCGGCCCGCGTCGTCGGCGGACGTCACGAACGCGATCACCACGTTCTTGAGGTACTCGAGGTTGGCGCCCTCGCGCGACTGCGCCCGCCGCAGCCTGCACGGAAGGATACCAACTGTTTGTAATGCGGGCATGTTGACTAATTTTTTTTTTAGTCCGTCTGGTAGATTAATGAAAAATATTGGACACGTATTTTTTGTTTTTTTTTTTTTTTTACGTCCTAATCAAAAAATAACGGCGATACATTGAGTTGAAATTTCACGCGACGTCAGCATTCGGACTGTTTGTATGGCGGTTTTATCGGTTAGTGACGTCACGACCCCCTCACCCTAAACTTTAGTGTGCTTTATCTCTGTATATTTTAATTTATTTGAAAAAGCAAAAAATACGTGTCTATTGTTTTTTTTTATTTTCTAACTGACGGACTAATTAGAATTTTGATTTTCAAAAGTAGTCAACATCCCCATTCAAAGTTGGTTATTTTACACCACGTATTTATTCATAAAAATGCAATGTGAATTTTATGATTCCAATTTTAGAAATCATCCTTTTTTAATCTGTTTTTCTAATGTCTAAAACGCCATTTGCCATATGAGTGACATCAATCTGTTAGTAAATAATCTAGTGTGTTCCGATATGACTGCGAGCACTGTAAGGTATAACGTCAAAGCCGTTCGTTTATAGTTAGCTTATGACTTACCAACTGAACAGTGCTCGCAGTGTACCTATATCGGAACACACTATCTCTTTTGCAGTCGTATTGTTTACTACCGGAGTGACGTCACGAGCATCAATAGTTCAAATCATAGATAAAAAATAGTTTTTAAGGCATTTTTCGGTTTTATGAAATTGAATTAAAAAATGCCACTGATTCACTCCAAAAAAAAATCGAAAAGTCACCTGTCAATTTCTTCCTTCAGTGTCCTTATAACTTCTTTAAAACGATCCTTCTCTATGGTGGCCTCTCGTTGACAATCTCTGAAAAATTGTAAAATAATCTCACCTGATTGAATGAGATGTAACTTAATTAGTTAAATACCAATTAACATTAATTTATTAAACTTGTCTGATTGCGGCAGTTTTGTTTTAAAAATCTATACTTAACTAAGTAATCATTAAAGTCGACTCTGAGTGCGGCCGTTAGTCAACTAGCCCATTTTGTTAAAACAAAAATATGATATTACTAGCTGCGCCCCGCGGTTTCACCCGCGGTAATTTCGGAGTTCCCGCGGGAAAAAAGTAGGTAGGTACTCTACGTCCTTCTTTGTACCCCTTACAGTAGTTTACGGTGATTAGCTGTTCCCCGCATTAATTCCGGAGTTCCCGCGGGAATTCCGGGATGAAAAATAGATAGTAGCCGATTCTCAGACCTACTGAATATGCATATAAAATTTCATAAAAATCAGTCAAGCCGTTTCGAAGGAGCAGGGAACGAACATTGTGACACGAGAATTTTATATATTAGATTTCCGTGGTCCCACCTACCTAGGTATCTACCGCGGGTGATGGGTCGTACCTGAACTGTCCCTCCAGGATGTACTTCTCCTTCCTCAGCTGCGTGATGTCGAGGTCCTTGCGCGCCAGCTCGTGCGCGTAGTGCAGCATGTGCGGCGGCGCCGCCACGTCCTGCGGCGTCAACATGGTCATCATGAAATTTTATATATCACTAGCTGTGCCCCGCGGTTTCACACGCGCGGGTTGCGAAATTCCCGCAGGAACTCCCAAGTAGCCTAATGTATTCCTTATAACACCAGCTAATTAGCAATGAAAGTTCCGTCAATATTGGTCCAACCGTTTTGGAGATGCATCCGCATGAGTTTCGGAATTCCCGCAGGAACTCCAAACTTCTTTTGTATAAACCTTGTCCTGATAATAACGAACACAAAAAAAAACAATTATCCAATTTGGTGCAGTCGTTTGGAAGTTATGCGCTTAGCAACACATTTGGCGATTCATTTTTTTTATAGATTTTAGAATACAAAAATTTATACTTATTATGCTGTTTCCAGCGGTTTCGCCCGCGGTGATTTTGGAGCTCCCGCGGGAATCCGGGATGTTATGACGTTAAAAGCTCCCACTCCTAAACTTTAATGCGTTCAATCTCAGTATTTTTTTTAATATTTGCAAAAGAAAAAAATACGGGTCTATTATATTTTATTAATTTACAAGACCGACTAAATAGAATTTTGATTTTCATTTGTTTTCGTCTATTAACCAATGGAAAAATGTAAGAAATGGAACATGTTAATTTCCTCTCTCTCCCTGTCACTCACTCTCTCTCTCTCTCTCTCTCTCTCTCTCCGTGTTCCTCACCGTCATCACGGGCGCGTCCTCTGCGCTGGTCCTGCGCTCGCGGGCGGTGCGCGCGCGCAGCCGCCCGTCCTGCTCGGCGAGCAGCGCGGCGCACCGCTCGCGCTGCGCGCGCGCCTGCCGGTCCAGCTCGGCGAGCCGCGCGCGCAACTCGGCCGACGCCTGCGCGTGGCGCTCGCGCTCCGCACACAGCTTCTGCACACGGTTGTGAAAAATGAAAAAAGCATTTATTGACCCCAACAAATAAAATTATACAATAATTGAGCACTAGTCCCTAAACTAAGATTCCCTGTGTTATAGAATAGTCTCTTACAAAATATGATTGTTTGCTTACTATTATGTAGTCGGTATTACAACAAGATCAAAGTAAAGTATGAGTATGAGTAAAGTAAAGTATGAGTTCCAAACAGTGGAAACAAAAATATAAGAGACCACACCAAAGTTGATGAGATCATATCAAAATTTAAGTTTTTGTGCCCACTGCCCATATTGTGTCACAGTACAAAAACGGCGATTATGACGTCATACTGCTTACTGCGGATACTGCGGCAGTATACTAAAAGTTATAACGGAACGTTACTGCGAGCACTGGGCCAGTGTTATTCGTAATAACGGAACATACACATCGTATAATAGCAGACAAATCTCTTTTCTCTAACAACAGCTTGAAATAAGCTACCGGTCCTCACCTCTTCATACAGCTTCAGTCTATCCGCCTTGTCCATTTGCTCTTCTTCCAACATCATCTTATGCGTCTCCAATTTCTCGTTCAAAACCTCTATTTCGCTCTTCAAACGCTCAACCACATCCTCTTGTTTACTGCTGTTACTATTCAGCGCTTTATACGCTTCTAGCTCCGCTTTAAGCGTTTCCAAATCCTCTTTACATCTGATATGGACATCGACGTAGCCGTCCATTTTGAACAGCGTAGTGATGTCGAGGGGCGAGCCTAGTTTCTCGTTTTCGGCGATCAACTCCTTCTTCAATATGTGTATCTTGTCTATGAGCGTCTGGAGGTATTCGCTGTCGGCTAGTTTCTCGTTGTCCGTTTCGCTTTTGGTCTGTGTCGGTGTCTCTTTTGAAAAATTAACAAAATCTAATTAGGAAAACGTAATAACAATAGGCTAATTTCCTAAATTTTTTTTTTAGTCCGTTTTGTAGATTATTAAAAAATATTGGACACGTATTTATTTTTTTATGTAACCAAAAAGTAACGGAGATGTATCAAGTCGAAATTTCACATGACGTCACGCCTCGCTACAGTTTGTTCGCACGTTATAGCGAGCGGTGACGTCACGAGTCCCCCACCCTAAACTTTAATGCGCTTTATCTATGCATATTTCCATTATTTTAAAAAAGCAAAAAATACGTGTCTTTTATTTTTTTATTATCTAACTGACGGACTAAATAGAATTTTGATTTTTTTACCCAGGAAACTAGCCTATTCGTTACGGTATTATAAAAATGTTTGTGAAGATAACTCATAATTCACATACAAATTTATTCTGTCATAGACTCTATAGAATACTAAGGGCGGCGTCACAGTCTCGGCGGCGGCGGCGGCAAAAACAAATGAAAGACAACATAAGAAGTCGGCCACAGCTCGCGCCGCTGATAGCTATGGCCGGCTTCTTATGTTGTCTACCATTTGTTTTTGCCACCGCCGCCGCAGACTGTGCCAAGGGGTAAGAAACGCATCGTCATGTCACATGGTCACTCAAAACTGTACTTTTGATTGGACGATTTAACGTGACCACGTGACCTGACGATACGTCCCTTACGACCATAGATTGTCAACTTGGCTAAGCGGGCTGAACCGAGTAATCATTATGGTTGTATAAATGTGATCACACATATTAATTAGGTGACGTGGTATTGCCTGCGTGAATTACAGAATACACTATTTGACTCAATTTTTGTGACAATTTTTGTTTTTTTTTTCAAAAATCGCGTGACGTCACTATCCAATACAGCCGAGCTTATACCGATTAATGACGTCACGTCACGTATAAAATTTACTGCGCTTTATCAATTTAAATCTTCATTAATTTAAAAAAGCTAAATATACGTGTCTATTATTTTTTTCTAGCTGTGCCCTGCAGTTTCACTCGCGATTTCAGAGATCCCGCGAGAATTCCGGGATAAAAAGTAGCCTAAGTTACTCCTTAGAACATCAGCTATCTGCCAGTGGAAGTCCCGTTAAAATCGGTTCAGCCGTTTCAGCGATTACCCGGAACAAACAGACAGACAGACAGACAGAGAAAAATTTAAAAAATTGAGTTTTCGGAGTTTCGGAGTCCATCGCGGACAAACAACGTGACACGTGATATTATATATATTAGAAAGATAGATGACGGACTAATTCAAATTTCGATTTTCGCAAATCGGCAACATGACGTCTCCCTTGCGACTGTCGACTCGGCTAAGGTTCTCACCCGCGTCGCCGCCGGCTATCTTCTCCACCAGCCGCCCGTTGAGCGAGTCCCTCAGCTGCTGTATGAGCGCCTGGTCGCGCCGCCGGCGGCGGTCGTACTCGCCCACGGTGGCGGACAGCTCGGCGAGCCGCGCCTCGAGCAGCGCGACGCGCTCCTCCTGGCGCGCGGACGCCTTGCGCGCCGCCTCCTCCGATCGCTTCGCTTTTATTTGCTCCTGGTACATGAATGGGCTTGTCAACCAAATTTTAGTTTTTACCGCCGCACTCAGAGTCGACTTTAATGATTACTTAGTTAAGTATTGATTTTTAAAACAAAACTGCCACAATCAGACAAGTTTAATAAATTAGTTTTAGTTGGCATTTAACTAATTAAGTTACATCTCATTAAATGCCAACTAACATAAATTTACTGAACGTCTCTGATTGCGGCAGTTTTGTTTTATAAATCTATACTTAACTAAGTAATCATTAAAGTTGACTCTCAGTGCGGCCGTTAGTCCGTCTCGGAATGGATAAATTTTTCACCTTACGCTCATGTGAATGGAGCGAATGGCCAAGCCACTAAGGTGTTGAGTTTGAGGAGTTAGGCCTTGTAGAGTTAGGATGGAGATCTGATAACTTTTTGACAGGCACCCGAGGCATTTTACATGAATATGTTTTTGGTGGATACGATATTTTACTGACTGTTGTGAAACGATATTCGGCGATACATGATTATCGCATTCGTATTCGTTCCATAACTAGTCTTAAGTTTTATTACTTAAAAAATGTAATACTTAAGCATAGTTTTTTTTTTTTTATGAAACCCAATGACGACATACACTATAGATAATTTTCGCCTAATGAACTGACAACATGGATTTACCACAAATAAATATAAACGTAATTTTTAAAACAAAAACAATATTCATTTTACCGTTCAGTGGTTTTCTTTATCAGTCAGTCATTTTGTTATCCGTTCAGTCATTTAGTCACAACACTATTTTTGATTCATCAAAACCTGACAACCCAGTAAACGTTCAGCAGCTTCGTTTAATTAAAAATAAATCACGTGTCACATTGCTTGTGCGCGATTTACTCCGAAACTACGGAACGGATTTTGATAAAATTTTGTAACCATTTATAGTATGGTCCAACTTAAAAGATAGGATAGTTCCCGCGGGAATTCCGGAATTAATCCGGGGAACAGCTATTCACGTATAAGTACTAATAGAACTAGACGCCTAGGAGTACCACGCATACATAGACTGACATCTTTTAGGGGCAGTTTCCGATTTGCAGCATCTAAATGCTGGAATGATATACCCCCTCCACTAAAAAATATTGAGACTTTATACAGTTTTAAAAAACACTACAAGTAGTGGCTCCTATCACAGCAAAAGACGTCATGCTGCTGGACGATCGTTGACCATCCCAAATAACAATTACTAACTGTACGAATACATTCCTGTCTTGTACTTAGTGTTATTATGATTTTATACGCGGAGTAACTACTTTTAAGATACAGCCGTTAACTAATAGTGGTTAACTCTCAACATTAAAAAGATAAGTAAAATAAGTACTATTTATAAATGTGGACTATATTCCTAAGATATGTAATAAAAAATAAATGTTTATCGTGCGTACCTAATCCTGACAACGAAACTCTCATCTTAGTTTGTCTTAGTACTAGTAGTAGTAGTAGTAGTAGATAACTCTACTACTACTAAACTAGATAACTAGATAATTCTACTACTACTATTAAACAAAGTTTATTTCATTTTATTTCATTTCATAATTATAGTTGTAAGAGGTTGGGGACTGAAAATCAGTGGATTCGCTGAGTCCCATCTCCATTTGGCCGCACCAAATATTATATCATACTATTCTGTAACTTGTATTGTAATTATGTGCTGGTGAATAAGTTTCTTTTATTTATTTATTTATTCACCGTAAACTACTGTCAGTGCAGGGGTACAAAGAAGGCCGTAGAGTAACTACTTTTTTCCCGGAATTTCCGCGGGAACTCTGAAATCACCGCGGATGAAATCGCGGGGGACAGCTATACGACTATATAGATTTTCATTCCCCATAAAACATGCCTATTCGACTTGTACTTGTACTTGTACTCAGCCCACCTCCCTGATGGCGACGGCGTGCGACTGCTCGAGCAGCGCCAGCTTCTGCTGCAGGCGCACGAGCAGCGCGGGCGTCTCCACGGTGCGCGCCTCCGCGCGCTGCAGCCGGCGCTGCGCCGCCGCCAGCGAGCCGCTCAGGTCGCGCACGCGCTTCTCCAGCTCCGTCTGCGACGCTGCGCAGTACAAACGGAGCCAGCCGTGAGAATAGAATAGGGATGTTGACTACTATTGAATATCAAAATTCTAATTAGTCCGTCAGTTAGAAAATAAAAAAACAATAGACACGTATTTTTTGCTTTTTTAAATAAATTAAAATATACAGAGATAAAGCGCATCAAAGTTTAGGATGAGGAGGTCGTGACGTCACTAACCGCAAAACCGCCATACAAACTGTCAGAATAGTGACGTCACGCGAAATTTCAACTCAATATATCGCCGTTATTTTTTGATTACGTAAAAAAAGAAAAAATACGTATCCAATGTTTTTAATAATCTACAAGACGGACTAAAAAATAAAAATTAGTCAACATGCCCATTTAATAGTATATTTTTTACTTATTTACTAGCTGTCCCGCGCGGTTTCACCCGCGATAACTTCGAAGTTCTTGCGGAATCGTTCCATACAAACTTTGCAACCCTTTCTCATCCCCTTAGGGGTTGAATTTTAAAAAATCCCTTCTTGTCGGATTCCTACGTCAAACAAAGAACACACCCTCCAAGTTTCAGGTCTCTACGATCAGCGGTTTAGGCTGTGCGTTGATCCATCAGTCATTAAGGACAAAGGATTTTATATGATAGATTAAGTAACAAAGACTCTCGGGGGTGAAACCGCAGGGGACAACTAGTTGTTTATATTATACCTACATATTTTGTAGTTGTGATGTGTATTTTATATTCATATTGATTTCGAGCCACACAATATTTTTGTAGAAACATTTTGTAGAAACAGAATTTAACGTTTGGATTTTTGTTTATTTCTGTAATTTTTTTTTTATTAAAGTAGATAGTTTATTTGTAATTCAAGGGAATGCTGCTGGCGCCTGAAACACAGTTTCAGCTAGTTTGGGCGCTAGTGCACTACTGTATTAACATAATGGTCAAAGGAGTTATTCGTCAACTCGCACATATCAAACTCGTGAGTGCGCGCGGGTTGGCACCTTCCGTTTTTACCTACTTTTTTTGTCGTCAACTCGCTTGTACATATAAAGTACAGTCAGATAAAGCTTGAAACTAAAAACTATAAATAAATTGTCCACGCTGGCCGCTGGCTGATTCGGATAAGTAGGTTCGGTAATAATTTAGATGATAATAAGCGAAATGCTGCAATCACATATTGTGATATTATTGTTATGTGTAGTTATTTGTTCAGATTATATTATAGAGATTAGACAGTTTAACATCTTCCACATTCCACAAAATCATGTGATAAACCCATCGATCTCATAATTATAAAAAGTAGATACACAATCAGCGTTAAAATATGTCCTACTGAAATAAGCGCCCAGTTGAACATTTGGGTGCGCTTTTAAATACCTTGTCCTAAACTGTCGAAACTTGGTCATAAAATTTTATTGCTTTTTTTAGATTGATTTGTAAATATTAAGTCGAGTACATAAGGTTAAATTTTCATTAATTTATGATCATACCAACTATAACCATAGCTATAACTACGTAAACACGACTGTGGACAGTTTTTAAGTGATCTTTTGTATGGGACTGTGTATCTAATTTTTACACGCTTTTTATTAGCTTCAGACATAATATTAGCGTCTTTGAACATAATTTTGACCCCCTTCAAAACGTCGGATTAACTTTAAATTTGACAACTTATTAAGGACTGATGAAAATTAAATATTTTAAACAGTTTGACCCGTTATACGTACTAGGATAACCAGGATTAGTGATTTTTTTTGTTTTCCTGAGACCCAGAGTGTCTGCGTCAATACCAATAAGAAAAACTAGGCACGATAGTTTAAAAATTAAAAAAATAAACCAAACTAAAAAGTAGAATAAATAAGAATTCAAAAAAACTAAAAACACGCTTTTTATAGAAAAGCAAACTAAAAAAGAGAAAATAAATTTTAATAAATTTGAATTCAGAATAGTGTATAATGTTTACACTATTCTGAATATTTTTTTTTTAAATAAAATACATTTTTTTTTATTTACAATATTGTTAATTTATATTTATTAAAAATTTTATACACTATTCTTAATTCAAATTTATTAAAATTTATTTTCTGCTTTTTAGTTTGGTTTTCTATAAAAAGTATATTTTTTAGTTTTTTTTTATTTACTTTAAGAGATCGATGGATAAACCAAAATCTTGAGTCATTGTAATTTTGTTGATTATTGGGTAAATAATATTATTGTTATGTTGATTTGTATTATACATAAAATTTCTTTCTCGAAAACGATAAGTATTATGTTTTATTTTAAAGTGAAGTCGTATAAAATTTTTATACATTTAAAGTGGGTACCTGCCTTAATAATATATACCTTATGTGTATTAATTTTCAAAAATGACTCTTAACTAACTAGCTGACTCTACACATTTTCACGGTTGAGCGAGTTAACGACAGAAAAAGTAGGTAAAAACGGAAGGTGCTTACTCGCGCACACACACGAGTTTGACACGTGCGAGTTGACGATTATTCGACCGACTTATGTCGGTCAAAGTAAATAAACTTATTATTATTATATTTTCTTTTGTATTATGACCTTATAGAACTAAGACATGTACCAAAATGTTCTATCTGCTGTGTTGTTCTTCCTGAATAAATATTACCGATATCTATGTCTATACAACGTGTTAATGAATTAACTGAAAACCTGATACACCCCATTTAAAAAAAATAAACAATAATATGATTAAAATGTATTTTATGTCGAAAAAATTTATACTTTAAAAGTTTAAAAGTACATTAGTTTGGAGGTGACCTATCTACGAAATTCCAAGCGCTACACTCGCGCCTACCGGTTCGAATTTTCGTGCTGTGGGCGGCGTACGCACCTAATATTGTATTATAAATAATTTAGACAAGGGCTAGTAAAAATTAAAAAATATAACCTATATTAAAACATAGTGCGATCGATTCTCTAGTCGATTCTGAGCAAACTAATTTCTAGTTTTCAGTTAATTTATTAACACATTGTATAAACTGCAAAAAAAAATCTCCAGTAGATCAAAAATAACATTTACCTACCTTGTGTTTCATTGGAATGCACCACCTGGTCTTCCAGTTTTTCCTTTGATTTTCTTTCAGAATTCAATTTCAGGTGTAATTCCCTGGAAGAATCAAATGTACTTTTCAGCATACAAAAATCATTAATATAAAGACTATCTAGGTATATTTTTTCTAACACTGACACTATTATATGCTTTTCATCGAAATATAAATCATTTTATATTTGTATACTTATAGGTACTTATATCATTGTATATTTTATGGGAAAAAACTTCAAAACTAAAACAAACGTTTTTTAGGTACGGAAAAGTTAAGCATATATAGTATTTTAAATGTATACATAAAGAAAATACTTAGGTACTTCAACATGGCAGACTGGTCAGCTCTTTCTTTTTCCCTCTCCTGTATTTCATATGTTATTTTTGCCTTCAAGTTGTTGATTTCAGCTAAATGTTGCTGGACCAAAGTCTTGGTTTCCTCTTTCATAGCTGCTAACATATTTTCATACTGAAAAAAAAAATCACTATCTATTTCTTACTAGAAAAAGAGAAATAATGCTTTAAGAAAATTTATTTTACAAAAAGGTATTTATTTAAGAAAATGATTTATTTTTCAGCAGATAGATTGACTTGTCGAAAATCTGAAATTATATTATTTATCACCTTTTCTCTAGTGACCCTCTTGTCAGCCTGGAAAGCTTCCTCCATGCGAGACTTCTCCGCTGTCAATGTGGACAGTGATAGTGTGAGAGCCGCCACTGAGTCTGTGTCTGCAACTTGGATGTTTAAGAAATCTTAATGTTTTAGTTGTGATGACTATTGAGGCTTGTTTTGAATGCAACAGGTTGGGAGAAAAATAAATACCTTTGTTTTGTTATAAAATTGTGTTTTGAATTATTTAGTAAAAGTTATCTAGTTAGATTAAACACTTTTACTATTTTATTAATACTTGTGAAGAAAAAAGAATGTGCTCACATTATGTGATGCAAGTTATGTGATTAAGTATTGACACATAGAGTAGGTACCATAGTTTAAGCTCACAGTAACCTCAAGTACTTAAACTAATTATGCTATATAAGATGCTGATTAAAGTTTATTTTATAGTTATAATGTTAGAATTACCTCCTTCACTAGGTGCATCTGTTTTATTTAATGCCTTCAAACTTATTTCCAATGCTTCTTTCTCTTTTGCGAGACCCTTATATGCTGCAACCACATCTGTAAAAAAATATTTTTGTGAGATTGTTTTATTTACTGTTACCTATCCTAATTTAATCTTATTAATTTTAGCAGGGCTTAGTGTAAATATATATTAGTATATATTAAATACTTTGTTACAAGCTGTTTGCCACGATTTCACCAGTGTTAATTTTGGAGTTCCTGCAGGAATTCTGGGATAAAAAGTACCCTATGTCTTTCTCTGTACCTCTGATATGTATGCAAAATTTCATAGTGCTGTTAAAGCGTAACAAACAAACTCACATTCACATTTATAATAGCAAGGATATAGGATAACATAAATAGTGTATGATATAACTAACACTTTTTCATGTTAAGTTTTATATAATTATTAAGAAAGCAGTGGGTTAAATAAAGTAAGTGCTAGCTTTGCTGGTCAACATAATGTTTAAGTACCTACATAGTTAAGAGGATTGAATATACCTACTTACCTCTTAAACGTGATTCGTATCTTTTGATTTGATCAGCCTGTTTTGTTATTGTCGATATCAGTTCTTGCTTCGATAATGACTCCATGTCCAATGTTCCAAACAAGTAGACAATTAAAATTAAATTAATAGTCCCGAAATATTCTCACAAATTACATCATTATTAAACAGACCATATGTATTGAAGGTTTCTGGTTTGGGCATCCCGCACGTCGCGCCGCGCGCGTCGTGGGTAAAAGAAACGCTAAAGAGTAAAGACGTGCTCTGTGATCTAAAATAGTAGGTAAATAGTTATCAGCCTTCCTTTAAATACTTTTTCATTATTATCATTAAACTACCCAAGAAATAAAGAAAATTTATGGAAAATGTATTTAATGTATTTTCAATTATTTTGTTTTTTTTTTTTTTTTTGGTGAAGTTTACGTTTACCCCTTTACCCCTCTCAGGAAAGGCAGAAGGAAACTTAGTCCATATAGCCAATTCATTAATATTTTTCTTCTTCTGAAGTTATTTACATCGAAATGCATTGGTGAGATGCATTTCGAATTTTGAAGGCAAAGGAAGCTAAGTCCATACAGCCAATTCAGTAGTATTTTTCTTCTTCTGAAGTTATTTACATGGATTGGCGAGATGCATTTCAATGCTTTACCAGAACTTTTGGCAGCAACTCTTCACAGTTGAACCTTAACCAACTCTACAGTTTTGTGCAAATTTAAAACAAGGCAGTTGCAACTCTTCACAGTTGAACCTTAACCAACTCTACAGTTTTGTGCAAATTTAAAACAAGGCAGTTTTAGTAGAAATATTGTAAATTCGTTATGATCTAGTTAATTTACAAGTACAATTTTATAACTTTATTATGTTGTTTTATTGATTATTGCTATTAAATAATACAAAATAAGAAAAGCTGTCAAGCAGCTATTAATCTGAAACATTAATATGACAACTTAACTGCTAACAGTGTGGTTCGACATACACTTTAATCTTGACAGAACTGTACAATGTTATCGAAGAAACAAAATTATCGTTGAAACGTGTATGTCCATACTTTACTAATTATAGTTAATTAAATATTTTAATATTATATAATTATTTTACCTCACCTGAATCTATTGTTTACCTACAGAAAAAAAAATTAGGTAAGTCATTACAGCAAACGTAGTGATTACCTTCTCTCTGGTTACAGCATCCTATCTGAGCGGTGACTCACGCCCGACCCTTTCCCACGAGCGGACAGAGTGGTTATATACTCTTTGGACAAAGCTAAACATTTTCAGCTTTGTCAGACATAAGCTTTGTCGCCACATATCACGTGAAGACCTTTTAAGACGCGGGAAATTCAAAATAGGGTCACGTGACCAGATTGGTGGCTGCATGAGGTATAATTATTGAGGTCGTACCCTAAGTAGGTGCCCAGTACAAACAACAGAGTCAGAGATACTATGGTGCCCAGCTAGTGGAGTGTGGCCAGCTGCGATAGTATGAAATATGTCGATCTGTTCACTAGGATTAGTCACTCGGCGAGTTTCTTGGCTCTTAATTACGCTGAGTGACATCTTAGGATGAGATAGTTGCTTTTCGAAGTATTATAATTATTATTATTAGGTACCTACGTAGGTATACCTTTCAAACCAAGCTGTTTAATGTATTATGCTAGCTGTTCCCCGCGGTTCGACACGCGTTAATTTCAAAGTTCCCTCTGGAATTACAGTATAAAAAGTAGCCTATGTCCATTCTGTCTACCCCTGACAACGTGCAAGCAAAATTTCATGGTGATCGGCTGATTCGTTAAGGCGCGAAGGCGTAACAAACAAACAAACTCACATTCGCATTTATAACAATAAGGATTTCGGGATTCCATTGGGAACTATCTATAGACATGAAATTACGTATACGTAAACTAATTATAGTATAGGACCCTCCAACGATCACATCGATTTTTTGTGGCGTGAAGCTGTACCACAATTTCAATAAGTATTATGAGCCTACGGAGATCCACTGCTGAAGGAAGGTTCCACCAAGAATTTCCACGGCAACCGATCCTGCGTTCCCGTTTTTATAAATTTAATAGATAGGTAGATATCAATAAGGATAACTAAGGAACATAAGGAATTTAGGTACCTACTTGAATTTAGGTATTAATGAACTAGATAGGTACCTATTCAAAATCTTGTAATGAATGAAACACACAGACACGTACCTATATTATACACGTCATAATATCTTGAGAGCGAATTCAGGTCGAATAGTATTTAAGAATTTGATAAAACTATCATGATAAAATTTTAAGAAAAAAAAACTACATAACTATTTCATATCATTATGTAGATAGTTAGGTTAGATACCTACTGGAGTGTGCCTCTGCTGCCTCTGCACCTACACCGTCTAAAATATCAAATAAAAGACTTACACCTAACCTAAATAAAAAGCAAAAGCACAAAGCTAATTTGCATTTGTATAGAATTGTAAAGGGTTTGTGGCGCCTGCGCGACTGGGATTCGGGTGCGATGAACTTTAAGGCCGGGGGTGACTGCCGCGCCGTGCCGAACTCACCCCTCGCAAAAATCTGTTGCGTGGCGCGCGCAGTGAAATGGGTGCTACTGCTATACCTACCACCGCCGGGCCGCCCTCGACTTGCGGACATACCCCATATGAACGCGTGCCCCCGATTTATATTTCAAGTTTTAATTTTGTTGTGTCCATTTGAGCATTATTTAGATTTTAGATGGAACAAGTTTTGGATTCGGGTTTTTGAGCACGCGTTCAGTTTGTAATTTGAATATCAATGACTGGCTAGTGGCTGAAAAATATTAAAAAGAAGCTTTCATTTTTTTATAAGTATTTATTTATGTCACGGATGATGGACGTTGGGTAATCAGTAAAAGGCAGCACAAGCACTACGTGCTTACTAAATGCTGAGACTGACACGTGGCTCTTTGTAGTTACAACTTTTGATATTAGTACCTACCTAGGTACCTACTTAAATTCCTAACGCTCGTATGATTTTTAAAAAGCGCCAACACTAATAAATGGTTAAAAATCTGATGAAAACCTGATCACTACTTGGTACATTGGTTTTAGAGGCTACCAACTTTTGTAGTACCTCGGTCCCTACTGAGTAGTGAGTACCTACCTAGAGAGTGATGTTTTTCTAAGTATGTGCCTGCCTATTATGCACGAAGCTGATTGTATAAATCTCTAAAATATCACTCTTTGATATCACTTATATTATGTCTGATAAAGTTTGCCACTATCAGATACAGAAGAAATTAAAAATCTGATATTAAATTAACAGTTCCTTTAAAAAATATAATCAAGGAAGAAAAATGTTGTTCTTTGAGTTATGAACTCATAATTAGAATTTTAATACGAAACTTTCCTACATTTTCGGCATGTTGTAACACGATTGACCAAAGCCCAACATATTTTACGGCGACTCATTTTACCAAATTGTATCTAAGTAAATAAATACCCTTCAGAAATTGAGCATTTGGAAATAGGCAAACAACTCTTAAAGGTTTCTAATTTTAATTCCTATTAGGTATAGCCCGAATACGATTCCCCGGTGAAATTGATAATCTAATAAATCACGTGTCACGTTGATTGTCCGCGATGGACTCCGAAACTACTGAACAGATTTTGATAAAATTTTGTAAGCATTTATAATATGGTCCAACTTAAAAGATAGGATAGTTTTATCCCGGAATTCCCGCGGGAACTCCACCACTAATGCGGGGAACAGCTAATGACCTTAAACTACTGTCAGGGGTAGAGTAGAGTAATTTTTCCCGCAATTTCCGCGGAAACTCCGAAATTACCGCGGATGAAATCGCGGGGGACAGCTAGTCTAATATATATAAATCGCGTGTCACGTTGTTTGTCCGCGATGAACTCCGAAACTACTGAACGGATTTTGATAAAATTTTGTAACCATTCATAAAATGGTCGAACTTAAAAGATAGGATAGTTTTTATCCCGGAATTCCCTCGGGTACTGAAGGACGTAGTGTACTTTTTTCCCGCAACCTCCGCGGGAACTCCGAAATTACCGCGGATGAAATCGCGGGGGACGGAGAACTAACTACATAAATATCTGTGTAGGTATAGCTTGTAATTTAGAAAGTCTTAAATACGGAACTCATTATCACCTACGTCCAGTCACCGTAGCAAAGGTAAATGGTAATCTTACTCAGGTGCCAAAGGTATTCATTCGTGTTTAATTGGCATCAATTTGGCCGCTAATGCAGCTTACGAATAACGGCCTATTGGAATAGGTACCTACTTTTGTTCCAAATCTAGCTGTTGCGAATCAAAATCGTATAATACCACTCAGAGTAAAATATCTGGACATGAAAAAGCATGTGGTCGGATCTCAACAATCGACCAAACCAAAATCGTTTTGAGTGCGGCAGTTTGATTTTTTAAATCTTTACTTAAAATTAAGTAATGATAAAAACGACTGCCCTTTAAGATTTAATTTGAAAAAATACTAATTGTAAGATGACAAGGTGAAAAGTTACTCATTCTACACTTAAAATTTAAATTGTACAGTCAGCATGTTAAACGACTTTAATGACTTCCGGTACTAGCGTATTTTTCGTGCTTGTTGTACCTGCTATAGGGTATTACGGTAGTCAAGGTAACTTTGAATTAAAACAAAAGTTTTATACATTATTGCTAATGCCAATATTTAATGTCTATATAATTATAAATAGATAAACCCTACAACAGATTACATTCGTTGAAGTTATTTCGAAATTATGTGTAGGTAAGTAAGCCAAACATTAATATTTTCATACATTTTATCAGCGATTTGTACTCTCACTTAAATAACTCTAGCTAAATCCTAGGCCACAAACCTTACGTTACCCATACCTGCCCAAAAAGATAAATTACAAACCAAAAATTAAACAATAATAATAATAGGTAATAAAATTAAATAGATTAATTAAGCAGAACCACTAAAATAAAAAAACGAAAATGTTAGTAAGTAAGCAAATTACATATTATATTGAAATTATTTCTAACACAAAAAACAAAAACACTAAATTAATTTATAGAAAATCAAATTAAATTACACAACAAAACATTTAAAAGGACAGGTGTGTCCGTTACACTCGGTGGAAATAAGCTGAGGTGCGTTGATTTAGGAATTTTTGTTCCTGTGATTCGGAGACCATTTCAGGGACGACACAACACAAATAATATCTAAGTATTTTTATGTTCAATTTGATGCCTTAAGTTTTCAACGCATACAGCGAAAATTTTATACGTCTACTGAATACTCGTACTGTTCCCACGTCACAATGATACTAAAATATGAAATTGACAACGCAATTTACATAACGTCTGTAGAATCGTCTGGCGAAAGTCATTCACAAAATTCAAGCGACAACGCGACCGGTCAAATCTTGTTTCTTTTTTTTTTAGAAATTTACACTCGCGCCGACCCTGAGTTTATTACTTATGAGTTATGCATATGACGATCAAGATCGTCTGCAAAGTCGTCGACCCGACGCGAAGTGTGCACGCATCGCGGAATGGTCACAGCAGCGGTGAGCGGAGCACACTCGTTAAAAGTTAAAACAACGGCGCGGTTCGAGCCGACGAGTCCCGAATTGAGGTCATATGGAAATACTTCATTGGTTTGGTCAACTCAATACACAATGCCGTAAACGTAAAAACTACGTATTGTCGCAAAGGTAACTTCCGCACAGATATATTATAGAGTGGAAAGTTGAGATGGGGCAGCCCGTAACCCCATCTCACAATCACCTAGATAGCTTAACGTTTGTTATACAGGAAAACGTTAGGTATCTTTTAGGATAAAAGGTACTTCGTATTAAAGGAAATCGATGGGAGAATATGTAAAATAGGATTTTTTTTTTCATGATAACTAATTCTGCAGTATTGTAACGTAAGAAAGTTTTACTCAAAACCGGCCAAAAAATTTCGTTTTTGTTTAAATTTTTGACATCAAGTTTAAACGCTGCAGAATTACCTATTGTCAAATAATAATATTTACCTACTCTATATTATGCCCGCTCCACATTCACGCGAGAATCTTGCGAGAACGCGATAAAACCACGAGAACGTGAATGTGGAGCCAAAGTACTCCGCCGTTTCTCGTGGTGCTTTACATGTTATTCTTCTATCGATTAACGATTAATTTTCAAGTGTATTATCTTAGAAGTTAGAAGATACGATTTTTTACAGCGAGTGGAGCTAGTTTGATTTCTGTAAGGGCCTTAAGCGTTGTTTTTACGTACTATGACACCATAATATTATTAAGTCGTTGCTCTATGATAGTGTCAATTTCAGCAGATACTCTAATGTTACTGTATTTTCCTTATATAAAAGAGGGACCTAGAAATATAACGTAATAAAGGAAAAATTTAACACCATTTACTTTCTAACAAGCTACCATCCTGGTAAGTCAAATGTCTTTTTCCCTCAGGTTCAGCATTTTAAGATAGTGGATAAAAAATTGTCCTGTATACTATCAAAAAGCTTAAACCATCAAATTTTAATCATACTTAGGGGTTCATCGACCTGTTGACTAGTTTTGTAAAATACACACACTTTCACATGTGTGTGAATATTGTAAAGTTGTGTGCATACAGTTAATTTTAATAATAAATTACAACACATATTATGTATTTTCAATACACTTACATTGTAAACGAAAAAACCACACCAACATAATTTGGAAAACCAAAATCCTTAAACTACAAATGTTTAAATTAGAGAACACAGTTTCAAAGTTTTTTTTTTAACTAATTGTAAGCATATTATGTCTTAGGAGTAAGTAATAATAATATTTTTAAGCAAATAATTTAACGTTTATTTTTTGCGAAATTAAATTAGAACTGACTAGTTTCGTGTATTTTAAGTACTTGAAGGTTTTCAATAAATTATTTGTTAACTTAATGAAACATATCATTATTTTCATATGTACTTATAAGTATTAATATTAATGAAATGAAATAATATTACACTTAATTCAAAATGCATTTTACACACATACAAACCCATCTATTTTGAGAATGCCTCGCCTCATTTGAGTGTTTTTATGTAATGATATGCATTTCTCATTAAACTATTATACATTAATATATAATTTTACTAAGTATTGTAGTTAAATACATGCTACTTAAAGTAATTTTATGAATGAATACTGGTGAACAATACAATATGTAGGTATGTTCAATGTTGAGTAAATTTTAACATGATGAACTAAGTATGGACTTACTAATTTTTTTTAAATATATAAATACGTATTACATATACATTAAAGAGTTGTAACATCAAAAGAAATCTATCAATCAATAATATACGTATCCTACCATTCTAATAATAAATAATGTTTTTCATTAATAATGAAATATAAATTACACATAGACAATAAGTTGTAAAATACAAGCAAATGAAATCATGTAAGACAATATTATAATGAAATGCTTGTAACTATTTACGGAAAGTTCTCAAGCATTTGCTTGCATTTTTTAATCAATAAAATTAAGGATTTCAAATTTTTCTTAATTAGTCAAGTCAATAAGAAAACTTATCTTTCAAATATAATAGGTGTATAGTTCACTAAACAAATGTGTGATCTCCAATGGAATTTTTATGTTTATTGCCACCAATTATAAGATATTCATTAGTAATCAGTATGACATTAGATGTTTCTATTCATTATCCAACATTAGGTTTATGAATGGCATAGGCCTGGACTTCATAATTTGGCAGGTTACTCATTGTCTCCTCATATATAGAAAAATACAATGTATTTTAGTGAATTATCTAAATAAATAAGTTTTTAATATCAAATTAAGTTCCTATTTCTAAAAAATTTCGATGGTTATTTCATATAAATGAGACTCCTTTATGTTCTGAATTATAATATTAAATGATGAAGTGGTCATATTATTTTAAATATAATACTTAGATGAATGATTAATTAATTTATAGAAAAACGATTTTGTGCATTTAAAGTCAAGCTTGAAGATTACATAATTATTAGGTAGGTAAGTAATAATAAACAAATATATAATATTATTATGTAGTATGTACTATATTTTTTAAATGTAATGGGATTTTTCTCTCAATGACCATAGCATAGATGATAAATGTATGGAAGAAGTAGAATGCCTTTTTTATTGTAGATTTAATTAACATCAAATAATTGTAATGATTAATCAGTCAGTTTATTACTATTTGTATATTTTTTAAACCTGACATCTTTGGTAGTCTACAAAATGTAACTGTAGGTTCCTATTGTATCTTTACATAATATTGCAGCTAAATATTAATCCGTTGTATAATGGTGTTAGCTAAAATTATGAGAAAAGATTGCACCTGCATTTAGTGTATATATATATTATTTATATTTTTTCTATATAATTTTTACTTATAGTAAAACATATTGCACCGTCGTCTTTAAAAATAATACATTTGTTTGAGTTATTTAAGTTCTAATTAGAATCTTAATGGCTTTTCTTTTCAATTTATCTGATCAAATTAGAAATTATGCAAATAAAGTTTTTATGCATTGGAAAATATATATATATACCAATATACCTAGGTGTAAAACCCAAATACATAGCATCCAATGTCCTTATTGAGAAACATATTATTTTTAATTAAGTACACATTATAAGAAAAAATCTAATGAGTGTTTTATAAATTAAAATCAACTTAAAACTAAATATATGAATGTTTAATAAATTATTAAAGTAATTAAGTTTCCGTTTTCGCTAACAATTTTTGAATAAATAATCATTTACTATTGGAAACTAAATAGGTGTTATATAAACTATCTCTTGGCAATTATAAGCCTTTTGCTTTGTCATGGATAAAATCAGATATCATTTAGAAAGTGCAGATTTTATACAATTACGAAATTGATGAGTACAAAACTGTTTAAAACTTATTGTAGACTTTATTGCTCACAATTTTATGTACCATAATTACGTTGTGTATAAAAAACATGACACAGTTATTATTGTTTATTTATCATGTAGGTGAATTTCACCTATTGGGACCTTATTAATAATGTGATGATACTGCAGGTTTGTACTTTGCTACAACGAACATGCGTACTCACTGGCATCATGTCATGATTCGTATCATACGGGCACGGACCTGTGGAATATGGCGAGACATCTCAGAGGACAAAGTTATACCATTTTATATAAATAATGTTGGTTAACTTTGCAATCTAAATTCTCATTTGGAGTACATGTAACTAATTACTATGCGACACTAATTAATGAAATAAATAATAAATGTTGATGCCAAATCATGACAGTAGCAGTAGTTAAATGTTTTTGTATTAGCTACAATTTATTGACTAGATGTTCCAGCACTTAAGGTTTACTCTTGTTTGTTTTAAAGCTGACTTGCAGTACTTGGCCGTTCAATGAATATCCATTCAAAGACTGGATAGCCACAACAGCTTCATCGTAATTTGTCATTGTAACAAATCCGTACCCTTTACATTTGTTGGTGGTGGGATCTCTTATAATTTTAACACTTTGGACGGCACCGAATGGGCCAAATAGCTGCCAAAGAATACTTTCTTCTGTATCAGATCCAATATTATACACAAAGATGCACCATCCAGAGCCACCTAAAGCATTGCCTTGGATCAATGGGTCAGCAAGTGGGGAGAATCGCTGTAATCCTTTGTTAATAGCCAAAAGAGCTTTACCTGCAGGTCCAATCAGGCGGCGAGTCGAAGTTGGCGCCAAGTATGCAGCTAAGGGTGCAAGGGCCTTATTCTGATTACTTGGGTTGTTTGCGCACTTCACAGTCATAGGACCTGTGCCGCCGGGAGGTATAGTACCATTTAACTCACGTATTGCTGCCTCAGCTTCACAACGTTGATCATAACGGATAAACGCCACTCCTCTTGAAGGCCCTTGGATTCCTTGCTCGTCACCACCACCTTGTAGCAGGTGTCCCACATTAACATTCTCATGTAGAATACGGGAGCTTATTATTGAACCAAACGGACTGAAAAGCTTCTCTAGGTCTTGTTGTGTCATATGCTTGGGCAAACCAGATACATAGAGGTTTGCGCCTTTGATTGCATCAGAGCTTGGGCGGGCATAGGACACCTTGATGATTTTATTCTGTAATCTCAGGCCATTAAGCGTGTTGACAGCCTTCTCTGCGTCTTCTGCCTTGTGATAGTTAACAAAAGCATACCCGAGACTTTGCCCATTGAGGATATGATCGGGAAACACGGTCACTTTGTCTCTGATCAATTTACAACTTTCCACCTCGCCAACACTCGAGAATAACGACCGTATCTCTTCCTGAGTCATTGTTTGTGGCAAGTAATTTATTATAAGATTAGTTTTCGATTCATTACTACCAGGTTGTAGCTTGCTACCATTTTGCGTGGGTTGGTTCGCGTTCACGGTGTCAAGAGAATTTGTCATCATTTTCACTTATTTACTTTACACCGAACTAATAAAAGTACTACTAGAGTTATTATTATTATTTCAAATCAGTTAATGTTCCAATCAGATCATAGATTCTTGTCGGTTCAACTAACACCACTTCGCGTTGGTTGAAAGCGTATGCAAGGAAAGAAAATCGATAAGATGCTGTTCACATTCGTACTTATCCCGCAAGTTGGTGTCACGACACCGAGTCCATTGAATAAAATTATAACCAGAAACACAAATTAACTTTAGTTTATTAGATCTTAATATGAAGAATTCGAAAGCAAAGTGAAAAGAAAATCAACCAAAAATCTATGCGACGTGCGACCTATTCTCGCAAAAAATCCATTTCTTTCACTTCACTTTCTTTTTAATGTTGCCAAATCAAAAATTACATTCAGCTTTATTGCCATCTCAAATAAATGACATGGTATTGATCCATAATTTTATTAATTTTTTTAATGGCAATACCTTGATTACCAAAGTAAATTAGCTACTTAATCCAACTGGATAACAATAACACCTAGGTACAAAATGCAGTTACAAATGCAATGTTGGGTGAAAGTTTGGAAACTTGTTGGAAATTAATAGTATTCTCTATTTTGCAATATCTGACTGTTGCGTTTACATAAAATTTTACGTTTTAGAAGAAAATTTGACCAGAGTTTTCTCCAGTTAATCTTAATTATGAACTAAATGACATTAAAGAAAATGAAATCAAAGGAGCTGGCAACATTACAGTTGTACCAAATATCCATTTCCTAGGATGACCGGAACACTAGTTAGCCCAAGTTAGCCAACATTCCAATATTATATTACTATATTTTGGTTTTTTTTTTTTAAATACGCTAATATTTATTTATCCAAGTGAATTTAAAGACAAATACCTAAATCTCCCTATGAAGAATCTAATTTAATAAAAAAGACTGAAAATTGTATAGTTATTGTCAGATACGTAGTTAGTGTATACAAATTCTAAGAGATGACGCTGTATAAAATATTTCAACTAACTGATTTCAGAATTTTATAGATGGCGAGTCTGGTGTTATTTTATTTCAAATCTCCTTTGCAGTTACCATGGACCAGTTGGTCCATGGCAGTTACTCATTTTGTGCTCATTTTTTACACAACAATTCAAACGCTGCAAAAAACTAGTACTGCGTAGGCCCAACACTTCTTTAAATTTTTATTTTTTTATAACAACTAGCTGTTCCCCTCAGTTTCGCCCACGTTCATTTCGGAGTTCCCGCAGGGTTCATTGAAAAATTTCACAATAATTCAGTTCAGTAGTTAAAGCGTGAAAGAAACTCACTTTAAGGATTGACCAAGTACCTACATTAAGTAGGTACCTACCTACCTTTCCTCTATCGTTAATTTTATTTTCTACCTACAACTATAGATTCTCGTTATGTATGTATCTAATTTACTTTAAAAATTTGATTTCAATCACAAACCAAACAGCTGACGCCTTATCACTGTGGGTAAACATTAAACAATCTACAATATTAGATATATTTAATAAGTGCAAATGCACTAGGAAAAAGTTGTCTTTTTAATAAGGAATCAAAACCGACTGATAATGCCTACTGAGCCTCAGATAATGGAAACGAGGTTAATTGTCCGTAATTATTACTAACCTACATAATAGGTAGGTAGATAGGTATATTCCTTTTAGTAACTGACTAGGTATCTTTTTTTGGTTTTACACCGTTTCTTCACCACACACAAATTGCGTCCGTGGGATTTTCCTAGGGACGCAATTTGCCTTTCGAATCTCAATGTTGACCAAAAATATATTATAATGTGCCTAGTAGGTATCTTGATGAAAGTAGGTACCTACATTAAGTTTTTCTTTTCTTATTACTATTGTCATAAGTACCTTACATGTAAATGAGTATATTAAGCTGGCTGTACCTATTTACTGTGATATTGTGTTGTGCAGTTTGCTGAAATAGATCTAGAATGTACATTGGTATGTAGGCAATTATTATCAATGATAAACAGCGGAAAATTCTTAAAAAAAAGGTAATAATGATCCCAGATGTCGATTCAGCTTCAAAAATCAAACTTGCGTGACGTCTTATTTAAACAAATACCTATTCACTTATTGTAAGTAGTTTGGTAGTCGTAATTGGCTTGCATAATGTTAAAAAAAATGTATTTAGAATAAATACAAAGCTGTACTGTACTACCCATTAATAAATAAATAAATAAATCGCAAACATTGCCAGTTAAATAAATTCAATCATGTTTAGGCCTTACGACGTAGATCCACAGTAAAATAGTATATTACCTACCTACCCACTGAAAGGTTGGCATGTGCTTGGCAAACACGCAAACTTGCTTAGGGTATTCGGGTATACCTATTTACTTAATAGCTTAAGTTATAAAGTGCGTACCAAAGTTACCAATGTAGGTACTCTCCCACGTACTCTATAGACGTATTGGGTGCAGATAAGACAAGTTTGTAAAATTGTGTGCAACCAAGCGCATCACAATGGGCATGTTAAATAATTTTTATTTTTTAGTCCGTCTTGTAGATTATTAAAAAATATTGGACACGTATTTTTTCTTTTTTTACGTAATCAAAAAATAACGACGATATTATATTGAGTTGAAATTTCTCATGACGTCACTATTCTGACAGTTTGTATGGCGGTTTCAGCGGGTTCGTCACGACCCCCTCACCCTAAACTTTAAGGCGCTTTATCTCTGTATATTTTAATTTATTTGAAAAATCAAAAAATACGTATCTATTGTTTTTTCATTTTCTAACTGACGGACTAATTAGAATTTTGATTTTCAAAAGTAGTCCACATCCCCAAGTACTTACCTAAGTATCCTTTTTGTTTGGTTTTCTAACGAAGATTCACTTCGGCTATATTTGAAATGAAAATTGTGTTACTGGCGCAATTGATGAATATTAAATCTATTAATGCGGCCCGCTGTAGTGACAACTTGAGGGAGGACTTGCGTAATCTATTCTTTGTATCTGTTAAAATAATAATATAATATAACTAGCTGATGTCCCGGCGGTTTCACCCGCGGTAATTTAGGAGTTCCTAGTTACATCTCATTAAATGCCAACTAACATTAATTTACTGAACGTCTCTGATTGCGGCAATTTTGTTTTAATAATCTATACTTAACTAAGTAATCATTAAAGTCGACTCTGAGTGCGGCCGTTAATTTAATTTGAAACTTAATTTGAAAAGGAAACTCATTACACAACATCGTTGATCTAGCGGCTAGCAAACATGACTTCTGCGCCAGGTGTAGCAGGTATCTATGATCCCCGCATTTGAGTTTACAATGAATCCAGGCGTGTTTTAAAGCAATTTTATTCGATTGTAATGTCGTCTAACTACGAGGTTCCTCTTATGAAAAAAAATGGGTTTTATAAAGCATCGGAAAATTTTAAAATTACACGTGATAATAGTTATCTAAAGAAGCATCGGTTTTTTTCGTTGAGTTAAAGAAATTTGAGTCTTCATTTATTTAAAGAAGATTGAAATTTTCTGGATATTGATCGTTTTAGAAATTCACATATCTGATTCAATCTATAGATACAAATAAAATTGAAGTGTTGTTTGTAATTCACTAAATGCATATGAAAGTAAATTCGGTGACGAGACGAGACAGTGTATATCTATTTACATAAACAAAATCATTTTTTAAAATTGTTGTCTGTCTGTCTGTTTGTTCCGGCTAATCTCTGAAATGACTGGACCGATTTTAACAGAACTTTCACAGGCAGATAGCTGATTTTAGAAGGAGTAACTTAGGCTACAAATTTTTTTCTAATATAAAAATATTAGAAAAAAATAGTTCCCGCGGGATCTCCGAAACTCACGCGGGTGAAACCGCGGGGCACAGCTAGTAGTATACTACAGTAATAGTAGAATGTTTGTTTTGGCGTGTTTTTTTCCACCATCACTTTTTCTGGCATGCTTTTTCATCGCTTAATAATTTATCGACATAGGCCCTTGATCGCTTCGGGAAAAATTTATAATAATACTAGCTGTCCCCCGCGATTTCATCCGCGGTAATTTCGGAGTTCCCGCGGAGGTTGCGGGAAAAAAGTACTCTATGTCCTTCAGTTCCCGAGGGAATTCCGGGATAAAAACTATCCTATCTTTTAAGTTGGACCATATTATAAATGGTTGCAAAATTTTATCAAAATCCGTTCAGTAGTTTCGGAGTCCATCGCGGACAAACAACGTGACACGTGATTTATATATATATTAGACTAGCTGTCCCCCGCGATTTCATCCGCGGTAATTTCGGAGTTCCCGCGGAGGTTGCGGGGAAAAAGTACTCTATGTCCTTCAGTTCCCGAGGGAATTCCGGGATAAAAACTATCCTATCTTTTAAGTTGGACCATATTATAAATGGTTGCAAAATTTTATCATAATCCGTTCAGTAGTTTCGGAGTCCATCGCGGACAAACAACGTGACACGTGATTTATATATATTAGAAGATAGATTATGACACGTCATCAGAATGACTCAAAACAGTAGTATGTGTAAACTATACTTACTATCTTGCGCAAGAGCAACGATCACGCAGCTGCGAGCGCGGGTGCGATATGAGTGCGCGTGCACCGAGTCAGCCGGTTACCTCCGTCACGAACATAATACCGTCGATTTTACTGTGTCAGCGAGCGGCGAGAAGATTCTTTGAGCGTTTTCACACTATCCGATCCGATATCGGTGTCGGTCGACGATAGCCGACATCCGATAGCCGACACCATGTGCTATTTTCACATATTTCCGACAAAATCGTTCCGATACGGCCATTTGCTCCATAGCTTAGTGCGGGCAGGTCATCATGGCAGACTATAATAGAAAACTTTATTTGCTGTATCTGACAATCAAACTAGTAAAGAAGCTCAAAATGGCCGCCGCGCATCAGGCTCTACGCACACAGAGACAATTTAGATACACGTACAGCACACATACAAACATTATCGTCCGACGGCTCACGGGCGTCCGATGGTGCCGCCAGCGTATCGGTGTCGGCTCCGATATCCGATATCGGGCCGGACAATATGAAAGACAGGTACATATTTCATACATTTTGCTTGCCCCGATATCCGACGTCCGACACCGATATCGGATCGGATACTGTGAAAACGCTCTTAGGGTAAATAAGGGTAACTATTATCTATATTATTAATATTATAAAGAGGTAAAGTTGGTGAATTGTATGTTTGTGACGTTGTAGGGGGTAATCTCTGGATCTACTGAATAAATTTTGCAAATTCTTTCACTTATAGGAAGCTTTGGTAGTTCTAAGTGACATAGGGTACTTTTTACCGAATTTTTCACGAAACCTCCGAAATTACCGTGGGTGAAACAGCGGGGTAAATAGTACGATTTCCTATACGCTATCTCTGAGTTTAGTCAAATCTGAAAACTGTATAAATTTTACATAATAATCTTACTTATAAAATGTAACTATGTACTGTGGTTTTCTGATGACTAGCTACATAGGGCAAAGTCCCCAGTTGTGTCACATGCGCAAGCGGCGACCGAGTGCATCGGGTGCACGTGCACTAACTCGGACGTCCACCATATACTCTTAAGTCCATCTTTGTTATGTTGTATCCATACGAGTGCGTCATAGCTAGTCAAGTTAGCCGTTGATGTAGCAACAAAGAAGATAAAAGCAGAAAAACACAACACATTCCTCATTGCAATAATTACAGTGTAGGTACGCGGTTAAAGATCGACGAAGGCGATAGTTAATTACAGCAATTACAGAATAAATTTACAAGTGCATTTGTCACTCATATTATGGTATTAAGATACAAAGGATACCAACATGAGAATGTGAAAAATGGGTAGGTATTTAATATTCTTCATCTAAGACGACCTAGCAATAAGATTTATTTTCGTAGTGAGTTACGGCAAAAACTTGAAACATAATTGGACGCAGATAAGCAATAACATGTTAACCCACAAAATTAAGTTATTGATTCAGAACCATTTATTGAGAGTTAGGGAAAGTTTTTTAATTATGTGTTAACCTTATTACATTGCTTAAATATGTAACTATATATTGAAGATAAAAAAAGTTGACACAAAATGGCGCTCCTACTTTTAAAACATGATTTACTCAAAATTTCCCCAGTGTGGGTTAACACACTATTGCTTATCTATGTCCAATTTACATTTATTTGTAGTTGAATTATCACTAAGTACCTATGTTAATATCTAATATTATATTTGTAATTTGAAACGCCTTAGTACACTGTAAATATGAAAGAAAAAATAATATGATGACGTCCTAATATCTAAAATAAATGTATATAAAAATGAGTCCCTATTTCCCCTGGTCACGGCATCACGCGTGAACGGCTGGACCAATTTCGCTAAAACTTTTTTTTGTTGTGTTTGTTATTGTAAGGAGAAGAAGAATATGAAAGAATTTTGGAGTTCCTCCGGGAACTCGCGCGGGTGAATCTCCGAAACAGTTACACCGATTTGATGGGACTTTCACTCCTAATTAGCTGATGTTTTAAGGAGTAAATTAGGCTACTTTGGACTTTCTGCGGGAATTCCGAAGCTCACGCGGGTGAAACCGCGGGGCACAGCTAGTGCATTAATAGATTTGGTTTTAATTTAATTTTGACATAATATGCATTATATCCTCCATTTTTGTCCACATGTCGTATCGTTCAAATGACCTACTGATCAATTGAATACTTTTGGACATTTTTGTTATGATTCAGCTCAATTCTGCGAACCAAGAAAGGAAGTAGATGTTGTGTGAGGAATTTCAAAACAAAACTCACTGAGCACAGTTTGAGTGCAGAAGCACTAAAGAGGACTTTAACAATAACTTAAAATAGATTTTACCATGATTTCAAATGGTTATAACTGGCATTCTTCTTCTTATTCTGAATAGACTACTTCAGTATTGGTAAGTACTTTCTTTCCTCTTTTTTATGGACTTCCGCATAATATAATGCATTTAGCCAGTTTCAAGTAAAATAATTAGATCAATGTATTTTCTATTAAAATGCTTCGTTGAACGGTTTGAAATTGCAAGCCAAGCTATAGCTTGAATTGAATTGAATTGAAAAAACTTTATTTGACACAACACAAAGATTTACAGCATACGTATACAATAACTAAACATATATATAACAGGTATTGAGGGTAGGCTTGCAAGAACTTTCTCGGAACTCTTGGAGGAAACCGAAGAAATCAGCTCGAAATGTCATGTATCTTCTTGCGTACATAAAAAAAATCTTAGGTAGGTACAACACAAAAAATCCACTTTTAACCATTTTTTATCAATATGAAAATAAATGACCGAACCGCCATCTTTGATTACCGCCAAAAAACTCCATTGGTAGGTACTTCTATACTTCTGTATAACAATCCTTTCGACAGAACAACGGTGTCGACGGTTCAAATGCCAAGTATCCATTTCGATGGAAGAATGACAAGTGACAACAGTCTTCACAATAGACATGTCTAGTTAATCTGTGTTGATTGATATTGATATTAACCTACGATTCATAGATGCTTTACTCTGTACTGATTATACTGACCGACATTGTGATTTGTGAGCAAATGTCTACCAAATTATGATCTCTGGGGATGTATTGTATTGTATCATTCCCGTATTCAGAACTCATATTAGGCTGATAATTATGATATTATGTTAAGACACTATGAGCTGCGAAGACGCTAGCATTGAGTAACTTAAGGTCATCAAAATATTTTGATGGCCTAGTTCTAGTAGATATCGGTTGTTGAATTCAGTCTCCAAGATCGTTTTTTTACACTATGCGTTTTTAATACAGATTTTGCGTTTGCTCGTAATTAGGTTAAATTTTCTAAGCTTTAGTCGCTGACTCTACCCACATTATATATATGTAGGCAAAGACAATTTTAAGAGAATAGACGAACAATACAAACTTTTACTATGCAATCCACGTCAACCAATTTTTTCGGGGGGAATGATCAAAATAAAAACCAATCACATCGTTGCGACTCAATCAAATATCTACCATTCACCACTTTGTAGTTACAAAGTACATTTTAAATAGCCATTCACATCGCTTTCTGTCAAGTGGTATCCATAGACAATAGTACTGCTAGCCAACGGCATTTTGTTGGCACGAGATCATTTGACCGCTGCGTGGTTCAAGGGGAAAGTTTGCGGCCGAGCGTATTGTCAATCTATTCTCTTTCAATATCTTTGGATGTAGGCATAGCTGGCGGCCGAGCGTCGATTTAACTTCAGTAGCACGGGTTGGACTCGAGCGTTGACCCCATATGGCTCGGTGTGAATAATTGCATTCGGTGAAATTGCATCCACTAGCTGAGCCGCAGTGTACAAACGACCATCGCCTATTTAATGGTAAAATAATGTTTGGGAAGTACCACAAAACACCACAAACTGAACAGAGCTTATTTAATACCAGGCAACTGATATACCTACTTACATAATTGTATAATATCGGAAAATAAATTTTCAGAAGATAAAATCTGAAATCATTTAACTAATTTATGGTAGATAAGTTTTAAGAAATGAATCTGAAATAAAGACAATATAAGTATGTAGGTACGTAATACCTATCTTGTTATTTAGTCTATTGATAAAATTTATTCACCAATCTAACGTGTAAAGAAAAGAAGTCCTCTAATTAACTATACTTTTATTCTCACTATTATAGTTATTAAAACCGCACATATACTATATATACAATAGAAATAGAACACTTATTATGACCACTTAAGTCGAGCAGAGTAACTAGAATGAAGCTCTACTACTACTGGGGCCTTCTTATGCTGCACCCCCCGAAGGGGAGGCAACGGAGGAGATTGTGCCGGAGCTGAGTCCCCTACAATGGGGAATCCTACGCTCTCCGCTAAAAGACGGACAGGTGATTGGGGGGAGTCCTACGGACTCACTAGATCGCCTGGGCGAGAGCCGATGCCACTAAGCAGTAGCATCAAGGCTTCGCCCCGTGAAGCTCTTCTGTGCTGACACTATAGTATTTATTTTATTTATTTATTTTCGTTTATTCAGGACAACAACAGCTACAAAAACATATAATAGATTTAGATTCGAAAATTACACTATGAGCCAATAATAGTTACCCTTATATAAATTACAGAATTTAGCAGTATGTACACAAAACTATAACAATTTAGTATTTATACCCACAACCCCACCAACAATTGTGGGCGTACACTACTTTAATTTATGAAATGGAAATGAGGGTACCGCCTAAATAACAGTGTTGCCATGACATAATGCTAGAATTCCCTGAAATAAGGAACGACTTAATAGAAAACACGACAAACGCTACAAATGAGATACCCAATTAATATTTTTCTACAGTGCCTCCATGTTCTAAACAATTCTTTAGAACGCAACACAAAGACATTTCCAACATTGAACTCTATTGCAAAATATTCCTGTCCGATAAGTTTGATTTCGCAGTTTCAATGAACAACTTGTGATGTAACTTTGTGTGTTGATAACTTGAAGTGGCAGGTAATCTTTACCTGAAATGTAATTCATTGATCCCATCAAAAACAAACTTGTAAAAAAGTCCAAGTCTCGCAACTCAGTTCTTCTACAGTAAAAAGTTGTGAGATCAATGTAATACCAAGTCGGTTAATTTATTCAGTGCCTACTTAAGGGTCCTTCTGTCTAAAGTTATCATGTTATAAGCTAATCTAATAACATTTTATAGTGACCATATCAAATTTAAAAATCTTTTATGTTTTAAATAGATTGATTGGCTTGGCGATCACGTGAAAACACAATATATCTCACATGTAATACACAATTATGGTTCTAAACAATCTAATTTAATTATAATATGTATTATTTATGCAGTTGGTGTATCTAGAAAACTGGACCGAAATTGCAAAATATTTTAATTTTTCCTTGATTTATACAATAAACACTAATTGTATTCTAAATTTCAAACTTCTATGTCTGCTAGAAGTGCCTTAGAGTTTTGATGATCGGTCAGTGAGTGAGTGAGTGAGTGAGTGAGTGACCTACAAAATTAAGAAACTTTGACTAGTTATAATTCTTAAACTACTGGTTCAAATCGAATGAAATTTAAATTATACCGTCTTTATACAATACCTGCTTGTTTACTAAAAATTCAGGCTTCTAGTTTTATCCACAACGAAGTTATAGGGGGTCGAAAATGGCCTGAATTGCTTCGAGAAAAGGATATAGTACGGCCGTGCCGCTTTTGTTGCTCGACTTGGCGGGGGCACTGCCGTGCCCCCAGATAATGTGCAATAATTTAATACTGGCTATTCCTCACGGTTCCACCCGCGTTATTTCGTAGTTCCCGCGGGGATTCCGGGACTAAAAGTACCCTATGTCTTTGTCTGTACGCCTGACAATGTGTATGCAAAATTTTATGATGATCGGTTAAGCCGTTAAGGCGTGAAAGCTTAACAGACAGACGCACAGACAGAGTTACTTTCGCATTTATAATATTAGTAGGAAAGTAGGGATTAATGTGCCTTGTAATGTATGATATGACGTAATGAATATTACTAATACTAAAAAAGTAGGTAATTCTGGCTGCCTGTGGTGATGACTCAACTGATCGTGAATTTTTGTATACCTACACGTTTTTAGCGGCTGCAGAAAAGGACATAGGGATTTGGGTGTATTTCATCTCGAAATTCCCTCGAGAACTTCGAAATTAACTTAATTAATTAATTAATTCTTTTATTTGCAAGAATATGGTACATAAGAGGTGTTATATTAAAAATTCATTCAACATATTCTACCGTTTCCAGCGTGCAAATGTCATCTTATATTATAAATCTATGATAGTAAAATTTTAAATTGTAAAAAAAAGAAAATTTTATAAAATGTCGACAATATAGTTTAAAATGTCAAAACTTCAACAACACTGCAAAAAGGTTAAAAAAATAAAAACATTAATTACAAAAAATAAAATAAAAAATTGTTACATGGATGAAACCGCGAAAAACAGCTAGTTATTAATAATAAAATCGTTTTAATGCCTATATTTTGGATTTACAAAAACAATGCGAACTTATGAAATATCTGATAGTATATGTAACATACAAAAGACACTGATTCAATTTAAGCTACATGGGCAACTATACAAAGCATCGTATAGTTCTCGATAATCCCAAAATTTATACAACAATAAATTCTTTGAACACCAATTGTCTCGTAAAGTTGCCACTAAGCAAATGTACTCAAATTCGGTCAAAAGTAGAAACTAAACATTTATTTTGGGGACTGAAGTCCACTGTTGAGCTATGCTTTTGCTTAGCATTAAAAATTTATACCTATACATATTGTTACATCCTATAGTTCTTTCCAACATATCTAAAGAAGTTTCATCTTTAAAAATCCGGTTTTAATTTTAGCTCAATAATGGTCCGGAACTTTTTAGTTTTAAATAAGAAAAATAATATGATATTTAAGCTGGAAAAATATAAAAATTAGGCCAGATAGGAACCACACAAACAATCAAGTGTCTTATAACATAATTAGTATATTTTATGTATTTTGTTTCATGAATGAAATTAATAAAATAAAAAAAAAACAACTAACCAAAACAATTATCGAATAGAATAGAAAAAAGTTATTTCATACCAAAAAATAAATAAAATAAATACAAACTAACAAAGAGTATCTGGTGCCAAAATGGCTGCCACTCGGAACTAAGTCCCACGACGCTATTTAATAAAACTTGCCCTGCGGAGCTAAGATGCGCAACACGATAAAATTTTATCGAGTCATTTTGTCGATTCTCGTCGAAATATTATATCATTTTGTCTACCAGTGGTAACATATATGGTCGCAAAATCTAGTCCTAACTCAATACCCCACTACCCCACTACTGCACTTTTTTGCTCGGACGCCCACAAATATTTGTCGTGTCGACAATTTTATCTTTCGTTCGATAAACATATCGTGTTGCGCATCTTAGCTCCGCTGCTTAATTTTTTCATCGTGTTCGATAATATTCTTTTTGGTTCGTAGTTTGCACGTGTCATGTTTCTGGGCTCTACAATAATTTTATTTTTAAGTCTGCGATATAATATTAATGCATGGATAATTGAAATTTTCTTCTCTTCGTCATCTCGGCGCAGTCCAGTGTGGTATGGCACGTATCATCAAACACTGCCAGTTCTTTTCATCTTATAAAAACTTTGCGAGGCCAGCTGCGCGCGCGCACCAATTGATTCCATTACAGCTAATTGATGTTAAATAATGTTAACAAATATCAATTGGACCACAATTGTCATATCTTGCAGTCTACATACATTCTATTGTCAATTTCTAACGTAATTTGTGTCGTAAAGGCTAAAGCGAGTCAATCTTGGTCATATGTCCACATGATCCACATAAGTCAAGAATTTTAGTTATTTTTCTTTCTTTTCTCTGGCTTCCTTTTTAAGCTGCGTAGTTTCACTCGAGTTTGAATAGTTTAGAATTATTACCGAAAGATTGGTAATTATCTCCATAATGACGTACACAAATACGTACACAAATGTGGCATTCGATTGTGTGTATATTACTGTATACAATATAAATATAACAGTAGATATGCATTTTGATTACTACGTATATTTAATGTTATTTTAGAGTTAAAATGACTGTTAATTAATAGATTTGCCTTTGTGCTTGGTGTGATTTGTTTTGATGACGAATGACGTGCAGGCTGCAGCTGTGTTAAATTTATTAGGTATTGATTAGACTATACATGGACATAGATAAGCAATAGTGTGTCAACCCACACTGGAGAAATTTTGAGTAAATCGTGTTTTAAAAGTAGGAGCGCCATTTTGTCTCAACATTTTTTATGTTCAATATTTAGTTACATATTTAAGCAATATAATAAGGTAAACAGATAATTAAAAAACGTTCCCTAACTCTCAATAAATCGTTCTGAATCACTAACTTAATTTTGTGGGTTAACATATTATTGCTTATCTGCGTCCACATATTATTCACTAGTTTTTTTGCATTTCTAATAGTTTGATTACTTGCTTTCGACTTGTTTGCAGTCAACTTATTAAAAACCATGACTATTAATTAATTAATTATCTTTCGTAAATTCAAAACTAACAGAGTAGGCATTCTCTTTTCGCGCAATGTGTAAAATGGAACAACATCCTTGTTTCCAGAATTGTAAATGAAGATTCACCTGACACTTCTTCATAGCTCCCTAGGGTTGCCAAAGGCTTTAAACCTATTAAATGTTCAAAGACGGTATCTTTTATAAAATGTATCTTCTTAGCTCTTTGTTTCTAAGTCAGTTCTATCTAGGTAGATACTTTTATAGTTTTGGCCCTTAAAATATTAAAGTCACCGAAGCAAATTTCTGTGCGCTGAAACTAACAATAGATTTGTATATAAATTATTAAATTCTTATCTAAACTGTGTTTGTTAACAGTAAAATAAATATTAATATGGTTCTGTTTGCCAATAATAATTAGTTAGTGGTGTGGTTGTAAAATATATTGCACCTCAGAAGTTTGGTATTTAAGACTTACTGTACCATAATGTTGATTAGGTACCTCAATTAGGTACCTAAATTGTACCTCTAGATTGGGTAACACTTCACCTGAACAAGAAATATATAGAAATATATATATATTATTTAATTTATTAAGAGCAAATACAAACATATATTTATAAAAACAGCAAATCAAAAATCATGATGATTTTTACGGAATGCTAGCGAATTTAAATATCTTTAATATATATTAAAAATGAATCGCTGTTCGTTTGTCTCGCCAAAACTCTAGAATAGCTGGACCGATTTCGCTAATTTTGATCTCGAAATATTTGTGGAAGTTCAGGGAAGGTTAAGGAGGTAAGCTAGGCTACTTTGTTCCAAAACTCACGCGGGCGAAACCACGGGGCACAACTAGTACTTAATATCGCTTCAATTTTTCGATTTTTTTCTATATAAATACATAATATCTCCAGTCCACAATCTCACCTGTAATTACAGTTTTATATAATAAGTACAAAATTAATATGTTATAGACGTTGTCATCGCACATAACTAATTAGTAATTACATAATTATACCCGTACCTACCCGTGTGTAATTAAACATTCTGTTGGAACTTGGAATATTTATATATTTCTTGCTATCCTTGTTTTATAGAAGTTAATATGCTTTTATTAATGTGTACCTACGGTTCATTATAAATGTAATTTTTAATGTACTTATACTAAATAACTGTTTGCTGTCAAAATTTTATGATGATCGGTTTAGTACTCGTATGTAGTGAAAGCATAACTATTTTTTCTGACATTTCCAAAAATTATCGTTATACATTTCAATCAATTTATCAATATATATGTCAAAACCTTGACAAATTATTATATATTTAAACCTTCATCATGATCCAGTCTATCTATTATTGAAAACCGCACGAAAATCCGTTCGGTAGTTTTTGAGTGACGCGGCGTAGGACTTTGTTTTTAATTATAGTGAAAATTACTTAAAATATGCTGCGTAAAAAACGTAGGCCTTCCTTAGTCATTATAGGCATATCTATTTTTAAAAACATTTCCTTTTCTTCATAACTGGACTGGTTATTGTGCCCCTACATTACTCAACCAGCCAGTGTTGTGCACGAAGACAATGACAACTTCCAACTTCGTATTCAAAACAAGTGAAACACGCTTAAATTTGCTTTCAGAAAACCATTGTGATATTGCACTTTAAACTCTATGCTTTTCAAAATAAATTCCGTAAGACTTTAAATTACATGGTCCTTTTTAATGGCGAATAAGAAAAGAATGAGGTACTTTGACAAGTTAATGCAAACAGAGTGATGATGAGAAATTGTTCATTATTGCTGAATTTATTAGACGGAAGATGTAAATAATATATTCTATAAGTTATTTCTTTCCGCATTTTAGTTCGTATTTCAAGAGTATTCCTTTGATACCTTACATAACTAATTATTTAATTAAGGCGGAAACACACTTATGTGTCGTGTCGTGTTGTGTCGCGATAGAAGCATATCGGTTTTATACACTTAGTATATAAATATAAAATAAATATATTGTATAAGTTATTTCTTTCCGCATTTTAGTTCGCATTCCAAGAGTATTCCTTTGGTACATAAATTATTATTATTTAAGTACTTATATTATGTCGTGTCGTGTTGGGTCGCGATAGAAGCATATCGGTTTTATACACTTGTATTTTAGTAGTAGTAGTAGTTAGAGACATATTTGTATATTGTGGCGTGTTGTGACGCGTTCTGTTGTGGTGCTTCTCTAAGCATACTAAATTTATGAAACTGATATACTTCTGTGGCGACACAACACGATACAACACACAAGTGTGTTGCCGCCTTTATGCAATTTGTGATATTTTTAATGGCTTAGTTATATATCAACACAATGTTTTAACTTGGGGAACAATCTAACATTGTCATTGGAGTTTCGCTATCATTGAAGAAGTAGATGATTAAAGAAGAAGAAGAACAATATTGACTTTTTACTTTTTACAACGGAAATACACTTACGGCCGCACTCAGAGTCGACTTTAATGATTACTTAGTTAAGTATAGATTTTTAAAACAAAACTGCCGCAATCAGAGACGTTCAGTAAATTAATATTAATTGGCATTTAATGAGATGTAACTTAATTAGTGAAATGCCATTTAACATTAAGTTATTAAACTTGTCTGATTGCGGCAGTTAGTTAATCCATTCAACCAAGAAATGTCCACTATAAAATATTCAAATGACAGCCACTCAAATTTTATTGCTTGTTTTGATATTTGATATAACTTTTCTTCACAGTTCAACTCTTGTTTCACAGTTTGCACTTTCCGTAGAGTTTTTAGATAATCACTTTTGTACTAATCTGTATTATAAAATTAAGCCTTGTAAAAAATTTAAAATATTTTTGGCCAAGCAGTTTCAACTGTATGTTTTCTGCCTATCAGTGAAGAAGAACAAGAAAAAGAAACAATTTATCTGTCACGGTTCTACCTTATGTTATATGGGTATTAATAGCTTTTCCACACATTTCCTGCCCTACGCGGTAGATATTTATAAAAAGCAATTACGACTCTATAGTTTGCAAGTCTTTTGAAATCTTGGTCAAGTCAAGTTTTCAAGTCAAGTGGCTTTCCTTATGAGCCATGAGGTCATGACCCACTCGTCATACCGCCTCTATCAACACTGATTTGTTAACTATAAATAGATATATAGATGTGCTCTCGGCTTCGCGTCGGTTGTTGAAGTCGACGACTTTATTACCAGTTAGTCTCAACTCTCAGTTTAATTTGTATAAGCCAAGGCTCTATAAAGTCAACCTTTTTTCGCTAACAGTAAGTCATTAACCCTATATAACACTTGGTGCAACTAAAGCTCTTGGAAGATTTCGATACCTAGTGTGTTTTTTGTTTTATTCAACCCTTTTCGTACGGTCGAAACTCGCAAATAAATCTCAATTCAAATAAAGCTCAACGGGATATTTTTTTTTAAAACTAATATTTTATCGCGGTTCCACACGCGTCAATTTCGATCTTCCAGGATACACAAATATCCTATTTTCAAAAGTTCCGGGATAAAAAAATATCCTATGTTCTTTTCGATATCCCTGACAATATACACATGATGATCGGTTAAGTGATTAATGAGTGAAAATGTAACTATTAACAAACAAATAAACTTACATTCGCATTATTAGACGACCCGATTGGCGCAATGGTCACTATGCCTGCCCGCTAATCAAGAGGTTCCGGGTTCGATTCCCGGTGGGGGTGGACTTTGTGTGATGAACACAGGGTTCCATTTTTCAGTCTGGGTGTGTATATATATGTCTATAGTATAATATATATGTAATAATATGTGTAGAATATACCACGTTTGCTTGGTTTCCACGACACAAGCATATAGCTTAGTGTGGGATCAAGTAGATCTGTGTGTGTTGTGAAGTGGATTATTATTATTATTATTAATTTCTACAAATACCTATTATAAATACGAAAGTATAACTCTTTCTATCTGTCGGTCTGTTACGCATTCAAGCCATAACGAATCAACCGATCATTATGAAATTTTTGCTTACACATTGTCAGAGAAAGACATAGGGTATTTTTTGTCTCGGAATTCCCGCGGGAACACCGAAATTAACGCGGGTGAATCCACAGAGAACAGCTAGTAATAAATAATTAATTAATAGTTAGGATTATTTATCGCTATTGCCCTTGAATGTTGGACTGTAGATATAAAATATGTATCTAATTAATAATATAGAGGATAGTCAATAGTTAATAATCAAATCATTTATTCAAATTAGGCCCATAATGTGGCGCTTTTTGACGTCAATAAAATTACAGTTTACAGTAGACAGCACCCATAACATATCCACCCTTCACAGCTTCCTATTGCTATGGCTGAAGATTAGAAACTGCGCAACAAACTCTAGACATGTCAGTTTAAAATTATAATATATATATAACTAGCTGTGACCCGCGGTTTTACCTACGTGAGTTTCGGTATTCCCGCAGGAACTCCAATACATCTAATTTACTCCTTATAACAACAGCTAAATAGCAGTGAAAGTCCCGTCAATATCGGTCCAACCGTTTCGGAGGTTCACCCGCGTGAGTTTCAGAATTCCCACAGGAACTCAAAACTTCTTTTATATAAACCTTTTCCTGACAATAATGAACACGATAAAAAAACAATTATCCAATTTGGTGCAGTCGTTTGGAAGTTATGCGCTTATCAACACATTTGGCGATTAATTTTTATTATATAGATATTAGTATGGTAACCAAACTTTAATTATGTGAGAATATTGAGCCGTAACCAGCAATAAACTACATAGATAGTCAGCTGTACCTACCTGCCGCAGCTGTACATTAGGATTAAGCATTTAGGTATAATAGTAGACCAGACATGACCAGCACCAACTTACAGCACCCGTTCACGAGTATGACGTGCTCGTAAGCCCCGACCCGCTCAACCATATTAGAGGGAACCGAGCGACCCGACTCACACGCCACCGCCAGCGGGACATTTGAGTGAGCATGACATAATCTAGTCACTATCGTGTCAATGAAATTGATTCTTAATTTAAACAAAATGTAAGGCCGGTAATGGCTACGTTGTTCGCACACATCACATCGAATAAAAATAAAAGATAAAAAATAGAAAAGAGCAATTCATCACCAAACGTTTGTATCATTCAAATAATCCTTTACGCTATCGCACAAAATGCGATTTGTGATGAATGTAAAACTGGGGGGCTATTATGTAACCTTTGTATCTATCATTTTTCGGTTGCAATCAAAAACATGGTGGTTTTGCGATTACAATACGCACGTTTTGACACCTACCTACAATATCTAGCAATCAACCAAAATAAACATACATAAAATATATAATTAATCGCATATTCGCTATTTTTCTGATTGAAACTGAAATATTATAGCAACAAAAGTTACATAATTGCCCTACTGTTTACTTCGTTAAATAGGTACCATTTTATTTATTAGATTTACCTAAAACCACATGCTTTTATTGCAGATTAAATTAATTTACCTCAGAATCGAAATCAGACCTTATTTAAAACACATAATGACGAAATTTCGTATTGCGAAAAACCGAAATAAGATTAAAATAATAATTATCCCTGCTAATATTATTAATGCGAAAGTAACTATGTCTTTCTGTCTGTCTGTCTGTTTGTTACGTTTTCACGTCTTAACGGCTCGACCAATCATCATAAAATTATGCATACACTATGTCAGGGGTACAGAGAAGGACATAAGGTACTTTTTATCACAAAATTTCCACGAGAAGTCCTAAGTTAACGTGAGTGAAACCGAGGGGAACAGCTAGTAATGTTACAAGAAGTCCGAAGATTATTAATTAAATTAATTATTTGGACATAGATAACCAATAGTGTGTTAACCCACACTGGAGAAATTTTGAATAAATCGTGTTTTAAAATCATATCGTCATTGTGTTTCGGAATTTTTTTATGTTTAAATGTTTTTTGGTATTTAAACAATGTAATAACGTAAACACATAATTAAAAAAACGCTCTTTAACTCTCAATGAAGCGTTTTGAATCAATAACTTAATATTTGTGGGTTAACATGTTATTGCTTATCTGCGTCCATTTAATACTAGTAGATTCAATAGTAATGTTAAACAAAATTAGTTTCTAAAGCTTTAATATCAAGTACCTACCTAATTGAATATTGGTAAGTGTAGGATTGAGTTGTACTAAACAATCGTAACTTTAAAACAAGAGTTTGTAATCGTTTGATCTTTAAATAAAAAAGAAATACCATTTGTTTACAATTTTTTATTCGACTAGGTGATCTCGTGCGGTTCTATCTGCGCGAATTTCAGGATTCCCTCAGAAATTCGCGATAAAACTGCCTTATGTGCCGTCATCATCAAATCAGCCGAAAGACGTCCACTGCAGGACATAGGGGGAGTACTCCCTCAAGGATCGCCACAACGATCGGTCCTGCGCTTCCCGCATCCAATGACCTCCCGTAACCTTCAACAAGTCGTGTTCATACTTAATTGAATTTCGGGATTCCTTCTAAGTAAGGTAGCAAAGCGTCATTTTTTAACAATGATAAATTTTTTGAAATCGATTTAGTAGATTATCCCGTGAAAACAAAATCTTTTTTAGGTTTATATGGTCTATATGTATAAATGAATATTTTATTCGAAGATACTCTCAAAGTAGACGATGATGGATGAAGGTGCACAGTGCTTAGAACATCGAGCGTCGCGAGTGGCGCGGATGAGCTATCATTATTCATCATTTCCACATTGACACTTATACAAGGTGTGAGGTTAAACGAAGGACGTATTTGTAGTCAGTATTTGATACTTATCTCAAATACTATGAAGAAAAAAAAAAACAATTTTACTTAAAAAACGTAAAAAACCCTAAAGGTTATTCAACACCCTTTTCCTTTGTATTGCCGCCGACGTACCGACAAAATAAAACTTAAAGGTTATTCACCTGCATAAACCCACCTCTGTGGTTTATCAGTTTCTTTTATTTATATCATTTTTAAGTTATATATTTGAGCATTAATTACTATCATAGACTTTACGGGGATTTCTCCGTAAAAAAACAGCCTGTATGTATAATCATAAAAAAAAATTCATACTCATTTTCTAATCACAATGACCAGGATCATGCATGCGTAGTTTCCATGATTACAAATGGTTTGTGTCTAATAAATTAATATTATATTTTTTTGTGCGTATATCTGTGTGTACTGTGTATATTTACAAACATTAGCTGAGTAACGTCTGAATGGATTTTACATGCTTAGTATATTATAATTACAATGTTAGTAGTTCAGTGACTAATAAAAGGCTGAATCTTCGTGAGTAGGTTCGAGTTCGAGTTCGAGGAGACACCCATGTTCGAAATAGAGGACTTTCCAGTCAAACCAACCATTTTGGAGGAAAATTATTACTGTAGGTCTATTATCCAATTATCTTAACATTTCAATAAAAAATATCAGACAATTTCGACACCCCATCAAATCGAAATATTTTTCACTATTCTATTCACATTTCACTACCCGTTTCGAGAATTTTCTTAGAGGAATAGCTTGGGCGTCTCGTCGAACTGAACCTACTCACGAAGTATCAGCCTGTTATGAGTCACTGAGAAAACAAGTCGTGGGCTGCCGGACTACACATGGATGATGAAAAGTTACCTTAGGTTCATAACAATAAGGAAAATTGTAGGTATAGTAAGTGTTATCAAATAAAATCTTTTCATCGTAGGTATTTAATAAAATTATTGAATTTCTGTCTGTCAATAAAACTTGGCATGTGGTTTACGCGTTCCGAGTCATCATATACATAGAAATATAATGTTTCAAATAACATCAAAGAGTTTCTATATAAAACAAAAAAGACGTAGGTAAAGTTAGCGTAAATATTATAAACTCAATAATAAAACCTCATAAAATACGTTTGTAATTTACTTGAATAAAATATTTTGATGAATAAAAAAACAGCGGAGGACGTTGCACTACGAATCGTCATCAACGCAATAGTAGTAACGGACTTGAATGGCAATTTATCAAAAAATGCAATCAAGAATAAAACATTTCCACCAACATTTGCATGACTTTTGCTTTAGGTGAACGAACGGCCCTCTAGGTAACAAATACCAGAGTTAGAATCCTACAGAATTAGATTTAGAACAGAATCTACCTCCTCGTTCAAATAGAGCTGTTTTATATTTATACCAACAGCAGTCTACGAATGCAACTCAGAATGGTTCCCCTTGAAATGGGACATACAATTTCCTCACCGGCTCTACATCCGCAGTGTGCGCATCACAACGCGAACAAAAGGGAACATTGCGTCAGACAAGGATGGCGAATGACCGAAATCGATGTAGAGCGAGGCGGGCATACGATCACCCGTCTCTGTCTACGTGAGTGCGGCTGCACTAAGAACGCACCGGACTCCCCCTCAACAACGCACTGGATCCGCACTCGAATACTCTATTTTCATTCCAATCGTTTGTATATAAAAGACAATGGTTGCTTGACAAACCAAACACTGATTACGGGCGGTCAAAGTCGTATTTATTTCCTTGATAAAAATATGTATAACAGTTGAAGCAACAAATTATATTGATTCAATCATGTGTGACGGTGTTCGATAAGAAATTGGCATGTTTATATTATAGTTTAACATTGGTTTTATTTTAACAATCGATTTTCATGTTGGCTTCATAAACATTAAACAGCTGTGCCCGTTCGTACGCTGCTGTCTTTGTTCGATGCCGCGATCGGCCGTCACCACACATGTGCACCGAGTACAGCGTCGACGCGAACACTTGCAAGCACCAGCCGACCGACGAGCAGAGTTCGTTGCGACTTGTGATGTTTCAGTACCCAACAAGACTCGGCGGCGAGGTGACAGAACGCCGCCTCATGCCCACCAACAAAAAAACCCATGTAGATTTATAAATGCGAACGTTCAAATTATAATATACGGTTACCGTGTTCGGTTAACGTACAAATCTGTGTGGTTATATGTGATTTCTATCGTACGTTTTTGATTCAGTGATCTCCTTTGTTTCTGCCATTAAAAGCGCTGTGTAGTTCTTCAGGTAAATATTATTTTTTTTCAATTTTTTTCTCTCTCGCGATCGTTATACGTAGTCTACTATAATATTTATCGTTTTAACCTCTACATCTTTCATGTAGAGTCGTCGTAAATCATAATGTTTTTGCTATGGATAATTTCAGCCTATGCTTACAATATTATCTAGCCGATGAAAATTAAAAATGACTGGGTAGACATACAATAACATTAGGGGGCCAATGATTAAAAGAAACCTTATTTATACATATAAACAATAAAGATGATGGAGCTATTTAATATCGGTACAGTATGATTGAAATCGAGTTCAAAATCGAATGTACCAATGAGTAGGTTATTTGCTAAAAATCTTGCTTGATTAGATTAACCATCACAAAAAATAAAATGCGGGTTAATGAACTGTATAAACGTTTTTCTTCTGTGTAAATAAAAATGAATGTTTGTATGTTTGTCCTCTATGCGTTTCTAAATCATTGGTTCGATTATGATGAAACTCAGGCGGGTTGTTCTGCCTACGTCCGCAAAGATTACTGACACCACATTGTTTCAAGAGCTATGGAGCTAGTATTATGGTATTTAAATAAACACAAGAATATTATCCATCACACATTGTATATATTTTACATTGTCAAACAATGTTTTTCTTTTTTCAAATCGTATTAAATGGACGTCCAAGGAGTCTGTAACAATTAAAAGATCCTGCGGGAATTCCGACACTCACGCGGATGAATCTCCGAAACGGTTGGACCAATTTTGACGGGACTTTCACTGCTAATTAGCTGATTTAATAAAAAGAATCCCGAATCCCGAAACTCACGCGGGTGAAATCGCGGGACACAGCTAGTTTTTTGTGTTATGTTAAGATAATGCATCTCTATCATAGCATTGCATGATCAGTGTGGAATATATAGTATACTAGTTGTGCCCCGCGGTTTCACCCGCGTTAATTTCAGAGTTCCCGCGGGAATTCCGGGATAAAAAGTACCCTATGTGTTAATCTGATGTATAAGCTATATTATTGTAAAGTTTAATTTAAATCCATTCATTAGTTTTTGCGTGAAAGAGTAACAAACATCCATCCATCCATTCTTACAAAGTCGCGTTTATAATATTAGTAGGATAGTATCGATGCATAATAATATTCTGCAAGGATTTTACAATGGCTAGATCACGAATGAGAACATGTTTTGCTAATAAGCGGCCAACTTATTTTAGATTACGGAAATCTGTTATCTCTTTATCTGTCTCTGATATAAAAAAAAACACCTGGATGTCTAATTAAATCAGAAATAGTATTTTGCTCGTTTACAAGACAGCGGTATCTATTGACTATTCTAATGACTTTATTTTATTTAGCTATTTGCTGTGCCCCACAGTTTCACCCGCGTTACTTTCGGAATTCCCGCAAGAACTCCAAAGTAGCCTAATTTACTTCAAAATCAGTCCAACCGTTTCAGAGAGTGAGTAAGTTCCGTGTAAGTTTATGAATTCCCGCAGGAAGTCCAAACTTCTGTCATAAGAACCGTCTTACAACAACAAACACAACAAAAAAAAGGTTTAGCGAAATTGATCCAGCCGTTCACGCGTGGCGCCGTGACCGAGGGAAATAGAGATTCATTTTTATATAGATAGGTACAGTACAGATTATATAGCGTACACATATAGTATGAAAAATCACCTATGTACGCCAAATAATGTACCAACGTTGAGCCAAATGGGTCAGCCAAGTTTTGTGCACCTAGACAAATGATGGTTAACTAGTTTCAAACTTACCGATCTAGATCTAGAACTCAGACTTGATAGTTGGTACAGATTCGATTCTTTTTAATGATGCATCACTATTTATGCGTGCAATGCACATAATTTGAGTCTAGTGAATAATAGCAGGCAGTTTAAACATAAACTCAAGCAATGCAAGTAAATACTTGATAAAACATACTACAAAATAAGTGAATTTCTCGACTACTGTTAAGTGTTAACATATTATTAAATAACATTATTTTTATGATATTATTTTTCACTTTTTGCGACATGGTTTTCCTTTTTTAATTTAATTTGACTTTATTTTTTAATCAATTAATTTGTATAGTGTAATTTAATTTGCTCACTAGCCTCATTGGCAGAATGCAGATTTATTTATTTATCCACAAATATACAATATGACTTATATATATGTATATCTCGCCAACCTAGATGTGCATCTTTTTAATATTAACATCTTAATTATAACTTACCTGTATTCACAAACTTAAATAAATAAAAAATAAGAATTCTGCTTTACCCAAATCTTCTGCATACCTACTTACATATTATATAAAAACGAAAGGTCACTGACTCACTGACTCACCACGATATTACGGATAACACTTGGTATGAGGCTGTTCGGTATAGGTAGATTGTTTATAAGTGGGAGACGTCAACTAAGAACGAATATCACGGAGTTCCCGCGGGAATTCCCAAATCAATGCGGGTGATCTATTGTGATGTAATCTCTGTAAACCTGATAATTAAGCTGGGGGAACTGGAGGCCTGCCATCGTTGCACGAATTAGGTTAAATGACTTCCCACGGAAAATCTTTCAGTTGAAGTAATTTCGTATAGCCATGAGCCCTTATTCACTATGACCAACAACATTTCTTGCCCATAGCGCGCGTCCCAAAAACGCATTTCCAAGCGTTCTAGATGCCAAAATATTAGAAATTATTACCTATTCTTTATACCATCAGAAATGTAAGTAAAACTTCTTTGATTACGAAGGAAAGACAGTTTTTGCAGCGTCTTGTCGTGTTATGGTCATAGTGAATGAGGGCCCTGTTTGTTAGTTTGTGGTTTATTGACCCACGTGTTAACTACTACTGTTTGATCTGTCTTCAGTCACTATGCCCACTCTAGATCTTTTATATCCTAACCTATTCAACCGAATAATGATTTAGTCATGTAGAGTCTTTTAATTACTAGTGCTAGCTTTCACTAGCTTTGACAGAGTTAAGGTGACTGGACTAGCCACATCGAGGTCATTCTAACTATGACAAACTTTCAAAGCTAAAAGTATACTATGAAAGCAACCGAAATTGGTTCGCCATTTAAATTGTGCTAGTATAATCTTATTAGAATTTAAAAAATTGTAAGCAACTTAGCATTTATGATTTTTTTCATTTCGGACGTATCTTTGACTAAACACGTCAATTTGATATCTATAAAAGTGGATCCACTTATTTATGACTTATTTGCACGTATTATATATTGACATATTTATGATATTTTATGATTATTTACTAGTTTAGGTAAAACAATAATATGTAGAGTCTTATTCATATCTACAATATAAGTCTATCTCCTATGTACTGTGCCATATTACTAGTTAAATATATTTCTTCTCGATTGCTGTGTCATAAGTTCTGGTTTCCATACTTATAAAAGTAACGGTTCTAAGCGAGTTTTATATTTTGTTTTTTTTTTTTTTTTGTACTTTGAAACTGAAAGTGGAAGTTCACGGTCATAATTACGAATACTTTATAAATCTAACCTGAGCTAATGATTTAATCATATAATTTTTATGATAAACATAAATAAAATTAATTGAATGGACAATTTTTTATGAGAAAAATTAACAGTAACTACACGCATTTTTCAATTCAGTTTCAAAAATCCGTTTGCATTGTTGGAGATTGTTTTTGAAGTTTTAGCACGCAATCATTTATTTATTTAAAGCACTTTATTGCACATTTATGTACAAAAGGCGGACTTAATGCCTAAGGCATTCTCTACCAGTCAACCTTTTGGCTAGGTTTGAAAAAAATATAGTGAAAATCATAAATGACTAGTTGTTCCCTGCGGTTTTACCCGCGTTAAATTGGTAGTATCCGCAGGAATTACGTAAAATCCAATCTTAGCTGCCGTGACCTACCTCTACCTGCCTTTCAGCTTTATAAATTAAGTAGTTTTCGAGTTTTGTGTTATGTCAGTGAGGCCATTCACCTTTCGCTTTTATATATAACTAGCAGTGCCCCGTGGTATCACCCGCGTGAGTTTCGGAATTACCGCAGGTTTTATCTAAAAAAAAAAAAACTGGGTAGCCACTAGCCATCCATATTAGCAGCTAAGGGTATATAAAATAGCCTACCGATTTTTATGAAATACACAAAAAAATTTCGGAGGAGTTTTATAACAAACACTGTGACACGAGATTTTTATAAATATTAGATAAAAATTGAATCAAAACATTGTTATTGCTTTAATATGGCGTTCCAAGTTTTCCCAGCGTTTAATCTTGTATTTTCATGCATACCTTTCTATTTGACAACAGGAAGCTTACCTGAACCAGGAATAACGTCTTTTCAAATACACCAGCAACAAGTAAAATTAATGAAAGATGCTGTTATGGTGCTCTATTTTTTCTTTGTTTGTATAAAACAATTATTAAGGCTTCATCATAATTTCTATCAGCATATTAATTGAATACACATTTTCGCTAACTTTTCGGTGAAGGAAGATGATCAGGGTCTTCATTCACTGCTACGATAAGGGCGTATTAAGATGAAGCGCCACAGAAATTGATTTTGTCTCGTGCTCAAAGAGTTTCACTTTAAAAAAACGAGTGTACGTACGTTTGGGAATGTGTTTTTTTTTTTGGGACGCAAAGGAATATTGATTGAGCATGGTGAATAGGGGCCCTGCACTCTTTAGTATTAGCCACTCACACAGCCTGTAGAAGTGTGCCTCAGCACTGAACGATTACCATTACCACCTTTACAAAGAAAATAAGAAAAAGCCAGTAATACAGTTTGATGTGAAACCGAATAGCTACTAACCACAAAATACGTCTGGGTTTTTACAATTTTAATTGAGCTCATACGTCTTCAAGAAAAAATCGATACGAATCATCGTTAGGTATATTAAACCTAAACCTAAAGTTTTGTTTTTGTTTTGTTTTACAAAACCTCGAAATTAATTTACACGTTCCGTAGTCCATACTCTTTTTAAAACACGAAAACTGTGCAATGATCTAAACGATTGGTATAGCAAGCAAACACAAGGAGACTCTTAATGATTAGTATTGTCATTGGGATTCAGCATAAATATTGGTAACTAGCTGTTCCCCCGCGGTTTCAACTGCGGTAACCTCGGAGTTCCCGCGTAAATACCTGGTTACAAATAGCCTATGACACTCACAAATAAGTGGCTTTCTATTGGTAAAACAATTTTCAAAGTCGGTTCAGTAGATCCAGAGATCCCCTACAGCGGCACAAACTCACAAACTCTACCTCTTGATAATATTAGTATAGATAGATTATTGTATTAATGTGCTGACCATACCAGGATTCGTTCAGTAAATACGTGTTGTGAATGATAAGCACAGAGGATTGTGCAATGAACAATAACTAATTTATAAATTTCATAAACAACATAACAATAGGATGCAATTACGGAGCTAGTAAAGTCAGATAATAAATTGACAATGAAAATAACGGTCTTAATATAAAATTATGAAAAACCAAACGGTTGGTACTGTAAGATGAATATTATGGAAAGCATAATACCACACACCCATAATAAGGTTTTTACTAATTATATCCGGAAACTTTAAAAGACGTCTTAAACTACCAGGTGCTTGAGTTAAAACCCGAAATCCAAGCATCGGATTTAAACTATGACAAAAGAGTAGAATCCGTGATTCTGTACATTGAATATTTTTACCTAAAATTGAGAGGGGTGATAAAAGAAGAGTAACCAAGCCCAAAAAAAGTTTTTAAAACTCTTTTCTGTCTGTCTGTCTGTCTGTTCCCGATAATCTCCGCATCTACTGAACCGATTGTTATGCGGTTTTCATAGATAGATTAAGCTTAGCCTGAAGCTACATATAGGTGTTGTTTCATTGAAATCGGATCGAATTGGATCGGATGAAATCGGATATCGGGAAAAAAAGTTGTTGTATAAAAACCCTTCATGCGGGTGAAACCGCGGGGCACAGCTAGTCTATAATACCAGTGTGCTATGGAACTTTGTTATGATTTGAATAAACTGAATCTAAAAATATTTTTACTCCCAATATTTCTTCAGAACCCGAAAATGCCAAAATACTTATAGTATTAATGAATTTAGATAAAATAAGTATCAATAGATTCCACTAAAAATAAATTATATTATTCATTATTTTATGTAGGTAATATAAAACGTTATTACTTCATATAAAAATATTCGAGTCCAGTGAAACATAACAATGCAAAGTGAAAAACATTATTGTGATATTATAATGATAAAATACTTAGCAAATAGAATAAAACCTACAAACAAAAGGTTCAATTGAAATCACAAACAAACATAAAATAATACACGTGCCGTATATAATACAGAAAATAATGAAGCCTCTATGTGATTTATGTACAACGATATTCTAAGAGACCGTGAAAGTATCGAAGTACTCGTAATAATTTAATTTTATTGGTAGCTCCATAGCAATAATAAGATTAGAAATCAATTAATATCCAGTATTGTAGGCAGAGATTGCTTCTTTCTAAGAGATCGTTGTTTACCTTGATCATATTTGTAGCTCAAAGAGCTTATTGTACTAAGAATATAGAGTTGTGAATTACTCTTCTATGTCGTCAAATTGATATAATAGATTGATAGATATTTTATACTCTCTTTATAAATAAAAATAAATCTCATTTTATGTCAAAATCAAATAAATTCACTATAGAGATTGTAAGGTGTCAGCACTCATAAAGAGATGGTACGAGATGTGGAATTTTTGCTCTCTGGAGTCTGGATTACGAACTTATTTTCGGTCATGGTCATAGTTTCGGCCGAAACCAAAGCTTACCATATGAAAAATTTCTTTTGTATACTGAAATCTAGTTTAGTTTGTGCACATACATACAGATAGTTAAAGGGTAGTATAAAAAAATAAAAATACCGTAGGTAATTAATTAAATTGTATTACAAATAATATGTCATCCTACTAATATTATAAACGCGAAAGTTTGTAAGAATGTATGGATGGATGGATGGATGGATGGATGGATGGATGGATGGATGGATGGATGTTTGTTACTCTTTCACGCAAAAACTAAAGGATGGATTTAAATGAAACTTTACAATAGGTAATATAGCTTATACATCAGATTAACACATACATAATTATAGATTTGGAACAAACGTTGGTTCGTTGCTTGCGTTAACCTATTTGATCGACGATATTTTATAGCGTTCTAGATCTGAAGGGTCACTTGATTTCTCGATTTTAAGGGACTGAGCGATATCGCTGACTTACACAGAATTTGCGATAGTGATCATCGAATAATCGATATGATAAAAATAGATACCTTAAAAATTGTACCAACAATTTTACTGTCTTCAAAGTTATACCTATCTTTGGTCAAGTAAAGATATCTGTTTAGATCAGGGATCAGAAGGAAAGAAACATTTATTTAATCAAAATGAGGCACAGAACACAAATGAACCAAGGGAACCGCAGTCAGTATAAATGATCAAAATTAAAGATTACAAAACTAAAACTAAACATAAGAAACAATAAAAAAATGTATTTGTGTGGTATTTGTCCATGACCGAAATGGACCTTGACTCAGCATCTTGTCGTAAGTGGGGGACACTCACGACGCTGGTTTTTAGTCAAGAGTCAAGACCACAGTGACGCACGGAAACAGTGCAAAAAGAACAAGCGCACACAAACCATACACACAAGTACTCTCAAACTAATAAAAATATAACTATTATCTATTAGTTATTTATGATTAGGCACATATTAATTATTATCTTTTACTTAAGTGACTTACCGCCGCACTCAGAGTCGTTCATTAAAATAACGTTAATCGGCCCATAACGAATGCTACTTAAAACCTCTAGTGACAATTAAATCGCCGTAGCTCCCAGAGACAAAAATTTAATGTTGATTAGTAGATTGACAACTATATGTAAGCATAGGGCGGTACACCCTATCGAAATGCGTATCGATAAAGTGAGACATTGCCACATGCATAAACTCATGGAAATGATACTTTTGTTTTTGTAGTTTTTATGAGGTGAAGTTATTATTTTTCTTTAGAAATAATTAATTGCGTTAATTTACTATTACTTTAATCGGAAATAATAATTGATTTCAATAAAATTAAATCGTGAATGTCATGACTTTTGTGATATGACAACATTGAACGCCGCCATTTTCATTTTTCAATTATCTACGTCAAATCAATCCGCGAAATGTTTCAAATTGGAATAGCCGCCACCATGAAAGGCCTCTCCACATTCGCGCGCGAACCGCGCGCGTAGCCGCGAAACACCCGCGAACCATGATTCTACACTTGTAGTTCGCGGGTGTTTCGCGGCTTCGCGCGCGAATGTGGAGAGTGCTTGAAGTAGAAGAAGGAGAATTCGTCTTTAGTAATATAATAATAATTTGAAATTATTGTATAAAAAATGGTGAGTATTAAGTAATTATTATTGGTTTCATATTGTTAAAAGATAAAAATATGTTAGGCATGTTTTTATATGGTTTTCTTTATATTTCAGGAGCAAAATAAAACACCACGCAAATGAGTTGCAAACTTTACCCCGGACGAAAAATTTTTACTTGCACATTAATTAAACATCGATAATTGAATCAAAACTGATCGACGGAAAGTCAGTTTTAAAGAAAAAATGGCCTGGATTTCAGTCACTGACGAGTTCAATAGTAATGTACTTGTATACAAGGTATTGTATTACTTGTATATACTTGTATTCTAGTTATTGCTTGTATACACTTTTTGTTAATATAACTAGAACTAATTATATTTTTTTTACTTGCAGCGTGATGTAACTACATTAAAAAGAGCATGGGATAACCTTAAGGCTATGGCCCGTAAAAGCAAGGCTATCTTTTAAAAACTGGAGGTGGACCATCAAATCCACCACCTCAACCGAAGCATAATAAGCATTATAGAAAAGGTAACATTCAATAACAACTCAACAGGGCTGGGCAAAATACCAAGTTGTAATTGAAATCCTTTTATTATAGTTTGTTTATTTTTACGTTTTCACGCCTTAATGGCTTAACCGATCAACATGAAATTTTGCATACACATTTTCACCGGTACAGAGAAAAACATAGGGTACTTTTTATCTGGGAATTCCTGCGGGATCTTTGAGATTTCCACAGGTGAATCTCTGAAACGGTTGAACTTATTTGAACGGGACTTTCTCTGCCAATTAAATGATGTTATAAGGTGTAAATTATGCTACTTTGGAGTTCTTACGGAAATTCAGAAACTCAAACGGGTGGAATCGCAGGGCATAGCTAATGTGTGTTATAATATGTATTCTAAAATATGTAGTTCTAATCAGTGTATTTTTTTTAGTTGAAGACATTAAAAACAAGCTGCTGAGAGAGCTGCTGAGTTGGAGGAAGAAAAAAATTATTGTAGATGGTAAAACTAGAGCTAGCTGAATTAAAAAAAAAACTAGAATTACAATAATAAAATTATTTATTTTAAATGAACTAGTTTTATTTTATTTATTTAAAATTCAGGCAGGTATTTGAAGCAGCTAATAGGTGCCGGTATCCAGTTATACATTACTATTTTTCTATCTTTTGTTTCAAATATTTGTCCAATCTGTTTTCAAATAATAATTGTTAGGTGCCAAGACTTCTTCCGGTAGCCCATTCCAAGGTGCAACCACTCTGTTAGCAAAAATTGTTATTACCTATACCTTAAAAAAACAAATAACAAACAAAATCTCAGTATAACCAATTCTTTTTTTATTATTTTATGGTTTTTAATCTATACATTTATACATATAAATAAAATTGAAGTGTCTGTTTGTGATTCCAAATTAACAATTTTTCACTAAATGCATATGAAAGTATAATATAATCCTACTAATATTATAAATGTGAAAGTATGGATGTTTGGATGTTTAGATGTTTGGATGTTTGTTACTCAATCACGCAAAAACGGCTGAACGGATTTGGATGAAATTTGGCATGCACGTTGTCAGGGGTACAGAGAAGGACATAGAGTACTTTTTATCCCGGAATTCCCGCGGGATTTTCGAAATTACCGCGGGTGAAACCGTCTGTCTGTTTGTTCTGTCTAAACACTGAAACAGCTAGACCGATTTTAACGGGACTTTCAGGCAGATAGCTGATGTTATAACGAAGAATAAAACTATTTTAAAAGAAAATCGTTCCTGCGGGGATTCCGAAACTCATAGAATAGAATAGAATAGAATAGAATACACTTTATTGTACACCAAAATAATTTTACAGTGTGTTTACAGAAACTTATAACTAAGGGCATACAAAAGGCGGTCTTATCGCTTTACTAGCGATCTCTTCCAGAAAACCTTTGGGTGGATAGGATCATGTGGAGTAAAACCGTGGGGCACTGCTAGTTATTCATAAAAAGTTATCTATACCTAACTAGTTATCTCTAAAAAATCTCTCAACTATGGATTGTCTGAACAAGAACCATTACTATTGGGATTTTCTTATGTATATCATTTATGTTAGGTACCGGATATAATATGATCAGAATCATCACTATTGTCAGTATAAAGCAGGAGTTCATCTAATGGTAATGAGATATTGTATAATGTAACACACACACAAATTACAGCCACAACTGTGTCTAATTTGATACTTATACTCACTTGAAGATATGGAAACTTCCTTTTCCAAATACTAAAAACTCTCAACAGTATTTTTCGTTTTGATTACTGATATGGCTTTTATTCTACTTTTCTTGACTGTTTGAATTAGGACAAGAATGGTGTTAAACGCACATCATTTACCTACTGCATAATCACTCACCAAGCAGTATACCTTGCAATACACCTGATAGCTGTTTCAGTGCACTACTATTATGAATAAAACTATCATGAGTTCCGCCAGGCCATCGAGCTACAACTTAAAAAAATCCAAATTCGGACCTGTTACTGCCTGAACATTAAAAGAAAACCATCCTTTTCTATGATATTCTATCAGGACTTCTTATTTTAATATGTGTATTGTGTACCCGATGACACCTGGAAGTCCAGCAATTCGTAAACTCAATAAAATCTTCTAGGTCAGACATGCTTTTCTAATTACTGTGTCGTGATCGACGCCCTGAAAGTTTCAAAAATCCAATTTTGGTTTTGAAATTTTAATAACAAAAACAAACATAACCTTACTTTTCAATGTCAAAAATCTCCAATTAAGTCTTAAGTAAGGGTCAGCCGTCACTTAAAGTTAATCATCATTAAACGTGATTAATGGAGGATTAACTGTCTCTGAGAGTGAATTTTTTTTAATCCTTACTTAAAATCCGTTAAGTAACCATTAAATCGACTCTGAGTGCGGCGGTAAACAAATCATTATTTAACCTCGGTAACTAACCGGTCTTTGTTATCGACTGTCGATAACAGTTGAAATTTACAAATCGATTTGAAACTAAGCCATCGTACGGTGTGCAAGAACTCTGCGGACTTCCTTCCGTCCATTGTCTTCGAGGAACACAATACGTAAGAGCCAGGCCCCGGTGAGAGCGGTTGAAAATTATCGATCGAATAGGCACTCTCGCATTCACAGGCCAGCAGAACAATTGGTACGTTTCTAGACATCCAGTACACACGCACCCGCCGCGAGCTGCCCGGTGCGTTGCGTCAGTGATGTCGTCGTTGACTGTTGTTTTATAACGAAACGGTGAGATAGTCACTGTCTGTTGGCCTAAAAGTAAAAGGTTAGCTGATCATAAAAATATATGGCCATATATAAGCAATAGTGTGTTAACCCACGCTGGAGAAATTTTGAGTAAATCGTGTTTTAAAAGTAGGAGCGCCTTTTCGTATCAAAATTTTTTATGTTCAATATTTAGTTACATATTTAAGCAATGTAATAAATTAAAAAACACAATTAAAAAACGTTCCCTAACTCTCGATAAATCCTTATGAATCAATAACTTAATTTTGTGGGTTAACATGTTATTGCTTATCTGCGTCCATATACACAGTGAATTACATTGTGTTAAATATATTATACAGGCTGGAAAAATAGCCGTTGCAAGAGGACAACTCGTTTGTTAAACGGCAGAAAAGTAAATTCCTATCCCTTTATTGATATCCTCGCTTTAATTTCGGAGTTACCGCGGGAATAATGAGATAGACGGTACCCTTTGTCCTTTTATATATCCCTGGCAACGTGTATGCAAAAATTCATGTAGATCGGTTGAGCCGTCAAGGCGTGACAGCGTAACAGACAAACAAACAAATAAACTCATTTTCACGTCTTGTAATAGTAAGTAAGGTTCACCTGCCACATATTTTTCCTCTCTGTGGCTATGGTTATGGTTGATTAGAATTTCAGAGCAACAGAGGTAATCTCTACCGCTCTCGCTAATAAGTGAAAATTTCCATATGAGTGCATATGTACTTTGATGTATAAATATTGTGCTTACTCAAGTAACTAAGTCAACTATCTCACTTAACAAATTATAACTCAAAGAATAAAGATCAACGGCCGAGTCAGCGGAGTATAATCTTAAAGATTACTTATCTTAATTTGTATTCTTAGTAAATTATATACAGTATACCATTGTGGGTTTCCTGTGTTCTTGGTATACTGCAAATAATGATAAAGCTAGGTCCATGTGGTAATTATTACCGTTTAGGTATTACATTTAGAAATCGTCATAATAGGCATTAGTTGCCGGGGTCTGAAAATCATAATTCTTTTTCGTCTGTAAAAAAATAATAAACACAATATATATAGTTTTATGAAAAAATACTTAGATAAAGCGTTACGATATATGTATAGGAGTGAAGGCTCTTGACGACATAACCACGCATAAACAGTACCAAGGTGTGACGTCACGCGACGTTTCGACTCAATGTGACACCGTTATTTTTTTACTAGCTGTACCCCGCGGTTTCACCCGCGGTAATTTCGGAGTTCCCGCGGGAATTCCGGGATAAAAAGTACCTTATTATGTCCTTATTTGTACCCCTGAAAACGTGCATGCCAAATTTCATCCAAATCCATTCAGCCGTTTTTGCGTGATTGAGTAACAAACATCCAAACATCCACACTTTCACATTTATAATATTAGTAGGATTACATTTGGCTACGTACAAAAGAAAATCTACGAGTCCAATAATTTTTATTATTCTACATGACGGAATAAAAGCTATGTTATGAAATAGCCCATTATCAACCTGTACAATCAAGGTATTACATTTAGATATCGTCGTAATTATTGAGCAAGTAAAGGTTACTACGAATATAAAAAACCGTTGCGATCAATAAAACCAAATATCAACGTTCGTGACACACGAACAACATTAAATAAGTACTCATAAGAAATATTATTCTTATTAATTTCACTCATGAACCCATAGAATGTTATAATGGCAACCGAAGTTTTCGAATTCCTAAGTAACTCGAATTTTTCTCCATGAAAAATTAATATAAATAAATCCAGTCGAAAACGTTAGGTAAATCGTGAAGAAGTGGTCGAGTTTTAAAAACTTCATTATTTTTGTTAAAATCAAGTTAAAATATAATATGAGAAGTAATAAGTTGGAGTCAAGATCCCAGCAACATTGAGCAAAAGCCAGTATCATATTCATACCTAACTAGCTGTTTCTAGCGTTTTCTAGCGAATTCCGGAATAAAAAGTACGTTAAGTCCTATTCCAGACTATAATCTATCTCTGTGCCAAATTCCATCCAATTCCGTTCAGCCGTTCTGACGTGATTGAGTAACAAACATCCATCCATCAAAATTTTCACATAAGAGCTAGCATTTCCCCGCGGTTTCTTCCTCTTTCATTTCTGAGATCTGACAGGAGTAAGCTAACCTTTTCTGTACACCTGAGAACGCGTACCTAGTATGCAAAATTTAACACAGTTTCACCCGCGTTAATTGGCTACTCCACAAGTTTTTTTTTAGTCCGTCGTGTAATTAGTGTGATTAGTAAAAAATATTGTACACGTAATTTTTTTTTACGTAATCAAAAAATAACGGCAATACATTGAGTTGAAATTTTGCGTGACGTCACAACCCGGTGCAGTTTCTATGGGGCATACTGAACATTGACGTAACGAGTCTCCCACCCTAAACTTTAATGCGCTTTATCTATGTTTATTTTCATTAATTTAAAAAAGCAAAAAATACGTTACCAATATTTTTTATTGTTCTACAAAGTGGGCTTATTAGAATTTTGAGTTTCATACCCTGGAGAATACCCAATTTCGGAGTTGTCGGGATAAAAAAATTAAAACCGACTTCCAAAAACACAAAACTGAAAAGCTAAAAATAAAATGCTAAAATTAACAAAATACCGATTTAATCCAAAAGACAAAAACACACGTAATATTATTATTGGTTTGTGCTACCACTGATCGGTTTGAATTCGGTGACAAGTCCGCTGGTGGATGCCCACTTGGGTTGTCCTGCTCACGACGAGCTGGTGGCGGGAGTCGACTTAGCCCATCTACCCCCTCCATATTTGGCTTGTAACCGACTTCATACCGATCAGTGGTAGCACAAACCAATAATAATATTACGTGTGTTTTTGTCTTTTGGATTAAATCGGTATTTTGTTAATTTTAGCATTTTATTTTTAGCTTTTCAGTTTTGTGTTTTTGGAAGTCGGTTTTAATTTTTTTGTTAAAAATTTTTGTTTATTTTTCGCTTTTAAGTGACTTAGTTGGTAATTTCTCTAAGTCACAATAGCCTAATGTCAACTGCTCATCACCTTTTACAAAATATTACTTTTCCCGACGCAGGGACGTTAATTGTTGAGGAGTTCTCCTAGTGCTTCACCATCAGTTCCACTTCACCATATACATTGTGACGGGCATAAATTGTTTAGAAACCATATTAAAGTTAACGATTCAGAACCCGTGAAATACCTATTATTGAGTAGTTCCGATGACCATCTGTGGTCTTCATCATCAGTTCCACTTCTTCAAATTTTGCTTTCCAAAAGCAAATAAACGATTTACTATAAAAAATACAAAAATCGCTATAGGTGTACCTGTAATTTTTGAAGAGTTCCCTCGATTACTCCAAGATCCCATCATCAGATCTCAATTTGGTGACAATGGAATCGATTTGGGAGTATCCCCTTGCAAACAAAAAACCAATTTTTGAAATCGCTCCAATCGGAACCCATGAAATAGGTATTATTGTTAAGTAGTTCTGATGACCATCCGTGGTCTTCCTCATCAGTTCCACTTCTTCAAATTTTGCTTTTCATCAGCAAATGAACGATTTACTATAAAAAATACCCAAATCGCTATAGGTGTGCCTATAATTTTTGAAGAGTTCCCTCGATTTCTCCAAGATCCCATCATCAGATCTCGACTTGGTGGCAATGGGACCTAATTGGGAGTAAACCCTTTCAAACAAAAAAAGAATTTTCCAAATCGGTCCAACCGTCTTCGAGTAATCGGTGAACATACATAAAAAAAAAAAAAAAAAAAAAAACATACATACAATCGAACATAGAACCTCCTCCTTTTTGGAAGTCGGTTAAAAAGAACTCTATGTCCTTTTCCGTGCCTTTGACTAAGTGTATGCATAATATCATGGTGATCGATCGAGCCGTTAGGGAATGAAAGCGTAACAAACAAACTCACTTTCACATTAATCCTACTAATATTATAAATGTGAGAGTGTGGATGTTCGTTACTCAATCACGCAAAAACGGCTGAACGGATTTGGATCAAATTTGGGATGCACGTCGTCAGGGATACAGAGAAGGACATAGGGTAAATGAAATGAAATGAAATAAAATGAAATGAAATAAACTTTATTTGTTACGACAACCGTTAATATATGAAATAACATAAACAAGCACAACCAGCGTGTCGCAACTAAAAGGCAACCAGCTCAGCATAAGTCTTTTTATCACAGAATTCCCGCGGGAACTCTGAAATTACCGTGGGTGAAACCGCGGGGCACAGCTAGTATTTAATAGTAAAGATAGTAGAATTACCAAAGCATATACGTTTGTGTTGACGTATTTGATTAATTAATTTACCTGCGGTTGAGAGCAGTCGAGGATCTTAATTCACATCGAGGTTTTCTCGAGCGGTACCATATTTCGCCTCCCCTAGTGGATTGCGGTCCAGTTTTGACCTTGGCCGTTGCTTGGAACGCGCCCTGTTGGGAGTGCGACCCTAGTCCCTTGTACGCACGCGTTATTTATTGCGCAATGAGAAGAGTAGGACAACCAAACATTGTGACAGTTTAGCGTAGCGTTATAAATCTATTTAGTTTTCGTAATTTTGTTATCTTATAGTACTTACTTACAATTTAGTAGATAGGCATGATGACGTATTGATCATAGATTATTATAATAATAGCGAATCTTCTTTATCATTGTCGAATCAATCACTCAGATTATGTACGTAGGACATTGAAATTATCCTACTTAAAATTGATTTCAATATTAGTTACTTAGTACTAAGCTACTCGGTTTTTTTATCGATATACATATTGTCTAGCGATAGGCAACCTTTCGGAATTAAATTTTCACCTTACACAAAAAACACCGTACTCAGAGTCGTTTTAATGATTACTAAATTTTAAGTAAGGATTTTAAAAAACAAAACTGCTCTTCGATCTCGACTCGACCTTTGCATTAGGATAAGTTAACTTAGATATATTACAAACCGACTCACTTACAAGCGAGAAATAAATCCAAAAAACACAACAATTTACTATACCAAAAAGTTAAAATTAACTAAATAAAATACCAATTTAATACAAAAGACAAAAATACTCGTAATAATATCATTATTGGTTTGAGCTACCACTGATCGATTTGAAGTCGGTGACAAGCCAAATAGGGAGTACCCACATGGTCTACGTCCACTCCCGCCACGAGCTCGCCGTGAGCAGAACAACTCAAGTGGAAGTGGATAGACGCCAGACACACGCGGGCTTGGCGCCGAATTCAAACCGATCAGTATCACAAACCAATAATAAAAATAAAATGATTTTTGTCTTTTTAAATTGTTTTTTTTTTACTTTTTAGTATAGTGCATTTTTGTGTTTTCTGGAGGTCGGTTTTAATTGTTTTGTTATTTACTAATCTATAAAAATCAAGAAATAGCCGATACAGAAGCTGTATCAGCTATTTGCTATGTGGTTCTAATATCATTATTTTTAACCGACTCCAAAAAGGAGGAGGTTCTATGTTCGATTATATGTATGTTTTTTTTTTCTACGCATACTAACATGTTTCAGGTTGACGATTCGTTTTAGCTTTTGCAAAACCCTTGACATTGATTCTTGTCTACAAGGAAAAAAACATTATTATGTTTCAGTAGGAATTTGTTTATTTATCTAAATATGTGATGGATATGACACAAGTAGTAATTGTTATTGCTATACCGTCTGGTGTTGTTGCCAAATGAGGAAAATGTTTTATGATATTGATAAAGTTTGATAGTTATACCTAGATAAACATACGAACAGTCTGTTAGCGTGTGATAGAAAAATTTGAGGTAAATATCATATAGTTTTGTCAACATAGTGAATCAAAAGATTAAAGAAACCAGGTCAATTTTTAAAAGCTGGCGGAGTGGGTCATATAGGTTGAAGATATAAAATCAAAAGTGTTATAAATTATAATTTCCGTTTCCTAAAATATTATCTGTTTTGCGCTTAGTGTGATGTGATTAGGTATTTACAAAATATTTCCTAGGCTATTTTACTGTACTAGTTGGAATGTTGATATCCAATAATTATACTCGAAAATATCATAGATAAGCTTAACATAAGCGAAAAAATCAATGGATTTGTTTAAAAAATAAAAAAGTTATAAAATGTTTAATTTTGACTATGTCTGTCTCTTTTTAAACGGAATTTTGTATGGTGGTTGTAGAGCGCTACAAGCCGAGTGACGTCACTAGGACTGTAGCTCTTTCCTTGTCTAACTTGAACTTTTAGATGTAAAAATTTACATATTATAGTAGTTGATTGATAATGTTGAATCTTAATTGCACGCAAAATTTTAAATGATTTTATGGAATTTATAAACCTCCTGTTCTATATATAAACTAGCTATTTCCCGCAGTTTCAACCGTTTCGATTTCGGAGTTCCCGCGGTAACCCCGCAATGAAAAGTACCCTGTGTTGTTTTCTGTACATGTGACACCACGTGAGCTAAATTTCGTGATGGCTGGTTAAGACGGACAGACAGAGTTACTTTCAAATTCTTAATATTAAGTAGTATGGATTTCACTTTATCTGCAGTAAAACAGAGCTATGCAGTTTTATGTATAGTTGATTCGGGTGACGCGTCTTGTACAAATTTAATTACCTACCTATTAAAAATTACAAAGTATTTTTAATCCTCTTATAATATGTAGCTATGGCCTGATAAATCATAGCGATCGATAAATTTCTAATCAGTAATTAGTGATCAAATTAATTACTATCCAGTCTGTGCGTGTCCGGATCACAGCGCGGACGTGTGTCCCATTAATTATTTATTAAAATAAAAAAAATATTAAATAAATAATAATATTCACTCGCAATGGTGATACTTGCAAATATAAACGCCACATGGCTACAACAGGTAGGTACATAGCAATACAATTTTTATTTGCTATAGTTTTATTTCAATTTTTTCACCTGAAAATTAACGACAGAATCTACAAACATTAATTTAACATAATTTTTTTCATAAATAATTGGTACATATCTACAACTAGAAAGTAGTTTGCTCAGAATCAACTAGCGAATCGATCGCGCTATGTTTTAATATAGGTTATATTTTTTCATTTTTATCAGCCCATGTCTAAATTATTTATAATACAATATTTGGCGCGTACGCCGCCCGCAGCAAAAAAATCGAAACGGTAGGCGCGGGAGTAGCGCTTGGAATTTCGTAGATAAGTCACCTCCAAACTAATGTTGAATAACTTTTAAAGTATAAAGTTTTTCGACATAAAATATATTTTAATCATATTATTGTTTGTTTTTAAATGGGGTGTATCAGGTTTTCAGTTAATTCGTTAGCACGTTGTATATAGAAACTCGATGCTTTGTAATCAAGCCGTCAAAAAACCTATGTTCTGGTCGTTTGGGTACGGAACCCTAAAAACTACGAAACGCTTCGAGAAAAGGTAGGTTGTGCCCTTGCGCTTCGCTTGGCTCGTCTTGGCCCCCGCACTGCCGTGCGTGTGCACGTGCCGTGCCGTGCACAGATTGCGCGTCGGTGCAGCACGTAGCTCGTTACTCGCTAATATTATAATTTAAAACAAAATGAACGGTGAACTTTTTAATATAGCGATCACTGATCACCGTCAAAAGTGTTATATTTTTTAGTAACGCGGAGACGACTTTACGGATTTTAATCGTCTTGTCAAAGAGAATTATCACCATTTCAACCATTGAAAGTGCATTTATTCTGTTATTTTCTTAATTAGCAGGAATAATATTGTCTATGTCTATTTTTGTTTAGCAACATAAGAATTAAGCTTTAATCTTTCAAAGCTTCCACTCTAATTTAATTCGGCAGCCAGCTTAAGTAATTGAAATTGCTTCATTATGGACAACACAGCTATGATAGTTGCGATCGATGTAGATTTAAATATCTCAGGAATCTAAATCAATTGCTCCACCCATTGCTATGGAAATGTTCTAGATTTGTGTTCAAGGCTGTTTTAACGTCTGGTATATAACATTGAAAGGATATAATATACTCTTTAATCGCACACAAAAGTCTTCGTTTTTATTTTGAAAAATTAAAATACTGATTTTCGCATAGATTCCTGTAAGGTTGTTTATCCACCCTAATTAAATAAGCAATAGAGGCGATTGTTTCGTCACTATAAACTAAATAAAACACAAAGTAATCGGAAAATCCTTACTCTCAAAAAATTTTTTACTCGCTTTATTGCAATAATGGCTTTATTTATGGCTTTCAAATTATTCATCCACATAGAGATATCATGCATTGAGCGTTACTTTCATTCAAAGTTACGTTCAGAATTAAAACACAAAAGCAATAAAAAAAATTAAGTTCACGTAGTAAAGTGGTTCCACCACTTGTGAGATTGCATTGCTTTGCGTGCGCTGAATGCGGTTCTCTATTAACTCTATGATTGTCTATTACGTCACTGCTTCGTTATACATCCACACTATGTACATATACTTCATACGTCTTTCGTTGTAGTCCCAGAAGTGTCCCATACTAAAATATCGGAACTGAAATAACAGAAGACGGCTATGCTAAATATAGTAATCGATTTTAAAATTTCAGTCACTTTTTTATACAGTCTGTCGACCCGACGCGCGACGCGACAATCCACAGACTATTGAATAGTTCAACTCTGACCAAACTATTATTAGTGTCTACAAAAAAACTAAAAATAATTCTGACACAAGCCACATGCCAGAAGAGCTCCAAATTATACCTACTAGGGTTACGATTATTTACCTACTTTTCAGCCGGTCTACCAAAGAATCTTATTTAACTGCGAAAAAGTATGTATCTACATCATTCTGATGAATAGCTGTAGTGTGGAAATTGCGCCCAATGGGCATTGGGCGTGTTGACTAATTTTTTTTTAGTCCGCCTTGTGGATTATTAAAAAATATTTGACACGTATTTTTTCTTTTTTTACGTACTTAATCAAAATATTAAGGCGATATATTGAGTTGAAATTTCGCGTGACGTCACTATTCTGACAGTTTGTATGGCGGTTTTAGCGGTTAGTGACGTCAAGACCCCCTCACCCTAAACTGTAATGCGCTTTATCTCTGTATATTTTAATTTGTTTGAAAAAGCAAAAAATACGTGTCTATTGATTTTTAATTTTCTAAAAGACGGACTAATTAAAATTTGGTTTTTCAAAAGTTGTCAAGATCCCTATATTAGCAGAGAATTGCCGTCAAAATTGGTCGAACCGTTTCGGAGATTCACCCGCGTGAGTTGCGGAATTCCCGCAGGATCTCTTTATATCAGGATTAGGAACCTTTGTGGACGCAGCCGCAGACAGAACAACCTACCAAAGTTTTATCACATTTGGAACCATGGTTAAACGCATAGAGGACAAACATACAAACATTGATTTTTATTTATAAAGGTTGCTTCGCTCATGTTGTTTGGCTCGGCTTCGGGATTCGACTTTCCCATAGTTTGCCTCAATCAAGAGACGTCAATAGATACATCAAGTATCTACTTGGTGCATACTTACGTATTTATTTCTTGAGTTGAAAAGGCTTAAATTATTGTTATTCTTGACCGTCATCGTGTCTCAAGAATACCTATTATCTCAGACCAAATAAAAACTAAAGACGGAACGTCTCGAACAACGAAGTGAAGCCGCTTGCGGGTGCTTAGGAAAGTGCCACAACGATTCCCAGGTATGGTGTATTTTTCTTGTAAGTGTGTGCGCGTTTCTGTGTACGTGCACGGCGTGGTGTCTTTTTCCTGGCTTCACATGTTTGTTCCACACGTTTCGTCTTTAGGTTTTATTTGGTCTGAGCCTATTTTCTTCCGATTGTATCGATCGATTTGGTTTGTGACACTTTGCATAACCGGGTGTAGGTTAGCCGCTTGACGTCACAAGTCACAACCGACAAAGATTCACATGACCTTTGACAGTATGTTGGCGTGTCAAAGCGCAGTAGTTGTGACGTCATACTTGTATGTATATGTTTACAATTATAAACGTTTCGCTCGTGAAAACTTTAAATTTTTTGTTGTCTCTCGGTTTATTGCTTTTTACTCAGATGACTTGTAGTATGTATTTTTGAGAGGCCAAAAATCTTTGAAGGACTTTGCTCCGTTGTTGACTCAGAGCGTCTGTTATAATACATTCCTGTTGTACACTGTAACAGGTACATCCTACTAATATTATAAATGTGAAAGTGTGGATGTTTGGATGTTTGTATGAAATTTGGATGCATGTTGTCAGGGGTACAGAGAAGGACATAGGGTCCTTTTTATCCCGGAATTCCCGCGCGGGAGTAACCGCAGGGCACAGCTAATTAAAGATAAATCAAGGAGTTGCGTAGGTAACATAGGTAACGTAGGCACAAATATAATATGAATATCTTTTAATGTTATATTTATTACCGAAAAAAGATGTTGCTCTAACAGAAAACTCTTTTAAGTGTACCTAATACGTTCGTCAGCAAAATCTGTTTAATTAGTAAAATGCCAATTAATATTAATTTAATGAACGTCTCGACTGCGGTAGTTTCGTTTTTAAAAAATTTATTTAAAATTAAGTAATCATTAAAACGACTGAGTTCGGCCGTTAGTCTCTACCGTGACTTTGAATACCAACATAGAGATTTTCGTCATTGCTACTTTCGATTTCTCTTAGTTCTCTTACAATTTCTTTGACTTTGTCACTATAAAAAATATTTAAAGGAACCATAACAACCACTCTCGATGCATCTAACCCAAAAACAAAACCATGTTCGCAAGTTCCACATTATCTTTTCACTGATACTGCACTTGTTTTCGAATTCTTTTTTCTGTTCTCAACTTTCGGAGAGCAGCGACAAACGGCAATGAAGCATCATCTTTATTTGGAGCACAGTCAATGTGTATCATCTATGTGTCATCATTCATATTGTAGTGATCACAATGAGATACAGAGAAATCATGAGTACACAGCAGGCCGGTGACCAAATTACGCGAAAAATATCGTTTTCATCATTAAATTTTGTGAGTTGAATAATTTTCTATGCAAGATACAGTCAGAGACGCAAATGTGTCCATACAAAATAAACTGAACGCAGGTTTTTTTATTAATCCAATCTAGGCACCGTTGGCAACGATGTTTTTTATTTTTACGAATTCGGTGTTTCCCTTTCCAGGGTATAATATCTCCGAGCGGTGATGCGGCGATGACGTCGGGTCTGCAGATGGAGTCAAAGGGCACCCAGATCCAGCTGCCGCTGATGGGGCGCGGCAGTCGCGGGGACCTCAGCGAGAAGGTCACGTTCTCGCAGGTCAAGTCGCCACCTTACTCGGAACAGCTCAACAACGGGCAGCTAGTGGGGTGAGTGCCTGGAAAATAGATTTTCGACATATCAGTCGAAAGATATCTACTGCTGGACATAGGCCTCCCCTAAGGATCGCCGCAACGACCGGTCCTACGCTTCCCGCGTCCAATTGGCTACTCGAAAAAAATGTTTTTTTGGTTCGTCGTGTAGATTAGTAAAAAATATTGGACACGTATTTTTTTTTACGTAATCAAAAAATAACGGCGATACATTGAGTTGAAATTTCGCGTGACGTCACAACCCAGTGCAGTTTGAATGGGGTACTGAATATTGACGTCACGAGTCCCCCACTCTAAACTTTAATGCGCTTTATCTATGTTTATTTTCATTCATTTGAAAAAGCAAAAACGTGTCTATTATTTTTTCATTTACCAACTGACGGACTAATTAGCATTTGGATTTTCATACCCTGGAGAATACCCAATGGTATCCCGCAATCTTCACGATAGATGGAAATGACTATTGCTCACTTAATTAACTAAAAAGTACCTACATTATGGCCAGTCGCATACTTTGCCAATAAGCGTTTGAATGTTGATTGAGAGTGAGTGTTGATTTGACAGTGAAGGAGAGTTCGAAAAATAAAATAACTTTGACTTTTTCGTATTTTAACTGCCATTTGACTATTAAAAATAAAGTAGAAGCAGCAATGGGACTGATCTTTAGTAAAACATCAAATGGTGAAAACTTATGAGGTAGACTTTTTTGCATCCCTTTCCTATATCTACTTACATAAAATATAAAAAGTGCGTGATTTGGAAAAAAAATAAGTCGTAAGTCATAAACGGCGATATCATAGATCAATCAAACTAGGTCACCCACCTTGTGAATTATGATACTTTTACTGCGGCACTTAGTAATTTGAATAAGTAAATTAAAGGAACCGAGCAAATTCTGAAAAAATGTTGCCGAAATATTAAACTTCGATCATAATTATATTCTATTGAATGTGAATTTAGTTTTCGTCTACCGTGAATAATTGTGCGTTTTTTTTTTTAATTTGACGTTCGATTAAAATAATGTTTACAAAATGTGATGCCTCAGAACCAATATGCAAATGGCCAGTAGAAACCCATCAATGATCTTTAATTTATTATTATCCAGATGTTTAACAGTTAAAGTGATAAACAAACCGACGGTAAAAAAACGACGTTATACGATTGTTTTTATGTTTTTTTTTTTGTAAAAGCTGACTTAAATAGACAGCAAGTAGTTTCAGATCGTTAAAAAGCTCAATCGTTAACAACTCGACATGAAACACAAAAGTTAGGTACTAAATATTTTGTTATAAAAACTAGGTAAGTAGGTACTTTCGACTTAGCAACACCTAAGTCGGGTCACGGGTGGTAGCTGACAAATAATTCAGTAAGTTACGTATGTATTGTGAGTTTCAGAATATTTCTGTAACATTTGTTTCGATCTGCTACGGTTTTCAGTTTATATATTCCTTTATACATATACCTATGTACTAACAGTTTCACCCGCGTTAATTTCAGAGATCCTGCGGGAATTCCGGGGTAAAAGTACCCTTTTTTGTACTCTGACAACGTGTAGTATGCAGTTTCACTGACATAGAAAGTAGTAAGGGAGACAGAGGCCCCCCTGACATACTGTACCAAACATGATGATCGGTGGAGCAGTTAAGGCGTGTACGCGTAACAAACAAACAAACTTACATTCGCATTTATAATATTAGTAAGGATATATATGTACCTATATTTCAGATCCCAACTGAGATTATTCAATAACCAAACAAACCGTTATTAACGGTACTCGATGTGTGTATGAAGAAAACTGTTGTTTTGGGGTCAGCAGCTGTCAATCTGAATGTGCTAATGGCGTTACTGACGCAAATACAAATTTTGTAAACGCTTTTACGTATACACATCCTAAGCAGAATAATATACAATATGGTAATATTATCTACATTATCATAGAAATGCAATAAATATTAAACATTAAGTGAACACACGGACAATAGTTTGAGAGAAGTTTTGAAATGATTTTTACTTTTTAGTTTCACCTATCAGGCTCGTAAACTTCTTGTATATCTTGGTAGTCAGCGGACTAAAATGAGTTTTCATGCCCTCGTGCTACAACAACCCTTAAATTGTAATATCTTGTTTTTCCAATTATAATGATGATTTGACATTATTAAACGCTCTAGTCTTTGATCAGGACCCTTATTCTCTATGACCAACAACATTCCTTGCCCATAACGCGCGTCCTAAAAACATAATTCCGACCGCTTCAGATGCCAAAATATTAGAAATTAATATTCCATGACACACGTTATGACGTTATGGTATTGTTAAAATATGTTATTGTTTCTTGTTCAGTTTTATTTCGTTATTCTTTATTTTGTTATTTTATTTATTTTGTTATTCTTTAATTGTTTTCATTTGTGTTGTTCTGTATGTGTTCATTTGTGTTGTGTTTCTCCTATTGCTTGAATAAATTTTTCTTTTCTTTTCTTTTTTTAAATGTACTTTTTTAAAGTGAAACTTCTTTGATCGAAGGGGAAAAATAATTTTTGAAGCGTCTTATCTTAACGTGACGTGTTATGGTCATAGTGAAAAAGGGCCCAGGGTAGAGCCGCAGAGCGAGATTTTCTTTCAGTTCTCTCTACAAACAAACGTGCGCCACGAAGCTTCGCAATAAAACCTTGACCTTGGTATTTATTGATTACTAGCTAGATTTTCCCTGCGGTTTCACTCGTGTTAATCACAAAGATCCCGCACCCTGTTCTGTATGGTACATTTAGACTGTACCCCTGAAAATGTGTATGAGAAACATGATCAGTAGTCAATATTGGTATTTTATTTTATATCCTCTATATTATTAATTATTATATATTTCATATCTATAGTCCAACATTCAAGGACAATAGCAATAGATAAAATTAATTCTAACTATTATTTATATATTACTAGCTGTTCCCCGCGGTTTCACCTGCATTAATTTCGGTGTGCCCGCAGGAATTCCGAGACAAAAAGTACCCTATGTCTTTCTCTGTACCCCTGATAATGTGTATTCAAAATTTCATGATGATCGGTTCAGTAGTTAAGCTACGAAAGCGTAACAAACAAACAAATAAACTCACAGTCGTCTGATATTATGGACTATCTGTTACGCGGGGTTTCACCAGATTGTGGATTTCCCAAGGAAATTCCGGATCAAACATTGCCCTATTTCCTTCTCTGTAGGTTTACATTTGTGGGCGTCGAAGCTAAAAGATACCAGTTCTCGGCATTTAGTTTAAGAGATATACGAGGTTTTGTAAAGTTTGGTGAAAAAGTTGAGTCCGCGATTTTAATTGATTTTATTAATAAATAATCAATTTTCTACAATTTTATATAGGTATCTTAATCTACAATAATATATAAAAATCTATGTAACAAGAAAGTAAAAGTGTGTTTTTTACTCGAACTTCTATAATGCCTTTACTCAAATCAAGCTTTTTCAGAATTCCAACTTCAAATGTCAGAAGAAAAGAAAAATGTGCTAGTTTTGAATATTTTTTCAATCCATAATATCAATTGACTGTTAACTCAATACCCCACTTCTGGTACCTTTTTACGTATACGCCCACATTTAACGATGATCGGTTGAGTAGTTAAGGCGTGAAAGCGGTACAAACAAACTCACATTCTATCCTTTTGGATAGGTATTTGAAAGTTTGTTGTTCAGGAACGCGGGTCTATAGGAAAATCAATACGGTACCCGGCAGTTTTCCGGCCAAGTTGTATACATAAGCGCATGTATCCCCAACTGCGTTCTTGCGTCGTCGCTCTTGTAGTTTCGTAATACACTGGGCGCCCAACGACGCTGCTTGGCTCGGCTCCAACACGTTGTTTATACAAACCGGAGTAACTGAGATGATTTGCACGTGAATATGTATCCTAGCTAGGTATTTCCCTATAGTAAAAGATTGAGTTGCATCTATTTTTTTTTAAGATATTTTTATTTTACGTTATCATATGTTTGATTTAAATAATATTACAAAACAAAGTCTTCCGTCGCGTCTGTCTATCTATCTGTCTGTTTGCGATAAACTCAAAACTACCGAACGGATTTAGAAAGAAAGAAACAATAACTGAGTTTCTAAATAAAAGCGTAACTGTTCCCAGCGGTTTCAACCGCATCAGTTCGGAGTTCCCGCTGGAATTCCGGCATAAAAAGTACCTATGACCTCTGTAAAATTTCGGTTTTGGTTAAGGCGTGAAAGCGTAACAAACAAACAAATAAACTCATAGGATTTTGGGATTTTCCCCCACACGATATAATATGTAATTGGCTGCTCTGCGGAAAAACAAAGTAACTGTAATTTCTTTCGAAACTAGTATTTTTGTCACTTTTCACGCATAACGGACGCTACATACTCACATTCATCAAAAAGGATTTAGTTTTAGAGAAATTTAAATTAATAAAATCTTTAAAATATTGAAGATTTGTTTTAAATAAAACGATTTCCGGTTTTTTGCTCCTCATGTAAAATTTATTCAGATACAAGGGGATGTGGACTACTTTTGAAAATCAAAATTCTAATTAGTCCGTCAGTTAGAAAATAAAAAAACAATAGACAGGTATTTTGTTGCTTTTTTAAATAAATTAAAATATACAGAGATAAAGCGCATTAAAGTTTAGGGTGAGGGGGTCGTGACTCGTGACGTCACTAACCGCTGAAACCGCCATACAAACTGTCAGAATAGTGACGTCACGCGAAAATTCCACTCAATATACCTATCGCCGTTATTTTTTGATTGCGTTAAACAAGAAAAAATACGTGTCCAATATTTTTTAATAATCTACAAGACGGACTAAAAAATAAAAATTAGTCAACATGCCCATTAAGTATTTGGTTTTTTGGTTTGGGCAGCCGTAATTGTGTCAACGAAAGCATTCAGCTGACGAATAGGTCACATTAAAGTAAATAATATGTATCATGTTTATATTATGTACGTACATTGGTATAAAGTGGCATCATTCCAATCGTTTGTGCCGATTCATTGATCTCAAATCTCAAACATGCATTCGCCCACGTGACGTTCTGCAGACGCTCGTGTTGTGTCACGACACTGCACGCCATACTGTCTGGCTGCCAGTAGGTATTGTTACAAATACGTAACAAGCTGTCACCCGCGGTAATTTCGGAGTTCCACCGGGAATTCCAGGATGAACTAAGTATATTTATGAACCTTCCTCATGAATCACTCTATCTAAATCCGTTCGGTAGTTTTGAGTTTATAGCGAACAGACAGACAGACGTGACGGAGGACTTTATAATATTACTAGCTGTGCTCCGCGGTTGCATCCGCGGTAATTTCGGAGTTCCCGCGGGAATTCTGGGATAAAAATTATCTATGTAGTCTATGTACCCCTGACAACGTGCATGCCAAATTTCATCCAAATCCATTCAGCCGTTTTTGTGTGATTGAATAACAAACATCCACACTTTCACATTCATAATATTAGTAGGATGACTAGCTCTTCCCCACGGTAATTCCGGAGTTCCCGCGGGAATTCCGGGACAAAAATACCGTATTCCAGACATCCATCCATCCATTTCAACTTCCACATTCATAATAGGTATTAGTAGATATAGACTAGCGGTGCTCCGCGGTTTCACCCGCATGAGTTTCGGAATACCCGCAGAAACTATTTTTTTCTAAAATAAAAGTAGCCTAAGTTACTCCTTATAACATCAGCTCTCTGCCTGTGAAAGTCCTGTTAAAATCGGTCTAGCCGGTTCTGTAAATAGACAAATAGACAGACTAAAACTAAAAAAACTATTTTTTTGTGTAAGTTGGTACCTTTCATATGCATTTAGAGAAAAGCTGTTAATTTGGAATTACAAACTGACACTTCAAATTTATTTATCTGTATATAAGGATAACTTTATGCAATAACTGTAACACCATGGGAACATACCAAGTCAAAGTTATTATTATAGTCATTAGCTACGTTAATTTCCGCTGATTTATTCCTCATTTATCATCAGTTAATACTAGAAAAAAGCTATAAATGTAGATAAAAATGTCTAGTGATTAATTATCGAAATAACTGCCGTTGCGTCCTTGGTAATATTATAATAACCATACAATTTTTGTAATGTAGTAACAATCGTGAGCCTTGACCGTAATTTTTAACCGTCTTCCAAAAAGGAGGAGGTTCTGCATTCGGCTGTACCTATTTTTTTTTTTTTGTTTTCACAATTTTATAGTCACCATACTATAAGTCTGTTTAACGAAATTTTCTTTTAGTTTCCCCCGGTTTCGCCCGCGGTAATTTCGGTGTTCCCGTGAGGATTCCGGAATAAAAGTACACTATATTCTTTTCTGTATTTTTGACGACGTGTATGCAAAATTTCATGATGATCGGTTTAGTAGTTAAAGCGGGAAAGCGTAACAAATAAAAAAAAGTATTTCTCGATAATTTCGTTTAAAACACCATCAATTCTATTGTTACAGAGGTTCTCAAATAAACATATACAACGGGGCAAGCGCTGGGATGAAGGGGCTGGTGCCAAAGATACCCAATGGATATGGAGACCAGAAGAAGCCTATGACGTCGCTGACACACTTACCTAAACGACCGCCCGTCGACATTGAGTTCTCCGATCTCTCTTATTCGGTCAGCGAAGGAAGAAGAAGAGGTTACAAAGCCTTGCTCAAATGCATCAATGGCACGTTCCGCTCCGGGGAGCTGACCGCCATCATGGGTCCGTCCGGAGCCGGGAAGAGTACCTTGATGAACATTCTAGCTGGATACAAGTGAGTAGAACTTGAGCATGCAAGTTGGGGTTGAACGGGGGACATATTCAAGGAGCATTCAGTATTCGATTGAGGGATATAGTGGGAGTGTACTGAGGGATCTTATAACTGGAGGGTTCAAATTCGAAATCAAATTCAAATATACTTTATTGTCCCAAAAGATACAGTAAAACGAAGACAAATAAAAAGAAAAGACAGAGCAAAAGGCGGCCTTATTGCCAGAGGCAATTTTTTCAAGGCAACTTTAAGGTGATGAAATTGAAATCACAATATACTCGTAATTTTATAGCTTATACTCGTAAAAACGAATTTCATGTTTTACGAGTAGATTCCCACTTTCCATACATTTTCCTACTGAAACAACAGATGTGTCACACAATAATAAATAATTAAAATACCTACTACATGGCTTGTTGCCAGAATTCGCAGAATTTATCAACACTCGTAATCCAGATCATCACTACTATCCTTATTCCCTGGTAATTTGGGTAGTTTTATAAAAGTAATTAAAAGTGACTGATTTATTTCTCTGTTACCTATTAATAAAAATAATACAACCCAGACCCAGCTCTGTCTCTGTTATCCAGCCATACTACTAATATTATAAATGCGAAAGTAACTCTGTCTGTCGGTCTGTCTGTCTGTCTGTTACGCTTTCACGCCTAGACGGCTCAACCGATCATCATGGAATTTTGCATATACGTTGTCAGGGGTACAGAAAAGGACATAGGGTACTTTTTATTCGGGAATTCCCGCGGAAACTATGAAATTACCGCGGGTGAAACCGCTGGGCACAGCTAGTATTTTTATAAAGTGAACTAACATAAGAAAAACATTCATTTTTTTCAATATTATTTTATTAATAATTCCAGAACCTCCAACGTTAGCGGATCAATACTCATCAATGGAAAAGAGAGGAACCTTCGGCGATTTAGAAAACTCTCATGTTACATCATGCAAGACGACTGCTTGCTTCCACACCTGACCGTCAGGGAGGCGATGCACGTATCAGCGAACCTCAAATTGGGCAAGGACATGTCCGTGACGGCAAAGAAAATTGTGATCAACGAAATATTAGAAACACTAGGGCTGGTGGATGCGAGTGAAACCAGAACAATAAATCTGTCCGGTGGTCAAAAGAAACGACTCTCGATAGCCTTAGAATTAGTCAACAATCCGCCAGTGATGTTCTTCGACGAGCCGACCTCGGGACTGGACAGCTCCTCGTGTTTCCAATGTATATCGCTCTTGAAATGCTTAGCTAGAGGCGGAAGAACTATCATATGCACCATACACCAACCGTCCGCGAGGCTCTTCGAGATATTCGATTACTTGTACACGTTGGCGGACGGCCAATGCATTTATCAGGGGAAAGTCAGCGGATTAGTGCCATTTTTGTCGTCGATGGGGCTTCATTGTCCCAGCTATCACAACCCAGCCGATTATGGTGAGCATAAAGTATAAAACAAATACATTTTTCATACTATTTGTTTTTATATAGATTACAATCTTTAGTTTTACGAAGCACGCGTCTAAAATGCTCGTTTATATTACAACAAGGTTCGGAAGTCATATGTGTTGTGTTTATAGCGAACTTAACCTTTGGTTTTTCTTTGGTATTTAGAATTTTTTTCGAAGTACCTATTTGTTAGTCATGCAATGTACATAATATAATTAGGTACGAGTAGATTACATTATGTACATAGGTACTTACTTAGTTAACTAAAAATATACGTATTACAAAATAAAATTTATTATATAAAATTATGTAAGATTTAAGTAATAATTATTAATCTAAACTTAACATAACCTAAAATTAAGTAAGTACCTATGTACATAATGTAATCTACTCTGCATTCCCGGTACGAGTATATATACATATTTATTGTTTGTGTTATTCTTATATCATTTTATTTAATCAAACAGCGTACCAAGAGGCTGATAGTTAAACGTTCAAAGTTCGAGAGTACAAGTAATGAAAATCTAAATAATAATACGGATATGACAAATAATTGAAAATGAATCCCTATTTCCCTTTGTTGTGTTTGTTATTGTAAGTAAAATAAGAATATGAAAGAAGTGTGGAGTTCCTGCGGGAATTCCGAAACTCGCGCGGGTGCATCCGAAACGATACCGATTTCCGATTTCCACGGGACTTTCACTAATAATTAGTTGATGTTATGAGAAGTAAATTTGGCTACTTTGGAGTCCCTGCGGGAATTCCGAAACTTACGCAAGTGAGACCGCGGGGCACAGCTAGTGCATTAATAGTGACAAATAAATCCCTTTGTTTTTGATATGCGACAAGTTTATACTTTTACGTTCTTGTTTTTGTGTTATCTTGTTTTACAAAGATAAATACTTACCAGACATTGCAAATAGGTAATGTCATTGTAAACTCAGTGAAAATCAGATTCATATGACAGAATGTAAAGTGGATAATTATTCAAAAATCTGCACGATGATTTTAAATAGCAAAATTGTAGTAAGTAAATAAATATTTACCAAAACTTTTGCTAACAATATTTCCGGGATCGGGCTGCTGCGAAGCAAAGATCAAGAACCGAGAATATTATTAACTAGCTGTGCCCCGTGGTTTCACCCTCGGTAATTTTGGAGTTCCCGAGGGAATTCCGGGATAAAAAGTACCCTATGTCCTTCTCTGACAACGTGCACGCCAAATTTCTTCCAAATCCGTTCAGCCGTTTTTGCGTGATCGATTAAACGTATGCGAGGATAAGAGCTCGGAAGCGCATTTTCATCCGACTTGCTTCAAATTTATCGTCACTGCTCAGCTCCTATGTGCCTTAGCGTTATGTTATATAGCGTTATATAGCGTTATGTTATATAACCTGCCCAGGAGTATGGACTACAATCGTACCAAGTTTGGTTAAAATCCCTTCAGTAGTTTTTGACCCATGCGTGCAGACAGATAAACAGACAGACAAAAATTTACTGATTGCATTTTTGGCATCAGTATCGATCACCATTCATCCTCCAATATTAATTTTGAATATAATATTCAATGTACAGAATTGACCTCTCTACAGTTTTATTATAAGTATAGATATGAATTATTAATACGAACCATTATCTTGGAGTAGATTCAGGATCAATAAAGGAAGTACCAAACGCAGCTGGTCGATTATTCGACACCACACATACATGTTTCCAAGAATGGGCATGATGACTAAATTTTAATTTTTAGTTCGTCTTGTAGGTACAAACACTAATAAAAAATATTGGACACGTTTTTTTACGTAATCAAAAAATAAAATAATAAAATATTTTTTTTTTTACGTAATCCAGATACATTGAGTTGAAATTCCGTGTGACGACACACCTAAGTACACTTTATACTTAGTTATGACGTCGCGACTTCCCACTCCTAAACTTTAATGCGTTTTATCTAAGTATTTATTGCAATAATTCGAAAAAGCAAAAAATACGTGTCTATTATTTTGTTTACTATCTATCTGACGGACTAAATATAATTTTGATTTTTATACCTTATCATCATGCCCATTTCAAGGTTATTCTTCTGGTTAGATTTTTTACAATGGTTTAAATAATTTTGTCAACAACCAATTTCCTTTTTTGGTCTTTTCCAGTAATGGAAGTAGCAACCGGTGAGCACGGTGATTGGGTTCACAAGCTCGTGATGGCGGTGAACAAAGGCAACGGTGGCAGAGGCCAGTGCTCATCATCATCATCGTCGACGACGTCCATGCCACAGAATCAGAACTTCAACAATCAGCCCTCCAAGAACAACACTCATAAAGCGGATTCACTTGAAATTGTAATAGGTAATGTGTCTTATCACCTCACTACTTTTATTCACAGTTAAATCTTTTAAGGAATTTTGGGTTTTTACTATTCTAATATTATAAAGAGCAAAAGTTTGTGAGTTTGTGACGTTGTAAGGGTAATCTCTGGGTCTACTGAACCGATTTTGAAAATTCCACTTATAGGAAGCTATAGTAACTTAATATTTTGCATTATACCTACTTGCTTCTTGACTGTTAATGTCCAGCTGAAACTACTGAAGCTAGGAAAATTAAATTTGGACAGTGAATTCTTTTTGTGACCTGAAGACCTACTAAGAAAGTATTTTGGGAATGCAAATTTAAATGGGGGTGACAGTTTGTATAGAATTACTGTCAGTTTTTCAGTCATGGCAATCAGTTTGGACTATTTTACCGTTCTAGTTGAAACAGTCAATCAGATTGTTCTGGAAAAACAGTAGGAAGATTAATATCCCAAAACTATCACTCAAAATAAAATTCGACTGCAATGTAATAATATAATTATTATAAACTGTATAATATAAAGACTTGTCTACATAATTAATGTGTATAATGGGCATGTTGACTATTTTTTTTTTGTCCGTCTTGTAGATTATTAAAAAATATTGGACACGTATTTTTTTCTTTTTTTACGTGATCAAAAAATAACGGCGATATTGAGTTGAAATTTCGCGTGACGTCACTATTCTGACATTTTGTATGGCGGTTTTGCGGTTAGTGACGTCGCGACCCCCTCACCCTTAACTTGAATGCGCTTTATCTCTGTATATTTTAATTTATTTGAAAAAGCAAAAAATACGTGTCTATTGTTTTTTTATTTTCTAACTGACGGACTAATTAGAATTTTGATTTTTAAAAGTAGTCAACATCCCTATTATTATATTTAGCCTCATTTACATACACGCCCTATATTTATTATATAGATATCCTCAATAATCATTATTTATTTCATAATTATTATATTTTCAAATATTCTCAGATAAAAAATTACAAAATAATAATATCATTTTGTTTTTTATAACTTTTTAGATAAACCAAAACCAGAGAAATCAACATGCACCGTGATAGATATGTCCGATCCACTGAACCCCGATAAGCAAAACGTGTTACCGAACTCCTCCAACCTAGCACCAGTAACATGCACCACGTCACTTCTAGATTCAAGCGAAAGTTTCACAAAGAAGCCTATCAAGACGGGGTTCCCGACTTCCGGATGGAAGCAGTTTTGGATCTTGTTGAAACGAACGTTCAAGAGTATCCTGCGCGACCCGATGCTGACGCAGTTGAGGCTTTGCTCCCACACGGTTGTCGGCTTGCTTATCGGCATCTTGTACTACGATATTGGCAAGGACGCAGCTATGGTGAACAGTAACGCCGGGTGCATTTTCTTCACTGTCATGTTCACTATGTTCACTGCAATGATGCCCACTATTCTTACATGTAAGTATAATCTTTTTACTAAATGCTAAAGTGAGTTTGTTTGTTTGTTACGCTTTCACGCGTTGACAGCTCAACCGATCGCCATGAAATTTTGCATACACGTTATCAGGGGTACAGAAAAGTACATAGGGTAATTTTTATTATGAAACACATGTGGCTAAAAACGCGGGGAACAGCTGTTCCTCGCGGTTTCACGCGCATTAATATCGGAGTTCCCGCGGGAATTCGGGGACAAAAAGTACCCTATGTCCTTCTCTGCACTTCTGTCATTATGTGTGAAAAATTTCATGGTGATCGGTTGAGCCGTTAAGGCGTGAACGCGTAACAGACATACAGACAGAGTTACTTTCGCTTATTAGTAAGGATTATTGTATTCTTAGAAGACCGAAGATTTTTCTTTTTTGCCACATCAAAGGCAAAAGGTACAGCATGTGACCTTCCGCTGTCACTTATTTTTGATCCAATTTGACTTTTTAATGTTGAAATAAATATGTGTTTGTTTTTTCTCTTTCACAGTCCCAACTGAGATGAGTGTGTTTGTCAGAGAGCATTTGAATTACTGGTATTCCTTGAAAGCATTCTACTTCGCGAAGACCATAGCAGATCTACCTTTCCAAGTAAGTTTTAGTTTTGATCGTATTTTATTTCAGCAACCTGCCCCAGCTGGGCAATTTATGCAAAACGCCTTTACTTTTTGCAACATCATATTTCAGTAAAACAAAGTTAATTTGTTGCTGTTAGCTAAGCTTAATTTAATTTGTGAATACAGCATAAAAATCCGTTCAGTAGTTTCGGAGGTAAGCGGGAGCAGAAAGACTAAAATTTTGTGAAATTTGTGTGGGTACCGTTACTCTATTTTATAGCGTCTTAATTTTTTTGTAAGTAACTTCCATAACTGATATTGCTCCTGTGGTTTCGCCCGTATAAATTTCGATATTCCTCTGGGAATTCAGAGACAAAAGTTTTCTGAGTGATTTCCCCTTTCATCTAAACTTACAAACTTTACCATAATAAAATTACTCAAATGACAAACGGCTATGATATCGATCGATTTCTCGTATTACAGATAGTCTTCAGCGGTGTCTACGTGATAATAGTGTACTTCATGACCGGCCAGCCCATGCAGACGGACCGCGTGCTGATGTTCACTACGATCAACATCCTTACGGCTCTGGTTGCGCAGTCCCTCGGCCTGCTCATCGGGGCCGCTATGAAGATAGAGACGGGCGTTTACCTCGGCCCCGTCACAACCATTCCCATCGTTCTCTTTTCTGGCTTCTTCGTCAACTTCAACGCGATACCCAGCTACCTGCAGTGGATCACGTACCTGAGCTACGTACGGTACGGCTTCGAGGGAGCGATGCTCGCCGTGTACGGGTACGGTAGGGAAAAACTCCACTGCTCAGTTCCATACTGCCACTTCAGAGTACCAAAGAAGTTTCTCGAATTCATGACAATGGACAAGGGCAATTTCTGGATAGATGTGATAGCGTTGAGCTGTTTCTTCGTGTTTATTAGAGTAATCTCTTACTTAGTGCTAAGGTTCAAATTGAAGATGATGCAGTAGATCTATGAATTCGATAGAAGCACAAAAAATTCTTATTTAACGACAGATCGTGCAGCTTTGAGTGATAAGTGATTAAATAAAGTACTTACCTAATTGAAAATAGCGACAATTTTTTGCAATTTTTAAGTAACGGTTAAGCATATCTGCAAGTTTCAATTTAGATATTCGAAATATTCGTCTTTATGATTGTAGAAAGAATGAGAATTGCGTAGCGTTTAATAGAATGTTTATACATACCAAATTAGGGATTAGTTCTTAAGATTTTATAGAAAATCGGGCCCATGACTTAATTGATAAGTTGTTTATGTAATAATTTCATGATATTATAATATAATTCCAGCTACGCGTAGTTAGTAACTCACTTTTGTCACATCATCTAAGTTAGGCGAATCTTACACGTACAGTCAGCAAAACAAATAGAAATAGAACTTGTTCAAAAACTCGAATTCGAGCTGGAATCAAGGGATATGCGAGTTTATTGCAACTAATAAGAAATACAAATAAGGCGTTATTATGCTCAACAAATCGGACAAAAATAATGTTTTCAAAAAGGGATTGCCTACAAAGTGCTAGAATCTCAAAATGATAAAACATTTTTTTTAATAGTTTGATATGAAAGTGATATCAGACACTTGTAATAATAATATCCTTCGAAAACCTTACTTTGAAATATTACGTACTGATTTAATGAGTTCGACAACTGGGCCCTAATTCGCTATGACCATAACACGCCGCGCAAAAACTGTCTTTCCCTCGTAATCAAAGAAGTTTTACTGCAAAAAAATACATTTGCAACGTTTCTTATGGCATAAAGAATAATAATTTCTAATATCTTGGCATCTAGAACGTTTGGGAATGCGTTTTCGGGACGCGCGTTATGGGCAAGGAATGTTGTTGGTCATAGTGAATAAGGGCCCTGCTCAAAGTTTTTGGTCCATATTTTGTACAAAGTTTGTGTTGAACTTTTTTAGTATTGTATGAACTTTCGACTGTATGTAGGAGATAAATCACAGAGAGGCTATTTTAAACGCGCTCTAAGCGAAACGAAGCCTAAGTTTTTTTGAATTGTAGTAAGTAGTTGATAGATTTGCAAACTTTAATAAAATCCAAAATTTGGTAAATAGCGTGACGATGTAACATTACTGTGCAATATAATGTGTCAAACATTTTATTTATTGTAATGCTTGGAAATGGGCTAGTTGACTAGTTTTTTTTCGTTCGTCCGTCTCGTTGATTAATTAAAAATATTGGACACGTACTTTTTCTTTTTTTACGTAATTAAAAAATAACGGCGATATTATATTGTGTTGAATTTCGCGTGACGTCATTATCCGGTGCAGTTTGTATAGCGGCTTAGTTATACCGGTTAGTGACGTCACAAGCCCCTACCCTAAACTTTTATGCGCTTTACCTCTGTATATTAAATTTGTATTAATTTGAAAAAGCAAAAAATACGTGTCTATTGTATTTTTTTATTTTCGTACTGACGGATTAATTAGAATTTTGATTTTCATAAATCGTCAACATCCCTATTTATCGTTATTATTATTATAATTATAAGCTCTACTGAGTTTGAGACTAGGTGGCGTTGTATATAATTGTGCAAGCATTATTATTATTTACTAACTGTTCCCCGCAGTTTCACCCGCATTAATTTTGGAATACCCCATTCGCATTTATAATACACCTAATTTTATTTAGGATTATTTTGGTGTGTGTGTGTACATAAGGGATGAAACGCGCAAAAGTGAGAAGCATGAAAGTGACTTGTGATAATAATGTTCCAAGAGGGTCAAAGAAAAGGTGGATAAACTGTGTATGGAATGACATGAGATGGAAGGAAGTGAATGCAGCGATGAAATGTGGAAAAGAAGCTGTGGAGCGAGATGAAAAAAATTCAAGATGTTTTTCGTCAAGTTGTTAAAAAAGATTTCAACATCCGAATTATTTTTACCATGTCTACAAAAAACCAAGTGCGAATCGGAACGCAAAGTAAAATGTGTGGGAAAAAAACTTCAATTCACATTTGTCAAATTTTCCAAATTTCGTGTATATAGTCTCCGAATAAAATACCTGTGATATTGTAAGGATTCCTTCTTTTTTTTAACAAAAAGCTTTGAAACCCAACTGTCCGAAGGCATCTAAAAAAATAGATGTGCATAACCTAATTTTGGATTTTAATAAGTAGGTATTGGCTGCTACAGATTACAATTATTATTCCTGAATAGATCTGTTCTGTGGTAACTATTGTTTTTAATTATTGCAAGCTGCCGAAATCTACGAAACTGCTTCGTTTCGTACGCAACGAATCATAGCGTTCGTCGAGATAGCAAATGCTGTGGTGACTTCAATACACAGCAAATCCTAGAGGAGGTGATACGATCTAGTCCAGAGGCCGTATTGTGTTTGCTGACTTTACTCACATGATAGATATCTCTCTACTTTAAGAATTACAATTTAGAAATTAATTAGACTGTTAAATTATTACGTACCTTATCTTTAATTCACGCTATAATACCTAATAGGTTTTGGTAAATCTTTGTGTCTATCCCAATTACCAGTATTTATTAATTAATAATAAACGACTGTGATTTTTATAATACGAAATAGTTTAATTTATCCTTTTATATTGGTTACTAGCTGTTCCCCGTTTCGCCAGCGGTGATTACGTAGTTCCCGAGGGATTTCCGGGACAAAAGTACCCTATGTCCATCTCTGTATCCCTGGCAAAGTGTGTGCGAAATTTCACGATGATCGGTTGAGCCGTTAAGGCGTGAAAGCGTAACAGACAAACAAATAAACAAACACACCGATATAATAAGCACAGATAATGTTATAACACTAAAGGATAGTAGGTATAAGACGAGATGAGAGAGTCCTATTATTTTACTGCAGGCGTGAGCGAGAAATTTAAAGTCTTACAAGACAAGGTAGGTATTAAATGGATATATTCTACTTTATCCCAAGCGCTTGGTAAATCCTCCATCATTAAGTTTATAGTAATTTAGATCAGAAAAGAGCCTCGGATTGAGAAGCGAGAATCCTATTGCGGGAGCTATCACAGCTAAAGCGTTTTATGGGTGCTGTCATGAAAATTGTATTTTTTGACGTCAAAAAGAGCCACATTAGGGGCCAATTTTGAATAAAGTTATTTGACTTTTGACTTTTTTTGAAAAAAATTAGATCTAAGAAAATATATTATACCAGCTGTTCCCCGCGGTTTCGCCCGCGGTAATTGCGGAGTTCCCGCGGGAATCCCGGAATAAAAAGTACTATACGTTCTTCTCTATACCCCCGACAACGTGTATGCAAAATTTCGTGGTGATCGGTTTAGCTGTTAAGCCGTGAAAGCGTAACAAACAAACAAACTAATTTTCACAATTTTAATATTAGTCTTAGAGAAATTAAAAATTAAGAAAATCGTTACTCTATGTAAGGTTTGTCTTAAATAAAGCGAATTCCGGTTTTTCGCTCCTGTAAAATTTATTCCGCTGCAATTGCTTCGTTTTTCCGTAGGGCAGCCGAACGTGTATGCAAAATTTGATGATGATCGATTGAGCCGTTAAGGCATGAAAGCGTAACAGACATACAGAGTTACTTTTGCATTTATTAGTAAAGATTGAGTAGAAGGGAGTAAGTAAGATAGTGACATATTTTAAAACATTTTCATAACCTTTCAACTAATATTATGGTTCAAATAATATTATGGCTAAGAAAACTTTTCCAAGTGCGTTATCTACCTACATTTTGATTTGGTATAAGTACTTACAATCTATCTATACTACAGTTAACAGCGCCATCTCATTCTGCGTTCGAGTACTAAAATAACATCTTCCATGCATCTTCCTAATGAGCTGATAATTATTTAGGTACTTACCTACAACATTTTGAAATATAGGTAGGTAAATATTTAATACAGAAGCGAACTTGCAGGTAGCGTTTTGCACGTTTGCACCTTGTATCTAAAAACCAAGTAAATGGCCATACTATAGATTACTTAAATATATTGTTATTATTAGTTGGAGTATTTTATACGTCACTATATTATGTAGGTATAAGCAAAAAATGGCCGCCGATAAGCAAAAACATGTTAACCCACAAAAACTTTATTTGGAGATAGAGAATGTTTTTCAATAATGTGTTTAAACTTATTAGTTATTATTACATCGTAAAAATACCAATAATACGTAAAAAATGTTTACATAATAGGCGCTATACTAATTTAAAAAACACGATTTACTCAAAATGACTTCAGTGTGGATGTTACATTATTGCTATACATTACTCAATGAAAATTGGTCAAAATTTAAATACACCACAGAACACATAATATTATATTTTGGCCTCGTACACTTGCATTTTATCATTAGTGAAGTGAAAATTTATGTAAGCATAGATGGACGCAGATAAGCAAAAACATGTTAACCCACAAAACGAAGTTATTGATTCAGAACGATTTATTGAGATTTAGAGAACGTTTTTTAATTATGTGTTTACCTTATTACATTGTTTAAATATGTAACTAAATATTGAACATAAAAATTGTTGACACAAAATGGCGCTATAATTTTAAAACTTTAATTTACTCAAAATTTCTCCAGTGTGGGTTAACACACTATTGCTTATCTATGTCCAGATATACGAGAACAAAATACGAGTAGGTGCCAACGATTCTTGTGGCTTCGAATCCGTTGTCTGTTTCTTTTTTTTTAAACATTACGCTAAAAGATTACAAAAAAAAAACACTTATTTACCTTCACATTTGCCTTAAGGCTTATACTTTTCGTTGCGCACTGTCCATGACACGAGCGACTCTATATTCTTTATCACACTATCCTTATCTTTCACAGTCGCACATTATTCACAGGGATCGCATTTCCACTACTTTCATCCTACTTTCATGCCTCGCTTGCGATACTTAAGTTTCACTGCCATCCGTGAGTGTAGGTACAGTCGGCGTCACAAGTAGCCGAGCAATGGGGATGTTGAAGGCTTTTGAAAATCAAAATTCTAATTAATCCGTCAGTTCGAAAATAAAAAATAAAGGATATTATGTTTTTTGCTTTGACAAATTAATGAAAATATACCATAGATATAGCGCGATAAAGTTTAGGGTGGGGTTCGAGACGTCATTAACCGCTATAAGCCTCGATACAAACTGCACTGGATAGTGACGTCACACAAAATTTTAACTCAATATATCGCCGTTATTTTTTGATTAGGTAAAAAAAGAAAAAAATACGTGTCCAATATTTTTTATTAATCTACAAACCGGACTAAAAAAAAATTTAGTCAACAAACCCATTCAATTGTCTACATAGTCTACGTCACTGCGTATTTTTCTACTGTATCTTTACATAAAACAAAGGTCCTCCACCGCATCTGTCTGTCTATTCGCGATAAACTATAAAACTACTGAATAGATTTTCATGCGGCTTTCACGTAGTAAATATAGATATAGATAATGATTCATGATGAAGGTTTAGTTAAATAATTTGTTCAGATTTTATGTAAATTGGTTGAAATATAACGATAAAAACGAAATAGTGCCGTGTCGAAGTTAACGCCGGTGAACACCGCATCCTGTAGATACTTCGTCCGTAATCCGTTCGGTAGTTTTTTGAGTTTATCGCGAACAGACCGACAGAGAGATCCGGTGAGGACTCTGTTATATCCTACTAATCCTACTAATATTATAAATGTGAAAGTGTGGATGTTTGGATGTTTTTTACTCAATCACGCAAAAACGGCTGAACGGATTTGGATGAAATTTGGCATGCACGTTTTCAGGGGTACAGAGAAGGACACAGGGTACTTTTTATCCCGGGATTCTCGCGGGAACTCCGAAATTACCGCGGTTGAAACCGCGGGGCACAGCTAGTTATGAATATATTGAAGTGATTGTTAAGACATTTCAAACCAAATAACTTACTAGAAGGTACTATATCGCTATACCAATTATTTTCTATCGCCCGGGGTAAATGAATATCGAGTCGGTGATAGTTGAACCGTATAGTCTGGGTTCTCAGGTCGGGCTTGGAATATTTCAGTGATATCGTAATGGAGTCATAGAGCACGAGTATCAACACCTTTGTGCCACTCAACGAATACGAGTATACCACCGACTTAAGGAGCGAGAAACAGCAGGAAACATGATGCACTGGCTACATGTGACTGACTGACTGATTCATCAAGGCACAGCCAAATCCATTTTGTGTTGGAACCGGAAATTGTATTTATAATGGGCAAACACTGATAGTGTTTTTGGATATTCAGTATATATGTTGGAAATTTGTGCGGAAGCACTATTACCAACACCATTTTGAAATTGGCGCAATGAAAATCGAGTTTTAGGCTTATAATCCCCACTATAATACTAGGAATGTGAAAAGTGAAGATGTTTAGATGATTGTTTTTTAATCACATATAGACTAACTACTGAATGAATTTTGATGAAATGAAATGAAATGAAATATAGTTTATTCGTTACGACCACAATTAAATAATATGAATAAACAAAAAGTAGCATAAATAGCGTGTCGCAACAAAAGGGCAACCAGCTCAGCATAAGCCGGGAACCATTATTTTGTTGTTTTTTATATACTTACCTACACGAAGGATATCCGTGATTTTATCTTATTACTAGCTGTGCCCCGCGGTTTCACCCGCGGTAATTATGGAGTTCCCGCAGGAATTCCGGGATAAACAGCACCCTATGTCCTTCTCTGTACCCTTGACAACGTGCATGCCAAATTTCATCCAAATCCGTTCAGCCGTTTTTGCGTGATTGAGTAACAAACATCCAAACATCCACACTTTCACATTTATAATATTAGTAGGATTTTAGCATTTTTGTAATTGTGCTATTAAGGGTAAAACAGGTAAAATTTGGTTGCTACCCAATGATGCTTATCAGCCTTAATTAGGAACGATAAAAATATTTAACGTGGAAAATTGTAATGTGGTATATAACGTGAACTCTGGCTGAGATAAGTGGTAATTTGATAACGTTTTTACAATCCATCTCAAATTTCGTTTAACTCAAACGGGCAAAGGAAAAATCGTGATAACGTCTCTGTGCCACGCCAGCGGCTGTAACAAGGTGCGGACGTGAAAATAATACCACATAATATTCCCAGATCACATAATCTAATACTATAAAAACTTAGTACGGTACGCTGTACTGCTATTTTCTCACAACATAACACATAAATATCCATAAAGGGATGCTCTACACAATGGCAATCAGAAACTAGGAGTGCCCTCGGGCTGAGAACTAACCCCACTTCTCAGGCTCTCTGGGAAATTATTATTTTAGCTCGAACGCTGGGTAGGGTCCGGGCTCCGGACTCCGGAGAGGCTCCATTCCGGATGTGTTTAGAAAGAAAGAAAGAAATAGTATTTATTAATTGGACATCGACGGAAAAGGCGCAGCGCGTCATAATATTCTCACAGTATAAAAATACTAGCCATTCCCCGCGGTTTCACGCGCGTAAATTTCAGAGTTGCCGCGGGAATTCCGGGATAAATAATACCCTATGTCCTTCTCTGTATCCCTGACAACAAGCATACAAAACTTTATGATTATCGGTTGAGTCGTTAAGGCGTGAAAGCATAATACTCAAACAAACAAACTCACTTTCGCCTTTATAGTAAGGATAATGTTAAGGATTCTAATTGTGTTCTGGTTCTTCGTAATTATACGATAAATCCTTATATTATTTCAATAGTTATCAATATTGGTTTACGATCTCAAATAAATATCGAAGCTTTTCTTACGTTACGAACAAAACTAGTTCAGAATTGAGCCCTCTAGCAGGTCCATAATAAAATGTTAGACAATATTTTACTTGGGTTATTGTTTTTAGTTTTGCTGTTTGACTTTGTTTTTCTCGCCGTACCACCGTATTTTTCTAATATAATTGAATAGGAGAAAATCAAAAATTACTATATATGTACTTAACAAGCTTCCCCTGCTGTTTGCGGAACTATCTCGGCAACCTTAAAAAGTTTTCTATAGCATGTCACTCAGGGATACTGTCGAATGAGTCCAACAGCTATTCCAAAGATTACCCCTTACATTTAAACTTACATAAAAATACGAACTTTACCTCTATATTATATAATCCTACTAATATATATTATAAATGTGAAAGTGTTGATGTTTGGATGTTTGTTGTTCAATCACGCAAAACCGGCTGAACGGATTTAGATGAAATTTGGCATGCTCGTTGTCAGGGGTACAGAGAAGAACATAGGATACTTTTCATCCCGGAATTCCCACGGGAACTCCGAAATTACCGCGAGTGAAACCGCGAGGCACAGCTAGTAAATAAATAAATGAAACACACACGTAATTAGGGAAGCATAAAAACACAGTACCTACTTTTTATGCGGGAATTTTAACGGAAATAATGAAATTAACCCGGGTGATACCGCAGAGTACAACTATAGTTATAAGTATCTAAAATACCAGCCGTTTGTAAATAAATTATAAGTATATTGTACAATTTTTCTAATGCTACTGCTCCACCTGCGTTAACTTTAAGCGTTAATTTCTAGTGAAATAACGCGTTAACACAAAATGGAGGTCGAAGCTTCAAACAGCTATTTTTTTGCAATGGAGGTAGAAGCACCTGTAATTTTAAACCATTCCATTGTCGTATTTTTATTGTTCTCGCCAGAACAAAGTAAATACGGTCTTGCTCCGCGCGTGCGCCACGCAGAATGAGAAGGCGTTAATGTAGCCAACACCGCTTAGTGCGCTAAATAACGCGCTAAAACCCTTTGATGTGTCCAAAAAACCGACACCCTTAACGTTTAACGTCATTAGTAATGCCGTTAGTAAGTTAACCCGTTAAAATATTGGCCACATCTACGTAATGCCTTAATTAGCGCACTAATTTACGCGTTAACACACAGGTGTAGCAGTAGAATAAAAAATCAATATTTAAGTAGTAAGTATGCACAGTAAAACACAATTAACTAGAACGTTTTTCTTAGAAGGTAGTTAGTTAAAATTTTGTTACACTTTTCGTAGAGGAGAATGTCTTCACCTCGCTGAAAACTTAGAGTATGATTTTTTTTTGCATAAAAACTTGCTACTTGTATACCTACTTACATAATACAGGTAGGAAAAATGCTTGGATATCTCGTTACCTTTCGAATCATAGCGGCGTAACTGATTTTACATCACAGGTCGTTATCTTATATTCTACTTATATAAGTATACGATCAATACTATGTAGGTATCTGTACTGTACCTACATAGTATTGTACAGGCGTCGCAACGAGCAGCGTTTTCCTTCTAAAATGTTTTTTCCTTTCAAAGTTTATTGCTAATAAACGGTATACAAAGTAAGACAAAAAGAACTGTTTTACTTTGTTTTTTTACTGCTTCGTTTATTGCAGCGGTAAAACTAAGCTTCGGCGATGTTTTAATCGCGGCTTCAGTTTATGCCAATGTGTTCTGAAAAATAATATTTCTGGCATTAACTGACTAGCGTTTTGTTTTATCTTGAGTGTTTTGTAGCGCTAATAAAAATAAACATTTTCATAAAAAGTTTTACTTGGTTTGGCCTATGGAGGTAAAAGTTCGAAGATCGATTGATCAGAAAATATCGTTCAATCGGATGCAAAATCGGTTCAATCGTTTCGCGTCAGTTTTGAAATCCCCGCAGGAACTCCAAATTTCTTTTAAAAACCTTGTTCTAACAATAGCTAACGAACGCAAAAAAAATATCCAATTTGGTGCAGTCGTTCGGAAGTTATGCGCTTAGCAACACATTTGGCGATTCATTTTTACTTATATACCTACATTAATTTCCCTCACAATTTCTGCGATTCAGGTGAGTTTTAACTTGGTTCAACTTCTGCAGACGGCAGGTTAGGTCGAAGGTCGTCGACGTGAGGTTATACTAAAACTGGTAAAAAGGTTACGGTAGGGACAGGGCCCCAGGCTATACGAACCCAACCCGTACATTGTGCTCCTTAAAGTTGGTTCCTAGGTGAGGTAGTTAAGGATCTGCTGCAGTCAGACGGCGAACTTCAGAGGATCTCATCTAATTACGCAACTTTTTCTACTACTGTCACTTCTATCAGTGACAAGTTTGAGAGAGCGACAGCGTTGAGATAAGGCAAGATGTACTCCAATGGTTTGGAATACAACAACAATATACCTGCTTTAGTGTAAAACTGTGTTGCAGATATTAACGCTCTCCCTCGTGATTATTATACAAAGATTTATCTTATTTTAACTTAAGTTTATCAAAATTATCTTAAATTTAAAAAACTGTTTTATCTTCTCATATCACAATATTCTCTAACGAAGAATTGCGATTTTAACACTCTATGCGAAAGTGAGTTTGTTTGTTTGTTACGCTTTCGCCACTTAACGACTCAACTAATCGCCACAAAATTTTGCATACACCTTGTCCAGGGTACAGAGAAGGACACGGGGTATTTTTTTTCCCGGAATTCCTGCGGGAACTCTAAACTTACCACGGGGCGCAGCTAGTTCAAATTAAAATACGGGTGCAGCGCGGTGAAAATGTTCTTGAGGTAAATTCTAAATATCCATCTGTCTACGGCTTCCAAATGACCTCAAAAGTGAGATAATATCTACTATGGTAAACAAGACGTCTCCGACAAGCTAAATCATTTGCAATTGCAACAGTCTGATATACCTAAGTTTGAAATGTAACTGAATAAAGTAAAAAGAAAAGAAATCGTCTCATTTTTGATAAAGTATTTTCCATTACAATTAACTAGCATTATGAGGTACTATATATATTAATTCGCCCATCAAGTTTTCCGCATGAGCAAAAACGTTTTTATAATGAGGTAGGTATTAACATATCGAATAAGCTTATATATTACGTACCTATTGGATCGGCACGAACGGGAATAAAGAAACCAACAGTGACGAGTGATCCAACCCTAAGTATTTGATGCCTCATTAGTTGACTTGACGGATCTGCGCCGTGCTCACGTTGTAAGGGAATCTTTTGGTGAATAAAAATTTACATCGCCTACATTTATTATAATACTAGCTGTGCCCCGCGGTTTCACCCGCGTTAATGTGGTAATTCCGGGATAAAAAGTACCCCATGTTCTTTTCTGTACCTCTGGCAACGTGTAGTATGCAATAATTAATTCTATTTCACCCGCGTTAATTTCGGAGATCCCGCGGGAATTCCGGGATAAAAGGTAGCTTATGTTCTTTTCATGGCTATATGCATGGCAAATTTAATCCAAATCCGTTCAGCCGTTTTGCGTGATTAAGTAACAAACATCTAAACATACAAACAACCGCACTTTCACATTTATAATATTAGTTAAAGTAGTAGTAGTAGTTAGTATAGTAATACTACAAAGGTAAAGGTTGTCTGGAGGAGATCGTTGGTAAAGCGATAAGATCGCCTTTTGTATGCCTTTATTTATAAGTTTTTGTTAACACACTAACATTATTATGGTGTACAATAAAGTGTATTCTATTCTGTTCTGTTCTGTTCTGTTCTGTTCTGTTCTGTTCTGTTCTGTTCTATTCTATTCTATTCTATTCTACCACTAGTAATAAATTAAATACAGTGGATACAAATTGCGAGAAATCGTGAATTTACAGTGATAGGTACTATAATATCTAGATGTTTCCCGCGGTTTCAGAAGTTTTAATTTCGGAGATCCCGCGGGAACTCCGGGATAAAAGCCCTAAACCCAATATCCTTTTCTGTACCCCTGACTATGTGTAAAAATTTAATGCAGTCTAAAAGTACTTACCCTGTTCGTCTTTTTCTGTACTTCTGACAATGTGTGTACAAATTTTCATAATGATCGTTTGAGCCGATAGGTAAGGCGTGAAAGCGTAACAGACAGACATACAGACAGATAGACAGAGTTACTTTGGCATTTATAATATTAGTAAGGATAGTAAGGAATATTTAAGTGATGTTATGTGATTTTTAGTGTCTTAGCGCTCAAAATTAATTAGCTACGCTCACGCCCTCTGGGGATTAAATTTGGATAAATAGCAGTAGTAAAACTAGCTGTATATATACAACGTCTAATGAATTAACTGAAAAACTAGAAAGTAGTTTGCTCAGAATCAACTAGCGAATCGATCGCACTATATTTTAATATAGGTTATATTTTTTCATTTTTATTAGCCCATGTCTAAATATTTATAATACAATATATGGCGCGTACGCCGCCCGCAGCAGAAAAATTCGAACCGATAGGCGCGGGCGTAGCGCTTGGATTTTCGTAGATAGGTCACCTCCAAACTAATGTTGAATAACTTTTAAAGTATACATTTTTTCGACATAATATACCTATATTTTAATCATATTATTGTTTATTTTTTTAAATGGGGTGTATCAGGTTTTCAGTTAATTCATTAACACGTTGTATAGGTCTATACAGAAAATCGCTGTGGAAACCATCCACGTGTATTTTTTTTTTTGAAAATGTGCCAAATAAATTGATTAGTTAGAAAAACACTTTCGCTGTGTAATTATTTGTTATTTTGGCACTGAATTCTATAAAGTAATAAGTATCATAGTAAATACGCTATGGTATTTATTATTTCATCAAAAAATACACTATTATTTCATCAGATTTTGCATTGTTTTATTTTTCAAATCCCTGATCACTTAACTTTTTAAATTTTGTTTGGTATTTATAAATTTTTGCATTAAGCTGTGTACGACTCTCATTAATTTGCAATCATGCCAGTGGTATAATTTCTATTTTCAACACAATTTCTTAATTTTTATAATTGTTTTGTATAATCAACATGATCTCGCTTGATTGTAAATGAATGTAAAAGATAGCAAATACTTACTTTGACAAACTCACGCCTATACTTCTTGTACGACCTCTTGTAATAAATGTTCTTTTAGGTTTAAAGATGTTTATTTCTCATAAAGAATTACATAAATTCACTTACTGAGAAAACTTTTTAACTTAGTAATAATATTTGATAACTGGCACAACTAGACTAAAATAAAAAACTTAAATTTTGGTGTCGACAAATAATAAGTTGAGTAGGTACATAATTAATTGTATCGGGTAGGTAACTAATAAAATTACTAACAGAAAGTTGCTCGCGCTATAGGTACCTATTTAACTCGGCTAGAAACCACGGATGCAAAATGCACTGAGCCATGTCCACTTTGGATGCGGCAAATAATGCAGTCGCATTATTTGCCGCAAATAATTGTTTTAATATGAGTAATTTGAGTGATGAAATGATGAGTAATTTTAATATAATAATTTGGATAATATATATGGTAGGTATTGTGCAGTTTTATTGTTATTTGTAATATAGTGGTATTGCCCACTACATCTCGTCCAAAATGTGCATTTTAAGTAGATTTTTAAAACTATGTATTGTCTTTGCAGTCTTTATTTCTGTTGGCAATTTATTGTATATTTCCACACCTTCGAATTCAATATTGTTTTTCCCATAGTTTGTTCTTGGTTGGCGTGATAATAAATGATGTGAATTTCTTAGTTTCATTTTTTGTGTATGATGTTTTTTACGGAATGACAGTAAAGTGTGGATTTGGTTATTTAAAATTTTGTATATTAGCACGCATGTATAGTATATGTAGGACTGTTTAATAGTCATTATTTTAGTATCTTTATATATTTTTTGAGTAGGTGTACGGTAGGGATAATTGAACAAAGATTTTATCAGTTTATTCTGGGCTATCTGTATCGTGTCTAAATTAGTTTTAGCAGCTGCCCCCCAAATTTCTATCAAGTAGTCTATATGTGGTTTGACTAATGAATTATCTTTTCATTACTCATACTCGGAAAGTAGGTCTGAAGTTGCCTGAGAAGCGGGTTGAAAGTAACCCTTTTCAGCCCTAGGGAGAATCGCTTTCAACTGACAGCTGGATACTGCAGAAACTCAAGTCTTTTTTTATGTCATAGGGGACATACTTACTGGCCAGTAGCACACCTAATGGTTGATTTATGTAAAATAAAATTCACTCATTTTTTTCTTTAGCTAATTCCTATTTTTATTTTGACTTTCCTTGCATTCGTAATGAAAAGCACAGTGTTATCCTCGGCAGAAAGACTTATTTAGTCCCTCGATCTATTGGCCCGTCTCAGGACTAAATAAGTAACTTTCACCCCTAGGATAACAATGTACTATTAAATTACATCTTTCCTTTCAAAATGAAAAAATAAAACTAATTATACAATTTTTTATAATGTCTTTAAGACCAGCTTATATACGTATCGGACGAAAAATTTTAACGTTGATTATATTATCTTATCGAATAAGTAGGTAGGTACATACATTTCTTTAAATTAAATTGAACCCAAAGAAATGTCCACAATCTATTCTATATCTACAGTTTTTTATTGTTACCTAATGAAATTTCTTATGATGTTCAAAACTAATCACGTCGAAAGAAATCTTATTACCGACCGATAAAAGTCCCGTTGAAGCAATTTTACTTTATTGAAATGATATCAATTACGTAATTTTATTTACATTTAATATCTAGATTCTAGAGTAATATAAGTGTCTCGTTTGTCTGTATGTTAAATATTGGGTCCTTTGAATCCCGACAAAAAAAAACACCAGATACGAGTATATAAGTAGAATGTGAAACCTCAATCATATTGCTATGTTCCTAGCAGTTTCACCCGCAGTAATTTCGGAGATCCCGCAGGAATTCCGTGATAAAAATTACCCCATCTCTGTACCCCTGACAGTGTGTATGCAAAATTTTATGATGATCGGTTGAACCGTCGAGGCTTCAAAGCATAACAGACAGACACACAGGCAGACAGACAGACTTACTTTCGCATTTATAATATTATTATATTTTATAGTAGGGAAGTTGGGATAGTAGCGGTTGAACGAAGATTTAGATTGTATTTGATATAATTACTTTTATTAAGTTTATTATTTACTAGCTGTGCCTCGCGGTTTCACCCGCGGTAATTTCGGAGTTTCCGCGGGAATTCCGAGATAAAAGTACCCTATGTCCTTTTCTGTACCCCTGACAACGTACACGCCAAATTTCATCCAAATCCGATCAGCCGTTTTTGCGTGATTGAGTAAACGTATGCGAAAGCGGATGATGAATGATGGATATCCCGGAATTCACGCTGGATCTCCGAAATTAACGCGGTTGAATTAGAATTAATTATTGCATACTACACGTTGTCAGAGGTACAGAAAAGTACATAGGGTACTTTTTATCCCGGAATTCCCGCGGGAACTCCATAATTACCGTGGGTGAAACCGCGAAGCACAGCTAGTAAAATATTGTATTGAATTTTGAATTAATAAATTCCAGCATCGATACTACACTTATCTGCTGACAAAATAGCTTTCCAATCGAACTCCAAGGGTTTTCATAAACGAAACACTTCTTCTCATGGTAAAGTAGGTATAAAAAGTATCAAGCGCTATTAAGGGTTTCCGATAAATATTCTCCCCTCATAGTTTCGTTGGACAACTTTGTTCATAATACATCTTGACCGGCGCAAATTCTCATTTGAGCCGGGTCGTGTTGCGACTTTGAAGAGGCTGAGGAAAAATGGAACGCGAAGTTTGCAACCGTTGTTTAAGTTAGTGCCCTCGTATGCGGGAAGAAACATACCACTTCCCATTTATTTACAATGCCAGCTGGTCCCGCGGTTTCTCCCGCGTTAATTTTGGAGTGCCCGCGGGAATTCCGGGATAAAAAGTGCCCTATTTCCTTCTGTGTACCCTTGAAATCGTGTATGCAAAATTTCGTGATGATCGGTTGAGCCGTTAAGGCGTGAAAGCGTAATAGACAGACATAGAGACAGAGTTACTTTCGCATTTATACGTATAATATTAGCAGGGATTTAATGGCTGTTCCCTGAGGTTTCGGCCGCGTTAATTTCGGAGTTCCCGCGAGAATTCCGGAATAAAAAGTACCTAGCTTAAGTCCTATGTCCTTTTCTGTATTCCTGACAATATGACTGTGTGCACAATTTTATGTTGATCATTATGATGACAAAACGCATACTCAATATCCTCGTTTACAATATTAATTTGGTTTTAAAATTAGCCCTTAACCACTGACGTACGTCTGAGAGACGTAGGCGCGCACTTAAAACAATAATATCTTTTTACTTCGTACGCGCACGAACTTGTCCTTTCCTGTACCTTCCTAGAATCCAGTGACGCGAGCGCAGTGGGGGTGAGTAGACGTGCTGTGCGCCTCTAATAGGTAAATATACACTTCATAACGTCTGTGAGACGTAGCGTCAGTGTTAATGTAAGTTTTCATATCTCGGTCTTACTTTTATTTTAGGGTTCAAAATGGCTTCCAATAAACGTTCTTCGAATGTTGATCGTCCGACTTAAAGTAAACAACCTCGAATCAATGTCAACAGTCAAAATTTTGAAAGTTTTGTAATAGAAAATCTTAATTTTTCGGAGTCTGATGATTCTTTAGCCGATGAAAATGATAACGACGACGAGATTCCGTTGGAGGAAACTCTGAGTGAGACAGGGATACAAGAATCTGAAATTAATCGTCTCAACGTCCGTAAAAACTGTCACTTATGTTACAGAGAAAAAACACAGAAAAACCTCGTACACATGACGTCATGTCTGTAAGAAACCGGTTTGTTAGAAATGTTCAAAAACTGCTTGTAATACATGCCGTTAAAAATAATTTAGTTCTTCATAAAGTGTCATTTGTTATTTTTAAATTTAAAATTAATTTTCTATACTTATAAGTGTTATCAGTTCTATGATGATTTTAGACTGATAAGTTAGGTTTTTGATCCATTAGAAGGAAGGCTATTTTTGTTTTAGAAGATTTTACTATGTTTTTGATTTTGGCATATAAATAAATATATTATTTATCAATACTGTTTTTTTTTTATTTAATAAATACTATAGATACTAGAGAATACCATAATAAACATAAAATTATGATATCGTATTGAATTACTGAGTATATAGCATTTTAAACAAGACTACGTCCCTTAGACGTACGTCAGTATTAATGCAAGTAAATACACGTCAGTGGTTAAGGGTTAGATTAGTATGGAAATTCAGAAGAAAAATCTTTAGGTGTGAATAACCTACAAAATAACAGAGTGTTTGTAACGAAGACGTCGTTATTGCCAAAGCTCACAGGCTCCATCCGTGTGGAGTGCGTCGCGTTGAACCTTCCCTTTTGTTTGTATAGTTTCCAGAGGCACTTGTGTCGTTTTGAGGCTTTATTGAAGCAGTATAACAGTGTTGGTCTGACATCCGATTATGAAGGCTTCAAAAAAGTCTTTCGTTGTTGAGTTTGAAAATAAAAGTCTAGTAGATTTTTCCTCTACGACAGCAAAATTAGAAAATTTGAAAAGAAGCCTAATCCTAACTAATATGATAAATGTGAACAATTTTTTTTCTTTTTTCAAATAAAAGCAAGTTTCCCAAAACATTAAAATTTCAAAATTAAAATGAAAGACCTAATATTACTAATATTATTTACTTGTTATTTATCGACATAATTTGATGTGGTAAGTGTTCTTAATATTGGAAATAGAATCATAAATGGAATAATCTTATCCTTTCTACGAAACTGATTACGTAGAATGGATTTCTTAAGCAGCTAAAAGGAATATTATATAGGTAATTAATAATTCAGTGTGTCATAAAACTTTCTGTAAACTTGGAAACAGAGGGGCTATTATGTAACTTTTGTTTCTATCGTTTTTCGCTTGCAATCAAAAACATCGTGGTTTTGCGATTACAATATGCACTTTTTGACACCTACAATATCTAGCAATCAAACAAAACAAACATATTTCAAAACTTGAAGCTGTCTAAATATAACCAATTAATCACAAAACCGCTATTTTTCCGATTGAAATCGAAAAATGATAGAAACAAAAGTTACATAATCGCCCTACAGAAGATGTGCTAAGTCATACTTTCAATTGCTTTCGGGGTTAATACAGGCATGCAAGCATTGTTGGTTTAGTAATTAATCACTAATCAGTATCACGGAGTTAGAAAACTTATATGTTGTCATTTTTAGAACTGTGACATTGTCAGAGTAATCTGCAAAATGATAGAACATCTTCTTCTTCTTTTGCTTCTTTTCTCAGTATGGCAACAGATGCCTTGGATTGGCAGGCGCACTATTCATGCCAATATCAGTCAGAGAAAATAGTGGACAGTTACAAAGCACAAATATTTGTTATGACAAATTAAGATCAGAAGAGTTGTTGTCATAATCCCTAGGAATGATAGAACCTCAAAATAATGGTCTGGTTACTATCTCAGAAGAATAATGCTTAGTTATTCTTCTGAGGTTACTACTTCTTCTTCTTTAATAATGGCGTCTATAATTATAATTTGCCAATGACAATGTTTCTTAATAATAACAATCTCTTCATCTACTTCTTCAATTATGGCGAATCGCCAATGACAATGTTAGATTGTTCCCCAAGTTAAAACATGGCTCTTTTGAAAGATACTAGTAGATATTTATTGTCATTGACGCTTTGACACAATATTATGTCGTATGAAAGTTGACAAATGAAATTAAAAAAAAACGCTTGCAAAGCCACGAGAAACAGCCAGTATGCTAACTGTACCATATGCAAAGGCAAATGCTTAAGTGCTGCAAATGTTGTAATAAAAGATTTCACTCACGTACTTTATATGCCAATTTGAGCTCTCTACGTGAATGGGAAATGGTGTTTGCTAAGAGTAGGAAGTTTGGAAGATATCTTATATTATCATGTGAAACACAACGTCTCTGCATTTAAGTCTATCTTTTTATTCAATTGTATTAATATATTGTATGTATGTAGGTAAACCTACTTTAAACTGAAAATTTTAGTGAATAAGTGTTGACAAGTATCAAGTACTCCGTGTAGAAAGAACATAAAAATTTAATACTTTTAATAAAAATTAATTCGGCTATTGAAGTTTTTACCTGTTTAATTGACGAAATAGTCTTATTCCATCCTAACTATGGTTGCTTAATTTATGTTTGTGAGCAGTAAAAACATTTTGATTGAGTTTCAAGCCATTTTTAAAGCACTAGCGATCAAAGCATAGCGATTTTAACTTCCCTGCGGTTCTACCTGCATTATTTGCACAGTTGCCGCGGCATTTCCGGAATAAAAGTACCCTATGACCGATTCTCTACCCCTGACAACATGTAGCAAAATTTCACGATCATCGGTTTAGTAGTTAACTCGTGAAAATCAAACAGTTACTTTCGCATTAATATTATAATATCAGTCTGGATGAGGTCTGGATCACTGTCGCTACGCTCGAAGCGGTGTAAGCGCTCGAACTTGATTGCAAAATATTTTTTTACTCTTTACAAATTAATTTAGAATGTATTATAAGTAAACCAGTGTTACCAACTCTCGAAAACATTTACCCCTAAAGGTTAAGTCAAAAACCCCTAATTCCCCCTAAATAAATATAATACTTTATACTAAAAAGTTTATAAAAAAATAAATAGAACCAAAATTTTTGCCTTACTTTTGTAATTATTAGGACGAAAATATTGGTTTTCCAAAAGTGTTTTTATCTGGAAAGCTGTTGGTCTTCCTAAAAATAAATAAATAAATAAAAAAAATTTGGTCAAAAGCAAAAATGTCTCTAGATTTTTTTTAAAACCAATATTTAATATCAAATATTTGACATTATTATTAATTGTTATTTAAAAATTGCGGCATCGATCCACCCCGGCCCGTTTATAATAAATTAATAATTAATAATCCTACTAATATTATAAATGTGAAATTGTGGATGTTTGGATGTTTGGAAATTTGGATGTTTGGATGTTTGTTACTCAATCACGCAAAAACGGTTGAACGGATTTGGATAAAATTTGGCATGCTCATTCTCAGGGGTACAGAGAAGGACATAGAGTACTTGTTATCCCGGAATTCCCGCGGGAACTCTGAAATTACCGCAGGTGAAACCGCGGGGCACAGCTAGTATTTAATAACAAAAAAATAAGAAATAAAAATATAAGAAGCCAAAAAGTCGCTAAAAATATGATACCCCTAAAAAAATCCCACCGCATTCATTTACCCCCTAAATTTAGGGGGAAAACCCTTATGTTGGAAACCGTGAAGTAAAACTTCCGAAAATAATTTATTAAATGATCGTACAAAACGTAACATAATTCGGTGCACAGTTTAGAAAATATCCTTCGTTCCCATTAGTTAAATTGAAAAGTTCTAACAGGAAATGAGCGGAAAAGAGAGATAACGCGGACACAACTTCGCTTTATGTAAATAATAATAAATATATTATTATTCAATATTGTAGGTATGAATGTTTACAACCACGTGTTATTCAACCCTTCTAGTTGTTGAATTTGGAATTCAAAAAATTCCTTAGCTAGCTTAAACTGCATAATACAAAAATATAGGTAACTACGCTAAAATTTATACCATATCTACTAGCTGTGCCCCGCGGTTCACCCGCGGTAATTTCGGAGTTCCTGCGGGAATTCCGGGATAAAAAGTGCCCTATGTTCTTCTCTGTACCCCTGACAACGTGCATGCCAAATTTCATCCAAATCCGTTCAGCGGTTTTTGCGTGATTGAGTAATAAACATCCAAATATCCACACTTTCACATTTATAATATTACTAGCTGACCCCCGCGGTTTTACCCGCGGTAATTTCGGAGTTCCCGCGGGAATTCCGGGATAAAAAGTACCCTATGTCCTAATTGTCCTTTTCTGTACCCCTGACAACGTGCATGCCAAATTTCACCCAAATCCGTTCAGCAGTTTTTGCGTGATTGAGTAACAAACATCAAACATCGGAACATCTAAACATTCAAACATTCAAACATCCAAACATCCAAACATCCAAACATCCAAACATCCAAACATCCAAACATCCAAACATCCAAACATCCAAACATCCAAACATCCAAACATCCAAACATCCAAACATCCAAACATCCAAACATCCAAACATCCAAACATCCAAACATCCAAACATCCAAACATCCAAACATCCAAACATCCAAACATCCAAACATCCAAACATCCAAACATCCAAACATCCAAACATCCAAACATCCAAACATCCAAACATCCAAACATCCAAACATCCAAACATCCAAACATCCAAACATCCAAACATCCAAACATCCAAACATCCAAACATCCAAACATCCAAACATCCAAACATCCAAACATCCAAACATCCAAACATCCAAACATCCAAACATCCAAACATCCTAACATCCAAACATCCAAACATCCAAACATCCAAACATCCAAACATCCAAACATCCAAACATCCAAACATCCAAACATCCAAACATCCAAACATCCAAACATCCAAACATCCAAACATCCAAACATCCAAACATCCAAACATCCACACTTCCACATTATAATATTAGTAGGATCTAGTAGGATTAAAACTCAGACGAAATAAAAACTCAAGACGGAGCGCTGTCAACAACAAAGTGAAGCCGGTTTCGTAAACATGTGGGCATTTAGTGAGTGTTGCCGTGCAGTGAAAACTTATTACCCAAAATTGTTAAGTTCTAGAAAGATGATTGGATAAGTAAATAGATAAGTTAGTATTTTTTGAAGTTGTATACCTCGGTTGTATATTCGAGAACCTTAAAAATATAGGTTTCGAAATTATGATAAAACATGGAAAATAAAAATTAACGCATATTTACACTTACATTAATTTTATGAATATTAAATTTTTTTACAAAATAATTAAAACCGACTTCCAAAAAACACAAAACTAAAAAGCTAAAAATAACAAAATACCGATTTAATCCAATAGACAATAATACACGTAATACCTACTATTATTGGTTTGTGCTACCACTTTTCGATTTGAATTCGGTGCCAAGCCCGCTTACGTCTGCCCACTTGGGTTGTTCAGTTTACGACGAGCTCATGGCGGGAGTGGACTTAGCTCATATATCTACTTACTTCATACTTGGCTTGTCACCGACTTCATATCGAAAAGTGGTAGCACAAACCAATAATAGTAGGTATTACGTGTATTACTGTCTGTTGGATTAAATCGGTATTTTGATATTTTAAGCTTTTTAGTTTTGTGTTTTTTGGAAGTAGGTTTTAATTTTTTTGTTAAAAATTTGTTAATATCTTGCTTTTAAGTGAGACGGTTTGTAATTTATCTAAGTTACAATAGCCTGATGTTAACTACTCATCATCTTTTACAAAATATTGCTCTTCTCGATGCAGGGACGTTAATTTTTGAGGAGTTCTCCTGGTACATCACACTCAGTTCTACTTTGCCATATACGTTGTGAGTTGTGACGAGCATAAATTGTTTAGGAACCATTTAAAGTTAACTAATCGGAACTCGTGAAATACCTATTACTGAGTAGTTCCGATGATCATCTGTGGTCTTCATCATCAGTTCCACTTCTTCAAATTTTGCTTTCCGAAAGCAAATGAACGATTTACTATAAAAAATACTCAAATCGGTATAGGCGTGCTTATTATTTTTGAAGAGTTCCCTCGATTTCTCCAAGATCTCACCATCAGATCCCGATTTGGTGGCAATGGGACCTAATTGAGAGTAAACCCTTTCAAACAAAAAAAGAATTTTCGAAATTGGTCCAACCGTCTTCGAGTAATCGGTGAAACTACATAAAAAAAAAAAAAAAAAAAAAACATACATACAATCGAATGCATAACCTCCTGCTTTTTGGAAGTCGGTTAAAAAGTTAAAATCGAAATAGGTAAATGAACGTGTTACATTACGTTCCAGGTCACATTAACTTACCCAAAAAACGGGGACTATTGTGACGCTCACTAGTAGCAACACTTATGAAAGTTGTGGAGGTTTTGTGTTCCAAGTTGTCATAAATTAATAAAATTGATATTTTATTAAAAATGTGGTTATATCCTGCTTTTTATTTTTCGAAGATTGGTTTTTACACCCTCTCACTACAAAATTCGGCATTTTTTCTTTAAAAAATAGAAATTATTACAGCGTGACACTCCGCGCGTCGGAATAGCTCGACTGACAAGGTAAGGCGTAGTTTCGTTATATGTGTGTGCGTGTAACTGTGCATGTACACGCCGAGGCGTAGTTTTTGGGCTTCACTTCTTTGTTCACAGCGCTCCGTCTTGAGTTTTTATTTCGTCTGAGGATTAAAACTCCAAAAACGAACAGCTAGTAGAAAGAGGCATTTACTTCAGAAAACAGCAAGTTAAATACATATGATTGATTTGATTTGTCAAATCCACAAAAAAGTATAGACAAAAAATATTTATTACAATTCTTCATACCTACTAAAATGTCCCCCGCGGTTCCACCAGCGGTAATTTCGGAGTTTCCGCGGGAACTCCAGGATAAAATATAGTTATAAACATTCCTCATGAATCACTCAAAACCGCATGAAAATCGGTTGTGTAGTTTTAAAGATCTAAGCATACAATATATGTACCTAGTGATAGTGATGTGGTGACTTCGTGCGTGATTTGTTGTTTTTTAACTGACTTCCAAAAAGGAGGCTCTGCATTCGGTTGTATGTGTTTTTTTTAAGGTGCATTCTGCGGCAACGTTTAGTTGCTGTGTCTATTCTAACGAAACTTTCCATGTCGTCCGGGCAGTGGTGACAAACGAGCGGCCCTACAGACGCGGCCGGTGTCGGGCTTGATTAAATAATGATTCGGATTCGCCCATTCATTATTTATAATTAGGCTGGTAGCAGTTATCTCGTTCGCGGCCTTCCCGCGAAAGAGGCATTAATCATCTCAATTAGCGTTCAAGTCCCCGCCCACGAATGATCAAGCGAATAGAACAAGAAAAGAGAGAGAGAGAGAAAAAAAAAACGAAAAAAAAACTGCCAAGTGCGAGTCGTACTCGCGCACCGAGGGTTCCATTCAAATTTTTATTTTTATTTATTTTATTTTCGTTTATTCAGGACAACAACAGCTACAAGAACATATAATAGATTTAGGTTACAACTAGCTGTGCCCCGCGGTTTCACCCGAGTGAGTTTCGGGATTCCCGCAGGAACTCCCTTTAGGGGGATGAAAAATAGATAGTAGCCGATTCTCAGACCTACTGAATATGCATATAAAATTTCATGAGAATCGGTCAAACCGTTTCGGAGGAGTATGGGAACGAACATTGTGACACGAGAATTTTATACATATATTAGATATTACACTATTAGCCAGTGATAGTTATCCTTATTTATAGAACAGAATTTAGCAGTACGTACACAAAATTATAACAATTTAGATGATAATTCAAGAAACACAGAACTTAAATTAGTAACACAGAACATAAGAGTAAGAATAAAAGTAAAAATGTATGGTTTTAAGATCGGAATTCGGAACGTAGGTACAATATGATTTTAAAAGCTTTTGCTCGGAAGATATCAGCATCTATAATATACCTACCTGTACATAGCACAATATCCAATATATAAATCATGTGTCACGTTGTTTGTCCGCGATGGACTCGGAAACTACTGAACGGATTTTGATAAAATTTTCAACCATTTATAATATGGTCCAACTTAAAAGATAGGATAGTTTTTATCCCGGAATTCCCTCGGGAACTGAAGGACATAGAGTACTTTTTCCCGCAACCTCCGCGGGAACTCCGAAATTACCGCGGATGAAATCGCGGGGGACAGCTAGTATAATATAAAAAAAAGAAATACACATACATACTCACACGATCACAAACATATACATATTATCATACAAATAAACATTCATATAAATACATACATTACTACATACATACATACATACTAATATATACATACATAACTACATACATACATTATAGACAAAGTGTGACGACACTCGGACCACGCATCTCGCAGCGAGAGCAAGAAAAAGAATAAGAAAAAGAATCTTGTAATTTGAAGTTAGGTAAGTACCTACATCGCAGGAGTCGAGTCGAGGAAGATTTAGAATTTATTTTTAAAACTTTTTTTTTTGTACCTACAGTTTTCGGATTTTAGTCAGAAGTTTAAATTTTTTTCACAGCTTCAAGGAATTCGATATTAGGTATTTCCAACTTGATACTTCCGCGCGTTCCGTAGAATAAGGGTATTGATAGACAGACAGACAAATAGACGGACAATGATTAAGGTTCCCTTTTTTCCTGTTGAGGTACGGAACCCTAAAACGGGAAAATGTGAAGTGAATTTGAACGCATCCCTCAAATACTGTCGTGGTGGCCGGAAATATGTTTTTTGGGGTTCCCCGTGACGGGAGAAACGCCCGTAGGGGTGACGGCTCGGACAGAATCATTCTTGAATAGGGTAAAACTTAGTGGGTTATCTTGTGGAAGACTTTTTATAATACAGAATCTATATACTAATATTATAATAAAAAAACACAAAACTAAAAAACCAAAAATAAAAAGCTAAAAATAACAAAATACCGATTTAACCCAAAAGACAAAAACACACGTAATATTATTATTGGTTTGTGCTACCACTGATCGGTTTGAATTCGTTGACAAGCCCGCTGGTGTCTGCCCACTTGGGTTGTTCTGCTCACGAAGAGCTGGTGGCGGGAGTCGACTTAGCCCATCTTCCCCATTTGACTTGTCACCGACTTCACACCGATCAGTGGTAGCACAAACCAATAATAATATTACGTGTGTTTTTGTCTTTTGGGTTAAATCGGTATTTTGTTATTTTTAGCTTTTTATTTTTGGTTTTTTAGTTTTGTGTTTTTGGAAGTCGGTTTTAAATTTTTTGTAAAAATTTTGTTTATTTCTCGCTTTTAAGTGACTTAGTTCGTAATTTCTCTAAGTTACAATAGCCTAATGTCAACTGCTCATCACTTTTTACAAAATATTGCTTTTCCCGACGCAGGGGCGTTAATTGTTGAGGAGTTCTCCTAGTACATCACCATCAGTTCCACTTCACCATATACATTGTGACGGGCATAAATTGTTTAGAAACCATATTAAAGTTAACGATTCGGAACCCGTGAAATACCCATTATTGAGTAGTTCCGATGACCATCTGTGGTCTTCATCATCAGTTCCTCTTCTTCAAATTTTGCTTTCCGAAAGCAAAGAAACGTTTTACTATAAAAAATACAAAAATCGCTATAAGTGTTCTCATAATTTTTGAAGAGTTCCCTCGATTACTCCAAGATTCCATCATCAGATCTCGACTTCGTGACAATGGAATCAATTTGGGAGTATCCCCTTTCAAACAAAAAAACAATTTTCGAAATCGCTTCAATCAGAACCCGTGAAATACCCATTATTGAGTAGTTCCGATGACCATCTGTGGTCTTCATCATCAGTTCCTCTTCTTCAAATTTTGCTTTCCGAAAGCAAATGGACGATTTACTATCAAAAATACCCAAATCGCTATAGGTGTGCCTATAATTTTTGAAGAGTTCCCTCGATTTCTCCAAGATCCCATCATCAGATCCCGACTTGGTGGCAATGGGACCTAATTGGGAGTATACCCTTTCAAACAAAAAAAAAATCTTTCAAATCGGTCCAACGGTCTTCGAGTAATCGGTGAACATACATAAAAAAAAAAAAAAAAAAAAAAAAAAAAAAAAAACATACATACAATCGAACATAGAACCTCCTCCTTTTTGGAAGTCGGTTAAAAAGAGCTAAAGTTTGTGAGTTTGTGAATAGGGATGTTGACTACTATTCAAAATCAAAATTGTAATTAGTCCGTCAGTTAGAAAACAAAAAACAATAGACACGTATTTTTTACTTTTTTAAATAAATTAAAATATACAGAGATAAAGCGCATTAAAGTTTAGGATGAGGAGGTCGTGACGTCACTAACCGCAAAACCGCCATACAAACTGTCAGAATAGTGACGTCACGCGAAATTTCAACTCAATATATCGCCATTATTTTTTGATTACGTAAAAAAAGAAAAAATACGTGTCCAATATTTTTTAATAATCTACAAAACGGACTAAAAAATAAAAATTAGTCAACATGCCCATTGTGTGATTGTGAGTTTGTGACGATCTAAGGAGTAATCTCTGGATCTACTGAACCGATGTTTGAAAATTCTTTCACTTATAGGATGCTACGGTAGTCCTGTGTGACAAAGGGTACTTTTATCCTGAAATTTCTAAAAGTTAGCTAGTTTACAATAACTGAGAAGCTATTTAACAAATTAGTTCAAAGTCGAAGGTACGGCTAGTATTTAATATTATCAGCGGTGACTGTGGCTTACTTTTGTTAAATGTTCCTTGGACAGCTGCCCGCAATAATAAATGAAAATTTATGATAAATAACTAAAGTAGTCATTTACTACTATTCACAAAAAGAAATTAGGCTCAGCATCAGTTTCGTTCAACAGAAGACATCTTACGGTGATATTTTCTTCACTTTGGATATACTACCTATATATAGTATAACCGAACAAGACTTTTAATTTTCTCTCAGGTTACAGTATTTGCCTATGATAGTTACCCTTAAACAGAGAACAGAATATATAGGCAGTAAGTACACAAAATTATACCAATTTAGATAAAATAAATCAAGTAACACAGAGTTTACGGATTTTATTGTGATTTACAATTTACTTATTGAGTAATTACCTAATGATATTATGAAAAACAGTTGTAATTTGTTTTACTTGATATTCACTAAGAAAATAACAATGGATATAAATAAATAGAGAACTATCGCACACCAAAAATAAATTTGACAAATTTTCTTAAAACCAATAAGTTAAGTAAGTAGGTTCACAAGGAAATATTATTATAATTGTCCGTCTCTTAGCTAAAAGCTCGCCCTAAACTACGAGTTTGTTGACTAAACAAAAGACTATGCAAACATGCAAACATCGACCTTGTTGGGACCAACTTCGCAGAAATATCAACACTACGTCGTCCGTCGGTCGTTGTTTAGGCTTTAGTGTACTATAATTATGTCAATTGTTTTAGTCAATCAACTTATTAAGGTACTAGCTGTGCTCTGCGGTTTCACCCGCGTGAGTTTCAGAATTCCCATAAGAAGTCCAAAGTAGCCTAATTTATATGTAAAATCCTTATAACATCAGCTAATTAGCAGTGAAAGTCCCGTCAAAATCGGTCCAACCGTTTCGGAGATTGATCCGCGTGAGTTTCGGAATCCCCGCAAGAACTGCAAAATTCTTTCATATCCTTCTTTAGAAAAGACAAAAAAGGTTTTCCAGCCGTTCATGCGTGATGCCGTGACCAAGGGAAATAGGGATTCATTTTTATTGTATGTAGATTATTTAGGTCCTTTTTAATATTTATTTATTGAACTTAATCATATACATAATATATATGCAATTACCCCGCTCAATATAGGCAATATCACTAATTTTAATGAGATAACAATATTTAATAATACACAAGGTTTAACAAATAACAATAAATAATTATGATCCTTAAGTCTATTTAGGACTTGTTTTCTGTTTTTAAGGAACTTATATTTTACGTGCATCCAACGGATGTTGCTCTCGCTGCCGACATCAACCGCGTCACTTCCGTTGTCCGCTTAAATCTCTACGCGCCAGAAGAAGTAACTTCAATAAGACTTATCTAGCAATTGTAGCCTGTATTATTAAATGAGTAAATATATAAGTTGGTAACCATTCACATTGTCCGTCACCATCGTCTTTGTCATCTGTGGATCTATGACTATCTAGACGTCTTTGGAAAAAAGTTACTTATCTGTGGTTCTACAACTGGAGACTGGTTTTAAGAGACGGAGAGGTGATTTGTATATCTTACTAGCTGTCCCGCGCGGTTTCACCCGGAATTGTTCTATACAAACTTTGCAACCTTTTCATTCCCTTAGGGGTTGAATTTTCAAAAATCCTTTCTTATCGGATGTCTACGTCATACAAAGAACACACCCTCCAAGTTTCTCTGCGATCAGCGGTTTAGGCTGTGCGTTGATTCATCAGTCATTCAGGACAAAGGATTTTATATTGTATAGATAGATTCTAAAAAATTAAACCATATTTTAATAAAACTGCAATATTGTAAAAGTATCTATGTTAAATTTTGCACTTTTTTTTAATAAATATTATTTCTTATGACGATATCGTAATTTGTAGTTTTTATAGAATTGCAAACAACTTCTGTTGTTATTTTAAGTTTTAGTCCACAGGACCCGCTGGACCCGGTACAAACAACAATTGAATGTTGGTAATTTTGTTTCCCCCGTTTACGCTATGCGATTCTTCGGTTATTTCCCAACTTATTTCCTGCAAAACCAATTCGTGTCTAATTTCGGTTTTGATGAGAATTTTATTGTTCCGTAAACAATTAAGTTGTTTTTTTTTTTTATAAAACAAAAAAATACGTATTACAAGTGGCGATAGGTACGTTTTATATGAAAAAATACGTATATTGTGTGGCGATACGTTATTTGCTGCTTATGTTTTTAACCGACTTTAAGTTTTTTTTTTCAATGTAAATTTTTTTAGTTTTGAAGTAGATATCTCAGGTAGGTACTAAGTACTAGGTACTAGTAGGTATTTTGTTTTTTTTATTGAACGTGTACGTACTTGGCGAAACAGTACATGTTACAGTGATACTGTTTTTTGTGGGTATCGTTTAGCAAGGCTAGTTTAAGGATTTAGTTTTATAAAACCAAAACAAGCCTAAATTAGGAGCTTAAAGTTTCAGGCCTGAGGTAGTTTTTTGTTAAGACATAGAGACCCGCGGGAACTCCGCAGATTGTGAGTTTGTGAGGTTGTAGGGGGTAAGCTCTGAATCTACTGAATTTAACCGATTTTAAAAATTCTTTTACTTCTAGATAGGAAGCTAAAGTGATCCTTAGTGATATAGGGAACTTTTTATCCCGGAATTACTGCGGGAACTCCGAAATTACCACGGGTAAAACCACGGGGGTCAGCTAACTATATTATAAAGAGGTAAAGTTAGTGAGTTTGTGAATTGTGAGTTTGTGATCTTTGGATCTACTTCACCGATTTTGAAAAATTTTTCACTTGTAGAATAGGTAACTACGGTAGTCCTGAGTGACATGGGGTAGGTACAGTGGGCTACATAGGCAAGTATACCTTGAGAAATTTACACTTTTTTAAAACGTCTGTATGACGTTGTAAGTTGCCGTTTTTGCAGCTCCAAACTCCAAATTCCAATACAAGCGAAAAACCAATATTGGTGCAGCAAAAACGGCAACTTATAACGTCATAAAGACGTTTTAAAAACATTATAAATTTTACAAGGTGGTATACTTGTCTATGTGGCCCACTGTACTTTTTATCCCGAAATTCGTACGGGAACTCCGAAATTGCCGCGGGTGAAACCGCGGGCGACAGCTAGTTGTTGCTACCACTCAAATACGAGTATATACTCTACCTACTGGTCACAAAGCTTTTGTGATCAGCTTTAGTGAGTGACATTTAAAAAAAACTCGATTCATATTCGAAGTTCAAACTGCGTAAGCCGCGAATTTGGATCGCTGTAACATTTTTCAAGCGTCAGCTGAACGTTTTTTTTTTTACAGACCTGACTTCGTGGTTAACAGAGTTTTATCACGGAATTTCTGCATTGTTTTAACGCTGGTTCGCTTTTTCGACTAATCGATTAGGTTTCTGGTTTGCTCACAGTTGATACATTGATTTATCAAATGTAAATACACACATCAAAAGTGTCTAGGGATCAAGCATTTTTATGCGGATTTCTTGAGATTGAGATGTGGCTTTGTAATAAATTTATGATTTTATAAATTTATATGGATCCTTTTTGGTGCATTACATAATTTGAATCAGGAACTGTCAATCAAATTCGAGTAAAAGATGAAAATCAGCTGTCAATATTTTCCCTATAAAAACATACAACGCATTGAAGACATTATTAGTGCTACTGTTTCCCTACTACTGATTAAAACCAACGTTATTATGGAGCGGCGACGTCATTTAAGCAGGGAAGAAATGCTCAGAGCCGTGGGAATGATAGAAGCTGGTTCCCGGCAACGTACTGTGGCTTTAGCTCTGAATACAAGTCAGAGTGTTATCAGTCGACTTTGGACACGTTACCGAAGCACTGGTACCGTGGCTGAGCGCCATGGAGGACGGTATCGCTGCACCACACGGAGACAAGACCGATACATTCAAATCTTAACTCGAAGAGCTCCAACAATAACCGCCATGATGTTAGCCGTGAGGCTTCATCACTCTTCAGGGAACTTAATTAGCGACCAAACAGTCAGAAACCGCTTGCATGAAGTGAACCTTCATTCCCGAAGACCGCTACGGGTACCACCTATAGCAATGCACAATCGTAGGATTCGATATCAATGGGCTCTTGAACACAGAAATTGGGCAGAAGAACAATGGCGTTTCGTGTGCTTTTCTGATGAGTCTCGTTTTGGTATGAGACCGGATACAAGACGTATACGACACTGGAGAACCCCTGGACGCCAACAGCGATTAAAATCCTGCCAGGAAGTCCATCCTTATAGTGGTGGAACCGTCATGGTATGGGCGGGTATTTGGATCGGCGGAAGAACTGAGTTGATTTGGATCAGAGGCAACCTCAACGCTCAAATTTATGCTGAGATGATTGTATCAGACGTCATCGTTCCTCTACAAGTGCAAATCGGTCCCTTATTTCAGTTAATGCATGATAATGCACGACCGCACACCGCAAGAGTTGTAAGACAGACTCTCGCCGCAGCTAACATCAATGTCCTGCCCTGGCCTGCTCAGTCGCCAGACTTGAACCCGATTGAGCATGCATGGGATATGCTACAGAGAAGAGCTCTGCCGAATATGGAGGGTATCCAGTCGAAAGAAGACCTTTTTTGTTGTTGCAACGAACATGGGCGGCCATTCCACAGCGTGATTTGGATGAACTCATTTTGAGTATGCCAAACCGATGTTCTTGTGTTGTTAGTGTTCGCGGTAGAAACACGGATTATTAATTGTTTAAGTTACCCAATAAAATTTTAAAGAAAACTGTTATTTCAGTCTTTTTTTCGAACTTTAATGTTAGTGATTCAAATGTCAAAAATCCCTTTATTAGGAAAATGGCAAATTTCTTTATTAATGCAAAGGTGACTTGGTTTATCGTTACTGTGACAAACGAAAACACTTTATTTGATGAATCCTTAAAGAAAATTTTAATTAATATCAATCAGGAGAAAAGTTATTGCAAAAATATATGTTGATCCCTAGACACTTTTGATGTGTGTAGTTTCGTGCACTCAAAATGAATACTAGAAAACAAGTATGTTGTTTTTATACCTACATAATATAGATGTAGATTGTGGGCTGCGGTTGCAGTAGCTCCGCAGTTTATCCGAGTCAGAAAGTTTGGATGGAGTTTTAATTCTTCTTGCGCCATTTGAACTCATTCTTGCAAGAATTCGCCCTAGAAAACTTCTCATAGCAACAAAAAATAATATATTCTCAATTTCCGAACTTTATAGTTATTTATTCATTTTATAACTATATGGGTATCATAGAGTTTATAAGTCTTCATTATATCTTCATTATATCAGTCAGCCGGCGTCCAGTAGAGAGAATAACTCATCTATACTAATATTATAAAGAGGTAAAGTTTGTGAATTGTGTTTGTGAGTTTGTGACGTTGTAGGGGGTAATCTCTGGATCTACTAAACCGATTTTGAAAATTATTGCACTCATAGGAAGCTACGCTAGTTCTTAGTGACATAGGGTACTTTTTCCCGAAATTCCCACGGGAAATCTGAAATTACCTCGGGTAAAACACCAGAATTTTCAGTTTTCGGAAGACGGTTAAAAAGAAGGCTTCTGTTTACTTATGGATTAGTATAATTGGACTCTGCTGTTCTTAATATTTGACAGAAATTAAGAAGGGGCAATTAATATAATTGGGTCCCGAGCAATTGGCGCAAGAGAGCCTTTTGCGGTTTTAATTCGCGTTTCGAATCGACATCAAACGAAAGTTTAGAATTGTACCTACACCAATTATCGTAAGCCAGATGTAAAATATTTCAGTTTATTCTATTATTAGCAGCCGCTGTTAGGAAATTTCCTTACGAAATCGAATCAAGGACGAGTAGACCCTGAGGAGGACCAAAGTTATCTGCATAGGTAGCTAAAATAAACGTTAATCACTCAAAAGTTGTATTGGTATATTTTTAATTAAAAATATGTCTAAAAACACCAAAATCGTTGCAGTATAGAAAGGTACTCCAGTTTGAACTTGATTCAGATCATTCAAAAGCTTCAGATGTGTAATCCTCGGAGGTGTAGAGAAGGACATAGGACATTTATCCCGGAAGTCCCGCGGGATTCCCGAAACTATCGCGGGTGAAACCGCGGGGAACAGCTAGTTCATTTATACTTCACTACAGTATTCTAATCATTACCTGTAAATGCGAAAGTAAGTTTGTTTGTTTGTAACGCTTTCACGCTTTTACGGCTCAACCGATCATCATGAAATTTTGCATACACGTTTTTAAAGGTACAGAAAAAGACATAGGGTACTTTTTATCCCAGAATTCCCTCGGGAACTTGGAAATTACTACAGGTGAAACCGTGGGGATCAGCTAGTACTATTATAAATGCGAAAGTGAGTTAGTTTGTTTGTAACGCTTTCACGCCTTAACCAATCATCATAAAATTTTGCATACACGTTTTCAGTGGTACAGAAAAGGACATAGGGTACTTTTTATCCCGGAATTTCCACGGGATCTCCGAAATTAACGCGGGTGAAACCGAAGGGAACAGCTAGTACTAGATATCATTATGCAAAAAGTATTTAACTAACAGCTATCCTATTTAAGCTAACTGCGATTGTTTGAATATTAATACTGATTGTGAATATTGCACAGTATTACCATCTTATGAAGTGGCTACAAATCTTTTTGGCGTTATACATATTATAAATATAAACACTTAAGCCACCAATAAACCTACATTTGAGGTACGAGTGAGAAGCAATTTAGGGAAATGTGTTATGTGAACTTCATTCAGTTTTCAATTTGGAACCAATCACTACCGGAGCCGACGCGACGCTCGGTGCCGACTAAATTGGGTACCTATCGTATCAAGTACAGAAGGAAACAAAAGAGAGTTCCGTTTTTTTTTATTCACACAGTCATAGTGCATTCAGCCAGTGTCATTTTAACAGTTGAATGCATGTAACTACAGTTCACTTTAAAAAGGTGTGTATCATACAGTCACGTACATCAAAGAATACAGAATATTTATACCTAAAGAAGGGAAAGTCTCAGCCTCCCATCAACTTCATGCCTCCAAGGAAAGTTGACATGTGACAATTATTCACTGACAGCTGAAGTTAGTTAGCTCGCTGTCAGCCTTACTGTCTGTCTGTGTGTGCGTATGCACACACACAGACAACACGTGTACGTACAAGCCAATCGTCTTCACTTGAGTGAAAGTACCTACCTACTAGAGTCAGTTTATTTGTATGGAGCGTAAATGTTATCCATGTTAGAATCTGTTTTTATGTTACAAGAAACCAGCAGCTTCTTTGCTTGATCTTTCTTGTTCTTCTAAAGTGTATTCGGGTTCTAAAGCAGTGCTCACAGGGGGCATGACCTCCGTACCAGATTCTTCAAATTAATTGTACACTTATTCTGAGGCCAATTTGTTTGGGATTCTTGTTCTATTTGGGATAAGCATTTTTTTTCTACTCACTGGTCTAGACCAAAATTCGTTTTTCTGCAATTGAGAAAACAGACTCAATACCGATTATTAAGATTAATTTCCGTGAGCAGGTACATAAGTGAGTAAGGATTTCTAGAAATCGTTTCTCAGTAGTGGCTAACATTAAAAGAGGAAGTTCAGTAGCTTTGGCTGGACGTTTTCGATGACTTTTGAACTTTATTGGATTTTTTTATAATTTCCAAAGACCATACATCATGTTTATTCACTTTCCTCGCCGACTGTACCTACGTGCCGTGAAACGAACGTCGAACAACTCGCCGTGGGTTGATGCGAATTTGGATTCTCTAAAGTACCTACATCGGGTCTTGATTGAGTTTAGGTATAGGTACTGAGGAAATCCAATAAAAATTACGGCGCATCTAAAAGAAAGGAATCGTATTAGGATTTGATTTCTTCCATTGAGCCTTTGTTGAAGGTGATGTTAATGTTTTCGTCTTGCGTGATTTTTTTATATTCGGATCTTGAAATTAAGGGAAACGTGTTAAAACTGTCATGAAAATTTAAATCCAATCAGTGAATAAGCTTCTAAGACCTAATGCCTAAGAAATATATTATAATATATCCATACTATCATACTAATAATATTATAAATGCGAAAGTAACTCTGTCTGTCTGTCTGTTACGCTTTCACGCCTTAACGGCTCAACCGATCATCATGAAATTTTGCATACACGTTGTCAGGGGTACAGAGAAGGACAGGATACTTTTCTTTCCGGAATTCCTGCGGGAACTCCGAAATTAATGCGAGTGAAACCGCGGGGAACAGCTAGTATATAATATATCCATACTAATATTATAAATGCGAAAGTAACTCTGTCTGTCTGTCTGTTACGCTTTCACGGCTTTTTAACGGCTCAACCGATCATTATGGAACTTTGCATACACATTGTCAGGGGTACATAGAAGGACATAGGGTACTTTTTATCCCAGAATTTCTTGGGGAACTTCGAAATTAACGCAGATGACCTCGCTTAAAATTTTACATAAACATTTTCAGGGGTTCAGAAAACGACATAGGGTACTTTTAATCCTGGAATCCCCGCGGGAACTCTGAAATAACCACGGGTGAAACCGCGGGGGACAGCTATTGTGTAATAATTTAAGTGTGTAGGTAATAATTTATATTTACAAAGAATAAAAAGAAAAAAAAGGTGCGTACGTGATTTTTGTAACAATAAAAAAAAAACATTTTTCACTTGCCCTAAAGGTGCTAAAATAATTGTATGAAATTTGAATAATTCACGCTTTGACATCAAATTGGAATGGAAGGGAGAAAGCAAATTGTATATTTCGCAGAGACAAATAATGATATTTTGCTCAATTTACATGCGCCTCACGTGGGGTTTTAACAATTTAAAAAAATGCCGTTAAAAATTTAACAATGCTACACATTAATTAGGTAATAAAATTGACGTGTCTGTTTGTAATTCCAAATTAATAGCTTTTCACTGAATGCATATGAAACTATACGGTACCTACTTAGATAAAAAAAAAAATGTTTGTCTGTCTGTCTGTCTGTTATATATAAAATTGAAGTGTCTGTTTGTAATTCCAAATTAATTTAATTAATTTAAATTAATAAATTAATTGTATTCACCTCTAGAAGATAACAATAATTGTGTACTATTAAGCTGCAATGTATCTTTTGTTTGTTATATTGTTGTCAGTTTGGTGAATCAATTAATAAAATAAATAAATAAAAAACAGCTTTTCACTGAATGCATATGAAAATAAAGTATACTTAAATAAAAAAAAAAATTGTCTATCTGTCTGTTTGTTGCGGCTAACCTCTGAAATGGCTGGGCCAATTTTAACGGAACATTTCACTGGCAGATAGCTAATGTTATAAGGAGTAAATTAGGTTACTATTACTTCACAAATAATAGTTCCTGCGGGAATCCCGAAACTCATGCGAGTGAAACCGCGGGGCACAACTAGTCATGAATGTACCTAATTACCCAGATCGTAAGTACGTGAGGTAAATGAACACATTCAAAGGACAAACAAAAATTTAAAATATAAGTTTTCTAAAAAGTTTTACAAAAAACTCCCAAACGATGTAATTAATTAAAAACAGATTATGCGATAAAGCATATTATAGTGTAGTAGACTATTTAAATGATACAGACGTTTGGGAATGAATTTCTCTATCCAATTACTATTTTTTGTTCTCCTAGTTTATAAGTGAGATCATTAAATACAGCGCTGCTGAGTTTCTTGTCAGTTCTTCTCAGCGGAGGACGTATTCCGAACTGACGGTAATTTATATTTCTAAGAACCTGCTGACGATTACAAGTGATTGTAACCAATCCTAAGTAATAAATAGCTTTTGAATTTTGAATTTTTGAATTTTGATACAATTCAAAGACAACTAGGTAATTGGTTTCCTTGCTAAGGAATCAAATAGACGAATAATATTGAAGAAGTAGGTACCTACCTAAGAAAATACTTTTTTTTAGCTCTCCAATTAATATTTTACCTAAGGGATGTTTATTGTCTGTTAAGACAGATTGCTTATTCGTCTAATAGTGAACAAAACTGTTCCATTTTGAACTTATTTTCAGGTTTGTCCTTAAAGGTTCAAAGATTCAAAGATTCAAAAGATTCAAATGAACTAAAATTAGAGAACTAAGAGCCAGCTATGCGTCATGTGACAGCGAGAGCTCGACGACTAGACTCGACGACAGGCTGCAGCCTACAATTGTCCATATTTTGTTCAAAGCTCCGCACAGTTGGCTTCAGAGTCGCAGAGTCGCAACGACAAGCTAGAGGAGGACTTGTCGTCGACGCAGGCGACAGCTCTGCGTCTTGTCGCCGCGTCTTCTCTTCGAACGAACGAACGCGCTCCGACTCCCCTAGATTGACGTTGCGACTCTGCAAATCCGACGCCAAGTGTGCGGAGCTTTATTTATTTATTTATTTATTTATTTATAGAAATTACACTGTAAATACAGGTAAGTGCCCAAAGGATTACAGCGTTAGATAGTCCGATTGACTTAGAAACATAATGGCATTTGCAACCACTGTTGATAAACTGTCGGCAAATATATCAGTGCCAGGTGAGTAGGCGAGCAGTGCGTTCAGTAACTCTGCGGCCCGAGCGTGCGGCGCGTGGCAGCATACAATATATGAAAATTGTATGCTGCAGCCCGCAGCCTGTCGTCGAGTCGAGCTGTTGCTGTCGCGTGTCGCATAGTGTGCGCTGGCTCTAAGTGTTTGTATAACTTTTTAAGAATGTTGCCAAAACGAAGATGGAAACAATTTCTATTTTGCAAAGGCAAAACTGTCGGGTTGAATATTCTACGTTTCCGTTGCCAAGTTATTTATTTCAACTTTGGTAAGTATAAAATATCCATTAAAATAAAATTATACGTATATACCTAGACTTAATATGAATATTTCTACAATATTGTACAGTAAGTATATAGACTAGATGGAAAAAATATAGTGGAAAATTCTTGAAAATGAAACGATTATACTAACAAATATTGGAATGACAATAATATTCAACGTCGATTTTCCAACCTATTAGCTGGATTTGTCCAATTTATTCCATACGATGAACGATAACTTTATATTCAAAATCAAATTTTCTCCAAGTTTTTAACTGAAGTTTTAATAACTTTATAGGCAAGAAAGGAAAGGAAAAATCCACAAATGCGAAAGTGAGTTTGTTTGTTTGTTACGCTTTCACGCTTTAACAACTCAACCGATCACCATGAACTTTTGTACACATTTTCAGGGGTACTACTTACGTCCACAGCAGAGTACGTCGAGCAGAGTAACTATAAAGACGCTCGCCTGTCCTGACACTAGTATTTATACCCACAACCTCACCAATGATTGCGGGGGTAGACTTTAATTTATTACAGACTAAATAGCAGTGTTGCCATAACATAATTCCATGTAAGTAATAAGGAACGAATTAACAGAAAACATGACAATTAAACATGCAATCATATTAACCATCTGATAATATGTACATAAAATACGTAAATCTATAAACAAAGACAAAATAGGGTACTGTGTAAGCCATTTTAGTCCCGGCAAACAGAAAAAGATATTTTTCTTCCACTTAGTTGTAATGTATGAGAGTAACAGATTGAGGTAGCACTCGGGTTGCGTACAAATTGTGGAAATGAGTTTACCTGTTTTATCATTGAAAGACTTAGGGTATGGAAGCGATAGGAAAAACAAAAATGAAAATTAATCCTTTTTAATTTTATTGTTAATATACAGGCTGTAAGGTTAGACGATGGGAAGTATTGAAAGAAGATGTTATTCGAGTCTCTTAAATATGTATGAAAAAAAAAATAACTAATTTAATTTTTGACATGAAAAAAGTTTTTATGAAAATTGAGCGCGTATTTTGCCGAAGGTCTGAAGGATCATACCCTAAAGATTATTGAATGGCCCTTAAAAATTATCAAATACGCGTCCAATATTTTTCATTAATCTACCCGGAAACAAGCCTGTCCCCGTTTGAGAAGTTTGAAAAAATCCTTTCATAGTACACAGGAAACTTTATGTCGCAAAACGAAGCCAGTGTTCAATACGTTTCTATCTTCGGCTGACCGTTGATGAGTCAGTGTCCACAGACAGTCGATATTGATATAATAAATATTAATGAAAAAGATCGATTGCCTTGATATTATAACAGCTACTTAATCAATAAGTTATCAAAGTAATTAGATGTTACCACACAGATAAAATATGTATTATACTGCGTGACATTATAATTACTAACCGCCGCACTCAGAGTCGACTTTAATGATTACTTAGTTAAGTATAGATTTTTAAAACAAAACTGCCGCAATCAGACTAGTTTAATAAATTAATGTTAGTAGACATTTAACTAATTAAGTTACATCTCATTAAATGCCAATTAACATTAATTTACTGAACGTCGCAGATTGCGGCAGTTTTGTTTTAAAAATCTATACTTAACTAAGTAACCATTAAAGTCGACTCTGAGTGCGGCGGTAATTCTACTTAATGCACCTTACTTAAGTATTCCATTTATGTGCTTTATACCTACTTGCCTTACTTTATTACGGGTATCTGATTGGCATTCATGTCCGCCTTCCGGGACGGGCGGTCTCATTCATACGTAACTTTTATTTCAATGTATTTATACACCCACATTACTAGCTCTTCTTTGAAAGAAAGAAAGAAAATACATTTATTTCAGCACAACACATAAGAAAAAAAGACAAACATAAACAGTGCCTAATCTATAGAAGACATAATATCTCTGGCATGCTCTGCCGAAAGGGTCACCAACTCGGCATTCTCTCTGCGTTTTCGTCTGCGTAAATTATGGAGTTTTCACGGAAATATCGGGATAAAAACAGTCCTTAGTCCTTTTCTGGGCCCCTGACAGCGTGTATGCAAAATTTCATGCGGTTTCAACTAAAACCAGAGGACCGGCGGGAATTCCGGGATAAAAGTACCCTATGTCCTTTTTCGTACTCTTGATAACGTGTATGCAAAATTTCAAGATCATCGGTTGAGCCGGTATGGCGTGAAAGCGAAACAAACAAACTCACTTTCGCATTTGTAGTAAGGATATGGAGTATAGATGGATGAAATAGATTTCCATTATATTATGTAAAAGCAAATCATATATAGAACTATCAGAGACATGCTGGGATCGAATTTTGGACTTCAGAGCACAATTTGCGTTATGTACCTACTTTACGAAAGCAACATCTTTGAGGTCATAGACTTAAATATGTATTTACGTAGGTATTTTGTATACTTCTTAGATTTTTAGTCTGATTTTAAGCCCAATAAATACAATGTCTCAGTGATTTTCTTATATTTCTGCTCTTTAGTACCATTGCATCAATTGTGATCAATTTGCTACTTTTCTCTTTGAACTTCAAATGCACGACGACGTTCTAAGCGAGATTTGGAGTTTTACTATTGGGGATGTGTTGTTTGTGTTCTGATTGCTTAAATAGAAATAAGGAGTTAAGTTTTTTCTTTTGCAAGTTGTATCGAAAACTTGGAACATAGATAATATGCTTGGAAGTTCTGAAAGTTGTAAAACCACGTTACCACGTATCTGCATGAGTTAGAAGTATTTAAGAACTTATATTCGAATATTCTCAGGTTATTGAAATGCATAATGAAATGTAGCAATCTACGGCTCAAATTTTAATGCTTGCTGCAGGTAAAACCGCGAGGAACAGCTAGTAATCTATATACCTATATACCTACTTTAATGTCCTTGCCTATGTACCTATACAAAAATGAATCTCTATTTTTGTAGGTCATGGTATCACACGTGAACAGCTGGACCCATTTCGCTAATTCTTTTTTTGTTGTTTGTAAGGAAAAGGTTCTTATGAAAATAGTTTGGAGATCCTGCAGGAATTCTGAAATTAAATTCTGAAGGTAAAGCCACGGGGCACAGCTAGTTATTTATATTTATCCTCGTACACCGATAGTGGTCTTAATAGCCTTTTGAGATTTGGCTCGTGTAACTTACTTACTGTCGATTATGAAAATCTACTGAGAAACAAACGCAGAGTTAAGTTATGTACTTATTATTTTTTATTGTGTATGGAACTTTCGTGACCATTTTGAATATATACCTTGAATATCTCAGAGCTGGAAAATAACTCGAACTCATTAAAGGCAGAAGAAACTTTTCAACTGGGGGATTTTGTTAATCATCATTATTAAAGAATTCCGGTCGGAGGAAAGATACGAAAGTACTTAAAGGAGGGAAAAGGAAAACACAAAACAAAAGAATTAGGGGATAAGAGGCATCATCGGGGGACGAAGGATCTTATATCTTTGTGAGCAATCTTGAAAAACTTTCCCGAACTCGGGCGACCCCTCAGTCACGCGGCTTGGAATTTGAAAAAAAAAAAAAAAAAATAGACCAAAAAATCCTTTTTCTTTTTCCAAAACACAATTCATTGCTATGAAAATAAATCAAAATTCTAATTAGTCCATCAGGTAGAAGATACAAAATAGTAGACACTAGACACGTATATATATTTTGCTTTTTCAAATTAATGAATTAATATAAGAACATAGATAAAGCGCATCAAAGTTTAGCAGTGGGGGGTTTTATTTGGGGGGGCCTATTTTTAAGACACGCAGATTCAAATAGTGGGTATTTTGAATAGCCAGGGTGTTTAAGGTTAGGTGGTTATAAGTGAATTCCTGGATTTTTGCTCATATGATTTGTGTTGAAGAGTCCTATAGACTGGGCTCGGTGCCGAGAATATGGTGATGCAGTAAGGTCGTGGACAGCGCAACTCTTCAGTGGCAAGTAAACAAGAAGCGTGTTTTTAAATATTTTTTCTTCATTTTTTTTTTCTATTTAAATCGTGATGGAATAATTAAGGTAGGTGCTTGTTTTTAAGCGAGGTTATTATCCCCTGACTCCATCAAATGGCCGTATGAATACAACATGAGCACAACCTTATAATTCATATATACTTCAGTTATTCGAGCATAATATTCGTATGCTAAAAAAAAATGGGATCACAACCTTTGCTACGTTTATCTATATCTACTCGCATTTTATTCATACGGCACCACGTCTTCATACGTAAACTGGAGATTTGAGATAAACTTGTGATTTATATATCGCAATATCATCGAAGAAACTGCATGAATCGGTAGGATTTGTAAGAATGCCTACTAGGATGATTGCAAAGAACTGAGTAGGATATGAAAAAAACATAATCTAACCGAGGTTGTTTCTTTTTTGCAAACTTCCTAGAAGTAATATTATTTGAAGGACAAGATTTTAAAGCTGTTCCATGCGGTTTCACCCGCGTTAATTTTGGAGATCCCGCAGGAATTCTAGTAGATATAAAAGTACCGTATATCCTTTTCTATAAGTACCCCTGGCAACGTGTAATATTCAAAATTTAATGCAATTTCACCCGCGTTAATTTCGGAGTTCCAACGGAAATTTCGGTATAAAAAGTACCTATGTCCATTTCTGTACTCTGACAACGTGTATGCAAAATTTTGTGATGATCGGTTGAGCTGTTAAGGCGTGAAAGCGTTTTTTATTTTTTTTATTTTTATAATCCACATCACAACACACAGATCTACTTGATCCCACAGTAAGCTATTATTAGCTTGTGTCGTGGAAACCAAGCAAACGTGGTATATACTACATAGAATTACATATATATTAGGAACCCCTTGATTAGCGGGCAGGCATGGTGACCTCTGCGCCAAACGGGTCGTCAGGAACAAGCGTAACAAACAGTACTTTCGCACTTACAATATTAGTAGGGATTCTAAGATAAATTAGTTACATAGTTTTATGAATACCTAGTAGGTATAGGATTGTTTTTATCTAAGAGGGGGTTAATATTAAATTCCGTAACTTGAGAAATCTTTCCGAAAATCGACGATGAATAAAGGAAAGTATGAAAACGGTGGAAAACAACCGTTTTAGGAAAGATCCGCAAGTAAAGTATTATCATACTTGCAAAGTTTCCTTCCAAACGTCATTGGAAACTGAACACTTCCCGTGTAAAATTTAAGAGTTCTATTAAAATTTTCCCAATCTCACCCGGACGACAGGAATGCTGTAAGGAAGTTCCAAAAGGAAATTAATATCTATAAACTTTTCTTTTTTAAAACACGAGAATTTAATTGGGATCTTCCGCCAGCAATATTGCGGATTCCAAAAATTTTAATTACACCAAATTCTAATTTCTATTTCGTAACTTTAATCAAGTGTTATTCTTGTAAATTACTTTCGTGTTTCAATTTATAGAATTATAAAAGTATCCTTTTAAAAATTATTATTAGAAAAGGAATATAAAATTTATTTCTATCAAATAAAATGATAATGAGGTTAAATTTTTATCTGCGTTAGAGAAAGCATAGATTAGGTAGGTAAAACGACAAAAATGCACGTCCATAATATTCTCTGCCTACCTTATCTGGCAGACCCTTGTGAGTTTACACGTGTACATCCGCAGTTACTAAATTAATGTTTAAATAACAAATTAAATTATTTTTCAAAAGACAATGAATGACGCAATTTCAGTGGCCGCAGTTTAAAATTCATGGACTTGCCCGTGGTATTTATTTCATTCATTTTATTATCAATCCAAGCCGATAGGTACCTACAATCCGACAACCAAGTCCACGGAATGAATTTATACAAAAAGCTATTATTAATTAAACTTATTATTTTAGATAATAAAAGCTGAGAGCGAAACTACTACACTGGGAAAAATACACGGCTTTTGAACACGGCTACGTTTTGCGTAGCCGTGCAAACGGTTCTGACAACCGAGTTTGGCAGCCGTGTAAAGAACCGTGTACACGGCTACATGAAACGTAGCCGTGTAAGCGGTTAAGATAGCCGCTTTAGACGGTTACGTGTACCATGTTCGTAATTTTTTCAGCCGTGTTGAAATCCTAGCCGTGTAAAATTACACGGCTACCTTTTGACTCGGTTGTCGGAGCGGTGTGCACACAACAAACACGGCCTCGGTAACGTTGTTGACACGGTACGGTGCACCGCGTGCTTATCACGTTAGCCGTGTCATATATTAAACTTGCTAACATGACTGTCGGAGCCGTATAGACACGGTACAGCAGGTCGTGTGCTTATCAAAACTTGGCCACGTTAGCCGTGTCATATAATAAACTTTCTAACACGGCTGTCGGAGCCGTTCTATAAACGGTACAGCTGGCCGTGTGCATAACATAACTTGTTCCCGTTACCCGTGTCATATATTTAACTTGCAAACACGGCTGTCGAAGCCGTTTAGACACGATACAGCAGATCGTGTGCTCGTCAAATCTTGGCTATGTTAGCCGTGTCATACAATAAACTTACTAACACGGCTGTCGGAGCCGTTCTATAAAGGGTACAGCTGGTTGTGTGCTTATCAAAACCTGGCCACGTTAGCCGTGTCATATATTAAACTTGCTAACACGGCTGTCGGAGCCGTTAAGACACGATACAGCAGGTCGTGTGCTTTTCAAACCTTGGCTACGTTAGCCGTGTCATACAATAAACTTGCTAACACGGCTGTCGGAGCCGTTCTATAAAGGGTACAGCTGGTTGTGTGCTTATCGAAACCTGGCCACGTTACCCATGTCATATATTAAACTTGCTAACACGGCTGTCGGAGCCGTTCTGTAAATGGTACAGCTGGCCGTGTGCAGAACATAACTTGTTTACGTTAGCCATGTCATATAATAAACTTGCAAACACGGCTGTCGAAGCCGTTAAGACACGATACAGCAGGTCGTGTGCTTTTCAAACTTTGGCTACGTTAGCCGTGTCATACAATAAACTTGCTAACACGGCTGTTGGAGCCGTTCTATAAAGGGTACAGCTGGTTGTGTGCTTATCAAAACCTGGCCACGTTAGCCGTGTCATATATTAAACTTGCTAACACGGCTGTCGGAGCCGTTCTATAAAGGGTACAGCTGGTTGTGTGCTTATCAAAACCTGGCCACGTTAGACGTGTCATATATTAAACTTGCTAACACAGCTGTCTGAACCGTTCTGTAAATGGTACAGCTGGCCGTGTGCAGAACATAACTTGTTTACGTTAGCCGTGTAATATATTAAATTTGCTAACACGGCCGTCGGAGCCGTTTGGACACGATACAGCAGGTCTTGTGCTTATCAAAACTTGGCTACGTTAGCCGTGTCAGAAATGAACCACGCAAACATGGCTGTCGTAGCCGTTATATACCTAAACGGTACAGCGGACCTTGTGCAAAACAAAACTTGTTTACGTTAGCCGTGTCATTAATTATCTTGCAAATACGACTGTCGGAGCCGTTTAGACACGATACAGCAGGTCGTGCGCTTATCAACACTTGACTACGTTAGCCGTGTCAGAAATGAACCACGCAAACATGGCTGTCGTAGCCGTTATATACCTAAACGGTACAGCGGACCGTGTGCAAAACAAAACTTGTTTACGTTAGCCGTGTCATTAATTATCTTGCAAACACGGCTGTCGGAGCCGTTTATACGCGATACAGCAGGTCGTGTGCTTATCAACACTTGACTACGTTAGCCGTGGCATAAATGAACCTCGCAAACATGACTGTCGTAGCCGTTATATAACTAAACGGTACAGTGGACCGTGTGCAAAACAAAACTTGTTTACGTTAGCCGTGTCATTAATTAACTTGCAAACACGGCTGTTGGAGCCGTTTAGATACGATACAGCAGGTCGTGTGCTTATCAACACTTGGCTACGTTAGCCTCTTATGGAATGGCTGTGTGTTAATAACAGCGCCATCTTTGATTCCAGACTGGAACCACTAGATGGTTTATCTAGGTAAGATCATCATCAGCTAATTTAGCAAGTAGTTTAGGATTAAGCCGACAGAGGGCGTTATAATCCGAACCGCTTAGTATGAGCTTTGCAAATAATTATACAAATTTTGCAAATAATTATTACACAAAAGAAGGAATAACACGCCGTTTTTACTGTCTGCAACCTAACCCTGAAGCCGTTCACATTCCTTCAGTGAACATAATCCTTTTTTGCCACATGAGTGTCTTATCTGATAAATGTGACTCACTGATATCTGATGCATGTTCAGCTTCAGACATGCAGTCTAAGGAGAAAATCCACCCTAGAAAAAAGCGGCCAAGTGCGGACTCGCCCATGAAGGGTTCCGTAGCAGCAAGTAACATTAATATAAAAGTTCTTGTAGTTCGTTGTAACTTTGATCGATGTTTTAATAATATTGTAATTTTTTATTGCGGTTTACAATCTATGACGTATTAAAAAAAACTACTTACTAGATCTCGTTCAAACCTAGACCCAATATGCATTACTCTGTATTGCGAATTTGCGATTATATTACGCGCTATACACAGCAGACGCCACAGATTCACTTTAAATAAAATTTAGTGCGTGGACATTTATACAGGGTGGAAAGTTAAAACGGGGCAGTAAGGGCAGCTACTAACACGAACGGAAACAAATTACGAAAATTAAAACCGACTTCCAAAAACACAAAGCCAAAAAGCTAAAAATAAAAAGCTATAAATTACAAAATACCGATTTAATCCAAAAGACAAAAACACACGTAATTATTATTGGTTTGTGCTACCACTGATCGGTTTGAATTCGGTGACAAGCCCGCTGGTGTCTGCCCACTTGGGTCGTTCTGCTTACGAAGAGCTGGTGGCGGGAGTCGACTGAGCCCATCTACCCCCTCCATATTCATACCTACCTATCAGTGGTAGCACAAACCAATAATAATATTACGTGTGTTTTTGTCTTTTGGATTAAATTGGTATTTTGTTATTTATAGCTTTTTATTTTTAGCTTTTTGACTTTGTGTTTTTGAAAGTCGGTTTTAATGTTTTGTTAAAATTTTGTTTATTTCTCGCTTTTAAGTGACATAGTTCGTAATTTCTCTAAGTTACAATAGCCTAATGTCAACTGCTCATCGCCTTTTACAAAATATTGCCTTTCCCGGCGCAGGGACGTTAATTATTGAGGAGTTCTCCTAGTACATCACTAACAGTTCCACTTCACCATATACATTGTGACGAGCATAAATTGTTTAGAACCCATATTAAAGGTAACGATTCGGAACCTGTGAAATACCTATTATTGAGTAGTTCCGATAACCATCTGTGGTCTTCATCATCAGTTCCACTTCTTCAAATTTTGCTTTCCGAAAGCAAATACACGATTTACTATAAAAATACAAAAATCGCTATAGGTGTACCTATAATTTTTGAAGAGTTCCCTCAATTACTCCAAGATTCCACCATCAGATCTTGACTATCCCCTTTTAAACAAAAAAACAATTTTCGAAATCGCTCCAATCAGAACCCGTGAAATACGTACTATTGTTGAATAGTTCCGATGACCATCTGTGGTCTTCATCATCAGTTCCACTTCTTCAAATTTGGCTTTCCAAAAGCAAATGAACGATTTACTATCAAAAATACCCAAATTGCTATAGGTGTGCCTATAATTTTTGAAGAGTTCCCTCGATTTCTCCAAGATTTCATCATCAGATCCCGACTTGGTGGCAATGGGACCTAATTGGGAGTATACCCTTTCAAACAAAAAAAGAATTTTCCAAATTGGACCAACCGCCTTCGAGTAATCAGTGAACATACATAAAAAAAAGACATACATACAATCGAACATAGAACCTCCTCCCTTTTGGAAGTCGGTTAAAAAGAAACGCATCGCATCGCGCCATGTCGCATCACGCATCCGCCACCACCGGGCGGATGCGTATTGCGTGGCGCGTGGCGCGGCTCGCGGCCCAGCCGCCCAGTCAATGGCAGTCGTTGAATGCTAGGTACCTACTCACTCTCTCGCAAAAACGACAATACAATCGACGTGGACAACAGAATAGATTATTCAATAATGAATTAACTATAGGTAATATGTACAGAGAAAAATTCTAATAATTAAAAATTTCATGCACCATGTTAGGTTAGCATCGTAAGTTAGTAACGTAAGTATCCATCAAAAAATTCAATGGCAATTGGCAATATTAAATTTGAAACAATGTATTCATAGACTATATTATAATATTTTTTTTTTAAACGGTCAAGTTGTCTCTCAGAGACTGTACACACGTAGGGACATGTTTATTTATTAAAAGTATTCCTCATAAATGTAATTTTTTTTAATTGAGATATTTTAAGCTATATCGTAATTCGTAGCCCGTAAAGAACATGTTCAAACTTGTTCCCAATGTTCCCGCATTTCTACTTGAATGGGTGTGTATATATGTATGTATATGTATATCTATAGTATAATATATATGTAATAATATGTGTAGTATATACCACGTTTGTTTGGTTTCCACGACACAAGCTTATAACTTAGTGTGGGATCAAGTACATCTGTGTGTTGTGAAGTGGATTATTATTATAAAAAGAAAAAAAAAAATTAAGGTCACAAGTCGCAAAAGCACAACTGCTGACTGCAGACTAGTGCAGGCAGACTGTAGTGCAGACTCAAGATTCAAGACTACTCAACCAAAAATTTATAAAAAGTAGGTAGGTAGGTACCTACCTACCATCCATGTAGGTAGGTACTTTTAATCCCGGAACTACCTCGGGAACTCCGAAATTAAAGCGGATGAAGCCGCGGGGAACAGCTAGTATTCCTCATAAATACATCAATAGAAGTCTTCCGGAGGCCGAAACGTCCAGTAGGTAGGTACCTACCCAAACGGTGACTACCTAGTATACCTACCTACCTACGGAATTTTTGTACCGATAGCGTCCAGTAGACACACGTTGTCTACAGACGAAACGGATTGGTAATTTTTCTACGTCGACGTGACGTCGATGCCTACGAAGTAAAAAGGGTCGGCCTCTCAGACGAAAGAGGTCGGCCTTTTACCCACCTATTTTACTGGCTTTTTATACCCCAATGAGCCCCAGTGAATAAAGTCCGTAACTTTTGAATGACGCAATTTAATTTGAAATGACGACTGTTAAAAAAAACAAATGAAATAACTAATTTGTATACTTTTCAATTTCTTTTCTAATAGGTAGTAGGTATTCATTGAGGTCATTGATAGTAGTAAATCTAGTTTAGTAGTAAATCAATGATTGAGGTATTCATTTGTTCAAAACTTTACGAAAAATCAACAGTTTTGTAGCAAATTTATTTAAAATTTCATTTCACATCTATATTATAATATATAGATAGGTAAGTAGGTACCTACCTCCCTAGTACCTACTATAATAAAAGAGTAGAATCCACGATTAAGTACATGGCAGTTAATCATTCAGCAGCGTAGTAAGTAGGTACCATGTAGGTACCTACCTAAGTCGGTAGTTATTACACTTGGCTAGTTTTGTCTCCTAAGTCATTCAGAAGCAAATTTGAAGCTTCTGATCACACTATCCTAACTTGTAGTTACTAAATGGAGCGCGACGGAGTCGAAGGAATACGAGGATGGCTTCAGTATTGTATATTGTAGTATCCAAAAAATTGTCCTTTGCGGCCAAAAATTCTTTCACTAAAAAGAAGCTACAGTGGTCCTGAGTGACATAGGGTACTTTTATCCCATCCCCGAATTCCCGCGGAAACTCCGGAGTTTGTAATATCTGAATCTACTGCACCGATTTTGAAAATTCTTTCACTTATAAGAAGCTAAAGTAATCCTGAGTGACACAGTGACACACCCTTCATCCCGGAACTCCCACGAGAACTCCGAAACCACCGCGGGTGAAACCGCGGGGGTCAGCTAGTTTTTATATAAACTCACTAACACTTGAAAGCCCTCATTTTTCTTCAGGAAAATTTCGTCATTTTTGTCCCAAAGATAGGGCATAATATCTTTATAGTATAGTACTAGCTGTGCCCCGCGGCCTCACCCGCGTCAATTCCGGAGTTCCCGCGGGAATTCCGGGACAAAAAGTAAAGCACTAAGTTACTCTTTATAACATCAGCTATCTGCCAGTGATAGTCTAAGTTTATTACTAGGTAGGTATCCAATCTAAGATAACAAGATCAGAATTAAATGTTAGTGATACCTTACTAATTAATCGACTAGTGGACGATATTCATAGTTTATATAGAAAAATTAATTCCTTAGTAGGCTCAGACGAAATAAAGTCTTTTTATTAGACTTTTTATTTCGTCTGAGTTAGTAGGTACCTAGGTAGGTACATTGCAGTGAGTCGATAGAAAGTAAAATGGCTACCTACCGATAATTTTGATTTAAAAACGGCTCTTGTCTTATTGCCCATTAGGTATGACAGGAGTAGAGAATATTACAAAACAATTAATCAATGGGATCAAGTTATACGATTCTATGATTAATATTGCATCTAAGCCTGTATTAATTGAATTTGTTTTAAAAACGCGACTTTCAGCCAGTGCAAAACTTCGTTTAAAGTCCAAGTATTATTCAGTTTATTGCCTGGTTGGGGATATGAAAAAATATCTTATCCCGAGAAAATCAGATGTCGCAATCCAGGCACAGTTGCAACGAGCAACGCAGGGGCACAAAAGTGTGCAATCATTTGGTTTAGAATTAGAGGAACTCTTTGTTAATTATATATAGTCTATAGTCCAAAGTAACGATGATGAAAATAAGTACGAAATATTGCGTCCAATTAATGGTTCTTTGCCGCCGGCCGCGAATCAAAGCTCACGACATAGCAGACACGGACATGATTTACGCAGTAGTACCAACTATCACGGTGTAGTAGGTACGTAGGTATATAGGAACTTCCGGATCTGGCTCGCAAGAGCGGCGGTGATTTTGTCATGCCGCGCTGTGATTGGTGGACAACCGACGCGCGACGCCACGCGCTGACCGTTATTGCGCAAAATCAATGCGCAGAAGTCAAAAAATAGGATTCACAGGGGGGCTAGAGGGACGAAGAGGTTGGCTAGCTCGTCGTATTCCGTCCCCCGCCCCGATACGACGCTCCACGGACTTCTGACTGTACAGTCATGTTCTAAAGTGTATTGTTATGGCCGTTCATTATTATTGGTTTTATTAAGTTTGAGGTTCTTTGTTATTGTTGGGTTTTTTATTAGTGTATTTTTAGTAGATAGTGAATATGTCTAAAAAATAATATTTTGAAAAGACATGCACAAAAATGGTGTATGACGTGCATTGTTTGTGCGCGCGACAGTAGCTTATATCCTCCACATTACGCTCAGTGATAGACTTACTATTTATTCTTATTATATATACATATATATTGGTCCGCGCGCCGTGACCCTCGCAACTACCAAACAAATTTATACACCCACCCTCCAAACAAATTTATATTATGTTTTATATGTCTATGTGTAGGTAGTTTAATGACGATTAATAAAAAATAAAAACTTAAAGTAAGAAATAAAGTGTGATTTTGAATATATTTTATTTACCTACTTACCAAAGATGAGGTCCTTTTTTCATATCCGTCACTGGTTTACACTAAATTTATAGCCACATACACATTTCACATACACTAAGATGTAACTGGCCAGTATAGGCGTCGATTTTATGTAATTACACCATCACAAAACTAATAATAACTTCACAACAAACATTTATTGACAAAATACGTGCCGGCTAGCCGTGAAACAGCCATACCTAGCGTTACCGTGGTTGAACAAAAACAAAAATGTAGGTTATTTAGAAGATTTAACACCAATATAATTTATTTAAAATTATATCATGAGTAAATTTGCTACAAAACAATTGATTTTTCACATAGTTTTGAACAAATGAATATTAGAAAACAAATAAAGTATTTCATTTGTTTTTTGTTTGACAGCCGTAAACAAATTATTGCGGCATTAAAAGAAACTGACTTTTTTTACTGAAAATTTTGTCATGCGGCTAAATTAAATATTAAAACTAAAAACCTTATTTAATTTCCATTAATTTGATCATGGGCCAATAATTAGTCCATGATTTGATCTATAACACTTGATATAAACACTAACCGATTACTTATATTTCGACATATTTATGCGAGACGGCACGAGCCGCTCACTAACCGAACACAGACTACACAGACTGATTGTCAAAATGGCGGGTGAATTTCGCCCGCACTAACTTAACTTTTTTAATTCTGGCCAGTATGTGCGTTATGGAATATGATGGATTGGGAAAAAAATACATATTTTGTATTCTCTATTATTGTGACCAGCCAATAAAACTTTTACAGTACTGTCAAACAATATGGAACGCCGTAAAAAAAATAAGAAAACCGTCATTAGTTAGTGCCAACTGTGGGGACTAGGACATTTCAGAGTTAGTCCCTATTGTAGGGACTAGGACATTTCAGAGGTAAAGTTATAATTATTATATTAGGTGCGCGACTGTACCCATGCGCAGCTATCCCTTCCACATTTCGCTCACTAGTCACTTTCGTGCTAATACTTGTACATCACATTGCCTAACGTCGAGTGCGCTGCTTACGTCTTAAATTAAATGCTGTGATATTTTCCCGGTAAATAGAGTGTTGTGTCCTGAATGAAACCTATGACGGCATCATGAGGTGAGTAGGTACTTAATTTTAATTGTAATACTCATGTGTGCAGTAAAAGTGGAGCATTATCAAACTGCGAACCCGTTTGGAGGTTAGCGCATCCTCCTAAAGGAAAAAACGATATTTACTTGATATACCATTGTTTTGCAAACAAATATTGAATTGAAGCATAAACACGTGCCAAACTCGGTAGGTACCTACTACCTACATATTTAATGCTACGTTCACACGCGCGCCGTGCAGCCCGGCGGGCTGCCTGGCGGGCTGCGCGGCATGCAGCCCGTCCCGGGCCGGCGGACATTCAAGCTGTTTACACGCACGCCGTCGTGTCAGTCAGTGCCAGAATGGCGAGCAGCGAGGATCTCGGTGTTGTTGCTGCCATATCCTTTGGCTTAACTTATTTTTATTGGAAAAAGGAACAAAATTATGAACGATTGTAATATCCGATCGTAGCGACTTTCTTAGCAACGTTGAATGAAGATCCACTCGTCGCGAAAGCGCGGGACAGACTGACTGCCCGCGCGCGTGTAAACAGTCACCGGGCGCCCGCACATTCATCCTTTGAACTTTGCCAAAAAACCGACACTTGCCCGATTCGCGGCATTCACGTTCACAGGCGCGTTCACGGGCTCGGGCGTACCGTTAATGGTAAGTTCACACGCGTGCGTTCAACTCTACATTCAACGTGCACATTCACATTCACGAGCGTGTAAACGGTACGCCCGAGCCCGTGAACGCGCCTGTGAACGTGAATGCCGCGAATCGGGCAAGTGTCGGTTTTTTGGCAAAGTTCAAAGGATGAATGTGCGGGCGCCCGGTGACTGTTTACACGCGCGCGGGCAGTCAGTCTGTCCCGCGCTTTCGCGACGAGTGGATCTTCATTCAACGTTGCTAAGAAAGTCGCTACGATCGGATATTACAATCGTTCATAATTTTGTTCCTTTTTCCAATAAAAATAAGTTAAGCTAAAGGATATGGCAGCAACAACACCGAGATCCTCGCTGCTCGCCATTCTGGCACTGACTGACACGACGGCGTGCGTGTAAACAGCTTGAATGTCCGCCGGCCCGGGACGGGCTGCATGCCGCGCAGCCCGCCAGGCAGCCCGCCGGGCTGCACGGCGCGCGTGTGAACGTAGCATTACACGCTCGTGAATGTGAATGTGCACGTTGAATGTAGAGTTGAACGCACGCGTGTGAACTTACCATAATAAAGTAGACAGTTTTAAAAAAAGATGGCGCCTCGCCTTTTTTACGTGTCCTAGTTAGTGCAAAAGTTCGCGCCACTTTGTAACGGCTCCATGGTACTGTAAAAAAATATGATAGATTTGTTTTGTTTCTAGTTTGTGTCACGAATTAAGCGAACTGTTGAATGCGTGGGGTTTCGAGAAATACGCCGAAGCATTTCTTGGTAAGTTGGAATATATCTTACACAAAATTATATTTACATTTTATGCCTATTTTGATGCGTTCTATGTTCTATATAATAAAAGTAAAATACATGATGAAACATTAAAAAAAAACTAAATCCATGCCATAGCTGTACTTTGACCAATAAAAAATAAATAATTTTTAAATCAATTGAAGTGTGATAAAAAAAAGTGTTACCTAAGACACATTATCTAGGGGTAATCTGTCAAACAAAATCTTATTTAGGTATATATAAAAATTTCGTGTCACGATGTATGTTCGCGATAAACTCCGAAACTACCTACTGAACGGATTTTGATAAAATTTTGTAACCATTTATAATATGGTCCAACTTAAAAGATGTAGTTTTTATCTCAATTATTGATCTCAAAGTTCTTATAAATTTGGAGTCAGCTGGCCATGTGCATAGCATATTAGCCGTGTCATAATGTTAAACTTGCATACACGGCCGTCGGAGCCGTTTAGACACGATACACCAGGTGCTTATCAAAACTTGGCTACTGGTTTTTTGATAAATATTTTTGGTTTAAATAAATAAACAAAATAAATGTTGTCGGACACCAATTGATCCAGTCCCAAAGCAGAGCTTGTGTTATGGGTACTAGACAACGGTTAAACTGGACTGGAGAACAAACATTCATATTCATCTACCGGGATTAGAACCCCGGACCTCTAGTGTCATAGGTCACTCAGGGTCACTAACCACTAGGCTATCCGGGTTGTCTAAAGGTTGAAAACTAAATCTAACCTTAACTTGTAATTGTTTTGGTACCTGCTGTTAACATTTTAACTGGGAATTTGTTTGCTTATTTTATTTTCATATATTGGTTTAATAGAGATATTTTTCCATAGCTATAGCATTAATTTTTTTTTGTTTTTCTAGAAAACGAAGTGGACCTGTCTACGTTGCCCTTATTGGACAATGACCAGATAAAGCAACTCATTCCTCCTATTGGCCCTCAGGCCAGATTTAAAAAATGTCTTGCTGATTGGAAAAAACCATCAAATCCTTTAACTCCAATCCCTGCACCCGGCACACACAACCAATGTGCAAGGTATAATTTACTTTTTTACAATTTTAATATTGCAATTATATTCTTAATTTAATTTAAAGACATTAAGTTACCCTAACTGAGTTTGAATATATCACCAACACCACATTAACTTATTCATTTCAATTTGCAGTCCTCCTAACAATCGCACAGCTCATGCTGAAGCTCCAGCTCAAGAGTCAGCACTCCCAGTATCCGCACCAGGCAACTGCAATCCTCTTAGAAATTTGCTTGAGAAATCCAGTGCAACCAGGCAGTTGCTGAAGATTGGACTGCAAAGGGAATTCCGACGAAGCGAGCAAAGCGAGCTCTGTGACATCATTCTCGACTACCTCCTGAAAGATAGGAGCGATCAGAAACCAAAACTTGCATACGGTGTTTTCATACAATGGGCCAAGCACGTCCACGATTTGTTCACAAAGGAACCAGAGGCTATTTGGTTTAGCGTCACCCCTCCCTCGAAACAAGACTTGACCCAACTTTCTCCAGGAGCAAAAGCACCTCCATCCGCCTCTGCGCGGCCTCATGGGAAGTTATATGACAGGTAGGTATAACAAAATAATATAAATGTAAATAAAAAATATATGGACGCAGATAAGCAATAACATGTTAACCCACAAAATTAAGTTATTGATTCAGAACAATTTATTGAGAGTTAGGGAACGTTTTTTAATTATGTGTTTACCTTATTACATTGCTTAAATATGTAACTAAATATTGAACATAAAAAATATTGATACAAAATGGCGCTCCTACTTTTAAAACACGATTTACTCAAAATTTCTCCAGTGTGGGTTAACACACTATTGCTTATCTATGTCCATATAATAAATACCTAGGTTAAATGTGAGGGTGGCAACATGAAAAAGCTTCAAAAAATCTATCCAGTGCAATTATGAGTACGTACCTACCAATGTCTGTATAGAATGATTGAATCCAATTGCTTACTCTTATTTCATGTTCGGATGAAGATACGGCAAAAGGCAGGCTATTTGGCGAGAGACCAGAGGGTTAGTAAACAAGAAGACCTCATCCGTCACTACAGCAGAGACATCTGACGATTCAGAGGAAATTGGTACAGGGCGACGTGGCCTTAAAAGGAAACTATCACAGCGGCCATTACAGGACGAAGAACTTGATCAGGACCAAAACTTAGAAGGTAGGTATACAGTATAGTTCATATACAATTTTAAATGTGTACGTAGATCCAATAGGCGGATCCACACCGGACGAGCGGCTCGGCCGAACATGGCTCGTCCTAACATGCGCGCTGAACCGAGTGTAGATGTGGTGGTTATAGGTGTGGATCCGCGTGATGACAGGGCTATGAACTAAGAGGGGCTGATAGAGCACCTCATACGATATCCATATTAATTAAGGTGATGCTTACAGATGCTAAACATCGTAGCGAAGTGGTCGATAGCAGTCTTTTTTATTTACTTTATGTTTATTTAGTTCAATAGTGGTATACAAAAATATTGTTAATTTAATTACACTAATATTACATTTATTTATGTATTTCTTTTTATTAAATTGTATTTTTTGTTTATTATATTATAAGTAGTGTATTATAGAAGTACTTGATTAATAATTTATTTACTTGTATTTTTTACTGCAATTTAAGTTATTATATTTTATTTCTATGTTTAATTGGTTTATTTATATTTATCCAAATAAGTATGATATTATAATTTTTTCCTCTTCTTTTGTTACCCCCGTCCGTGCGTGACAGCGGGCTGCCAACTGAAAACCAGCGCTAGGTGTACCACCCGCAGCACCTAGCTAATGCTGAGTTGGTGACCCTTTCGGCAGAGCATGCAAGAGATACAATAATATATTGTGTACAAATTTAGATTAGGCATTGCTTGTGTTTTTATCTTTTTCTTGTGTGTTGTGCTGAAATAAATGTATTTTCTTTCTTTCTTTCTTTCTTTCAAACATCTGTGTTGTGTTTATATTATGAAATAAATATTTATAATTATAATTTATAATATATAATTTGTATATATATATATATATATATAATTTATAATGAAATAAACTTCACTATTACTTATACTTGATCGTTTTCCACAGAGGAGCTGAAAATTAACGGCGACATTATCACAATAGCCAAGTACCAGGGATTAGAATCTTCATCCATACTAGAAACAGCTTGGAAAGCCACGTGGTCACTTCGCAAGCGGTACTTAATGACTGTTTCAACTTCACAGTACTTGAAAAAGTTTCCTTTGCTTCGTTTGGAGAGAGTTGGTCCACACCTGGTAAGTGATTGGCACATTTGTGGATCATATTATATCTATTTTTTACAACCTTTTATTTAACTTGCACTGTTCATATGTACCTGGCATACTTTTGTATTTTCATGTAATATTCTGAATATTTTTTCCGTGGCGTGTTACGTTTGGTTGTATTTATCAGTCAGAAGAAAATATATTATATTTAAATCTAAACAGATGTGCGCGAGAGAAAGAGAGAGTGACAATGCCCTATCCTATAGGAACAGGGTCTGTAAATCGTATAAGCGCCGCCCGTTGTTTCAAGTTTGAGTTCGTTCGGTCATTTCGTCCGTGACTCGAGAAGTGGCTGATATTTAGACGCCGAGCAACATCAGACTGCTGTATCCAGATTGCAGTAGTGCCACCACGTAAGCTGCGTCGTCTACCGTGTATACATTTTTCAGGGTTGCTCAGGAGTGACCCCACCTCAGTGACGTCTGGATAGCGAATAATCTTTAATTCTCTCTCTCTTTCGCTCGCTCACCCTCACTGGGAGTGTATGTGGGGGTGCCATTTCGGAACGAGGCCCTTATTGTTGCAGGCTAGGCTGTTGGGGGTTCTGTTTAGCCAATCAGTGGTAGTGATGACATTATTGGCCTTTCAGCGGCATGGCGGTCTCGGTGACGCTCTTGGCTTTTAGGGTTAGTGTCGGTCTTTCAGCGGCTTTTTGGTGTCCTGGGGTGGGACTGAGCAGAGGCAGCATCGGGTTGCATATGCTCTCTCGTGAGAGCTTTGGTTTAGCGGTCTGGAGTGGAGTGGCGCTATCCCCTGCAGCAGTTGTTGAACCACATGCAACAATAGGAACACATAGGTTCGCACATGGGTAGTGGAATAATAAACAAAAACATCAATTGCTCAATAGGCAGCAGCAACTTACACAGTGGGAACTAAGTCCGACCAGTGATGCACGTAACCCTTGCAACGCGAGTCCGACTCGCACTTGGCCGGTTTTTATATTTTAACAAAATTAACTTGTTTATTTTTGTTTCACAGATAAACATTGACTTCACAAATCTAAATTATAATATTAGCCCCTCAGCACTGTACACTGGGTTAAGACAAATCTCAGACCTGATAGAAAACAGAGCTTCCGCAAAGCTGCAAACACTATCGAAGCCCTTACGGGCTCAGCAACAAAGAATCCACGATCTTCCAAAAGGTAATGGATATTGTTTTGAACCGACTTCAAAAAAAGAAAGTTCTTAATTCGGTTATATATTTTTATCTATATGTTTGTTACCTCAGAACTGCGTCATTTATAAACTGTTATTAAAGTTTTTAGATTTTCGCGTTTTGAGCACATTATATTATGTAAATTACGCGGGACTTGAACGCGATGTTATTTATTACCTTTTTTGCCTGACGTTTCGGCTGAGTTGCATCACGCCGTGGTCACAGGCTGACTGAAGCATTGCGGCGTCGATAGCGAGCCGCGCGAGCGGATTCCTCATCTACCCTCACTGGATGTTCTTTTTTATTAGATGCACTTTTAAGGTCCCTGCACACTACACTCACTCGGTCCGCATTCACCGGTTCCGGACGGCCACAACGATTTTTTGTTTTTTGAATTATAGGATCCCATGTTGGCAACCTATATCCGTCATCTCGATTGAAAGTTTTGTGTTTCTTTATTTCAACCGCTTCACGCACTATCCTCGCGTAGTAGTGACGTTCAGTTGAGAGAACCTTCAAACGATGGAACTCAATCCAGTGGTTCAAATCCGGTTGCAAGATGTGTTCCGCATCGTTGCGGCCGTTCGGAACCGGTGAATGCGGACCGAGTGAGTGTAGTGTGCAGGGACCTTAAAAGTGCATCTAATAAAAAAGAACATCCAGTGAAGGTAGATGAGGAATCCGCTCGCGCGGCTCGCTATCGACGCCGCAATGCTTCAGTCAGCCTGTGACCACGGCGTGATGCAACTCAGCCGAAACGTCAGGCAAAAAAGGTAATAAAAAACATCGCGTTCAAGTCCCGCGTAATTTACATAATACTAGCTGTCCCCCGCGATTTCACCCGCGGTAATTTCGGAGTTCCCGCGGGAATTCCGGGATAAAAACTATCCTATCTTTTAAGTTGGACCATATTATAAAAAGTTGCAAAATTTTATCAAACTCCGTTCAGTAGTTTCGGAGTCCATCGCGGACAAACAACGTGACACGTGATTTATATATATAAGATTTATATTTACATAATATTTATAAACTGATTTAGAATTTTTTTTTTTATTTGAAAGAATAATACTCCCGAGGTGATCCCACTGTCACTAAGTCAGGATCTGATGATGGGATCCTAGGGAAATTGGGGGCAACCCTCAAATTTTTTAGGCACTTTTCTAAAGTTATTTAAGTATTTGCGTCTGGTGTTTAGTGGACATTCGCTTGATTAATTAACATTTAATTCTATTTTTCAGATACTGAGTTACAAAGGCTAACTGCAGTACTTCTTTTACTGCCATTTGCAATCGTCGGGGGAAGAACCGGTGTTCGAACTAAAGCCTCGCGGATCGACGCAGCCATCCGCTTCATTTTCGTTGCCAAAACTCGCAGCGAGGGCGAGGCTCATTTACAGGAACTCAGAAAGGAAGCTTTAAACAAGTCAGCACCTGGTATTGGAGTGCAGCCTTTAGTTATTGCTATAGGTGAGAACTTGGCGAACATTAATAGCGCATTCGTCGTTGTAGATGACGTTTGGTTATGCTGTCTTAATATTCTGGAAGCTGTAGACCTATGTTTTAAAAGTTTCTATGTTTTTAACCTAAGATACCCAATACAGTGTGAGCACATTTGGCAGGTGCTCCAGTTCACTTGTTATGGCATAAGAGACGCAAAGCATGACAAATATATTATTGACGTCAATCGTTTCCTCAATGAAAGTAAATACCCTGGCTTACAAGTTACTGGAAACTCATCTTCACAAGAGACTGTAAACTCTACCTCTCAAGAGACTAGAGAGATTCCCTCTCTAGAGACTAGAGAGATTCCCTCTCTAGAGACTAGCGAGATTCCCTCTCTAGAGACTAGCGAGATTCCTTCCTCTCTAGAAACCATAGAATCTTGGTCTCAAATGACTGGAGACTCCTTCTGATTTTACTATCTGAAATTAAAATTATCATTAATAACTAATTCAAGATGCTCACTTGCTATTACTGTAAAAAATGTTTCCGTGATCTGTGTTTGCTGTTTTCCCATATAACAGTAGGTTGTCCGAAGTACAATGATGTCGAAGGGTGGGGAGGTTTTAGATGTGGAATGTGTTCACGCTGGTTTTCTGAGGTATATACATGGAGGCGTCATGTCCTGAACCACCACGCTCCACCCTCTACTCTTGTGTCTCCTTGTAAATCAATCCCTTCCCATGAGTCGACTCCTGTTAAGGTCTTAAATTTACCTTGTCCCAGCATCAGCAGTGGAGTAATGCCTACAAGTAACATATTTAGAACCCCTGAGAAAATGGCTACATCCGTTTTTAGTGATACCTCTTCTCAACAAGTTATGCAACCATCAACAGCATCACAAAATGCGTCAAATTTTTTGCAGCAGCAATTAGGATTATTGATCAGTTCTTTTCACACTAACACTGGTTTGTCCTTTAAAACTGTCCAGAGTTTTGTAGACGCTTTTCGCTGTTTCAACAGAGACCTTGTGGATGTAGCTTTAGAACTAATGAGCAAAGAGCTTTCCACATCAACGGGCGATGTGGTCTGTGAACATGTCTCGTCATATATAGATCAGCTACGTCAAACATTAAATGCAGTTATAGAGCCACTTCAGTCGATTTACAAGCGAGAGCAATACTTCACCAGCTTGGGTTCTTATATTCCTCCTCAAGATATTTTTCTAGGGTTTCGAAATGAAGTAGTGGGACGTCACCTCCCGCCTCGCAGTATTCCGGTTGTTGGTCAGTTCATCCCACTACGCAGAGTTCTTCAGCGGTTGCTCTCGATTCCAGGGTTGATGTCAGAAATGGATGTGTATGTTCAACGTTGCCATAAGTCACCCTGCATAAAGCACTTTACTCAGTCTCCTGTTTGGATAGAGACAGTGTCCCAACATTCCCTAGGCGTAGATAGTAAAGTGTACCCTTATCACATATATTTCGATGATTTCGAGACCGGAAATGCTTTAGGATCTCATGCTGGTCTTCATAAACTTGGCGGCATGTATATATCTCTTCCTTCACTCCCTCCTCGCTTGGCTTCTCAGTTGAAATATATACTGTTGTTTTACCTTTTTCATTCAGATGATCGCACAGAGTTTGGTAACTCAATATTTAAAACTGTTATTGATGAAATTAATTTTCTTGCCGAAGAAGGTGTCCACATCAAAGTTGAGGGCTTCGAGGGAAATGTGAGGTTTATACTTGGTCTCATCATAGGAGACAATCTAGGTCTGCACACTATTTTGGGTTTCACTCAGAGTTTCAGAGCTAACTACTCTTGCAGAATATGTAAAGCCTCAAAGGAAGTAACTATTTCACAATGCGTCGAGGACCCCAATTTGTTAAGAGACAAAGAGACATATTTGAAGGATGTCGATCGGGATAATGTCACAGCAACTGGTGTCCGGGAGTGTTCAGTTTGGTTGGATGTAAAATACTTCGATCTTTTCTCACATGTTGCTGTTGATTATATGCATGACTTGTTAGAGGGAGTTTGTAGGTATACTATGAAAGTCGTTATCGAAAATCTTATTGAAAAGAACCATCTCACATTAGATTATCTGAATTCACGAATAATAGAGTTTGATTATGGTCCTGATTCTAATAACAAACCACCCACACTAAAAAAGTTAGGTGCCAACTCTGTTCAAATCAAAATGTCGGCAAGTGAATGCCACAGACTTGTAAGATATTTCAGCTTGATGATTGGGCATCTGGTAGATGAAGTAGATAATAGACGGATAGGTGGCCATAAGAAAGTCCTGTCTTCAACAAAATACGAATACTATGACATGTATCTCTTACTACGCAAAATAATGGATATTATCCTCACTGAACAAGTTTATCCTCAGTTGGCTGATGTGCTTGCCATTTATATTAAAGATTTTAATGAACTTTTCATTAAATTATCCAAATCTACGCTAAAACCAAAATTTCATCATTTGATTCATTATCCACGTATGATGTTGAAGCTAGGACCTATTGGACACATTTCTAGCATGCGCTACGAGTCTAAACATAGAGCTGGCAAAGCTGCTGTCAATGCAGGAGCTGGTAGAGTGAATGTTTGCAAAAGTGCAGCAAAAAAACTTCAGCTTCAACTGAACTACTTGTTACTAACAAATCTGACTGCTGCTGTCAATTTACCTGGTTCCTTAACTACTCTCCCAATAGAAGAAAAGATAGCTGTTATAGATGTGTTTTCGTTACCTACAAATACATCTATTTATTCCACACCCCACGTTACTGTTGCTGATTATAACGTTACTTATCATATTAGTGATGTCCTTCTCCTTGAGTTGTTGTCTGAGGATATGTTTGCCCCCTTGTTAATGTCGGTTACTAACATTTATTACGAAAGTGGAGTGGGCAAGGCTTACGCAAAAGGCCACCTCTTCGAAACATTGTACTTCGACAGTCACTTTCATGCTTATAAAGTGATAAAAACCCATGAGGTGAAATATATTGCTTTAGACCAGTTGCTATTTCCCTTCCCCAATACATTAACGCCCTCTTTGATCGATGATGCTTTTTTCGTAACCATTCGTAATGCCATAGACTAACTAGTTAGGTGCTTATACTGTCTTGTCTCCCCCCACTAAATGCGTCGTGGCTCTCGATGGCTCCCGGTCTGAATCCACTCAAGACCACCTAAGGATCAACTGTGCCAAGTTTCAGCGCATAGTCAAAAACTGCAAGGTTCCAATAAGTACAACAGATAGCAATACTTAGCACACCAGCTAAAACCGGTGTTAGAACTAAAGCCTCGCGGATGGACGCAGCCATCCGCTTCATTTTCGTTGCCAAAACTCGCAGCGAGGGTGAGGCTCATTTACAGGAACTCTGAAAGGAAACTTTAAACAAGTCAGCACCTGCAGGTATTGGAATGCAGCCTCTAGTTATTACTATAGGTGAGAACTTTGTTCGCCAAGTTCTTAATAGCGCATTCGTCGTAGATGACGTTTATGCTGTCTTAATATTCTGGAAGCTGTAGACCTATGTTTTAAAAGTTTCTATGTTTGTATGTATGTTTTTAATGAACGAAACTGTTTACCTTACTAATCCGCAAACATAAAGCAATAATTCATGAAAGTATGTTACATAAGTTTCTTAAACTATCACGCCTTTAGCGACTAAAGAAACTGATTTAACACACAAACACAAAGCCAATTTATGAAAGTTTGTGTTTGCGGATTAGCAAGGTAAACAGGTCGGTTCAATGATATGAACTTCCGCAAAGTAAAGCCTTAGTCAACCAATTAGTGTACGGTCAGCGTCATAAATATATATATATATACGTTAACATGAGCTCAAAAATATCTACACACCACTATGTCACTGACAATAAGGTTGGTGTTTACACATTTTGACTCGATGGCTGTATATATATATTAATGATGCTGACTGTACATACTTACATAAAATAATGTATCATTATCAATGATTACCTACGACTTTCCTTTCTTTTGATGCCACCAAGCACACGATGCGTATACAAAACAAAACTTGTGTAAGTAAATGTAGATAAATTGTTGTCAAAACTTTCTGATCTCGTTTATTTACAAATTAATTGATATTACAAATGTGATTCATATACCGCTGACGGGTTGGATGCCAGCGCCCTTGGGTTGCCAGGTGCACGAGTTGCGGCAGACGAGGGGTGGCAACCTATACTTTTCCGGTTCTTCGGATCGGTCTCTTTTCGATGGCACTTATTTACTTCATAAGCAAAAGGCTGGTCGTGGTTACCCAATTATTTGAAATAAACGACTGTCATAGGTACCTACTTGCGACAAGATTTTGCGAGGCAACCCGACAGCGGTGTATGATACTGATACCCCATGTGTTTATCTTTCTTTTTATTAATCTCTTTTCCATAAAATAACAGATAGGTGCACAAACTTATACTATTAAAATTATGTTAAATATCCCGTTATTAGTGTTAATATTATTCACTACCAGGGGCCTTATTCTCAAGCAATCAGCATCCAATCGTTATCAATATCGGGTTCTATTTGACAAGTAAGCTGTCAAAATGCATACCTAGATTCTATAACTGAACTGCCAATTTCTTTGCGATTGTGTTAGACAAAAAGGCCCCAGGATAGTTTCAAATATCTATTAAGTATCTATTAAGTTACAGTTTGTAATAACAACCATTTCATACAGGCAAGGATCATATAGACTGGATTAGCAATCGCCATAGTAGAGCAACCGCGGAAAACTAGTTCATTTATTAAATCTAGAAGGCGCTGACATTATAGCCCGAGCCTTTGAAAGTAAAACAATAAGACTACAGACGTTTCTACTGCAAATTTATATTATTCAATATTTTTGAAAAATAAAAATTAGCTAATCCAGTCTATATGATCCTTGATATAGGTGATTCATCAAATCTGAATTGAGCGAAGCTGTGGATGATATAATATGTAATTATGAGAGGATAGATAATTGGGTACCTTAAGTTTTTTCTAAGTGGTCCATATTATATTGTTTGTAGTAATTAAATGGTTAATGGAGTTCACAGCTGTAGCTAGTTTTTTTTATTCGTTTCTGTTTTTTACAAATATTTTTTTGAAAGGCAAAGTTATGTGGGCCCACACGGCACACGCTTGTCAAGCTTTGGAAAACCGGCAGGACGTCTTTAAGTTAGTGTGACTTAGAAACGCATCAGCTAATAAAACTAACGTACCACAGCGTCCTGCAGGTTTGACAACGAGATCCTCTAGTACAGTTTCATTAAATTTGATCCATGTTTACTAAATCTTCTTGTGTACAGGAAATATAATTGGATTAGAATTGTCTATAAATTTAAAAATTGGATTAAAATTGTGTATTGAATAAATTATTTGAATTTGTATAAATTTGAAACCATTTAAGTAATTTTGGAAAATAAATGAACAGTATCTTAAAATGAATATGTTAATTATTTACTAATCATATCATTCTTCACCAAATAGGAAAATCAGTAATTTTAAGAGATTTCTTGTATTCTTTTAGTGTTTATCTTGTATAATTCAACTGCAGCTTTATTTCGCAGGTGTTCAAGTATATCTGACTCTTCTATCTTTATGCTATACAGCTGGTGAACTTGAGACATTCGTGTCAGTACGGCTACTTATTATTGCCATTTTCTTATGTTGTGCACATAGGAAAAGGGTCTAAGTAGCCATATTGATGCAGCTGAGATCACTGTTTTGCAACGGAGACCTCAACCGTGTTACGCGGCTCCTCCAGCGGCGTAGGGACGTACAGGGACGGCTGGGGTAGCCGTGCTCCTGCGTCCATGCGCAGATGGCGGAGCCGTGTGACGCGGTGTGCGCTAGCCGTACAAAACGGTTGTCTCAACCGCGTCACCGGCTCCACCAGCTGTATAGGGACTTAGAAAGACGGCTGGGATAGCCGTGCTGACGTGACTGAGGCAACCGTTTTACACGGCCACTTCAAACCGCGTCACATGGCTGCGCCAGCTGCGTAAATACGGCTGGGATAGCCATGTTGACGTGGCTGAGGCAACTGTTTTACACGGCCACTTCAGACCGCGTCACACGGCTACGCCAGCTGCGTAGGGACGTAGGGAGACGGCTGGGATAGCCATGTTGACGTGGCTGAGGCAACCGTTTTACACGGCCACTTCAGACCGCGTCACACGGCTACGCCAGCTGCGTAGGGACGTAGGGAGACGGCTGGGATAGCCATGTTGACGTGGCTGAGGCAACCGTTTTACACGGCCACTTCAGACCGCGTCACACGGCTACGCCAGCTGCGTAGGGACGTAGGGAGACGGCTGGGATAGCCATGTTGACGTGGCTGAGGCAACCGTTTTACACGACCACTTCAGACCGCGTCACACGGCTACGCCAGCTGCGTAGGGACGTAGGGAGACGGCTGGGATAGCCATGTTGACGTGGCTGAGGCAACCGTTTTACACGGTCACTCCAGACCGCGTCACACGGCTACGCCAGCTGCGTAACGACGTAGCGAGACGGCTGGGATAGCCATGTTGACGTGGTTGAGGCAACCGTTTTACACGGCCACTTCAGACCGCGTCACACGGCTACGCCAGCTGCGTAGGGACGTAGGGAGACGGCTGGGATAGCCATGTTGACGTGGCTGAGGCAACCGTTTTACACGACCACTTCAGACCGCGTCACACGGCCACGCCAGCTGCGTAGGGACGTTGCGAGACGGCTAGGATAGCCATGTTGACGTGGCTGAGGCAACCGTTTTACACGGCCACTCCAGACCGCGTCACACGGCTAAGCCAGCTGCGTAGGGACGTAGCGAGACGGCTGAGATAGCCATGTTGACGTGGCTGTGGCAATCGTTTTACACGGCCACTCCAGACCGCGTCACACGGTTAAGCCAGCTGCGTAGGGACGTTGCGAGACGGCTGGGATAGCCATGTTGACGTGGTTGAGGCAACCGTTTTACACGGTCACTCCAGACCGCGTCACACGGCTACGCCAGCTGCGTAAGGACGTAGCGAGACGGCTGGGATAGCCATGTTGACGTGGTTGAGGCAACCGTTTTACACGGCCACTTCAGACCGCGTCACACGGCTACGCCAGCTGCGCATGAACATAGGGAGACGGCTGGAACAGCCGCGTTGACATGGCTCAGACAGCCGTTCACACGGTCACATCAAACCGCGTCACACGGCTTAACCAACGGTGTCATTAGGTAGGAAAACGGCTGAACTAGCCGTGTCGATATGGATGAGGTAGCCCTTTCACACGGCTACTCCAGCCATGTTGGCTGTAACCGTGTGTCTGATCTAGCCGTGTCTGCTTATAGCCGTGTTGAAAAATTTACACGGCTGACAAATTGACACGGCTGCAACCGCAGTACCGTGTGCAAATCTAGCCGTGTATGATAATAGCCGTGTTGAAAAATTGAGACACGGCTGATAAATTGACACGGCTGACAAGATTGACACGGCTGCAACCGCAGTACCGTGTGCAAATCTAGCCGCGTGTATGATAATAGCCGTGTTGAAAAATTGAGACACGGCTGATAAATTGACACGGCTGACAAGATTGACACGGCTGCAACCGCAGTACCGTGTGCAAATTAGCCGTGTGTCCACCGTAGCCGTTTCAGCGTCACACGGCAAATGTTACCGTGTTGACGCGGCTGCAACCGTAGTACCGGGTTTACACGGCTGTGGATAGCCGATAAATCGACCCTTTTTTTTCCCAGTGTATATATTCAATGGGATTAAATGAAAACATCATCCAACTATCGTCTTCGATAGCTTTACGATGGTAGATCAATTTGCAATTCAAATTTCTCGATTACGAATCGATTATGTTGTGGAATAATCTAAGCCAACACGCCCGCTGGAAATTCGCCTAGAGGTTTCTAGTAAAGGTGTGTCTACACACCTCGATGCTGTATTACTTTCGCGGTGTAAACTGATGTTTATTGTTCACATCTGTTACTTTTTGGCGGCGATATATGATTCAAAAGATTCAAATCTATTAAAATTAAATAATAAAAAAAATACTAGTATTATGTAACTTGGTGGCCATTATGGCAACCATCTAAATATATTATATAGGCAAACCTGACTGACTCATCTATCAACGCACAGTCGAAACTACTGAACGGATTTCACTGAAATTTGGCATACAGATAGTTGTCGGCATCTTCTTAAGAAAGGATTTTTTAAAATTCCAACTCCTGCGGGATCTCCGAAATTTCCGCGGGTGAAATCCGTTTCTCAAAAATGGCACTTTTTATAAACTATTTTCTTTTTTTTAAATCACAGCTAATGAAAAAGATATTGAAGGACGTTATTATGACAGTTTAAAAAACATTCTATCCTATTCTACATTATGTGGCTTTATCGTCAAGCACCTCACAGTGTGTTTCGGAAACCTCACTTGAAAGTCAGTTCCGACTAGGGACTAGTTCCGGTAGGCGTTTCACCCGTGTTAATTTATTTATTTATTTTATTTATGTATTCTTTATTGCACAATACGTACAAATGGCCTTGCGGCATTTTCTAAAGTGTCCTATGTCCTTTTCTGTGGATGTAAAATTTCATATTTATGGGTAAACATAACAGACAGACAAAGATACTTTATAGATACAACAATTTAAATACCATTAATATGGATTGTACGTGGCACAATGCACAATGTAAAACGAAACCACGCCAACGTCAAACGGCCGCACTCAGAGTCGACTTTAATGATTACTTAGTTAAGTATAGATTTTTAAAACAAAACTTGCGCAATCAGAGACGTTCAGTAAATTAATGTTAATTGACATTTAATGAGATGTAACTTAATTAGTTAAATGATAATTTTCATTAATTTATTAAACTTGTCTGATTGCGGCAGTTTTGTTTTAAAAATCTATACTTAACTAAGTAATCATTAAGGTCGACTCTGAGTGCGGCGGAAAGTCACGCCACAGACAAGACAGTGTACACAGATCTTTATAAGTCTAGAATAAATTCGATGGCAGACGGTTCGCTAATTGGCGTAAACGTTCCCGCATATGCCACCCGGGGGACCGGTGTGAGTAACGGCTGGATGGAAAATTGCATGTTGCTCCACATCTCAACGTCAACCTTGTTGTTGCATTATGCACTGTAATCCTAAGTAGATAGAGAATAGGTGAGTTCAATGAAAATTATTTCACCATTTTTCATTACGTATTTACTGAACCAAAATTCTAGCTAGTAAACTTGAGCTAATGTAATCAGTAAGATGCCTTACACTTATTTCGAACTTGGCGTTCCTAATTAATTCATTTAAGTTGGTTCTGAAATTAGTCCTAGGTGTCTAACGATAAAAATTAACAATTTTATTAGTGACGGAGATTCTGTCTGTTACATTAATAATAATTGAATTTTTTCTGAAAATCGGACAATAAAGTAAAATTAGAATTTTGTTTTTTTTACTAATAAAATTAAACTCCATAATATTCTATTTATTTTTTTCTTTCTTTCTTCTTACTATTATTATCACTGAGTAGCATGGTATGTTTCATACACCAAAAATCTTTTGACGGGTTGACAAAGATCCATATTCAGATTTATGGAATTCTTCTATTGTACGGAATAAGGAAAACCACATCTACCTATATACGTATATTTATGATTCGCTGCGCGAATTTTGAGTTCTTTGTGTGTTAATCTGCAGTGAATTCTACATAGGTTACGAGTGCAATAGTAAAGAAATTTAACTACTAATAGCGTCCTTTTTTTTGTAACATTATAGTTAGCAGAAATACCGTGAGGTTTGAACCGGCGTCTAAAAGATTACTAACCGTATGTCCAACCATTGGACCAAATATGCTAACAGCCAACAAGGCTTTGTAAAAGACCTTAAAAAACCCATTAAAAAACATGCGTTTTCGACTCCATTAATAATTGTGTGCATGTGTTTATATTTGGACACAGATAAGCAATAGTGTGTTAACCCACACTGGAGAGTGTTGAATAAATTAAAGTTTTAAAATTAAAGCGCCATTTTGTGTCAAATTGTTATGTTCAATATTTAGTTACATATTTAAACAATGTAATAAAGTAAACACATAATTAAAAAATGTTCTCTAACTCTCAATAAATCGCTCTGAATCAATAACTTCATTTTGTGGGTTAACATGTTATTGCTTATCTGCGTCCATTTAAAGTCATTGCGTGGGGTCAAAGATTAATAGCATTTCACAAAAATATTATAAGTAGGTATTATCGTAAGGCATTTCACCTAAAATTCGTGTGAGTAGAGAGCTTTTTTTGTCTATTGCGATTTGTTGTACTTTATTTCAAATATTGCTTAAAAACATACCTAATATAACATACTTAGTATTATCGGTAATGCTTTAAAGGGCTCGTGTCTTGGAATCCTCCCATTCCGACTGAGCTTACACAGAAATTTTGCAAATTAATTAAAATTTAATGGAGTGTAAAGAAAATTATTTCGTCGAGACGGGCAAAGACTATAAATCAATGTTGAACTCAGTTTCAAATTTTTCCGCTGGCATCGTTAATCATTTTGTCTATGTTCTTTATAAGATAAGCAAGACAGTATTTGTCGGCTCGCAATAGTCTTAAATCTTTTAATTTTATCACTATTTATTGCACGTGGTTTCGTCCCCTTACAGCGCCTTTAAATAATAATAATAATCCACTTCACAACACACAGATCTACTTGATCCCACACTAAGCTATGAGCTTGTGTCGTGGAAACCAAGCAAACGTGGTATACACTACACATATTATTACATATATATTATACTATAGATATATATATAGATATATATATCGCGATAAATTTCATCCTTAACATGCGATTGCGATGAAATAAATCCTTTATTATGTTGCTCCAAGCTAAGCTTAATCTAGGTAGATTGAAATTGAATTGGTAGGTAGGTAGGTGGAAAACCACATAAAAATACGTTCAGAAGTTCCGTACTTTAACGTAAATAGAAAACGAAAAATAAAAATAAAGTAAAAAATCTGTTGCTCTTCTTTTATCGCGTCCAATAAATTCTTTTTTTTTTGTTAATTTGGTAAATAAGTTCAACGTACAGACACGCGATTTGTATGTAGGTATAAAACTGTTTAAATATGCATAGATAGAAAAACATTAACAGAGTGGAAAATTATTTGCTCCCCTTTGCATCATAATTTTCAATTTCAAATGATTTATAGACTAGATTTGATAAATTAATTTCTTCAGGTGTTTAATTCTTCAGTAACTGTGTTGCCGAATTTGTTTGCGTGTTCTTTAATTTTCCCACGGGATATAGGTATCGCCTTTTTAGGGTTTGGTTGGTTGGTGGTTTGATGGTTTGGTTTGTGGTTGATAGTTTTATTTTACAAGGTATTTACTGTGTTTGGATACAATAAACGGTTCGTTAGTTATTATGTATATCCTGTTTATTTTTAGGGTTCCGTACCCAAAAGGTAAAACGGGACCCTATTACTAAGACTTCGTTGTCCGTCCGTCCGTCCGGCCGTCCGTCCGTCTGTGCGTCTGACGTCTGTCACCAGGCTGCATCTCTGCATGAACCGCGATAGTTAGACAGTTGAAAATTCCACAGATGATGTATTTCTTTTGCCGCCATAACAAAAAATACTAAAGACCATACAAAAAACGTGATTTTTTTTGCTCATTATTGCTTTGATAACGGCAACAGATAGAACGTAGAAGGCGCTTGAAATAGTCACAGAATATTTAGCTGTATATTCACTTTAAAAATAAATATTTAAATTAAAACAAAACAAATATTTAGGGGAGGGGGGGGGCTCCAAATCAGCAGTCGTGATGTTTTTGGCCGATTTTATTGATAACACGGAACCCTTGGTGCGCGAGTCCGTCTCACAATTGGCCGGTTTTTTTTGCTCGAAGGTCTAAACAATCAAATTAATAAATTTAATTCGTGTTTGTTGCCCTTAAGTTGTTAGTGAATCAAATTTCAGTGGGTCGAAGAAAATATTGTACACCATAAGGTTTTGCTAAATTCTCCTTAATTTTTTTGGCTTACAACTGAAAATTAGCAAGAATGTGTCTCAACTCTCAACACGAAACCGAGGTATCGCGCTACGAAGATGATGACCACTGCGAGCAGAGCCGCGGGCAGCAGCTAGTGTCGTCTAAAGTAGTTATTGTATGGTCGGTTGAAGCGCGTTCTGTTTATGCCTACATAAACTTCAGGGTCCCCACTGACAGATAACTTTTGGACACGGCCGCCGCCACTCGTAAAATAAGGCAAAACGATACGGAATAACAAAAGAAACCTTTTAGTTTTCGGCGTATCGCTTATCGATTTGGCCGTATTATTATTTATTTTATGTTTTATGAAAATTGCCAAACGTAAAATGAGTGTCGCGTAATATTGTATTTTATATTACGACGACCCGATTGGCGCAATGGTCACCATGCCTGCCCGCTAATCGAAATGTTCCGGGTTCGATTCCCGGTGGGGGTGGACTTTGTGTGATGAACACAGGGTTCCATTTTCCAGTCTGGGTGTGTATATATATATCTATAGTATAATATATATGTAATAATATGTGTAGTATATACCACATTTGCTTGGTTTCCACAGCACAAGCTTATAGCTTAGTGTGGGATCAAATAGATCTGTGTGTTGTGAAGTGAATTATTATTATTATTATATTGTATCGTATTGTATTATACTGTCTATACTATAGGTACCTACAGTATCCTTACTATTATAAAATTGTGAAAGTGCCTTTGTTTGTTTGTTACGCTTTCACGCCTGAATGGCTCAACCGATCATCATGAAATTTGGCATATACTTTGTCAAGGGTACGCACACGTTGGGAATGTATTTTTTTTAAAGTTAAACTTCTTTGATCGCGAGGGAAGAGCGGTTTTTGCGGCGTCTTATCTTGTCAGCACGTGTTATAGCCATAGTGAATAAGGACCCTGCAAGGCAGCGAGGCTATAGCTCTTTATTTAAAGTTATTATTCAATATGTAACCGATAAAATACAGTTCCAAAATAGCACAATATAAGCCGGGTGGAGCTGATTTGCGTTAAAATTAACTAATATATATTATTACGCACGGCAATTTAGTAACACAATTCCAAATAATTATAATATTTCACCGACTAAATTAATATCTTTACAGCTCCCACAGTAGGTACGTGCCTTGTGAGTAATAATAAAACCACCGTGTAATTAGTTGAATATACTCGTACTAAGTACCTGGTACACTTAGTAGTTTAGTACCTGCCTAGGTTCAAGGTTGGTATTTAGTTGTCGCAACACGTTCTCTCAACTCAACTTATAAGCAAAATGAAACGTGCGCGACTCTATTCGTATCAGTATTGTATTGTAAATGCGTATCCTATCAACGCCAAGTTCAGTTTCAAGAATATGCAAGTTATCTTATATTTGGCTTAAACTAATATCAATTTACTAATTATATTAATTGATATTGTCTAGTTTTTAGAAGGGTAAGATTAACTTACAAAGAAGATAACTTGATTAACCAAAGATAACTTGAATGTGAAAACTGTAGCCAAGTTCTATATGCTCCTTTAAATAAATTTCAGAATAACTACAGTAACTTGGCAACTATTTAGATCTAAATTTTCTGGTCGGTGAGGTCGACAATCAAGTATATTATTAATATTATACTGAACTTGGTTTCCAGTTTCACATTTATGTTTTTGATAGGATATCATTACTTTTCGTAAAGAAATTATTATTATTCTTTGTAAAAAATGATATATGATTTTTTTTTCGCCACATTTTTTTACTTATTTTCATATGTAACTTTGTAATTACTTTGTTCATATTAATTATCAATAATTTTTAGTTTTCAGATTTTTTCCTTTGTATAAGCCTAATAGTCTACCTTGATGCCAAATACTAAGTTTCCAGGTTATCTAGAAGTAGGTTAGATTTTTGATTTATAAGTCAGTCAGTCAGTCACAAAAAGCGCGTTTTTTAAACCTTAATAGTACCCATATCAATAACTGTATGAGCTAAATTTACCTATCAAATTTTGGATTCTAGAAAAGCTGAGACTTTAATAAATGTGCCAAATTTCATGTATGTAGGTAAAATAAGTTTCGAATTGTGAGCTCAAAAGTAGCTCGAAATAGGATGTGTAATATTACACATGGCTGCTGCGTCGCTAGTTCCTTTTTGGTTGAAATTGCCTGAACACGCTGCCGTGTGTCTAGATATAAGTTGGTTTATTTTATCGCTTGCACGCATTAAAGACTCAATCGATCGTCATAAAAATTTTGCATACACGTTGCCGGGTTCACAGAAGGACATAGGGCACTTTTTGTCGCTGAATTCCTGCGGAAACTCCAAAATTAACGTGGATTAGCTAGGATCCGCGAGGAATAGCTAGTAATCTATATGAATAAAAAGCAATGGCAAGTGTGAGCCTGATTGAATTGTGGGAAGTAGCCAATAAGGTAATGCAATTATCTCTACCTTATGCTTGTTCTGTTTGTATTACCTTTAGACAGAGCTCCGTCTGTAGGTACTGTCTAATTTATGCTATATCAACTCCACCCACAACCATTATTCTCTTCAGAGCCTAGTCAAATAACACAGGCTAATCGAGCTTTTGCTATAATAACACGGTTTCACTTTACCCATAACACGATTCGCTTTATATGTACAACAATGATGTTTTAAAGGACAAGGTAAGATCGTTCAAATCCTCTCATCGTAGCTTAAATATGTTAATATGTAAGTAGGTAGGCACCTATTGTATTTTTAAAATAAATTCTACTTGTTGCTAGTCGTCCACTAAACGGACGAATAATAATAATCGTCGGCTAAACGCAAAATGTATTGATCATTCCTAACGTTCTTTTTTTGTTGCGAGATTTGCACGCCGATTCAAATACCATTTTATATGATATACAATTTTTGTCTAAAAATAATATAAATTGTATATATCACTGTAAGATTGTAAATACCGTTAGATTATATCTATCTCGTGTAAATTATTAAAAGATCATGAACCGGCACCGTTTTTGGCGCATCGCTGGCCGCTGCCGTAGCACGCTCGCTAAGCTCGCTTAGCTCGCGCGACTTAATCAGCAGTAAAAACCTAACCTAACCATAAGTATTATAATAATCTACCAAAATCCTTGAATGCATTAAATTATTTTACGGTGATAATATACTTATAATATATTGACAACCTCCTTTGTGAACTTATGTAGTTTAGTGGACGACTAATAATAATCCGCTTAGTGGACGACTAGACGCTTCGATCTTTATTTTGAGATGAATTTTGATTTTCATACCCCGGACACATGTCTATTTCAGTTAAATGGTCTAGATATACCTTACACGCTTCAAATTAGAACGCAGTTGGATATCACGTGCCTCGAATATTGTGAAATGCAGTCATCACGCGGCTACTGCGGATGCTGTGGGTACTTTGATATTGGATTGTTTCGAATATATGTTAGAAGCGCGGTGATTGATCACTGCCAATTAGCGAACGGTGGGTCGACGGTAGGCACCATTGGAATTCACATCCGTGTGTTCAGGTATTGGTAGTTCATACGCTATGAAATTGAATTTGAATGGTTGAAGCGACGGGAGCTGAGCGAATGTCTTGTGTTTTAACGATAGCCTTCCTCAGAATAAGCAATTAGTGCTCGAGAGATCCACTACGTGTTTGCGCAAACTTTAAAGTTTTCCTAATAATATTTTTCTATCGCGGAATTCTCGCGGGAACTCCGAAATTACCGCTGATGAAATCGCGGGAACAGCTAGTTGTTAATAATCCTTGTCTTTCTGTCTCTTCTAAAATACTAATTGCAAATCATTATGCAACATCTCTTCATCACTTATTTTATTACTGTGTTTTCTCCAATTTTTATGTTTATTAATTAGCTATCAAATAAGTTTAATTATTAACAATTGCAAAACCTACTCTTTTTATTCCCTTGCCAATGTCAATGCTTAACTGCCGCAAGGCATTAAGTTCGCCATTTGTATTTTATTTTGTGCAATAAAGAATAAATAAATAAAAATGCACACCAACCTGATTCTGGCGCATTGCTGACTGCTGCCGCGGCGCGCTTGCTATACACTCCCTCAGCTTGCTTGTTGTGGTCGCTGTTCAAATTGAACTAGATTTAGTAGGGCTTTCAAATCGAGGTTTATGTTTATTATTTAGCGTACAGTTTTTTCAATGTGCAGTTAAATATTGCCCATAAACATTTATTTAAATTGTACCCATCGTATCTCAAGAAACAAGTTCTTCTATCATCCCAACAATATTATCATAACTTATTAATATAAATGCGAATGTGAGTTTGTTTGTACATGACGCTTTCACGCTTCTTAACTACTCAACCAATCATCCTGAAAATTTGCATGCATATTGTCAGGGTACAGAATGGATAAAAGGCACTTTTTACGCCGGAACTCCAGCGGCAACTCTAAAATTAATGCGGGTGAATCCGTAGGGAACAGCTAGTATTTATACAAAGGAAAAATTTAACCACTAACTAACAAACAGAACCAAGTCAAAACTAATATGGTTTAAAAAGCGCATATAAAATCCATTCTAAGATGAACTATTTATTTAATTTTGAGTGGAACTACTTCCTCGCTAATGAAAGATTTCTAGTGGAAAATCCGTATCAGCATTGACCACCCTATTTTCACAATGTCGCACCAAAACCGGTGGTAGGTACGTAGGAAACAAATGGCAGTTCTGTCCGGTCTATAGTCTGTGGCTGCGTGTCTCCCGGCGGCGTCTATTCGCATCGCTTCGTAGCTCTTTACGATTTGTCAACGTCAAACTTCACTTTGCACACTCCACCACCCGCTCTCCACTCCGATCGTGTTAGTGTAATCCCAACATTATGTTGAGTTTAAAGCTGCAGCATCAATTATTTTACAAAACCAATTTCCCTGCTATCTTGAGTTGATTAGTCTTTTTTTATCTCTAACAGTGGTTTTAAGACTGGTTGATTGATATCAAAGTTTTCGACGACCCGATTGGTGCAGTGGATCACCATGCATACCCGCTAATCTAAAGGTTTCGGGTTCAATTACCGGTGGGGGTCGACTTTGCGTATGATGAACACATCAAGGTTCCACTTTCCATGTGTTGTGTTCATGTATCTATAGTAAGTATAATATAGTAATTATAAGTAATTATTTTGTAGTATATACCACGCTAGCTTAGTTTCCTTTACACAAGCTTATAATAGCTTACCTAGTGTGTTAGTGTGAGTAGATCTGTATTGTGAAGTGGATTATTATTATTATTTTAAGTCAGGCGTCTCATTCTGTGTTGCCAAACTAAAAACTTGTTTTTAGAATGCACTGCTGAAAAGAAAGGTAGTGCCACAGATAATATATACTTACCTCTCAGTTGGAACGAGAAAAGTTTCGTTCTGTTGGAGAAACATAATAGAAAAAATATTTATTAGTTCTTCTAGAATTCTGAGGGCACGCAAATTGCCATAAAACTACATAGTTTCACGAAATTTAAGCTTTTGAAAGAGCCTTACACGTTTGTTAAAAACATTTTCCACGTAGAATTTCTACTATATGGCCCACCTAAGGTTTTTACACAGATATTTGTTTCCTATGTTGTCTATAGTTGTACCTATATTATCGTGAAAACTTAAGTGATTTTCAAAGATTCTTGCATTTCTTGTACAATCTTTTGTAGGCCTAGTAATAATTACGAAGGTCTATTCAATGCCATATTATTATACGTATATTTCCACTAAGTACTCGTATATGTACTATTTTTTTAAGTGGACATTTTCAAATAAATAGGATGATACTTCGTTTTTTACCCCATCTAATCTGCCAGCCCTTTCGCGAAAGCAATTACTAGAGGCGATGTATTTTTCTACCCGCTTAAATAAATACTTAGCTTCTTTTTCAGAAAAAAATCAGCATTAAAATGGAACACGCAGGAACGCATACCTACATGTAAGTATATTACACGCACAAGCAGTACCAAAGCATCAAATAATACACTCGTTGACAACCATATATTGACGAATTTTACGAGCGAAAAAAACACTTGAACCATTTTAAAAGGACATAAATAAGCAATAGTCTGTTAACCCACATTGGAGAAATTTTAAGTAAATCGTGTTTTAAAATCATAGCGTCATTTTGTTTCAACATTTTTTTTTATGTTTAGTATTTTGTTGATATTTAAACAATGTAATAAGGTAAACATATAATTATAAAACGTTTTATAACGCTCAATAAAGCGTTCTGAATCAATAACTTAATATTGTGGGTTAACATGTTATTGCTTATCTGCGTCCAAAAAACGAAACGTTTTTTTTTATAAAACTGAAAAAAAAAACAAAAATGAGACGAAATGCACAGAATCGCAATTTACGATTTTTATATCATCTAGAGTGTTTTATATTGTGTTAAAGGGGACGTTGTGGATCATAGTAAGTACATTTTTAATTTAGAGGTTGTCAGACTGTGTATTTTTTAAAGTAAGAAAATAACCAAGTGTTCCAATGCGCTACTGTAGTTGTAAATAAAGTTGGAAGTACACATCTATCCCTCATAAATCTTATCGCTCTATATAATTACATTGTAACGGACTACATAGCTCTCGCTTAACTCTAAGTCAATTAGTCAGCAGTAAACTTAAGTTAGCGAGACAGTAACGATGGTGAACAATGTTACAAGAATGTCACAGTAGCTCAACATCAATGCGCATTACTCGGTGATGGCCAAGCTTAAACTCATAAAGTTTTGTTTAGCAAAAATATAATAATCAAAGACGCAAAATATTATGTATATACTTTTTTAGTTGCATAAGACTATTTGCTACAAAACACTTTAATAAACTCGACGACCCGATTGGCGCAGTAGATCACCATGCCTCCCTGCTAATCAAGGGCACCGGGTTCGATTCCCGGTGTGGGTGGACTTTGTGTGATGAATACAGGATTCTCCTTTCAAATCTGGACATTTTTATATAATCTAGGTATACTATAATGTAGGAATATGTGATAATATGTAGTATGTAGGTATAATATACCACGTTTGCTTGGTTTCTACGACACAAGCTTATAGCTTAGTGACGGATCAAGATCTGTGTGTTGTGAAGTGATATTATTATTATTATGATATTTAAACAGTGTAAAACAAAGTTACTCTCCAATTGTGTGTTTGTCCGTTAAAATCATCTACAGAAAAGATTTGAATGCCATTTTTTGTCCGCCGCAAAAAAAAAATATCCACAACAAAATATCTAATAAATTGAGATTAACTGTCAGCTTGGATATTTTATTGATACTACCATATTTATTGAATCTTTCACACGTTTCATATTAAGCCAACAAGACAGCAGCGCGAACTTTCATTACCAAGCTTTAGTTACACGTACGTAACTCTGTATAAAACAAATTGAAGCGTCCAGTCTCGATCGAAGAAACTTTGCCAAGTGAACTCTGTAGACACTCGGGGTATAGAAAATAGATACGTTAAAATAAATAGTGGGAATCCGCAGAGTATTTTAAACTCCCCAAAGTACTTAGGGAGTAGCCACACTCAACTAAACTTGTTTTATCGGTGTGGTTTTAAATGAAAATTAAATTTTATTATCCTAGAAAAATCATTTGGGAGGCAACCTCGCTGTTCTGAACTATTTTTTCTTTTTCTTCTACACTGTCTTCGGTTAATCCGGTAGTGGCAGTAGGTATAATCATAAAATGTATATATAATTGTTATTTGCTGTGGATTCTGTCTATACATCTATGACTTTTTCTATAGGATTGACTGTGTATTCATAATAAATACACTTAATACTTAGGTACCTATATTAGAATCGTTTCTTTTTTTTTTCACATCTACACTCTAACCGCCGCACTCAGAGTCGCCTTTAATGATTACTTAGTTATCTAAGTATAGATTTTTAAAACAAAACTGCCGCAATCAGTGACGTTCAGTAAATTAATGTTGATTGGCATTTAATCAGATGTAACTTAATTAGTTAAATGCCAATTAACATCAGTTTAATTCAGTCTGATTGCGGCAGTTTTGTTTTTAAAATCTATACTTAACTAAGTAATCATTAAAGTCGACTCTGAGTGCAGCGGTAAGTCCCATAGCAGAAATGGGCATGATGACTAATTTTTTTTAGTCCGTCTTATAAAAAAAAATAAAAGAAAAAAAAAAGATTAATAAATAATATTGGACACGTTTTTTTACGTAATCAAAAAATAACGCCGATACATTGAGTTTCAAATTTCGCGTGACGTCACGAGCTCCCAAACTAAACTTTAACGCGCTTTATCTCCGTATATTTTAATTTATTTGAAAAAGCAAAAAATACGTGTCTATTGTTTTTTTTTTTATTTTCTGACGGACTAATTAGAATTTTGATTTTCCAAAGCATTAGACTTTGTTACATTACTCCATTAAACACACTAATCAACAAGGGTTGTTGTATTTTATTTTTTCTAGTTCGAACCGTGACCGGTTTTGATTGTGTAAGGGCTATGTTCAGTGTGAAACCTACTTTATCTGTGCAAACGTTGTTCCTCCAACGTTGATAGACAACCTCCTGCCCGCAGCCTCCCCAGACTGAGTCGGTCCGGGACTCCCAGCCCAGCTATTTGTAAGCAGCGCACTCCCTCGGAACCGTGCCAGGATAAAACGCAGACATATATTTTTCACTAATTTCACTGCGCTGATGGAGAAAACATAAAACAAATAGTAATGTTGCCAGCTTGTTTGTATACGCTTTTGCACATTCGTACGAGAAAACAACTGAAAACGGAAAAGCGAATACAGCAGTGAACTTTAAATCTATACATATAAAATACTTTGTCCTGAATGACCGATGGATCAACGCACAGCCTAAACCGCTGATCGTAGAGACCTGAAACTTGGAGGGTGTGTTCTTTGTATGACGTAGGCATCCGATAAGAGTGGATTTCCCAAAATGTTACCCTTAAAGGGGTGAAAAGGGGGGCAAAGTTTGTATGGAACAATTGGGTAACTCCGAAATTATCGCGGGTGAAACCACGTGGGACAGCTAGTCTTATATATATTTTACTAGCTGTCCCGCCTGGTTTTATTCACGTTCATTTCCCGAGTTGCCGCAGAATTATTCCATACAAACTTTGCCGCCCTTTTTCACCCCTTTACTCCGAACTCCGAAATTACCGCGGATGAACTCGCGGGGGACAGCTAGTGTATAGATAAAAATAAATTCCTATATCCCTTCTTCACGCGTGAATGGCTGAACCGATCACCATTACACATGTCAGGGGTACAGAGAAGGTCATAGGGTATTTTTATCCCGGAACTCCTGCGGGAACTCCGAAATTACAGCTAGTAGTATAATATTTATCAAATTTATGATATCGATAAACACCAAACTTATTACACAGGCTAGGTTCTTTAAGAGGATTATAAATAATTTATTCATAACTTTTGAATACATTTCGATCCATATCAAACAAGAAACATTCACAAATGAAAAGAAAAAAAATAATTAAGTAGCGAGCCCGAGCGGAGAAACATACTTTTTTTTACATCAAAACTAAGTAATTAAAATTTTAAGTACCCACTTAAGCTAAATACTCAATGGGAGAAATTGCTAGAAAAAAATATCATCAATTCTGAAGAGCATAATTTTAAATCAATTCAGTAAAATATGATTTAAGTAGGTATAGGAAATAATAAAAATGGAAATATATTAGGTATTTTATTTTATTTTTTTTAATTATTGAAAGAAGAAAGAAAGAAAGAAAACTACATTTATTCCAGCATCACACAAGAAAAAACAAACATATTAACAAGTTGGTTTACCCATTGGTATCTTGCATGCTCTGTTGAAACCAACTCAGCATTAGCTTATTTTACTCTTTGGCATTAGCTAATACGTGTCATGGATGCAGGTACCTATACCTAGCGCTGGTTTTTAGTTGGCAGCCCGTTGTCTGCTTACCGTTTAGTCCTCCATCAACACTGTAAGGGCGGCGCCACAGTCTAGGCGGCGGCGGCAAAAACAAATGGCAGACAACATACCAAGTTGGCCACAGCTATCAGCGGCGCGAGCTGTGGCTCACTTCTTATGTGGCCAAGGGGTAAGATTTATGTGTTTGTGGACACGTCATTATTTAAGCAAAATATTGTAACGATTTCATAATTCTAATTCGAGGTCACCTTTATATTCAATTCGTTTAATTCAATTTACGACTTCATTCCAATATAACAATGCGTGAAGCTATAAACGAACTTTCCACGTTGTCTTATATCTCTTATAATGTTTGTCATGCCATTTTACTCTTTAACGTAACGACCGACGGCATATAACGGCGCACGTAAATTTGAATAATGTTTCTATAATGTGTGAGTAATGTTTATTTTGTTGGTTTATGTTTGTTTGTAGTTCGCACGCGGCTATATGTACTTGATTTTTCACCAAATAAACGACATATACTTTTACTCGAGAGAACTCAAGCGTATAAGTAAGTATTGGGTAGCTTACTGTACCGTGGGAAACGAACATGCTTGCAAACCACACAATAAAAACAAACAAAATAGAAGACATTTGATGGGTTTAATAGTAGATTATACACCAAGGGGATAAAGCACTGTTTTATGTCACGGGCGCTACATTGAATCCTGAACATAACGAAGGACTCCAAATTTAACTCCCGAGCGCAGCGAGGGTGTTATAAGTTAATTCCCGACCAAAGGGAGGGAATTAAGATTGAGTCCTGAGTGCAGTGAGGGATTCAAGCGCCCAAGAAAAAAACAGTTTTATCCCTGTGGTGTATAATCTACTATTAAACATAGAACTGGATATGGACAGAAGAATATTCTCTTTCTTTCAGCTGGCGTGGCCTACTCGATTTGACAAACAAATGAAGTTCGTCTCACTGCGAATCTAGTGGGCCACGGCTTTGGTCTTCGAAAATCGAGTTGGCCGCGCCCGCTGAGAACACATTCTGTTTAGCGAAATGAGACGTTATGGACATAGCAATAAGAATTATGAAAGTGAAAATCACATTATTGACCAGCGGGTTATAATGAAATTCAATAGAACATTATAACCCGGCTAAAGCCAAGAGATATAATGTCTTGCTTTCGGTAAGGTTTACATGACATATAATTCGGCATTGTCGAGCATGTGGTGTGAAAAAATTTTTAGCTTATTCGTGTTTCTTAAGTAATGTTTGTAATTGCACTTTGTAAATGTGAGTTGTGTATGTATTTTGTTTGTCAGAATTTTTTTTATAAGAATGCAGGTCGTATAGGTATATAATTGGTTTATATTGTAAAGTTTGGTCTTTTCATAGACCGCTTTAGTACTCATCAGGTAGTCAAACTTGAAAAGTGTTTTAATGACTTTATTCTGTGACCTTTGTAGACTTTGCAGATTTGTTTTGGCTGCACATCCCCAAAACCTCCAGAAGATATTCTAGATGGGGTTTAACTAACGAGTTATATATTGTCATTCGTTCTTTATGCGGGACATAACCAACAATTCTGCGAAGTGCTCCATTTAAAGATGTTAATTTTGGCCTGACATGAGAAATATGATCTTTCCAGTTAAGTTTGTCATCTAGGTATAGGCCAAGGTATTTTTCCACATGAGAACGATGGATTACTTCGTCATTTATTTTAAGGGGTGGGAATTGGATGATCTTTTTGTTTTTTGCTGCGAATAGCATATATGACGTTTTATTAATATTTATCGTTAATAAATTACTTTGACACCAGATATTAAATTTTTGCAAATCATTTTGTGCTTCTTAAGCGAGTTCTAAGAGGTTACTGCCGAAATAAAAGAGACAAGTATCATCAGCGTATAGTGTGATATGTCCTGTAAGTCCTATGTTGGATACATTGTTGACATTTATCAAGAATAATAAAGGTCCTAATATCGATCCTTGTGGAATTCCACATGATATTTGTGTGGGTTCATTTGTGTGATCGAGTTGTACAATGGGCATAATGAAAAGGTATAAAAATCAAAATTCTATTTCTATTTAGTCCGTTAGACACGTATTTTTTGCTTTCTCGAATTAATGAAAAAACACTTATAGATAAAACGCATTACATTTTAGAAGTGGTAGGTCGTGACGTCATTACTAAGTAGAAAGTGTACCTAGGTATGACGTCACACAAAATGTATAGCCGTTATTTTTGGATTACGTAAAAAGAAAAAATACATGTCCAATCGCTTTATTTGAAACAAACCTGCCGTAGTTTAACGATTTTCTTAATTTTAATTTTTCTAAGACTAAAGCCTTTTTGATGGTAGTGCGTATGTAGCAACGTCCATTATACGTGAAAAGTGGCAAAAATACAAAGAAACTCCTTTCGAAAAAAATAAAATAATTACAGTTGCTTTGTTTTTCCGTAGAGCAGCCGTGCTACCGTTAGCTATAAATTTGTCTCTCGACATAATTTTCCATGTTATTTGTTATCTTTGGCAACTTTATATACCCTATTGATCAGGTTCTTGGGGGTGAACATAAAATATTTGTAGTTAAATAGCTGTGTCGAAATGTCAAGGTACTAAGATACGCCCACTTTGAAAAAATATGTTTACCTTTTCTTTGTTGCGTAATGTATTCTAAGCAACTTGCCTAATGCCGAATAAATATCTCTCATGTGTATGAAAAAAAAAAGAAAACAAGAATAAAAAAGGGGGTACGTTTCAGTGCGAGAGAAAAAAACTAGGTCATTAAAAATAACGATACGGGAATACACGACAATGCGGCAGACTGCGCGAAGAGCACTTCTGTAGCAACATCAAGGGCACTTCTCAATGATCCCGGATTACTAACTGCTATCACATACAAAACATGGCGCATCTTTGTACTTATATTGCTAGTGAGAATTCTTTACAAAGATTTATAATAGCACTAGCTGTCCCCCGCGGTTTCACTCGCGGTAATTCCGGAGTTCTCGCGGTAATTCCGGGATAAAAACTATCCTATCTTTTAAGTTGGACCATATTATAAATGGTTACAAAATTTTATCAATATCCGTTCAGTAGTTTCGGAGTCCATCGCGGACAAACAACGTGACACGTGATTTATATATATTAGATAGATAAGATTACAATCTGAAAATGAAAATTAAAGAGATGAAAATAAAAAAATTCTAATTTTCTTCTATCAGTTAGATAATAAAAAAAAAAATAGACACGTATATTTTGCTTTTGAAATTAAAGAAAATATCGCGATATCATATACACGTATAGACTATACGAAGGCGTGACGTCACGTGACATTTATATATTGTATCACCGTTATGTTTTGATTACGTAAAGAAAAAAGTACCTACGCGTCCAATATATTTTATTCATCTACATGACGGATTAAAATATAAAATGTTGTCAACTTGTCTAGATAGATAGATAGATAATTTATTTCTCTTTAAAAATTACATTTAAATTTGATGTCAAAATTAAATAAATTCACTAAAGAGATTGTCAATAAAATAAAAAATTTTAAATAATAATACTTGATAACATTTTTGTTACGAAAAATGTAAGCTTTTCAAAATAAAGAAATAGATAAACAATTTATTATTAAATAAATGTCACCTTAATAATAAATAATGTCATGGGTACTCTTTTACAGAGTACAATGATTTATCCAATAAAAAGTTTTTCAGTCGGCGCACAAACGTCTCGTCCGAGGTTTCGTTTTTAATGTATACAGGTAGTTCCTCGTAGAGCGAAGGACCAATGACACGCGGATTTTTGTCCATTAGTGCCAATCGTCGTGGTACCACCTTAAGTCGCCCAGTCTGTCGGGTTACTCTGCCAGGGATATCAATCCGCTCAAAATCATGTAAGTTGCGTCGTGTGAAAATTATTATGTCAAATACGTACTGTGAATACAATGTCATTATCTTATATTTTGTGAATAGATCTCTGCACGAGTGACCTGGTTTAACACCTGCCAATATGCGCACAGCTCGTTTTTGCATAATAAGCACCCTGTCCGAGTCCGTGGAGTTTCCCCAGAGGATTATGCCATATGATAAGATGGAATGAAAATATGCATGATAAATTTGCAGTAGTGCGTCCGAGGAGATTATCGGTCTGAGCTTCCTCATCGCAAACACGGCACCACTTAGTTTTTCGCAAAGAATCTCAACGTGATGTTTCCAGTTTAGGTTAATGTCTATTTGAAAGCCAAGAAACCTGCTGGTCACGGAAATTGGCATCGGAGTTTGTATGGTAGGAGACATAGTGGAATTTCGAGCTGAGAATAACATCACGTTGGACTTGGTAACGTTGAGAATAAGACCGTTCATCGTAAACCATCTTTGCAACTGCTCACAGGTGGTTGTGATCCTACTCTCAAGGTGTTCGTGTGTTGGCACACTAACTATGACTGTGGTGTCGTCCGCAAACAAGACCATCAAACCGTCAGAGATACAGGTCGGTAGGTCGTTTATGAACGTGAGGAACAATGTATTTCCTAACGCCGATCCCTGTGGAATTCCGACCCGTACGGCTCCTGCCCTAGAACGCACTTTACTGCCTTCAATTTTCACCTCAACGGTCTGGTACCTGTCACATAAAAATGATGTGAACAGTTTGTGGGCGTTACGTTTGACACCATAGTGTTTAAGTTTTTCCAGTAACAGCTCATAATTTATTACATCAAACGCTTTCGAAAGGTCGCAGAATATACCTGCTACCTTGTATTTATCGTCGAGTGCTGTAGCGATACAGTTATATACCCTGTATGCAGCTGTTGTGGTGGACATATTTTTTCTATAAGCAAACTGTTTGTCTGTTAGTAGGTCATTGTTTTCGAGATGGCGCATTAGGTAGTTCGATAAAATCGATTCAATAATTTTTGATATATTGGGCACTATCGTTATTGGCCTATAATTGTCTGCAGAGGTCTTTTCACCCTTACCTTTATACACTGGACACACTCTTGTGCTCTTAAGCACGCCGGGATACACGCCGCTCGAAAACATAATGTTTATCAATTCGACGAGCAATCCCGACAGCACCGGCCAGATGCACAAGAGCAAATTCATAGATACGTCATATATGTCCTTGGTGTGTAGTGTCTTTGTCATCGTGCGTAACGTTCGGCTAAGATCCGAAATTGTGACAGTAGGTAGGGCGAATTCGGGGATGTCTTTGTCATATAGATACTTATGTAAGTAATTCATAGATTTGGTCTCGTCTGTCTGTACAGTGTATTTCGATGCAACAGAGAGAAAGTGTGAGTTGAGGTGGTCAGATATCTGTCTGTGTGGTACATGGTTTGCATTGTTATCCTTTAGAGATATAGGGCGTGCTACAGTTTTTGAAGATGTTTCTTCATTAACTATACGCCACATTTCTTTTGTAGGATTTTTGCTCATGAATATTCGGTCTTCAATATATTCTATTGTGATCCATCTTTGATCAACAATTTCTCTCCACAGATTCTTTTTGCTACGCACCGATTATCTCAAACTACAAAGTTTTTTATTAAACAAAAAAGGTATTTTTTTAAAACACATTCTAAAACCACAAAAATTCCACCTTCACCGGATTTGAAGGTCACTTTCAAAGCTATACTTTATCACTTTCGATATCTCAACGTCTTTGTTCCAATGGGAAACGTTTTATTGCTGTTTTAACATAAAGCTCGCATAAAACTAATTTATGGTTGCGGCAAAAAAGGCTGCGCCAAGCGTGTACTTAGGAACCGTAAGAATAGGACTCCGTATAGGCTTGGAAAAAAAATCCTACTGACGCCTCTGAAGGACACATTAGATAATCATAGAAATTCAAATGATTATTAAAACAATTTGATTTACAATGCTAAAATAATAATTTAATATCTTTGAATGCTCAGTAACATAATATGTATTGATTCGCAGAATTTCACTATTACCTACCTATAGTATAGCCATTGAGACTTTTTTTACATTAGTGGCCTTTTTTTGCGGTCAATTGTAAATGCTGCACAATTATTAACTACCTATGGAGAAATGAATAAAATATTATGATTTTTTTTTTACTTATTTTACATTAAATAAAGTTTTGTTTTACAAAATATAATTTCTTAGACGTTATGACTTTTCAACGAGGGGCGCTCGCTCTCATGGTTTAACAGAAAATATTCGTTCGTCATACACTTATTTACTTTACAAACGAGCGTCTTATTTTATTATTAAACGCATCTTCAATGTTAAACAAATGCTTATAGGCATACCACGTAGTGATTACCTTCTCTCTGGGCATACCTACTCTTTTACTATAAAAAATGCGTGAGTGTCGTGGAACACGAAGTTTGAATGTGTGAAAAGAGGGAAAAATACAAAAAACAAAAACACATTTCGGAAAAAATGACAGTAACATTTTTTTCCATAGAGCAGCCGTGTGACGCCGTGACGGAAAATGAACTTTTACTCCCATCCGTACCGTGCGATAAAGAACATCGTTCTAAAAAAGTAAACATATTTAGGAGGGCATGTATAATCTTTATAATAGGTATTACATCCATGGAGAGTCGGCATCGAATGGTGTAGGACTATTATGTACCGGTAGTTACATTGAGCCAGACCCCATGGAGGTAAGACATTCCGTGCCAGACACCGAGTCTGGCTAACTCGATACCCTAAAACGAGCGTTAGGCAGATATAGACACCGCACAACGGCGCATGTGCACAACCGTATTAATATTACCTTCAAAGTAACTCTTTTATTTATGAACACACGTTTGATTCTGTCGTAGCCGGCTAGGTAAAAGGGAAGAAAAATATATTTTTATTATTGTTGTTTGCTTTCTTTTTTATACGTTCCTAATAAAATTATGGTTAACGACGAAGGTTTGTAATTTTTAAGAAACTAAAGCAAATAGGTACGCACTTCAGTTAAAAATAGTAGGTATGAAGAGAAAATAATAATATAATAATGTTTTTATTTCAGGCATTTAAAAAACCTACAAAAAGATGTAACATTTTCTCTTTACCTACTTATCTGACGACAATTTTCTGAAATTTCTTTTTAATTCCATGTCTTATCTACACTGGGAAAAATACACGGCTTTTGAACACGGCTACGTTTTGCGTAGCCGTGCAAACGGTTCTGACAACCGAGTTTGGCAGCCGTGTAAAGAACCGTGTACACGGCTACATGAAACGTAGCCGTGTAAGCGGTTAAGATAGCCGCTTTAGACGGTTACGTGTACCATGTTCGTAATTTTTTCAGCCGTGTTGAAATCCTAGCCGTGTAAAATTACACGGCTACCTTTTGACTCGGTTGTCGGAGCGGTGTGCACACAACAAACACGGCCTCGGTAACGTTGTTGACACGGTACGGTGCACCGCGTGCTTATCACGTTAGCCGTGTCATATATTAAACTTGCTAACATGGCTGTCGGAGCCGTATAGACACGGTACAGCAGGTCGTGTGCTTATCAAAACTTGGCCACGTTAGCCGTGTCATATAATAAACTTTCTAACACGGCTGTCGGAGCCGTTCTATAAACGGTACAGCTGGCCGTGTGCATAACATAACTTGTTCCCGTTACCCGTGTCATATATTTAACTTGCAAACACGGCTGTCGAAGCCGTTTAGACACGATACAGCAGATCGTGTGCTCGTCAAAACTTGGCTATGTTAGCCGTGTCATACAATAAACTTGCTAACACGGCTGTCGGAGCCGTTCTATAAAGGGTACAGCTGGTTGTGTGCTTATCAAAACCTGGCCACGTTAGCCGTGTCATATATTAAACTTGCTAACACGGCTGTCGGAGCCGTTAAGACACGATACAGCAGGTCGTGTGCTTTTCAAACCTTGGCTACGTTAGCCGTGTCATACAATAAACTTGCTAACACGGCTGTCGGAGCCGTTCTATAAAGGGTACAGCTGGTTGTGTGCTTATCAAAACCTGGCCACGTTAGCCATGTCATATATTAAACTTGCTAACACGGCTGTCGGAGCCGTTCTGTAAATGGTACAGCTGGCCGTGTGCAGAACATAACTTGTTTACGTTAGCCATGTCATATAATAAACTTGCAAACACGGCTGTCGAAGCCGTTAAGACACGATACAGCAGGTCGTGTGCTTTTCAAACTTTGGCTACGTTAGCCGTGTCATACAATAAACTTGCTAACACGGCTGTTGGAGCCGTTCTATAAAGGGTACAGTTGGTTGTGTGCTTATCAAAACCTGGCCACGTTAGCCGTGTCATATATTAAACTTGCTAACACGGCTGTCGGAGCCGTTCTATAAAGGGTACAGCTGGTTGTGTGCTTATCAAAACCTGGCCACGTTAGCCGTGTCATATATTAAACTTGCTAACACGGCTGTCTGAACCGTTCTGTAAATGGTACAGCTGGCCGTGTGCAGAACATAACTTGTTTACGTTAGCCGTGTAATATATTAAATTTGCTAACACGGCCGTCGGAGCCGTTTGGACACGATACAGCAGGTCTTGTGCTTATCAAAACTTGGCTACGTTAGCCGTGTCAGAAATGAACCACGCAAACATGGCTGTCGTAGCCGTTATATACCTAAACGGTACAGCGGACCGTGTGCAAAACAAAACTTGTTTACGTTAGCCGTGTCATTAATTATCTTGCAAATACGGCTGTCGGAGCCGTTTAGACACGATACAGCAGGTCTTGTGCTTATCAAAACTTGGCTACGTTAGCCGTGTCAGAAATGAACCACGCAAACATGGCTGTCGTAGCCGTTATATACCTAAACGGTACAGCGGACCGTGTGCAAAACAAAACTTGTTTACGTTAGCCGTGTCATTAATTATCTTGCAAACACGGCTGTCGGAGCCGTTTAGACACGATACAGCAGGTCTTGTGCTTATCAAAACTTGGCTACGTTAGCCGTGTCAGAAATGAACCACGCAAACATGGCTGTCGTAGCCGTTATATACCTAAACGGTACAGCGGACCGTGTGCAAAACAAAACTTGTTTACGTTAGCCGTGTCATTAATTATCTTGCAAATACGGCTGTCGGAGCCGTTTAGACACGATACAGCAGGTCGTGCGCTTATCAACACTTGACTACGTTAGCCGTGTCAGAAATGAACCACGCAAACATGGCTGTCGTAGCCGTTATATACCTAAACGGTACAGCGGACCGTGTGCAAAACAAAACTTGTTTACGTTAGCCGTGTCATTAATTATCTTGCGAACACGGCTGTCGGAGCCGTTTAGACACGATACAGCAGGTCGTGTGCTTATCAACACTTGGCTACGTTAGCCTCTTATGGAATGGCTGTGTGTTAATAACAGCGCCATCTTTGATTCCAGACTGGAACCACTAGATGGTTTATCTAGGTAAGATCATCATCAGCTAATTTAGCAAGTAGTTTAGGATTAAGCCGACAGAGGGCGTTATAATCCGAACCGCTTAGTATGAGCTTTGCAAATAATTATACAAATTTTGCAAATAATTATTACACAAAAGAAGGAATAACACGCCGTTTTTACTGTCTGCAACCTAACCCTGAAGCCGTTCACATTCCTTCAGTGAACATAATCCTTTTTTGCCACATGAGTGTCTTATCTGATAAATGTGACTCACTGATATCTGATGCATGTTCAGCTTCAGACATGCAGTCTAAGGAGAGAATCCACCCTAGAAAAAAGCAGCCAAGTGCGGACTCGCCCATGAAGGGTTCCGTAGCAGCAAGTAACATTAATATAAAAGTTCTTGTAGTTCGTTGTAACTTTGATCGATGTTTTAATAATATTGTAATTTTTTATTGCGGTTTACGATCTATGACGTATTAAAAAAACTACTTACTAGATCTCGTTCAAACCTAGACCGATACCGATTTAATCCAAAAGACAAAAACACACGTAATTATTATTGGTTTGTGCTACCACTGATCGGTTTGAATTCGGTGACAAGCCCGCTGGTGTCTGCCCACTTGGGTCGTTCTGCTTACGAAGAGCTGGTGGCGGGAGTCGACTGAGCCCATCTACCCCCTCCATATTCATACCTACCTATCAGTGGTAGCACAAACCAATAATAATATTACGTGTGTTTTTGTCTTTTGGATTAAATTGGTATTTTGTTATTTATAGCTTTTTATTTTTAGCTTTTTTAATTTGTGTTTTTGAAAGTCGGTTTTAATGTTTTTGTTAAAATTTTGTTTATTTCTCGATTTTAAGTGACATAGTTCGCAATTTCTCTAAGTTACAATAGCCTAATGTCAACTGCTCATCGCCTTTTACAAAATATTGCCTTTCCCGACGCAGGGACGTTAATTATTGAGGAGTTCTCCTAGTACATCACTAACAGTTCCACTTCACCATATACATTGTGACGAGCATAAATTGTTTAGAACCCATATTAAAGGTAACGATTCGGAACCTGTGAAATACCTATTATTGAGTAGTTCCGATAACCATCTGTGGTCTTCATCATCAGTTCCACTTCTTCAAATTTTGCTTTCCGAAAGCAAATACACGATTTACTATAAAAATACAAAAATCGCTATAGGTGTACCTATAATTTTTGAAGAGTTCCCTCAATTACTCCAAGATTCCACCATCAGATCTTGACTATCCCCTTTTAAACAAAAAAACAATTTTCGAAATCGCTCCAATCAGAACGTACTATTGTTGAATAGTTCCGATGACCATCTGTGGTCTTCATCATCAGTTCCACTTCTTCAAATTTTGCTTTCCAAAAGCAAATGAACGATTTACTATCAAAAATACCCAAATCGCTATAGGTGTGCCTATAATTTTTGATGAGTTCCCTCGATTTCTCCAAAATTTCATCATCAGATCCCGACTTGGTGGCAATGGGACCTAATTGGGAGTATACCCTTTCAAACAAAAAAAGAATTTTCCAAATTGGACCAACCGCCTTCGAGTACTCGGTGAACATACATAAAAAAAAAACATACATACAATCGAACATAGAACCTCCTCCCTTTTGGAAGTCGGTTAAAAAGAAACGCATCGCACCGCGCCATGTCGCATCACGCATCCGCCACCACCGGGCGGATGCGTATTGCGTGGCGCGTGGCGCGGCTCGCGGCCCAGCCGCCCAGCCAATGGCAGTCGTTGAATGCTAGGTACCTACTCACTCTCTCGCAAAAACGACAATACAATCGACGTGGACAACAGAATAGATTATTCAATAATGAATTAACTATAGGTAATATGTACAGAGAAAAATTCTAATATTTAAAAATTTCATGCACCATGTTAGGTTAGCATCGTAGGTTAGTAACGTAAGCATCCATCAAAAAATTCAATGGCAATTGGCAATATTAAAATTTGAAACAATGTATTTATAGACTATATTATAATAAATTTTTTTAAACGGTCAAGTTGTCTTTCAGAGACTGAACACACGTAGGGACATGTTTATTTATTAAAAATATTCCTCATAAATGTTATTTTTGAGATATTTAAAGCTATATCGTAATTCGTAGCCCGTAAAGAACATGTTCAAACTTGTTCCCAATGTTCCCGCATTTCTACTTGAATGGGTGTGTATATATGTATGTATATGTATATCTATAGTATAATATATATGTAATAATATGTGTAGTATATACCACGTTTGTTTGGTTTCCACGACACAAGCTTATAGCTTAGTGTGCTGTGTGGGATCAAGTACATCTGTGTGTTGTGAAGTGGATTATTATTATAAAAAAAAATGAAGGTCACAAGTCGCAAAAGCACAACTGCTGACTGCAGAGTGCAGACTGTAGTGCAGACTCAAGATTCAAGACTGCTCAACCAAAAATTTATAAAAAGTAGGTAGGTAGGTACCTACCATCCATGTAGGTAGGTACTTTTAATCTCGGAACTACCTCGGGAACTCCGAAATTAAAGCGGATGATACCCGCGGGGAACAGCTAGTATTCCTCATAAATACATCAATAGAAGTCTTCTGGAGGCCGAAACGTCCAGTAGGTACCTACCCAAACGGTGACTACCTAGTATACCTACCTACCTACGGAATTTTTATACCGGTAGCGTCCAGTATAGACACACGTTGTCTACAGACGAAACAGATTGGTAATTTTTCTACGTCGACGTGACGTCGATGCATACGAAGTAAAAAAGGTCGGCCTCTCAGACGAAAGAGGTCGGCCTTTTACCCACCTATTTTACTGGCTTTTTATACCCCAATGAGCCCCAGTGAAAAAAATCCGTAACTTTTGAATGACGCAATTTAATTTGCAATGACGACTGATAAAAAAAACAAATGAAATAACTAATTTGTATACTGTTCAATTTCTTTTCTAATAGGTAGTAGGTATTCATTGAGGTCATTGAGTAGTAAATCAATGATTGAGGTAGGTAGGTATTCATTTGTTCAAAACTTTACGAAAAATCAATAGTTTTGTAGCAAATTTATTTAAAATTTCATTTCACATCTATATTATAATATATAGATAGGTAAGTAGGTACCTACCTCCCTAGTACCTACTATAATAAAAGAGTAGAATCCACGATTAAGTACCTTCAGCAGCGTAGTAGGTAGGTACCATGTAGGTACCTACCTAAGTCGGTAGTTAGGTATTACACTTGGCTAATTTTGTCTCCTAAGTCATTCAGAAGCAAATTTGAAGCTTCTGATCATACCTACTATCCTAACTTTTAGTTACTGAATGAAGCGCGGCGCGACGGAGTCGAAGGAATACGAGGATGGCTTCAGTATTGTATATTGTAGTATCCAAAAAATTGTCCTTTGCGGCCAAAAATTCTTTCACTAAAAAGAAGCTACAGTGGTCCTGAGTGACATAGGGTACTTTTGTCCCATCCCGGAATTCCCGCGGAAACTCCGGAGTTTGTAATATCTGAATCTACTGCACCGATTTTGAAAATTCTTTCACTTATAAGAAACTAAAGTAATCCTGAGTGACACAGTGACACACCCTTCATCCCGGAACTCCCACGAGAACTCCGAAACCACCGCGGGTGAAACCGCGGGGGTCAGCTAGTTTTTATATAAACTCACTAACACTTGAAAGCCCTCATTTTTCTTCAGGAAAATTTCGTCATTTTTGTCCCAAAGATAGGGCATAATATCTTTATAGTATAGTACTAACTGTGCCCCGCGGCCTCACCCGCGTCAATTCCGGAGTTCCCGCGGGAATTCCGAGACAAAAAGTAAAGCACTAAGTTACTCTTTATAACATCAGCTATCTGCCAGTGATAGTCTAAGTTTATTACTATTTACTAGGTAAGTATCCAATCTAAGATAACAAGATCAGAATTAAATGTTAGTGATACCTTACTAATTAATCGACTAGTGGACGATATTCATAGTTTATATAGAAAAATTAATTCCTTAGTAGGCTAGTTAGTAGGTACCTAGGTAGGTACATTGCAGTGAGTCGATAGAAAGTAAAATGGCTACCGATAATTTTGATTTAAAAACGGCTCTTGTCTTATTTCCCATTATGACAGGAGTAGAGAATATTACAAAACAATTAATCAATGGGATCAAGTTATACGATTCTATGATTAATATTGCATCTAAACCTCTATTAATTGAATTTGCTTGAAAAACGCGACTTTAAGCCAGTGCAAAACTTCGTTTAACCTCTTAGTCCAAGTATTGTTCAGTTTATTGCCTGGTTGGGGATATGAAAAAATATCTTATCCCGAGAAAATCAGATGTCGCAATCCAGGCACAGTTGCAACGAGCAACGCAGGGGCACAAAAGTGTGCAATCATTTGGTTTAGAATTAGAGGAACTTTTTGTTAATTATATATACTTAGTCTATACTCTATAGTCCAAAGTAACGATGATGAAAATAAGTACGAAATATTGCGTCCAATTAATGGTTCTTTGCCGCCGGCCGCGAATCAAAGCTCACGACATAGCAGACACGGACATGATTTACGCAGTAGTACCAACTACCACGGTGTAGTAGGTACGTAGGTAGGTATATAGGTAGGAACTTCCGGATCTGGCTCGCAAGAGCGGCGGTGATTTTGTCATGCCGCGCTGTGATTGGTGGACAACCGACGCGCGACGCCACGCGCTGAGAGTAGGTACCATTGACCGCCGCGCGCCGGCGCGGAAGGAACAGCGAACAACACTCTAGCGCTGACCGTTATTGCGCAAAATCAATGCGCAGAAGTCAAAAAATAGGATTCACAGGGGGGCTAGAGGGACGAGGGGTGTGAGTGCGTAGCGCCGGTTGGCAAGCTCGTCGTATTCCGTCCCCCGCCCCGATACGACGCTCCACGGACTTCTGACTGTACAGTCATGGTCTAAAGTGTATTGTTATTGCCGTTCATTATTATTGGTTTTATTAAGTTTGAGGTTCTTTGTTATTGTTGGGTTTTTTATTAGTCTATTTTTAGTAGATAGTGAATATATCTAAAAAAAATAATATTTTGAAAAGACATGCACAAAAATGGTGTATGACGTGCATTGTTTGCGCGCGCGACAGTAGCTTATATCCTCCACATTACGCTCAGTGATAGACTTACTATTTATTTAAATATATTCTAAAATTACTTGGTTAAATTAATTAACCCATGGAAAGCGCCACCCTCATTGGTCCGCGCACCGTGACCCTCGGAACTACCAAACAAATTTATACACCCACTCTCCGAACAAATTTATATTATGTTTTATATGTCTATGTGTAGGTAGTTTAATGACGATAAATAAAAAATAAAAACTTAAAGTAAGAAATAAAGTGTGATTTTGAATATATTTTATTTACCTACTTACCAAAGATGAGGTCCTTTTTCATATCCGTCACTGGTTTACACTAAATTTATAGCCACATACACATTTCACATACACTAAGATGTAACTGGCCAGTATAGGCGTCGATTTTATGTAATTACACCATCAAAAAACTAATAATGACTTCACAACAAACATTTATTGACAAAATACGTGCCGGCTAGCCGTGAAACAGCCATACCTAGCGTTACCGTGGTTAAACAAAAACAAAAATGTAGGTTATTTAGAAGATTTAACACCAATATAATTTATTTAAAATTATATCATGAGTAAATTTGCTACAAAACAATTGATTTTTCACATAGTTTTGAACAAATGAATATTAGAAAACAAATAAAGTATTTCATTTGTTTTTTGTTTGACAGCCGTAAACAAATTATTGCGTCATTAAAAGGTACTGACTTTTTTTACTGAAAATTTTGTCATGCGGCTAAATTAAATATTAAAACTAAAAACCTTATTTAATTTCCATCAATTTGATCATGGGCCAATAATTAGTCCATGATTTGATATATAACACTTGATATAAACACTAACCGATTACTTATATTTCGACATATTTATGCGAGACGGCGCGAGCCGCTCACTAACCGAACACAGACTACAGAGACTGATTGTCAAAATCGCGGGTGAATTTCGCCCGCACTACCTTAACTTTTTTAATTCTGGCCAGTATGTGCGTTATGGAATATGGATTGGGAAAAAAATACATATTTTGTATTGTGACCAGCCAATAAAACTTTTACAGTACTGTCAACCAATATGGAACGCCGTAAAAAAATAAGAAAACCGCCATTGAGTTAGTGCCAACTGTGGGGACTAGGACATTTCAGAGTTAGTCCATACTGTAGGGACTAGGACATTTCAGAGGTAAACTTATAATTATTATATTAGGTGCGCGACTGTACCCATGCGCAGCTATCCCTTCCACATTTCGCTCACTAGTCACTTTCGTGCTAATACTTGTACATCACATTGCCTAACGTCGAGTGCGCTGCTTACGTCTTAAATTAAATGCTGTGATATTTTCCCGGTAAATAGAGTGTTGTGTCCTGAATGAAACCTATGACGGCATCATGAGGTGAGTAGGTACTTAATTTTAATTGTAATACTCATGTGTGCAGTAATAGTGGAGCATTATCAAACTGCGAACCCGTTTGGAGGTTAGCGCATCCCCCTAAAGGAAAAAACGATATTTACTTGATATACCATTGTTTTGCAAACAAATATTGAATTGAAGCATAAACACGTTGTGCCAAACGTCGGTAGGTAGGTGCTACCTACATATTTAATAAAGTAGACAGTTTTAAAAAAAGATGGCGCCTCGCCTTTTTTACGCGTCCTAGTTAGTGCAAAAGTTCGCGCCACTTTGTAACGGCTCCATGGTACTGTAAAAAAATATGATAGATTTGTTTTGTTTCTAGTTTGTGTCACGAATTAAGCGAACTGTTGAACGCGTGGGGTTTCGAGAAATACGCCGAAGCATTTCTTGGTAAGTTGGAATATATCTTACACAAAATTATATTTACATTTTATGCCTATTTTGATGCGTTCTATGTTCTATATAATAAAAGACATGATGAAACATTAAAAAAAAACTGAATCCATGCCATAGCTGTACTTTGACCAATAAAAAATGAATAATTTTTAAATCAATTGAAGTGTGATAAAAAAAGTGATAAGACATCAAGTTAGGCCGAGTTCCAATAATCAAACCACCGAAACCAACAACATTCCGTACCAACAGTTACCTAAGACACATTTTCTAGGGGTAATCTGTCAAACAAAATCTTATTTAGGTACCTACCTATATATAAAAATTTCGTGTCACGATGTATGTTCGCGATAAACTCCGAAACTACCTACTGAACTGAACTGAACTAAAAAAAATATATAATAAATACCTAGGTTAAATGTGAGGGTGGCAACATATGAAAAAGCTTCAAAAAATCTATCCAGTGCAATTATGAGTAGGTACGTACCTACCAATGTCTGTATAGAATGATTGAATCCAATTGCTTACTCTTATTTCATGTTAGGCAAAAGGCAGGCTATTTGGCGAGAGACCAGAGGGTTAGTAAACAAGAAGACCTCATCCGTCACTACAGCAGAGACATCTGACGATTCAGAGGAAATTGGTACAGGGCGACGTGGCCTTAAAAGGAAACTATCACAGCGGCCATTACAGGACGAAAAACTTGATCAGGACCAAAACTTAGAAGGTAGGTATACAGTATAGTTCATATACAATTTTAAATGTGTACGTAGATCCAATAGGGCGGATCCACACCGGACGAGTGGCTCGGCCGAACATGGCTCGCCCTAACATGCGCGCTGAACCGAGTGTAGATGTGGTGGCTATAGGTGTGGATCCGCGTGATGACAGGGCTGTGAACTAAGAGGGCTGATAGAGCACCTCATATGATATCCATATTAATTAAGGTGATGCTTACAGACGCTAAACATCTGTGTTGTGTTTATATTATGAAATAAATATTTATAATTATAATTAATAATACCTATATAATTTGTATATATATATAATTTATAATGAAATAAACTTCACTATTACTTATACTTGAACGTTTTCCACAGAGGAGCTGAAAATTAACGGCGACATTATCACAATAGCCAAGTACCAGGGAGTAGAATCTTCATCCATACTAGAAACAGCTTGGAAAGCCACGCGGTCACTTCGCAAGCGGTACTTAATGACTGTTTCAACTTCACAGTACTTGAAAAAGTTTCCTTTGCTTCGTTTGGAGAGAGTTGGTCCACACCTGGTAAGAGATTGGCACATTTGTGAATCATATTATATCTATTCTATTTTTTTAACCGACTTCCAAAAAGGAGGAGGTTCTATGTTCGATTGTATGTTCACCGACTACTCGAAGACGGTTGGACCGATTTGGAAAATTCTTTTTTTGTTTGAAAGGGTTTACTCCCAATTAGGTCCCATTGCCACCAAGTCGGGATCTGATGATGGGATCTTGGAGAAATCGAGGGAACTCTTCAAAAATTATAGGCACACCTATAGCGATTTGGGTATTTTTTATAGTAAATCGTTCATTTGCTTTCGGAAAGCAAAATTTGAAGAAGTGGAACTGATGATGAAGACCACAGATGCTCATCAGAACTACTCAACAATAATACGTATTTCAGGGGTTCTAGTTAGAGCGATTTGGAAAATTGTTTTTTTTGTTTGAAAGGGGATACTTCCGAATTGGTCACATTGTCATCAAGTCAGGATCTGATGGTGGGATCTTGGAGAAATCGAGGGAACTCTTCAAAATTTATAGGCACACCTATGGCGATTTGGGTATTTTTTATAGTAAATCGTTTATTTGCTTTTGGAAAGTAAGATTTGAAGAAGTGGAACTGATGATGAAGACCGCAGATGGTCATCGGAACTACTAAATAATAGGTATTTCACAAATTCCGATTCGTTAACTTTAATGTGGTTTCTAAATAATTTATGTTCGTCACAATGTATATGGTGAAGTGGAACTGATGGTGTTGTACCAGCAGAACTCCTCAAAAATTAACGTCCCTACATCGGGAAAAGCAATATTTTGTAAAAGGTTATGAGCAGTTGACAGTAGGCTATTGTAACTTAGATAAATTACAAACCGACTCACTAAAAAGCAAGAAATAAACAAATTTTTAACAAAAAAATTTAAACTGACTTCCAAAAACACAAATCTAAAAAAGCTAAAAATAAAAAGCTAAAAATAACAAAATACCGATTTAATCCAAAAGACAAAAACATACGTAATATTATTGGTTTGTGCTAACACTGATCGGTATGAAGTCGGTAACAAGCCAAATATGGAGGGAGTAGATGGGCTAAGTCAACTCCCGCAACCAGCTCTCCGTGAGCAGAACAACCCATGTGGGCAGACACCAGCGGGCTTGTCACCGAATTCAAACCGATCAGTGGTAGCACAAACCAATAATATTACGTATGTTTTTATCTTTTGGATTAAATCGGTATTTTGTTATTTTTAGCTTTTTTAGATTTGTGTTTTTGGAAGTCGGTTTAATTACAACCTTTTATTTAACTTGCACATCACATCAATCACATCAATTGCTCAATAGGCAGCAGCAACTTACACAGTGGGAACTAAGTCCGACCAGTGAAGCACGTAACCCTTGCAACGCGAGTCCGACTCGCACTTGGCCGGTTTTTAAATTTTAACAAAATTAACTTGTTTATTTTTGTTTCACAGATAAACATTGACTTCACAAATCTAAATTATAATATTAGCCCCTCAGCACTTTACACTGGGTTAAGACAAATCTCAGACCTGATAGAAAACAGAGCTTCCGCAAAGCAAACACTATCGAAGCCCTTACGGGCTCAGCAACAAAGAATCCACGATCTTCCAAAAGGTAATGGATATTGTTTTGAACCGACTTCAAAAAAAGAAAGTTCTTAATTTGGTTATATATTTTTATCTTTTTGTTTGTTACCTCAGAACTGCGTCATTTATAAACTGTTATTAAAGTTTTTAGATTTTCGCGTTTTGAGCACATTATATTATGTAAATTACGCGGGACTTGAATGCGATGTTTTTTATTACCTTTTTTGCCTGACGTTTCGGCTGAGTTGCATCACGCCGTGGTCACAGGCTGACTGAAGCATTGCGGCGTCGATAGCGAGCCGCGCGAGCAGATTCCTCATCTACCCTCACTGGATGTTCTTTTTTATTAGATGCACTTTTAAGGTCCCTGCACACTACACTCACTCGGTCCGCATTCACCGGTTCCGGACGGCCGCAACGATTTTTTGTTTTTTGAATTATAGGATCCCATGTCGTTGGCAACCTATATCCGTCATCTCGATTGAAAGTTTTGTGTTTCTTTATTTCAACCGCTTCACGCACTATCCTCGCGTAGTAGTGACGTTCAGTTGAGAGAACCTTCAAACGATGGAACTCAATCCAGTGGTTCAGATCCGGTTGCAAGATGTGTTCCGCATCATTACGGCCGTTCCGAACCGGTGAATGCGGACCGAGTGAGTGTAGTGTGCAGGGACCTTAAAAGTGCATCTAATAAAAAAGAACATCCAGTGAGGGTAGATGAAGAATCATCTCGCGCGGCTCGCTATCGACGCCGCAATGCTTTAGTCAGCCTGTGACCACGGCGTGATGCAACTCAGCCGAAACGTCAGCCAAAAAAGGTAATAAAAAACATCGCGTTCAAGTCCAGCGTAATTTACATAATACTAGCTGTCCCCCGCGATTTCACCCGCGGTAATTTCGGAGTTCCCGCGAGAATTCCGGGATAAAAACTATCCTATCTTTTAAGTTGGACCATATTATAAATGGTTGCAAAATTTTATCAAAATCCGTTCAGTAGTTTCGGAGTCCATCGCGGACAAACAACGTGACACGTGATTTATATATATTAGATTTATAATTTACATAATATTTATAAACTGATTTAGATTTTTTTTTATTTGAAAGAATAATACTCCCGAGGTGATCCCACTGTCACCAAGTCAGGATCTGATGATGGGATCCCAGGGAAATTGAGGGCAACCCTCAAATTTTTTAGGCACTTTTCTAAAGTTATTTAAGTATTTGCGTCTGGTGTTTAGTGAACATTCGCTTGATTAATTAACATTTAATTCTATTTTTCAGATACTGAGTCGTCGTCGTTGTCGTTCGTCGGGGGAAGAACCGGTGTTCGAACTAAAGCCTCGCGGATCGACGCAGCCATCCGCTTCATTTTCGTTGCCAAAACTCGCTGCGAGGTCGAGGCTCATTTACAGGATCGTACAGGATCGGATCCCGTGGTCGATCAGGCAAAGTTATGTGGGCCCACACGGCACACGCTTGTCAAGCTTTGGAAAACCGGCAGGACGTCCTTAAGTTAGTGTGACTTAGAAACGCATCAGCTAATAAAACTAACGTACCACAGCGTCCTGCAGGTTTGACAACGAGATCCTCTAGTACACAGTTTCATTAAATTTGATCCATGTTTACTAAATCTTCTTGTGTACAGGAAATATAATTGGATTAAAATTGTCTATAAATTTAAAAATTGGATTAGAATTGTGTATTGAATAAATTATTTGAATTTGTATAAATTTGAAACCATTTAAGTAATTTTGGAAAATAAATGAACAGTATCTTAAAATAAATATGTTAATTATTTACTAATCATATCATTCTTCACCAAATAGGAAAATCAGTAATTTTAAGAGATTTCTTGTATTCTTTTAGTGTTTATCTTGTATAATTCAACTGCAGCTTTCTTTCGCAGGTGTTCAAGTATATCTGACTCTTCTACCTTTATGCTATACAGCTGGTGATCTTGAGACATTCGTGTCAGTACGGCTACTTATTATTGCCTAAGTAGCCATATTGATGCAGCTGAGATCACTGTTTTGCAACGGAGACCTCAACCGTGTTACGCGGCTCCTCCAGCGGCGTAGGGACGTACAGGGACGGCTGGGGTAGCCGTGCTCCTGCGTCCATGCGCAGATGGCGGAGCCGTGTGACGCGGTGTGCGCTAGCCGTACAAAACGGTTGTCTCAACCGCGTCACCGGCTCCACCAGCTGTATAGGGACTTAGAAAGACGGCTGGGATAGCCGTGCTGACGTGGCTGAGGCAACCGTTTTACACGGCCACTTCAAACCGCGTCACATGGCTGCGCCAGCTGCGTAAATACGGCTGGAATAGCCATGTTGACGTGGCTGAGGCAACCGTTTTACACGGCCACGTCAGACCGCGTCACACGGCTACGCCAGCTGCGTAGGGACGTAGGGAGACGGCTGGGATAGCCATGTTGACGTGGCTGAGGCAACCGTTTTACACGGCCACTTCAGACCGCGTCACACGGCTACGCCAGCTGCGTAGGGACGTAGGGAGACGGCTGGGACAGCCATGTTGACGTGGCTGAGGCAACCGTTTTACACGGCCACTTCTGACCGCGTCACACGGCTACGCCAGCTGCGTAGGGACGTAGGGAGACGGCTGGGATAGCCATGTTGACGTGGCTGAGGCAACCGTTTTACACGGCCACTTCAGACCGCGTCACACGGCTACGCCAGCTGCGTAGGGACGTAGGGAGACGGCTGGGACAGCCATGTTGACGTGGCTGAGGCAACCGTTTTACACGGCCACTTCTGACCGCGTCACACGGCTACGCCAGCTGCGTAGGGACGTAGGGAGACGGCTGGGATAGCCATGTTGATGTGGCTGAGGCAACCGTTTTACACGGCCATTTCAGACCGCGTCACACGGCTAAGCCAGCTGCGTAGGGACGTAGGGAGACGGCTGGGATAGCCATGTTGACGTGGCTGAGGCAACCGTTTTACACGACCACTTCAGACCGCGTCACACGGCTACGCCAGCTGCGTAGGGACGTCGCGAGACGGCTGGGATAGCCATGTTGACGTGGCTGAGGCAACCGTTTTACACAGCCACTCCAGACCGCGTCACACGGCTACGCCAGCTGCGTAAGAACGTAGCGAGACGGCTGGGATAGCCATGTTGACGTGGCTGAGGCAACCGTTTTACACGGTCACTCCAGACCGCGTCACACGGCTACGCTAGCTGCGTAAGGTCGTAGCGAGACGGCTGGGATAGCCATGTTGACGTAGTTGAGGCAACCGTTTTACACGGCCACTCCAGACCGCGTCACACGGCTACGCCAGCTGCGCATGAACATAGGGAGACGGCTGGAACAGCCGCGTTGACATGGCTCAGACAGCCGTTCACACGGTCACATCAAACCGCGTCACACGGCTTAACCAACGGTGTCATTAGGTAGGAAAACGGCTGAACTAGCCGTGTCGATATGGATGAGGTAGCCCTTTCACACGGCTACTCCAGCCATGTTGGCTGTAACCGTGTGTCTGATCTAGCCGTGTCTGTTTATAGCCGTGTTAAAAAATTTACACGCCTGACAAATTGACACGGCTGCAACCGCAGTACCGTGTGCAAATCTAGCCGTGTATGATAATAGCCGTGTTGAAAAATTGAGACACGGCTGATAAATTGACACGGCTGACAAGATTGACACGGCTGCAACCGCAGTACCGTGTGCAAATCTAGCCGTGTATGATAATAGCCGTGTTGAAAAATTGAGACACGGCTGATAAATTGACACGGCTGACAAGATTGACACGGCTGCAACCGCAGTACCGTGTGCAAATTAGCCGTGTGTCCACCGTAGCCGTTTCAGCGTCACACGGCAAATGTTACCGTGTTGACGCGGCTGCAACCGTAGTACCGGGTTTACACGGCTGTGGATAGCCGATAAATCGACCCTTTTTTTTCCCAGTGTATCTCAACTCATCATTCGCGCGCAGGCAAACAATATTATAAACTATTGATGTATTAAAATTTGAATTTTGAAATTGTATGTTTGAATTTAAAATTTTATATCAATGTTATAAACATTAATATTTACTAGGATTTAATAAATTGTTAATAATAATCTTCTCCCACAACGATGCGGAACGTGAACTGATGATTGCAAAAAATTGGGTATACCAGAGTTAGCAAACATGGCTTTGGCGCTGCAATAACGAGGAAGCTTCATTAGAGCTCGAAAGGCGTCATTGTACTGCGATCGAGGTAGGTACATTAAGGGCGTGTTAGTGTATCTCGTTCAAAGTTGACAGGTATGGAAAATTTGACAAAATGCCTTGAACCATCGATCTCATATAAAAAGTAGATACACAGTCCCATACAAAAGTTCACTTAAAAACTGTCCACAGTCGTGTTTACGCAAGTAGTTATAGCTGTGGTCATAGTTATAGTTGGTTGGTATTACAATAGTACTTACCGAAAATATGAAATTCCGTCCTTTTTAGGGTCCTAAATGTATGATTTTAACAATTATGAAACGAGCACGAATGCGACTGATTTAAAAGCGCACCCAAACGTTCAAGTGGGCGCTCATTTCATGAGGACATTTTTTGACGCTGATTGTGTATCTACTTTTTATAAGAGATCGATGCTTGTATCATATGTAGTACAGAGATATATTATGTAATATAAAAGAAATACAAAAAATGACTAATGTAATAAATGTGAAAGTTCTATAATATGTCTGTGATAGACATACAATTTATTTAGACAGATCACAAAGCTGAAATAAATATACGTACAATACAGAATTCCACGATAATAATAAAATTCAGCAAATGAGTTCAGCTGCACCCTACAGCTCAACCTACAGCTACTTCATAAGTCGAAATTCCCGAAGGAATACCGAAACTTGCAGACGGATAGACGAAGCTGCGTTCGAGAACTGGTAATTTTATTACATGTTTTGGGTAAAGTATTTTGAAAAAGTAACCTTATAAGCTTTATAACTCTACATTTTAGAAAAAGAAAAGTAGTAAATAAATATTAGACCTAACTGAACTACGTAGGTACCTATATGTATCTATAACGAGTCGATGCCCTGCGTTAATTCTCTTTATAAAATTACCTTGTGTCACTCAGGAACACTGTAGCATCCTATAAGTGACAGAATTTTTTAAATCGGATAAGTAGTCATTAATAAGTTTGTCCATTATATACAAACAGAAATACATTTATTATATAAAACATAAATCCTTTTATAACATTTGTAAAGAAGTATATACTAGCTTACCTATATGTATCTATAACGAGTCGATGCCCTGCGTTAATTCTCTTTATAAAATTACCTTGTGTCACTCAGGAACACTGTAGCATCCTATAAGTGACAGAATTTTTTAAATCTGATAAGTAGTCATTAATAAGTTTGTCAATTATATACAAACAGAAATACATTTATTATATAAAACATAAATCCTTTTATAACATTTGTAAAGAAGTATATACTAGCTTAAGTTATTTCTTCAGTCTCATTTCCAACCATCCGAAATATTTACAAATCCGCAAAAAAATCTCCAAAAGTTAAATTAGCTCCATTTGTTCCCCGCCGCTCTCTTTTTATCTGTTGATTGCGTTTGTATCGCGATAATTATTCTTATCATAATTAGAAAATATATCATTGTCTTTTATTTTTATCCTCGAAAGTTGAAATACAGTTTACCAACTTGAGTAAACTAGGGTACATAGCAATGTGTCCTGGGAGATACGGTCAAGTTAAAAGTTAAGGGTTAAAAAATATACTGGTGAGATAATAAGTCGCGATATAGAAAAAACTTTTTGAACAATATTTATATTTTACAGTGGAATGCAAATAGCTTATGTCCTAAAATTAATGAATTTCAATTATTGTATTAGTAGTTTTATATTAAAAAATGTAACACATTACGAAGGCTGGCTTGGCGCATGAGCGTAAAAAGCCTCACTAAAATAAATGATTTAAAAAAAAAGCTTTTCTTCAAATGCACTAAAAAGAATACACCATGCATTGTGATCCAAACTAAACGTGTATCCAAAAAAAACATACATACAGCCGAATGCAGAACCTCCCCCTTTTTGGAAGTCGGTTAAAAATTTCAGCTCAATCAGTTGAAAAAATCTGCTTCAAAATTGAGTTGCAAGATTCCACTCGTAGAAACATGTAAACCTAGTAGTAACATACATATGTACATTGCAAGTTAAATAAAAGCTTTTAAAAGTTTAAATATTTTATGTCCTTCAATAAAACTTCTCTTAGATAAAAAAAAAATTCATTAAAAGATGAACATTTGAAAATAGAGCAGGATTTGACTATAATTTTGGTCTCATTACTTATAGAGACCGAAGCTTTTAAGCTTTTTGGGTTGGAATCCGGTCGGTTTTTTTACATTTATCTCTTTTTTGGGATATGTAAATGGGCATGTTGACTAATTTTTTTTTTTAGTCCGTCTTGTAGATTATTAAAATATATTGGACACGTATTTTTTCTTTTCTTACGTAATCAAAAAATAACGGCGATATATTGAGTTGGAATTTCGCGTGACGTCACTATTCTGACAGTTTGTATGGCGGTTTTAGCGGTTAGTGACGTCACGACCCCCTCACCCTAAACTTTAATGCGCTTTATCTCTGTATATTTTAATTTATTTGAAAAAGCAAAAAATACGTGTCTATTGTTTTATTATTTTCTAACTGACGGACTAACTAGAATTTTGATTTTTGAAAGTAGTCCACATCCCTATTGTGTGAACTACATCAATAATAATAATAAGTTATGGCGAATAGTTGACGGTTTTGAGTATTTAGAACCCAAATACTGAAGTTTGTACTCGCTGTCTACCGGAGACGGTCGTGTTATGAAAATGTGGGAGAAATTTCCATTGGTAGTCGAACTTGAAGGGATCAGTGAAACTCGAGTTCCTAGAAACACTTCAACGTTAGCAGAATTTCTTACTTTCGCCTTTATCAAATATTTGCCTTGTATTACGCTTTTCAATAAAGTGTTAAGTAGAAAGTTTTCTATTAATTTGGAAAAGTTTTGTGTGGACTTTGACTGGCTTTTTGTTCGGTTTTATAATTACTAAATCTATTTATTGATTTATACCCACGGAACTGGTAATATAATCCTTTTTTTCTGTATATACATACTTTTGATTCATACTTAACACGCAGGCTCGGAAAATCACCAAATTTTATAGAACAAACGTTTACTCTGATCCCGGGATCGAACGCGCGCCACTTGGAGTAGCAGTTACCCCTTGGCCACAGTCTCAGCGGCGGCGGTGGAGGCGACGGCAGCTGCAAAAACAAATGGTAGACAACATAAGAAGTTGGCCACAGCTCGCGCCGCTGATAGTTGTGGCCTACTTCGTATGTTGTCTACCATTTGTTTTTGAGGTGCCGCCCTTAGTGGTTAGTACCTTACAGCTATAACAACGCGATGGTACTGTTATCACTATAATTATTATCTGTGGCCTGCAGTTTCACCCGCGTGAGTTTTGGGATCAGGAACCTTTGCGGACGCAGGCAGAACAACCCGCCAAAGTTTCACCACAATCGGACCAATGGTTTCGAAACGCATAGAGGACAGACATACAAACATTCATTTTTATTTATAAAGAAGAAGACGATAGGTAGTGATTTGGAGAAAATCCAACCACAAGTCCAATCACCTTTTCTATCTTGAAATTTTTTAGTGCACTCGTTATTTCGTTCGTATAATTGAGTTTTATCTATATCTAGAAATCTAACCATAAAAATAAAATTGAAGTGTCTGTTTGTAATTTCAAATTAACAGTTTTTCACTAAATGCATACGAAAGTATATAATTACGGTACTTACATAAAAAAATCAATTTAAAAAAAAATTCTCTGTCTGTCTGTCGGTCTGTCTGTCTGTTTGTTTGTTCCGGCTAATCTCTGAAATGGCTGGGCCGATGTCAAAAACGGGACTTTCACTGGCAGATAGCTGATGTTATAAGGAGTAACTTAGGCTACTCTTATTTTAGAAAAAATAGTTCCTGCGGGAACTCCGAAATTCACGTGGGTGCTGAAACCGCAGGGCACCGCTAGTAATTTATATAATACGTATATTATATATTAAAGTTAGCTTTGCGTCTTCGTCTTCACTGATTCCGTCTTATACGAGTAAAGATGAGGACAATAGCTAGTTATAAATCACTATTCGTGTTACACAACAGTTTTGGAAAATTTTAAACATGAAAGCAGCTGGTTATTACTGAAACTCATTCTTTGTCTTTAGGAGCCATTGTATACTGTATAGGTCTTCCATTAGGTTTAACAATTGTTAGCACTTTGAAACTGAAAGATGTGAAGGCACGTTGCTCTGGATATATAATTTATTTATTGTACTTATATATTATGTAGGTCGGTTGGGAACGAGCAAAACACGTTTTGTCGACTGACGCCGAGTTTCTGGCTAAAGTTCTTACTGCGTGTGACTGGTGAAGTTTAAATTAACAATATTTAGGTATACTATCAGCACCATTGTTCTAGCGGTTAAAACTGACTGGTTCGCCATGTCAACTATTTTCTTTTGAGGTCAGTAGAATAAGGGCTGGCGTCGAAATGATAATAAATAGTTTCGAGATCTGTTAAAAATTCTCAATAAAATAATAAATTTGAAAGTGAGTTTGTTTGTTTGTTACGCTGTCACTGTTTAACGGCTCCGCCGATCATCATGAAATTTTTCATACACAGGGTACTTTTTATCGCGGAACGGCCACGGGAACTCAGATATTACCGCGGGTGAAACCGCGGGGAACAGCTAGTAATACACAAAATGAAAAATCCGTTAAAAATATTGCAATTAAACAATAATAAATAAGAAAATATATTAATTTTGCTGTAATATTCATCGTGTTTCACACTTCCTTCTCACCTCTCATGTGTTCCTTGTCGGTGACATACAATTTATTTTCATTATGACAAGAAATAAAAAGGAAATGGAAATAATAACGCAAATTCTACAGTGCCCGTGAAATCGTTACCATTTTCATAACGTCGTTGCGTCGTAAATATATTTCTTAGCTTTCAAATAATGTAGGTACTAGGTACATCATGATAGACATGGCTTAAATTAATGCAAGATAATATTTGAATTTCTTTTTCTTTCTCTTTTATGTAAACTGCTTTATTTCATACAGGCTCATATTTATTTTAGATCTCAAGATAGCGATTTTTTAGAAAACGTATTTCTGGCAACATCTTATTTGTTGTGTTAATTGCAATCTATGTTTAAACAGATATTCTTTAATGAAAAGTCAAAAGTAGACACTATTCACAAGAAGTATTAAATTACTGGCAATATTTTTTCCCAAAAAGTGAAAAGTTTCAGATAAATTCCTAAAAAAAAAATAATCTCTTATAAAGATTTTCTCCCAGCCCTAAACTGTGTAGGTAATTGTACTTATTCGAGGTCTTTATGTGGGGTCAAAGATTAACAGCCTTGTTCAAAAACAACAGGCCGCTAACGCCTATTGAGATGCCTATGTAGAGTTGAGGAAATATCAAAATGTACCTAAAGCTTCATATTATATTCTAGATAAAAAAAAGTTGACATTATTATCCGTGACACTGAAATGATCTTTTATCTCAGTGCTCGCTTTTGTACTAGCCCTAACTCCCTAACTTTGTGTTAGTTTTTAGACTCGTTCATTCTCCTTAGAGAAATCTAGCCTTCAGCACCGAGTTGGCTGGTGTCTGAGCGCTAATTGGCGGTATAGCAGCGTTTCTAATTCGGCTGGAGTTCGTGTCGCTGTTTGTCCTTAGATTTTGTTTGTACACCCCGCTGTCTGCAACTGGATCCGGAATACTTAATGAATGATATGAATTGAAGATCTGCGCAAACATAAGAAAGATCCCAAGGCGACATGGAAATCAATAAAAAGAATATGCTACCTGACAAAAGAGAATAATCCCCCTATTGAACTCCTACACTCGCTTGACTCCCCACAAAATTCAATAAACAGAGTGAATAATTTTTTTGCGAATATAGGTTCTAACTTAGCCCGACATACACTAGAAAAACAACACACTGACGAACTGCAACTTGCGGGAGAGGTCTCACGTGGTACTGGTAGTCTCAAATCCATGGTTATGTCTCTCACTGATCACTACGAAGTAAACGCATGTATTCTCAGTCTCCGAACTAATTGCGCTGTAGGTTGGGATGGTATTTCCACAACGTATCTGAAAAAAATCTGTGACCTGATTAAGTTGCCAATAACTCATATTTGCAATTTGAGTCTTATGTCAGGTATATTTCCTTCTGCATTTAAAAAAGCTGTTATTACGCCTGTCCATAAGAGTGGCGACAGAGGCAGTGTCAACAATTTTCGCCCGATATCTATTCTAAGTGCAATGTCCAAGATTCTCGAAAAATTGATTAACAAACGCCTAGTGAATTACCTTGAAAAAAATCAACTAATTTCTTCAAATCAGTACGGATTTCGATCAGGGAGATCGACTGAACAGGCGGTGGAATTTTTAACAAATCACATTGTGGACATAATTGATAGTAAAAAAAAATGTGCAGCTGTCTTTCTAGATCTTGCCAAGGCTTTTGACACTGTTTCTGTCCCCATTCTACTTGCGAAACTGGAAAATATAGGTATACGTGGTGTTCCTTTGGACCTTCTAACGAGCTATCTAGTTAAGCGCCAACAATGCGTTAAAATCGGTTCCTACACTAGTGACTATTTACCCATGACATTTGGCGTGCCTCAAGGCAGTATTTTAGGCCCTACCCTATTTCTAATTTATATAAACACACTTTGTGAAACAAAACTTCAAAACACGTATATAGCTACTTTTGCGGATGATACGGCGCTCCTTTTCTGTGGTAATACCTGGCAGGATGTGCAGTCTTCTGCGGAGCTTGGATTAAGGGACGTTATGCAGTGGCTGGACAATAATCTACTAACTTTGAATATATCTAAAACAAAATACATTACATTCTCAATTGACCAAAGAACCCAACCCATCGCAGACTTTAGGATTAAAGCTCACTGCTGTGATATTCCCCTAGATACTAAACTAAAATATTCTTGTGACTGTCTTAATCTCGAAAAGGTATCCAAAATAAGATACCTGGGTGTTGTACTAGACGAACACCTCACATGGGTGGCACATCTAGAGAGTCTGACAGATCGTATGCGTAAGTTGATCTTTATATTCAAGCGATTGCGACATGTGTCTGAACCAAATCTTTTAACAACTGTTTACTACGCTATAGCCCAATCTCTCCTGACATACTGTATCATCATCTGGGGTGGATGCGCCAAAACTCACATGATGAAAATAGAACGTGTTCAACGAGCGATCCTAAAGGTGATGTATTTTAAACCGATTATTTTTCCTACCCGAGAACTATTTTCACTCGCAAAAGTATTATCTGTCCGTCAATTATTTCTCGAAAGGGTGTGTATATTTCAACATAAAAAAACTCCCCTAATTCATGACTTAGCTATAAAACTAAACAAGCGTTGTAATTCTAACATCTTTAACATTAAACAGACTCGCACTGTTTTTGCCCAAAGACAAATTAATTTTCTTGGACCGTTTATTTACAACAGAGTTAATAAATTCTTAATGCAGTATCGCTGACACGGTTCAAGCTGAAAAAATCTATTCGTTCCTGGTTGCTCACTCTTGACTACAAAAGTAGTGAACTACTGTTAGAAACTACCTAAATGTAGAAACAAACACATTAAACAATTTTTGGTGGGGAAATATAGATATGTCCACAACACACAATCTCACCCTCATACTTAACACTCTTACTCTTTCTTCTTCCTTTATACGCTTACACGCACACACTCACACACGCACGCATGCACATACACACGCGCCCACACTCACACACACACACACACACACACACACACACACACACACACACACACACACACACACACACACACTGACGTCTGACCCTTGACCTAGTTCACCAACAGTAGGAGTGGAAGGTCCCTGGGCTCTATGATACAAGCTCGCTTAGTTTAGAGCTCAGGTCATCAACCCATAGCTATTCTACATAAGGATTTTTCGTCATGTTATGTTATTTATTTTTGGTATATGTATAGGCTAAGAACTCTGTATTAATTACAAATAAACGCATTTATTATTATTATTATTATTATTAATGTTTGCCCGAGACGTGACTTACTGCACTTTCCGTCTGATCGACAACTCTACATACCTACTGACTCTTCGGCAATTTTTTAATCTATTGAAACACAATATGTCTAAACATAAAATCACATAATATATTATTTATCATAAGCATTAGTTATCTTGATAAAAAATTTAGTTTTGGATCCATCTATATTTTTAATCGTCGCTGTTTTTCCATTACTATAAGAAAATGCAATAATTGGTATCTTAGAATTTGAAAAGGTTATCTCGTCTAAACTCTGAGTGGAAGTATCTTTAGTTAAGTTAAATTCATGGGTATCGATATTTAGGTGCTCTTTTCTATTGATTTAATTTAGTTCTTTACATATTATGTAAATGACCTTTTTTAAAACTGAAGTCAAAACAACTGTCACAAACACAAAGCTGTTAAAAAAATCTTCACCAATTTTAATTTTGTATTTCTTTGTTTGAATTGTTTCAAGATGTTTTTGCTTCAGTGAGTATATGATTTAATCATCTTTAGTCTATCGTTTAGACGACGACGTACACACGACGAGTTATTTCATAATAAAATAGATATTAATATGTAAATATTATTTTTAAATGTACAAAAGTTTAGCTCTCATTTCACCTCTTCAGGGTTGAAAAATAATCTTTTCGACATTATGCATATATTTCGCTAATAAGCCACACTGAGTAAATATACCAAGCTCCATGAACATTTTCTTTTCTTTCCACAGATAATATGTGTAATATATTATTTACTAGCTGTTCCCCGCGGTTTCATCCGCGTTAATTTCAGAGATCCCGCGGGAATTCCGGGATGAAAAGTAGCCTAAGTTACTCCTTATAACATCAGCTATCTCCCAGTGAAAGTCCCGTTAAAATCGGTCCAGCTGCTTTAGAGATTACCCGATACAGACAGACCGACAGCAGAGAACAATTTTTAAAAATTGATTCCTTGATGTTAGTACCGTATATATACTTTCGTATGCATTTAGTGAAAAGCTGTTAGTTTGAAATTACAAATAGACACTTCAATTTTATTTATATGTCTAGATTAATATTATTATATTGTTTTACTATCAAATAATAATAATAATTTGTTCTGTATGTTAAAAGAGCTGTTACTTTGAAGGGATAATCCCGGAACTTATCAAACCTAAATTCTTTCACCTAAAGATAAAAGGCATAGTATACCTGAGTTGAATAGAATACGTCTTATGATCCCGCAACATCAAATGAAATCAAATATTTTTGCACTTACACAGTTACACACACAGTAAAAAACACATTTTACAAAAACACAGAAACAGGTAAATACGTACAATTTCTATATTGCTAAGAACAATCTTTGCATCAACCTACGGTAGAGTGGGAATAGTGAGTTCCCTGAAATATTACGACAGTGATCTGGGATTTCACTGCATTCATTCATATTATTGTTTATTTTAGTTTTTGCTAATTGGAACCATTTGAGAAGGTAATCCGCGTGCTCCGATACTTATGTATATCTGCTGTTGCCTGTACTTACTACAATTATTTATTTGTTCTGTTTTATTTTCATCAAAACTGGCTCGACATGTTCTTTAGATTGCCAAGATTTCACGTTATTCTGAACTCTCGTTTATTCATAATGGTTTGTTTATCCTCTAGCTTACGAATTACTTGGAAGTCTATTTGCCGACGAATACCGCCAAATAAATTAGCTCGGTGTGATATTATTATTAATGTCTGGGCGACCAAGCTTCACCCGTAGCGCCATCTGTTGTTAAGTAGAAAAGTAATACCAAAAACTCATTTTTCATTGCCTGAAAACACGGATAAAACGACGATTTCTAAAAATGAGACTAGATCTAGAGCTAGATCGATTGAACGACCCCGAAACCCCTTACATACTAAATTTCATGAAAATCATTGGAGCTGTTTCGAGGTTCAGCTTGTTGTGTCGTGGAAACCAAGCAAACGTGGTATATACTACATAGAATTACATGTATATTATACTGCAGATATACATATAAACACACCCAGACTAGAAAATGGAACCCTGTGTTCATCATACAAAGTGCACCCCCACCGGGAATCGAACCCTGCTCTTGATTAGCGGGCAGGCATGGTGACCTACTACGCCAATCGGATCGACAAACTGACTCTTAAAAGTGTGGCTGTTTTTACCTTAAAAAAGTAGTCTTTAAAACTAAATAGGTACTAAGTAATATCTTTAAACGAGTAAATCTTTATACATAAATATATATTAATATTAATCTGAACCTCGTAAACGGCTCCAACGATTTTCATGAAATTTAGTGTGCAGGGGGTTTCGGAGCCGATTAATCGATCTAGCTAGGTTTCATTTTTAGAAAACGTCGTTTTAACCGTGTTTTCAGGCAATGAAAAATTTGTGTTTGTTTTTCTACTTAACAACAGATGGCGCTATACACAACGAGCGAAGCTCGGTGACCCAGATATTAGGTACTAAGTAAGTACCGTGTGTACACGGTCAAAATCCATGACAAGAAAACATAAGTGAGACGAACGAGTATTCGGAACGTTTTCAGAAACACGATTTCAACACTCCACGTTTACTTCAAACAGAGCGGATTGGAGGGAACGCGTGAGCGATTGTCAGCATTATTCACCTCCACAGCGAGGTGGAAGGGCGCGGGGGGCGGCGGGGGCGCGCGAGGGGTGCCCAAGAAACCGGGCGGATTGAAGGCTTTACGTATTCGTAAAACACAATTTCCAAATGTTGACTTTGATTGGTGTAGTACTAAAAGAAAGTGGGTAGAGACTTAGAGAGACCTTTGCGATCTCTGAATCATTTTAAGGTTTACTTTTGCTTGCAACGGAATTTATTAGTGTCGTTTATACTTATACTATCTGTTCGCTCCGGTTTTACCCGTGTTCGGTTTCTCTCGGTAACTTTTTGATCAATATTTATACCGGTATATTTATACCAATTTCATAAAGAGAAACAATTTAATTTTTTTGTATCTTTGGTTATCTGTAATGGATAAAATTAAAAACTACTGAACTGATTTTAAAATATTCTTTGACGTATAGGAAGTTACAGTGTTTTTGAGAGTCTAGGGTACTTTTTATCTCGAAATTCCCACGGAAACTCTGAAATTAACCGAGTGAAACCGTGGGGAATCGACTAGTTAATAATAACTAAATAACTATATTTCTTATCATCTAATTTACGGTAGTTTTTATAGATATTTTTGGAAGTTACTTCCGTACGTTCATAATATAAACTCGTCAATGTAATCCATTTTAGACATAGACATAGACATATCTTCATTCGACATCACAGAAAATTAAAAAATATGTAGAGATGATGTATTGACTTCTTTATTATTCTAATCTTAATGAGTTTATTTGTTTGTTAGTTACCTTTTGACATCATAACGGCTCATCATCACGTATTTTGCATAACCTTATGTTACTTTTTTATAACATAAACATGATTTAGCCTAAGATCTCTATAATATTATGTAATTTCTTTAACACTACGCTACTAATAATGTTTATCTTGTCCTTATACTTTGTTAAGTGTAAATTGATGTATTTCTGTTGACTGAATAAATAAATAAATAAATAAATTACTTGGTTTTTTCTGTTTCATATTAAAAAAGTATAATAACAGAAAGGGATCACCTCAATACCCTAAGCTTGGATCACCACGATGAAACTTCGAGGAAGGGCATTCATGCAAACGCAGACGAAGCCACTATAATGCACAAGGGGCTAAATAACTAAGCGAGCAAACTTCCTCACGCACTAGAATGGTCCAAGGTTTGGTCCGTCTTGTAGATTAATAAAAAATATTGGACTCGTATTTTTTTTAACGTAATCAAAAAATAACAGCGGTACATTGAGTTGAAATTTCGCGTGACGTCACCAACCGGTGCAGTTTGTTTGGCGGCTTAAAGCGGTTAGTGACGTCACGAACCCCCGCCCTAAACTTTATCGCGCTTGCTTGCTCTCTGTATATTTTCATTTATTTGAAAAAATAATACGTGTCCATTATTTATTTACTTTCTAACTGATGGACTAATTAGAAATTTTGATTTTCAAAAGTCGTCAACATTCCTATCACAGGGATGATAATTAAAAAGAACATAAAAATGACCAGAATTTTAAGTAAGTACCTAATACTATCTGTAGAAACTTAAAAATACTAAGAAATCAACTTTTAGGTACTTCCTTTCTCAATCAATTAATGATAGAAAGAGTAATTTTAAAACCAATAAAACTAACTTCAAAACATATTATAGAACTGAAAAGGGGCATACAATTAATTTAATTGTAGGTAGGTACGCTTACTACTAAAACCAAAGTTGCTAACTATCAAAGGAAAGTTTAGCTTTAGTATACATAGTTCACAAATAGCTAGACATAACAAGTTGTCAGATTACAAGCATAAAATTTGTTTATACCTTTTTTTATTTCTCTGTTTATTTCGACACAATATATTTGCTTTTATTGGTTTTTCTCTATTCCCGCAGGCACGATAAAGCGGATGACTTTGGAAGAAGAACAAAACAACAAGTCATCATTATAAAAGTACTATGTTGCTAAATACTTAACATGAGTCGTATATTTTTAGTAACATAGTACTTTGGTCGTATGATACGACTGCAATAGTGACCAGTTACAGATAATACACGTAGTTGCGGGTACATCCGGCCTGGCTCAGCCCATTTGCCAGAGTGAAGCTTTTATTTCACGAGAATAGCACTGGCGCCTCGCCAATTGTAAAGAAGTTAACCCCACTTCCACTCTTATGGGCAGAAATTAAAAAAGGCATTCTCTCAAAACAATGCCTTACATCGCTCAGAATTAAAAGAGAGAACAAAAACGTCAAGCATTGTGCCAATACAATTGAAAGAGTAGCGGTTTCATTGCAGTTCATGAGTTTCGATCAGTGTTTTTGCAAAAAAAAGCATTTAAATTGAATTTAATTGAAAAAAATTATTAAAGTTAAGGCGTGAAAGCGTAACAATCAAATAAATTAATCTTTGTATTTATAATATTACTTCTATCCCGGAATACCCGCGGGATCTCCGAAATGAACTTCGCTGAGTCATAAGTAGGTATTACCATGGTGGTTTAGATTTATTTCCCGCCCACCCCCAAATCGTGCTGGGCATTGAAGGTATTTTTAGCACGGATTAAAAACCGGTACCAATATGGGTTCCGGTTCTTCATTTCGGTTCCTAAAAAGGTTCCCTCTTCGGTTCCGGTTCCGGTATCGGTTCCGGTTCTGTTCCGGTTCCCTGTGTACCGGTACTGGAACCAATGAATACAGGTTCCAATATACCGGTTCCATACCATTCGATTTAAAGGTTCTCTATACCAACACGACATGTTTGACGCGTCTTTGGGGTATCTTTTTAGTAGTTTTAGTTCGCTTAGTCGATCAGCGCAGTGAAGAACAGTTCCTGATAAATATTATGTAGGTTCTAAAAATTTTTTAGAATTTTTTAGGTTCTAAAAATTTGTTAGAACCTACATCCTACGTATCATTATTCAAATCAAATCAATCAAATATACTTTATTGGCACCAGAAAAAAAAAACTAATATACATGGTAGGAATACGTGAATTCAATTGAGCATCTATTAAGTAACATAAAGACAGTATATTAGCGTTGAAATTATAAAGCATACCAGCTGTGCCCTGCGGTTTCACCCGCGTGATTTCGGAATTCCCGCAGGAACTCTTAAAGTAGCCTAAATTATTCCTTTTAACCTCAGCTAATTAGCAGTGAAAGGCCCGTCTAAATTGGGCCAACCATTTCGGAGATTCACCTGCGTGAGTTTCGGAATTCCGGCAGGATCTCTTTATATCAGGATTAGGAACCATTGCGGACGCAGGTCGAACAACCCTTCAAAGTTTCATCACAATCGGACCAATAGTTTCGAAACGCATAGAGGACAGACATAAAAACATTAATTTTTATTTGGACATAGATAAGCAATAGTGTGTTAACCCACACTGGAGAAATTATGAGTAAATCGTGTTTTAAAAGTAGGAGCGCCATTTTATGTCAAAATTTTTTATGTTCAATATTTAGTTACATATAACTCTCAATAAATGGTTCTGAATCAATTATTTAATTTTGTGGGTTAACATGTTATTGCTTATCTGCCTCCATTTATAAAGAAGATTAAACAAATTGTTTGCAATGACACACTTGAAAATTATTTTTAAAACGTTCATAATAATTTATTAGCGTCACTAACAAGCAATGTAATAAAATTGAGAAGTCAAACTGCTTCTACGTCGTAGGTATAATAGTCGTATCGAAATTTTGTTTGTATATGTAGTTCGGATGACAGTGCAATATTATTATGATATGAAGCTGGTTTGATGATAGAGTAGGGAGACAGCCGTGGAAACTTTGTAATTAAACGAGGCAACCCTATAAATTTTGATTGCACTTGACAAGGAATCTGGTTCTGGGTGATTTCTTTTTAGTTAAATTTACTTTTAAAGCGTTGTTTTGTATTTTTTTTACTATTTGAACTTATATTTACAACTAGATAAACACGCCCTAGAGTAAAATGTTCATAAATGTATAAATACGGCAAAACAATTTAAAATAGTCCTTGACGCAAATTGATTCGCTGCGAAATCCCGAAGGAGTCTGAGAAGGGCTTGACCTACCCTTTATCACTGTAGTAGGCTCTACGGCGGAATGTAACGACGATTACTCGATGCCTGCGCGCCTTTCAGGGACGTGACGTGCCAACATGTATCAAGACTCAAGAGGGATACCTACTCTTCTCTATCTGGCAGTTAACTTTGACAATAGGAAGGTTTCTTTACATTGAATGACGTGAACGTCTCGCGTTTTTTCTGTCGCATTTTTGTATCTTTATCTTTTTTTTCTAGTTTAAACTCTTGATTTTTAAACTTTAGACATCATTTCGAAGGCCAAAGAGGTCTATAATATCTGCTTCGTTATTGTATCATAAACAACTGGCAGGCAGATATATCATAGATATAATCCTAAGAAAAAAATTAGAATTTTAAAATGCGAATGTTAGTTTCTTTGCTACGCTTTCACGTCTTAACTACCCAACCGATAATCATGAATGTTTGCGTACACGTTGATACAGAAAATGACATACGGTACTTAGTATTCCAGAATCCTTGCGAATCTTGCGATAACTCCGAAATTAACGCAGGTAAGATGATGAGAAACAGCTAGTACTTATAATATCCATTGCTTTTCTTATATAACAAAAAGCGGCACACAAAGTCTACTCTTCTAGAGAATCGACTCCATAACCACTCATACGTATACAAGCAATTTGACAGCATAACGATATACGTAAAAAAACAACATACGCCAATCCTTTAAAAAAAAACTTCTATTAAATTTTTAAAAATACACCGCGCATTTGCCTGTTTCACAGATGAAATATATAATAGTCGCAAAGCGCTCTTACCCCAGAACGGCATTCGTACGAATCTCTCGGGGCGTAAAAAGTGATTCGCTTCGATTACGACGAAGTACGTACAATCTCACTCACTTGACAAGTTACTTTCTCGGATTGTTTTCTTGAATCAGTTATAATATGTCTTTAAAACTTTCACAAGCGTTCACTGACGGCGGTTGGGATTTTCGTTTTTAAAGAACATTATTAGTAAGTAAGGTAAACAACGTTTTGGAATTTTATCACCATTTTAATTGAATTTGTTCGAGCCAATTATAACAATCCTTATTTAGAGAATATTAAATGGCTCAAAAGATGGGAAGATGAGATAAGATTAACAGCGGGTCCAAACTGGAGAAGAGTGAGACAAGAAGCAGTGGAAGATGTTAGAGGAGAGACAAGAGGCATACTGAGCTTAGAGATATCCTATAAAAACTACTAATCAAGAAAGCAAACGGTTCAGGATAAAAGGATTATTATTATTACAGCCACAAAGCCATGTACAGCGTACACTATGTAGCTGTAGGTATATAAAAAATCTCACTTTTAACTCATCAGGAGCCATGGATGGACTGTAAGTGATTGTTTTACGGAAACCGTCTTTGTTTGCGTAATTTCTCTGTTTACAGTTTAAAATAATCCTTCATCCCTAAGTTCAAATAAACTTTCGTAATTTCGGGGGCAGAGAAAATGCATTATGATAGCTACTGGTGGATGTTGAATTTGGAATTATTTGGCATGTTGTACCCCCCTACGTTGCACAAGCAGCTTCAGAAATATTATGATAACAGTTTTGACAGTCGCTAGTCGTTGAATCTTATTAGCAGCCCGGTGACACTCCATACAAATGAACAGATTCAAGCGTTGGGCGTGTGCCGTGTGTGCGTATTGTAAGATTGACAGCGAGCTGACACTTGACAGTAACTGTCAGCTGTCAGTGAATAAATGTCACATTTAAGTTCTACATGTGACAAACTTTCCCGGAGGCGTGAAATTGGTGGGAGGCGGAGAGTGTCGCTTCTTTATATATTTTGTATTCTTTGATAAAAGTGATTACCTACATAGTTTTGATGCTGCCTGTACAGTGTATCTATGTACGTTCTGTATTTGAAATCTTCTCTACCTTCATCAGACTGAGAACGCTTGCTGTTCTGTATTTGAAATCACCCGACTCAACACGCTAAAGTTAGATTCTGATCAATAATTACAGTCAAAAGCACAGAGGAAATACATCAACTAGAGAGGACATGTAGGCGGGGCAGGCGCGCCACCGTTGCAAAGGAACTTCGAGCAAATGCTCGAACTTGCCCAAAATATCGTAGGGTACTTTTTACCCCGGAATTCCGGCGGGATCTCCGAAATTAATGCGGGTGAAACCTCGGAGAAGCTATAGTTTGGGGGTATATTTCAGGAGAGTACTCATTTATTTCACATCACTGCAACTATATCATTTAACCGGTATAGAACGTAGCGTGGGCTTCAGATAAGAGGGCGCCTCGTCTCGCCCGGATATTGGTACATGACGAGGGTATTTCACTGCCGTGTCAAATGTAATCTACTTATTTAAAACGAAACTCTACCCGGGATTTAATCTTAAATACGTGCCGCTACCTACCTCACTCCGCTTAGCTAAAAACAAAATTTAAATAAATCTAAAATACATTATCTGTTAATTAAATAATGCTCGTATGATGGTTTTTTATTAAAATAAATAAATTGCTGATGTATCCGAGGGAAGCTGTGTTTTTTTTTTGATTAAATTGTACCACAAATCAAGTCACTAATAACTCATAAACAAATTTTTAACAAAAAAATTAAAACCGACTTCCAAAAACACAAAACTAAAAATCTCAAAATAAAAAGCTAAAAATAACAACATACCGATTTAATCCAAAAGACAAAAACACACGTAATATTATTATTGGTTTGTGCTACCACTAATCAGTTTGAATTCGGTGACAAGCCCGCTGGTGTCTGCCCACTTGGGTTATCCTGTTCACAAAAAGCTGGTAGCGGGAGTCGACTTAGCCCATCTACCCCCTCCATATTTGGCTTGTCACCGACTTCATACCGATTAGTGGTAGCACAAACCAATAATAATATTACGTGTGTTTTTGTCTTTTGGATTAAATCGGTATGTTGTTATTTTTAGCTTTTTATTTTGAGATTTTTAGTTTTGTGTTTTTGGAAGTCGGTTTTAATTTTTTTGTTAAAAATTTGTTTATTTCTCGCTTTTAAGTGACTTAGTTCGTAATTTCTCTAAGTTACAATAGCCTAATGTCAACTGCTCATCACCTTTTACAAAATTTTGCTTTTCCCGACGCAGGGACGTTAATTGTTGAGGAGTTCTCCTGGTACATCATCATCAGTTCCACTTCACCATATACATTGTGACGAGCATAAATTGTTTAGAAACCATATTAAAGTTAACGAATCGGAATCTGTGAAATACCTATTATTTAGTAGTTCTGATGACCATCTGTGGTCTTCATCATCAGTTCCACTTCTTCAAATTTGACTTTCCAAAAGCAAATAAATGATTTACTATAAAAAATCCAAAAATCGCTATAGGTGTACCTATAATTTTTGAAGAGTTCCCTCGATTACTCCAAGATCCCATCATCAGATCTCGACTTGGTGACAATGGAATCAATTTGGGAGTATCCTCTTTGAAACAAAAAAACAATTTTCGAAATCGCTCCAATCGGAATCCGTGAAATACGTATTATTGTTGAGTAGTTCCGATGACCATCTGTGGTCTTCATCATCAGTTCTACTTCTTCAAATTTTGCTTTTCAAAAGCAAATGAATGATTTACTATAAAAAATACCCAAATCGCTATAGGTGTGCCTATAATTTTTGAAGAGTTCCCTCGATTTCTCCAAGATTCCATCATCAGATCTAGATTTGGTGGCAATTGGACCTAATTGGGAGTATACCCTTTCAAACAAAAAAAGAATTTTTCAAATCGGTCCAACCGTCTTCGAGTAATCGGTGAACATACATAAAAAAAAAAACATACATACAATCGAACATAGAACCTCCTCCTTTTTGGAAGTCGGTTAAAAAAATGATTCTTTCTTTAAAAAAATAAAAAAAAATCTATCCTATAGGAAAATTTCAAATTTGAAAAAGTAGCCTACACCATTACGCGCGGACAAATGACGCGAATTTAAGTGTTATTTTATAAGTGGAAATTATAGTTTGATAAATAATATACTAATAAGTACCTAATAATATTATAAGTATGTAATACTTACGTAGGTCATGCAAATAAATTTTTCTTTCAACTACGTCTTTTCTGCTTAGAACCTGTAGGGTTCTTGAATGTATTATACTCCTTTGCGGGAATATAGACAGTATATTTCCAAATTATACAGTGAAAATTTATTTTACAACAAAGCGAGGTTAGATGCGGAAGGCTAAGGAAGGCCGAACTATAAAATTGTCGTTAACATTAACGGTGACAGATTCTAGGAGGTACCTCCCTTTTTTTACATTTTTATAATTTATTAAAATTAGTACATCTTACAAGGTGCCTACCCACAGTTACATGTGGGGTAGGCGGTGATACCCACATAAGAAATATTTAGCAATAAAAGCCAAGTAAACGTCCAACATATGGCGTGAGACAACGTGTCTCTATTCTCAATAAAATTATCATACTTGACGCTAGGTATTTAAGATTTTGGTATCGCGTCGCCAACAGAACCAAAACCGTGCAGAAATCTATACTATAATAAAAGAGTAGAATCCGCGATTCTGTACATTGAATATTTTTAACAAAATTTGATAAACGAAGAGTTACCATCCACAAAAAAAGGGTTTTTAAAAATCTTTTCTATCTGTTTGTCTGTTCGCGATAATCTCTAAATCTACCGAACGGATTGTCATGCGGTTTTCACAGGTAGATGAAGCTTAGCCTGGAACTACATAATTATTATAGGTTTTGTTTCATTGAAATCGGATGTCTGGAAAAAAAAACAAGGTGCATAATAATTTGTTTTTTAAAATTTTCTTTAGATAGGGCAAATACATCTTATTAAAGTTATTAAGTATCTTATTAAAGTAAGAAAGTTATTATTGTAAGTTTTAACCAATCTCGGCGCTCTCTGTCCTGCATTTGTACGAACGTTGTTTCTTCTTTTGGACCGATCAAAAAGATACTGGCTGAAAATTAAGTTCGGCTACAAACAACTTCGTGGTGCAACCAAAGCTGCCTCCCCTCGACCAAATCCTAGATCCGCGCCTGGTCGCGTACGTACCTATGTAAAGTTAAGTTATGAATGGATTATTGTTATTGGCGGTTATGATAATGCACAATTTGGCGTAAAGCTGCCACGATGCCGTTCTAGAATTTGCATATACACACGCGAGAATCAACGCCCCGGCGAGGCGCCGCGTAATTTTCCTTATTTACATAAGAGTGTGTTCACATTACGTACACGTACAGTCGGAAACGGAAGTCGGCGAACACTTTGGAACTTTAAAAACCGCGCGAATGTAACATGCTGTTTACCTTCGCAATATTGTGTGGGTGAACGTTTCGGAATTAGGCACTTGTGTAAACTGCGTACGTTTGGTAGAACGATATTAATATTCATTGTTAATTTAATCTATTTCGAACATGTCTCGGCGTAAACGACCTAAGATCATTATCATAATTGTTATTTAGCCCATAAAGAGTATAATACCAGCGGGGTTAGCCAAGTTGACGTTCTACAATCGTTGACGCATACATAACATAAGTAGCGAACCGCCATGTCACTTGGTCGGCCAATCAAAACTCTAGTTTTCAATAGGGAGGTTGACTACTATTGAAAATCAAAATTCTAATTAGTCCGTCATTTAGAAAATAAAAAAACAATAGACACGTATTTTTTGCTTTTTTAAATAAATTAAAATATACAGAGATATAGCGCATTAAAGTTTAGGATGAGGAGGTCGTGACGTCACTAACCGCAAAACCGCCATACATACTGTCAGAATAGTGACGTCACGCGAAATTTCAACTCAATATATCGCCGTTATTTTTTGATTACGTAAAAAAAGAAAAAAATACGTGTCCAATATTTTTTTAATAATCTACAAGATGGACTAAAAAATAAAAATTAGTCAACATGCCCATTGGTCACGTAAAACTAGAGTTTTGATTGGCTAACCGAAGTTTTCTATTTTAGTTTTCTATGCGTCAACGATTGTAGAATGTCAAATTGGGTAAGCCCGCAATTTTCCCCACAGGCAGAGTTACGAATAGATGTTGTGGTTTATACTAATTCAGCTTCTAATACAATGGAAAATTGTGGAATCAAGTAGATCTGTGAGTTGTGAATTTTGATGTATAATAACTAGCTGTTCCCGCGGTTTCACCCGTATACATTCTATACATAGATATAGCGCATTAAAGTTTAGGGTGGGGCTCGTGACGTCATTAACCGCTATAAGCCCCCATACAAACTGCACAGATAGTGACGTCACACAAAAACGCACTCAATGTACCAATCGCCGTTATTATTTGATTAAGTAAAAAAAGAAAAAAAAAAATACTTTTTGTCCAATATATTTTAATAAACTAAAAGCCGGACTAAAAAAAATTTTTAGTCAACTATCTCACTCCCGCGGGAACTCCGAAATTAACGCGGGTGAAACCGCTAGTTAAATATGAACAGCAAAATGTGGGGAGGTACGAGAAATATTTCAAAAGGTTCTATTCCATATCACTTTTCATAGGCTTTCATTGAAAATATTTAACCCACAAACGTTCTTACCTGCTAACTGTACAGATGGGAAAATTACACTTCCCTATTTCTCGAATAGGGCGGACAAAATGCGACAGGGCTCCGGCGGCGGCGCGGTCTCCGAGGGCCTATTAGGGGCAACAAGAAGCTTCAATATAACCTTAGCAAGCGTTATTCTTAAGAAGGCACACACCGACATTGCTTTATCAAACACTTGGCTTATTTTCAAGATAGATAATTATTTTAGTTATACAGCGTTTATCCTTACTTCTTCACTAATATTATAAATGCGAAAGTGAGTTTGATTGTTTGTTTGTTTGTTATGCTTTCACGGCTAAACGGCTCAGCCGATCAACACGAAATTTTGCACACACATTGTCAGGGGTGCAGAGAAGGACATAGGCTACTTTTTATCCCGGTATTCCCACGGGAACTCTGAAATTAACGCGGAAGAAACTACATTAAATTTGGCATATTACCTACACGTTGTTAAGGGTAGGTGTAGAAAAAAATATAGAGTAGTACTGACGGACTAAGTAGTATATTATGCGATAAAGCATATTATAGTGTAGTAGACTATTTAAATGATACTGACGTTTGGGAATGAATTGCTCTATCCAATTACTATTTTTTGTTCTCCTAGTTTATAAGTATGATAATTAAAAGACAGCGCTGCTGAGTTTCTTGTCAGTTCTTCTCAGCAGAGGACGTATTCCGAACTGACGGTAATTTATAGTTCTAAGAACTTGCTGACGATTACAAATGATTGTAACCAATCCTAAGTAATAAATAGCTTTTGAATTTTGTTTTTTTTAATTTTGAGTAAGTACATACTTTTATCTTGGAATACCCGCGGGATCTTCGAAACTAACGCGGGTGAAACCGCGGGGAACAGCTAGTACTTAATATCAAAAAGTTTAAACCACAAATTCGTACGTGAGTTTGTATGTCTTTTTGTTACATTTTCACGCCTTCACTACTCAAGCGATCATTATCAAACTTTTTATCTCGAAATTCCCACGGAACCTTCAAAAATAATTCAGGTGAAACTTTTGTATTAAGTATTTTTCATTGTAAAAAAAAAAAACACCTTATTGACAGAATTACCGTTGCAGAAGTTAACAAACATACTAACTTTAGGTATGTAACTTAATTGACTCTATAATTTAAGTAGTATACAGGGCCTACTATCTAAAGTACTACTACATCTACTATGTAATTGAGCTTGCCTGTGTACAATTAGAGCAATTCATTGTTGTTTGTGTATATAGACCTCCTTCTGGCGATTACACTTATTTTTCAGAAATTATGGATGTTGTTTTATGCAAGTTAAGTAATACTGGTAAGAAGTTATTTGTATGTGGAGATTTTAATATTAACATTCTAGAAAAAACATCCTTGTCTTGTAATATTCTAAATTTATTCAAATCTCACAATCTTTTAAATTTATTTATGGAGCCTACTAGGATATGCACTACTACGTCAACCTGTTTGGATAATATTTATAGTGATGTAGTTCCCAAACACAAGAATATTATTAACAAATTAGACTCTGACCACTCTGGTCAGTTAATAAATTTTGAAATAATAAAAAACCATGAAACTAAAAGGAAAATTAATTATGTGCCGGTAACTACTGATCGCTTGGAGCGAATGCGGGTAGAACTGATTAATAACTTATCTTTTACACAGTCAAACTCAGATCCAAATTCCTTATATAATTCTTTCTTTCAAACGTTTCATCATCATTATAACTCAATATTTAGTTCCAAGGTGATCACAGTTACCAACAGTCCAGCCTTTAGCGAATGGGCAACAGTAGGAATACACAAAAGTAGGCAAGTGTTATATGGGTTATACTATGAAAGGCAGTTCAATCATAGGGAAGAGTTTAAAGAGTATGTAAAATCATATTCAAAAATTTTCAAATCAGTTTGCATGTTATGTAAGTCCCATTTTATTAGTTCAAAGATCAAAAATAGTAATGATAAAATTAAAGCCACATGGAAAGTAATTAATGAAGAAACTGGTAAAGCTAAATTTGGTGACACTAACTTTAAGCTATGTGTTAATGGTAAAATCATTCAGTCAGATTTGGAAGTCGCGAATGAGTTTGAAAGCTTCTTCGCTAAAATACCCGTTTCTTTAACCAGCACTTTAGGCTCTTCCACCCCCGTTGCAGAGTCACTTCTTAAGGAAAATGTTCCAGAATGTTCTAATGAATTCAGTTTTAGCCATGTAAGTGTATATGATATCTTCAAGGTGTTTAAGACAATAAATCTTAAAAAAACAGCTGATCTGTGGGGGATTTCTGTTACTATTATAAGTTCATTAATTGATATTATTGCACTAGATTTAGTTGATATATTTAATAAATGTATAGACTGTGGTGTGTTTCCTGACCAAATGAAATATAGTAAAATAACACCTTTGTTTAAAACAGGTAGTACAACAGACCCTACTAACTTTAGACCAATTTCAGTACTACCCACATTTAGTAAAATATTTGAAAAGCTTATACTTAGCCAACTACTCGCATACTTTAATAAAAACGACTTGCTGCATCATAAACAGTTCGGTTTTACTCGTGGTCGCTCTACAACTGATGCAGGAATTAAATTAATTGAAAATATTTTTGAGGCCTGGGAGGAGTCACGTGATGCTTATGGAGTGTTTTGTGATTTATCCAAGGCCTTTGATTGTGTTGAGCATATAACTTTGGTCAGGAAACTACACTATTACGGAATACGAGGTGTAGCTTTGGATCTTCTTACTTCGTACTTGAGTGATAGGATCCAAAGGGTTGATGTCAACGGAAAACGATCACATGGTTCTGCCGTGGTAATGGGAGTACCCCAAGGATCTATATTAGGACCATTCCTGTTCCTTGTTTATATAAATGACTTACCTTATCTAGTGAGGGACAACCATGAGATAGTATTGTTTGCAGATGATACATCTTTAGTGTTTAAGGTTAATAGACAGCAATCGGCTGTAGACGATGTGAACAATGCTCTCTCTAAAATAGTACACTGGTTTAATGCTAATAACTTATTACTAAACCGTGATAAAACCAAATGTATAAGATTTGTGACCAAAAATGTTAAACAAGTAAAAACCAGATTACTGATTAATAATGAGGATTTGGAAATGGTCGATGAAACTGTCTTTCTAGGTATAACATTAGACGCAAAATTACAATGGGGCCCACATATAAAAAAGTTATCAGGTAGATTAAGCTCGGCGGCTTATGCTGTCAAGAAAATCCGTCAACTTACTGATATTAATACCGCGCGTTTAGTTTATTTTAGTTATTTCCACAGCATTATGTCATACGGCATACTGCTGTGGGGTAGTGCCGCGGATATCGATTCTGTATTCGTGTTGCAGAAACGAGCCATTCGCGCAATCTATAAGTTGGGCCCTCGGGATTCACTGAGAACTAAATTCAGCGAGTTTAAAATAATGACTGTACATTCTCAGTATATATACGAGAATTTATTATATGTTCACAAAAATTTAGGCAACTTTAAGAAAAACAGTGATCTACATAATCTTAACTTAAGAAATAAAGATAAACTCGTTGTGCCTAAGACTAGGCTCCATAAAATTTCTAAGTCATTTAAAGGACAATGTATACGCTTTTACAACAAACTCCCAAACGATGTAATTAATTTGTCAATTAATAAATTCAAGACGCTTATTAAACACAGATTATGCGATAAAGCATATTATAGTGTAGTAGACTATTTAAATGATACAGACGTTTGGGAATGAATTGCTCTATCCAATTACAATTTTTTGTTCTCCTAGTTTATAAGTAAGATCATTTAAAGACAGCCCTGCTGAGTTTCTTGTCAGTTCTTCTCAGCAGAGGACGTATTCCGAACTGACGGCAATTTATAGTTTTAAGAACCTGCTGACGATTACAAGTGATTGTAACCGATCCTAAGTAATAAAGAGCTTTTGAATTTTGAATTTTTTGAAAAGTACCTATTTATCTAATCTTATCTTATCTAATATATGTATATAAATCACGTGTCACGTTGTTTGTCCGCGATGGACTCCGAAACGACTGAACGGATTTTGATAAAATTTTGCAACCATTCATAAAATGGTCCAACTTAAAAGATAGGATAATTTTTATCCCGGAATTCCCGCGGGAACTCCGACTCCGAAATTACCGCGGATGAAATCGCGGGGGACAGCTAGTCTTAATATATATAAATCAAGTGTCACGTTGTTTGTCCGCGATGGACTCCGAAACTACTGAACGGATTTTGATAAAATTTTGTAACCGTTTATAAGATGGTCCAACTTAAAAGATAGGATAGTTTTTATCCCGGAATTCCCTCGGGAACTGAAGGACATAGAGTACTTTTTTCCCGCAACCTCCGCGGGAACTCCGAAATTACCGCGGATGAAATCGCGGGGGACAGCTAGTTGTTATTTAAAACTTTACTGAACTCAGATAAAAATTAGTAGGTACCTATGTTTTAATATCGCTATCTGATATTGCTATTGAAACCGAATGGAAACCTAAGAAAAAGCTAATGGAAACCTATCATTGGTTCCACATGTAGTCCAAGCAATATACCTACTTTAAAGTAGATTTTCTTTTGATAAAAAGTTGGCCAAGCACAAACCTGATATTATTTGGGTTCCATACCTTTGGTAAGAATTACGTTTTATAAAGAGCATGTGAAGTGACATGGAAGGGAAAACGTTAAAGCATGAATCTTAGACTTAGAATCTTAGATTTTTAACACCTATTATATACACACCGGCAGAATTAGCGGAACATAAAAAGGCAGAGTATAGAAATAATTACGTATATATATTAAAACAAATTATTATCAGGCATGAAGTAATAAACTAATATACATCTTTTAACATCGACTTTAAGAAGATTTTAGTTAAATTTTATTAAAAGTAATCAAAATAAAAAAAAAATAAAAAAAATCTGTAGTTTGTGAGAACACAGACAATGTTGCAAATAAAAGTTAAATCACGAAGGGGAAACACACGTTATTAATCGTTCATTTATTTAGTGTTAAAATCACAGTAATCTTTAATTTGCAACATTATTTGTGTGCCCACAAATTAGAGAAAAAGTGTTTTTTTTATTATTATTTTAAATAAAATTTAATAATTTAATTACAAACTTTTAAAGTGTTAAAAGATGTATATTAATTTATTACTTCACGTCTAATTATTATTTGTTTTAATATATATAGATACGTAATTATTTCTATACTCTGCCTTTTTATGTTCCGCTAATTCTGCCGGTGTGTATATATATTGCTTAGATTTTGGAATAAACTAAGAATATTCTAATAATTAACTATCAGAACTATCTGATTGTTACAAATTTGAAGTACTTAAACATCTTGGTGGACTAATAATTTTGCCGGAGATTTTTAATTGGTAAGAGATAACATAAAATACAGTTTAAATGTGCATAAAATATAAAAAAGGCGATAAAAAAAGATAAGAAAACCAATTCTTAGACGAAAGTATTGATATAGTTCTGTCTCCTTAGCCAAGTTAACAATCTATGATCGTTAAAGCTATAAAAAATTACCTAAGGAACGTAAAAAGTCCGATCAAAGTAATTTTTAGTGAGCACATGACATGACAAGATGTTCCTTAGGTTCTATAGCGTTCTATTGCCAACCTGGCTAAGGGGGCTCTTGTAGAATAAATAGTGACTCAGACGTTTAAATATATAGTTATAACTAGTTGTGCCCCGCGGTTTCACCCGCGTTAATTTCAGAGTTCCCGCGGGAATTCCGGGATAAAAAGTACCCTATGTGTTAATCTGATGTATAAACTATATTATTGTGAAGTTTCATTTAAATCCATCCAGTAGTTTTTGCGTGAAAGAGTAACAAACATCCATCCATCCATACATACTTACAAACTTTCGCGTTTATAATATTAGTAGCATAAATGAAGCAGAGTTCCGTTGGCCTTTGCGAGTGCTGTACCCTAGAAATAATGCCTTCAGGCAGCCCACTATTAATTGCCAGGCACACTCTTATTTCTTTTATTACAGCATTTAAAACAAAGGCAACCCTAGCCAGGGGCGGATCCAGGGGGGGGCACTGGGGGCAATTGCCCCCCCTGAAGACCTAAATAGGTACCTACTTTAATTAGACCTTAGAAAAATCTTCGCAAGGTTGTGGCTTTTCACCAAAGTTTCATCGTAATTTGAATAGAAATATACGAATGAACCTGAATGAACGAACAAATATTCATTTTTAAAACTCTATAAATTATTAGTTCGTAACGAACCCCTATGGAAGTTTGTATCTATTATTGTAAAATAAACACAAAATCTGTCAATTCTTTCTCGTTAAAACAAATTTTCTGTTATGAAACTACGTGCCGTATGGTATATTTCTCATTTAAAAGGAGAAGTTTCTGTGTTTGGCTGTATATATGTTTTTACAATTATCCTTATATATGTAGTTTCTCTATCCCTTTTCTTTAACTTCATCCAACATCCTTGAGACTTGGAAGTAAGCTATTGTGATTTCACTTCCCAAAACTAGTTGGTACCTAACTCTTCTACTTTTTCCACGTTCAAAGCAAATCTATCCATATTATTTATTTATATTATGTTATATGTAACTGACGAACTAAATGGAATTAATAGAATTTCGATTTTTATTCCCCGTCATATTGTACCTCTGTGCTCAAAAAATAGTCGGCGACTTTTATCACGTGCGGTGCGCGATGAATTCGGATTTGGAAAAAATTTTGGGCAAATTTCCAAAATTTATCAAATTTTTCTTCTGTTGACTGTAAATTTTAAAATCTTCTATGGTCAAAAACATCTTTTTGTTTCAATAGTACCTATTTTTCCGTATCTCGTCATATGGACGAAAATTATTCACTTCTCTGAGTTTTCTGCGTTATTTCCCAAATTTTCTTCTCATTTTACTAATCCAAGGAGTAACCTTCTCCTTTTTGTTTACGCCGATGTGTGCTGTATGAATCTGACAGAAGAGTAATTGAAATTGAAAATTGAAATTGAAAAAACTTTATTTGACACAACACAAAGATTTACAGCATACGTATACAACAACTAGACATAGTAACGCGATAAGTTGGAGCGGCTGCAAAATGTGTGTGCTTTACATATTCGCCAGGCGCACTACACATATTCTTTGTACCATCTTTAAAGTGCTGAGGGATCCCAAATCACCGACTTACTTCAAAGAAAGTTTCAGATTGCTTTATGTCGGTCGTGAAGCTACGTCAGGTAGTTAGGTAGTTCTTTGTTCTTCTGATCACGAAACACGTTTTTATCACATCACATGTGCACCGCACCTCTGATGGTATTTTTTCTCAGTTTAGTAAAAAAATCGCTATTAACCACTTCCCATTATTTTCCTATCACTTTATAGATACAAACCTACAAAATTTTAATTTAAAGTTGTTAATTCAGGTCAGATTCGCTGGAACGTAAATTTTTCATTTTTTACTTTTATCTGTTGTAGCTTCCATGTAGATTATTTTATGCATGAAAGTATAAGTTGAAAATAATGAAATACTAAAAAAACTTTGATTTTACAGAGAATCGTACTCAAAAACCGCTATCCTACCTACCTAAGCTCTATCGTTTTCGACACCACATTTTTTTTAAATATGAAAAACATAAAACTAAAAAGCTAAAAATAACAAAATACCGACTTAATCCATCAGACAAAAATACATGTAATACTATTGTTGGTTTGTGCTACCACTTTTTGATTTAAATTCGGTGCCAAGCCCGCTTACGTCTACCCACTTGGGTTGTTCAGCTCACAACGAACTCGTGGCGGGACTGGACTTAGCCCATGTACCTACGCCATATTTGGCTTGTCACCGACTTCAAATAATAATAGTAGTCAAGTGGTAGAATAAACCAATAATAACTACTGGTACTGGTATAATAACTACTGGTAATAACTACCAAAAATAAACTTACGTGTATTTTTGTCTGTTGGATAAAATCGATATTTTGTTATTTTTAGCTTTTTAGTTTTGTGTTGTTGGAAGTCGGTTTTAATTTTTTTGTTAAAATTTTGTTTATTTCTTGCTTTCAAGTGAGTCCGTTTGTAAATTTATCTAAGTTACTATAGCCTATTGTCAATTGCTCATCGCCTTTTACAAAATACTGCTTTTACCGACGGGACGACAGGGACGTTGATTGTTGAGGAGTTCTCCTGGTACGTCATCATCAGTTCCACTTTACCATATACATTGTGACGAGCATAAATTATTTAGGAACCATATTAAAGTTAACGAATCGGAACTCGTGAAATACCTTTTATTGAGTAGTTCCGATGACCATCTGTGGTCTTCATCATCAGTTTCACTTCTTCAAATTTTGCTTTCCAAAAGCAAATAAACAATTTACTATAAAAAATACAAAAATCGCTATAGGTGTGTCTGTAATTTTTGAAGAGTTCTCTTGATTTCTCCATGATTCCATACAATGGGACCAACTTGGGAGTATACCCTTTCAAACAACAAAATCAATTTTCTAAATCGGTCCAATCGAAACCCGTGAAATACGTATTATTGTTGAGTAGTTCCGATGAACACTTGTGGTCTTCATGATCAGTTCCACTTCTTCAAATTTTGCTTTCCGAAAGCAAATGAACGATTTACTATAAAATATACCCAAATCGCTATAGGTGTGCCTATTATTTTTGAAGAGTTCCCACGATTTCCCCAAGATCTTTTGAGGATAATAAAGATTCTTAAACCATAAGATCCCATCATCAGATCCCACTTGGTGGCAATAGGACCTAATTGGGAGTATACGCTTTCAAACAAAAAATGAATTTTCGAAATCGTTCCAACCCTAGCTTCGAGTAATATAAAAAAAAAACATACAGCCGAATGCGTAACCTCCTCCTTTTTGGAAGTCGGTTAAAAAATCGCGAAACATACACACAGATAATATAATACATACATAAGCTCAATTCAGATGCTCTCAATATGAAGCACTTAAATTTTATTAATGGACTTTTTGTCTATCCTGTTAATTCAAAAAATTTCATGGTGCAACCAAATTGCCTCCCCCTCAACCAAATCCTGGATCCGCCCCTGACCCTAGCTGCTGTTCTCTTAGTTTTGTTCGATTAATTATCCACTCAAAATATATCATTGCAGCTCGAGTTTCACTCAACAGCAATTTACGAGAACAATATAAAAGCGTTCCATTTTCATTCTTAATCTAGATCTCGCCTTTTTCTTTCAGTACTTACAATATTGTTTAGTTTCTAACATAGACGTAAAATGTTTTTGCTCAGTAAATAAATGACTTCTAACCTTTTTTTTTTTCGTATGGAATGAGTAATTTTTATTGTCAGAGAATGTAATTTTGCAAATATTTTAGAGTACAAATTCAAAGCTAAAGGATTGGCAAGACAGTATTAGCAGAACGAAATGTTGATAGGTAATTAATTATTTTACCTCATAACTGAGTTAGAATTTAATTAGAGCGTAACGGCCGCACTCATAGCCGTTTTAATGATTATTTATATACTTAATTTTAAGTAAAGATTTAAATAAAAATTATTGACATTAAACATTAATTATTATCGAACATAAATTTAATGTCTCTGAGTGCGGCAGTTTTGTTTTTAAAACCTTTACTTAAAATTAAATAAATGTTAAATTGGTAGTCAAGTTCAGTATTAAGCATATGCTTGGTGGTTGACTAAAAACTAGCTGTTCTCCGCGGTTTTACCCGCAGTAATTTCGGAGATTCCGCAGGAATTCCGGGAACAAAAGTACCCTATGTACTTCTCTGTACTCCTGACAACGTGTATGCAAAATTTCATGATGATCAGTTAAGCCGTTGAGGCATGAAAGCGTAACAAACAGACGGACAACTAAGGGTTTCTGAAATTTATTTAAAGGAGCATACAATTTGGCTAATTTTTACATTCAAGTTATCTTTGGCTAATCAAATTATCTTATTACAATATTATGTCGTATGGAATAAGTATTTTTTTGTGAATTTATTTAATTTTGAAATAAAATGTAAATGTAATTTTAAAAGAGAAAATAAATATCTATCTATCTGTCGTGGATAATTATCTATTATATTATTATTATGGATTATGGATAGAATTCTGCACAATCTGTCGTAGATACGTTGTCTTCTCTCAGGGGTACAGCCATGTTGACGGGCCGCTCGCGCTGTAACAATTCCGAACTCGTTCGAAGATTAATGCAAGAAGCTCCTGTCATGTCCCCCCTAAAGTAACGAACTCCGTGCACCTTACCGCCGCACTCAGAGTCGACTTTAATGATTACTTAGTTAAGTATAGATTTTTAAAACAAAATTGCTGCAATCAGAGACGGTCAGTAAATTAATGTTAATTGGCATTTATCAAATCAAATCAAATCAAATATACTTTATTGCACACACAGTAGAAGACATGAGAGATGTAACTCAATTAGTTAAATGCCAATTAACATTAATTTATTAAACTTGTCTGATTGCGGCAGTTTTGTTTTAAAAATCTATACTTAACTAAGTAATCATTAAAATCGACTCTGAGTGCGGCGGTTAGTCGATATTGAAGACGACAATATTTCTCAAATGGAAGCAAACAAACCTAACACATGTGCGGGTCGCTTGTGTTAAAATGTTCAGTTACTGTGTTTTATAATTAACGAGTGTTGTTCTTTGTGCATTATATATCATGTTTACTCTCGTGCCGTGAACTTGGAGCGGATTCGTGTAAATTTATTACACTGATACTCGCGTGAATAATTGGAGCTATTAAATTTTGTTACAGTTTAGTTCCTGTCTTAAGGCCGCACTCAGAGTCGTTCTAAAGATTAGGTGGTTACCTACTTAACTTTAAGTAGGTATATAATAATAATAATAATAAAAATAATAAAAGCAGCTATTCTTAATACTTGCCGGATTGTTAGACGCTTTCTACAGGACGAACCTTTTACCCTGGAAAACATACCCTCTAATTAAATAGATCAGCTACTTGGCAGTGCCCGTACTGACTCTACAAGTTACCAGTCTATGCTGAGTTAAAAAAAAATGGATAATAATAATAATAATCCACATCACAACACACAGATCTACTTGATCCCACAGTAAGCTATTATTAGCTTGTGTCGTGGAAACCAAGCAAACGTGGTAGAATTACTTATATATTATAGGTACTATAGATATATAAACACACCCAGACTGGAAAATGGAACTCTGTGTTCATCACACACAGTCCACCCCCACCGGGATTCGAACCCGGAACCCCTTGATTAGCGGGTAGGCATTTATTTATTTATTATTACCTCTGCGCCAATCGGGTCGTCATTAAGTAAAGATTTTCATTAAAAAAAAATTGCCGCAATCAGAGACGTTCCTTAAATTAATGTTAATTGGCATTTAACTAATTAAGTTAATTTTAGTTGGCATTTGCATTTAGTCAATTATCATTAACTGGCTGTTCCCCACATTTGTTTCACCCACGTTAATTTCGGAGTTCCCACGGGAATTCCGGGACGAAAAGTAGCCTATGTCCTTCTTTGTATCCCTGACAATGTGTATGCAAAATTTCATTATGATCGGTTGAGCCGTTAAGGCTTGAAAGCGCAACAAACAAATAAAAAACAAAATCACTTCACATTTATGGATAAAGTAGTTTTTAGGTAAGTATTATAAAAATCGTTATTACTACGATCAGAGGCTACCTATAAGAATTCTGTGAATCGCTAATTTGAACAATTTACTATAGGTACCTGATTATTTTTAATCCTACTAATATTATAAATGTGAAAGTGTGAATGTTTGGATGTTTGTTACTCAATCAGGCAAAAACGGCTGAACGGATTTTGATGAAATTTCGCATGCACGTTGTCAGGGGTACAGTGAAGGACATAGGGTACTTTTTATCCCGGAATTCCCGCGGGAACTCCGAAATTACCGTGGGTGAAACCACGGGGCATAGCTAGTAGGTATATATAGTTTATTTAGTATACTAAAAAACAATACACACGTAAACTTAGTATGATTTTAAGCTTTTACATCATATTCTCTGGTGCTATAAAACAAAATTATGCTACGTTTAACATCCAATTAACATAAACGGTAACTTTAAATATATTGCGCAATTTCGCGGTACCTCATTTACCATGTTCCTTAATTCATTCACTACGCCTTAAGACTTTAGTTTTAATGTTGCTGACAAAAAAAAACATTTACGTATATTTTTCAAAAATAACTCCCGTCATTAGTGTTTCTGACCCATGAGAGAATAAATAAATAAATATAAATAATCCACTTCACAACACACAGATCTACTTGATCCCACACTAAGCTATAAGCTTGTGTCGTGGAAACCAAGCAAACGTGGTATATACTACACGTATTATTACATATATATTATACTATAGATATATATATACACACCCAGACTGGAAAATGGAACCCTGTGTTCATCACACAACGTCCACCCCCACCGGGAATCGAACCCGGAACCTCTTGATTAGCGGGCAGGCATGGTGACCATTGCGCCAATCGGGTCGTCAGAATAATAGGGTCTTGTTCGGTAAAGTTCGCGACCGAAAAGTTCCCCACCGAAGATTGGTCAACAGTATTTCTACTGCCGGTGTTCGGCTGGGGACCATATGTGGTGGTACTCTCCCTTGGTTTGCACCTTATTGACACCGTGCGGGATCAGTCACTGTGCCTCGCCAACATATCCTTTGGGCAACGAATGGGCGACCGAAACCTCTTCGGTCTGATTGATTTCCGTGATATAGTTAAACGAGCCATCCAATAACCGGAGCGAGTGTTTTAATAAATTTACAATCATTTACGTCATTCTATCCCCTGACCTCCTTCGCAGTTTAACGGGCTCGCTTCGCAGCTGAGGGGCACTTGCACAGTACCCAATAAACTTACCGTGGAGCAGTAATAGGCTTCAAAACGGCGCCGTCGATCGATCGTGCCGTTTTAATCGCAGCGGAATTTACCCGTAGTTTCATGGAATTGGCCCAGTTTATAGACCATTGGAGGCAATCTGTGAATGAGATTAGAAGAAATCCAATTTAGAAATGTTAATAAGAGAAAGACCCTTTGGCTTGTGCAATCTTTACCTACCTGATGACTTTGCTGCTGCTTTTTTCTTCTTAAAGACAATAACTTAGTTTTATTTGTTTATTTTATTTATTTATTTTATTCAGAACATAAAACAGATTACAATCTTAATTAACGTTTAACAGAAGTGCAATTTAAAATTCAGACTACAATTTAGGTAGTTCATGGATATAATATTACGTAATAGTCACTATATTTATAGTTTTCGGAATATATCTCGTATTTTTTTTTACTCAAGTACAAGTAATTTTTAAATGGCGCTCCAATTCATTTTACTAGGGACATTTCAATTTTTGTCATTTACTTATGGGTCGTCGCATTTAGTAGTTTGACAATAAAGTCGACCGGTAACATGTAACATAGTAAAAATAGTAGTAAAATTTCACCTCTTGTACCTGCTCTTTGCGTCAGACTGATACTGTGTTATTATGGACATCTAGACCGCACTGAAACATTATTGCCATTAATTAAAAATATTACTCTTATAGATTCTAAAGTTTTACAATATTTAAAATTTTAAAATCTAATTGTTCAAGTGGTTCCATAAAATGTCTTTGGGTGATGGATTAAAAAAGTAGATTTTTGGATGATTTTGAACGATTGAAAGAATGATACTTTACGAAAGAGGAATAAATCATTCAAAATTGTAATTTAACTTGAGGATAGAAGAAATTATTTTGCCGATCGCCTCTGTACACGACTCATATTATTTCGGAACTGCTCTCAATAGATATGAACTGCCTAGTACAAAGTTAGGTCATAACTCATACATAACTATCACAATGTATAGTTGGCAAGCATTCGTTTGAAGTTTCACCGACGACGGTCCAGTTAGTTGGTATAATTGGTAGTCTGCCAGTCAATGCTCTGTAGTTTGGATTCAAGCACTTGTGAGTTGCTTTATGTGATAGGTATCTAATTTAGTGTGGAATAATGACCACAAAAGTACAAGTTTGAAGTTCATTCACTATGCCTCTAAAATCTAAATGGAAGCTGTTTGTCAGAAGTATCAAAACTAACTCTCTCAATTTCTTTAAAAACAACCTAACCTCAATTTCACATGTTATTACTGAGAATGGAAACGTACCAGTTGATTTTTACCAATCGATCTTTTAAATTTCAATCAGAACGAAACCTTTGGGTGAATCCGATTCTGTGGGATGTAAAACAACATCAAAATGAGGGTAGCCGGAATGTCTGGGTCCCGGTCTGACGACTCGATCCAAACGTATCCTTCGATTATACATCCCTTGCTTTCACAGTCCGAAATGGTATTCACATCTCCAATACACGCTCGACCTCACTTATTGTCGAATATTGACCGAGGAAATTGTCATATTGACTTTTCTTCATATTGTAATGCAGTATCAGCTTTTGGGGTCTCACTGGAATAAACGGAAATTTCTATGTGTCACAGTAAATTAGACTTTAACGAATTGGATATAAGGGTTAAATTCCAAATCACCGAGTCGGCCAGTATGTGAGAACTTACTGAAGCGTGTCCCATTTTAAATAGACAAGGCTTTGTATTTTATGCTTTAAGCTCTATCCGATGTAGGCACAATAGGAGACTTTTTTATGTAACGGAAATGGAAAGAAAATTGTCATCCGTGAAAATAGTTGGCGCACAAAAATGGTGCATCACAAGAAAAAAGAAAAGAGAAATTTTATCGTTGAGTTTTTTATCCAGTCGTTGAGCAAACAAGCTTTTAGGGTATCCTCGAATGGTACAAAAAGGCACGGCAGAACAAATACAGGCATGGTGTTTGAAGTTATGTATAGTAAGAAAACTCGTGGGAACACGACATCCTTTTCGCTTGGGGAGGAAAGCCCTGATTTCGACCGTAGATTTTCGGGGTCAGCAAATTTACAGCGGTGTAAGACCACTCGCCGGTGCGCCTTATTACCAACGTAGATGGACGAGATTATATTTCAAAAAACATGGAGGGATCTGTCTCGAAGCGTCGTCGTAAAAGCACCCCAAGGAGAAAAGCGATTCGTACTTTTTTGTGAGACATATTAAGATCATCGCCTAGGTAATGATATTAACTATCTAAACGAGTAGGTACGTCGTAGCGAATTCCAAATTTTTCGAATTACTTGTCGCCTCACTGAAAAAAAATAGTATATTTCATTATAAGTGCGGAAAGCCTGTTATTGCAAAGAGTTCCGACAAATGTCTACCCGAGCCGAGGCGCAGCCGAAGGTGAGGGTTGACAATCGGAACTAGTTGCAATGACGGTTCCGCACGTGTACTGAACAACTATTTTTAATACAGTTACGAAAAAATTAAGCAATTTAATAAAGATAAAGATAAACCTACGTTTCGCAATGCAAAAGGTGTGTCAAAGTCGTGTCGCCATTTTTGACAGTTGGCAAAGAGAACGCACGAGTTCGGGAAAGGTAAACAAAAAGCTCGAGTATGTAATAGCCCACATCCCGAACGCTAAACGTCCCTGCAATACGCCACTTTTTGAGCAACTGTATTAAAAAAGGTTTTTCAAGGTTACACTCGAGAACTACTTCTATTCTTCTTGTACTGATATCATAATAATTTAAAGACGCAGCATAAAGCCATTTTTTGCAAGAATAAAGAAATACACATGAGAATTATAATGTTCAAAAATACAGAAAAAATGATCAAGAAAGAAATAAAGATAATGAATAATAATAATAAGTATTAATTAAAGTTTTTAGATTTTCGCGTTTTGAGCACATTATATTATGTAAATTACGCGGGACTTGAACGCGATGTTTTTTATTATTCAAGTCCCGCGTAATTTACATAATATAAAGTATTAATGGTTGAAATCGGTCGAATAATATAGTATCTAATAGGAACTTTAATATAAGGGACGATAAGAGGAAGTCTAAGTGGGTATATGATAGGTAAAACTCATGAAACGACTTTTCTTTTCTCGAACATGGTTCAGTGTGCGTCGAACTTTATTTATATAAAGTTTCCCAATGTTCGGGGCTTGTTATGTGATAGACTCGCCCCCTAGAGTCCAGGGTCTTTGTGCAAGGTTTTTAATCAAAACTTGCATACTTACGAGAGTCGAATCTATATGACATGTACAATATACATATTCATGTTATGTTACTACTGTATTGAGACTTGACACTTGAGATTATGGGTTTGCTTACTCGAAAAAAAAAACGAAAAATTCAGTAAGTATTTTATTACGATGAGCGACATCAATCTAACATACTTGTTCTGTAGCAATTTAACATTTTATAATTAGCTAGCTGTTTCCCGCGGTTTCGCTCACGGTAATTTTGGAGTTCCCGGGGGAATTTAGGCTATATTACTCAGGGATAACATAGCATTTATTTATTTATTTTTTATTGCACAGTATTTAAAAATAGCATTCTTATGGTGAAAGAATTTTTTAAATCGGTAAAGTAGTTTTCGAGTTAAATCGTAACAAACCAAAATACAAATCTATCCTCTTTATAATATTAGTTTGGATTAGTATAGATATCAGAGAGATAAAATACAGTTTATGAAGAAAAAAAACTGCGACATGAATTCTTTACAATATAGGTAAAATTTAAAACTTACCTATTGACGTGTTATGAATAATGAAAAAAAAAATATAAACAAGAATGCATTTATGCAAAACATGGATTAATTGAACGGTAGACCAAAGTTTATTATTTATATGAAATCACTAGATGTTCCCTATCCTATATCCTCCTCTGAACCCCTGACAACGTGCATGCAAAATTTTATGAAGATCGGTGGAGCCGTTAAGCTGTGAAAGCGTAATAAACAAACAAACAAACTCTCTTTCGCATTTAGAATATAAGGATTATTAAGGTAACCGTTACTCCACTATAAAAAGAAGGAAAAAACAAACACTTTAATACTAATAACGAAGCGGCGCTTGTTTTCGATCCACAATAAACAATTTAATCATCAAGATTCGACGATTGCTCCAGATTGCTCCACAAGTCCTTCATTTTCTACTCTGTTAAGGGGGGCGCAATCAATTATTGAGAAAAATTCCGCAAATTGTTTTTCCACTCCCCCATCGGGGAATACGGCGGCCATCGTTATTATTTTTAATAAAAAACATAACAACATTCCTCCTTTCTTGTTTAGTAAAAGATAATCTTGAAAGACGAAGTGACACAATGAAGAAGGACGCTGGCGACGGTGGATATGTAAATTTCCTAAATTACGCTTCCAGTAAAATAATGAAGTCTCTTATAAAGACAGTTAAAAAAGTACGATGGAAAATACCTATAAAAATCGTATAATAGAGTAACTGAGTTTGCATAGAGTTTTTCCAACACAAGTTCTATTGGCGGTCATTTGGAAAGTTAATCACCTTGAATTGTATTAAGTAATAATTACAGCGTTCGTGATATAAGAAATTGTTCGTGATACATGAAATATACGTGCGTGTTAATGGAAAAAAGAAAACGGTCTTTTTATTTATTTTTTAATCTGCTTATGTCCATAAAGCCAATGATATTATATGTATTTGCATAAAGCTCATAGAGCATAAATTATTATTTGTTTGGTAAGGGTCATCGTTTCAGATAAAGGAAATTTCGTAAAGGAAAACCAAGAGGCCACACGAACGTGCTACGGGACTAAGCGTGTAGGTGATGAAAAAAATTAAACGATTATAGAAGGTATAAGTATTAAGTGTATTATATAGAAGTTGTCTCCATCAGCAAACATTCCAGAAGCACTACTGAAACAAGATAGCTCTTAGTTGTGTAATGGACATGTTTATTTAGGAATAATATACTAATTCAGAATAGCCAACTACCTCTGGTCTGCTCGCGTATTGCTCATTCCCTAATGGCACTCCGATTGTTGCAATTCCTATCTAGTTCAACAAACAAACGACGCAGCTAAGCGGTTGCGCTCCCTGCCAAGTCCCAATAGATTACAAACACCAAACATCAAACTGTAATGGAAATGTAATATAGGAAGTAATGGAGTTCCTAATAATCGTTATCACATTTACTTCCTTTGGAATATTTGTATCTAAACCTTTCTCGTATTGGTCCCCGTTCATTTCAACATATTTTCATACTGGATTGCTTAATATATCCACTTTATACTTTTGCATTTTTCATAAATTTGAGTTCACAAAAACGTCTTGATCCTATGTGTCCTATCCAATCCATTACTATCTTTAGTTATTCTACATATAAACCATGGAAGCCGAATAGTACAATTCTTCCCTTTTACAGGAGATTTGATGACAAACTCGTACTTATAGGTCGATTCCGATCCGTAATCGCATCGCAATCTCTACAAATTATAGCGTGTCTGTGTATAGTCCTCCTATCCATACTGAGCCCGCATTCTAGTAGACTATCACATAATAGCACTCAAATCTGTGTTATGTATATTCAAGACTGATTTTGCTTTGCTTCAAGAACTAATTATGAGTAATAATAATAATTCATTTAATCGCAAGAATATGATACAACTAGATGTCAATTTATATAAAATATTTGACCGCATATTCGCCCGTATTGGCGTGCAAGTTTATACAGAATAAAATTAAAATAAAACAATATCCAAATATAATAAGGAATTAACAAAAAAAAAACAAAGTCAATCAAAAAGAAAACAAAAAAAAAATCAATTGTCAGAATAAAAATTAAAATAAATCATAATTAATATAAAAACAAAATTGGATCAAAATTAAAATAGAGACAAAATTAAATCAAAATTAAAACAAGATCAATCACAAAAATAAAACCACAATCAAAACTGAAATAAAATTAAAATCAAAGTTCCTGCATAGTAAAAAAAAAAGAAATTATATAGTACTAGCTGTCCCCCGCGATTTCATCCGCGGTAATTTCGGAGTCGGAGTTCCCGCGGGAATTCCGGGATAAAAACTATCCTATCTTTTTAGTTGGACCATTTTATGAATGGTTGCAAAATTTTATCTAAATCCGTTCAGTAGTTTCGGAGTCCATCGCGGACAAACAACGTGACACGTGATTTATATATATTAGATAGTACTGGCAAACATTGAAAATCTATATGATAATTGTAAAAAAAAGGTGTAAAACAATACAATACCTATTTACATTAAAACGTTATATATATAAAACCTTATCTTAGATTTAAGTCAGCAATGTTCCCGAGGCGCCTCGGGACTGCGCCCTCGTTAATCAAAGACTCGGGTCGACCCCGAGAATAAAGAGATCTTTATAATTGCACACCGATTTAAAACGAAGCATTGTTAAATACAGAATTACAACATGTTCTCTCGGTCTCGAGCGAGAATGAAACACTCGGGGGCTAAATAGGTTATTTGAAAATGAAACAATTGAATTCCTGCGTGAATATTAATGGTTGAGCAATAAATATAACGTAATCTACGTCACAATGATATAATGCAATTGTAAAAGGTACGAGCTATTTGAATTTATATTCCGAGACGAGACTTTAAAGGCGTGTCTAGATTTATGGAGTTTACCTATATCAGAGTTTACAAAAAGGTTTTGAAACGGAGTTCGTAGATGTTAATAGGTTGAAAGGATGCCTTGTGCGCTGTCCAGGGTTGGATTCTTTCTAGAATCGTACATTACATTGTATTGACTTAAGAAGTCAAACAATGGGCGAAATTTATTTTGCAAAATTGCTTTCTTATTCCGAGAAGTCTGAAATATCTACATGGTCATGTCGTAGGGTGGTCGGGGAAGTGATACTCAGAGATGACTATTTCGGGTGGTCGGGGAAGTGATATAGGTACAAAGATAAGTTATAAACGCTAAAAATTATATAAGGTATCAAAATTATCTCGATCGACACGTGGAGTTCACAATTATAAAGTAATTTAGGAGATAGAAATATTCGGTTTGTTTTTTTTTTCTGTTCGAGCGAAGTTGTTAAAAATAGTGCCCCATTAGCTTCTTAATATCTTTAAAACATCTGTGGGTGCTCGTTTTCAGAAATTTTATTTAATATCCTACTAATCCTACTAATATTATAAATATGAAAGTGCGGATGTTCGGATGTTTGAATGTTTGGATGTTTGTTACTCAATCACGCAAAAACGGCTGAACGGATTTGGATGAAATTTGGCGTGCACGTTTTCACGGATACAGAGAAGGACATTTTTAGACCGAAATTCCCGCGGGAACTCCGAAATTACCGCGGGTGAAACCGCGGGGCACAGCTAGTAAGAGTATAAGATCAAAATTCTGATTATTAAACTCACATTAGGGAATTGGAGAGTAAATAGTGTAAGATAACACGGTGAAGCTTCAAAGCTGTTCGTACCAGCAAATTCTTAATTCAATTACTAACAGCGAAAACCCAGCTTAGACTGGTCTGCTGTTGGCAAGAAAGATTTCCTAATCAAAGAGACTTGAAGGGTGAAACAGTGTTTAACAAGATTCAAATGAAAGTGGATATAACATTAAAATGATATTTCTGTGGTAATAGGCTTGTATCCGAGGTATGAAAATCAAAATTCTATTTAGTCCGTCTTGTGGATTAATAAAAAATAATTGACTCGTATTTTTTGCTTTTTCAAATTATTGAAAAAAATACTAAGATAAAAGACATTAAAGTTTAGGAGTGGGGGCTTTTGACGTCACAACGTGCTATAAACTGTAAAAATAAGATAAAATGAAATTTCTACTTAATTTATCTCCGTAATTTTTTGATTACGTAAAAAATGAGAAAATACGAGTCCAATATTTTTTTTTATCTACAAGACGGACTAAAAATTAAAATTTGGTTGACAAGCCCTTTATGTGGCATTTTGTACATATTATCTGAGATGGGATAGTAACACTGTCGCATGAGAATTATAAAATTTATAATGGGCATGTTGACTAATTTTTATTTTTTAGTCCGTCTTGTAGATTAAAAAAATATTGGACACGTATTTTTTCTTTTTTTACGTAATCAAAAAATAACGGTGATATATCGAGTTGAAATTTCGCGTGACGTCACTATTCGGACAGTTTGTATGGCGGTTTAAGCGGTTAGTGACGTCACGACCCACTCAGGCCCTCACCCTAAACTTTAATGCGCTTTATCTCTGTATATTATAATTTATTTGAAAAAGCAAAAAAAATACATGTCTATTGTTTTTTTTATTTTCTAAGTGACGGACTAATTAGAATTTTGATTTTCAAAAGTAGTCCACATCCCCATTATAAACGATGGGCAGTTTGTTGTTTTATTGAAACAACATCAGATGTAAAAACTGAACCTGAATTTCGTAAAACAATGTTAGTTACAGTTAATAACATAAGGTTACGATAGAATCATAGAAACTGTTATGATTTGAAAAAAAAAAAAACCAATCGTTGTAAGCGAACAATTAGATGGGATACAAATTTGAGAAGTGAAACCAATCTGGGCGCACTCTCAAACAAAACGCGAGCGGAGCCGCGGGCAAAAGCAGTTAGTTTCATTAATAAAACTGTTTTGGAAACCCATAAATTAAAGAACGGCGGTGGTGGAATATTCGAGCGGGAAACGGCTAAAGTTCCGTTCGAAACTCATTAAAGGCAAAGCGTGTTTTTATGAAAGCAATCAGTCACTTTTCTGCTGTAAGCTTCGGCACGAAAGCTTTTAGAAAGAAAATAGTGTATGATTCGAGCTCGGCGCAGTCGGTGACAAAATAAATCGGTACTTATATGTTACTTGTTAGGTACTACAACCTATTTTTCTCAAAAAAAAAATATAATAAATTGATCAAAATTATACCATTTGTTCTACAAGAGCGGACTGACAGGCGGCAGGGTGCCATAACCTTGCAGATGACTGTTTCCGATATGACTAGCCCATCGACACTGCTGAAGCAAAAATTACTATGGATCTATGCAATAACTTCCTTACCAACTTCGGAATACCTAACCAAATCCCCCTGACCGCGTCTTATACATTGGTAAGGTTGGCATAAAATGCACATCGGTAAGGTTGGCACAAAATGCTTTTATAGATTTTAGCGATTAGTATGAAAGTGCCGACTCTTAAAACGTAGTGATTATTTGCTCAGTGGATAGGACTCCGAAATCCTGTGCACAGCTGAAACTATTTACTAGATTCGAATAATCCTTATCAGGAAAATCAAAACCCTGCGATGTGCCAAAGCACTCTGCGAGGAAAACCATGTGAAACAGCAAGTGGCGATAACATAAATACAAGTAGTTTTGAGAGTTGATACCAAGTTACTAAGTTCGTATACGTAATAACTTCTCTTTGTCTAGCGTCTAGTGTCTAGACAATACGTAAAATGTCTAGACAAAGGGTTACACGTGAAACATCATAAAATCAAAGAATCCAAATTTAATACATGACGTGACACATATGTGTAACTAGCTGTGCCCCCGGTGCGTGAGTTTCGGGATTACCGGAGGAGATATTTTTTTCTAAAATAAAAATAGCCTAATTTACTTCTTTCGATGATTATTCTTTGGAATAATATTGTAACATACGTACATACGTATAATATATAAAATAGTTGATGAAATTCAAAACTGCAAGAAGTGGTACTTTTTGGTTAAACCTTTTGCTTTTCTTTATATTACCTTCAAATGCTGCAGAATTATGATCAAAACTTAGTACATATTTACCCTATTCTATATATTCTCCGATCAATTTAATTTTAAATAAAATGTCCTAGAGATTTGGATTTTATTATTGCGTGGTTTTAAGAAATTTAGTTTCTTTGCACTCACGAATTTATTTAATTTAATTTTATTTATTTATTTATTTAAACTTTATGCACATCATGGTACAAAAAGCGGACTTAATGCCACAGTGGCATTCTCTGCCAGTCAACCTTCAGGTAGTACAGAGAGCTCACTTGGCGGTGCATTTACGATATATATATTTAGATAAAAGCTCACATTGATATAGATACCCACATACATACATACATACATACACACTCACATACATACATAAACACACACATACACATTACACAATTACACACATACATACCAAGCATACACAATAGTAGAAACACATCGAGCACAAATAAACATACAATATAATACTCACTCAATAACATAAATAGAAAATTTAAATAGTAAAATAGAATACAAACTATTGCTTGCTGAGGAGATGCCGATACACTCTAAATTTAACCTATGTTAAATTACAATAAAAGTTGCTACTTAAAAAAATGTTTTATGCTTCATCAAATAAAATCTCTCGAAGTTCTTAGCGGACGCCTAAAAAATTGGCTTGAGACTGAATATTTGCAAAAACAAGACACGATTGATATTTTGGTTTCTCGTCAAAACCTCTTGTATTTACATTGTAAACAAATGATTCACTTACCCGCTCTAACACCGTACACTCACCGATTTTGAAGGTATTAGTCGGAACCTCAAAGGACCACCGATTCATCAGACGCAGGTGTAGCTCGTAAAAAGGGAGCTATCCTTTTTTATTACTTTTTTCAGGTTAAAGTGTAGATGTGATAGATCGATCGATCAAAATTTACATAACATTTATTTATCACATTCGAACCGATTTTTGATCTAGTTCAGAAGGAAACAGTTTTTACTTTTAAGCACTTAAGACTTTGTAAGCACATATCTTACCAATATAATTCCCGCGGGAACTTCGAAATTACCGCGGGTGAAACCGCGGGGGAACGCAAGTTGGGGGAATACTAGTCTATAATATAATGAAAATGAATCGCCAAATGTGTTGCTAAGCGCATAACTTCCAAACGACTGCGCCAAATAGGATAATTCTTTTTTTTTGTGTTCGTTATTTTCAGGACAAGGTTTTCATAAAAGAAATTTGGAGTTTCTGCGGTAATCCCGAAACTCACGCGGGTGAAACCGCGGGACTCAGATAGTATTATAGAAGGTAGAAACAGCCTCTAAGTAAAATGACTGTGAAATATGAACAAACGGTCATATCACTATGGAACCCTAAGAAACGGCGCTTTCTTTCTTTCTTTCTTTCATTTTTGTGGTCTCACCCAAGACGACTCAAGCACACATTTGAACGGAAATACTACTACATAACAAATATTATTTCAAAAAAGTATTATTAAAAACCGGCTCATCCGGCACAATACGGAATTTCCTGTACAAAAAATCGTTACCTATTATGGTAGTGGATGACTTAATGTTGTCCGGACCGGATATTTATTTTGTCTTTTTATACAAGTCCACACATTCAGTTAAAGCTATGGGAAGAGGGAAGATGACGCAAGCTATATGAAATGCGTGAACAAACAGTAATTTACATTGGTGGGTATATTGATTAAATACCCAAGATTCAAAATCAGTAACACAAAAATGTCTTAAAAAAAAAAACAACAAAATTGTTATCTGCACACTCTACAGTAACTGTTGTTCCTTCCGGTACAGTATTTTTGAACAGCTTTATGACGTAGGTTTGAGCACAAAGTGTTTATTCAAATGAAAATTGACAAGTTTTGAAACGAAATGTTTGTAAAAATAAATATACAACGTGTTAATGAATTAATTGAAAACTAGAAAGTAGTTTGCTCAGAATCAACTAGCGAATCGATCGCACTATGTTTTAATATAGGTTATATTTTTTTCATTTTTACTAGCCCATGTACTACTATGTTACTAGCGTACGCAACAATAAATTCGAGTCGGTAGGCGCGGGCGTAGCGCTTGGAATCTCGTAGATAGGTCACCTCCAAACTAATGTTGAATAACTTTAAAGTATAAATTTTTTCAACATAAAACATATTTTAATCATATTATTGTTTATTTTTTTAAATGGGGTGTATCAGGTTTTTAGTTAATTCATTAACACGTTGTATAATCTAGGTAAAATGTGAAAAAAAAAACCTGTACAATGCTTTCATAGCAGGTGTGTGAGAATACGAAACGTTCGAATTTCTCTTTATTTGGTTTATTTTTTGATACTGTGACAATTATTACAAACTAGTTGTGCCCCGCAGTTTCACCCGCATTAATTCCAGAGTTCCCGCGGGAATTCCGGGATAAAAAGTACCCTATGTGTTAATCTCAGTTAACAGTAAAGAACATTTTACAAAAAACATGTAAATACGTACAATAGGGATGTTGACTACTATTGAAAATCAAAATTCTAATTAGTCCGTCAGTTAGAAAATAAATAAACAATAGACACGTATTTTTTGATTTTTTAAATAAATTAAAATACAGTGAAACCTGGTTAAGTGAGACATCAAGGGACCTGCAATGTCGTTTCACTTATAGAGGTATTCCACTTACCCAGTGTCTCAGATATACAGGTATAAATAAATATCTGTCTCATTTACAGAGGGTTCCATTAATAGGGCACATTAAATTCGGCACAAACTTCTTCGCGTGTCTTCCCACTTTCATAAACGGATATTAACTTCAGTTTTTCACGTAATGATAACGATTGTAGCTTTCGTTTTGACATTTTTCAAATAAACATCTGTATGATAGTAAAGCGAAACTAAAACTGAAGGTAATTGAAGCTCAAAATTTACTTACGTACTTGGAATTACGTGTGGAATTTGTGGGTAGAATAAGAATGAGTAAACAAACAATGTTATCTATGATGATAAATCGAAAGAACAAATCCCAGATATAGAGGTTTACCTCGTCCCACTAACAGAGGTAATTCAGTGCCAAAGTGTTGGGACCTCAGCATGAGTTCCAGTTATGGAGGTTTCTCACTTATCCAGGTCCCACTTAACCAAGTTTCACTGTATACAGAGATAAAGCGCATTAAAGTTTAGGATGAGGAGGTCATGACGTCACTAACCGCAAAACCGCCATACAAACTATCAGAATAGTGACGTCACGCGAAATTTCAACTCAACATATCGCCGTTATTTTTTGATTACGTAAAAAAAGAAAAAATACGTGTCCAATATTTTTTAATAATCTACAAGACGGACTAAAAAATAAAAATTAGTCAACATGCCCATTTCGGTGACCTTCATATTTACATATATTGCTAAAAGCAATCATTTCATAGGCAATCTTCGGTATTAATTACAGTTATACCTACCAACTGATAATCAACTGATAATCCCATTTGTGATTTATTTAATTTCGACACAAAATACAAACATATATTTGGTACGAGAGTAACATATCTATCTAATTACTCAACGACATAACTTAAAGAAAACCTTGTGTCCATAAGAGAATCACTATATGATTATTTCAAGGTTTTGTGTCAACGTACCTGTAACGATAATAATAATAATGGGGATGTGGACTACTTTTGAAAATCAAAATTCTAATTAGGCCGTCACTTAGAAAAAAAAAACAATAGACACGTATTTTTTGCTTTTTCAAATAAAGTAAAATATACAGAGACAAAGCGCATCAAAGTTTAGGGTGAGGGGGTCGTGACGTCACTAACCGCTAAAACCGCCATACAAACTGTCCGAATAGTGACGTCACGCGAAATTTCAACTCAATATGTATCGCCGTTATTTTTTGATTTCGTAAAAAAAGAAAAATACGTGTCCAATATTTTTTATTAATCTACAAGACGGACTAAAAAAAATTAGTCAACATACCCATTGTTGGAAGTGTTGAAAAAGTAATTTGTTACGCTTAATTACTCAACTGATCATCATGAAACTTTGTATACGTTGTCAGGGGTACATGGGTTACTGTTTACCCCGGAGTTCCCGCAGAATCTCCAAAATTTACAAGGGTGAAACCGCGGGGAACAGCTAGTATAGAAATAAAAATATTAATAGCACACAAGTGGAGCAATGATAGCGGTTATATGGAATTGCATTATAGTAAAAATATTGTATATACAGAATTGGTCATGGTGTTAAAAAATACTCACATAATGATTATATAACTTGCATTATCCACTGCCAACTATGTCTGAGGCAGGGATGTCCATATCTTGGTCACAAACGCATCACTGCTTTTTTCGACGGGCCAATAATAAGAGTACGTAAGTATATAATATATTATGTTTTTATTTGACATAAAAATCCGTTATAAGCCTCCGACCATTGTCTTTTTTGCTACTCCGGGAGCAAGCGTCAGGCGGCTCGCGGCGATCTGTCGACTCTCTTCAAAACACATAGAGAACCCCATAACGTTAACAAACGTCGCTGTGCGAATTGCTCTTCGTGAAAAGGGCCCAATAGGGTATGGAGTTAAAATTTAAGACTAGATTCGGTATCTAGAATAGTCAATCGATGCAAGGTTTGAAAAAAGTATTCAAAAACTGCCAAACATTTTTTTTTATCATACATTTGAAGTTGAAATTATGACAAAGCTTGATTTGAGAAAAAGCATTTTCAAAGTGAGACACTTCCACTTGCTTGTTACATATATTTTTACATATTGTTGTAGAGTGAGACATATGAAATTGTAGATAACTGAGCATTTTTCAATACCTAAGTTTACAAAATTTCTTATATCTTGGAAACGAAATGCCGAGAACTAGACCCTTTTCGCTTGGACGCCTTGACTATAATGAAATTACGGTTATAATTAATATAAAACGGGATAATAATATAATTTATAATGTACTAGCAGTTCCCAACCGTTTCACCCGCGTTAATTTCGGAGATCCCTCAGGAATTTCGGAAAAAGGACCTTCCTTGTCCTTCTCCGTGCCTCCGACAACGTGCATGCAAATTTCATGATGGTCAGTTGAGCCGTTAAGGCGTGAAAGCGTAACAGACAGACAGCCAGAGTTACTTTCACATTTATAATTATTATAGTTAAGATGTATGTTGTCTGCTGTGTCGTACCAAATATCAGCTACTATAAGTTTTGTCAGATCCCGATTAATTAGATCATTTCGCGCTAGTCATTTACCAACATACACTATCACATTTGCTTTCTGGAACATCACGAGGCAGTACCGAGTCATTTCAAATTTTAAACGGCGATCCGCTGCAAGAAATAGACACCGTGTGTTTCCCCAATCGTCCGTATCCCACCTCGGCCGCGCGTGAAAAACCACGACGTGATTTATGTGAACAGACGCGGCTATCTAGAGATAAATTATAGAGCTCGCATCGTAGATGCAGACACGTGAAAAAGTGAGAAATGGCCAGTATTCGCATCGCGTTCTCTGGTTGCCGTATTTTTTTTTTAAATCCTCATGCGGGCCGTGAGAAATTGGCGCAAACATTCAGCGTTGTACGCGGGGCGGATCGTTGAAAAATTGCCGCAATTCAATTTTGGAAGTTAACTGGCTATGGCTATGCATAAGAATAATCTACAGCGTGGAAATTTGAGACGGGTCAGTAAGGGCAGCTACCTTAAAGGTTGAAGCTACGTGATTATGGTCCTGGAAGACCATCCCTTATTTTTTGAGTTATTGCTATCGGCATTTACAAATTTTGAAAAACATGTACAGTCAGCGAGAAATTTCAGTAGTTAGTAGTTTTCGGTACGCTCTAGATTTAAATTCATTTTCACCACCTAAAAAAAGAAAGAACTATCTGACCTGACCTACTGTGCCTAAGGAAATTAATAATAAATATTCGAAATTCAAAATTTTGAAATAATCAGACTACTAAACTTTTTTTTTGCCGAGATCATTCTTGACAGCCAGTATTTTCTTGAAATAAGAAACTTTTCATTAATGTGCTACAATTCACTTTCCTAACAAAAGGTATAGGAAAGGTTTTTTTCGATTTGTGACATTACTGATACTCAAACCTAACTTGGCCCCATAGAGCATTTTAATCCTTGTCGGAAACAGGATTAAGCAAATAAAAATTATTTTGGAAAATCGCCGATTTCTCGCTGACTGTAATTTTTTCTAAAAGCAATAGCTCAAAAAATAAGGGGTGGTTTCCTAAGACCATAATCGCGTAGCATCAACCTTTAAGGTAACTTACTGACCCGTCTCAAATTTCAATCCTGTATACTGATATTATTTAGATAGCTACGTAAAGAGAAAAGATTTGATTTTTGTATGTGTGTGCGTGTTTATTTGTTTATTTGTAATGAATATACCTATTCAAATAAAAATTGTTTCACTAATAGGAAACTGCAGTGTGCCTGAGTGACGTAGGGTACTTTTTATCCCAAAATTTCCACTGGAACTTTGAAATTAACGCAATAAAAACCATGGGTAATCGACTACTGTAGAAAAGACTATTTCTGCAGCTACATGTTTTTCATCTTTTAGTATTATTTTTACAATTTTCTCTCATCAATAATGCCAGAGACTGGTGGTTCTATTGCATCGTGATATTATTAATAATTCGCACAGAATACGAAGGCTATTTCCTTTGAATGAAATGACCTTAACGACCTTTTCAAAATCTGTACACTACCTTTGCCTACTTGTACCAGTTCGATATTCAATTATTTATAACTCAAGTTTTGTTTTTCCTTTTTTTTCTTATGAACCACGTGACCTCATCTGGCCCGAGCCAGCCAGCATTTTATTTATTTAGGCCCTGCGTTTGTTTCATTTTATGACAGCCGCCTGCATCGTGACGCGGGCACCAGCTGTCTGGCGCTCTGCCCAATTTTGACAAAAGTAAAAATAAATGGCGGCTAAGTAGGTAGGTATACAAGTTTAAAATAATGATAATCAAAATTCTAATAAGTCTGTCAGTTAGTATATAAAACATAATAGTCATGTAGTTTTTGCTTTTTCAAATTAATTAAAATAAAACCATAGATAAAGCGCATTAAAGTTTAGGGTAGGGGACTTGTTTGGGATAGAAGAAGGCTGATTCAGGACAGTTACATACACTAGTAATGTTTTTCGATAGCTCCTGAGCCTAAGTCTAAAATAAAGAGTAATGAAGGATAAATGCGATCCGCCGCTTGATAAATGGATAGAGGAATTCACTCACCTTAAACGCTCCCACAACCAGCTCCGAAGGTGAAGACCAGTGGCACCGTGCACGGCACAGATCCAGGGCAACGATGATGGTGAAAGTGCAGAATCAAGTCTAAATGGCGGTTGGTCACTAGACACTAACCCAGCTGGGGATATACACGCACGGCGAGAAATATCACAGCTATTTGAGGCAGATTTGGCAGTTACATACGATGCAATACCAACGACGTCTTTCTCATAAGATAGTAGGTCCGCAACTGACGTGTGCCCTTCGCCTCGGTGGACAGGTCACACATATCAGAAACTAGGAGGTAGTTGCATAAAAAATGAGTGAATTTTATTTCTACCCACGTATACAACGGCAAGATCGCACAGGACTCGTGACGTCAATATTCAGTATAAGCCCCATACAAACTGCACCGGGTTGCGACGTCACGCGAAATTTCAACTCAATGTATCGCCGTTATTTTTTGATTACGTAAAAAAAGAAAAAAATACGTGTCCAATATTTTTTAAAAATCTACAAGACGGACTAAAAAAAATGTCAAGTAGCCAATATAATTGTATTGTATTATGTGGTTTATGATATTTTTGGTTAAATTAACAGTGATCAACCATTATTCTGCGCGACACCAAAGAACTCTGTGGTCTAGCGATCGTAGAGACCTGAAACTTGGAGGGTGTGTTCTTTCTATGACGTAGGCATCCGATAAGAAAGGATTTTTGAAAATTCAACCCCTAAGGGGATGAAAAGCGGTAGCAAAGTTTCTATGTAACAACTCCGCGGGAACTTCGAAATTATCGCGGGTGAAACCGCGCGGGACAGCTAGTCTAAATATATAAAAGGCAAACCTGACTGACTCATCTACCAATGCACAGCCGAAACTACTGAACGGATTTCGCTGAAATTTGGCATACGGATAGTTGTAATGACGTAGGCATCCGCTAAGAAAGTTTGAAGTTCGAATTGATGCGGAATCTCGGAAATTTCCGCAGGTGAAACCGCGAGGCTCAGCTAGTGTTTTAATAATTCGTATATTGAATAAACCTAACTCTAAACAGGTGTTTGATGCAAAATGAATAAGTTTTTTTTTCTCTCTTGAATAGTTGCATATTTCGACCTCCGTCGTGTTAGAACTTAAGTGACGATTTGTGTTTTGTGTGATCTTGAGACTGGGCGTTTTTGTCTCTCTGTCTGTATGTCCCAGCTAATCTCTGAAATGCCTGGACTGATTTTAACGGGACTTTCACTGGCAGAAGTTGATGTTATAACTTAACTTAGGCTACTTTTGTTTTAGAAAAAAAATAGTTCCTGCGGGAAATCCGTAACTCACGCGGGTGTGACCGCGGGGCACAGGCTCTAGTAAAAAATAAAAGGGAGCCCAAGTCTCGAGCGAAGAAATAAGTGCCTTGAATTTACCTAATAACATGATATTTACTTGCTTACGGCACATTGATAAAATTTAATGAAATTCCTACCAAACGTTTTGTACTCGCTGGTTTTTAATTTAGTCGTTGGTAGTTATACTTCATTTATATTTATATTACTTTGTTTCATCGTCTCGCCCTTTTATATTCAGTTTTTTTGCTTTTCAGTTATTTATAGATAGGTACCTCCGTCTATACATATAAATAAAATTGAAGTCTCTTTGTAATTCCAAATTGACAGCTTTTTACTAAATGCATATCTATGAAAGTACCTATGTATATACAATAATACGGTAGGTACTTACATAAAAAAATAATTTTTTTTAATGTTTGTCTGTCTTTCTGTCTGTCTGTCTGTTTGTTTCGACTAATATCTCAAATGGCTCAACCGATTTTACCGAGACTTTTACTAGACTACTTTTATTTCAGAAAGAAATAGCTCCTGCGGGAATTCCGAAACTCACGCGAGTGAAATCGCAGGGCACGGCTAGTTCAAAATAAGTATACCTACCTAATTCCTGAAAAATAAAACAGTCCATACATCTATTCATCTTTTTCTGTCTGTATTAAGAGCATGGAGATATTACATATCGTCACTGTGCGTGCGAATCCGCGTAAGAGCAACTCGTAAATACCGCGTATTTTGCTTTTTGACAGGAGGAAGAAAAAACTTAATATCTCAGCGATTTCAATTCTTATTACCGACAGAACTTAACAGCTTGTTCTTTACATTCTTCATTGGAAAATTGCTTAAATTTAATCGTAGTTGGCTTAGATTTTGCAGTTGCTTATTTGAATTTTGCGCGTTTTGCTGTTACGCGGTATTTACAAACTGCTCTTACGCGGATTTGCACGCGCAGCGGCGATATAGAGCGACAGCTTCGTTCCAATTCCGTTTTAAATTGATTCACAAAACAATCAATGTATGCGTGGAACGACGTATATCTATGCATATAATTATACCTATATACAAGAATGGGCATGTTGACTAATTTTTTTTAGCCCGTCTTGTAGATTAATAAAAAATATTGGACACGTATTTTTTTCTTTTTTTACGTAATCAAAAAATAACGGCGATACATTGAGTTGAAATTTCACGTGACGTCACTATCTGGACAGATTATATGGCGATTTTAACGGTTAGTGACTTCACGACCCCCTCACCCTAAACTTTAATGCGCTTTATCTCTGTATATTTTAATTTATTTAAAAAAGCAAAAAATACGTGTCTATTGTTTTTTTTATTTTCTTACTGACGGACTAATTAGAATTTTGATTTTCAAAAGTAGTCAACATCCCCATAGCTCGTCTAAAGATAGTAGATAGATATAGATTTCAAGGACGCGTCAGATAAAGGCACATGTCGTTACATGAGAGAGAAGAAAGTTATTTAATACAACGCAGAGAGAGAGAGCTACGGTTTGACTGCAATGCAGATAAGTTGTGTGGGGAAGAAGTTTCACATCCGTTTTGTGTATGTGTGCTCCACGTACAATAATTATGCACCTGCATGCCTTCTGGTGTTGCAAATGTCCATGGGCGGCGGTAATCACTAACCATCAGGACCCTTCATTCCCCCTTATTCACTATAACCATAACATGCCACGTTAAGATAAGACGACACAAAAATTCTTTTTCTATCACGATCAAAGAAGTTTCACTAAAAAAAAAATACATTTACAACGCGTGTTATGGTATACGGAATATCTCCTTTAATTTGGCATCTGGAGCGGTGGGAATGGGGATTTGGACTACTTTTTAAAATCAAAATTCTAATTAGTCCGTCAGTTAGAAAATAAAAAAACAATAGACACGTATTTTTTGCTTTTTCAAATAAATTAAAATATACAGAGATAAAGCGCATTAAAGTTTAGGGTGAGGGGGTCATGACGTCACTAACCGCTAAAACCGCCATACAAACTGTCAGAATAGTGACGTCACGCGAAATTTCAATTCAATATATCGCCGTTATTTTTTGTTTACGTAAAAAAAGAAAAAATACGTGTCCAATATTTTTTAATAATCTACAAGACGGACTAAAAAATAAAAATTAGTCAACATGCCTATTGTGTTTTTAGGACGCGCGTTATGGGCAAGGAATGTCGTTAGTCATAGAGAATAAAGGCCCTGGTGTGCCACCTGCCCGTTTGCTCCCTATAACATAAAAACCAAAATTGTTTTTGTTCCGTTGCAAATTGCAATCAGTTCACAGAAAGATTTGTTTTGGTTGTTAGAGACTGTTTCCGGGGGAATGTAGAAATCAGCTGCAGCTGCTGGCATGGAAGCCTTTTGTTTATCACGACCAATGCTTCTGGAACGTTATCCTACATCAAATGTCAATAGCTTTCGGAGTCAGGATTTAAAAAAGGTTTTCTTAATAATTAGATATCGTTATTTTCAAAGGGGTTTCGCGATCTATACTCTTTTGGCTCGCGGAGCTAATCTTATTAAGTTAGCTATTTAAACCGGAGTTTGATGAAACTAATCTATATTAATATTATAAACAGCTAAAGTTTGTGGGTTTGTGAATTGTTTGTGACGTCGTAGGGAGTAATCTCTAGATCTACTGAACTGATTTTGAAACATTCTTTCACTTATAGGAAGCTACACTGATCTTGTAATATAAAGTACTTTTTATCCCAGAATTCCCACGAGAACTCCGGCGTTTGTGAGGTTGTAATCTCTCGATCTACTGCACCGATTTTGAAAATTCTTTCTTTTATAGAAAGCTACAGTGATCTTGAGTGACATAGAGTACTTTTCATCCCAGAATTCCTGCGGGAACTCTGGAATTACCGCGGGTGAAACCGCAGGGAACAGCTGGTTTATAATAAAAAAAGGAAAAATAAGACGATGTGCCTTTTTGTAACTTTACTGTATCTCAGTCGCAGTATAAGAATGTATGTACTTACCTATAATGAAAAATGTACGGATTTAATAGGAACTTCATTGTAAGTAGACTTCTTCAAAAATATTATTTTTTGACGATCCATTAGAGATCTGACGGTAAAGAAACTCTTTAAAAATAAACTTGTCGAGAAAACAATTTCTCTCAGTAAACACACTTTGTTCACTTAGCAATTCATGAGTTTGGCAACATTCTGCGAAGTCCTTTAATGTTTTCAGCCCACCCGAGACTTATTACGCGTGGATCCAATAGAAGAATGCGGTATGTAATAAAAGCATAAAGAAAGTAAAGAGTCGTTAACCAAAAGTTACTTTTATCTCGGAGAAAGTTCAGCATTCTATTCTTCAGGTGACAAATTAACGTTGAAGTAGCTATCTCGTTCCTACAGCGTCGTTCTGGCTGACAAGACGCACGCTAGGATGGGAAAAAGGAAGAAATTACGGTTGCCATGATAAAAAAGTTACTGGAAACATAAAGAGATATTATGGATGCCAATTACTTTTGTGGCAGTGCAATTAGAAAAAAAGAAAAGTTCCCAGTTTGTTAAAAATTGAATGAACACTAACAGAAAATGGAGAAACGCGGTAAAGTATAGGTAAAAGTATAGGTAAAAAAAAAATGAGCATAAATTTTCACATAAACAACAAAATATTTTTTTTAATATTTATACATCGAAAGCTCAAAGTTTATCACAAAAAAGCTGCAAACCTATACACTCGTGAATCTGTGGGAGTTACGAGTATATAGAATTTTAGTCATCTATACAAATATTATAATATCAAACAAACTTTACCTCTATATTAAAGAGGTAAAGTTTGTCAGTTTGTGAGGTTGGAGGGGGTAATCTCTGGATCTACTTAACCGATTTTGAAAATTATTTTACTATAGTATGCTTCATAACCCTGAGTAACATAAGCTATCGCATTATATGTCCAAAGAAACTTTGGTCGATGTTCCTGGCATAGAGAGGGAAGTCGTATTTTGACAACTAGTATTATTATGTAAACAAACTGACTAGGAACTTTCAAAGCCGTCATATACCTAGTTTTTCCTTTCCGTTCAAACAAACGGACAACATCTCCATAATACACCAAATGCCTCTACATATATACAAAGCCTCTAATATCCGTATGAAATTTATGAAACGGAATAAAATCTTTAAGCCCATAGGCCGGAGCTCGCGAACCCGTCGTAAAAATACAATAGGAGATCCAAGATTCAAAGAGTACACCAAAATGTGCCAGGCGCATGCCTCGAAATGATATTAACAATTCAATTTTATTTCTACTCCAATAAAAATTTGGCAAGTCCCAGCTCAGATAATACAGTAGATACGCTATAACTGTTAGTTACTATGCATATGACAGTTACAGTTAACTTGGTTTGACGCTTCAAAGGTTTGCCAAATAACTGGAGGTTTTGGCACTGACGTCTATCGTCATTCGAGACCATATCATGAGGAGGTGAGGTAGCCAAGAAGGCTTCTTAGAAATCTTCTAATGATCATCAAAAACATGAACTGTCATGTGACTGCTACGCCAGGTGTTGCAGGTTCGATCTCTGAGTCAACATAAAGATTTGTTGATGAATCCTACTAATATTACAAATGTGAATGTGTGGATGTTTGGATGTTTGGATGTTCAAATGTTTGGATGTTTGTTACTCAATCACGCAAAAACGGCTGAACGGATTTGGATGAAACTTGGCATGCACGTTGTCGGAGGTACAGAGAAGGACATAGGGTACTTTTTATCCCGGGATTCCCGCGGGAACTTCAAAATTACCGGGAACTTCAAAATCACCGCGGGTGAAACCGCGGGGCGCAGCTAGTATATTATATTTGTGTTCACGATAAATCTGAGTGTTTAAAACGATCACGTATCAAAAGTACTAGTGTACTTATTAGGAACTAGCTATGCCCCGCGGTTTTACCCGTGGTAATTTCAGAGTTCCCGCGGAAATTACAGCATAAAAAGTACCCTATATCCTTCTCTGTACCCCTGACAACGTGCATGCCAAATTTCAATCAAATCCGATCAGCCGTTTTTTCGTGATTGAGTAACAAACATCCAAACATCTACACTTTCACATTTATAATATAAGTAGGATTTGTAGGATATGTAGTAGGATAGTAGGATAACAACAACAACAAAAAAGAAGTATTACCGATTTTTTGTTGTTTTTTATAAGTTTCTTTTCTTGAGCATTTTTTTAATAGATTGAATATGGGATACTTTAATTCAGATACTCTCTGTGAAAATCTTTTTGTAGGAACATGTATTAATGCAAACATATCCATAGTGATTGCGCACATTTTAAATCACCCCACTATCGGAAAATGTAGGAACGCCCCAATACTTCTCCACTCTGACCCGGATAAGTCACGTTTACTATTAAAACCTGTGATTAAAACTATAATAATGAATAATAATAATTCTTGCCATTTCTGCTCCCCGTTCCATTTGAGCTGCCCACAATTTTGCTTTAAAGAATTTCAAATAACAGTTGCTAGTATATTTTACGATGTTGTAATTAGGCTTTATTGTTCACAACTTAAAACCCATTTCTCTTCGGCGCCACGAAACCCTTGTACCTATTGTTTCATTCTCCACAACACTTACCTCTAAAACGCTGTACGTGATTCTTTATTAAAGTAGAATTTAATTGTTCCCTTTTGATTTCTCGTTTCTTAAAAGGAAATTTTACAAAAATGTACAAAAAGGATTGCGATTCTTTTTGCAAGGACTTTTTTTTACTTTACTATTAGGTTATGATTTTTATATGCACTATTTAATCTATACTAAATCTATACTAATATTATAAAGAGCTAAAGTTGGTGAGTTTGTGAATTGTGAGTTCGTGACGCTGTAGAAGGTTATCCCTGGATGTATTGCACCGATTTTGGAAATGGTTTCACCTATAGTAAGTGCGGTAGCCCTGAGTGACATAGGATTTTTATCCCGAAATTCCCACGGGTAGATACTCGGAAATTACTGTGGGTGAAACCGGGACGGCTAGTTTAAAATAAAAGTTTTATTTATATATAAGTGCGTATAATTTTACTAGCTGTCCCGCGTAGTTTCACCCGCAATAAGTTTGAAGTTCCCGCGGAATTGTTCCATACAAAATTTTCATCCCCTTTTCACCCCTTTCGGGGTGGAATTTAGAAAAATCCTTTCTTATCGGATGCCTAAGTCATAGAAAAAACACCCCCTTCAAGTTTCAGGTCTCTACGATCAGCGGTTTAGGCTGTGCGTTGATTGTCAATCATTCAAGACAAATAATTATATATAATTACGAGCTGTCCCCCGCGATTTCATCCGCGGTAATTTCGGAGCTCCCGCGGAAAATCCGGGAAAAAAGTACTCTAATTATGTCTTTGTACCTACCTCTGACAGTAGTTTACGATGATTAGCTGTCCCCCGCATTGATTCCGGAGTTTCCGCGGGAATTCTGGGATAAAAACTATCCTATCTTTTATGTTGGGCCAAATTACAACATAGTGACCAAATTTCATCATTCAGTAGTTTCGGAGTTTTCGTGACACGAAATTTTTATATATACAGACGACAAAAGGTTTAATTTCAATACGTGCTTTTCAGGGTTTTATAGTCGAATGGCAAAAACAAAACCTTTATAAAACCAAATCTATTTATTTATCTGTCCGTATTACAGTCGTCACGGTGGTTGGTGTGTTTGTATCTCACGCCGCAAGACATAAAGAAAAAGATCGTGATGATAGCTATCATAGCATGGTAGTAAGGTGCTTACTGGTAGGTACTTGGCTAGTTACCAACTTACGGTTAAAAATCCATCGTCACGCACCTTACGGTTTGTTGCCGGCTGCCTCGTTTGAAAGCCGATTTAATTTCCCAGGTCCTACCTAGATTTGCTTACATCAGCTGAGCTATCCCAAAAAAATTTGTGCTTATATGTACATAAGCTGACCTAAGAGATTGAAAATTTAAAAAAATATCAATGATTACGTCTTACAGACAGAAATGCTTATGAGATATACCTAGTTTATTTCGAAAGCGTCCTTTAGCCATCTCTACTCTCATACTGAAAATCGGAGTCGACTGAAATCTGTGGTATTTGCATAAGTGACCTCCAATTTATTACCCTCACTAGATCAATCCATACTTCTTACTTTTTGTATTTTGGTGCAAAATTAACTTTAACGCTACTGAAATTTACATAAAGTTAGGAACACCTTTCAAGGGACGGAGAAAATTCAAAATAGGTACCTACTATCCTTAGCATAACGACAACAATCTCGTTTTATCTTTATTTCTCTTATCTTTTAACTCGGTGCCGTATACCAAAACTCAAACAAAACAACAATACTTGTAAAAAAGAGGAAAAAAAAAGGAATATTAAAAATAATTCTAATTATAATAACAATCTTCTCTCACTTCAGCCCATTTTTCTTACAGACATGTTAATTTAGAATTCATTTTTAAATTTTAATACATTATCTATTGGCACTAATATTACAAAGAGACCAGATTTCATTTGTTTTTATGTTTATTTGTTTTTTTTTTTACCTCAAAACTACTTGACCAAAAATTTCTAAAAGGAAGCAACTACATAGGGTACTTTTGTTCCAAAATTCTCACGGGAACTCTGAAGGTAACGCGGGTGACACCGTGGGAGATGGACTGTAGTAGCTTATAACTTGGCTATTGATCGTTCTTACAACGGCTATTCCCATCGCTGGGTTAGATACTTAGCAAAGACAGACGACCACAAGCTTCAACTACTCCCGAAGGATTAAGGGACCGATATCAATGGTTCTATCCTCTAAAACTGCTTAATATATCCAATCAATTTCAATTGTAATTTACTACCTACGTTATTTACTATACAAGCATGTATAATTATTAATTACTCTAAATCTCGCCGTGATTACATTATTATTTTTCAATCTTTTCATTGGTTGTACACCCTTTCCTTAATATCTCTCTGTCAATCCAATGGTTAACTGTCAGAGAATGCAAGGCATTAAGTTCGCCATTTGTACTTCTTGTGTAAAAAAAAAAAACAAGTAAATTACATTCTAAGGCTCAGCTACTTCATCATTTTAAATACGTTATTTTAATTGTTACTTTTTATTTCGTCTTTTAAATTTTGTACGGAATTGCGTTATATTGCGTTATATACCTATACTTATAAATTAGGAGACCTGCGGGCCACATCTAGTATTTTGATGTGTTAGACATTATCTGCGAAATTCCCACAAGTGACAACTAGCAGTCAATAGATTACCATTTTCTTCCTAAACTATGGTGAATATCAGCTTTTCGTAATAAATTTATCGTTTTTTTACGTATGTAGATACCTAATAAAAAAATAATGGCGATACATTAAGACTGAATTTCCTGAGCGGCCTTTGGAAAGCAAAGCGTCGTTAAATTAAAACTACACCATTAAAAATACATTTTTTATTCAGATTTCATGCACATCTACACTTCGTTTTCACTAAAGATTAACATTTTCAATATAATTTGTGTGCTGTTTATTAAAATGGACGAAACAGAAACTCATTAATTTTGACACAAACAAAATTTATCCCAAAGACAAACCCAAAGGAGAATTGTGTGACGATAATTATATTGACAAAATTGGATCTGTCGTTGCGAAATAGGTTGCCCAAAGTGTTCTTGCTAAATTAAATTTATATAATTGCATTTAATTATGTAACTTGTGGGTTTCCATTTAAAAAGAATACAAGAATATGATTAATAATTAATAATACTGCTTGTTTATCACAAAGAATCATTTTTATTACAATGATTCAATGATACAATCATTAATTATTATTGTACTTGGCACACAAAATTACGCATTTATTTGTCTCTATATAATACTAGACGTAATAAAATAAATCCAATTGAAAAAATGAGTATCTTCATATTGTTACGTATATCAATATTAAAATCATTAAATAGGTAATACGATTGTAAATGATTGTACAACAATTTTGTTTATTAATTTATGGTTTGGTTCAATGATTTCTCGTAACGACAAATTCAATGATACGTGTATTTAACTATAAATGTCATTAGGGATGGCAAAGAAAAACAAATGCACAATATGTATTATTAATCTGGAAATACGTGAAAAGGTTTTGATGATCATTTGTTTATTTTCATTATAAAAGATAATGTTAATATTACATTTCTCTATTGGAAATGTTTCACCAACTTTATTGGTTGCTTAAAGCTGTTTTTTGCGTTCAACGAACCAGATTTTTTTTTCTTATACCTATTGTGTATAAATTCGTTAGATACGAAAGAAAGTAATGTTTATGATACGACTAGACATTTTTTCTCATCAGATAATGTCTTGTCATATAATACGTATAGTCTTTAGGCCAAAATATTTTCTAGTAGGTAATAAAATTGGGATAAGTTGATGAAACATTCTTTGTAAAATAAGGGAAATACCCTGATATCGATTTATTACTTAAAAATCACTACTTAATTCCTCACGGAAAAGTTTCATAATAAAATCTAATTATGTACATATTATTTACAAGGTTTCATTGATTAACTATTTATCGATTAATAATTTACAGTACAATACGTATTTTTATAAGACTATAGGTAGTCATTATACTAAGCTGACCATGTGAATAATAATATTTCACACCAATAACAATCTGACAGCTGTCGTGTTAGTTAAACAGATTGTTAATAGAGGTCGCCCCCTACATGTTCGTTTAAATATTTTGATCAAAAATGCCATCAACAGATAACAGATGGCATTGTTAATGACAATACACTTTATTATTTAAAAATAATAACCTTTTTTTAAAAAATCTTAAATTTTAAACTATTTGTCTATTTTTCATCAATAGCGGAGAACATAAGCATTATATCTGCGAATCATTAATATCATAAGAGATAAGAGATATGGCGTTGCCACAAAATACATAGGTACTTTAGAAATTATATATTATAATTAGATGATTATATAAGTTACAGACCAAGACCAAACAAATGACGATTAATGAAAAGTGAGAATTTATTATGACTTTATTAAATCCATGAGGCCATTAAATGCCATTCATTCATTGGCCTCAATGGCCATTGATGTCACTGAGGCCAATGAATTAGATTGAAACTTTTATTAGAATAAATAAAACATACAATGATATACCTATAAATTTTTAGCTGCGTCACAATAATATTATTGTGACAATGATCCCTGATTTAAATTACATAAAAAAAATTATGAAGTTTGTCTAAGCTGTATTTAAAAATGCAAGAAACATGTTGCATGTACAAGATGGAACATCAAAGCAGCATTTTGTAGAAAATCATTGCAAGTCAATTCAAATAATTCGACTATTTCAGTTATGTAAGGAAGAGGTTAATAACAATAAAAATATCCATCTCAATATTAGGTTAGCAGTTACCAAATTTAATTATTATAGTTCTAAAATACTCGACCTAGTTAGTATACAACTCGCAAACCTATCATCCTATTTATGGAGAGATTTCCAAAAAAGTTATTTCAAATTAGTTTAGAGGTAAAAAAATGTCACTCGTTTTAACAATAAAAATATTTTGTGCTCTATCATACAAATTTTATATTACATTATGTCTATTAAATTCTAGTTTTCATAATCATTTTTTCAACGATACCGCTGAAAATACTTTACACGATTTAATTATTGATATAATATCAATAAACCAATATTCCAATGTATGTAGTAGTCTTCACTCCTTATATTTTACAATCAAATAAATTTCAGCTAATACAAGAATATAAATTGTCATTTTTCCTCATAATCACTCCCAGCAATTGTAAACTTGTAACTCTTTGTAGTCTAGCACCTTACTGCAACTTGTTTAACAATTTAAAGTCAAGTATTCAAAGGAGATAAGTCTTTAGATTTCCAAGTACACGATTCACAAACCTATATAACTACCTCTATACATTACTACCTTTATTCAGTCGTTATCATCAAGTTTAATGCCCTGTTTACGCATTGTCGTTATTTCGACGTCGTCAGATATCGTTTCCGTCGCCCACGTAACCTTCGTCTGGACTCTCGGAGCACACGTCTGCCGCACATTTGGCATTTGACACTTGGGGTAGAGGCTTCAGCACGTTCTCAGTGCCCTCTCCCGGCACACGGGGGTCGTTGGTCTGCGTGTCTACACACCTCGTTTCCACTTGGTAACACCTGCCTGGAGCTTCAGCCACGCCTATTGGTACCATTACCGCACACGTACCCTTAGGATTGACCCAAGGTGTGCACCCTTCGGCTGGAGCACAACACTGCCCAGCCGGCTCAGTTTTGTACCCTTCGGGTGGTGAAGGTACAAACTCCTCATTGTAATAAACCGTTCCGTTGCCCACGAAAGCGATCTGACGATTTCGTGGTACGGGGTACCCCTCTAGTGTGCGTCGGATGTTCGTCGAGTTGAAAACTTCGAAGTTCTGGCAAGCGGGTGGCGCGGTCGTGTTGAATTCGGTATCTTTGGCAAATTTACACACAAGTTTTTGCCCTTTCGGCCGGTTGTGTGGTAAAGTTTGATAAAACGGACCCACTACGGAGTAATTTGACACCATTGGTGGTCTACAAGGGTGTTTTGGGAGGCCGAAGTCGTACGGATATCCATCGCTATCTAAAAAGCAGCCCGGATTCAAATGTACGTCGGCTGAATGCTGATACATGTTATTCAGAGCATTTTGTGGTATATTTACGTTTATATTTTGCTGGTCTTGCCACGTGACCTGTCTCTGTATGGTGGGCGCACTAAAAGTTGTCTCCTCATCGAAACCGTCACCGGCACCATTCTGAGTTTTGTACACTGACAGAATAGTGTTCTCATTCTGAACATTGTTGGTGACGGATTCTGCATCGCTAATTAGGTCGGGGTTTCTGTCTACAAAGCCTTTCATGTTATTGCTTTGATATACATCGCTATGTTCATAATCGCGGCTCGTTTGAACCGTGTAATGTAAAGAGTGGTGAGGATGTGCGTTCACTATGAGACTGCCGTTATTTTTAGACAGCGCTCCGTTGCTCCTGCTCGACGGCATTATTTGATTACACAAAGCTACGTCTTTCCCACTCTCTTTTTTCTTCTTTGTCCGTGTGTCAGTTTTAAATTTTAATAATACCACTGCTATTATAGCTATCAGTAATATAATAACTAGAAATACAATAGTGACTATAACTACTAAATGCCTATTATGAAAAGTTACAACTATAACTACGGGTTCTTCTTTCACTAAAATTCTAATTGTGTAGTCAATTTGCGACTTCCCAGCCGGGTTATGTGCGACACACGCGTACGTACCGTTATCTTCATTAGCAATATTGAAAATGTAGAGTTCACTTTTTTTCTCTGTGAAACCGTTCTCGACAATATAAATTTCACGGGGCTCCGGTGACATGGAAGAATAATTGTAAATAACTCGTCCCTGATATAACCACGTTACGTTCGCCTCTGGGATAGCTTTAACTAAGCATTCAAGAGTCACGTTGTTGCCCTCGTTAGTGTCTAACACGAGCGACGTAGGGGCCATAATTGGCAAGCACGCTAATTCAGATTCAGCGACACTGGTGATCGTACGTTTTTGCAAACGCTCCGGAAGCGAACAAATTGGTTCGACGGCGTGTGGCATGTTGAAATTTAACAACCAACCATGTAAATCTCTCAAGTGGCAATCGCAATTCCAATTATTATTCTGCAGGTCTATCCCTCGCAAAGTGTCCGGGAATAAATTTTCTCCCTGTATATTTGACAGTCGGTTGCCATTCAGTCGAAGCCACTCCAAATGATTCAATCCCGAGAAAGCTTCGTTTTCCACTGTTTCGATTTTACAATCACTCAACTCCAATGTGTTAAGAAACGACAAATGTTGGAAACAGTGCGCCTTTATGGTGGTGATGGGATTGTTGTTCAACGACAACCTCATTAGTGATGGAAAAAAGATGAAGTTTGTTGATGGTACGATTGTGATGTAATTGTTCGATAAATCTAATTCGACTAGATTCGCTAAGCCCTTGAAGGCGTGGCTGTCGATCTTCTGCAATCTACATCTCGGTAGATATATTTTTTGTAAGTCTAACAATCCGAGTTTATGGAATGTTTCCTTTTTAAGTACCTGGAGATCGTTGCCGGAGAGATCTAGGACTTGAGTCTGTGAATCTAACGAGGCCGGTATAGATTTCAAGTCTCTGTCAGCGCATTCGACGTATCGCTTACCATTCCGCCATTTGCATATGCATTGGGAAGGACAAGCGATAGCTGGCAGGAGAATGCATGTGGTACACAAGGCGAGCAGCCTCGCGTCTAAACTCCGTTTGATTATCATCTTGCCTCAAGGCAGCCTTGTTCCAATCCAAACGGAGCTCATTATCTGTAACAAAACAAAATTGTTTCGTTAGAATGTTTAATTAATACGTTCATATTATCCTACAAAGATTTTTTTTTCAGGCTCCTTCCCCATTATTGGTGACAGTAAAATACGGTCTTGAAATGTTATAACAATGCACGGTTACATGGACGTAACCGATGTCGAATTGTTTGTTTTACATATCGCCTGTTTGTTCTTTGTCAATGGAATTTCGTTTTTCATTTTTTACAAGACCCTTTTCGGTATGTATTTTTTTTTTTCACAATGATTATATCACGAATGAAAGCGTGACTACAAATGAAAAGTTATGGGACTATTAGAATTTAACAAAGTGTTAAATTAAAAGTCGGTTTATCCGGGACAGTGATGAGGGTTGAAGAAACATTTTGTATATTTTTTTTGTATAATAATATCTCATCCCTGAAGCTGAGATATCTGGGTCAATTTTTTTTCGTAGTAGTCAAGTGTTTCTTCAGTGTTTTCTTGTGGCTAAGCCCAAATATTGGGAAAGCTTTGCTTATACATTATGCATGATGCAATGCATTATTTATAGGAACTATCGATCTTTATTCCCGAGTCAAGTTTTCTCTCTATCTAGTACCACTGTTTTGCTTTCTATATAAGTACTAACCATGAAAGGAACAAATTGGTCCTTTTATGAAACTCTATATTAATGAGTTTAATAATTTATTTATTCATTTATTTTGAAAACAAATGGTAGGTACAATATAAGTATATATTAAAAATAACATAATATAAAAATTCCACGTTAAAGTTTCCACAAAATATATTGGAAGAATGAATTATAATGCGACTACGTCACCAATTATCAAAAATAACATGTTACTAAATAATTCAATCAATACAAACAATAAAACAATTCAACAAACAATAAAACAATTCAATCTTTGTAACTCGAGTTACAAAGTTTAAATGAGATAAAATTTTACAATAGCTAATTCAATAATGAGAAAATACACTAATGCGTAAGTTCAATTTATATTATTCTCAACTATTTAGCTTATTCCCGTTGTTTGAGGCACTACATTTAGTTGATTCATAAATATTAATATAAATGAATTCCAATTTCATCCACTCACAGCGGTTTTCGTTATGACAATTATACGGTTTCGTGTTTCACTTTAAAGTATGTTTTATTTTAGAAAGAGACTAAATATACTTTATCATAAATAATAACCGGATACATTGGTTTTAAGGTTGAGTAGTAGAGACATAGACATAGACATAGACATAGACATAGACATAGACATAGACATAGACATAGACATAGACATAGACATAGACATAGACATAGACATAGACATAGACATAGACATAGACATAGACATAGACATAGACATAGACATAGACATAGACATAGACATAGACATAGACATAGACATAGACATAGACATAGACATAGACATAGACATAGACATAGACATAGACATAGACATAGACATAGACATAGACATAGACATAGACATAGACATAGACATAGACATAGACATAGACATAGACATAGACATAGACATAGACATAGACATAGACATAGACATAGACATAGACATAGACATAGACATAGACATAGACATAGACATAGACATAGACATAGACATAGACATAGACATAGACATAGACATAGACATAGACATAGACATAGACATAGACATAGACATAGACATAGACATAGACATAGACATAGACATAGACATAGACATAGACATAGACATAGACATAGACATAGACATAGACATAGACATAGACATAGACATAGACATAGACATAGACATAGACATAGACATAGACATAGACATAGACATAGACATAGACATAGACATAGACATAGACATAGACATAGACATAGACATAGACATAGACATAGACATAGACATAGACATAGACATAGACATAGACATAGACATACTGCAAATGTAAATATTAAAACAATTTAAAGATAATAAATTTATTAAAGTTTTACTAAAGATTTTTTGTCTTATTAAATCCCGCAAGGTACGCGGACGGAGTGTTGCTATTCAACCTTCCGCAAACAGAAAGATGAAGGGTAATTAACTAAAGTTTTAATTATATTTTTTTCACTAAAATGTTTTTGCTACGCGGGACATTCGTAGAATATCACGAGTACATTCAAATCAACGTAAATTCTATTAACATTATGAATATAGAAGTTTGGATTATTGGAGTTATTCGCATAGGCTTAATGTATTTTGATGTTGACTTTATTTTAGGGAATGTGAGGGTAGGTCGGGTGTGTGGGCTTATGAGCTGCCCCCTGTCACAGCGTGAAAGCATAACAAAGTACTTTTTCCGACACCTAGGACAATCCTCACTAATATTATAAATGCGAAAGTAAGTTTGTTTGTTTGTTACGCTTTCACGCCTTAACGGCTCAACCGATCTCTATGAAATTTTGCATACACGTTGTCAGAGGTACTGAGAAGGGGTTTTATCTGTGGTAATTTAAGAATTCCTGCGGGAATATCGGGATAAAAGGACATATCCTTCTCTGTAACCTTGATCGCGTGTATGAAAAATTTAATAATAATAATAATATTTTGTAAATTAATATCTACTGTAAAAAACCTAAATTTAAGAACAATAAATGAATAATAATAATAATATAATAATAATCTTTATTTCAGAAGTCCTTCGTTTCATAGATTACATTTAACAATTTTAATCATTCAATTATGTTATATTTATTTATTATATTTATTTATTTACTAATTATTTAAGTTTTTGAATTTTTATCGAAGACCAAGAGGCAAATCCAATGTCTCTGAATTGGACAGTCCGCTTTAGCTGCAATCATCTTCAAGATGCTGTTGCCACTGGTTCGAAGGTTAATGGTGATCGGTCCAGCCGATCACGCGTGATGCCGTGATCAAGGGAAATAGGGATTCATTTTTATAGGTATAATATTTATGATAGAAAAAGCATAATTATAATTATAAGCAATTAGCTATACCCGCGGAATTACTCTCTTGTCTCACGCGGGCCGTTCGCGATTTCAGCTATTTTAAATATTCTGGTATACAGATTTCTTTTGAAAGGAAATATTTTTGAACTTTTTTTTTAAGTGAGGGTGGCTCTACTTTCACCACTGTAAGGGTCTTAAGCGGATTGGTCGTCATGACTGAGGCTTAAGTAGGAGACCCTTAACGAAACTAGCGAAAAGCAGGGTTGCATTTATGAGTTTAACCTACATATATTTCTTTAGCTATATTTTCGAGATTCCTTGTGATATTTGTGGAACATTGTGAAACTACTTAATATATTATTATCTAATCGTTTAAAACTGATTACAATACAACAACAATTGATCGTCCTAGCACAACAATTGCGCCAAGTTGTGAATTTAACACAGAGAAGTTTTATAATAATAATAATCCACTTCACAACACACAGATCCACTTGATCCCACACTAAGCTATAAGCTTGTGTCGTGGAAACTAAGCAAAAATAAATAAATATGCGAGATATTATAATTTTGAAGTCGAAAGACAGGGCAAGTCACAAAGTTATTGTTAGTTTTGAAGTTACAGCAAAAAAACTACAGATTAGATAATCCTATTAATTAATATTATAAATGTGAAAGTGTGGATATTTGGATGTTTGTTACTCAAACACGCAAAAACGGCTGAACGGATTTGGATGGAATTTGGTATGCGAGTTTTCAGGGGTACAGAAAAAGACATTTATCCCGGAAAGGGTATTTTTTATCCCGGGTTTCCCGCGGGATCTCAGATATTAAGGCGGTGAAACCGCGGGGCACACTTAGTATAATATATATAAAACAAACATACATACAGCCAAATGCAGAACCTTCCTTCTTTTTGGGAAACGGTTAAAATTAAACAATTTTACAACAATACTATCTGATGCAAGATGCAATGAAATGATAAAACGAATTTCAAAGATATTAGGTATTAATCACTCTAATAAAAGTGTCGCGTTGCTGTATGTATACGTGACAAGGTGCGTTCTGAAACCGCTCATATCGCTGATATGCGAGATATGTTCGTAAACTTCACCACACAATTTCATATTCGTAGAATTGAAGATCTGAGTTTCAGTCTCTGCAATCTGCACGTGAAGGACGGCCAACCTTTGGCCAAAACTTAAATGAATTTGGTTTAAAATTGAATTAAACGAAATTTGGTGTTTCCCTGCGAGATCGAATCGGAAACGAGACGACCCTTTGGTTTAACTTTATGTATTAGTTTCCTCAAGATCTCTTTGATGTACCGATAAAAAAAGTATCCTAAATTCTGACCCGAGACGTGAGTTACTTATACATCTATCTATACGTATAAGTAAAATAGAAGTGTCTGCTTATAATTCTAAACAACTTTCCACTAAATGCATATGTAAGTATACGGTACTTAGTACATGGTACATAAAAAACTATTTTTATTTTTTTCTCTATCTGTCTGTCTTTTTGTTCCGGCTAATCTCTGAAACGGCTGGACCGATTTAAACGGGACTTTCACTGGCAGATAGCTGATGTTATAAGGAGTAACTTCGGCTACTTTTATTTTAGAAAAACAAGTTCCTGCGGAAATTTTAAGCATGTAGTGTTTATCTATAATTACAAGTATAGCTGGAGATCTACAACCGTATTGTTGTTTATAGTGCCCGTGTATTAATGCTGGTAAACTTAATAAATAAATTCCGATACTCTCGCCGGTAAAACCGCTGGGTACAGCTAGTGTTCAAATTCAAATTCAAAATATGTTTATTACTTGGGATCGGTACAAATTAGAAGTGGCAAGAAACTCAGCAGCGTTGTCTTTTTTATACTTATAAAATGATAGAATATAGGAATAATAAGGATTATCACTAGTTTTATAGCTGGGTAATGTGCCACACAAATCCTCGGTGAAAAAAATTACCGATGCAAACAATTTAAGCATTTATTCAAGAGGTAGCTTTATAAGTAGAGCGTGTGTTTGAAATTTATGCGGTCTACAATAATTTATGCATTTCATTTTTAATTAAAAATGGTTTTATGAAAAAATTCAGCACAGATAATATACCGAGGTAGATATTACATTTCTGTATAATTTTTAAATTATTTCAACATTTGAAGTTCCAATTTTAAAATGGAAGTTTATTAAAAAAAAATATAATGAAAATAGTTTTTATTTGATAATCTAATAAATATAAATCACGTGTCACGTTGTTTGTCCGCGATGGACTCCGAAACTACTGAACGGATTTTGATAAAATTTTGCAACCGTTTATGATATGGTCCAACTTAAAAGATAGGATAGATTTTATCCCAGAATTCCCGCGGGAACTCCGAAATTACCGCGAGTGAAACCGCGGGGGACAGCTAGTCTAATATATATAAATCACGTGTCACGTTGTTTGTCCGCGATGGACTCCGAAATTACTGGACGGATTTTGATAAAATTTTGTAACCATTTATAATATGGTCCAACTTAAAAGATAGGATAGTTTTTATCCCGGAATTCCCGCGGGAACTCCGAAATCACCGCGGATGAAATCGCGCGGGACAGCTAGTACCATATAAAAATTCTTCAAACTTATAAATAATAAAGTTTATTGCGAAAACTATCATATTTTTTTTTTTACATTACAAACCTTTTAATATTGGATTTTTTTTTATTTATTTGTTTACCTACAACAAAAACAACAACACTACCTGTCTTTACAAGGTAACCTACTACGATAGTCAACAATATGGTGAGCTTAAATCATTAGCTCCCACTTTTAAATATAAACTAGCTATGCCCCGCGGAATTACCCGCAGAAATTTCGGAGATCCCGCAGGAATTCCGGAATGCAAAGTACCCACCCTATGTCCTTCTCTGTACCCCTGACAATGTGTACCTAAGTATGCAAAATTTCATGAGATTTCACCGACCGGAGTTCCTGCGGGAATTCCGGGATAAAAAGTATCCTATGTCCGTTTCCTGGTTCTAAGCTACCTCCCCACCAATTTTCAGCCAAATCGGTTCAGCCGTTCTTGAGTTATAAATAGTGTAACTAACAAGACTTTCTTTTAAGGTTACAATCAAAATATTCTCACAGTAAGTTAAAAAAAACCGCCTCATAAAACCTATGTATTAAACTCGTAAATGTCAAATTAATAAGGAACATGCTGTCAAAAAATTATTAACACTCCAATAACTCTGTTATTGTATATTGTTATCGATTAGTAACACTCCAGCAATTTCAATAAGACTATTGTGTCGTGAAAATTCGAGACCAACCTGAACCAAAACGGAGTCACTGGCAAGAGCTAAATTGTAAATTAATCAAAAAACTCAAATTAAATCAGTAGCCGCCGACCGGTGGGTATTCAATTTTTCATATCCCTACATAATAAGCTCCATCTAAAATTAAAGATGAAAGCTCGACGGGAAATACCGAAATTAATTAGCAAAAGGTTTTCAATTGAAGCTCAAAGCATTATTAGGTGTATAGGTAGCCGTCAGTATCTCGTTTGAATGCATGACTGGCTCGCTGACTCGTTGCGCGCCCTCTATCGGCTCAAAAGATTCGAAATGAAATATGCCGGGCAAAAATGTACAATGTACCTAGATACAATGTGCACACGGCCCACGTAATACATATCCTGGATTAATGGATAAATTCAACTCGCATCCCGCGGGAATATCCCCGGAAACATCGGTGATATCAACAGCGTTTGAAATTCTAACAATGGGATATCTACAGTGAAGTTGTTATACAACTCGGATAATTGGATCATTGGATTTCAGTGGATAAAATTTCATGGAGGAAAAATTCACTTGGATCATTTTAATTTTTTTTTTTTACCAGCTAATCTGTAATGTTTTATTACAGACTACCTGACCCCCGCGGTCTCACCCGCATGAGTTTCAGAATTCCCGCAGGAACTACAAAGCAGCCTAATCTACTCCGTAGCTAATTAGCAGTGAAAGTCCCGTCAGAATTGGTCCAACCGTTTCGGAGATTCACCCGCATGAGTTTCGGAACTCTCGCAGGATCTCTTTCTCTTTCAAGAGCCTTTGTGGACGCAGGCAGAACAACCCGCCAAAGTTTCATCACAATCGGACCAATGGTTTAGAAATGCATAGAGGACAAACATTCATTTTTATTTATAAAGAAGATTAGCTTAACAGTGCAACACAAACTTACTTAGGTTTTTACGTGCACCAAAAAATTCCATCATCTATATCATCCATACTTATAATAAAACTGCCATCCATCATCATATACTTATAATAAAACTGTAGAGAGGTCAATTCTGTACATTGAATTAAATATTAAATATATTCAAAATTAATATTGGAGGATGAATGGTGATCGATACTGATGCCACAAATGCAATCAGTAAATTTTTTCTGTCTGTCTGTCTTTATGTGCACGCATGGTTCAAAAACTACTGAAGGGATTTTAATCAAACTTGGTACGATTGTAGTCCATACTCGGGGGGCTAAGATGCGCAAGACGACAAAATTTTATCGAGCCATTTTATCGATTCTCGTCGACAAAGCCATACAATATGTCGACGAGAATCGATAAAATGGCTCGATAAAATTTTGTCGTCTTGCGCATCTTCGCTCGGCTGGGCAGGTTATAGGCTATATAATATAACGCTAAGACACATAGGAGCTGAGCAGTGACGATAATTTTGAAGCAAGTCGGATGAAAATTTGCTTTCGAGCTCTTATCCTCGCATACGTTTACTCAATCACGCAAAAACGGCTGAACGGATTTGGATGAAATTTGGCATGCACGTTGTCAGGGGTACAGAAAAGGACATAGGATCCCGGAATTCCCACGGGAACTCCGAAACTACCGCGGGTGAAACCGCGGGGCACAGCTAGTTTAAGTATAAATATGTTATGTGTTTATCTATAGAGTTAGAGTTTGTATGTAAGTTTAAAAAATATTTCACTGATCGAAAGTGACAAAAGATGATTTTTGTCCCGATGCGAAGAGTTCTCGAGGGAACTGTAAAATTGATGGCGGTGAAACCGCGCGAAACAGTATTATTTGTACATACTAGTGGGTGCCCGCGGCTGTGTTTGAAAGTGCACCAGCGTATTTTCACTCCTAAAAAGTGTCAAATTATCATAACTGCGATATAAACAAAGTCAATGTTTTGAGTAAATTTTTTCACTATTTAGAGTTCCGTACCCAAAGGGTAAAACGGGACTGCCCCTATTACATAGTATTATATTATCTGTGCTATTAATAAGACTCCGCTGTCCATCCGTCCGTCCGTTCGTCTGTCTATCTGTCTGTCACCAGGCTGTATCTCAGCATGAACCGTGATTGAAAGTTGAAAGCGACAGTTAAAATTTTCACAGATAATGTATTTCTGTTGTCGCTATAACACCAAATACTAAAAAACAGAATAAAATTGTATTTAAGAGGGCTCTCATACAACAAACGTGACATTTTGCCGTTTTTATAGATAATGGCACGGAACCCTTTGTGCGCGAGTTCGATTCGCACTTGGCTGGTTTTTTTTTTAAATAGACAGACAATTTGAACTGTAAAAAAACTCTATTTTCGAAGCCAGTTTAAAGATACATCACATCGGCACTCAAATACAGGAAAACGAATCCAATTTCTCGATTTTTCGAGTTTCCTCAACTGCCATACATTAAAGTTTTATGGCACCCTTAAAAATTTCCCCTCCGCCTCATCGGATAGGGTGCCGTAAAGTATACAGGATGTATTACGAAACTTCCCTATTCAATTTATTCAATTACACCAGGATTTTATACGACGTAATAATCCAAATTTTTTTCATAATATTATTCAACAAGAAAAGGAATAAACTTTACCAAAAATAAGCTGAGTATTTTTTCATGAAGTTAAATTACATTACTTAACTAAACGTATACTAGTACGTACGTAACAGGTTATTTTTAAGAAGGGTCCGTGGTACTGGAGAGTTTGTTGCGTAGCTTCTTCTCTCCACTTCCAGCGATAGCATTAGGAAGCTGTGAAGGGCGGATATTTTCTGCGTCGGTCTTAGATAGATAATTTTTATTTTATTAACGTCAAAAATACATGGGGGCCAGCTTTGAATAAAATTGTTTGACTTTGACTTTAATGAACGAATAACAAATTAATTTATTTTTTTCCCGCAACAAAGGACATGCATGGCTATAGCTATGTATTTTGTAGGTACTCTATCTACCTGATATAGTTACAAGTAGTCGACGTAGATTCCGAATCCAATAAACTGCAGATGGAAAAGCTGTATATTTTTCTAAACAAAAATTGCCTTATATAATATGAGTCTTATTGATCTTATTTTTGAATGCTATACCCCGATGTACTCTGTACCATAATTATATGTTTATATGTTTGTGAAGTGCGAATCCCTCTGCGAGCCACTCTCTGTAGGTATTGCTTGAGTACGAACGCGGTACAGTTTGATCGTATTGGGGAATTGTTCAAAGTAGCTTAGGTGTGGAGTAACTACTAAGCTCCACCCACCCATTTAATGTACTATGTACTATTATGTTTTCAACCAATTATATAACAATCTCTGCCCCGTGGTTTCACCCGCGTGAGTTTAGGAATTCCCGCAGGAACTCCAAAGTAGCCTAATTTACTTTTTAAACCGTCCCAGAACTTCCACAAATATTTCAGGATCAAAATTAGACAAATCGTTCCACTCATTCTCGAGTTTTTGTATTATCAATATCAAGTAATATCACCGCGATTGATCTATACAACGTGTTAATGAATTAACTAAAAACCTGATACATCCCATTTAAAAAAATAAACAATAATATGATTAAAATATATTTTATGTCGAAAAAATTTATACTTTAAAAGTTATTCAACATTATTTTGGAGCTGACCTATCTACGAGATTCCAAGCGCTACGCCCACGTCTACCAGTTCGAATTTTTTTGTTGCGGGCGGCGTACGCGCCATATATTGTATTATAAATAATTTAGACATGGGCTAATAAAAATGAAAAAATATAACCTATATTAAAACATAGTGCGATCGATTTGCTAGTTGATTCTGAGCAAGTACTTTCTAGTTTTCAGTTAATTCATTAAGACGTTGTCTAATTATAGTAGTAGTTGATTAAATATCTGGGCGCAGTTAGCGAATCTCTGTGTGATATCTTTACATTAGATATTTATTTAAAAATTAGATATTATGTAGTACCTATAAAAGCTCGTTTAAAAAGTTTTACATTTATTTATTTACCAAGATCCACACCACTTAATCATAAAAAAATTGAAATTAAATTATTAAATTTTATGTTCAGACACGTTTTCTTTGCAGTTTCATTGGGTGGGTGTGTGCGTGTTGGCCACAGAAAATATTATAGAAGAGTCGTCGACTCGGCTTAGTATAAAAATAGATGAAAACCAGTGTCACCGGTTGATATAATATATAATTTGAACCTCTTCTATCTATACTACGTATATATCATCTATGTATTAATAATAATAGAGTAGAATCCGCGGATTCTGTACATTGAATATTTTTAACAAAAATTGACAGGGGGCGATAAACGAAGAGTAACCAACCACAAAAAAGGGTTTTTTTAAATCCTTTCTGTCTGTCTGTCTGTCTGTTCGCGATAATCTCTGAATCTACCGAACGGATTGTCATGCGGTTTTCACAGGTAGATTAAGCTAAACCTGGAGCTACATGTAGGCTTTGTTACATTTAAATCGGATGTCGGGAAAAAAGTTGTTAAGTAAAAAACGTTTCACGCGGGTGAAACCGCGGGGCACAGCTAGTCAAGAATAGAGTGAATAGGTATTTAATTGGCAGACTTGTAACACCTCAGTTCATATCTTTGCTTGTGCCCATGTCTTACCAATCAGTTAGAAATAAAAAAATATAAAGCTAAACAATCTGTGTTTATGCACACAAATATTCACGAACGTACCTACATATTAATTTTTTTCTGCACAGTTACTCTCAGTGCGAAAATTTCCTAGCGAATTTACATTCTGTTCTAGGAAGAGCATTTGCTCACAACTGACTTGTCCGCATAATTTGCCTCACGTTTGATATATCTCTTTCTCTGTGGTTCACACTTTTCACCCCTGCAAATTAAAAAAAAAAACTTTTTGTGATCGCCTACGGAGAGTACTTGTGTAAAATTTTAAAATTTCTAAACCTAGCGGTCAACAACGGTTAACTGTGGATAAGAGCAGGGTGTCGCAACTTCATACTTCAGAAAAAAATTATGGATTGTGTCCAGTTTGAAATTGTGGATTTCGGTCTTTAGTCTATGGCAATGTCAGTCAGTCACTCTAAACGTGGTGATTATAAATTATTATCTTTGGATAAGACTTCCGTCATTCGGACTACCACTTCTACAAGCTTGGTCCTATACTCAATGGCTCTCGGAACTCTTTTTAATTTAGAACCCTTTTTTCTATTCTATATAATGAATAATACGAATTAATCTATACATATAAAATGCTTTGTCCTGAATGACTGATGGATCAACGTACAGCCTAAACCGCTGATCGTAGAGACCTGAAACTTTGAGGGTGTGTTTTTTGTGTGACGTAGGCATCCGATAAGAAAGGATTTTTGAAAATTCAACCCCTAAAGGGATGAAAAGGAGTTGCAAAGTTTATATGGAACAATTCCGCGGGAACATTTCCAAATTACCGCGGGTGAAACCGCGCGGGACAGCTAGTATATCAATATATTTGATTTGGCTACCCTCTCCCTCCGCCTCCCCCTCTCAGCTTTACCCTAACCGTCGAAGTACTCGCAAACTTGTAATTTCCCGTGAATATCCGTGTTACGCGGCCCTTGCCAAAACAACTTGTATGAATTCAATACTTTATAAGACGAACGCAGCCAGAATAAGTTATAAGGTAAACTTTTACGAGCACATAATGGAAGTTTTGTGTGATACCTTATAGCTGTTTGGTGTACTAAGTACTTTAATTTCATTTCACTACGAATTGGTGCCATGTTGTGCCAGGTTGTTCCGCATTAATCTGTGGATTGATAAAGTGCCGGCTGTGCCAATATCTAAGTCGTGTTTTATTTCAACGAAAATAATCTCTTAATTAATGGGATATAACAACCATCATTTAGTTCTTTGACGCGAGAGGGCCGCACCAAATACCTACTTTTGGTGATGAAGCCTATTTTTTGCAACAGTTCCGGAGAATCGATGGCTGAATGTAGAATTTTGTGAAGATAACAGAGATTCTGTCTGTAACTCGATCTCTAAATAACATAAAATAATCCTAATATACTACTAATATTATAAATGTGAAAGTGTGGCTGTTTGGATGTTTGTTACTCAATCACGCAAAAACGGCTGAACGGATTTGGATGAAATTTGGCATGCACGTCGTCAGGGGTAGGTACAGAGAAGGCAATAAGGTACTTTTTATTCCGGAATTCCCGCGGCAACTCTGAAATTACCGCGGTTGAAACCGTAGAGCACAGCTAGTCCTACTTAATATTATAAATGTGAAAGTGTGGATGTTTGGATGTTTGGATGTTTGGATGTTTGGATGTTTGGATGTTTGGATGTTTGGATGTTTGGATGTTTGGATGTTTGGATGTTTGGATGTTTGGATGTTTGGATGTTTGGATGTTTGGATGTTTGGATGTTTGGATGTTTGGATGTTTGGATGTTTAGATGTTTAGATGTTTGGATGTTTGTTACTCAATCACGCAAAAGCGGCTGAACGGATTTGGCTGCCTTTTATTCCCGGGATCTCCGAAATAAACGCGGCTGAAATAGAGTTTATTATTGCATACTACACGTTATCAGAGGTACAGAAAAGGACATAGGGTACCTACTTTTTATCCCGGAATTCCCGCGAGATCTCCGACATTAACGCGGGTAAAACCGCGGGGCACAGCTAGCATGTTATAATTGCGAACGTATAGGTTTGTTGTTTGTTACGCTTTCACCGCTTAATTAGTAAACACGAGGCCCAAGGTACAGATAAGGATATAGGGTATATTTTTAAATCCAGAAGTCCCGCGGGAACTCCGAAGTTGGACATTATCACGCAATCAAATTAACACAAGTACTCTAGAGCTGTAATATACCAGCTAACTAATATTATTCTGATAAATCTTTTTTTTATCGTACATAATTATGTTGTATACTGAATACTAAGACTCAGAGTAAATGACAATATCCATCACATATAAATGGTTACTCTTACAAGAGGATCGAATCTATAACGCCTGCCGTAGCAGTCAGGTTTCCTTGCTGTCAGTGCTTTCAATTTATAAAAGCTTACTGTGGGATCAATAAAAAAAAATTAAACCCAAAAAACAAATGGACGCTGATAAGCAATAACATGTTAACCCACAAAACGAAGTTATTGATTTAGAACGATTTATTGAGAGTTAGAGAACGTTTTTTAATTATGTGTTTACCTTATTACATTGTTTAAATATGTAACTAAATATTGAACATAAAAATGTTGAAACAAAATGGCACTATAATTTTAAAACTTAAATTTACTCAAAATTTCTCCAGTGTGGGTTAACACACTATTGCTTATCTATGTCCAAATAATATATTATTGAAAATTCAAAATTCAAAATATGTTTATTACTTAAGATCGGTACAATCATTTAACGTCAGCAAGCGGTCCTTAAAATTATTTTGATGAATTAGATACCTATTGTCAGTAATCATCATCAGTCCGTAATTGACAAAGGAATTTTCATTTCTGAAACCTAAGGTGTCATTTCCTATTTAATTTTGTTTTGATAGCAAATTCTTAAATTCATCGCGACCCGGCGTTAATATTTAAAAAAAATACAGAGAAAAATGTTTGTACAAAAAATTTCATTTCCACTAAACAGAATTAGGTACGTTGAAAAGTTACCAACAGATTATATTCTTCGCTTCGACAAACGATTTAAAAAAATAATTATCTTCCCTGATCCCACAACTCTTTGTTGTGCAAATGACATTAGGCTAATCCATAATTTATTATCAGAAAAGAGGATAGAACGTAATTCGTGCCAGCGAGCGTTCCCTTTCTCATGCAAATTACATGTTATTGTTGCGTTTAATTTGTGGATTCCCGTACAATTTGTAATCTCCAACCTCGTTTAGCCAGCCGCAATCTATAAGCCGAACTTGATGGAACAAGCAATTGAGATTGAACAATGCATTAAATTCATAATGGGCATTGGCATAAAGCTTTATGGATACAGACGTATTGAGTTGCAACAGTAACTATACAGGACGTCCCACGGATATGCCACATCGAGGGAAAGTACCATGAATATTGTAGATGGAAAATTTAACTTAAAGAAGACATTATTTGAATTTAAACTGCATTGCATGAATTAAAAAAAAATACATTTATTAGTAATAGGTACCTAAGTACTTATGATAATGTATGTACCTTTTTTGGGATAAATAAATAAAAATATTAAATATATTATAATGTCAGTTGTATGTCCTTATGGTAATGTCAGCTCTTCATTTTTTTGAACAAAATTTCACATCAAATGTTAAAATTCATGGTCTTCTTTTTATTTGTGACACTATGTTATTTACAAAAAAATAATCCTTATGATGAAGCCTTTTGATCGATATGATAAAGCTACACGATGATTACTTTTCTCCTGTTCGATTCCCGGTTCAACCATGTAATTATTTATATGAATGCAGTTTAAATTGTTTTTTAAATTCAAATAATGTCTTTTTTCAGTAAAATGTTCCATCTACTTTCCCTCCATGTGGCATATCCATGGGACGCCATTAGGTAGGTATCTACTTATTATTATGACTACAACTATTGCTTTTCTGAGCGCAAAGGAAACACATATTCAAGATCTGTATAACAAATTAAAAAAAAAACAAATGTGATTTTATTGGTGACGCTTTCATGAATGAACTGCCCCAAACCAATCATCATGATATTTCACATACGTCGTCAGAGATGCAGAAAAGGACGCAGGGTAGATACCATTCATCCAAAAATAAAGTGTTCCTATTTCGGAGCGGTAATTCCTACATAACGACTGCGCTGCTGCAAGAAGGATTTTCTCTGGGTCGAAAAAAAAAGTACTGGCTAGTATATTTTTGCCCCAGAGTGGATGAGCAAGAACCTTCCTAACCCAGCATGAACCGGTATCTTTACCAGATGCAACACTCCCTTGAAGCAAAAGTTACTATGGATTTATGCGCGAACTTCCGTACCAACTTTGGAATGCTTCTAATTTCTAATGAAAATTTCTATGAGCGCGTCATACATTGCATCGGTAAGGTTGGCACAAAATGCTTTCATAGATCGGTTCAGCGATTAGTATGTAAGTGCCGACTTATTTGCTCAGCGAACGGTACATCTTGTGGGGGATGTGCCTACATTGCATCAGCGTGTGGTCACCACTCGAAGGCTTTTCTGTCCTATGATACTAATACACTATTTCATTTGTTTGTATAAATCGTTAATACCAAGTGAAATGGTTTTCGTGACCGTAAGCGCGTGGTTATTAACGGCCAAATTGAATAATGTTTCCGTAAAACCGTATTTTGTAAACGAAAATTGAGTTTCAAACAACTTTAGTTCAAAGCCGCCGGCTATGAGGTAGGTTAATATCCTGAAAAGAGTTGATTAGTTTCTATTTTAACTGAAGTTAAGTAGTCGAGAGTGGTGCTTCAGAGAATACTTTACCTTGATGTTTATGTAGGTACGTACATTAGGTATTACAAATATCAAGGTAAAATTTTCTTACGAAATATAACTTGTTGTTGGATGGGCATCATCTTGGCAGCCGAGTCTACGAGTTGGAGGAGTTCTTACAATAAAATTACAAATGCGAATATGAGTTTATTGGTTTGTTTGTTTGTTACGCTTTCACGCCTTAACGGCTCAACCGATCAAAATAACATTTTGCGCAAACTTTGTCAGGAGTACAGAGGAGTATGTATGTAGGTATGTGTGGGTACTTTTTACCCTGGATTTCTGCGTGAACTCCGATAGTCATATTAACGCGAGTGGAACCGCGGGCAAACAGCTAGTTTTATTATAAGGTTAAAATGAATGACCTAGGGCCTAGGTTACTCGATAACAATATTTCTCTGAAAATATTCGTGTAATTAAATTTAAATTGTAAAGTAGAGCGGCCTTGATGGTCCCTCTCAGTTAGTGAACAATTACCTTCTAGTTTCCGCACAGGAATTCCAGGTCGGAAACGTTCTGTTGTAATCTACATTTTAAATCCTTATTTCCCTACTAATATTATAAATGCGAAAGTAACTCTGTCTGTCTGTCTGTCTGTTACGCTTTCACCTCTTAACGGCTCAATCGATCATCATGAAATTTTGCATTCACGTTTTCAGGGGAACAGAGAAGGACATAGGGTACTTTTTATCCCGAAATTCCCGCGGGAACTCCAAAATTAACGTCGGTGAAATCTTATGAAATTTTGCATACACAGTTGTTGCAAGTTGCAAGTTTGTCATGGGTACAGTGAAGAATATAGGGTACTTTTATCCCGGAATTTCCGAGGGAACTCCGAAATTAACGCGGGTGAAACCGCGGGCAACAGCTATAAAAATATTTTTATTATAATGACATAAAATCTATCTAACAAAAAAAAAACACTATCGCTAATATTAACATTTGACATTTCTTTACATACATATATTCCATACTCGCTTGCTGAAAACCTTTTTTGTGTAACGAAACAAAACGTAAAAAAAAAAATTATATCCAACCGGGTCACGTTCGTATCAACGCAGTTATATTCCTTCGGAATCATCCACCAAACCTTATGGGGATACGTTCCGTTCTACGCGAGGCGCGGCGGACATGAGAAATGGCAAATGAAATAGACACCTGCTATGAAATAAAGATGGCAGGTACTAGGTAGGTATATACTTAGATAATATGGTGAGATATTGTTGGATCCGACAGTTTGGTTTGGGGACAGAATACTGATGCAATGGTCAAAGCTTCGGCTCCGTGTGTTTTGAGATATAAAAACAAATAAACCGTTTTATTGTAAGTGTTGTTTACGTGTTGGGTCTTCTGCCCGTCGTCAATTTCATTCAGTGACAATAAAGCTAATAAATTTAATGTGTAATCTGTCGTTAAAAAGTATCATAAACAAAATATTCTGCTATCGGAACTTTTTTTAACGGGGTTTTTTTATGTCATAGGGGCAAACGGGCAAGTGGTACACCCGATAGTGAGTGATTACCGCCGCCCATGGACATCTGCAACACCAGAAGGCATGCAGGTGCGTTGCCGACCTGGAATGGGGATTTGTATTCTATTTTACTATATGTATTTAAATTTTCTATTTATGTTGTTGTGTAAGTATTATATTATAAATATATGTTTATTTGTGCTCGATGTGTTTCTATTATTGTGTATGCTTCGTATTTATGTAGATATGTGTGTAATTATGCATGTGTGTGTTTATGTATATATGTATGTATGTATATGTGTATGTATGTATGTATGTATGTATGTGTCTGTGTATGTATGTATGTATGTATGTGAGTATCTATACTATGTGAGTTTTTATCTAAATATATATCGTAAATGCACCGTCAAGTGAGCTCTCTGTACTACCTGAAGGTTGACTGGCAGAGAATGCCACTGTGGCATTAAGTCCGCCTTTTGTACCATGATGTGCATAAAGTTTAAATAAATAAATAAATAAATAAATGGGGATGGGAGGGTGGTGATAGAAGTGACGTCCAATAGTAAAATATAGGGGCTTATATCGAGAGGTATCTGAATTGAGCTCATTTATTTTATCTACTTCTTTTTAATTAGTTTTTGTAAATGATCTACCCGCACGGGTTAACTTTTTTTGTTCAGACGCAAGCTCGCGAAGATCAAATGTCTAAATAAAGCACCTACTTTCGTCTTCAGGGGGGGCAATACCACCCACTTACCCCCCATAGATCCGCGCCTGACTTCACATAGTGTTGTCTAGCCATATTAATGTAAAGATGATAACATATTTCGTTTGCTTTTATCAGTCGACCTGACTCAAATTACTAAATGAGCCCCGGATTGCGAGCGTGGGCCCCCAGAGGCTCTCTGCTTCCTTTTTTATACACGCAATACGCGTAGCGTCGGGCAAACCCAACTCGTTACAGATAAATATAACATTTTACCCGAACGAAATGTGGATGTGGTCAAACATGTTACATTATTTACATATGTACTAGATGTTCCACGTGGTTTCACTCGCGTTAGTTTCGGAGTCCCCGCGGGGATTCCGGATCAAAACTACCCTATGTCCTTTTCTGTATCGTATGAATCGGTTGAGCCGTTAAAGTGATAAAACTTAACGAACTGTTAGAACAAGGAAACAAGTAAACTCACATCCAAATTTATATATTATTTTTCTATTCTGTAGTATTAGATAGGATTGTAAAAAAACAATACATTGAAAAATAAATAAATACTTACCTAATACAGTTTTATGATTTTTTTTTTATTCTTGTTTTTTTCCGTTTCTTTGAACGCGCGTCACTCCAAAACTATAGGGGCAGTGTTTGGGTTTTTTTTTTCATTTGGGATGCAAAGTAAAAAAAAACTCAAAAAATATTTGCTTCAGAAGCAAAATGTACAGAAAAAGCAGAATCTGTTTTAATTATCCTAATAATATTATAAACGCGAAAGTTTGTAAGTATGGATGGATGTTTGTTACTCTTTCACACAAAAACTACAGGATGGATTTAAATGAAACTTTACAATAATATAGCTTATACATCAGATTAAAACATAGGGTACTTTTTATCCCGACATTCCCGCGGGAATTCTGAAATTAACGCGGGTGAAACCGCGGGGCACAAATAGTTATAGATATATAAATAACTTTTACGTTATTTTTTATGCTAGTATATCATATGATTTCCGAGGAAATCATTGTAAATATTCAATATTTGCCATTTTTTGGCTTCATTTAATACATTGTTTTAATACAATACCTATCTTAAAATGGCTTCGTTAGTAAACCGCTGTTAATTAACATAACAAACGAAGTTAATTGAAATAAATACTCTACAATCACACTGGAATAATAATAAAATGCATTAAGCACAAACAGACCTAGTTCATATGAAATATATAAAAATTCGTAGGCAATTAACAATACAAATAAATTGCAATAAATTTTATATACGCCATTCTGCGTGCATAGTAATGGACGGTGTGCGAAACAAAAGGCGGTGCCGTGCGAGAGCGATCGGCGAGAATATGTTTGCCGGTGTGAAATTTTGTTCGGAGATTTTAATTAAAAATGAAATCACCCCGACTTTCGTGGTTCGGTGACGGGAATTATTGCTAGAGTGGTAACAAGCGGAGCTATGGCCGACCAATTCGTGCTCAGTGGTCTGAGAATACATTTATCAGCCTCGTTGATTGCTAGTGTGACGCCCAATGGGGTTCAAAAAAAATTATTTATATTCGGAAAAGCATTTTAAAGATATATGTATAATGTATTATAACATAATACACTATATGTATAATGTATTATGATATAATACACTATAAAACTTAAGTTGAAATATATTTAAAGTATTGCGAGTTGATAAACTCACAATCTAAATTTTGTGTGATTATTGATGTATAATTCATAAACTAAAATGAATAAAGTAATTATTCATATGAAATAAAATGTTTATAATAAGGTATATTAACCGTGTGCTTGGTTTCAGATGTAACGGTGATATCGACTTGCACCCCCCAACCCCCCGCATACCCCTCTCAAATAGGGCGTGAGCGCACCGCCAGTATCCACGCGGGCGGCTGAGACGTGAAGTGGCATCGCGCGGCGGGCGGACGAGCGAGTCGAGAGGCTACGCGTCGCGCGTAGAGCGCGTCGCGTATACAACATTTAATGTTGTTAAACGAGTTTAGTTTTGTGGTAGCTCGTATACAGATATTGTATTATTATACAAATCTAAATAATTATATTGGAGTCTCACGTGAAGGTCTTAGATGAGAATGCCGACGACCACTTTCACAATAAAGATGATGAAGTTGGGAGTTCGAACGAGCTTACGCACTTAGTGACTTGTCGCTCTGTACGGAAGCCTTGTCAACGCGCTCGACGTCCGTTAGGATATCTTGTGCGAAGACAAATATTATTATGAGGAAGGCTTTCGGTGTGTATGGATTGTAATTTTATTGTTATTAAATTATAATTCATCACATCTTATCGGCTCGATGCATACGTGTATTTTCAATTTATTGGAATTTACAACGACGATGAACTCTAATCCTGAGCGGTTAGACGTCGCGCGTCGCGAGCGTAAGATAACGTGGAGAGGTAAAAATCCGCGCCTTGAGTTGTCTTCGCCGTGACGGGTTTCGTTGTGCACGTATTGTATCTTGTCTATTGAATAACTACGCCTTCCGTGTTATTCAAAAACTATCATCGAATATGCGGCTGACTGGAGACGCGGGATCGCTTCCTACACCAAGGGAGTGTTGAACGCTCTTCTTTCAGATAAACCTTTCTTTTTATTACAAACATAATAACTATAGTCAATGCGCTTTGTGACTTTGTTACGTTGTGCAGAGACTAGGGGATCGGCTGTGAACGACCTAGTCGTTAACGCTTGATCTCGGTAAACCGTTGTGTTTTTCAACACGACTTGTTTATCAAAACGAATGAGTGCCAAGTGGGTGTTGTATGAGGACGAGTTGTGATCCAATCAATTGGGCTTCGGCCTTAGCTACGTGTAGCTACTATAACACAAAATGACCGACTGAAGTTATGATGTCCGGCGAGACTGGTCTCATACACTTATATTTGAATTATTGGGATGGTGTTGAGGTCGCGGTACTATCCGCATTATGGCCTCGGTCTTCGGGCTGACACGTACCCTGGGGTCTCGGCACCGCCGAATTATGACCTCCAACGATTGCTGCTGATACGGGACGTACAGTCTCATATAGCTGATTCATCCTCTAACGGATGTCGGTTATGCATATTTGGAGAACTCTCTACCTTGTGCAACACAGGTGGGGGGGGTGGTAACTGCTTATGAGCAGGCGGATGACCATCACCGTGGGTAGCGCAGGACGGGGCTATTCCACCTCTCGCTATATAATAAACTTGTTATGTAGTGAGAGCCATTGTAAATATTCCTATTGGAATATCAAGTTGATTATAATAAACATCGTATGGGAGGTGTTCTATGAGCATCATATTCCTATCTCAGAATCCGAACACTACTAACGTCGATAGACGTAAGTTAGTGATTATGTGTACCACTGTAATAAGGATACCGTCTTTGGAGTCTCTCTGCTTCCGGGCTAACAACACTATTAACGCACAGACGTTAAATAAATGTACAGTGTAGTCTCGCACTTAAAAATAGAACCGTTCGTGTAGAGCGAGTTCATATAAAGATCGAATGTCACCCAACTCAAACGCAGTTGGGTGTACTAAATATAAATATTTCTTACAGAAATATTATGCACGAATATTAAAATAAAATGTCAAATTAATTGATGGTTGTTTTATTCAATTAATACCTAAGTCCAACCTCGACCCATTATAATAATGCGGATAGGATGAGGACGGAATCGAATCTCAACCTAAAAGAACTGGAGTCATTTAAAACACAACGTAAAACTGGGTCTAACTATTAGACGTAATTGGCCAAAATAAAATGTTCAACATCTTTGATGTTGTTCATAAATTGATGAAGGAGGGTGAAAGTTACAATTTGGTGCCGTGACCAGGATCATGGCTAAGTTAGTAATGTAAAAGCGACCGCGACAGTGCATCGCAAGGTTGGCTTACATACGAATAAACGACCGCGACAGTGAATCGCATGGTTGAATCAAATAAATAAAAACGACCGCGACAGCGTATCGCATGGTTGACTGAAATGAATACAAGTGGCCTAGGTCAATAAATGCATGGCTATTTAAACATAATAACGTAGGGGTAATACCCTACAATTTGTTGTCCGTGAAATGGAAAGGTTATGAGATTCGACCCTGACTCTGAATATCCACATTATAAGTGTTGAGGCTGGGAATATTAACTTGCAATGCTCTTACAGATTGCCGAAGGATAATTAATACATATCTCGAGTAACATTAATAGTGAAAGTGATACATATATAAAAGACGTATCTCTAGTAACAGTAATAGTGAAAGCGATACATATATAAAAGACGTATCTCTAGTAACAGTAATAGTGAAAGCGATACATATATAAAAGACGTATCTCTAGTAACAGTAATAGTGAAAGTGATACATATATAATAGACGTATCTCGAGTAACAGTAATAGTGAAAGTGATATGTAAAAGACAATTATTGACATTTTAACAGTGCTAAAAGCGAAGTTTTATAATCAATATCGGAAAGTCAATCATATCGAATTAATTGTACCAGTTATTAAGTAACAATTTAGTTTGATGTAAAATAACTTTATAGTAAAATTACAGAGGCGAAAATAACTTAGAAAGTTTTATTACTCAGTGCTTCATAAAACTTTGGGGGGGGATTGTGACGCCCAATGGGGTTCAAAAAAAATTATTTATATTCGGAAAAGCATTTTAAAGATATATGTATAATGTATTATAACATAATACACTATATGTATAATGTATTATGATATAATACACTATAAAACTTAAGTTGAAATATATTTAAAGTATTGCGAGTTGATAAACTCACAATCTAAATTTTGTGTGATTATTGATGTATAATTCATAAACTAAAATGAATAAAGTAATTATTCATATGAAATAAAATGTTTATAATAAGGTATATTAACCGTGTGCTTGGTTTCAGATGTAACGGTGATATCGACTTGCACCCCCCAACCCCCCGCATACCCCTCTCAAATAGGGCGTGAGCGCACCGCCAGTATCCACGCGGGCGGCTGAGACGTGAAGTGGCATCGCGCGGCGGGCGGACGAGCGAGTCGAGAGGCTACGCGTCGCGCGTAGAGCGCGTCGCGTATACAACATTTAATGTTGTTAAACGAGTTTAGTTTTGTGGTAGCTCGTATACAGATATTGTATTATTATACAAATCTAAATAATTATATTGGAGTCTCACGTGAAGGTCTTAGATGAGAATGCCGACGACCACTTTCACAATAAAGATGATGAAGTTGGGAGTTCGAACGAGCTTACGCACTTAGTGACTTGTCGCTCTGTACGGAAGCCTTGTCAACGCGCTCGACGTCCGTTAGGATATCTTGTGCGAAGACAAATATTATTATGAGGAAGGCTTTCGGTGTGTATGGATTGTAATTTTATTGTTATTAAATTATAATTCATCACATCTTATCGGCTCGATGCATACGTGTATTTTCAATTTATTGGAATTTACAACGACGATGAACTCTAATCCTGAGCGGTTAGACGTCGCGCGTCGCGAGCGTAAGATAACGTGGAGAGGTAAAAATCCGCGCCTTGAGTTGTCTTCGCCGTGACGGGTTTCGTTGTGCACGTATTGTATCTTGTCTATTGAATAACTACGCCTTCCGTGTTATTCAAAAACTATCATCGAATATGCGGCTGACTGGAGACGCGGGATCGCTTCCTACACCAAGGGAGTGTTGAACGCTCTTCTTTCAGATAAACCTTTCTTTTTATTACAAACATAATAACTATAGTCAATGCGCTTTGTGACTTTGTTACGTTGTGCAGAGACTAGGGGATCGGCTGTGAACGACCTAGTCGTTAACGCTTGATCTCGGTAAACCGTTGTGTTTTTCAACACGACTTGTTTATCAAAACGAATGAGTGCCAAGTGGGTGTTGTATGAGGACGAGTTGTGATCCAATCAATTGGGCTTCGGCCTTAGCTACGTGTAGCTACTATAACACAAAATGACCGACTGAAGTTATGATGTCCGGCGAGACTGGTCTCATACACTTATATTTGAATTATTGGGATGGTGTTGAGGTCGCGGTACTATCCGCATTATGGCCTCGGTCTTCGGGCTGACACGTACCCTGGGGTCTCGGCACCGCCGAATTATGACCTCCAACGATTGCTGCTGATACGGGACGTACAGTCTCATATAGCTGATTCATCCTCTAACGGATGTCGGTTATGCATATTTGGAGAACTCTCTACCTTGTGCAACACAGGTGGGGGGGGTGGTAACTGCTTATGAGCAGGCGGATGACCATCACCGTGGGTAGCGCAGGACGGGGCTATTCCACCTCTCGCTATATAATAAACTTGTTATGTAGTGAGAGCCATTGTAAATATTCCTATTGGAATATCAAGTTGATTATAATAAACATCGTATGGGAGGTGTTCTATGAGCATCATATTCCTATCTCAGAATCCGAACACTACTAACGTCGATAGACGTAAGTTAGTGATTATGTGTACCACTGTAATAAGGATACCGTCTTTGGAGTCTCTCTGCTTCCGGGCTAACAACACTATTAACGCACAGACGTTAAATAAATGTACAGTGTAGTCTCGCACTTAAAAATAGAACCGTTCGTGTAGAGCGAGTTCATATAAAGATCGAATGTCACCCAACTCAAACGCAGTTGGGTGTACTAAATATAAATATTTCTTACAGAAATATTATGCACGAATATTAAAATAAAATGTCAAATTAATTGATGGTTGTTTTATTCAATTAATACCTAAGTCCAACCTCGACCCATTATAATAATGCGGATAGGATGAGGACGGAATCGAATCTCAACCTAAAAGAACTGGAGTCATTTAAAACACAACGTAAAACTGGGTCTAACTATTAGACGTAATTGGCCAAAATAAAATGTTCAACATCTTTGATGTTGTTCATAAATTGATGAAGGAGGGTGAAAGTTACACTAGCAATGGCTGGAAATACCTAAACTTTGACAGCATCTGTGGTGTAGTAGTATAGATGAGCAATCAACCCGGTGTTTGGGTTTAAATCCGATAAAAGCCTGCCTTTTACGATCTTTTATCGGGTTTAAACCCGAAAACGGCATGCAGGCTTTCATCGGGTTAAGGTTTAATCTCAAGCACTGGGTTGCCCGAGGTGTCGTGGGATCGAAACCCCATATCTAGGTAAACATTTAAGTGATGTATATTTGACGTTTACCCTGACTCATAAGTTGTTAGCGTTTGTCATGTTAATTAAGGTTTTTTGTTCTGCATATTTTTTCTTTTTTTACGTAATCAAAAAATAACGGCGATACATTAAGTTGAAATTTCGCGTGACGTCATTACCTATCCGGACAGTTTGTATGGCGGTTTTAGCGGTTAGTGACGTCACGACCCCTTCACCCTAAACTTTAATGCACTTTATCTCTGTATATTTTAATTAATTGGAAAAAGCAAAAAATACGTATTTATTGCTTTTTCATTTTCTAACTGACGGACTAATTATAATTTCGATTTTAAAAAGTAGTCAACATCCCCATTGACTAGACCTCAAAATCTTATGCCTCGGTGACTATCGTATTTTTATCATACGGCATAGTTCCGCTCACCGGGGTGTACTGTTTTCCTTTTGAACGTTTGTTAACAAAGCCTGGAGGTAATTACCTCCTTTTGTATGAATAAATTCCAACGTATTCGAGCAGTTGTTTTATTTCTATCGAACTTTTAATTCTTTGTTTTAAATTCTACGGCTAAAACCACTGGGATTGCTCAAACAGATTAATTATACTAACGTTCAATTCTCTTTGGATGCTGGAAATGAATTCATTTCAGTGATTCTATTGTGAAAATTTATCTGGTTATTCTAGTTGCCATTTATCATGATTACGTTGCTATTGTTAATTTTAAACGCGCAATTATTTTTAATTAATCAGCTTTATACATACAACGTGTTAATGAACTGACCAAAAACCTGATATACCCCATTTAAAAAATTAACAATAATATGATTAAAATATAAATTATGTCGAAAAAATTAATAGTTTAAAAGTTATGCAACATTAGTTTGGAGGTGACCTATCTACGAAATTAAAAGCGCTACGCCCTCGCCTAAGCTACGTGTCAATGACCGATTTGACTTTTTTGCCACGGGCGGCGTACGCGCCAAATATTGTATTATAATTTAGACATGGCCTAGTAAAACTTTCTACTTTGCAGTCAATTCATTAGCACGTTGTATATGTTGGAGGCAATGATAGTCCAGTAATACAATTCAGGAAAATAATTAGGTTTCAATAGACTGTTCAAACCTAACTCAACCTAATATTATGTTCAGAACAGTACCGAGAAACTATTTAAAATGGTACAGAATTCCACTATGCGATCCATCACAACCTATGTCTTGTGCTACCCTTTTATAAACGGACGGATTATGCAAATTTCCTGCGACACAAGTACGATAGACTTACATCAAAATTCTATTGTCGAGCCAGATCGTGAACCAAAAGTAGAATGATTGCATGTCAATGTCCCGGTTAATTGATTTCCAACCGGAATTAGACCCTCCAGTCAAAATCCGTCACCAGTTGAATACGATAAAATTAAGCACTCAACTCGCACAATAATCAAAATCATGGCTCTTCATTATCCAAGAAAACATTTTATTTGTCGTCTAAGAAAATATAGATACTATTTGAAGACAGTTTTACAATTTTTCATAGAATACTAGCTGTGCCCCGCGGTTTCACCCGCGTGAGTTTCGGGATTCCCGCAGGAACTCCAATGCAGTCTAATGTACTCCTTATAACAACAGCTAATTAGCAGTGAAAGTCCCGTCAATATCGGTCCAACCGTTTCGGAGTGAGTTTCTGAATTCCCGCAGGAACTCCAAACTTCTTTTATATAAACCTTGTCCTGACAATAACGAACACAAAAAAAAAAAAACAATTTTCCAATTTGGTGCAGTCATTTGTAAGTTATGCGCTTACCAACACATTTGACGATTCATTTTTATTATATAGATTATTTGCACCTGTTTGATTTAATAACTTGTTTCTTCTGTAGTGCTTTTATTTTTTCCATGATAAGGTATGTGTAGGCTAATGACTAAGAAGCACTATAACTTACTTATTTGATTTTTAAGTCTAGTATTTTTTGCTTGCAAATTTTCTATTTGTAAATATAGTTTTTATTTTAAGTTTTCCATGAGTTTTATTATATTAGTACCTACGTACAACAAAAAATTGTGAATTAAAAAATATATAAATATTTTAGCAATTTTTTGCTTGAGAATTCAAAGAGTGGGGGGCCATATTACTACCTTCTCCCTAGGTATTATAGGTACCAAATTATAATTTCAACATAATCTTCATCGGTTCAAAAACGTTTTGTTCATCATCTATCATATCACTGCAATAAGGCTAAGGATTTGTCTTCTTACTCTGCCCGTTTAAATTATTTTAAAATGTATAGTCTAAATGAGCGGAGACTGTTACTAGACCTGACTTTTCTGTACAAGTTAATGAATGGACTCTTGGATTGCCCTGATTTGCTCCAGCAGATTAATTTTAATATTCCACGAGGTTTACCTAGACCTTCTCGTTATTGTTTATTTGTTCCAAAATCTTCTAAGAGCAATCTTGGACAACATTCGCCTCTTAATCGTTTCCAAACCCAATACAATTCTTTTTCAAAAAAATGTGATCTCGACTTATTTGGACTTACTTTACAAAAATTCAAAATTACCGTGCTTATCACTATTAAATGATTATGTTTTTCTTACTTAACTGTTTCTTCTGAAAATTTAAATAATTTACTAATAAAAAAGTTCAATGATGCGTTAAAATAGTTCCCTTACATTTGAGTTTGGAAAGAGTAAATTCGCATTTTTATTTTGTGTACATTTATTGCTTCTTTCTCTCGTGCATGCTGTGGCGACCTATAATTGAGGCAGCGCCATAATTTTTTCATTATAATATTCTATATTGTATCACTACCAATGTTACGGTGTATGCTTTGTTGGTCGTTCTTTTCAATAAATAAATAAATAAATAAATAAACAATTTAATTTTGTAGTCAAAAACCTCCACACATGACTCAGACAAAAACAAACCACTTCATTTCAATGTTTACGATTAAACCTAGACAAATATTATTATATTGTTATCAAATATTATTATAAAAACAAACACAAATATTTTTTTTTTACTTTAGAACAAGCTGTGCCCCGCGGTTTCAACCGCGTACCTACTTATGTTTCGGGTTGAAAAAAATCATATGTCATTTTCTATACCTACCCCTAACAACGTGCATGGTAATTTCATGAAGATCGGTTGAGTAGTTAAGGCGTGAAAAGACAACAGACAGACAGATTTATTTCTATTATTATTACTTTCATATTTAATTAGTAAGGATATCATAGTATTATTGCTATTTGCTTTTCGCCACACAATGTTGCCAGCTGTGTTAAATCCTTCTTTAGTGGGGTGCCTTTCAAACTAAGAGGGAACTGGTTTTCAAAGCTCTCTCGAAGTCTAGGGTGTGCTTTTAGGTAATTAATGATAGAAACATCCGACAAAAACGATTTTCTCCAAAGGCTGTTTGAATGAGACGGCAAAAACAAAAAAAAATCTTATGTACTTTATTGATTAATAATAATTGAAGATACGCGTATCTACCTACGTATTCCCTAAATTTTGACGGTTAAATTTGGAGAATTTTAATGCAACTCCACACTTACAATTAGCTTATAACTTGGAAACCAAGCCAACGATGTGGTATATGGGTATATTTAATAAAAAAAACTTAATATAACCTATTAGATAATAATAGTAGATTTTACAACAAGTGCACAAAACGAACCATTTTTATCCGAGACTTTTAGCAGCCTGAGCCGAAGGCGCGGGCTGATAGTAATATTGAGGATAAAATGGTTTTGTGGACGAGTTATAAACTCCACTTTTCACTTCGATTGCGAGGAAATAAAACCGTAATATAACATAATCATTTCTTCAATTAAAATTCAAAATAAAATTAGTACATTTTTGAATACTAAAGGAAATTGTATTCCCCAGCATATTAACGCTATTTAAGTCTTAAAAAACACATAAAGCAAATTAATTAAAGTAAATATTATAAAACAACAAATTCTTTATAAAGACTTCTTATTGTGTTTGGCTGTAGATATGGCTCATTTTCTTTGCCTTAATATAGATACATTTATGAGTAGATACGTTAATGCATTTGTGCACAAAATTCGATTTTGTGCAGCCTAATATATCCTGCACAAACAAGCACTTTCAGAGCATGAGAAGTGAAAAAATAATTATCAAACTATACGCAGAGGAGTTACATTAACCGTCGTACAACTTTAATTAATGTTACTTAACCATCTGGAAGAGGAAGCTTCGTTTTATACACTAAACATTTAGTCCCTAGTTAGCCCCTACTGAGTTTCAAGATAAAATAAGCAGCGTAAAAATAACTGCGCTTATAACTTTATTTATAACGCTATATCTATTCGTGTTTTTAATGGTAGACGACAGTATGTATATAAGAGGGAATCTTCGTAACTTCTCAAAACGATAGATGACTTTAAATTGTACTTCCGTACGTCTATGTATTTTCTTTCTTTCTTTCTATCTGTATAATAGCAGAATATTCATTGCAAGCTTTGTCATCGGCACAATCGCATTTCAAACAAACAATCAACTCGTTTGCCATTGTTTGTTCCGTCTACATCGAATGTGCAATTATGAATGGATATCGCTTCAATTGTCATTCGCTTGTATCACAGTTTTAATTGAAGTTAGTAAATTGATAAATGAAATTGATGAAATTGATAATAATGAAGACTTTGAATTGAGTCGACATTTGTAACATATAAGAAAAAAAACCTAATGTCTATTTCCTTGTAAAATAATTTAAATTTCAATCGCTTAATATTATATAGTACGTATACCTAGTTATTGCTAGCTACTTAGTTGATAACCACTTTTAGAAGAATCAAAAAATGAAAAACGATTAAAAATTTAATCAGATTTTTCAGACTTTTCGGATTTCATGTTCAGATGATTGTTTACATAATTATAAAGCTTTATTTTTAAACACAAATCTGTTTATGACCTGATGGGAATTATGTGTAAAATACACATCTTAAGTGCGTATTCTGCATAAAAAACAAACAATTAAATAAGACAGTTAAAAAAAAACTTTTTTTAATATCGTTAAAAATATTACCGCAGTTGGACAGTACTTATTCTTCGAGCTTACGCAGATTTTATATAATATGTAATCATAGTAACCAGGCAGTTTCCATCTTCCACTTTCCATCTAAGAAAAATATCTTTACAAAAATACAAAACAGAAAAATAAAATCAACTTCCAACGAATCTCTGTTTTGTTGTGAACTCTCCCACCCATTTTTGACACTTGATAAAGACATTAATCATGAATGAAACGTCGCTTGTCCGCTTGATTGATACGCTGCTTGCAGTTTGTACCACAATGATGAAAGAAAAACAAAAAAAACGCTCACAAATCCAGTTGGGTTTACTTTTATGCAATAAGTGCGTCGTTTATGGGTGCTTGAGACGACAAATTGCCGTCTTTACGAGGCCCGTTGTGTCTCTTATTCAGTCGAGAATTGATCAATAAACGAATCAGTGTCATATCATAAGTATATTTGTGCAAGTTAAATTATTATTATACATTACACTACATTATACAGTACATTATCGTACAAAAGGCGGACTTAACGCCTGAGGCATTCTCTACCAGTCAACCTTTTGGCTAGGTTATATTGGCTAGGTATAGTTTAGTGGCATGTTACAGAACAAGAAAAAATATATAGTATAAAATTTATATAAATAATATATTACCACGAATATATTAAATAAATTAAATAAAAGCAGATACATACATAATATACTAAATACATACACACATACATACATATATTACGAACAACGGCGGATGCATCGACGAAGTGAAGAGGCGTATGGCAATTTCTAGGTCTACGATGGACAAGTTGAGGAAAATATGGAGGAATCGTCACATATATAGAGCCACAAAAATCCGGCTAGTTCGGGCACTTGTATTCCCCATTTTCTTGTACGCTGCAGAAACGTGGACCCTGCGAGAAGTGGAGAAGAAGAAGATAGACGCCCTAGAGATGTGGTGCTGAAGGAGAATGCTCGGAGTATCGTGGACTGAATTCCGTACCAACGACTAACGAGTCTATACTTCGAGAACTCGGCATCAAGCGGCGTTTATCATCTTTGGTACAGTCTCGTATCCTCTCCTTTTTTGGTCACGTTTGCCGCCGAGGAGAGGTGGCTATTGAGCGACTTGTGGTCCAGGGAAAGGTCGAGGGTACCAGGCGACGAGGAAGATCACCTATGAGGTGGACTCACCAGATAAAAGTGGCAGTTAACGGCTCATCATCGGTACACGAATGAACGAGGAAGGAGGGAGGAGTGGCGGCGTGTTGCCACCAATACCTAAAGAGATGACCACGACCACTCTGTCAAGAGTGACACCGACGAAGAAGAATATATATACATACACATAATTATATACATCCATAATCCATATATACATAAAAGTACTTACATGCTCAGATATACACACAATACAAAAATAAATCGAAGATACATACAATACATATGAGAATACACAATACACATTAATATACATACATATACATTTACTATACATACCTATTAATTATTATATATATAGATAAGTAAAAAAGTGCGATCAGTTTGTTTTATTTCCATCGCATGCATATATTTTATGTATTTTACTAAAGGTAAATAGTAATGGATTCGTATAATTATCCCCACTTGACCCATACCATATGTTTTTTACTAAAAGATATTTTAATCTTTACCAGCCGTTTCGCGCGATTTCACCCGCGTTATTTTCAGAGTTTTCGAGGCTATTACCTGAACCCCTGAAAGTCTTTACTCAAATATGACAGTTGGCCGAGTAGTTAAGACTTGAGAGCGTAACAAACAAACAAACAAATAAACTCACATTCGCATTTTTGTGGGCGTCAAAGCAAAAAGATACCAGTTATCGGCATTTAGTTTCCAAGATATAAGAGGGCTTGTAAAGTTGGGTGAAAAAGTTGTCAATTCTCTACTATTTCATGTATCTTATTATTTTACAATAAAATATAAAAATCTATAATATGTACCTAGCACCTAAAAGTGTGTTTGTTTTTTCAACTTAAACTTTTCTCAAATCAAGTTATTTCAGAATCAACTTCAAATGTCTGATAAAAAAAATCTATGCTAGTTTTTTAATATTTTTTCAATCCATACTATCAATTGACTATCCTAGATACCGAATTTAGTCTTAACTCAATACCTCACTACTGGTACCTTTTTTGCTTGGACTCCCACATATTAAGGATTTCCATTCTCCTAGCAATGTTATATTAAATTATTATTTTCTTATTTTTTTATTTACCAAATTTACATTAAAAATAATTTAAGGTTGACATAAAATAGCACAAGGAACCACAGAGGTTTGTAAAATTTGTGCTAAATGGTTTACGGACTCGTCAAAATAGGGATGGATTTCAATGTTCGTACAGGAAACTCAAAATCAAAGTTTAAGAAGTTTGGAGCTAGCTCAACTATGGGTATAAAGAAAAATAAAACCAGAAAGATCTTGCAATCTCGAGCTTATCAGAAGATGCCAGTGTGTCGTAACATCGCAAATCATGTAGTAAACCTCCAGAATTCCTCATAGGGACCGTCGTAAAAGGAGAAAATAGGGGACCGGGAGGGAGGGGAGACAGTCTGTAAGACTGCCAACCTCCAACGTTCGACTGAATCTTTTTGTGCGCCGTCACTCGCCCGGGTTGCGGGATGATGGATCCTCCACCGACATTTTTATGTTTTCAGCAAAGTATTCCTGTACTCACCACTTTGCTCGCTTGTTAAAAGCTATTCGGATATATTTTTTATTATTTATAACTAGCTGTTGCACTCGCGATAATTTCGTAGTTCCCGCGGGAATTCCGGGACCAACTATACGTACTTTCGTCTTAAATCACTCTAATAATCAACTACCAATTACAGTAGGTGTTGGAATTACAAAAAATCTAAATACACATTTGAAAGTGGCATAATATACTGACACAATCATTGTCATAATCTTACCACATAGTTGTGGTAAAGTAAGTATATAGATAGATAGATATAGTAAATTTCATTACAAGTGCGGAAAGCCTGTCATTACAAAGAGTTCCGACATATGTCTACCCAAGCCGAGGCGCAGCCGAAGGTGAGGGTTGACAGTCGGAACTCTTTGCAATGACAGTTCCGCACGTGTACTGAACAACTATTTTTAATACAGTTGCGAAAAAATTAAGCAATTTAATAAAATATCAAAAACACAATAAACTCAACTAAGTTCCAACTGTGATCAAGAGATGGCGCTAGTCGTATTAGTAATGCGAAACCTACGTTTCGCAATGCGAAAAGTGTGTCAAAGTCGTGTCACCATTTTTGACAGTTGGCAAAGAGAACGCACGAGTTCGGGAAAGGTAAACAAAAAGCTCGAGTATGTAATAGCCCATATCCCGAACGCTAAACGTCCCTGCAATACGCCACTTTTTGAGCAACTGTATATTAAAAACTCTTTATTGCACACCAAACTAAAAAAAATGTTTACAAATTTTCCTACATTCAACTTAAAGGTATACAAAAGGCGGCCTTATCGCTTAAAGCGACCTCTCCCAGGCAACCTTTGAGTGGACAGATTCATAAGAGAAAGGAAGTATATAATCGTCGATTCTATACGGAAAACAAAAATCCAATGTAATTGAATTTTCAGACTTTACAACCTCATGTATTTTCATAATTTGTAATAAAAAAACGAATTTGATACTTCCTGCCATTCGTAGAGTTGTCAATAAAAAAAATTACTTTTTTATCTATACCAACTATAACAAAAGAGTATAATCCGAGATTCTGTAAATTGAATATTTTTGACAAATTTTGAGAGGGAGTGATAAAAGAAGAGTGACCAACCACAAAAAAGGAGTTTTTAAAATTCTTTTCTGTCTGTCTGTCTGTTTGTTCGCGATAATCTCCGAACCTACTGAACTGATTTTCATGCGGTTTTCACAGGTAGATTAAGCTAAACCTGGAGCTACTTATAGGCTTTTTTTCATTTAAATTGGATGTTGGGAAAAAAAGTTGTCATACAAAAACGTTTCATGTGGGTCAAACCGCAGGGCACAGCTAGTTGTAAATAAATTGATTGAGATTAAAAATTTTCAGCAGTTCTATTTTGTTTTATTAAGTTACAAAGAAAATTATGCAAAGTAATCCATTGAAGGTAAATACGCTTTTTTCGTGTCTCAAAAAAATTTTCTAATCACTGATTACTTTGCGGATGAAGTCTTTTGATGCCTAAAAAGAATCTGTTTTTTGCGTTCAAATACCGATTGATCTGATAGAAAGTTTTATATGAATTTGTTCGTTCGATTTAATTGAATGGAACTTATTTGCGTATTTATAGTGTAGGTATATCGATACGTATATATTTACTATGTTCATAATATACTAGCTGTGGCCCGCGGTTTTACTTACGTTATTTGGGGAATTATCCTACTAATGCAAAACATATTTCCATTATTATTCAATGATTTATGCGTAAGTTTAACCGTGACGGAAGCTCTCAAAAGGAATAATTTTTCCATTACATTTCAATTTTCCATGAAATGTTTTTTAACATTTTTCATTGCTGCTCTTCTATTGATTGTAACGTGATTGAGTATAATTTTTCAATTCGAACAAGAGTAGTTCCGTAGATTAGCGCGATCAAACAACCAAACGAACTCTTTACCTTTGTAATATAAGTATAGATCGTATAAGTATAGTATAAGTATAGATCGTAGCGCCTTCTACACTCGAAGTTGGATCGTGCTCGTAGCGCTTGCTACGCTCGTAGCATTAATGCGTTCTTAATAGCTGCACGAGGCTTTCATTTCGTAATTACATAGGCCCTGAACTTGTATAGAATATTTAATCAGCTGTTAATCTCGACTTTTAAAAGCTTTGAGAATTAATCGCCCTTTTTTTGTATATGCAATTATGCATGTAATATTCCAAAGCTACGCATATGGACGCAGATAAGCAAAAACATGTTAACCCATAAAATTAAGTTATTGATTCAGAACGATCTAGAGTACAGAGTTAAGGAACGTTTTTTAATTATGTGTTACTACATTGCATACATATGTAACTAAATATTGAACATAAAAAATATTGACACAAAATGGCGCTCATACTTTTAAATCACGCTTTATTCAAAATTTCTCCAGTGTGGGTTAACACACTATTGCTTATCTATGTCCATATATTATAGTTCCACATCAACTCGCGCAAAAAAAAACAAATGGAACACAAACATAAAAACATGTGTGTGTCAGCTCGTAAATTGCTGATGTCATCATCAGCAATTTACGAGCTGACACCATGAATTTCAAGTAATAATAATAATAATAATCCACTTCACAACACACAGATCTACTTGATCCCACACTAAGCTATAAGCTTGTGCCGTGGAAACCAAGCAAACGTGGTATATACTACATAGAATTACTTATATATATTACACTATGGATATATAAACACACCCAGACTGGAAAATGGAACCCTGTATTCATCACACAAAGTCCACCCCCACCGGGAATCGAACCCGTAACCTCTTGATTAGCGGACAGGCATGGTGGCCATTGCGCCAATCGGGTCGTCAAGTAGTTTTATCGATTGGACAAAATTCTCTGATGGACCACTAGAAAGTTAGAATGGTCTAGACGTCTGCACTAGATAGGTTAGGGGTTGGAATATTAATTAGCGCAGAGCGGCTTAATTGAATCCATATAATCCATTTGAATACGAGTTATTAGCATATTATTGTTTAAAGTGAATCATCACGATGAGTTTTCATTTCAAACTAGATATCGTCTGTGACCGTCTGCGATCTTCTATCTAACATTACGTTTTGTTTTTTCTATATATTCAAAACTAGCTGACCCCCGCGGTTTCACCCGCGGTAATTTCGGAGTGTCCCTAGGAATTTCGGAAAAAGAAGTACCCTATGTCACTATGTCACTCACAATCAGTTTAGCTTCCTATAAGGTTCAGTAGATCCAGAGATAGCTGTTCCCCCGTGGTTTTACCCGCGGGAAATTCAGAATAAAAAGTACTCTATGACACTCAGGATCACTGTAGCTTCCTATGAGTGAAAAAATTTTCAAAATCGGTTCAGTAGACCCAGAGATTACTCCCTACAACGTCACAAATTCACAAACTTTTGCTCATTATAATATTAGTATAGATACAATAAATAAATTGGTTTTTTGTTCCTCCTATCCTGTATTCCTATTCCTATATTTATATCCTATTTCTGTATTTGTCTAGACGCAGAGAGAAGATCTTAGAAGGTCACAGACGATATATTTAATCTCTAAGTTGGAGACCCTTGACTTCAATAAAGTTATATAGTAACTTGCTGTCCCCCGTGGTCTCACCCGCGGTAATTTCGGAGTTCCCGCGGGAATACCGGATAAACTATACGTATAAACCTTTCTATTGAATCACTCTATCTAATAATAAAACCGCATCAAGATCTGTTGCGTAGTTTTAAAGATCTAAGCATACATAGACGACCCGATTGGCGCAGAGGTCACCATGCCTACTCGCTAATCAAGGGGTTCCGGGTTCGATTCCCGGTGGGGGTGGACTTTGTGTGATGAATACAGGGTTCCATTTTCCAGTCTGGGTGTGTTTATATATCCATAGTGTAATATATATAAGTAATTCTATGTAGTATATACCACGTTTGCTTGGTTTCCACGACACAAGCTAATAATACCTTACTGTGGGATCAAGTAGGTCTGTGTGTTGTGATGTGGATTATTATTATTATTATAGGGACAAAAACAGCAGGAAGAGACTTTGTTTTATATTATGTACCTAGTGATATAAGAGCACTCGCAAAATATTCCCTATTTAATAGTATAACTTTTTCAGTTTATTATATATTAAAACTAGCTGATGTGACTCGTGGTTTCGCCCGCGTGAATTTCGGAATTCCCGCAGGAACTATTTTTTTCTAAAAGCAGCCTCAGTTACATACTTACAAACTTTCGCGTTTATAATATTAGTAGGATACACGCCCGGAACCTCTTTATTAGCGAGTAGGCATGGTAACCTTTCCACATACAGATAGATTTGCTTAGGTATATGTATGTATTATACTTTGTAGGTACCTTAGTTCTAAGCAGTTACGGCTCCTCAATAATATTTCTTCTTCAGTAATGGCGTCTATAATTACAATTTGCCAATGACAATGTTTCTTATTATAAAAATCTCTTCATTCACTATTTCAATTATGGCGAAACGCCAATGACAATGTTAGATTGTTCCCCAAGTTAAAACATGGCTCTCTTGAAAGTCAGTTTCCTACTCAGGGTCCAAAATAGATGCTGAAAAGTGACTGAAATAACGAAGACAAACGGGACACGCGTGTTTTCGATACGGCTTTCACTCGTCAACAACCTCCTCAGTAATAAAATATTATTGTCAAATAATAATTGAATAAAATTATTTGAGTTTGAAGTTAGCTTATATTGTAGTCTTGAACGGTCACGTTTCAAGTGTCAGCTCGACAAAGCGATACATTCTAACAATTACGTGAGCTATTATTAGCAGTTTGTCGAATCCCAACAATGTGTACTGTTAGGTATATTACCTAGAGTTATAGTCAGTACTGTGCTCAGGCTTTGTTACTTCTCTCAAAGTAAGCTTTGACGAATATTAAGTAAATGGAAACCCATTTCTACTCATTCTTGTGAAAGCCAGAATGTATGAATTTATGAAACCAATGAAATTTAATTTCATAAATTGTTATTCTAGTGCATTCACAGCGGCGTGTTTAGTAAATACTTCGTTTAATTACTTCGTTTAACGAAGTAAATACTATTACTTACTAATTAAGTATTTACTTGTAAATAGTATAGGTACGTAATAATGATTTTTTGGACATTTTTACACAGAGCTACCTGGTCCCACTTTAAGCAGAGCCTACTATGGGTACAAGACGATTGTTTAAACTTTAACACTTCTAAAGTGTTCTCTTTATGGTTAGTAAAACACATACCTTTTATCTACCTATAAATTAAAGGTAATAATAATAAACTCTTTATTGAACACCATTTAAAATGAACAATGACAAAAACAATTTTACTACAGAGTGTAACAATTGGCGGTCTTATCGCTCAGAGCGATCTCTTCCAGACAACCATGGGAAGCATAAGGAAAATGATAGTCTGGAAGGAAGGCGGTGTTATAATATATAATAATACTCAACATAAATACATAAACTATTATGATTTTGTTATTTATTAATTAAGGAGTTAAGTTTGCTAATTAGGTACTGCAGTGCTGTAAATTCGTTAGTCCAACGGATTAATTAATTTAATACCTACATATTATACCTACAGTTACTTGTTGTCCTATCTGTTTAATACTTTAGAAAATATTGTAAAAAAATAAACGATCAAAATACGATATTGCTTGCTTTTTGTAATCTGCGTTGTCACCTACATACTATAATAATACAAACAGAAAAAAAAAATTGTTTGTAAAGGATAAACTCAAAAATTACATGACAAGTTTTAAAAAAATCTTCCTTTTTCAGGAGCTGCAGTGTTCCCGAGTGATATACCTAGGGGAATTTTATCCCGTTTCAAGGGAACTCCGAAATTAACGCGACTGAAACCTCGGGGGATCGACTGGTATTGTAATATTTGATCGTCTACTAAATAGCCATTGCCAATTGCCACAGTATGTCATTTCGTAGCTGCGCGTGCGAATCCGCGTAAGAGCAATTGTAATTTGTAAATACCGCGTAAGCGTAGAACGCGCAAAGTTCTAATAAGTGACTTTGTACAAAATGTAAGAAAAAATCGGGTAAATTGAAGTTATTTTCCAATAAAGAAAGTTGTAAAGCACAAACTGATAAGTTCAGTCGGTAATAAGAATTGAAATCGCCGAGATATTAGGTTTTTTCTTCCTCCTGTCAAAAAGCAAGTACGCGGTCTTTACAAGCTGCTCTTACGCGGATTCGCACGCGCAGGGACGATTTATTTTCAATGCATAGACGCTGTGTTTACTTTCAATAAATGTAGGTATATTAAACGAGTGAGGACTCGTTTTTTGGAAAGAATTAATTCGAATCGCGTCAAGAAGGAATTTAATCATCCAACTCAAGTTCTTTCTTTAACAAAAAAATTTAAAAAAAGAGGTGTAAAACCAAATAAAACTTCAGTCTTCTCACCTTAAGTGACCTTTTGTACGTAAATTGAATAATATTATGAGTACATTTTAGGTATAAATACGAAACTCCAAATTTAAATTTTAGCACGCATAGGTGTTGAACAAAACACAAACGAGCTTAAAAACACGTTTCAAATAAAAATAAAGGAATTGGAATACTCAGCTAAAGTTTGAGCATAAATTGTTATATAAGTATACAATTTATGCTCAATTTATATAGTTTAAGAACTATTTATTTCGTGCGAAAATTTCGTAATCCCTCAGCAATATTACTTTCTTTAGTCCGAGAACCAATAGTATCTATGATCAAAATTAACATATTTTTTTAAAAAATCAAAAGACAACAAACACAATTTAAATATTAAAAAATGTTTTTGAAAATTAATAAAATTAGGTAAAACTAAGTTCGCATTGAAGCTGCATACTTGATAGCTTTAACTAAAACAACACGCAGGTGAAACCGCGTGCAACAGCTTTGGGTTCGTATCTAAACGTCGCGCACTTAGCATTTATTTTAGTTATTATACATTTAATTAAATATTTCAGAAGCTAGGTATGTTTCTTTTCTTCTTTTTTTAGAGATAAGTGCCAAAAAACAGACAGTTGAATTTTGCATTACATTTACTGCTAAGTGAATAAACGCCAACCTTCGTCTAGAGACACAATGGATAAGTGCTGAAGGGAGCCTTTGTTTAAAGTATCACCATCATACAAGTATATGCCTTTTAGTTAAAGGTGACCTTGAATAAAACAGATCTATCATAGCACGAGGTCCACCCACTTTAATACGTTATCTTTTGACACAATGGGCATGTTGACTAAATTATTATTTAAGTCCGTCTTGTAGATTAATAAAAAATATTGGAAACGTATGTTTTCTTTTTCTGCGTAATCAAATAATAACGGCGATACGTTGAGTTGAAATTTCGCGTGACGTCACTAACCGGTGCAGTTTGTATGGCGGCTTACAGCTGTTAGTGACGTCACTAGCGGGAGGCTCGTGACGTCGTAAACTTTAATGCGCTTTATCTCTGTATATTTTCATTTATTTGAAAAAGCAAAAAATAAGTGTCCATTATTTTTTTATTTTATAATTGACGAACTAATTGGAATTTCGATTTTCAAAAGTCGTCAACATATTTATAAATAGTTGAAGCAAAACCTTTTTCCAAGTACAAACCGAACCTAACCAAGAATGTCGGGTGCTCTATGGCCTGCCTTAATTCAAAAAGTACTTGTAACTAGACACTATTTGTATAACCTACATGTATCACTAATTATTACATACTACTTGTATCACTTATTACATACTAGTTGTGCCCTGCGGTTTCACTCGCGATAATTTCAGAGTTCCCGCGGGAATTCTGGGATAAAAAGTACCCTATGTGTTAATCTGATGTATAAGCTATATTATTGTAAAGTTTCATTTAAATCCATCTAATAGTTTTTGCGTGAAAGAGTAACTAACATCCATCCATACATACAAAATTTCGCATTTATAATATTAGTAAGGATTCATGATGTAGCCGACGATTTCATTAAATATATAGTTGCATTTCATGAAATGGTCGGCCACATCATGAAATTATCAATTCTTAGATATGGCCACGGCATATACAACTTGTTAATGAATTAACTGAAATCCTGATACACCCCATTTAAAAAAATAAACAATAATATGATTAAAATATATTTTATGTCGATAAAATTTATACTTTAAAAGTTATTCAACATTAGTTTGGAGGTGACCTATCTACGAAATTCCAAGCGCTACGCCCGCGCCTACCGGTTCGAATTTTTTTGCTGCGGGCGGCGTACGCGCCTAATATTGTATTATAAATAATTCAGACATGGGCAGATAAAAATGAAAAATATAACTTATACTAAAACATAGTGCGATCGATTCGCTAGTTTAATTTGAGCAAACTACTTTCTAGTTTTCAGTTAATTTATTAACACGTTATATAAGACAGAAAATAAGATCAATAACCATATTATAATTATTATGAGTCAATGAACTGAACTTACTGCATTGTACTAGGTAACCTTTTGAACATCTATACACATAAATAAAATTGAAGTGTCTGTTTGTAATTCCAAATTAACAGCTTTTCAATAAATGCATGACATAAAAAAAACAATTAAAAAAAATTCTTTGTCTGTCTGTCTATCTGTTTGTCCTGAGTAATCTCTGAAACGGCTGGACCGATTTTAACGGGACTTTCACTGGCAGTTTGCTGATGTTATAAGGAGTAACTTAGGCTACTATTATTTTCAAATAAAATAGTTCCTGCGGGAACCCCGAAACTCACGCGGGTGAAATCGTGAGGTACAGCAGCTAGTCATTATATAATTTGTGTTTGCAGACTTATCTAGATTCGAGCCAGCTTAATGGGGCGGTGAATAAAATATCAACGAGTCGCTCGCGCGAGACGTCTAGCCATGTAGCACTCGGTTGGATCTGTATAATTTCAACTAATTCCCATTTCCCTACTCGTAAATGCATCGTTCAATAGCCGATATACTTATACTGGGTAGGTATACCACCTTGTGAAATTTATACTTTTTGTAAAACATCTTTATGGCGTTGTAAGTTGCCGGTTTTGCAGTTCCAAGCTCCAAATTCCAATACAAGCAAAAAACGAATACTGCAAAAACGGCAACTTATAACGTCATAAAGACGTTTTACAAACATTATAAATTTTACAAGGTGGCATACTTATCTATGTGGCCCACTGTACCTTATACCTACTGGTTCAAACCATATACTCATCGATAACTCATTATTTATTCATTATTTACACGAAGAGAAATCAATTTGACCGCCATCGTTGCCCGAAAGATGTGTCGGCGACACAATATCAGTGACTCGTAAGCACAGCGACCGACCCCACGCGGCTTCAGTTATGTGCAAACCACAGAAGAGGTTACTGACCAAATAAGGTGCCTGACCAAACGCCGGCAGCAGAAATGCTGGTGACCGATCTTCGGTGGGACTTTCGGTCGCGAACTTTACCGAGCAAACCCCTATTTTTCGCTGTGGGTAGGTACATGTAACTATAAAAATATATATTTTTTTATCTATATAAGGTGTAAAACAGTGCAAGTCTTAACAAGAATAACTTTCAACAGAATAAAATATTCATCACCAATTTATGTTAGATACTAGCTGTGCCCCGCTAGCTGTTTCACCCGCGTGAGTTTCGGGAATCCCGCAGGAATTCCAAAGTAGCCTAATTTACTCCTTATAACATCAGCTAATTACCAGTGAAATCCTGTCAAAATTGGACTAACCGTTTCGAAAATTCAACCGCGTGAGTTTCTAAATTCCCGCAGGATCTCTTTATATCAGAAACGTTTGCGGACCCAGGTAGAACAACCCACCAAAGTTTCATCACTATCGGACCAATGGTTTAGAAACGCATAGAGTACAAACATACAAACATACAAACATTAATTTTTATTTATAAAGACTAGCTGCACACAACGTCAAAAGAAAAAAAAATATAAAAAAAAAATTGGTACATAATTATAATAATAGACAAATACCAAAATAAACACCTAATTCATCATCAATTCATAAATAAATAATTTAATTTAATGCATCTCACTACGCATTAAAGATATTTCAATCCGTAATTTTGATATAATCCCGTATTATAAAATAATCTAGTAAATAACGCAGAATATCAAAATAAACACCTAATTCATCATCAATTCATAAATAAATAATTTAATTTAATGCATCTCACTACGCTACGGTACTACTACTACGGATTACATGAGTGAATGACCTTATAGTGGGCGCGCCAGCAGCGATAAAAAGGAAAAGGGCATCGTTATAATAATAATTTTAGGTCAAGGATATATGTATATATTATTTTTTTAAGCTTAGTAGATACTCTATATTTTCTGAAGTTTTAATTTATTTCTTCACATAGTTTCTTGAGGTTACAAGTTCGAGCTCTAGAGCATCGTAAACCCATTTTTCGTGACCATGTGGCTTGACGATAAGTTCCTATGTTTTATAGCAGCAACAAGAAGAGTTCTCGTTGCTGCTATAGAGCTTCAACTAGGCTAAGGTGGACTGTAGGTATAGACTGTATTTTTCTCGCGATTTATCGAATAACCTTATTAATAACTAGCTGTGCCCCGCCAGTTTCACCCGCGTAAGTTTCGGAATTCCCGCGGGAACACCAAAGTAGCCTAATTTACTCCTTATCAGCTGATTTGCAGTAGAAGTCCCGTCAGAATCAGTTCAAGTATAATGTCATGTCATAAGTGTCATGTATAATGTTGTTAATGTATTTGTTTTTTTTTTTCTGAAGTAGATAAATTAAAAAAAAACCGTTTTGGAGATTCACCCGCGTGAGTTTCGGAATTCCCGCAGGAACTCCAAACTTCTTTTGATCTTCTCCTTTCAATAACAAACACAACAAAAAATATAATAACCGAAATCGGTCCAGCCGTTCACGCGTGATTCCGTGACCAAGGGAAACAGGGATTCAGGGATTTTTATATATTTAGATTACACCTATAGGAAAAATATTTCCGCGTGCTTGGTTTTCCTCAAGCATTATACAGATATTTACTCGCGAATATATATTCATCTTTCATGCAAATAAATGTAAAAAACTGGCAGTATCTATTGTAGCTATACATCTATGCTAGAGACTCCTTTCTATATAAACACGTGTATATGTATGGGAGCTGTTATCCGGATATCTAAAGATTTTCCCCGTTGCCGCTGCTCCTCGCGCTACCAGCTTACCCCACTCTCCCCTATTTGTCTACGACGTCCCCCTTTCCTCTTAGTGTCGAACGTCCTCTTTGTGATTTCACTTGCTAATCAGTCCATCCGCAAACCTTATTTTTTGCACTCACTTTGGTGTTGAGAAATACCTTAAAAGTGTATAGGTACCTAAAGGTAGTTACTGTGTAGGCGGAGAGAATTCTCTTTAAATTATTTTTTTATCTTTCCATCCTCTTTACATCTTTTAAGTGTAACATAAATTATATTGCGCAAAGAAAAGATATTTTAAAACGCGATCTATTCATTCGAAGTTTTTTTGGGAAGTTCTGAAAGCTAATAGAAAAAGCACTGCTTTTTGATATTCAAGTGCAAAATTTTATGCTGACCAATCGTTTTAAGTTTTAACAGAAAATGATTACAGCTTACTGTAAACTTTTACGACAAAATTTTTATAACATACACATATATTCTATAACAAATATATCTAACTATACCGGCAAATTAAAACAAACATAAGATTGAAAAGCTTTATGGTTCGAATCGTACACTGAATTTATGTGAGATCACTCCGATTTACCAACCAACTATAGCTGTTCCCCGCGGTTTCACCCGCTTAATTTCAAAGTACCTACCCTATGTCCTTCTCTGTATCCCTGACAACGTGTATGCAAAATTTCATCATGATCTGTTGATCCGTTGAGGCGTGAAAGCGTAACAAACAAACTCAGTTTCGCATTTATAATATTAGTAAGAATCATTGAAATAAAGAAAGGAAGAAAACACAATAAAAAAAATTACGCTTCGAATTGAGAACCGTTTCGATTCTCATATTTTGGTCCACTTCAACTAATCCCCAATTGGTTTAATTCAATCTTTTTTTAACTTTATCAATATAACATTTGGTATCCATTCTGAAGTAAAGGTCATGTATTTCATTAGGTAGCACTGCATTGTGTCTTTATGTATAGAAGTATTACAGAAGGTCGGAGCCGATCTCGGATCTATCCTTTCCTTTTCACAACTGTCCAATGAACTAGAAAGATAAAACGTGCCATTAATACTTGTACCTATAAAAAGCCGCCACGCCCGGCTGTGGGAGACCTTTTTGGAACTTTTACTTATGCGATGTGAACGTCAGCATATCGTAAAATATCGGCAGGAATCCGTTTACGATTGTCGTTGGATTCTCGTAAAAACTATTGACGCCGCACCAATATGGGCGCGTGATGGTTTCTTGAGCTTTTCTCTTATCGTTACAGAGCTTTGTGCGGTCCCCCTTAACGCGTTTGAATTTGACTTGCACGCACTTACAAACGTGATGTTACACATATGTGTGGTTTTGATGTATCGAACAATAACACGTGTAGTACATTGGTAAGGGAGTTAGGAAACAGCCTATTTGATTATGAATGCGGAAAATCAGCGCACGCAATCATGGGATATCAAGTGTGATGGAAAAAGCTTAGTACGTCTCTGGGAGCGAACAAACGTATTACGCCCACATCGATCTTTTTGTGCTTCAATTTCAAACGGAATTTTGAATGAAATCGACGCTCTGTGTCTAATATAGGTATATTATAATATCTTAAAATATATAAATCACGTGTCACGTTGTTTGTCCGCGATGGACTCCGAAACTACTGAACGGATTTTGAGAAAATTTTGCAACCATTTATAATATGGTCCAACTTAAAAGATGGGATAGTTTTTATCCCGGAATTCCCGTGGGAACTCCGGAATTAAAGCGGGAACAGCTAATCACCGTAAACTACTGTCAAGGGTACAAAGAAGGACATAGAGTACTTTTTCCCGGAATTCCCGCGGGACCTCCGAAATTACCGCGGATGGAATCGCGCTTACCGCCCTAGGGCTTTTCTAGTTACATTATTACCCTAGAGCGCTATAATTGGTCACCTACAAGCCCCATTTGGGGGTAATAAGGACCTACTTACCGAATATGAGAGATGTTAATGTTATTTATTGATAATAATGTTAAACTATTTTTAAATTAATGTACTTAGGTACCTATATGACATGTTGAATATTACGAACAAATATATACTAAAAATCACGTCCCTGTGATAGGTAAAAGTTAAAAACAGCGATATACATACAAAGATAAAAAGAAATTCAAATATTTATTTACACACACACGGAACCTTTGGCTTTGAAGCCAAATTTTCGCACACAAAGGCGGGAACATACTCATATTAAAACGTAAACAAGCTAAATATTACGGAGCTTGTATTAAAATGCGCACAAAAAACCACCACACCCGCGTGTGTGGTGGAGTGAAGAATTCCGCCGTCAGAAGCACTCAGCAATATTCAGTATCCTTACGCCAGTTTTGGTGCTTTTATTTTTATAACCTAATACGAAAATGTAATATGACATTGCCTTCAAAGACAACGCGTCCGTGCGCGGAGATTTAAAAGAAATATTTTTGAAATTTCACTTCTACAAAGCAACCACCGACACGCGGGTTCTCGGAGCGTTATATGTGACATTTTTAAAGTAGGTATTTACCATTTACCTACTTTTCCGAGTTTATTCCGAACGGTAGACTACATATTGTAGGTACAGGCTGACTGTAAGGTTACTCGTTTTTAAAAAAGGTTTAAATTAAAAAAAAAACTGTACACATGCGCTTATAGATCGTTTTTGGCGGGGTTAAAAAGTTAGGTAGGTATGTCATTCAAACAATAAAAAAAAACTTGTAACAATTTTTTTAATGACATACCTAACTTTTGACACAAAAAAACTACTTGTAACAGTGTTTTACGGTGCTGTGTGCACAAAACGTTTCGAGCTGTTTTCTTCGGTTTTTATTTTCTTCTTTCTACAAGTAAGATAAAAATGCATAGCTTACCCCCGACTTATTTACTATCTATCGCTCGCGGATTCACCCGCGGTAATTTTGGGCATATACCTACATATAAACCTTCCTCTTGAATCATTCCATTCATTGGTGAAAACCGTATGAAAATCCGTTCAGTGATTTTTGAGTTCATCGCGAACAGACAGACTTTGTCCAGTATTAAATTCATTAGTTAAAGTTCGTTAAAGCTATAAAAGTACATTACAAGCAGCACTCATACAAATCAGTGTTGGTCGGAATTCTAAAATGTATCTACGATAGAATGTATTCAAATGTTACATATAAAAACATTCATTTGCATAAATGCTACCGCGGCTCGTCTATTCATCTGTACAGTGAATACATCAGCCATAAAGAACTAAGATAATAAGTAGATATAATTAAAATGTTACTAAAGGCGAGTCGAAAGCAAGAGAAATTTTTAAATGTTGAGTATAAATATGATTGTGTGTTTTTATTTAGGTGTAATTTAATCAATCAACCAATCAAATATATATTTTTTTTTGTTAACATGATAATAAGAAAACATAGAGAAGTAACTGAAGTAGGCATCAACTTATAATTACTTAAAAAAATTAAAAAAAAAAAAAAAAAAAACTTAAAAATTACTTAAAAACATTAGAAACGGTACACGGAAAGAGAAGCGAAAGAGAATCGAACCCAAGACCTGCTGTGTTCTGGGCTTCTCTTAAAAAACACTCTCAATGACAAAAATAAGTCTTTTTTTGTAGTAACTGTTCTTCAAATATCAATTGTAAATCCCTCCAATATATAAACCTCGTTAAATTTCATAAGCTCTCACGTTAGATACCTTTCTTCCTCTTATTGGCTTCTTAATTCAATAATATAAACGTAACTTTTCTTCATTATCATAAAATATTTTAATATTTAAAAATTTTTATCTCCAGATTGATCTCTACTTTAGATTATTATTGGCCATATCCAGTTCTCAAAAAGCTCTTTTCTTATCAGATATATTATGTTACACACTTACACCAACAATATAGTAATATCCATTACAACCAAATCAACTTACTATTTACTTGACCTGAAATTAAGGGTAAGTCGAATATCTCCATAGCAACTTAGGTCTTATCCAATCATGATCGGATCGGACGCCTAAAGCGGTCAAACTGTCTAAGGTTACTTTGTTGTTTGATAAGTCTTACAAAATATAGGTACCTTATATATGTAGGTCATGCTGCCATAGATATATCTATCTCGAAATATAAAATGCTTTGTCCTGAATGACTGATGGATCAACGCACAGCCTAAAAATCAGTCATAAAGCCAATCATAAAACCAGTTAGCCACAGTAGATATTAGTGTTAATCTATGTATGGACATAAAATTGATTAGATTACATCAATGAATCTCTATTTTCCTTGCTCACGGCATCACGCGTGAACGGCTGGACCGATTTCGGTAATTCTTTTTCTATTGTATTTGTTATTGTAACGAAAAAAAGAATAAAAGAAGTTTGGACTTCCTGCGGCAATTCCGAAACACACGCGGGTGAATCTCCGAAACGATTGAACCTTTTTTGACGGGACTTTCACTGCTAATTAGCTGATGTTAAATTAGGCTACGTTGGAGTTCCTAGAACACTATCTGACTTCTAGTTAGCACATAAAATTCGTATTCTATTATAGTAGAATTATGTATTGTTTATTGATTTAGTATACAATTATTTTACGTATAAGTATCTGTATGTTGTAAGTTTACGTAGTTTCTATTATTTCTCGTATCTATATATCAGTATTTATATATTTTATTATTATTGAAATTTATTATGCAGATATTAATGCCGCACTATCTACCTTTCTTTTTACATCTCTCTCTACCAGAGGAGGCTGCCTATGAAAAAATTGCTTTCAGCAATATAGGTCGCCTCGTTGTACGTATCCATATGTTTCTGTGTTTTGTAAATTTTGTGTCTTCTACTGTGTGTGCAATAAAGTATATTTGATTTGATTTGATTTGATTTGAGTTCCTGCGGAAATTCCGAAACTCATGCAGGTGAAACCAGACAGTTAATATAAATAGAATCTGGCCACCTAATTTATTTCTTTCTCTTTTTTTCCTAAATACGAAGTGGCCAGTTTTTTTTTACTGCATAGAATGAATTTCGTAATAAACTCTTGTTCTTCTTCTTTTCTCTTCTTCTTCTAATAAACTATGAAAAAAGATTAATCTGCGGGTCTGCTGGAAGAAATTACAGTCATGGAATAAGCATTGCCTGTGCTACTAATGTGCATTAATTAATTATTAAGTAAGAAAATAACTTAAATAATTGACTAGTTGCGGTGGTAAAGGGGGATACGGGCTTTAGTTTACTCCTGACATTCTCTACCTGACCCTTTACGAAACTTTCGCTCAGCTTCGCCTACGAAGTTTCCTGAGTCAAAACAAATGAATTCTTAATTAGACATTTCTGATAAAATCGAAGTTTAGTTACGGTTGACTGCTTATTTTCTTGTTAGTTTAAGGGTAAACCCACTCATAATAGGGATGTTGACTACTATTGAAAATCAAAATTCTAATTAGTCCGTCAGTTAGAAAATAAAAAAGCAATAGACACGTATTTTTTGCTTTTTTAAATAAATTAAAATATACAGAGATAAAGGGCATTAAAGTTTAGGATGAGGAGGTTGTGACGTCACTAACGGCAAAACCGCCATACAAACTGTCAGAATAGTGACGTCACGCGAAATTTCAACTCAATATATCGCCGTTATTTTTTGATTACTTAAAAAAAAAAAAAAAAAAACGTGTCCAATATTTTTTAATAATCTACAAGACGGACTAAAAAATAAAAATTTGTCAACATGCCCATTCTACCGGACTTTGTACGGTATATACGTGCCTATATAGAATAGAATTTTGGTAAACATCTTTGCAGTGTGGTTGGCAATAAAGATCAATATAATATGCAAGCGTTTGAAGGATTTTGCTGTTGTTAAACTTTAAATTTTGTTGTGTCTGCTGTGCATAAAGTCACAATTATTTTATATTATTTTCTACTATATTTTTTTTTTTCAGGAAGGTTTATACGTATAGTTTATTCATGAATTCCCGCGGGAACTCCATAATTATCGCAAATGAAACCGCATGGGACAGCTAGTTTTCTATAATACAAACTTTGTCTTGACAATTCACATAAAACAAATATTGAAATCGGTCGGAAATTTCCGAGCTTTTATTTGGATGCACGGATATAGGTTTTTGTATACACCTACAAGGATCCTATTGCCAGCTACGTTTTTTTTTTTTTTACTCTTAAACACTTTTTACCTTTGATATAAAGATATAGAGAATCTGAAATTTGATTGTTGAAAGTAATAATAATAATGACAATAATAACTTTATTTACTTTAACCGTTATGTTAAGACAGTAGTGCACTAGCGCCCGAACTAGTTGAAACTGTTTCAGGTGCCAGCAGAATTCCCTTGAATTGCAAATAAAGTAATTTTTTTTTTGGTGAAATTTACCCCTCTGGGGAAGGCAGAAGGAAACTTAGTCCATATAGCCAATTCATTAGTATTTTTCTTCTTCTGTAGAGGGAGCACGAATTTTTTCGCTCTCGTCTAGTCGATATCGTCGTAATGTCAAAGCGTTTTTTTGTATGGAAAATGAACGACACTGGATAGGTGGCGCTGTTCATTTTCCATACAAAAAAAATGCTCGATATCGACTAGACGAGAGCGACAAAATTCGTGCTCCCCCTACTGAAGTTATTTACATCAAAATGCATTGGTGAGATGCATTTCGATGCTTTACCGGAACTTTTGGCAGCAAATCTTCACAGTTGAACCTTAATAGGACGCTCTGTGGGAAGTTGTATAGTAAAACGAAAACCTCCCGATGAACGCCCCATTTCATCTTATTTCACTGTTTCCGCACACTGTTCATCACTAATGAATCACTATTATGCAAAATCCACCATATTCTCACAATATTAATCACGATAAATTAATTTGCAAAACAAAGAAATAAAACCGACGTCTACTCTGCTAGAAATCCCGCCACAAGATCCCGCAAATAAAGTAAACTATCTACTTTAATTTTTTTTTAAATGGAAGTATAACTTAGTAAGTCTGTATTGCCGCTTTATGGACCATTTAGGTTTAAAAAAAAAAACAATTATATTTTTTTTTGTTTGTGAGAGAGTTAGTGGCCAGCTATTTTGAATGAGTTATGCGCGACAGTGTAGTTTCGATTCTCTCAATATTCCTAACGCAAGGGTCCAGTGTCAATTGTGCTGATTGTACCAAACGATAACATGCCTCTGAAGTTTAGACTAAGAAAACAGTATATTTGTAAATCTACCCTTAGCCATTAGCCGACGTTCACACGAGATTAACGTGTACCTTTCTCATTGAAAGCTTGGGTAAACTGGCTGTTCGAAGTTACACAATTCTCGTTCACATGTAGAACCTTTTCCGCGTTATTCAATTATTATGTGAGTAAAGTATTCTATTGTATTTTTATATATACATATATTTCAATTTGAATCGACATGACTATGAAATAACTTCCCCTCTAAAGTGTTTCGTCTTTTTTTCACCATAAAACCCTCCGAAATGTATGTGTGTGTTTTTTGTATGGATAATTGGATTAATAAGTCTTATGATTTGTCTTTTTTTACCATGTTACAAATATACAACTATTATCAGCACGATTGTTTCATTATTATATATATATATACCTTAATCTACATAATATATTATGGAAAAAAGGAAGCCCTATTTCCCTTGGTCACGGCATTATGCGGGAACGGCTGGACTAATTCGCAAATTTTTTTTTGTTGTGTCTGTTATTGTGAGGAAAAGAAGAATAAAACAAGTTTGGAGTTCCTGCGAGAATTCCAAAACTCACGCGGGTGAATCTCCGAAACGGCTGACCCGATTTTGACGGGACTTTCACTACAAATTAGCGGATCTATGGAGTAAATTAGGCTAATTTGGAGTTCCTCCGGAAATTCCGAAACTCACTCAGGTAAAACTGCAGGGCACAGCTAGTAGTTCTATAAAGCAGTGATCCAAACACACCTGGAACTCTATATTTTATACATCAGTGAAACATACCTAATGTGTTTAGATATGAAGTTTACTTCATTTCCCATGTATTTTGTATGGTCTATTGATGACTCAGTTATTTATTTATTTATTTATTTATTTTTAGGAAGACCAACAGCTTTCCAGATAAAAACACTTTTGAATACAAAAATAGCAGCTAATTATAGGTCTCCGCTGATAGAAACCAATTTACATACATTAAGACATCAAATACAGAATATAAGACACACATCACGTTACATCATACATCACGTTACATTACAGGAACATAAACAAAACATAAATATCTTCAACATTCCTAGATTCTAGAATCGTGTTTCTAGATTGATCCACAGAGCTTTGCTAATACTATAAATAAAGAATTTTGGTTATATACATAACGAGGTGCATACGATTCCATAACATATTATAACTCTTAAAGTTTGGTATTTACTGAAAAATGAAAATTGTAGAGCATTTGAAAAAAAAAATACTTGAGTTGAACTTAACAAGAATAAGTTAGACTTACAAATCAAAATTATCATCCCTTAAACAATCAATACGTTTTAAATCTTTAAAACTGTTATTTAAAGCCGCTTACAAATATTTAGTCGAAAAAATGTGTCATTAAAATTCAAAAAAATTCAAAATTCAAAAGCTATTTATCACTAAGGATTGGTTACAATCACTTGTAATCGTCAGCTGGTTCTTAGACCTATAAATTACCGTCAGTTCGGAATACGTCCTCCGTTGAGAAGAACTGACAAGAAACTCAGCAGCGCTGTCTTTTAATGATCTTACATATAAACTATAGGAGAACAAAAAATAGTAATTGGATAGAGCAATTCATAAACGATATAAGTTGTTACTTACGTTCAAAACAACCACAACACTTATCCTCGCGGCTTTCCTCTGGCGATATAAGTCATCGTAATAGTGCATACAAAACTTCACTCGACACGTTCACTCTCACCGGAGCATCACTGGCTGCACAGAGTACACTGCACTTTTCTAGCTCACGTTCGGACGTTTGAATTTGGAAACACCAGTTTTTGGGGGTAATGAACGGAGTATAGGAAAATGGCGGTCGAATGCGATGCGTCCCTCCCGAGGGTCGGATCGGACTGAGGGCGGGGAGTGCGCGGGGTGGAGCGGGCGGAGGGGGAAGCGGCGCCGCGCAGGCGGGCGGCTCCACTCGCATCCTCACAATCTGAGATGAACTTTTTTTTTTCTGTTTTCTGATCGCCTACCCTGATCTTTGATTGTTTTATGTCCCAATAAAAGTATTTATTATGCCTGTACAGCAATTGGCACTGTTAAGATGATAACTAGCTCTTGAATGCGGTTTTGTCTAAGTTTATGTAGCGACACCCTCCGGATGTCTTTTTGTGTATCGAAATATTATATTATTTTGCCTCATTGCATTTTATTTTCACGATTATGAAAATGTAGAGAATGTAGAAACTCATCTAGGCATCTTATTTTTCAATTTATAACTTTCTACCACGGTAATCAGACAAACTTGCCATAAGCTATATAGATATACAATAAATAGACTATAGATAAATACTAGCTGTCCCCCGCGATTTCATCCGCGGTAAATTCGGAGTTCCGGGAAAAATGTACTCTATGTCCTTCTTTGTTAACCGACAGTAGTTTACGGTAATTAGCTGTTCCCCGCATTAATTCCGGAGTTCCCGCGGGAATTCCGGGATAAAAACTATCCTATGTTTAACATGGACCATATTATAAATGGTTACAAAATTTTATCAAAATTCGTTCAGTAGTTTCGGAGTTCATCGCGGACAAACAACGTGACACGTGATTTATATATATTAAGATAAGATAAAAATAATAACAGCACAGACTAATTGGCGGCCCATCTCAACCCGGAATTGAACCCGGAACCCTTACACTTAAGGTGCGACATGCTTTCGTCTTTACCTCACCTCTACCAGTTACTATGGGTAAGTGTCAAAACCAACTGTAGTTTGTTTGTTTGTATACTTTATTGAGCATAAACAAAGTTTTTACAAGTTGATTATATCAAAACAAGTAGGTAATTTATGCTCAAAGGCGGACTTATCCCGCGAGGGGATTTCTTCCAGTCAACCTTTGAAAAATCAAAAGGAATTGAAGTAAATATTGGCGGTAGTTTAGTGTAGAAGAACAGTTCTGTACTAAACTATATGCTTCACCATAATCACCACATCAGCCGAAAGTTATCTTGTAGGTAGTTATTGCCGAAATTAGGAAAACAACTGCCTTAATTCCACGTCTATCTAATTACACAAAGTCCGCCGCTCCGAGAATCGGGTATTTTCCAGGATATGAAAATCGAAATTCTAATTAGTCCGTCGGTTAGAATAAAAAAATGATAGACACGTATTTTTTGCTTTTTCAAATTAATGAAAATAAACATAGATGAGCGCATTAAAGTTTAGGGTGGGGGACTCGTGACGTCATTATTCAGTATAAGCCCCGTACAAACTGCACCGGGTTGTGACGTCACGCGAAATTTTAACTCAATGTATCGCCGTTATTTTTTGATTACGTAAAAAAATAAAAAATACGTGTCCAATATTTTTTATTAATCTACACGACGGACGGATAAAAAAAATTAGTAAAGTAGCCAATTGGATCCTGTACCCTGGATTGTAGGTGACTGCTTGCTCTATAGAATAGAATATAGAATATAGAAATATATTTATTTACTTACACACCACGACATAAAACAACAAAATATATAACAATAATAAAAAAAATAAAATAAAATATTAAACAAACAAAAAAAACCTTCTAAACTTATTAAAATTATTATTAAAATTATTTGAGCCACATTGTGTTTTATATTGGTACCAAATAAACTTTTTTTCTATTCTAATTTATCATCTGTCATCTGGTACAAAAGTTTTATGCGCGACACTGAAGGCGGAGATCATATAAAACACATCTATTCTCTGGCTATGTTTTAACTAGATTACGTAAGCATTACCCTAAAAGCAATGTAATTAGAGGCAAACGAGACCGCAATATCGGAACCATGACACAGTAATCCCGCTCGCACGAGCATGTACTTGTACTAGTGTGATGTAGAGGTAGGTGTAGGATCATATTATAGAGTGGCTGGATGATAGATATTCCGGCAGATTGATAGAGACGCATTCGAAGGATAACCAAACGTAGTTATACAATAGAATAGATTACTCTAAAGTAATCGAATAAACCAATGAGATGTAGGTACAATCTATCTATATATTATTATATATATGAAAGAAAGCCGTGTTAGTTACACTATTTAAAACTCAAGAACGGCTGAACCGATTTGGCTGAAAATTGGTGGGGAGGTAGCTTAGAACCAGGAAACGGACATAGGATACTTTTTATCCCGAAATTCCTGAAATTAACGTCGGTGAAATCTCATGAAATTTTGCTTACTTAGGTACACATTGTCAGCCGTCAGGGGTACAGAGAAGGACATAGGGTAGGTACTTTGCATTCCGGAATTCCTGCGGGATCTCCGAAATTTCCGCGGGTGAAACCGCGAGGAAACAGCTAGTACTTTATAAAATCAATTCACTTCCCACGCAAAAGTTTAAGATCGTTTCCGTGAAAGTTTAATTCATAGAGAGAGCTTTCATTCGCACTGAAAATAAAAAATGGAAATTTGTTTTTCGTTTTCACGAAAAACTCGTAACAATTCTTTTCGGTCGGTTTGTTTTGTGCTCACATCGCGTCAAAACTACTTGAGAGACCCAGGTTTTCGCAATTTCCTAACCTCACTTAGTGTTTTATCTCAATGGGGATGTGGACTACTTTTGAAAATCAAATTTATAATTAGTCCGTCAGTTAGAAAATAAAAAAACAATAGACACGTATTTTTTGCTTTTTCAAATAAATTAAAATATACAGAGATAAAGCGCATTAAAGTTTAGGGTGAAGGGGTCGTGACGTCACTAACCGCTAAAATCGCCATACAAACTGACAGAATAGTGACGTCACGCGAAATTTCAACTCAATATATCGCCGTTATTTTTTGATTACGTAAAAAAAGAAAAAATACGTGTCCAATATTTTTTACTAATCTACAAGACAGACTTAAAAATAAAAATTAGTCAACATGCCCAGCCCAATGCCCATTATTGAGAAACTCATTTCCACCCACCTATTAGTCCTAACTATATTTCCGACTTTGTCACTAGCTGAAAATACAGATCACCCCTTTCTCTGTCAATCTCCAACTCAACTCCCTCTAACCCGTAACATTCCATCGTGCGTTATCTTGAACGTATATAGAGATCCCCTCAGACGCTACGCGACTGTATTGAGGCTGTACTCTGGTACATATAGTTAGTTAGGCATAAGTGCTATCACATAAACTCACCCATTAGGATAAACCAAGTCAGTGTCAGTATCTGCTCGTGGCTCAGCTCTATATTGCGCCTCTCAGGTGCATTGGTATAATTGATATGATCTCATATGTAATTTTGTAAATATTTGTGTGCGTCCAATCTAAAAGGGTACCAACTTGCTTGTTACATAGATTTCGAGAACTGTCTCGGCATTTAGTTTCCGAGATATAAGCAGTTTTGTAAAGTTCGGTGAAAAAATTGCGTCCGCGATTTAAATTGATTCATTATTAATAAATGCTCAATTTTCTTAAATTTCATTAAATCTAGTCTCAACTAAATGCCTCACTACTGGTACTTTTTACGTGGACGCCCACATACATGTGTATTTAAGAAAGACCTATGTTAATTACATAAAAGTTTACACCGATGCCACGATCGAAACCGTTGGTGGCAGCAGGTAAAAAAAACTAATGCAGAACCTCCTCCTTCTACGGTCGCCACTGAAAATCAGCGTCGTAGAACTTAGTGCCACGACATAATGCTGAGTGGTAGCCATTTTGGTACCAACTATTCTAGTTTAAGACGTGTTTAAGACTCACGGTTGTACTTATTTTATCTTTATGGTATCAAATAAACTTTTCTCTATTCTATTCTATTCTGTTCTTTTTAGCAATCGGTTAGTTAGAATCGGCATCTATTTCTAAAGATCTAGTTAAACAGAGTTAAACAGAAGCCATCGAAGGAGCGTCATTGTTGTTATCTTAATAAATTATGTTAAATCATGTATTAAATTGTAATTGTGTTGTTTCTCTGTTTCCAAATAAATGCTTTTTCTTTCTTTCTTTCTTTCTTTCTTATATCGATTGGTAAAAGGCAACGTTTATATAAGGGCTAGACGTAGCGATGGCAACCCTTTTTATTTGGAGTGCCTACAGTTTCTCGCTTTGTTTCGGCATCCGCATTTCGTGTAGGATCACCACGCTTCTGGATTGAAATAAACAATCTATTTGGAATAAATTTTCTAGGTATTTTAGGTGATCTCTAAGTATTTTGTTCCACGATATCCATCGTGAACGTAAACGTATGCATTTTGACACAAACATATTTTGAAACTTACGTTAATATGATGTTGTTTTACTTCATTTGTTTTATGCAGAACTAGCTGTCCCCCGCGGTTTTGCCCGAGGCAATTTCAGAGTTTCCGTGAAAATTTTGGGAGTACAATGTACCCTATGTCACTCAAGACTACCTAGCTTCCTATAAGTGAAAGAATTTTTAAAATCGGTTCGTTAGATCCAGAGATTACCGCTTACAACGGTTCAGCTGTCAGATAAAAGAGATTTAATGTCATTGCGCACGACAACCCGTTGCTTCAATCAACTTTTGAATGAGCATAAAAGCAGCTTAAGGATGTAATTGGGTATTCTCCAGGGTATGAAAATCAAAATTCTAAAGCGCATTAAAGTTTAGGGTGGGGGACTCGTGACGTCAATATTCAGTAATAAGCCCCATACAAACTGCACCGAGCTGTGACGTCACGCGACTTCAACTCAATGTATCGCTGTTATTTTTTGATTACGTAAAAAAAGAAAAAAATACGTGTCCAATATTTTTTAGTAATCTACACGACGGACTAAAAAAAAATGGTCAAGTAGCCAATTGTTGTTGCGGAATTTCGTTATGTACGTATGTACTTTATATCCTACTAATATTATAAACGTGAAAGTTTGTAAATATGGATGGATGTTTGTTACTCTTTCACGCAAAAACTTAGATGGATTGAAACTACAATAACATAGCTTATACATTAGATTAACAAATAGGGTACTTTTTATCCCGGAATTCCCGCGGGAACTCTGAAATTAACGCGGGTAAAACCGCGGGGCACAACTAGTATCCTATAATAACACATACCACGGGCAAAGAGTTGATTCTTGTTCCCCGACCTTGGAACATGGTTGCCCTACACAGCGGGCACTGAGAACTCCATCGTGGAGCGTGTGGCGCGCGATGTGGACTGTATTAATATCAAGTTATGAGTGATTAATGAGACGAGGCGCTGGCTGGGAGTTTGCTGAGTGCTAAACAATGGTTTATATCGGCGGTCACTGAGCGTTATTTGAAGAGTTCCTCTTCAGAATGTAATCAGCAAGGGTTGGGCGACGTGAACGTGGATCAGCATTTCGGCTGATGTATCACCCGCTATAGGAGAGTAATACCATTGCCGTACTGCGGCAGAAGATTCCTAACTTGACATGAAGTGTGTTTTAGTTAGAGGACAAGGAGGATCATAATATAACTAATATTAAGTTGCCGCTAGATTGTGGATTACGACAGAATGTGCTCATATTTAGAATAGGTAAAAGGGCGACAATGGGGATGTGGACTACTTTTGAAAATCAAAATTCTAATTAATCCGTCAGTTGGAAAATAAAAAAAAAACAATAGACATGTATTTTTTGCTTTTACAAATAAATTAAAATAAACAGAGATAAAGCGCATTAAAGTTTAGGGTGAGGGGGTCGTGACGTCACTAACCGCTAAAACCGCCATACAAACTGTCAGAAGAGTGACGTCACGCGAAATTTCAACTCAATATATCGCCGTTATTTTTTGATTACGTAAAAAAAGAAAAAATGCGTGTCCAATATTTTTTAATAATCCACAAGACGGACTAAAAAAAATTGTTAACATGCCCATATTATTAATATAAAAATGAATCCCTATTTCCCTTAGTCTCGACATCACGCGTGAACGGCTGGAACACTTTTGCTAATTCTTTTTTTGTTGTGTTTGTTATTGTAAGGAGAAGAAGAATAAAAGAAGTTTGGAGTTCCTACGGGAATTCCGAAACCCTCGCGTTGGTTGGTTAGACCGATTTTGACGGGACTTTCACTGCTAATTAGCTGATGAAGAATAAATATGACCACTTTGGAATTTTTGCGGAAATTCCGAATCTCACGCTGGTGAAATCGCGGGGCACAGCTAGTAGCATACCTATATGTTTAATAGCATTATGTATCTGCACTTATACTAGTTATTCTGCATATATAAACATAGAGGATGTAGGTATAGGTACACAACGACTTTGAAAGGATCAGGAGAATCATACACATGTATCTATCACATCAACACAAAATCAGCTTATGCCAATCAAGAAAAGCTTTTCTCCATGCAATAAGAGCGAAAATCGACATTTTCGCCGAACGAAGTCTTTTTCGCTCTTATATTACGTTACCTTTTACCGGATTCCTCATTGATTTTAGTACATTCACATCTAGCAGAAGCTGTTTGCAACAACAATATAGGCTATTCAACTAAATTTTTGTTTTTAGTCCGTCCTGTAGACACGTTAACGGAGATACGTTGAGTCGAAATGTCGCGTGACGTCACCACCAGGTACAGTTTTTACGTGCATATGACGTTACGAACCCCCACTTATAAACTTCAATGCGCTTTCCGAGCATATTTTTATCAATTTGCAAAAGCAAAATAAACGTGTCTAAATTTTTTTTACTACCTACCTGACGGACTATTTAGAGCATTTGCTCTAACCTCTTTTGCAACGGTAGACGCACGCCTGCCTCACCTACATGTCCTCTCTAGTTAATTTATTTGCTCTGTGGTCGCTGCTGTGTGCATGTGTCGGAGAATATCAACTTGAGTTTGGAACTCTGTTTCCTCCGCTCGCCGCGCCCCGACGCGAGCCCGACGCCACGCACACACGCACACACGCAACTCACATACAGTATACCTATATGTACGCTATCATTTGGATTTGTGGTTACAATAATTTATAATCGTCAGCAGGTTCTAAGAACAATATGTAAATATATAAGCCACTATTGTCAGTTCGGAATACGTCCTCTACTGAGAAGAACTGACAAGAAACTCATTATTATATTATCTGTGGCAGGGCTGTCTTTTTTATTATGAATAAGATTATGATCGGTTGTTGACGAGTGAAAGCCGTACCGAAAACACGCGTGTCACGTTTGTCTTCGTTATTTCAGTCACTTTTCAGCATCTATTTTGGACCCTGAGCAGGAAACTGGTTTTCAACAGAGCCATGTTTTAACTTGGGGAACAATCTAACATTGTCATTGGCGTTTCGCCATAATTGAAGAAGTAGATGAAGAGATTGTTGTTAATACGAAACATTGTTATTTGCAAATTATTATTATAGACGCCATTATTAAAGAAGAAGAAAGATTATCGTACTTATAAAGTACTAGCTGTCCCCGCGGTTTCACCCGTGGTAATTTCAGAGTTCCCGTGGAAATTTCGGGATAAAAAGCACCTTATGTCACTCAGGACTATCGTAGCTTTCTATAAGTAAAATAATTTTCAAAATCGGTTCAGTAGATCCAGACCCCTCTTCTTTAGTATATTATTAAGAGCTAAAGTTTGTGAGTGTGTGGATTGTGAGTTTGTGAGTTTGTTGGGGGGATCTCTGGATCTACTGAACCGATTTTGACAGTAACAACACATAGATAACTAAGTAAGCGAAGTGAATATTATCTAATAAGCTAAAGTTTCTCGTCAAATAAACAGTACGCCAAGCACGAACAACTTGCGAAAAAGTATTCGTATCGTTAACGTAAACTATTTGTATGAGAAATTAACAGCGCCTCTAGCGGACGTAAAACGAACTAAATTTGGTAGCACGAAGCCTTTCCTATAGTAACGTAAGCGTGCGGTATTCGTAGCGTATGATGTTTACACTAACTTTGCGATACTTGGCGAGCACGAAGCTTTTTTTTGACGTATAGAATCGTAAGTGACGATAGCTGGCTATCGAGACTTACGAATGTTTTGTCACGGAAGATTTGTCGGTGTAAAAACTTGCGTCGTGAAGTCGGAAACAAGATTTTATTAATATTTCAGTGTGTTTAGTGTTTTGAAGTGCTTATATTTATAAAAAAATGCAACGAGCACCAAGGGTTGAACGTAGTGCATTATATTATTATCTTGCAGCGAGATTAATTGAGATTGAGAGTGATAATAATGAACAAAGAGAAACTGTGTAAGTGCTTTAAACAAGGAGTTGTCTAGGCATTATTATAACTATAGTTTTATTAAGTTTTTCTATTAGTACTATTGTAAAGTTATTTTAGATACATACCTATTTTTTAATAAAAGTTTTTTATTTATTTACAGGGAAATAAGTCGTAAATATAACTTTATCTAAATTCGGAAGTAAATAAGTCTGTGTTCTTAAAAAAAGTTTGTGTAAAATACTAAAACATTATTATTATTTAGGTAATTCAAAAAGATAGTTATTGAAAATAGTATTTACATGCATTTTATCTTGCTACACAAGTTTTGAATATGTTTATAAAACGATACAATGATACCTAGAGTGACACTAAAATACATAAATGAAAACCTGCTGAAACCCAGCTTCCACCACCGCCATGCCAGTAGCTGCTGCCTCCACTCCAATTATTTGCATGACCCTGATTTCAAGGTCAGTCCAAGATAAAAGGTCCACCACCAGTGCCGCTTGCAGCTCTATTTATTTTTGCTCGCTTTCTTTTAGTATTATTTTTTAAATCACTCCACACCTTCACCACAAAGAAATACAAAACATTGCAGCCAAAACTGATAAAAAAATTATAAGTACGTGGCATTGGTTTAAACGAAATGTACATAAAAGTCGAACACTTAAAACAATAAACCACTTGAGATTGCATACCTTGCGCTATTTCTCCTCCGATCGAGAGTCGCCTATTCCGTCACTATTTAATTTATCTGCTAATTCCATAACTAAATAAATATAAATATAATATCCAGAAGGTTTAGATAGGTCATCATTTCTACAAAATAAACAATATCGAAAATACGAGCATGCTAGTAGGTACCAGCTCACGAATAACTCCACTGTAGTTTCAGAAATCTTGTTAACAAAACATGATATTTCACTTTACGTACCTTTCCATAAACTCTATCATAGTTAAATATTGCAAATGACTTGTCCTCATAATTAAAACACAATTTTATGGTAACAGCGAAAACTTTGTGGAACTTTTAATCTCCGGTGGAACTTCTAAACAACAATGTATCCGTTCAGAAATCAAAACATAAAAAATAATATTATCTTAAAAAAATTATGGACCAATATTTATATTTATTTACCGTAATGTAAGGATATTGTTCAAAGTTTTATATTTTTGTTAATTTCTCTAAAATTTCACTCGAATATCATAATATATAGTATTAATTTTAATTTTTAAGACTTCTTTAACTCGTTTCTAAACGTTTCATTCGTTTCATTCGTTCATTACGCTGAATTAGTTCATTCGCGGGGACGGCCCTATTTACGTTAGGATGACGTCACCTTCGTTGCCCTATCGAGCTTACTATACGACGGCGAAAGTGCTTCGTGCTGCCTACTAACGTTTTACTGCGTGATCGAATAGTAGACTCGATACGTTTACGTTACGAATACTTTATATGTTCGTGCTAGGCGTACTGAACGAGCAACGGTAAGTAAGGCGCGAGGCGAGTGTCTCAGACAACCCAATTATTAGTTGCCATTCATTTAATTACGACGTACCCAGAAACTTAGCAGTGTAACTCGCTAACAACAGTCGGTGGCAGCTTTTTATCCGATTACTACGAAGCGCGGATGGGGTTAAACTAATTTTATGTTTCGTGTGTACGTCGCGAACGGATCCATAAATGGGGATGTGGACTACTTTTGAAAATCAAAATTCTAATTAGTCCGTCGGTTAGAAAAAAAAACAATAGACACGTATTTTTTGCTTTTTCAAATAAATTAAAATATACAGAGATAAAGCGCATTAAAGTTTAGGGTGAGGGGGTCGTGACGTCACTAACCGCTAAAACCGCCATACAAACTGTCAGAATAGTGACAACACGGGAAATTTCAACTCAACATATCGCCGTTATTTTTTGATTACGAAAAAAAAGAAAAAATACGTGTGTAATACGTTTTTTAATAATCTACAAGACGGACTAAAAAATAAAAATTAGTCAACATGCCCATTGGTCAATTTTAGGAACGCCTAGTTAATTTTTTAAGAGGAACGTGGATTAGAAAACATACGACGTATGGGTAGGTACAATAAATGAATGAATGAAATGAAAAACACTTTATTGAACACCACACAAACAGTACAAAGACAAAAAAGATATTGAAAAACCGAAGTATTAAGTGGCTCCAAAGTGTGGCCTTATCACTATGAAGCGATCTCTTCCAGGCTACCAGGTGGAGTATGGAGACATTTGCTATAGTGAATCTGTATCTGAGAGAAGGACCCACCAGGTTTTGACCAGGAATTCCCTCTAATAAAACTCCAGACCTCCTAAAATAACGCGAGAAACCGCATGAACTTTTGCATACACATTATCAGGGACACAGGAAGAGGCTATAGGCTAGGCTACTTTTTATCCCGGAACTCCCGCGGGAACTCCGAAATTAACGCCGGTGAAACCGCGGGGAACAGCTAGTTTAAAGAATATTAACTACAACTTAAATGAACAATGCAACATACAGACATAAATTACTAGGGTTGATATATAATTAAATAGGCTGCAATAATCAATAAGTAGAAGGCTTATTAACATTAGTTAGAATTATACCAACCTAACCGCCGCACTCAGAGTCGAATTTAATGGTTACTTAGTTAAGTATAGATTTTTAGAACAAAACTGCCGCAATCAGACAAGTTTAATAAATTAATGTTAATTGGCATTTAACTAATTATGTTACATCTCATTAAATTCCAATTAACATTAATTTACTGAACGTCTCTGATTGCGGCAATTTAATTTTAAAAATCTATACTTAACTAAATAATCATTAAAGTCGACTCTGAGTGCGGCCGTTAGTCTGGCAAATCTATTAGGCAAAATGTTTGTGGCCTTTCTCAATGTAGTTTAATAAAGAACCCTATTATTACCTTATTAAATACTATATTTGAACGCAGCCAACTTACGCCTATTTGCGCAAACCGTAACTTGATACTTGAACTTTTATCATTTGATTCATTTGTAATGGTAGGTAACCATGACAGCAAAACAAACCCAAACACGACTATCTGTGCAGTTTCAGGAGTTTAAGTGATCCTTCTACTCTCATCATCATGATTGTTGACAGTACTCACGACAGCAAAACCAATTAGCTCAAATTCGATTGCCCTATTTGCTATTAGGAAATTTCAGTTTCTACTTTCCAGCTCCATCGTAAAATTAGTTCGATAGTACCATAATATTGTATTGACACCAAACTCACCTGAGCATTTAAAATTTTGGATATCGTCAGCAATTGGTTGAAGCTTGTTGGTTACCTTTGAACTATTGAAATAAGATTGAATAATTGTCAAATGTGTTTACATATTTTTGCTGTTGACTGGACATACTGACTTAACAAGTGAAATAAAAGTGTATAAGAACAACGCAGACAGCAAAAAAGTACTCGAGCATTTTGCTGTTTGATTTGAACAGACCGACCCTGCCTTCGTCGTCTATCCTTACGTACGAATTCGAGTTTTTTTGTTTGTTAGTTACACTTTCACGCCTTATCGCCTCAACTGGTTTTTATGTGCATACACGTTGTCAGGGGTGCAAAGAAGAAGAAGACATAGAGTTCTTAATTCCCTCGGGAACTCCGAAATGAACGCGGAACATCGAGTTTTATTATATATAAAAAACGAAATTGTCACATCCGTCAATATCGGAATTCCCGTGGGAACTTCAAATTTGAAATCTTCAAGTCGGAATAGGATACAGGTTACCTACTTTTAATGCTATAAAAAGATTTCCCGAAGGAACCACTGATATATTTTTTTTATGTATATATATGTATATTTATTTATTTATTTATTTATTTCAAAAACATTATTTATTTATATGTGTGGTATATGGGTAGGTACTTATATATTGTTGATGTGTTTATGCTGAGTATTATTATATATTATAACACCGCCTTCCTTCTAGATTATAATTTTCCCTATGCACCCTATGGTTGTCTGGAAGAGATCGCTCTGAGCGATAAGACCGCCGATTGTTCCACCTTGTAGTAAAATTGTTTTTGTAATTGTTTATTTTTAAGTGATGTTCAATAAAGAGTTTTTTATTATTATTATATTAAAAAACCCGGGGGAACTCACAATATCACGCGGGTGGAAATGCAAAAACAATAATTTACAATAGTTTAATAAGAGATTACTTACGAAAATAGAATTCAACCATGATAAAGGTTACCTACGTTGGGGGAAAGACAAGAAAAACTTGTCTTTTCACATTTTTATTTTCTCTTTCGTTTATTAAAACGCTAACTAATACCAATTTTCTTTGTGCAAACGCAAAATTCACTTTTTTTTTTGTAATAAAAATGCAAATAAGTTCATTTCATTTTCTATCCAATGCTCTCCGTGAAGTCAATGACACTAAAGTACAAGATATATCTGTTCAGATAAAATCAGATTTAAATAGTTAGGTGTTAAATTGTAAGGATTTTTCATATAACACATTCCATCATGGAATATGGATATTTGAATATTATGATCATGAATAATTTATGAAATATGAAATTTAGTAAATGCGAAATGAGGCTCGTTTTGTGAACTCGTAAAACATCTCGCTATGCAGCGAGAGAGCGAGAAAGGAAACGTTTATAATAAAGCGTCATCACTTACATTCATTTTAATACCGGGACTAATAAATTATAGGTAGGTACCTACTAGGCTAGACGGAAAGGGTGTCCCGAACTGCGAACCCTTCTAAGCTTCACTGATAACTATAGTTATCTAAATTATAGGCATATGGTAATTAGTTTCCTTAGTTGAACATTTCTCTGGATGCGATATAAGTAGGTAAATTTACAAATTTCACTGTAACCTTTTTGAAAAAACTATTCAACTATTCTGACGCGAAAAGGATGGAAAATAGTTACATCAATTGTATCACAACTAGAGATGAAACGAATATCCGGTAACTATCTGATATCCGGCCTATCCGGCCTTGTTTTCACTATTCGGCCGGATACCGGATAGTCTTTCAGTATCCGGCCCGATACCGGATAGTAAAATTTGAAAAATTCTCATTATTTTACACGAGGCAAATCATAACCACAATAACATAAAACCACGACGACAGGTGAAGAAACAACGGAATTAACAAATGAACTGAAAAACAAACACAAAAATTAAAAACTGACACGCGTGATAGGTAACACCCGAACGCGCCCGAATATTTCCGATCTCGTTCACCGCGCGTATATTCAAATCAAACTGATAGCGACAAGTAACGCTATAAAGGGCCTAATATCCGGAGGGCGGATATCCAGCGCTCCGGCCTCGTAGCTTGCCGAATATTCGGTATCCAGTATCCGGCCAAAACACTATTAGTTTCATATCTAATCACAACCGCTCTCATTGTTGCGACAAATAAAAGCGATTTAACTTCGTTAGGCTAATGAGCAGGGAAGTACGTATTAAAATATAACGTCCGAAAACATTTCATTTATTAAGTACTAGCTGTACCCCGCGGTTTCAACCGTGGTAATAGGGATGTTGACTACTATTGAAAATCAAAATTCTAATTTGTCCGTCAGTTAGAAAAAAAAAAACAATAGACACGTATTTTTTGCTTTTTTAAATAAATTAAAATATACAGAGATAAAGCGCATTAAAGTTTAGGATGAGGAGGTCGTGACGTCACTAACCGCAAAACAGCCATACAAACTGTCAGAATAGTGACGTCACGCGAAATTTCAACTCAATATATCGCCGTTATTTTTTGATTACGTAAAAGAAGGAAAAATACGTATCCAATATTTTTTAATAATCTACAAGACGGACTAAAAAACAAAAATTAGTCAACATGCCCATTTCCGAGTTCCGCGGGAATTTCGTTTTACAATAAAGCCTATGACTAATGACACTCACGGATAACGTGGCTTTCTATTTGTAAAAGACATTTTAAATTCGGTTCAGTAGATCCCTCCCCTACCTCACAAACTCACAATCTTTAACCCCTTTATAATATTAGAATAGAATAGAATAGAATAGAATAGAAAAAAGTTTATTTGATACCATAAAGATAAAATTAGTACAAGCGTGAGTCTTAAACTAGAATACTTGGTACCAAAATGGCTACCACTCAGCATTATGCCGTGGCACTAAGTTCCACGACGCTGATTTTCAGTGGCGACCGTAGAAGGGAGATGGCTTCACGCTACCAATAAGACCGTCCACAATCTACATTTCTTAGTTTCAAAGATAATTTAAAAAGTAAAAGTAGAGTATGTTGCGGGGTATGCTTAAGAAGACTAAATATATAATCAGAAATAAATTCCTACTAATAATACAAATGCGAAGGTAACTCTGTCTGTCTGTCTGTCTGTTACGCTTTCACGCCCCAATGGCTCAGCCGATCATCATGAAACTTTGCATACACGTTGTCATCAAGACGTTGTCATCCCGTCACCTTCATCCCGAAATTTCCGCGGGAACTCCGAAATTTTTTGTATTAGTACCTAAGAAATACCTAAGAATATTAGTAAGTAGATTTTCCGTAGCACGTGTATGCCTATTTTTCTTAAACGTAAACATCGTGATGGACAAAAACAGCTTATTTACTTAACTTCCCTTCCCTTTCCCACTATCCGCACAAACAGTGTCCTCAAAATAATGTAAATAACAGCCACATCAAAATAGATAGCTTAAACTGGTTCACTTTTATAAGTAAAAATTCAGGCTAAAGTTAAGCTTTATAATAAACCTTTATAAAACCCTTTCAGTTTAAAACCATTTCGACTAACTTTGCATAATGTATAAAAATTACCAATTTCCATAGAATTTTTTGTGTAAGTCTATGAAGCAGATCTCAGAATAGGTGGTCGAGGTCGCATTTTTGGAGAGGACCCTTATCACCTAGGGAGGTGATAAGGGTCCTCTCCAAAAATGTTTATTTTTTCGACAAAATATTACTTTGGAGTTCCTGCAAGAATTCCGAACTCACGTGGGTGAAACCGCGGGGCACAGCTAGTAATAGATATTAATAATAAATATGGAACTCGTTAATATCGTAGGTATATCTCACGCTCAAAAACTGATAATTGGGATTCAAACAGTCGTGAATGGAAGAAAAGACTTTTCAGCAAATGGACTTTCATTATTGGAAGTGCATACATTCGAAGTGCATACTTTGCGTTACGCGCTATAGGTAGTGACTTTTTATGCACTATAATTTTTTGATTATCTACGTAAAAAAAGAAAAAAAAATTTGTATATTACCTACGTTGTTAGGATTACAGGGAATTGCCGCGGAAACTCCAAAATTAACACGGGTGACCATGAATTGCACGACTCCCTCAGAACTGAAGTATCCTTTATCACTCAGGGACATGGTATAGCTTCCTATAAGTGAAATAGATTTTACAATCGATTCGGTAGTTCTGGATAATTCCACCTTTATCCAAACTTACAAATTTTACCTCTCAATGCTATAATATTAATATGCTCAGAGTGTATCTATTAATTTTTACTTACCTACTTGTATTAACTAAAACTGCCTGGTTTATTGTCAACGAAATTCTTTAAAGTCTCTATTTAATGTGGTGTAAAAAAAATATTATCAGGGCAAATTAATTTAGAGTCGGTGTAAACTATGCTGGAAAGAGAAGCGTGCTACCAAAGTTTAACCAACTATCATAAAGTAAATTCATGCAAAGTTTAACTCTAAATTAAATTTTAACATTTCGCTTTTAAAATTTAATTAACATTTGCACAGCTATAACAATTTAATATCCGAACTATTTGCTCAATTTTAAAAGCTTTCTCATATTTCAAACTCGCAATCAAACTCGCGTCACATAGCGTAGCAATTACTTTCCTTAACCACTACACTAATTGCGCTGTCTTTGAAACTTTCTTATTGTAATATTATATGAAAACATTTCGTTAAGTAGATCAAAATTCAAATTATACATGTATGAGGTAGGTGGGCACAGACGCAGAGGTAAATTATTCAATCAGCCAAATGCCGCAGTGTGCAGTGGCCTACTTTTTAAGCAAATTCCTCAACGAGATTATGCCGGAAGTACTTAAAACGTTCATTTTCGGTGTGTGTATAATTTTATTTCAAAGTTTCAGCGATAAAATTTTCGCTAAGGCCGAGCGCGCACTACGATTTTCTGTCGTGCGATTATTTTGTAGCAGAAACGTAACATATTATTTATATGGCATCACGCCCATGACGTGATGGGTCGCGACGCGATTGTCGCTAAAGTAATTTGCAGCGTGTGAAGTACATACTAGATAGACTCGCGCGCACTGTATCAATAAATTCGCAATCCGAGCTACGCTGTGGCGCTCGGCGCTCTGTTGTCTTTTTTTTTCTTCCTCCATCTCTTCCGAAGGAGCAAGGCAAGACACGCAACTTGTACAACATCCATTTTGAGAATGAACAATCCAACGATTTTTTAATCAAGTACGCGCAGTGAATTTTGTACGATATTTTGCAGCGCGATTTTAAAATCGTGTCTCAAATAAACAAATCGTAGTGCGCGCTTATGCTTCGTGAATTAAATCGCCCATGAGCTGAGGGATATCGCTTTTAAACCTAGCTAGCTGTACCCGCGGTTTCACCCGCGGTAATTTCGGAGATCACGCGGGAATTCCGAGATAAAAAAACCCTACGTCCTTTTCCGTACCCCTGGCAACAAGTACCTATTAATGGGCATGTTGACTAATTTTTTTTTAGTCCATCTTGTAGATTAATAAAAAATATTGGACACGTATTTTTTATTTTTTTACGTAATCAAAAAATAACGGCGATACATTGAGTTGAAATTTCGCGTGACGTCACTATTCGGACAGTATGTATGGCGGTTTTATTGCTTAGTGACGTCACGACCCCCTCACCCTAAACTTTAATGCGCTTTATCTCTGTATATTTTAATTTATTTGAAAAAGCAAAAATACATGTCTATTGTTTTTTTATTTTCTAACCGACGGACTAATTAGAATTTTGATTTTCAAAAGTAGTCCACATCCCCATTGTAATAGTTGATATTAATTGTAATGATGCCGTGCCGATGCCGTGATTAAGGGAAATAGGAATTCATTTTTATATTTTTATACTACATAGGTAGGTGCTACTAATTTCTTCCATATTCCATTTATTGGCGCCTGTGAAAGTAGAACTTTAATTGGACGCAGATAAGCAATAACATATTTGTTGTAATCTGATAGTAAATAAAAAAAATAAACTTAGCGCCTTCTATAATGTCTATGACACGCTCTGTTATGTGTCTATGCAACTTTTTCTTCTTGTCACTTCTACTCCGTTGACATTACGAACGTACCGGTCGTACTCACTTTGATAAATTAAATATCTAAAGTTAATACTCAAAGCGTGTTTATTTCATAACTTTACAACAAAGGTTCTGGGCCCAGTAAGCCCTAAAATATAAAACAGTGCAAAAACAAGTTAAACAGAACTTTGCCAAAATAACCTCTCAAGTGTACACGCGGTTATCGCTTAATCTTATTTTATCTGCTTAATCCGTGTAAGCCCTCGTGAAAAATGGCATCAAATAATCAGCTCATGGCAATTGAAAAATTATCCGGCCGTGAAAATTACGCCACATGGCGATTTGCCGTTCAGACATACCTACAACATGAGGATCTGTGGGATTGTATTGAGGACTCCGACACGAAAGACATAAAAAGAGATATAAAAGCGAAAACTAAAATTATATTGCTCGTGGATCCAATCAATTATGTGCATATCCAAGAAGCAAGTACTGCAAAAGAAGTATGGGACAACCTGTCCAGCGCCTTCGACGACTCAGGGCTGACACGCCGAGTTGGTCTATTGCGTGACCTGTGTACGACTACTCTCGCTGGATGTCATAATGTAGAAGAATATGTCAGTAAAATTATCTCCACCGCACACAAACTTCGCAACATTGGGTTCAAAGTAGATGATGAGTGGCTCGGTACACTGCTACTCTCTGGTCTACCAGAATCGTACAAGCCCATGATTATTGCAATAGAAAGTTCTGGTATGAAGATATCGGCTGACTCCGTTAAATCAAAATTACTGCAAGAAGTAAGAGAAAATGACCAAGACTCAACAGCATTTGCAACAAATAATAAATTTCAGAAGTCACATTATAAGAAGCCATTTAAAGGTCCTAGATGTTATACATGTAACAAGTATGGTCACAAAAGCCCGGAGTGCAAATCAAAACCAAACAAAAAGGTAAATAACAGTTACGCTGCTGTATTTTTGGCTTCACAAAGTGAGTGCGACCGGTACGGAGTGGCCAATCAAAGCAAGTACGACCGGTACGCAGATGAGGCCTGGTATATTGATTCTGGCGCTTCAATGCATATGACCAAACAAGGACACCTGCTTCAAGAAGAATCAGCTCCTGTAATTAAAAATATTAAAGTTGCAAATAATAAAGCTTTAAATGTGAAAAGCTCTGGAAAAATAAGTTTAGATGTCTGCGATCCGAATGGAAAACATAACAAAATTCTGTTTACAAATGTTTTGTATGTACCAGAACTCGCAACTAACTTGCTGTCGGTGAGTCAAATTATTAACAATGGTGGTCAAGTTAAATTTGATAGCAATGGCTGTGTAATCATGAACAAAAGTAAAATGATAATAGCAACAGCAAGCTTAATTAACAACATGTACCGGCTAAACACACCTGGTGGTTATGTATGCATGTCTGATGTTGATGAACAAGATACTTACCTGTGGCATCAGAGAATGGGTCATCTTAACTTTCAAAGTCTGCAAAAGATGACTGAAAACACTGATGGTGTAAGTTTAAACAAAGATAAGTGTAACATTAAATGTGTAACGTGCCAAGAAGGTAAGCAATCACGATTACCATTCAGAAGTCAAGTTTCTAAATCAAATAAAGTTCTTGAATTGATACACTCCGATCTTTACGGGCCAATGGAGACTGAATCTCTAGGAAGAGCTAGATACTTCTTAACATTTATTGATAATTATTCCAAGAAAGTTTTTGTATACTCATTAAAACATAAAAATGAAGCATTAGAGAAGTTCAAAGAATTCAAAAATCTAGTTGAAAATCAGTTAAGTACCAGAATAAAAGTGCTCCGAACTGACAATGGCCTTGAATATGTGAACAAAAACTTTTCTGATTTTTTAAAAGGTGCAGGAATCATACACCAAACGACCACACCGTATACACCACAACAGAACGGTACTGCGGAACGAATGAACAGGACTTTGGTCGAGAAAGCAAAGTGTATGCTGTTAAACGCTAAACTTCCAAAACGTTATTGGGCTGAAGCCATACATACAGCTGCTTATATCACCAACCGCTGTCCAACAAGATCTCTTTCTTATAAAACTCCAGAAGAGATGTGGTCTGGTCGGAAGCCGAATGTCAGTCACATAAAAACATTTGGTTGTGAAGCCATGGTTCACCTACCTAAAGAAAAACGCAAGAAATGGGATCCAAAAGCCCATAAAATGATTTTCATAGGATACTGTGAAAATACCAAAGGTTACAGGTTTATTATACCTAACACAAACAAAGTAATCCAAAGCAGAGATGCCGTCTTCTTTGAATCTAGTGTGAAAAGAGAATTTGTACCTATAGAGTTGGACAAGTCAACAGATGAAGCAAGTAAATGTTACCGACAGTCTGAATCCGGTGAAAATGAAGACTGTAATAACACCGACAGCTCATATGACACACTCACTGAAAATAAAAGCTCTGATAGTGAATACTTACCTGAAGAGAGCATTGAGTCGCCTCCTCTATCACATGTTACTCTGAGACCTAGAAAGAAACAACAAAGTTCCGAAGAAAATACTTACCTGTGTTGTAATGAAGAATCACTCTGTGTAGTTCCAGAAACATATGAAGAAGCACTGAAATGTGATGACGCTGACAAGTGGCGAAAATCCATTGATGAAGAGCTGGATGCTCATCACAAGAATAACACATGGACACTGACCAAAAAGCCTATCGATGTCAAGACCATTGGTTGTAAATGGGTATTCAGGATCAAAGATGAACCAACGGGCCCTCGTTTCAAGTCAAGGCTGTGTGCAAAAGGGTATGCACAAACTAAAGGTATTGACTATAAGGAAACATTTGCACCAACAGTAAGGTATGACTCGATCCGTTTATTATTATCTGTAGCTATCCAACATAACCTTCATATTATTCAACTAGATGTCAAAACTGCATTTTTGTATGGTGAATTGGAAGAGAGCATCTACATGTCTCCACCAGAGGGCTTAACCTGTAAACCAGGCACAGTTTGTAAGTTAAATAAATCTCTCTATGGCCTTAAGCAAGCCCCCAGGTGCTGGAATTCCAAATTTGATTCTGTATTGAAAAAGTTTGGGTTTGTTAATAGCAAAGCTGATCAATGTGTGTATGTGTGCCAAGTGAATAGTAACAAGTGCTATCTCTGTCTGTATGTTGATGACGGATTACTACTATCAAAAGACATGTCTACTTTGAAAGAAGTTATTAACGATTTACAAAGCATTTTTGATGTTAAAACATGCTCACCTTGTAACTTTGTTGGCATGCAAATAGAAAAATGTGAAAAATATATTTTTGTTCACCAAACTAAGTATGTTGAACAGTTGTTATACAAATTTGATATGATTAATGCTAATCCAAACAGTGTACCAGCAGATCCACACATGAAATTGGAGAAGTGTGATGACCAGCCTGAGAAAAACATACCATACCGTGAAGCAGTGGGCTCGCTGATGCATCTTGCCATTGTAAGCAGACCCGACATTGCCTACGCTGTAAGTCTGGTAAGCCGATTTCTCAATTGTTATAACAACACTCACTGGAATGCTGTGAAGAAGATTTTAAAATACCTCAAAGAAACCACAGATTATGGTTTATGCTACATGCCAATGTAACTTACCCCCCCCTCGCGCGACTTCCTCTTCCGTTCTACTTCTTACTACGATGATCTCTAATTTGGCCTGATTGTCTAGTAGTTAGGACTCTAAATTCGTTGTGTGCAGTAACCTATGATTCTTTTAGGTTGAGATTGAACTATCGTCTTAGTATTTGCATCATAGTTTTTAGTTTTGGTTAAGTTTATAGCTAAGATTCTAAAGTTAATACATGAACAATCTCTAATTTATGCTTAGCGAATACACGGACGGTTTTAGATTAGTACACGGACGAATCCCTATTTTTATTGCTTTCGTGCGACCTCTTTCCTAACTTTAGGTGGATGATCTAATTTTAATCTATTTATGTGGATGATCTAGTTTTGTTAGTTTGTTTGTGACGACCTGCCTCCCTAACATTATATCGATGCCCTATTTTATTAGTTTGTTTTCCGGCCTAATCTATTGGCTTGTAGGCTAAGTTTGAATAATCTTGACCCTTATGTTTGTCTATCCCTACAATCTGTTTTAGTTTGTGTTTGTCGGTTTAACCCCGGTCAACATCTCGTCAAAAGCTACCATTCCTGGCTCAGATGGCTCAGACATTGCCAGGACGCATAAATATATTTAATAAACCACCCAGACGATTCTATTCCAAGGTCGACCAGATTTTGTCCCCTCAGCATGACGCAAGCATTGGCCACAGGAACCTCAAGTACTACGTGAAATGATTGTTGGCACTGCAACCAATCCCGACGTCAAACTGAAGGTAAGGCTTCCAGTTAATACATAAGTATTCGCCGGAAGGTGGTATAGCCCCTCCTGCGCTATTCCACGGTGATGACCATCCAGCACAATGCCTTCGTCACCTCCCCCAACCTGTTTCACAAGGTAGAGGATCATTCTAGATAGTTACATCTAAGATCATTCACCAGCGTCCGTTTCAGGAATCCAGTGAGGAGACTGTACGTCCCCAGTCCGAAGACTACCGCCGCGTTGGAGCCATGGTGAGCCCTTGAATATGTGCCAGCCCGAAGACCAGGGTTGGGTGGGACCACCACAAACCAAACCCCAGCACAGTGATCCAAAATTGTATGTGTGTGTTATTGGAGACCAATCTCTCCCTGGAACCTGGAACTTCAGCTGATGAACTCTCTGTCATACTGCAAGCAGTGAGGCCGTAGCCTAGCCGTAGCTGTAGAGTTGAATGGCTCTCTCTCCCCTGTGAACCCACTCGGGCATCCAACTCGTTCTGCCACATCAGAACATTGGCAAGCACATCGTGTTGAAAAACACAAAGGTTGCCGAGAATCTAGCGTCAGCGACGAGGTCGCCAACAGCCGATTCCCCAGCCTCTGCACAACGGTCTCGATCGCAAAGCGCAGGGACCTACGTAAGCATACATGTGGTTGCGAGTCACAGTAGCTCCAGTCTGTCTCTGCAGCCAGCAATCGAGCCACAGAGCGCATTGGCCCATCGATAATATTTGTAATAAAAAGAAAGGTAAAACAGAAAGAAGAGCGAACAACCCTTCCCTGGTGTAGGAGAGGGCCGGCATCTCCAGTCAGCCGCATCGGTGATATGTAGATTGAATAACACGGAAGGCGTTGTTATTCAAGGTAAGGTACAAGGCGCACAACGAAACTCGTCACGGCGCAGATGACTCAAGGCGCGGATTTTTACCCATCTACGCCACCATACGCTCGCGACGTGCAATGTCCAACCGTTCAAGATTAGAGTTCCGTTTGCTTCGAGCCTATTTGGTACTGTGATTTGAAGATCCTTCCTCGTGACTAATGTTTTCAGGTCTACGCTCGAGATATCCTAACGGACGTCAAGTGCACTGACAGACCTTCGCACAAAAACATTAAACCACTCTGCGCTATCGCTCGCTCAACAAGACTATTCGTAACGAACCGTCTTTTGTAATGATAAATATCAATACAAATATTCTACTCAAAGCATCTCGTTCACGAAGCACATCGGCCCACACACGCTTTCATGCGACCACCAAGTATCATAATCGCGCATGCTCGCCTCTGCACAACGCAATCAGGACACAATGCGTAATGACGAAACTTCCAGGTCGCGTGTACGAATCCTTGCACAAACCGATAAATCGTTCTGCGCGCAGACCGCTCGACCACGACGTACTTTGCATGTATATTATTTATTAAAAAATTTGTATGAGAAAATAAATTTTATGTTTGATAAATGTGCAATAATATTATATTTATTGTCCCTTAGACGTTCCCTCCCCAGCGCATTCGTTTATTATTACACTATTATCAATTTACTTTCCCAACAAACTTTTGTCGTCAGGACATTTTTTACCTCCGTATTCCCCGTAGATATACGGCTCGTGGATACTGGCGGTGCGTTCGGCCCTGTATTCCGAGACGCCTGCATGGGGGGATTCGCGTTTTCTAACTTGCTCCTATACTCTCGAAATTCAATATACATTTGGTATTCCCTAATACAAGCACTTTCCTTCATATAATATTTTGTCCTAACTTCTTTGGTTTAGGAGTTATTATTGATAAACGTACTAAAACTTGTTTTCGATGTTATTTGAACCGCAATGTCCTCTAATATGTTTTAAATGTAATTTTATAGGTGTATTTTATTATCTTCTATACTTTAATAATTATTTAAGTTTTTAATTATAACCAAAAAAAATTTGTAGGACCTTATGGGTCGTCACAATCCCCCCCCAAAGTTTAATGGAACACTGTGGAATTTAACTTTCAATCTCCTAACGCCGCCTAAGTGTGTTATAAATTTATTTTGGTTTTTGGGAAACGACCGCCCCAACGCCCCTCCAACCACATTCACTGGTAACCAATATAATACTGAAACGCATTAACCGATCTCTGAACGTTGTTACCTATAAATTGATATGTTTATTTTATTTCGTTGAACGAAAAATTTTGATGACGTTATTTTAACCGCAAGTTGTTATTATTAAATTTCGAATTATACTGATACGCCAATTGAATGTGATTGAGTCATTTCTCCCTGACCCAATTTATTTAATCAAAATAAATTTACAATCACATTATTATTTTAGGTTACATAAGTTGTTTAGTTATATTAATCTAAATCAAATAAGTTGTTTACATCTTATACCTAACTTACATTAGTTTGACATTTATTAGTTACTAGCGCTTTTATTTATTTATAGTATTTATATAAATGAATCGCGTTATAATTTCCTTTCAAGGTTCCGGTGTTTACGTCGTGTAACGTGTATACATTATTAAAAGGCACCGCAGCCACTACATAAGGACCCTCATATAGAAACTCAAACTTTTTGGTCTCTTTCCTATCCTTAACAGACCTATTGTCTTTCCGAATTTTTACCAAGTCTCCTACTTGAAACAAAATTAATCTGTGTTTTCTGTCGTATTTCGAGCGACGCATTAAGCTTGCATTTTTCAGATTTTCCCGAACTAAATTTCTAACACGTTCTAAATTTAAAGGTTCTCTTTCGAGTTTAAGTTTATCGTCGAATGAAATTTTATTCGATTCGCCGTACATAATTTCACACGGTGTGAAGCCTGTACTATCGTGATGACTATTATTATATAATTCCTCCAAGGCTGGTAAGATAGTTGGCCAAGACTTATGATTCGCGCGACAATAAGTCCTGAACAACCTACCCAACTCCTTGTTTACTCGCTCTACGGTGTTAGGTCTAGGATTTCTTACAGTCGTATAAATCGGTTTACAACCTAACGCCCTTACACCCCCTTTCCAAACTATACTAATAAATTGTTTTCCATTATCCGTCATAATGGCTTTTGGTTTGATTATTTCCGTAAAATGTTTAAATTTAGTTAAAACGCTTTTCCCGGTTGCATTTTTCAATGAATACATTTTAATAAACTTACTAAACGAATCTTGAAACACTATTATAAATCTGGCCCCGAGATTACCCGCTGGTAATGGCCCATAAAGATCCGCCATAACTATATCTCCTATGTCCTTAGACAATATTGATTGACACGGCCCTACATATTTTATATTTTCGCTCTTCGACATTTGACAAATATGACAAACCTTAACCCTCTTCCTAACATCTTTGGTAAGTGAACCCCAGTAAAATCTATCTCTAATGTATTTAATTATTTTATAAGCACCTTGATGACCCATCTCAAGGTGCACCTGATCAATTACATCATCAACTAAACTTCTTGGAAGGTACACGACTTCCCTGCGCGTTTCTATTGAATCATAATACAAGATATTATCCCGCAATTTGCAACGTAAGGTAATTCTATCAGATCTACACTGCGCAACACTTATACGTCCTAAACGTTCTCTAATATTTTTATTTTCGTTATCTAATGACTGCAACTCCGATAATGTATTTAATTTTTCCTTGAGCTCAACGTTGTCCGCGCTCTCCACGTATAGTATCTCGAAACATTTTTCCCTATCCTCTTGTATTTGTTTACCGGCAGGAAGATACCTTGACAATATGTCTGCAACCAAATTTTGTCTACCCGATATGTGTTCCACCGTGTAATCGAATTGTTCCAAATATAATATCCAACGCGTAACCCTACTGTTATACAACTTCCAGTTTTTAATAAATGTTAACGCCTTATGATCTGTTTTGATCGTAAATTTTGCTCCCCGTAAATACGTTTCGAACTTTTTAATACTACTAATTATCGCGTAAAACTCTTGTTCTGTAACTGTCCAATTTAATTCCGGCCCCTTCAACGTTCTACTGTGATACCCTAAAACTTTCATTTCATTTTTGTCATCTAACTGATAGAGTACCCCAGCTAACCCTATGCCTGAGCTATCTGTTTGCAAATAATATGGTTTATTAAAATCTGGATGATGTAACATTACTGTCTGTATGAATCTAGTTTTTAATAATTCGAACGCCCTCTGTTCCTCACTACCCCATTTCCACGCCTGAAGCTTCTTTAATAACTTACATAACGGTAAGATTAATATACTATAATCACGAATAAACCTACGATAGAAATTGTAAAGTCCTAAGAACGCGCGTAATTGTTTTAGCTTTTTAGGTTGCGGAAAATCTCTAATACTCTTCAATTTATCTGGGTCCGAATTAGCGCCTTGTCGCTTACCCATTTTAAACGTTTTTAATTTTAATTGTTTTTTATTTATCACTTATTTCACTACTTTAATCGAACTAAGGAAAATAACTAATTTAAGCTTCTAAATCGCGAACGAAAATGTTTTATATTTATTAAGAGTTTTTACGTATAATCACACTAACACTAGCTGATCGACCTTGGACAATCTAATGGGTTAAAGTTTATTTTTACACTGTTTTACGCTTCTATTCTTCTAAAGTTTTAACTTCAATATAAATTTTCATTCCTTAGCAATCTGCAAAGAAATGCAAACTTATAGTACCCCCCCTGACTTTTATAATGCAAACACTTTCAAGCCGATGTCCAATCTCAAGACCTTTCCATTTTCACAAGCAACAATTTGTAGGGATTTTACCCCTACTTGAAATTTACTTTAACTAGCCATGACGATCCCGATTTTACGTTAATTTAATTTAACCTGATTAGGAATCCTGGTTTACTACGACATCTATTTGTAGGGTGTAACGTCATTATGTTTAAATAGCCATGCATTTATTGACCTAGGCCATTTGTATTCATTCTAGTCAACCATGCGATACGCTGTCGCGGTCGTTTATTCGTATGTAAGCCAACCATGCGATTCACTGTCGCGGTCGCTTTTACATTTATGCAAGCCAACCATGCGATTCGCTGTCGCGGTCGCTTTTACATTTCTAACTTAGCCATTATCCTGGTCACGGCACCAATTTGTAACTTACCCCCCCCTCGCGCGACTTCCTCTTCCGTTCTACTTCTTACTACGATGATCTCTAATTTGGCCTGATTGTCTAGTGGTTAGGACTCTAAATTCGTTGTGTGCAGTAACCTATGATTCTTTTAGGTTGAGATTGAACTATCGTCTTAGTATTTGCATCATAGTTTTTAGTTTTGGTTAAGTTTATAGCTAAGATTCTAAAGTTAATACATGAACAATCTCTAATTTATGCTTAGCGAATACACGGACGGTTTTAGATTAGTACACGGACGAATCCCTATTTTTATTGCTTTCGTGCGACCTCTTTCCTAACTTTAGGTGGATGATCTAATTTTAATCTATTTATGTGGATGATCTAGTTTTGTTAGTTTGTTTGTGACGACCTGCCTCCCTAACATTATATCGATGCCCTATTTTATTAGTTTGTTTTCCGGCCTAATCTATTGGCTTGTAGGCTAAGTTTGAATAATCTTGACCCTTATGTTTGTCTATCCCTACAATCTGTTTTAGTTTGTGTTTGTCGGTTTAACCCCGGTCAACATCTCGTCAAAAGCTACCATTCCTGGCTCAGATGGCTCAGACATTGCCAGGACGCATAAATATATTTAATAAACCACCCAGACGATTCTATTCCAAGGTCGACCAGATTTTGTCCCCTCAGCATGACGCAAGCATTGGCCACAGGAACCTCAAGTACTACGTGAAATGATTGTTGGCACTGCAACCAATCCCGACGTCAAACTGAAGGTAAGGCTTCCAGTTAATACATAAGTATTCGCCGGAAGGTGGTATAGCCCCTCCTGCGCTATTCCACGGTGATGACCATCCAGCACAATGCCTTCTTCACCTCCCCCAACCTGTTTCACAAGGTAGAGGATCATTCTAGATAGTTACATCTAAGATCATTCACCAGCGTCCGTTTCAGGAATCCAGTGAGGAGACTGTACGTCCCCAGTCCGAAGACTACCGCCGCGTTGGAGCCATGGTGAGCCCTTGAATATGTGCCAGCCCGAAGACCAGGGTTGGGTGGGACCACCACAAACCAAACCCCAGCACAGTGATCCAAAATTGTATGTGTGTGTTGTTGGAGACCAATCTCTCCCTGGAACCTGGAACTTCAGCTGATGAACTCTCTGTCATACTGCAAGCAGTGAGGCCGTAGCCTAGCCGTAGCTGTAGAGTTGAATGGCTCTCTCTCCCCTGTGAACCCACTCGGGCATCCAACTCGTTCTGCCACATCAGAACATTGGCAAGCACATCGTGTTGAAAAACACAAAGGTTGCCGAGAATCTAGCGTCAGCGACGAGGTCGCCAACAGCCGATTCCCCAGCCTCTGCACAACGGTCTCGATCGCAAAGCGCAGGGACCTACGTAAGCATACATGTGGTTGCGAGTCACAGTAGCTCCAGTCTGTCTCTGCAGCCAGCAATCGAGCCACAGAGCGCATTGGCCCATCGATAATATTTGTAATAAAAAGAAAGGTAAAACAGAAAGAAGAGCGAACAACCCTTCCCTGGTGTAGGAGAGGGCCGGCATCTCCAGTCAGCCGCATCGGTGATATGTAGATTGAATAACACGGAAGGCGTTGTTATTCAAGGTAAGGTACAAGGCGCACAACGAAACTCGTCACGGCGCAGATGACTCAAGGCGCGGATTTTTACCCATCTACGCCACCATACGCTCGCGACGTGCAATGTCCAACCGTTCAAGATTAGAGTTCCGTTTGCTTCGAGCCTATTTGGTACTGTGATTTGAAGATCCTTCCTCGTGACTAATGTTTTCAGGTCTACGCTCGAGATATCCTAACGGACGTCAAGTGCACTGACAGACCTTCGCACAAAAACATTAAACCACTCTGCGCTATCGCTCGCTCAACAAGACTATTCGTAACGAACCGTCTTTTGTAATGATAAATATCAATACAAATATTCTACTCAAAGCATCTCGTTCACGAAGCACATCGGCCCACACACGCTTTCATGCGACCACCAAGTATCATAATCGCGCATGCTCGCCTCTGCACAACGCAATCAGGACACAATGCGTAATGACGAAACTTCCAGGTCGCGTGTACGAATCCTTGCACAAACCGATAAATCGTTCTGCGCGCAGACCGCTCGACCACGACGTACTTTGCATGTATATTATTTATTAAAAAATTTGTATGAGAAAATAAATTTTATGTTTGATAAATGTGCAATAATATTATATTTATTGTCCCTTAGACGTTCCCTCCCCAGCGCATTCGTTTATTATTACACTATTATCAATTTACTTTCCCAACAAACTTTTGTCGTCAGGACATTTTTTACCTCCGTATTCCCCGTAGATATACGGCTCGTGGATACTGGCGGTGCGTTCGGCCCTGTATTCCGAGACGCCTGCATGGGGGGATTCGCGTTTTCTAACTTGCTCCTATACTCTCGAAATTCAATATACATTTGGTATTCCCTAATACAAGCACTTTCCTTCATATAATATTTTGTCCTAACTTCTTTGGTTTAGGAGTTATTATTGATAAACGTACTAAAACTTGTTTTCGATGTTATTTGAACCGCAATGTCCTCTAATATGTTTTAAATGTAATTTTATAGGTGTATTTTATTATCTTCTATACTTTAATAATTATTTAAGTTTTTAATTATAACCAAAAAAAATTTTGTAGGACCTTATGGGTCGTCACACCAACATCAGAGAAACTCACTGGATATAGCGATGCCGACTATGCCAATGACCCAGAGACTAGAAGGTCAGTGACCGGCTATGTATTTATGAAAAATAAGGCAGCAGTCACATGGTCCAGCCAGAGGCAACAAACTGTGGCCTTGTCGACCACAGAGGCAGAGTTCATGGCAGCCTGCGCTGCTACCAAAGAAGTCATGTGGCTTAGGCAGTTGTTAAGCGATATTGGTGAATTCGACAACCAATCTGTGTGTCTTAATCTAGATAATCAAAGTGCCATAAGTGTAATAAAAAACTTTAATTTTCACAAAAGGTGTAAACATATTGACATTAAGTATCATTTTGTGAAAGAAAAATATTCTTTAAAAATTATAGATTTAAACTATGTTAGTACCGATAATCAGTATGCTGATATATTTACTAAAGCTATGTCTAGAGATAAGTTTAAATTTTTAAGAGACAAAATTGGAATGTTATCTTTACAACAGTTAGTTCAATCTGTTTAATGTTTTTCCAACAGTTCTGTTTTATATTTTATTGTCTCTATTGTTCAGTTAATAACATAGAAGGCTCTAATTTGGCGGGAGTGTTGTAATCTGATAGTAAATAAAAAAAATAAACTTAGCGCCTTCTATAATGTCTATGACACGCTCTGTTATGTGTCTATGCAACTTTTTCTTCTTGTCACTTCTACTCCGTTGACATTACGAACGTACCGGTCGTACTCACTTTGATAAATTAAATATCTAAAGTTAATACTCAAAGCGTGTTTATTTCATAACTTTACAACAATATTAACCCACAATATTAAGTTATTGATTCAAAACGCTTTATTGACATTTACAGAGCGTTTTTTAATTATGTGTTTACCTTATTACATTGTTTAAATACCAAAAAATATTTAAACATAAAAAAATGTTGAAACAAAATGACGATATGATTTTAAAACACGATTTATTCGAAATTTCTCCAATGTGGGTTAACACACTATTGCTTATCTATGTCCAATTACGATCCCGTTTTCAGGACTATAATTTCTTTAAACGACCTGTCGGCGAAGTGCCAATTATGGATATTATCGTATTATTTAATATTATCGTATTTTTTTTTTTAAGAAAGTTTATGTAACAGGTATAATAATGTTACATAATCAAATTATAGGTAAATAACTAGCTGTTCCCCGCTGTTTCATCCGCTGTAATTTCGGAGTTCCCGCGGGAATTTCAGGATAAAATCTTAATATATACAAATCACGTGTCACGTTGTTTGTCCGGGATGGACTACAAAACTACTGCACGGATTTTGATAAAATTTTGTAACCATTTACAATATGGTCCAACTTAAATGATAGGATAGTTTTCATCCTGGAATTCCCGCGGGAACTCCGGCACTAATGCGGGGAACAGCTAATCACCGTAAACTACTGTCGGGGCACAAAAAAGGACGTATAGTTCTTTTTTCCCGGAATTCCCGCGGGAACTCCGAAATTACCGCGGATGAAATCGCGGGGAACAGCTAATATAAATATAAACCTTCGTCATGAATCACTCTATCTATTGCTGAAAACCGCATGAAAATCATTTGGACAGACAGCGGGAAGTGCTTAATTTTAAGTAAAGATTTTTAAAACAAAACTGCTGCAATCAGGGATTTTCATTAAATTAATGTTAATTGTCATTTTAATAATTAAGCTATACTTAGTTAATGCCAATTAACATTGATTTGATGGCGTCTCGGAGAGCAAGTAGTATATTATACTATGTAAAATTTACGCGGGACTTGAACGCGATGTGTTTTATTACCTTTTCTGCCTGACGTTTCGGCTGAGTTGCATCACGCCGTGGTCACAGGCTGACTAAAGCATTGCGGCGTCGATAGCGAGCGATAATGTGCTCAAAACGCGAAAATCTAAAAACTTTAATAGCAGTAGTATAGTTCAAAATCTTTACTTAAAATTAAGTAACATAAAAACCACTCGTAAGAAAATGATATGGGCAGCTGTGTAAAATCAAATTTACGATGACACACTCTCCGTAAATGATGGTCCACTGAACTCCGCTCGCAATAAACTTAAAAAACTTACCATCAGGTGTACCACTTGCCCGTTTGCCCACTATGACATAAAAAAAATAAAAATAAACTGTGGTCATTTCAAATCCTAATTAATCTGCGACGTGCGACGGTGGACGAGCGCTATCTGTCACATCGCACGAAACAGTTACGAGGGTCCTTCACTATTAGTGTAGTACAACAACGACGATACTAGACGATAGAGATGAAGATACGATTACAGAATCATCGACAGGGTGATGGTGCCGCACTTCCGTTTGTATACAACGTGTTAATGAATTAACTAAAAACCTGATACACCCCGTTTAAAAAAATAAACAATAACATGATTAAAAAATATTTTTCATTACTCATACTCGGAAAGTAGGTCTGAAGTTGCCTGAGAAGCGGGTTGAAAGTAACACTTTTCAGCCCTAGGGAGAATCGCTTTCAACTGACAGCTGGATACTGCAGAAACTCAAGTTTTTTTTTAATGTCATAGGGGGCATACTTACTGGCCAGTAGCACACCTAATGGTTGATTTATGTAAAATAAAATTCACTTATTTTAGCAATTCCTATTTTTATTTTGACTTTCCTTGCATTCGTAATGAAAAGCACAGTGTTACCCTAGGGAGAAAGACTTATTTAGTCCCTCGATCTATTGGCGCCCTCGCTACGCTAAGTTACTTTCACCCCTAGGATAACAATGTACTATTATGTCGAAAATTAATACCTACGTTAAAATTTATTCAAGATTAGTTTAGAGGTGACCTATCTAAGAAATTCCAAGCGCTACCCCGCGCCTACCGGTTCTAATTCTTTTGCTGCGGGCGGCGTACGCGTCAAATATTGTATTATAAATAATTTAGACATGGGCTGATAAAGTTAAAAAAATATAAACTAGGTATATTAAAACATAGTGCGATCGGTTCGCTAGTTGATTCTGAGCAAACTACTTTCTAGTTTTCAGTTAATTCATTAACACGATGTATATGACTACCGACCGTTTCCCGTAGTTTCACTCGCTTTAATTTCGGAGATCCCGCGGGAATTCCGGGATAAAAGTATTCTATTTGGTTATTTGTACCCCTTACAACGTGCATGCAAAATTTTATGGCAATCGGATGATCCGTTAAGGCGTGAAAGCGTAACAAACAAACAAACTCACATTTGAATTAGAATTAGGATACATAAAACAAGCCAGGGTAGACTCGTATCATAGTACGTTTTAAGCCCGTGATGGTGGGAAAAGCCGAAAGGAGACCCGACTTAGTTGCTCATAATTTATTTATACAGAGTAAAATTCACTTTAACTTTCCGGTTATACTCACATCCCGTATACTACTAGCTATTTCCCGCGGTTCGACGCGCGTTACAAACTTTTCACTTGTTTAAAGCTTGGATTTCCAAAAATATCAATCCCTTTTTGCGTGCAAAAGTTAGCGTACAATTGTGTACAATGGGTTATGTGGACGACTTTTGAAAATCAAAATTCTAATTAGTCCGTCAGTTAGAAAATAAAAAAAACAATAGACACGTATTTTTTGCTTTTTCAAATAAATTAATATATACAGAGATAAAGCGCATTAAAGTTTAGGGTGAGGGGGTCGTGACGTCACTAACCGCTAAAACCGCCATACAAACTGTCAGAATAGTGACTTCACGCGAAATTTCAACTCAATATATCGCCGTTATTTTTTGATTAGGTAAAAAAATAAAAAATAAGTGTCCAATATTTTTTAATAACCTACAAGACGGACTAAAAATTAAAAATTAGTCAACATGCCAATTCCAAGTTTCAAGACTCAACAGTTGGTGAGTTGTGTACTGATCGACAGCCAGACGGAAAGTTAATTTGACCATTTATATTATTACTAGAGGTTCCTCGCGGTTTTACTCGCGTTAATTTTGGAGTTACCGCAGGAATTTCGGTAACAATATAGCCGGGCATCATGTATTCTAATGGTAAAAGAATTTTTGAAATCGGTCCTGTAGTTTTTGAGTTCGGTCGTAACAGACAAAAAACACACAAAAAACAAATCTTTCTTCCGTATATACTAATGTATAGACTAGCTGTTCCCTGTGGTTTCGCGCATTAATTTTAGAAATGGAATTCAGGGAAAAATTGCACCTTTTGTCCTTTTTTGTATCCCTGACAACTACTATGCAAAATTTCATGATGATCGATTGAGTACCTTGTTGAATGCGTAACGAACAAATAAATGAACTCACAGTAGCATTTTATAATAGTAAGGATATTATATAGGTGGTTTGACATAATATGGACAAGTTTTTACGTTTTTTTTTTGTAAAAAGCCTTTTAGTTTGTTGAAGTGTATTTTATAAACGCAACCATTATATAGTAACGTAGAACGCAGTCTGTCAATGTCGCTGTCAGTTATACGACATTGACAAGTAATATATATACCTCTCTCTCTTGCATGGCTGCCTCGCTAAGATTTGTTCGCTCCTCGTTCTGTACAAATAAAATCAAAGTAAATCCGTAAAAGTGTATTTCCTTCTAACCGATAAACCTCCAACATAGTTTTATCTAAACACCGACGTTTTTTACCTTTCGGAATTCAGGAGTTAGAATTCTCTAATTTTAAATTTTTCTATTTATCAATTGACTGCTTAATTGGTAAATTGATATGTGTGTAGATAACAATTTTTAGATTTTTCTGAAAAACTACCCAATCTTGTTTATTATCAGACAAGTTGTGTTCATAAATGTTAGTAAAATTACATAAAAAACCTAAAAACTATGTTTGTATTAAAAATTAGAAATATAATTTAAATTTAAGTAAGATACAATTACGAAAACCACACCGGATAAGACATAGCACCCCGACTGGGTCACCGACCCACACATAACACATGCAGCTTAGTGAAACTCCGAAGACTGCTGCGTCCATCCTGCCCGCTATCATCCTCAGAAAACCATTTTAATTTTTTCGGTTTTTTGTGTGTTTTGTCGTTTTATAAAGCAAGAACTTTTGTTTTATTTTTAAAACTAGCTGTCCCGCGCAGTTTCACCCGCGATAATTTCGGAGTTCCCGCGGGAATTCCGTATGACAATGCAGCCTATGTCACTCAGGGATAATGTAGCTTTTTAATGGTGAAAGAATTTTTGAAATCGGTCCAGTAGTTTTTGAGTTAAATCGTAACAAACAAACAAACATTAAATCAAATTTTTCCTATTTATAATAATAGTATAGAAATATTGAAGAAAACAACAGAAGTTATTTCGCGCGGACAAGGCTCCTGGGTGTGAGTGAAAACTGCAAAAATAGTAACTTCCCAGTGTCCACGCTCCAAATGCCCCATATTAAGGTATCATCAGTGGAATGCCCACTTCCGTCCGCGTGCGCTCCTTGGCCGCCATGAATTTTGTATGAATTTCAGACCGGCCAACCTTATCTACTTAACTACATTGCCACTGTGAATGGTCTCATGAAATTTAGATGTTCACTGTATGCGCTTGTATCGATCAACTTCGGTGAGATAATAATAATAATACCTACCAGGACAACACAGCGCCACCTGCCCTCTTAGCAAAGTAGGTGTTTTCCAAGGTATGAAAATCAAAATTCTAATTAGTCCGTCAGTTACAGAATAAAAAAATAAGAAACACGTATTTTTTGCTTTTTCAAATTAATGACAATAAACATAGATAAAGCGCATTAAAGTTTAGGGTGGGGGGACTCGTGACGTCATTTTTCGGTATAAGCTCCGTGGTGGCGCCAGTAAACGTTTATTTGTGTTTTTATTTATTATTTTCAAATACTCGTCGGTTGACTATTATAATAAAACCGATGTTTGTTTCGTCGTATATTTTGAGGGTCAATATGTACCTTAATTCGGCGCTTTCCTTCCTCTAAGTGTGAACCACGGCTCAGAGGACAGAGTTACTGGCACATAAGAAAGCCTTTTTATTATTTGGACATAGATAAGCAATAGTGTGTTAACCCACACTGGAGAAATTTTGATTAAATTTAAGTTTTAAAATTATAGCGCCATTTTGTGTAAAAAATTTTATGTTCAATATTTAGTTACATATTTAAACAATGTAATAAGGTAAACACATAATTAGAAAACGTTCTCTAACTCTCAATAAATCGTTCTGAATCAATAACTTCATTTTGTGGGTTAACATGTTATTGCTTATCTGCGTCCATTTGTCAAGAGGGTTTAAATTATTGTTTGGAACGCGTGTGAAAAATTATTAACTGTATTCTGTTCTGTGGTTTTGGTGAAGAACCTCGCCCTCCGGATAAGGAGCGATTTTTATTTTTATTATGTGATTTTCCTTCATCATCTTATAACAGCAGCTGCTCCGCGTGTGTTTTTTGTGGACATTTACCGTGCCGTGGTTCCTGAAGGACCTCTCGCAGTGTCCGTGGGAGGAAAGCCAGGAAGGAGTATTGCCCCGGGATTGCGAGGTAACAAGCTTCGATAGTTATTTTATTTAACCGACAAGTGTAAAAGAGACATCCAGGCCGTCCGCATACAGTCCACTATTATTAATCGAAGAGTTGCTGGCGTTGCCAACGACTGCGTTATTTTTCATTCTCCATTTGGTCCATTTTTGGTCCAGCTCCGTACAAACTGCACCGGGTTGTGAGGTCACGCGGCATTTCAACCCAATGTATCACCGTTATTTTTTGATTACGTAAAAAAAGAAAAAAAATACGTGTCCAATACTTTTTATTAATCTACACGACGGACAAAAAAAATTTGTCAAGTAGCCAATTGTGTGAAAAGGGCTTGTGAATTTTGATGAGTGAAACTTCAATACAAACTTTGCATGTTAAATAAAAGTTGGTAAAATCAAATTTTAATGTAAAATTTAACTATAAATATTCATTATTTTGATTTTTTTGCACAGACAGATAGACAGACAGACAGACAACGTTACTTTCGCATTTATAATATTATAGTAGGATTACGTATATTATATAGGTAACTAAATATAACGTCATTCATCCTCTCAAATCCGCGTCAAACTCAAATGACTCCCGGGCACGGCGCGGTCGATTAATTAACTCGACATCAGCCCGGCGCGCGTCCTGCCCCCCGAGCGGACCCTCGGAGGGGCGACCCCGCCAAAAATTCATTGTGGCCCACGAAATGGGAAATGGGAATACTCAGGATGCCCAACTCTACGTAATGTATTTAATAATACAGATAAATATTATGCAAATATTAATTAATATCTGTGAGACACAAGGGCAAAGATAATGAGAATACGAATTTCCACTGGTTATCTATTCAGCTTATTGCAGATTAATTAGTCATATTGATATGTACATTAAGAAATACTTCGGGAATACATAGTAGAGTACCTAAACGATCCGCGTTTCACCCTTACCCCTTGCCCACAGTCTCGGCGCCGGCAAAAACAAATGGTAGACAACATACGAAGAAGGCCACAGCTATCAGCCGCGCGAGCTGTGGCCAACTTCTTATGTTGTCTACCATTTGCTTTGCCGCTGCCGCCGCCGCCGAGACTGTGACGCCGCCCTTAGAATCACCAAAAACTCTATTTATCACAAAATTTAGATATAAATAGAATGGATGAAACTATAATTGCTAGCGATAAAAACTTTCAGACAAGATGTCAAGCACTCAACGCTATTTTAATTATTTTTTTTATTTAGTGTGGAATATCAGCGCTTTTTATCTTAAGAATTTTAATAGCACAATGGCTACTTTTTGGTTACCATACCATTTTTTTTTCTCAAGCACACTGAAATAAAGTTGCGCAGCCTAAGTTTCCGATACTCGTTGCTGATCGTACCTACGTATGGAACGCACACTTTGGGGTGCACCGCGTGCCGTCGGGACGATATGCTTGAATATTCTACGTTCTACATACAAGGAATGGCCTAACCGCCAGTCTATATGCTCCTGCAATACCCTCTCTCATTTGGCGCGCTGCTTTCATACGCCTGCCGAACAAAAGTCAGCGTTATCCTGCGCCGTTCTCCCTAGGATCCGCTTGAAAGGCGACCACTTACGTCTATACATGGATAGTCAGAAAGGAGGTACAGAGTAAAAAAAATGCGATAACTAACTAATAACATGCTTGATCGCTTGCAGAGTCGACCTCCATGTATATGTCGTGACCACATCTAATAAATTAGTCATTGACTAATAAATGACCGGCCATTTCATGAAATAGTCGGCCATCGAATCGAATCTATATCGAATGTCACCATATTTTGTCTTTAGCGCGTTATTGGTCACCGGTACAAACCTAAGCTAATCAAGAATGTCGGGTTGTTCTACGCCCTGCCTAAAGTCAAAAAAATACTTATAACTAGACCCTAGGTACTTGTAATCCGTTCATGATGTGGCCGACTATTTTATGAAATGGCAGGTTACATCGTGAAATGACCAATTTCTTAGATAAGGTCACGACATTTATATAAGAACAAAGTAAACCACATCCTCTGAATAAGAAAAAGAAAGTCACAAATAAGTTTGACAAAAACTTGTAGATTTGTGAAAGAAAAAAAATTAATAAAACCTATTAGTTGTTATAGACATTTTGACGTCCATTTGGCTTGGTACCACCTTTCAGACTAACTTCTCTAGATTCTGTAGATGAACGTATATAGTGTTATAGATGAGGTATTCAACGACGTAGCCGTGTATTCAGGTGCTTTTTCATAGGGTAAGAGTTGGCAATTATTGTGTTGGACATTTCTGTGGTCAGAGTACATAAACTATATATATATAATGGAGTAAGAATTTTGCGCTGCGGTTTTATAGAAGTAAATTTAAACTACGCCAGGGGACATTTTCCTTTAAAAATTAAATATGTGATGGATGAATTGCCCTATCCGCTTTGTAGCTCATTATTTAAATTTTTTTTTTAAGATTTCATAGGAATTTATTATTTTCATATTAAAAAATTCGGAGTTCCTGCGGGAGTTCCGGGATAAAAGTACCCTACGAAATTTTCTGTGACAACGTGTACGCAAAGTTTTGTGATGTACGGTTGAGTAGTTAAGTCGTGCAAGCGTAACAAACAAACAAACACAAGAAAAAGATTTACAATAATAAAAAACTCATTAGAAAGCATTCCTTTTTAAGTGCCATTGCAGACATCAAAAAGTGAAAAAAGAGAAAAATACTTGCTGTGCCCCGCGGTTTCACCTGCGATAATTTCAGAGATCCCGCGAAACTTCCGGGATAAAAGTAGCCTAAGTTACTCCTTATAACATCAGCTATCTGTCAGTGAAAGTCTCCTTAAAATCGGTCCAGTCCTTTCAGAGATTACCCGGAACAAACAGACATACAGAGAAAAATTTTGAAAATTGATTTTTTGATGTTAGTACCGTATGTATTTTCGAAATACATTGGGAGAAACGCTGTTAATTTGAAATTACAAACAGACACTTAAATTTTATTTATATGTTTAGATTATCCTACTCCCTACTAATATTATAAATGTGAAAGTGTGGATGTTTGGATGTTTCGATGTTTGTTACTCAATCACGCAATAACGGCTTGACGGATTTGGATGAAATTTGGCATGCACGTTTTCAGGGGTACAGAGAACGACATAAGGTACATTTTATCCCGGAATTCCCGCGGGAACTCCGAAATTACCGCGGGTGAAACCGCGAGGCGCAGCTAGTCTACCATAAAGCAAAGATTTACACCGGAGCACGGCAGAACGTAAACACAGACAGCGCAGAGGCTTATTAAGCTGGGGTCCCGTCGCGACCCTAAAAACGTCAACGGTAGGTACCTACCGACGCCGGCGACATATTTTCCTACCGGGAATGGATATTTTGACGTAGTATCGACAATATTGACTCGGAGGCGGTCCGCTGAGCCAGCGCTGACCCCGGGACAAATTTTATGACCTTCATTCATCCTCACACAATCCCGTCGCATAATATTTTCACCGAAACGGTCGTGTTATACAGATACGGAGATAATGTTGCGGTGTAAAAGTGGAAAGGTTTATTTGTTTGTTTGTACGCGGCCTTTGGTTGGGTTTATGAAAGGTTTTGATTATATTGTCAATGTTGAGATAACATTACATGGTCCAAGAATGGATTCCATGCAACTTTTTTTATGGAACTACCCCCCGCGGTTTCGCCCGCGGTAATTTCGGAGTTCCCGCGGGAATTCCGGGATAAAAAGTACTCTATGTCCTTCTCTGTACCACTGACAACGTGCATGCTAAATTTCATTCAAATCTGTTCAGCCGTTTTTGCCTGATTGAGTAACAAACATCAAAACATTCAAACATCCACACTTTCACATTTATAATATTAGTAGGATAGCAAAAATACAGCAATAAAGTAGGTACCTGTGTATTAGACAAGCCTTTCCACCCGGTTTCACCCGCGTTAATTTCGGCATACCCGCGAGAGTTCCAGGATAAAACGTATAGTTGTATTCACCTCTAGAAGATAACAATAATTGTGTACTATTAAGCTGCAATGTATCTTTTGTTTGTTATATTGTTGTCAGTTTGGTGAATCAATTAAATAAATAAATAAAATAAATAAATAAATATAGGCACCAAAATTATGTATTTTCTGTAGATACTCCGAAAACCCCTGAAAACGTGTACTTATGCAAAATTTCAGATGATCTGTGGAGTGCTTAAGGCGTGAAAACGTAACAAATAAAAAAACTTTCGCGTTTATGTATTATATAATACTAGCTATTCCCCGCGGTCTCACGCGCGGTAATTTCGGAGTTTCCGCGGGGATTCCGAATTACAATATAGCTTATGTTACTCAGGGATAATTTAGGATTCTAATGATGAAAGAATTTTTGAAATTGCTCACGGAATTTTTGAGTTAAATTGTAACAAACCAAGAAACAAACAAACAGACAAAATATCAAATCTTTCCTCCTTATAATATTACTACCTATAGAAAATAAGAAAGGATTTATGTACATATTTTATTTTTGGATACGAAAGTTTGCAGACGCTAATTTAACATTGGAATTATCGATTCTCCAAAGTGGAAAAGCACGTCGAGGGTTTTGCGCTACCCCGGGCTTTCTGTTCCGTTAGTTGAACGTCCTTGGATTGGATACTTATTTATTTCTGGCGTATATTTTACATTACAAATACCAGAAATCAAATTAGAATACATAAACGTTACGACATCGAATCGTAAATTTATTTCACAGATATATATCAGTATGTATACCTACACCTGAAAAGTTCACTTACTCGCTATTAAATTTTTACAGGTACAAAGTTTACGTTAACAATCAACGAATCGGTTTAATGGAAAACTTACGTAAATTCTAAACTTGCAATATACGAGTATTGCTTAACAGGTAACACTCGTATGTAGGTACAATAGTTTTTTCGCATGAAGGAGTTTCACTTGGATTGTAATAATTTATTAGCGACCAAGTAACAAAATTGTTACAGTCGTTTTTTTCTTGCTATCCGATTTGTATTAGCTTTTAGATTTGGAGGATTTGTAAGTGGCAAGTATAAATAATTTAAACCAGAAATTTTAAAAAACATACGAAATTAAACGTGCCGCAATTAAGTTTTAAATAAAAGTACACGAATTGAGTGAAAACGTCATTCAGCAAATATTTTCTAGCTTAGTTGTTATTTTGTTTCTGATGGTTTAATTTAAGATATTAGACTATTATTCTATCATCCATACTTGAAATTAAATTAAGCGTGAAATCGCCGTTTTTAGTAATTTTTAAGTAAGTAATTAATAACTTTAAATGCAGTACCATACTGGGCCCTTATTCACTATGACCAACAACATTCCTTGCCCATAACGCGTATCCCAAAAACGCATTTCCAAACGTTCTAGATGCCAAGATATTAGAAATTATTATTCTTTATGCCATAAGAAACGTTGTAAATGTATTTTTTTGCAGTAAAACTTCTTTGATTACGAGGGAAAGACAGTTTTTGCGGCGTCTTATCTTAGCGCGGCGTGTTATGGTCATAGTGAATAAGGGCCCTGATGGCTCCACCATAGTAAGTAGTTTTATTATATTGACATACGTCATAATATTTGAATGTATATGTAGCAGTGAAAATAGTGGATTCGGGGCATTGAACTCGGAACAATAACAGTTATTCTTCAGAGCCTTTGAACTGGCTTCAGTGCAATAGAGCTAAATTACGGCACGCTAGGAAGCACCGCTTGCATAGCCCATTCGGTATAGGTAATACATCTGTGGCTATCGCGGATTTGACGCGAGACGCGCTATGAATGCAAATTCACAGTTCGCATTCGTGTTACCGAATAACGGGATATGCGAACAAATTTCATGTTTATGACACTTCTGTGCCCTCATTTATGTAAATAAAGATGACGTATATTCGGGAACTTGCTCTCGGCTGGGACTTGGTGATCTAATGGATAATTTTAGACAAATAAGGTTAACTATTTGTTTATTATGTTCTCTGTGGTGCAATATAATCATTTGTAGTATATTGTGCTACCACGATACAAACACACACCCTTGCACACACTCACACGCACACACGCACACACGCACACACACACACACACACAGCCATACAAACATGTACGATTTATATTTTGATAACTTAACTTCTTTATTGTAAATGTATAAAACTATCTCTTATTCTTGAGTAATAAATTTGATTGAACAATGATTGTTAAATATAATTAAATATATTTTGTATGCGTTATCCTTTATATATTTAATCTAAATATTTAATGTAAAATCACTTACGTATAACATCGGTGAGCTGTGGTCAAAAAGTCTACTCTGTTCACAATAAAAAAATGTCTTATTAAAACTATTTATTGATAAAAACTGAATAGAAATCAAATAAATGAACAGTGAGGAATCGGGAAGGGCTTGCCAGTGCAAGTTCACATTTCACTTTAATTTTTTGTAGTGAGTTTTCACCAAAAACTTTATTCTACCTCCTAAAAAATTTTTTTAAGTAAAATATCTATGCAGATATTATAATCTTTTAAAGTACCTAAGTGGCGCTAATATCAACACTGCAAGGGCTTTGTAGTTATTATCGCGATACTTACAAGTCCCTAATGTTGACTAATTCTTATTTTTTAGTCCGTCTTGTAGATTATTAAAAAATATTGGACACGTATTTTTTCCTTTTTTACGTAATCAAAAAATAACGGCGATATATTGAGTTGAAATTTCGCGTGACGTCACTATTCTGACAGTTTGTATGGCGGTTTTAGCGGTTGGTGACGTCACCCCTCAACCTAAACTTTAATGCGCTTTATCTCTGTATATTTTAATTTATTTGAAAAAGTAAAAATACGTGTCTATTGTTTTTTTTATTTTATAACTGACGGACTAATTAGAATTTTGATTTTCAAAAGTAGTCCACATCCCCATTAAGTAGAAGTTTTACCTTACCCAAAAAAACGCAGTGAGATTACGATAGAAATTGTAACGGCACTAATTAACATGGTTCGTAAATGTGTAAGGCACTCATTAACAGGCTGTTAAAGAGACCTTTTCAGGTAAGAAACTGAATGCATAAAAGTCCTTTCGGGGTCCCCTAGATCCAAGACTGAAAATCAAGGACCGCAGAGAACTCTATTAAAATAATTGGTGCTATTCACAAAAACTAATTAAAAAACGAATGCGGGTGCGACCTATGTGCTACAGTGGCCTTGAGTGACAGGCCATAGGGTACTTTTTATCCCGGAATTCCCACGGGAACTCCGAAATTAACACAAGTGAAAACGCGGGGGATTGACTAGTAATGGATAAACTCAAAAACTACTTAACTATAATTTTAAACACTGTTTCATTTATAGAACGCTACAGTTCCCGAGTGACACAGAGCAATTTTTATACCGGAATTCCTACAGGTAGGTAACCTACTCGAAAATTAACGCGAGTGAAACCGTGTAGATTGGCTAGTAGGTAATCAATGAAGTGGAATAGGCTAGTTTCCAAAATTTTAGTTTTTAGTCCTTCTTGTCGATTAATAAAAATATTGGACAATGTCGCGTGACGTCACATGTTACATGTTACATGTTACATGTTACATGTTATGTTATGTCATGTTATGTTATGTTATGTTACTGTAACACGTTTTAAGACGTCATGTGACATTTCGACTTAGTGGATCTCTCTTAAGTAAAAAATTAAAAAAATACGTGTTCGTTATTTTTCATTAATCTACAAGATGGACTGAATAGAATTTTGATTTTTAAAACCAGGAAACTACCCAATCATTACATTACCTATAGTAAATATTATTATATCTATGGATGTAGAACCCTTAGAAAACGATCAAATATTTCAGACAAGAAAGTCCTAGTGAGTGCTCTTCTATAGTCTATCCTTAGGAAGTTTATTCTTCATTTTATAAACTCAAACGCATTTGTACTTATCCTTTATATCCTTAATCACAAGCAAAACTAGCACTAGAGCAAATGTTTGCCTACTTGTTTAGGATCCTGATTGAGTTAGTGTTTAGTGAAATCTGATACCAAAGTTTTCGGACCATAAAGTAATGCAATTTAATTTTGTCTGGTAGCTAGTATTCCCGCGCGGTTTCACCCACGATAATTTCGGAGGTCCCACTGAATTGTTCCATACAAACTTTGCAACCCCTTTTCACCCACTTAGGGGTTGAATTTCAAAAAATCCTTTCTTATCGTATGCCAACGTCATACAAAGAACACACCCTCCAAGTCTCAGTTCTCTACGAGCAGTGGTTTGAGCTGTGCGTTGATCCGTCAGCCTAATTCAGGATATAGCATTTTATATAATTATGGTGGTATAGTGTATAGATGGAACTGACGACTGGTCTGGTAGAAAAGTTCTCGTGTGGCGACCACGTGCTGCAGATGTTATGTTAGCAAATGAAGGTATCACGCCTTAACGGATTAACGGATCATCATGAAATTTTGCATACACGTTGTCAGAGATACAGAGAAGGACATGGGGTACTTTTTATGGTTGAAACCGTAGGGAACAATAAGAATTTAATATAACTTTTACTCGCTTCTCACATGCGTGCAATACAAGTCATATTTTTTTGATTTAATTCATTTACACAGTTACTTTTATTACATAAACTAGCTGTTCCCTGCGGTTTCACCCATATAAGTTTCGCAGATCCCACGGGTATTGCGAGATAAATGTACTTACTACCCAATATTTTTTTCTGTACCTACCCTTGACAACGTGAAGGTAGTATGCAAAATTTTATGTAGTTTCCTCCACGTTATTTTCGGAGTTCCTGCGGGGTTTCCGGGATAAAAGTAATCTATATCCTTCTCTGTACCCCTGACAACGTGTATGCAAAATTGCGTGGTGATCGGTTGAGCCGTTTAGCCGTGAAAGCGTAACAACCAAACAAATTTACTTTCGCTATTTATAAAATTAATAAAGTAAGGATACACACACTAGTAGGTAGTCAAAGTCAAAGTCAAATATATCTTTATTGACCAAGCTCTTTAAATAAAGATTAAATATATATATATCTTTATTGATTAAGATCAAGCATATGATCATTTTCAATCGTCACAATAATAATTTAAATATAAATATCCCATAATTATAATACAATAAAACATCATGTCTCAATAAAATATATAAATATTAAATGTCTGGGCACGCTTTTCTTTCGAGCTCTTTTTTAGATTGTTTAACAAGATTTAGTAAGTAGTAAACTAAACTTATGTTACAGACAGACGCCTGACAAAAAATATTGTGACAGAAAACATCAGAAGATTAAATTCTCCGGCTGTCTAGTACCTAAGTTGTTTTGAAGTCTTTGTAACTTCACAGACACATGGACATAGATAAGCAATGTGTTTAACCACCCTGGAGAAAGTTTAAGTAAATCGTATTTTGAAAATTATAGCGCCATTTTGTGTCAATGGTTTTACTCGCTGTCATATTTTTGAACTTCTTTAAGCCGAATCTAAAAGTTTTGTGTGACAGCTAAGTCACTGATAAAATAATAATAATAAGTTTATTTAACCACAAAAACATTTTTACAAAATACAACTTGAACAAATACAAAACTTCAATATTGTAAACTATTTATGGGAGACTGGAGGTTAAACTAGGCAATGCCTGTATTTCAACCCTCCAGGTCTCCGTGCCTTAGCTTAGTACGTAATTAATGTAGTGCGTATGTAATAGTGCGGATGAGTGTGTACGTTGGTATGTGTGTTTGTGTAAATGTGAAACTGTGTAAATTTGCGAGAACTTAGTTAGCATAGTACATTTGTAAGAGGTCTTCTGTTTCATTGTAGCTTAGGGTGGCCAGCCAAGTTTTAAGTTTCTGTTTCATTTCATATCCATTTAATTGATAGATCTTCATTTTGCTATTTATTTTACTGTAAAGATGTTGACCCAAAAAGAGTTGATGTCTCTTAGCAAAAACTGTTCTATGAGCAACAACAGGACATAGGTATATAAATTTTTCTAAATAAGCTAAATAATGGTGTTGCCATAACATAATGCTCAATTTCCCTGAAATAAAGAATGACTTCACAAAAACATGGCAAATTGAAAAAAAAAACAATACCGGTCAGTAACAAATGAACATGGATGTATAACACACCGGAAAAGGACCGGAAAAACCGTCCGGAAAACAATCCGTATCGCACTAAATACTAAGCACAATGAGTCGTATCGATTGGCGCGTCAAATCGCGCGTGATGAATGGCGCCGTGCTCCGCTGGGCGCCATACAAATGTGCCGTTACGTTTCCGGTGTAACGCGTGCCGATGACGCGTCAGAGCCAAGTCTGGTGTGCCGTTGGCTTTATACTTAATGCTCTCTATCTATACATGTGTATTAAGTACAAATGTTTAGTAAAATAATAATAATTATTATTATGTATACTGTAAAAAACCTAAATTTAAGATATCTAAATAAATGAATAATAATAATAATCCACTTCACAACACGCAGATCTACTTGATCCCACACTAAGCTATAAGCTATAAGCTTGTGTCGTGGAAACCAGCAAACGTGGTATATACTACATTTTATTACATATATATTATATAATATGATAATATAGATATATATATACACGCCCAGACTGGAAAATGGAACCTTGTGTTCATTACGCAAAGTCCACCCCCACCGGGAATGATAAGTATGTGTTGATAACGCATTTGAATTCCGAAAGTTGCAAGCACAAAGCAAATAAATTAACTAGAGGACATAATAGGCGGGGCAGGCGCGCTACCGTTGCAAAGGGAGTTAGAGCAAATGCTCTAACTTGCCCGAAACATCTTTTGCTGCCATCTCAAGTACCCTATATTTACTACAATATTTCCAAAATTGTGAATTTTGACTAACTAAAAAATATATAACCATAAAGCGTTTAATACATATTTTTACATTAATGAATACTCTAGTAAAAATCACCCGGCGACACTAGCTTTTCACCTGTTTTCATTCTAAACAAGTTGATGTCCCTTCTATTTGTTATTTTCTCTTCTTTGATTACAAGTATTCTTTATTTCATACACAAAATACCTTTGGTCTTGTATTTAATATTTCCAAATTCAAATTGGACTTCAGCAGCTACGAGACCTACTTATGTATTTGCGGAGAATGTTCTTGTAAATTTTTTTTTGTAGAAAAAAAGAGAGCGTTTCTTCTGAGAATAGAAATGAAATAAAAAATCGAATCACATTACTTTTAAACAATTTATCATTTTCAAAAGAATAGGACTATAAATATAAGTATAATGAGTATCGTAATTGATACAAATGTGTCACACAAATATCTTAGGTGTTGTTACTGTAAGCCACGAAGCATATCGTAAAGAATAGAAAACGAATAAATATAATATTAACGGCGCCGTAAAATTGGATGTCAAACGATCACCGCAATGATATGTAGTAAATTGGTGGATTCGTCGTTATCCGACGGGTGTATCGGGATGATGTGCAGTCGGCGCTCGAAATAAGTAAACATTTGAAAACAAATAGATATCCGTAGCCGAATGGCCGAAACGGAACCCATATGATTCCGTCATGTCTGACCGTGTTGTTAACAAGCATTTTATTCGGAAACTGTTGATTTCATATACAACGTGTTAATGAATTAACTGAAAACTAGAAAGTAGTTTGCTCAGAATCGACTAGCGAATCGATCGCACTAGGTTTTATATTGGTTACATTTTTTTTTTCATTTTTACTAGCCCATGTCTAAATTATCTGTAGTACAATATAAGGCGCGTATCTACGCCGCCCGCAGCAAAAAAATTCGAACCGGTAGGCGCGGGCGTAGCGCTTGGAATTTCGTAGATAGGTCACCTTCAAACTAATGTTGTATAACTTTTAAAGTATACATTTTTTCAACATAAAATATATTTTAATCATTATTATTGTTTATTTTTTTTAATTGGGTGTATCAGGTTTTCAGTTAACTCATTAACACGTTGTAGATGAAATTCGGTAAAAACTGCTACAGAATTTATAATAATTAATTTAGTAGTAGCACTCCATGCCACGAGAATTTTTCGCCCGTAGTTAGAAGTTAGAGGGAATTTGCAGATTCATAAATTTTTAATTATGATTATTAGGATTTTTCTGAGCTTACCTTTCTATGTAGATCTTCCCCATGTCAGTTACGTGAGTAGGGAAAACTTTTTCCTACGTGGTGAAAAAGACCAACAACAAAAGTTGGTAGAACTAAATAACTTTAATTTAATCTTTCAACGAAAATAGATTTAAAAGTATGTCGTATGGTAATTTAAATATGAATAGGTCATTTAGAAAAAAAAAACTTAATAATTTGAACGGTGAACGCCCTTCTTCATAACGATACTTTTTTACTGTGCGTGGGCATACACACTTGTCTTGTTAATTTTATTTCGTTCCATTAATATTCGACGATTGAAAAGTGTCCATATATTTTACACTGACTGTGCAGACCTGTTTTTATTTGGTACATGTTTATTTATCGGCGCACGAAATCGGAATTCAGTTTGTTTTATACTATTGATCCTCAAATACCTGTTGGTTTCTAGCTATTTTTTACAGGCTCAGCAGCTTTAGTGTTACATAACTAAAACTACAGGTACATAACTAAGACTGTTAGCACATACATACACAATATATAAATAAGAGTTGTACATGAAGGGATGCAAAATACCTACTTGTGCAAAAGTAACGAATTCAAGATCGTTTTTTTTATATTTGTCTGTTTGTCTGTACGCCACCAGAACTATTGTCCAAAAAATAAAAAAAATCTGGAGAAGGCTACCCTTATCACCTAAGGGTATAAAAATAGCCTATTTCTTTATTTTTTTTGTTATTCTTTAATAGTCTTCATTTGTGTTGTTCTGTATGTGTTCATTTGTGTTGTGTTTCTTCTTGCTTAAATAAATCTTTCTTTATCTTTATCTTTATCTTTATCTTTATTGTCAGACCTACCAAATATACACAAAAAATTTCATAAAAATCGGTCAAGGCGTTTAGTTAGTTCGATAGCAAACACTGTTACACGAGATTTTTATATATTAGAAGATTTAACGCTCTTGAAAGTTGTTTGAACTTGAAATCATTTTAGGCACACACGTATGACATCTAACATTTGGCTCTATATAAGTTTCTAATTTTGTTATAATGAAGTTTCTGCAAGTAAGTTATAATAAGCATTTAGTAATGAGACATGTTTCGAAGTGGTACTTACTATCTCCGCGAGACAGATTAGAACGAGCCGAAGCCAAAGTTACTGTGAAACTGTACGAGTCGCAACTAATTCATTAAACTTAGACATTTAACTGCTAAGTGTGTCTATGTACATACAAGCAGCGCAGGTGTGGTTGCATTTATTTATTAATGTTTATTGCTGGTGATGGTGTTAAAATCTATACTATAATAAAAGAGTAGAATCCGCGATTATGTACATTAATATTTTTAGCAAAAACTGTTAGGGGACGATAAACGAAGAGTAACCAACCACAAAAAAAGGGTTTTTAAAAATATTTTCTCTCTGTCTGTCTGTTCGCGATAATCTCCGAATCTACTGAATGGATTGTCATGCGGTTTTCACAGGTAGATTAAGCTTAGCCTGGAGCTACATATATAGGCTTTGTTTCATTGAAATCGGATGTCGGGAAAAAAAGTTGTTGTATAAAAATCTTTCGCGCGGATGAAACCGCGGGGCACAGCTAGTATTAAAATAATTATAATTGGATCTTTTGCGCCGGGAGCGCGCATTTTCAAAATCGGTTGAGTAGATAGTTTTTTTTTTATAATCCGTACTACGAGTTATAAAATATTCGAATGTGAGTTTGTTTGTTTGTTTTTAACGCTTTCTCGCCTTAACTACTCAACTGATCTTAGGGAAACTTCGCATATGTTTTAAAAGATATAGAAAAGGACACAGGGTACTTTTATCCCGGAATTACCGTGGAAACTCCAAAATAACGCGGGTATTAATTGAGGGCCAATGTTGTCTTTTCACAGTGAGAGATGAAAGCTACTTAATAGGTAAGTATATAGCGAGGTATAAGTACCCGAAACGTACTCGGGTACCTTCACTTTTCCGTACAAACAACAGGACAAAATGTTCAGTTGATCTTTCGGTGTGTGCCTATCTCCCTGCACACGCATGGATAGTCTGAAATAAGTGAAACTTTTTCGGTACTCTTTTATGTTGCTCTTTTCAAAAAACCTTTGAGAAAAGTTTGCGGAAAACTCGTTTGATTGGAGTTAACTTTTTGGATGTCGGTCAACGTAATACCTATAGTCTTTCATTCTGTATAACAATAGTTTTTCAATAGTACATTGTTATCCTAGGGGTGAAAGTAACTCATTAAATAACTCACTAAATAAGTCTTTCTCCCCAGGATAACACTGTGCTTTTCATTACGAATGCAAGGAAAGTCAAAATAAAAATAGGAATTAGCTAAAGAAAAAATGAATGAATTTTATTTTACATAAATCAACCATTAGGTGTGCTACTGGCATACTTACTGTACCTATATATACTTACTGTATGCCCCCTATGACATAAAATAAAAACTTGAGTTTCTGCAGTATCCAGCTGTCAGTTGAAAGCGATTCTCCCTAGGGCTGAAAAGTGTTACTTTCAACCGGCTTCTCAGGCAACTTCAGACCTACTTTCCGAGTATGAGTAATGAAAAATCAAAAAATAAATCTAACATAGTATTACAGAGTAGGTAGGTACCTATTCTATATTTTGCAGCCAATTTGTATAAATTATACGTTTACAAACGGCCAATATTAGTGTCTCAATTCGACCGTATATATATATACTTATTATAGTATCGAGGACATCGGTACTATTTGCCTATATTTAGCGTGACTGGGTTTATCTCCTACTAATATTATAAATGTGAAAGTGTGAATGTTTGGATGTTCGGATGTTTGTTACTCAATCACGCAAAAACGGCTGCACGGATTTGGATGAAATTTGGCATGCACGTTGTCAGGGGCACAGAGTAGGACGTAGGGTACTTTTTATCCCGGAATTCCCGCGGGAACTCTGAAATTACCGTGGGTGAAACCGTGGGGCACAGCTAGTGTTGTCATATATTTTTTATTTATTCAGTTTAAGAGCACTTCATTATAACATGCATTAGTATAGTTACGTATAAGTAGTATTGCATGCATATCGGCATCTATTTAAAAACACATCAGAGTTAAATTCTCATGATTCTGAATGAATGAAAAACACTTTATTGACCACCACTAATTAAAAAATAATAAAAACAGAAAGTACTAAGTGGCTTCGCTCGAATATGTGAATGGTGGGTTATGAATATTGAATATAAGTATTGTATCAAGTTGTTACAATGTTTGTAAATTAGTAAATCCTACTAATATTATAAATGTGAATGTGTGGATGTTTAGATGTCTGGATGTTTGTTACTCGATCACGCAAAAACGGCAGAACGGATTTGGATGAAATTTGACATGCACGTTTACAGAGGTACAGAGAAGGATATAGGGTACTTTTACCCCGGAATTCCCGCGAGAACTCCGAAATTACCGCGGGTGAAACCGCGGGGGTCAGCTAGTAAATAAATAAATAAATTAATTCATTAAATAATTTGCAACTCATAAATAATTAATTAATTATTAAATTAATTAATTGATTAATTAATCTATAGGATTGTTTTGAGTTGCAAATAGCAATAAACCGAAATATTAACTAGTCAACCTGTCTGGCTACGTGGTGCCTATACGTCTATATACGTAAGTATGACGTCACCGTTGCCTTCTTTCAGCCAAACTTTCCAACCGAACAAACTTCGAGTCAACGGAAGTGTCGCCACGGGACGAGCCTAGTATTATTACACTTTCCAAAGTAATAATTAGTCCCACAGGTGGCGCGGGCGTGTTATTAGTTCTCGCCGAAACTGAGCGCAACTTCATATCTAAACTTCAGCAGTGTCGCCATTACTCATGCTTCACTGATATACTTTGCATACAATTTTACCATATCACAATATGTCATATAAGATAATATTTGTTTGCATTACTATCTGTATTTGCCACTTCTATCGCGCAGTCATGGATTTTTCTTATTGTAAAGAGATAAATGTAAATATTTCTTCATACTATCCTACTAATATTATAAACGCGAAAGTTTGTAATTGTATGGATGGATGGATGGATGGATGTTTGTTACTTTTCATGGAAAAAACTACTGGATGGATTTAAATGAAACTTTACAATAACATAGCTTATACATCAGATTAACACATAGGGTACTTTTTATCCCGGAATTCCCGCGGGAACTCTGAAATTAACGCGGATGAAACTGCGGGGCACAACTAGTATTATATATTTTTTGTTTTGATTCAAATATTTTTTCACAAACGCAGACGGATAAAAATGTACGTTAAGGTATCGAATACACATTTATCATAGCGAAAAGACACTGACACCACAAATAGTCATTAGAATTTTATGTATTACTGTTGGCCCATAGTTGGACTTGCATCGATCTAAACATTCACTGGGGATGTTTTTGTATCGAAATAAGACCATTTTTAGTCATTTATAAATTTGTTAGGGAAGTGTTTTTGAGAAGAAGTAATTTTTAATTGACACCCAGATTAGCAATTATTATTCTTTCTTTGACGAAGTTGGGGATTTTGATGCTTTTCTCCGGGAGGGTGCTGCCCGAGTGGTGCGTTGATTCTGCCATTCTGTATGTTATTGCGGACTGCTTCTTATAGCGGTGGCGTTGAGTTGTTGGGGGCGCTGCATTCCGCCGAAGTGTTAGGAAGGTTTATTTTTAGTTTATTTTTGTTTATATCTATTAGTAGTTTTATATTGCAAATATGTTACACATAACGAGGGTGGCTTGGCGCATGAGCGTAAAAAGCCTCACTAAATAAATGATTAAAAAAAAAAAGACTTAAAGTAGATATAACTAACCAAATAGCTGTTCCCCACGGTCTTAGCCGCATGAATTTCAGGATTCCCTGGGGAACTCTGTGTTTCGTAATAAAAAGTATTTTATCAGTGAAATACTCTTTACAATATTTCAGTTCAGTAGTTTCTATAGGTTCCGTTCACAACCAAATAAACTTTTCCTGTTTATAATATTATTAGATATTTGTACTGACAATATTACTCGTGATTACTTAGCGCTTATAATATTTCATTTATATTATGATGTTACCTAAGTAAATAATAAAGTGCTTTATAGGAAATATTTGGACATTTAACACACAAGCAATCCTCCATATCTATAAAATAGAGGCAGGTATATAGGATTACTACCTTCTATTCTATTAAGTTAAAACTGTATATAACAATCCTAACTATAAACGCGAATGGTAGTTTGTTTGTTTGTTACGCCTTGACACCATAACTACTCAATCGGTTATCATGAAATTTCGCACACACGTTTTTAGAGGTTCCACGATTTTACTCTGATTTTATGTGCATTCGAAATCTAAAATCTTGACTCTTACAAAATAACGCGAGCTCTAAATAACCAGACGATGCTCGTATGTTAGGTCAAGTGATCCTAAGTCAACAACAACGCTAATAAAAAACTGCTTAGTCACTGTATTGTTCAAGCACAATACTCTGGTGAGCCGTCACGCACTTTGCGGACGTGATTAGACCGTCTCGCTCCATCCCTGGCTCGTCCCACACCGTCCCACTGCGTCCCGTCTCGTTCCACTCCGTCCCGTCTTATCACTGACTCTTTGTCCCGCTCGAGACATTCATCTTGCAACTAAAGCTGCGACTACACTGGTGGCTGGCTGCTGACACTGTCGACGTGTAAAGTGACGTCACTATATTATACCCGCTGTTCGCCAGGTTGACTGACGAGGTGGTGTTCCTTCGGGATCAACAGCTGGCATGAGTTACGCAAATATCAAGCTGATTGACATAAACGTCTCAAAATTTATAGCTTCAAACTAAGGCTATGGACGTAATGTTTCCTAATATTATAAAAAATAATTATCATAGTAGCATTTCTCTAAGAAATTTATAACAGATTTTTATGTAATTTTGGTACTGATAATGCACCGTGCACGCATCGCCGATCATATAGAAAAACATGATGAATTTTATATAGTACCTTGATAGTTGTTACAGGTAAGATATAATGATTTTAATAGCGGCAAGACAGCGAGTTTTTGGAAGGAAAACACAAGTAACTCCAATTTGAATTAGTAATAATTTCCGTGGAACATTTTATCAAAACTAAGTATGTACAAATAAACCGTTGATAAATCCGTGAGTACTGAGTATTATGCAAGTCGCTGTAGATATTAGTATCATTAACTTGAGCAGTAACAGTTGGTTTGATCATAGAATATAAATAAATGAAATATTAGTAGTTAGAGCAGTGGGCTGAGCGATGCTGTCCAGTATGGGAGCGGCTTTACGCTGTGGAGATGAGGCCCGCCTGCAGAGCAGTTCTCATTAAGCGAGCGAAGACTCGCGATTGTGCTGCCACCCCCGCCACTGTTTGCGTTGTACTTACACTGTGCATTTTGATGTGAAGCCTCCCGTACGTGTAATGTAAGTTTGGTTTTTGTTGACGGACAGGCGCAGTGACTTTTTTTAAAGTGATATCACTTCTTTGGGTAAAGTAAGACTGTTTTGTTACGTTTTTGTTGCTCGTAAAATACGTAGGTATAAGAATTTCTTAGAAGAAATTGTCATTTCTTGCTCGTAGATACAATGATGAATATATTTTATTTTTAATATTTTGAAAATTTCTCCTTTTTTAGGGTACCGTACGCGAAGGGTAAAACGGGACCCTGTTACTAACACTCCGCTGTCTATCCGTCCGTATGTCTGTCTGTCCGTATGTCTGTCTGTCCGTCTGTCACCAGGCTGTATCTCATGAACCGTGATAGTTAGATAATTGAAATTTTCCCAGATGATGAATTTCTGTTGCCGCTATTATATAACAAGAAATACTAAAAAAAACAGTATAAAATAAATATTTAAAAGGGCTCCCATACAATAAGCGTGATTTTTTTTGCCGTTTCTATAGATAATGGTGCGGAACCCTTCGTGCGCGAGTGCGATTCGTACTTGCCCGGTTTTTTGAAAATTTTAAAAATACTATTCATAAAATGTCAATTTACAATCACAGTACAGAATTTTATTATGGATCTATACTAACGTAACGCTATAATAATAATGTAGCGCTTTGCCCGTAGCAAACTCTACACGCGTAGCGACCGCTACGCTCGTAGCACTAATGCCCGAAAGCGACATTCGCTTGAGAGAAAGTCGAATATTTTATGCTGATCTCTGAAACCATTTCTTACATCAGCGGATGGCAATTTAGGGGATTTTGGAAAAAGCCCAACTTTACATTTGGAGCTCGAAAAAATGGTGATTATGTCACGATGAGTTGCTTGACAGCGGACTAATGTGATAATCTACAGAACAGAGGAGTTATACGTTTAGTCAAAATTGGATATTAAGAATGACATTAAAACAGATTTCACAGACAGACAGTTTATTTATTTATTCAAATTTACAAACAACTCCCTAAATACTTCGATTGTTTATTGCTTTTGAAGTTTACCTATACTAATATTATAAAGAGGAAGGATTTCATTTTTTGTTTGTTACGATTTAACTTAAAAACCACTGGACCGATTTCGAAAATTCTTTCACCATCAGAAAGCTACATTATCCTTGAGTAACATAGGCTATATTGTAATCCGGGATTCCCGCGGGAACTCCGAAATTATCGCGGGTGAAACTGCGCGGGACAGCTAGTTATTTGTATTATTCTTCTGGGACAGTAGAAAATATTTTTGCCGCGGGTCAAATTTTGAAATATTATTTTATTTCTTCACATTATAGAACAATAAACATATTTATTATTTATCTAAGATCATGAATCTAAAAAATATTAACAAAATCTAAAATAAATTATATACGAGTATTTTTTCAATAAATCAACGAGCTAGTTATAGTTGATTTTTAGCAAAACGTTAACTCAATAGGCAATTAATTACGTGTTCCAACATATATTTCCCATTTGACTTCAGATTGAGAATGATAGACAAGTAAATAGTTAACTTGTAACGGTTATGTAGATTGTAGGTAATTTTATTTTCTGATATTTATTATTATACTATTACCTATCAATATGTTGTTATTTTTACTTTCTGTTTAAAATTTCAGAAGAACTGAAAGTGCATGCAAATATTATAAAAGGCCTGGTCATTTAATAGGCATCCATGGGGACACAACTCTAACACGTAGAGCCCTAGAGAGAAAGGAGAGAAAACAATATTATTTAACGAAAAAATTTCTACAAATTTAAGTTCCAAATAACTTATCGGTAAAATTAATTTGTTTCTAACTAAACTGTACAATTATTTATTTATTTTATTTATTTATTTAAACTTTTTGCACATTATGGTGCAAAAGGCGGATGCCATTGTGGCATTCTCTGCCAGTCAACCTTCAAGATCTACAGAAAGTGTGTTTGGTGGTGCTTGTAAGTTCTTGAATTATGTTTATTTATTTCTTGTAATTCCAGTGGATGTGTAACTCACAGCTAAATTTTAAATAAAAAAACGCCAAAGAAATACTCTATAAAAGAAGAAAAAAAGAATTCACCTTAGGTACATGAAAAGCAACAAAAATGAATGGAACAACGGTAAAGCATGCGTTACAAAATCTTTTTGATTAATTTATATTACACCATACTTTTATTATTAATGCGACAGGCTCGGATGTAATCATGCCGGTATAATAACCGGGGATGTGCCGTAATACCTTAATCCAGGCCACTCGGCGCGGCGGTCTTCTAAGATTAATTTTCAATTTTTTATCTTTCAAGCGAGTCACGATTGAAATTATTTGCTCATTTTCCCCCATTTTAACCGACTTCTAAAGATGAAAGTTCTCCGTTTTTTTTCAGTAACCATTCGATCGCTTTTTTATTCTACTTATGGAAACGTTGTAGTCTATAATATTATATTATCGTACTATTATAAACGTGAAAGCGTGGATGCTTGGATATTTGTTACTCAATCACGCAAAAACGGCTGAAAGGATTTGGATTAAATTTGGCATGCACGTGGTCAGGGGTACAGAAAAGGACATAGAGTACTTTTTATCCCGGATACTTTTTATCTCAAATTACCGCGGGTGGAACCGCGGGGCACAGCTAGTAGAAAATAAAATCGAAGTATCCGTTTAGGCGATTAGGATAACTGTTATTTTTATGCTCAGGGACCTATTTGCATTCTATTAAAACATGAAATGAATTTCAATTAGCTATCGAATGAAACTTAGTAAGTATATAATTAGATCCCGAAGAAAAACAAACGGAAGTTTTCATCTGGAAAATACGTAGGTTGCTAAAAAAGTTCAGAAATTCTCGCGAGTGAAAACCGCGGGGAACGGCTAGTATAACAAATGGCTAATATAAATCAATAAATTATTAAGATTTAAAAGGGTTAACCACCATAGTTGGCCAAAGACGTGATGTAATCCTGTTGAAGATGTGATGAAAATATAAGATCGGTTTTACTATTGGTTGGAAAAGTGTAATATTATAACGGATCATGCATTCACGGGTTTTCACACACAAAATACAATGGTTTTGTCCTTAGCGTATATATACTTACTATTTTTATTTCTATTTTTTTACATTGTTCGATATCAGAAATAATATGAGCTGTTCTTGGAAAAAAGTAAACACTTGTATACACTACGAAATATTATGAAGAAAAATATTGAGATTTTTATATTCTTATACTTAGTAATTTTTGTTTACTAACCTTTTATACAACGTAAAAGACGTAAATATGTAAGACTTAAAAGAACAGCATCTGCGGTTGTCTGATCTCTCACCTGTGAAATTCTCAAAGTTGTTTTTATTTGATGTTTTTGGGAATATAATCGATTATTAAAAACATACACTTCAATGTTATATATATATAATATAAAACTAAACTTAACCTAACCTAAAATAAATGATCGAAATAAATGTTTTTTTATGTATGAAAACGAATAACTTTATTAATAAAAAAAATATATATATCGATTATTTGCTTCAAGTTACAATGTGAACATACTGTGAACACATCTGTATTATTTTCTAATCTATTACAGGTGTTTATACGAGTAATTACGAGAGTAAAAGTATTATTTTAAACAAGAAAAGAATAGGTAATTATTTACTAATTATGTATTTTGAAATTGCTTCTTTCCCACTATTAGATACTACAATATTATTTAAAAAATCTGACAATGTTAATAGGTACATATTGCGCTCATAAGAACGTATTTCGTATTTCATTATTAAGTCAATGCTAATAAGAAACTTACAAAAAAAAAACAGTGCTATCTAGGGACGGCTGAAAAAGGGGAAGCTTAATAGTATATATAAAGAGTAGAAACTAGGCTATTTGTAACGGTAACATAGAAAGAGTGCCCGGTCCCCGACCGTCCGTATAAAAGCTTCACTTCAACAATGGGCATGCTGACTAAATTTTAATTTTAAGTCCGTCTTGTAGATTAATAAAAAATATTGGGCACGTATTTTTCTTTTTCCCTTTTTTCATGTACTTAATAAAAAAAAAACAGCGATTATTATAAACAGCAGTACATACAACGCTACGAAACGGATCAAAGTGAATTTTTGCTCACAACTTTTTGCTACTTTTCATTGCATTTCCCACTCATTTTCGGATCGGGTCACAGCAAGAGAAGATAAAGCTTATTTATTTTGAAGCTTAAATTGTATAAAGACTGCGGGCGTGGCGGTGGTTCCGGCGCAACACAACGCGAACAGAACCGCGGGCAACAGCTAGCAGAGATTAAAGTTTATGGATGCGAAGCTTAGGTCTGATAGGACGGCGTCCGTTACTCGAAGTATTTACGATTTAACTACGACAGTAAATCGTTACGAATTAAGATCGTTCGGAGCAGAGGATCGAGATAATCTAGAGGGATGTGCCATAGCAGGCACTGCTGTCTCACATTACGGGTGGCGAATTAGTTGTTTTGTGTACTAGGTGTATAATCCTACCAATATTATAAATGTGAAAGTGTGGATGTTTGGATGTGTGGATGTTTGGATGCTTGGATGTTTGGATGTTTGTTACTCAATCACGCAAAAACGGCGGAACGGATTCGGATGAAATTTGGCATGCACGTTGTCAGGGTTACAGAGAAGGACATAGGGTACTTTTTATCCTGGAATTCCTGCGGGAACTCCGAAATTACAGGTTAATAGATTAGATTTATTTATTTCACTTTTACAAAAAAATAAGTTATATATCTACTACATAAAATACGAGTAAAAGTGATCGTCAATTAATAATATTAATAAAATAAGTAAACAATAAAAAGTGTAACACGAGGTAAAGTAGACAAAATGTGTACACGTTTATAGACGTGTTTCATTCTAAAATAATCTATTTTCAAGCAACATTATGACGAGTGTTTAAGATGCCATATTATCTGAGACATTGATTCGTATGAGCCACTGAGCCAAAGGCGAGGTTGATATTTATATAAACTCTGCTTTACACTTCAATAATAAGACAGTGAAATTGTAAACAAATGACAGTTAAATTTTGACAAAACACGACAAAAGTTCATTAGTCGCCATGACAAGGGTTGCCATGGAAACAATTTGTTTTATACATTAGAACATAAAATAATTTTAGTCAGCTATAAGTTGGTAGTTAAATAATACCTATATTGTACAGAGTGTAATTCTGAACGAAGGACTTGTTCAAGCCTCGAGGGTCTTGGTTACGTATGATAAATAAAAATATAGAGACATAGGCAAAGACACTGATAAATCATAGAGAAAATCTTAACAAAGAACGTAGTGTATTATACGCGGGTGAAATAAATTTGAACTGTCGGCGCATCAGTGGCAATCTGAAAGAAAGAGGCGTTGGATGACCTTTAGTCTATGATCTTTCAGTGCGTCGGTAACTTACGTGCTAAATTTTTAAAGATTTTTTTTTATAGACGATCAGTGCGTTAAGAATTCACGTTATATTTTCAGGTTTCTGAGACGAGAATTAAGAATCCCATACCGAATAATAATCTTACATCCTGTATAAGGTGGGTAAGTCGATGCCTAGTTGCGATTGATTGTCAGCGTTCGCGTCACGCCACGCCAAGATAATGCGCACAGTGCAAAATGAACCGTGTGGACTGCTCCACTGAACTCACCTTGAACTTAGACAGTAGCACTAAGGTTGTATTAAATTTCCCACAATTGGCGTTTACTGAACCCCAGCTAACACGTATATCTCGAATTAGAGATAACGACGTATATTAGTAATTTCAAACAATTTTACCTACCTATACTATACTCCTAAACGAAGAACGAAATGTATTCTCATTGTCTTTGAGTGTCTGTGAAGATGCAATAGCATTGCGAGTAAATGTGGCAGTGAGTAAATGTACAGAAACAGTTTGTATGCAAATCCTTATTCGCCGAGAGGGACAAAAAGTATCGCGGAACGACAGCGAGACGACGACGCGACGGTACCGGAGCCGGACGAGGCTCGGCCGCAGTGCTCGCGGATATCAGCATACTTATAACATGTGACAGTACGGAAGAATACATAAAATATATAAAATTCGAATTCTAAAACAGGCGCAGGTGAAACCGCAGGGCACAGCTGCAGAGAAGGAAAATAACAGTAAAATCAACGTAATTTTTTGGGAGTCTTTAAAAAGTGGAATTATCCCTAAGCCAGCAGTTATTGGACAGAAAACCAAGCTGGAATGTAACTTATCACCTGGGTCAACGTACAATACTGATATTTTATTCAATTGAAACAAATCATTTATGACGGAACTTGGAAATGGACGGGAGTAAAGGCGCTAGAAACTTGTGGTATCTGATAAAAAACTGTTTCCAGATAACTGAAAGGAAGAAATTTATCATTTAACTAGCTGTTTCCCTCTGTTTTACCTGCGGTAATTTCGGAGTTTCCTTGTGACACTTAGCTTATGACACGCGGCTTTCTATTGGTGAAAGAATTTTCAAAATCAATTCAGTAGATCCAGAGATTACCTCCTACAGCCTCACAAGACACAAACTCACAAACTTTACCTTTATAGGATAGAAGTTCTTATAGATATAACAGGTTATAGTCGTTGACAAACTCTGCTCAGTTTATTTAGGAATAAATGACAATGTGTGTAAATGTCCAAGGATTATTATTATTATTATAAACCTACCGATTTCAAACCGCTCGAAGTGTCGACCCAACTTTCGTCCTAATGTAATCCCCAGAGTGAAATGTACGAAGTATAATATTATTATTGCTCTAAGTACCACAGTGTTCTAGCACACAGTAGCTGAGAGAAAGGTACATTTTATGCCACTTCGTTTATATATATACATGGATATATATAATACTAGCCGTGCCCCCGGTTTCACCGGTGGTAATTTCGGAGTTCCCGCGGGAAAGCCGGGATAAAAAGTACCCTATGTCCTTCTCTGTACCCCTGACAACGTTCATGCCAAATTTGATCCAAATCCGTTGAGCCGTTTTTGCGTGATTGAGTAAACGTATGCGAGGATAAGAGCTCGAAAGCACATTTTCATCCGAATTGCTTCAAATTTATCGTCACTGCTCAGCTTCTATGTATCTTAGCGTAATGTTATATAGCCTATAACCTGCCCAGGAGTATGGACTGCAATCGTACCAAGTTTGGTTAAAATCCCTTCGGCAGTTTTTGACCCATGCGTGCACATACAGACAGACAGACAGACAGACAGACAAAAAATTTACTGATTGCATTTTTGGCATCAGTATCGATCACCATTCATCCTCCAATATTAATTTTGAATGTATATTCAATGTACAGAATTGACCTCTCTACAGTTTTATTATAAGTATAGATAACTAGCTACCCCGCGCGGTTTCACTCGCGGTAATTTCGAATTTGCCGCGGAATTGTTCCACACAATAAAGTTTCCAACCCCTTTTCATTATATTATGTAAATTAACCTTTACATTACCCTTTTCATTACCCTTAGGGGTTGAATTTTCAAAAATACTTTCTTATCGGCACGTCATACAAAAAACACACCCTCCAAGTTTCAGGTCTCTATACTCTGAGAGAAAAATAGGGGGTTGTTTGATAAAGTTCGCGACCAAATAGTTCTCCACCGAAGATTGGTCAACAGTATTTCTGCTACTGGAGTTCGGTTGGGCGCCATATTTGGTCACATTATTGACACCGTGCGGGGTCGGTAACTGAACTGGTAAAGATTCCTCGCCCATAACGCGCGTCTCATAAACACAATCCCAAACGCTCCAGATTTTATTTCTTACGCCATACAGAATAATAATTTCTAATATCTTGGCATCTAGAACGTTATCTTATCTGTGGTATGGGCAAGGAATGTTGTTGGTCATAGTGAATAAGGACCCTGGTCACTGATATTGTGTCACCAACATATACTTCGGGCAACGAAGGGTGACCGAAAACGCTTCGGTCTGATTGATTTCTTTCCGTATAGGTACGATCAGCGGTTAAGGCTGTGCGTTGATCCGTCAGTCGGTCATTCCGGACAAAGCATAATATACTAGCTGCTACCGCGGTTTCAGCCGCGGTAATTTCGGAGTTCCCGCAGAAATTCCGGGATAAAAGCACTCTATATTCTTTCTGTATCCCTGACAACGTGTATGCAAAATTTCATGACGATCCGTTGAGCCATTGAGGCGTGAAAGCGTAACAAATAAACAAACAAATTCACTTTCACATTTATAATAAGTAGGATAGGGATACCAAAAAATTTGCAGTGTTTTCGCGTCTATATCCTACTAATATTATAAACGCGAAAGTTTGTGAGTATGTATGGATGGATGGATGGATAGATGGATGTTTGTTACTCTTTCACGCAAAAACTACCGGATGGATTTAAATGAAACTTTAAAATAATATAGCTTATACATCAGATTAACACACAGGGTACTTTTTATCCCGGAATTCCCGCGGGAACTCTGAAGTTCACGCGGGTGAAACCGCGGGGCACAACTAGTCTACTATAAAATCTACACAAATATTATAAACAGACCGTTCCCTTGATGGTTAGAATCCTTTTGAACCTACCTAGTCATCGTCCCACATCGCTGACAATAGTACGCTAAACAACAATACGTCGTGAGTGTTGTGTACGAATATCTTAATTGAATTACTTACTCAAATTTACATTTCGCATTGCTAATGATGATATATTATTATCATATTTCCCATTACGACACAATTACAACGTTCCGCGTCGCGCATTCATCAAACAAACTCAAAGACACGAAACACATCAGCATAACTATAGGTAGATTGTAAAATATAGGTACATGCATAGGTATAGAACTGGCTAAACAAATTTGACCGGTTGGTTTAATAGTACATTGTTATCCTAGGGGTGAAAGTAATTTATTTAGTCCCGAGACGGGGTTTGGCGCCCGAGCCAATAGATCGAGGGACTAAATAAGTCTTTCTCCCGAGGATACCTAACACTGTGCTTTTCATTACGAATGCCTAGGAAAGTCAAAATAAAAATAGGAATTAGCTAAAGAAAAAAATGAGTGAATTTTATTTTACATAAATCAACCATTAGGTGTGCTACTGGCCAGTAAGTATGCCCCCTATGACATAAAAAAAAACTTGAGTTTCTGCAGTATACAGCTGTAAGTTGAAAGCGATTCTCCCAAGGGCTGAAAAGTGTTACTTGCAACCCGCTTCTCAGGCAACTTCAAACCTACTTTCCGAGTATGAGTAATGAAAAACTAATTAATTTTCTTCATTTTAAACATAGGGATTATACCCACGCCTACATACATATATACAGAGAGAGATTTAAAACTTTGTTGGATGTGGGCATGGAACGCGCGCGAATCGTTCCTTCCAAAAGACGTAGTCATGTGAACTCAAGTCTTCCACCATACTTTCAGTTCCATGAATCTGGAAGCGCTGAATGCTGTTCTGTGTCCATTAGTTCTATGGTTATAGGTACAACCATGAATGATTTTTTTGGAATGGTTCTTTGTATTCTATGTTTTCACTAAGTTTTATAACGATAAATTATGTGGTTGTGATCCGTGGTCAGATTATGACAAGGACCATAAGCAGTTGCCAACTGTCATGCCTTTTCTTAAAACTTTTTTATTATAATGGTCAAAATCGGTTTATATCTACAACGGACTTTGCGAGTATACAATTTATAATCCCACTAGCTGTTGCTCGTGACTTCACACACATGATTTCGCAGATCCTGCGCTAATTTCTGGATATAAAGTAACCTTTGTCCTTTACTGTACCTTTGATAACATGGTGATCGGTTGAGCCGTTAAACCGTGAAATCGTAACAAACAAACTCACATTCGTATTTATCGTATCGTAATTTGATTTAAAAATTATCTTAATTTTTACTTATTTCTAAATATACTTTGTACCTACCTACTTATGTTATTTTAATGCTTATAAATATACATCATCTATATTTTAATATTCAAAATATGTTGATTTTAAAACGGCATTAGTAAAAAAAAATGATAACATGGGTATTACATGCGGTCGTACAGAGATGATTGTAATATTTTTGTCTTCCAAGACCAATGATAAATTTGGACGCAGATAAGCAATAACATGTTAACCCACAAAATTAAGTTATTGATACAGAACGATTTATTGCGAGCTAGAAAATGTTTTTTAATTATGTGTTTATCTTATTGCATTGTTTAAGTATGTAACTAAATATTGAACATAAAAAATGTTGACAGAAAATGGCGCTATAATTTTAAAACACGATTTACTCAAAATTTCTCCAGTGTATGTTAACACACTATTGCTTATCTATGTCCATTTAGAAGCGTCGTCGATGTTCGATCGAATGGCCCAACAAAGCTTGTGATATGCAGTATGCTTGTAGTTTGCATTAGAGCAAGCCTGATACCGGTTAGTGCGAGCTACTAGCTGTGTAACTTATAAGTAGCTCGTACCATAATACTTTGTAGCTATAGGAGATTGCCATCCGTGTAATTTTGACGCTTGCGGTTGAGGTTGAGCAATGAAACGTTTCTGAAAACTAAAATTTTCCAGGTACAGACATCTGGAAAATTTAAAAACTTTTAAGGCCTTGCATGTGGCGTCTCCGTTATCCCATTTGCCACTGTCTTCTTTTTCCTAAACCTACAATTATTGCATCTATATTTAATTTTGCTGATGACAATGTTTTAGTAATAAAAAAAACGTCATCTAATAACTATGTTAGATTGTTCCCCAAAATAAAACACGGTTCTCGCGCGAAAACTAGTTTATTTTTTGGAAAACAAAATGGCTGTTGAATGATGATTGAAATATCATATATTGTGCGCTCGTGAATTCTCTACGACATCCACCGGTCAACAACCTGCCAGTATCTTACTTCCGATCGTGGCCAGTTTTTGACAAGGCAATAGCACTGGCAGGTAACTAACAAAAAAAGTTGTATAGGTTATCTACCTCTTTTCATTATTATCATTGACAGCTGCGCATACAATGAGCGAAGGTAATCTGGGGGTAACTGGGGGTAACCTCACGAGTGGCATTGTTTGCGGGGAGACGGGGGTAGCCCCGCGCCGCCCTCCCCCCGCAGCGCCCCCCGTCCGGCTGCAATCACACCGTGACGTCAGCGAAAACCTGTCATTAATAACAATAAGGATCGGGCCGAGTATATTGATGGCTCACTTACGCCCGAAGTGGCGTTGAATAACATAGGTACAATGGCCTGTGAATTTTGGTTCGCGATGAAAAATTGCTGCTATTTAATGTTTTCTTTGGAATGACGTCTTTAGAAACGATGACGATGTTGATGATGCATTGAACGGTGCTGCTTAATAATTGTGCTGTTATACCGTGTGAGGAACAGCCAGCTGGTGCAGTTTTATCGATGACAGGACATAAATAAATCATACTAATATTATATATGTGAAAGTATGGATATTTGGATGTTTGTTACTCAAATACACAAAAACGGCTGAACGGATTTGAATGAAAATTGGCATGCACGTTGTCAATGTGCATACTGTGCCCTACGGTTTCACCCCCAGTAGTTTCCGAGTTCCCGCAGGAATTTCGGGATAAAAAGTATGTATCTTTAACTTCTTAGTAACTTTAATAATAAACTTTAAAAATTCCATGATGATCGGTTGAGCCGTTAAGGCGTGAAAGCGTGACAACCAAACAAACAAACTCACTTTCGCATTTATTATATTAGTAAGGATGTACGGAGGGTTACCAGATGGTGGAGTAATATACATATAAATAGTAAGGATAGATATCCTTACTATTTATATGTACATCGGTAGAGATTTGTTGTCTACATCTACGAATATATAGAACTAGCTGTCCCGCGCGGTTTGATCCGCGAAAATTTCAGAGTTCCCGCGGGAATCCCGGATTATAATATAGCCTATGTTACTCAGAGATAATGTAGCTTTGTAATGGTGAAAGAATTTTTGAAATCGGTCCAGTAGTTTTTGAGTTAAATCGTAACAAACAAACAAAATATTTAATCTTTCCTCTTTATAATATTAGTATAGAACCTATGCCGTACTATATGTATTGTATTTAAAAGGGCACCAACGTTGACGGTGTGTAGGACGGTTCATTGTGGGATCGTTAATTATAACAGAAAGCTTGAGGCTGTTTGATAAGTCACCCTTCTGTGACGTCACTCGTTTCGTTAGAGAACCCTACACAAAACGTATTAGATTTGTATTATACTAGCTGTGCAGGGCATTCGTTGCAATTGATTGTTTTTTGGGGTGCCTTCCCAAGGAAAAAGAGACCCTTGTAGAGTCACTTCATTGTCCATCAGTATGTCTGTCTGTGAAGATCCTTTTTCTCAGAAACGCGTAAAGGTATTAAGTTGAAATTAATATCAAATATTCAGGTCTACAATTTTTTAGAGCTGTAAAAAAATCTTTCTAAGACAATGACTCACGCATTCTAAAACACAAACACTTATTTATTTATTTATTATAGAAAAAATCCGTATACGGTAATCACAAAAAACATATTATTATACATTTGATTTTGTACGGAAACCGAGGTGCGCGTTTCACACTTGGCCGGTGTTTTATTTATAGGTTTTATACCTACGTATTTATAGATACTAAAATCCACCAAAATTTGATCGCAATCGGACTAATGGTAAAGAAATAAGTAGGTATTTCGTTGCAGTTGTTTGTGCAAACTAAGAAAAATCGATTCTGACTTACCTATAGTCAGCCCGGTGACACTCCATACAAATGAACTGACTCAAGTACCTACTTTCCCACAAGTAAAGACGGCTTGTATACGTGTACACGTGTTGTGCGTGTGTGCGTATCGTAAGGTTGACATCGAGCTGACATTGAATAATCGTATCGTAGTAGCTAATCGTAACAATCGTACTTGGATGTAGAATGTGCGAAACTTTCCTCGGAATTCACCAAGAATCTTTCGCATGGTATTGCGGGGTATGAGGGGGCGTGAAATTGATGGCAGGCGGAGTGGCGCTTCTTTATATATTCTGTATGCTTTAACTGTGAATCTTGGGTTTTTTTTTATAGTAGGTATATCAAAAGTAACGTAACGCGAACTCTTTTCAATTAAAAAAAATCTCTCCCATATTCCACCAACTGCAGTGGAATAGTTTAAAAATGACCGAATCGATGCCGGTCTGTGTGCATCTTTCTTTACATGTATATATATACAACGTGAACGTATTTTTGCCCGTCGCGTCGCGCTCTCGGTATGTTTGTTTCGAATCAATAGAGCCCGCTCGTCTCCGCAATCAAGGCGCGCGGCACTCGCTGACGCGACAATACCTGATGAACAAATATGTACGTGTTGCTATTCATTTGCCAAGATAATATTGTTATGGAAAAGTACAAATAACAACAGAAGTCTCTTTTCTTTGCTGCTTGGACATTCACTTTGGTATAATAATAAAACTTCACAACACACAAATCTACTTTATCCAATGATATTATATGTATTGACTTTATCCTTTACAATTTATAAGTTTGTGTCGTGGAAACGAAGCAAAAATTAGATAATAAACTATTATATTACATAAAAATTTATTGTGCTATAGATAAGTAGATATATAAACACGCCCAGACTGGAATGTGGAACCCTGTGTCCACCCTCACCAGGAATCGAATACAGAACCTTTTGATTAACTGGCAGGCATGGTGATCTACTGTGCCAATCCAGTCCTAAAAATAAATATTATAAATGCGAAAATGTAACTCTGCCAGTGTGTCTGTCTGTTACGCTTTCATGCCTCAACGGCTTAACCGATCATCATGAAATTTTGCAAACACTTTGTCAAGGGTACAGAGATGGAAATTGGGTATTTTCATCCTGGAATTCCTGCGGGATCTCTGAAATATCTGCAATAGCTAGTTCCAAATAATTACAGTAACATTTAACTCGGACAAAACAAAACATGGGTATATGTAGGATTGCACAAATGAAATAATATGTAGAACGTAAGCTGACCTAGTATAAGTATACCCATACAAAAAATAATAATTAACAATCTACTGACGAGTGTGGTACGTCTCCATACCCGAATCGATTGAACATCCAGAAACAAACCAAAGTTAATGGAAGTCTTACAATAAAATAATAATATCTATAGAAGAAAATGATTTATTTTTATTATTAATGCATTCTTCCTGACAATTTGTTACGCTTTCACAATTAAATTTTGCAATACACGTTGTGAAAAGTACAGAAAAGGTCATAGGGCACTTTTTATCCTGAAAATCATGCGGGAACCCCGAAATTACTGTGGGCAAAATCGCGGGGAACAGCTAGTATTTTAATAAATGAGATAAAACAAAAAAAAATCTTAATATAAATCTTATTATAAAAAATAAGTGCATGTGTTTTTATGTACTTTTACTTTACATGATATTATTAGAACAAGTCCTAGTGCTTACAGGTAGGTAGGTAGGTACATTATTTTTTATTTTTACCACAGCAACATTATCCAAACATAAAAACCTTTCACATTCAACGCATAGGATACCTACATCCATCCGTTCCGTCGTAACTTGTAAGTGAAAAGACCTCTTAACGCCCTGCAACCAAAACCGCCACGTTAATTTGGTTATAAACGAGTTCTCGTAATAACGTCGTTACCTCCACGACTCCTGGGAGACGTGGAGCGATCAGCGCGGGACGATGCCTCGACTTTTTTCACGTAGTACGGGAGATACTGATGCTAAATGGGGATTCACTCGAGCGTCCTTGGGACCTATTTGGTTTCTTTTTGCAAGTTTGCGATCCTCTAACGTCACGTTCAAATCGTCAGATTATTCATATACACACTTTTTAGCATGTAAATATCCCACCATTTCTTAATCTGACGCGCTCGAGTATTTCTAGCTATCGATTTTTTTTTTACTAATCTGATCGGTTATCCTAGATGCACCTACCAGTGTAGAGAGCCTATATTTCGTGGAGGTACTCACCATGGTGCAAGGTACCCCCTTATGTTTATCTGACGCGCTTTAGTATATCCACAAATCCCCTCTTGGGCTCCCGTACTAACGAGGCCAATGTCAAGGCGGCGACGCGGTGGGGTGACTAAGTTGGGCGATTGATCACCGGGACTGTGAGTCCCCCGACACACCCGATTAATGGCCACCCGAGCCGCCACTTAGCTATCGAGATTCATAAACGACGATTTATATCATTACTAGCTGTCGCCCACTGTTTCACCCACGTTAACTTCAGGGATTCAGGACAAAAGTACCTTATGTCCTTTTCTGTAGGTACCTCAGACAATGTGCATGCAAAATTTAAAGATGATCGGTAAAGTCGTTAAACCGTGAAAGGGTTACAAACATAGAAATACTCAAATAAATAAACCAACATACACATTTATAATTCACTAGCTGTTCCCCGCGGTTTCGCCCGCGGTCATTTCGGAGTTCCCGCGGGAATTCCGTGATAAAAGTACCCTATGTCCATCTCTGTACCCTTGACAACGTGTATGCAAAATTTCATGATGATCGATTGAGCTGTTAAGCTGTGAAAGCGTAACAAACAAACTGACAAACTGACAAACAAACAAACAAACTCACTTTCTCATTTATAATATTAGTTAGGATAGTAAGAATACAACTGTTACGACGAATCCTAACATATAAATGCAAAAGTGAGTTTGTTTGTTACGCTTTCACGCAATAACGACTCAACCGATCATCATGAAATTTTTCATAAATTTTTTCAGATGTACAGAAAAGCACATAAAGCACTTTTTATCCCGGAATGCAAGCGGGAACTCCTAAATCAACGCGGGTGAAATCTTATGAAATTCTTACACGTTGTCAGGGGTACAAAAAAGGAAATAAAGTACTTTTATCAGGGAATTCCCGCGGGATCTGCGAAATTACTGCGGGTGAAGCCGCGGGGGACAGCTAGTAATGCAATAAACTGTCGTTTCGGTTCATATCGATACATTGACTGGGGTAAGCTACCTAAATACAAAGTAGTCTCATAATTATGTCATCTAAATTCGGAGAGTTGGTATAGTCCAAGAGCCGGCGACGATCAGACCTTCGTTGTGTTATAAAACCCGAAAGTTTCACTGTGTACGTCCTTAATCCAGGTTAAAACGATCCCTGGCGGTAAAGTTTCGATCACGATGACTTTGAAAAGTCACAGGTAGTAAAGGTGTATCTCAAATTCGGTAAAGTATAAAGCTCAGTTTTTTTTTTACTACATAGATAGTGTATTCAATGTGTACCTATTCATAATGTACATTGTATATTATACAATGTATATTTTTAATTTAAACTTTGAATATAAACATTTAAAGTTTCTTTTAAGACACTTTATATTATTATCCACCGCAAACCTAACGTGTGTTTTGAGGAATTTTAAGTCAGCAACTAACTGTCTATTTGGCAAAATATTGCATTATTTTTGCACGTATTATAGAAATCATGTTATTTTGTACACACGTTATCAGACGTACCAGAAAAGGACATAGGATACTCTTTATCCCAGAATTCCTGCGGAAACTCCGAACTCGCCGCGGGTGTAACCGCAGGGAGCAGCTAGTATATAATAACATAAACTATTAATAGAGTTAACATCTCTGGTCTCGGATATTCCATTTGTAATCCAATTTTGTCACGGATTCCCCCAATTTGATTGCGTAAGAGAAATTAATATAAATTATTGAGCAGCTCATTAGAGGTCTGGCTCCAGCCACGCCCCGCCGCTGTCACCGAGGGCAATCAATACGTCTCGTCGTTACCGCCAACGGGATCAAAAGCCTCTACTATGAGTTACTAAAAATATTAACATAAACAATTTCGTTTTGCACGAACTTGCTACGTGATCGCATGGAAATTTTCTGAGCGCAGTAACATATTTTGGTAACACCGTGTTTTTATATTATTAAGTTTTTATGTTAATAGTTTACTTATGTTTATTTGTTTCTTTGCCAATGTGTTGAAGAACGTCTTGCGAAACGTCTGGGGGCTAACTCTTGAAAATTATTTAGAATAGAATAGAATAGAAATATATTTATTTACACACACACCACGATATAAAACAACAAAATATGTAATCAAAATAACAAAAAATAAATAAGAATATTATTTAAAAAATAGAAGATTTGAGTCTCATTACGATTTTGATAAGACCTCGATTTGATTTCACCTTCTCATTTTAGTAGGTACTTTTTCCCTTTTAACTACGAAACTGCATTAAATTTAGCATTCTATATACACGTTGTCATGTACAGAAAAGAATATAGGGTACTTTTATCTGGAATTCCCGCGGGATCTCCAAAATTAAAGCGGAAGAATCCGCGGGGCACACCTAGTTAAGTATATAAAATGACATACGATAGTCGATGGAAATCACAAATGGATTTATAATAAACAATGTGTCAGTCGAGAAAAATTTATGGAACTTATATAACTTAGCGCTTCGACGCCAACAACCTATTTATAGGTTGGCGAGATATATATATATTTTAATATAAGTCATATTGTATATTTGTGGATAAATAAATAAATAAAAATAAATAAAAAAAATACTTAATGTTAGATACTTATTAGTTTAAAACTAATGAAACTCGAACTGATCTCGAAGTCTTCGACAATTATTTAAAAACATGGACCATTAGTACCAACCGCACCGGCCCAACGATTATAGAAGACGAATGACGATGTATCACCCGCCAGGGGGGCTGCCCTACGGAAAAACAAAGCAACTGACATTTTTTTCAAAATAAATTTTCTTTTTTGGCACTTTTCACACTCAAGAGACGTTCCTACATACTCACAACCATCAAAAGGCTTTAGTCTCAGAGAAATTAAAATAAAAAAAACGTTAAACTATAGATGATTTGTTATAAATAAAGTGATTTCTGTTTTTTTTTTCTCCTGCTGTTAAATTTATTATGCTGCAACAACCATCAAAAATACTTTAGTGTTAAAAACAAAAAAATAAGAAAATCGTTAAACTATGAAAGGTGTAGTGTTTTAATTGAAGTGATTTCTGGTTTTTTGCTCCTCCTGTAAAATTTATCCTGCTGCAATTACTTTGTTCTACCGTAGGGCAGCCGAGGGTTCGCTCGCTCATAAATATACTCATGCAAATATTCATATTGTACGTACCTAGTACGTACACGGCAACGATGCCATTACGCGTACCGTCGCGATAGTTTGACGTCTCTACTCTATTGACACGCGGGCATTAATCATAAACACGAAGCGGGAGCCGCCATTGTCGGCAACACCGCTCCGTGGTTTTGGTTAGCAAACACATTATTGTACTACGATAATTACGAGTATAATTCCCATTTTGGTACTCGTACGGGGCGAAATTGTGGTAGAGTTTATTGTAGGACAGATATACAATATACATACACACAGCGATGATAGCTCAGTTGTTGGTGCGTTCGGATCAAACGCTGCAAGGCGTAGGTTCAAACCCTAACAATGAGGAATGAAGGAAAATATCATGAGGAAACCATAGCATGGTGGTACCTTCAAGTTGTAAATCGCGCCCAGCACCTAACGGTGTGTTCCGGCAGCCCCACTTGAAAGTCAGTTCCCATCCCCATTCCAGGTCGGCAACGCACCTGCATGCCTTCTGGTGTTGCAGATGTCTATGGGCGGCGGTAATCACTTACCATCAGGTGTACCACTTGCCCGTTTGCCCCCTATGTCATTAAAAAAAAATACTGCGAAATATAACGAGAAATATTTACCTGCATGTAAGGAAAAGTTACATGCCCGCCAAATGTAGCACCTTTCTATACGCTCTAACAATTTTCAAATTCCGATTTGCGACCACCTGGGGGCACCTGGCGCCATATTTGAACGATATAACCAACGCCGAGCTGTGAAATGTGACACATTCAAATTCAAATATACTTTACGACGACCCGTTTGGCGCAGAGGTCACCATGCCTACCTGCTAATCAAGGGGTTCCGGGTTCGATTCCCGGTGGGGGTGGACTTTGTGTGATGAACACAGGGTTCCATTTTCCAGTCTGGGTGTGTTTATATATCTATAGTATAATATATAAGTAATTCTATGTAGTATATACCACGTGTTGCTTGGTTTCCACGACACAAGCTAATAATAGCTTACTGTGGGATCAAGTAGATCTGTGTGTGATGTGATGTGGATGTGGATATTTACTGCCCCAGAAGAAACACTTAGAATTAACAAATAAAATGGGAAGAAAGGATAGAGCAAAGCTACCATTATGGATAATCCTAATTTAACTCGTAATGTCTCTGCATCTGTACGGTAGATTAATTATTTCTGGTTGCGGCTCATTGCTCTCACATAATTCATTGCAAGTTGAGTTACCACTAATTATATTGTAGATATACCTATATTATAACTTTAAACTAACAGGGTGCTGCTGAAGAGTTTGTTGCGCAGCTTCTTCTCTTCAGCCATAGCACTAGGAAGCTGTGAAGGGTGGATGTTTTATGGGTGCTGTCATATAATAACTGTAATTATATTGACGTCAAAAAGAGCCACATTATGGGCCAAATTGGAATAAATTATTTGACTTCGACTTTCACTTTGACTTCAAAAGGCGGCCTTTTATTGCTAAAGGGCAATCTTTTCAAGGCAACCTTAATGCATATTAATTGCTTTTCGATTTCTTTATGTCCGAAAGGTACCGAAATACAATAAATATTTTGTTAGGTAGTTTTCAGAAATGAATTTACCTATCTACAGTTCAAATTTAAGGTCACACAATATTACGTCACGTCCATGCATTGAAAAAGAATATTGATAGAGGAAACATTTCGAAAATATTCAACTTTCTAAATTTCGATAGGTAGTTTTGTTTGATGTTTAAAAAAAAAACTAGCTGTGCCCCGTGGTTTCGCCCGCGTTAATTTCGTGAAAGTCCCGTTAAAATAGCTTCAGCCGTGTCAGAGATTAGCCGGAACAAACAGAAAGACATACCGACATACAGATAGAGACAGAGAAAAATTTAAAAAATCGATTTTTTTATTTCGTATGCATTTAGTGAAAAGCTGTTAATTTGAATTAAGACATAGACATAGACATATACTTTATTTGGCATCAACATCAAAATACCTAAAATATCTTTGATCGAAATACAAAAAAATACAAGTACAAACAGACAAATACAACAAGTACCAAATTACAAACAGACACTTAAATTTTTTTTATATTATGTATAGATTGGCGCCTACTTTTTTATACGGAACCTGGCTGTATTTTCCATTTATGTTTAGTTGGGACAAATTATTCCAAGTCACGTTTAATAAACATCGTTATAATTTATTTAAGGAGCTTCCGAATTAAACTAAATACGCCATTAGTCGCGGCTCCTTGAGGAAAGTCCAAGGCCGTACGAAAAAAAAGACGGCAATATTTTTTTTATCATTATGTATTTCAATTCAAGTTTAGCGCTCTACCGAATGGCAAAGATGTAAACATATTTAAAAAGATAATTATAATAATATAATAATAATCCACTTCACAACACACAGATCTACTTGATCCCACACTAAGCTATAAGCTTGTGTCGTGGATACCAAACAAACGTGGTATATACTACACATATTATTACATATATATTATACTATAGATATATATATATACACACCCAGACTGGAAAATGGAACCCTGTGTTCATCACACAAAGTCCACCCCCACCGGGAATCGAACCCGGAACCTCTTGATTAGCGGGCAGGCATGGTAACCGTTGCGCCAATCGTCGGTCGGGTCGTCAATTATACTTTAAACCTCTTTAAAACTGGTATTTATTTTATAAGTTACGAAACTACAATGTGCGTACTACCTACTTATGCGTCGTATGTATAGACAGCCTTCAAAATCATTAGAGTTGATATAGTTCAGTTGGAAGTTGGAATGAATCGGATTTCCAAACGAACTCACGAAAAATCAGTCAAATGCGAGTCGAACTCGCGTTCAAAGGGTTCCGTACCATTATCTCTAAAAATGGCAAAAAAAATATGTGTTGTATTTCAATTTAATTATTTTTTTTAAATGAATATATAATTAACTAAATATTCTCTGAATATTTCAAGCGTCTACCCGTTACCGTTATCAACATCGCGCAAAAACGAGCAAAATAATTACATTTGTTGTATGGGAGCCCCATTAGATATTTATCTGTGGAAATGGCAACTGTTTAACTGTCACGGTTCATTAGAAACAGCCTGGTGACACACGTACAGACGGACGGACGGACGGACACACAGCAAAGTGTCTTAGTAATAGGGTACCGTTTTACCCTTTGGGTATGGAACCCTAAAAACAAACCCGTGACCTGTAACGTATTTATTTAAGTTTTCTTTTGATCCTATAACGCTCGTAAGGTTAAAGGTATCTCTTTCCAACATGAGTTGAATATATTTAGCGCAGTATTCTATCAGTGGAAGATTTTTTTAGAATCGATTCAGTAGTTTCAGAAGAGATTATCCCTTCACAAAATGAAAAGCATTTTTTTTTCCTTACTTTATTTCATAGATAGATAGATGTGTACTATCTCAGATCTCTTCAATATTATACGACGAAAATTAAATATTATAATCTTATTATATACTAGCTGTGCCCCGCGGTTTCACCCGCGGTAATTTCGGAGTTCCCACGGGAATTCCGGGATGAAAAGTACCCTATGTCCTTCTCTGTACCCCTGACAACGTGCATGTCAAATTTCATCAAAATCCGTTGAGCCGTTTTTGCGTGATTGAGGAAACGTATCCGAGGATAAGAGCTCGAAAGCGCATTTTCATCTGACTTGCTTCAAATTTATCATCACTGCTCAGCTCCTATGTGTCTTAGCGTTATGTTATATAGCCTATAACCTGCCCAGGAGTATGGACTACAATCGTACCAAGTTTGGTTAAAATCCCTTCGGTAGTTTTTGACTCATGTGTGCACATACAGACAGACAGACAAACAAAAAATTTACTGATTGCATTTTTGGTATCAGTATCGATCCCCATTCATCCTCCAATATTAATTTTGAATATATATTCAATGTACGAAATTGACCTGTCTACAGTTTTATTATAAGTATAGATTATATGTATGTGCATGTGAGCTTAGCAAAACAGCTACCTTCACTGAAAAAAGATAATTCGAAAAAAATATTTTTCTTCTTATTTTTTTCAAATTTACTTCATTATGCTTAAAAATTGATTTTTTTGCAGCATTAATAACGTAATCTTTAACAGAGAAAATACATATATTGGACTGCCTAATGAAAATACTTTTTTTTTATCTTTACAGCAGAACTCCAATTTATTCGATTACACGAACGCTTTTTCTCCAAACGAAAAGGGGCGTCTGTCGATTCGGTAGCGGCATCGGCATCGGAATTTACGAACGTGTGTCCTTATAAAGTTGGATTCGTAACGCGCACGGAAAATAAAAACAAATGAGACCCTAACGCCGCCTCGTCGGGTTAATGACCCGGCTCGGACCCCTAATTCACCAGGGGTCAATAGAAAGAATTTAAGGCTATGTGAGTTTGTATCTGTTAAACCTAATTCTGTTTCAGTAGGTAGGTACTTACAATAATGGGCATGTTGACTAAATTTTTTTTCAAGTCCGTGTGTAGATAAATAAAAAATATTGGACACGTATTTTTTCTTTTTTTACGTAGGTAATCAAAAAATATCGGCAATACATTGAGTTGATATTTCGCGTGACGTCACTAACCGGGGCAGTTTGTATGGCGGCTTATGGCGATTAGTGACGTCACGAGCTCCCAAACTAAACTTTAATGCCCTTTATCTCTGTATATTTTCATTTATTTGAAAAAGCAAAAAATACGCGTCCAATATTTTTTATTTATCTACAAACCGGACTAATTAGAATTCTGACTATTACACAGACACACACACACACACACACACACTGTGGGAAATCTGTACGATTACTGAAAGGAAACACTAACAAACTGAAAACAATACTTTAATCACTGTAATGATTGTTATAATATAATAATGTAGTGTTCCTATAAAATCAATAATCTCAACAAGTCTCACGAAATCCCATTACCCTTTTTTTGTTTAATTTTAAACGTTCTATTGTCAATGTTCAAATTTAGAAATTTAATATAAAAAAAAAAAAAAAATGACCAAAAAAGAGTTCTCAACATCCTCCCCACCATGGCGCATGAGGATACATACAGTTTACACACTTTAACAATGCGCCATATACAAACAAAATTAAATTAACACAAATTAAAAATGAAATCCGTCCGGTACTTCAATGAGCCCACCAGAACGTGTTTTAGTAGGAGATCGCGTTGTAGAGACAACAGGCCGCGGGGGGCGGGCACCACTCCCCAACACAGTATGCTCATCGGCTGATAACTCCAAGGGATTTATCTTTACTTTGGCAACTCTTCTATGCCCATCTGCACCCTCAAGGATATCCATCACTAGCCCTAACGGTCACTCTACACGCTTCTTGTTACTGTCCTCTAAGAGTATGACATCCCCATCCTAACACTAATATGTCGCTGATTTGATGACCTGTGTACCAATGCCCCTAAATATTGATTGCGAAAACTTTGTTTCACACACACTAGCGTAACGACTTTTTTACTAACCCAATAATTTATTTATTTATTTATTTATTACTAGTTTGTGATCACAGGTACGGTACAGGTGTGATGTTTTACAAAGTACATGATTCTACTGTGACCTGTCATTTAGACGTACAAACACAAAATAGATTTTTGTTATGTTGTTGAATTTATGTTATGTTTTAGAATTTAGTTTTATTATACGACAATACTAGTTCATATCTAAGTACAGCCCTCTCAGCCAAGTAACAGAATCGTTATGTCACGTGGTGATGCGCAACTGCGGAGTTAGCCAAGTTGACATTCTACAATCGTCAACGCATGTCTCTGTCGAAGTGACTGGAACTCTCCGTCGGGGTAATGCACCAACACTGAGAGCGTTAACACTGCTCAACCGAGTCGCAGGAGAGATCCCGCAAGTCGACATATTTGTAGACAATATTAGTAAATTAATATTAATATTAAGATTGTATATGCCATATTGTATAGATGTTTGTTCTCAACAACAATGTAACAAGAGAGGCGATTTGGCGAACACTGTAAGCCTTTCTTGTTTTGATTAAATAAATAAATAGAAAACGAGAATAGAAAACTTTGGCAAGCCAATCAACACTCTAGCTTTGCGTGACCACTTGAAAACTAGAGTTCCTTATGTTTTCTATTTGGCTAACAACGCTGGACTTTAGGTTGGACGATCCCTCAGTTTTCTATGCGTTAACGATTGTATTGTAGATTGTCAACTTGGCTAAGAATACAGGTGTAATGTGTACTTACTTATTGGTTAGTGCGTGAGTAAAAGTGTTTCATATCATAAGGCCTTGCTCAAGCACAGAATCATATGGAGCTAGACAAGTGTAGGAACTAGTAGGTACGCCCGTTGTAGGTACCGATATTGATACCTACTATCTGTAGCCAACAAGTTCTGTGGAGTTCGTCAGTGCGCCTTCCCCGGATAATCCGGATCGTGACGTGAATGCAGACGGTATTCCAAGTTTGAAAGTCCTTACCTTTTCACGACATCTAAAGGAATTTGAAAGGTCCATTACCCTTTAAATTGCTGGTATTCAAATGGTATTATATAATATTTTTCAAATGTAAACTCAGCGGCAACGCCAAGTCCAAGCAAACTGTTATTAGGATGGTTTATGTGGACAGTACCTTGGTACAGTACAGAGCCATGCGTCATCAGAGATGACAATAAAAGTCATTTACAGAACCGTGCGCGAGTTACGAGCTACCGGATTATTGTATACGAGCTGACCCCCGCGGTTTTACCCGCGGTAATTTCGGAGTTCCCGCAGGAATTCCGGGATATAAAGTACTCTATGTCAATCACGATCACTGTAGCTTCTTATAAGTGAAAGATTTTTTAAAATAGGTTTAGTAGATCCAGAGATTACCCCTACAACCTCACAAACTCACAATCTCCGGAGTTCCCGCGGGAATTCTGAGATTGTAGCTGTCTATAAGTGAAAGAATATTCAAAATCGGGTTAGTAGATCCAGAGATAGCTGTTCCCCCGTGGGTTTACCCGCGGGAAATCCTGAGTTCCCGCGGGAATTCCGGAGTAAAAAGTACTCTATGACACTCAGGATCACTGTTGCTTGCTATAAGTGAAAGAATTTTCAAAATCGGTTCAATAGATCCAGAGATTACCCCCTACAACGTTACAAACTCACAAACATTTGCTCTTTACATATTAGTATAGACGAGCTGTTCCACGCGGTTGTACACGGTAATTCCAGAGTTCCCGCGATAATTCTTGATTTCAATATAGCCTATATCACTCACGTATAATGAAGCTAGCTCACGCGGGGCACAGCTAGTATATCTACTAAGTATAAGACAAGAGCTTTTCGCCGTATTTTGTTTTTTTTTCGTTTTTATCCAACTACATAATACGCTAGTCTTGGTAAATTTTCAGCACGAAGAAACAACTAAAATTACTCAATGTGAAACACCTGAGGATTTCCATTGGGGTTTGCTGCCAAGACAAAACACGTTTTAGATAAATAATCTGGTTGCTAAGTATCGAACTTTACAAGTGTACCTCGACAGTAACAGAAATAAATGTTTCTTAATATGAAGGATACTTACCGCCGCACTCAGAGTCGACTTTAATGATTACTTAGTTAAGTATAGATTTTTAAAACAAAACTGCCGCAATCAGACAAGTTTAATAAATTAATGTTAATTGGTATTTAACTAATTAAGTTACATCTCATTAAATGCCAATTAAAATTAATTTACTGAACGTCTCTGATTGCGGCAGTTTTGTTTTAATAATCTATACTTAACTAAGTAATCATTAAAGTCGACTCTGAGTGCGGCCGATAGATACCTACCCAAAGAACATTTGAAGAGTTTTTTAATGTTCTTTATATTTTGGTTCCAATTTTGTTCCTATATGTTTTTATGCCATACCATCTCCAATTCTTTAATTTTACTGACTTTATCTTCCTTATAGCTCGATTACGTTACAATACGAAACATTGTTTAACCATGTACCTAATGTGTATATGACCGGTTGACGTCAAAATATAAATAAATAAATAAAATAATGCTAAGAAACTATTGCGTTATAGGTATAGGTATAGGTATAGGTATATACACAAGATAATTAAAAGATATAGAAAATATCGTTATTTTCAATGTAATATTATGATTTATAATCGTATACACAATATGACTTTTAACTATATTTAAAAAAAAATTGTATGACAAACTATTTTTAAATGGGTATGCTAAAATTAGTGAAAATTTATACCTACACATAAATTCTACATAAATTGTGGCTAACCTACATTTAACTGTTTTTAGTAATTATAACATTTTAACGTTTTCTTACATTTAAAATTTTATTATTTAAAAAAACAAAAATAAATATGAAATCGTCATAAAGTGCCTGACGCTAAATACGAATGTGACTGAAAAGTTCTGAAGCGGAACCAACCTTTGCGATAAAAGAGCTCGCTGAAATTTTCTGCAATTGATATGAAAGCCTGCATTTGTCGCTCGAATCGGCGGTGTAGTGCGCCGCAGAAATTCAATGGACAGACGTATAGCGAGTGCGGCAAGGTTCACTTGTAGCCTAAAGCCTTTCCCAGACGGGTACGTACAGAACGAAGCTTTCACGATTCCATTTTCGACATTTCGTAAAACACAAAATCTCTATACAGCTCTATTAACGCCTGCTAGTAAATTGTAATAAACACAGATTTGCACATAAATAATAGTTGAAATAGCTGTTCCCCGCGGTTTCACGCGCGTTAATGTCGGAGTTCCCGCGGGAATTCCGGCATAAAAAGTTACCTAAATTACTCCTTATAACATTCGCTATCTGCGAGTGGAACTCCCGTCAAAATCGGTCCAGCCGTTCCAGAGATTAGCCGGAACAAACAGACAGCCAGACAGAGAAAAATTTTAAAAGTTGGTGTTTTATGTGAGTATCGTATATACCTTTATATGCATTTAGTGAAAAGCTGGTAATTTGAAATTACAAATCGACACTTTATTTTTTTTTTATATGTATAGTAGATATGTATAGATGTAAATTTAACAGGCATAGAACCGCATTCAGTGCACGCAGAGTCGTGGAATTTCTAGTGTGGTGGAAATAGCTTACTTTATCTCGGCGCGACCGTAACTATACGTCGTATTAATTTTGTACTTTCATTCCGAACAGAATTTCGAATAAAAAAACACTCTATTTTGCGTGAAATTTTGATTGAAGTAATACTTTTTCAAATTGTAACAGATGACGATTAAGTCTTGTTAGAATAAAAAAAAAATTAAAACCGACTTCCAAAAACACCAAACTAAAAAGCTAAAAATAAAAAGCTAAAAATAACAAAATACCGATTTAATCCAAAAGACAAAAACACACGTAATATTATTATTGGTTTGTGTTACCACTGATCGGTTTGAATTCGGTGACAAGCCCGCTAGTGTCTGCTTGGATTGTTCTGCTCAGGAAGAGCTGGTGGCGGGAGTCGACTTAGCCCATCTACCCTCTCCATATTTGGCTCCATGTTTGAAAATTATCTCCATGAGCTAGGTTTTGATGCGATTGAATTAGCAATCTCATCGGAATTGAAATGCATAGTATATCCACTATAGTATACTTACATACGTTGCAAAATTAAAACCCAGAGAGTTAAAGGCATACACCCAAAGAATAAAAATACTCAGACAACGACGGATGCTTTCTAATTATCTTTGACCAACACTAAAGTAGTATACTTTAACTTGAAGACCTAAGTAAGAAAACCGTTGATATCCAAGACACGACTTTCAAGTTAAGGCGCTCACACCACCTTAAGTAAAAGTATTTTCTAAAATAACCTTTATATTTGGAAAAAAATGGACTTTATAGAGTAGATAAATTCATTTTTACATATAATAATACTTCTTCAGCATTTAGAGAAGCATTCTAGAAGCATTTTTAAACAATATTGAATGCCAAAAACTATCTATCAGTTTAGCAGATTGGAATCGGACATTTCCATGTGCATAACACGTTGCAATACTGCAAATTGACCTTATTTTACTTAACCAACAATCGATTATTAGTATAGCCTTTGTTTTTCCATAATATAAAATCAAAATAACATAAATTTTCCTTACCTCTACATTTTTCTTCTTATCTCCACTTTTTATATTTAAAATTCTTCGTTTCATTGATCTTTGGCATGTTTGTATTTTGTTTGTACAATCGATTCTTGTTTTGTAAATACTATAAATTATATTGAAAGTAATATGTTCTTCAATGTATAGCGTCCTTTTTTTATGATTGTTATCGCCTTAAACACTTTTTCCTCGCGCCAACTTATCGTTTGAGGAGTCTAATTTGAATAAATTTCCATCGTACACAAGTAACTTTAATTTTATTCGTATCCGATCTAGGTTGTAGGTTTTTGCAGAGAGTAGAGGAGGGAGGGTCGCCGGGGGGCTAAGGACTATCGTGTCGACTCTGACATTTTAATTTGTTAGCTGTAATCTAAAAAAGATAACGCAGTGAGCGCCAGCTTTTTCCGATTTCGTGACAGCGCTTTTAGCGCTTTAGCGCAGCTGGTGACAGATGTTATCAAATCTTTTCAAACCACTGTTGCTCCACTTACAATTGAACGAGGTTGTTGTCAGTGGAAAGCGGCAGCGAACGCTTTATTAGACTGCCCCATCGACCGGACGCTGTTTTATGTCCCTTGAACACGCAATGGGTTGAAAGTTCATATCATTGAATGGCCATGTTGACTAATTTTTATTTTTTAGTCCGTCTTGTAGATTATTAAAAAATATTGGACACGTAGTTTTTCTTTTTTTGCGTAATCAAAAAATAACGGCGATATATTGAGTTGAAATTTCGCGTGACGTCACTATTCTGACAGTTTGTATGGCGGTTTTAGCGGTTAGTGACGTCACGACCCCCTCACCCTAAACTTTAATGCGCTTTATCTCTGTATATTTTAATTTATTCAAAAAAGCAAAATATACGTGTCTATTGTTTTTTTATTTTCTTACTGACGGACTAATTAGAATTTTCATTTTCAAAAGTAGTCAACATCCCCATTATTTCCTCTACAAGGTATAGGAGTGCCGGTATAGATTATTATGTACTTATAAAGTTCGACGATCATCCAAACTTTGATAACTATATACTTTTTTCGCTATTATAAATGCGAAAGTCACTCTTTCTGTCTGTCTTTTATGACTTAATTATACTCAACTGATCATCATGAAATGTCGCACACACTTTGTCAGGGGTACAGAAAAGGACATAGGGTACTTTTTATTTCGGAATTCCCGCGGGAACCCAGAAATTAACGCGGATGAAACCGCGGACAGCTAGTCGATTATAATAATTTTGATTACTTCTGTCATTTTCATTTGATACCGATGGAATATGAAAGTGAAAACGAATGAAGTCACAACTCTACCTACAATATATTTCCTAAATACAATAAAGTAGTTAACCGTCAATCGGGTAAAGGGTGCAAACAATTCAGGCAGTGTGGCGACGAGCTTAGCCAAAATACACACGACGCGATAAAGTAAACATTTCGACCCGTCCGCGTCACCATGTAACCAAAAGCCCTATTCTGAACGCTCAAAACCGATACGACAAAGTCAAATTTTTTTTTTTGTTTTTTTCGTTACGTGAAAAAAAAACGCATTTTTATTGTTCTTTAAATAAATTACAAGTGATCCAACGGAAGTGAAGCATTGGAGGGAAAAATTCACTTGGATACTTGTGCTTGTTATTAATTAGGTCACTTTCCGAAAAAATGTCTTAAATCACGTAGAGTAGGTTTACAAAAGATTGCCTCATAGCTTTGAGGGATCTCTTCTAAACAACGTTTAATTTAATAAAAATCGGTCAACGCGTTTCGGATGAGTTCGATAACAAACACCGTGACACGAGATTTTTATATATGAAAAAAAAAATCGAAAACAAAGGTTTCATCCTCGAATTTTGAAGTTAAACGTTCTTCCTCATTACCAAATTCTTCGCTATTTGTGATTCACCACTTGTTTTTTTAAATCAATAACTAGCTGTGCCCTGCGGATTCACCCGCGTTAATTCCGGGATAAAAAGTAGCTTAAGTTATTCCTTATAATATCAGCTATCTGTCAGTGAAAGTCCCATTAAAATTGGTCCAGTGGTTTCAGAGGTAAGCCGGAACAAACAGTCAGAGAGACCGACAGACAGACAGAGAAAAAATTGATTTTTTGATGTAAGCACCGTATATACTTTCATATGCATTTAGTAAGATTGTTATTTTTAATATAACAAACTGACATTTCAATTTTATTTATTATACAGTATCTGAATATATGAATGACAAATTACCATGGGATTGTGCAGCCCTTAACTTTAATTTTATTTATTTATGCAGTTATATTCCAATATTTTATAATTTCATTGTAAATTTACTATTTCAAGTATGTTGCACAATGCATATTGATAGATTTTAATTTTAATTTTGATAGCTGTGACATATTTCAAGAGTTATTATGTAACCTACGAAATAAAAATAAATAAATTCTAAATTCTAGATTAGATGTTTGGTATTTCCTTCTTGACCGTAATTATGTAGGTAGTTAGAGGATAGCGTACAGGTGGGTAACCTAAAACCTAATTTATAATTTAAAGAGATTTTAGTTTTATTCGAAACCCTTTCAGAATATACCCCTAGCACCAATGTTGTTAAACTATTGAATATAGTCGATGGGATTTGCTTTTGGCGCCACGTTAAAGTAAACTCGAATATTAATCGTTAAACACACACCAAACTTCTAGTGTATTGTCCTTTGTCCTTGCTGCGGCAGTGTAGCATTAGTATATTAAATTAACTAGCTGGTGCCTGCGGTTTCTTTCACGTGAAACGTGCTTAAACGACGGTAACTTTTTTCCCGACATCAATGGAACAAACCGTTTAATATGTATGTAATTCCAAGTTTAGCTTAATTTTTAATGTGTAGGAACCGCGTCCAAATTCTTTCTGTGGTTTCGAGGATTAGCCTGAACAGACAGACGGATAAAAATCGCCGTTTTTTGTGTTTCGTTACTCATTTTTGTCACTGCCTTCTAAGATTAAAGTTCTTATTGAATAAATCAAGGAATTTTTTCCTAACAATTTATTTTTAGATGAAAATTTCATCTAAAAATAAAGATCTAAGAAGATTATGATTTTCTTCATAACGGGTAAAGCTAATTTCACATCTGTAGTAAGGGCCTTAACCGCAGCGATCCGAAAGCTCGAAGCCGCTCATTAACCTCTTAAATTCCGGCTGAACTTAAATTACGGCTATGCATTGCGCGTCTGAGCTTTTATTTAAAATTTCGTTACTGTCGCAATAAAGCGCTGGTGAACGATGTAAAGCTTTTATTACGCATGCAACAGCACGCGTATTGTAATATACGTTACCTATATTGGGGGAAATAAATGATGAACGGTAGCGGAAGTCAGACGTCAAAAGAATATCCTGAGGTGGCATTATTGCAAAACACGTCATGAAAGTGTCACGAGGAAATCAGACTGTTGTGCCGGTCACAAGAGAAGCCAGAAATAAACAGTTGAACAACGTCACAATCTTTTTCCAAGTTAGAAACGGTTAAATAAGGTAGAATTCGGAGTTTTTGGCGGGCAACGAAGATGGCGGTTCAGTCATTTATTTTCGTGTCAATAAAAAATTGTTAAAAGTGGATTTTGTTGTGTTTTATTGAACAATAATTTTCACAGCGACAGTTTTTTGGGTGCTCAAGAAGATATATGACATTTCGAGCTGATTTCTTTGGTATCCTCCAAGAGCTCCGAGAAAGTTCTTGTAGTTTATTCAGTACTATGGCCTACAAGTTCAAACCGTACAACGATGCTAAACACTAATTTGTGCATTTAAATAACTTATTTTACTTGAAACCGGCTAAATGCATTATATGCGAAAGCCAATAAGAAGAAGAAATAAAGAAAGGTAGAATTCTCATTTTACACTTTACTATTTATCGACATGATTAATGTGAATATTATTGTATTTTTCCATCTTATAGCTGTCCCGCGCGGTTTCACCCGCGATAATTTCGGAGTTCCCGCGGGAATTTCGTATAACAATATAGCCTATGTTACTCAGATTAGTATAGATATATATAGATTTTCGATATAGATTTTCGACCGTAAATGAAATCTTAACTAATATTATAAATGCAAAAGCGAGTTTGTTTGTTTATTTATTTGTTTGTTACGCTTTTACGCCGTGAATGTGGAGCGGGCTTAAGACGTATCAAATATATACATACCAACGTCTCTGATTTTTATAGATACAATTATACAAACTACCGAGTCTCTAATTTCGAAAAAACCTACACCAGTCACACAAATAAGTCTCTTACCGCCGAACTCAGAGTCGACTTTAACGATTACTTAGTTAAGTATAGATTTTTAAAACAAAACTGCCGCAATCAGAGACGTTCAGTAAATTATTGTTATTTGGCATTTAATGAGATGTAACTTAGTTAGTTAAATGCCAATTAACATTAATTTATTAAACTAGTCTGATTGCGGCAGTTTTGTTTTAAAAATCTATACTTAACTAAGTAATCATTAAAGTCGACTCTGAGTGCGGCCGTTAGTCATCAGTCTTACACATATCCGAACCGAACACAAATCCAAGACTGCATCTCCGACCAAACCTACTCAAAATGTAAATGGAAATATCACTGCCGCACGTTTCCGACACTAAATCCGCTTCACTCATCACTCGCGCCTCGCGACACTAGCGAGGTCGGGGCGCGTCATTATGCAAATCAGCGCCGCTGCCAACTCGCTATCCGATAGATTGAAGCCCAGCCCCCTTAGCCAAGTTGACAATCTGCGAACTTTAACGCATAGAAAACTAAGGAAACGAATCGTTATGTCACGTGGTCACGCAAAACTGGACTTTTGATTGAACGGTTGACAACATGACGATTCGTTCCATACCTACTTTTCTATTTTTCTGTGTTAAGAATAGAATAGAATAGAATAGAATAGAACAGAACAGAACAGAACAGAACAGAACAGAACAGAACAGAACAGAACAGAACAGAACAGAACAGGACAGGACAGGACAGGACAGGACAGGACAGGACAGGACAGGACAGGACAGGACAGGACAGGACAGGACAGGACAGGACAGGACAGGACAGGACAGGACAGGACAGGACAGGACAGGACAGGACAGGACAGGACAGGACAGGACAGGACAGGACAGGACAGGACAGGATAGGATAGGATAGAGAACTATTTGGTACCAAAATTGAACATAAACTTACGGCCGCACTCAGAGTCGACTTTAATGATTACTTAGTTAAGTATAGATATTTAAGACAAAACTGCCGCAATCAGAGACGCTCAGTAAATTAATTGTAATTGGCATTTAATGAGATGTAACTTAATTAGTTAAATGCCAATTAACATTAATTTATTAAACTGGTCTGATTGCGGCAGTTTTGTTTTAAAAATCTATACTTAACTAAGTAATCATTAAAGTCCACTCTGAGTGCGGCGGTTAATTAAGTAATTTTAAAACAAGATACCAAAATGGCCGCCACTCAGCATGTGCCTTGGAACTAGTCCCACGACGCTGATTTCCAATGGTGACCACTGGTAGGATAGGTGTCAACTTTGTCAACTTTGCTAAGGGGCAGAGACGTAGGTATCTAGGCCGTGTAGTGACTAAATACAGAGCAAGAACCGCTCAATCGAGGTCGCTACGTGTAAGGCTCGTCATTATCTCACATCCAATGCTATAATTGTGCTGTCTTCCCCTCTCGGTGTCTGCATCTGTCTGTCTGCAACTCGGGATTAGACATCTATTGCATCAGATTGCATCTTTGTTGAAACAACGTCGGCTGGAGTCTCGACGGGCGGGCGTCCAAGCGAAATTGTGTTTCAAATGGTCGTAGCATAGGGTCTTTTATGTGTTTTAATCCACGCTCAGTAAATATAGAGCTACTAGTAAGTAAATAAGCGGCGTAGGTAGAGTTTTCAAAGTGCAGAAATTGAATTCAATAGGTATTATCCTTTGTAACAAGTAACTTTCGTCGGATGAAATGCAATGTCTTAAGTTTATGCCTGCCTATTAATAACTTTGGCTTTACTGACATTCAGAAAATATATATGAAACCGTAAAACTGAATTTAATCTTATACAGGACAGACAAGAATAATTTTTATTTTTATTTTTTTACTAAATTGCTGATATAAAATTTTATTATAAGTGTATGGTTTTCTTTTTTTTAAGAAATAGTGTAATAAACTTTTTTGATCTATTTGTTATTACTCAAAGAGTATATAACCACTACGTTTTTCATTACTGTAATTGACTTCATTCAGATGACTTGTAGAGATCAATTGACAAAATATAACTTCTTCTTCTTCAATTATGGCAATCTATCATAATTTATCGCATTTAACTCTGCCAATGTACGTATTTTTAGCAATTAAAGTAATTATGACGAAAAGCCAATGATCATGTTAGATTGTTCCTCAAGATAAAACACGGTCCCCTCTCGAAAACCAGCTTCTTTCTTGGAAAACAAAATGGCTGCTGAACAGTGGTGAAAATATCGAATAAATAACGCGAGAGGCGTCCACTCGCTACGACGCGACCTCCACCAGTCAACAACCCACAAAATATAACATGACTAGCTGTTCCCCGCAGTTTCACACGTGTTAGTTTCGGAGATCCCGCGGGTATTCCAAGATAAAAGTACTTACTAGCCTATATTTTTTTCTGTTCCTACCCTTGAGAACAGTATGCAAAATTTAATGTAGTTTCTTCCACGTTGATTTCAGAGTTCCCGTGGGAATTCCGGGATAAAAAGTAGTCTGTGTCCTTTTCTGTACCCCTGACAACGTGAATGCAAAAATCTGTGGTGATCGGTTTAGCCGTTTAGCCGTGAAAGCGTAATAAGCAAACAAACAAACAAACTCACTTTCGCATTAGTAAGGATGACACTACATATATTCACAGTACCTATTTAACATAGTAATTTTCACATGACGCAAGTTATGTAATTTTGAGGGGATTGATATTCCTGGCAGAGTTAACCCGACAGACTGGTCGACTTCAGGCGGTACCACCACGGTTGGCACTGATGGATAAAAATCCGCATGTCATTGGGCCTTTGTTCCACGAAAAATTACCTGCAGAAAACGAAACGAAACCTCGGACGAGACTTTGTGCGTCGACTGAAAAACCTTTTAGGTATTGGATAAATCATTGTACTCTGTGAAAGAGTAGGTATCTATAAAATTGTTTATTTATTAAGGTGACATTTTATTTGAAACTAAATTGTAGATACACCAATTTTTTGTTTAAAGGTGATGGATTTTTTCACTATGGAGTGAAGGCCATATCATTGTACGCAATAACACAGAAACTTATTTTATTATACTACTCAATTTGACTTTTCATTTCCTCCAATTTTACGTATCTAAATTGTAGAAAAATAATGAAATTAACGTTAGCTAAATTGTAACTGCAACACGCCATTATGTCAATTATTGACAGTTGTTATGTCAGTTTGACTTTGACGTTTCATTTTACTATTTGATTTTGAAGCGATTTATTTCAAGGTTACTCTATTAAATCTGTGATTTTGAACGTACCTAAGAAACAATGTTGCATGTTCTCAATATATTAATTTATCAATTACAATTAGAAAATCAAATTAAATTAAAAATCAATATTTTTATTTGAAATTTTTAATTTTTAGCTTTTTTTGAGACCTATGTGTTTGAGACAAAGTGGTGGCCGAAAAATAATATCTCCTTTCGACTTGTCATATCACTACATAGTATAAAACAAAGTCGCTTCCCGCTGTCTGTCTGTCCCTGTGTATTCTTAGATCTTTAAAACTACGCAACGGATTTTCATGCGGTTTTCACCAATAGATAGAGTGGTTCATGAGGAAGGTTAATATTTATATTTAATCCTGGAATTCCCACGGGAACTCCGTAATTACCGCGGGGAAACCACGGGGGACAGCTAGTTTGTTATAAAATATTATTATGTAAATCTTTTTCATATTGACAATCTCTTTAGTAAATTTATTTAATTTTGACAAAAAATATAATGTCATTTTTAAAGAGAGAACCTACCTAATATTGTGTACTCATTTGTACAGTTTACTATTAGGTACATGTTTTATAGATTAAAAATACGATAGTTCAAGAAATCAGAGCTACCAGTATCTTTGGTCTTCTGAAGCACATTGCATTAAATATGTATAGACGTATGATCCGCAATGCATTTAAAGCGCAAGACGACGAGATGGAAAGCAAAAATCTGATGCAACATGCTTACATGCATGCAACTGCAGAATGCATTACTCGTGTTTTGAGTTTTTAGTATACGTATTTGTTTACGAAAAATTTAATCTACATCTATACTTATAATAAAACTGTAGAGAGGTCAATTCTGTACATTTAAAATATATTCAAAATTAATATTGGAGGATAAATGGTGATGGAGGATAAAAACTTGGGTTTGTGCGCATTTACCCCAACATTCAAACCCTGAAATTCACGAACTTAAAAGTTTTATTTAACTTTAAAAATAATATTAGTACCGTATAGATTAACGTTTAAAACAAAAAATAGGAAGGATTAGAAATTACTAATCACATAGACACCCTAAAACAATATTAATATTTGAAAGCAAACAGTTGATTTACGTCGACTGTCTCGATTAATTTAATCTCGAAGTGGATCCAATTAAACGGCTCGAACCCGCCACTTCCGGGAACTCCGACGGATGTAGCCGCAACCATGAGCGAGTAAAGAATCTGGTAAATTCACCGCTCTTTTGCGGGATGAAGTTCAACTACAATTTACTTACATAATGATGTCCTCTTGTCAATAGTTGCCGGTAAACATTCTTTAACAGACTACAAATTGAAAATTTAAAATTTAAATTATAACAATATAAATTGAAAACTTAAATTATAACAATGGCGGCCATCTTGGATTTCAAATATATCATAGTGTATAGTATTCTACTAGTCAAGCCCTTTCATTTGATGCCCATACTGAAGGAGTTGTGAACAAATATGTACATAATCCGCCATTTTGAGGCGGCGGCCATCTTGGACCGATTTTCATCAAACATAGCACACATACCCCGGAGTAATTCACCATTGAAACAAAGAAACAAAATCAAAATCAGTTCATCCGTTCGGGAGCTACGATGCCACAGACAGACAGACACAAACACACACACACATACAGAAAGAGAGACACGTCAAACGCCCCGTCGCTTTTGCGTCGGAGGTCAAAAACAGGTTCTCTACTTGCACCTATTTTTGTGTCTATTTTTATTCAAGTTGACAATCTTTAAACCTTGTCACTATGGAAAACTAAGGAAGTTATAGTCACGTGGTCACGATAAACCGTTCAATCATAAGTCCAATTTTTCGTAACCACCAGACATGACGATGAGTTCCTTACTTATCTATAGCGATAACAATTATAGATAGTCAACTCGGCTAAGCGGGCTGTTGTGGATTGTTTTTATGTTATTTTATCGCGTCATCTTGGTCTTTAGAAAAAAAAAACTTTGAATTTCCCGCGTTCTTTGCAGTGCTCAATTTACCGTTGAAATAAACAATTGAGTGATGACATTTGAATGTTTGGCGGGAACTCAAGGCGTTAGCACTGTCGTTTATTTTTCATTTTTTTTATTGTTCTTTGTTCTGTATTACGTCGCTGTTTTGGAAAACAAAGCTTCACCAGTTTTTATATGTTCATTAAATTAAACGATGTGGTAATTTATAGTCAAACCATAAATTACAGTTCCTAACTTGATGCTAGCTGAATGTCTTGTTAAAAAGGATAAGACATTTAAATGATACAGACGTTTGGGAATGAATTGGAATAGTTTTTATTTAATTTCTTTTTCAATGTACTTTCTGTTTTTATTTAAAGCCGAATAAAATTTATTATTATTATTATTAATTGCTCTATCCAATTTACTATTTTTGTTCTCCTAGTTTATAAGTATGATCATTAAAAGACAGCGCTGCTGAGTTTCTTGTCAGTTCTTCTCAGCAGAGGACATATTCCGAACTGACGGTAATTTATATTTCTAAGAACCAGCTGACGATTACAAGTGATTGTAAGTAATAAATAGCTTTTGAATTTTGAATTTTTTGGTTGTTGACGAGTGAAAGCCGTACCGAAAACACGCGTGTCACGTTTTTCGTTATTTCAGTCACTTTTCAGCATCTATTTTGGACCCTGAGCAGGAAACTGGCTTTCAAGAGAGCCATGTTTTAACTTGGGGAACAATCTAGCATTGTCATTGGCGTTTCGCCATAATTGAAGAAGTAGATGAAGAGATTTTTATTATTAAGAAACATTGTCATTGGCAAATTATAATTATAGACGCCATTATTAAAGAAGAAGAAAAAGACATTTTTTTATTATTATTATTAAAAGAACACTGTGTTTTTCCCGGGTTCACGTCTCCATTTTAAACTTAAAACAACAAAAAAAAAATTGCCTAGGTACTATTCTATTCATTGTGATTTGGTTTTTCCGTTAAATTTATTTAACTTTTTTGGTGTATTCCGTTTTCGTGTATGATTTTTATCTTTACCTTCCATAATATGGACATTATCATAGTTATTATGGAAATTTACGTGTTCAAAAAGCGTAAAACGGCCGATTCAAACCGATTCGCCGAGCCAATCTCATACACAAAGAAAGAAGAGGTGTGAGGTAATATAGTAGGGATATAACGGTTATAAGTGATCGTAGCAATGTCATATTCTAACGTTAGCCCGAGGCAATGGCCTGTAAATGTCACTTGACTAAAATGACGGGCATTATTCAGTTTAGATGCGAAAGCAACTATATAGCTACATAATAAGTACCTTGAATATTGTAGATGGAACATTTTACTGAAAGCAGACATTATTTGAATTTAAAAAACCATTTACACTGCATTCATAGATATTTAAATGTTACATGGTTCAACCGGGAATCGAACCCGTTACATAAGCAAAATAACAAATACGTTTTGTTTCACACGAAATATTGCTATCAAAACTCGATAACATGGGGATCCGGGGAGTTGCTCATGATTGGATCCGCACATACTTAGAAAATAGGCAACAATGTGTGGAAATATCGAGAATTGAAAATAATAATATAGTTGATACTTATAGATCGTCATATCAATGCAATAGGTACGGTGTACCTCAAGGTAGTGTTCTTGGACCATTACTCTTTCTATTATACATAAATGACCTTCCCGACGTAACCAGACATAAATGTATACTGTTTGCTGATGACATATCAGTCATTGTGACATCAAATAATTTAATATATAATCATGAAAATGACTTAAATAATACTTTGACTTCAATAATTACATGGTTGAATAATAATAATCTACAGGTAAATATAAATAAAACAAAATATATAACTTTTAGCAGGCAGGGTGCGGTGCAAAACATAAATATTGGTTTTAATGGTCAGTCTTTGCACAATGCCGATCAGACAATCTTTCTAGGTCTAATAATTTCAAAATCGTTAAACTGGAAGGAGCACATTGACAGGGTCTGCACCAAGCTTAACAGATTTGTCTTTGTTTTAAATAAACTTCGAAAATCAGCAACTCAAAGTACTGTTTTAGCAGCCTACCATGGCTATGTGCAATCAGTCCTTAGATATGGGCTTATAATCTGGGGCAGTGGCACTGACAACTGTAGACCATTTATCGCACAAAAAAAATGTGTTCGTGCCATTCGTGGCCTACCACCATATGAATCTTGTAAGCCCCTATTCAAACAATTCCGCATTCTACCGTTGCCTTGCTTGTATATTTTTGAGGTTGCAAAGTTTGTGAAGCAGCATCACTCTCTTTTTAACAAAGCTTCTGAAGTATACCCGAGAAGCACAAGGAACACGAACAGATTAGTGTTAGATCACACTCCTCGGACAGCAATGTTTTTAAAGAACTGTAGTTTTATGTGCATCACGATATTTAACAGGATCCCGAGCGATATTAAGGAGCTTCCACTTCGTAAATTTAATAAAAAATTAAAGCAATGGTTGTGCGAACATTGTTTTTACTCAGTTAAAGATTTCTTGGGCACGTAATATTAACCATATCACTCTGTAGTGGATATTTCGACATATTTGTGAATGTAACATAGAATTGTATTTGACATTTGTAATTTGCAAAAAAAAGGGACATTTTTGAAAATTGTGACTTCGACTATAATTTCTTTTTTTACTATGCAGGAACTATGATCTTAATTTTATTTCAGTTTTGATTGTGGTTTTATTTTTGTGATTAATCTTGTTTTAATTTTGATTTAATTTTGCCTCTATTTTAATTTTGATCCAATTTTGTTTTTATATTAATTATGATTTATTTTAATTTTTATTCTGACAATTGTTTTTTTTTTTGCTTTCTTTTTGGTTGATTTTGTTTTTTTGGTTAATTCTATATTTTATTTGGATCTTGTTTTATTCTAATTTTATTCTGTATAAACTTGCACGCCAATACGGCGAATATGCGGTCAAATATTTTTTATAAATTTACATCTAGTTGTACCATATTCTTGCGATTAAATGAATTAAATTAAATTAAATTAAATTAAATTAAATTAAATAATCAGGCTGTAGCTCTATCATACTGATCGAAAGGCTTCATCATAAGGATTATTTTTTGCTAAATAACATAGTGTCGAAAATAAAGGGAAGACCATGAATTTTCACATTTTTAATACAAAGTTTCAGTTGTATGTTCTTACGGCAATTTCAACGAATGTCAATGAACAAAATTTTACATCAAATGTTAAAATTCATGGTGTTTTTTTATTTTTTTAATAAAAGTACCATATTATGTCCTTCTCTACCCCTGACAACGTGAATACCAAATTTGATGACGATCAGTAGAGAAGTCAAGGCATGAAAAGGTAAAATAGAGACAGACAGTATTCCTTTCGCATTTATAATTTATAATATTAGTATGGATAGAGCGTTAGTCTCATTCAGAATTTCGTTCGAAATTGCAAGCACAATCAATTTAATATCTCCACGAACGCCTCGAAATTAAGTACGCGCCGAGACGTTGTGAGGTGGTTCCACCACCCGTGAAATTGTTTATAATTTTATGCGTAGGAGTTTTTCTAGAGTTTCTACACATATTGCTTGCCTAAAGTCGTGAAATTACGTGATACACTTTGATACAAAAGTAATGAAAACTTTGGACAAATTGCAATAAAAGCTTGTAAAAAAGTCCTTTCCCAAAATTTACAATCACCAGGTAAATATTATAAATATTGTGTAGTTTTATATTAAAGAAGATCGGGAGTTCCTGAGGAAATTCCAAAACTCAACGGGTGAAACCAAGGCCACAAAACACGGCCATTATGGAAAAACCCAACTAAATCGAAGCGAGAAAGATCGCCTCACTCTATATGTATATACCATAGATTCCGAAGCGTCCGGGTCTTGACAATCTATTTAATGAGATTTGCTCCAGTGAAGATCTGACTAAATTGCTTCCTCTACCCGCCAGCATTGCAGGTCTGGTGCAACTTACTTCATTAAATTGTCAGACTCCTATTTCGAGAGTTAAAAAGATACTTACAAAATATATTATACAATGCAGATTTTATATTTGAAAACTTTCAAAATGAAATATCGCTGAAAAGTTATTTGGTTTTCACTATACTATTGCAGCAAGAAACGTCCCTTGGTTTTATGGCTATACCTACGTTTTAGTTTTTACTCATTTTTCATCTTGTCATCCACATCAGGTTTTATAGAGGATTCGCAAAGGGATTCGCGCTTCACAAACATCTATACATATAAAATGCTTTGTCCTGAATGACTGATGGATCAACGCACAGCCTAAACCGCTGATGGTAGAGAACTGAAACTTGGAGGGTGTGTTCTTTGTTTGATGTAGGCATCCGATAAGAACGGATTTTAAAAATTCAACCCCTAAGGGGATGAAAAGGGGTTGAAAAGTTTATATGGAACAATTCCGCGGGAACTTCGAAATTATCGCGGGTGAAACCGCGTGGGACAGCTGGTGTTTGTATATTATCCTTTCTATAATATCTATACAAATAAATAAAATTGAAGTGTCTATTTGTAATTTAAAATTTCAAATTAACAGCTGTTCACTGAATGCATACGAAAGTTATACGGTACCTACTTACATCAAAAAAAAATTTTTTGAATTTTTTTCTGTCTCTCTGTATGTTTGTTCCGGCTAATCTCTGAACCGATTTTGACGGGACTTTCACTCGCAGATAGCTAAAGATATAAGGAGTAACTTAGGCTACTTTTTATCCCGGAGATCCCGCGGAAACTCTGAAATTAACACAGGGAACAGCTACTTATAACTATGAAAGTGAGTTTGTTTGTTTGTTACGCTTTCATGCCTCAAAATCTCAACGGATCATCATGAAATTTTGCACACACGTTGTCAGGGATACAGAAAAGGATATAGGTTACTTTTTATCTCGAAATTCCCGCGGGAACTCCGAATTGAACGCGGGTGAAACTGTATTAAATTTTGCATACTATAGGTACACGTTGTCAAGGGTATAGAAAAGGATTATAGAGTAGGTACTGTCGTCGCGGAATTCCCGTGGAAACTCCAAAATTAAAGAGGTTAAAACCATAGGGTATGTGAAGTCCGCGATGGCGCGGAGCTAAGAATGTAATCTAAAGTGCGTCAGTTACCTTTGATGGTGATGGTATCCGCTTCGTGGGGCCCCAGTCTTCTTGCTTGACACCACTAATTTGGATTCACTGAGCACTTTTATGCAATCTATCATCTACCAGTTTATACTTATACCCCGAAAATACACTTAATACCTTTTAACCCTTAATAACCGAATTAAGTAATAAAACTAGGGAGCCGACCGATCTCCACCTAGCTATCCGATTCAAGTCTCAATTTGTTGTACCTACCCGACACAAAATTTATAAAAGCCACTATGCAATTATCATTAGGTTTTTACTATCTACCCTCCTTTATGTATTCTAAACAGGGTACAACTTACTATTTTACTAAAGTTACATATATTAAGGTTTTATAAAAGTTGTCAGTATACTATACCTATAGAATACTTTTTATCCTAGTATAACAATGAATTCCTGAGTGGATTCAGTAGAAAACTTCATGGCGATCGGTAGAGTAGTTAAGGCGTGAAAGAGTAACAAACAAACAAACAAATAAACTTTCATTTGCATTTATAATGGTACGGATTTATTATTTAGAATCCATATCAATTTACTTAACTTTATTTGCATACATGGCGGCAAAAGTTTGGCAGCGAGTTCCAGTTTGTTTACATACATAAAGCTGTCTTTCTTTATATTCAGAATTCACATTATTCTTATTTATATTACCGGCATGAGTAGGTAATATTTAAGACTTTTTTAGAACCTCGAACAACAAAGAACACTCAGGTTTATTATATTTTTCAAGTATATTGTTCCTCTAATGCTTAGAACAAACGTCGATGCTCAGAAGTAGGTACTGCTGAAGTTTGGGCAGTTCCACATAATCTTAACGCAATACATATCTCCCTCCCCTCACTCTGAACCCTTACCATGAGTTTTTTTAAGTTAACGTCATAAAATAATCCATGAAGGCGGAAAAACACACGGACTGCAATTCAGCTCTGCTGTTTACATACTTTTCTATATACATAGGAACTGGATTCCGGTACTTTTCTTAATTTATCGAATTCGATATTTCCTTTAGGTACTTTTCCAGTAAAAAACACACTGTGTACAACACCTATGGTAATGGTATCTATACTAATATTATAAAGAGGAAAGATTTGATTTTTTGTTTGTTTGTTACGATTTAACTCAAAAACTACTGGACCGATTTCAAAAATTCGTTTACCATTAGAAAGCTACATTATCCCTGAGTAACATAGGCTATATTTTAATCCGGAATTCCCGCGGGAACTTTGAAATTATCGCAGGTAAAACCGCGCGGGACAGCTAGTAATTTATAAAAATCTCGTGTCACAGTGTTTGTTAGCGAACTCCTCCGAAACGCCTTGACCGTTTTCAATGAAATTTTTTGTGTTATATATAGTAGGTTTGAGAATAGGTCGTAGGCAATTTTTTATTATTCGGGCACAATTTTACTTTGTGGTTCCTGCGGGAATTTCGAAACTCACGCGGGTGAAATCGCGCACTTCTAATATTTATATACTTGTGTAAATTGTACGTATAGTTACGATACGTTAAGACATAAAACTAGGCAGGTATAATCTTTTTCTTTTTTATTAACTTGTCAGTTCTATTTCGTTACGATTTGTCTAACCTGCATTGGTTAGTTGTAATTTTTAATGTGCTGTAAAGAGTTAGCTTTCAATAAATAAATAAATAAATAACAAATCATGGTAGAATCATTGGTTTCATGTCTTTTTCGTAACGGAAACTTCGTTATTATCCCAGAACAGTTAAGGGTACTCCGTAGATTGAATCCGATTATTATTATGTTTGTCCTACTATAAAGGTCTTTAGTTTATCGAGCGGAATGGCCGGCGAGATTTGTACAATAAAAGAAAAACAATAAAAAAGCGAGAAAAAAGTTTTTATTCAATTATAAGTTGCTTCAGCGGGACGGTGGGATCGAGTGCCTGCTGCGGTGGAGGGAAATGGGACCGTTGTTGTTTGGAAGATGTTGTGTTGGCGTTACACGATGCGGTCTCTTTCGAAGTTCCTTTTAAGCTTTTTTTTATGTCATAGGGGGCAAACGGGCAAGTGGTACACCTGATGGTAAGTGATTACAGCCGCCCATGGACATCTGCAACACCAGAAGGTGCATTGCCGACCTGGAATGGAGATGGGGACTGGCTTTCAAGTGGGGCTCCGGCAGCCGTTAGGTGCTTGGCGGTTAGGTATTGAGACTAAAATCTTAGCGGATAGCGAAAGCACAGATAATATAACTTTATTTGGCATCACAAAATTTCTTAAAAATAATACATGCATCAAATTTAAAATGAATCGTATATAGTTTCCGTGATGCCAAAATGGACACCGTCTCAGCATAATATGCTGTCGCATAAGGTGCGCCAGCGCTGGTTTTCAGCGGAGCCCATACGGCGCGGGGATGCGTCCGTAATACTATACTAGTGCGAAAGTGATGCGATTTCAAGGGATGTGACGCGCACAACGTTGCAACGAGCACAACACGACAAGCAAGTAAAATATATTGATTACGGAATTCCCGTGGGAATTCCAGGATTAAATGTATATTTTATATATATTGGTTATGAAATAAACGATTCGATTTGATTTTATTTCACGTATAAATCTTCCTTTTGAATTACTCTATCTATTGATGAAAACCGCATGAAAATCCGTTCAGTACCTAGTTTGTTTAGTTTATCGCAAACAGACAGACAGACAGACGCGTAGGACGGGCTTTGTTTTATAATAGGATAAGCATATGTCGTGGTAACTAAGAAAACGTGATATAATTATATGCTTTATATTTATTATCCTATTACCTATATTTTATATTTGTTTGTTTGTTTGTATACTTTATTGAACATAAAAAAAGTGTTTATAAATTGCTAAAATTAAAATAAGCAGGTAATTTATGCTCAAAGGCAGACTTATCCCGCGAGGGGATTTCTTCCAGTCAACCTTGATTTGACTTGATTTATAAACATGGCCAGATTAGAAATCCTATTTTCTTCACGTAAGCGTCCACCCCTACCGGGAATGGAACCCGAGACCTCCTGATGAGCTGTCATCGTTAATTGATTGTCATTTTAAAATAACTCATTTATTAACAAGCTGTAGCACAAAAAACTTCCAGTTCTGATAATGACACTTCTTGAAATTCTGCGAAAATATTAATTTAGGTTATTGAAGGCAATGAACGAGGGCAATTTAAAAACGTCTTTATAATTATGATGTCGGCCCACTAAGCGCTTTAGTGTCGAACTCGGTGAAATGGGCTTTTCTTGAAACTTTTTTATTTTCCTTTGTAGTTACGTAAGTATAGTGTTAGTACTTACATAGAGTAAGTAGTTACGTAAGTATAGAGAGTTAAGTACTTACTCTATTCTTATGTAACTACGTCTTTATCAAGTTTTTGCTATCCATCAAAAACAGAGAGAACGAAACCGCGCTTACGGCCGCACTCGGAGTCGACTTTAATGATTACTTAGTTAAGTATAGATTTTTAGAACAAAACTGCCGCAATCAGAGACCTTCAGTAAATAAATGTTAATTGGCATTTAATGAGATGTAACTTAATTAGTTAAATGCCAATTAACATTAATTTATTAAACTTGTCTGATTGCGGCAGTTTTGTTTTAAAAATCTATACTTAACTAAGTAATCATTAAAGTTGACTCTGAGTGCGGCGGTATAAGTCGTTTCAATTATTACCTACTTAATTTAAGTAAAGATTTTAAATTAGTGAAATTAAGTTAAATTTCGTTAAAGCCAATTAACATTTTTTTTTAAATCCACTTCACAACACACCGATCTACTTGATCCCACACTAAGCTATAAGCTTGTGTCATGGAAACCAAGCAAACGTGGTATATACTACACATATTATTCTCTTCAGCATCATAGGTCGAGTAGTTTTCGAAATTTCGTATTCGGTCAGTGACATTTCTATTTATATACTATGAATATACAGACTTGTAGATCTTGCTAAATTACAATGTGCTTGCTATAAAAATCTTCGAGATATAAACATGACTTTATACCTCAGAGATTTTGGTTGAAAAGAAGAAAGATCTCAGATCTCAAAGAGCTAGTTTCATATCTGTCAACAATTTATCAGCAATGATTTCCGGCTGCAAAAGGAAAACCTAATAAAGCTCAAACATCACGATTTATACGTATTCATAACAATTCGAGAACAAAACTGGCCAGCCCCGCCGACTTGCTCAGCGAGTACTTAAGGCTTGACATATTGATTTATGAGCACAAAAATGAAGCCAGACTCGTCTTTATAAAATTCTATTCTGTAAGGAAAAATGAACGGTACATTTTGTTCAGATTTCCAATACTCATCAGCGCAAATGGAGCTTTGAGATATGGAAAATTTATTTTTCTTCTATTTAGATTTCATATTCGCGCTGACTTTAAAGATTATGTTCATTTATTAGCAAGAATACTAATATTTTTATGCAAATATAACTTAATCTAACATTTATAATAGGATATTAAAGTTCTATATAGAAGAATAAAAAAAGGATTAAAAATATCTACAGAACTGGTCCAATTAATGCTTGATACCGTTTATTAATATTTCAATGATTTTTGTGAAATTTAATCATGTATTAATATATATAATTATAACTAGCTGTGCTCCACGGTTTCACCCGCGGAAATTTCGGAGAAGCCGTGAGATTTCCGGAATAAAAAGTACCCTATGTCCTTCTCTGTACCCCTGAAAACGTGTATTCAAAATTTCATGATGATCCGTTCAGCCGTTGAGGCGTGAAAGCGTAACAAACAAACTCATTTGCGCCTTTATAATATTAGTAAAGATTCTAAAATTCACGTGGTTGTAAACATAAAGAAAAGCTGTATTTAAATACAACAGCTGGTTCATTTTTATACCGCTGCGACTTGATTTTCGGCAAAGGAAACGATGGTGAGCCGTTATTGTCAACTAAACTACATTACAATAGCAAAACATCTATTCGTATTCCAAATAGATGGAGATAAATCCAAATTAACATAAAACCGGGAATTCCCCGGCGAGTGGGGGAAACTATTTCTCAGGCTGGCGCTCCAGCGCTGCTCTCTATTACCATGCGAAAGACGTTTCGATGAATCTCAGCGGTAACATTAATTGATGAGTTTGTTTCTTATCCATGAGTCTACATCTATCTATATTATCTATGGTATAGGTATCATGCGTCTTTCTGTACCTACGTATATTATACAGATGTAAAGTTTCTGAGTTTGTAAGGTTGTAGGGGAATGATAAAAATCGGTTCAGATTTTGAAAAAAATTTTTAACTGAAAAAATGAGGGAGGTTCTCAATAGACTGTATGTTTTTTTACATACAGTCGACCTACATACAATCATATTTATATACATATATATCCCTATGAGTTTATTATTTACTAGCTGTGCCCCGCGGTTTCACCCATGGTAATTTCGGAGTTCCCGCGGGAGTTCCGGGATAAAAAGTACCCTATGTCCTTTTCTGTACCCCTGAAAACGTGCATGCCAAATTTCATAAAAATCCGTTCAGCCGTTTTTGCGTGATTGAGTTACAAACATCCAAACATCCACACTTTCACATTTATATTCATAAGGCTTTAGTTATATAACCGTTTTGGATAGCTATGGAAGAGTGGGACGTACTGACACAATTAGACTTAAAAGTAGGTCCCAACAACCGTTTGTAACCTCTAGGTCCTTATATATAAAATAAATATTTGATTTTTTTTAATTTTGAATTAGGTATACAAGAAACAAGGAAATACAAAAAAAAAACGAAATCTGCGTATTTTCTACTTCGTATCTTGGTAAATATTGAATAGAAACTTTTTTTGAATCTTCGTAATGTACCTACCTATCTGTTGTTTTGATTGCCGAGACGAAAAATAATATGGATACGAAAATTGAAAGTCGAAAGTAGAATGTTCGCATATGGCATCTAATCTGCAGAAGGTATCATATCGCGGAAATTGAAACTAGATAAAATTTTTGCAATATCTGCTGCGAGCCCGCCCACCTGCCGTGATATTCTGTGAAGTACGAATGTCACGTGAAAGTAAAACGAACGAACGAAACACTGACTAGACAATTTTTTTTTTTGTATTATTGTCATTTTGTGCTGGGAGACTTTAGGAGTTATTCTCAAAACCTAAATTTTCAGTTTTCACTTATAAACGAAGCGAACCGGTCATTTTTTTAGTGAGAAATGAGAGTTCCATGTTTTTTCGTTCACCACCAGAAAAAATAAAAAAACATGGAACTCTATTACAATTTTACGACACGATCTTGACCTTTATGTTTTCTTACGTGATTTTCTACTGCTCTTAAACTTCAAAGATTATTATTTTTATTCATTCACTAACTGTCTCCCGCGGTTTCATTAGCGTTAATTTCGGAGTTCCAGCAGGAATTGTGGAATAAAAAGTACCCTATGTCCTTCTCTGTACCCCTGGTAACGTGTATGCAAAATTTCATGGTGATCGGTTGAGCCGTTAAGGCGTGAAAGCGTAACAAACAGACAAATAAACAAACAAGAAAACAAGCTCACTTTCGGATTTATAATCCTACTAATATTATAAATGTTAAAGTGTGGATGTTCGTTCACACAAAAACGGCTGAACGGATTTGGATGAAATTTGGCATGCACGTTGTCAGGGGTACAGAGAAGGATATAGGGTACTTTAAATCCCGGAATTCCCGCGGTAACTCTGAACTTACCGCGGGTGAAACCACGGGGCACAGCTAGTAGTAAAGATAAATTGAAATTCTACTGTGAAGTGAAATATCGTTATTTTTCTTAAAGAATCTCTCACCCGCAATGCAATCTTCAGAGTTGCGAATCGAAAATCGGCCGGATACAGTTTCTGGGCATGGAACGCGACGAGATTTGAAAATAACGTATTTTATTTATTGATATGTCAAAATGTATTCGTGCATTTCACGATTCGATATGAAAATTTATTGGACATTATTTGCAAATCGGGTACAAAACAGTGACAAACTGCATTCGGTGTGTTTATTTTACAAAAGAGAAAAATTGCTACCTACTTCTATGTTACAGTTACGTATACCAATGAATACTTTAATGTTTGGACGAAATAGAAAAACAATCACTCGAAACGACGCTTTTGAAAGAATGACAGCATTATGTCGTATGTATTAGTACGAATTTAAATTATTCAGTCAATTTATTTATCATTTTTATATCGTCAATACTATTTATAAGGACATATTTGTATGGTAATGTAAATCTAGCTACTTATAATATCATTGGAATCTAGGTACAACGATGTAAGAATTGTTTTTACATCAAGACCCTATTGTTCTTTCGTTTTTCGTAATGGCACTTAAGTAAAACCGTGTACCGTATTATGTTCTTAGCACATTTGTTGGGTTTTTCGTTGGGCTTTACAAAATTTTATTTTCCATTTAACTTTATAGCTTGTTGTTATTGTAATTCGTTTTGTCGAAAGCCGAGCGGCTCGCTGTCGACTAGAGTGTTACAATGCGCGCTGAAAGAATCCCGAGGGGCCACAATTAAGATAAGCGTGGTGAATTTAAGTGGGACAAAAGGTCCCCCCGACCCCCTCGTCCTATCACTCCGCTGATAAAAGAACGAAAAATAAATCTCAACAAGGAAATCAAGTCACTTTGTAACCTTGAAACTTAAATGAAAAGAAAATTAGTTTGAATTTTTATCAATTTGCGTAGGTAAATCACAAACAAAGACAATAGGCTATTTGTCTATTGAATTGAATTGAATTGAAAGAACTTTATTTGACACAACACATGGATAGTTACAACATACATATATTAAAAAAAAAAGCATGAATGAGGGACTGCTTCCCAACCGCCAAAAGATCATAACCGGGAGATCGCCAGCGCATCTATGTTTTTTTTAGTCCGTCTTGTAGATTAATAAAAAATATTGGACACGTATTTTTTCTTTTTTCACGTAATCAAAAAATAACGGCGATACATTGAGTAGAAATTTCGCGTGACGTCACTAACTAGTGCAGTTTGTATGGCGGCTTGTAGCGGTTAGTGACGTCACGAGCCCCTACCCTAAACTTTAATGCGCTTTATCTCTGTGTATTTTCATTAATTTGAAAAATATAAAAATACGTGTCTAATGATTTTTAATTTTCTAACTGACGGACTAATTAGAATTTTGATTTTCAAAAGTCGTCGATATCCCTATTACTTTAACTGCGAAATGAGCCGAGATTTTTCGAACGTTATTTTAATGTAATTAAGTTAATAATAAGGAAACCGTTATTCATAGCAATTTATGTTTAGAATTTCAGTATTTTGATATTCAACAAACAGTAGTGTACTTCCTCTGAAACGAAAAAAAATTAAGTCATCATCATCATTAGGAAGGTATTTGGGTAGGTATATCAACCGACAGAGATCACCGGCTGGTCAAAGTTCAAGGCCATTTGCATGTGGCACCAGCGGAAGATCAGCATCGGGCCCCCAGTTCCCGACTTATGCTGAGCTGGTTGTCTTTTTGTTGCGACACGCTGGCTGGTTGTGCTTCTTTTTATTATTGCATATTAACATTTGTCGTAACGAGTAAAGTTTATTTCATTTCATTTCATTTATGTAAGGCTAAACGAATTTACAGTCTACTTTCCTATTAATATTTGATATTAAATTAAAGAGGGTGAACTTTTCCTGAAAAATTATTCGTTCTAACTTAGCAAAAAAGCAATGCTTTCATTTCATTTACCCACCGTTGATTGGAAGAAATGGTTTTCCGCAGCTAAACGACTCATATTCAGGGCCCTTATTCACTATGACCAACAACATTGCTTGCCCATAACGCGCGTCCCAAAAACGCCAAACGTTCTAGATGGCAAATTATTAATCTTTAATATGCCATAAAAAACGTTGTAAATGTATTTTTTTGCAGTAAAACTTCTTTGATTACGAGGGAAAGACAGTTTTTGCGTCGTCCTATCTTAGCGCGGCGTGTTATGGTCATAGTGAATAAGGGCCCAGGCTGGCGGAGTCTGGACGCAGTCTAGACTGCTGGAAGCGTTTGCGCTAACGACTTGTTAAAGAAACAAAGGGAACGTCAGCGGCTACGGAAACGCTGCGGTTGAGTTTATAGAAAAGGCTCCAGCATTTAAATGCTGGAGTTTTGCTGGATTTAATAAAGTAAAAATTTTTAATTTCAAAACACAAAGTTACCTGCCCTAGTAGATACAGCTGAGCCTCGAGTTCACTTCATGATAAAGAAGCAAAGTGAGACATCTTATATCTCTAACCGCCGCACTCAGATTCGACTTTAATGATTACTTAGTTAAGTATAGATTTTTAAAACAAAATTGTCGCAATCAGAGACGTTCAGTAAATTAATGTTAATTGGCATTTAATGAGGTGTAACTTAATTAGTTAAATGCCAATTATCATTAATTTATTAAACTTGTCTGATTGCGGCAGTTTTGTTTTAAAAATCTATACTTAACTAAGTAATCATTAAAGTCGACTCTGAGTGCGACAGTAAAAGTGTGTTTAATTAATAATAGTATACAAATGAAGGACTCAGTAAATTTAATAATCATATAATCGGTACGTTAATACAGAAAGTATGAGAAAAGTTTTAAGTTACAAAAGTCTTTGTGTGTTTGTATGTTTGTTATTACCACTCAGCTCCATAAAGACTGAACGGCTTTTAATGAAATTTTAATTTTTAGTTAGGTACTTGATTTTCTCGAACAGAACCACCTTGCAACAACTAGAATTAGAGTTCTTTTAAACTATAAAAATACATTGTATAGCTTCAGAGGGAGTTCCAAATTTCCCGTGAGTAAAATCATGGGGCACCGCCTGTATGTGTTTAATAATTTATTGGATGTTTGCCCAGACGAATGACCGCGGACAAACACATAAATATGCAAATACAAAAATATCTCGTCACTGTCTGTAACAGCCCAGTGAATAACGGTGCCGACTTACTAAGCAAGAATTCTTTGATCCCAACATTATTTAATAATAATTTATTCACTACTTAGTGTGGCACAGTTCCTCATACAGCTACCCTAAATCATGCTAAGATTGACAGTTTCCACAGGGTCGACAGCTTCAGATCACAGCTTCTGGGTTATGAAAGGTTACAAAAGGTTAGCCGGTAGCTGAAAACGGATGATTTCTTACCTTCTTCAAATTTCGAAATATACGTCTGTCATTCTCTTTTCTATTTTATCCGTTCTTGGGCAATTTTGTTCTATTCAAGATTCATAACACCACAATCCATATCAAAATCTTTAGCCATCAGAAGAGATTATGAATAAGCAATAGTCTAATCTACCTCTTAGTCTATAAATCTAACAAAATGTAAGCCATGCAATGCCTGTACATCAAAAACTTGGTCCGCTTTGACCGTTATGATTGCAATAGACCATTTTTTGCTACGATATTTACACGGCTCCTTCAACTCCGTTCACATTCATAACCCTACGCGTCTTTCTAGAAGAAACATCTTATTCTCATTGTCAAAAGATATTACTATCTGAATGACAGTTATTTACCAGCTGACTACTGATGATAATATCCACGATGATATGCTACCTTGGGTTCCAAATCAAACAAGTTATTTATTTATTTATTTAAGTACACAAAACAGATTGTAGTCATTACGATTTTTTCTTATTATAGTATATTATTATATGTTCCGACCACAAACCAGAGATTTGGATACCTAGAAAGACTAAAAATATCGAGCAAAGTAATATTAAAATTTATTTCGATATTTATGGATCTCAGAAAAAATAGAGCCACAATTAGCAAGTGCGACGGAAGTAGTCGTTGATATTTTTTAAGTATACCCTAAAATTACAATTAAAAACGTCCACATCTGCACCTTTGCACCTTGCAGTTATGCAAAGAGCATTTTCTACGAAGTAATAAATAACACAAAGTCGCAATACAATTGGAACATGATAATTTACTAGAACACTGCAATTAATTGCACACCTAATACCTAGTTTATAACTACTAGTCTAACTGCATTATGTAACAATGGCTCGCAGAGAGAAGTGAGGCAATTGCCCGCCGCTACGTGACTCTATGTGTAACGCTGTGGAATATTTTTCGACATTTTCCACTACTATATGTTCTAGGAAACGATTTGGTGAGTACACTTTGTAGAGTCAGGAGGCCTGCCGCCTTACTCTTGACGCAATCGAGTAAGGGTCACACTCTTGTCGCAATCGCATTAGGATCAAATCGAACTCGAATCGAAATGAGATCGAAAATGAATAAAATTTTGCTACTTTTTAAGCTTTGAGATCGCGTATCTATCGTATTTATCTGTCAAATTTCTCGATTTCATTAAATTGTCAACTAAAACAATCCATTTCCGAAAACAAGCCTCAAATCACTTTCAAGAGTGAGCCAACCCACACGGTGCGGCGCGGCTAAGCAGCTACTTTACAATCGAGAAACTATCGTTGATAATGTCGAAAGACTCGAGTCGAAAGAGTCGAGTTTATTGCGATTTAGAATCGTTTTTGAATTGCGATCAAATTCGTCGCAAACTTAGAGATGTAGTAAATGAAAGATGAGATATTAGAAATTTGGATTTGAACCGATTCCAAATATTCTTTCGCTGAAATGAATGTTTCAATATGAACACCGAAATTCATGCAGGTTGGACCTTGTTTGATCATAGACAGATAGCGGAACAACTTGTTTTTTGAGTTTTTAAGTGAAATTTCATTGGACATGGCAGGAACATTGCACATTTTCTTTTAAACTCCTTTGGTTATAAACAGATGGCGTTGTAATACTAAAACCCCGTAACTTTTTTATCAAATAGACACTTTTTAAACATATTTAAATGTTATTCAAAATAAACTACAATAGTAGGAGCCAAGTTACGCCGTCAGCCATCTTACGCCAGGAGAATGCTGAAGCCTCAAGCACTTTGCCAGCCATACTTTCAAATTATTTGCTTCTTCGAATAGTCTAAATCTTTTCGCTTGTTTCCTCCCCAATCCCCACCATTACTGACCCAACTTCCGACAACCTCCCCACCGATCTGCATTTACTACCCCTTTTTGCATAACAAAAAGTGATGAAACTTTTCGTTTTTACTGCACATTACTTTTTACGGGTCGACTGTGTTACATTTTGATTAAATTAGTCCATATCACAAGAAAACTTTACTATTCTTTAAACATTTTATTGTTTTCGACTGCACCACATCTGTTATGAGTTACGACACGTACTCGTGCACTAACGTTCACTTTAGTCTATTATATTACTGCTGGCTGTGTCCGATGCAATTAAATACAATGTTTTAAATATGACACCAAACAGATTAGAGCTCGCACGTTTCTATTATGTTATTAAAGTAATATCCGTTGTAGTACGAGTAGGTACTATTCTTTTTTTGCCGATGTTCTTTTGGTAAAATATAAATAGAAAGAAGCGTGGGTGACGTCAGAAGTTCGAAATTTGAACACGCCAATTATACTACTAACATTATCTAAGCGCGTTACTTCCGTCACTTTTGTTCCCAAAATATGCATACATCTATATATTACTAGCTATTCCCCGCGGGAATTCGGTAATAAAAAGTACCCTATGTCCTTCTTTGTACCATTGACAACGTGCATGCAAAATTTCATAATGATCGGTTGAGCCGTTAAGGCTTGAAAGCATAACAAACAGACAGACAGACAGAGTTACTTTTGCATTTATAATACTAGTATGGAAGTATGGATTGGTATATGGATTTTACCATATTGTCATGTAGGTATGACATATTATAAAACAAAGTCCTCTGCCGCGTCTATCTGTCTGTCTGTTTGTTCGCGATATACTCAAAGGCTACTGAACGGATTTTCATGCGGTTTTCATCAATAGATTGAGTGATTCAAGAGGAACTCCCAAATTCCCCCGGGAACTCCCAAATTACCGCGGTTAGAACCACGGGAGATAGCTATACTTGTAAATCTTTGACACTGTCGAGATGGCATTGGCTCTTCAATAGCATTTCCCATCTCTATTCCAGGTGGGCCACGCACCTGCATGCCTTTTGGTGTTGCAGATGTCCATGGGCGGCGGTACACAGTTACCATCAGGTGTACCACTTGCCCGTTTGCCCCCTATGACATAAAAAAAATAATAATAAATAAATATTATAATAATGATTTATTAATATGGACCCTAATGTTACAATTCGTTAGAGCAGGCTAGAAAAGGCATTATAATATACCTACCTAAATAAGTCAAGTTTAATATGATTAAAAGCAATGTGTTCCCTGAAAACTTTTCCGTGCTAAACTAATTTCGTCCTCATCAAAAATATTCTCTTGTATTTTACGTTTTAACGAGGGATGCTCTTGCTTTTGTTACTTCCGCCGAGCGAAAACGCTGATATGAGAATTGTCGACTTTATGCCTATTGTTATAAGGATGTATGGAACGCTGCAGTATAGTCTATATTGAGTTAGACTGCTAGACGAAGCTCTCAGCTGCATTCAGCTGATTGTTATAACAGAAACACGAGCCGTTGTTACTTTTCATAATTACATAATATATGCACTCTGCGCCAGTTTGTATTCGATGTCTAGATTTATTTTCATCAAAATTCACTTCATCTAGATTCTAGACATACAAATAAAAGTGAAGTATCTGTTTGTAATCTCGAATTAACAGCTTTTCACTAATTGCATGCGAAAGAATATTACTTATATCAAAAAATCTATTTTTTTAAATTTTCTCTGTCTGTCTGTCTGTCTGTTTGTTCCGGCTAATCTCTGAAACGGCTGAACCGATTTTAACGGGACTTTCACTGGCAGATAGATTGGCTTATATGATTTTATAAGAAGTAACTTAAACTTACTTTTTATCCCGAAATTCCCGCGGGGTATCTGAAATTAACGTGGGTGGAACCACGGGGCACAGCTAGTATTAAATAATACACTAGTCTATCGGTACTACTCGCAGAGCAAATAAATTAACTAGAGAGGACATGCAGGCGAGGCAGGCGCGCTACCGTTGCAAAGGAAGTTAGAGCAAATGCTCTAACTTGCCCCAAATTTCTTTTGCTGGTATTCCAAGTATATTGACCATAATATTCCCAAAAAGTGACTGATTGAATTTAGAAATCAATGACTAAGTAAAAACATAACCATAAAGCGTTTAATACATATGTATCTTTACGTTTTGTGTGCAAAAATCACCCGGCGACACTGGTTTTCATCTATTTTCATACTAAACTAAGTTGATGTCCCTTCTATCTGTTGTTTCTTCTGTGGTACTACTATAAAAAAAAGTTAAACTGCACAGATGTGCGTTAAAATTACTATAGTATTTTTTTTTTAGAAATACACAGATCTTTTATTATCTCTTTAAAAATACATATAATGTGTTTTATGTGAAAAATAAATAAATTCACAAAATTGAGTTTTAATAACTATGTAATACCCATAAATTACATATACCTAAAACCTTGATGGCCTTTACATACTTATGAGTTGTCGAGGCATTGAATACAGACGCTCATATTATAGTAAAAAAAAATCTTATGCGTTCAGCCCATTTGTATTTAAATACTAGATTCGCGAGGTTATTTGCCTTGAGGGTAGAATTACCAGAAACCTGTAACTGATGTTATATTTCTTTGAAAATAACAATCCAAATACCCATTCCTATGAAAACTTAAAAACGGTTGCTCCAAACAAAGTTTCGCAAAACTTTGTCTCGAGCAAATTTTAAGTTTCCAGACCCAGCAGGTTGAAGTGTACGTTGATGGATTAGTTAAGACATATAATTTTATGTATACATATAGTTTTGTAAGAAAATATAAGACGTTTTGAGTACAAGCTACAACGACCTTATTATATGCAGTCCAAGGAGGGAAAAATTATGACGAACCACCACGCATGCATAATTGCATAAAGTTCTTGAAAGTCTGAAGGTTTAAGTGTTTTACCTTGAATCTCCGTCAGTACAGTCAATGCAAGTTGTGACAGAAATGATAAAAGTAGATGTTACTCTCAAAAATAAAAACATTGTCAGTTTTCAATTCCAATTAGCTTTCACAACACTGAAACTCACTCCTGAATACTAAAACAGTTAATCAAAAAAGCTTTAGCTCCAAAAATACAACGTACATTCTGAAACAAAATTCAATCCATCCCAAACCTTCCGTTCGGCAAAACCGAACAACATCGTTTCCATTATTTCACCTCCAGCGTTACAAAGTTAACAAAATCAACTTTAATTTCACTAACACCGACTGCTAATTTCTCTTCGGAGGACATAATATTTCATTTTAACTTTGGCAATTATGAAAGTTAAACAGAATTTTTGTCCCGATAAACAAAACGAGCGGCGCTTTATCGTTTTAGTGCTTGTAAAAGGCTTTTTAATCTTAAAAGAGGGTCATATTTTCCAGTTTTAGGAGGAGCGTGGAGCGATGCACAAATGGGTGTAATATATAGCCGGCGAGGGGTACTGGGTGGGGAGACCATGGAGTGAGTAAAAAATGTTCACCCATGAATCATTGTTGTAACGCGAAATGGAGCGTGGCCCGAGACTCGATGGCCGTTTCTGCATTTTATAAAGTAACCGATGCATCTCCGCACGTGCACAAGACGAATGGCGACAATCTAATATAAGACGACATGTATCATGGAGTATGGAGTTGAGGGAAAGAGCTCAAAAATTCGTGCATATGAATTTAGAGTTTGAGGAATTTTTGGAACAGTGCATTTTGATTTAATAGTCCAAGAACAGAAGGGACAGCTGTTACATTATATTAGTATAACATTTAGAATATATTATTCTACTAGCTGTGCCCCGCGGTTTCACCCGCGGTAATTTCGGAGTTTCCGCGGGAATTACGGGATAAAAAGTACCCTATCTCCTTCTCGGTACCCCTGACAACGTGTATGCCAAATTTCATCCACATCCGTTCCGCCATTTTTGCGTGATTGAGTAACAAACATCCAAACATCCACACTTTCACATTTATAATATTAGTAGGATTTTATATACTAGCTGTGCCCCGCGGTTTTACCCGCGGTAATTTCGGAGTTTCCGCGGGAATTCCGGGATAAAAAGTACCCTTTGTCCTTCTCTGTACCCCTGACAACGTGCATGCCAAATTTTATCCAAATCCGTACAGCCGTTTTTGCGTGATTGAGTAACAAACATCCACACTTTCACTTTCATATTAGTAGAACTATTCTATTTTATTCCATTCAGACAAAACCTTTTTTTTAACCGTAATATCGATTCTTATATAAGCTGATTTCAAAAAGATAGGTGGTTGTTGTTTTATTGATGGATAATTTAGAGAGCAAGGGTTAAAAAAGAAGATTGGTTCTTTCACAAAGAGCCACCATAGAAGAAACGGACCCGAATGAAATGGAGTGGAAATGGATGGAGTTTGTTTTGTCCTCTCGTTCGCCATATCTCTACTCTATCTACCTACCTAAGCTTATACATAGCTATCTATCGAGGTCGAACCAACCCCTTCGGCCAACAAACGGCGCGACAGTCTGTCCTGTCATTCTCTATTATTAACTTTCGAATTGTTTGAGTATATAATATTATTTCACTGGAGGGTTTCATTTTGTTTTCCCTTTTTTCAGTCCTCACTTCTTTTGTCTATATTAATGTTTTAAAGCTAAAGATTTGATTTTTCGTATGACTGTTTGTTTGTACTGAAGAAACTCAGAAATTACTTAACCGATTATAAAAATTCTTTCACTTTTAATAAGCCATAGTATTCTTGAGTGACATAGGGTACTTTTTATCTTAGAATTTCTACGAGAACTCTGAATTTAACGCGAATAAAACCGTGAGGTATCGACTAGTGCTTCATATTCCTCTATGTTATTCATTAGAGTTTTGTCATTTAAGTTTCTGCAGTACTAGATATGTTGCATTTTAAAGTTTTATTTTAATCTTATGTTTGTACGTCTATAAATGACAGGTCACAGTAGAATCATATACTTTGTAAAATACCGCACCTGTACCGTACTTCTGATCACAAACTAGTAGGATAAATAAATAAATAAAAACAAAATAAATATATTCAGTTAAAAATGTACACCACAGTTGTTTCGTACACCAAAGTGATCTTTAGTCAATCATCAGAGAATAATTATCAAGTTTTTACTGTCTATAAATCATTTACAAAGAGTATACAACAACAAAAACCAAAATGTAAGTAGTTGTTATATTTATGATCATTTGTTTTAGTAACATGCTTACATATTATAAAATACTATTGCAACAACTGTCTGTTCACGATAAACTGAAAAAGTGCTGAACGGATTTTCATGCGGTTTTCACCAATAGACAGAGTGATTCAAGAGGAAGGTTTATAGGCGTAGTTTATCCAGGAATCCCCGCGGCAACTCCGAAATTACCGCGGGTGAAACCTCGGGGGCAGGCTAGTCCTACTAATATTATAAACGCGAAAGTTTGTAAGAATGTATGGATGGATGGATGGATGGATGTTTGTTACTCTTTCACGTAAAATCTACTGGATGGATTCAAATAAAACTTTACAATAATATAGCTTTTACATCAGATCATCAGGAATCCCCGCGGAAACTCTGAAATTAACGCGGGTGAAACCGCGGGGCACAACTAGTTAAAGAATAAATCTTCTGTTTTCATTCTCTAAGAAATTTCCACGAAGAAAACACTTGCATTTGCAGCAGCGACGCAGCAAACAAGTTTGAAGTAGTTGTGTATATTCCTCACACCTCAGCCGGCGACGCGTTAGTTGAATATGCAATTTCCCTCGCAACAGCTAAGCCACTGAACTCGTTAAACTCATAAAAAACTTCTGCAGCCTGTCCCTTTCAAAAGAGTGTTTATTTTTTTAACGACACAAAAGCCAGCAAAGTATTCACAGTGATAACAGAAAAAATACATTACCGTTTTAAAAAAATTCAATATACGTTAAAAGTCGGAATATTAATAAATTGTAAAGTAAAAAGATTGAACTTTTAAACCTGAATTCTTGACGAAATTGTTATAAAAATAATTTTTATTGTTAAAGGCGACGAAATATAACTGTAAATTAATCTGAAGCCGATTTCTAACTAAATCAGTCGATCAGTTACAATCTTTGATTCTTTTTTGTCCGTTTTACAATCAAAATAGGTAGGTACGAACGTATGCGTGGCACGAAGTGATTGAAAACCAAGCTCAGTGGTTATTACCTACTTCATCAAATAGGAATATAAATGGAGAATAATCAATGCTCCATCTGAAATCAAACTTTTAACACTAACTTACTCGAATAACACCAATAATGTTTTACATTAGACCTCATTACACAAATATTAAACACAGGAATCAAACCCACGACGATCAGGTATCATGTTCATTAACCACTATTTATTTTATTTATTTAATTTTATTTATAGACCAATTAACGGGGTTGTGATAGTCTTCGAATCCCGGGAATGCAAACAATTTGGTTACACCATTTGTCTAATTACTTATAATGTAGTCTTACTGAAACAAGCTTGTTTTTCTAATCTCGAGATTAGAAAAACAAGCTACAAGGTAAACAGGATCAGCGGATGGCTCGCGGCGCTCGTCGCCACCACAGAGAAAGAAAAATATTGACTAGAAAAGCATTCTAGGTGAAAAGGCGCGCTACTAAGTTCATAACTTAACATAGTTAATTTTGAAAGCAGCCAAATAATTAGTAACTAAATGGCAAATTATAATAGCCCGTGGTTTCACCCGCGGTAATTTCGGTGTTCCCGGTTAAAATGTACCCTATGTTCTTCTCTGTACCCCTGAAAACGTGCATGTCAAATTTAATCTAAATCCGTTCAGCCGTTTTTGCGTGATAGAGTAACAAACATCCAAACTTTCACATTTATAATATGTATTAACATCCAAACTTAGTAGGATTAAATCTTTGCAGCACATAGACGTACTTCATTCCACACTGGCTTTAAGTTTGTGTCTTGGAAACTAAGCGAACATGGTATATACTACATATCATTGTATATTATACTATAGATATGTATAATATAAGCATGCCCATACTAGAAAGTTTAGAACTACATATATGTTCATCACACAAAGTCTACCCCCACCGGGAATCGAGCTATTGTGCCAACCCGGTCGTCATAAAACTTTTAGTTCGGTTAGTGAATTTTTGTGTGCATAACAAAAAACTGATTAACATCTTTTAATGCGAAAATAAAACGACAACATCAACTTCTATGAGTATTTTTATTTTTTAACTAGTTGTGCCCCGCGGTTTCACCCGCGTTAATTTCAGAGTTCCTGCGGGAATTCCAGGATAAAAGTACCCTATGTGTTAATCTGATGTATAAGCTATATTATTGTAAAGTTTCATTCAAATCCATCCAGTAGTTTTTGCGTGAAAGAGTAACAAACATCCATCCATACATACAAATGTTCGCATTTATAATATTAGTAAGGATTAGTAAGGATTATAGCGGTGATTTATAGCATTAATTTTGACAATGACAATATTTAAATAATAAAAATATATTTTAATTAGGTAGGTATATTTCTTTAATTATGGTGAAACACCGATGACAATTTTGGACTGTTTCGCAAGACTGTGTATAATACACAGTTCTCCCATGAAAACTTAATTCTTTCTTAGTAAATAAAATGGCTACTGAATTGTGGACGTACTTACCTATGTAGTTGCAAGTAACAAACACACGTGCGCTCGCTACGGCCTACGACCTCCACCCGACAACAACCTATTTTTCATCTGTTTTCATACTAAGGTAATGGGCATGATGACTCCATTTTTTTTAGTTCTTCTTGTAGATTATTAAGTATAAAATATTGGACACTTTTTTTTTCTTTTTTTACGTAATCAAAAAATAACGGCGATACATTGAGTTGAAATTTTACGTGACGTCACTAACCGGTGCAGTTTGTATGGCGGAGAGCCCCCGCAATAAATTTTAATGCGCTTTATCTCTGTATATTTTAATTCATTCGAAAAAGCAAAATATACGTGTCCATTTTTTTTTTCTGACGAAGTCATTAGAATTTTGATTGTCAACATCCCTATTCGATGCCTTTTCTACCTGTTCCGTGGTTGCGACAGACAATTGGGTATTCTCCAAGGTATGAATATCAAAATTCTAATTAGTCCGTCAGTTAGAAAATAAAAAAATAATAGACACGTATTTTTTGCTTTTTCAATTTAATGAAAATGAACATAGATAAAGCGCATTAAAGTTTAGGGTGGGGGGCTCGTGACGTCAATATTCATTATAAGCGCCATACAAACCGCACCGAATTGTGACGTCACGCGAAATTTCAATTCAATGTATCTCTGTTATTTTTTGAGTACGTAAAAAAAGAAAAAATACGTGTCCAATATTTTTTACTAATCTACACGACGGACTAAAAAAAATTTTTTTGTCAAGTAGCCAATTATATCAGCAGCACGCAAGGCACGATGTTAACCAGCGTTCGTTTAAATCAAGACGATCCGGTTTTCCTTCCCGGCTGAATAAAGTGTTCTATGCTAATAGCATTGGTGGTTCTACCAGTGGAAGTGTTGAGAGATTTTGCTATAGGAATCTTGGAACACAATGTTATTTTTATATACGCTTCCCTTGGGAATTGTTAAAAATCGAAACTAGCATCGATTTTTAGTCATACCTATACTTATTTTACCCAAAAATCAAGAAGTCAAGGTTCTTGAAAAACTTTCTTGGTTGTTTTTACTTCGCAAAAAGAAATAGATTCGACTGGATGTTAATAAAGCAGACAGAATACTTCATACTTTTTCATTTATTTTTTATTTTTTATATGAATGGTTTAAAAAATAATTTAGATAATCCAATATTTCAAGATTCTGTAATTTATGATCTCTACATTGTGGCACAGTGTTTTGTCGTAACTGGTAACACTCAACACAAAAGTGTTAGGAGATAATAGAGGTAACACCGAATACTTCTGGCCACCTAATTAAAACAGTGCAGTCTAGTTTATCATATACTTTCATAAGTGTACAGGATGTTTGTCGAAACGACACCTATTTTTATGAAGTGAATTTTTATGTTGATTTTTTTTACTAGTACAGCATTATATTATCTGTGATATTACCATCTATTAATTTTGTACTTATAAAAATAGATGCCTTAAACACCACAACAATTATTTTTAACTAAACGAAATCTTGCCCATAAACGCAGTAACTTTTCTGTTTAAATAAGTCGTTATTATTTTCTTGCGTTTTCGTAAAAATGTAATGCCTATTATGCTTAAAAAAATTCTGCTGAATACAACAAGGATTAAATACAATAATATAATGATTTTTGACAATCTCAAACATAAAAATCGTGTTGATTTAAATTTGCGATTTTGAAAAGGTAATTTAAAAAAAATTATATCTCAATTACCGTGATCTTCAAATACCTAACTATGCGTATTACGTAACTATACCAATGTCCTCCCCAAACTCTAACTAATGTGTCTGTTCATGAACTGAGCACCCTGTATATTTATGCATTACGGCACCAACCAACGACGTCCATATAAAGCCGCGGCACGATGGCTGCGCAGCTGTTGCTGCAAGTTGGTAAACGTGTACTTGTAATATGGAACAAAGTAAAAGTTAGTTAATGAATCCATTCACCTCGGTAATTTCCAGACTTGCCACAAAACGTTAATGCAAACGAAATATTAAATTATGTTATACATACACCTAAGAACTTTTCCCCGATATCTGATTTAAATGAAACAAGGCTAAGCTTAATCTATACCTGCGAAAACTGAAAGAAAGAAAGAAAATACATTTATTTCAGCACAACACACATGAAAAAGAAAAAACATGAAACTGCATGATAATCTGTTCATTAAATTCGGAGGTTATCGTGAACAGACAGACAAACAGATTTTTTTTTATGTTCGGTTACTCTCGGAGTTCCCGCAGAATTGTTCCATACAAACCTTGCTCCCTTTTTCACCCCCTTAAGGGTAGAACTTCGGAAAATCCTTTCTTATCGGATGCCTACGTCACACAAAGAACACACCCTCCAAGTTTCAGGTCTATACGATCAGCGGTTTAGGCTGTGCGTTGATCCGACTGACTGAGTATAGTAGGTATATCTTTTGGCACCCATGCCCACACTGGGTATAGATTGCATGCTATAGATTGCATGGACTTTGACACTTTCGTACTTACAACTCGGCAATGTTTTTAACAGGTAAAGGGCAAAAAGGTAATTATCGGGTGAAAACCTAGCAAACAGCTGTGTGAAATTGGATGACTTTGAACGTAAAACTTCGTTGAGTCAGCTTCACCAATTACGCCTATACCTAAGAACGGAACAAAAAACTTATACGCCTTCGCAAAACAACAGTAAAGTTTGAAACATCGCGTCGATGGGACAAAAAGGTAGTCTTCAGCGGTGGAACTTAAGAAATGAGAAAGATAAAAAATTCCAGAAAAAAACTAAGCCCTTATTCACTATTTATTTATTGTAAGCTAACTCTACAACATTAAACAGATTAAACATTAAATTTAAAATAAACATTAAAAAAATACTAATAACCATAAGAATTACACACAATAGTATCAATAACAATGACATTCCATTTCATAACGCGCGTCCCAAAAACACAATCCCAAAAGCTCTAGATGCCAAAATATTAAAAACTAACTGTCCCCCGCGGTTTTACCCACAGTAATTTAGGGATTCCCGTGGTAATTTCGAGGTATAAAGTACCATTTGTCACTCAGGACTGCCGCAGCTTCCTATAAGTGAAAGAATGTTTAAAATCGGTTCAGCAGATCAAGAGATTACCCCATACAACGTCACAAATTCACAAACTCACAAACTTTACCTCTTTATAATATTAATACTTATAGATTCGTACATAGATTAGTGCTGGTATATTACGTAGCTGTTAAGCTTGCGGATAGTTGACTATTACGCACTATATGCTTTTTTCTTTAACAAATTATAAAAAAAAAACTCAAAATGTATGTATCCTTCAAAGAGATTTTAGTTTCAACATTACTCTACTCTTCTAAATAGGTATCTATATATCATTTTATCATAATTGACCACAGCTCACTTGATGTCAAGTGACGATGTGGTTTGTGATGGGAACTGACTTTCAAGTAGAAGATATATAATATGAATCACAATACTTTAGGTGGCACGTGATGGCACGAATTCAGCAAAAGTTTCAGCTTGTCACTTGTGCGGATGTGTGTTGGTTGAGTCAACACGGTTGTTTGCGCGGCTTGCGGCAAACGGATGGAATCTAAAATGAGTCTATCCACCTGCCACCGCGTTTACAATATACTCCAGCATTCGATCAGATTCCACAACTGTCAAAGGTGATTGCATAGGTAGGTACTATTGTTGAAAATGATTTGAGTCTGATTCCGATTTTGATTCTACTTCAAATTGAACTCGTATTTGGAATCGTGTTAATAACTAAAGATAACGTCCGACAAGTCCATAAAATTGGATTGTTTCCATTGACAATTTAATGAAATCGAGAAATTTTATAGGTTTTATTAGTTTCGCTAGAGACGCGATCCCAAAGCTTCATGAGTAGCAAAATTTGATTCGGTTTCGATCCTGCGATCTCATTTCGATTCGAGCTCGATTTTGTTTTCGATTTGATCCTAACTCGATTGAGTCAAAAGTATGACCCTTACTCGATTGCGTCAAGAGTAAGCCGGCTGATCCTGACTGTAATTCTTGTAGGTACATTGTTACTTTCAATGATATGCATGATAAAAAATGCGTGGACATTATCATACAACTCCAGCTGGTCCCAAACTAAGCAGAGTACTGTGGATACCAGAGGGGCTATTATGTAACTTTTGTTTCTATCATTTTTCGGTTGCAATCAAAAACATTACGGTTTTGCGATTACAATATGCACGTTTTGACACCTACAATATCTAGCAATCAACCAAAAACCACATATTACTTACACTGTAGCTGTCTAAACACGATCAATTAAAAAAAAAACCGCTATCTTTCGGATTGAAATCCAAAAAACAATAGCAACAAAAGTTACATAATAGCCCCTCTGATAGCGTTGCCACCCGTAGTATAATATATAGTAGTACTAGGTATATTTCAGTCAACTATACTATATATTATAGATAAATTATATAGTACAAAACATAAACAACTAACTTCACAGTGCCTTTGTTTTACTATAATGCTGTGAAATTTTTGTGTGGAATAAATAAATAAATAAAAATAAGTAGGTATTTTTACCCCTAATTACATGGTCACGCTTATTTATATTATTATTATTATTATTATTTTATGTGCAATAAAGGATTAAATAAATAAATAAATATATTAACTGCGACTGGTCTGGAACGCACCCGCAGCGCAGCACGGGGAATTTCCGAACGAAACCCATTCTCGGCAATAAAACGTCAACTGTCAAACTGGCAATAATTTTTTTTTTTTTTTTTATTTATTAAGGCTTGGCAACTAGGCCTTTAGCCATAGCTTACAATCTATTACAATATTTAAAAGTAAGTAAAAGTATATACACAATAAATAATTTGTCGATGAATGCTGCCCGATACTTAATTACTAGGTATCTACATAATTATAAAACTTAGTGATTATAAAATATTATCTTTGCATAATTATGTATTAAAACGGTGGAGGTCGTAGTGAGTGGACGCCTGTCGCGTTGTTTGTTCGATATTTTCACCACCGTTCAGCAGCCATTTTGTTTTCCAAGAAAGAAGCTGGTTTTTGGAAAGAACCGTGTTTTATCTTGGGGAACAATCTAACATAGTCATTGGCGTTTCACCATAATTACTTTGAATGCTAAAAATTCGTACATTGGCAGAATTAAATGCGATAAATCGCAATAATTGAAGAAGAAGAAGAAAAATAAATGTGTACTCTTTTTCTCCTGCATTACCCAAAATTTCCTACATTTTTGCATCTTTTTTTTTTCAAAGTGGCAACCCTCGTACCAGACATCTGATATACCAGACCCAGACATAGTCTGACTCAGACACACCCAGGTCCCAGACTCAGAAAAAACACCATGGTCATCACATTTAAAGTTTTATTCATTTATGCTCAGACGAAATAAAAAGTCTTTAAGTACAATCATCTGTAGGTACATGCACAGATTTTAACCGTTATGTCTAACATCCCGAATTGGATAAACCGGCTTATCCTGAAACTTTCTAAACCAAATGGCTGTGTTATAATAATCCCTTTTTAAGCACAAACACTGTTAAATAGGCTTAGCGAAATCAATTCAATTATTTACTTGGTGTTGAATGTGTGTTCTCTGAAGTAGGGTTTGGATACATAATTGATTGAAAAGTTTAAGGATAAAATAGAATTAAATTGAAATGATTCGCGTTATTTTAATGAAAGTCTCTACCCATACTTTACCTATATAAAATATATGCCTATATTATACATTACTAGCTGTTCCCCGCGGTTTCACCCACGTTAACTTTTGAGTTCCCGTGGGAATTCCGAGATCTATAAAAGAGGAATATCCTAACCATGCATTGTTTTGTTATGTCTTAAAGGGATTAGGCAGCGTTTACAATTAAAGCTCCCAGACGGCATGACTTTTACAGACCCAACAATTATATCGTTATATTTCAACCATAGATAAAATTTGAGTAGGTTTATAACTTAAACCTACCCAAATAATGGTTTGGGTAGGGTTCAGGTATACCTAAACCCTAGGTTTTTTGGGATTATAACCAAACAAAACCTACACCTTCCACTAAACCTTCCTCGTAAATGACTCTATATTGGTGAAAATCGCATGAAAATCCGTTCAGTAGTTTTTGAGTTAATCGCCAAGTTCAAGTTAAGGTATACCTAAGCACTAGGTTTTGGAGATTATACCTAACTAAACAAAACCTACAGCTTCCACTAAACCTTCCTCGTGAATCACTCTATATTGGTGAAAACCGCAAGCCGTTAAACCGTGAAAGCGTAACAGACAGATAGAGTTACTTTCGCATTTATAATATTAGTAGGGATCATTACTAATGATGTGTGGCAAGGTGGAGGTCTTTAATTATCCTTCTGAGCGCGTCACGGGGCCATGATAAATGAGAGATGACAATCTAAGCCGGCACGAGGTCGCGAGAAGGGTGCTACCACAGAACAAAATATAGAAGAGGCATCAACTCATTTTCGTATCGACAGGTCTTAACAACTTTACAGTAGAAGCAACCTAAAGGTTCTAACTAAAATGATGTCGCTTGCATCAGTTTGCTACTCGTAATTTGTATCCTCGAAACTAGTTGATATTTTAAAATAAATTGTACAGGATACAAGTTACAGTTATTAAAATAGTTTTCGTCTGTTTGTGTTCATTGCATTAGTAGGTAGGTATACCTACGACCCGTCGTTATGAAAACAAACGCAAACAAGTGTCGCCGGGCGAATTTCGCACACGTAAGTTCAAATAGTTGAAAAAACCAAAAAATAAGTCGCTCGAAGCGGAAACAGGGGGCTTAGCCAAGTTGACAAACGTTGATCGTTAATAGAATAGAAAACTGCGAAACGTATCGCTAAGTCGCGTTTCACGTCAAGTGGTAGCCAAGTTTACACGGTAGGAGTTCGTTCAAAACAATAGAATAGAACGTTGTCGATTGCACAATTTTTCATATTTAATGAATAAAATACATACCTATTGTACTTTATTTAAATGATAACTAATAAAGTTAAATTATTATTAACATTAGGTACCTAAACAATAACAAAATATTACAATTGAGATGAGATATTGAGAAAAGAGAGAAACAAACATAAAATTGAGATCTATTCCTTGATAGAAAAAATATTAATAATAAATGTTTAGGTATCAGTTAAATGGATGCGAATGATTCAAAACTACATTTAATGAGTTGCAATTTATCTCTAACTAGCTGACCCCCGCGGGTTCACCCGCGGTAATTTCGGAGTTCCCGCAGGAATTCTGGGATAATAAGTACCCTATGTCACTCAAGATCACTGTAGCTTCCTATTAGTGCAAGAATTTTCAAAATCGGTTCTGTAGATCCAGAGATTATCCCACACAACCTCACAAACTCACAATTTCCGGAGTTCCCGTGGGAATTCCAGAATAAAAAGTACCTTATCCCCAAGATCACTGTAGTTTCTTATAGTATAAGTGAAAATTTTTTTACAATCGGTTCAGTAGATCCATATCACAAACGTTTTTTATCTATTATAATTCTGTTACTATCGACGTTTAGGTGTGAGCAATTTTCTGTGTAGACAAGTTCCTAGCCATGTCAACACAAATGCGTTGATCGCTCGTTCGTAACGTGAAGAGAAAAAAAAACAGTATGGATTGTCTGTGGTGTGCGTACATAATAGCGATGGGCGATTGTTGAAAAAAAAAAACAATCGACTGAATCGATGATTCAGCTACTGAGCATTCGATTGTCGATTTAGTAATTCCCCACCATTATTATTCGAATAACAATCGACGAACTACTAACTACTGACTGCTAATTTGTAAGTACTAACTGCGATGCGTGCGTGTCGTGTTGCGTCGATTTTTTGAACTACTTATTTAGTTGTATAGTAATAACAATCGACGAACTACTAACTACTTTTACTTTTAGTAGTCCGTAGACGTACGACTGCGAATCGATACTCTTACGAACTACTTAACTACTAAATACTATTTTTTTTACTGACTACTTTTTTTTTACTAACTAGTAGTTAGTAACTACTGAATTAGTAGTTGAAGTAGATACTGAACAATCGAATAATATAGATTATTATCGACTTTTATCGACTAAACCGAACAATCGACTAATTCGATAAATTTTTGTAATAATCGCCCATCGCTAGTACATAAACGTCAAACTCAAAACGCAGGAGTAAATACTAAACCATTTTTCAAACATTGTTTTCTTGTTTTTAATACGAAATATCTTCAATATTATGATTTTACACAGTGCAGAAATAAATTTGAGATGACCGAAATGTGGTCTATTTTCACTGAGATAGGTACCTATTTAATGATAACCTTTACACATAGGATGGAAACTGAAATGGAAACTAGAATCTCAGCTAGTTCGCAACAGTATACTTTATTGGAATTCATTTAAAGGTACGTATTTTATTAGCTATTACTTAAGTCTTTTTTTTTCGTTTTAATCTTTCTAATACCCAGGAATAATATACCTACATACATAATAATATACGATTACTTACGTGATACCCACGCACGCAACTAGACCTAGATACCTACCCACCCACCTACTTTTGTATACTAGTCCTATATTTAGTCCTTTGCATAAAAAATTGACGCTTTATTTCTCTAAAATTGTTCTAAATTATGTTGCAGACATCATATAAACATAGCAAACATACAAATCCTGTATGATTTGAAATCATACATGAAAAATGAAACATCTTTGATTGGGATCACAAAACTACATGAGAATTGGATTTAAACTTGTTATGGCAAGAGCTAAGTTGATGAGTAGAAGTTGAAAATTAAGAAATAGAAGGTGATGGCAAGAAATAAGCATCAGAGGAAAATGAAATGTCTTCGATTGGGATCACAAAAAAACTGCATGAAAATGGATGCAAATTTTAAGTCATGGCTGCTGTTCTACAATTTATCAGAAATTTTACACTGATTGAGGTCATCATCAATACTTGCAACATATAAATGCCTTTCTGATATAGTCGGTCCTTAACATATGAAATTGTCAATAACAGTAGTAAACAAGTATCATTATTCAAGTCTCTGTTCCTGTATTAATTCTCCAATTTCTTTGGAATATAATATATTAATTCCTTTAAGTGGGTGTTTTTATTTTTATTTACTAATTATTAAATACCTAGTCGATTTAGAATTTGACATTCAAAGTAACTGAATGCTTTCAATGTACCTAAATATATCAATGACATGATAATATTTACCTATATGCCTAATACTACTTTGCCTGCGGTTTTGCTTCAGTTAGTGTAGATTTTTAAGACCATCATGAGCAATTCTCTATTCTGTGCTAGCTGTTACCTGTGGTTTCAGCCATGTTCATTTTGGAGACCCTGCAGGGATTCCGGGATAAAAAGTACCCTATGTATTATTCTAATATATAAGCTATAATATTGTAGTTTCATTAAAATCCATTCCGTAGTTTTTGTATGAAAGAGTAACAAACATCCATACATACAAACTTTAGCGTTTATAATATTGGTAAGGATGAAAGATTGTCATTTAATCTACCATATTATGTATGAAAATTTTCATGATGATCAGTTGAGTAGTTAAGGCTCGAAAAGGTAACAGATAGGAATACACATTTATAATATTAGTATATTAGTAGGGACCACTTAAGAGTAACTGAGTAGTAAATAGGATAGGTAGATAGGTACACTAAGAGTTTAAAACATGTATACAAACAGTATTCATGTCATGTTGCATTTAGGGTACTAATAGAAAACAATAAAATAAATTAGGTGATATTTATTTATTTATAAGACCATCAGGATATAGAGGATAATTATTTCAATATACATGTTCATGTCCAATTACAGTTCATTTAACTCACACATTATGGCTATTATACTGATGTTGGGACTGTGAACAACACAATATTTTAATTAATTCAATTAATTTCTATTAATTATAGATAAAATCCTATATGTATATAAATAATATTGTAGTTTCATTAAGATTCATTCAGTAGTTTTTGTGTGAAAGAGTAACAAACATCCATACATATAAACTTTAGCGTTCATAATATTAGTAAGGATGAAAGTCCTTTTCACCACCATATTATGTATGAGAAATTTCATGATGATCAGTGAAGTAGGTACCTACTACCTAGTTAAGGCTCGAAAAGGTAACTGATAGGAATACTTGCACATTTATAATATTAGTATACCTATTAGTAGGGATCACTTAAGATTAGATACACCAACTGAGTAGTAAATACACTAAATAGGATAGGTAGGTACATAAGTGGTTTAAACATGTATACAAAAAGTATTGATGTCATGTTGCTACTAATAGAAAACAATGAAATAAATTAGGTGATAATTATTACAATATACAAGTATATGTCCAATTACAGTTCTTTTAACAATACCAAAAGGTGAAAGAAGTTGTGAGTTGTGACATGGTGATGAAAATTCAAATTTTGATTACAAAAAGTTGATAATATGCAAAACATGAAACATTACAATTAAAGACCATAGTAACCCTACAATTCAATGTGCTTGCCTACACATATGGTTATTATACTGATATTGGGACAGTGAACAACACAATATTTTAATTAATTCAATTGATTTCTATTAATTAGAGATAAATTCCATACAATTTATTGAATCATTCACATCCATTTAACAAATAAACATTTATTCTTATTATTATTTATTTCTAGCAAGGAAGAGATCTCAATTTTCCCTAATATTAATTTACTTTGTTTCATAGCTGTTTATTAAACAAGCATGGCCCTTCCTTGGATTACCTAATTTTGGCTACCTATGTATGGAGTTGGAGTTACATTATTTCTACCTTTGGCTTTATGTGCCATTGAAAGCAATTGTGTTGTTAGTAAAACAATGTTCTTGTAACACACAAAATGCAATTGTTATTTTTCTAGCTACATTAGGATTATAGTGAAGGACACTGTTATGCTGAACGTTGTAATGTTCTTACACATCAATCACTTATCTTACCTACTTTACTAAGCCATAATCATTTTTTAAATAGGTACAGTGTTCAACATTCCTTTTATTATCTACTGAAGGCCCAACCAACTGCCACGCCACTGCATGCATTTACAATTTGAAACAAGAGAGCACTTAGGTATTAACTTTTTTTCGATAACTTTTTGTAATTTTTTCCAAAATCACAGTGGTTCGCTCAAAATCCAAAGTCAAAGAGCCGCTTTAGGTATTGGTTTTGCATACTAGCGCAGACCATGGTACTGGACTGGCGCAGCTCGCGGCACCGCCTCCAGGCTCTGACGGTACCTATACCTAACTACTATTTTCACTTCACTTCTGGCTTCTGCGACCACTGCTTCCACACTTCTTCACCACACTTCTTCAATCTGAGCGTATCACAAGCTATCACAACATCTTTGTTGCATCCAACTAGGCGACTGGCGGCACCGCCTCCAGGCACCGACGGTATCTACTATTTCCACTTCACTTCTTTAAGGCTTCTGTGACCACTGCTTCCACACTTCTTCATTATGAGCTTATCACAACATCTTAGCTTTGTTGTCATCAAACGTCTGAGTCATCAATCTAGTCAATTAAATAGTTTTGTTATTGTTTAATGTTAATAATTATTTAACTTTATTAGTTATTATGTAAATAAAGTACATTAAGTATATATTTTATCCGTTAAATACGGAAAATTATGTGTACCTAATGTGTTAACTTAGAACGTTACTACTCTCGCGTCTTCTACAGGGTTTCGGAGTTCGCTAAGTGAGCGTTCAAAAACTTCGGTTACGATACGCAATCGATTGTCAAAAATGCAACTTGACTAGCATTTTGACGATTCGTACTTTTTAATCGACAACATTCTATTCTATTGCATGTGCAGCCACGACACGAATTTCGCTATTTGATCTTTCTGTGATTACCACAACGCGTCATGCGCATTTTCATTAGAGCCTTAACACGAATTTCGCTATTTTTGGTCTTTCTGTGATTGCCACAACGCGTTGTAAGCTATTTTGCCGCTCACTGAGCGTTTTCAATCTTTGAGCGTAACATTGACATGGCTACCAACTTTTCTATACAGAGTATAGCTTACACTTAAACGTCAGTAGTTATAGAATGAGAATAGATAAGAAACGTTTGTAATATGGCTAAGGGGGCTGAAATGAAATGAAATGAAATGAAAATAAGTTTATTCGATACGACTACAATAAATAAAATAAAATGGGTTAACAAAAAGCAGCACAACTGTCGCAACAAAAAGGCAACCAGCTCAGCATAAGCCGGGAACCATTAGGGGCCCGACGCTGGTCTTCCGCTGTCAATGTTAAAAACTAATTTTATCATTTACAAAAACATTCATTAACGTTTACAAACACTATTTAGGTACATATATTTTTACTTCGTTTTTACTTGGTTACTGTTTTTAAAATTAGCAGTTTTGCGGAGAATATACTTGGGACGGAAGGAAGTTTGGGGAAAGTTTGCGCATTTTGCGCCTGTCCCGCCGACATTGCCTTTCTAGTTATAATAATTATTATTTTCTCTGTGGTTACAAAGTTCACTGTAACATTATCAGCTGGACATAGATAAGCAATAGTGTGTTAACCCACACTGGAGAAATTTTGAGTAAATCGTGTTTTAATATTATAGCGCGATTTTTTGTCAACATTTTTTATGTTCTATATTTAGTTACATACTTAAAAAATGTAATAAGGTAAACACATACTTAAAAAACGTTCCCTAACTCTCAATAAATTGTTCTGAATAGGTAACTTAATTTTGTGGGTTAACATGTTATTGCTTATCTGCGTCCAGCTGTAGTATTCCATACATGATATCAAGACCGTAAGTAACTAGAGTTCGTGTGAACTCTGAACATTAAAAACATTTTTTAACTATAGCTGGTGCCGGCGGCTTCGCTCGCAATGTAGATTTTGTCAATCCATTTTCTGTATCTCAGAAACAGAAGTTTCCCTTTTTCTCTATGAATGTGTATGCATTTCAAAATGATTGGTTGGGTAGTTAAGGTGTGAAAGCGTAACAAACAAACAAACTCACACTTGCATTTATAATATTATGGTTGGGATAACATTCACCCCACGGTTCGATCGACGTTAATTTCAGTACCCCAGGGTATAAGCTTTTTCCATTACATCTCATTCAGCCATTTAATTTCCTCTTAAAAACTAGATCTCTCTGCCTTTTTACCTAAAGATGGAACTCGAAAAATGCAAATGGTATAATTATGAAACTCACAACGCTTTTACGTAGATTGTTGTTTAACCAACTACGAATCAAACATCAATATCCATCAATAAGAAAATCGAAGAATTTACTAAGTCGTGAGCACAGCCATGCAAGTGGCTTATAATGTCAGTAACACTTAATAACAGCAGAAAAAGCGTTGCCAGCTAAATCGGCAGTCCTCATTTCCCTCACGTCCTATTGTGGCAATTCACCCGCACTCCATTGCCAATATTCCGCACTTGACAATGACACTCGGTGCAATTGTGTCGTCATCGATCCGTAGAGCAGGCTTCTGCCCCGTTAGTCATGTTGACAATCTATATACCTACAACGTGTTAATGAATTAACTGAAAACTAGAAAGTAGTTCGCTCAGAATCAACTAGCGAATCGATCACACTATGTCATATTTTTATATAGGTCATATTTTTTCATTTTCATTAGCCCATGTCTAAACTATTTATAATACCATATTTGGCGCGTACGCCGCCCGCAGCTAAATAATTCGAACCGGTAGGCGTGGGCGTAGCGCTTAGAATTTCGTAGATAGGTCACCTCCAAACTAATGTTGAATAACTTTTAAAGTATAATTTTTTTCGACATAAAATATATTTTAATCATATTATTGTTTATTTTTTTAAATGGGGTGTATCAGGTTTTCAGTTAATTCATTAACACGTTGTATAAATAATCGTTAATGAATAGAAAATTAAGGAAAGAATCGTCATATTGTGTCAAACCAATTTGTTACGCAACTTTATTGCGGCCCTGTCGGAAGTCCAGCATTCCATTATGTTCTACCCGGCAGATAATAACGTATAATGAATCATTCATGTTGACGATTCGCCCCAGGCCCCACATAGCACAGCCTACTTTCCCCATCACAATATTAATTATATGTTGTGTTCGGAATTCCCGCAGGAACTCCTAATTTACTATGCCAGTGAGCTTAGTGCAAGTGCAAGTATAATAATTTCAAAGACAAAGTTTTGTTGCAAGCGGATGAGCAATACGGCAGCCGGCAGCGCGTAAAATACGGACAAACACATAGGAACATTGATTTTAATATTGTATATTGGTACAGGTCTGTAATATTCTCTCAAAGAATGCTTGCTCACTGCACGGGTTTCGTTTAATTTTCCCAAAGAAGCCCTTCAAACCGTCAAGGGTAAAAGTAATAAGAAATTATTATTATTAAACTAGTTGGTTCCTTAGGTTTCATCTGTATAAATTACAGAACTTTCTCGGAGATTCATTGATAAAAGTACCTACTGGCATCAAAATTATCTATTTATCATAATCATAAAAACGATGGCTGCTCTGAAACAATACCTAAGTAAGGTACCTATATTTATTCCATGTCGTCGACCTGTCGTAAAAATTTACTGAAAACTGCCAAAAGTGGCCGTTTTGGGCGTTTTTATAAGTATTTACCATACATAACATACCTATACAACGTGTTAATGAATTAACTGAAAACTAGAAAGTAGTTTGTTTAGAATCGACTTCTCAATCGATCGCACCATGTTGTAATATAGGTTATAATTTTTCATTTCTACTAGCCCATGTCTAATTTATTTATAAAGCAATATTTGGCGCGTACGCCGCGCCGCCCGTAGCAAAAAATCGGATTGGTCATTGACACGTAGGCGCGGGCGTAGCGCTTGAAATTTCGTAGATAGGTCACCTCTTAACTAATGTTGCATACCTTTTAGGCTATTAATGTTTTCGACATAATTTTACTATTAATCATATTATTGTTTATTTTTTTAAATGGGGTGTATCGGGTTTTTGGTTAATCCATTAACACGTTGTATAGTCAATTTCTTTTCAAATGAAATATAAATATATCTTAGAAAGTTTTTTTTTTTCAATGTGTGCGCCACATTTTTTTGATATCTAACCCTGTGACTCAATTGAAACAGAGTTCGTAAGTGGACGTTTTAGGAAAGTGGACGTTTTAGAAAAGTGGACACTTTAGGAAAGTAGTCACTTTCAACCTAAAGGCTAAGCCTTATTATGAGTGTTTAGTTTTTAGACGTCACCAAAGGGTATCGCTGGGAACGAGATTGTAAAAGTGCATAGTGCAGCTGTTCACCGTAGTTTCACTAGCTTTATTTTCGGAGTTCCCGCGGGGATTCCGGGATAAAAGCACCCGATGCTCCTTTTTGTACTCCTGACAATGTGTATGCCAAATCTTACGGTGATCGCTCGAGTAGTTAAGGCTTGAAAGCACATACACATCCTCACATTCGCAATTATAATATTTGCCAGGCTTCGATCACAATTTTTACAAGAATGTATGAAACTCTAATCATAATTGCTCTCATTTCCACAAGACCGATTTCATTGTCGCTCGACGGAGTCTGCTAACGAGCGTCGAACGCACGGAGAAAATAAATTAACTAGAGAGGATATATAGGCAGGGCAGGCGCGCCATGATTGTAAAGTACGCGCAAAACTTCTTTTGCTAGTAGGTGTCCCAAGTATATTTTCCACAATGTGTCCAAACTGTAAATTTTGATAAAGTGACCAAGTAAAAACGTAACCAAAAAGTGTTTATTACATTTTAATGAATATTTTAGTGCGTGATGAATAGTTTAGTGTGCCAAAATCACCCGGCGACACTGGTTTCCACCTGTTTTCATACTAAACTAAGTTGGTGTCGCTTCTATTAGTTATTTTCTGCTCTGTGGTCGAACGCCATGTCTCCTATCCGATCGTATTGGCACACAGGTGACACTCCATACAAGAGAACCGGTTTTTAAGGTTACATATCCAAAGCTCTATTACTAAGACTCCGCTATCCGTCCGTCCATCTGTCGGTCCGTCTGTCACCAAGCTGTATCTAATGAACCGTGATAGTAAGACAGTTGAAATTTTCACAGATGATGTATTTCTGTTACTGCTATAACAAAAAATACTAAAAAACAAAATTAAATAAATATTTAAGGGGGCCTCCCATACAACAAACATGTTTTTTGCCGTTTTCATAGATAACTAGATGTCCCCCGCGGTTCACCCGCGTTAATTTCGGAGTTCCTCCGGGAATTCCGAAATAAAAGTACCCTATGTCCTTCTTTGTATCCTTGACAACGTGGGTGCAAAATTTTACGATGATCCATTAAGCCGTTGACGCGTGAGAGCGTAACAAACAAACAAACAAAAAACTCACTTTCGCATTTATTAGTTAGCATTTATAAATACTCGTTTATTTTCGACTAACGAACGTTCGGATGGCAACTGACAAAATGATATGACAGAAATACGCTTTAATTTTCCCTGACAAAATTGTTGACAAGTGCCGCCATATTGGAGTCACTCGTCGCAATTTTATTACTGTCGGGGTAATGTGAGGGAATTCCCTTGGCTTGTTTTAGTTGGAATTGAATGTGAAATTGTGTCCATAAATTTTCAGAACAGAACGAACGTTATATCAGTACTAGCTGTTCGCCGCGGTTTCACCCGCGTTAATTTCGGCGTTTCCGCAGGAATTCTGAATCCAAATGTATACCTACTTACCCTAAGTCCTTCTCTGTACTCCTGTCAACGTGTATGCAAAATTTCATGAGGATCGATCAAGTAATTGAACCGTGAAAGTGTAAAAAACAAACAAACAAAAAGCTCACATTAATTATGCTTGCATTTATGCAAGGACTAGCCGTTCCCCGCGGTTTCACCCGCGTGAAACGTTTTTATATAACAACTTTTTTTTTTATCTCAAAGCAATCCAGGCTAAGCTTAATCTACCTGTGAAAACTGCATGACAATCCGTTCAGTATATTCGGAGATTATCGCGAACAGACAGACCGACAGAAAAGAATTATAATTTTTTTTTGGCGTTGTTTACTCTTCTTTTATCGTCCTTTGTCAATTTTTGTTAAATATATTCAATGTACCTACAGAATAGGGGATTTTACTCTTTTATGATAGTACCTTAGATAAATGAATAGAAATGCTTCTGAATTTCTTTCATAAGCTGGGAACTACGTACGTAATCAGCATTTTTAATTTGTCCTCTGAATACCATTACATCGATTCTTTCACAGCTTTGTGTCCGAATCCACCTCTTTACAATCTGTCAGCAGAGAATGCTTGCATATTTCGGCCAAATAATAAGGAAGGGAGATGAGAGCCTTGAAAAGCTGATCGTAGTTAGGAACACTGAAGGCAAACGAGCCGCGGACGGTCCCCTACCAGATGGAGCGATCAAGTGAAAGGCCCACCCTCGACTAAGTTCTGCTCGGTTGTCAGAGAGGCAATGGACAGGCACCGCTGCAGGCAGATCGTGAGTCGTGTCGCGGTACCAGCATCCCCAATCGACGATAACCACGATCCTCAGTCATGAGTCATTCATTTCATTGACAGGATAGTGACTAGATTATGTCATGCTCACTCAAATGTCCCGCTGGCGGTGGGTTGTGAGTCGGGTCGCTCGGTTCCCTCTAATATGGTTGAGCGGGGCGGGGCTTACGAGCACGTCATACTCGTGAACGGGTGCCGTCAGTTGGTGCTGGTCATGTCTGGTCTACTATTATAGATAATCCTAGTTTAACTCCTAATGTATCTGTATCTGTACAGTAGTTTATTGCTGGGTACGGCTCATTGTTCTCACATAATTAACTGCAAGTTGAGTAACCACTAATTATATTATAGATATATCTTTATTGTAACTTTAAACTGACAGCGTGCTGAAGAATTTGTTGATCAGCTTCTTCTCTTCAGCCATAGCACTAGGAAGCTGTGAAGGGTGGATAAGTATTTATGGGTGCTGTCATAATTACTGTAACTATATTGACGTCAAAAAGAGCCACATTATGGGTCGAATTTGAATAAAGGATTTGACTTTGACTTTGAGAGAGCAATCAGAGAGAGATATCCCGTTGCGGATTGGCGAACTTCACAATTTGCTACTAATACCTAGGTGCGCGTACGGTTTTTGATGTCTGTGTGAAGTTTTTCATTCGCAAACGTGAGCGGCGTGCAAAAGCAAGTTAATCCATATACTTTCAACCCTTAGTTTCATTTAAGATTTAGTTTATTACATTGCGTCTAACATAATTAGCTGGCATTGGTTAGATTGTATCGCTACAGAGCGTTGCCACTGCGTGACCTACAAATTGCAGACTGACCTCACGTAGGTCTACGTGCTAACATGATTGTTTACCATCCAGCTAGTTATACAAGTTAATGAAAGTCATTAAATCCATACTAATCCTTACTAATGCCTATTATAAACGCGAAATTGAGTTTATTTTATTTTATTTGTAACGCTTTCACGGCTAAACGACTCGATCGATTATCATGAAAATTTGCATATACGTTGTCTAGGGTACAGAAAAAGACATAGGATACTTATCCAGGAATTTCTACGGGAACTCTGAAATAATCGCAGGTGAAAGCACGGGTATCTTTACAAATGCGAAAGTATGTCTGCCTGACTGCACAACCGATAATCATGAAAAGTCGCATACAGATTTTCAGGGATACCGAAAAGGACATAGGTTACTTTTCTCGCGCGAATTTTGAAATTAACGCAGGTGAAATCGCGGTGAACAACTAGTACAGAATTTTAGGATCTTCGTTCTCTGCGATACTCTTTGGTTATGTATCAAAACTAAACACTCATTCTTATTAAGGTTTACGAAGTCTGTTTCAATTGAGTTACAGGATTTGATGTCAAATGGATTGCTATCAATCTACTCTCCTTTGACTGGTGTAAATTATAATATACTAGCTGTACCCCGCGGGAATTACAGGATAAAATCTATATATATAAAAGAAAGTCGTGTTAGTTACACTACTTATAACTCAAGAACGGCTGAACCGATTTGGCTGAAAATTAGTGGGTAGGTAGCTTAGAACCAGGAAACGGACATAGGATACTTTTTATCCCGGAATTCCCGCAGAAACTCCGGTTGGTGAAATCTCATGAAATTTTGCATATACTTAGGTACACATTGTCAGGGGTACAGAGAAGGACATAGGGTAGGTACTTTGCATTCCGGAATTCCTGCGGGATCTCCGAAATTTCCGCGGGTAACACCGCGGGGCACAGCTAGTATTATATATAAACCTTCCTCATGAATCACTCTATCTATTGGTGAAAACCGCATGAAAATCCGTTGCGTAGTTTTAAAGATCTAAGAATACATAGGGACAGACAGACAGCGGGAAGCGACTTTGTTTTATGCTATGTAGTGGTTAATTACTAAGTATCAACGAAATTATTACTACATGTATTATATTGTTTTGTGTCATTAGGTTCGACCTTAACGATAAACCTAACTATATTTTATCAGAAACTAGCTGTTCCCCGCGGTTTCACCCGCGTTAATTTTGGAGATCCCGCGGAAATTCCCGGATTTAAAGTATGTATTCTGATGTATCAGCTATATTATTGTAAAGTTTCATTTAAATCTATTCAGTAGTTTTTGCGTGGATGTGTAACAAACATCCATGCATCCATACTGTATACTGTGTGTAGTTACCTACCAACATTCGCGTTTATAATATTAGTAAGGATATTCTGTGGACTGTGACCCTAATTGCGTTGTTGTGTTGCGTTAGTTTTTGTAAATAAAAAAAAAAACAGCGAAAATAGCCTCTTTTTCTGAACCCAAACTCCTATGGGTGTAATTTAAAATTCATGCACAAAGCCCGCGTACAGAAAGCTGCGAGACCCATAATTTAAGATAAGGGGGAAGGTCCGACGCGGCTACGGAAGGGGATTTTCCGGGTTACAAACAGTCCCATGAGCTGACAGGGAAAAAGTTATTGTCTTAAATTAGATATCGCCCCGAACGGTCAATGGAAAATAATGGACTACTAAACAAAAATAACGTGTCAAAAAAAAATATAACAAAACAAACAACACCATACAGCTACCTACTTCGTTCGGTGCTCGTTTATTTTCTCAATGAATAGGAAAAAGATTTATTTGCCGCTTCTTTTTTTCTATGTATTTTGTAAACTGTTCGTTGCTTTCAAAAAGCTCATCACAGTGATGATCAAAGGTATCCACTGCCTACGTATATAACGAATTTATTGTCTTCCAATGCTTCCATCGCTGTCTATAATTTACTTCTTATATTGATCTTCTTATATTAATTCACCAAACTGATAGCAATAACACAAGACACATTGCAATATAACAACAACTAGTCGATGCCCCACGGTTTCACTCGCGTTAATTTGGGTCTTAAAATCTAAAAATCTATTAATGAGTTTATCCATTACAACAAACACAAAACATCAAATCTTTTCTACAGTACATCTTTTCAATCTTTTGTATAGTACAGATTATTTATTACTGTTAACCTAACCTAACCTAATCGTGAATGCAAATAATCAAAATCACATTACGGCTCTGACTACTTAACCTATCATACTTGCAAAGCCAAATTTGATATTTGGAATCCATACTAATGTTACAAATGCAAAGTAACTTTGTCTGTCTGTCTGTCTGTTATGCTTTCATACCTCTACAGCCTAACCGATCATACTTGCAAAGCCAAATTTTATATTTGGAATCCCAACTAATATTATAAATGCGAAAGTAACTCAGTCTGTACCTCGGTCTGTCTGTTACGCTTTCACGCCTCAACGGACGACTTAACCTATCATACTTGCAAAGCCTTTGATATTTGGAAACTAAATATCACTTCATCGAGGAGTGCCCAAGAATAACAAGTGGTGTCTTATTTCGCGTAATTTCGTCTCGGATGGCGACTACGCGTGGAGTTTTGTCGAGTTTCGGGCAACACTGAAACGGGACGAAGTTTGAATGTCAATTTTTGGCGCGTCGCAAACTGGCAACACTGTTAGTCGCGGTGGAGTGGTGCACGTATTGTTGGAGTTTGCTCCGCGCGAACTTGCTCGTCGGCGGTGGGCTGCCCAAGATGGTTGTCGATACGTGCCTCGCGACCCACCGTCGGTACATAACAGGTATAGACGCTGACGAAAGCGGTGACAAAACAAGAAGAAGTCGATAACGAAGTTTTTTAGCCATTCAATATGACGTTTTTAGATTTTCGCGTTTTGAGCACATTCAGTCAGCCTGTGACCACGGCGTGATGCAACTCAGCCGAAACGTCAGGCAAAGAAGGTAATAAAACCCATCGCGTTCAAGCCCCGCGTAATTTTACATAATATAATTCAGTATGACCATGGCACATCGCGTTAGAATAGAAATAGGTTGGTATATTTATATACACAGACGACTACGTAGCTATATAAAAAAATATTAAAAGATAAAAAGAATAAAACGGGATGTTAAGAGACTTACCGCCGCACTCAGAGTCGACTTTAATGATTACTTAGTTAAGTATAGATTTTTAAAACAAAACTGCCGCCATCAGACAAGTTTAATAAATTAATGTTAATTGGCATTTAACTAATTAAGTTACCTACATCTCATTAAATGCCAATTAACATTAATTTACTGAACCTCTCTGATTGCGGCAGTTTTGTTTTAAAAATCTATACTTAACTAAGTAATCATTGTAAAGTCAACTCTGAGTGCGGCCGTAAGGTTCTTACAGTGGTGATGTCTTAATCCATCGAGTATGTGAATCGATTGAGAAACTTTGTAATTCATCAAACCAACGTAATGTACAATAAAATACGTAGAATAGAATAAAAATTTGTTGTTTCCGAAAAAACAGCAAATACCTAAGTACTTCACTAAATAATGAGACTAAATATAACTAATGAAAATAATGTAGCTTATAAAGTAAAAATAATAGTAACAAAGGTACCAAAATTACTTTAGTCCGACTCGATATCTGTTTTCTGATTTTTTTGGACCGACGCTTCGGTCCCTGCAAAAAACTCGCTGTTAAATATAGTTATTCGAACCGCTTCTGCCGGTGACTGTACCTCAGAAACCACCGGCGTGTTCTAACTTAAAGAAACCGTTCAAAGCACGTATACGAATGTGTTTCTTTATGTTTGGCTGAGAATCGACAAAGTTGCGGTGATGTGCCGCAATTTCGATGAAATCTATTTTTGCTCTCGCTTCGAAGAAAATGGTGTGTTTGTGAGGAGATTGTTAGTTTTTGTTGTGAAACAAACCGTGGTTTGACAGCATAGGGTGTAATATTTACATCGTACTTACCACGGTGCTTACTCATTGCATCTAACAGTCAGTGGGCATGATCACTAAATCATAATTTTTAGTCCGCCTTGTAGATTAGTAAAAAATATTGGACACGTAGATATATTTCCTTTTTTTGCGTAATCGAAAAATAACGGCGATACACTGAGTTGAAATTCCGTGTGACGTCACACCTGTACCCACTTTAAAATAGTTATGACGTTGCGACCTCCCAAACTTATGCTTTTTATTTAAGTATTTTTTCAGTAATTCGAAAAAGCAAAAAATACGTGTCCATCATTTTTTTACTATCTAACTGACGGACTAAACATTATTTTGATTTACCCATTCTGGTGCATGAATATGCCTATTACAAGTATCTCGAAAATGATTTTTAAATTGATCTATTAAAAGTAGGTAGGTTTCTTTTCTAAAAAACGTGGTTATACGTTTTAAAAAAAAATTCGAAGTTATGTTCGTTTTTGTAGGTATGTTTGTACTCAGAACCTCACAGTTTCGTTTCTGAGTGAGAAACTCACGCGGATGAAATCGTGGGCACCAGCTAGTAAGTAATAAATATGACTGTTCATTAAGATATTTATAACTTAATCATCTACAACCGGTCAGCGTATATAATATATATTCTTGATTTTCCGACCGACTTCATTACTTATTTCCGTGTTCTCGAAAGAATACCGAAATTCACGCAGGAGAAGCCACGGGCACTAACCAAACTATATTAATGTTTACATAAGTATTGTATATATACAATAAGATAAACACTTTGCTGTGTGTGTGTGTGTGAGAAATCATTTCCCTGATAGAAAGATTAACACTTCATTCTTGAGTTATAGGTACATAGAGTATCCTAGAGATCCCGAAGTTTACATTTAAGTAAGTACTTTATATAAAAGGCCTCAGACGATAAATCTAAGTTTTAGCTTCATCAACACCACCTGTTGAATGAAGCTTAAACTTTGAAGGTTAAGATATTCTTCAACTAAGTCGAAATAACTGTCGAAACTACATACTATGTGTCGAAGTTGTCAAAGGTACCAAAGATACTAACGGCCGCACTCAGAGTCGACTTTAATGATTACTTAGTTAAATATAGATTTTTAAAACAAAACTGCCGCAATCAGACAAGTTTAATAAATTAATGTTAATTGTCATTTAACTAATTAAGTTACATCTTATTAAATGCCAACTAACATTAATTTACTGAACGTCTCTGATTGCGGCAGTTTTGTTTTAAAAATCTATACTTAACTAAGTAATCATTAAAGTCGACTCTGAGTGCGGCGGTAAGATAGACACCTTGCTGCGAAAGCAAGCATCCCAACTATATTACAAATTCGTATGTCACTTTGTTTGTTACGCTTTTACGCCTTAAATACTCGACCGATCATCGTGACATTTCACATACAAGTTGTCAAGGGTGCGGCGAAGGAAATAGGATAGTAATTTTGTATCGGAATCGCCAAAGGAACTCTGAAATTAACGCGGGTGAAACTATACCGTAATAAAAATATAAGTTCACTTGTTAACTACATGAATAATGCATGATTTTTTTTTTTATAAATTAACCTGGGGGGCTAAGATGCGCAACACGATAAAATTTTATCGAGCCATTTTATCGATTCTCGTCGACAAAGCCATACAATATGATATAGCCCCCCTGGTTAATTTATAAAAAAATCATGCATTATTCATGTAGTTAACAAGTGAACTTATATTTTTATTACGGTATAGTTTAACCCGCGTTAATTTCAGAGTTCCTTTGGCGATTCCGGTACAAAATTACTATCCTATTTCCTTCGCCGCACCCTTGACAACTTGTATGTAAAATGTCACGATGATCGATCGAGTATTTAAGGCGTAAAAGCGTAACAAACAAAGTGAAGAAATGGCTCGATAAAATTTTATCGAGCCATTTTATCGATTCTCGTCGACAAAGCCATTCAATATGTCGACGAGAATCGATAAAATGGCTCGATAAAATTTTATCGTGTTGCGCATCTTAGCCCGGCAGGTCATGCCTTTGTGTCACCAGATCACACGACCATCCCGACAAAGCAAAACTAACAAGCAAGGTATTCACCGTTCATATTATTTAAGTAAGGGAATCACTTCGACAGCAAGTCTGTAACAATAATACGAACCCCTAATTGGCAACGTTCAAATGTTTGCATTTCATATGTTAATAATTGCAACAATAACAACTAGGTATTTATAACTAGGGTAATTAACAAGGCTCGGTGTGATCGCTATCAATTATACCGTACAAACTAAAATCAAACCGAAGCCCCCACGTTATTAACGAGATACCTAACGACCGGCAAAATTATATTCAACTACATTATTGCGTGCGTTTGTGAAAATTACAATTATTGTCTCGTTCCATTAATTATTATATTTGGTTGTAATGTAGCGGGTCCGAAACGTGGAGTTACGAAGCAACTATGTGTAGAAGATACGGCGGCTTTTTGTTTTTTAAAAGGTTTTATTTAGTTATTGTTTAGAATAGAATAGAATAGAATACACTTTATTGTACACCAAAATAATGTTACAGTGTGTTAACAAAAACTTATTACTAAAGGCATACAAAAGGCGGTCTTATCGCTTTACTAGCGATCTCTTCCAGACAACCTTTGGGTGGACAGGACAAATACAGAAAATTTATATGTTGATAGGTAGAACAGGAATCATAAAATAATACAAATATGCACATAGAACATAAATATAAAAAATAAAAATACATAAAAAGATATACAAAGATACACGCATAGATACCTATAAAATATACATACAGAAATATATATATATAGATAGATAAAATACATAATGTGATTACATACAATATATTATATATCAACAGCATACGTAACTAAAATTAAAATTAATATTAATTAATACGTTACATACATGGATACATAAATACGCACTCACATATACATACATATACATACATACGCATACATACACATACTCACATACAGATACATACATACAATGCATATACAGAAATACTTATGTATTAATACATGCAGCTAATATTACTGTTTATCAGTGAGGTAGTTACTCTTCACCAACCCCTTAAAGATAGATAAGGATCTAGCCGTGCGAACCTCCACAGGCAGTGCATTCCACAGTCGGGCTGCCTGTACAGAAAATGACGAGCCATAGAAATTGGTACTGTGAGCTGGGATCTTAAGTAGTAAGGTCTGAGATGAGCGAAGAGCCAGGCTATGAGAAGAACCGAGAAATTCAAAGCTCTTTTTCAGGTAGGATGGAGCAGATGGATTAAAAAATCACTTTTCAATTTCGATCACGTTTCAATCACGTTTACTATCAGGGATCATCATGATGCTAGACTACAACATAAGAAACATTTTATCACATTGCAAAAAATGCTCAGGAATTCCAAAATCCAAATGGCAAAACCACCATGAACAACTAGTTAGCTATAAAATTATTATATAGCTCTCTAATTATTTCCCAGTCAAAGACATTGGACTCGTTATAGAGATCGCGTTAAGTTAGCAATCCAAGCTTTTCATTATATCCATCGGCATAGTAATGTTTATTAGATCCATGGTATTACCATAACAACCACCGACCCTATAGTTATGACGGTCCGTTAGAACCCGAGTGCGAGCCCATTCGATATCCACCATGTTTATTGGATGATGATGATATTAGCGATTTATTCACACCCTTGTGTTGCATTCGTATTGACCGAGACCTATGGATTCACCAGGTTAGATAAATTCAAATTAAAAGCCATTTATTACTTAGGATTGGTTTTTACAATCACTATGTTCTTAGAACTATAAATTACCGTCAGGTAGAAATACGTCCTCTACTGAGAAAAACTGACAAGAAACTCAGCAGGTCTGTCTTTTAATGATCGTAAATAGTAATTTAATACAGCAATTCATTCCCAAACGTCCAATAATATGCTTAATCGTATAATCTGTGTTTAATAAGGGGCTTGAATTTATTAATTGGCAAATTAACTATGTACATCGTTTGGAAGTTTGTTGTAAAAGCGTATACCTAGGTATATTGTCTTTTAAAAGAGTTGGAAATTTTATGGAGCCTAGTATTACACAGCGAGTTTATTTTTTAACCGACTTCCAAAAAGGAGGAGGTTCTATGATCGATTGTATGTATGTTTTTATTTCATAAGTAAGATTATGTATATCACTGATATACAGAATGATCTATGGAACTCTACTTCCCAATCTACTGCACCTTCACTACGTATATACCCACAGGTGTAAGGTTGAACGAGGGGCTTATTGATATCTCTGATAACTGATTTTTACTCTATAATGTAAACAAAGAAAATATAAATAAAAAAAAACATTAAATAATAACAGAGAAAACCCTAAATAAAAAATCCTTCAGAATTTCGGCCACTTGTTCTAGTTTATCTACGTTTTTTTTATTTATGCGTAATTTTTTTGGATATTTGAGACGAGAATTGGATACTGAACACCTTTCTTCAATAAATTTCTCGTTTATCCTTACAACCTGTATCTGTACTTAATATTATAAATAGGTAAAGTTTGCGAATTGTGAGTTTGTGACGTTGTAGGGGACATAGAACACTTTTTACCCCTAAATTCCTACGGGAACTCCAAAATCACCGCGGGTGAAACCACGGGCACAGCTAGTAGTGTATAATCCTAAAAATCCAAAGCTTTTCATACATTAAACCCGGGTCCGGACCCCGGAACCCGGATCATACAGACCCGTTGGCTCATGTTTAAGTTTTACTGCTTTTTGCCGTTTAATATTTAGGCACATACAAATCTAATATTAAAGCGTCGTTCCATATTGCATTTTTACGCTTTGATAACGAAATTACAAGGAAAAATCCGGAGTCGAATCATGTGACCTCCCCACAACTACTTGTCCTTAGTTACCTGCGACCCGGACCGACACAGCTTCATGTATCATACAATTGTGACCCAGCTCACTAGATCAAAGTGGAACGAGGCCGCCTTACACACCGAACTGTAATCTTACTAATATTTATTTTATTTTATTTTATTTTATTTATTGATCGTCAACATAATGCCCACCACTACAAGAACATGAAACAAACAGAAGAAACGCGCTGAGTTACACCACAGTTATAGACGAAGACAACATGCAAGTAAGAAAGAGTAGAGTATGGAAATAGAAAGAGTATATTATGAAGAGATAAAGTTTGTAAGTTTTTTGAAGTGGAACCGATTTTTACAATAGAAAGTTGAAATTCTTTTGACAATAGAAAGCCACGTTTGTAAGTGTCTTAGGCTAAATTGTAACCTGAAATTCCCGCGGGAACTCCGAAATTACCACTGGTGAAACCAGCGGGAAACAGCTAGTTTAGTATAAACTTCATACATACTGTTTGTAAGTAATAGTTAATTGTTTAAAAAATGCTGTTAAGTCATTCTGCAATAAATAAATATTGGAGTATAAACAAACAAAATGTTAAAAGTCATGTGACTGACACAATATGATGTAAACAAGTATAATAGCGGTCAGTGCTTACTAAGTCGATAGTAACCAAACTACGCTGAACAGAACCGAACGTCTCAATTTGCATAGAGGCAAAAACTACAAGTAAGGTTAATGAACTTTGTCCAAAAAAAAACCTAATTTATTGAAACCTGCCAGTTCTGTGTGACATACGCCCCTACCGGTGTACGTGGTCACGTAACCAGTTGAATAGGGTCTGGTAGACCGCGCCACGACGCGTAATGAGGAATATTATCACCTCCATGGCGCGTGCCCAACCCGTCGCACGCCTGTTATTTGCCAACCTTTTCTTAATTAACACAATTTCTTTCGTAAATCCCCGCTATCCATCCACGCTGTGCGGCAACCGGCGCGAGGTAAATTATTCCATGTATAATAATAAAAATGATTTTGCCGGAAAATATGGTGGTAAGTATAAGTCGATTCGACGTAACTCGGCGGCGTGCGCCGTGTACACGTGGAAAGGTGGAGAAATAAGACCATCTCATTTTTATTCGCTACTAGCTATGCCTCGCGGTTTCAACCGCGGTAATTTCGGAGTTCCCGCGGGAATTAAAATATGATAGCAACAAAAGTTACATATTAATTGCCGCCCTGATGATCATAGACCTCAACCTTTCTTTCTTTCTTGTACCTCTTCTAAAGGTTTCCTACGTTTAATGATCTGCTAATTGCCATGATGATCATAGATTGTAACCTTTCTTTCTTACTTTCTTCTAACTCTTTTTAAAGGTTGCCTACATTAATCTTCATTTAAGTATTTGATCAAAAACAAAATAGGCTTAGGTATATTTGTAACCAAAACGCCTCTCTTTGTTACACTAAATAAATAAAGATTTCAATTCACATATAATTTATTGCCCCAATAGAAACACACTATATATAAGAAGAAAGGACAGAAAGGGGCCTGATTGCTAGAAGCAACCTTTTCGAAGCAACCTTAAGATGATAGAGAGTGGTAGATAAAACAATAACGATAAAAGATGTTTTCTGAGTCGAAAATTTAAAAGTTTGAAAGAATAGTCAAATACTGAATATCCTCAATAAATGGGTCCCTCGTACGCTCTGTGAGTATAGATATAATATTTTGATTTATCATCAGAGATCAGGATAACACCCTCTAAAGCCCCCGGTAGTCTAAAAGCAAGTTATAACTTAAGCCACAGATTGTACGGTGAACCTAATAGGCTGTGAGCGAATCCGTTGAATAACTAGTGAAAACGCTGATCTGGAGACCTGGGTCCTCGCTATGACCAGCATCATTCCTTACTCACAATGCGCATCATAAAAACACAACCCGAAACGTTCCAAATACCAAGATATTAGAAACTAGCTGTTCTCCGCCGTTTCACCCGCGGAATTCCGGGATACAAAGCACCCTATGACCATTTCTGCCAGCGTGTGCACAAGATTTCATGATGATCAGTTGAGTCGTTAAGGCGTGAAAGCGTAACAGACAAACAGACAGACAGAAATACTTTCGCATTAGTAGGGATTAATATACTGTATTCCATAAGACACGTTGTTTTAATTTTTTGTAGTGAAACTTCTTTGATTATGGTCACCGTGAATCAAAGCAAAAAAACTGATGAATAATTTTTGGTTGTGTGTACGGTGATCTGGAAACCTGGTATCAGCCTGGTATCCTTGATAACGTGTATGCAAAATTTCATGAAGATCTGTTGAGCCGATGAGTTGTGAAAGCAGAACAAACAAACAAGCAAATAAACTCACATTTGAATGTCAGATAATAGTAAGGTCAATTTACATGTAGATTATCTGGGTTGGGAATTGGAAGTGACAGGTACTTCTTTGTCGACTGTACGTGCAACATTGCACTGGCTGGAGGCTTATGCACAATTGATGTTTAGTTTGCGACCTTATCTGAATTATAACTGTGTGAAATGCTAAATCGAGATATAGGAGATAGGTAATCCACTGGTTGTAAATCTATGATTCCTGACCGATATATCCGGGCGTCCAAGCTAAAAGGTACTAGTTCTCAGCATTTAGTTTCGGAGATATAAGCAGTTTTGTAAAGTTCGGTGATAAATTTGCGTCCGTGATTGTAATTGATTATTTATTAATAAATGCTCAATTTTCTTCAAATTTATATTTCTTAATCTACAAAAGTATATAAAAATCTATCTAACAAGCAAGTAGAAGTGTGTTTTTTTTTTTATTTCACACAAACTTTTCAAATGCTTTTTTTTCAAATCAAGCTTTTTCAGAGTTTCAACTTCAAATATCTGATGTAAAAAAAAGACTGCTAGTTTTTGAATATTTTTTGAATCCTTACTATCAATTGACCATTTTAGATACCGAGTCTAGTCTTAACTCAATACCCCACTACTGGTACTTTTTTACGTGGATACACACATATTATGTCTGTGAACCTGACCGATTTCAAGATAACGATCGCACTGTTTTTGAACGGTATTACCAATACTTTGAAATATCACATATTTGTTTTTTGATATCTTCAGCTGTTTCATGTTCGGTCAAAGATTAACAAACATACCTACCGCCGCACTCAGAGTCGACTTTAATGATTACTTAGTTAAGTATAGATTTTTAAAATAAAACTGCCGCAATCAGTCAAGTTTAATAAATTAATGTTTATTGGCTTTTAACTAATTAAGTTACATCTAATTAAACGCCAATTAACATTAATTTTCTGAATGTCTCTGATTGCGGCAGTTTTGTTTTAAAAATCTATAACTAAGTAATCATTTAAGTCGACTCTGAGTGCGGCCGATATCCAAGAGTTGATTCGTCGTCTGTATAATAATCAGCGCGATACCTACGAATTTGTTTCAAATATAATTGTTTTTTTTTTTTATCAGTTACAAGTCATGCTTATTTGAATGATTACATATAGACATTAAAATGATTAGGTATAATAACATAATACATTAACAACAATAATAGAAACAGTTCATTGAATTAAAAACAGTAAATGAAGAATTTTTCTAAAAAGTCAGAATTAGATACAAAAAAATTCATTTATGTCGTAGAACGATTGCTCAACAAGCCATTTTTTTATGTGAATTAAAATATTCCAATCGAGTTCGCATTAGTTATTGTGCTAGGGAAGACAATTGCATATTTTCAGAACTAGGGTATATCAGCATCTCCTTAGTAGGCAGTAGATACTCGGAATGTGCAGCATGTTGTGCGTAGGTATGCTCTGTGCGTTTGGGTCTCAGTTTTGTTTTATGTATAATTTATATATGTATGTATTTTGTATTGTACTAGGAAATTATATTTAGCTCCTCTCAAGCACCACCAAGCACACTTTCTGAACACCGTGAAGGTTGACTGGTAGAGAATGCCACTGTGGCATTAAGTTCGCCTTTTGTACCATGTTGTGCAATAAGCTTAAATAAATAAATAAATATTGCTAGCCCCGTCAAATGCACTATTTTAGATGCATTGGTTGTGTCCATCACTACAGAATACAGATTCGCTTCTAGTAACCTACTCTATATTTATGATATGAATAAGTTGTTTTATGTTTGTTATTACAGATTTTTTATTTGTTCATATAAAATACAACTTTGTAACATGAAATTCAACTGCCAAAAACACCTAACGTGTCTTGTTTAACTTGTGTTATGTTATTTGAATTCAGCTCAACTGCCAGCCTCCCAATTCCATTACGGACTCAAACTTAATTAACATAGTTTTGAAGCAGTAAAATGTTGATACGTACGGCACTTGCTGTAGGTACCTACCTACTTCTATATCTATGCTATTACTTCTACTACTACTTCTATATCTCTACTCTATCTATTATATCATATCTATCTATATCTATACTACTACTACTATACTACTATTATATTATATCTATCTTTACTACTACTTCTATATCTCTACTATTACTTCTATATCTTATAATATTATTAAGAGCAAAAGTTTGTAACGGCCGCACTCAGAGTCGACTTTAATGATTACTTAGTTAAGTATAGATTTTTAAAACAAAACTGCCGCAATCAGAGACGTTGAGTAAATTAATGTTAGTTGGCATTTAATGAGATGTAACTTAATTAGTTAAATGCCAATTAACATTAAAATTTATGTTAATTGGCATTAAACTTGTCTGATTGCGGCAGTTTTGTTTTAAAAATCTATACTTAACTAAGTAATCATTAAAGTCGACTCTGAGTGCGGCGGTAAGTTTGTGATTTGTGAGTTTGTGAGTTTGTGACGTTGTAGGGAGTAATCTCTGGATCTACTGAACCGATTTTGAAAATTCTTTCACTTATAGGAAGCTACAATGATCCTGAGTGACATAGGTATTAGGTAGGTCACCATGCCTACCCGCTAATCAAGAGGTTCCGGGTTCGATTCCCGGTGGGGGTGGACATTGTGTGACGATCACAGGGACCGTTTTCCAGTCTTCCAGTCTTATATTTATCTATGGTAGGTATAATATATATGTAATTCTATTTAGTATATACCACGTTTGCTTGGTTTCCACAACACAAGCTAACAATTAATAGCTTACTGTGAGATCAAGTTGATCTGTGTGTTGTGAAGTGGATTAATATTATTATAATTACTAGCTGTGCCCCGCGGTTTCACCCGCGGTAATTTCAGAGTTCCCGCGGGAATTCCGGGATAGAAAATACCCTATGTTCTACTCTTTATCCCGGGCAACGTGCATGCCAAATTTCATCCAAATCCGTTCAGCCGTTTTTGCGTGATTGAGTAACAAACATCTAAACATCCAAACATCCACACTTTCACATTTATAATATTAGTAGGATTAGATAATTTGTCAGACAAGACCTTTTGTGTTCGACACGTGACGATTAAAATCGCACTGGATCGATTGAATCAGGAGTGACGTCACTCGCTTGTTTGGTTACAAGGAGTCTCAATGCCTGTGAGGAAACTGCCATGATTCCTATGTAGGGTGTGTAACAAAAAATTTCGACAATCATCTTAGAGAGTAGGTAACTCATATATCTTTCCATTAGTTCTGAAGACGGCAGAGCATCAATGTAGTTGAATGACGCTCAAGTGCGAATGTGCCGGTCAACCTTTCTTTCCAACGCATCCAGCGAGTTTCAATAGAGATGGGACTCAACCACATAATAGCCCCGTTCTTTGTCAAAATAGACCGATCATAGAATAGAATAGAATATCATTTATTTCTGCACAACACACAAGAATAATAAAAAAATATTAAATAGGTGCCTAATCTAAACCCATAGTTATCTTGCATGCTCTGTCGAAAGGGACACCAACTCAGCATTAGCTAGGTGCAGGTACACACTGCGCTGATAGATAGGCAGTCACAGATATTACTCGATTTTGACGATATTTAGGAATATCTCAATATTTCCTTCTCTGTACACCTGACAACGTGCATGCCAAATTTCATCCAAATCCGTTCAGCCGTTTTTGCGTGATTGAGTAACAAACATCCACACTTTCACATTTTTAATATAAGTAGGATAAGTGAATAAGGACGACACAAACAGTGTTCAAATTCAAAATATGTGTTAAACCTCACTATTCTCAATCACCTTTGAATGTTACAAGCTTATTTGAACCATCGTTCGAATACAGATCGTTCTTCATAAAAAATACGTACCTACCTAATTGGACATAGATAAGCAATAGTGTGTTAACCCACACTGGTGAAATTTTGAGTAAATTAAAGTTTTAAAATTATAGCGTCATTTTGTTTCAACATTTTTATGTTCAATATTTAGTTACATTTTTAAAGAATGTGCTAAAGTAAACACATAATTAAAAAACGTTCTCTAACTCTCAATAAATCGTTCTGAATCGATAACTTCGTTTTGTGGGTTAACATGTTATTGCTTATCTGTGTCCCTATATCTCCAAACACGTTTTACATGAAAAACTCCGAACGAATCCGACAAGGATTTGTTTGTTGAATGGCCTGGTTGTGATCAATATCCGCGAGGGGGGAGGTGCGTGAATGGCGTCCTTTATGTGCCAGGCGGAGCGCGGCACCGATTATCGTGTCTCCGAGAACGTTCCCGAATCGATAGATAGCAGGCCATCCAACAAATCGGTTGCCCTTACTACGAGCGTCAGCTGCTACGGTTTTTACGACACTACAGCACCTAGTTTACGAGTTTAACGCTATATCAAACTTTGAGTAACCCAACTACCCAACAGATGTCGCACATCATACTAAAACTTTCAATAATCATAGTATCAAATTACGAGTACATAAGCAGGTATTTAATCAAAAAGATAAACTAGCTGTTACTTGGGTTTTAGATCTATTTTTTATCTATTCAGAACACAACAAAGCACGAGTTTGTAAAACATACTGACGCGTACGATATCTATTGAGTAGTTAATCAATACTATTATATCAAATCCTTGCTCTCCGGTAAAATTTTACCGAAAACCGTAACTTTACTGGACTGCGCTATGATCAGCGCAGTAAAGTGAACTGAACGAACTAAAAGATACGCCAAGGAAGCGTCAAACGTATCGTCACTTTCTTAGAGAACCTTTAAATCGAATGATTTGGAACCTGTATATTGGAACCTTCCAGAGTACCGGTACACAGGAACCGGAACCGAACCGTAACCGGAACCGAAAAAAGAACCTTTATAGGAACCGAATCAAGAACTGACACCGTATTTGTAGCGTTTTTCAATCCCTGCGGTAAAGTGAATACGTTTCTTGATGTCATGAGTGAGTTCCGTTCGTGAAACCCACAGTAGGGGTTGTGTCTTTCAAATCGTTATAGCTTACCGCGGCTCAGGTAAATCACGTATTCCGTATTCTGACATGCGATGATAGATAACATAATCCATGTATGTTTGTGAGCATTTATCATCGGTTCAGTGGCCACATTATGTCAGTTGAGACCGCGTACGAGCCCCCTTAACCTTGTATTACTCTATCCGCCGCACTCAGAGTCGACTTTAATGATTACTTAGTTAAGTATAGATTTTTAAAACAAAACTGCCGCAATCAGACAAGTTTAATAAATTAATGTTAATTGGCATTTAACTAATTAAGTTACATCTCATTAAATGTCAATTAACATTAATTTATTGAACTCTAACTAAGTAATCATTAAAGTTGACTCTGAGTTCGGCGGTAAGAGTTCTAAGAGTAGGGTTCGACGCAACACTACGAATAATAATAATTAATATCTTATCTTTCTCTATTTCACAACATTTGGACATTACCACACACTAGCTGTTCCACGCGGTTTCACCCGAGTTCCAGCTCGATTTTCGGTAAAAAAAGCACCCTTCTCTGTACCCGTGACAACGTGTATGCAAAATTTCATGATGATTGGTAGAGTATATAGTTAAGGCATGAAAGTGCCTTACAGTGACAAACAAACAACTCACACTCGCATTTATAGGAATCAGATAACTGATAAAACTGATATATACTTAAAACTCAAGTAAACACACACACACAGACGGGTTGGAAAACCGCAAGACCGAGAAGCTGTATATTTAATTAAGCCTCGAGTCTCATGCATCAGTTTTTCCAGTTTCCTTACAGAAATATTTTGATACTAGTTGTGCCCCACGGTTTCACCCGTGTTAATTTCAGAGTTCCCGCGGGAATTCCGGGATAAAAAGTACCCTATGTGTTAATCTGATATACATATAAGCTATTTTATTGTAAAGTTTCATTTAAATCCATCCAGTAGTTTTTTGCGTGAAAGAGTAACAAACATGCATCCATACATACTTACAAACTTTCGTGTTTATAATATTAGTAAGAAATTGTTTCAGCCGTGTTTATTTATAAACTGTTCTAATAAGAACAAACCTCCATGTAACATAATTATCCGGGAAAGCGAGTACTTTCCGCGAAGCAGTTGCAAAGTAAACTTTCTCGCAGTAGGAATTGAAAATGAATTAACGATTTTCTGTCAAGCACCCAAGTCAAAACAGTCCATTCGGCGCGCGGCACTCAATAAAAACTCGCCAAGTTATAATGAAACCTTTAAATCATGCCGGTTTTTACACTAAACGCCCCCGATGGCGCTACGGATACTTTGCGTAATATTAGCCGTTAATAAAACTGAAGGAACTTGTTTAAACTTCGCCCAGGGAACCGGTCTTGGTCAGGGCTGCCGCTGGGGGTATATTTATTTAGTAAATAGCTGTGCCCCGCGGTTTCACCCGCGTGAGTTTTGGAAACAGGAACCTTTGCGGACGCAGGCAGAACAACCCGCCAAAGTTTCATCACAATCGGTTCGACCAATGGCTTCGAAACGCATAGAGGACAGACATAGCAACATCCATTTGTATTTATATAGAAGAAGAAGAAGAGAAGAAGACTTGCATGTTCCTATTTGAATAGGGTTAACTTCAATCAATCAATGGAATGGAATGGAATGGAATGGAATGGAATGGAATGGAATGGAATGGAATGGAATGGAATGGAATGGAATGGAATGGAATGGAATGGAATGGAATGGAATGGAATGGAATGGAATGGAATGGAATGGAATGGAATGGAATAGTCAATTATGGAATAGAAATAGTCAATTATTTTATCTAATAAGTATACACATTGACGCCGGATGATGCAATCCATCCATCTTTTTTTATTATTAGCATTACTGTTACTGTTGTGTATCATTGAATGACTATTCAAAAGCGCCTGTAAAGGATTACTTGAATAAAGAAAATCATTTAGCACCTACGGTGTTACAAATGTTTTTCTACATATTCACCTATATGTACGCGGAAGTTGTGAGATCGAGTCTGATTAGGGAGTGATTATTATAGATCTAGTTAGTACTTATAGTGTGAATTCGGGCCGGTGTAGTCTATATCCAAGTTTACTTACTATGGTAATACTATAAAGAGAAAAGTTGTATGTATGTTTGTAATGAAAAAACTGAAGAGCTACTTCACCCATTTTAAAAGTTAGTTAAAGTGTTCCTATTAAGTGCCATTGGTTGTGTAACTCAGAAATTAACGCTAGTGAAGTAGCTTATGTTATTATTCGCCACAAGCAAATTAAATGCGTCACAGTACGAGTGACACCCCTAAAAAATTAGGATCAGGTCGACCTGCAGACAAATACTCCGCGCTCAAGTTAACCATAGCCAAGTCCGTTAACCGTAATCTTTGTAGCTAACTGCATACCGCCAATATGGTTTCAGTGGGAATACCTGAGCGTTTGGGTTCTTGCATTATCTCGTTGCTCCGGGAGCTAGCTGTAATGGAACAGCGTATGAAAGCTTAGCTTCCAGCTTGCTTTACACCTGTCCTTAGGGAGTAAACTTACGTGAATAACCTTCGAGACTAATTATGTACTAGCACTTAGGAAATGGTTTTTCATAGCTAAAAGCTAAAGCTTAAACCACATTGCATGTAATCCTTACTATATAAAGGCGAAAGTGAGTTTGTTTGTTTATTTGTTTGTTTGTTACGCTATCACGCCTTAGTGGCTCAACCGATAATGATGATATTTTGTATACACGTGGTCAGGGGTACAGCGAAGGACATAGAGTACTTTTATTCCGGAATTCCTGCGGGAACTCCGAAATTGACGCAGGTATCAACCGCGTGGACCAGCAAGTATCTTAATAAAAATTCTACTGGAAAATTATTATAATTTTTATTCCGTCGTCCATTTAATATAGGTAATACACGTACCTACCTGAGAAAATCCAGAGACGCGCACAACGCTACCGATTGGCATGTTATCGCAAAGTCGTTTAATGCGTTTGCATGAAGGCTTGTGTGTATTTACTTTCCCCTAAATAACGAAGAATAATACGCGTATCAGGCCTTTTACTTGCCTTCGTGTGATAAATTATGGACTGAATTCCACCAGCCTCCCTTCCCGCTCATACATGTTAATAAACCCCTAAGAATTATAGGGAAATAAAAGCAAAGAACGGTCAAGTGTCAGCAAAAAATCCCTGTTAAAAGGGTCCCGTGCCGCAACTGGCAACCCTATTAGCTAACAGTGCAAATAACCATAAGTTCGGCTGATGGATTAGCTTCCATGGCCATGTTATAAAAAAAAAAACAATGCAAATAACTGTTTGAAGTTGTCGCTTGTTTTTATTGTTACTGGCAGTTGTTGTACTTCCTGGTTTTACCCGCGTTAATTTTGTGTTCCTTTCTGTACCTAACCCCAAAAACGTGTATACAAAATTTCATGATGATCGGTTGAGGCGTGAAAGCGTAACAAACAACCAAACTCAAATTAATCAAAAAATATCATTTTTAATTTATCTCCATTATATTATGTATAAGTCTATCTGCATAAATCAGTCTGATTTTTGCTTGTACTTTAGGATATTTCTCAATGCCATATAATCTGTAAATATTGGATATAAAAACTCTTGAAACGAATAAAGTTTTAATGTTTTCGACGATCTTTTTATTCGGTACTCGATGTTTATCATTATTAAAATTAAGTGTTATATCTTTTTCATGTTCCAGTTTAACTTCCAGTCCAAATAAAAAATCTCCGTTCAAAAGTTTGACGGAAGCACAGACAAAACGTTGTTACTAGATATAGTTGAAAGATCAAACCAGCCTGTGTAACCGAGGACCTAAGTAACGCTAAAAGAGCAAAAACACCAGTCCTCATAGAAAGCTGACAGGCTCTGGGTTTACACGATAAAATTTATAGGAACTTGGCAGAAATTTATCACCCCGCTATCCAGTCGGGAAGATCTATTGAGATAGGTTAGAAACCTTTACAAATCAAAATGAGTAGGTGTATTATTGGTGCCTAAATATATCTTTTAATGCAGTTTCCTTAATAATAATAATATCTTTATATCAGACTTACGGCCGCACTCAGAGTCGTTTTAATGAGTACTTAATTTTAAGTATAAAGATTTTTTAAACAAAACTGCCGCAATCAGAGACGTTCATTAATGTTTTATTTTATTTATTTATTTATTTTATTTATTTATTTATTTAAGTTTGTGAATACAGGTAAGTTATATTTTATAATGTATATTGGCATTTTACTAATTAGTAAGTTAAAGAAGGATGGCCAGATCGGACTCGATACGAAACAATGGTGTCCATATATGATATATATATGAAAAAAATCCTTATTTTTTAAGATTTTAAAAAACACAAAAAATATCTCTATAAGTAGCCACAAAAAAAAGATATTAATTTATTTTTGTTTTTGTAACTTCTACGACATCATGTATGTGGTTTCAGAACGCACCTATTGACGATTAATTTCGCGTATGACATGACTTAGTATTCAGACTATAATTATTCACGTTTTTCTTAATAGTTTTACTAGATAATTATGTAGGCATCAAATCAACAACTGTGTGTGCGTTCTTGTCATAAAAAAAAAAAATTATTTAGGTTCATAGTAAGTATAAGCATTTTGTTCAATTGCGTACATCGGAACGTCATTTGTCTTTGACAAGTTACTAAATCTGTGGTCATCGAACCGCGCCAGTGATTGTCATTAATCATTAATATTTGATTTGATTGGCAATTGACATGACACCCGGCAATCACGCATTTTAATCGCTTTACTTGTTGTTCTATTTTGAATTTCCTTTGTCGTTTTTACCTAGGCATTTTTTACGGACTGATAACTACCACTTGTGACTACATTATTTCAATGCTAACTACACTTTTAGGTCGGGTAAAATGTAGTTGTAGATTCTAACCTCAAATGTATTGTGGATTTTACGATGTTATTTTAAAAAATTGTGGCTATTTAGATATGATTTTTAAACGGGATGGTATTTACAACATAAAAACAAATCAATCTAACTATAGTTTATTTTGGGACATGAAAAATAAAAGTCAAGTCCAGCTCCTATAGAAATTTTGCCATTGTTCTTTAGTTAAATGCAAATTAATATTAATTTAACGAACGTCTCTGATTGCGGCAGTTTTGTTTTAAAAATCTTTAGGAACTTAAAATTTAATACTTAATCATTAAAATGACTGAATGTGGCCGTAGATTATCTAATGGTTACCTATAGCAAGTGATTAGACATTTTATGTTAAAACATGACGGTGTATTTTTTACGATGTCAACATAGTTATAATTTTAAGTTTAGTATTAAAATGAAATATAGAGAATGAAGTAAAAGGAGATTGACAGGGTATGGACCAAATGCTGCCCAGGAGTGGGACTACCTTGACTGAGTTCCTTGCATTGCTTTATATTGAAAATTTTTTTTTTTTTCAAAATCGGTCCCGGAGTAAAAAAATTAACGTCAGTTTTGTTTGTACGTTTTATATAGTATGTATGTTCCCCGATTATTCGAAGACGACTGGACCGATTTGGAAAATTCTTTTTTTGGTTGAAAGGGTATACTTCCGAGGTGGTACCACTGTCATAAGGTCAGGATCTGATGATGGGATATTGGAGAAATGGAGGGAACTTATCAAATATTATAGGCACACCTACCAATTTTGGGTATTTTTTGGAATATTTCATGCATTTGCTTTCGTAAAGCACCATTTAGTGAAGTGAAACTAATAGCTAGCTACAGTAACGTGTTCGAATCATCTTTCATTTGACCCGCCTAAATTCACCTTTTTTATTTATTTATATAAAACGACACATTTTGCTAAACAGTTTATCGGCATATAACTTCTTTCTTTTACTTAATTGTTTACTAACTAGCTGTGCCCCGCGGTTTCACACGCGTGAGTTGCGGAATTCCCGCAGGAACTCCAAAGTAGCCTAATGTATTCTTTATAACATCAGCTAATTAGCAGTGAAAGTCCCGTCAATATCGGTTCAACCGTTTCGGAGATTCACCCGCGTGACTTTCGGAATTCCCGCAGGAACTCCAAACTTCTTTTATGTAAACCTTGTACTGACAATAACGAGCACAAAAAAAAACAATTATCCAATTAGGTGCTGTCGTTTGGAAGTTATGTGTTCAGCAACACATTTCGCGATTAATTTTTATTATATGTATAGATTACAAGCCGTAGCCCGCGTCTTCACTCGCGTGGCACTTCCAAACGCCCTGGGGTCGTATTTATGAATCGCTCGAATTACTTTCGCACACGGAATCGCGAATTCACATGCGATTCACATTTTTGAAGCATTTACATGCGAGTCTTGCAATTCCGTGTACGAAAAATAATTCGAGCGATTCAAAAATACGGTCCCTGACGTCTCTATCAAACCCATAAAAGTTTGCGTTTTAAGTTTGAGATGGTCATAACTTCTCTTTCCGTGAATTGCGATGAAACAAAGTCGATCTTTCAAGTTGGACTATTCTCCAAGGAGGACCCGGCTCAATTTCGTTCACAAAAACTTGCGTGATGAGCGTACTATAAAGTTGGGTGTTGACACAAGACTAGGGACTGACAAGAAATATCAAAAACATTGTTTTGGATTAACAAAAGAATTTCCTTACAATATTTTCTTTAGAATATCGTAATGAAAAACGCAGCACTAAATACAGATTTTACCTGTTATTTTGAAACTGAAAAATTAAATGAGACGTTTTTAATTTTGTACCTATGTATTCTTTTATTATTCATGTAAGAGCGACATAAAAATTGAGTGCTCTTTTTGATTAATAATAAATAATAAATCGCGCCCCTAAGTTTATTTTAAGTCAGTGAAATTGTATCTATTTTATATTTGTCAGTTACACAATTTGACTGACTAACGAACAGTGTTGAACAGTGACCACAAAATAATGTTCGAAGATCCGCCTGCACAATAGGTTTTTGCCTCGGATTTATATAATTGCAATGTATACTAGAAAATAAATAATAAATCAGTAGAATTGGCGTGTCTGTTCACGCTAATGTCCGAAATCACTGAACTTTTCATTTGGTTTTCAAAGCCACATTAAGCTAAGCTTAGAGAAACATAGGCTATGTATCATCTGAATCGGATGTACTGAAAAAAGGTGTTATATACTGGTGTTACGTGCCAGTAAAACCGCAGGCACTGGCTATAGTTGTGTAGTAAAAATCCTTACATCATAAGTTTTACTAAGTATATAGTATATATGTACTTATGTAGTAATCAATAAAGTATCGCGGTCATGTATACCTACCTACCTCTACAACTACGAGCTACGGGCTTCGATTGTAATATGGACGCAGATAAGCAATAACATGTTAACCCACAAAATTAAGTTAATGATACAGAACGATTTATTGAGAGTTTGGGAACGTTTTTTTAATTATGCGTTTACCTTATTACATTGTTTAAGTATGTAACTAAATATTGAACATAAAATATATTGACAGAAAATGACGCTATAGTTTTAAAACACGATTTACTCAAAATTTCTCCTGTGTGGGTTAACACACTATTGCTTATCTATGTCCATATGTGGCAGAGCTCCTACCAATGTAATTAAATCAAATGACTCAGCAAGTTTGGACTACATTGTATGCGAAGATGATACCAACATAAAATATGAACATGATTGTAATTCTACCATAGTTTAAGCATCCGCACAGACGCTTGACAGACGTCCTAAAGTCTAGCGTCTGTAGACTGAAAAATAGGACGTTTTATGTGAGACTTCATACACATTTGAATGTTTAAAACACTTCCTATACAACTGGCGCATGTAATAGATGAAGTTTTATATCGACACTGTTTAACTGTTGTAGGAATTTCTACACTGTTTCAATACACTTAGTTCTTAAGTCCTCGAATGGTATAACTTAGAAGGACGATGCACTTATCTACGGAGCAACCAGCTCTGTCTGCATACAAACTCTCCCAATAATTGTACAAATGCTACAACTTCACATCCCAGTTCTATTCGTAGATGGTACGTTTATATAATGTCTTTGCTATCGTCGAGATCTCTTCGTCTAATCCTTTTATATCTGTCCATTTACTTTCCTTTTATAAATGTACTCTAGGATCCGGGATGTAATGTTAGGGGCTGATTGGTACTATTAGAGCTTGCGAGGATCTCTGTAAGGAGCTTAGATTCTGACGCTTAAAGGGATAGAAAGAAATCTATAGTATTGTTGCAGCAAAACACGATTGTACTGTTCACTACTAGTTAATGACCACAGCAGGATCTTCTCGAGAATTTTTGATTCATATCAATAAATATTATTGATTTTTTTTTTTTTTTTAATTTTCAAATTAAAAAGGGTTTAGTGTTAAATGTTGAATTAAAACATAAATTTGTAGCTTATTATTTTATGCGTTCAAAATACGCATCAACACAAACAAAAGTTCCAAAAATAACCCAAAGCCTTCACCAAATTACCTTCGATTACTAATTTTAGTCCTCCAATTTCTCTATAAATAGATACTTAATTGTTTTGGGAAATGTTTTGAAATACACTGGTTAAATATTGTATTACAATATTGCGCTGCTCTTGCTTTTGATATTTTTTTATATTATTAAGTAACTTGCTAGTCCCCGCGGTTTCACCCGTATATTAATATAGATTTTTTTTTTATTTTCTATTCAAATTCACGATTCCATACAAATGTCATATCAAAATAGTACTATCGAAACTAGCAACTGAGTACATAACAACGTAACTAAGGCTTTATTTTAGAAAAAAATAATTCTTGCGGGAATTCTGAAACTCTTGAAATCACAGGGCACAGCTATATAAAATATAAATATTGAAAAAAGCTTCTTAGGAAGCTTAGATACTAATCATAGAGAACTACAACAGATTCTTCACAGATTGCGATTTTGCGGTTCTATTTTGAGGACTTTTGTGATTTGCTGATCGTGTATCTAAATAAATAAATAAATCTTATAAGATACCTATTTACATACTATTTTATACATATATGAATGAGCTGTAAAAATAGATTTATGCTTCGTTTTATCTCTAAAAACAAAATACAAGCTTACAAAATGGCTTAATCCAACGTCCATACAACCATTATGTTGCGCGAGTGTGTTATTCGAGTACAGCAAAGAAACCCAAAAAGAAATTGCGGAGCATCGCATGCAAAGCGAAATAAATTAATGCTGGCTTAGCATTCTGGGACCGCCCGTCGATTTCAATACCACGGCTCCCCGCGACGTTTTCCTTTTCACCATTCTTCGTAGCCGTCTCGCTCTTTCCTCTTCTGTCGGAAAGGGACGGGCTTATCTCGCGATTCGCTTAATGTGCGGTTTTCAGTATGCTGGTGGAAGGCGTGGATTTAAACAGAATGTTTACGATCGGCGGAGCCGTCCCGCAATTTTTCACCGGCGATTCTTCCTGTCTTTGTTAACAATTTCGTTTTTTGTTTATAAAATTGTATTGTTACAAACACTGGGGGCAGTAGCGCCGCGTGACGATACTCTCATTGTGAGCTACACAGCCTTTGGACTGGATGCTCGCGTTAGTTAGCATATTAATATCTTCTGTGCTCCTCTTGGAGTGTATACTAGCTGTCCCTCGTAGTTTCACCCACGGTAATTTCGGAGTTCCCGCAAGATTTCCGGAAAAAAAGTCCCCTATGTCCTTCTCTGTACCTACCCCTAACAACGTGCATGCAAAATTTCATGAAGATCGGTTGAGCCGTTAAGGCGTGAAAGCGTAACAAACAAACAAACAAACTTTCTTTCGCGTTTATAATATTATTAAGGATTCAGTTAGTGAACTTTATGTTTACGTTGCCATTACTGAATGCATACAATTTATTTTACCCTCGGAACACGATAAAAATAAATTTTCATCACGTTTCGAGAATAAAATAAGCGACATTATTCTGTCTTCAGTTCCGTAGTCAAATGACAAATATGGAATCCCTATATAACTTTGTCATTTCCGTCCGTCTATTTGTTTGTCTGCTCGTACTTACTCCTATTAACAATCACATCATTCACCATTCACAAGTATTGTAACTTCTTAAAAGGGCCAACTGAGAAATTTTCATCAATGTATTTCGCTGATATAAAAGTATACAAGAAACCATACATACATACGTAATAAGGATTTTTATTACGTATAGAACCATGATATGTCCAAACTTAAAAAAAAAACGCGTAGTACATAAACATACGAACTCTTTTCTAAAAACTGTAACTATAATATTTTAATGGCATCTTATTTAAAGACTTTTCGAGGAAGCCGTTACAAAATGTCACCTCGAAAACTGTCGACTGCATCTCGAACAGTCTCCAGTGTTCGCCGAGTAAGATTCCTTTTGTTAAAACATCTTATATACGACAAGGACCCGTACAATGGTTGCAACGAGACCAATTTGTTGGAGAGTCGCGACAAAACTTCGCCTTTGAAAGTGCGGAATCAAATCCGAGGCCGCTTCGAAAATGGGAGATTATTTGTTAAAGGCGGAAGCTTTAAAACACCCGTCCAATTTACGTGGGCAAAACGGACAGGTTATATAATGAAATCTTACAACATATTGAAGAGTATTTCCTTCGTGAACAACGGAAATAGAATAGCTCGATAATAATATCTTTGCAGTCTTTCGTTTTCAATATATCGACGGCGCTTCCACCGAACACTCGTTGATGGCATCGTTATAGTCCCACGCTCGTAGATACCTTTGGGATTGAATTCTTCACTCTACTTTTCTTGTTCTCGAAAAAGTTATTGAACCTGTTAACCCACAAAACTAAGTTACCTATTCAGAACGATTTATTGAGAGTTAGGGAACGTTTTTTAATTATGTGTTTACCTTATTACATTGTTTGAGTATGTAACTAAATATTGAACTTAAAAAGTGTTGACAAAAAATGGCGCTATAAATTTAAAACACGATTTACTCAAAATTTCTCCAGTGTGGGTTAACACACTATTGCTTATCTATGTCCAACTAATACCTACTACGTAAAAAAGCGACACTTTCTGCTGCCCAAAAAAATTTTATACCTCTCGACGACGCATATAGCCTAAACGGGATTGCGGTAGCTGGTAGCTCTCCTTCGGCCGCCTACGAAACCAGTTTACCACTAAAAAACAAGAACGAATTGGTGGGACTTTCAATAGCAGATAGCTGATGTTATAAGGAGTAACTTAGGCTATTTTATTTTAGAAAAAACCGTTCCAGCGGGGATTCCGAGACGCACGCGCGTGAAATCGCGGGGGACTGATACGGCCGCACTCAGAGTCGACTTAAATGATTACTTAGTTGAGTATAGATTTTTAAAACTAAACTGCCGCAATCAGAGACGTTAAGTAAATTAATGTTCATTGGTATTTAATGAGATGTAACTGAATTAGTTAAATGCCAATTAACATTAATTTGTTAAACTTGTCTGATTGCGGCAGTTTGGTTTTAAAAATCTATACTTAACTAAGTAATCATTAAAGTCGACTCTGAGTGCGGCGGATAGTATATTATACTAGCTGTCCCCCGCGATTTCAGCCGTGGTAATTTCGCAGTTCCCGCGGGAATTTCGGGAAAAAAGTACTCTATGTCCTTCTTTGTACTCCTGACACTGACTGTTTACGGTGATTAGCTGTTCCCCGCATTAATTCCGGAGTTCCCGGGGAAATTCCGGAATAAAAACTATCCTCTAAGTTGGGCCAAATTGCAACATAGTGACCAAATTTCATCATGATCGATTCAGTAGTTTCGGAGTCCATAGCGGACAAACAACGTGACGCGTAATTTATATACCTACACACGTGATGAAATTACAAAATAATTATTTCCTGTAAAATTCCGCTCACCCAATTTCCGTGTAGGTACACCGTATTTAATGTGGGACGATGGTGAAAACACATTAATATTTATGAAGCAAAACTAACTTTACTCAATACATAATGTATTAATGTTCACGTAATGACGATAATACACGCACTGGTTAAATACTGATATCCAAGAAGGGGACCATAAGTTTATTTACCGTTTCCCATTAATTAATCTGTCTCTAATTGATATTAATGAGATTGGATTTATACACACCGGCAGAATTAGCGGAACATAAAAAGGCAGAATAATAACATATATGTATTAAAACAAATTATTATCAGGCATGAAGTAATAAACTAATATACATCTTTTAACATCGATTTTAAGAAGTTTTTAGTTAAATTTTATTAAAAGTAATCAAAATTAAAAAAAAAAATCTCTAGTTTGTGAGAACACAGACAATGTTGCAAATAAAAGTTGAATCACGAAGGGGTAACACACGTTATTAATCGTTCATTTATTTAGTGTTAAAATCACAGTAATCTTTAATTTGCAACATTATTTGTGTGCCCACAAATTAGAGAAAAAGTGTTTTTTTTTTATTATTATTTTAAATAAAATTTTATAATTTAATTACAAACTTTTAAAGTGTTAAAAGATGTATATTAATTTATTACTTCACGTCTAATTACTATTTGTTTTAATATACATATATATATTGTATATACGTAATTATTTCTATACTCTGCCTTTTTATGTTCCGCTAATTCTGCCGGTGTGTATAGTTTTATATAAATTCCTCAGACCTGAGATTTTATATATATCTATATCTTCACTGCATATTATTATACAACGTGATAATGATGACGTGATAGTGATGTGCCGGCCAGCTCCAACACCGTCTTGGCCATGATTGCCTCTAGGCTGGACTGTCCTTTCATTCGGCACAGTTGCTGTAGGCATGTGCCAAATAGAAGGTAGGTACTAGATGAATAGGTAGACACTTATTACTATTATATATTTTTGTCGGACGTTTACCGATAGATTTTAAAGAAGTTTAATTTATTTAATTTGATTTAGTTTATTTAATTTATTCCATGAAATTTTTATTTATTCAAATTTAGCTTATTGAATTTAATTTGAATTTGAATTTTAATTATATTTTTATTTTATTTTATTTGATGAATTTAATTCAATTTATTTTATTATTATTTTATCATCATTGTATTGTATGGGTTATTTTGCCTGAAATAAATGAATTATTATTATTAATACTTTAAAAGATATTCAACATTAGTTTAGAGGTGACTTATCTACGAAATTCCAAACGCTACGCCCGCGCCTACCGATTCGATTTTTTTTTGCTGCGAGGCGCGTACGCGCCAAATATTGTATTTTAAATAATTTAGACATGAGCTAATAAAAATAAAATTATATAACCTATATTAAAACATATAGTGCGATCGATTCGCTAGTTGATTCTGAGCAAACTACTTTCTAGTTTTCAGTTAATTCATTAACACGATGTACCTATACATAAAACAAATTCGCTTCCGGCTGTCTGTTTGTCCGTATATGTACCTATGCTTATATCTTTAAAACTGCGCAAAGGATTTTGATGCGGTTTTGAGAGTGATTCAAGAGGGAACTCCGAAATAACCGCGGGTGACCACAGCTCATGAAGTAATTAAAAATATACAAAAAATTGCTGGCAGGCATGGTACTATTTTCTTCCTTTTTTCTGTATTTTTTTCAGTTTCTCAGCCCATTCAATGTTGATTTTAACGTTGTCTACGAACATTTGCCATACAGTACGAGTAGATAACATTATTATTACAGAATTGAGTTCTTTGATGTCAATCCCAAAAGCTCTCTCCTGTTTGATTAAAATGCTTTCACTCCCTAGTTAGCCGTACTTACAAATTATTTCCGCGAATCCGCTTATGCAAAACCGGCGTGTTACCATACCATGACGTGTCACTTGGGAACACTTGTACCCGCGCCTGATAAATATTTATGAGAGAAAACACCCAAATCTGTATTAGACATTCATGATATGCCGACTTTTATTCACTTCAAAAAACTTTATCCGACAAACAGGCCCGCAGCGTGGCCGGGCCCGTTTTATTGGCTTCCGAAGTGAATGCGAAAGCACTGAGAGGGCACCGGTAGTCGGTACATACGTTGGTGTAGAATGAAGACCACTGGGAGAGCAATACTATGATATCAACTTACTGGAGAGACAATGTAGGTGAGCGATATGCACCACGCGTTAATGAGCAAATGCTCATAACTCCCCAAAAACTATATGAACAGTTGCTCAGCCGAGCTAGGATGCGCAACACGATATGTTTATCGAACGAAAGATAAAATTGTCGACACGACAAATATTTGTGGGCGTCCAAGCGAAAAAGTGCATTAATGAGGTATGGAGTTAAGACTAAATTCGGTTAAACATTTTTTGCTGCCATGTTACCACTGGTAGACAAAACGATATATTATGTCGACGAGAATCGATAAAATGGCTCGATAAAATTTTATCGTGTTGCGCATCTTAGCTCCGCAGAAGTAGGTAGTCGCGAAAAAAAAATTTATCACGCATTATAGATAAACAACCGCCGCCCGAATTTTCATATTTAACGGCCGCACTCAGAGTCGTTTTAATGATTGCTTAATTTTAAGTAAAGATTTTAAAAACAAAACAGTCGCCCTCAAAGACGTTCTTTAAATTAATGTAATTAGAATTTAACTAAATTTAACTTAATTAATGAACGTTTTGGAACGAAGAGCTTTCGTTTAAAGAAAAACTGATATGCTACTAATATTATAAATGTGAAAGTGTGGATGTTTGTTACTCAATCACGCAAAAACGGCTGAACGGATCTGGATGAGATTTGGCATGCACGTTGTCAGGGCTACAGAGAAGGACATAGGGTACTTTTTATCCCGGAATTCCCGCGGGAACACTGAAATTACCGCGGGTGAAACCGCGGGGCACAGCTAGTTGTAATATAATTATGTAGAATAGGTTGTAGTTTTTGCTTTTTAAACTTGATACCAAAAAGTCTAAACAATAAACAATAAGTACCAAAAATAGGGGGCCGTAGTTTCACTCACATAATGATTCTTTAAAAACTCGACAACTTGTTAGCAACCCTGACAACTGAATGGCATTTATCCATAATCTCCTGAACCTACAGTAATAAAGGGTTTTAAAGCATGCTAGGGATACGAGTAAAATATTTTACAGTTAGTATAGACTGTTAAATAAAACTTCTGTTTTTTTTTTTTAATTTAAGGCTGTAATCCGTTTTATGTTCTTGATAAAATGAATATATTTCTTCTCGTACGTGTGTGTGACAAACAGTCAATTGTTTTAAAATCAACCGGCGACACTGATTTTCATCTGTTTTCATACTAAAACCAGTCTATGCCAATAGGGATGTTGACTACTATTGAAAATCAAAATTCTAATTAGTCCGTCAGTTAAAAAATAAAAAAAACAATAGACACGTATTTTCTGCTTTTTTAAATAAATTAAAATATACAGAGATAAAGCGCATTAAAATTTAGGATGAGGAGGTCGTGACGTCACTAACCACAAAACCGCCATACAAACTGTCAGAATAGTGACGTCACGCGAAATTTCAACTCAATATATCGCCGTTATTTTTTGATTACGTAAAAAAAGAAAAAATACGTGTCCAATATTTTTTAATAATCTACAAGACGGACTAAAAAATAAAAATTTGTCAACATGCCCATTCTATTCGTTCCGTGGTGCATGTAGACGTCAGAGCGGTCGCAGTTTTACGACGCCGAGGTTTGGTTGTAGTGAATTTTTCAAAATAAAATCACATGACCTTTTTCCAGTTTACGACTGGAGCTCGGGACTTGCACGCTCACTCGTGAGTCGTGACACGTTTAGGTGCGTCGACAGAGGGATTACAAGCCGTGCACATTTTAACTTTTAATTTTAACTTTATATTGAGTAAAAACTCATATTATGTCTGTAAATGCACGTAATTTCTATTTCTTTTTTCTTTCTCAATATTATAGAACAAACTTTTTTTAAACTGAATTTCTTCTTCGACTATATGTATATTTCTAGCTGCTTACTAAATCGTTGGGAACGAACGCTGAGTTTTCTTTAAACGCAACTGGAGATTTATGTAGAATTAACAGAATATTTTGGATGACGTAGGCGTGACGAAAACGTTCAATCAGTTTCCGTCCGGTGTAATTACCTAAAGACTTATGTATTTATACGTATTTTGTAGATAAGTACCCGAGGGGCTATTATGTAAATTTTGTTTCTATATTTTTCGGTTGCAGTCAAAAACATAGTGGTTTTGCGAATACAATAATAATAATTATAATAATAAACTCTTTATTGAACACCACTTAAAATAAACAAAACTTAACAAAAACAATTTTACTACAAAGTGTAACAATCGGCGGTTAAAAATTCCGATGTCGAGATGGAGAAAGATGGTCAAAAAGTTTAATATTTTAAAAAAAATCAGATTTTTTTGAAGAAAATAATCGATATCAAGGCCAAAATTTTTGATTTTGATTTTTGAGTGTAGTCGTAAAGTAAACTACGCCAGGTATATAGCGGGTTACGGGTTCAACCCCCGTTTCAGGGTAAATATTTATGTATGTGATTAACGGTGAACATTGGTAACCTTTTAGGAAATTGGACATTTTAGGAAAGTGGTCATTCTAGACCTAAAAAGGGCTAAGACTTGACTAAGAGTCTGGGTGGTATGTTTTATATGCATTTAATAAAAATTTGTTATTTTGGCATTACAAACGGACACTTCAATTTTATTTATAAGTAGGTAGGTATGTATCGGCGCACATGCGACTCAACCTCTCTTAATTACATAACCTAAATGTCGCAACTTTTTTATGATTCAATGCATGTGGCAATATCGTTCAAACTTTTAGCAATACATAACCGACTTACAACACCGATGTGGCTGCTTTTCCTGACTAAACAAATTGGGGCGAGTATTGGTGTGTAGGTAGACGTACAAAAATTGAAACTTTTCATGTCACCCATTCGTTTAATGTGAAAACTCATGAAAAAAATATGTATGTATTACAACGCCACCTGTTGACAATCAAACCAATTAATTTAATTGATAACTCACACAAAAAATCTAAATAATAAAGAAACGTATTTTTTACCTTGCCCGAAGAAGTCACGTAATACATTTCAAACAAGATGATGTAATTTTTAAAAACAAGCTTTAAGTTGAGAGTTGAAAAAATCCTTTTAGTCCCTGAATGTTGATTTAGGACATTGCTAACCAAAAATTGAACCAACATTTAAAAATGCAACTTTTTAGGATAAAGAGGAAGTGGTATGTGTGAACAAATCACAATAAGTTAAATAAAAACTTAAAAATATCATATCCATATTAAAATTTTAAGAGGCAAGCATAACATTAACAAATTGTCATCACTAGATAGTATAAAACAAAGTCGCTTCCCGTCTGTCTGTCTCTATGCGGTTTCCTTCAATAGATAGAGTGATTCATGAGGAAGGTTTATATCTATATTTTATCATGGAATTACCGCGGGAACTCCAAAATTACCGCGAGTTAAACCGCGGGGGACAGCTACTGCCGCACTCAGAGTCGACTTTAATGATTACTTAGTTAAGTATAGATTTTTAAAACAAAACTGCCGCAATCAGACAAGTTTAATAAATTAATGTTAATTGGCATTTAACTAATTAAGTTACATCTTATTAAATGCCAATTAACATCTTATTAAATGCCAATTAACATAAATAACTAATTAAGTTACATCTTATTAAATGCCAATTAACATTAATTTATTAAACTTGTCTCATTGCGGCAGTTTTGTTTTAAAAATCTATACGTGCGGCGGCTAGTGATATATTTTTTATGAATAGATCTCTGATAATATTTTTTGCGGTAGGTAAAGTAACGATGTTTGTAGGTACAGTTGTTTTCTTAAAATATTTTCAATAAATAGTGCCTAATGTCTATCTATTTTCCAAATAAATGCCTTCTAGTTTATTCCTTTGTTATTTGTTCTATTACGTAGACATACTCGTATTGTTTGAAATACTTATATTTGCATAACACTAGCTTAGGGGTGACTTATGAAGTCAAGAAATCTTATAACTGTGCCCCTATAAAACCAGACAAGTTCCAGACAGAGGGACAAGTGACTTTATAAGTACCTACCTATTGTCTAGAGTTGTACCCACCTGCCTAACAATAGAAGATTCACACGGCTATGTGTAACAAAAACACAACTTGTGTCGCTAATAATGAACAAAATGTAATATAAAAGTGAGAGAGGAGTGTAATACTTTTAACACAAAGAAAATCATAACAATTTATAGAAAATTCTCGCCGCCCGCCCGCCATGAGTTTTACGATCCAGCGTACGTAGGTACAGTCAGGTAAAAAAGCAAGCATTCCCATTTTTATTATAATGCCTGCACTACATTATCGCCGAGTACAGACGATTATGCGCGAGCATCATAGTGTAGAGGGCATACTCAGCTGTACTCGCCGATCATCGTCTATGATCGCCTGCGACCCGTGTATTGTCGGTTTTTGGGCACGCATCAAAGGGAATCGCTTGTGGTTGCATTATCGCCGAACATGATCACACGATCAACGCTCATCGGCGATAATGTAGTGCGGGCATAATATGTAGAGGTTCGCGCAGTAGTTTGTAATTGAATTAGCTTTTGTGGTTTAAGCTTAACGCTTAGGGTTTGTCGGCGATGGTAACCGGTACAAATTAAAAATCCCTGATTTCATAATTTCATACTGTACGTAATTAATTCTGCAAAATATTTAAAATTAAGGCTCTACCTAAGCTTGTGCCGTGGAAACCAAGCTAACGTGTATTTATTACATAGTACATAATATTATACTATAGAATATATATTTAAACACGCCCAGACTGGAAAGTGGAACCCGGTGTTCATCACACAAAGTTCCACCCCCACCGGGAATCGAACCTGGAACCTTTTAATCGCGGGTAGGCATGGTGAGTGTGACCTATTTCGCCAGTTTGATCGTCGGTGTTATTTTCTTTATTTATTTTTTATTATAATTACATAATGGCTGGGCCCTGCGGTTTCACCCGCGTTAATTTCAGAGATCCCGCCAATTCCGGGATAAAAATTTCCGGTAGTCTTAGTTAATGCTTATAACATCAGCTATCTGCCAGTGAATTTCCCGTCAAAATCGATCCAGACGATTTAGAAATTAGCCGGAACAAACAGGCAGACCGACAGACAGACAGATAAATCTTTTTAAAATTGTTTTTTTGATGTAAGTGTACCGTATATGTATACTTTCGCATGCATTTAGTGAAAAGCTGCAAATTTGGAATTATGAACAGACACTTCAATTTTATTTATATGTCTAGACTAGATTGTCCTCATATGTTTGCTAACTGTACCTGCCTATATCAACAGCATTAAGGCGGCGCGGCGTTCAGTAAAAATACATGTAAAAATTCCTTATATCATATACTATCTAAGACTATGGCAATAACAACGCTGAGTTGGCGTTGATGCTATAATTTTAAAACATGATTTGCTAAAAATTTGTCCAGTGTGGGACACTGCAAGCGACGCCCCTAGGTAGGTGCCTAGCTAGTTGATAGTGTGGCCACCTGCGATACTATGCAATATGTCTGTTCACTAGGATCAATCACTCAACGAGTTTTTTTATTTATTTAAACTTATTGAAAGAAACAAAACTATATTTATTCCAGCAAAACACATAAGAAAAAAAAAATTGAACAAGTTGGTTTTGCACAATATGGTACGAGAGGTGAACTTAATTATGGCATTCTCTGCCAGTCAACCTTCAAGATCTGGGCCCTTATTCACTATGACCATAACACGCTGCGTTAAGATAAGACGCCGCAAAAACTGTTTTTCCCTCGCGATCAAAGAAGTTTCACTTTAAAAAAATACTTTCACAACGTGTGTTATGATATACAGAATATTAATTTCTAATATTTAGTCACTTGGAGCGGTCGGAATTGTGTTCTTAGGATGCGTGTTATGGGCAAGGAATGTTGTTGGTCAGAATAAGGGCCCTACAGAAAGTGAAATAAAATGAATGAAATGAAATGAAATAAACTTTATTTGTTACGACAACCGTTAATATATGCAATAACAAAAAAGTGTGTTTAGTTACAGCTTAGTGTTTCATGGCTCTTAGCAATAAGCGAAGCTCTTTGCAGTGTGGCTTTAGCCTGAAAATATGCTTTTCGATATTTCTTTGTTACACGTACGTCGCCTTAAGAAAACCGCTTGCGTTGGCTGAAACAAAAGCTGTTACTGTTTACAGCTCGCACCGAATCGTATGATGTTTGCCTTTAAGTGGGCGATCACTTTTTATAGTCCACACTTTACACGCGATCGGAGCTCGATACTGCGGAATTCACTTTAAATCTTACCTTATGTGCCGTCGCCATGTTGTATAACTGGGCCCTTATTCACTATGACCAACAACATTCCTTGCCCATAACGCGCGTCCCGAAAACGCATTTTCAAACGTTCTAGATGCCAAGATATTAGAAATTATTATTCTTTATGCCATAAGAAACGTTGTAAATGTATTTTTTTTGCAGTAAAACTTCTTTGATTCGAGGAAAGACAGTTTTTGCGGCGTCTTATCTTAGCGCGGCGTGTTATGGTCATAGTGAATAAGGGCCCTTGATTCCTCGCAGTTTCACCCAGGTTATTTCGGATTTCCCGCGGGAATTCCGGGATTAAAACTACCCTTTGTCCTTCCCTGTACCCCTAACAACGCGTATGCAAATATTTCTTGATCTCATATATGGACGCAGATAAGCAATAACATGTTAACCCACAAAATTAAGTTACCTATTCAGAACGATTTATTGAGAGTCAGGGAACCTTTTTATGTGTTTACCTTATTACATTGTTCAAGTATGTAACTAAATGTTGAACATAAAAAATGTTCACAGAAAATGGCGCTATAATTTTAAAACACGATTTAATAAAAATTTCTCCAGTGTGGGTTAACACACTATTGCTTATCTATGTCCATATATGTCATAGTTTTTATCCCGGAATTCCCGCGGGAACTTTAAAATTAACTCGGATGAAACCATGGGAAACAGGCAGTAGTTTAACAAATGCAGTAACTAGAAGTAAACCAGTAATTTTGAGTTAAAAAAAATCCCTTTTTTTGTTAAATGATAACCACAGATTGTCCTAAATATCACACGTCGTTAAAAAAAATTATAACTATTTATTAAACTTAACCATTTCAAAAAGCACAAAGTCTGTCGTGTCGTAAATAAAATACAATAACATACGACATGAAAACACGTCGACATAAATCCCAATAATTGCTAACCCCGACAACGGTTTCAATTAATTCTACCGTTTACAGTCCGAGTGCAGGCGTGTTGTACTCGTACTAGCACGTGTAAGGCACATCGTAGACCATACGGAAAAAAAATACAAAAACTTGGGCATATATTTGCTACTAACCGCCGCACTCAGAGTCGGCTTTAATGATTACTTAGTTAAGTATAGATTTTTAAAACAAAACTGCCGCAATCAGAGACGTTCAGTAAATTAATGTTAATTGGCATACAATGAGATGTAACTTAATTAGTTAAATGCCGACTATCATTAATTTACTGAACGTCTCTGATTGCGGCAGTTTTGTTTTAAAAGTCTATACTTAACTAAGTAATCATTAAAGTCGACTCTGAGTGCGGCGGTAATTGTTTTATTTTTGCTTACACATTCGTCGTGTTGGCGGGAGAACTATTACAAAACGAAAAACCCCATTATTTATTCTGAAAATATATTTTTAATCATGATAAAATAATATTCTTTTGCCAATCGTTAGTAGGTATAGGTACAATTTTGATGTATTACTTAAACAACCAATGAAAATAGTACTATTATGATGATTAATTATGTAACATACGACCGCACTCAGAGTCATTGTAATGGTTACTTAATTTTAAGTGAAGATTATTAAAAAAAATTGTCGCAATCAGAAACGTACATTAAATTAATGTCGATTGGCGCTGCTACCTCTGCGCTGAGCCTGATTGCACCAGCTAGCACTGTGCTGTATACGGCGAGTTAGCGGTGCATAAGCAAGCCAAAGCTGATTATTGACCGGGCTGGGAGAGCTTGGCCGATAGCCAAGTGAGCCGGCCACGTTCGACTCGCTAACACCGGCCATCGACACGTCGCCCAAGAGCTACGTGAAGCTATATAGCTATCTTCTACGCACTATATATCTATATAAATACACTGTCCCCTTCTAAACCTTCTCCATCAACAGCTTGATATAGGTCAACTAATTGGAACATATAAAGTAATAAGTCTAATGTCTATATAAGCGGCGATAATCACTTACCATCAGTTAGAATAGGTACAATTAGAACTCGATATTGTATAAGTGAATTTTCTAGCGCGAAATGCGACTTCTATGTTTTCTTCGCCAATCGGTTCAACTCCTTTCCAGTCTATTCCATAATATGGTCTTATGCTAGAAGCAATCACTTCAATCCAGTGACCCTCACTCCGTTTTAGGTAAGTCCATCGTGCCGATTAGATACCTATTTAAACGAAAAACACTTGGCATATAGTTTTGATTTTATCTTGGTAGATAACCAAAAGTATGTAACTATACCAATGGCAAACGCCCGGGTCAAATAAGTTACCTACATAACTAAAAATATATCATTTTAAAATTCTCTATTATTACAAATTTTTAATTTTAAATATTAAAATCTATAAATAATATTATGCTGGGTTATCTATAAGCTAAGCGTATAACTTCCAAACGACTGCACCAAATTGGATAATTGTTTTTTTTTTGTGTTCGTTATTGTCAAGACAAGGTTTATATAAAAGAAGTTTGGAGTTCCTGCGGGAATTCCGAAAGTCATGCGGGTGAATCTCCGAAACGGTTGGACCGATATTGACGGGACTTTCAGTGCTAATTAGCTATGTTATAAAGAATACATTAGGCTACTTTGGAGTTCCTGCGGGAATTCCGCAACTTGTGCGAGTGAAACCGCGGGGCACAGCTAGTTTAAAATATTTTTTGAAAGCTCTGTGATTAGTGGCTTTTACTGCTGACGGCAAAAACAACGAAGAACAACACAAACAAGATCAATTTCCTCGTTAATTACAAACTGGGAGAGATAGGAAACGGCGGGAAAACTTGACAGCTGCGAGTGTTGTTTTTCAAAACTCATAAGTGTAATACAGTGAAACAACACGTCACAGTTCGAATAGTCTAACAGTAGGGGGAGCACGAATTTTTCGCTCTCGTCTTTCGATGTCATGAAAGCGATGTAACGAAAGAGATGTAACGAAAGCGTTTTTTTTTTGTATAGAAAATTAACGACGATAGATGGCGGTGTTCATTTTCCATACAAAAACAACGCTTGATATCGAAAGGACAAGAGCTCCCGAAAACATAGCAGATAATATGCGCCATAGACAAAATAAATGGTGACAACCGTGAAAATGATTGACCATTTGTATTTGGCACATCGCCGGCCGCTGCCGCGGCACGCTCGCTACGCTCGCTTGGCTCGCGCAACTTGGTGAGCAGTACAAACCTAACCTCACCCGACCTAAAGGAAGGGTAATTAAGTATGGCCTAGGCAAAACTAGTTCAGCCTGAAATCGGGTTTGGCCGGTAAAATATATTGTTGAACAAGTTGTGCCACGCGTTAATTTCAGAGTTCCCGCGGGAATTCCGGGATAAAAAGTACCCTGTGTATTAATCTGATGTATAAGCTATATTATTGTAAAGTTTCATTTAAATCCATCCAGTAGTTTTTGCGTGAAAGAGTAACAAACATCCATTCATACATACCAACTTTTGCATTTATAATATTAGTAAGGAAAGTCGTGCTATTTCTATTTAACACTAAATTTCAGGATTCCTACAGAAACTAACGAAAAATTACCTCATATCATCTTTATATGCAAAACTAGCTGTCCCTCACGGTTTCACTCGCAGTAATTTCGGAGTTCCAAGATAAACCTTCTTTTGGAATCACTCTATTTTTTAGTGAAAACCACGTGAAAATCCGTGTTTTTAAGTTTATCGCAAACAGATAGACGTGGCGGAGGACTTTGTTTTATATATTTAAGGATAAAGCGATTACTTTTTAATTTGACTTTTTTTTGTCCAGTAGGTACATCAAAAAGTTCTCGAGAAAAACTTGAACTAGTTCGCGTGGAACACCTTGTCTATAATTAATTAATTAATAAGCTTTTAGATTTATATTTAAGACAATAATAGTTAACAAATTGTGAAGTATGGCTGAATGATGGTTGCAAAATTCGCCTCTTTGCGCAATCGAGCTCGATTCACGGTAAAGCCACTGGCCGACAGTTGAGCACGCCTACGTCGGCCTTTTGTGAGGATGTTTACACTGTGGTAATATCTACTTTATGTCTGAACCAGCAACTTTGATGTTTGAGGTTTCCAAGTTTCTTATTTGATGCTTTGTCGTATTTGGAGAACGTACCGCTGGAGTTCACAGTGTTATTGCGCTGTGAACGATTCTTGCGTCTGCTTATAATTCAGAAGCAACTAACTACAAGTACATAATATGTTTTCTCCAACTTGCTTGGAAATGTCAACTATTCTCACATATTATAAAATGAAGTCCTCCGATGCATCTGTATGTCTGTGTGTCTGTCTGTTCGCGATAAACTGAAAGACCACTGAACAGATTTTCATGTGGTTTTCACCAATAAATAGAGGCATAAATTATGTTCGCAATGAAAAAAAATTATTATATAGTCACTTACCTTAGGTTCTGTCATGAAATTGACAATTAAATGTCAGGATAATAAAGTTTCAAGGGAAAAATATGATGTTTGAAACCACATAAAGACTCCCTATAAGTACATAGGTACTTAATCAGTTGAATTAAGTTATTAACATTTCACTATTAATTTCTTATTATTAAATTATCTGACATTGCACTATTATCTAGATTTAAATAACTGTTATTTTTAGCATTTGACTATATAATAATGTACTTATTATCTTTTTGTTTCTTAAGCGTTGTTTACAACTAGTGGTGTGGACTGGTGATTGTTTCTAATTTGGTATAATTTTGTATTTGTTAAAGTTTGCACTATGTTTTTGAACCTTATAAATAAATAAATAAATTAATGTGAAGTGGGACCGAAGAAATCAGCGGTTACATGATCAAAGGTGACACTGTTTGTCATCCGGAAACCAACTATACTATGCTACCACTTGTGACAGCGCGACGCGAGCGCCCCCTCACAGCGTCGCTCGGCAACACCCAGCCAGCTGTAAGTATTTCACGTATTTCAAATTAATGATATTCCTTTTTGCCGGAGCTTCGTAGCTCCGGGTGGCATCAGTTGTTTGCCTATGTCTTTATCAAGTCATCTTTTTTATAAAACGTTGTTATTAATTATTAAGCAAGTTTTTATGTGATGACATTCACAAGTTGGCAACACTGTAGCGTAAGGTCCAATCATCTTGTTTTTTTTTCTACTACTAGCTATGCCCCGCGGTTTCACCCACGTGAGTTTCGGAATTCCCACAGGAACAATTTTTTTCTAAAGTAAAAGTAGCCTAAGTCACTCCTTTTATCTAACATCAGCTATCTGCCAGTGAAAGTCCCGTTCAAATCAGTCCAGCCCTTTCAGAGATTAGCCGGAACAAACAAACAGACAGACAGGCAGAGAAAAATTTTAGAAATTGATTTTTTATGTAAATAAATACTTTCATAATTTTATGCATTTAGTGAAAAGCTGTTAATTTGGAATTACAGACACTTCAATTTTATTAATATTCTAGCTGTCCCGCGCGGTTTCACCCCCTTAGGGGTTGAATTTTCAAAAATCTTTTCTTATCTGATGCTTACTTCATACAAAGAACAACCCTCCAAGTTTCAGGTCTATACGATCAGCGGTTGAGGCTGTGCGTTGATCCATCAGTCATTGAGGACAAAGCATTTTATATGTATAGATCTTTTCATTACTCATACTCGGAAAGTAGGTCTGAAGTTGCCTGAGAAGCGGGTTGAAAGTAACACTTTTCAGCCATAGGGAGAATCGCTTTCAACTGACAGCTGGATACTGCAGAAACTCAAGTTTTTTTTTATGTCATAAGGGGCATACTTACTGGCCAGTAGCACACCTAATGGTTGATTTATGTAAAATAAAATTCACTTATTTTTTTCTTTAGCTAATTCCTATTTTTATTTTTATTTTCCTTGCATTCCTAATGAAAAGCACAGTGTTATCTAGGGGTGTAAGTAACTTATTTAGTCCCGAGACGGGGTCTAGGCCAATAGATCGAGGGACTAAATAAGTCTTTCTCCCGAGGATAACACTGTGCTTTTCATTGTACTATTAAACGAGCAATCCTTGTATATCTATACTAATATTATAAAGAGCTAAAGTTTGTGAAAATTGTGAGTTTGTGACGTTGTAGGGGGTAATCTCTGGATCTACTGAACCGATTTTGAAAATTCTTTCACTTATAAGCTCGGTCGGTCAGATATTGTATATCATAAACAAGTTCGTTTGTTTCTATGCTCGATTTACCTAAACAAGTAGGTAGGTACAAACCATTTCTAGAATAAGTGATAAAATTATAACAACTCACAAAAATATAAAATAGTTAATAGTCAAAGAACGCAAAGCAAATAAGCTTTTCTTTGGAGTGACTTTTTCACCTCTGGCATTCGAGCTCAATCTGGATTCAGCTACTTTTCTTTGTTCGTAATCCATATTTATTTTGCGAAAATATACAAATAGGTAGATCTCTCATACCAAACGCGAAAGTAATGACGACTGCTTCAGAAAAAATATGAAAATTCCTCATTAATCCAGTCGTAATTTGTAATAAAAAATTACTGAAAAAAAAAAATTTTGGTCGGAAGCTACAAATACTTATACGCGGCTAGTTTAAAGTAAGAAAGGGACTAAACGGTAAATGCGCGAAATTCTATTTAATTAGTCAAAATCACATCTCATTATCATACCATCTAACAGTCGACTTTATTGAAGGCAATAACAGAGTAGGTATCTACATCAATGTGAGTAACAACTTCATGATCGCCGGCCGCTGAAAGAACTCGGCGCGCCCATAAATAACTTTCAGATATCCATTACGGTGGCCGACAGCTGAGGTGAGTGATAAATGGTGCGAGGGCCACCTAGCCCCGACCGGGCGACGCTTCGCAAATTATCGAAACGTGAACCGTTTTATTATGCCCGTATTAGCACGCGGATTATCGCGCGATTTGCAGATTACGGCCGTTCGAGTGCACCAAAGTTTGACGGGCCGTAAATCTTATCTTTTTATGAACCGGAAACGCTAATTCAGCGATATAGCGGAACAACGCATCGCGGTGGAGGCGGTGCCACCTCCCATACTCGACATCGATAAAATGTAAACTCTTTTTAGGGTTCCGGGACTACTAAGACTTCGCTGTCCGTCTGTCCGTCCGCGCGTCCGCCTGTACGTCTGTCAACAAGCTGTATATCATGCACCGTGATAGTTAGACAATAGGCGATTTGACTACTTTTTTTCTAAATTCCATTTAGTCTGTCAGTTATATAATAAAAAAATAATAGACACGTATTTTTTGCTTTTTCTAATTAAGGCGCGTGGAGTCGTGAAACGATCATTTTTGAGGCCCTAAAGCTCATAAATTAGCCTACTGACGATTCCAGAATTAACATATATTAAAGATTGATATATGAACTTCAATCTGAGCATTTAAATAAATTGTAGTCTACAAAATACTATTCAAAAAAAAACATTGAAATGAAGCTGTTTTCAACTTGAAATACGCTACTGCTTCTAAACTACAAGTGATAATTTCACGATTCTTTCAGGAAAAGATTGCTAACTTGTTTAACTTAAAACTGAGCATTTATCGTTCCAAAATAATACATAGTTTTGACGAAATGTTTTTTATACCACATTCACTACAAATGGTCACGAGCGGGTCCGTGCGCGGGCGACGGGAGTCAGTCTGGCGCTGGCATTCAAACGGGTAGGCTGTGCGTCGCGCTGTCGCAATCCGCTTGGTTACGCCAAATTAATTTTGTGAGCAAAATAAGGTAGCGACATCAAAAATGCCACGAAAAAAAAAGCTGCAAAAAGTTGGGCAACTGGACTTCACTGAATTTTAATTATTGGTTCATTGTATTTTTTTGTAACAAAAGGCAATTTTATAAACACATTTTTGTTTTATTACTTTCTTTTACTAAATTAATCAATAAATTAATAAAAATAAAAATATACAGCTACAGCATTTTAGATATCGGAAAATATACAGCAATTTTCTATCTGCATACAAATCGAAGAATGCTGTAAGTAGTAAAACCTGTTTCCTTGTAACTTTAGTGAAAATATTTTAATTGCAACTAACATTAAGGTGGGTCTAAAGGTCTAGTTTTCATACAAACTGCCGTAGCTATATTAAAGGCATTCCGCCTGTTTTTATTTATTAGACTTCATTTAATAAAATACTACTACTTGTTACGATAACGCACAGCCCAAAATCTTTGCATATTATAGTGAAGAAATAACATAATTACAATCATTTCAAAATGAATTAAATTTCGGTCGAACCTTTGCTTGTGTGAGAGAACGAATACACTTATCCCATCAAAAACAAACTTGTAAAAAAGTCCAAGTCTCGCAACTCACTTCTTCTACAGTAAAAAGTTGTGAGATCAATGTAATACCAAGTCGGTTAATTTATTCAGTGCCTACTTAAGGGTCCTTCTGTCTAAAGTTATCATGTTATAAGCTAATCTAATAACATTTTATAGTGACCATATCAAATTTAAAAACCTTTTATGTTTTAAATAGATTGATTGGCTTGGCGATCACGTGAAAACACAATATATCTCACATGTAATACATAATTATGGTTCTAAACAATCTAATTTAATTATAATATGTATTACTTGTGAGATACATTGTGTTTTCACGTGATCGCCAAGCCAATCAATCTATTTAAAACATAAAAGGTTTTTAAATTTGATATGGTCACTATAAAATGTTATTAGATTAGCTTATAACATGATAACTTTAGACAGAAGGACCCTTAAGTAGGCACTGAATAAATTAACCGACTTGGTATTACATTGATCTCACAACTTTTTACTGTAGAAGAAGTGAGTTGCGAGACTTGGACTTTTTTACAAGTTTGTTTTTGATGGGATCTCATTTCTTTTTGTAAATGGTCTTCCTCCTTTGAGCAATTTAGTCTACTTTAATAACTTGAAAGATTTTGGTACAACTTTATAATATATATAAACACATGCCCCATTCTTGCTTTTCATTCCGTTGACCATTGTACCTTTGAACATAATTATGTCTAGGTAACTATGTATCTACACTTTATATCTAGGTAGGTAACTATAGCTACACTTATTATTATTATTTATTAATATCTGGGCAACGGCTTAAATAGCTGTTCCCCGCGGTTTAACCCACGTTAATTTCGGAGATCCCGCGGGTATTCTGAGATAAAAGTACTACCCTATGACCTTTCCTGTACCCTTGACAACGTGTAGTATGCAATAATTAATTCACCCGCGTTGATATCAGAGTTCGCGCGGGAATTCCAGAAATGAATCCTAGCTAGATCGATTATGGCCCCCGAAATCTCCTGTATACAAAATTTCATGAAAATCGTTGGAGCATTCAGATTAGGGTAATTTTATCTCGGAATTTCCGAAGGATCTCCGAAATTAACGCTGGTGAAATCTCATGAAATTTTGCATGCACGTGTTCAGGGGTAAAGAAAACCTAGGGATATAGGGTACTAACTACTTTGCATCTCTGAATTCCCGCGGGATCTCCGAAATTAACGCGGGTGAAACCGCGGGGAACAGCTAGTCTCATATATTTATATGGGATTACAAAGTTATTAGTGCAGTTGGTACATATAACTGCATATATAACTTTGTAATTCCATACATTTATATGGGATTACAAAGTTATTTATGCAGTTAGTGTATCTAGAAAACTGGACCGAAATTGCTAAATATTTTAATTTTTCCTTGATTTATACAATAAACACTAATTGTATTCTAAATTTCAAACTTCTATGTCTGCTAGAAGTGCCTTAGAATTTTGATGATCGGTCAGTGAGTGAGTGAGTGAGTGAGTGAGTGAGTGAGTGAGTGACCTACAAAATTAAGAAACTTTGACTAGTTATAATTCTTAAACTACTGGTTCAAATCGAATGAAATTTAAATTATACCGTCTTTATACAATACCTGCTTGTTTACTAAAAATTCAGGCTTCTAGTTTTATCCACAACGAAGTTATAGGGGGTCGAAAATGGCCTGAATTGCTTCGAGAAAAGGATAGTACGGCCGTGCCGCTTTTGTTGCTCGACTTGGCGGGGGCACTGCCGTGCCCCCAGATAAGTGTACGAAAATGGCGGCCCGGTCTATAAACAGCTGTAGTTAGGCTGTAGACTGACAAGTCCCCCGAATGCAGTAGTTTGTAGTGAATTCCAAAAGGATCACAAGGTGGCGCGGCGTTGTGCCGTGAGTTTTGACAATTTTGCCTACCAAGATAATTTAGAATTGTATTTGAAAATATACCTATTACTGATGTAGTAGGTACCTATTAGTAGCCGAAGCGAATACAAATAACTTGTGGAAAGTTGGAAAAGACGTTTTGGTTCTGCGTCACGTACGATGAGGTATAACGTAACTTACGGGTAAAAGTATTTTATATTTTTGTGTTGAATAAATTCTTGCTATCTCTTTCTTGTTTTCACGATGAGTAAAAGAGAGAGACCATATTTTCGAAAGGTTGTATCTCGGCCTGGGGTGATAAAATTCAGCGTTTATCTCCAAATTCTCCGATGCAATGAAAATAATATTTTTATTGTGTCTTATGTGACCACGTGATGCAACGTGTGTTCCGAGATATAGTCTCGGAACTACAAGTTACAGACCCATCGTGTTGGTACTCAAACGTCATGTTTTCGTGATATCTATGTGATCACGTGGTCAAATTTCCAATAACCTATATCTCGGAAACTACAAGTTACAGACCCATCGTGTTGGTACTCAAACTTCATGTTTTCGTGATATCTATGTGATCACATGGTCAAATTTTCAACAAGCTATATCTCGGAAACTACAAGTTACAGACCCATCGTGTTGGTACTCAAACTTCATGTTTTCGTGATATCTATGTGATCACGTGATCAAATCTTCGATAGCCTGTATCTCGGAAACTACAAGTTACAGACCCATCGTGTTGGTACTCAAACTTCATGTTTTCGTCATATCTATGTGATCACGTGGTCAAATTTTCGATAGCCTATATCTCGGAAACTACAAGTTACAAACCCATCGTGTTGGTACTCAAACTTCATGTTTTCGTCATATCTATGTGATCACGTGGTCAAATTTTCGATAGCCTGTATCTCGGAATCTACAAGTTACAGACCCATCGTGTTGGTACTCAAACTTCATGTTTTCGTCATATCTATGTGATCACGTGGTCAAATTTTCGATAGCCTATATCTCGGAAACTACAAGTTACAGACCCATCGTGTTGGTACTCAAACTTCATGTTTTCGTCATATCTATGTGATCACGTGATCTAATGTTAGATAGCCTATATCTCGGAAAATACAAGTTACAGACCCGTCGTGTTGGTACTCGAACTTCATGTTTTCGTCATATCTATGTGATCACGTGGTCAAATATTCGATAGGCTATATCTCGGAAACTACAAGTTACAGACCCATCGTGTTGGTACTCAAACTTCATGTTTTCGTGATATCTATGTGATCACGAGATCAAATCTTCGATAGCCTGTATCTCGGAAACTACAAGTTACAGACCCATCGTGTTGGTACTCAAACTTCATGTTTTCGTCATATCTATGTGATCACGTGGTCAAAAAGTGGAATCGAAATCTAAGGTTTGAACACAAGATTTTCACGATTCATAGTTTACAAAAAAAGACGCACACCACCGAGACTCTTGTTGAGGTAGCCAAATTACGAATCCTAATCGTCTAGTTTTAATCGATTTGCATGTGTGTGTGACTACGTTTCGGCCAGTTATTCGATATTTTCGTGTAGTTAAAGGATAATAATGCGCGTAAAGCCATATAAAAATTTTAAATTAAAGATGTATTAAACACTCATTCTCTCGCAGCCATCATCAAAATCTATTTTTTAACCTTGTGATTCTCTGTAAATTGAGAAAACTCTTTTATGGCGCCGTCCGCGGCCTCTATCGGATAAGAGCTGCATAATCTGGCGGAGCGCACCCTTAACTTAACAAAACTATGTACAAAAAAAATCACAATTCTGTCAGTTCTTGTTAAAAAGTTGCTTTATTTTCAATTTTATAAAAAAAATGTTTCTGGTGAAAAGTTGGTGTTTTGTTACTTACAGCAAATATGTTTTCTTACGGCGAAAATTTTGATTAGTCTACTACTTTTTTCTGGGACGATATAAATTAAAAATAAATTCGGTACCTAAAGGTACCAAATAGGTACACTAAATATGTGAAAAGAAAAAAATCAATTTGTGTATAGGTACTAAATTGTACTAAATAAGTACTAAATTGTAAAATAATAAATTAATTTAACTACCTATTTAACTACGAATTTGATATCATTAATCCTTTATAGTAAAATTACAATATAATAAAAATAAACATCAATAATTATTTACCTTCATTATTAAAGTATTAAAATAAAACATAAAAAATACGATATAAAAATATTTGCATGACTCAATGTAATATCAATTAAAATAATGATAGATTTGATGGAGTGCCGATAACTGTTCCACTGACCCTACGTACATTATCGCGCGATGTTTGGGTGCGGGTAGCGGGGGCGAGAAAATTAGGCCACGCCTCAACGCCCAAGGTCGTTGGCGACACCACGAGCCTTAATGAAAATATACCTGGATAAAGCGCATTAAAGTTTGGGTTTGGAGGCTCGTAGCGTCATACGCAGCTAAAACTGCGCCTGCTTGTGACATCACGCGATATTTCGACTCAAAGTATCTGCGTTATTTTTTGCTTACGTGAAAAGTAAAAATATCTTTTTTTATGAATCTACACGAAGGGCTAAAAATAAAAAAATTGTCAAATAGCCTATTGAAATTTTCACAGATGATGTATTTCTGTTGCGCCTATAGCAACAAAAATACTAAAAAACAGAATTAAAATATTCTTGAAATATTCACAAAATATTTAGTTATATATTCACTTTCAAAATAAATAATTAAATTAAAATAAAACAAATATATTTAAGGGGGGCTCCCATACAACAGACATGATTTTTTACTGTTTTCATAGACAATGGTATGGAACCCTTCGTGTACAAGTCCGACTTGCACTTGGCCGGTTTGCCCAAAAAATTCCTACATATTATAATACGCAGATATTTAGAGTGCTGAAAGTTACCATTACACATAAGAGCTTTCCACTTTGCCAAAACAAATAACTCTAATTTTGTTTGCCGACCGCAGTTTATAGTTTTAATGTTATAAATGCGGATGTGCGTGTGTCTGTTACGCTTTCATGCCTTAATTGCTCAACTGATCATCATGAAATTTCATATAAACATGGTCAGGAATACGGAAAAGGACGTCCATAAAAACAGCGCTGTTTCAACCGTCAATCAGTTTTGTATACCGCACCAAACGGGTTGACAAAATCTACATTGAGATGGGCGTAGCCGCAGGCACCAACTGGTTCTGGTAAAAAGTATCCTTTGACAACGTGTATAAATATTGTGATGATCAGTCGAGTAGGTAGTTAAAGTGTGAAGAGGTAACTTACAGAAAAACAGAGTTAGTTACTTTTGCATTTATAATATTACACTAGCTGTGCTCCGCAGTTTCACCTGCGGTAATTTCGGAGTTCCCGCGAGAATTCCGGGATAAAAAGTAGCCTATGTCCTTCTCTGTACCCCTGACAACGTGCATGCCAAATTTCATTCAAATCCGTTCAGCCGTTTTTGCGTGATTGAGTAAACTTTTGCGAGGATAAGAGCTCGATAGCGCATTTTCATCCGACTTGCTTCAAATTTATCGTCACTGCTCAGCTCCTATGTGTCTTAGCGTTATGTTATATAGCCTATAACCTGCCCAGGAGTATGGACTAGGTACAATCGTAACAAGTTTGGTTAAAATCCCTTCAGTAGTTTTTGACCCATGCGTGCACATAAAGACAGACTGACAGATAGACCGACAAAAAATTTACTGATTGCATTTTTGGCATCAGTGTCGATCACCATTCATCCTCCAATATTAATTTTGAATATATTATATTCAATGTACAGAATTGACCTCTCTACAGTTTTATTATAAGTATAGAAGATATAGAAGAAGATATAGATATAGCATGTATTGTATATAGATTCCAATTTCTCAAGTGGAATTCTCAACTTTAGTTAAAGTTGCGAACGGTGTCACAATTTACCGGACATTCCGGTTAGGATTCAGTAATTGCTTTCATAATTCGTTCCGACGCGCCCGGGCCGCGGGGCGACTAAAATTGTGTAACATTTTAAAAGACCACCTACCTAATAAAATAAAGCTCAAGTTTTTACATTTAAAACTAAGGTCCGTATTCCAGAAGGTAACTCAAATCACGTTTCTCTTGAGATTAGTCTTAAGCTGAAATCATAACTCAAGCGTACATCTTATTATAGAATGCGTTTTAAGTTCTAATCACTTGAAACTAGTCTTGAGTAGAGATTTTGAACGCTGATTGGTTGAGTGGTCTTGACATGACAGACGTAAACAAAGATCAAATCTTTGCTTGAGTATAGATTAGTACTCAAGCGTCGTTCTAGAATAAGGAAATAACTCAGCTGATTGTTGATTGATGAATCTCGTTTCAAGTAAGGTTCTAAAATTAAAGCTTTACTTGAAATTAGTTTTAAAACTAGATTCATGACTTGAGTATCCTTTTGGAATACGGACCTTAGTTTTAAATGTGAAAAACTTGAGCTTTATTTTATTCGGTAGGTGGTCTTTATATACCTAAGTATATTTTAGTGTAGCGTTTTATGTTAGTTTTACAAATTATGCAGTGTTATAGTGGCTGTGGCGACTTCACCTGCGGCAATTTCGGAGTTCTCGCGGGAATTTCAGGATAAAAGTACCTTATGTCTTTCTCTGCACCACTGAATACGTGTATGCAAAATTTCGTGGTGATCGGTTGGGTCGTTAAGGCGTGAAAGCGTAACAAACAAATAAACTCACTCTTGCATTTATAATACAATACAATATATTACTTTATTGCACCAAAGATATTTTACAGTATTAATGCAGATTACATACATGGCAAAAAGGCGGCCTTATAAGGACTAGCTGTCCCCCGCGGTTTCACTTATTTTAATTTCGGAGTCACCATGGGAATTTCGGGACAAAAAGTACCCTATGACACTCAGGACTACCGTAGCTTCCTATAAGTGAAAGAATTTTCTAAATCGCTTCAGTAGATCCAGAGATTACCCCCTACAAACGTCACAGACTCACAATTCACAACTTTAGCTCTTTATAATTTTAGTACCTATAGATTATAGATGTAGGTAGTAAGGATAACGAATGTACCTACAAAGACAAGAGTCCATTTCTAACTTGCTTTCATCTTGGATTATTAATTTTCTCTTACGCGATACGCTACGTTACAATCAACGGCTTGCTTTTCTGCAAACCAGATGCTTGCATCCGGATTTTTTTCTTAGAAATCCTCTCTAATCAACTCTATTTCCCCAAGAATTTCCAGACACTCCTTTTTAAAGAAAATATTACACAATATTGAGCACATTTAAAAGAAGAAAGTGCTTACTCTCGCATTTTTTATCTTTATTAACCCAACGGGCTGCTTGATTAGAAATGTTTTGCAGATGGATAATTTAATTATAATGCTATGAAAAGGTTTTCATTAAGGTTCTTAAAGTAAATAATATACTTTAAGATTTGCATTTTATTTAAACTAGCTTTGCCCCACGGTTTCACCCGCGGTAATTCTGGAGTTTCCGTGGGAATTCCAGGATAAAATAAAGATAATTATATTAATTATTTTTATAGGGACAGACAGCGGGAAGCGACTTTGTTCTATACCATGTAGTGACTAGCTATTGAATCGCCCCGTGAATCCACCCGCATTAGGTGACTATGAAGTTAGCATGAGATTTCCGCAATAAAAATTCCTTATGTCCTTTTTTGTGCCGGTTACAAAGTCTAGGTACCTATGCGAAGTTTCATGATGATCGGTTGAGTAGTTAAGACGTGAATAGGTAACACAGACGGACAGAAAGAGTTACTGTCGTATTTAGAATATTAGTATGGATACTAGTATAAGATTATACCGTGGATTATACTATTGTCTGTGGTATCACTTTAAATACATAGTATACAACAAAGTCGCTTCCCGCTGTCTGTCTGTCTCTATGTATACTTAGATCTTTAAAACTACGCAACGGGTTTTGATTCGGTTTTTCTAATAGATAGAGTGATTCAAGAGGAAGGTTTATACGTATCGTTTATCCTGGAATCCCCGCGGGAACTCCGATAATAAGTTTGCTACAAATAAAATCGTAAGTGACTTAGTATGGGTACATACCTACATTTAAATGTAGGTAAAAGTTTCTAATTGGCGAATATTCTGTGATCTTTCTTTCTTCTTTTATAAGTACCTACCTTTGCATATATCTAAATTTCGACCAATACAAAAATTTTCTATTTAAATGCTTCGTTGAACGGTTTGAAATTGCAAGTCACAGTACTACAGCTTGCAAGCACTGCTTTCTCGGAGCTCTTGGAGGAAACCGAAGAAATCAGCTCGAAATGTGATGTCAATAATATCCTTCTTGAGCACATAAAAAACCGTCACCGTGAAAATTATTGTCCAATACAGCACCTTATAACACAATAAAATCTATTTTTATCAATTTTTATCGACATGAAAATAAATGACCGAACCGCCATCTTTGATTCCCGCCAAAAAAAACTCCTTCTGTGTTCTTGCTCATAATTTTATTTTACAGGAAATCTTTTAAAATAAAACAAAAGATTGCGATGGTGAATTCGCAATTTCGTCGCGTGCCGACCCCTAACCCGGGGGTGGATCCTTAGCAAAAAAATCCAAATCCCCGCCTATTAAGCGCCGCAAATCGACAAGAAGGAAGATCTGTTCGCCTTTAAATTAGTGTTGACAGACTTAACCTTGCTTATTTGATCGGGTGTGGTGCAAGTGAAAGTGATCAGCGTGCAAATGTTACCATTGAACATTTTTATGTACCTAAGCGAGGCCGTACATTTTAGGTTTTCGTAACCAGTTCTTCACTGATAAACAGTAATATTAGCTGCATGTAAGTATTTCTGTATATGCATTGTATGTATGTATCTGTATGTGAGTATGTGTATGTATGCGTATGTATGTATATGTATGTATATGTGATTGCGTATTTATGTATCTATGTATGTAACGTATTAATTAATATTTATTTTTATTTTAGTTACGTATGCTGTTGATATATAATATATTGTATGTAATCACTTTATGTATTTTATCTATCTATATATATTTTTCTGTATGTATATTTTATAGGTATCTATGCGTGTATCTTTGTATATCTTTTTATGTATTTTTATTTTTTATATTTATGTTCTATGTGCATATTTGTATTATTTTATGATTCCTGTTCTACCTATCAACATATAAATTTTCTGCATTTGTCCTGTCCACCCAAAGGTTGTCTGGAAGAGATCGCTAGTAAAGCGATAAGACCGCCTTTTGTATGCCTTTAGTTATAAATTTTTGTTAACACACTGTAACATTATTTTGGTGTACAATAAAGTGTATTCTATTCTATTCTATTCTATTCTATTCTATTCTATTCTATTCTATTCTATTCTATTCTATTCTATTCTTCAATACGGTGAGCAAATTAGGGCACGAAGCCAGAGGCGTCAATTTCATACATTAATACAATAGAATGCAAGTAGGTAATCTAACAGTAATTATGTGAATGCAAAGTAGGGAAAAGACGTTGTAGTTGCGTTTGGCACCGCTCGGCAATATCAACTATTTATAAACTAACGGTTTTGATATATTAATTAGTTTATAGTTTCTCCACGTTTTAGGTACTTAAATTATTCTTTTCCAATTTTTAAAAACCCACCTTAAGCAAAATTTCAATCGTAAACTTCTTATTAATTTGAACGCAGATTAAATCGTTCTAACGGCCGCACTCAGAGTCGACTTTAATGATTACTTAGTTAAGTATAGATTTTTAAACCAAAACTGCCGCAATCAGAGACTTTCAGTAAATTAATGTTAATTTTCATTTAATGAGATGTAACTTAATTAGTTAAATGCCACTAAACATTAATTTATTACACTTGTCTGATTGCGGCAGTTTTGTTTTAAAAATCTATACTTAACTAAGTAATCATTAAAATCGACTCTGAGTGCGGCGGATCTTTCTTTTTAATTTGTGATCATGCGTTTTCAAACTTCCATTCCGATCGGATTATAGCAGCTCAGTACCTACCAAGCTTATCTAACCATAATTTATGTTACTATTTTGCATCGTAGATACCTAATAACTAATATGCTTTAGAAATTACCAGTAGGTGGTTTGCGTTTATTGGCAGTGGGACATCGAGATATGTGGTTTGCTGATTACGAGTCCGGCCGCTGTCCTGTAGCGGTTATGTTCGAGCATTGTGGTTTTGTCATAGCAAATAACATTCACAGCTGGGTATCAGTCGTGGGCCGAGTCCAAAATTACAATGACGCGCCGTTCCGACACCACACCATTGACATACTAGGCATTGCACGTAGTTTCAACCGTGTGAATTTCAGTTCAGATCGAGAATACCCTCGAATTCTTTTCGATCTGAAAGAACGAGAAAAAGAAAGACCTACATCAACCATTCGTCATAATTTTATGATGCGTTTTTTAATATCTATATAAATAAAAATGAATATTTGGATGTCTGTCCTCTATGCGTTCCGAAACCATTGGTACGATTGTGATGAAACTTTGGCGGGTTGTTCTGCCTGCGTCCGCAAAGGTTTCTGATCCCAAAACTCACGCGGATGAAACCGCGGGGCACAGCTAATTATATAATATAAATGCGAATGTGAGTTTTTTAGGCTTTCATGCCTTAACTAATCAACCCATCACCATGAAATTTCGCATACACGTCAGTAGTATTACAGAAAAAGACATGTTTTTATCCCGGCATTCCCTTGAAGACATGTAGATAAAGATTAAACCTATTAAATTTTATCAATGTACACAATATATACAATAAACATATCACAAATTATTAAAACATATTTATGTGGTTGCAACTACAATGAAGCGGAATCAGCAAACTTAGTTTGCAAACTTAGATTACAATCTGCAAATTAATACGAAAATATACGATTCAAACATAATTTGACTAATGACCATATTTCACAATAAGCTCATTAAACAACAAAAGTGCAAATTTAATAAAATAAAAAACCTCTAATAATAATAATAATCCACTTCACAACACACAGATCTACTTGATCCCACAGTAAGCTATGAGCTTGTGTCGTGGAAACCAAGCAAACGTGGTATATACTACACATATTATTACATATATATTATACTATACATATATATATACACACCCAGACCGGAAAATGGAACCCTGTCACACAAAGTCCACCCCCGCCGGGAATCGAACCCGGAACCTCTTGATTAGCGGTAAAATAATAAGGTAAGGTAATAATAGAATAATAATAATAGAATAATAGGTAATAATAGAGTAAACAGCAGAACAAAATTCAACACGTAACAAAATTGTCGATGGCGTTCCCAGCGAGATTTGTCCTTTGCATTGGCAAATGCAATTTGCTTGGTGCCACACTAATAATGGTGTGCAAATGCGGTCGCACTCACAGACCCGAGTAATATAGACACCGCAAGTTACCTGCCAAGCGTGATCGACAAACCACTCGGTTGTTCTAAGCCAATACTCATAGTCATTTTCAACATTTACGAATTTTGGATTTGCAGTTAAAAAAGTGGGTATTGTATAAAGTTCCTTCTGAAAGTGAGTTCGATTCTATTGTATTCCTGATAAATTATTGATTGTATGTATTGCGTACAACGTGATTACAAATATATATTTTTTTAAGTTTTTTATTTGCTATTAAATCAACCAATATTTACATAAAATGTACCTACTTCTACCATTATTACTAACAATGAACTTACAAAGTCGTTGTGATATAATGTTGCAGACGTATCCTTACATTATCCTTTAGCATCCCGGACAAATCTTTAGCATCCCGGACAAATCTTTGTGATTTTTGGGTTGCTATTAGATTAAGTCATATTTTGTAAAAGTTTTAAATAAAAAAAAAAAAAAAAAAAAAAAAAGGTATTAGAAAACAAAGTCCTCTGTCGTTCTGTCTGTCTGTACGCGGTAAACTCGAAGACTACTTTCAAAGAGATTGTCATGCGGATTTCTAATATAATATAGAGATTAAGAGGAAGGTTGATACGTATAGTTTATTCTAGAATTCCCGCAGTAACTTCGAAATTATCGCGGGTGAAACCGCGGGGGACGCAGCTAGTGTATTTATAGTTACGTCAAACGAGTATCAGTGAGATTAATGAAAGAAAGAAAGAAAGAAAATACATTTGTTTCAGCACAACACACAAGAAAAAGAAACTAACATAAACAGTGCCTAATCTTAATTTGTACTGCACATATATGATATCTCTTGCATGCATGATATGCTATTCCATATAATTAAGTATAAAAAAATCTCCAAAACTTCTTATTTGGTCTTATAAACTGTTCTCATATTTAATCGTACATAAATTATAAGGCACGTTTTGTCCATTTTACCAACTTGGGGCATCTATCCTTCTCGAGTCTTTCGTGGTACTCTATAAGTCTCTAGGAGTGTGCTAAAGCTACGCCATTGCATAGGACCTAATCCTTTTAATAAAACACTGATGCAGCTTCCTTTGCAAATTTATACTAATCTGCATCTACAAAGTGAGAAACTCCTCTCTAGTCTGCGGGTTTATCTATGACTAACATTTTTTTAAGTTAATTTTTTTCACTTAGAAAGATCTGTTTGAGAATGTTTTCGAAGAGAGGAAAAAATACTTTTTTTAAGAAAATTCACGTGAACACAAACGCACCGTAGCTAGTTTAAAAAAATTAAATTTATTAGTTCTAATGTCTTAATTGAGGTATCAATAAATTCTATTTATATACTTACTCATACACCGCTGTTCCCCGCGGTTTCACCCGCGTTAATTTCAGAGATCCCGCGGGAATTCCGGGAACAAAAGTTGCCTAAGTTACTCCTTATAACATCGACTATCTGCCAGTAAAAGTTCCGTTTAAATCGGTCCAGCCATTTCAGAGATTACCCGGTACAATCAGACAGACAGAGAAACATTTTTAAAGTTGTTTTTTTTATGTTAGTACCGTATATACTTTCGTATGCATTTAGTGAAAAGCTGTTAATTTGAAATTACAAACAGACATTTTAATTTTATTTATATGTCTAGATGTAAAATGAAGTCGCTTCCGCAGTCTGTTCGCGATAAACTCAAAGACTGCTGAACGGATTTTCGTGTGGTTTCACCAATAGCTAGATTGATTCAAGAGGAAGGTTTATACGTATAGTTTATCCTGGAGTTCCCGCGGGAGCACTGAAATTACCGAGGGTGGAACCGCGGGGAACGGCTAGTAAATAAATAAATCGTAGCTCGTTGTTCTCTGCCGTCTTAACCAAGTTGACAATCTTTGCGTGATCATAAAAAATCATCAGGTCGTCCTATGATAAATGTGATAATATAACGATTAAGTTTCTTACTTTTCTATAGCGATTACAGGTCAACTTGACTAAGGGGGCGCTTACCTACCTTTCAAGAAACGATAGCTCACGTTTGTCTCTGTAAGCCGATTCAACATACACATTTCATGTTTGAAATTCCCCCTGTAAAAGTGTACTAAAGCCATGGCTGCACTCTCAGCCTCCGGGGATTTCGCTTATCTTCCGGTATCAACCCACCGCGTGACAACTGACAGCTACAATCTAATATTATGCGGATTTTATATATAGTGAATGCTCTAGCCATAGATACCTACAATGTCCGTTTGCGCCATCGCACCACACTACTATAGTAATAGGCATGTTGCCAGGGTATGAAAATCAGAATTCTATAGACTATGGAGTCCGTCAGTTATACAATATTTTGCTTTTTCGAAATTATTGATAATCCTAAAATAAAGCGCATTAGTTTCGGAATGGGGGCTCGTAACGTCATAACCATGTATCAACTGGACGCCGATAAGCATTAACATATATTATGTTAACCACAAAATTAAGTTTTTTTTGTTTTACTGAGAGTTATAGAACGTTTTTTAATTATGTGTTTAACTTATTACATTGTTTAAATACCAACAAAATGTTAAATATGAAAAAAAAATTGACACAAAATGGCGTTATAATTTTAAAACACGATTTACTCAAAATTTCTTCAGTGTGGGTTAACACACTACCTATTGGTTATCTATGACCTGTATCTACCTAGGCGTGACGTCACGCGACATTTTGACTCAATGTATCGCCGTTGTTTTCTGATTACGTAAAAAAATAAATAATACGAGCCTATTCCCAACACAATTTACTGTAGAGTCCCACAGGTTCATGCGTACACTGCATCCTGCAGCAGCTTCAGGGCTGCAACATTTGTTGGTATCATTTTTCTACTGCAATCAAGAACATGGCGGTTTTTGATTACATATGGACGTTTTGACACCTGCAATTTCTGGCTATCAATCAAAATAAACATTGTTCAAAACTTGTAGCGGTTTTGTATTATTTCCAGTGTAATTGTGTCCTTTTTATTGTGTCTCTAATTGGATTTGGTGTTTCACATATGGATTTTTTCAATAATAATAATAACTGTATACTTTCAACATCAATTTAGTAGTTTTCATTCTGATAGTATTACTTGTGAATAAAATTCCGAAATAGTAAAACTTAAGTCGGTATAAAGAATGAGAGATGGCAAACTTATACGTCTGCATTCGAAAGAAGCGCGCTGCGAAACGAAATTTATTCCACCCCGTAGTTTTTTCGTAACAAAAAAAAAGGGAATGTAAGTCAAGTGTCACTTCAGAAGTACAGAGGCGATGTATCAAAGCGATTATAGCTAAATGGACGCCACAACAAAAGGGATCAAACGGGCGCGCAGCGAGGAGCGGCAGGGCACCGTCGAGGGCGCTCACTTGACGCGAAGTGATTCCAACTCCTCGCCTCTTTGTCTTAGCACTTACAAAATGTTTTGTGTAGCAACAGTGATAATAATGTAAGCCTGTTTGTCCGGAATCTTCGACTCCGCACTCGTGGCGCCATTCGCGTCGCGAGTTACGAGTACTTCCGCAAGTTTTGACTGAGAGAAAAAAACGAGTGTGTCAATGGAAACTTCTGTTCTAATGAACAGATCTGATCGGCATAGGTACCTAGTCTTTTTTTTTAATTACCTAATTAATTATGTAATTGTGCTTTTAATTACTAATATAATAATAATAATAATAAAATCGTTTAATTCAGGCACAGGACCCATTAAAGTTTAACAAAGTATATGTACCTCATCCTATTCCATTAACGTAATTATATTTTCAGTCAAATTTATATCTACGAGTTCACCATCGAAAGGCTTTCAAGAATAAGGAATTTTTATTGCTTCTGTATTAAAAAAGCATGTTTTGAGCATATTTCAAAATTAATTCGAAGAGATATATTTTTTAAGGTAAAAAACATCAGCTTTGTAACTAAATGTTAATTTAAAGTGAACGTTCAAACCTCTAAAAGCTTCCGCCGATGTCATTAAAAGGAACTTAATTAGTCAACAGACAGTCTCAAGCTTGCTGGCTTTCGGGTACAGTGGAGTAAGAGACGAGGGTAATTGAAAATATACGTACCTTCAATGTTTCTGAGACAGTGACTCCGCTATCAAGTATTTCTTTAATATAAGACATATACGGTCAAATTGAAAACCTCCTTTAGGTTGGATAAAAACGCAATTAATTAGAGTATTTTTTATTTAGACACTGGCAACTTAGACTGATCTATTACTGGCTGATTCTTTAATCTACAGCAAGAAGATTTTTGGCGGGAATGAAAGATGGCGGTTCGGTCATTTATTTTCATGTCGATAAAAAATGGTTAAAAATGGATTTTATTATTATAAGGTGCTGTATTGGACAATAATTTTCACAGTGAATATTTTTTATGTACTCAAGAAGATGATATTACATGACATTTCGAGCTGATTTCTGGGGTTTCCTCCGGAGCTCCGAGAAAGTTCTTGCAAGCTTATAGTGTATCGGAGGTAGGCTTGACAATTATTATGGAGGTAGCTGCAAATTGATGTTTGAGCCAGTCGGTTTCCGGACATTAAACGTTTAGCATTGAACTCGCGTTTCACTTATAAGTTATTCCTTAAACAGAACGTTTTGGCGACGAGAAACGAAAACCGCGCGTGTAATAAATAGTATTGTGGTGCTCTGTTGGGGTTATATGTTTTTTTTAATTCGGTGAATTAGTGAATAATGGCGAGTATTGGAAGTACAATGTTCGGAGGCAGTCTCACGTTCGACCACCGCGCGCAAGAATGGGCTATATTCAAAAGCCGTTATGTTCAGTATTGTTTGGCAAACGATGTGGATGAAAATAATGACAAGGCAGGAGTAAAACGGCGCGCTTTGTTGCTAACAGCGCTGGTGGAGGACACATACCGCGTCGTGAGAGATTTAGCCTTCCCGGTCGCGGTTGAAGAGTTGGAATATAAAACTTTAATATCCAAATTAGATGCTCACTTTGTGCCAAAAAAGTGTTCATTCGCCGAAAGATACAAGTTTTATAAAGCTGAACAAAGGCCGGGAGAGGACTTAGCGGAGTGGGCGACGCGAGTGCGCAATTTAGCTCAGTTCTGTGGGTTCACGACAGATCTGGAGACTGCATTAAGAGATAGGTTCGTCCTCGGGCTAGAGGATAGCAAGGAAAAAGAAAAATTATTTGCAGAAGACATGACAAAGTTGTCGTTTAGCAAGGCGTTAGAACTAGCACAAAGTGTACGCTGCGCGCGACGGGCGCTGCGTGAGTCTGCACGCGGCGAGCCGGCGCCGGCGGCGGCGCAGCCGGTGTTCGCGATGCGCGCGGGCACAGGCGCTGGCGGTAGCGGCGCAGGCGGCTGGCGTGGCGCGGGCGGCTGGCGCGGCGCGGCAGGCGGGAGCGGTGCGGCTGGCGGGAGCGGCGCGAGCGGCGCGCCCGACGGGCCGCAGCGGGGCGTAACGCGTGATAGTGCGGGCGTTAGGTGTTGTGAAGTGTGCGGTTATAAAAATCATTCGAAAGAAAAGTGCCGTTATGTCGATTATGTGTGTCGAAAGTGTAATCGTAAGGGGCATTTGTTACGTATGTGTAAAGCGAGTAAAAATATGTTTCACATGCAACAGGATGATGACGATATGATTACGGGTAAATTGAATGTATTTAATATTAAATGTATAGACGGGCAGCCGATGCGCCAGATGGTATTATGGGCAGGTGTAAATGTTTTATGTGAGATAGATAGTGGGAGCGCGGTCTCGGTTTTACCGAAGGATTTTTTTGACAATATCCTTAATAATAGATTCAATTTAAAGGCATGCGATATCGTGTTGAACTGTTACAATGGGAGTAAAATTTCACCGGTAGGATTTATTTCTATTCCAGTCACTTTTGAACATAAAACAAATATCTTAAAAATGTATGTTATTCGTACCGATAACAATCAGCCAATTTTATTGGGACGTGATTTTATTAGTTCATTCAATTTAGAATTATGTAAAATTAGTTGTAATAACTTGGATGTAAGCATTGAAGGTTATTTAAAAAAAAAGTACTCAGAGTTATTTAAAGACGAACTAGGGCGATTTAATAAATATAAGATTAGTTTAAAGGTGAAACCAGACGCACAATTAAAGTTTTTTAAACCGCGGCCGGTACCCCTCGCGCTGAAACCTAAAGTGGAGGAAGAATTGCGTCGACTTGTCGATTTAGGTATTTTGGAAAGAGTAGAACATTCGGACGTAGCGACGCCGATCGTGCCCGTGCTGAAATCGGACGGCGACATTAGAATATGTGGGGATTTTTCGGTGACGTTGAACAAAGTACTGTGTATGGAGAATTACCCAATTCCACGTATTGAAGATCTATTCGCTAAGCTTCACGGTGGGGTAGAATTTTCAAAGTTAGACCTTTCTAGAGCATACAACCAACTTGAATTGGATGAATCGAAGAGTTTAACGTGCATAAACACGCACAGAGGGCTTTTTCAGTTTAACAGATTAGTTTTTGGTTTGTCAAATGCACCTTTTATTTTTCAACGGACTATTGAACAATTACTGGCGGATATAGAGGGTACATGCATATTTTTAGATGATATTTTGGTAACAGGTCCCACGAGGAACATTCATTTAAGTCGGTTAGAACAAGTATTAAGTAGGCTACAGGAAGCAGGGTTACGGTTGAAACAAAGCAAATGTGAATTATTTAAAAAGTCTGTTGAATATTTAGGGTTTAAAATTGATAAAGATGGATTACAAAAGTCAGAAAGTAAAGTAGAGGCAATATTAAAATGTAATCGCCCTAAAAATGTGAGTGAATTGAAATCTTTTCTCGGTATGATAAACTATTATAGGTGTTTCGTACCGAACACATCGAGTATTTTGGATCCTCTTCATATTTTACTGAAGAAGGAAGTAAAATGGTTTTGGGGAGCTTCACAAAATGACGCTTTTGAAAATATTAAAAGGGAGCTGGCGAGCGAACGTGTGTTGGCTCACTACAACCCGGAGTGCGAGATAGTGGTGACCGCAGACGCGGGGCCCGCGGGGCTGGGCGCTGTGCTCGCGCAACGGCCGCGCGGCGCGGGCGCGGGCGCGGACGCCGGGGAGCGCGTCGTAGCTTACGCGTCCCGGGCACTCACCAAAGCGGAGCGTAACTACGCTCAGATACAAAAGGAAGCAGCTGCCATTGTTTTTGCTATAAAAAAATTTCACCACTATTTGTATGGTCGAACGATGCCGTTTACGTTACGCACGGATCATAAACCGTTACTCTCAATATTTGGCAATAAAAAAGGAGTACCGGAGTTAGCTGCTAACAGATTGCAAAGATATGCTTTATTTCTATCGGCGTATAATTTTAATATTGAGTATGTCAAGAGCGAAAACAATGTTGCAGATTTTTTGTCGCGTACGACAACGGAAGCGGAGATCGCCCGCTCGCCAGCGGTAGGTATAGATAGGACGTTGTATATAAGCTACATTACGGATTCGGAAATGAAACCCCTCACAATAAACGATATTCAAACCGAAACAGAACGCGATTTTCTTTTAGTTAAGGTAGCTAATTTTATTAGGAGTGGCTGGCCTCGAAAAGTAGCAGACGACAGTTTAAAAGCATATTTTAAATGCAGAAATGAATTGACAATAGAGAATGGTTGCATATTACGGGGTCATAAGGTGATAGTACCGAGTAGGTTTAGAGAATACTTGCTGAACGAATTACATAGCTCACATTTCGGGGTGGTGCGTACGAAGACTGAGGCTAGGTCGAGGATGTGGTGGCCCGACATCGATAGGCATATCGAAGAGAAAATAGGGTCGTGCAGCGTGTGCAATACACTGCGGAGCGCTCCGCCGCGCTCGCCGCTCGCTCCGTGGCCGTACCCGGCGCGCCCGTGGGAGAGGTTGCATTTGGATATGTTTATGTTGAATGGGAAACACTTTCTAGTAGCGGTGGACGCACACTCCAAATGGACGGAGTGTTTTCCGATGACTAAAACCGATACCGAGTCGATAATTGATAAAGTGTGTGATATGTTTAGTAGGTTCGGGCTAGTTAAATGCATTGTAACGGACAATGCGACAAATTTTTGTTCGAAACAGTTTGATGATTTTTGTAGCTTAAATGGGATTTCACATAAAACTATTGCACCGTATCACCCGGCATCGAATGGGCAAGCGGAGAACACGGTGAAAACGATTAAGAAGGGGTTAAAAAGTATTTTAGGACTAAATTGTACTCAAAAGGAATTAACAAAAAGATTGAACAAGTTATTGTTTGATTATAGAAATGGGATCCATTGCACTACGGGTTTTTCGCCTGCCCAGTTGATGTTGGGAAGGCCACTGCGCTGTAGGTTGGATCTGTTGCGGGTTCGAGCCGACTCGACACAACAGTTATTATCAGCAAACAAGTTGTCAAACGTATCGTTGTCATCCACAGCACATAAAAATGTTTGTGAAAAACAGATCTTACAGAGTGAACAGTACGGTGGACGTCGCAGAACCGATTTCAAAAGAGGTGATAAAGTCCTAGTAAAATATTTTTTTTATAATGGTACAAAACATACATGGAAACTGGGGACAATAATGGAACGGGTGGGCTCTGCGATGTTCATGGTATTTATAGAGGAGTTGAATTTGTGTGTCAAAAAACATGTGGACCAGTTATTAGCGTATAAGGGACTAGATGATTCTTTCGACGTAGATAATGTTAAGGACGGGGACCAAAATACATCGGCGAACGTAGAGTCAGAGGTGCAACCCGACGCGGGCACGACGACACTCGCGGGGAGAGACGGGGAGGACGGCGCAGGAAGCGCGCAACCAGGGGCGGCCGCAGAGGAAGAAACGGCAGGCGGGCTCGCCGGGCCGTCTGAATACGCAGGCGGGTCAGCACCCCCCTCCTCGGAGGGAGATACCACCGGCACCGAGCAGAGTGAGGGAGAGAGAGTGGACACAGGTCGTCACAGAACTCCAAAGCAGGGTCGTAGGAAGTTGCCTGTGCGGGCTACTTGAAAGAATCTAGAATATAAATTTTAGTTTAAAATAAATTAAGGTTCCAAAATTATTTGTAATCTATTGGTGGAGGGATCTATAGTGTATCGGAGGTAGGCTTGACAATTATTATGGAGGTAGCTGCAAATTGATGTTTGAGCCAGTCGGTTTCCGGACATTAAACGTTTAGCATTGAACTCGCGTTTCACTTATAAGTTATTCCTTAAACAGAACAAAGCTATAGTAATAGTGCAATTTCAAACCGTACAACAAAGCATTTTAAAAGAAAATACATTGATCTAATTAATTTTACATGAAACTGGCTAAATGCGTTATATGCAAAAGTCAATAAAAAAAAGAAGAAAGAAAGTGGAAAGAAACCAAACCGAACCGAACCAAAAACAATATTATTCCAAAGCTTATGAAAATTCTTTCTGCAATACGCTTATATTTCTGTACCTTTTACCTTGAATCACAACAAAGAAATAATGTTCAAATAATAAATAATTACTAGCTGCCTCCGCGGTTTCACCCTCGCGTCTGTAATTTCCGAGTTATTTCAGAATAAACTATACATATGAAGTAGGTATGAACCTTACTCTTGGTTCACTCTATTTATTGAAGAAAACTGCATGAAAATACGTTCAGTATTTTTGAGTTTATCGCGAACAGACACACAGACGCGGCGGAGGACTTTGTTTTATAGTATAATTAGCTGTGCCCCGCGGTTTTACCCGCGTGAGTTTCGGAATTCCCGCAGGACTTCCAAAGTAGCAATTTACTCCTTGTAACATCAGCTAATTGCCAGTGAAAATTCCGTCCAAATTGGTCCAACCGTTTCGGAGATTCACCCGCGCGAGTTTCGGAATTCCCGCTGGATCTCTGAACCTTTGCAGACGCAGGCAGAACAACCCGCCAAAGTTTCATCACAATCGGAGAAATGGTTGGGAAACGCATTAAAGACAAACAAACATTCATTTTTAATTATAAAGAAGATAATATTATGTAGTGATAAACAAACTGAGTTAAAGACGCGTGGGTTATGACTCGTAACTGATAGCAGGCATATAGCTATGAGTATAGATATGGGTTTATCTTTAATAATATGTTATTATATAGCTCTGTAATACAATTTTCAAATACAATAAATAATAATAAGTCATCTCAACGCAGGCCTTCTTACTCATAATACACTCTCCGTTCATAACAGGCAAAGTTACTAAATTATTGACTGGGGTGGCCACACAAACATTTTATTATTCATCTCCTCACTCGTGCTGTCTCTATCATGGTTTTAGTTAGCCTTACGTATAGCTACATGCATACATGAAGCAGTTGTAAATCGGATAAAAGGATTTCCTTAGCTCACCGCCGCCGCACGTGATTCAAGAGCGTATTACGGAAAATAACACGTTATAGGTACGACTGTCGGAAAACATACGCCATTTTAGCCTTAAGCTTTTTTCAGCACAACCTCCCCTTTTGCAACCAAAAACAGGAGGGAATTATAAACAAAGCGCGTGCCAGATTACCCGACTGTGGCAAACTTCACTTACAACGTGGTGACGCAATTAAGGACTAAAGGACTAAAATTGTCTTGCTTGTCAACCAAATTTTTATTTTTATTCCATCTTGAAAACATTCGCCAGTTATTATTATTATTTTTTTACGTACTTAATCAAAAAACAACGGACATCGGTATATTAAGTTGAAATTTCGCGTGACGTCACGCCGTGCTACAGTTTATAGCTCGTAATGACGTCGAAGAGCACCCACTCTTAAACTTTAATGCTTTTTATCTTAGTATTTTTTCAATAAATTGAAAAAGCAAAAAATACAGGTCTATTATTTTTTGTTAATCTAAAAGACGGACTAAATAGAATTTTGATTTTCATTCCCTGGAAACGAAAAGTGTAATTTTAATATACACTCTGTAATTTCAAACGAGGAATACTTACAAACTCTTGAAAATTTACATGAAAAAAATACTGACCAATCACAGAACAAACCTCGCCAAAAGTGCGGAATCAGGCGGGTGAATGACCTTTACATAACGTTATAATTATGTTGTTAGATACGAACGAGAATAGAGAATATGCACGTCCGTCGTTAAAAATATATATATATATACGTATAATGCGTAAACATTTATTTAGTTAGTCTTTTATTCCAAAGAAATAATAATTAAAATGTGCAAAATGAGGGAAACAAATTCAACCTTACACCCAGTATGCGTACTTATAGATATACTAACTGTCCCCGCGGTTTCACCCGCGGTAATTTCGGACTTTCTGCGGGAATTCCGGGATAAAAAGTACCCTATATCCTTCTCTGTACCCCTGACAAAGTGCATGCCAAATTTCATCCAAATCCGTTCAGCCATTTTTGCGTGATTGAGTAACAAACATCCAAATATCCACACTCACATTTATATTAGTAGGATAAGTTTTACATAATACATCCTAATTAGAAACCAGAATGGATGGAAGATGGAAGAACTTGCACGCGAAGCATACAGACTTCTACTTACTACGCCCTTGCCACGTCTACAATGCTAACTTTTCCAATACATGCCCCTATGTACTATATATTATATATTTGTAACTTCGATGGTAAATAATGACACTCCCTGCGAACCGGGACCTTTTAGGAAGCGGTTTTCGTTAATTAATGATTTCCATTAACCGCGGACGCTCGAAACTTTATTTCGTGTACAATCAGCATCAAAAAAAACTAACACTATTTACAGTTTTCGAATCTAAACGTGGCTTAGGTTCATGTAATGGTGAAAAGTACTTCCAATTTTTTTTTCTGACTGTATCTAGCTTGCCCTTGTAGCACTCTTTCTGATGAGCTCTCGAAAGGGTCCGTAGTTTTGTCCGGAGGGCCCCGGACCGATGGTAGCTACTCGTTCGGACTCGTTCAAGCGTCGAACGGCCAACTACGTAGTTTGGGAATCGATAGGCACTTGACTAAAGTTATTTAATTGATGCGTAATGCTGTACAGGTGTGTTGCTCGTTGAGGTACTGGAGAGAAATGAAAGATATAGAAAAATCCTTCGTTAGAAAAGCGGCACATTTAAAAATACGTGTACCTACAGGATGGAAGAGACAAACATAGAACCCCATCCCATCCCCATTCCAGGTCGGCAACGCACCTGCATACCTTCAGGTGTTGCAGATGTCCATGGGCGGCGGTAATCACTTACCATCAGGTGTACCACTTGCCCGTTTGCCCCCTATGACATAAAAAAAGAACGCGTCGTCAAAGTGTAGATTGTATCACAATGTATTAAAATTGTATTTTTAGGGCGAAGGCGTTATTTTGAATCCAGACCGGAGTGAACGGAGAGAGGGATTCGAAGGAGATCGCCAAAGGAAAAAATAATTTTAATGCCGAGTGGACACTCTACTTTTCATCCCCCTCTATGAGAAAATGAAACAAGAAATCGCTGTAATAAATTTATTTTTGTTATTAAATATAATTCAAACCTAAATATTTATTGCGTCCATTTTCACAGAGTCCGGTGTTAATATTGTGCTCTCTTCACTACTTGACGAATACATTTTGTGATATTAATAAAATTGCAATATCAGATAAATAAACTTACACAGCACATCAGATGCCGCCTTTTTCTTTTTTATTTTGTTTGAGGCGCGAGTCTCACCGGCCAGTACTTTATTCATACAATTTGTGCAGTATTTGACGTTCGACCTCCTTGGTCGTCTCTGGCGATAGACATTACAAGTATCATATTCCAAATTCACAACTCATTATTACCCGCTGTTTAGCGGGTTAAAATGGATTTCAGTACAACTTTTAGTCGCACTCATTGATGGGAACCTAAACTTACTACTTTAGGTGCACTTATAATGCAAATAAAACTCATTTAATTGGTTTACTCACGCACTTGGATCGGTCATTTAATTATCGTTAATGTAAACTTTTTTTAACTAAAAGGATTAATTAACTTTAACGATATTGACGCTGGATTACGGGGGAGAAAAACAGAATTTCAGACGGAAAATGTACGTGTGGGAACGGAATTAGCGTGTGCTTAATTAAAACGGGCTCTTTTTGCCTGTCAGTGAAAAAAAGGTTAACACATTTAAAAAAAAAAATACTAAAAAAATATTTTTGCGGGAACCGGGAGTCGAATTCTGTGCCAATACAGCTCCCTTAGCCATGTTAGAATAGAATAGAATAATTTTTATTGCGCAACAGACACACCACAACGTTTATAAACAGAATGATGAATTTACAAACAAATTCATTCAAGTCGCGGTGACAGCCAATCAACCCGGTACTTGGGCTTAAAACCGATAAAAGTCTGCCATCATCGGGTTAAAGCCCGAGTTTAAATTCGAAAATGGCCGTCTTCAATCGGCCTACCATTTTCGGGTTTAAGACCGAGTTTCAACTTTTTTTTTTTTTTTTTTTTCGAAAATGGCAGTCTATTAACGGCTATAATCGCGAGCATCGGGTTGATTGCAGCCCATCTATAGCCGCGGTATGTCTCTGCAGCTGCAAATGACACCTGACTCAGCATATACTGAGGATGGCAACCCTCAGCGCTGGTTGACAGTAAACTAAGAAATGAATCGTCATCATGCAAAACTGTTTTTTTTTTTATATCATAGGGGGCAAACGGGCAAGTGGTACACCCGATAGTGAGTGATTACCGCCGCCCATGGACATCTGCATCCAGAAGGCATGCAGGTGCGTTGCCGACCTGGAATGGTGATTTAGACGCTGCCAGCGCTTTTGCATCTAGTGGGTCTACGGGTAAAAAAAACCCCGTAGACCGATCAATGGGTCGAGCCGGTGAATCAATTTTACGTGACCACGTGAATTTATTTTTTATTTTATTTTCTTTATATGGATTACCAACGATCATACAATAATAGAAATATTAAACTCTAAGACAATAACTTAAGGCTTATTGTACAATCCTTTACATCCTGAATGACGATACATTCCCTAGTTGTCTACGCGTTAACCATTATAGACTCTCAACTTAGTTACGGGGGCAGTGCTGCTTTGAAATTTGTTTGCGTCAACGCAACTAAATAGCCTACACGGCAAGGATCGTTGGTAAATCCAATAAGGGTCATGTTAGATGGACCAATTAAACTTAATATCACATCACAATATAATGAACTGATGCAGCTAGTCCATACCGAGCACGTTACAGGATGTGAGGTTAAACGGGGCTCTTATTGAGAGCGGGTGTTCGGCATCCGATTCTCGTTTCAAATATAAAAAAAAAAATATATTTATTTATTTATTACACAAAGAAATGGTGAATACAAAATTACAAGACTATCTATCAGTGACCAAACTAGGCTGAGCCTGTATCTTGGCCATCTAACTATACCTAATAACATATACAGAGATTTGAGAAATGTATACAACATGGACTTAAAAATTTATATAATCTATATGTGTGTATGTGTGTGCGTGTATGTGTGCGTGTGTGCGTTTATGTGTGTGTGTGTGTACACTGGTTGACATAGCAAAACCTAAGGGTCATTCACCTGCCTAAATCAACGTTTTTATTTAAGGTTTTTTCTGTTATTTAACATTTTTTTTTTATATTTTTTATTTATATTTATAAGCACTTATCGAGGGTTTCAATAAGTCCCTTTACACCCTGTATTGGATTGAAAATGGCTCATTTATTAGTAGTAAGTACTTAAAAATACTAGCTGTGCCCCGCAATTTCACTCGCGTGAGATTTGGAATTCCCGCAGGAACTCCTAATTTTCTTTCATACAAACCTTCTCCCGATAATTACGAACCCAACAAAAAAAAGGAATATTCACATCGGTCGAGCCATTCTTGAGTTTTAGCGAGACAAATGAACAGCAATTCATTTTTAAATGTAAGAGAAGTTATGTTAGTAACAATAGAAGATGTATAGCTAATCTTTATTCACGACCTTCTCAACCAATATTATAATTATTATTATTATTCACAGTTATTGAGCTAAATTGACTTTAATTAATTGACTTAAATTGACTCACTTATTTTAAGCAAAAACATGCGCTTTTAGTCAGGTGAAAAATATTATGTTTATATTCTCATTCTATTATGTAGTTGTACATCTGCATGGATGTACGTACATAGATATTCCCTAACTCCAATTCATTGTTATTAAAATATAGTTTAAGTCCTCCTGTTACTCATTACAAACACTAGCGCGCCCCGCGGCGTTGCTTATCTACTACGACTGGCTAATACAAACGAAAGGTCACCTCTCACCGCCCGAGCCCTCGGGCTGTATGCTCACCCGGTACTGTCGGTAACACGATATAACTATCCTACAATATAAGGTTCCATAGAGACAGTTCGGAGAGCTAGAGACACAAAATACTTGAACTCGTCAGTTAATGTTGCCATGTTGGGTAAATATGGAGATGCGGGGACCATCTCCACTCCTGCAAGCTAACTTCGCGCCCAACAGTCTTTATAATGTTAACTTTAAGATAAAATTATTAATAAAAAAATAGAGACAGTTATATATCCAACATTATTATAATACCAATGCAAATGTGAGTTTGTTTAATGCGCTTTCACGCTAAAACTACTAAACCGATCATGATGAAATTTTGCATACGCGCTGTCAGGGGTATAGAAAAGAACATAAAAATTTTTATCGCGCCACTCCCTTAGGAACTCAGAAATTGACGCAAACACAAAAAATATTTGTTGTGTTCGTAATTTTCTGGACTAAGTTTTTGTTTTGTAAGTGAGAAAATTACTTAGGTTACTATTACTTATAATGTCATTGGGGAATACCGAAACAAGCGGACGAAACCACGGGTACAAGCTACTAAGTTGAGCTCCTCTATGCCAACAATCTGTTCTGCACATGGTATAAAGTTATATTTTTTTTTAGAGTAATAAATAAATAACTTGGTCACTTGGTCAGCAAATCAAAACTTTGGTTTTGCGTGACCGATTGTAGAATGTCAATTTGGCTAAGGAGCAGGGTTAGATATATCGGGTAACTAATTGTACCTTCTACGTACGTAATAATACAAGCCACCGATAAAACTAAACATCAGTCGTATAGTATTATACACAAAGACCTCTCAAAAGTTTCGTAACAATGATTACCTTATATTCGTAGGTGGTTCTATGATACAGTCGGAAACGAAAATGGCTGAACACTTTTACCAAAAAAAGACAAAATAAAACCCTACCAAGTTTCTTGGCAACGGGCATGTTGCCTAATTTTTATTTTTTAGTCCGTCTTGTAGATTATTAAAAAATATTGGACACGTATTTTTTCTTTTTTTACGTAATCAAAAAATAACGCCGATATATTGAGTTGAAATTTCGCGTGACGTCACTATTCTGACAGTTCGTATGGCGGTTTTAGCGGTTAGTGACGTCACGAGCCTAAACTTTAATACGCTTTATCTCTGTATAGTTTAATTTATTTAAAAAAGCAAAAAATCCGTGTCTATTGTTTTTTTTTTCTAACTGACGGACTAATTAGAATTTTGATTTTCAAAAGTAGTCCACATCCCTTCTCTTCTCTTCGATTCTTGCGTTCCGAACTGACAACTAATTTCAACTTTGTTCTATGATCCCGCTGACGATTTTATGTGATTGTGCCAACCGAAATAGTATATTTCATTACAAGTGCGGAAAGGCTGTCATTGCAAAGAGTTCCGACAAATGTCGCGCCGAGCCGAGGCGCAGCCGAAGGTGAGGGTTGACAGTCGGAACTCTTTGCAATGACGGTTCCGCACGTGTACTGAACAACTATTTTTAATACAGTTGCGAAAAAAATGAAGAAATTTAGTAAAATAATAAAAACACAAACTCAACTAAATTCCAACTGTGATCAAGAGATGGCGCTAGTCGTATTAGTAATACGAAACCTACGTTGCGCAATACAAAAAGTGTGTCAAAGTCGTTTCGCCATTATTGACAGTTGGGAAAGAGAACGCACGAGTTCGGAAAAGGTAAAGAAACAGCTCGAGTATGTAATAGCCCACTTCCCGAACGCTATACGTCCCTGCAATATGCCACTTTTTGAGCAACTGTATTAAAAAATATTAAAATAATTTTTGCATTTGAATTTTAACAGACATTGCTTCTTATTGCAATAGCGATGAAGTTTAACCTGTGACAAAATGTGTTCAATTCCTTTAGATGAGTCCGAAATAGGGTAGTCCTATTGTTACTGGCAGAATCCAAAAAATTTTGGTCTGTATATTATAATATCTTATGATACTGAAACGATTTGTTTATTTATGTTTATTTGTTTGTAACTCAAAACCATTGAACAGATTCTAAAAATTCTTTCGCTGGTAAAAAATCTAGTGTTCCTGAGTGACATAGAATATTTTTTATCTTGGAGTTCCCGCGGAAATCCCGAAATTATGAGGGTGAAACCACTTCAGGACCAGCTATTTTGTGTACAGTTACGAGTAATTTTGGTCTTGGAATAGGAAATGTAGGGAACTTTCATCATTTCAAAGAGATCCTGCGGGGATTGGATTTTCGATTCATTACGATTCATCATTTAATTAAAATGAAATAGATAGGTAGGTGATTGATTCTTTTATTGCTCTCAGCGCCGCGGGATATGCCGAGATATGAGATATCCGAGCGGTGTACGGACACTGAACGACGATAATGGATATTTATGGATAACGCTTTTATTTCTCCATTTAGGTATACTTTATGCGAATCTCATATAGGTATTGGGAAATCTGTATAGATATTTTGTTTTCATTTTCATTTTTCATCTCTCATGCTCAGAAAATGGAATATTGTTCTCTCAAAACCTCAAATGAAAGTATGCCTCTTTGCATATGAGTTTTGTTTAGAGGGATGCAAATTAATTTGAAAATCGAAGACATAATACATACAACAATCGTACATATAACTTCCATGGTAAGATTGTTGTATGTGTTGTCTTCGATTTTCAAACCCGACACAACTCAACTGAACTTATATTATGAGTCGAATAAATGGAATCAATCGAAATACAATACTTTGATTATTTCTTTTACCGCCGCACTCAGACTCGACTTTAATGATTACTTAGTTAAGTATAGATTTTTAAAACAAAACTGCTGCAGTCAGACAAGTTTAATAAATTAATATTAATTGGCATTTAACTAATTAAGTTACGTCTGATTAAATACCAATTAACATTAATTTACTGAACGTCTCTGATTGCGGCAGTTTTGTTTTAAAAATCTATACTTAACTAAATAATCATTAAAGTCGACTCTGAGTGCGGCCGTTAGTGTGTGATTCAAATTGAGATCTGAATCTCAGTCAAATATCATGATATTTTTTTTACTTACATTAACACGGCAAAATGTTGATAGTTGCAAATAATTAAAAAGTAAACTACCTACTATTTCCATGACAGGTAACGTAACGCAAGAGCGGCAGGGGAGCAATATTTAATTAAAAGTTCAACACAAAGGCCTGTAAAGTTGGTTCTATATTCTCGCGAAACTTCTTCAAGTTTCATATGAGAGAAACACTTTGCAAAGGACTATAGGCGCCTTAGAGTGTATACCATACTCACTCTTCCATCACGATTCACGACTCGAACGAAATCGAATTTTAATCGATTCTGTCGTACTTGCACCTACCACCTCATATCTGCAGGATCGCTGCATTGAATTTAATTTCTTGCATAGCGTTCGAGTACGATTATACGGCTCACCCCTGTTTGGATCCGCTGGGGAATTCCCCATTTTGGAATTTTCGTCCACATGGATCCACTGAGGGGTACGAAAAATTTTATGATAGTTAATAAGTAATAATAATAAATTAATTTATAAATAGTACATTGTTATCCTGGGGGTGAAAGTAACTTATTTAGTCCCGAGACGGGGTTTGGCCAATAGATCGAGGGACTAAATAAGTATTTCTCCCGAGGATAACACTGTGCTTTTCATTACGAATGCAAGTAAAGTCAAAATAAAAATAGGAATTAGCTAAAGAAAAAAATGAGTGAATTTTATTTTACATAAATCAACCATTAGGTGAGCTACTGGCCAGTAAGTATGCCCCTATGACATAAAAAAAAAACTTGAGTTTCTGCAGTATCCAGCTTGAAAGCGATTCTCCCTAGGGCTGAAAAGTGTTACTTTCAACCCGCTTCTCAGGCAACTTCAGACCTACTTTCCGAGTATGAGTAATGAAAATATTATTTTGCACCACCCTTATCATCATGGTTGTGATGGTGATTGATGGTTATTGGTTGTCGGTTAGAAGTGATTACAAAACCCGATCACCGAAACGGATTTAACGGTTTTATTAACATTTCTAGTATTTCTTTTATTTTTGTTGCTATACAACGTAACAAACTCAAAATTAACAAACTCACAAACTTTACTTCTTTATTATATTAGTATAGAAGAAGATAGAAAGATACATTTATTTAGACAAAATGAAATTTTATGTACATTTAATATACCTAATCGTTTTATATAGAGTTAGTCGAAACCAGTACTGTACTCAGTACTGGGTTGGTATATGTATAATAGTACATTGTTATCCTAGGGGTGAAAGTAACTTATTTAGTCCCGAGACGGGGTTTGGCGCCCGAGCGTAGCGAGGGCGCCTATAGATCGAGGGACTAAATAAGTCTTTCTCCCGAGGGTAACACTGTGCTTTTCATTACGAATGCAAGGAAAGTCAAAATAAAAATAGGAATTAGCTAAAGAAAAAATGAGTGAAGATCGGATAGTCGCTTGACACTTTCCCACCTATTTCTTTTTCTTTGGCCAGCTAGCTATTCAGCCAGTATTTTTTATTTACATTGTGGCGACCTAAAAAAAATATTATCTTTAATTATTAAGTATTAATTAAAGAAAATAAAAAAATATAAATAGGAATTAGCTTAAGAAAAAGTGAGTGAATTTTATTTTAATTAATACCTACTTAAACTTTACGTTATTTCAATTTTACATCGCGCTGGCTGTATAGAAAGTTGAAACATGGTTCAATAGAAATGTGAAAATAGACCTAGTTTTTTTTTAATAATTTGACAGTTGTCAGTTGAAAGTGATTCTCCCTAGGGCTGAAAAGGGTTACTTTCAACCCGCTTCTCAGGCAACTTCAGACCTACTTTCCGAGTATGAGTAATGAAAAAATATATAAAACCCTTTACTTCTTTAGTTAGGGGCTTTTTAAACAAATCTATCGTTTATTATTATTTCTTTTATATTATCACCGTTTAATCACAGTTTTTTTTTTTGTATTAACGAAAATATTATCGAACCCTTTCATACGTTAATTTATACAAATTGATTTTTCATCAAAAAATTAAAAAAAATATACTTCTATCACAATAATAATACAACGAAATAAAAATATTACTGTACCAGACAATTATTAATTAAATTTCTCTCCTCTAATATTTCTCGTAACTTCACACGCTTGTATTTCAGGATTTTCTTTCAGCTGTTTATACTTTATTGAGTAACAAACATCCAAACATATTCACAAAGTTACATATTTACAATGTTGGCATGGATAACCTTTCATAGATGTGAGAGCAGGGACTCCTGTATGGGTATTCAGTATTCACCCTTTACCTTCTACTTAAAATCCCCTGATAGTACAGGGCTCGGTTCAATAGACATCACTTTCGTAAGAAATTGTCTTAGCTGAGTGACGCCTGTGCCGGGTCAAATTCCAAATTCAAATTGATATTGTCTATATACAGCAGCAACAGTCCACACCGCTATCGCCGCTGCGTTGTGGCGAGGCGCAGTAAAGAACGAAGTTATCGAAGAACAGGGTTGAGGTTTCTGTGCGGAAATAATTGATTATGATTTATGTATTAAGCACGCTTAGATTAGCTTCGCTTGTAACATGTAATTATTATCGTAATCTTAGCTATCAATTTTATCCAACGCACTTCTTATTGGTCGTATCGAAATGAAAATTTGTATGTATATTTAGTTTAGATGACAATGCAGGATTATTATGACTCAAAGCTAATTTGATGTGGAAACCAGAAGATAGCCACTGGAACTTTGTAATTAGAAGTGTTTTTTTAGTATTTTTAAACGATCTGAACTTATTTTACTAAACCATTTCAGTGTCGCTTAGATGTTTTGTTCTGAGGACGCGACAACCATTGAACCCTCAACTACGGAGGCCAGCGAAAGTTATTTATCTCCACCAGTTATAGCACAATTGGCCTATCCAAAACGATTTCAAATGAAGATATATCCTTACACTATTAAATAATTTGACGTGGGAGATTCGTAGCACTGCGGCGCAGTCTAGGTTTTTACGAGCTTAAGCCGGCAAAGGAAGCTTAAGTGTGAGTAAACTTTAATGCACTTTATCTCTGTATATTTTCACTTATTTGAAAAGCAAAAAATACGTGTCTATTGTTTTTTTAATTTCTAACTGACGGATTAATCAGAATTTGGATTTTCAAAAGTCGTCAACATCCCTATTTGGAAGACTTTAATCGTCAGTGAATGCTTAAGTAGTTCATTAAATTCGAGATGCGTTACTGAGTTATGTCTGTAAAGGTGGCCTTGAATGTACATCCACCACGAGTTCGGCGCGGAGCTGAGCCGTGTCTGTCGTGTCGCAAACCCATTAGCATTCCATGTGCGTGTTCAATACGGAAAAATCCCGTCGTATAAATCATGATAGTAAGGGGAAACGCTCTATTATTCATTCGTTTGACTGTCAAGCTATAATTCCTTTTGCTTACGAAATTTTATGTGCTTTTTTTTGGAGGAGCGCTTTTACTGGAAAGGTAATTTTCCCGGCAAAGAAATACATATGTAAATTATAAATTATGGTGTAACGTTCCTACGCAGACGTAGATTACTAGACGATTAAATAAGGCAAGTTAAAAAGTAGAATAGAATAGAATAGCAATGTCTCTGTTTCGTTCAAAAGAGCATACAATTTATATATGTCGGAAATAGAAAGAAAGAGCTGACTAAAGATAGCTGACTAACTGATGATGATAACAACACAATGTAACTGAAGGTAGGGGTAGGTATGACCGAGACTATTAGCTGAGTGACACATCTAGAACGAACTAGACACTATTACAATTAATCGCACCAACAAAGTTAGAAGTTGTACAGCATACCAGATATCCGTAGGGAACACGGAGCAGTGCCTGGGACTTGCGACCCAGGTGTAGGTTTAATGGGGCCCCTTTACAATGCATCAACGCTCACCTCCACTGCCCGTGCTCCCGATTTAAGCAAACCTCTGGAAACAATTAGATGACACAGCACACGTAATCACTATAGCCACGTAATCACTTGATACGACACTGATACGACACTGTAACTGCACTGAACCGAACACAAACCACAAAACACAAAACACAAAACCGAACCGTCGCTTACGCATACCCGCATTTTATATCAAGTTCTAACAAAGACGAGTCGGGCAATGGAGTGGAGCGGGGGAACGAACTTACTACAACCGCTATTCGACGGCGGGAAACAACTAATGAAACTACCCACTCGCCGACATATATAACTACTATAGGTAATTAAAGCAAAAAGATTAGAAGCGAAAGGATACATTCACTTAAAGCTAAAGGTAGGTAATGCATAAAATTTTATTAAGGCGTTTTCTTTTTTGTAACGAAGAATTCGGTCACTTTCTTAACCAAACTGAACCAACCGCTTTCAATTGCGACACGCTTAGAGAGACGACTTACGTAGTCTATTAATAATTTTATCTATGCTGGCTACATATCCTGTGTGTAATAAATTAAATAACTTGACTTGTTATGAACAAAATTTACTTAGAAAGCCTCCTTGGCGTATGCTCACTAAATGGTTCAATAAAGTATAGTAGGTATAATATACAATTTAGCTTTTTTTTTAAAAGTAGTTGTTGTTTCCACGGTTTCACCCGCACCCCTCAAGAACTTAGGCTAAAGTTCCATTTTTTATTGTTTAGACGACAGCAAAAAAGGTATTTTTTATCCAGTGCAACCTTACCTGCTGATAAGTTTAAATGTCCTGCAATATTGTCTATACAAACAACCATAATTTGTCCAATATCAGTTATTATCCACTGCATTTGTGCCAGAAACTGTATTCAAATTTTAAGAGTCCTAAATCCATTTTCGTTAACGGATTTAAAGTAATAACAAACAATTGATAAATTCTAATACAATGAATAAATTAAATAAATAAGGATTAAAAATTTACAGCGGGCATCTCTCTACCGGCGGCGGTGACAAATCGAGCATCTTAGACGAGTACTAACAGGGTCGAAAGCGATCGCATAAATCAACCCCCGTAATCTATCACTAGCAAAACACCCTTTATAAATAAATATAATAAAAACAAATGACCACAGCTAAGGAACGTCACTTTGAACACAGTTATCTTCCGACGTAGAAGCTTCTACGAAGTTTGTAGACGTGCTACGAGAGCTACGTGAACTCGTTGTAGTGTAGTGTACAATAAATATACTGTTAACATGAATGTACGCTCGGACTTGGTTGTTTTGGAGTAGACAGAGACTTATTCCTCAAGCTCTTTAGCACCTTTTAAACCATTAGTAGTATTAGTATTTTTAAGCACACTTTAGCAAAAATATAGCATTTAAAGTTTTGCTAAAAATAATATATTAATTCACATTATATGTTATTATATGCGATTATTATGTGTTATTATATGATATTATTATAAGCCAATATGTTACATACACATTCAGGTTTGGGTCAATGCTGACGTACTTTGTTGGTGCTTTTATTAAGGGCACACTAACGCCAGTGGCTTAAATATCTTCTCAAGGATTCCATCAAAAAAACAATTCGAGAGTATACTTGCGAGAAATTCAGGATATAAATACCTTATGTCCGTTTCTGCATCCCTGGTAATATGCATGCAAAATTTCACTGCTATGATCGGTTGAGTTAGTCGCTATTGAGTATTAAGCATTTATTCCTTACTAATATTATAAATGCGAAAGTGAGTTTGTTTATTTGTTTGTTTGTTACGTTTTCACGCCTTAAGGGCTCAACCGATCATCATGAAATGTTGCATGCACCTTGTCAGAGGTACAGAGAAAGACATTTCTATTCTATTCTTCATTTCATTCCGGAATTCCCGCGAAAACTCCGAAATTACCAAGGGTGAAACCGCGGGGAACTGCTAGTTGGAAAATAAATTTCTTCTCTTCCCTTACAATTTCAACATTTGATTTGAATAGTTACTAATTCGTATTCATAATGTTAGTTAACATCCACGTACAAGTCACGAAACACTTCGGGGCGAAAAACCTCTAAAATTCTCTTTTAGCACATTGTCCTCAGTTACTCGGGGATCGTAAAAGGCGAAATTGATATCCGCCGGCATCAAACCATTAAGTAGTGGTAATTCTAGACGGCAGACAGGGCGGGAGACGAGACTATTAAATAACAGGCGATATTTTTACGCCGAAACTTCTGTAGTTATGGCACTAGTAATATAAAGATAATAAAACATGGGAATGTTATCATTTTATTTGTTACACTCGAAAATTGTTGACTGGAACATTGTTTTGCATCTATAGTTTAGGCAGTGCAAAGTCTGCATTGACCGGCTTTGTAAACAAATAAATTTTATGCCCATATCACACATATCTGTAACATAATACCAATTGAAAGAAAGAATGAAAGAAAAAGAAGGTATTTATTTGGAAACAGAGACACGACGAATATCACAGTTAATTTATTACATGACAATAACAATGACTACGACAATAAAATTACAGAGGTGCTTGTTATATGGTGCGTCCCCATGACCCAAACGGCTACTGTTTCAGCATTTTGCTATGAGCTCTAAATGGCATATATTATTTACTAGTTGTGCCACGCGGTTTTACCCGCATTAATTTCAGAGTGCCCGCAAGAATTCCGAGATAAAAAGTACTCTATGTGTTAATCTGATGTAAAAGCTATATTATTGTAAAGTTTCATTTAAATCCATCCAGTAGTTTTTGCGTGAAAGACTAACAAACATCCATCCATCCATACATTCTTACAAACTTTCGCGTTTATAATATTAGTAGGATTAATATGCTGAATACCATGAGACCGGTTGTCTGGAGGAAAAAATTGAAATCAAGACATTTTTTTACCCATGGAGAAGACTATTATAGACCCCAGTCTGTGATAAAGCGTGTTATGTTCGTATTGAATTAGGTTCCTAACCTTTGAAGTAGGTGATAAAACCGACATCGTTAGTAATACAAGTAACGCTTCGATACAACATTAGTAGTACTCAAATCAATACAAATTCATCCGTTTTTGCCTTAAGTTCTGTAAGAGGCGGATGTGTGTCACTCCTTATAATATCCTCCTTCCTTTTACCAATTTTTTTTTTTGTTCTGTACATATTCTATTTTCTTTCACTTATGATTCTGTTTTTGTTTTTGTCATTTGTTCACTATATCATTCTGTATACTTTCACTTCTATTGTATAAAATTAACTAATTATTGTATTCATTATTTCTTGAATCTCTTCCGAACCGATCAATGCTTGCAGTAAAATGCGAGCGTGGGTGAAAGCTTGCAAATATATTCAAAGGTTAAGCGTTTAATGAAGATTGAAGATCAATAATTATAACTTTATAAATTGCTGCTAATAACAATTAATCCGGATAATTGCTCGGGGTAACGGCTAAAAGCCATAACGTCGGTCGTTGGGTTCGATCTCGCGGGAACCAAGTTGGAAAATTTTAATGTGATGAGTTCTTGTTATGCTCAAAGTAATATTATTTCTGAGCGTTCTTTTAACTTTAACATTGCTGGGTTGTGAGGCAGGATGGCTATTATAAACGCTAATGTCTTTGCTTTTTTTTTGGGATTAAATAGGTCACTATATTTAACACTCACTTTTTGAACTTGCCGAGAAAGTTGGACAAAATTTATGGTACCATTAATCATATAGATACAACGCTATTACAAAGTCGTGAGTAAGCACTAACCTCCTTTAAATAGATGTCTGTAATATCTATATCACAGAGACTGCGCACATATTATACAAATGAGACACACATAATCCTACTAATATTATAAATGTGAAAGTGTGGATGTTTGGATGTTTGTTACTCAATCACGCGAAAACGGCTGAACGGATTTGGATGAAATTTGGCATGCACGTTGTCAGGGGTACACAGAAGGACATAAAGTACTTTTTATCCCGGAATTCCCGCGGAAACTTTGAAATTACTGCGGGTAAAACCGCGGGGCACAGCTAGTGTATTATAAGAGACTTAGTGGAGTTAACATAGCTGCTACTGCAGCTTATTAGCTAAAGAATACTGAGTGCTGGCGAGGCTTTTTGCGTTGGTTGTAAGAGGTAACGTAGTGCTCCCCGGGGGCGAAGCTAAAGTAATTGTGGCGTATTGTGGCGGCACAGTGGTGGAAGAGGAGGCGACACGAAACGTGGATATTGCAATATTTAAACTGTTATAATGAGCTCTGGAACAACAAAGCGTTACAGCACTTTGTGAAATTTCTTCACGTTTATATAATTAACTCAGTAGCAAAAGAAAGTACAATTAACTTTTTTGGGATATTTTTCATTTACAACCTCCCGTCCTCCCCTTTCACCTGCGTTAACTTCGGAGTTTCCGCAAGAATTCCGGAATAAAAAATACCCTTTATCCGTCTCTGTACATCTGGCAACATGTATGCAAAATTTCATGGTGATCGGTTGAGCCGTCAAGGCGTGAAAGCTTAACAAACAAACAAATAAACAAAGTCACATCCAGATTTACGAGTATACATAGAGAGTTTTACTTTCTTCTAAATATAGATATTATAGCATTAAATGTAATAATTATTATTTATTATATTATTTATAGACATCTCCGTTTCTTGTTTATCCCATTTAGATAGGTACTTATAATAATAATAATAAAATTATAATTAGTAAAACTATTATCTAACCAAAACTTAAATGCACTTCCAAACACTCAAAAGCTAAGCTAGTTCCTAAAAAAGTAGCCTACGTATGTATACGATCAAAGGTCCGTTTATGTCTATGGACATTGAGCGTGCCAGACACGTTCCGCGCCAGACACGTGCCAGGGCAGAAATGTGGACAGAAACCAACAGACACAGTTTACTTACAAAAGATGTCTGCACGGTTCCGATGCTCTCTTCACACTGCTCGACATGTAGCCACAGTCACGAACAGAAATGAACAACGTTCCGTGTTACGATAAATATGAATAAGCTAATACGCACTCTATAGGAGAATATTATTTTGTCTGCCACGGAACGTGTCTGGCAGGCTCAATGTCTGTATATAAACGGACCTTAATATCTATCAAAATACAACGTGTTAATGAATTAACTGAAAACCTGATAAAAATAACCCCATTTAAAAAAATAAACAATAATAATATGATAAAAATATATTTTATGTCGAAAAAATGTATACTTTAAAAGTTATTCAACATTAGTTTGGAGGTGACCTATCTACGAAATTCTAAGCGCTACACCCGCGCCTACCGATTCGAATTTATAAATAATTTAGACATGGGCTAGTAAAAATGAAAAAATAAAACCTATATTAAAACATAGTGCAATCGATTCGCCAGTTGATTCTGAGCAAACTACTTTCTAGTTTTCAGTTAATTCATTAACACTTTGTATAAAATGGAGATGAAACTGAGTGCGGTGACAGAGGTATACGGCATACACCAAACTAATGAAACAAACAAATTATTTATTTGATGGAGTAATAAAATAAAAAAATACTTTCGCAATATTACGAGTAACCTTCTATCTATGTTATGGGGAGACTTGTCGTGTCTGTCTGTGTGTGCATGCGTCAATATTTGCAATGTATTCACTAAGAAACTAAATTATTGGTCTAAATGAAAGGATGATGAAGCTTATTATGTTGTTATGTGTTATGTATGAATGCATTTTATCCTACTACTTGCTGTTCCCCGCGGTTTCACTCGCGTTAATTTCGGATTTTCTGCGGGAGTTCCGGATTAAATTATAGCCTATGTTATTCAGGGATAATGTAGCTTTCTAATGGTGAAAGAATTTTTGAAATCGGTCCAGTAGTTTTTGAGTTAAATCGTAACAAACAAACAAACAAAAAATCATATCTTTGCTCTTAATAATATTAGTGTAGATAATACAAAATGAATGCATTGTATCCTATGTTAGCAGAGAGAATCCTGAAACGGCAGCCAGAGCTAGCAGTCTTATTATAATTTCGTTCCATTAGGCTGACTTATATTTTGTTTGTATCCTTAGTCTAGCTCCAGGAAACACATTAGCATAGAAGGAAAATAGCCGAGAGGAAATTCTTTTTCCTAGTTATTGTAACAACGGAATTTAACATGGGAAAAGTTATACTATTTATATATATTTATCTACCTGTTTATGTGGTTATACTAGTTTTAGGTTTATGTCTCGTAAAAACAAATTACATATGTATTATTCACATAAAATGAGAAAAATAGAACTATAATGTAAGTAAAGTCTCACGATTGTACTTATTTTATCTTTATGGTATCAAATAAACTTTTTTCTATTCTATTCTATTCTATTCTAAATATATAAACATGCAACACTTTATATCTGTTTGACTAGTTTTGAGGATTCGCTAAATATATTACATATTTTTCTGTAATGTGAGCTTTTAATTGAATTTTAGCACTGATTCGGAATATTTTACATGTTTCGGTAGCTTGTTAAAGAGTAGGTGCTCAATCTCTCTTTTTTGTCCCTAACAACGAGTATGCGTAAGTGTGTTCCAAGTTCTGGGTGACGCTCAGGCTTCGTAGCATGGTATGCTACGCATTGTAGCCTCCGTAGCACGTGCTGCGTAGCTGATATCGTCAGTGCTACGAACCATTAAAAATGTATTAAATGTTCCGAATTAGAACTCCAAACAATCTGTACAATAATATATAAGATATACTAGCTCTTGCCCGCGCCTTCACCCCCGGTAATTTCGTATTTCTCACGTGAATTCCGAGTAATAGCTTTTTTTATGTCATAGGGGGCAAACGGGCAAGTGGTATACCTGATGGTAAGTGATTACCGCCGCCCATGGACATCTGCAACACCAGAAGGCATGGCAGATGCGTTGCCGACCTGGAATAGGGATGGGAACTGGCTTTCAAGTGGGGCTGCCGGAACACACCGTTAGGTGCTCGGCGACAGATTTGCAACTTGAAGGTGGTAGCTAGCCAGCCGGGCACTAGAGAGCGCGCTACCACCATGCTATGGTTTCCTCATGATGTTTTCCTTCACCGATAGCTCAAGCTCATTGTTAGGATTTAACCTATGCCTTGCGGCGTTTGATCCGAACGCACCAACCACTGAGCTATCATCGCTGTTATAAGCGCTGTTAAAAGCTTGTTACTCAGGGATAATGTAGCATTCTAATGGTGAAAGAATTTTTGCAACCGGTCCAGCAGTTGTTGTAACAAACAAATATACAAATCTTTCCTCTTGATAATACTAGTATAGATATGTTTATTATAAATGTGAAAGTAACTCTCGTCTGTCTGTCTATTACCTTTTTACGCCTTACCTACTCAACCGATCACGACCAAAATTGCAAACTCATTTTTCAGGGGCACAAAAACGGACTGAGTACTCCTTATCCCGGAATTCATTAATCTAACGCGAATGAAGCCACATAAAATTTTGCATGTATACCTATTTTGTACAGCAGCAAAGGACATAGGGTACTTATATCCCAGGATTCCCGTGGGAACTCCTAAATTGATACGGGCGAAAAAGCTGGGAACAGCTGGTTTTTAATAAAAGCTCGCTTTTCAACATAATACATACATTTGTTATCTACAGTAATTATTAATTAAGCTGTCACTGCTGTGGCGCCGCAGTCGGCTGCTAAGTTATTATTTAAATTGATTGAGTAAAATAACTAAAATAATTTCACAAAAATATTAAAAAAAAAACAGATTTTTTGACACAAGAAAATGTTGTCGATTTAATAAATATAATCAATACATATAAAATGCTTTGTCCTGAGTGACTGACTGACGGATCAACGCACAGCCTAAACCGCTGATCGTAGAGACCTGAAACTTGGAGGGTGTGTTCTTTGTATGACGTAGGCATCCGATAAGAAAGGATTTTTGGAAATTCAACCCCTAAGGGCGTGAAAAAGGGTTGCAAAATTCGTATGGAAATTACATAACTTATCGCAGGTGAAACCACGCGGGACAGCTAGTCTGCTATATAAAAGCAAAAGGTCACAGACTGAACACGGAATCTCGAAAGTACTTAATCTCTGAAGCTGAAATTTAACAGGTGGGTAGGTTATTAAGGAGGGTAGAACTCGGGTGAGAATTAACGCGGGTGAAACCGAGGGGGACAGCTATAGTAAGTAATACAATAAAAATCCAAATTAAAATACGACTGCGTGAACGCTCTGAGCAATATTTTGCAACTTCTCATTACGTGAACATCGAAAACAGAAACCCGCACAATATGGTTGTGATCTATTTTTTGTAGCATTTCCCTTGACGAGATAATAGGCTTGTTTCCGGGGTATGAAAATCAAAATTCTATATTTTTACTTTTTATTATTTTATTTATTTACCTACTTATTCATCTTTAAATAATAAGAAACACACAAAATAATGTAAATAAACTTCCTTTAGATTTTCCTCACACTAGTCGACGGATTTTTTTGTCTTTTTCTAATTATTGAAAAAATACTAAAGTAAAACGCATTAAAGTTTAGGAGTAGGGGCTCTTGACGTCATAGCGTGCTGTAAACTGTAGCACGGCGTGACGTCACGCGCCATTGTTATTTTTTGATTAGGTACGTGAAAAATTAAAATATACGTGTAGAATATTTTTATTAATCTACAAGACAGACTAAAAATTAAAATTTGGTTGACAAGCCAATTGTTTATGGCTCGAACCGTAATATATGTCATTTGGTATTCGAACAATGTTTGAATTTAAAAACTGAGAAATTAAAAAAGTAGATATACTTAAGTTTCATTATTTATCACCAGGAACCTTTTTCAATAACTAAATTTTTACACTGCTGAGAAATGACAAATTCATTCAGAATATTGTGATTATTAGTTTTATTCAAAAGTCATTTTACCCCAAGCGCCAGCAGCGCCCCAACAATATGGCCGCGTTCACCGAAATTTCCGAACGCCAATTATTATTTTCGGCCAGCTTCCGGTACGTTCGCGTAATGAGATCGAACAAATAATAATGAATATTCAATAATTGATTGCTCACCCAAACTGAAGCACTAAATAATTATGGAGGTGTAGCCGTGGATGCTATTAAATTTTATCTGTAGAAATCTAAACTCATTTATCGTGAATCGGAAAATGAAATGAAATTTTAATGCTGTGAAAGATTTTGCCTTTAAGAATCTATTATTATTATTTATTTGCTAAGGCAGCAAATAAATGATTATCTAATATATGTATATAAATCACGTGTCACGTTGTTTGTCCGCGATGGACTCCGAAACTACTGAACGGATTTTGATAAAATTTTGTGACCATTTATAATATGGTTCAACTTAAAAGATAGGATAGTTTTTAATCCGGAATGCCCGCGGGAACTCCGGCACTAATGCGGGGAACAGCTAATCACCGTAAACTACTGTCGGGGTACAAAGAAGGACATAGAGTACTTTTTTCCCGCAACCTCCGCGGGAACTCCGAAATTACCGCGGATGGAATCGCGGGGGACAGCTAGTATATATATATATAATGCAAACTTAAATAAAAACTTTACATAAAGACGAGCGGTATTGTGTTGTATTTATTAAACATTCAAATGGACTTCTATCCGTCCATATTTTAAAGTCATTCAAAAAATACAAATTAAACTAGCAGTGCCCCGCGGTTTCGCCCGCGTGAGTTTCGGAATTCCTGCAGGAACTATATTTTTCCAAAATAAAAGTAGCCTAAGTTCCTCCTTATAACATCAGCTACTTGCCAGTGAAAGTCCCGTTAAAATCAGTCCAGCCCTTTCAGAGATTAACCGGATCAAACAGACAGACAGGCAGAGAAAATTTTTAAAAATTGTTTTTTTTTATGTAAGTAGGTACCGTATATATTTGTGTGGAATGAAATAAAGCTTCAATATCAATACCGTACCTATATACTTTCATATGCATTTAGCGAAAAGCTGTTAATTTGGAATTACAAACAGACACTTCAATTTTATTTATATGTATAGATGTATAGATAAAGATTTATCCTAACCAAACTTACTTTAACTAAAGTGTTTGCATTTAGTTTTGGTGCTGATTTGTACGAGAGTTTGGGTTTACAGAATAATTGATATGGTCCGGTCGCCGCAACAGATAAACAAATAGAAATACCGAGTCCCTAGATCGTCTAAATGACAGATTAAATTATTATGTTCTTGCTATCCCCTGCGGTTACACCCGTGGTGTCTTCGGAGTTTCCACGGGAATTCCAGGATAGAATGTACGTATAAATCTTCCTCCTGAATCACTCTATCTATTGGTGAAAACCGCATGAAAATTCGTTGAGTAGTCTTGTGTGTGTGTGAGTGAGCCAACAGACAGACAGACAGGCAGCTAGGCAGACCCGGCGGAGGACTTTTGATAATGTGAACTATAATGACTAAGTATAGGTATAAATAGTAAGTAACTTTCTCGAACATTCTAATAGGAATCTAGGAACCTATATTCCAAAAACTTCAGAACAAAACAGACCGACAAAAATTCTGAAAGCTATTTTTTTGTTTTCTAGTTATGTAATTGTTGTACCGAGATAAAATAACCTATTTACCGAGGTGCGTCCCGAAGTGCTACTTGGCGCGATATCAACCTGCTTGCATATACAATATACCTTTATTATAATATTGCGTATTATGTTATTTTATCACGCATGCACCGACAGAAACGCAAAATATGGCTTATAAATAATAATAATCATCCACTTCACAACACACAGATCTACTTGATTCCACACTAAGCTATGAGCTTGTGTCGTGGAAACCAAGCTAACGCGGTATATACTACATATTATTACGTATATATTGTACTATAAATATATATACACGCCCAGACTGGAAAATGGAACCCTGTCTTCATCACACAAAGTCCACCCCCACCGGGAATCGAACCCGGAACCTCTTGATTAGCGGGTAGGCATGGGGACCTACTGCGCCAATCGGGTCGTCAACTATATAATAATATAACGGCTGCTTTAGCTTTTATCACGACAAAACGGTTCCAGAGTATAATTTCATAAAATAATTTATGTACAGACACGCCCCGATACGATTATATGTATGTGAATTATAGATAGATGATAAAGCAGGGTGATCGGTGATTTAGTGCTTTGTATACTACAAACAGTATACCCACGTCATATTCGACCCGTGTAGGTACTATACAATAATCCCTCAGGTGGAACAGACCACGTTTTTTGGCTTACAATAAAAGGGCACACTCATTTATATGGACCCTGCGACCCTTCCTAAATATACAAAACTGCGCCTTTCAGTACCTACATACTGCACGTTTAGCTGTAACTTGTAACCAGTGAAGTTTGCTTAGATCGCGTCAAACGCCTAAGGGCCGGTGCACACGGCACAGAACTACTTGTGCTGTGTAGGTTAAGTTTCAGTTTAGTTTCTAATGTTTATGTTTTTACTTAAAATTTATTATTGCACAAATCGTACACAAATAGACTCAAGTCGAGTTTGTATGTACCTAATGTACACTTATAAATATATTATAAGTGCACATTAGGTACTATACTCACTTTAATTTCGGAATTCCTGTAGGAATTCCGTAATAAAAAGCACCTCTGACAACGTGTATGCAAAATTTCATGATGATCGGTTGAGTAATTAAGACGTGAAAGCGTGACAAACAAACAAACAAACATTTGCATTTGTAATATTAGCATACAATACAAAAAGTTTAATGTTGGTATGCATAATATCATTGCTTCACCGACGCTTTGTGTCTACAACCTAAAACCCTTCAAAAGTTCGTTGAACCCTCATCCAGTGCTGGCACAAAGGTAGAACAGAAACGTTCATAAATAGAACGACCGGCAACGCAGAGTTAGGCCCGCCGCCCATTGTGACTTTTTGTCGACGTGACTTTCTGTCACTTAGTCAAGTGCAATGAAAACTATACTGAGTGCGCTCATTATGGTGACGTGACAATACGGTGACCTCAGTACATTTTTCATAAGTGACAGAAAGTCACGTCGACAAAAAGTCACAATGGGCGGCGGGCCTTATACTTCCAACAGAAAGCCGTTTGAAAAATCACTAACAGAATCCTTTCTCTTACTCAATATTAACGAGAGAAACCTTTCAGTTTATTATTGTTTGTATTACTTTACGTAGAGGGTCTACGTATTTGGTTTTTTCGTAGAGCCTCTACGCACTCGGTGAATAAGGATCCGTTTATATCTACAGACATTGAGCGTGTCCGACACGATCCGTCGCAGACAAAATAATATTCACCAATACAGTGCGTGTTAACGTACTCACATTAATCGTAGAACGGCCGCGCAGACGCGGACAGACACGGGCCGTGCCCGGCCGGTATTCGCGGAAAGAATGTTTTGTCTGCGCGGTTCATGTCTGTACGTGTCTGTGGCTACATGCCGAGACGGTGTCGGTGGGCGTCTGCCACGGAACATTGCTGGCACGCTCAGATGTAAATAAACGGCGTCTCTCTATGTGTCTGTGACGGAACGTGTCTGGCACGCTCAATGTCTGTAGATATAAACGGACCCTAAATCGTTTTCGTGGCTGCTCTACGTGTTACCTCTGCGTTAATTTTAAAAACGTACAAATATTTTATTATCTATACATCCAAAATAAATGATTGGATAAAAAGTCTGCAAAAAAAAAATACTATAATTCATAACCCTGGGTCCTTATTCTCTATGATCAACAACATTCTTTGCCCATAACGCGCGTCCCAAAAACGCATTTCAAACATTCTAGATGCCAAAATATTGGAAATTATTATTTTTTATTCCATAAGAAACCACGTATTTTTTTGGAGTAAAACTTCTTTGATTACGAGGGAAAGACAGTGGTGTTTTATCTAAACGCGGCGTGTCATGGTCATAGTGAATAAGGGCCCTGATAATGTTCGATTATACCTTACCTTGTAACCAATGTTCTTCTTTGAGTTGATCATTCTCTAAGCGAACTGTGACGGGACGGTTTTTTACATCCATGTTCGTTAACGTTGCAAGTGCGGAAGTTAAAAAGAGATTCAAAAACGCATTAGCGTTTATAATGATCCGCCTCGTGAATACACAAACAGCGCTAGATTAAATAAAGTGGAGCTGGTAAGGCGAAGGAAACAGTGCGAAATCCTCAAATTGCCCCGTTCGTACCTCGTCCGCACTGATAGCTACTTCCTCAAAAACCTTCTTACGGAATATTAGCGTAATTTGCATGCTAAAAGGCGGCCGAAAATATTCTTACTTCGTCTTTATGCGCGCTACGGTATAATTAAAATTAGTTGCGCATTTACAGAATGCTATTTATTATTTAGAAATTTCAGCCGACTCTATAAAAGGGAGTTTAAAAATAATAGAAAAACTCAAAAATAGTGACTGGTTTCTAATTTAAAGGTATTAAACGTTCATATTAAATAATAAATAAATAAATAAATAATCCACTTCACAACACACAGATCTACTTGATCCCACAGTAAGCTATTATTAGCTTGTGTCGTGGAAAACCAAGCAAACGTGGTATATACATAGAATTACTTATATATTATACTATAGATATATATAAACACACCCAGACTGGAAAATGAAACCCTGTGTTCATCACACAAAGTCCACCCCCACCGGGAATCGAACCCAGAACCCCTTGATTAGCGGGTAGGCATGGTGACCTCTGCGCCAAACGGGTCGTCAATGTATGTCGTTCAATATTAAAAAGTTAATGTATTAATATTGAAACTACTGCATTTCTTACAGAAGTTTGGCTAGTAACAAAACTTCAGTAAAATCTTCTTTATTGATTGCTGTAAAAAAACAATTATTATCTAGGGCACGCTATAAAAATGTTTATTTGACCGCTAAGTTTCAAACCTTTTATCTATAAATCGGCAGCGCTTCCACCTGGCAAATCGTTCGCTTGGTTGGGCTAATAGAGTTGAGATGGAACGAGCACACAGATGCTATCGAGCCAGTAACTCGCCGTAACAGCCTGTAAAGGCAGTAACAGGCAGTAACAGCGGGTGGCAAGCCAAATGTATCGTCTAGCCGGCCAGTAAACACAGCGCCAACATTGCAACCGGTCTGCGTCGCACCTAAAATATCCGGATATCCGGTGGCCCAATTGGATTTCCGGATTAGTTTACAGACACAATTAAATTTACCAAATGCGCTTCGTGTGTATTTGTTTTTTATTTATTTGTTTGAATAATAATAAATCTTCTATACCTACTATAATAAAAGAGTAGAATCCGCAATTCTGTACATTGAATATTTTTACCTAAAATTGAGAGGGGTGATAAAAGAAGAGTAACCAAGCCCAAAAAATTTTTTTTAATTCTTTTCTGTCTGTCTGTCTGTTCGCGATAATCTCCGCATCTACTGAACCGATTGCCATGCGGTTTACACAAGTAGGTTAAGCTTAGCCTGGAGCTACATATAGGCTTTGTTTCATTGAAATCGGATGTGGGGAAAAAAATTGTTGTGTAAAAACCTTTCATGCGGGTGAAACCGCGGGGCAAAGCTAGTTAATTAATATAACATTTACACTACAATATGTGTGACGGACACAACAAATATTAACGTCCCGTATCTCACAGCGTGCGAAGCGGTTGGCGTAGTAGTTCACCACGCCTGCCCACTAATCAAGAGGTTCCGGGTTCGATTCTGGTAGGGGTGCACTTTGTGTGATGAACACAGGGTTCCACTTTTCAGTCTGGATGTGTTTATATACTATATCTACTAGCTGTGGCCCGCGGTTTCACCCGCGGTAATTTCGGAGTTCCTTCGCGAATTCCGGGATAAAAAGTACCCTATGTCCTTCTCTGTAACCCTGACAACGTGCATGCCAAATTTCATCCAAATCCGTTCAGCCGCTTTTGCGTGATTGAGTAACAAACATCCAAACATCAAGCAAAAAATAATCCTTATGATAAAGCCTTTCGATCGGTATGATAGAGCTACAGGGTGATTATTTTTCACATGTAACGGGTTCGATTCCCGGTTCAACAATGTAACTATTTAAATATCTATGAATGCAGTTTAAATTGTTTTTTAAATTCAAATAATGTCTTCTTTCAGTAAAATGTTCCATCTACAATACTCAAGGTACTTTTTCTTCATGTGGCATATCCGTGGGACGCTCTGTACCTACCTATATATGTATAATATTATAAAGCTGAAGAATATTTTTATTTGTTTGCTTGAACGCTCTAATCTCGAAACTACTGGTTCAAATTGAAATATTATTTTTGTGCTGGTTATTCCATTTATCGAGGAAGGCTTTAGGTTGTATAACATCACGCTACGACCAGTAGGAGCGGAGCAGCAATGAAAAATGTTGCCAAAAACGAGAAAAAAACATTACTTTTAAGAGCTTCTGTTGCGTATGCTGCGTAAACGGTTAGCTGTGGAATATATTTTAGTATAGGAACTCCATCGATCGTTTATTCCTCAAATTAATGCGGGTAAAACCGCGGGGCACAGCTAGTGAGAAATACACGTACTAACGTTGCATTTGAAGTAAGACACACTAAAACTGAACCGCGTTCGTTCGCGAGTCGTATAAAACTTGGCCGCGAATCATATTCAGGTTGTATAAAACTTAGTGAATATGAAATTTGGTGTCGGATCTGCCCCCTTAGCCAAGTTGACAATCCACAATCGTTAAAGCATAGAAAACCGAGGTACGAATCGACATGTCACGTAGACACGTAAAATCGTCCAACCTAAAGTCCAGTTTTTTTTTTATCCACATCACAATTCACAACACACAGATCTACTTGATCCCACAGTAAGCTATTAGTAGCTTGTGTCGTGGAAACCAAGCAACACGTGGTAATACTACATAGAACTACATATATATTATACTACTAGCTGTCCCCCACGATTTCATCCGTGGTGATTTCGGAGTTCCCGCGGGAATTCCGGGAAAAAGTACTCTACGTCCTTCTTTGTACCCCTGAGTTCTGGAGTTCCCGCGGGAATTCCGGGATAAAAACTATCCTATCTTTTAAGTTGGACTATTTTATGAATGGTTACAAAATTTTATCAAAATCCGTTCAGTAGTTTCGGAGTCCATCGCGGACAAACAACGTGACACGTGATTTATACATATTAGATAGATATATAAACAACCCAGACTGTAAAATGGAACCCTGTGTTCATCACACAAAGTCCACCCCCACCGGGAATCGAACCCGGAACCCCTTGATCAAAACGACTTGATTGCCAATCGGGTCGTCAAAGTTTTGACCCCGTTCTTTAGTTTTCTGTGCGTTAACGATAATAACATACGTAGATTGTCAACTTGGTTGTGGGGGCTGGTCCCGTCGCGTCGCGTCCACCCGCCTCATACCTACACCAAATATAATGTAAGCGGAGGTTAATCTCGAATATCCCGAATATAATGTAATACGGGCCGGGCCGGCTCAAAGTAAGGTATTCCGGTTAACGGCAGACGGCTCACGCTGGGCGGACGGAACGGTACCTACCTACCCATTCATTCACACACCGCTTGCGATCGCACGCCTCAAAGAGTAGGTAAATGGAAATTTTCGTTGCAGACATGAAACTATATTTACCACATATTTACATACAGAAGTATTGTTTGTAAGTTTGAAACCGATTCTAAGAATTCTTAGAAGGTACATTGACTTAGATGCTTTTCAGTGTTCCAGAAGGAAAGAGTAAACGTGCCTATAATCTTACTAATATTATAAACGCGAAAGTTTGTAAGTATGTATGGATGGATGGATGGATGGATGGATATTTGTTACCCTTTCACGCAAAAACTACTGAAGGGATTTAAATGAAACTTTACAATAATATATCTTATACATCAGATTAACACTTAGGGTACTTTTTATCCCGGAATTCCCGCGGGAATTCCGATTTTACCGCGGGTGAAACCGCGGGGCACAGCTAGTTTATTCTATTTGTATTTTCAACTACACAGGCCAAAAAGAGAAACCAAATACTAAAAGGACAATCGACAGCTTGTAGATAGTGCCACGCATTACGAGTTTGTTTTTGTTTATTATTTATTTATTTATTTTCAAAATTCACATGTCAGAATGTACACAAATTAACTTATTAAAAATGTACACAGTAAATATTATATAACCTAACCTAACTTTTCAAAATACATAGGATCAGTTATTTTTTGTCTTCTAATTGTAATACAAATTGCAATAAAAATTCAATTTTATTTTTACGATAAATGTGCCGCTAAGTGAACACTCGGTACCAAACTCTGTAGGTACAATTCTAAGTTTGACTGACAGAGAATACTACTGTGGCATTAAGTCCGCCATTCGTATCGTGCAGTACAACAAGTTTATATAAATAAATAAACAAGTTGCATATGAAAACCCCATGGATTACCTAATAACAAATCTGCGAAGACTATGCATTATTTAGTCTGTGACAGTAACTCGTTTACTTGCTCGAAGCTCGCCGTTAAAACTAAGCTCCAAGTTAGGTTTAGTATCTCAGCATTAATCTGATGAGCTAATATATTCCACAATTTAACCGGCCCCGTTTAATCATCTGTAAATTTATAAGCTGGCATTATACTACTAACATTGTACAATAATAGCGATCGTTATACCTACGTTATACATAGTTCATACCTACATAGGTACTAGAATTACACTGGATTTGAAATTCGATTAGTTTCTATATAGCTTTCCCCGCAGTTTCTCTTTGATGTACCGCGGCCGGAACGAAAATAGATCTATAACCTCATACCAAATAAAAACTAAAGACGGAACGTCTCGAACAACTAAGTGAAGCCGGTTGCGTATGCATGTGGTGCTTAGGAAAGCGCCACAACGATTCCCAGGTATGGTGTCTTTTTCTTGTAAGTGTGTGCGTGTTTCTGTGTACGTGCACGGCGTGGTGTCTTTTTACTGGCTTCATTTGTTTGTTCTACGCGTTCCGTCTTTAGTTTTTATAGTCTATAACACGCTTGATTTCTAGTTTTACTAGGTACAGATGACTAGCTGTTGCCGGCGGCTTCACCAGCGTGAATTTCGAAATTCCGGCGGGGATTCCGGAATAAAAAGCTAACCGTCAAAAATATGAACATCAATAGATGTGTGTGTCTTACAAAATATCTAAATCGGCTCGACCGATTTGAATTTGTTTTTATTTTTTTGTGTTTCTAATTTTCAAATTACATGGGGTGAGTGATATATGCACCCATAAATATTTGCAAGTGACTGACTAAAGTTATGTATCAGTTAGGAATTAGGATGTTTTGAATTAAGAATTAAAAATAAAACCATAAGAATACCTAGGTATCATATTAAAATTCATTTTATATTGTGCAGTGAAAAAGGTATTACATTTCTAAATGACGTTAAGTTACATGAGTGAAGAAAAAACAAACTTTATAATTATATTGCACAGCACACAGTCAACTAGACGCTGTTATGTATACATACCTACTGCCCCTATTATAAACATTAAAGTCAATAAACTTAATTAATATTATTGCAACATTAAACCTAACCCTAAAATAATTATTATTACACCTCACTAGCTCCAAAATCGCGACTTAGTTGCATAAAACAAATGAAGAAGAGTTTTACTCTTGCTCAGGAGTCGGGAATCGGGAATCAAACTAGGCACTTTCAACAAAGAAGTAAGTACTTTGCTCTCTTTTTGTTGAGAATTAACCGTACCTACTCTCATTTACGAGTATTTTACTTCTTCAGTTTAGCCAGTTCAGCCAAAAGGGATCTTTCCTCATTTAGCAAGCTCTGTAAAATAAAAACATATTTTCGTTAGTTATTTTATCGTTTTCTTCTAAAAAATATCTAAAATAGGCAACAAGAAAAGGCCCTTAAATCTTGTGTAATCTATGATGAGGTACCTGAATATATCTATTCCGTCTAAATAAATTTCTATAACGAAGTCGCATTTCCTTTATCGTCTTCTTAACATCGGACAATTCTTTTCGTGCTTGGACGATATTGATCTGGAAAAAAAAATAAAAAAAATTATTAAATATAAGTCACAAAGCCCAACGTCAAAAGAACTCTGATAGGATAGATGAGAAGACAAATTAAGGTCCAGTTAAAGAGTACCATCAATACAGCGCCACCTGGTCTCAAACTAGGGCGAGTTGATACTATTAAGGTACCATAACTTGTAAACTTGTTTGTGCAAGTACATTTATAACACAACCTAAACACCTGGATTCAGGATGAACACAAATGTCATAAATGTTTATTCTTTGAACCAATCAAACATTATTTTTTGCCCGTAGGTTATATAATAGTAATATTTTTGCACACAATATAAATAAAATAATATAATTTCTATCTACATAAGTTACCTGTAATAAACTCTGCTCGGTTACCAGCTCCGCCATTAGCCTATCTTGTATTCTGATGGTTACTTTCATGTTCTCGATGCCACTAACTATTATCTCTGTCAAATTCTTCATAGCCTTTTCCTTCTTCTCATAAAATTCATCTGAAAAATCAGCAATTTCCAGTCAAAAAATAATATTATGATAATAATATACTACAAACTTAAAATGTGTTGACGAAGATCAGATGAAGTTTTAGTGATAGTTTTACATCACTACTAATTAAACCTCGTCTGAGTATTCTTGTGATTTGAGTTATAAAGTAAAGAGGCAAAAGAGATGCTATTTCACGAAAATTTCACAGCACAATGAATACTCACATCTCTTTGGCCCGTCGGCGTTCAGTTCTTCTGCCTTTCGCTGGCTGGCCAAACAAAGCTGACATTCTTGTTCTGTACGCTGAAAAAAAAAATTATAATCTTTTATCCCGACTAGAAGAAGAATATAGAACGATACATAGACACACATTGTTTGCGTAGAGAACTAGAGAACTGGGAAATTGTATTGGAAAATAATCTATCATGCCAGTACAGTCAGCTGTAGAAATACGTATACACTTTTAACCTAATAGAGTTCAAAAACCTACTGATCAAAATGTATGCAATATATTGGTACATAAAAGAGATCCTGAGTAAATCCCTAACTGGAGATATAAAACGATTTTTAACAAGATAAATGATAAATAGTGAATAAATGAAAAAAACTCCATCTAGCGGCAGAACAGTCAATCATCGGCAACGGCCCGACATTGTTTCAGACTCAAAAGTTAAAAATAAAAAGGTCAAAAATAACTTACCGTCTCACCCATCTCAGTGGTCATGGTCACTTCGTTGGTACTATCCTGAGCAGCCATGATAATTTGTTTGTTATTTTGTTTAAAATCAATTTATATTTTGCACACGCACTAATTGGAATTTTACAACCACTCGCACCCTGTCGTCTCACTGGTATGACTGAGTGCGCTCAAGACATCCACTTATATTCTACGTCTACAGGTAAAATATTAGCCGTTAGGGTACTTGACACTAATGACCTCACTTTTTACCTGTGACCAGATAAAAGTAAAACCGATAGATTATAGATTATCTACACATCTACATATACATCTATAAATATTTGAATATATAAATAAAATTGAGGTTTCTGTTTGTAATTCCAAATTAACAGCTTTTTACGCATCATCAGCTTTTAAATTCATATGAAAGTATATGCGGTCCTTACATAACATTTTTTTAGATAGCTGATGTTACAAGGTTTGATACTCTAAAATAATAAAAAAAAAATGCGTGGAAATTTCAAAACTCATGCGGGTGATTCTCCTAAACTAAAAATCATCAGATTTATACATTGATCTATATTAAATTTAAATGAGATTATTTCGAAATTTCGGACAAAAAAAGAATTTAGCAAATCCGTCTATACTCTATATTTATATGATGGAGTTATGTCTGAACATACATCCTACTAATATTATAAATGTGAAAGTGTGGATGTTTGGATGTTTAGATGTTTGGATGTTTGTTACTCAATCCCGCAAAAACGGCAGAACGGATTTGGATGAAATTTGGCATGCACGTTGTCAGGGGTACAGAGAAGGACATAGGGTACTCTTTACCCCGGGATTCCCGCGGGAACTTCAAAATTACCGCGCGTGAAACCGCGGGGCGCAGCTAGTAAAAAATAAACAAAGGGCGTATTGCGTTTAATTAATTGTAATTTTTTTATTTTTTACTAGCTGTGCCTCGGGTTCACCCGCGGTAAATTCAGAGTTCCCGCAAGAATTCCGGGATAAAAAGTACCCTATGTCCTTCTATGTACCCCTGATAACGTGCATGCCAAATTTCATCCAAATCTGTTTAGCCGTTTTTGCGTGATTGAGTAACAAACATCCAAACATCCACACTTTCACATTTATAATATTAGTAGGATTTCATTGCATTGCCATTTGCAACTTTCATAGAGCAGGTAAAGAAATGGGAATTTTCCTATAAATCATTACCTGCCACACAAAAGAAAACGAAACCAACTTTTTGCCTGAACTCCGAGTCTATACCTACATACCTACCTAAACCCTTTTTAAATCGTTAGATTTGAGAAATAATTGTGTCAGGTATGAGATGCATGTTGCAATGGCGGACAATGCAAATAATAATAATAATCCACAAATTAAAAATAACTTCTGATAGTAAAGATTCGGATAATTGTGGAACTATCGGGTTATGGTGAAAGAATTTTCAAAATCGGTTCCGTAGATCCAGAGTTTATCCCCGACAACGTCACAAACTCACAAACTTTACCTTTTTATAATCTTATAGGTATATAGTATATATAGTATAGATGTATATTTTTAGCCTCTTTGTCGTTTAAGGATAATATATTATGTATAATAAGTATGAAAATGTGTATATAATATTACTAATCTATATATATAAAAATTTCATATCACGATGTATGTTCACGATAAACTCCGAAACTACTAAACGGATTTTGATAAAATTTTGGACCTAACCATTTACAATAAAGATAGGATAGTTTTTATCCCGGACTTCCCGCGGGAACTCCGGAATTAATGCGGGGAACAGCTACTCACCGTAAACTACTGCACAAAGGGGTACAAAGAAGGACATAGAGTACTTTTTTCCCGGAATTCCCGCGGGAACTCCGAAATTACCGCGGATGGAATCGCGGGGGACAGCTAGTAAATTATGTAAATATGTCACCGACTGGATTATCTCGTAAATGCACCGTCAAGTGAGCTCCCTGTACTATCTGAAGGTTGACTGGCAGAGAATGCCGCTGTGGCGTTAAGTTCGCCTTTTTTACCATGATGTGTATAAATTCAAATAGATAAATATGTAAATCTCAGTCGCTGCGGCCTGCCAGAATCCATTCTCATTTAGGTTACCGGTCTCGTAGGAGATCGAGTGTGGAAACTATCAGGGCTTTTGAAAAAATATACATTTAAATCCATTGATAGCTCCCCCATTGGCTCTCCCTCTATAAAGACTGAATTTTTGGTCAAATATTTGGTCCATAGTTGTACCCTATAATTGAGTTTTTTGTGTTAATTTCAAAATTCTCTCGGATTTTTTTTATATCGAGACGAGAAGTATCATAATATTTTTAATTTCATAATTTAAGGTATTTACTGGTGCAAAACTACATGAGCTGAGAGATAAAAAACGTCCTCGAATAAAATTTTGCGTTGGGGTAATTAAGTATATATATTTAATAACTAGATTCGCCCTGTGCGCGAGCTGCGAGCAGCTCGCGTTTCCGAGCCAGGGCCGAAACAATTTCCCCATACAAACAACTAATGTTCGGCGGCCATCTTGAAAAATGACGCAATCGAAAAACTGATTCGATATTCGGCATCAGCGACCCCAAAAACCCCCGGATGCCGAACCTCACCCGGATCGGATCAACTTTTTTTTCGGCCGCCATTTTGAATCCGCCATTTTGGATTTTTACCACGCCAGGCGGTTGCCCCCCATTGACTTCTATGACATTTGTTTAAGCACCCCTCACCTGACTCCTATAGTTTCGGAGATAATCGAGTTTGAATTTTGTTCGGCGGCCATGTTTTTTTCCGCCATTTTGAAAAACAAGTTTCACTATTGAAATTTGCCCAAGGTGTGGATCAAACTTTGTAAGTAACAGTTTTACTTTTGATGGATAGTTTCGGCGGGCAGTCAACTCACTACCTGATGAGGAGCAGGAATCGAAGATGTCAAGGTTTTCCCACAATCACAGAAACCTCCTTTCCACATCTTAAATACATTATATCGACCTAGAGATGTTCTGGGAGAACAATTATGCTTAACTTTTTTCGCCAGCCATTTCGAATCCGTCCGCCATCTTGGAATTATTTATATCCCGATAGAAGAAGATAGTGCACCACCAACTGTACAAATTTTTTTTCAATACCCACGGCCGATAGTTTCCGAGCCAGGGCCGAAACAATTTCCCCATACAAACAACTAATGTTCGGCGGTCATCTTGAAAAATGACGCAATCGAAAAACTGATTCGATATTCGGCATCAGCGACCCCAAAAACCCCCGGATGCCGAACCTCACCCGGATCGGATCAACTTTTTTTTCGGCCGCCATTTTGAATCCGCCATTTTGGATTTTTACCACGCCAGGCGGTTGCCCCCCATTGACCTCTATAACATTTGTTTGAGCACCCCCCATCAGACTCCTATAGTTTCGGAGATAATCGAGTTTGAATTTTGTTCGGCGGCCATGTTTTTTTCCGCCATTTTGAAAAAAAAGTTACACTATTGAAATTTGCCCAAGGTGTGGATGAAATTTAGTTAGAAACGTTTTCACTTTCGATGGATAGTTTCGGCGGGCAGTCGACTCACTACCTGATGAGAAGCAGGAATCGAATATGTCGAGGTTTTCCCATAATCACCGAAACGTCCCCTCTACATGTTCCATACATTATATCAACCTAGAGATGCTCCTTCTGGGAGAACAATTATGTCAATGAGTGAGTGGCAATCCAGCTTTATATATTATAATATTATAATCTCACAAGGTATCAGCCTGCACCCACCCACTGTTCTAATCGTTCTATCTCGTCAAGGTTGCCTTGAAAAAATTGCTGCTAGCAATAAGGCCGCCTATTTGCCTGAAATTAATTTATATTATATTTACTATTGTGAAAATCCTTTGGTGCAATAAAGTATATTGTATTGTATTGTATTGTATTGTATTGTATTGTATTGTATTGTATTGTATTGTATTGTATTGTATTGTATTGTATTGTATTGTATTGTATTGTATTGTATTGTATTGTATTGTATTGTATTGTATTGTATTGTATTGTATTGTATTGTATTGTATTGTATTGTATTGTATTGTATTGTATTGTATTGTATTGTATTGTATTGTATTGTATTGTATTGTATTGTATTGTATTGTGTTGTGTTGTGTTGTGTTGTGTTGTGTTGTGTTGTATTGTATTGTATTGTATTGTATTGTATTGTATTGTATTGTAAGTGTTATACTAGTAAGGACGGTTAACGATTTAGTTAATTGCAAAATTAATGTCAATTGGCATGTAACTTAATTTAACTTAATTAGTTAAATGCCAATCAACATTAACTAAATGAACGTCTCTGATTGCGGCAGTTTTGTTTTTAAAACAAATAAAAGGAAAAGACAGAGTAAAAGGCGGCCTTATTGCTTTTAAAATCTTTACTTAAAATTAGGTAATCATTAAAACGACTCTGAGTGCGGCCGTTACTTTATATCCATACTAGCTGACCCCTGCGGTTTCACCCGCGGTAATTTCAGAGTACCCGCGGGAATTCCAAGCTAAAAAGTACCCTATATCACTGAGGATCACTTTAGCTTCCTATAAGTGAAAGAATTTTCAAAATCGGTTCAGTAGATCCACAGATTACCTCATGAACTCTGGAGTTCCCTCGGGAATTCCGGTGTAAAAAGTACCCTGTGTCCCTCAGGGTCACAGTAGTTTTTTACATGTAAAAGAATTTTTCAAATCGGTTCAGTAGATCCAGAGATTACCTCCTACAACGTCACAAACTCACAAACTTTTGCTCTTTATAATATAGAAGTATAGATTAGGTACTTGAATAGGTTGGTTGCATTTGTGTGTGCAACTTTCGTAGAGCAGTGGCGCTAGGATGCGTGCCACGATATATTTATCACACGAAAGATAAAATTGTCGATACGACAAAATATTTGTGGGCGTCCAAGCAAAAAGGTTCAATAGTGGGGTATTGAGTTAAGACTAGATTCGGTATCTAGAATAATCAATTGATAGTAAAAATTGAAAAAATATTCAAAAACTGGCACATATTTTTTTATTAGGCATGTGATTCTGGAATAAGCTTTATTTTTATATATTATTGTAGATTAAGGTATTTTATGAAATTGTAAATAATTGAGCATTTATTAATATAATCAATTAAAATCGCGGAAGTATTTTTTTCACTCAACTTTACAAAAGTCTTATATCTCGGAAGAAGGAGCCTTTTTGCTTGTACGCCCACGTTTATCACCGTGACAAGAAATGACAAAAAATTTAGTTTTTGGCAGGAACCATAGATGGCGGTTTTATCATTTATTTTCGTGGCGATTAAAAGTAGATTCTGTTGTGCTTATGAACAATAATTTTCGCAGTGCGAGTTATTTCTTAAAAGTTAATAGTTCCTAACCAATTTTAGAAAAGTCCTTTTCTAACCGCGATAGACGCCATAAGGCAGTCGCAAGTAGGTAAATAAATAAAAAATACCTAACATACACAAAAAATTTACACTAAAGTTTGATTGCTTTAGCAGATAAGATAAATGGGAAGAATTTATAAACTACCTACTTTGATGGTCCCCCTGTTATAATACACGAATCAATTTCGGGGTTCCCGCAGGAACTCTTCGTGTCAGGAGGAAAATCCTATTTCCTATTCTAACGGCCGTACTCAGAGTCGTTTCAATGATTACTTGATTTTAAGTAAAGATTTTAAAAACAAATCTACCGCACTCTTTCAGAGACGTTCATTAAATTAATGTTAATTGAAATTCAAATAATTAAATTTAATATAATATATTAGTAGATATTATATATCAGTTTAATATTACTCAGGGATAATTGGAAATTTATAGATTTTAAGAATATCAATTTGAAGATTTTACTTTTTGAATTTAATTTATTTAATATAATTTATTTATTTAATTTAATTTTTTAATATAATTTATTTATTTTATTTTATTTATTTAATATAATTTATTTATTTTATGTTATTTTATTTTATTTTATTTATTTAATATAATTTATTTATTTTATTTTATTTATTTGATGCAATTTATTTATTTAATTTAATTTATTTAATCTAATTTAATTTGTTTAGTCTAATTTAATTTACTGAATTTAATTTATTTAATTTACTTTTTGTTAAATTTTATGGGTTATTTTCCTGATATAAATGAATTTTAATTTAATTTAATACTACTACTTTGCATTTTTTTCGCCTTTCATTCCCCGTATTTCTAATATTTTCGTATTATTAATATTATATATATATATTACTAATATTGAATTCTGATTGAATTATAATAAAGTAATACCATGTTATTCGCAATTAAGAACGAATTTTCATTTTATCGCGCTCACCAATCGTCGACGATAAAAATGTGAGAAAACAACGACAAAGTAGACAAAAATACATTCAAAAGTGCCGCATGTTAGGGATTGTCGACAATTTTATCATATATCGTTTTCTGCCATACAAACATTTTTTGCTGCCATGTTACCACTGGTAGACAAAACGATATAAGTACGAGTTTGTCGACGAGAATCGATAAAAAGGCTCGATAAAATTTTGTCATGTGCCGCATCTTAGCTCCGCAGGTAAAGAAATTTGAGAAATTATAATGTATGGGTTATCCTTTTGTTTTGTCACAGGTAAAAATCCCAGGTCATTCATGTCGAATACCGACACAATATAAATGGGTGTCTTTAGCGCACTCAGTCATACCAGTGAGACGACAGGGTGCGAGCGGTTGTATACGTACAATTCCAAGCAGTTGTGTTTGAGAAATATTAAATCTTTAACGAAATCTTAAATAATTTATCATGGCTGCTCAAGCTAATACTAATGAAGTGACCAGCAGCACTGAGATGGCCGAGATGGTAATTTCTTTTCTGCCCTCTTTTAACATTCGTGAACTCACCGGATCATTCCTGAAAAAGGACTTCCGAAATGTCCGAGACATGTGTTGCTGTGTGTTGCTGTGTGCTGATAAGCCGATAGTGCGTTTTCACTATCCATTTATTATTATTTATTCACCTTTTATCTTTTATTATGTTACAAGCCGTTTTATTCGCGTGCCCCCCCCCCCCCCCCCCAAATCCATTTTTTTCATAATGTGTGCAATAAAATTGTGTATTGTGCAATACAGTCTAATTTACTCGATATATTATACTAGCTGTGCCCCGCGGTTTCAGCCGTGTTAATGTCGGAGATCCCGCGGGAATCCCGGGATGAAAAGTACCCTTTGTCCTTTTCTGTACCTCTGTCAACGTGTAGTATGCAATAATTAATTCTATTTCACTTCACCTGCGTTAATTTCGGAGAGCCCGCCGGAATTCCGGGATGAAAGGTAGCCCATGTTCTTTTCCTTGTCAAAGGCTACATGAACGCCAAATTTCATCCAAACCCGTTCTGCCGTTTTTGCGTGATTGAGTAACAAACATCCAAACATCCACACTTTCACATTTATAATATTAGTAGGATTATTAGTGACCCCCCCCTCCAAAATTTCAGCCTGCGATCGCGCCTGCTTATATCTGCTTGTCTTCTGCCGGGCTAAGATGCGCAACACGATAAAATTTTATCGAGCCATTTTATCGATTCTCGTCTACAAAGCCATACAATATGTCGACGAGAATCGATAAAATGGCTCGATAAAATTTTATCGTGTTGCGCATCTTAGCCCGGCTGGTGGCATGAAAGATTATTTTAACTTTTTTTTTTTAGCGTAAAAAACAAGAAGGTGAGGCTTGGTTAGCCCTCCAGCGAGAGGCAGTCGAACTGAACGCCGCAGGGCCAGCGAGATGTGAGTATTCATTGTCCTGTTAAATCCTGGTGAAATAGGAGGATGCGTCTCTTATACTACTTTCCTTTATGACCAAATAATGGGAATAGTTAGACGAAGTTTAATTAGGAGTAATTTCAATCTATACTTATATTATAAAGAGCTAAAGTTTGTGAGTTTGTGAATTGTGAGTTTGTTACGATGTAGGATCTCTGGCTGTATCTACTGAACCGATTTTGAAAATTCTTTCAGTTATAGAAATCTACGGTAGTGCTGAGTGACTCCGAAATTACCACGGGTAAAACCACAGGGAACAGCTAGGTTATAATAAATATAGGTTGACAATCAATAAAACTTCATCCATCTTCGTAAACATATGTTAAATTTCGTATTATCATATCACTTTTTGACTCAACCCACGATTTTTCAGTTGAATATTATGTGACAAAGACAAGAGCTCTGAAGCATCTGGCAGAGAGAATAGTTAGTGGCATCGAAAGCATGGGAGAAACCAATAAGGTTCAAGACAGGCTAATGGCGGAGCTGGTGGCCGAGAGGAATGCATTAGAGGTAAAAAAACTTGAGAAAGATATAGTATTTAATTTATATTGTGTGTGAACTGTTACTATTATTCTCTCTTTAACTGGGCCCTCATTTTATTTACTTCTCATCTATCCTTTACATAACTCTAACGTGTTGTTTTGAAGTTGGCCTTTGCGACTTATATTTAATATTGTTTTTATATTTATTTATTTTCAGTTTAATATCGTCACGGCACGAGCAGATGTGTCCAACCTTAAGGAGCAGTTAAAAGAAAGGCGAATTCGTTATAAAAATCTATTCAGACGGAATAAATATATTCAGGTACCTACGTAGTTATATATTACACAGGTTTTCGTAGTTTTTCATGTCTACTATTTATTTTAGATGCTTATAAGACAGTCATACTAATTACGAAATTACTAAAGAAAATAATTTTCAATTTTACAGAGTTTGCTAAACGAGGAAAAAACTCTTATGGCTGAACTGGCTAAACTAAAGGAGGAAAAAACTGGTAAATGAGAGTATTATTTCTTTTTAATGGAAAACCGCAACGTGCAGGTTCTGAGTTTGCCTTTGAAAAGGCACAAATTAGTGCAAGAAGAGAGCAGGGTTCGTTTTTGTTGAGAGTACTGAGCTTGATTCCAGAGTCCCGAATTGCGAGCAAGAGTAAAACTAACTTTCACTCACTGGTTTCAAGCAACAAAGACGCGCTTTTTCAGCTAGTGAGGTGAAATAATAATTATATATTTATGTTCAATGTTTCCATGATAAGTTTATTGACTTTAGCGGTTAAGTAAAATAAATAAATAAAATTCAGAGTCTAAACTGTGCATATAAAGTTTGTATTTTCTTTATACATGTAAGTTATATGGATAAAGTTCATGTCGTCTAGAATTGTGTCCATAAACACTTTTCTTATTGTATCTTTTGTTTATGAATTTTTATTTTATTTTTACAATTTTTTTTTTCACTGCACAATATACAATTTTTTCTTTTATTATACCTATACTTGTGGTTTTATTTTTAATTCTTAATTCTAACCTTCCTAATTCCTAACATATTAAATTACATGCAAAAGGTTGTGTGTGCATGTATCACTCAGCACATGTAATTTGCAACCAGTAGGTAAGTAATTAAAAATGTTGCGATACTTCTCATCTCGATATACAAAAATACAGAGAGAATAGCGAAATGAACCAAGTGAAAAAGCGCGAAAACGCTTTCTAACATAGTACTTCTCCGTCTTTGGAATCGGCTATTAACATTTACGGCTATTCATTCTTCTCATCAATAGGCGCGAAATTAGCAAACAATATACCGAATGCCTATCACGTAAACACCGGTAACATTTTGATGTACGATCACGATCATATACATGACATAACTTTAGATGTACTGACACCATGTAGTACAGATGAAATATCAAAGATTATTGACAATTTAGATAGTAATACAAGTACTGGCTTGGATGGAATTAGCACTAAATCAATTAAATGCTTAAAAAACATAATTGTCGAGAAGCTAACCAAATGTATTAATATGTGTTTAGTGCGCGGTTTCTTCCCCGATACACTTAAAGTGGCTAAGGTCAGTCCTATTTACAAAGCTGGAAGTAAAACTGATCCCAGTAATTACAGACCGGTATCAGTCCTACCTGTTATATCAAAAGTATTTGAGCGAGTTCTATATAGTCGCTTGAATACTTATCTTTCCGAAAAAAAGTTTTTGATTGACCAGCAATATGGTTTCCGTCCTCAATCAAGCACCCTTACAGCTGCGGTAGACCTGATCACGAAAATTAAAACTAACATAGATCAAACGAACATCGCTTTAGGGGTGTTTATTGATTTAAAAAAGGCATTTGACACGGTAAGTCACCAAAAACTCATACAAAAACTAAATAATATAGGAATCACAGGTAAAGCACTCCAAATGTTCAAATCGTATTTAGAAAACCGGAGTCAAGTAGTAAAAATGGATACCTTCACTGGTTCTTCTCCTGAAAATGTTACTTGCGGAATTCCGCAAGGATCAATTATAGGCCCCTTGATGTTTCTGATTTATATAAATAACATTAATAAAATAGGACTGACCGGCCATCTAACATTGTATGCGGACGACACATGTCTCTTCTACTATGATAAATCTATTCATGATATTATTACAACCGCTCAAAAAGACCTTGACATGCTCAATGAATGGCTGAAATTTAATTTACTCACAATTAACACGTCAAAAACATCGTTTATGATTTTCTCCGCAAAAAACAAACCCATACCAGATTTTAAACAACTTAAAATAAACAATGATGTAATTCAACGCTCACACTGTGAAAAATATCTAGGACTATGGATAGATGACAAATTAACTTGGAAAACACACATTGAGCATGTCAGAACAAAGCTAATGTCATTACTGGGAGCTGTACGTAAAATATCAAATTGCATTCCAAATAAGGCACGGACCATTATATATAACTCTTTGGTTAAATCACACTTGGAATATCTGATTGTAATCTGGGGATCAGCCGCGACAACAAACCTAAAACCATTACAAAGGATTCAAAATAAAATAATAAAAGTATTATTTCACTACCACTTTCTTACTCCAACCAAACAATTATATACAAAAACAAAAATTCTTGATCTTTCACAACTTTATACATACTGCACTCTTATCTTAATCAAAAATATCACAACAAATTCTATCCAATCCAACCTACAGTTACAGGAAAAACCACATACATACACTTTTCGGAATAAATATAAACTTGAAATTGCTAACGCACGGACAAATTATGGAAAGAAAACGATATTATTTGAGGGAGCGCAGCTGTACAATACGTTGCCTAACGACATTAAAAAATGTGATAACATAAACACGTACAAATATAAATTGAAAAAATTCTTATGTACGTCAAAACCTTAATTATAGTCTACTTCTTTGTATCTTATTTTAAGTGAACTATAATGTTCTTATAAGAAATAAAGATTCTTTAAACCTAACATGCTTTAACCCAAAAAGGGTTATTTTAGTTTAAACTTTATAGAGCTATTAACATACATTATTTGAAAAGCTTTGAACACACTCAAGTTTACGCACTCAATCAATAAGCACGCGCCAAACAAGATATGTGGATTCTGGCGTTCCTGAGATTATACTATCCTAGAATTATGGAGGGTAAAAATATAGTCAACTATGTTACAACTAATTACTAGGTGATATTAGTAGTCAAACATTTAGAAAACTACATTAAGGAACATTATCCATAATTAAAAAATATTAGTTAACGACATGTAGTTTATTAGCTTAACGACACTGCAATTAGTGATTACCTATCTAGTTAGATAACATAGTTACAAATACTTCACGTTACACCCGTCCATGGACCAATTAAACAAGAGTTTAATTTATCGTTTAAAAGTTTAATTATGTTATCTATCTAGTTTTATTGGTCCATGACCCGTCTAAAGCACTTTGCATTGCATTTTTGAAACCTAGTACTTAGGCTTTTTTAATTAATTTCCCATTTAGACAAATCACATTCTAAGCCTACATTATCTAATTGCATAGTCCCCCAAATATGGTCATTGTCATTATTAGTCACTAGCTGTGCCCCGTGGTTTCACCCGTGGTAATTTCGGATTTTCCCGCGGGAATTTCGGGATAAAAAGTATTCTATGTCCTTCTCTGTACCCCTGACAACGTGCAGACCCAATTTCATCCAAATCCGTTCAGCCGTTTTTGCGTGATTGATTAACAAACGTCCAGACATCCAAACATCCAAATATACAAAAATCCAAAAATCCAAAAATCCGAAAATCCAAAAATCTAAAATTCCAAAAATCCAAAAATCTAAACATCCGAAAATCCAAACATCCACACATTACTATTCGAAAGTGGCGTAAAGATAAATGTCAAGTTACGCAATAAACTATTTGAGTATTTTTTTTTCGAAATTCTATTTAGTCCGCTAATTAGATAATATTAAATTAATAGACACGTATTTTGCTTTTTAAATTAATGAAAATTTACTTAGATAAACCTCATTTAAGTTTAGGAGTGGGGTCTTCAAACGTGCTTGTGAAGTTACGCTACATTTCGACTCAACGTATCTACGTCAGTTTTTGTTTAACGTAAAAAATTAAAAAATAAGTGTAAGTATAATGTTTTTATAAATCTACAGGACGAGTCAAATAGCCTATTATCTAGGCGCCTACTGCCTTATTTTATCATATTCTGCGTTTTAATATAAATTAATTATATGCTTCTTTACCAAGCCTTCGTTAAAACTTGTCAGGTAATGTGATGAAGGGGTTTCATGACCTACGGCTAGGTCCTTATTACATTAAGTATCTCATAAAAGCTAGATTCAGGATAGATTAATTTGAGATCACAATAAAATATTAGATTAGATTAGATTAGATTCATTTATTTCACATTATCAAATTCACAATTACATTTAATTATAATATGTCAAAGGATAAAGTGATCGTCAAAAATTAAAATTCCAATAGATATAGGTAAATGACACAATACAAAAGAATTACACAATTACGTATACATAATGTTATAAATGCCAAACAATGTCAATTAAAACAAAAAATAAAATAAATTATGTCAAAATGACAGCGTTTTACCAACCAATAAAACGCTTATTAAATAACTTATCCTATTCGAAGCCTAATATTATGAGAGTGGCAGCCCTGTTTCCGCTCGATCAGTCATGCTTCTATATCTATCCTGCTCTAAAATTCCCTCTCTCTCTTTCACTCTTTCCCCACCATGTAGGAAAATGGCGGTAGGCGGCTTGAAGGTTCGAGCTCGCGCGCCGTAAGTTCATTGAGTCTCATTTAAGCCAGGCAGATTTAAAAGTTTTAGGCTTCGAATAGGATAAGTTATTTAATAAGCGTTTTATTGGTTGGTAAAACGCTGTCATTAAACAACTGTACCGCTATTCGAAGCCTAATATTATGAGACCTGTCTGTTATCGCCTGGTGGGGAGATAAAAACAAACGCCAATGTGATTATTAAGTATTTAGGTAGGTAGATTTAATTACATAAAATTAAATATTACATAGTAAACTTATTAATACACCTATTTCAATACAATCATAAACACAAATTATCATGTAGGTAAATCATTAATCAGGTTTTTATTATAACTTATCATATTAATAACAATTATTAAGGAGTAATACATCGTATATTATCATGTATAACACAATAAGCCAATAGCAATTTAACTTATTTGTAACAAACTCAATATTTTATAAACTTAACCAAGTTCCGAAAATCATAAAAACAAGTATGTAGCTTATTATTATTGATACACACGTACTAAACAGAGAAAAGGTAGTTAAGTTTAGATTGCTTGAAACAAATTAGACACAGAGGGAATAACATTCTCGGCCCTTACTTCTCGTCTATAAAATTTTGAAAAGGTATTCTGTGATCTCCAATTGCCCTTTGCCAGAATGTCATCAAGTGGATAGTTTAAAACCCAGTTTTTTGATGCTACTGCTGGTCTTATGCTGCCAGCAGATGCATTTATACCAGATTTCAATAATAACAACTTGACCCAGTTTGCAATCACTGTACGAGAAGCCGCTTTTGGAGGACCACGAACAGTTAAAAATAAATTATTGCAATTACAAGCTAATCTTCTATCTTTTAACAGATTAATTAAAGTTTTAATCCAATAAACTGGATTTAAAGCTTCACACTCTTTATTAGTCATTAGCCGCCAACCTGACTGCCTATAGTTATAACTGTCAGTTTTGGAACCAAATAGGGGCCAAAATACGATATAATCATCCTGCATATAAAAATTTTGCGGGTCTATTGAAAGTAACGTAAGGTCGTGTATACGTCTACCGGAGCATAGGAGCAATATACATGCAGTCCTTCTGGAACACTCATAAAGACCAAAATTATAGGCAAAACTATTTACAAGCCAGCTAGATAATTTATCAATGTCCCAGACAGGAGCTTTAGCAATTTTTGGTTTTTGAATAGAAATAGACTTCAAAATACGAAGCACCAGAGGATGCGAACTGAGATTATTTACTTTATTAGGATCACATAATGTTGAAACGACAGACTTGTGTGAAAGTATAGTACTGTAAGAAAGATTATGTATTTGATGAAGATCAGATAAAAACCTTGCTAAGTCCGAACCTGATGGAGAGTTCACTGCAACTTCCTGTCTCTTAGCCCAATCGGTCCAGCGACGCCAAGCTGACTTATACGATTTCTTAGTTGAGTCACGCCAACTTTTTTGTAGAAGGTCAATCTGGCTGGAGTTCCAGTTAGCTAACATCTTATCCCACCCCCACACTTCCATACCTCTAGAGTCAATTCCTGAACTTTTGGGGGAGGTAGTGTCGTTACTGTGTCTATCAAAACGTTCGGCAGGTTTTTTATTGTGAAGGGAGGAGCAACTGCCCGATTTTTCAGATCCGGTCGCCAGAAAGCTTTCTCCCACCGGGGGACTATCACTAGGAATAGACCGGTCGCGTAATTCAGGTGTGCTAGTACCCTTGGGATCAGATAAGGGGGTGGAAAAATCCAGGCTAGGTGAAAGTGCCATGGCTGAGAAAATGCGTCTACAAATTCTGCCTGTCTGTCTTTGGTGTCTAGGGTTACGTACCTCTTCACCACATGTGCTCGATTCGACGCAAACAGGTCGATCTCGGGTTCGCCCCATTTCATAAAAATTTTTTGAGTCAGGGCTGGGAGCAGATGCCATTCCGGGTGGTGTGTACCTCGAGACAGATGATCGGCCTCCGCATTGAACCTGCCCGGCAGGTAATGGAGCTGAAGGTGTATTTTGTACTTCTGCAAAACTTTGAACACTTTGTAAGTCAGTAACATTAGTGAATTCGACCTGGTTCCGCCTTCGTTGCGGAGGTACGAAAGAACCGTTTTGTTGTCCGACTGGAGAGATACTGAGCACTTGGTCAGCAAATGAGCTTGACTTTGTAGTACTTTCAAAATTGCTAACATTTCTTTTTGATTTGAATGAACTTGCGCCTCTGTTTTTGACCAGCGCCCGTTCATTCTTTGATTGTTTAGTTGAGCTCCCCAACCTATTCCTGAAGCGTCTGTTGACATAAAGTGAGTTACTGGTGGCTGGTGTATTATTGAACTGTGCTGGCAATGTCTTAGCCACCATGCTAACTCGACATGTATAATCCTTGGAAGGGAATAACGCCTGCGAGGGTCGTCTGACAATTGACTTGCAAATTTTAATAAATTTCGGAAGTTCAATCGGCCGTAAGGAACTGCGAAACTCGAAAAATTTAGAACTCCTACTAGACTTTGAATTTCTTTTAGACTTACCCTCCCTTTTTTGACAAATGACCAAATTTTTTCTTTTAAGTTTCGAATTTTTTCTGTTGGGAGGTACTTTTTGTTTTGGAACGGATTCCACATAATGCCCAGAAATTGGAGTTTTTTCTGGGGTAATAATGTTGACTTTTTGCAGTTTATTTGCCAACCAAGGGATTCTAAAATTTCGATCGTAAGATTTGTCTGTTCTTTCAATATTAATCTGTCTTGGTGGGCCAGAAAATAATCGTCGAGATATACAACGATCCTTATGCCTTTGTTTCTTAGAATCTGCGCGACCCAATTCGAAAGTGTTGCAAAAATTTTTGGAGCCGATGCTAGACCAAATGGTAGGCAGGTCATTTGTAGGAGTTGATTTTTGAAGACTAAGCGTAGGTATCGTCTGTGACTGGGATGAATTGCAAGGTGGAAATATGCATTTGAAATGTCTATTTTTACTAACCAGTCGTTCTTCTGCAGAAAACTGGGAATTCTTTGAAGATTGATTAATCTGAATTTGCTTACATGAACGTACTTGTTTAACCTTCGCAGGTTGAAAATTGGACGAGACGTACCGTCGCTTTTCGGAATTAAAAATAGTTTGGATAGGTAACTCGGTGAAAGCTGCGCACTTTCTAAAACCCTCATTTGTTTTAAAATATGAATTTGTGTTTGCATCTCTTTCGTATAAGGCGTTTCTTGACAAGGCATTTTTCCCGGCCATATTAAAGGTGGTTTGGCTTGAAAAGGTATTCGGTAACCTTCGCGAATTATCTTTAAAATTGTTGGGGGTGCCTCTAGCGACTGCCATACTTGATAGTAGTGTGCTAGATGGCCGGCCCGGAATTGCGAGTCAAAATCTCTTTTTAGATTGACCTGTACGCGATGTAGCAGGTCTATTTGTCTTATAGTTAACAATTTGGTTATCGTTTCTAGGCATCCTAGGAGCTCTAGGATGTAAAGGCCTACCTTGCGCAGGTGGCCTATAAAAGTTTGGCATTGGTGGCTGACCATAAAAAGGAAAAGTTCCTTGCGCAGGAACCTGAGTTAGCCAAGGGAATGGCATGCCATGCGTTGGCACTCCGCGGCTAGTACCAGCCATTGAAAAATCATAACAACCTTGCGCAGATTGCTTGACATTTTTACTAGTGTTATTAGTATTTAAATTTGGTTTAAAGTTTGCCTGTGTCAATGATTTATTTGGCCAAAATACCTTTGCTACCCCCCCTTGTTTCTCAATAGACGCCGAAAATAAACTGGCATTAAACAAATTTTCACAAGATGGGGGTATTTTACGAAAACTAGCCTTAACAAACTTATCTTTAACAGAACGTAAGATTGCATCTCTTCGTTGTTGAATAACATCGGCACGATGACCGCATGCCATTTGTAATAAATCATTTGAAATTTTTTGGTAGTCACCCTGAGAAAAAATTTCATGCAATTTATTTTCTATATTTTTTAGATCTGTACACTCTGAACTTCCTAACCATAAAAGAAATTCGGAAAGCCCGGTCTCAACAGCTTCATGTTGTTTTATCAGACCGTGGGTAATTGCAGCAAAACCGCGTTCAGTTAAAGATAAGTTACTAAATTTATCGTATGGCTTAACTTCATCATTACATTCAAGGTCAGTGAACCCTGGAGTTGCACAATAACGTTTTTGAGCGTCGGAATATCGAACATCAGACCACTCACTTGAATCAAAATGTTGTATAGATTTAAGGCGGTCAACGCGGGTAGGTTCACTTTTTAGAATACTTGGTTCTTTCAACACAGTATTAACAGACAAAGAGAAACCTTGCTGTAAAGGGGTTGTCGAAACCTCTTTATCATCATCAAACAATTCACCACTAACATCTAAAGATACATTATCATTATCATTATCTTGATTAGAAAAATAATTTTGAGATAGAAAATTCTGAATACTATTGACTTGCGTAGCCAAATTATTAAGCATTTCTCTATCAGACTTTCGATTCTTTTTACACGGAATTTTGCACTGCTTACCTCGTGAGCACGATTTACGTTTTCTATCGGGTAATTTCGATGCCATGGATGGATCATTACATGCCTTTCCTCCCGACGACGAGCCAGCAGACTCCGTACCAGAAGAGGAACTTGATTTTCCGTCCATTTTTATAAACACCCTTTAGGATAGATACTGAAACATACACAAAAGAAATATTAAAAATTACGAACGGTAACACCGTTTATGCACAAACAATGACAATATTGTCAATGTTTGAAATAAATATTTATTTTAAATTTATACCGGTAAAAATTATAATTTTATTCTTACCAGTTTGTACTGATCGTTTTGGAAAACAAAACGCCAATGAACTTACGGCGCGCGAGCTCGAACCTTCAAGCCGCCTACCGCCATTTTCCTACATGGTGGGGAAAGAGTGAAAGAGAGAGAGGGAATTTTAGAGCAGGATAGATATAGAAGCATGACTGATCGAGCGGAAACAGGGCTGCCACTCTCATAATATTAGGCTTCGAATAGCGGTACAGTTGTTTAATAAATGGAATATACATATAAAAAAAAGAAAATAAATAAAGCTACATAATGTAGGACTCACAATGTCAAAAAATTAATAAATTCGTTTACCGAATAAAATTCATTTTCTAACAAAAGATACTTTAATCGGCGATAAAACATTTCGTCATCTGTCACGTTCCTCAGATCTGCGGGTACCCGCTCGTAATAACTCGGACCAATCAGACGCGGGTTTTTTTCAGCAAGTTTTGTCCGGTGAGGAACACTGGCGAGCCGCCCTTGGATTCGTTTTAAGTCTAGCAGCTGGATGAGTCATAAACAAAATTAAATAACATTTATACATTATTTAAATTTAAAGTAAAGAATGCCGAAATAGAATAGAAAAATATAGCAAATATATCATGATGAGTAGCATACAGCTGCCTCGTTACAAACTGAACTCCATGACCTTCCATCAAAAAATAATAAAAATAATAATTAGGAACGATCCAGGTAGAATCTCTTACGTCCCGTGTATTGTACGACAGGTACAAAACAAAAGGGTTACTTATCCATATTCTTTTCTACTTTTTCCCGTACTTACCTATGTAATGTACGTGGCCAAGAAAAACTTTAATCTTGCGTGACCACGTGAAAACTATAGTTTTGTTTGACTGCCCAAGCGGCATGAGGATTCGCAACTTAGTTTTCTATGCGTTAACGATTGTAGAATATCAATTTGGCTTGAGGGGCAGGTTATAGGCTGTTTTGCCGCCCTAGTGCAAGAAACAGTTGTTATTGTCATTTGTACAATATACGTCAAGATTATTCATATTATTATTATTATTCCGTGAAATTTTTACCTGCTAAGTTTTACCTGCTATCATAAGAGATAGAGATTGAAGCCTGCTTTTCGTAGTTTGCGTACTTTCAATGCGTTCAATAACACACCAGGTATAGGCTTTTGTTTTACCGCCCTAGTGCAAGAAATAGTTGTTATTGTCATTTTGTACATATACGTCAAGATTATTCATATTATTATTATTCCGTGAAATTTTTACCTGCTAAGTTTTACCTGCTCTTAACCTTTTTGACTATATATAGAGATTTAGTTTGCTTAGTCGTTCAGTCTATCTTAGGCACTACAACACAGTGGACCTTGTGAATATTGTTTCTATACCTACATCTTAAACTCAATTTGAAAATGGCTCACCAAGACCTGTTTGTTGCCGATTACGATGTAAATGAAGTTACGAGCAGTACCGAAATAGCTGAACAGGTGATATTGATAGTTTTACATTTTTTTTTTTTAGCTACAATGATTGAATGGTGTGAATCCTTTCTGGGACGGATTAGAAAAATAATTTAATGGGTAGACGGTGTAGCACATTTGAAAATTTCAAGAATTTGCCATATAATTAATTGGTTTTTTAACAGTTGTAACCTTATTACATAAAAAGTTACGCTTCATGCAAGTGCATGATTCACGCAAGTGCATGCATGCTTCACGCACCTGCGGTATATAAAAATAATTATAATAGATTGAAAAAGAAAGAAGCTATCCGTGGATCCATCAGTAAAGCCTGGTCGTATAGTTCTGAGTAAACGGAAAATGTAAACTGATGTTAAAATAATATTATTATGTTTTTTTAGAAAAAACGGCAACTGCAGCAAGAAATAGAGGCCGAACAGAGGATATTTGAGGAGATCAACCACTTGGATGAAGATGTGAGAGTATTGAGTGAGTATTATCTTCGATCAGGTTAAGAAACGATGGCATCACTACACTCTGACTATGTTTGGATTAACTATCCTCGTAGTTTATTACAAGATTAGTTTTTAACTAAGATAAAAATAAAATTTCTCATTTCCCTATTAGCTCCATTTCCTAAATGGGCAGCAGGCATCGTTTGTACAATAATGAAATGAAGATTTGTTACGACAATAGCAAGAACATGGAAACAAAATTCTACTCGCTTTTATATATTTTTTTACCAAAAAATCTCTAATAGTCATCTCTCCAACACTCAACTTCAATCATGGTCTCTAGATAATTTAATGAAATTGTAAAATTAATCGGGAATTTCCTGTTTTCAGTCAACTTATTAGAACGGAATAAAAGATCCTTAGATCGTCAGGCGACTAGTGTTCGAAATGCAGCCGCCAGAACTGATGCCGCCATTGACAAGAATAATTCTTATCTAGGAGTATTAGACGTTTCTACGGATGCATTAGAGGTAGATCGCATCTGAACTTTTTCGTCTTCATTTTCAAACTATTTGATAATTGATATTTCGTTTGTCTTTATTTCCAGATCAATATTAAATGTACTGAAAAAGAGGTATCGAATTTGAAACTAAACCTCAAAAAAAGGAATTACTGGTATCAGAAAGGAATGAGACGAACTAAATATATTCAGGTCAGTAAATATGATACTCAATTTATATACCTAAGTACTTGTACTTGAATTATAAAGTTTGCTGGAATTCGTCATATTAAAATTCTTGTAAGAAGATCAATTATTTTCTTTATTTTTTTTTTATTTCGCAGAGCTTATTGGATGAGTACAAGAGTCTCACGACTGAGCTGGCAGAACTTAAAGGCTCATATAAGATCTGACTCGCTTCAGCACTACAGGCTGCTGCTGCTTTTTGGACCCAGGCTATACGTTAGAGGCAAACGAGACATTCTTATTATGTGATCAACTATTGTATGAATATAACGCATTTGTTTCATAATTAATTTTATGAGGATTTGATATAAAAAATTCTGTAACACTTCATGAAAATATTATTTTATTTCTACAACTAGCTGTTCCCTGCGGTTTCACGCCCGTTATATACTCACTTTCGCATTTATAATAGTAAGGATTTTATTATACATTTTTACCTTCTTTAGCTAGCTAGCAATATAGCTTAGTCACAGAGAGCTCCATTTATCTTGTTTAGCGGGTACTTATAGGAGACTGAGGGCGTAAACTATCGGGACTTTTTAAATAACATACTAACTAAATACATTGATAGCTCTCCCTCTATAAAGTAAAAACAGTTGTTATTGTCATTTGTACATATACGTCAACATTATTCATATTATTATTATTATTCCGTGAAATTTTTACCTGCTAAGTCTTACCTGCTCTCTTGGTCTTAACCTTTTTGACTATATAAAGAGATTTGGTTTGCTTAGTCGTTCAGTCTATCTTAGGCACTACAACACAGTGGACCTTGTGAATATTGTTTCTATATCTACATCTTAAACGCAATTTGAAAATGGCTCACCAAGACCTGTTTGTTGCCGATTACGATGTAAATGAAGTAACGAGCAGTACTGAAATAGCTGAACAGGTGAGATTGATAGTTTTTATAATATTTTTTTTTTATTTAGTTAGAATGATTGAATGGTGTGAATCCTTTCTAGGCCGGATTAGAAAAATAATTTAACGGGTGACGGTGTAGCACATTTGGAATTAACAAGAATTTTTCATATAATTAATTGGTTTTCTAACAGTTGTAAACTTATTACATAAAAAGTTACGCATCACGCAAGTGCATGCTTCACGCACCTGCGGTATGTAAAAATAATTATAATGGATTGAAAAAGAAAGAAGCTATCCATGGATCCATCAGTAAAGCCTGGTCGTATAGTTCTGAATAAACGGAAAATGTAAACTGATGTTAAAATAATATTATTATGTTTTTTTAGAAAAAACGGCAACTGCAGCAAGAAATAGAGGCCGAACAGAGGATCTTTGAGGAGATCAACCACTTGGATGAAGATGTGAGAGTATTGAGTGAGTATTATCTTCGATCAGGTTAAGAAACGATGGCATCACTACACTCTGACTATGTTTAGATTAACTATCCTCGTAGTTTATTACAAGATTAGTTTTTAACTAAGATAAAAATAAAATTTCTCATTTCCCTATTAGCTCCATTTCCTAAATGGGCAGCAGGCATCGTTTGTACAATAATGAAATGAAGATTTGTTACGACAATAGCAAGAACATGGAAACAAAATTCTACTCGCTTTTATATATTTTTTTACCAAAAAATCTCTAATAGTCATCTCTCCAACACTCAACTTCAATCATGGTCTCTAGATAATTTAATGAAATTGTAAAATTAATCGGGAATTTCCTGTTTTCAGTCAACTTATTAGAACGGAATAAAAGATCCTTAGATCGTCAGGCGACTAGTGTTCGAAATGCAGCCGCCAGAACTGATGCCGCCATTGACAAGAATAATTCGTATCTAGGAGTATTAGACGTTTCTACGGATGCATTAGAGGTAGATCGCATCTGAACTTTTTCGTCTTCATTTTCAAACTATTTGATAATTGATATTTCGTTTGTCTTTATTTCCAGATCAATATTAAATGTACTGGAAAAGAGGTATCAGATTTGAAACTAAACCTCAAAAAAAGGAATTACTGGTATCAGAAAGGAATGAGACGAACTAAATATATTCGGGTCAGTAAATAATATGATACTCAATTTATATATCTACGTACTTATACTTGAATTATAAAGTTTGCTGGAATTCGTCATATTAAAATTCTTATAAGAAGATCAATTATTTTCTTTATTGTATTTTTTATTTCGCAGAGCTTATTGGATGAGTACAAGAGTCTCACGGCTGAGCTGGTAGAACTTAAAAGCTCAATTAAGATTTGACTTGCTTTAGCACTACAGGCTGCTGCTGCTTTTTGAACCCAGGCTATACATTAGAGGCAAACGAGACATTCTTATTATGTGATCAACTATTGTATGAACATAACGCATTTGTTTCATAATTAATTTTGTGAGGATTTGAGATAAAACATTCTGTAACACTTCATGAAAATATTATTTTATTTCTACAACTAGCTGTTCCCTGCGGTTTCACGTCCGTTATATACTCACTTTCGCATTTATAATAGTAAGGATTTTATTATATACATTTTTACCTTCTTTAGCTAGCTAGCAATATAGCCTAGTCACAGAGAGCTCCCAAAATCCATTTATCTTGTTTAGCGGGTACTTATAGGAGACTGAGGGCGTAAACTATCGGGACTTTTTAAATAACATACTACCTAAATACATTGATAGCTCTCCCTCTATAAAGTAAAAACAGTTGTTATTGTGATTTGTACAATACACATCAAGATTATTCATATTATTATCATTATTCAGTGAACTTTGTACCTGCTAAGTTTTACCTGCTATCATAAGAGATAGAGATTGAAGCCTGCTTTTCGTAGTTTGCGTACTTTCGATTCGTTCAATAACACACCAGGTATAGGCTTTTGTTTTGCCGCCCTAGTACAAGAAACAGTTGTTATTGTCATTTGTACATATACGTCAAGATTATTCATATTATTATTATTATTCCGTGAAATTTTTACCTGCTAAGTTTTACCTGCTCTTAACCTTTTTGACTATATATAGAGATTTGGTTAGCATAGTCGTTCAGTCTATCTTAGGCACTACAACACAGCGGACCTTGTGAATATTGTTTCTATACCTACATCTTAAACTCAATTTGAAAATGGCTCACCAAGACCTGTTTGTTGCCGATTACGATGTAAATGAAGTTACGAGCAGTACTGAAATAGCTGAACAGGTGAGATTGGTATTTTTTTTTTTTATTTAATGGTGTGAATCCTTTCTGGGCCGGATTAGAAAAATAATTTAACGGGTGACGGTGTAGCACATTTGGAATTTTCAAGAATTTTCCATATAATCAATTGGTTTTCTAACAGTTGTAAACTTATTACATAAAAAGTTACGCTTCATGCAAGTGCATGATTCACGCAAGTGCATGCTTCACGCACCTGCGGTATGTAAAAATAACTATAATGGATTGAAAAAGAAAGAAGCTATCCATGGATCCATCAGTAGAGCCTGGTCGTATAGTTCTGAGTAAACGGAAAATGTAAACTGATGTTAAAATAATATTATTATGTTTTTTTAGAAAAAACGGCAACTGCAGCAAGAAATAGAGGCCGAACAGAGGATCTTTGAGGAGATCAACCACTTGGATGAAGATGTGAGAGTATTGAGTGAGTATTATCTTCGATCAGGTTATGAAACGATGGCATCACTACACTCTATGTTTGGATTAACTATCCTCGTAGTTTATTACAAGATTAAATTTTAACTAAGATAAAAATAAAATTTCTCATTTCCCTATTAGCTCCATTTCCTAAATGGGCAGCAGGCATCGTTCGTACAATAATGAAATGAAGATTTGTTACGACAATAGCAAGAACATAGAAACAAATTCTACTCGCTTTTATATATATTTTTACAAAAAAATCTCTAATAGTCATCTCTCCAACACTCAACTTCAATCATGGTCTCTAGATAATTTAATGAAATTGTAAAATTAATCGGGAATTTCCTGTTTTCAGTCAACTTATTAGAACGGAATAGAAGATCCTTAGATCGTCAGGCGACTAGTGTTCGAAATGCAGCCGCCACAACTGATGCCGCCATTGACAAGAATAATTCGTATCTAGGAGAATTAGACGTTTCTACGGATGTATTAGAGGTAGATCGCATCTTACCCTTTTCGTCTTCATTTTCAAACTATTTGATAATTGATATTTCGTTTGTCTTTATTTCCAGATAAATATCAAATGTACGGAAAAAGAGGTATCAGATTTGAAACTAAAACTCAAAAAACGGAATTACTGGTATCAGAAAGGAATGAAGCGAACTAAATATATTCGGGTCAGTAAATAATATGATACTCAATTTATATACCTACGTACTTGTACTTGAATTATAAAGTTTGCTGGAATTCGTCATATTAAAATTCTTGTAAGAAGATCAATTATTTTCTTTATTGTATTTTTTATTTCGCAGAGCTTATTGGATGAGTACAAGAGTCTCACGGCTGAGCTGGTAGAACTTGAAAGCTCATATAAGATTTGACTCGCTTCAGCACTACAGGCTGCTGCTGCTTTTTGGACCCAGGCTATACATTAGAGGCAAACGAGACATTCTTATAGATTATATTCGTATAGAATATTAGATAGAATAGAATAGATAGGAATAAGAACAATTGGCAACCCACCAAGTGAGAAAAGAATGAAAGATATGATGGATACAAGAAAGAAATAGTATGAAGAATAAAAGTACGAGAAGCATAAATATGAGAACTGGGATGAAAGAGAACATATAAATAGCGAGCATAGGCTCCGATAATGTCGGAGGTAGCGTTTAAAAGAAAAAAAAAAACACGAGGAAAAAACTCTTATGGCTGAACTGGCTAAACTAAAGGAGGAAAAAACTGGTAAATTAAAGTATGGTTTCTTTTTAATGGAAAACCGCAACGTGCAGGTTCTGAGTTTGCCTTTGAAAGGGCACAAAAACTTCTTATTAGTGCAAGAAGAGAGCAGGGTTCGTTTTTGTTGAGAGTACTGAGTTTGATTGCCGAGTCCCGAATTGCGAGCAAGAGTAAAACTAACTTTCCCCCACTGGTTTCAAGCAACAAAGAGGCGCTTTTTCAGCTAGTTAGGTGAAATAATAATAATATATTTATGTTTAATGTTTCCATGATAAGTTTATTGAGTTTAACGGTTAAGTAAAATAAATAAATAAATAAAATACAGAGTCTAAACTGTGCATATAAAGTTTGTTTTTTCTTTATACATGTAAGTTATATGGATAAAGTTCATGTCGTCTACAATTGTGTCCATAAACACTTTTCTTATTGTATCTTTTATTTTTCAAATATACAATTTTTTCTTTCATTATACCTATACTTGTGGTTTTATTTTTAATTCTTAATTACATGCAAAGGGTTGTGTGTGCATGTATCACTCAGCACATGTATTTGCAACCAGTAGGTAAGTAATTAAAAATGTTGCGATACTTCTCATCTCGATATACAAAAATACAGAGAGAATAGCGAAATTAACCAAGTGAAAAATCCCGAAAACGCTTTCAAACATAGTACTTCTCCGTCTTTGGAATCGGTTATTAACATGCTTTAACCCAAAAAGGGTTATTTTAGTTTAAACTTTATAGAGCTAGCTATTAACATACGTTATTTGAAAAGCTGTGAACACACTCAAGTTTACGCACTCAATCAATAAGCACGCGCCAAACAAGATATGTGGATTCTGGCGTTCCTGAGATTATACTATCCTAGAATTATGGAGGGTAAAAATATAGTGATATTAGTAGTCATAAACATTTAGAAAAGTACATTAAGGAACATTATCTATAATTAAAAAATATTAGTTAACGACATGTAGTTTATTGGCTTAACGACACTGCAATTAGTGATTACCTATCTAGTTAGATAACATAGTTACAAATACTTCACGTTACACCCGTCCATGGACCAATTAAACAAGAGTTTAATTTATCATTTAAGAGTTTAATTATGTTATCTATCTAGTTTTATTGGTCCATGACCCGTCTAAAGCACTTTGCATTGCATTTTTGAAACCTAGTACTTAGGCTTTTTTAATTAATTTCCCATTTAGACAAATCACATTCTAAGCCTACATTATCTAATTGCATAGTCCCCCAAATATGGTCATTGTCATTATTAGTCACTAGCTGTGCCCCGTGGTTTCACCCGTGGTAATTTCGGATTTTCCCGCGGGAATTTCGGGATAAAAAGTATTCTATGTCCTTCTCTGTACCCCTGACAACGTGCAGACCCAATTTCATCCAAATCCGTTCAGCCGTTTTTGCGTGATTGATTAACAAACGTCCAGACATCCAAACATCCAAATATACAAAAATCCAAAAATCCAAAAATCCGAAAATCCAAAAATCTCTAATTCCAAAAATCCAAAAATCTAAACATCCGAAAATCCAAACATCCACACATTACTATTCGAAAGTGGCGTAAAGATAAATGTCAAGTTACGCAATAAGCTATTTGAGTATTTTTTTTTCGAAATTCTATTTAGTCCGCTAATTAGATAATATTAAATTAATAGACACGTATTTTGCTTTTTAAATTAATGAAAATTTACTTAGATAAACCTCATTTAAGTTTAGGAGTGGGGTCTTGAAACGTGCTTGTGAAGTTACGCTACATTTCGACTCAACGTATCTACGTCAGTTTTTGTTTAACGTAAAAAATTAAAAAATAAGTGTAAGTATAATGTTTTTATAAATCTACAGGACGAGTCAAATAGCCTATTATCTAGGCGCCTACTGCCTTATTTTATCATATTCTGCGTTTTAATATAAATTAATTATATGCTTCTTTACCAAGCCTTCGTTAAAACTTGTCAGGTAATGTGATGAAGGGGTTTCATGACCTACGGCTAGGTCCTTATTACATTAAGTATCTCATAAAAGCTAGATTCAGGATAGATTAATTTGAGATCACAATAAAATATTAGATTAGATTAGATTAGATTCATTTATTTCACATTATCAAATTCATAATTACATTTAATTATAATATGTCAAAGGATAAAGTGATCGTCAAAAATTAAAATTCCAATAGATATAGGTAAATGACACAATACAAAAGAATTACACAATTACGTATACATAATGTTATAAATGCCAAACAATGTCAATTAAAACAAAAAATAAAATAAATTATGTCAAAATAAATGGAATATACATATAAAAAAAAGAAAATAAATAAAGCTACATAATGTAGGACTCACAATGTCAAAAAATTAATAAATTCGTTTACCGAATAAAATTCATTTTCTAACAAAAGATACTTTCATCGGCGATAAAACATTTCGTCATCTGTCACGTTCCTCAGATCTGCGGGTAGCCGCTCGTAATAACTCGGACCAATCAGACGCGGGTTTTTTTCAGCAAGTTTTGTCCGGTGAGGAACACTGGCGAGCCGCCCTTGGATTCGTTTTAAGTCTAGCAGCTGGATGAGTCATAAACAAAATTAAATAACATTTATACATTATTTAAATTTAAAGTAAAGAATGCCGAAATAGAATAGAAAAATATAGCAAATATATCATGATGAGTAGCATACAGCTGCCTAGTTACAAACTGAACTCCATGACCTTCCATCAAAAAATAATAAAAATAATAATTAGGAACGATCCAGGTAGAATCTCTTACGTCCCGTGTATTGTACGACAGGTACAAAACAAAAGGGTTACTTATCCATATTCTTTTCTACTTTTTCCCGTACTTACCTATGTAATGTACGTGGCCAAGAAAAACTTTAATCTTGCGTGACCACGTGAAAACTATAGTTTTGTTTGACTGCCCAAGCGGCATGAGGATTCGCAACTTAGTTTTCTATGCGTTAACGATTGTAGAATATCAATTTGGCTTGAGGGGCAGGTTATAGGCTGTTTTGCCGCCCTAGTGCAAGAAACAGTTGTTATTGTCATTTGTACAATATACGTCAAGATTATTCATATTATTATTATTATTCCGTGAAATTTTTACCTGCTAAGTTTTACCTGCTATCATAAGAGATAGAGATTGAAGCCTGCTTTTCGTAGTTTGCGTACTTTCAATGCGTTCAATAACACACCAGGTATAGGCTTTTGTTTTGCCGTCCTAGTGCAAGAAATAGTTGTTATTGTCATTTTGTACATATACGTCAAGATTATTCATATTATTATTATTCCGTGAAATTTTTACCTGCTAAGTTTTACCTGCTCTTAACCTTTTTGACTATATATAGAGATTTAGTTTGCTTAGTCGTTCAGTCTATCTTAGGCACTACAACACAGTGGACCTTGTGAATATTGTTTCTATACCTACATCTTAAACTCAATTTGAAAATGGCTCACCAAGACCTGTTTGTTGCCGATTACGATGTAAATGAAGTTACGAGCAGTACCGAAATAGCTGAACAGGTGAGATTGATAGTTTTACATTTTTTTTTTTTTAGCTACAATGATTGAATGGTGTGAATCCTTTCTGGGACGGATTAGAAAAATAATTTAATGGGTGACGGTGTAGCACATTTGAAAATTTCAAGAATTTGCCATATAATTAATTGGTTTTTTAACAGTTGTAACCTTATTACATAAAAAGTTACGCTTCATGCAAGTGCATGATTCACGCAAGTGCATGCATGCTTCACGCACCTGCGGTATATAAAAATAATTATAATAGATTGAAAAAGAAAGAAGCTATCCGTGGATCCATCAGTAAAGCCTGGTCGTATAGTTCTGAGTAAACGGAAAATGTAAACTGATGTTAAAATAATATTATTATGTTTTTTTAGAAAAAACGGCAACTGCAGCAAGAAATAGAGGCCGAACAGAGGATCTTCGAGGAGATCAACCACTTGAATGAAGATGTGAGAGTATTGAGTGAGTATTATCTTCGATCAGGTTAAGAAACGATGGCATGACTACACTCTGACTATGTCTGGATCAACTATCCTCGTAGTTTATACAAGATTAGTTTTTGAACTAAGATAAAAATAAAATTTCTCGTTTCCCTATTAGCTCCATTTCCTAAATGGGCAGCAAGCATCGTTCGTACAATAATGAAATTAAGATTTGTTACGACAATAGCAAGAACATAGAAACAAACTTCTACTCGCTTTTATATATTTTTTTACCAAAAAATCTCTAATAGTCATCTCTCCAACACTCAGCTTCAATCATGGTCTCTAGATAATTTAATGAAATTGTAAAATTAATCGGGTATTTCCTGTTTTCAGTCAACTTATTAGAACGGAATAGAAGATCCTTAGATCGTCAGGCGACTAGTGTTCGAAATGCAGCCGCCAAAACTGATGCCGCCATTGACAAGAATAATTCGTATCTAGGAGTATTAGACGTTTCTACGGATGCATTAGAGGTAGATCGCATCTGAACTTTTTCGTCTTCATTTTCAAACTATTTGATAATTGATATTTCGTTTGTCTTTATTTCCAGATCAATATTAAATGTACTGAAAAAGAGGTATCGAATTTGAAACTAAACCTCAAAAAAAGGAATTACTGGTATCAGAAAGGAATGAGACGAACTAAATATATTCGGGTCAGTAAATATGATACTCAATTTATATACCTAAGTACTTGTACTTGAATTATAAAGTTTGCTGGAATTCGTCATATTAAAATTCTTGTAAGAAGATCAATTATTTTCTTTATTTTTTTTTTATTTCGCAGAGCTTATTGGATGAGTACAAGAGTCTCACGGCTGAGCTGGTAGAACTTGAAAGCTCATATAAGATTTGACTCGCTTTAGCACTACAGGCTGCTGCTGCTTTTTGGACCCAGGCTATACGTTAGAGGCAAACAAGACATTCTTATTATGTAATCAACTATTGTGTGAACATAAAGCATTTGTTTCATAATTAATTTTATGAGGATTTGAAATAAAACATTCTGTAACACTTCATGAAAATATTATTTTATTTCTACAACTAGCTGTTCCCTGCGGTTTCACGCCCGTTATATACTCATTTCCGCATTTATAATAGTAAGGATTTTATTATATAAAGTTTTACCTTCTTTAGCTAGCTAGCTAGCAATATAGCTTAGTCATAGAGAGCTGCCAAAATCCATTTATCTTGTTTAGCGGGTACTTATAGGAGACTGAGGGCGTACACTATCGGGACTTTTTAAATAACATACTAACTAAATACATTGATAGCTCTCCCTCTATAAAGTAAAAACAGTTGTTATTGTCATTTGTACAATATACGTCAAGATTATTCATATTATTATTATTATTCCGTGAACTTTTTACCTGCTAAGTTTTACTTGCTATCATAAGAGATAGAGATTGAAGCCTGCTTTTCGTAGTTTGCGTACTTTCAATGCGTTCAATAACACACCAGGTATAGGCTTTTGTTTTGCCGCCCTAGTACAAGAAACAGTTGTTATTGTCGTTCTACAATATAAGTCAAGATTATTCATATTATTATTATTATTCCGTGAAATTTTTACCTGCTAAGTTTTACCTGCTGTCTTGGTCTTAACCTTTTCGACTATATATAGAGATTTGGTTTGCATAGTCGTTCAGTCTATCTTAGGCACTACAACACAGCGGACCTTGTGAATATTTTTTCTATACCTACCTACATCTTAAACTCAATTTGAAAATGGCTCACCAAGACCTGTTTGTGGCCGATTACGACGTAAATGAAGTTACGAGCAGTACTGAAATAGCTGAACAGGTGAGATTGATAGTTTTTACAATTTTTTTATTTTATTTAGTTAGAATGATTTAATGATGTGAATCCTTTCAAGGCCGGATTAGAAAAATAATTTAACGGGTGACGGTGTAGCACATTTGGAATTTTCATGAATTTTCCATATAATTAATTGGTTTTTTAACAGCTGTTGTAAACTTATTACATAAAAAATTACGCTTCATGCAAGTGCATAATTCACGCAAGTGCAGGCTTCACGCACCTGCGGTATGTAAAAATAATTATAATGGATTGAAAAAGAAAGAAGCTATTCATGTATCCATCAGTAAAGCCTGGTCGTATAGTTCTGAGTAAACGGAAAATGTAAACTGATGTTAAAATAATATTATTATGTTTTTTTAGAAAAAACGGCAACTGCAGCAAGAAATAGAGGCCGAACAGAGGATCTTTGAGGAGATCAACCACTTGGATGAAGATGTGAGAGTATTGAGTGAGTATTATCTTCGATCAGGTTATGAAACGATGGCATCACTACACTCTATGTTTGGATTAACTATCCTCGTAGTTTATTACAAGATTAAATTTTAACTAAGATAAAAATAAAATTTCTCATTTCCCTATTAGCTCCATTTCCTAAATGGGCAGCAGGCATCGTTTGTACAATAATGAAATGAAGATTTTTTACGACAATAGCAAGAATATAGAAACAAACTTCTACTCGCTTTTATATATTTTTTTACCAAAAAATCTCTAATAGTCATCTCTCCAACACTCAACTTCAATCATGGTCTCTAGATAATTTAATGAAATTGTAAAATTAATCGGGAATTTCCTGTTTTCAGTCAACTTATTAGAACGGAATAGAAGATCCTTAGATCGTCAGGCGACTAGTGTTCGAAATGCAGCCGCCAAAACTGATGCCGCCATTGACAAGAATAATTCGTATCTAGGAGAATTAGACGTTTCTACGGATGTATTAGAGGTAGATCGCATCTTACCTTTTTCGTCTTCATTTTCAAACTATTTGATAATTGATATTTCGTTTGTTTTTATTTCCAGATAAATATCAAATGTACTGAAAAAGAGGTATCAGATTTAAAACTAAAACTCAAAAAAAGGAATTACTGGTACCAGAAAGGAATGAGACGAACTAAATATATTCGGGTCAGTAAATAATATGATACTCAATTTATATACCTACGTACTTGTACTTGAAATTTGAATTATAAAGTTTGCTGGAATTCGTCATATTAAAATTCTTGTAAGAAGATAACTTATTTTCTTTATTGTATTTTTTATTTCGCAGAGCTTATTGGATGAGTACAAGTGTCTCACGGCTGAGCTGGTAGAACTTGAAAGCTCATATAAGATTTGACTCGCTTTAGCACTACAGGCTGCTGCTGCTTTTTGGACCCAGGCTATACATTAGAGGAAAACGAGACATTCTTATATATTATATTCGTATAGAATATTAGATAGTAATTTTTATTTTATTTTTCCAATTTTTTTTTTCACTGCACAAGATACAATTTTTTCTTTCATTATACCTATACTTGTGGTTTTATTTTTAATTCTTAATTCTAACCTTCCTAATTCCTAACATATTAAATTACATGCAAAAGGTTGTGTGTGCATGTATCACTCAGCACATGTAATTTGCAACCAGTAGGTAAGTAATTAAAAATGTCACGATACTTCTCATCTCGATATACAAAAATACAAAGAGAATAGCGAAATGAACCAAGTGAAAAAGCGCGAAAACGCTTTCTAACATAGTACTTCTCCGTCTTTGGAATCGGCTATTAACATGCTTTAACCCAAAAAGGGGTATTACAGTTTTAACTTTATAGAGCTAGCTATTAACATACATTATTTGAAAAGCTGTGAACACACTCAAGTTTACGCACTCAATCAATAAGCACGCGCCAAACAAGAAAAGTGGATTCTGGCGTTCCTGAGATTATACTATTCTAGAATTATGGAGGGTAAAAATACAGTCAACTATGTTACAACTAATTACTAGGTGATATTAGTAGTCATAAACATTTAGAAAACTACATTAAGGAAAATTATCTATAAATAAAAAATATTAGCTAACGACATGTAGTTTATTAGCTTAACGACACTGCAATTAGTGATTATCTAGGTAGATAACATAGTTACAAATACTTCACGTTACACTCGTCCATGGACCAATTAAACAAGAGTTTAATTTATCGTTTAAGAGTTGAGTTTAATATGTTATCTATCTATGTAGTTTTATTGGTCCATGACCCGTCTAAAGCAGTTTTGCATTGCATTTTTGAAACCTAGTACTTAGGCTTTTTTAATTAATTTCCCATTTAGACAAATCACATTCTAAGCCTTATCTATTTGTATAGTCCCCCAAATATGGTCATTGTCATTATTAGTTACTAGCTGTGCCCCGCGGTAATTTCGGATTTTCCCGCGGGAATTTCGGGATAAAAAGTATCCTATGTCCTTCTCTGTACTCCTGACAACGTGCAGACCAAATTTCATCCAAATCCGTTCAGCTGTTTTTGCATGATTGATTAACAAACGTCCAGACATCCAAACATCCAAATATACAAAAATCCTATAATCCAAAAATCCAAACATCTAAACATCCGAAAATCCAAACATCCACACATTACTAATCGAAAGTGGCGTAAAGATAAATGTCAAGTTACGCAATAAGCTATTTGAGTATTTTTTTTCTAAATTCTATTTAGTCCGCTAATTAGATAATATCAAATTAATAGACACGTATTTTGCTTTTTAAATTAATGAAAATTTGCTTAGATAAAGCTCATTTAAGTTTAGGAGTGGGGTCTTGTAACGTCATAATAAGTAAAAACTGTACCTGCTTGTTATGTTACGCTACATTTCGACTCAACGTATCTACGTCAGTTTTTGCTTAACGTAAAAAAAGAAAAAATAAGTGTAAGTATAATCAGGATAGATTAATTTGAGATCACAATAAAATATTAAGAATAATAATATAGATCCGATTCGTTTTAGGTCTAGCAGTTGGATGAGTCACAAACAAAATTAAATAACATTTATACATTATTTAAATTTAAAGTAAAGAATGCCGAAATAGAATAGAAAAATATAGCAAATATAAAATAAAGAAGTAATAAAAAAGAATAAAGCAGGATATCATGATGAGTAGCATACAAATGCCTCGTTACAAACTGAACTCCATGACCTTCCATCTAAAAATAATAATAATAATAATTAGGAACGATCCAGGTAGAATCTCTTACGTCCCGTGTATTGTATGGCAGGTACAAAACAAAAGGGTTACTTATCCATATTCTTTTCTACTTTTTCCCGTACCAACCTATGTAATGTACGTGGCCAAGAAAAACTTTAATCTTGCTTGATCACATAAAAACTATAGTTTTGTTTGACTGCCCAAGCGGCATGACGATTCGCAACTTAGTTTTCTATGCTTTAACGATTGTAGAATATCAATTTGGCTTGAGGGGCAGGTTATAGGCTGTTTTGCCGCCCTAGTGCAAGAAACAGTTGTTATTGTCATTTGTACAATATACGTCAAGATTATTCATATTATTATTATTATTATATTATGTTACTAATATAAGGAAAGGTTGCCTGGAAGAAATTGCTTTTAAGCAATAAGGCCGCCCTTTGTTGCCTGTGTTTTCCAACATGTATTTTTTTTATATTTATGTTTTTGGCGACAATAAAGAATATTTGATTTGATTTGATTTATTCCGTAAAATTTTTACCTGCTAAGTTTTACCTGCTATCATAAGAGATAGAATTTCAATGCGTTCAATAACACACCAGGTATAGGCTTTTGTTTTGCCGCCCTAGTGCAAGAAATAGTTGTTATTGTCATTTGTACATATACGTCAAGATTATTCATATTATTATTATTCCGTGAAATTTTTACCTGCTAAGTTTTACCTGCTCTCTTGGTCTTAACCTTTTTGACTATATATAGAGATTTGGTTTGCTTAGTCGTTCAGTCTATCTTAGGCACTACAACACAGTGGACCTTGTGAATATTGTTTCTATACCTACATCTTAAACTCAATTTGAAAATGGCTCACCAAGACCTGTTTGTTGCCGATTACGATGTAAATGAAGTTACGAGCAGTACTGAAATAGCTGAACAGGTGAGATTGGTAGTTTTTACAATTTTTTTTTTATTAAGTTAGAATGATTTAATGGTGTGAATCCTTTCTGGGCCGGATTAGAAAAATAATTTAACGGGTGACGGTGTAGCACATTTGGAATTTTCAAGAATTTTCCATATAATTAATTGGTTTTCTAACAGTTGTAAACTTATTACATAAAAAGTTACGCTTCATACAAGTGCATGATTCACGCAAGTGCATGCTTCACGCACCTGCGGTATATAAAAATAATTATAATGGATTGAAAAAGAAAGAAGCTATCCATGGATCCATCAGTAAAGCCTGGTCGTATAGTTCTGAGTAAACGGAAAATGTAAAATGATGTTAAAATAATATTATTATGTTTTTTTAGAAAAAACGGCAACTGCAGCAAGAAATAGAGGCCGAACAGAGGATCTTTGAGGAGATCAACCACTTGGATGAAGATGCGAGAGTATTGAGTGAGTATTATCTTCGATCAGGTTAAGAAACAATGGCATCACTACACTCTGACTATGTTTGGATCAACTATCCTCGTAGTTTATTACAAGATTAGTTTTTAACTAAGATAAAAATAAAATTTCTCATTTCCCTATTAGCTCCATTTCCTAAATGGGCAGCAGGCATCGTTCGTACAATAATGAAATGAAGATTTGTTACGACAGTAGCAAAAACATAGAAACAAATTCTACTCGCTTTTATATATTTTTTTACCAAAAAATCTCTAATAGTCATCTCTCCAACACTCAACTTCAATCATGGTCTCTAGATAATTTAATGAAATTGTAAAATTAATCGGGAATTTCCTGTTTTCAGTCAACTCATGTGAACGGAATAGAAGATCCTTAGATCGTCAGGCGACTAGTATTCGAAATGCAGCCGCCAAAACTGATGCCGCGATTAACAAGAATAATTCGTATTTAGGAGAATTGGACGTTTCTACGGATGTATTAGAGGTAGATCGCATCTTACCTTTTTCGTCTTCATTTTCAAACTATTTGATAATTGATATTTCGTTTGTCTTTTTTTCCAGATAAATATCAAATGTACTGAAAAAGAGGTATCAGATTTGAAGCTAAAACTCAAAAAAAGGAATTACTGGTATCAGAAAGGAATGAGACGAACTAAATATATTCGGGTCAGTAAATAATATGATACTCAATTTATGTACCTACGTACTTGTACTTGAATTATAAAGTTTTCTGGAATTCGTCATATTAAAATTCTTGTAAGAAGATCAATTCTTTATTGTATTTTTTATTTCGCAGAGCTTATTGGATGAGTACAAGAGTCTCACGGCTGAGCTGGTAGAACTCGAAAGCTCATATAAGATTTGACTCGCTTTAGCACTACAGGCTGCTGCTGCTTTTTGGACCCAGGCTATACGTTAGAGGCAAACGAGACATTCTCATTATGTAATCAACTATTGTATGAACATAACGCATTTGTTTCATAATTAATTTTATGAGGATTTGAAATAAAACATTCTGTAACACTTCATGAAAATATTATTTTATTTCTACAACTAGCTGTTCCCTGCGGTTTCACGCCCGTTATATACTCACTTTCGCATTTATAGTTGTAAGGATTTTATTATATAAATTTTTACCTTCTTTAGCTAGCTAGCAATATAGCTTAGTCACAGAGAGCTGCCTAAATCCATTTATCTTGTTTAGCGGGTACTTATAGGAGACTGAGGGCGTACACTATCGGGACTTTTTAAATAACATACTAACTTAATACATTGATAGATCTCCCTCTATAAAGTAAAAACAGTTGTTATTGTCATTTGTACAATATACGTCAAGATTATTCATATTATTATTATTATTCCGTGAACTTTGTACCTGCTAAGTTTTACCTGCTATCATAAGAGATAGAGATTGAAGCCTGCTTTTCGTAGTTTGCGTACTTTCAATGCGTTCAATAACACACCAGGTATAGGCTTTTGTTTTGCCGCCCTAGTACAAGAAACAGTTGTTATTGTCATTCTACAATATACGTCAAGATTATACATATTATTATTATTCCGTGAACTTTGTACCTGCTAAGTTTTACCTGCTCATTTCATTTCATTTCATTTCATTTATTTGCTTAACATGGTTATAATATATATGTGTACAGTGTTGTAAGATTACACTAGTCCAGCATGTTTTTGTCCTACTGGACGTGCAAATTTTAATGTAGATTTATATTTTATTACACTAAGATATATTAAGTTATATTATAGTATCTATTATAATTACACATTATCACATCACAACATCTACATAGGTATACCAAGTTACATATCCATCAGCATATTATTACAATTACAGTGGGAATTATCATACTTAATTATAAATAGGGTACTTGCATGGAATTTATAATAAGAAATTGTGTAAATATTTCAAAAATAGAGCCTTATAAAAGCGTTATCGTGAAAGATTTACTAAAAAAATTTCAATAGTTTCCAAAATATTCAACTTTTAATTTTGTGAAACGGAACGTTGCAACGAAACACCAATCACAGCCAAGCTTGACACATGACGTCACTTTTATTTTTTTAGGAAACATTTACCTCTTTCAGAGAAGGCAAAAGAAACTAGGTGCATACAGTCAACGCATATTTTCCATTTTCTGAAGTTTTTTACTTTAAAATGCATCGGTTACATACATTTCGATTCTTTACTGGAACTTTTGGAAGTAAATCGACACAGTTCAACCTTAATTTCACTTTTGGATATTGAAGTTATCTGTCTGTCAGTGTCACATGACCCTGTCAATAAAACATTGACATTTATATCACAGATTAATAAGGCGTAATTTTGAACAAGTGACGTCATTCCGCGTTTCGGCGGTAAAGTCTAAAGTAGCAACTTTGAAACGCTCTGTTTCATTAATTTATGCACATTTTTTTTTTCTTTTTCTTGGTTTGTTTAAGTAGGCTATATATCTTTAAAATAGACTAAAAAAAAAATCATGCAAGTACCCTATTGTCCTCCAGATATTCATTTATACTATAATAGGACTTTTCCAGCAATAGAGTCAGGAGTTTCTTTTTAAAATCATCCATTTGAGGCTACTGGTGAGATGTTGATCGTAAATTATTTTTTTTCCAAATAAATTTTTAGTAGTAAGGTCGATAACATGTATGCTTATTTTGACAAGCACTCGACTACTCGATCATGGTCTCTCTTGGTCTCTTTGGCTCTCTTGGTCTTAACCTTTTCGACTATATATAGAGATTTGGTTTGCATAGTCGTTCAGTCTATCTTAGGCACTACAACACAGCGGACCTTGTGAATATTTTTTCTATACCTACATCTTAAACTCAATTTGAAAATGGCTCACCAAGACCTGTTTGTTGCCGATTACGATGAAAATGAAGTTACGAGCAGTACTGAAATAGCTGAACAGGTGAGATTGGTTGTTTTTACAATTTTTTTTTAAATTTAGTTAGCATGATTTAATGGTGTGAATCCTTTCTGGGCCGGATTAGAAAAATAATTTAACGGGTGACGGTGTAGCACATTTGGAATTAACAAGAATTTTCCATATAATTAATTGGTTTTCTACCAGTTGTAAACTTATTACATAAAAAGTTACGCATCATGCAAGTGCATGATTCACGCAAGTGCATGCTTCACGCACCTGCGGTATGTAAAAATAATTATAATGGATTGAAAAAGAAAGAAGCGATTCATGTATCCATCAGTAAAGCCTGGTCGTATAGTTCTGAGTAAACGGAAAATGTAAACTGATGTTAAAATAATATTATTATGTTATTTTAGAAAAAACGGCAACTGCAGCAAGAAATAGAGGCCGAACAGAGGATCTTTGAGGAGATCAACCACTTGGATGAAGATGTGAGAGTATTGAGTGAGTATTATCTTCGATCAGGTTATGAAACGATGGCATCACTACACTCTATGTTTGGATTAACTATCCTCGTAGTATATTACGAAATTAAATTTTAACTAAGATAAAAATAAAATTTCTCATTTCCCTATTAGCTCCATTTCCTAAATGGGCAGCAGGCATCGTTCGTACAATAATGAAATGAAGATTTGTTACGACAATAGCAAGAACATAGAAACAAATTCTACTCGCTTTTATATATTTTTTTACCAAAAAATCTCTAATAGTCATCTCTCCAACACTCAGCTTCAATCATGGTCTCTAGATAATTTAATGAAATTGTAAAATTAATCGGGAATTTCCTGTTTTCAGTCAACTTATTAGAACGGAATAGAAGATCCTTAGATCGTCAGGCGACTAGTGTTCGAAATGCAGCCGCCAAAACTGATGCCGCCATTGACAAGAATAATTCGTATCTAGGAGAATTAGACGTTTCTACGGATGTATTAGAGGTAGATCGCATCTTACCTCTTTCGTCTTCATTTTCAAACTATTTGATAATTGATTTTTCGTTTGTCTTTATTTCCAGATAAATATGAAATGTACTGAAAAAGAGGTATCAGATTTGAAACTAAAACTCAAAAAAAGGAATTACTGGTATCAGAAAGGAATGAGACGAACTAAATATATTCGGGTCAGTAAATAATATGATACACAATTTATATACCTACGTACTTGTACTTGAAATTTGAATTATAAAGTTTGCTGGAATTCGTCATATTAAAATTCTTGTAAGAAGATCAATTATTTTCTTTATTGTATTTTTTATTTCGCAGAGCTTATTGGATGAGTACAAGAGTCTCACGGCTGAGCTGGTAGAACTTGAAAGCTCATATAGGATTTGACTCGCTTTAGCACTACAGGCTGCTGCTGCTTTTTGGACCCAGGCTATACATTAGAGGCAAACGAGACATTCTTAATATGTGATCAACTATTGTATGAACATAACGCATTTGTTTCATAATTAATTTTATGAGGATTTGAGATAAAACATTCTGTAACACTTCATGAAAATATTATTTTATTTCTACAACTAGCTGTTCCCTGCGGTTTCACGCCCGTTATATACTCACTTTCGCATTTATAATAGTAAGGATTTTATTATATAAATTTTTACCTTCTTTAGCTAGCTAGCAATATAGCTTAGTCACAGAGAGCTGCCAAAATCCATTTATCTTGTTTAGCGGGTACTTATAGGAGACTGAGGGCGTACACTATCGGGACTTTTTAAATAACATACTAACTAAATACATTGATAGCTCTCCCTCTATAAAGTAAAAACAGTTGTTATTGTCATTTGTACAATATACGTCAAGATTATTCATATTATTATTATTATTCCGTGAACTTTGTACCTGCTAAGTTTTACTTGCTATCATAAGAGATAGAGATTGAAGCCTGCTTTTCGTAGTTTGCGTACTTTCAATGCGTTCAATAACACACCAGGTATAGGCTTTTGTTTTGCCGCCCTAGTACAAGAAACAGTTGTTATTGTCGTTCTACAATATAAGTCAAGATTATTCATATTATTATTATTATTCCGTGAAATTTTTACCTGCTAAGTTTTACCTGCTCTCTTGGTCTTAACCTTTTCGACTATATATAGAGATTTGGTTTGCATAGTCGTTCAGTCTATCTTAGGCACTACAACACAGCGGACCTTGTGAATATTTTTTCTATACCTACCTACATCTTAAACTCAATTTGAAAATGGCTCACCAAGACCTGTTTGTGGCCGATTACGACGTAAATCAAGTTACGAGCAGTACTGAAATAGCTGAACAGGTGAGATTGATAGTTTTTACAATTTTTTTATTTTATTTAGTTAGAATGATTTAATGGTGTGAATCCTTTCAAGGCCGGATTAGAAAAATAATTTAACGGGTGACGGTGTAGCACATTTGGAATTTTCATGAATTTTCCATATAATTAATTGGTTTTTTAACAGCTGTTGTAAACTTATTACATAAAAAATTACGCTTCATGCAAGTGCATAATTCACGCAAGTGCAGGCTTCACGCACCTGCGGTATGTAAAAATAATTATAATGGATTGAAAAAGAAAGAAGCTATCCATGGATCCATCAGTAAAGCCTGGTCGTATAGTTCTGAGTAAACGGAAAATGTAAACTGATGTTAAAATAATATTATTATGTTTTTTTAGAAAAAACGGCAACTGCAGCAAGAAATAGAGGCCGAACAGAGGATCTTTGAGGAGATCAACCACTTGGATGAAGATGTGAGAGTATTGAGTGAGTATTATCTTCGATCAGGTTATGAAACGATGGCATCACTACACTCTATGTTTGGATTAACTATCCTCGTAGTTTATTACAAGATTAAATTTTAACTAAGATAAAAATAAAATTTCTCATTTCCCTATTAGCTCCATTTCCTAAATGGGCAGCAGGCATCGTTTGTACAATAATGAAATGAAGATTTTTTACGACAATAGCAAGAACATAGAAACAAACTTCTACTCGCTTTTATATATTTTTTTACCAAAAAATCTCTAATAGTCATCTCTCCAACACTCAACTTCAATCATGGTCTCTAGATAATTTAATGAAATTGTAAAATTAGTCGGGAATTTCCTGTTTTCAGTCAACTTATTAGAACGGAATAGAAGATCCTTAGATCTTCAGGCGACTAGTGTTCGAAATGCAGCCGCCACAACTGATGCCGCCATTGACAAGAATAATTCTTATCTAGGAGAATTAGACGTTTCTACGGATGTATTAGAGGTAGATCGCATCTTACCGTTTTCGTCTTCATTTTCAAACTATTTGATAATTGATATTTCGTTTGTCTTTATTTCCAGATAAATATCAAATGTACTGAAAAAGAGGTATCAGATTTAAAACTAAAACTCAAAAAAAGGAATTACTGGTACCAGAAAGGAATGAGACGAACTAAATATATTCGGGTCAGTAAATAATATGATACTCAATTTATATACCTACGTACTTGTACTTGAATTATAAAGTTTGCTGGAATTCGTCATATTAAAATTCTTGTAAGAAGATCAATTATTTTCTTTATTGTATTTTTTACTTCGCAGAGCTTATTGGATGAGTACAAGAGTCTCACGGCTAAGCTGGTAGAACTTGAAAGCTCATATAAGATTTGACTCGCTTTAGCACTACAGGCTGCTGCTGCTTTTTGGACCCAGGCTATACATTAGAGGCAAACGAGACATTCTTATATATTATATTCGTATAGAATATTAGATAGAATAGAATAGATAGGAATAAGAACAATTGGCAACCCACCAATTGAGAAAAGAATGAAAGATATGATGGATACAAGAAAGAAATAGTATGAAGAATAAAAGTACGAGAAGCATAGATGTGAGAACTGGGATGAAAGAGAACATATAAATAGCGAGCATAGGCTCTGATAATGTCGGAGGTAGCTTTAAAAAAAAAAAAAGAGGAAAAAACTCTTATGGCTGAACTAGCTAAACTAAAGGAGGAAAAAACTGGTAAATGAAAGTATTATTTCTTTTTAATGGAAAACCGCAACGTGCAGGTTCTGAGTTTGCCTTTGAAAGGGCACAAAAACTTCTTATTAGTCCAAGAAGATAGCAGGGTTCGTTTTTGTTGAGAGTACTGAGTTTGATTGCCGAGTCCCGAATTGCGAGCAAGAGTAAAACTAACTTTCCCTCACTGGTTTCAAGCAACAGAGACGCGCTTTTTCAGCTAGTGAGGTAAAATAATAATTATATATTTATGTTCAATGTTTCCATGATAAGTTTGTTGACTTTAACGGTTAAGTAAAATAAATAAATAAAATACAGAGTCTAAACTGTGCATATCAAGTTTGTTTTTTCTTTATACATGTAAGTTATATGGATAAAGTTCATGTCGTCTAGAATTGTGTCCATAAACACTTTTCTTATTGTATCTTTTATTTATGAATTTTTATTTTATTTTTCCAATTTTTTTTTTCACTGCACAATATACAATTTTTTCTTTCATTATACCTATACTTGTGGTTTTATTTTTAATTCTAACCTTCCTAATTCCTAACATATTAAATTACATGCAAAAGGTTGTGTGTGCATGTATCACTCAGCACATGTAATTTGCAACCAGTAGGTAAGTAATTAAAAATGTTGCGATACTTCTCATCTCGATATACAAAAATACAGAGAGAATAGCGAAATGAACCAAGTGCAAAAGCGCGAAAACGCTTTCTAACATAGTACTTCTCCGTCTTTGGAATCGGCTATTAACATGCTTTAACCCAAAAAGGGGTATTACAGTTTTAACTTTATAGAGCTAGCTATTAACATACATTATTTGAAAAGCTGTGAACACACTCAAGTTTACGCACTCAATCAATAAGCACGCGCCAAACAAGAAAAGTGGATTCTGGCGTTCCTGAGATTATACTATTCTAGAATTATGGAGGGTAAAAATACAGTCAACTATGTTACAACTAATTACTAGGTGATATTAGTAGTCATAAACATTTAGAAAACTACATTAAGGAACATTATATATAATTAAAAAATATTAGTTAACGACATGTAGTTTATTAGCTTAACGACACTGCAATTAGTGATTATCTAGGTAGATAACATAGTTACAAATACTTCGCGTTACACCCGTCCATGGACCAATTAAACAAGAGTTTTATTGATCCATGACCCGTCTAAAGCAGTTTTGCATTGCATTTTTGAAACCTAGTATTTAGGCTTTTTTAAATAATTTCCCATTTAGACAAATCACATTCTAAGCCTACATTATCTAATTGCATAGTCCCCCAAATATGGTCATTGTCATTATTAGTTACTAGCTGTGCCCCGCGGTTTCACCCGCGGTAATTTCGGATTTTCCCGCGGGAATTTCGGGATAAAAAGTATTCTATGTCCTTCTCTGTACCCCTGACAACGTGCAGACCAAATTTCATCCAAATCCGTTCAGCCGTTTTCGCGTGATTGATTAACAAACGTCCAGACATCCAAACATCCAAACATCCAAATATCCAAAAATCCAAAAATCCCAAAATCCAAAAATCCCAAAATCCCAAAATCCAAAAATCCAAAAATCCAAAAATCCAAACATCTAAACATCCGAAAATTCGAAAATCCACACATTACTATTCGAAAGTGGCGTAAAGATAAATGTCAAGTTACGCAATAAGCTATTTGAGTATTTATTTTTCTAAATTCTATTTAGTCCGCTAATTAGATAATATTAAATTAATAGACACGTATTTTGCTTTTTAAATTTATGAAAATTTACTTAGATAAAGCTCATTTAAGTTTAGGAGTGGGGTCTTGTAACGTCATAATAAGTAAAAACTGTACCTGCTTGTGAAGTTACGCTACATTTCGACATGATTTCGACTCAACGTATCTACGTCAGTTTTTGCTTAACGTAAAAAAAGAAAAAATAAGTGTAAGTATAATATTTTTATAAATCTACAGGATGAGTCAAATAGCCTATTATCTAGGTGCCTACTGCCTTATTTTATCATATTCTGTGTTTTAATATAAATTAATGATATGCTTCTTAACCAAGCCTTCGTTGAAACTTGTCAGGTAATGTGATGGAAGGGGTTTCATGACCTACGGCTAGGTCCTTATTACATTAAGTATCTCATAAAAGCTAGATTCAGGATAGATTAATTTGAGATCACAATAAAATATTAAGAATAATAATATAGATCCGATTCGTTTTAACTCTAGCAGTTGGATGAGTCATAAACAAAATTAAATAACATTTATACATTATTTGAATTTAAAGTAAAGAATGCCGAAATAGAATAGAAAAATATAGCAAATATAAAATAAAGAAGTTATAAAAATAAAGCAGGATATCATGATGAGTAGCATTCAGCTGCCTCGTTACAAACTGAACTCCATGACCTTCCATCTAAAAATAATAATAATAAAAATTAGGAACGGTCCAGGTAGAATCTCTTACGTCCCGTATATTGTATGGCAGGTACAAAACAAAAGGGTTACTTATCTATATTCTTTTCTACTTTTTCCCGTACTTACCTATGTAATGTACGTGGCCAAGAACAACTTTAATCTTGCGTGACCACGTGAAAACTATAGTTTTGTTTGACTGCCCAAGCGGCATGACGATTCGCAACTTAGTTTTCTATGCGTTAACGATTGTAGAATATCAATTTGACTTGAGGGGCAGGTTATAGGCTGTTTTGCCGCCCTAGTATGAGAAACAGTTGTTATTGTCATTTGTACAATATACGTCAAGATTATTCATATTATTATTATTATTATTCCGTGAAATTTTTACCTGCTAAGTTTTACCTGCTATCATAAGAGATAGAGATTGAAGCCTGCTTCTCGTAGTATGCGTACTTTCAATGCGTTCAATAACACACCAGGTATAGGCTTTTGTTTTGCCGCCCTAGTACAAGAAACAGTTGTTATTGTCATTTGTACATATACATAAAGATTATTCATTTTATTATTATTATTCCGTGAAATTTTTACCTGCTAAGTTTTACCTGCTCTTAACCTTTTAGACTATATATAGAGATTTGGTTTGCTTAGTCGTTCAGTCTATCTTAGGCACTACAACACAGCGGACCTTGTGAATATTTTTTCTATACCTACATCTTAAACTCAATTTGTAAATGGCTCACCAAGACCTGTTTGTTGCCGATTACAATGAAAATGAAGTTACGAGCAGTACTGAAATAGCTGAACAGGTGAGATTGGTAGTTTTTACAATTTTTTTTTTTATTTAGCTAGAATGATTTAATGGTGTGAATCCTTTCTGGGCCGGATTAGAAAAATAATTTAACGGGTGACGGTGTAGCACATTTGGAATTTTCAAGAATTTTCCATATAATTAATTGGTTTTCTAACAGTTGTAAACTTATTACATAAAAAGTTACGCTTCATACAAGTGCATGATTCACGCAAGTGCATGCTTCACGCACCTGCGGTATATAAAAATAATTATAATGGATTGAAAAAGAAAGAAGCTATCCATGGATCCATCAGTAAAGCCTGGTCGTATAGTTCTGAGTAAACGGAAAATGTAAAATGATGTTAAAATAATATTATTATGTTTTTTTAGAAAAAACGGCAACTGCAGCAAGAAATAGAGGCCGAACAGAGGATCTTTGAGGAGATCAACCACTTGGATGAAGATGCGAGAGTATTGAGTGAGTATTATCTTCGATCAGGTTAAGAAACAATGGCATCACTACACTCTGACTATGTTTGGATCAACTATCCTCGTAGTTTATTACAAGATTAGTTTTTAACTAAGATAAAAATAAAATTTCTCATTTCCCTATTAGCTCCATTTCCTAAATGGGCAGCAGGCATCGTTCGTACAATAATGAAATGAAGATTTGTTACGACAATAGCAAGAACATAGAAACAAATTCTACTCGCTTTTATATATTTTTTTACCAAAAAATCTCTAATAGTCATCTCTCCAACACTCAACTTCAATCATGGTCTCTAGATAATTTAATGAAATTGTAAAATTAATCGGGAATTTCCTGTTTTCAGTCAACTCATGTGAACGGAATAGAAGATCCTTAGATCGTCAGGCGACTAGTATCCGAAATGCAGCCGCCAAAACTGATGCCGCCATTAACAAGAATAATTCGTATTTAGGAGAATTGGACGTTTCTACGGATGTATTAGAGGTAGATCGCATCTTACCTTTTTCGTCTTCATTTTCAAACTATTTGATAATTGATATTTCGTTTGTCTTTATTTCCAGATAAATATCAAATGTACTGAAAAAGAGGTATCAGATTTGAAACTAAAACTCAAAAAAAGGAATTACTGGTATCAGAAAGGAATGAGACGAACTAAATATATTCGGGTCAGTAAATAATATGATACTCAATTTATGTACCTACGTACTTGTACTTGAATTATAAAGTTTTCTGGAATTCGTCATATTAAAATTCTTGTAAGAAGATCAATTCTTTATTGTATTTTTTATTTCGCAGAGCTTATTGGATGAGTACAAGAGTCTCACGGCTGAGCTGGTAGAACTCGAAAGCTCATATAAGATTTGACTCGCTTTAGCACTACAGGCCGCTGCTGCTTTTTGGACCCAGGCTATACGTTAGAGGCAAACGAGACATTCTTATTATGTAATCAACTATTGTATGAACATAACGCATTTGTTTCATAATTAATTTTATGAGGATTTGAAATAAAACATTCTGTAACACTTCATGCAAATATTATTTTATTTCTACAACTAGCTGTTCCCTGCGGTTTCACGCCCGTTATATACTCACTTTCGCATTTATAGTAGTAAGGATTTTATTATATAAATTTTTACCTTCTTTAGCTAGCTAGCAATATAGCTTAGTCACAGAGAGCTGCCTAAATCCATTTATCTTGTTTAGCGGGTACTTATAGGAGACTGAGGGCGTACACTATCGGGACTTTTTAAATAACATACTAACTTAATACATTGATAGATCTCCCTCTATAAAGTAAAAACAGTTGTTATTGTCATTTGTACAATATACGTCAAGATTATTCATATTATTATTATTATTCCGTGAACTTTGTACCTGCTAAGTTTTACCTGCTATCATAAGAGATAGAGATTGAAGCCTGCTTTTCGTAGTTTGCGTACTTTCAATGCGTTCAATAACACACCAGGTATAGGCTTTTGTTTTGCCGCCCTAGTACAAGAAACAGTTGTTATTGTCATTCTACAATATACGTCAAGATTATACATATTATTATTAATCCGTGAACTTTGTACCTGCTAAGTTTTACCTGCTCATTTCATTTCGTTTCATTTCATTTATTTGCTTAACATGGTTATAATATATATGTGTACAGTGTTGTAAGATTACACTAGTCCAGCATGTTTTTGTCCTACTGGACGTGCAAATTTTAATGTAGATTTATATTTTATTACACTAAGATATATTAAGTTATATTATAGTATCTATTATAATTACACATTATCACATCACAACATCTACATAGGTATACCAAGTTACATATCCATCAGCATATTATTACAATTACAGTGGGAATTATCATACTTAATTATAAATAAGGTACTTGCATGGAATTTATAATAAGAAATTGTGTAAATATTTCAAAAATAGAGCCTTAGAAAAGCGTTATCGTGAAAGATTTACTAAAAAAATTTCAATAGTTTCTAAAATATTCAACTTTTAATTTTGTGAAACGGAACGTTGCAACGAAACACCAATCACAGCCAAGCTTGACACATGACGTCACTTTTATTTTTTTAGGAAAAATTTACCTCTTTCAGAGAAGGCAAAGAAACTAGGTGCACACAGTCAACGCATATTTTCCATTTTCTGAAGTTTTTTACTTTAAAATGCATCGGTTACATACATTTCGATTCTTTACTGGAACTTTTGGAAGTAAATCGACACAGTTCAACCTTAATTTCGCTTTTGGATATTGAAGTTATCTGTCTGTCAGTGTCACATGACCCTGTCAATAAAACATTGACATTTCTATCACAGATCAATAAGGCGTAATTTTGAACAAGTGACGTCATTCCGCGTTTCGGCGGTAAAGTCTAAAGTAGGAACTTTGAAACGCTCTGTTTCATTAATTTATGCACATAATTTTTTTCTTTTTCTTGCTTTGTTTAAGTAGGCCATATATCTTTAAAATATACTGAAAAAAAAAATTCATGCAAGTACCCTATTGTCCTCCAGATATTCATTTATACTACAATAGGACTTTTCCAGCAATAGAGTTTCTTTTTAAAATGATTAATCGTATCCACATTGTGAATGTGTCTAGGCAATCCGTTATATAGTTCATAGTTCATAGTTTATTTATTGGTAATATTAATAGTATTACAAGTCATACGTAAGTAGATAGATATAAGTTTTCATGTTAAAAATAACTAGAAACAAAAAGCAATATCAAGTACTTGTAAACTTAGTATAGATCTTATGTATGTAAATAATAAATTAATTATAAAATTATTCTAGTCATTAAATAATAAATTAATGTAAATAAAAATTTATGAATTCTTTAAAATTATAAAATGTGTGCTCGAGAAGCCATTTCTTGAGCCTGTTTTTGAAAGAGGCCAGGGAAGGAGCTGCAATTATTTGTTCGGCCAGCCTATTATATACTTCTGGGCCCATAATATGAGTGAGTTTTTTTGATTTCGCCAGCTTGTGCGACTGTATACTTAACTTGTATACTAATGATGCCTTGCCAAATATGCTGTTTCTTAAGAACCTAGTCTTACATGGCAAGACACGTATTTTGTCTAAATGTCTAGATCTTGTCCTGCATATGAATTTGTCAGGATTGTTCCTGACGAAAATAGCACATTCATATATGTAAATACAGGGAAATGTAAGAAGGTTTAATCTCTTAAAGAACGGTTTACAAAAATCAGTCACCTTCAGTCCACAAATAGCCCTAATACATCGTTTCTGACCTCTAAAAACTTCTTCTTTATTAACCGCATTTCCCCAAAACAAAATCCCATATCTCAGTAAGGATGCAACATATCCGTGGTACGCTGTCAACAGGGCGATTTGGTTAGATATTTTGCTCAGTTTAAGTAAAGCATATGAGAATTGATGCAATTTTGTACATACTTGATTAATATGTGTTTTGAATTTTAAGTTATCGTCTATATGTATACCTAAGAATTTAGAAGTATTAGTTAAGTTAATTTTTTTGTCCATATATTTTATGTCAAGATTATCAATTTTGCTGTCTTTGCTTAAAATTCGTTATTTTAGATTTATCAAGATTTATTTTTAAATTGTTACATTTTAGCCATCTAATCACGGACTGTGAAGTAGTATTAATTTCTTTATTAAGGTCAGCATTGTCATTACCAACAAAAACAATGGTGCTGTCATCTGCAAATAACGTCATTTGGTGCCTTGTTGCCGTAGGAAAATCATTGATGTAAATCAAGAATAGCAAAGGCCCTAACACGCTACCCTGTGGCACACCGCGTGTTACGTATTCCGGTTTCGACTGGAGTGTCAACTCAATTTTACGTTTGACGCACAGTTTGGTAATTTGTGTCACCTGAAGTCGATTCCCCAAATATGACTGCAATAAACTGAGGGCGTTTCCTCTAATCCCATAGTTGCTCAATTTGCAGATAAGAATTCTGTGATCGACATGATCAAAAGCTTTTGTCATGTCCATGAAAAGAGCCACCGCCGGCAAACGCACATCCATATTACCCATAACTTTTTCTAGGAAATTATATAATGCTAGGTTTATTGTTTTGTTTTTTTCTGAAACCGTATTGACTATCGACAAGCAGTTTATTCGTTTCAAAGAACAAATACAAATTTCTATAGATAATTTTTTCGATAACTTTTGAGAGAGTAGGAATGAGTGCCACTGGTCTATAGTTTGTCATTAGATTCTTGTCATTCTTTTTAAATATTGGTTTAATTATTGAAAACTTCAGTTTATTCGGGAATACCCCCTTTTTTACGCATAGATTGACTACATAACCTAGAACGGGAGAAATTACCTTAGCGGAATTCTTCAGTATTTTTGTTATAATGCCATCATAACCAGCCATCACTATTCGTGTTCTTAAGAGACATAATGGTTCTATAAATGTCAAGAGGAATAGTCGGAGTCATAAAAATAGAATTAAGATTATTATTGCATATCAACTTATGTGTGTCACTTAATGAAATGTCATTGTTTATATGATCAAGAAAGTAGCTATTAAAAGTTTGAGCGATTACTTCAGGGTCCGTTACGATGTTTCCGTCAACATTCAGTTTTAATACGTCATTCCTAGGAGCAGTCATTTTATTGTTGTTGATTATTTTCCATGTAGCTTTAGATTTATTCAAAGACGATTTTATGTAATGGTTATTTTGTGCTTTCTGTGTGAGTCTAATTATTGTTCTAAATCGTTTAGCAAAATTCTTGAAATTTTGTCTATTGGACTCGGTAGGCGACTTACGATACTTCCATAGTAGTTCCCGTTTACGTTTTCTACATAACCTAATGCCTCGCGTTATCCACTTAGGTTTAATAAAAGCGGATATCCTAACCCTTATAGTGGGAAAACATTAATCATAGAATAGTTTATACATATCGTAGAATCGGTTAATCGCAAGATTAGCGTCTTCCGTTTCATAAACATCACTAAAAGAAAGGCTACCAATACTCTCTAAGAATTTTATCCTATTTTCATAGCTATAGTTCCTTTTTAAAGAGTACCAAAACTTATGAGATGGTCGTTTCTTTGTTGGGAATTTTAAAATTTGAGCTGTATGATCCGACAGACCCAGATCAATAACATTCCCCTTACTACCCTAAATATTGTGTGCTATATTGTCGATACAAGTGCCACTTGATAACCGGGTTGGCTCATTGAATACCAATACAAGATTGAAACTGGATAGCGAATTTATAAGATCCCTCGTGTACTTTGTATCCTGTAAACTATTGATATTTAAGTCACCGCACAGTATTATTTTTTTGTTATTCAGCGTTAATCTGTTTAATATTCTGTTAAGAATTTTAAAAAACGTATTTTAAGATTTAGTAGTGTTATTAGGTATCCTATACACATTGCCGAAACTTCGATAACATTAGATACTGACAAATCGTTTATATTAGTGAGTGGTGTATACGATTCACCTTTTTTATGAGAATGCAAGAGCCACCTCTTCGGTTATCTCTCGAAAAATTGGATGCTAATGTAAAATTCGGAATATTTAAAACCTTTGTATCCTCATCAGTCATATTATGTTCTGTAATACATAGCACATCAACCGAAATCCCACTGTCACTCAGCTCGTCTAAGCATATTGACAACATGTCCGATTTACCTATAAGTCCGCTAATATTTTGATGTAGTACATGCATAAAGTTAGTAACGAAAAAAATCACGGTCCTTTTTACCGTTACTATCATGATAGAAAGAATTAATATTGGCAACTTCCTTTATATTATTTTCATTATCAGGAGAACCGTCTGTATGCTTCCTAGATTCGCATGTTTGAGTGGCCTTATCGACAGTTAATACACTCTTTTTAGCTTTTTGGACACTTAAAGCTTTTGAGTAAATATCCATTCTATTCTTATAGTCTATACGTAATAATTATTTTAAAAGAGATCTAGACAAATTTTGTGCAAAATTCCTAATATGAGGGAGTCTTCTACTATAGTCCATATTCATTACTGTAACATTTTCATACTTATTACATATGAATTTAAGTGTATAATTCAATTTATTTTCATTTAAAGTTTTGTTGTTCGGAATTTCACTCACAATTACATTTGTATTGATTGCTGATTTCAAACAAATATCCAAATTAAATTGAAATTCACATGGATTCCTATCATTTGTACCGCATAAAAGAATTACATAGTCATTTTTGGTTAAATCTAATATATCAGATTTAACAGATGATAAAACATCTTTTGTTACAGCAAGTGGTTTAATAAAACTTGTTACATGATATTGTTTCCCTAGAAGCTCTTGAAGTCGCTCCCGCACATGTCTGCCTTGTTGATCGCCAATTATTAACACCTTGTGGACGTTTAGTTCATTTTGTTTACAAATTGGACCCGATACGGTATTTTTTGAATCTTCACTGTTATTCCGTGTCTTAATGTTTGTAGTTTTGTTCATAGCTTCATTATGATCTCCAATAGTTATTACTGATTCATCTGTATTAATATTTATCGGTTGTAAGTCCACTTTATTTAATGATCGTTTCGCATTATTTTCAGTTTGTTCAGCCTCCTTTATGTGTCTAGATGGGAATGTTTTGGTAAGACTTAATCGTAGGTTTGATAAATTTATTTTTCTGTATTGCGGTGAATAAAATTTTTTAGGTGTTGACTTAGTTGTTTTGTTCATATCACAGATTCCAACAGATTTAAAAAGTAGAATTTTCTGCTGAGATTCAGTCAATTTTCTTTTGAGTTCTAAATTTTCTAAACTTAAACTATCAATTTCATTGTTTGCCGCTTCCAGTTCCTGTTGTAGCTGTAATAGTTTGGAATGAGGTTCTCCCGATTCTTGGCTCTCTGTTACATTTGTCAAACTTTGGTGAGTTATTTCAAACATCGAGTCCTCATTTACAGTGAATTTAGTTTGGCCACGTCTCCGAATAGTTATATTATCGTCATCAAACCGTCCGCTGATACTACTGACATTAAGATCCTCCAAAGACAATGACCGCCTTCCATCCATTTTTTGTTTTTGAATATAAAAATGCAAATCTCAAAAATAAGTCAATATTATATTATGTAAATTACGCGGGACTTGAACGCGATGTTTTTTATTACCTTTTTTGCCTGACGTTTAGGCTGAGTTGCATCACGCCGTGGTCACAGGCTGACTAAAGCATTGCGGCGTGATGCAACTCAGCCGAAACGTCAGTCAAACATAATATAATGTGCTCAAAACGCGAAAATCTAAAAACTTTAAGTCAATATTGGTAAAATAAAACCATGAAGACGGTAAATACAAGAAAAATCTGTATTGAGCAGTTTCTTTGCCTCCTTCAGCATAAAAAAGCAATCATAGATCATTGACAGTTAACTTCATATTATATAGACGAGAATTATTTTTTTTTTCTGAATACCCGACGAAAAATGAAAAACGTAGGGATTACCTTCTCTCTGAACACACCGACAGCAGCTGATGTGTGTGGATTATTGTCAAAATAATTTAACGAACATTTGAAATCATTACATCAATGTGTGAGTGTTATTCGTTTAACGGTCTTTGAAATATTAATATATTGTTAATTACTTTCAAGAAAATGGATCAGTTTAGAAACAAATGTGACACTTCGAAGTATAAAGGTTTAGACTCACTATCTAATCTATCTATCTACTGGTGAGATGTTGCTCGTAAGTTTTTTGTTTTTCCAAATTAAATTTTAGTAGTAAGGTCGATAACATGAATGCTTATTTTGACAAGCACTCGACGAGTAGTCTTGGTCTCTCTTGGTCTCTTTGGCTCTCTTGGTCTTAACCTTTTTGACTATATATAGAGATTTGTTTTGCATAGTCGTTCAGTCTATATTAGGCACTATAACACAGCGGACCTTGTGAATATTTTTTCTATATCTACCTACATCTTAAACTCAATTTGAAAATGGCTCACCAAGACCTGTTTGTGGCTGATTACGATGTAAATGAAGTTACGAGCAGTACCGAAATAGCTGAACAGGTGAGATTGGTAGTTTTTACATTTTTTTTTTTAATTTAGTTAGAATAATTGAATGGTGTGAATCCTTTCTGGGCTGGATTAGAAAAATAATTTAACGGGTGACGGTGTAGCACATTTGGAATTAACAAGAATTTTCCATATTATTAATTGGTTTTCTAACAGTTGTAAACTTCTTACATAAAAAATTACGCTTCATGAAAGTGCATAATTCACGCAAGTGCATGCTTCACGCACCTGCGGTATGTAAAAATAATTATAATGGATTGAAAAAGAAAGAAGCTATCCACGGATCCATCAGTAAAGCCTGGTCGTATAGTTCTGAGTAAACGGAAAATGTAAACTGATATTAAAATAATATTATTATGTTTTTTTTTTAGAAAAAACGGCAACTGCAGCAAGAAATAGAGGCCGAACAGAGGATCTTTGAGGAGATCAACCACTTAGATGAAGATGTGAGAGTATTGAGTGAGTATTATCTTCGATCAGGTTAAGAAACAATGGCATCACTACACTCTGACTATGTTTGGATTAACTATCCTCGTAGTTTATTACAAGATTAAATTTTAACTAAGATAAAAATAAAATTTCTCATTTCCCTATTAGCTCCATTTCCTAAATGGGCAGCAGGCATCGTTCGTAAAATAATGAAATGAAGATTTGTTACGACAATGGCAAGAACATAGAAACAAACTTCTACTCGCTTTTATATATTTTTTTACCAAAAAATCTCTAATAGTCATCTCTCCAACACTCAACTTCAATCATGGTCTCTAGATAATTTAATAAAATTGTAAAATTAATCGGGAATTTCCTGTTTTCAGTCAACTCATGTGAACGGAATAGAAGATCCTTAGATCGTCAGGCGACTAGTATCCGAAATGCAGCCGCCAAAACTGATGCCGCGATTAACAAGAATAATTCGTATTTAGGAGAATTGGACGTTTCTACGGATGTATTAGAGGTAGATCGCATCTTACCTTTTTCGTCTTCATTTTCAAACTATTTGATAATTGATATTTCGTTTGTCTTTTTTTCCAGATAAATATCAAATGTACTGAAAAAGAGGTATCAGATTTGAAGCTAAAACTCAAAAAAAGGAATTACTGGTATCAGAAAGGAATGAGACGAACTAAATATATTCGGGTCAGTAAATAATATGATACTCAATTTATGTACCTACGTACTTGTACTTGAATTATAAAGATTTCTGGAATTCGTCATATTAAAATTCTTGTAAGAAGATCAATTCTTTATTGTATTTTTTATTTCGCAGAGCTTATTGGATGAGTACAAGAGCCTCACGGCTGAGCTGGTAGAACTCGAAAGCTCATATAAGATTTGACTCGCTTTAGCACTACAGGCTGCTGCTGCTTTTTGGACCCAGGTTATACGTTAGAGGCAAACGAGACATTCTCATTATGTAATCAACTATTGTATGAACATAACGCATTTGTTTCATAATTAATTTTATGAGGATTTGAAATAAAACATTCTGTAACACTTCATGCAAATATTATTTTATTTCTACAACTAGCTGTTCCCTGCAGTTTCACGCCCGTTATATACTCACTTTCGCATTTATAGTAGTAAGGATTTTATTATATAAAGTTTTACCTTCTTTAGCTAGCTAGCAATATAGCTTAGTCACAGAGAGCTGCCTAAATCCATTTATCTTGTTTAGCGGGTACTTATAGGAGACTGAGGGCGTACACTATCGGGACTTTTTAAATAACATACTAACTTAATACATTGATAGATCTCCCTCTATAAAGTAAAAACAGTTGTTATTGTCATTTGTACAATATACGTCAAGATTATTCATATTATTATTATTATTCCGTGAACTTTGTACCTGCTAAGTTTTACCTGCTATCATAAGAGATAGAGATTGAAGCCTGCTTTTCGTAGTTTGCGTACTTTCAATGCGTTCAATAACACACCAGGTATAGGCTTTTGTTTTGCCGCCCTAGTACAAGAAACAGTTGTTATTGTCATTCTACAATATACGTCAAGATTATACATATTATTATTATTCCGTGAACTTTGTACCTGCTAAGTTTTACCTGCTCATTTCATTTCATTTCATTTCATTTATTTGCTTAACATGGTTATAATATATATGTGTACAGTGTTGTAAGATTACACTAGTCCAGCATATTTTTGTCCTACTGGACGTGCAAATTTTAATGTAGATTTATATTTTATTACACTAACCGCCGCACTCAGAGTCGACTTTAATGATTACTTAGTTAAGTATAAATTTTTAAAACAAAACTGCCGCAATCAGATACGTTCAATAAATTAATGTTAATTGGCATTTAATGAGATGTAACTTAATTAGTTAAATGCCAATTAACATTAATTTATTAAACTTGTCTGATTGCGGCAGTTTTGTTTTAAAAATCTATACTTAACTAAGTAATCATTAAAGTCGACTCTGAGTGCGGCGGTAAGATATATTAAGTTATATTATAGTATCTATTATAATTACACATTATCACATCACAACATCTACATAGGTATACCAAGTTACATATCCATCAGCATATTATTACAATTACAGTGGGAATTATCATACTTAATTATAAATAGGGTACTTGCATGGAATTTATAATAAGAAATTGTGTAAATATTTCAAAAATAGAGCCTTATAAAAGCGTTATCGTGAAAGATTTACTAAAAAAATTTCAATAGTTTCCAAAATATTCAACTTTTAATTTTGTGAAACGGAACGTTGCAACGAAACACCAATCACAGCCAAGCTTGACACATGACGTCACTTTTATTTTTTTAGGAAACATTTACCTCTTTCAGAGAAGGCAAAAGAAACTAGGTGCATACAGTCAACGCATATTTTCCATTTTCTGAAGTTTTTTACTTTAAAATGCATCGGTTACATACATTTCGATTCTTTACTGGAACTTTTGGAAGTAAATCGACACAGTTCAACCTTAATTTCACTTTTGGATATTGAAGTTATCTGTCTGTCAGTGTCACATGACCCTGTCAATAAAACATTGACATTTATATCACAGATTAATAAGGCGTAATTTTGAACAAGTGACGTCATTCCGCGTTTCGGCGGTAAAGTCTAAAGTAGCAACTTTGAAACGCTCTGTTTCATTAATTTATGCACATTTTTTTTTCTTTTTCTTGATTTGTTTAAGTAGGCTATATATCTTTAAAATAGACTGAAAAAAAAAATCATGCAAGTACCCTATTGTCCTCCAGATATTCATTTATATTATAATAGGACTTTTCCAGCAATAGAGTCAGGAGTTTCTTTTTAAAATCATCCATTTGAGGCTACTGGTGAGATGTTGATCGTAAATTATTTTTTTTCCAAATAAATTTTTAGTAGTAAGGTCGATAACATGTATGCTTATTTTGACAAGCACTCGACTACTCGATCATGGTCTCTCTTGGTCTCTTTGGCTCTCTTGGTCTTAACCTTTTCGACTATATATAGAGATTTGGTTTGCATAGTCGTTCAGTCTATCTTAGGCACTACAACACAGCGGACCTTGTGAATATTTTTTCTATACCTACATCTTAAACTCAATTTGAAAATGGCTCACCAAGACCTGTTTGTTGCCGATTACGATGAAAATGAAGTTACGAGCAGTACTGAAATAGCTGAACAGGTGAGATTGGTTGTTTTTACAATTTTTTTTTTAAATTTAGTTAGCATGATTTAATGGTGTGAATCCTTTCTGGGCCGGATTAGAAAAATAATTTAACGGGTGACGGTGTAGCACATTTGGAATTAACAAGAATTTTCCATATAATTAATTAGTTTTCTACCAGTTGTAAACTTATTACATAAAAAGTTACGCATCATGCAAGTGCATGATTCACGCAAGTGCATGCTTCACGCACCTGCGGTATGTAAAAATAATTATAATGGATTGAAAAAGAAAGAAGCGATTCATGTATCCATCAGTAAAGCCTGGTCGTATAGTTCTGAGTAAACGGAAAATGTAAACTGATGTTAAAATAATATTATTATGTTATTTTAGAAAAAACGGCAACTGCAGCAAGAAATAGAGGCCGAACAGAGGATCTTTGAGGAGATCAACCACTTGGATGAAGATGTGAGAGTATTGAGTGAGTATTATCTTCGATCAGGTTAAGAAACGATGGCATCACTACACTCTGACTATGTTTGGATTAACTATCCTCGTAGTTTATTACGAAATTAAATTTTAACTAAGATAAAAATAAAATTTCTCATTTCGCTATTAGCTCCATTTCCTAAATGGGCAGCAGGCATCGTTTGTACAATAATGAAATGAAGATTTGTTACGACAATAGCAAGAACATAGAAACAAATTCTACTCGCTTTTATATATTTTTTTACCAAAAAATCTCTAATAGTCATCTCTCCAACACTCAGCTTCAATCATGGTCTCTAGATAATTTAATGAAATTGTAAAATTAATCGGGAATTTCCTGTTTTCAGTCAACTTATTAGAACGGAATAGAAGATCCTTAGATCGTCAGGCGACTAGTGTTCGAAATGCAGCCGCCAGAACTGATGCCGCCATTGACAAGAATAATTCGTATCTAGGAGAATTAGACGTTTCTACGGATGTATTAGAGGTAGATCGCATCTTACCTCTTTCGTCTTCATTTTCAAACTATTTGATAATTGATTTTTCGTTTGTCTTTATTTCCAGATAAATATGAAATGTACTGAAAAAGAGGTATCAGATTTGAAACTAAAACTCAAAAAAAGGAATTACTGGTATCAGAAAGGAATGAGACGAACTAAATATATTCGGGTCAGTAAATAATATGATACACAATTTATATACCTACGTACTTGTACTTGAATTATAAAGTTTGCTGGAATTCGTCATATTAAAATTCTTGTAAGAAGATCAATTATTTTCTTTATTGTATTTTTTATTTCGCAGAGCTTATTGGATGAGTACAAGAGTCTCACGGCTGAGCTGGTAGAACTCGAAAGCTCATATAAGATTTGACTCGCTTTAGCACTACAGGCTGCTGCTGCTTTTTGGACCCAGGCTATACGTTAGAGGCAAACGAGACATTCTCATTATGTAATCAACTATTGTATGAACATAACGCATTTGTTTCATAATTAATTTTATGGGGATTTGAAATAAAACATTCTGTAACACTTCATGAAAATATTATTTTATTTCTACAACTAGCTGTTCCCTGCGGTTTCACGCCCGTTATATACTCACTTTCGCATTTATAGTAGTAAGGATTTTATTATATAAATTTTTACCTTCTTTAGCTAGCTAGCAATATAGCTTAGTCACAGAGAGCTGCCTAAATCCATTTATCTTGTTTAGCGGGTACTTATAGGAGACTGAGGGCGTACACTATCGGGACTTTTTAAATAACATACTAACTAAATACATTGATAGCTCTCCCTCTATAAAGTAAAAACAGTTGTTATTGTCATTTGTACAATATACGTCAAGATTATTCATATTATTATTATTATTCCGTGAACTTTGTACCTGCTAAGTTTTACTTGCTATCATAAGAGATAGAGATTGAAGTCTGCTTCTCGTAGTTTGCGTACTTTCAATGCGTTCAATAACACACCAGGTATAGGCTTTTGTTTTGCCGCCCTAGTACAAGAAACAGTTGTTATTGTCGTTCTACAATATAAGTCAAGATTATTCATATTATTATTATTATTCCGTGAAATTTTTACCTGCTAAGTTTTACCTGCTCTCTTGGTCTTAACCTTTTCGACTATATATAGAGATTTGGTTTGCATAGTCGTTCAGTCTATCTTAGGCACTACAACACAGCGGACCTTGTGAATATTTTTTCTATACATATTAAACTCAATTTGAAAATGGCTCACCAACACCTGTTTGTGGCCGATTACGACGTAAATAAAGTTACGAGCAGTACTGAAATAGCTGAACAGGTGAGATTGATAGTTTTTACAATTTTTTTATTTTATTTAGTTAGAATGATTTAATGGTGTGAATCCTTTCAAGGCCGGATTAGAAAAATAATTTAACGGGTGACGGTGTAGCACATTTGGAATTTTCATGAATTTTCCATATAATTAATTGGTTTTTTAACAGCTGTTGTAAACTTATTACATAAAAAATTACGCTTCATGCAAGTGCATAATTCACGCAAGTGCAGGCTTCACGCACCTGCGGTATGTAAAAATAATTATAATGGATTGAAAAAGAAAGAAGCTGTTCATGTATCCATCAGTAAAGCCTGGTCGTATAGTTCTGAGTAAACGGAAAATGTAAACTGATGTTAAAATAATATTATTATGTTTTTTTAGAAAAAACGGCAACTGCAGCAAGAAATAGAGGCCGAACAGAGGATCTTTGAGGAGATCAACCACTTGGATGAAGATGTGAGTGTATTGAGTGAGTATTATCTTCGATCAGGTTATGAAACGATGGCATCACTACACTCTATGTTTGGATTAACTATCCTCGTAGTTTATTACAAGATTAAATTTTAACTAAGATAAAAATAAAATTTCTCATTTCCCTATTAGCTCCATTTCCTAAATGGGCAGCAGGCATCGTTTGTACAATAATGAAATGAAGATTTGTTACGACAATAGCAAGAATATAGAAACAAACTTCTACTCGCTTTTATATATTTTTTTTACCAAAAAATCTCTAATAGTCATCTCTCCAACACTCAACTTCAATCATGGTCTCTAGATAATTTAATGAAATTGTAAAATTAATCGGGAATTTCCTGTTTTCAGTCAACTTATTAGAACGGAATAGAAGATCCTTAGATCGTCAGGCGACTAGTGTTCGAAATGCAGCCGCCACAACTGATGCCGCCATTGACAAGAATAATTCTTATCTAGGAGAATTAGACGTTTCTACGGATGTATTAGAGGTAGATCGCATCTTACCTTTTTCGTCTTCATTTTCAAACAATTTGATAATTGATATTTCGTTTGTCTTTATTTCCAGATAAATATCAAATGTACTGAAAAAGAGGTATCAGATTTAAAACTAAAACTCAAAAAAAGGAATTACTGGTACCAGAAAGGAATGAGACGAACTAAATATATTCGGGTCAGTAAATAATATGATACTCAATTTATATACCTACGTACTTGTACTTGAAATTTGAATTATAAAGTTTGCTGGAATTCGTCATATTAAAATTCTTGTAAGAAGATCAATTATTTTCTTTATTGTATTTTTTATTTCGCAGAGCTTATTGGATGAGTACAAGAGTCTCACGGCTGAGCTGGTAGAACTCGAAAGCTCATATAAGATTTGACTCGCTTTAGCACTACAGGCTGCTGCTGCTTTTTGGACCCAGGCTATACATTAGAGGAAAACGAGACATTCTTATATATTATATTCGTATAGAATATTAGATAGTAATTTTTATTTTATTTTTCCAATTTTTTTTTTCACTGCACAATATACAATTTTTTCTTTCATTATACCTATACTTGTGGTTTTATTTTTAATTCTTAATTCTAACCTTCCTAATTCCTAACATATTAAATTACATGCAAAAGGTTGTGTGTGCATGTATCACTCAGCACATGTAATTTGCAACCAGTAGGTAAGTAATTAAAAATGTCACGATACTTCTCATCTCGATATACAAAAATACAGAGAGAATGGCGAAATGAACCAAGTGAAAAAGCGCGAAAACGCTTTCTAACATAGTACTTCTGCGTCTTTGGAATCGGCTATTAACATGCTTTAACCCAAAATAACCCTTTTTGGGTACAGTTTAAACTTTAGAGCAAGCTATTAACATACATTATTTGAAAAGCTGTGAACACACTCAAGTTTACGCACTCAATCAATAAGCACGCGCCAAACAAGAAAAGTGGATTCTGGCGTTCCTGAGATTATACTATCCTAGAATTATGGAGGGTAAAAATATAGTCAACTATGTTACAACTAATTACAAGGTGATATTAGTAGTCATAAACATTTAGAAAACTACATTAAGGAACATTATCTATAATTAAAAAATATTAGTAACGACATGTAGTTTATTAGCTTAACGACACTGCAATTAGTGATTACCCATCTAGGTATATAACATAGTTACAAATACTTCACGTTACACCCGTCCATGGACCAATTAAACAAGAGTTTAATTTATCGTTTAAGAGTTTAATATGTTATCTATCTAGTTTTATTGGTCCATGACTCGTCTAAAGCAGTTTTGCATTGCATTTTTGAATTCTAGTACTTAGGCTTTTTTAATTAATTTCCCATTTAGACAAATCACATTCTAAGCCTACATTATCTAATTGCAAAGTCCCACAAATATGGTCATTGTCATTATTAGTTACTAGCTGTGCCGCGCGGTTATACCCGCGGTAATTTCGGATTTTTCCGCAGGAATTTCGGGATAAAAAGTATCCTATGTCCTTCCCTGACAACGTGCAGACCAAATTTCATCCAAATCCGTTCAGCCGTTTTTGCGTGATTGATTAACAAACGTCCAGACATCCAAACATCCAAAAATCCAAAAATTCAAACATCTAAACATCCGAAAATCCAAACATCCACACATTACTATTCGAAAGTGGCGTAAAGATAAATATCAAGTTACGCAATAAGCTATTTGAGTATTTTTTTTTTAATTCTATTTAGTCCGCTAATTAGATAATATTAAATTAACAGACACGTATTTTGCTTTTTAAATTAATGAAAATTTGCTTAGATAAAGCTCATTTAAGTTTAGGAGTGGGGTCTTGTAACGTCATAATAAGTAAAAACTGTAGATACCTGCTTGTTAAGTTACGCTACATTTCGACTCGACGACGACTTATCTACGTCAGTTTTTGCTTAACGTAAAAAAGAAAAAATAAGTGTAAGTATAATATTTTTATAAATCTACAGGACGAGTTAAATAGCCTATTATCTAGGTGCCTACTGCCTTATTTTATCATATTCTGTGTTTTAATATAAATTAATGATATGCTTCTTATCCAAGCCTGCATTGAAACTTGTCAGGTAATGTGATGGAAGGGGTTTCATGACCTACGGCTAGGTCCTTATTACATTAAGTATCTCATAAAAGCTAGATTCAGGATATATTAATTTGAGATCACAATAAAATATTAAGAATAATAATATAGATCCGATCCGTTTTAAGTCTAGCAGTTGGATGAGTCAAAATTAAATAACATTTATACATTATTTAAAATTAAAGTAAAGAATGCCGAAATAGAATAGAAAAATATAGCAAATATACAAAAAATAAATAATATAATAATATATATAAAATAAAGAAGTAATAAAAATAAAGCAGGATATCATGATGAGTAGCAACAGCTGCCTCGTTACAGACTGAACTCCATGACCTTCCATCTAAAAATAATAATAATAATAATTAGGAACGGTCCAGGTAGAATCTCTTACGTCCCGTGTATTGTATGGCAGGTACAAAACAAAAGGGTCACTTATCTATAATCTTTTCTACTTTTTCCCGTACTTACCTATGTAATGTACGTGGCCAAGAAAAACTTTAATCTTGCGTGACCACGTGAAAACTATAGTTTTGTTTGACTGCCCAAGCGGCATGACGATTCGCAACTTAGTTTTCTATGCGTTAACGATTGTAGAATATCAATTTGGATTGAGGGGCAGGTTATAGGCTGTTTTGCCGCCCTAGTATGAGAAACAGTTGTTATTGTCATTTATACAATATACGTCAAGATTATTCATATTATTATTATTCCGTGAAATTTTTACCTGCTAAGTTTTACCTGCTATCATAAGAGATAGAGATTGAAGCCTGCTTTTCGTAGTTTGCGTACTTTCAATGCGTTCAATAACACACCAGGTATAGGCTTTTGTTTTGCCGCCCTAGTGCAAGAAACAGTTGTTATTGTCATTTGTACATATACGTCAAGATTATTCATATTATTATTATTATTCCGTGAAATTTTTACCTGCTAAGTTTTACCTGCTCTCTTGGTCTTAACCTTTTTGACTATATAAAGAGATTTGGTTTGCTTAGTCGTTCAGTCTATCTTAGGCACTACAACACAGTGGACCTTGTGAATATTGTTTCTATACCTACATCTTGAACGCAATTTGAAAATGGCTCACCAAGACCTGTTTGTTGCCGATTACGATGTAAATGAAGTTACGAGCAGTACTGAAATAGCTGAACAGGTGAGATTGATAGTTTTTATAATATTTTTTTTTTATTTAGTTAGAATGTTTGAATGGTGTGAATCCTTTCTAGGCCGGATTAGAAAAATAATTTAACGGGTGACGGTGTAGCACATTTGGAATTAACAAGAATTTTTCATATAATTAATTGGTTTTCTAACAGTTGTAAACTTATTACATAAAAAGTTACGCTTCATGCAAGTGCATGATTCACGCACCTGCGGTATGTAAAAATAATTATAATGGATTGAAAAAGAAAGAAGCTATCCATGGATCCATCAGTAAAGCCTGGTCGTATAGTTCTGAGTAAAAGGAAAATGGAAACTGATGTTAAAATAATATTATTATGTTTTTTTAGAAAAAACGGCAACTGCAGCAAGAAATAGAGGCCGAACAGAGGATCTTTGAGGAGATCAACCACTTGGATGAAGATGTGAGAGTATTGAGTGAGTATTATCTTCGATCAGGTTAAGAAACGATGGCATCACTACACTCTGACTATGTTTGGATTAACTATCCTCGTAGTTTATTACAAGATTAAATTTTACCTAAGATAAAAATAAAATTTCTCATTTCCCTATTAGCTCCATTTCCTAAATGGGCAGCAGGCATCGTTCGTACAATAATGAAATGAAGACTTGTTACGACAATAGCAAGAACATGGAAACAAAATTCTACTCGCTTTTATATATTTTTTTACCAAAAAATCTCCAATAGTCATCTCTCCAACACTCAACTTCAATCATGGTCTCTAGATAATTTAATGAAATTGTAAAATTAATCGGGAATTTCCTGTTTTCAGTCAACTTATTAGAACGGAATAGAAGATCCTTAGATCGTCAGGCGACTAGTGTTCGAAATGCAGCCGCCAGAACTGATGCCGCCATTGACAAGAATAATTCGTATCTAGGAGTATTAGACGTTTCTACGGATGCATTAGAGGTAGATCGCATCTGAACTTTTTCGTCTTCATTTTCAAACTATTTGATAATTGATATTTCGTTTGTCTTTATTTCCAGATCAATATTAAATGTACTGGAAAAGAGGTATCAGATTTGAAACTAAACCTCAAAAAAAGGAATTACTGGTATCAGAAAGGAATGAGACGAACTAAATATATTCGGGTCAGTAAATAATAATATGATACTCAATTTATATATCTACGTACTTGTACTTGAATTATAAAGTTTGCTGGAATTCGTCATATTAAAATTCTTATAAGAAGATCAATTATTTTCTTTATTGTATTTTTTATTTCGCAGAGCTTATTGGATGAGTACAAGAGTCTCACGGCTGAGCTGGTAGAACTTAAAAGCTCAATTAAGATTTGACTCGCTTTAGCACTACAGGCTGCTGCTGCTTTTTGGACCCAGGCTATACATTAGAGGAAAACGAGACATTCTTATATATTATATTCGTATAGAATATTAGATAGTAATTTTTATTTTATTTTTCCAATTTTTTTTTTTCACTGCACAATATACAATTTTTTCTTTCATTATACCTATACTTGTGGTTTTATTTTTAATTCTTAATTCTAACCTTCCTAATTTCTAACATATTAAATTACATGCAAAAGGTTGTGTGTGCATGTATCACTCAGCACATGTAATTTGCAACCAGTAGGTAAGTAATTAAAAATGTCACGATACTTCTCATCTCGATATACAAAAATACAAAGAGAATAGCGAAATGAACCAAGTGAAAAAGCGCGAAAACGCTTTCTAACATAGTACTTCTCCGTCTTTGGAATCGGCTATTAACATGCTTTAAACCAAAAAGGGGTATTACAGTTTTAACTTTATAGAGCTAGCTATTAACATACATTATTTGAAAAGCTGTGAACACACTCAAGTTTACGCACTCAATCAATAAGCACGCGCCAAACAAGATAAGTGGATTCTGGCGTTCCTGAGATTATACTATCCTAGAATTATGGAGGGTAAAAATATAGTCAACTATGTTACAACTAATTACTAGGTGATATTAGTAGTCATAAAAATTTAGAAAACTACATTAAGGAACATTATATATAATTAAAAAAATATTACTTAACGACATGTAGTTTATTAGCTTAACGACACTGCAATTAGTGATTATCTAGGTAGATAACATAGTTACAAATACTTCGCGTTACACCCGTCCATGGACCAATTAAACAAGAGTTTTATTGATCCATGACCCGTCTAAAGCAGTTTTGCATTGCATTTTTGAAACCTAGTACTTAGGCTTTTTTAATTAATTTCCCATTTAGACAAATCACATTCTAAGCCTACATTATCAAATTGCATAGTCCCCCAAATATGGTCATTGTCATCATTAGTTACTAGCTGTGCCCCGCGGTTTCACCCGCGGTAATTTCGGATTTTTCCGCGGGAATTTCAGAATAAAAAGTATCCTTTGTCCTTCTCTGTACCCCTGACAACGTGCAGACCAAATTTCACCCAAATCCGTTCAGCCGTTTTTGCGTGATTGATTAACAAACGTCCAAACATCCAAAAATCCAAAAATCCAAACATCTAAACATCCTAAAATCCAAACATCCACACATTACTATTCGAAAGTGGCGTAAAGATAAATGTCAAGTTACGCAATAAGCTATTTGGGTTTTTTTTTTTCTAAATTCTATTTAGTCCGCTAATTAGATAATATTAAATTAATAGACACGTATTTTGCTTTTTAAATTAATGAAAATTTGCTTAGATAAAGCTCATTTAAATTTAGGAGTGGGGTCTTGTAACGTCATAATAAGTAAAAACTGTACCTGCTTGTGAAGTTACGCTACATTTCGACTCAACGAAAATATTAAGAATAGTAATATAGATCCGATCCGTTTTAAGTCTAGCAGTTGGATGAGTCATAAACAAAATTAAATAACATTTATACATTATTTAAATTTAAAGTAAAGAATGCCGAAATAGAATAGAAAAATATAGCAAATATAAAATAAAGAAGTAATAAAAATAAAGCAAGATATCATGATGAGTAGCATACAAATGCCTCGTTACAAACTGAACTCCATGACCTTCCATCTAAAAATAATAATAATAATAATTAGGAACGATCCAGGTAGAATCTCTTACGTCCCGTGTATTGTATGGCAGGTACAAAACAAAAGGGTTACTTATCTATATTCTTTTCTACTTTTTCCCGTACTTACCTATGTAATGTACGTGGCCAAGAAAAACTTTAATCTTGCGTGACCACGTGAAAACTATAGTTTTGTTTGACTGCCCAAGCGGCATGACGATTCGCAACTTAGTTTTCTATGCGTTAACGATTGTAGAATATCAATTTGGCTTGAGGGGCAGGTTATAGGCTGTTTTGCCGCCCTAGTGCAAGAAACAGTTGTTATTGTCATTTGTACAATATACGTCAAGATTATTCATATTATTATTATTATTCCGTGAAATTTTTACCTGCTAAGTTTTACCTGCTATCATAAGAGATAGAGATTGAAGCCTGCTTTTCGTAGTTTGCGTACTTTCAATGCGTTCAATAACACACCAGGTATAGGCTTTTGTTTTGCCGCCCTAGTGCAAGAAATAGTTGTTATTGTCATTTGTACATATACGTCAAGATTATTCATATTATTATTATTATTCCGTGAAATTTTTACCTGCTAAGTTTTACCTGTTTAACCTTTTTGACTATATATAGAGATTTGGTTTGCTTAGTCGTTCAGTCTATCTTAGGCACTACAACACAGTGGACCTTGTGAATATTGTTTCTATACCTACATCTTAAACTCAATTTGAAAATGGCTCACCAAGACCTGTTTGTTGCCGATTACGATGTAAATGAAGTTACGAGCAGTACCGAAATAGCTGAACAGGTGAGATTGGTAGTTTTTACAATTTTTTTTTTTTATTTAGCTAGAATGATTGAATGGTGTGAATTCTTTCTGGGCCGGATCAGAAAACTAATTTAACGGGTGACGGTGTAGCACATTTGGAATTTTCAAGAATTTTCCATATAATTAATTGGTTTTCTAACAGTTGTAAACTTATTACATAAAAAGTTACGCTTCATGCAAGTGCATGATTCACGCAAGCGCATGCTTCAAGCACCTGCGGTATGTAAAAATAATTATAATGGATTGAAAAAGAAAGAAGCTATTCATGGATCCGTCAGTAAAGCCTGGTCGTATAGTTCTGAGTAAACGGAAAATGTAAACTGATGTTAAAATAATATTATTATGTTTTTTTAGAAAAAACGGCAACTGCAGCAAGAAATAGAGGCCGAACAGAGGATCTTTGAGGAGATCAACCACTTGGATGAAGATGTGAGAGTATTGAGTGAGTATTATCTTCGATCAGGTTAAGAATCATCATCATCTCTCCAACACTCAACTTCAATCATGGTCTCTAGATAATTTAATGAAATTGTAAAATTTATCGGGAATTTCCTGTTTTCAGTCAACTTATTAGAACGGAATAGAAGATCCTTAGATCGTCAGGCGACTAGTGTTCGAAATGCAGCCGCCAGAACTGATGCCGCCATTGACAAGAATAATTCGTATCTAGGAGTATTAGACGTTTCTACGGATGCATTAGAGGTAGATCGCATCTGAACTTTTTCGTCTTCATTTTCAAACTATTTGATAATTGATATTTCGTTTGTCTTTATTTCCAGATCAATATTAAATGTACTGGAAAAGAGGTATCAGATTTGAAACTAAACCTCAAAAAAAGGAATTACTGGTATCAGAAAGGAATGAGACGAACTAAATATATTCGGGTCAGTAAATAATATGATACTCAATTTATATACCTACGTACTTGTAGGTACTTGAATTATAAAGTTTGCTGGAATTCGTCATATTAAAATTCTTGTAAGAAGATCAATTATTTTCTTTATTGTATTTTTTATTTCGCAGAGCTTATTGGATGAGTACAAGAGTCTCACGGCTGAGCTGGTAGAACTTGAAAGCTCAATTAAGATTTGACTCGCTTTAGCACTACAGGCTGCTGCTGCTTTTTGGACCCAGGCTATACATTAGAGGCAAAAGAGACATTCTTATTATGTGATCAACTATTGTATGAACATAACGCATTTGTTTCATAATTAATTTTATGAGGATTTGAAATAAAACATTCTGTAACACTTCATGAAAATATTATTTTATCTCTACAACTAGCTGTTCCCTGCGGTTTCACGCCCGTTATATACTCACTTTCGCATTTATAGTAGTAAGGATTTTATTATATACATTTTTACCTTCTTTAGCTAGCTAGCTAGCAATATAGCTTAGTCACAGAGAGCTGCCAAAATCCATTTATCTTGTTTAGCGGGTACTTATAGGAGACTGAGGGCGTACACTATCGGGACTTTTTAAATAACATACTAACTAAATACATTGGTAGTGTAACTTTCACTCGTCTTCATCAATACATGAACAACATCAAGATGTTGAACATTTTAATTATGGCCAATTTTTCTAATAATTAAGAGCCTGTTTTGCGTTGTGTTTGTACTAACTTCAGCTCTTTTAGGTTGAGATACGATGTGGATAGGATGATGTCCATGTGGATGTGGATAGGTGTGGTTATTATAATGGGTCGAGGCTAGGTTTAGGTTTTAGTTTGAATAAAACAATCATCAATTGTTTTGACATTATATTTTAATAATCGTGCTGGGTGTGAGCATAATATTTCTATAGGAAATATTTATATTTAGTACACCCAACTGCCAACTGGGTTTGAGTTGGGTGACACTCGTTCTATACATGAACGGTTACTATATTCAATACATGAACTCGTTCTACTCGAACGGTTCCTTTTTATGTGCTAGGCTGCACTTTACATTTATTTAACGTCTGCGCGTTAATAGTGTCGGTAGCCCGGAGATAGAGAGACTCCAAAAATTGATAACCTTGTTATGGTGGTTCACATAGTCACTAACTCTCGTCTATCGACGTTAGTAGTGCTCGGGATACTAAGATAGGAATATGATGCTCACAGAACGCCTCCCATACGACGTTCACTCATAATCAACTTGATATTCCAATAGGAATATTTGCATTGGCTCCCGCTACATAACTAGTTTATTATATAGTGAGTGGTGGCGTAGCCCCGTCCTGCGCTACCCACGGTGATGGCCATCCACCTGCTTATAAGCAGATACCACCCCCCCCCCCCCCCTCCCCCACCTGTGTTGCACAAGGTAGAGAGTTCTCCAAATATGCATAAAGCATTAGTAACCGACATCCGTTAGAGGATGAATCAGCTATATGAGACTGTACGTCCCGTGTCAGCAGCAATCGTTGGAGGTCATAATTCGGCGATGCCGAGACCCCAGGGTACGTGTCAGCCCGAAGACCGAGGCCATAATGTGGATAGTACCGCGACCTCAACACCATCCCAATAATTCAAATATAAGTATATGAGACCAGTCTCGCCGCACATCATAACTTCAGTCGGTCATTTTGTGTTATAGTAGCTACACGTAGCTAAGGCCGAAGCCCAATTGATTGGATCACAACTCGTCCTCATACAACACCCACTTAGCACTCATTCGTCTTGTTAAACAAGTCGTGTTGAAAAACCGAGATCATGCGTTAACGACTAGGTCGTCCACAGCCGATCCCCTAGTCTCTGCACAACGTAACAAAGTCACAAACCGCATTGACTATAATTATTATGTTTGTAATAAAAAGAATCCCAACAAAAACATTCTGTAAAAAACTATCCAAGTCTCGCTTGTTTATCTCTAAAAAGTAATGAAACACTTTTAACATTTGTACAAACGTAGAATCATCCAGCTGTCTCATATTCAACATAAGTTCTTCGTAACTAAAAACTTCAGTTCATGGGTCTGGAATACTAAAGGAGCCTATAAGTTTAATAATTTTTGAAGGGGTTAGTTTCTCAAATGGCGACTTTTCTCTAACGGGTGGAAGTTGCAAAGATCCCCAAGCACTAAAATATGTTTTTTTCCAAACCAACCATCTTCACTTAATTTGATAAAATCAAATATCATTACAATGACATTTGATTTTTTAAAGTAGAATATTGAAATCCTGCCATACACAGATTTATTTTGAATTCGAACCCGGAGATAATGAAACAGACAACTGTTACTAACTCCGGATTCAAACGTGTTCGCATATCCATATCCAAATTCCAAAGGATCGAAACTGGCTCCTTTAGATATGAATATGTCAAGCGGATATGGATATGCTATCCTTCATGGATACATATCTTTTATTGGAAGGATATATATGTTTATGTGAGTTATGTGACATATCCAATCCTTGTTTGGAGTCTGGACACGTTTAGCCCATGTCTAAAATAATCCCTTCTAAGCCCTAGCAAGCATTTTCAAGCGCAGTAGAAGAATGTCGTAAACGACTGTAACGCGGCCGGTTGCCACTTGGCCATGGTTATCGAAAAAACAAACGTAAGCGCGTTTTAAAATACAGTCAGCGCCATCTAGCGACGTGTGCAGGTATCACCGCCACTCTTAGTCCAATGCATTGCATTTTGACCAAATTTTGAGCGAAATTAATATTTTGGTGTAATTTGTTAATTTAATTTGTGTAATGTTCGAGTAGAATAAAGTTAATCGTTCAACTATTTCTTCTTGTAAATTTGTAAGTATAAATATAAAAGCCAGTCTAGTCTTATCCAGAGTTTTCCTTTAATTTTATTTATAAGCGTATTAGGGGAAGGGTAAGAAGGGAAGGCATTCGCCCAGCAGTGGGACGCTATAGGCTAGATTAAATTAGATGTGTCCCACTACGCTGGATTTTTGCAATGACAGTCTATTTTTTTATGTATACCAACTAGTTGTGCCCCGCGGTTTCACCCGCGGTAATTTCAGAGTTCCCGCGGGAATTCCGGGATAAAAAGTACCCTATGTGTTAATCTGGTGTACTCATAAGCCATATTGTAAAGTTTCATTTTAATCCATTCAGTAGTTTTTGCGTGTAAGAGTAACAAACATCCATCCATTCATCCATCCGTCCATCCATACATACTTACAAACTTTCGCGTCTATAATATTAGTAGGATAGTAGATAGAAGGAGACATTACCATATCTCTAATACAGCTAAGACCAACTGAGGGTTCTTCATCAGATACTTCAGACCTTCGACTTTCGACATCAAATGAAGCGGTCCACCGAGTTGAATATTTTTTGTAAAGGCGGTATGTCGATCTCTAATAGTTTGGATGGGCTCTTGTGTTTTCTAATCAGGGTCACCACTCACCAGGTACTCCAGATCTTCGATTATCCTAGTTTTATAGTTTTCCCTTTATGTAACCATTAAACCCTAACTCTGTACCAAATTTCAGCTCTCTGAGTTTATGGGAACTACTAGTTCTATTTTGATGATCATGAGTGAGTGAGTGAGTGTCGTAAATGCGAAACTTTGATTTCGCTTAACTTCGGAACTAAATGACCTACAGACTTGAAATTTTGGATTTCAAGTACCTATATGATTATAGCTTACTGGATGACGAAAATTTCGGCGTTCTGGTCTTATCCAGAGGTTCTCAAATAGGGGCCTGAAAATGCGGCGAAATGGTTCCAGTAAAGGATGGTACGGCAGTGTTTGCTTCGCGCTCGACTTGGTGGGGGCACTGCACTGTAATAGGTTTATCATGAAAGAAGAGCGTTCAACACTCCCTTGGTGTAGGAAGCGATCCCGCGTCTCCAGTCAGCCGCATATTCGGTGATAGTTTTTCAATAACACGGAAGGCGTAGTTATTCAATAGACAAGATACAATACGTGCACAACGAAACCCGTCACGGCGAAGACAACTCGAGGCGCGGATTTTTACCTCTCTACGTTATCTTACGCTCGCGACGCGCGACGTCTAACGGCTCAGGATTAGAGTTCATCGTCGTTGTAAATTACAAATAATTGAAAATACACGTTTGCATCGAGCCGATAAGATGTGATGAATTGTAATTTAATAACAATAAAATTACAATCCATGCACACCGAAAACCTTCCTCATAATAATATATGTCTTCGCACAAGATATCCTAACGGACGTCGAGCGCGTTGACAAGGCTTTCGTACAGAGCGACAAAGTCACTAAGTACGTAAGCTCGTTCGAACTCCCAACTTCATCATCTTTTTTGTGAACAGTGGTCGACGGACGTTTCATCTAGACCTTTATGTGAGTCTCCAACATAATTTTTTAGATTGTATAATAATACACATCTGTATACGAGCTACCACAAAACTAAACTCGTTTGTCAACACTCTATGTTAACTTAATATTTAAATAAGCATAATAATGCAAATCTATATTCGAGCCACCACCAAACTCGTTTAACACATTTAATGCTGTATACGCGACGCGTTGTAAACGCGACGCGTTGCCTCCCGACTCGCTCGTCCGCCCGCCGATGCCACTTCCTCGCAGCAGTCGCCCGCGTGGATACTCGCGGTGCGCGAGCGCCCTGCTTTGACTCATTTTACATTTACATTTTACGTTTACATTTACAATTACATTTCGTAGTTTGTCTACATTCAATGCGTTCAAAAACACACCAGGTATAGGCTCTTGTTTTGCCGCCCTAGTACAAGAAACAGTTGTTATTGTCATTTGTAACATATACGTCAAGATTATTCATATTATTATTATTATTCCGTGAAGTTTCTACCTGCTAAGTTTTACCTGCTCTCTTGGGTTTACATGGTTTTACCTACCTTTTTGACTTCCTATAAGAGATTTCGTTTGTAACTTACAACTAAAAATAAAACTAAATAATAATAATATTAAGAACAGAAAATAAATATATAAATAAATAAATAAAATAAATTAAGTAGATAATCATTAAAACGACCCTGAGTGCATGTCTTTCCTAAAATAAATATAATAAATATGATAACTAAAAATTTAATCACAAGAATAGTTAGTTGCCTATAATGGAAGATTTTATTTTATATTGTGCAGTGCAGTGCAGCCCCACTTGAAAGCCAGTTCCCATCCCCATTCCAGGTCGGCAACGCACCTGCATGCCTTCTGGTGTTGCAGATGTCTACGGGCGGCGGTAATCAAAAAATATGCCACTAAAAAAGTACACCATTAATTACAACGACCATTAGAACGAGATTTGGAGAGCAAGCAACATACATACAAGTATTGAGAGACTCGTAATGAGGGATAGAGAAGGACAAGCGTTTTTGCGTCGACCAGCTTTTAAGCGCCTTTGTAAAGACATTCCTAGAGAAATGCCGCGATAAAGCTAAAGCCATGTAAGAAAACTAATAGCCCCGCAACCATTTGGTGTAACTTTTTGTGGGAGCGCGTCGCGATACTTGATCTTTGTAACGACGCCGCTAAATCTGCGTCGCTAATCCGGCAGACGTCCGTCGCCCGCGCGCCCGTGCAAATAAAGAGGGCGATGTTGTTGTAGGGAGTTGGGACGCGGCTTATAATAATAATTCTTTTATTTGCGAGAATATGGTACATAAGAGGTGTTAAATTAAAAAAATTCATTCAACATATTCCACCGTTTCCGGCGCACAAATGTCATCTTATATAAATCTATGATAATAATATTTGAAATTGTTAAAAAAATTATAAAAAATGTCGACAATATAATTTAGAAAGTCTAAACTGCAACAAAACTGCAAAAAGGGTAAAAAAAGAAAAAAATTAAAACATAAATAAAAAAATCACAAACATAAAACAATTAATAATTTACTATAATAATTTATCACACCATAAACTACATAATTCTATTCCAATGAGCTGCAGTCCAAGTAAAAAGCTTCAACCCTAATATAAATCTCTTGGTTCTACAACAAATCCAATTTCAAAAATACATACAATAGACATAATTTACAATTAATTCAGTTATTAATAGTAACTTGGAAGTAACTGCGAATACTTCTTCTTTTAAAAATATGACTTTTCTCATTGATTTTATACTACATATTGTACTGTAAAAACAAACTAGGTATAATAGCTTTGACTTTTTTTTCCAGCGAGCAAAATGCCACTAATCCACTCTGAGTTCATCCAATTTTAGATAGGGAGTAGATAATGCCTGTCTGTTCTAATAATACACTACGTTAATGACACGTCTTTACCTATTATAATTAACTAGCTTACCCGCGCGGTTTCACCCGCGGTAATTTCAGAGTTCTCGCGGGAATTCCAGGGTAAAATATAGTTATAAACCTTCCTCATGAATCACTCTATCTATTGGTGAAAACCGCATCAAAATCCGTTGCGTAGTTTTAAAGATTTAAGCATACATAGGGATATAGGGACAGAGAAAGCGACTTTGTTTTATAGTAGTGATTATTCTATATTTTTAGGTACATAGACACCAGCTAGTACCTACCTACCACAAATGTGGCGTTCGTTGGCAAGTAAAGTAATAAAATTTTAAAACATTCAAGCCAAAGTGAATTTGAATAATCCTTTGCCGCTTCAGAATCCAGATGCTGTGAATAAAATGTGCTTCGCGTTCTTCTTTGCTCTTTTTTTTTACTCTTCGCTCTTAGCTCTCGAACAACGCTCACCAGAAACCAATCTGTTGTATTGTAAATTCCTGATTGAATCTACTTTAGCGCAATGATTTTTTAACTCGTTTCGGGGGAGCGCGAGATCTCTGTGGGAATAACATTAGACTATTAATATGGTATTACTATAGCTGTCTCGCGCGGTTTCACCCGCGATAATTTCGAAGTTCCGCGGAATTGTTCCATACAGACTTTGCAACTGCTTTTCATCCCCTTAGAGGTTGAATTTTCAAAAATCCTTTCTTATCGGATGCCTACGTCATACAAAGAATACAACCTCCAAGTTTCAGATCTCTACGATCAGCGGTTTAGGCTGTGCGTTGATCCATCAGTCATTGAGGACAAAGCATTTTATATGTATAGATATTGAACCGCCTATTAAGGGTCCTCCCAATAATGAAACGACGAGATCGAATAGAGAGTTGTAATGAACTCGCACAAAACTTAAATGGACGCAAATAAGCAATAACATGTTAACCCACAAAATTAAGTTACCTATTCAGAACGATTTATTGGGAGTTAGGGAACGTTTTTTAATTATATGTTTACCTTATTACATTGTTAAAGTATGTGACTAAATATTGAACATAAAAAATGTTGACAGAAAATGGCGCTATAATTTTAAAATACGATTTACTCAAAATTTCTCCAGTGTGGGTTAACATACTATTGCTTATCTATGTCCAAATAACATGTATCTTAAGTTTATAAACTAATTAAATGTGAACCAAACAATAGCTCGTAAATAAACTCAAGAACGCCATCTATTGGCTAATTTACAAAACAAAAACATATCAATCAGATATAATTATCTGTGATTAGACTTTCGCGATCAGTGATCCACAGATGGATTAACCAGATATTCCAGCCTGATGTAAAATTACCTATTTGTTCAAAAAGAGAGCAAAGTTAGTTTTTGTTGAGAGAATGTGTTTGGATACTGAGCAAGCAAAAAATTCTATACTTACCTAATTAAATCACGAAATTAGAAAACGATTGTAAGCGTAGGAAGAGATTCAAAGACATAGGAAACCAAAATACCTACTATGTGATACAGACAACCTCTACAGTCTCATTAGCGAACAAATGCAAGAAATAATTTTTTTTAAAAATTACCAATTCGCAATGTTCTTAATTCAAAACTTTGTTTTTCGCAAAATTAAAAAATCACTGATTTAGCCAAATTCTATTTTATTTCAGCTTTTTCATATCGTCCTTCCGGCTAAACTGGCGGGTTTCCAGTCACTAACTACGGCGTACTAACTTTCTGTTAGTTTCATGAGACCTAGGCTTACTGGGGCAGCTAAATTATAGCAATCCCACAGCTGCTAACGGTAATGTAGGACTCTTCGCGAACATTTTCGGTTACCTACCTTGGACAGCGCTCACACGCCAAGCTGACATTAAATCCTTAATCTAGAAATAATGTGCTTTGTACCGAACTCCTCTAGTTCATTCGTACATTACGTTTTTTGTTTGTATTTCATGCTTTAGCAACATTTCACTGTACATTTAGGAATTACAATAAACACTTATTTATAATGGTTTTCAAAACGCTTATAGCCTTCCGGCTATAGATCGCAGATGTACTCGTTTTAGAACAGTTTGGAAAAAAGGGGAAAAAAATGCTAAATGGTTTTTAGGCTTCAGGCAATTTTTTCATGGCGATGTTGCTAAAATAACCCTTACACATATTGTATATAAATAACGTCACGTTCCACATAAAATATTTGGAATTGTGATATTTTCTGTCATTTCATCTTTCATCTTTTTACATTCTTTACAATGAAAATATTGAACCTAACATCATTCTTTTATTAGAATACCTATACTGGAAAAAATTTTATTTATGTTTATATTTAATGTTTTAACGATTAAAAGCAAAATTAAACTGAAAATAAGTTACCCATATTCTCTCGTTCGGTATGTTCAAGAACAAGTTTTAAGCAAAGATAAATTGTTCAAAGTAGGTACCCAACATTGTTACAAAACTATCGGAATACCAATCATGTCGACTTAAAAATACCAGTTTTATAATAATTATCTGAAGTGAAACTATAAAAACGGAAAAAAGAAACAAGTTTTTAACAGATAGGTATACCTAATCTTTCTGTGGCGTAGCACTTTGTCACTGTCAAAATGTGAAAAAAAAATACGTTAACGGGCATAACTTTTTTGACGGAAAACTTTGCGGGGAAATAGAAAGGCAAGTTTTAAATAATGGGTATTACTTACCAGCATTTTGTGTCCGGGAATAATAAACGGTGTAAGAAACACCGAGTGAGGTGCAACTACTTGAGACGGGCCGTAACGACTCGACTGTTATGCTACTGCTCCACCTGCGTGTTAACGCGTAAATTAGTGCGCTAATTTAGGCATTACGTAGATGTGACCTACATTTTAACGGGTTAACTTACTAACATTACCATCAACGTTAAACGTTACGTTAATGCTCCACCTGCGTTAACGTTAACAATGATGTTAATGTCTAACGTGGTAATGTTCGTAAGTTAACGCGTTAAAATGTTGGCCACATCTAAATTAGCGCACTAATTTACGCGTTAACACGCAGGTGGAGCAGTAGCATGACGTGGTAATGTTAGTAAGTTAACCCGTTAAAATGTTGGCCACATCTAACTTAGCGCACTAATTTACGCGTTAACACGCAGGTGGAGCAGTAGCATGACGTGGTAATGTTAGTAAGTTAACCCGTTAAAATGTTGGCCACATCTAACTTAGCGCACTAATTTACGCGTTAACACGCAGGTGGAGCAGTAGCATTAGACATTAACATCGACGTTAACGTTAACGCAGGTGGGGCAGTAGCATTACTGATACTGAGTGCCTGCCCAAATCTTGTACTCAATTAAATCAGGGTACCTAAGTGCCTATCATCCTCATTAATGGGGCACAAGCGACAAGATAAAGGAAAATACAAGCACGCACAAACACACACACTGCGCACACAGACACAGACACACACACACACGCTACTAACGCACACACATTATTATGTGTACCTTTTCCCAGGTGTAGATCCATATACTTAAAGACATTCTATATAATAAAGGCATATACTGATAAAAACAGTGAATTCAGTGAGTGCCCGGCTAGCTATCACCTTCTAGTTAAAAATATTTATTTATTTATTTCAAAAACCACATAAAATATAGTTAAAAATATATATATTTCCAATCACCTACCCACAATCCCTACTAATATTATAAATGCGATACTCTGTCTGTCTGTCTGTTACGCTTTCACGCCTTAACGGCTAAACCGATCACCAGGAAATTTTGCATACACATTGTCAGGGGTACAGAGAAGGACATACGGCAGTTTTTGTCCCGGAATTCCCGCGGGACCTCTGAAATTACCACGGGTGAAACAGCTAGTGTAAGATAAATTGTATAAGAAAATTACCCAAGTTGTATGCTCCTTTAATTAATTTTGAAGATAATTTACAGAATTTGGCCCATGTTTAGATCTCAATTCTTTTGTCGGCGAAGTCAACAACCAAGCGAATGCTGAACTTGGCTTCCACTTTCACATTTATGTATTTGATGGAATTCATAGCAGAGTTTGTATGGTGCATCTCCATAACCAAAACCGGTCACTGTCTCAGCAAGTGAAGTACCTACAATCGTTTTAACGGGTATTCGCAAGTCAGAATAATCAATGCATTTATGTTGCTATTCAAATGTTGGTGGCTGAATACGTAGATACCTATATTTTCGCATAATTACGACCTCATTTTTATTTTAAACGTTGGTAGCGCACACAGCGATAAGAGAGACATTCGGAAAAGTCTTGTTTTTCGCCATTCAAAGGCGTGTTTTATTCGTTTTTTTACAACAGGCAATAACTTGTTTGCGCGAACATTTTTATGGAACTGTAGGACACTTTAGCACATTAGTTTGACTTTTGGTCTACTTTTTAGGTCTTGGAAATAATAATATCAAAATAAATTCCTACACAAAGCTCTAATTGTACCTACCTATTGTATTTTGTTTTTTAAATTTATTCAACAATATTCCATCCAACCGATTAAATCATCAAAAGCTTCCATTTTTTTAAATTAATTAAAAAATAAGTAACTTGTGTCATCACAGCCCACAGGTACATAGGTACCTACATCAAAGGTCATGCAAATAACCAAAGAGTAGGTATATATAACCACTACGCAAACAATATCAGTGAACAAGTTATTAGAAACTTTACGAGAAAATCTATGATAAAGCCATAAAGAAGATTAAATACACTATGGTATGTGTACGATAGCTGAAACTATCTAAACTAAATATAAGGATTTTCAAATTCACACAAAAAAATAATAATGAACAGAATTAAACAAGGTTTTTGAAGGTGCCTTCCTTAACACTGAAAATCAAGGAGCCTCCAATTTCTACAATACCATGGATGCAACAGTGCCACAAGTGCAACTGAAAAGACAAGTGAACAGCTTTCACTAATGATGAACGTTAATTGAGTGTGTGCCAAACTACTCCATAAAGCGGTAGGCGGGGCAAAGTTGGACTTAAATGGGAACCTTCTAAGTGAGGTCATAAAAACCTCCCGTTGTAGCCAAAAGCCGACCAAGCCTAACTTTTCCCGTAAAACTCATTAGAACATCGTAATTCCCTTTAATAGCGTTTTTAGATATTTTTTTGCGAACTTATAACTCTATTATCTTTTTCGAGGTATATCTACACACCTACCTATCTATGTGCGAATAAAATAAATATTCACTAAACTGAGACATTACCTGCAACTTGACAATAACGTTATATAGTTTTATTGTTGTGTTTTATTTTTTATAGCTGCCCCCGCGGTTTCACCCGCCGTTAGTGGGAGTTTCGGGATAAAAAGTACCCTATGTCACTCAGGACTACCGTAGCTTCCTATAAGAGAAAGAATTTTAAAAATTGCTTCAGTAGATCCAGAAATTGCCCCCGACAACGTCACAAACTCACAATAGGGTACTTGCATTAATTTTTTTCAGTCTATTTTAAAGATATATGGCCTACTTAAACAAAGCAAGAAAAAGAAAAAAAATATATGCATAAATTAATTGAATAGAGCGTTTGAAAGTTCCTACTTTAGACCTTACCGCCGAAACGCGGAATGACGTCACTAGTTCAAAATTACGCCTTATTAATCTGTGATAGAAATGTCACTGTCGTATTGACAGGGTCATGTGACACTGACAGACAGATAACTTCAATATCCAAAAGCGAAATTAAGGTTGAACTGTGTCGATTTACTTCTAAAAGTTCCAGTAAAGAATCGAAATGCATCTTACCGATGCATTTTAAAGTAAAAACTTCAGAAAATGGAAAATATGCGTTGACTGTATGCACTTAGTTTCTTTTGCCTTCTCTGAAAGAGGTAAATGTGTCGTAAAAAATAAGAGTGACGTCATGTGTCAAGCTTGGCTGTGATTGGTGTTTCGTTGCAACGTTCCGTTTCACAAAATTAAAAGTTGAATATTTTGGAAACTATTGAAAATAACGATAACAATAACGAATTCACGATAACGCTTTGCCAAGGCTCTATTTTTGAAATATTGACACAATTTCTTATTAAAAATTTCATGCAAGTACCCTATTCACAAACTCACAAACTTTACCTCTACTTGTAGGTTATATTGTGGTTCCAGCATGTCAATATTTATGCATTAAGTAAATACACAATGATACCTGCTACCTTCATCCCTTTAAGGGTCTTATTATACGTATACTAGCTGATCACCGTGGCTTCCCCCGCGTCAACTTCGGGTTTCCCGCGGAAATTCCGGGACAATAAGACGTACCCTTTGTCCTTCTCTATACCCCTCCCCTGACCAATGACAATGTGTATGCAAAATTTCATCATGATCCGTTGAGTCGTTAAGGCTTGAAAGCGTAACAAACTCACTTTCGCATTTATACCTCATAGTAAGAACGTACCTTACATAAAAAAGCATACCGTGACTCTGATTCTAAACTAAACAGAATCCCTCACATTAGAAAGAAGAGCCTTCTGAAAAAAATAGTTTTACCTATGCTTAAAAGGAGGATTTGATCACAAAGGAAGTACATATACATGTATTTCTTAGTATTATTTCTCACTGAATATACCTACTTGGTAACCAGTAGTTTCTGGACGGGCCTTTTATCAGATATTCCCACTGTAGATAATTTTAAGTTTTATCTAACGTCAGTTCACATACATAATAGGTACCTATAAACCGTACATAGGGTACATAGTTTCGTTATATTTCGTATTATATACGAGTACTGTAGGTACAAAACATTTCATATCAATACATATTAGATATGTCCCATGTGTACTTTAGTCTTAAATTGCAAGTAATCCAACGCTGACATATATAAAAAAGAACTTAACGGATGTAGGTAAATCGTAAAAATTTAAACTTTGTCCGTTCTGTCGTCATTATTACCTACTATACAGTGTACAAACAGACAGAAAACTATCGCAATAGATATATTAACGAGGTTCCCCAACAACAATCGGAAGTGGAAAGTTTTGGATTTGATTTCGCCCGAGACGAACTACGAACTACTTTACGAGAAAACTTGTTCAAAATACTATAAATTCTCGTAAAAGAGGGTGATTATCTTTGCGGGTAATACAGACCAAATACATAAATACATAATTATAATATATTAGTCCGATACGACTGGCGAATTCCACTCCAACTCAGGAAACAAAATGCGGCAAACCTATAAATTGCGCTGCAACGGTGAACAAGGACGATCTTGAGTAGGGATGCAAGTGCAACGATATATCGGAAAACCTATTCGATAGTAAACCTTAATTCGATATTTATATCGATATCGACATATCGATATTCTTAAAAACTTTGCATCTCTGATCTTGTTGTGGTTGTGGGAGCGATTTGTAGTTCCTACAAGCATTAATTTTGGTCATTTCTTTCTATTTAAGTGCAATTCTACAATTTTTCCTAACATAACATAATTTTTTTGACTAAATTCATGTGATCAACATAATATTTTGTATTAATCCTGAATCTGGTTGTTTAGTATGTAGTTATGTATCATATACGATGATATATACGAGAAAAAGTATATAAGTATATATATATCGCATAATTATTCTGTTGTCCGGTATATATTTTCATTGTACTGTAGCTGTGCCCCGTGGTTTCACCCGCGTGAGTTTCGCAGGAACTCCAAAGTATAGCCTAATTTACTCCATATATCATCAGCTAATTAGCAGTGAAAGTCAAAATCGGTCCAACCGTTTCGGAGATTCGCCCGCGCGAGTCAGACAGAGTTACTTTCGCATTTCTAATAAAGTAGGGATTATCAAGTAATATACTATAGCTGCACATCTGCATACGTTCGCGTTTGCCGCTGTCAATTAGGCCGCGTGTCGTCTGCGAGCCGCCGGCGCGCGGCGTCTCGACACTTGGCACGTGCCAGCGTTTTCCGGGGCAATGTCTTGGCACAGTCGGCCGGCTTGGCAGGCTTGGCAGGCTGAGCATTGCCGACGTGGCCCGGCATCCTGCATTGTCAACCCGCACGTGAATAGATAGGCAGAACTGAGCATCTTAATAAATAGGTACTGAGTTGCAGTTGCGGTGAATTTGGAATTCGTATAAATATCTCTCTATATTCACCAAGACATGACAACAATGGACAAGATATCCGCAAGGACCTCAACGATGACCATCCAATTTGAAACAGAGATGTTTTCAATATCTAATATCTATGTTTTCTTATTTATTTATTTGAAAGGATCTTTTATCGCCCGATAAAAGACAAGTAACAGAACCATTTTTATAATTATTTTCTTTGTGTTCTCTCCGAGACTACTGATCGGATTTTCATACAATTTTGCAGGTAGATTATAGTTATACTGGACAAACATAATATAGGCTTTGTTTCATCAAAATGGTCAGCCGAAAGAAAGATTTATCGTTAGGTAATTAAAAGCGTTTCACAGGGTGCATGAGTGAAACCGCAGGCGCCGGTCACCATATAATATAATATTGATATGGCCAGCTATAGTATTTATCAATAACGAAGAAAGAAGGGATAATTGGGAAGAAATAATTGATTAATCGCGTAATTGGGTAATCATGGGTAGGCAATAGATATCAATTAACAACAAAACACTCCAACATAGCAATAATGTTTATCGTGTTCCCAAAGGGTGTTATTATATCATGCATAAACAATAATAATAATTTGAGATCCGTTCTAAGAGACGTGGCGCGTTGTTAAACATCATATCCTAGACATAACTCGGTTTACTGGTTTTTAATGGTGCCGATTACTATGTTATAAAGCGTTATTAACACCGCAATAAACATTAAAAGATGGACTCAGCTATAGACATGATTCATATCTTTTCATTACTCATACTCGGAAAGTAGGTCTGAAGTTGCCTGAGAAGCGGGTTGAAAGTAAAACTTTTCAGCCCTAGGGAGAATCGCTTTCAATTGACAGCTGGATACTGCAGAAACTCAAGTTTTTTTTTTATGTCATAGGGGCATACTTACTGGCCAGTAGCACACCTAATGGTTGATTTATGTAAAATAAAATTCACTCATTTTTTTCTTTAGCTAATTCCTATTTCTATTTTGACTTTCCTTGCATTCGTAATGAAAAGCACAGTGTTATCCTCGGGAGAAAGACTTATTTAGTCCCTCGATCTATTGGCCAAACCCCGTCTCGGGACTAAATAAGTTACTTTCACCCCTAGGATAACAATGTACTATTATTTTGATGGGAGAATCGATTTAATATAATACTTTGCATAAATACCATAATATGAAATGGTTACAGTCACGAAGCTATTTCCAATTTAACTTGAAATACAAGAAAATAATTATTTGAATTGGTAAATGAAAGAGAATCTCTAATTATAACAAACAACTTGATACCAGTAGACTGAGTAATAACTGAACGGATTTAGAAGAAATTTAATAAGTACTACAGTCACCAACAGAAATATGTAACCACTCTCTGGTAAGTTGTGAAATCTTATTACCATCTTATTGCAATAAACATCATCAATAATATACTAGATTTATTTCGTAGGTACATTTACCATTTTTCGTTCTTCACTTTCAAAATTGTAATCTACCATCAACTTTTCTCTGACAAGGTCTTGTATTTACCTAATAAATCAGTAGTATATGATTATAATTATTTGATTAGTCTAAGGTCAAAGTGCATGTCAAACTATAATTGTGTACGTATTGTCCTATTAATGTTACATACTTATTAATGTTGAAATAAAGGAAATAAAATAAAACGCGCCTAACTGAAAATATGACCCACAAAAGTACAAGTTCTGAAGACATGGCGTTCCTTTTTTTTGTTTTTTTTTACTTTTTATCCGACCACCGTTTCATATTTTGCATGGAACGAAAACATTTAGAACACCAACCATAGTACATTCACACCAAAAACATGACGCTTTTCCACGTGTACGTGAAAAAACGTTATATTCGTACCATATTTTTATTTATCGTATTTTTATAACCAACGAGTTTCAGGGAAAACGTCCAAAATTGAATCATACGGTATCGATTCTCATACATGGCACTTGAGCTCGTGTATGATAGCGCTCCACTGAGGTCCAATAAATTGTATTACCGTGAATTTGGAGCACGTGGCGTGACATGGCGTGTTTTTGTGTTACGTGGCGTTGCGTTACGTTGCGTTGAGTTGAGTGGTGCAGTGAGACGTGGCGTTGCGTTGCGGCAAGTGGTGCGACCAGACGTGAACTCACACTGCAGCATACGCCTCAGCTTCGTGTAGTATAGAATGGTGAAGACATGTAATTTATAGGTATCAAGAGAACAAAGTTAGCAACCGACGGCATTAGTATGCGAATAGAGAATCCGCGAAGCGCTGTGGTGCAAGCAACGAGCCGTAGCGTTTATTGAAAGTCTTCAAATGATAATGCACACGTCCGTTGGTCTGATGGATCCGTTGGTCCGTTGGTGTGGATGACTACGACTTACATAACATGGAAGAAACTCAAAGCTTTAATGCTTTACTTAATATACTTTACGCAGCTTCATCTGGAAAACATTAGATACAGTGCTTAAATACTACATAAATATACTATGTACATCTTACTAGTTATTAGATTTCATAGTATTTAAGCACTTGTTGCAATCTGCTCACGCAATGAAATTATGACAATTTCAAATGTAAAGCGTTAAATACGTAACGAGTTGCAACATGACAGTGCTTGCGGAATTCCATTAGGTACGCAAGTGCAACCGCTGCACTGTTTGTAATTAGTTTTGGAAGAGAAGACATTCGACTGATTGCGTTTTACTCTATTCTCATTTTATCGACTTGCGTAAGTTTATTAATTGTCCCAGACGAAAAAAACGTGACCCGACGTCGAATGCGGCCACTCAGGTTAAATGGCCCACCGCTGGGAAAGAGCTCGCAGATAAAACTGACTGATGAAACTTTTCCCCTGTTGGTTAAACTGCGGTGAAACTTAAAAACAAATAGTTAAGTAACCAGTAGTGCAATCCCAGTACCGATCTTGTTATTCGTTGGTGACTAACGCGCCGTTTTCAATAACCTATTAGTTCGATCGTTTCGCTTCGTCCAAGTAATAAATTCTATCCAACCTTAGGTTTTTGGTTGACACACAAAAAATCAAGTCTGATCTATGACTATATTTTTGCCAAGGCTATTATTTCCCACACAATAGCCTCAAATTTATCTTGTGGAGTAAATGTATTTTTTTTATTTCTTTCTATTTTCCTCCCATCGATCGGCCTTTCGGTCTGCATCTACCTACCCTCTTTTCTGATTCACTCTGTATCTATACAGTTAATTAATAATAATTATACACCTAAAAGCAAATTACTATATTCATTGCAAAGAGTTTGATAAAATTAAATTACAAATTGTGCAAAAAGCAAAAAAAAAGCATATCCGTGTATTTTTTATAATTTATTTCGCTTTATAAAATAAACGGTTCCAAAATATAGTTAAGGATTAATTTGTTTAATAGTATTTCCGTTTAAAAACCCGTTTACACTGCACTTGCAGCGTGTCGGCGACATAAATGGAATTTCGAATACATTTAGAAGGTTCCCAGTTTCCATGATATTTAAATAATACATAAATTTATTTTCCAATACGCGAGCGAAACATTTTAAAAAACATTTTCGGGTCGCTTATACTCGTGTTCCGATACCAAGTAGCAGTTATAAATATAAACATTTCTCGCTATTTCTCATTGTGTTCATTTGCTCGTAGCTTTCCGCTACGCGGCGTAGCTCTCTCGTGTTTGGACGTAGCGCGTAGCTCGTAGTCTCCACTTCTCAACATAAATGGTTCTGAACATTTCCAAGACACTGCAGGTTACTTCACGTACTCACTACCTACTCCATATATCTATACTATAGTAGAGTAGAATCCGCGATGCTGTAGGTACATTGAATATTTTTGACAAATTTTGATAGGGAGTGATAAAAGAAGAGTAACCAACCACAAAAAAAGAGTTTTTAAAATTCTTTTCTGTCTGTCTGTCTGTCTGTTCGTGATTATCTTCGAATCTACTGAACGGATTGACATGCGGTTTCACAGGTAGATTCAGCTTAGCCTGGAGCTACATATAGGCTTTGTTTCATTTAAATCGGATGTTGGAAAAAAAGTGTCATACAAAATCGTTTCGTGTGGGTGAAATCGCGGGGCACAGCTAGTGTGTATATATCATTCATCTATGTCCATCACCGCCTAATTTATTTCATTGAGAAGTCGTTAAATTTCGATTTCATGTCCGGTTTAAAAAAAATTGACTGTAACAACGGTTTTTATATGTATTTTTTTTGTTATTGAACAAAAAGTTATAAAAAACTGGCCGAAGAAAAAAGGCAGAAACGATATAAGTAATTAGGTGCGACATTTTTTTGATATAAATTATTCTCTTTTTGAACCCAAGCTAAGAAGATCATGTAAAATGTTGACAAGCCAGGACTAACTACGTAAAAATAGTAATATGTATAGGTATGCAATTTTTCTTCCTCGTTAAAAATCGTACCCACAACCTTCGGCGTGCAGGCGCTCGTAGATATGTAGTACCGACTCGTTCACAACAACTCGCACACAATCACGAAAAGTTTAAGCGAACAAACAAAATTGTTATCTATCTACATTCTGATTGTGTCATGTGAAACGAGGAGAGGGTAAGCCGATAAAATATTATAAATGTTGGCAGTTTTGTAAAATGGGTGGGATCGGATCATAACGGACGATTGAGTGCGAGCGACCGCCGCGCGGCTCGGGTCGTGTGGGGTCGGGCGGGCTCGGGCGAGCGGACTCGAGCGGGCGAGCGGTCGCGGTGGAGACTGGAGAGCTGCCGGTGACATGTCGCTCACAAAAAATTGTTGCCACCCGCTCACCGCCCGCGTGCTGCGTAGCCGCTCCAACTTTCCCCTGTTTCCCCTCTATAATACCCTCGGTCGCTGTCGAGAAACAATTTTTTAACTCCAACAAAGCGATACGTTTTGTTGTCGTCGTTGGTTTATTTTAGTTTTTGACGCTCAAATAGATATGTCAATATTATAAACGATGTTAGGCCTGTTAGTGCCATTTACGAGGTCCAGCACTGATATAGGCACCCAAAAATATAGAATACGGTTCGATTCAGAACAAAATCGATATCGAGTGCCAAATCAGTGTAAGCGTGCCTACAGTGGACGGCATTCCTCCCAGCGCCATATTGAACTCAAAATAAAAGTATACATACCTAGGTAGGTATTTAATTTCCTAAATAAAGAAATATTATTTCAATGGGGCAAGAATTATTTAATTTAATTATAAATAAAAGTAAAAATAAAACTCCAATCGGTGATGGCTGTTCACGAAAAATCTGAGTAGGTACATCGCTCTCTCTGTATCTGATGTTTCTTTCAATGTCTATACAAAGAAAACTGATGATATTTAAGCCCCGAACATACCTACTACTGTTAAAACAAGAACACTCATGAGACTATAGTCAGAGATCTATCAAACATATATACATATAATCACACTATCACCGATCATAACATAAACTTTGTAAACCACTAGGCATACGCATATTTTAGTATAGTGACGTGTATCTAAATTAGGGGTGTGCAACCTTTTTCCACAGAACACGAGACGTGCAGTTCTGCCCTGCTAATAGGAATGTTGACGACTTTTGAAAATCAAAATCACGCGAAATTTCAATTCAATATATCGCCGTTATTATTTGATTAAGTAAAAAAAGGAAAAATACGTGTTCAATATTTTTCACTAATCTACAAGACGGACTAAAAAAAATTAGTCAACATGTCCAGTTGTCCATTGTATAGGTACTTGCAGTAATCGTAATTTTTGTGATTTTCACAAAGGCAATGACATCCTAAGGAGATAATCTATACGTAAAAATATATTTACAAGTTTCTTCTTATTACACTTTAAAAGTAATATAAGAGAGATTTCTCGATTAGATAGCAAGAAATATGTTTAAGTCCTGTTTAAGGCAATTATGTAACTTTTGTTGCTATAATATTTCAGTTTCAAACATAAAAATAGCGATTTTGTGTTTAATTAATCAAGTTAGATTTTACTGATTAGACTGCCTCAACTTTTCAAATATGTTTATTTTAGTTGATTGCTAGATATAATAGGTGTCAAAACGTGCATATTGTAATCGCAAAACCACCATGTTTTTTATTGCAACCGAAAAATGATAGAAACCAAAGTTACATAATAGCCCCTCAGAACGCCATTCTGCAAGTGCTGCGCTTGCAATAAGGTGGGTAGTGTTACGATTCGCCATTTTTTCATCGTATGTAGGTGGTAATTTTCGACCTAAACGTTTTAAACAATTAAAATAGATAACATTTGTGATTTTTGCGTATGTATTTGACATGCTTGCATTTTAAATTTAGAAACACAGTATCAGCAGTAGGTATTGTAACGTTTCGGGTCGGGAACGTTATATAACAAACGCTTGTTATATGTCTGTATAACAGCTTGTTGTATCTAAGACTTTTTTAGATTTTAGTTTAATATTTGGCGGGGAAACTGTGTAAATTTTAAAACATTCTACATGACATCTCAATTTGAATCAAAAGTTACTTACTTCACAGTGAAAGAAAGAGCGAATAACAGAATGTTTGTCTTTTTAGTAGGTAGGTACATACTACCTAAAAAAGGCCAACGGTTGCCGACTCCTGACTTAGATGAACATACTGGTGATTGCATTGCATGGAAACGCATACTACATACATAACGTTGAAATGCACCATGGAACGGAACGGCTCGCGGTGGAATCGCTCAAACCCGATACGATTCAACTGCATTTATCAATCACTTCAAAACGAGGGCTGCGTGGCAGAGCGCACTGCGTCGGGCCGCAGCCAGACAACTGGCACAGAGCGATGTTGGCCAGATGAGACAGTCTGTTCAACCGTTGTTTTTGTAATGCATGTACTAACTGCATCACCTAGCCTCTGATTGAACATGAGCATAGCGCGCTGTGATATAATTGTTTTCCAGACGTGCTCGAAGAGTTTTGTCACAACAAAAATAAATAAATACCTAATAATAGACGTGTATTATAGCATTGCCGCGACAAGACGTATGCATTGATCCAGTCTCCCTGATACCATATTATCCCATACACGAGCAAGAGCACAATGTAATCTAAGAGCAGCTTGAGGGTTTCTTTCATTCTGTCTGTTCCAACAAAACGTAGTGATTAAATTCGTTTTAATCCGTTGAAGCATTATGCCGCACAGATTTTTGTAACAACACTAATGTTTTACTATAAAAATTTAATCCACTAGATCCATATCTATACTAGGTACTTATAATAAAAGAGTAGAATCCGCGATTCTGTACATTGAATAATATGTTTAACAAAAACCGACAGGAGGCGATAAAAGAAGATAACCGAGCACAAAAAGTTTTTAAAATTATTTTTTGTCTGTCTGTCTATTTACGATAATCTCGACATCTACTGAACGAATTGTCATGTGGTTTTCACATGTAGATTAAGCTTTTCCTGGAGCTAAATATAGGGGTTTCATTTAAATCGGATGTCGGGAAAAAAGTTGTTGCCTACTTATACATATAAAAACGTTTCACGCGGGTGAAACCGCTGGGCACAGCTAGTACCTAATAAGAATAATAAAACCTACGTCATTGTTTATTCTGTGTCCATGAAATAAGATTTAATTTAAAATTTTGATTAATTAAATCAAATTTTTAAATTTTGAATTCTGCGAAGGGAATTATCTCAGGAATACGACGTACCTATTCTATTTTGGAACTTGCATGAAATTTTTTTTCCAGTCTATTTTAAAGATATATGGACTACTTAAAAAAAAACAAGAAAAAGAAAAAATATATGCATAAATTGATTAAATAGAGCGTTTCAAAGTTCTTACTTTAGACCTTACCGCCGAAACGCGGAATGACGTCACTTGTTCAAAATTACGCCTTATTAATCTGTGATAGAAATGTCACTGTCGTATTGACAGGGTCATGTGACACTGACAGACAGATAACTTCAATATCCAAAAGCGAAATTAAGGTTGAACTGTGTCGATTTACTTCCAAAAGTTCCAGTAAAGAATCGAAATGCATGTTACCAATGCATTTTAAAGTAAAAAACTTCAGAAAATGGAAAATATGCGTTGACTGTAGTTTCTTTTGCCTTCTCTGCAAGAGATAAATGTTTCCTAAAAAAATAAAAGTGACGTCATGTGTCAAGCTTGGCTCTGATTGGTGTTTCGTTGCAACGTTCCGTTTCACAAAATTAAAAGTTGAATATTATGGAAACTATTGAAAATTTTTTAGTAAATCTTTCACGATAACGCTTTTCTAAGGCTCTATTTTTGAAATACTGACACAATTTCTTATTTTAAATTTCATGCAAGTACCCTATTGGGTATTTCTTTCAATATAATCTGTTCTGTCTGCAATTCATAGCCTATGACTGGAGGTTATAGAGCGCCGTAAAAATCCAATGGAATCGGTCGACTATATACATTTTATATGATACAGAATTCATTTTGCGGCGGCACGAACGTGCCTCGTTGACGAAGTGGCGCGGCACTGCACTAGAACCAACTTGAACTGAACTAGATTCCCTGATGGTCCCTGCAAATTTCACTTCACATGGTAATTTTGATATTATGACAATGAAAAAACGTAGGTTCCCATTGGACGCCGCGTGACTTCCGTGACGACCTCACAGAATAGTCCAGCGGGCAGCGACTGTATTGGAGCGAGTCTGCATGAAGCAGTCGGTAGGTATGTCCTGTACCTGGTAAAATGAAGACCGTACCACCTACTTTAAATAATGATACTAAATACATGTGTAAGTTCTAGATTAAATTTAAATTTTCCTATAAAATTTAATAGTAGTACCTACCTACGTATTTTTGTAGTACGTCAAAAATCACTATACCACAACCTATCTATTGTAAAGTTGTTTTTAAATAAATAAATAAACATTATTACTGCTACTCCTACCATGATGTCATAGTGGTGCGATATGGCAGAACCCAGAGCAAACTGGCCTGCTTGTATTCCTTGCCTTGGAGCCGATAAGAATCCCCAGAAACCCAGTAAAAGGGTACATTGACGAAATGAAAGGAGAAAGAAAGGAGTAAGGACTCACCGACCGGACGAAACACGGAGTGTGACAGTCTTGGGTGCACCCGTTTTCTTTGACCACACTTCCACACGACAAATCACCAGTTTTCTAGTCCTTTTCACCGAGAACCAAGCGACGACGTGCGGCTCAAACGTTCGCGGCGGCCATAAAGTTTTCTTGTTCCTTATTCGCGCATCGACAAGAGCGCGTAGGCCGGTCGGTGCGCGGTAAATTTGAATTGGGACTTTGGAATAGATTTATGTATGAATAGGGACGGGATGCCGCAACACATAGATAGTAGCTGTTGCCTGCGTTTTCAACCGCCTAAATTGAACTCGACGTCTACTTCCAAATCTTTAGCTTCATACGATCATGAATACCTAAATGTGGACGTTGAATTTAGGAAAACCCTTAGAGCATGCCTAATATTCGCACCTTTCGAGATTAGTATTAGTCAGTCAGTCAGTAAGTTTAGTTAGCAAGGAGGTAATAATTAAAATTCAAAAAATTCAAAATTCAAAAGCTATTTATTACTTAGTATTGGTTACAATCACTTGTAATCGTCAGCTGGTTCTTAGAACTATAAATTACCGTCAGTTCGGAATACGTCCTCTGCTGAGAAGAACTGACAAGAAACTCAGCAGCGCTGTCTTTTAATGATCATACTTATAAACTAGGAGAACAAAAAATAGTAATTGGATAGAGCAATTCATTCCCAAACGTCTGTATCATTTAAATAGTCTACTACACTATAATATGCTTTATCGCATAATCTGTGTTTAATTAGTGTCTTGAATTTATTAAATTAGAATTTAGAGAGAGAGAAGAGAGAGAATTTATTAAACTTGAAATTAGATTTTAGGGTGGGGATTTTAGGGTGTAGGTACCTAGAGTAGGTATACCTATTTTACTTCCTCGCCTACGTATGTTACCCAAGATCTCGGCTAACAGTCATTATGCTGTAGCCGGAATCATTAGTGCTCTACCACATCCCTGGAGGACGTGTAGTGTCTAGTTAATGAGTCGTTATTAATACTTCTAATTACCACGGCTTCTATTCACCCAAGGGGCGCTACTATCCGAAACTACCCGATATATGAGCCTATACACTCTCCATTAAATAACTCATTAACCTCAAACTAGGGTTATTTAATGTTTTTGTGATGCAATTTGAATTTTTGTCTAAAAATAGTGAAAATACACGTAAAAAATATAAGAACAATTTTTGGGCATTTGTATTTTTGTTTATGTCTGTCACGCAAAAACTACTGAATTAAAAAAGGTTTTCATGCAGTTGCCTTCCTCATAGTCGAAGCATAGGTATCACTGATAAACAGTAATATTAGCTGCATGTAAGTATTTCTGTATATGCATTGTATGTATGTATCTGTATGTGAGTATTTGTATGTATGCGAATGTATGTGTATGTATGTATATGTGAGTGCGTATTTATGTATCTATGTATGTAACGTATTAATTAATATTTATTTTAATTTTAGTTACGTATGCTGTTGATATATAATATATTGTATGTAATCACATTATGTATTTTATCTATCTATATATATTTTTCTGTATGTATATTTTATATCTATGCGTGTATCTTTGTATATCTTCTTATGTATTTTTATTTTTTAAATTTATGTTCTATGTGCATATTTTGTATTATTTTATGATTCCTATTCTACCTATCAACATATAAATTTTCTGTATTTGTCCTGTCCACCCAAAGGTTGTCTGGAAGAGATCGCTAGTAAAGCGATAAGACCGCCTTTTGTATGCCTTTAGTTATAAGTTTTTGTTAACACACTGTAACATTATTTTGGTGTACAATAAAGTGTATTCTATTCTATTCTATTCTATTCTATTCTACATCGCAATCGGTTATCGAAAAGAGTTACGAATTACGATAGTTTGAAAATTAATTAGTGTAAAGTTGGTAGAATGTTGGTAGATATGACTTATGAGCGCGACAGAGCGCTACCGACTTCAAACGCCATGTGAACTTATTAGTATATCTCTACCCAAAAAGGAAACGACCGTGTTGTTGGTGGATGTTTCGTGATGTCTCTGCCTAAGGAGTGAAGATTGTTTTGGTCTTGTCTTGGGTTTCGTATGTGGGCGCTAAGATGGATGTTCAGTTAATTCTGCGTACTATGTAACTAGATAATCCATTTAGAGGCGTATTCGTCAGGTCGTTACGAATCAAAAATCCATTTGCGCTGTTCCAGCGCCGTTCGCGTCCCCCGCCAAATTACACGCGTCACGCGCCGCCGCGTGCATCGATAAACGCCCCGGGATGTCATCATGGAAGGTACAAAATTTTATCTTGCGTGCGAAAATTTAAATTGCTATCGTGTAGGTAAAAATAAGTAAGCAGTATTATTACTCGGCCGTGCCCTTGAAATAAATGCCTATACAGCCGCGCGATACGTAAACATACGATAGGGCTGCCCGCCTTTTTTTAAATTACATTTGCCTACTTTGTGTTTCCATTTAGTTTTGTGGTTGTAAATATGCTTTTTTTTATACTTATAAAAAAATAAAATACTTTGTGAATTGAATAGGAAGTGTTCAATAAAAATGCGTGTTGTTTTTTGATTGATAGATTTAAGCACAATATCCTACTCGTAATATTAAATATGTACTTGAACTTATTTTTAGTGAAAAAATCGCGCGGTTATTGTTAAAAAAACAACACCGGCACGGTCACGCGGCACGGCCGCGACTGTCTGCATCCGGTTCCGGAGCGCACGCAGAGATCGATGCGCGTAGGTATAGCTCGCGCTTCGTCTGTTTGTATGAAGTTGGAATACTGCTGGTACCGAGCACAAATTAACTAGACATAATATGTCTGTACCGAGTACCAACCAAACCAACCAAAATACGCGTCTTGAATGTAATTTAAAGATACCTACCTAAACATAACCAACCTTGATCCCCTTTCTTTCTTACTGCTAGATTCTAGCTCCAAATATTTAAGTACCTACCTACTTAGGTACTATACCTACCTACAGAGTGAATTTGTCTTCTACCTATCTATCATTTTATATAGGCTACTATAGCTGTTCCCCGCGGTTTCACACGCGGGAATTCCGAGTTACAATAAAGTCTATGACACTCACAAATAACGTGGCTTTTATTATTGGTAAAAGAATTTTCAACACCGGTTCAATAGATCCAGAGATTACCCCTACAACCTCACAATAACTTTGTTTTGTGGGTTAACATGTTATTGCTTATCTGCGTCCATTTTTCCTGTAAGATAGCTAATCATATTTTTCTAGTTTTATAGGTATCTACTTACGCTTCTCACGGTAGTCAGTCGCAGCTTCGGAAAACCGAACAACAATTTGGCGTATCGGTATCTTATCAGGGACAATTGTCTCATAAAATTAAATTATCGCATAAGTTCCCTAAAATTTTAGCATGGGAATTACCCAGCTAGGGGACAGGGGCTGGTAACTGGATAGGTAGGTACACAAGTTTGTCCATTAACTGGGTAATTATGTGCGTGATACAGTTAACATCAACATGATAAAATTTTTATTAACTAGCTGTTACCCGCGGGTACGCTCGCTTGGTGTTCGGAAGTTTGCTGGCATCACTATCGTATGTGTATACGATTACATTCTATAGGTACATTTATGCATAATACATACCTATAAATAAAATTGAAGTGTCTGTTTGTAATTTCACATTAACAGCTTTTCACAAAATGCATATGATTGTCTGTCTGTCAGTTTGTTTGTTCTGGCTAATCTCTGAAACAGCTGGACTGATTTTAACGGGACTTTCACTAGCAGATAGCTGATTTATAAGGAGTGACTTAGACTACTTTTATTTTAGAAAAAAATAGTTCCTGCGGAATTCCGAAACACGCGGGCGAAACCGCGGACCTCAGCACAAAATAAGTAAATATACCTACATAGGTACATCTCTAGATGACGATCTGCCGTTTGTTGGTGGGTAGCACAGCTTGTACCTACTGTGACCAGTTTCACTATATACTTACAATTGATTAATTATTTATTATTTGATGAAATGATTACTCAGCATCATCCACAATTTTTAACAGACTTTCAAAACGGAGGAGGTTCTATATTCGATTGTATGTATGTTTTTTTTTTACATGTGAGTTGAAACATGAGTTTTCTAACAATTATTGTGTTCTACTACCAAATTCAATTAATATATTAATTAATTAATTAACAATTTTATATAATCCTACTATCCTACTTCCTACTTATTATAAACCCGAAAGTTTGTAAGAATGTATGGATGGATGGATGGATGGATGTTTGTTACTCTTTCACGCAAAAACTACTGGATGAAACTTTACAATAATATAGCTACATCAGATAAACACATAGGGTACTTTTTATCCCGGAATTCCTGCAGGACTCTGAAATTAACGCAGGTGAAACCGCGGGCCCAACTAGTTATGTATAAATAAGGTTTATTTATGAAAGATTTATAACATATAAAAGTAAATAATAATACATTTACTGCAAAAACTGTAACCATTAAACAATCTGTCTAAGAACACCTTGTCGTATAAGTGTTTGGCACTCCGATGTAGGCAAAAAATGTCTACTATTTTTCTTTAACATTATCACATCACCGTCTTCTAATTCCAATTTCCCATAATCTGCAATGCATAACACTTCAATGTACAAGGATTTCGGGGGCTTAAGATTTTCTGTCAAATCTATACCACTGTAACCGATGTCTTGACCTAGTGATCTCATGTATGTGGCTAGATTTGTTGAGTATTTTGAAAACCAATCATATTCTTCATCAGACAGAAGTTCTCGTACATCAGGTGGCAACACAGACCCAAATTCCCAGCGGAGTGTCTTAATTTTATTCATTCTATCATACATGTATGCTAGCAGGCACCGTTTGTTTCTTTCTAAGGCTGAATGTCTGACTTGTACTGTTGTCCATAAAGACTTGTTCTGTGATGTCGCATTCCTGAAAATACAAATGCATTTTTTTTAAATATCAATGAAGCTTAGGTTGGGCAGTTCCGGACAGTATAAAAGTTTCAAATTAAACACTTACGCATCGTTCATGTTCATTTTGAATAGTGATTGCATTTCTTCAAAAATCTGACGTATCGTTTCATCCTGAAATTGATATAAAATGTATATTACATTATGTAGGCATGTAAATCTAATGTTATGTAGGTAGTACCTACTGGTATTTCATGTTTAGTTGATGTAGGAGTTCAGTTTTGAGCGTAGGTAACTAGACTAACTAAATATGATTTTTTTACCAATGCCTTTACTTACATTGAACTGGTTAATAGTTTCAGGATTTCGTTCGGCTTCTTTAAGTAATTCTATCACTTTTTCGGCAAACATTATCACTAAAAGTTAGAATAATGTAAAATATAAAAATCTAAGTTGATAGGTACACACAAATTTTACTAATTTACTTTCCAATCCTAAATCCATTTACTTTAATACTATTAAGTTTACAGTTAACTACACTTATATACTTTGATCATACCAATACAAACCTTTTTTGAGTCAAAAGGCCGCGAAGCGAAATCGGAAATAGGTAGGTAGTATTTATTTCGTCTGAGGGTAGTAGGTACAAGCACAAATTAACTAGACTTGGTACTGACAGCGCACAAATTAACTAGACAGCGTGTACCAGACTGTTGTAAACAAGCCTCTCCGCAAAGTCACCTTGGCGGGAGGTTGGTTTTAACCGCCGTTGGTGTTTCCGTCCACACTTGTGGTAAACAAGGCACCAACTTCAGTGTGCTTTTGTCCCTCGCATCGGAAACATATTTGCAATGGCTCCTTGCCTTTTAAAAATTCAAACAGTTGGTGTGGCTTATGCTATTTTGAGTGCAATTGAGGAAAAAAAAGAGAAAATATAAAATAAAATATTCCCACACATTTTTTTTTTTTGGGATTGAAAGGTCCCAGAGATACGGCAGATCCCTATAGAGGTCGGTAAACTCGATAAGAATATTTTTTCTTGCGTCATTTTCATACGTACGCGTGCGAATAAATAAATTACTGTACGCGCGAGCGCTCCCCGTGACTGCCGCCACTCAACTGCGCTTGCGTGGTTTACAACAAACGTCCACACAGCGGGCCGCCGGTGAGATCGCAGCAAGTTTCCAACGCGCGCCCACAAACCAAGGTCGTGGAAAAGAAACAGAAATTTCGTTGCAAACAACTGCGCTTGCGTGGCTTACAACAAACGTCCACACAGCGGGCCGCCGGTGAGATCGCAGCAAGTTTCCAACGCGCGCCCACAAACCAAGGTCGTGGAAAAGAAACAGAAATTTCGTTGCAAACAATCGTCCACACTGTTTTAAACAGCTGTTGGAAACATCCGTTTTGGGCTTGTTTACAACAGTCTGGTACACGCTTAAGGTTTTCTGTAAAGTAGGTATATTGGGCTACTTTAGGCTACTTTATGCATGAGAAACGGCGATATTAGGCCATGCGCTGTTGGCAACACTTCCTCTCTATTGTCTAGTTCTTCTTCTTGTTCTTTAACCCGTTAAATGTTGGCCATATCTACGTAATGCCTAAATTAGCGCACTAATTTACGCGTTAACACGCAGGTGGAGCAGTAGCATCAGAGAGTATTATTTTCTTTGCTCTATTGTCTAGTTCATTTGTGGACAGAGAGAAGGTAATAACTTGTTTGTGGGCATTGGCAGTATGGGCTAAGAGCCTTTCCTATATAGGATAAATAAACAAAAAAAAAATGTTTGTGGACATAAAGGAAGGTAATCACTACAGACCGCTACGGACATAGGTAATATCACAGACGAATAAGAGAACATTTGTTTTTGTTTTGCCATCACACGCAGTATACTGGCACTTGGCAGTTACTCTTTGAAGTGTTTTAGTGATTTTATTAAAACTTTGTGTATCAAACGCAGTGATTCTTTGTCAAAGTTTACAACGTAATTTTTTTGCATCACTGTATTGTTCAAACTGGAAAGCAAGTATTAGATAAGTGATTCTGCGATTAATTACCGGTTTTAATATATACCGTTTTCCATTTATTACCTACGAACTCGCCCTTAAAATGGAGGAATTGTTTAACATAGATTCCATCGAGCAATTTAAATTAGTAAGTATCTGGTACCAACCTAGATTTTACCTACTTATGTAGTTAGTATATGAATTAGTCTAGTTAATTATCTAGTTAATTTGTGCCTGCCTCATAAAACTTTTAAAAGCCTAATATGTACCTACCTCTACCTACCTAAAATAGAAAATAATTTTTTAGGTGTCAGAAGAAATTTTAAGCAATTTGTACATCTCGAAGCATCAAGCGGTTTTTCCGTATTTGAAAACTAATTTTATGTACAAAGCAAAAGAAGAAGTAAAAAAGCTACTCCTTGCCAATAAATTCGATATAACTTTATTCACTGAAAAACTACGTAATAAAGATTGGAATGAGGAGAAATTAGATTGTTTTCTTTCCATATTAAATAGAAAAAAGACTGAACTGCTGTATTCATGCCTTCTTCACTACAATAGTGCTAATGGTGAAGTATTAATAAATGTAGATTGGATTGTAAAACTTGTGCTAGGTTCATGTGAATTAAATACGCTAACATACCCACTGCTGCAGCTTGTACTGACAACAGTTTCATCAGCAGGAGATCAGAAACGGAAAATGTATGAATTTAATAAGGAAATGTTACTCAAATTGATAAATTGTTTAGAAGATTACAAAAAGTAATTATCAGAACAGTTTTGTTGTGATTTGTATTCATAAACACCAAATTGTATTTTCTTAAGCATAATAGGTACTGAAATAAAGATTTTTTTTTACAGAATTTGTAGTTTTTATTTTTACCTTTTAAGGCCTCTTTCAATAATATTATTACATCTCCACGATACTGGTTTCATGCAAACTTCATCCAGCTAATTCTTGACCATCAAACTATCTCATGCCAGTTCCGCCTTACCCTTAAAGTACCCACATTTAACACTTAAAATCTTGCACAGCAAATCCAGCTTATTCCAGTTCAAACTTCACTGAGGGTTCAGCTGTAGCACACTGTCTTACATATTAGAATGTAGGATAACACTGAATACTCACATTATTGCATTGAGTGTAGCCCCGGCATTGAAATTTTACTGTTAGTCAAGGGATCAAGAGGAATATATTTTTTTAACATGTAAGTAAATGAGTTGTATATATAAAACAAACATTGTATTTTACAAATATAATCTATATTTTTAATTACAAATAATTGCAAAATTTCAATGAAAACTTAATGAAAAATAAAAAATCACTAACTAATTATTTATTGGAACAATACTGCAAATAAAGACTGTAGTTTTTAGAGTAATGGACTAATCTACCGGATTCAATTCAAAGACAAGTACCACAGGTTTTGAAACTGTCTTATAAAAGTTTATGATCCCAAAAGAAAACTAATTTTAAATGGGAATACACTTTCCGAACATGCTTTTATTGGCAAGTATGTAATATTGATAAGTAATATATTTAAAGTTATATTTAATAATATATTTTGTGTCGCTCATCACATCACACAGTTGAGGCATAAAAATTACAGTATATTAAACTATGTAATGATAAATTCGTAACATGCACCGGTGAAATCTAATTATAATCCTTATTAAATAGGCACCAGGACTGAATTTTATTGGAAATATTTCCTAGAAATAATATTAACTCAACAAATTGAGCAGGACCCTACAATAATGGTAGTGTGCTAAGTACATATTGTTTAGTATCACAATGACTCCTACAGTCGCACCAGACTGTAGAGAAATTGAACCAAATTATGTAAGTACAAATTAATAATTTCTATTGTGATAGGTTAAAATAATCAATTAAAACATTTTCACGCAAAAAAAATAGGTATGTCAAAGATAAAATCTTATTTCCAAACATTCAAGACAAACAGGATGGAATATTTTTAAAAAACTTAATGACTTAAAAAAAAGTCTCCAGCCTTTTGAAACGATCTAAGTACAGACTTTACTAAGTATAATCTTAATGTCGAATGAAGATCGTAAATAAATTCGAGAGTCCACGGTTTGCTAAAAATTTGGCTGAAATAGATAATTCTAACAGTCTCATTTAATTGAATAATAATAAATAAAAAGTTATAATAACTTTAATGACCCTTCATAGAAAAAAAAAACTATAAAATTCTGCCAAGTACAAATGCAAAACTTAAGAATATGCCTAGAATCAGCATAGTTTAAAATAAATGCCAAATGCACATATTATAATCCGATATAGACCAACCAAACCACTCTTACGTTACAAAAATTGCATTGCCTGCAATGAACATACAATAGAACAAATTAAATACAAAACAAACGTTAATTATATAAAATCTATTTAACACTTTTCACATTGTGTATATACCTAGTTATTAATAATAATTATTAATTATATTAAGTAACTGTGTTTATTTAATTTACTAAAACTTCTATACGCGTGATTTCTTAACGTAATGATATATAAAACAAATTATTTATTGCTATTTGAAGGTCACCATATTTATTTTATAATAATTAATAAATCATTCATTAATTAATTATTGGCAGTTTGTTAAGTTTCCCTTTAAAAAAACTTAATGTGGAACTCAAGGAGTTAGAAGTCCACAAAAATAATGTAATGTGATGGTACAAGAAAAATTAAAACTGAGATCACAATTTGTGATGATCACGTATCTATCTATAACTTCCTAGTATTTTGTGATCTTAACTAATTGTCAGTTTGAATTGGTGAAATTAGGTCAGTAACTTAAATTGTTGCAATACAATAAATTACAGTATGTCAAAGATTAAACCCTTATTCATTAAAAAAACTATAATGTGATTTAACTAAAATTGTATTTTATCTCTTCCATAAAATTCAAACACACAAATTTCAAATTTGGAAAGAGACGAAATAAAATTTTGATTAAAATTTAAATATAACTTTTTATAAATTTATAAATATAATCGTAACAATTACTTAAAAGTCAAATATACTAGGTATTTACGTACACAACAAAAAAATTAGTATCTACAAATACAAAAAGGTAAGGCTCGAACGGTAACGGTATGCAATACACTCGTTTTGAGTTCTCCTTCGATTGCTACCATATTTTTCATGTCCACTTTCCAAGAACTATAATCCCTCAAGACATCTTTCAAATTGTTGTGTATAGTTGGAATTTACGAGACGCAAAAGCGAATTCAACCATGTCGAGGACTAATAACGTTTGGCAAATATAATACATTGCTATTATAGAACTACATGAAAAAAGAATTATCGCTGCCTTTAACCAACCATCTCCTTGGCGATATTTCTTTAAATATCGCAGGATGACTGGCCAAATGTTTCTCGTCCTGCGAGAACGCGTGTGCATTGTCGTCCGACAAGGTGTTACTCCGATTCATTATAGCGTACTTTCCCATCTTAGGGCAACGCAGTACCCGATGATAAGCTTTTTGACACCAAATCGTGTCTTTGTCACACAGAAACTTCTTTCACATTCAATATGTGCTTTGAAAATCCATAATCGGTACTTTTAACACAGTACTGACATGTATGTACGAATTGCATCAGAGAAACATCCGGTCGAATCCGGATCCGATTTTGGATCTGCCTCCATAGCTAAATTGACAATATATGATCGTTAATGCTATAGAAAACGGAACGTCTTGTCATGTGATTTGACGATTTTACGTGACCACGCGAAATGATGATACTTTCCTTAGTTTTCTACAGCGTTAGCAATCACTGATTATCAACTCGGCTAAGGAGGCTGAGACACACTTTGCCATATGCTTAAAGTTCAAAGTTCAATCAATTGGAGAGATGTGTCGAGGGATCGAGTGTAGGAGACGGCGGCGGTACTCCGTCGTCTAGTTGACGAGCCCCGCGTCCTTGGCCATCCCATAGAACACGGAGGTCTTGTCCTGCAGCAGCTGGTCGGGCGGCGCGTACTCCACCAGCTGGCCCTTGTCCAGCACCATCACCTTGGTGGAGTCCATGATGGTGTTGAGCCGGTGCGCGATCGTCAGCACCGTGCACGACGCGAACTCCGACCGGATCGTTTTCTGTGGCGCAAGGAACGACAAATACAATCATGTTCACAAGTGATTTCACTATATTTTCGCGAATCCTTCAATATATTGTGTGTACATGTGTCTGTATGTGTGTGTGTGTGTGTGTGTGTGTGTGTGTGTGTGTGTGTGTGTGTGTGTGTGTCTCTCTCTCTCTCTCTCTCTCTGTGTACGTCTGTGTGTGTGTGTGTGTGTACATGTGTGTGTGTGCGCGCGCGCCGCACCTGTATGAGCTCGTCGGTCTCCAGGTCGACGGCGGCGGTGGCCTCGTCCAGCACCAGCAGCGGCGTCTTGCGCAGCAGCGCGCGCGCCAGGCACACGAGCTGGCGCTGCCCCACCGACAGGTTCTCGCCGCCCTCCGAGATCTCGTGCAGCAGCCCCGCCGACAGGCCTGCGCGCAGCGCGCGTACAACCCACGTCATTGTCAGTATTATCACCCACCCACCGACGACGGTGTTTTGTTATTTAACTCAATCTACGTAGGTATAATCATAATTAACCCAGCGTAAAACGCAAACAATATAGTTCTTCCTTACTAATATTATCAACGCAATAGTTTGTAGGTACGGATGTTTGTTACTCTTTCACACAAAAAATAATGAATGGATTTTAATGAAACTTTACAATAATATAGCTTACTAGCTGTTCCTCGCGGGAATTGAATGAGCAAAACCTTTTAGTTTCTTGCATGAAACTTCCAAGAAAACACGTTGTTCCATACAAACTTTGCAACCCCTTTTCACCACGTCGTTATGGGTTGAATTTAAAAAAAATCCTTTCTTACTGCACACCTACGCTACTTAAGGAATATTTGTGCAAAATTTCATTGAACTAGACCCAGCGGTTTAAGTTGTGCGTTGACTGAACAGTCAGTCAGTATCTGCTTTTATATGTATGTAGGTATGGTATATAGATTTCGAGCCGGCTGACCTTGCACGAACGCCTTGAGGTGCGCGTGCTCCAGCGAGCGCCAGATGTCCGCGTCGCTGTAGGCGCCGAACGGGTCCAGGTTCATGCGCAGCGTGCCCGAGAACAGCACCGGGTCCTGCGGGATGATGGTGATGCGCGAGCGCAGCTGGTGCAGCCCCATCGTCGAGATGTCGATGCCGTCTATCATTATCTTGCCGCTCATCGCCTCCACTATCCTGTGAGGGGGATGGCTATTGGCTAGTAATCATGTCACTTGTCTCGTACCTATACTACAAGCTCAACAGTCTGACTTACTGTTACACTTGGGGTATGTTCCGTTATAACTGAGAGCATTGTAAGATATATGGCGTCTATATAGTATACTACGAAGCCGTTCCTTTATAGTTAGCTATACTGGTTATGGTACCAAAGATCCCAAGGGTCGAAGTGCCCAGGCTTTATCTGCCTACCCCATAGACTAAGATAGCTATACTGGTTACTGTTTATAACCGAACGCAGTCTAGTATACTGTCATCCATGTCATTGACCTGTCACGTTGTCGACCAATCATTGACGACCGATCGATGCAGTCGACCACGTGATCGAACCACTGAGAGCACCTACCTCAAAAACGCCAGTGTTCACAGTACAAAAACGATGTCATACTACCTACCCTAGGATACCGCAACAGTATACTCAGACAACACTGGCCGGTCGTCGCAGCTTATATCGGAACATACGCATATATTATTTTATGGGGAGGGGGGGCTCTTCTATTCGTCCTGTAGGCACGCCCCATTCGGTCACGAAGCGTGTCACCTTTAAGTGCGTACTTGTGTGCGTGTGCGTGTATGTTCGTGTCTCTGCTGGCTGCGAGTGTGTGCGCACCTGAAGAGGCCGAGGGTGAGCGTGGACTTGCCGGCGCCGGTGCGGCCGACGATGCCGAGCTTGTCGCGCGGCGCCACGCTGCAGGTGAGGTCGCGCAGCGCGGGCTCGCCGGCGCGGTAGCCGAGCGACAGCCGCTCCAGCTGCAGCGCGCCCGTCTCCGGCCACGTGGAGCCCGGCCCGCCGCCCACCGTCCACGCCGCCTCCTGCAAGGCGCCCGGCGGACACGGACACGGACACGGACACGGCACATCTTTTATATAATATTAACTAGCTGCTCCCCGCGGTTTCACCGGCGTTAATTTCGGTGAGGCCGATGGAATTCCAGGACAATAAGTACCCTATGTCCTTCTATGTACCCCTGACAACGTATATGCAAAATTTCATGATGATCAGTTGAGCCGTCTAGACGTGAAAGTGTAACAAACAGACAGACAGACAGAGTTCCTTTCGCATTTATAATATTGAGTAGGGATGTGAAAGTGGATGCATATTCGCTACTCGATCACGACAGCACGGCTGAACGGAATTAAATGTAATTTGGCACAGAGATTAGTCTGGAATAAGACATTATAGTACTTTTTATCCCGCGATTCCCGCGGGAACTACCAAATTCCAGGTTACAATATAGCCTGACACTCACAAATAACGTAGCGTTTTATTGGTAAAAGAATTATCAAAATCGGTCCAGTAGATCTAGAGATTATCCCCTACAACGTCACAACTTACAAACTTTGCCTCTGTATAATATTAGTACAGAAGTATAGATAGATACGGAAAATTAAGACACTGATATATTCACGGCGGTGGCGCCCCCTGGTGACCACATACCTGTTGTGTGTCGGCGTACTCTTTTATCCTCTCCACGGAGACGATGTTCGTCTCCACTTCCGAAGTCATTCTAACCAGCCAATTCAATGTTTGTGTTATCTGCAAGCCGATTGAAACCGCATCAATATCATTAACATACGTATAATTTAGGTGATACTCGAAATCTTCACCAAGTTCCCGATCCTTTTTGTACATTTTCAAACAACAAGTTTCAAAAACATGTCTCCAGACTTTTATCGGGTTTAATACCGAACGCCGCGTTGATTGCCTATCTAGGTACAATTGGATATTCTCCGGGGTATGCAAATCAAAATTCTAATTAGTCCGTCAGTTAGAAAAAAAAAATAATAGACACTTATTTTTTGCTTTTTCAAATTAATGAAAATAAACATAGATAAAGCGCATTAAAGTTTAGGATGGGGTACTCGTGACGTCAATATTCAGTATAAGCTTCATACAAACTGCATCGGGTTGTGAGGTCACGCGAAATTTCAACTCAATGTATCGCCGTTATTTTTTGATTACAAAAAAAAAAGAAAAAAATACGTGTCCAATATTTTCTACACGACGGACTAAAAAAAAAATTTTTGTCAAGTAGCCAATTATTCCTAGTATTACAAACCCGATCGTCAATTGTCCCTCAGTGCTTTATTTATTTATTTATTTATTTAAAAATACTTACAGCTATCTTTACAGTTAGGACTAATGCGATAGTGTAGCCAAATATGTTAAATATATAATATTTTTATGTATTTTACTACTTTTATGTATGTATTTTTATACTTCTTCAAAGGTCTTCGGGGGGGTTTCCACGAAGAAACTGTGTGTGTGCGTGTGCATGTGCGTGTGTGTGTGTGCGTGTGTGAGAGGGGGGGGGTTGTGTGTAAGTGTAGGTACCTGCAGCGCGTAGCTGATGGAGAGGCCGACGAGCCCCGGGTGGATGGTCTCGCGCGACAGCACCGCGAACAGCGCGGCGAAGAAGATGATCAGGTTGCCGATCATCTCCAGCCGCACCGACAGCCAGCGGTTGGCCACGCAGCTCGGGTAGTAGCACTCCTGGTTGTGGTCCACGCCGCGCTCCGACTCCTCCACGAACCTGCACGGTGCGCCACCACACAAACAGTGGGCATGATGATAAGGTATGAAAATCAAAATTCTATTTAGTCCGTCAGTTAGATAATAAGAAAATAATTGAATGTTTTTTGCTTTTTCGAATTAATGAAAAAATACTATGATAAAACGCAATAAAGTTTAGAAGGGCTCTTGACGTCAAGTCATAACGTGCTATAAACTGTGGCGACGTGACGTCACGGAACATTTCAACTTAATATAATATCTGTTACTTTTTCATTAAGTCAAAAATTTAAAAATACGTGTCCAATATTTTCTATTAATCTACAAGACGGACTAAAAACAAAAATTTGGTTGACAAGCCCATTGTTACCAAACCAATAAGTAACATTTTTTTATCGTCTAGATTACTGTAGACTCTAGGCGTTTGGTCACAGCTCAGGTGTTAAGTGATATTGTGGTCGAAGATTAGAAATCCGTCTAGCCTGGAATCGAAACTGGTTTTCAAGTGAGTCTGCCGCAACACACCGTTAAGTGCTTGGCGAAAGATTTTTATTTCGAAGGTGGTAGCTAGCCAGCCGGGTACTAGAAAGTGTCCTACCACCATGCTATTGTCTCCTTAACATTCATTTCTTCAGCTCAAGCTCATTGTTAGGGTTTGAAGTTACTACCTAAAGAAGCGACACTATCCGCTCTTCACCGACTTCGTGCCTCCCTACACCTCGCCACAACATAGCGGCGAGCCTAGAGTTGATAGTGGTGTGGGCTGTTGCTGCTGTGTGTGTCGGACAAAATCAACTCGAATGTGCAACTCTCCCCCCGCCGCTCGTCCTACGCCACGCACACACCCTTTATTCCGGAATGTCCGCGGAAACACGCAGTGAAGCACATGTGTATGACCAGTGCCGTAAATAGGGCGGTGCCACCGGTGCCCAGGCACAGGGCGTAAACTCTTTGGGGGCGCAAGAATGGCTAGACTAGGCAGGACTATTATTTTTTCGGTTTGTTCCTGATAAGTTGCCGCTGCGCCCCTAGTGCTCGATTACAACACACACGTACCTACATGTCATCAAAAATGTCTATTAAATTAGACAAAACATCGCCGCTCATTTTTTTGGCAGCGCACGAGCGTATTTGTGTTTAGTGTCTATCGGATCTATATGAAATAAAGTAGGCTATTGCTCTAGGGTACCTATAATATCTAAAAAAAAACAAGGGCGCAGTTACGCACAGTTATCTATGCACTATGATCAACAACATTAATTGCTCATAACGCGCGTCCCAAAAACGCATTTCCAAACGTTCTAGATGCCAAGATATTAGAAATTATTATTCTTAATGCCATAACAAACGTTGTAAATGTGTTTTTTTTTTTGCAGTAAAACTTCTTTGATCACGAGGGAAAGACAGTTTTTGCGGCGTCTTATCTTAGCGTGGCGTGTTATGGTCATAGTGAATAAGGGCCCAGGGCGCAAAGGCTATTTACGGCCTTAAGTGTGTGCACCTACCTCTGTGTGACACCATAAGCGCGTATGGTGGACGCGCCGGTGATGCTCTCGCCGAAGTGCGAGTATATCGGCGAGCGCGACACCGACTCCAGCCGCTTCAGCTGCCTGGACGTGGCCACGTAGAACCGCTGGATCATGTAGTAAATGATGCCGATCGGAACTATCACCGCCAGGAAATACGGCGTCGAGTAGCTTATCACGAACAGCGTCCCCAACACCTGCGGGCGGGCCGGACACAATGTTAATGTCAGCACTCGAAAATGCAGTCAAAATGCGCCCGCCCCGGGGCATATGTTAAGAGTATTTGTGAATCATATAAAACTATAAAGAATATGTGTAGAACGTAAAGTCCCTTATCAATGACGTATTAAGGGTAGTTTTTTCTTTCTTTCTATAAACATTTTAATAACATCGGTTGTGAATTGTGATCGACGTTGCTGGTCACACGCACTAAATGTATAGTGTAGCGATTCTAAGTGCAAAAATAATATGGTTACTATAAAAAAAAAATAATATAAAACTACAACAATTTGAAAGAAGAATGTATATTAGGCTCGAATGCTGGTATTACACGATTAAATTTTCGAGGAATCATGCGTAGGTAACGTAACACACAACCGGACCCGTATTATTAACCATAGTTAGGTATACAGAATGAGTTTTTCAAATGGGCGTGTTGGCGCTATAGTACAAGATGTATTTTTTTATCTGACAATGAGTATACAATTTTAGTTTTAATCAAAATCTGCCCCTAAACTCCTTTGAGCCTTTTTGCGGTATTCGTTGTTGACCATCCACATTCACTTGAAAACTTCACCCCGTATAAAACTGTTTCAAGCTCTTTACTAAATCCAGATATACAGAATGTTACAGACAGTTGTAGCCATATTTCAAGATCGTGATCTGGTAATCTTGTACAATATTTTAATCGTGGTGTTTAGCCCGAATATCTTACTTAATAATTTCACAAACGAAGAAAAATATTTATAAAAACTACTATTAAACATGTTATATCACTAGGTAGGTCATAAATCGGTTACAGATGACGGGTTCAACGTCGTTTGCAATTTATCACCAATTAGGTGACCCAGACAAGATTTTTTTTATGAAGACAAATCTTGCTTTTAGAGCAGTTTATTTCATCGTGCTGGTTCCGTTACTTGTGTCAAATCATTGCAGATGATAACGTGAACACAATCTTCAAATATGACTACACCTCTTTCTAACAGCCTGTATAGGCTCTTTGATGACAGAATCTCGACAAGCTTTTATTAATACAGGCCGCAATGCATACGAATCACGCATTTAGGTGTATCTTGGGATCAGCACTCAAAATTCGGTGAATTTATAATTTTCCTCAACCATAGAACCAAAAAAGGTGGGGAAAAAAAAATTAATTCATTCACGTGACAAAAACAACACTTCACAAATAGATAAAAGTGACCGTCACTAATTGTTATATTCTATCATTACATTCTAACAACTCAAAAGTCCCAGTAATACCTGGGGCACATTCAACGCGATAACGCGTATATTTGATACTGTGTGTCTCTCTTAAATTACAATATTTGTAAGAAAGAGATACAACTCTACTAATATTTGCGCTATCACTATAGAGATGGCTTAGACCTAACAATATTTTATACAGAGTAAAACGAAAAGGTTATTTTAACCTAACACGCCGCGAGCACCTTAAATCATTTTATTATTGTTTTAGCAATAAATATTTCATTCCCCAAAAAAAGTTAAATTTTCAATTACCGATGGAAAAAACCGGCTTCTTTGTTATTAGACTAACGATAAGCTGTTAATCTCTAACCCGTCACAGTGGAAAAGCGTTTTATTTCCTCTCAATTTACTAACATGAACACTCATATTCTTTTAAAATTAATTTTGACATTAATTTTCGCTATTCGGCTCGGCCAAATCAATCTCAATAGAGTTGCAGTGAACAGAGAAGGGGTTTAGTGAGTGAGTGCGCTAAACAGAAACAATAACGATAATAGTAATCGAGCTGGCTCAACGGCGCCGGAGCGGGCGAGCGCATGTTACCTCGAATGCGCAATACAAGGTGTCCGCGAGCTCGGCGGGCAGCGACGTGTCCATGACGTCCACGTCCTTAGAGAATCTAGCCAGCAGCCGGCCGGTGGGGGTCACCTCGAAGAATTGCAACGGCGCCCTCAACACATTGTCCAACAATAGCCGGTGCAGCAGGCCCGCGGCGCGCCAGCACGCCAGGTACGGCATTAAGTCGGAGAAAAACGACGACACCGCTGCAACAACGCCCACCAACCACGCGTGAGTGCTTCACCTCACCTCACCTCATTTGACGCGACGCGGCGCTCCCGCTGCTGGACATACAACGCCCCCTCCTATCCCCTTTCCCAACGAGCTACGGGATGACACCGACCGCCATGGCTTGTTCCCATTTGCATCGCACTGCAAGGCCCCAACTCTACTGTTTCGAATTAAATGTCGGATCTTAAATACTACTTTTTAGAAATCTTTTTTTTTTTTTCAATTGACACATTTTTACCGTGCCAAAAATATCAGAACAGATCCCGAAGAGCAATCATTTTGACACAGTAAAAACGGAAGACCTGGGGTCTCATGTAGGTAGGTAGTGGTGAACCCAAAGGTGCAGGGGCCGTATTTTTGAATCGCTCAAATTACTTTCCGCACACGGAAAATGCTTAAAAAATGTATGAGGATTTGCACGTGAATTCGTGATTCCGTGCGTGAAAGTAATTCGAGCGATTCAAAAATACGGCCCCAGATGCGTGTTTGTGCGTGTGCGAGTGCGAGTGCGAGTTCGTGTGCGTGTGCGTGTGCGTGTGCGTGTGCGTGTGCGTGTGCGAGTGCGAGTGCGTGTGCGTGTGCGTGTGCGTGTGCGTGTGCGTGTGCGTGTGCGAGTGCGTGTGCGTGTGCGAGTGCCTGTGCGAGTGCGTGTATACGCATCACCAGATCGTGCTCTCGTGCTATGAGGTCCAACATTATCTAGCCCAGCCCACAGGCCACAACGCGTCTTCTTTGCCTATTTCGTCTCCAAATAGCTTCAATGAATACATTATTTACTTCTCGCTATAGATATAAATGCGGTCTCAAATCGATATAATGCGCTGACACCTACAGGGATGTGCAAAAATAACAGTAGCGACTAGCGAGTGCAGGGGTCAACATACTATTACGAATACAGATACTAAAAGTTTACTAAAAATAATCATCTACGCAAAGACATGCACAAAATCTTTCGTTTTCCGAAGCCGAAAACTTAAACTCCTAAGCGGCACGTCGTTGTTAATAAGCGTTTTGTGGTTGCGAATTAAATCATTTAATACTATACACGATCCTTGTTAATCACTATAGACAAACAGTATGATGGTGGTGTGAGAGTAACTGATCCCAAGTTACATTTTACCATGGTTCATAAACAGAGAGAATTTTTATTTATTTAATCATTTACATAAAATAATAATAATATATATTCTTCCATTCAATTGCGATTGCGGCAATTTTTAAACTTAATATATGTATTTTTCCTGTTTTTGTAGTTGATTTACTCATATTAAAACTTATCGTAAATTATTTCAAATTTCAAACGGGAAACCAATAACGGAGACGGAAGAAATGTACATCCCTTTCGCTCGGGTAATTTTAAAAAACACTATATGTTTAGTTTTTTGTTTAGTACGAAAGTGTTCGAATCTTGTTGCTACGGCCTATTGTTACATATAGAGATTTTTTAGCAAACGCGTTGAAAAACACTCGGAAGGTATTTAAAATGCTTCCGTCGCCGTCGATCGGTCAGCCGCATAGCGGGGCGGGGCGGGGCGGGGCGGGGCGGGGCGGGGCGGGACGCGTTGTCGAGGGGCCGGCATCCGGCGCAGGCGCAGGTGTCGTACCGCGAAGAAGCAGTTGATCCAGCCGCGCAGCGTCATCGGCATGACGTTGTCGAGCGTGTCCACGTCCTTGCTGAACCGGTTGAGCACGCGGCCCACGGGCGTGCAGTCGAAGAAGCCGACGCACGGCGCGCGCAGCACCCCGCGCAGCAGCGTCGCGTGCAGCGCGCGCGACGCCGCCAGCGCGCCCAGGTACATCGCCAGCGACGACACCGACACCGACACCACTGCGCACGCGCCCACACGCTCAGCGGTCACCGCTCACACCGGGCCACCGGGCCACCGGGCCACCGGGCCACCGGGCCACCGGGCCACCGGGCCACCGGGCCACCGGGCCACCGGGCCACCGGGCCACCGGGCCACCGGGCCACCGGGCCACCGGGCCACCGGGCCACCGGGCCACCGGGCCACCGGGCCACCGGGCCACCGGGCCACCGGCCGCAACTCAAGAGTCGTGGTCGGTGGCAACGATTCAAAACGAGACCATGTCGTTCGGCATTGGGGAGGGGGGTGTCGAAATTCAACAAATATAAATAGAAGGGGCATGAACTCAGTTTAGTATTGCATACTATAAATACCAATGTCGCTGGATGATTTTCGCACAGAAAACTACGTACGGGAACATTCATCAAAGTAACAGAATGAATGTCTTAAACATCATATAATATGTATATTAAAGATGCCAGTCAATAAAGTTTTAGGAAAGTAGGTATGTGCATTTTCTCATACTTCCTTTGCAACAGAGGCGTGAGTAAATATAGGTACCTATATTTACTTTCTAGTAAAATATTATTATCTCGGTGGTCTAGATACTGGGGTCAGTTAGATATGTATAACAATAAATCTATAGTGTTCTTGCGAAAAAAGTGATGACGAATTTTGAAAAAAATAATAATATTACATAACTTTTTTGAATACCAGAAAAACGAGAATGCCCAATACGCGATATCAATCATGAAATAATTTCATGCGTCATGATCATAACATAATGACGTCAGGGATTTGGTTTTTGAGTAAGGAACTTCACTACAAACCATATCTTCTGAGACATTTAACAAGACATTGATAGTAGAATATATAAGGTAGGGTAAATAATACATATAATACATAATATGTAGGAGAATACATAACATATATAGAGACAAGTATAGTCGACATCGTGCCATTGTTTGTGCAAAGTGCGAATTAATTATTTTCGTTCACTGAGTTATCATGCGCTGCGTTATTTTTTCGGCAAAACTTATTAAATAAAAATAAAAATTTATTAAATACCCATAGTTATAATAGTTAATATAGGGCTGATTTTTCAACGCTCTCATAACAAAAAATACAAATGGAACAGGCTTGGTATCCAAATATAGGTACGTCTATGTCTGTGTCGTACAGACTATCAGAAATAAGAAATCTATGTGATAAAAAAATCAGCCGTATAAGTACATAATATACATACCTAATAGAAACAGACGACAAATGCTCGATAACTCTTCATAAGTCATACATATATATTACATAAAGTCAAGTTAGCCTTAAGGCACGCACCCCACCCAACACAGAATTTTTAAACATGATAGTGAAAATTAATACGATAAGAACAGTCTATAAAAACAAAGATTAGTCTTGAAGCAACTTATGTAGTACGAGATTCCAACCGTCTCTGAGCATTCTCCTTTAAGGGCGACTCTGGTCATCATTCTGTTTTGCATTTTTATTATGGGATCAACTTTGTAATCGTAAAGAAAAAAACAGCTCTCCCTAAATCATAATGTACGAACCAGTAGATTCTTTACTACAGTCATGTTCCATAACAAAAGTTGTGCATATAATGATGAATAGGGTTGCCACTTACATTTTATCTAGTATAAAGAACCGTGGTGTATTTTAGTGAACATATGAGAAAAACTCCCAGTGAGACCCCTGCGTACCACTACACTCAAAACTCAGCGGCCAATGCCCACAATTCGGAGTGTCGGTCAATCATCTTACACTCACCTATTTTAGATATCGTCGATATGTCAAAAAGTCCTCGAGCTAGTATGTTCCAGATATAATAAACATTTACGCACTGAGATGCGCAACGCACGCAACGCAAGACGGATATATAAAATACATATGAAAAATATACAGGATGGCAAATTATATGTACAACTGAGCTTATCAATTACCGAATTACCTTCAAAGCATAAGCTACTTAATACTGGTCCACTATCGCAGTGGGTGTGCCCCAAATTTACGCGGTGTACATATGTATAATATGTATTTGCATCGCAGAAACTTTCTAAGTACAACCGATAAGCAAACGCTTCGAGAATACCCTATAAGGCTGTATATGAGAAATCTGTCTCATACAAATTAACTCATATTCAGTCTATCTATAGTATTAAATTATGTCAATGAGAATTTTTATTTTCTGACTTAATTTATTATACGCTTGCTATACATGTAACAAACACATGCAGTTAGAAATAATATAGCTGTAATATTATATTGTAAAGATACAAAAAGAAACCAGTCGATAAAAATAAAACATGCTGTATTAAAAGTGAGTATTGGAAGATCATGCAAATTAATTAAACGTCGAAAATTAATAAATACATAGCATACAAGGAGTGTAATAGAAAGATATAGTTACATTTGAAGATCGTTTGCTGGTAATGGTAAATCACATATTGACATTTCTAATAAAAGAAAAGAAAAAGAAAAGAAAAGAAAGATTTATTCAAACGAAAAACATATTTATGTTTATTGGTAATGGTTTTGAAACTCTGAAGTCTCTCAGACTAAATAACAATTAAGAATTTTAAAATTCTCATACAATGACTACACCTTTCTGTTACACGCTGTATAGTAAAATGTAAGAAATATTAATAAATAGTACAATGTAAAAAAAAGATTTATAATTCGTAATACATTATATCCATAAATAAATGATTATTGTAAAGAGCATAAATTAAACCACAGAGTTGCACCAATAATGGACAGGACAGAAAATACACTTGCATCGGAGTAAACAACGTATTCATTGTTGAACGTGTATAGCCAATGGCAATTTACATGCATACTGCGTATTAGGTATTAATTACATCTATTCACACATTTTATTGTTATGTTATTTAATTATTTTGCTATGGTCACACCGTACCTAATAATTTTAGGTTAGTTCCGGTCATTAGCGTAGGTCATTCTCCATTTTTCCACGTTTTAAAATTAGTTATTTAATTAATGAAGTTTAAATGCTTATTTTATCTATAATTCATGAACCAAGTCCATTATATTTTGCGTTTAGAAATTACAGAGTTAATCGATGATATATGTATACATATGTGGTAGTGTTAATAAAAAATATAAGATATAGGTACATATGCAATCATTGCGTGTGAAGTAAATACTACTTGGACGGATGTACCTGTTACCGTAAAACTGATGAATGTCGGTAAAACAGCAGTCGCTAATAGTCATGTTGCAGTTAGAACCAAATCTTTCAATAAAGACTACTTTTGACTTTGATAAAATATGATAAAATTTACTTGACATAATATTTTGATTAAGTAGGAAATAATTTCGAATCCGTATGTCTTCTTTTCAGTTTAACTTTTCACACTAAGCTAGGATATATCGGCACGCTAGCCGTTCACTCTGTGTGCGGATAAATAAAAGAAATATTACAGAGTTCAGAGTTGACTCGGTAGCAAATCAAATCGCGCAATCAAAAGCTTTCGTTGACATCTTTTGTAATATACATCGTAAGTCGGAAAAATTCAGCTAAGGTATACATCGTTTCACTCACGAAGACGCGCCCCACCTTTCATAATATCATCAATCATGCTTCCGCTAGTCTGTGAATGTTATCGGTACACACTTACCTATGAGAGCACTCGCATTAAAATAAATGAACCGATCAGGAGAAAACTTTACACAAGAGAAACTCGCCGCACCCCGCGCTTCCCTCAATCGGAAAATGGTGGGGCGCGTCTTCGTGAATAAAACGATCTATAAACACGACGTGATACGGATAGGTATTTAGTCAAAACTAGTTTTTACAAAGAGAAAACCTCTTGTTACTGAAACGGCTGTACTGTATTAACGGTGACACGTCATGAGTCAAATAAATCGGGTCGAGCGAACAGCGCGCGCTTACCTTGCCCGATGCCGAGGCCGCCGTACACGCCGAGGTAAAGGTCTCGCTTACTCTTATCCACTGTGCCATTTACTGTCGTCTGGAAACAACGGGTTCAGCGTTATACAGGATGACCTAAATATTGACGTCTACAAAAGTCCCCGAACTTTTGACCACCCGATACTAATCCGTACGAAAAAAACCGATAAATAAAAACGAATGGCTAAATTTGTTGCTGAGCGCAAAACTTGACAACGGTTGGACAAAATTCATTATTATTTTTGTTCGAGGAAGGATTTTATCAACAGAAAAATAGTAGGATTACAAGAACGCCTTAACTACTCAACCGATCATCATAAAATTTTGTATGTATACACATTGTCAGGGGTACGGAAGAGAACTTAGGGTACTTTTTATTACAGAATTCCCGCGGAAACTCCGAAATTAGTTTTATATTAGAAATGAGGATTTTTTCAAGGAGAGGCGTGTCGTCGCGCGCCGCCTCGTTACAAGGTGTAAATGTCAAAGGGAGCGAGCTCACCATATTCTTGTCGTTGGACCACTCCGAGAGCCAGTAGTTGGAGCCGATCTGGAAGACCTGCAGCACCAGGTTCATGAGCACCGTCAGCAGCGACGCCGTCACGCCCACGCTGCCCAGGTAGTGCTTGTACACGGTCCACTTCACCTGCAACAAGCGAGGCCCCCGAACGACAGGCTTAAGTACACCTCCGAATCATAGACTAATTTAATATTTACGATCCTTGTAAGCACTGAGTAAAGCAATAAATACTTAAATACGACTTTTTTTTTTACTCCTTTTGAAAAAAGCAAAGGAATCTAAGTCCATACAGCCAGTTCAGATGTATTTCTTTACCGGGACTTCTGGAAGCAATTCTTCCCAATTGGACCTTAATGGGATGCTCGGTAGGAAGTTATATAGTAAAACGATAACCTCCCAGCGAACACCCCACTTCATCTTATTTCCCTGTTTCCACACACTATTCATTCAAATACAGCACTCACACTTCCAGTTTCTGCTTTCTCGACTTCTATCAGTTTGTTTTTCTCTTTCAGATCATTCTTGATATCATTCGCCGTGACTCCGTCCGGGGTTTTTCTTTTCACGCTCCCGGCTCGATCACCTGGTTAGCATTCCGTGTAAAACGTTAAGCATGCTTAGCGCAACACTAAGAGATGTCATTTATACATAAGAGCACGTATCTAATTAAAAAAACATTAAGGAAATAAATACCTATATAGCAGGATTTTATTAGTATTTCTGTGTGTATTTGTTTGCACAAAATCTACCGAGCGGAGCGATCGGTTTACTCCAAAAAACAATTTGAAACAAAGCATAAAGTACTATAGCCGCACAGTACCGGTAACATAGTTCAGCTAGTAAACATACGGCGGTTTTGTTATTAAATTTTATATATATTTTTTTTAAACTTGATACTGGCTAAATGAGAACTATAAGAATATGAGATTAAGAATAAAAAAGAAAAAGAAAGACTCCAGTGGACGGAGCGCACCTGCGGCGGGCGCGGGCTCCGTCTCGGAGGCGCTCTCGGACAGCGAGCGCGCCCGCTGCAGCCGGCTCTGGAACTCGGTGCCCATTTTGCTCTCCAAGTCCTGCTTGATCTCCTCCAGCTCTGTAACGAGTGCCAAGTTTCTCACCACTCGACCTTCCCGGACACGGTCGAAATAGTCAAAGCAAATAAATAAATAAATAAAGCAGACTACGTAAAATTACCGCAAAAAGTAAATCTTTATGATTATTATACATACTTATCAAATTAATGCGAGTAAACCCGCCGGGAAAGGCTGTTTTTTATTGTAAACAAAATTATGGAGAAGGTAAAACCTGGGTTTGAAGATGTGAGAGAAGATAGTAATGAAGTGTACCATTGATTATTGCCTATAAATTATCATAGGCTATTTGACTAAATTTTTGTTTTTAGTTCGTCCTGTAGATTCGTAAAAAATAATAGACACGTATTTTTTTATGCAAGCAAAGAATAAAGAACATACGTTGAGTCAAAATGTCGCGTGACGTCACAAGCAGGTAGAGTTTTTATTTGCAAATTACGTTACGAGCCCCCACTCCTAAATTTTAATGCGTTTCATCTGAGTATATTTTCATTAATTTAAAGAAACAACATACTACGTGTATGTTATTTTTATAATCTAACTGACCGACTGAATTGGATTTAGAAAAAAAAAACGTTAGTCAAATAGACTATAGTTATAGGTATACAAATTACTATTTGTTCCCCGCGGTTTCATTTGCGTTAATACGGTAGTTTCCGGGGTGTGAAAACCAAAATTCTATTGAGTCCGTCAGTTAGATAAAAATTAATAAAAAAATAATAGACCCGTATTTTTTGCTTTTTTAAATTATTGAAAAAATACTAAGATTTAACGCATTGAAGTTTCGGATTGGGGGCTCTTGACGTCACAACGTGCTATAAACAGTAAAATGTGACGGCGTGACGGGGGGTGAGGGTACCTTCCTGCGACATGCGCTCGGCGTCGCTGAGGTGGTGCAGCAGGAACTCGGCGAAGGCGCCCTTCTTCTCGAGCAGCTGCTGGTAGGAGCCCGCCTCGGACACGCGGCCGCCGCGCAGCACCACCACCAGGTCCGTCTGCGCCAGGTGCGTCACGCCGTGCGTCACCCACACGCGTGTCTTGTGCTTCAGCAGCCCGTTCGGCCCGATCACCTTTAGCCATACCATCAGTTTTATTTCTAGAAGGGTTAACGTCAAGTTATACTTATGTTTTTACTTAGGCACTGTTTTCAAAATTCAGTTTTGGAAATATTGTGGTAAATATACTTGGGATGCAACAAAAGAAGTTTTGGGCAAGTTAATAATAATAATAATCATTTATTAGCATAAGACATTGTTCTAAAATATGGGTACATTGTTAATTTTGATTCAAATTCTAATATCTAGTCATTGAGTGACATGCAAAATATATTAAATTCAATCAATTCATCATCAATTCAATCATCACAATAATTAAATATCAAAACGAATGTAACCGTAACGTGTAGAGCATTTTCTCTAACTTCCTTTGCAACAGTGGCGCGTCTGCCCCGCTTACATGTCTTTTCTATTTAATTTATTTGCTGTGATCGTAGCAGAACCACGAGATATCCGTTGTTTTTTTTCTTCTTTGTGTAGGGTTACCTTGTCGAAGATGTGTTTCCCGACGTGCGAGTCGACGGCGCTGAGCGGGTCGTCGAGGAAGTAGTTGTCCGCGTCGTAGTACACGGCGCGCGCCAGCGACACGCGCTGCTTCTGCCCGCCCGACAGGTTGATGCCTGCGCCACGCCATCAAACAATAATTAATTAATACAAAAATAAATACAATAATTAATTAAAATGAAAAATAAAGAATACGGGAGCGTCTCGGAACACTCGGTTGGAACGTAGTTTCTGCGTCTCGTAGTTTGCGAATTTAGAAACTAACGGCCGCACTCAGAGTCGACTTTAATGATTACTTAGTTAAGTATAGATGTTTAAAACAAAACTGCCGCAATCAGAGACGTTCAGTAAATTAATGTTAATTGGCATTTAATGAGATGTAACTTAATTAGTGAAATGCCAATTAACATTAATTTATTAAACTTGTCTGATTGCGGTAGTTTTGTTATAAAAATCTATACTTAACTAAGTAATCATTAAAGTCGACTCTGAGTGCGGCAGTTAGATTTTTGTGTCGATGAAACCATTTTAGGTTGGTTGTGTCTTGGACAAAAAATTTCACAAGGGGTTGGTGTTGATCCCTAGCGGGTTTCGTTATTTTAGTTTTTAAGGTTTTTATTTTATAAAGGTTTTACTTTCAAACAACACTGGTTTTATTGTAGCCGAGTTTTTTCACAGTATGTAGACTATAGAGAGTGGAACCACAGACAACATAGCAGTTTTTCTTAGATAACAGGTATATGGATTCTAGGTGTAGATTATTATTTAACAGGTGTTTCGGATATAATATGACGGTTGGAGCTGATTTCTTCCGCGCGAAATGCACATTCAATTGTTATTTGTGATTTAATTTCGAACGGAATTTCTGAATCAACCTATCGCTCTACGATCTCTACAGTCTAGTGAAGTGACGAATCGTTAAAAATTTTGCATTAAAGTTAATTAACCCATAAAATATCCACCCTTCACAGCTTCCTAGCGCTATGGCTGAAGAGAAGAAGCTGCGCAACAAACTCTCCAGTAGCACGCTGTCAGTTTAAAGTTATAATACAATTTGCAAATTAATATGTGAGAACAAAAAGCCAGTAACCAGCATGGATCTTTCATTAGTTTTGTTTGTATTGTACATCTGAATGTAATTTAATAGTTTTTCATTGCTACCTATCACTAATCACCTTTCTGTAGAATTTCATCTACGAATTGAAAATCAATGAGGTAAAAAGATCCGCAAAAGATCCGCCAAAAAAGTTCCTTTCCCCTCGGACATCCGCGGATACGAATACGGATATAGGGCACATGACTATTAGTGATGAGCCACAACGCACCCTTCTCCCCGATCTCGGTCTGGTCGCGGCCCGGCAGCATGTCGAAGTCCGGCTGCAGCGCGCACACGCTGATCACGTTCCTGTAGGTGCGCTCGTCGAGCGGCTTGCCGAACAGGATGTTGTCCTGCAGCGTCGCGTTCTGGATCCACGCCTGCTGCGGCACGTACGCCACCGAGCCTGCGCACGAGGCGACATATACAATACAGAAAACCGCCTTTGTATTGAGTCGGAAAACAATAGTTAATAAAAATCCCAGAGGGTTCACCCTCTGAGACCTGCTCAGGCTGCTAAACACAAAACCGCACCAACCCCGCCTCGATAAGGGTCCACCCACATCTATGGATGTCAGCATTGTCAGCACACTCGCATTAAACCGATTAGCCTTCTGTATTTAGCGTTAACAGAATTGATCCAAAGAATAACAGTAGATTTAGATCCTTTAATTTTAACCAGCTAACGTAATTCGGTGGAAAATTTACGGTCATCTTTACATTGAATGTATGAGATCACTGACCACTTGCCACTGACTACTGACCCTCAGCCACTGACTACTGACCATCAGCCACTGAGTACTGACCACAAGCCACTGACTACTGACCATTACACACTGAGTACTGACCATCAGCCACTGACTACTGACCATCAGCCACCGACTACTGACCATCAGTCACTGACTACTGACCATCAGCCACTGACTACTGACCATCAGCCACTGACAACTGATCATTACACATTGAGTACTGCCGACTAGCCACCGTCCCCCGAGCACTGACCGTAGGTGTTGACCCTGCCGGAGAGCTTGTTCATCTCCCCCAGGAAGGCGGACAGCAGCGAGCTCTTGCCGGAGCCGACGGCGCCCACCACCGCGACGAGCGCGCCGCGCGGCACCTGCAGGTTGATGTCCTCGAGCGTGGGCGGCGCGCCGTCGTCGCCCCACGCGAAGTGGCCCTTCTCGATCACCAGCGGGTTCGCTGCGGGCGCGCAGGGTAGTAACCATTGAAAAAAAAAAAATGAAAATGAAAGTGAAAAATGCGTTTATTTGGTAAAGGGTTCATAAACTATACCTACCTACCATAATGTACAATGATAGGCACATCACATTATGGAATTAGGAATGAGTTGACCTGGGTTCTAAATTAAGCGAACTTGTATCATAGAACCCGAAGTGGAGAGCGCGTGCGGGGGCAGCCGCACTCACCAAACACAGGTTATTTAAAATCTCATGTGGCGGATTTTTTCGTCATTCGATTTGTTTCTATGGTTACGTGCGCATTCGCGTTTCAAAGACAAAAAAAAACCGACTAAGTGTGCGAGTCGGAATCGTGCAGGAAGGGTTCCGTACTATATTATCTATCAAAACGACAAAAAAATTATGTCTCTTGTATGAGAGCCCCCTTTTAATATTTGTTATATTGTAGTTTAACTATTTATTTTTAAAGTGAATACATAGGAAACTAATTATTCTGTGAATATTTCAAGCGTCGTCCTGTTGTCGTTATCAATGTCGAGCAAAAACGAGCAAAAAAAAAATCACGATTGTTGTATGGGAGCCTTAAATATTTATTTTATTGTTTTTTAGTATTTGTTGTTATCGCGGCAACAGAAATACAACATCTGTGAAAGTTTCAACTGTATAACTATCGCGGTTCATGACATACAGCCTGGTGACAGACATACAGATGGAGGGACGGACAGCGAAGTCTTAGTAATAGGGTCCCGTTTTACCCTTTGGGTACGGAACTCTAAAAACGAAAAACAATGCCTAGTTTTGCGAGTAAATGGCGTGGAAAGTGCAATAGTTCCCGAGGGAATCCCGAAACTCAGTCCATACTCACGCTCGGTTGTGTCGTGCTCGACGGCGCTGTCGTCTAGCTCATCCGCGTTCATGAACCGGTTCAACCTCTTTATACCGACCGCCGTCTAAAAACCAAACACTTCATTAATTCCACCGGCCAATTGCGATAGGAAAACAACTTACCGCCGCACTCAGAGTCGACTTTAATGATTACTTAGTTAAGTATAGATTTTTAAAACAAAACTGCCGCAATAAGAGACGTTCAGTAAATTAATGTTAGTTGGCATTTAATGAGATGTAACTTAATTAGTTAAATGCCAATTAACATTAATTTTTAAACTTGTCTGATTGCGGCAGTTTTGTTTTAAAAATCTATACTTAACTAAATAATCATTAAAGTCGACTCTGAGTGCGGCGGTTAACACCCAAAACAAAACGTTAATTAGCTGTTAATAGTTATTAGTACGTCAGAAATAACGGAGATGTTAATATGAGAGCGATGCGGTAAATGCTCGTTATTAGGGAGGCATAATTGACACTTGTTAGTACATTCATTGACATGTAATTATTTCGCTGCTACTGCCTAGTTTAGACGCAACTATGCACGCAGTAATTATAGTATTCATCTCTTAAGAAGGTGCTACTATGCAGGATGAAAAATGGCGATCAGTGGCCTCTATCGATGGATTTAATTATTATTAAGCAATATCTCAAATTAAAGTAAGATTCGGTTCATTATAAATTTATTCTTGTAATTCCAGTCATTTTCACTCTGCATATAAATACAGTTAAATGCTTTCTACTATCATTATTATTTAAGACGCTTTTATCCACTGACTGCCTTTTTCCCCACCTTCTATTTTTTTGTAATATCACAACAATATCAAACAGCAATTTAATGTAGATTTAGTGAAGTTTAAGACCGAATACATTCTAAAACAAACTGAAGTTTTAAACTTAAACTATTTAAGTTTGTATCTAAATTCTAAGCTATGAATTTAGATTGGACTAAGTTTATTTCCATCATAATCAGCCAATAGACTTTCGCCCATTCAGCGATAGAGTACTAACGCGGAGGGTACAAGGGGGAAAAGTCCACCACACGAGCCCAGTTCTACCACGCGTGTACAGGTTCTCGCGCGACATTTTCCTTCAGTATCGATGAAACTATTTCAGTTTAAACTTCACTAAGCTAATCGAGATCAAGGCATCGGTAGTATCGGAGTCATCGATACTGTATAAAACAACGGACAAACATACATATTTTTTTTTTTGTAAAAACTGAAAATCTCGACTTACTTGCACTATAAGTGATATAACGTTAGGCAGCATGGATAGTGGGAATCGCAGAATGTTGAAAAGTGATAATGCAACGAAAGCCCTCTGCGAGTCCAGCACTTCCGTCTCATTAACCAGCACAAAGCACCCGAACGACATCAGCGACACCTACGAGGCCATTCCAGGAAACAACGGTTTATTTTAATGACATAGATTGTGTACACGCATCGACCGGTGGGACATTGCCTTGGTCGCATCACATTACTCATTAAACCGATCACACTTATACTGATAGAGTATTAGTAACGTCCACGGCCGGTCTCGATTGTAACGTGAGTATACAGAGTGGCCTACACGTTGACTTTAAAGGAACAAGTTATGCATCACTGGGACTAGGATTGCCACCGGTATATTTTAATCTATTATAAAATAATAAAGAACGAATTAAATTTGTAGTAGGTATGTAATTTTTCTCGAATATCCCCAAAATCACTATATTTTTGCTATGTTTTGAATAAAATACTATTTTCCCCCCAAAAAATGGCGGCACCTCTAATTGAAACACAAAATCCCTAACTGCATGAGGTATATGACTTGTTTTCTTTGGCTGGCAACGTTCAGGCCACCCTGTATCGTGTATCGTGTGTTAGTAGTGGCGATGTGATATATGTGTCTGAAGATACAAGGAAGTACCATAGCTTCATAGAGAAGGCGGGTGCGGAGAGCGAACACATTGGGGGGTGTACCTCGATCACCCACACGACGGTAAGGGGGAGCAAACCTAACGGCATATGCATCGCGAAAAACAGAGACACCGCTACGAAAATCTTTTCCGCAGTCAGGAGGTTGCCGGCGTCGGATATCGCGTAAGTGAAGAAACTAAGGAAGGTCACCTTGAACAAAAACAATGCATCAAACACACACGCTCACACAATTTAGTGTTGCCATATCATTTATTTCTTTATTTATAATTATTTATTTATTATTTATTGCACAAATAAAAGTACAAATTGCGAACTTAATACCTTAAGGCGTTTTCTTCCAGTTAACCATTGGATTGTGAGAGAAATAATACAGTAGAATGTGCAGTTGATATAATAAAAATTCAATAAAGTTATAGTAATTTAAATTTTCTGTATTTTTTTTTTGTTTTTCTTGATCTTGATGAAAAATATTGAATTTTCATTTTTAAACAATTAGGGCTGTAGCAAACTAACAACCACCGACCGTAAGGAGATATCGTAGCGTTGTACGATCGATGGGTTACGTTTTAAGACCTTTAAAGTAGCAAAACTAAAGCCACAAGTTTTTATCATAAAAGATATGTTAAATAGATAATGGAATACGTAAAATAGGATAAATACCGACTAATCTATCTATACTTACAATAAAACTGTAGAGAGGTCAATTCTGTACATTGAATATATGTATATTAAAAATTAATATTGGAGGATGAATGGTGATCGATACTGATGCCAAAAATGAAATCAGTAAATTTTGTCTGTCTGTCTGTCTCTCTGTCTGTCTGTCTGTCTGTATGTGCACGCATGGGTCAAAAACTACTGAAGGGATTTTAAACAAACTTGGTACGATTGTAGTCCATACTCCTGGGCAGGTTAAAGGCTATATAACATAACGCTAAAACACATATGAGCTGAGCAGTGACGATAAATTTGAAGCAAGTCGTATGAAAGTGCGCTTTCGACTTCTTATCCTCGCATACGTTTACTCAATCACGCAAAAACGGCTGAACGGATTTGGATGAAATTTGGCATGCACGTTGTCAGGGGTACAGAGAAGGACATATGGTACTTTATCCCGGAATTCCCGCGGGAACGCCGAAATTACCGCGGGTGAAACCGCGGGGCACAGCTAGTACAAAATACTTTTATTGAAAACCGCCTAAAATTGCCGTTTTTTGACCCTCGACCCTTGCGGAATTATTATTAAAAACTAGAGTATTTATGCAATTTTAAAGGTTTCGGAAGATAGATAGATAGATATATGGAAGATATTAAGATCGGCGGGAGGCGTTAGTTTCACGGCTGTGAGAGCCTTAGCAACAGCTAGTGTGCCATGCCCATCAATAATAACAATACGAAGAAATTTTAATTTTATTATTATCCAATTACATGAGAAGGACATCAAGATATTATGCCGCGAGTAGCATAAAGTCGTTACGATAATAATAATAATAAATTGAAGTCTTATGTGATGCAGAATATTATCTATCCTTTTGTGCTTTTTAATAAAACTGCGGTCACTATTGTAATATGTAGCTGTGTTTACCTAATCAATAAAAGGCATAACACTATCTCGAATAGACGGAAGGACGGGCAGTAGCAAACGAATCTATAATGCAGAGGAAAACTTTGTTTTTGGGGAACTGCGGCAATATTGTTTGTGGTTGAACCGCTACGAGTATAATTTAGAGGTACAAACATCATCCCGATAGAAAGAGAAAACTAACGCGTAAGAAAACTCAGAGGGATCAACTAGTAGATTCGTTTAATTTATTTCACATTATCAAATTCAAAATTATATTGCATATTGCATAATAATAAATGTCAAAGGATAACGTTATCGTCAAGAAGATAAATGTCAATATAATATAGGTAAATGTCAAAGATATTTAAGAAGTAGGTATAGCAGTAACAACGTGCCGTCACCGACCAATTTATCGTCCAATGTAGAACTACCATTACGACCACCATACGATAATTAATCAGGGCCCTTATTCACTATGACCATAACACGCCGCGCTTAGATAAGACGCCGCAAAAACTGTCTTTCCCTCGTAATCAAAGAAGTTTTACTGCAAAAAATACATTTAAAACGTTTGTTATGGCATTAAGAATAATAATTTCTAATATCTTGGCATCTAGAACGTTTGGAAATGCGTTTTTGGGACGCGCGTTATGGGCAAGGAATGTTGTTGGTCATAGTGAATAAGGGCCCTGATGCCGTCCGATGCAGCACAAACACAATAGCCACAGCCGCACCGGATTGTCAGCGGAGGAAATTGGATCAGAAGTCTCCCACACGAGTACACATGTATTGTTGTCAGTGGGGGAAAATGGATGACTAGTTTCCTATACAGCTGTTGTTGTACACAATGTGTCTGTAGTTTGGTAATAGGTCGATATCCTAACTAATATTATAAATGCGAAAGTTAGTATGTTTGTTTGTTACGCTTTCACGCCTCAACGGCTCAACGAATCATCATGAAATGCATAGGTACACGTTGTCAGGGATACAGAGAAGTACATAGGGTACTTTTATCCCGCAATTTCCGCGGGAACTCCGAAATTAACGCGGGTGAAACCGCGGGAAACAGCTACTTAAATTCTAAAGGTCTTCTTTTTCGCTTTTAGCAAAGACTTTGCATTTCCTTTGAACATCTTCAATTAACAAATCTACCGCTAGTCACAATTTTATTTTATTACCTACTCACTGTGCCCCGCGGTTTCACCCGCGGTAATTTCAGAGTTCCCGCGGGAACTTTGGCATAAAAGGTACCTTATGTCACTCAGGACTACCGTAGCTTCCTATAAGTAAAACAATTTTCAAAATCGGTTCAGTAGGTCCAGAGATTACCCTGTAGGTACAACGTCACAAACTCACAAACTTTACCTCTTTATAATGTTAGTATAGAATTGTTACGTTATATACCTAGGTATAATAGATTTCAGATTTTTAATTACACCAATACATATGTCTTATCGATTATAATAATTAATTAAAGTCCATAAATTATGTATTTAGATAACAATAATACTACGTACAGATAACAATAATACAATAATCTGCTTGTAATTGTAGAATTAAATATTAATCTATGCAAATCAATTAATTACTTTAATAAAGCTGGGAGATTATCACCCAGACACACAGCGCCAACGGGTTATCCTACTTATATTATAAATGTGAAAGTGTGGATGTTTGGATGTTTGTTACTCGATCACGCAAAAACGGCTGAACGGATTCGGATGAAATTTGGCAAGCACGTTTTCAGGGGTACAGAGAAGAATATAGGATACTTTTTATCCCGGGATTCCCGCGGGAACTCCAAAATTACCGCGGGTAGTAAGCACAGCTAGTAAGGAAATAAATATTACTCCTGTTATTTTAATCTTTACTAACCTACGAGTATATTAAGTTGCATGTAGTTTTAGCCTATACCGCACTTATAATGTTCACCTAATCCTTATACTTCGTAATGTGTAAGTCTGTCACATGTACGTGTTAATGAATTAACTGAAAACTAGAAAGTAGTTTGCTCAGAATCGACTAGCGAATCGATCGCACTATGTTTTAATATGGGTTATATTTTTTCATTTTTACTACTACCATGTCTAAATTATTCATATTACAATATTTGGCGCGTACGCCGCCCGCAGCAATAAATTTTGGAATTTTGTAGATAGGTCACCTCCAAACGAATGTTGAATAACTTTAAAGTATAAGTTTTTTCAACATCAAAATATATATTTTAATCATATTATTGTTTATTTTTTTAAATGGGGTGTTGTATCAGGTTTTCAGTTAATTCATTAACACGTTGTACCTATATATGAATAAATAAAATATTTTGAACAAAAAATTCGAATCATTCGGTTTCATTATTTGTCACACGGTCACACCTACAATTTATGTAAATGGAATAAGTATAATTAATTTTAAATTTAAAAATCATATCTAAATAAGGTAGTAAATTTGACCAACCCACGATACGCCACTGTTTCCAAGCCTAGCGTGAATAGGCATTTACGTATAATTGATAGACGTATGACATCACAGTATCCTTATCATCGCTCACTATCGAAGAGATTGTGGACAAACGTGTGATCGATCTACACTAATGTCATAAAGAGGAAGTTTGCTGGTGTTTAAGGAATAATTGAACCGATTCTAAAAACAATCAATAATAATACAAAGCTTTACCTACAGTATTACTAAGCAGTAAGTATAGGATACTTTTATATATGGAATCTCAAAATTCAAGCGAGTATTTATCTCTAGCTGATGACACCATGGTCATCAGCTATAGATAAATACTCGCTTTTAATTATGTTCTAAATTCAGGAATTCCATCATACGCGCGGGTGAAACCGCGGAGAAAAGCTAGTCGTAAGTAAAAATTAGAACAAATAAACTTACCGGACAACTGATTTTGATTAAAAAGGTTTCGCAACTCTAATAAGCCCATGTTATGGGCTTAATTGTCTTACCGCCGCACTCAGAGTCGACTTTAATGATTACTTAGTTAAGTATAGATTTTTAAAACAAAACTGCCGCAATCAGACAAGTTTAATAAATTAATGTTAATTGGCATTTAACTAATTAAGTTATATCTCATTAAATGCCAATTAACATGAATTTACTGAACGTCTCTGATTGCGGCAATTTTGTTTTAAAAATTTATACTTAACTAAGTAATCATTAAAGTCGACTCTGAGTGCGGCGGTTAGATATTTTGTTTATTGTACTTATTTTTAGAAGTGAATAAATTAAAAAGATAATTAAAGTACAATTTTTATTTTTTACTTAAGATCTTACCAAGAAAGGCGCGCAGGACCATATGAAAGACGTAGCGGAGTTGAGATAGGCGGTTTGTTTCAACACATTCATCTCTTTGTTCCTTATTTTCAGTATCTGCTCCTCGAAGCTCAGCTCCCAAGCGTACATTTTAAGGACCTAAAATAAAAATAAAGCATCATTATATCGCGTGCTACCTATACAGAATCATGAGTAATGGGGAATAGAAAATTGATTGACAAAACCGCGGGCAAAAGTTAGTTAATATTGCACAGAACATCATCGTACATAATGCTTGTCCTATAAAAAGGAAGTTGCTCAGATCAGTAGTATACTGCAAGTATCTGTCTATATGTATATACGTAGTATGTATTGCCCATCACGCAAAAACTACTGAGTCACCACCACCTCATAAACAGTCTTATAAACTTAAATTGAAATTGTGTCCTTTGCAATGGACGGATGTAAGGGCAATCGCAACCTCAAACAATCCAAAACGATCTATTCTATACTAGATGGCAAAAAAATCACATTAAACCTGCTCTGTCTATTATATAAAAGCAGAACTGACTCGATTGACGGGTCTAGAACCATGAAATTATGCACTAAGAAAGGATTTTCAAAAATTCAACCCTTGTGGAAAGGGGTTGCAAAGTTTGTGTAGCACAATGGGCATGTTGACTAATTTTTATTTTTTAGTCCGTCTTGTAGATTATTAAAAAATATTGGACACGTATTTTTTCTTTTTTTACGTAATCAAAAAATAACGGCGATATATTGAGTTGAAATTTCGCGTGACGTCACCATTCTGACAGTTTGTATGGCGGTTTTAGCGGTTTGTGACGTCACGAGCCCCTCACCCTAAACTTTAATGCGCTTTATCTCTGTATATTTTAATTTATTTAAAAAAGCAAAAAATACGTGTCTATTGTTGTTTTTTATTTTCTAACTGACGGACTAATTAGAATTTTGATTTTCAAAAGTAGTCCACATCCCCATTCCGCAGGAACTCCGAAATCATTGCGGGTGAAACCCGAGAAGAGAAGAATTGAAGATTTTGATTTTGTATTTGAAAATTTGTGAAGAGTTTTGTACGTAAGACTTATCTGTTAACCATTGTACCCTGTGACACCATGCGTGTTAACATTGAATAAATAACTAAAAAAGTTATCTAAGTACTTTTTAAAAGTTTTATTTCCACACGCGGAGAAAACAATGTTGTTTGGTGTGTCGTTGAACGAAAGTACACTCCCTGTATATTATTACGTTGGTACTTAGGAAATAAAGCATGTATATATATATATATGGTATGTGTATGTGTGTGTATATATATATGCTATATGTAACTATGTGTGTATGTATTTTATTGTGTCGGTATGTGTAGGATATGCATGTGTTTTAGTATGTATTGTGAGTAAATTGCATCTTTATGTTTTAGTTATTAATAATTAGTGTCTAGTATTAAGTATATTAATTATTGTTTTGTTTGCACACCCCATCTTCTATATCTCTCTGTCTACCCAATAGTTAACTGGTACAGAATGCCGCAAGGCATTAAGTTCGCCATTTGTACACACTGTGCAATAAAGAATAAATAAATAAATAAAGCGATTTAGGTACTAACGTCGTTTCCGCTTGTCGACAAGGGCGTTCGCGTTGGTGTGAGGTTATATGGACAATTATTATTTTATTTCGTACTAACTCAATTTAATAATGCAGTTCTGTATAATACCTATATCGCATCGCAAGTCGTAAGTAAAACCGATGACTGTTAATTGTTTTCAATACAAACATACCTAATTATATTCGCATGATAACAAAACGGCGAACATCTAACAGTAGGTATACACTATACATAATATAAAATATAGCAGAACATTAAACAAGCAGTTTTTACGTACAGTTCAATAGTATCCAACTAACATTGTGAATGTGCAATGGGGATGTGGACTACTTTTGAAAATCAAAATTCTAATTAGTCCGTCAGTTAGAAAATAAAAAAAACAATAGACACGTATTTTTTGCTTTTTCAAATAAATTAAAATATACAGAGATAAAGCGCATTAAAGTTTAGGGTGAGGGGGTCGTGACGTCACTAACGGCTAAAACCGCCATACAAACTGTCAGAATAGTGACGTCACGCGAAATTTCAACTCAATGTATAGCCGTTATTTTTTGATTACGTAAAAAAAATACGCGTCCAATATTTTTTAATAATCTACAAGACGGACTAAAAAATAAAAATTAGTCAACATGCCCATTGTGTGGATATGCTATTTTTGTATGTTCGAACTTTTGCAACATAGAGTTCCTGAGGAGATGACGAAATTTGCAATCGTGAAACCCTAGGGAAAACCTGGGAGGACGCAAAATAAACGAATCTGTTTGTTTGAACACGCATCAAGTTAAACTAGTCTGGTTAGTACATACTTCGGCGTGGCAGCTAAGTCTACATCCCGTAATGGAGAACACGCCGCGCCGGTAAAACCGAAGGAACTAACTAGTTTTAAATGTTCTTATTACCTAGTTAGACACATCGCTTCAACGTAATCTGCGCTTATCAGTGCTGCAGTTCTATATCAACTTGTGCTAGATAAATAATGGTAGGCATACAATATACATATAAGCCTTTAGTGACAAATATTGCAATATCATGATATATGTACCTTTATTTGCTGAGCAAGATTTTTTGTTTTACACAATAAATGACAACCATGATGAAATCAATGACGGCTCTAAACGAACCGACCGATGACGCGAAGGAGTGTAGTGCAGTACGACATATTGTCGCGACAATCGAACTCGTGGTAATAAATATATACATAACTAGCTGTCCCGCGCGGTCTCACCCGCGATAATTTCGAAGTTCCCGCGGAGTTGTTGCATAAAAACTTTGCAACCCCTTTTCATCCCCTTAGGGGTTGAATTTTCAAAAATCCTTTCTTATCGGATGCCTACGTCATACAAAGAACACACCCTCCAAGTTTCAGGTCTCTACGATCAGCGGTTTAGGCTGTGCATTGATCCATCAGTCATTCAGGACAAATTTTATACGTATAGATAGATGAATCTTAATGTCATTGAAAGATCGGCGTTTACTCCATAGTGCAACCATCCTGTGGAAGATCTGTGCTTCCCAAATTAATATCCCTTTGCATGTGTTCGATATCAAATTTCGTGTCACGTCTCGCCGTTTGAGATCAAATCACACCTTCTTAAGGAAATGTAGAACTAACCTAGGTCAGCGAGCTCCTTTACGCAGAATGTGCCAACTTTACGATATTACATTTAATGACATGGATATTTTCCATTTGAGCTTACCTGCTTTTAAGCGGCAAGCAATTAACATTCTTAAATGTATGTAGTACTCATAGTGCAGGATAAGACTAATAATACTTATAATTTAATTGTATGCACTTTGGTATCCTGCTATGCGTTATATTTTAAGTGCATATTGTTTCCAACCTAAAATTATTTATTCTTAAATTGCTGCGCGTTTTGCGGTGCCGGATGGTTGTGGAGGTGGGAAGCTTCCTCTACAGTTGTTTGGTGCTGCGTGGCGCGTAGCGGTTTTGCCTATTCTTGTCTGTATTGGCAGTGGACCCGGCGACTCATGTTTCTGTCATCATGCTAATGCTAGTAGTTTATAATGTAACTTAACTGTGGGAAAGCTTAGGACATAAGTTATTATGTCTAGTTGTAAGTTTTCTTATTCTGTAACTATGTCCCAACTTGTGTCTGTTTTTTCTCCAATAAATAAATAAATAAATAAATCGCTATTTCCCTTGGTCATGGCATGCGTGAACGGCTGGACCAATTTTGCTAATTCTTTTTATGTTGTGTTTGTCTACTTACAATTTGTCATTGTTTGTCATTGTAAGTAGAAGAAGAATATGAAAGAAGTTTGGAGTTCCTGAGGGAATTCCGAAAATCACGCGGGTGAATCTCCGAAACGGTTGAAGCGATTTTGACGGGACTTTCACTGTTAATAGCTGATGTTATAAGGAGTAAGTTAGGCTACTTGGGACTTCCTGCTAGATTTCGAAACTTGCGAGGGTGAAACCGCGGGGCACAGCTAGTAGAATAATTTAATTACTGCGTGACTCAGTGGATGTTGTGGAACATTTTTTTAAGAGTGTCGCCTTTTACCACCTATTTCGAGTACACGTAGTTTCACCCCAAAACTCCGTATAAACCTCCGGGAAAGGTTCAGTACAATACTAACTGCATCAAAATCCGTGGCATACTTAGGTCTCATTTGAGAAGACCCGACCGAACATAAATGCAGATAGCGACTTTATCCGCTTATCGGTTTAGGATCAAGTTCGCGGTTTTTGTGATTTATCGATTGTAATATCTAGCGATTCGTAAGATATAATCGAATTATGCACCGATTGCAAAACTTGTCAAGTTTACAACAATATCAACTATATTGCGTAACATATTGAAATGAGTCACGGCCTTTGTCGATTTCTATGCAATTAATTATAGTTAACAATTTCTCACGATTTCGTTCGTATGGTATCTGTAATTATTTTGTACTGTTTGTACAAACTCTGATTACGCGCCCTCAATGTTTGTTGTGAAAACTTAGCTATCTACTTGGTAAGGTCATTCCCACATACAATGACCTGGAACGCATCTGCGCTAAACTAACGAATTACCTATGGTCCATCATACGTATTTCACCTAAGATTCAACAGCTTTGCGTCTACCTACCGACATTTATAGCGACCGTGTATCAATATTAATTTATCTATATTTCTATAACAATTCTAATGACCTGGCAATGCAATCTCGCGGCAACATTATCACATAAGAATAATTATGGTAATAATAAATGATAATGCCTCCATATAATAATCTTACCTTTATCCTAAAAGTCGTCGAGACTTTGTGATGAATTTTTTTCCTCAAAAGTTACCTACCAACGTCTAAATCGACCGCATCAATATTAGACATCTATATTATAATATTTCTATAATAATATTATAAAGAGGAAAGATTCGATTTTTTGTTTGTTTAAAAACTACTGGCCCGATTTGAAAAATTCTTTCACCGTTAAAATGCTACATTATAATATTATCCCTGAGTTGTTTCCTAATATTATAAATGTGAAAGTGTGGATGGTTGGATGTTTGTTACTCAATCACGCAAAAACGGCTGAACGGATTTGGATGAAATTTGGCGTGCACGTTGTCAGGGGTACAGAGAAGAACATAGGGTACCTTTTATCCCGGAATTTCCGCGAGAACTCCGAAACGTACACGGGTGAAACTACGAGGAACAGCTAGTCTATACTAATGATATGTATGATGACCTCACCTTTATCCCGTTGAGCACTTCGTTCATGAGCTTGACCCGCTCGTCCTTGTACTTCATCTGGCGTATCTGCAGCGTCTTCACGCGGTTGGCGATCAGGCCGTTGACGGGGATCAGGACGATCATGACGGCGAGGCCGGCCAGCACCGACGGCCCCAGGATACCCCACAGGAAATACAGCGCCAGCGCTATCTGCAGCGGCGCCGACCATATCAGACTCAGGTACGCTGTCAAGTCAAGGAATCTAAAAATAAAACGTTGGGTACCGGTTATTGAGTTATTACACGACGCCAAGCCACGCCATCCGTCATTTTTGTCGGGGTGTTTGCTGTTGGATACATACTTTGTACCTACCTACAGGCACCATCAGAAATATGTATGCACGTGTGACAGTCGTTCGGCTGCCCTAAGGTAAAACAAAGTAATTGCATCTGAATAAATTTTACAGGTGGAGCAAAAAACCGGAAATCGTTTTATTTAAAACAAACCTTCCATATAGGGTGAAATTTTCCTATTCAAATTTACTATGGACGCATTTTATAGCCGGTCTTTAATAACACTATTTAGAATACTATTTCAATAGGAAGACATAGGAAAACAAAACACCTTTCTGATAGTTGTGAATATGTAGCAACGTCCGTTATGCGTGAAAAGTAGCAAAAAAAAACACAATTCGAAAAAATTACAGTTACTTTGTTTTTCCGTAAAGCAGCCGCGTTGAATCATTCACAATAGTAATAAAGTACAACGACTGATAAAAATGTTTACATATTTTTGACGCTGACTGTACGCGTTAAATCTAAGAGTTTGGATCACCTCTCACGTGATAAGCAATTGATCAGATAGCTGCTGGTACAACAAAACTTTCACGTGACCAAAGACTAATTTTACCCTAAGCACGTAACGTACATTTCATCATAATGACGAACCAGTAAAAATGACACAAATTACCATCTATTGTGCATCGGAGTTCATATTATGGAAAACTTTGAAAATTATGAAAGACTATAGTTGATGCCCGCGGTTACACCCGCTTGAGTTTCGGGATGCCCTTGGAAATTCATAGTTCCGAGATAAAAAGTATCCTAAAACAATTTTAAATGTTTTCCCGACCTACGAGGTCAATCTACCTGTGAAACCTTAGTTTCGGAGATTAGAGTTTGTTTAGACAGACAAAATTATTTAAAATTGTTGTGTTCTGTTTACTCTTCTTTTATCGCCCTCTGTTAATTTTTGGTAAATACACTGTTTTATTGGTAATCTACTGTTTTATTATAGTATAGATATGATAGAAGATGTACATAAATATGTAGGTAGATTAGTTTGCTGACGAGAGAAGTTTTGTTTGCATATTTGAAGACGTGTGAGAGATCACTGTCGTATTATAATTATCATTGTAATTTATTGTAGTGTATAAACCCACATTCAACAAACATAAATGAGGCTCTGTCTACTGTTTGCGACGGGACGGCGGAGTTATAATAGAAGTTTTCTACAATTTTCACGGAAATGTCAATATTAGGTATTTGGAAACGGGAAATATATAATTGGAAAATCGGTCAGCGTAACAAACAAACAAACAAACTCACTTTAGCATTTTAATAGTAGGTACCTAAAGATATTTTCAATTTTTGTTACTATTTCAAACACAATATTACATAAGTAATCATTGCTAAAGTTAAACGCCGATAAGCAATAACATGCTAACCCACAAAATGAAGTTACTGATTCGGAATGCTTTATTGAGAGTTATAGAATGTTTTTTAACTATGTGTTTATCGTATTGCAACGAAATGTAAGAATTTCTCATCGAGCAACCTTGACATTTAGTTTACGTCATTGTTTTTTGGTAAAAATTTGTATTCCCCTTGTATATCGTATTTTGTGTTACTTTCCAATATATTTATTTTACCTATTCATCTGCTGTGTATTAACTGCCTCAACAAAATGTTGAATAAGTATAAAAAAAAGTTTACACAAATGGCGCTATAATTTTAAAACACGATAAGTACCTACTTATTTTGCCAGTGTGGGTTAACACAATATTGTTTACTAGTTGTGCCCCGCGGTTTCACCCGCGTTAATTTTAGAGTTCCCGCGGAAATTCCGGGATAAAAAGTACCCTATGTTTTAAACTGATGTATAAGCTATATTATTGTAAAGTTTTATTTAAATCCATCGAGTAATTTTTGCGTAAAAGAGTAACTAACATCCATCCATCCATCCATCCATAGATACTTACAAACTTTCGCGTTTATAATATTAGTAGGATCTATGTCCAGTTACTTTCCAAACGAGTCTAACTTCGACATATTAAAAATAGTGATAAAATTATTATGTTTTACTAATCAAGGTAGATAATTTTATTATTGTACGATAAGACGGAATCGGGTCTCACGCGTAGAGCACTCAGCCGTGTTTCCCGGGCGATGTGTTTCAATAAACATATGTGTATCAATGCGGGCAAGCATACTTATACTTATACATTATAAGTTGAGTTGTATCAATGATGATACTATTTTTTAATTGAACTCGTTGAGCTCTAACTCAAACTCAATTTTAAATTTCAATTCCTTGACTCAGACCAAATAAAAACTAAAGACGGAACGTCTCGAACACCGAAGTGAAGCCGGTTGCGTATGCATGTGGTGCTTAGGAAAGTGCCACAACGATTCCCAGGTATGGTGTCTTTTTCTTGTAAGTGTGTGCGTGTTTCTGTGTACGTGCACGGCGTGGTGTCTTTTTCCTGGCTTCACTTGTTTGTTCTTTAGTTTTTATTTGGTCCGAGTTACTTGATACAAAAACATAGTCGAATTGAATTGCTCAACATGGTAACAAATAGTGAGAGCCGGGCCACAGTCGATCCAATGTTAACTCAAAAGCGTTTCACATTAATGAATCAATCAATTTTAATAAAATGTACACAACAGGGGGGATAAACGTAATGTTTCTTCAGTAATATTTCAAATAAATGTATTTCTTCAGCTTTATTCTTAAACATTAAAAATAAATTATATTTATCATCAGCTAGCTGTACCTACGTGTACATATGAGGTCACTGTGTGAGGTCAGAGATCGATTGCCTGAATTTTTAAACTAATTAGCCGACTTTGACCGTTGACATTGGTAGATTTCGAAATATGTATTCAAAAAAGATAATTACCTTCTGTGACCTGGCAGCCAGTTTTTAGATTAATCCTGTGTACAAGAGGTCTGTCCTATTTATAGATCTAAATCTCTATTTTTTCGTATTAAATGTGTACATTCGACGTGCAACGTAAAAGTGGTCAGAGTGGACATTTTAAAATAAGTTATCGTCTTTATAGATCTTAGATATTATATCTAGGAATATTTATAATATTAACTGTCGGGGAAAACAAGTAATTATTACGAGTCAATCTATTCCAAAGAGAATTATTATAACTCTGTCCTTCTAAAAGCCGCTGCAAATTACAGACCGGTCACTGTAGCTTGATTATTACCATGAATACATTTGCGAGTGCGCACACTCTTTAAAGATTTGAATTTCACAGCAATCACCAGACTGATCAAATTATTATTATTATCAGCTGATCAAAGTGAGCTTCAATAAGTCGTATTTATGTAAAATTTAAGTAACAACCGAAGCAGTTCTGGAAAAGTTGTATTTTAAACATTATAATATTAGCTCCAAACGACAGCCGATGATGTAGTGATAACGAGCTGTAGGTACCATTAAAGCAGTCGAAGAATCTTCTAGATTTCGTGTTTAATACGTGTAGCGCAAAGTTGCAATAAAACGCTTATAAATGTTATACACTCTGTACACGTGGTTGAGCCTCGCAAATGGTTGTGTTGACGAGCTGTGGTCGACGAGCAATACAGCGTATTAGTTATCTGCAGACCAACATGTTTGTTCAAATTAAATAATTTCATCATGGGTCATGTTCAAGGCTACGCAGGTATGATGCAAAAACACAAATCACGGATATACTCTACTCAAGGGCACCGCCATATTTAGGCAAAACGGATCATAATTATAATAATAATTAATAATAATAATCCACTTCGCAACACACAGATCTACTTGATCCCACACTAAGCTATAAGCTTGTGTCATGGAAACCAAGCAAATTATGGATTGCAAAAGCTTTGTCGAAACTTAAAACATTGGTCATGTCTACTGTTATATCCATATTAATGACTATGTCTTAGTTTGTAGCAGTTACGGCATATGACTCTCACGTATCAATTTAAACAATAAAATGAAAAATGCAGCTAGTCGGGAGTTTGATGCGCCATTGCACTAGGAAGCTGTGAAGAGCGGCATTGTAATTCAAAGATTATTTTTATTGACGTCGAAAAAAGCCACACTTGTATACGTAGTCAACGCAATCAAATAATCTATAGGGCCTTCTAGAAGCTCTCTAGTTTCTGTACCTAATCTACAATAATAAGACAATTACGAAATAGATATAGATGACGACAAACCGATTACCGTAAATCGTAAAAATCGTTCGATAGCTATGAAACAAAAAAACTAATATTGTTCGATTTAAATGGTACCCAGTAAAAATTACCAGTACCTAATAAACTTTAAACATGACGTTACAGAATACGTACTAGGTCGCCAGAGGGCTGCAGAATCTAAGTGAAATAGTTGCTACTTTCAGTCAAAATGTTTGTCTTCTATTAGTATTATAAAACGAATAGTATTTTTCAAAACTCCACATGTTGAAATATACTTCATAACACTTCTCTAACGTGTTTTAACATTACATGTCACCTGGAAAAGTTGAATGCCCTCCCTAATTATATTATGAGTATAATCAAGGCGATACAGCGCAGTGTCATGATCCAATTATGATATCTTTAATACCTAGTTAGTATTGATCGATTACCTAGTGTTTGTTATTTGGCTATTAACGTATTATACGGACCAAAACAACGTATTATTGTCAGTAATCAGTACTGATTAGATATTTTGTGCGATTGCATAAAAAGTTCCATCCGTCCCGCCAATAGCTTAGATTAAAAAATCTCGTAATATGTTGGAAACTAAAACTTAGCTACTAGCTGCGATTTCACCCGCTTTAATTTAAGAGTTCCCGCAGGAGCTCCGTGAAAACCTTTCTTATCTAACTCCACAGGGCACGTAGTTTTCGACGATTTAATATTATAAAGAGTTAGTTTGTGAGTTTGTCACGTTGTAGGAGAAAATATGGGGATCTACTGAACCGGTTTTGAAAGTCTTCTACTTATAGGAAGTTACGGTAGTCCTGAGTGAAAAAGGGTACTTTTTATCCCGATTCCTACGGGAACTCCGAACTTACCGCGAGTAAAACCGCGGGGCACAGTTAGAATAATATAGAAGATAGATTTGCCTACCAAATGCGATACTTTGTTGTATCTAGGTGAGGCAAAGTGTTTCCGAGCGAATCCGACATTCGTTGATCGTAGGTATACTATTTATAATACAATACATACCCGGTTTACCCGGTTTTACAGTTCATAATGAACACAAACGAATACAAATATTTCTCTGTGTGTTTGTGTGTGTATGTCGATATTTTGTATGTATTTATGTCTCGCGGTTCGCGAATTCAGAAGTGTCTCGAAACAGCCAAAAATTGATGTGTTTTCAAGTAACAATTGTATTTTTAAACTTTTGTAAGTTGTAACTTTTTTAATTGTGAAATTTTTCGCGATATTTAAGTTTTTTAAATTGTCTACTACAATTTTATATTTTCCACTATCGTAAATAACTAAATTACTCTATCTTCTCGTATTTTTTTTTGTAATGAAAAAGTAACGGAGATACATTAAGTCGAAATGTCGCGCGTCGTCACGCCGTGCTACAGTTTATAGCACGTTATGATGTCAAGAGCCCCCAATACTAAACTTTAATGCGTTTTATCTTAGTATGTTTCCAATAACTTTAAAAAGCAAAAAATACGGATCTATTAGCCTAAACCGCTGATAGTAAAGGCCTGAAACTTGGAGGGTGTGTTCTTTGTATGACGTGGGCATCCGATAAGAAAGGATTTTTGAAAATTCTATCCCTAAGGGGGTGAAAAGGGGAAGAAAAGTACGTATGGAACTCACCTCTGCGCGTCGACGGACATGAGGTTGACGATCTCGCCGACGGTGGACTCCTTCCTGGCGGCGTTGCAGATGCGCAGCGACTTCCTGTAGATGGCGCTGATGAGCGCCGTCCGGATGCGCAGCCCCACCAGGTACATGCGCATGAAGTAGTGCGCCAGCAGCATCGTCTGCACCATCGCGCACGCGAGCAGCGCCACCGCGTACAGGTAGCCCTTCCACACCGGCTCGCCGCCCTCCACGAAGTTTATCAGCCGCCTGCGCGGGGTTCAGTGCCGTCTACATCCGAGCGGGGTGAACGTGGACGCTTGGGTGTCTTGCTTGGGCGTCACTAGGGTTTAGAACCGGGACATCTCGGCTTCGAAAGTACCGGGAATTCCCGCTTCCTATGAGCGAACTCAAAGATCGAGATTTCAATTATCGGTTCCTTTCAATTATCGGTTCCTTTGAGTGAACTCAAAGACCGAAATTTCAATTCCCGTTTCCTTTGAGCAAACTCTAAGAGCCCAGATTTCAATTCCCGGTTGCTTTGACCGAACTCAAAGACCGAGATTTCAATTCCCGGTTGCTTTGACCGAACTCAAAGACCGAGATTTCAATTCCCGGTTGCTTTGACCGAACTCAAAGACCGAGATTTGCCGGTTCTGAACCCTACAATTCACGTTTTTATCGGCCACGTATTTATCTACCGGCCGGGTACGCTGATTTCATCAGGCCGACTTAAAATAGCATAAAAACCAAGGAACGTATTCAAGTAGGTATTCAAGTATTTATTGCTCACTAAGTGTATGTACAAAAAGATCTTATATATGTATATTAATACGTATCGTCATATCGCGTAAAAAAGTACAATTTTTCGTGCCCACGTGACATTATGATACGTTCTTTAGTTCTACAGCGTTAAAGATCATAGATTGCCAACTTGGCTAAAGGAGCTGGACCGAGTCGCCGCTGTGTGCAATGTGCTGTATGCAGGCACCGGGTACTCAGGCGTTTTTTTTTTTTTACATTTGTCTCATTAATTTTTTGGACAATTTTTCTAAAGTATCAAAGTGGTGCACTCAAAAATTCAAAACCAAAGAGGAGTTTTATTGATCATGCACATAAGTGACTGACTATGATAGGCGCCGATACTGAAAGTAACGGGAAATGTACGGGTCGACGAGGTCTGCTGCTTGAGCAAGCGATAGGTTCTCGCGAGGGGAGCACTTATGCGTTACTTATTTATATTTACACTGTAAACACGGATTAATTTGCAGGTTAGATTTTAGCTGAAGTCATAGGTAGCCCTCTCGCGAGAATATGTTGCTTGCTTAAGACGTACAAAACGTTTGAACTACATGGCGAACCAGGGTGGCTGCAGGGTGGCGTGCGCTGCTCATAACTCATTCGTTCAGTAGTTCCAAAGATTGTGCTCTACATCCACAATTACAAACATTGAATATGTTTGAACAAAACCGGACAAACAAAAGACAACACTTGCATAACAGGAGAGACACTCACCTAAGTAGTTGTGGAGAGATGAATGTGAGCAGATCGTTGATCAGTTTGAGCAGGGATCCGAACAGGAACTGCCCCCCGAACGCGAGGCACAGCGCCGGCAGTATCGAGGCCAGCTTCTTCTCGTCGGGCCTGATGTTGACGTCGACGTTCGCCGACGATTTAGTGTACGTCGCCTTCATGTCCAATGCCCTGTCAGAATCGTCACGTGGCTCCGTTATACAGCGTGCCACAGAAAGGTTTGAACACAAACTCTAAGGTTATTGTGGTGCTGGTAAGTACTAGATTTTATTGACCCGTTTCGTAATTGAGGCAGTAAAAATTTCAGGAAAAAAAACCTTCATCAAACGCAAAAAACGCTGACGGATTAAGTTCTTAATTATAGTGTGAGCGGGAAACGAAACGATTGGATTTTTTCTAAGGCTGCAATAAAAAAAGACTCTTTCACCTAATTTTGTGAGAGTGTCCAATTATTACATACCATATATGTATACGTACAAGCTGTATACACGTTAAAATCATCTACGAATACTCAAATGCTGTAATGAAACTAGCTTTTGCATGCGGTTTCACTCTCGTGTCTTTGGATCAAAATACCACGTGGCGTAACATTAAAAGTTTTATTTAAATTCATCCAGTGGGTAATTCTTGCATTTTATTAAATACTAGCTGTGCCCCGCGGTTTCACCCGCATTAATTTCGGAGTTCCCGCGGGAATTCCGGGATAAAAAGTACCCTATGTCCTTCCCTATACCCCTGACAATGTGTATGCCAAATTTCATCCAAATCCGTTCAGCCGTTTTTGCGTGATTGAATAACAAACATCCAAATATCCAAACATCCACATTTTCACAGTTCAGTTCACAGTTTTAGTAGGATTACGTATATTACGTAAAAAAAACCTAAAATCAAAATAGTTCAGTAGGCACAGGTAATAGATTACCGTTCACTTACGCTTCTCGTTTCTTAAGCGACCGCTGCCAGAACTTGTCGAACTTGGGCACAACCTCCTTGGAGCAATCCTGGGGGTTGAGCGCCCACAGGTCGCTCTCGGTCAGACTCCTCCGGAAGCCGGTGAGCGCCAGCGGGTCGAACCAGGCGAACGTGAGCCGGCTGGGGAAGCCTGACGACTTCTCCGGACATAGATTCTGATGAAGAGATCACTACTATATGTCGATACTGAATGTAACTCGCGGCGGGGCCGGGCTCGGGCGCGATTCTAAGAGTTCGTGAAATATATGGGACGGCAATAAATCATTCTTTGTAACTGTCCACTGTTTTCTCTGACTGACACTGGCATAAATAATGCGCCTACTTCGCCATAAGGCGTCTGTGGCCACATTGAAAAAAAAAAGAAAAAGAAGGGGACGGCAATCGTGATTCGACATTTATTCTGCCATCTTAAATGCTTTTCATTCATTCACTTGAGTGTATACTAGTACTACCTACTATAATAATTATACAACGTGTTAATGAATTAACTGAAAACTAGAAAATAGTTTGCTCAGAATCAACTAGCGAATCGATCGCACTATGTTTTAATATATGTCATATTTTTTCATTTTTACAAGCCCATATCTAAATTATTTATAATACAATATTTGGCGCGTACGCCGCCCGCAGCAAAAAAATTCGAACCGGTAGGCGCTGGCGTAGCGCTTGGAATTTCGTAGATAGGTCACCTCCAAACTAATGTTGAATAACTTTTAAACTATAAATTTTTTCGACTTAAAATATATTTTAATCATATTATTGTTTATTTTTTTAAATGGGGTGTATAAGGTTTTCAGTTAATTCATTAACACGTTGTATATGGTTACGAAAGTTCGAACATCGGTATTTATCGAAACGATAACTTCGTTGATTGCAAGTAACTCCTAAGACCCAAGCAGAAGCACTGTCTCTTGTAAACTTTAACAGTACTATTTTAATCTTTATACTTAAATATCGTGCCAGAAATTTCAGTCTTAAATGCGAGGTAAAACTTTCTGGCACGATATTTTGTCAGGTCTTCGTATCTTTTGTGAACCGATAACAATGAAACAAAACTTATTGCCCAGTATTTCGGCAATTTCGAAAATCTCTATTAAACTCTGTGCCGTAAAAAAATATTATATAATATGTTGACCAGTATATATAATAAATATATAATCTTAATATCTATAGAGATACCAAGATTAATTTAAATGTGTGTAATACCAATACCGACCGACCGACACTTTTATATGCTCAAATATAAATAAATACATATTAATAAGAACATAGTAGATCGCGTATTTTACCTGTAGGTACAGTCAACACCCAAATTATACGGCAGTTACCTACATTTATATATTGCATAAATTTTAATACGAAATTTCATCCGTCAGAAATGACGATGAGCTAAGAGGTCGTCGTAGTGGAATAGCGTTATTCGTGAGTGGTGACTGCTGCGCGTCGCTATTGTTGTCCGCCCGGAACTTTCCCTTTTAACCTTGACAGAAACCGTCCCGCGGCGGCGTCGCTCGGTTCACTGACCTTTCGGAACTCGTAGGGCGTATCTTTCGGCGGCAAGTCGGCGAAGCAGTTCAACACGAACATAACGATCAGCACCGCGAAGTATATCGTGTAGCTGATGAACGCGTAGCTGTCGTAGTTGTTTTCAGTGGAGCCGTAGTGCATCACTTCGGTCCTCAGTTGCGACAGGCCGGCTATGATGAGCAGTAGCCAGAAGAAGAAGAGCACCCCAGACGCTCTCATTCCGTACTTCCGGTTGTAGTACAGTAACGTGGCTGATAGACTCTGCAATCAAAGAGCATCGACGGATCACGTTGACCTTTGATTGCGTGACGCGGTCGTGTTACCTGTTACACGAGTTACGTAACCCCAAAACACCTTTATTATAAACTAGTTGTAGTAGTTGTAGTTGTATGAAAAAACATATAGGGAAACCTGCCGGAAGATATTCTTTAAATGATGGTTAAAACCAAATTAAACATAATGTGTTTTAAAATGCCATTGGGCATTTTCCACTAGAATTATTATAATTATTATTATACGAATGCATCATCCATCAACCTACTGTTATAGTATAAATAACTGTACTTGTATCTCTAAGTACACTCCACCCGGGTGCTTGGAAGGAATTTATAGGTATATTAGCTGCCCCCGCGATTTCACCCGCGGTAATTTCGGAGTTCCCGCGGGAATTCCGGGATAAAAACTATACTATCTTTTAAGTTGGACCATATTATGAATGGTTACAAAATTTTATCAAAAACCGTTCAGTAGTTTCGGAGTCCATCGCGGACAAACAACGTGACAAGTGATTTATATGTATTAAGATAAATCTATAAAGCCTATTAATCACTCTATAAAGCCGCCCTTTGGAGCCACTTACTTTCCTTAATTTTTATTATTATAGTTTTTAGTTGTTTCTATTAATTTTGGTGCTCAATTAATAGTTTTTTTAATAATTCATTCAAAATTCGTTGCGTAGAGTTTTAGGAGAACTAATCGTAAGTTGAAACAGACAGGCGCAGATAGCGGCTTTTTTATACGTAGTTATACTATTTATAAAACTAGCTGCTGCCCAATGTTTGTGTGAACTCCGGAATGTCAACGAGAACATTTTGTTTCGGAATAAAAAGAATACGATGTTATTCAGGAATATTGTAGCTTTCGAACATTTAGAACCTCTTGTGATCGTGTAGATTACTTACAACAAAAAAGTCATTATCTATTTTCATTAGAAGTGCAAGTAAACTGACTAACGCAGTTTTGCTCGCGGATTGTTTAAAAGTGAGCAAGCGCCACTGTCAAGCTTTTGAGCATACAATTCAAAATAATTTTAGTTTCTCCATAATTGAAACAATTACGATGAAATGAAGCTTGAACTTTTAAGTTAGATCATAAAAGTCTCGATAAAAAAACATTTTTTTTTTAAACTTTAAAAAAAAAGCTTTTATTCAAATGCGCTAAAAAGACTAAACCATGCACAGTCATCCAAACTAAACGTGTATACAAAATTTCAGCTCAATCGTTTGAAGATATCTGCTTCAAAATTGAGTTGCAAGATTCCACCCGTACAAAATATATGTATAGATTCGTTTACATGCATACCTAGATTGCAAGTTAAATAAAAGCTTTTAAAAAGATCGTTACGATTCTGTTTTGTTATGTTTATTTTATTCATAGTTGTGGATTCCGTTGGTGATATTATTAAGACCCGATGCCCAGGTTTTTTTTTTTATATACAGATTATCCTAAGGCTACAGATTTATTTTACATAGATAGTGTAGGTATGTAAGATACCGCCGAGCCTTGCGTTCGTGGCACATGGGCAAATGCGTATGGTAAAAAAATTAAGACGTTGGTACCTACACCGTTTTTAAAACCTCAATTTTCTTGAATCGTGTCAATGATGTCACTCCATAGTAATCTACGTGGTAAAAGGGACATGAGTACGTTCGTTTTAAAATTTTTGCAGCTTTATTAAACAAAAATGACTCCGTACAGCGCAGCGTAGTGAATACTCGGTAATAATAATTGATGGTAACTACCTACTCATTGTAAGAATTTTAAGTTTAGCCATGTAACGAGGATGATTGCAGTGCCACTTCCTGTAACTGGTTTTTTTTTTACTATATCTACGCTAGGGAATAACACAAGTACACTCAAACGAAGGTCGTAGACAAGATGTAATCAAATATATCTAGGTAGGTACATAGTTGATAGCCGCAAAGTCAAATTGAAACTGAGTTTCAATACTACAATCTAATCCGTATGATATCCTAGTATCAAATATCATTATGGCAAATGGTTCGGAGATTTTTTTGATCAGAGAAATCAATAGAACTGATAGCAATGGTAATATTTATAAGTTCAGTGTAGGATGACGATGAAGACGGTCGAAGGTACCATACAGTATTTTGTATCTACACACACTCGCACTCACTCTGTGGAGCCTACACTTAATATTATAGTTTATGTTGTAAGTTTGGAAGCTAAACCGATTCTAAACACTTTTACATAGCTGTAGTAGGTATTCCCAAAAATATAGGATAACAATTTTTTATCGTGAAACAAGTTCCCGCAAGAGTTCCGGAGTTGACGCGAATGGAAGCGCGAAGGAAAAACTGGTAACCTACCGTAAATAAATCCATACTAATATTATAAAGAGGTAAAGTTTGTGAGTTTGTAGCGGGTAATCTCTGGATCTACTGAACCCATTATGAAAATTCTTTTACAAAAAGAAAGCCACGTTGTTTGGCGGGTGTCAAAATAGGTTATATTGTAAGCCGGAATTCCCCCGGGAACTTCGAAATTACCGCCGGTAAAACCGCGGGGGAACGCTAGTTACTTTATAAATTGATAAGTGAATTAACTTACAAAAGTTAAGATTTTGATGAGAGGCGTAAAGTAATCCACATTGAACACAACATTTTCATCGTTCGACGACTTGTGCACCGCGACCCCCAGGTCGACGAGGGTCAGCACGACCAGCAGGCACGTGACGGTCAGCTTGCTGATGTTGAGGATGTTCCACGGTATGTTGCGCTCTTTGCTGTTCAAGATGTAGTAGGCCTCGAGCAACGCCGCCGCCCACAGGTAGAGGCACGGCACCCACACCAACACAGTCTTCTCGAAACATGGCGTCAGCACCGGGTTTTCCGTGTACCACGTTAGATTGCTATCCTGGAATGGAATAAAGCGGTTAATCTACTGATCCTTAATACTTTCTAACTAAACCCTACTATTTATACTTCTATTGATCTATACTAACTATCATATAATAAAGGAGTAAAATTCGCATGACTGTTCACGCTAATCTTGGAACTTCTGTACGGATTATCATGCAGTTTTCACAGTTAAAGCAACATAATTATGAGCTGTGTTCCTTTAAATCGAATATCGGAGAAAGAGCTAATATACCTACATATTAAAGCGTTTTGCGCGGGTGAAACGCAGCAGTTACCTAGTTTGGAATATAACGTATAAGCCGTACGTACCTACCTACATAAAAAGAAACTATGTGTGACATGTCGTGACATTTGGGTCAACCTCCTAAAATCACGTTTGATTTTTCAAATTGATTAGGTACAATATTTTAAGTGTAAATACTTAAATACTTTGGGTTTAATTTGCGCTTGATTGCATTGGATTTATTTAAAAAAAAGTTATTTGCCTAATATTTTTTGCACAACCGCGATAAATATTACTGCGTAGGATTCAGGCGCAGGGGGGAGGGGGGATTTTGGTTGCACATTAATTTTTTTTGAATATACGGGCTGAGGAATTGTTTTAAGGTCTGAATTAAGTACCTATTTTAGTTGTCAGAAGGGCAAGTGCACTCGGGGCATAGTTGGTAGGAATTTGCCATAATTAATGGATAAACACATTACACTTAATGAAACCCAGTTTCTTGTGGGAAAACAGTGACGTAATTATTGCTCTCTCCACGTGAAATTGGGTAAGATTCGGCTCGACCGCGACCCCCTGAACACCTTACGTAATTAATGGAAGCCCTAGATTTAACACACTATTTCATAATCTTATTAAACTTATTTCGACTTTAAAGAATTAAGACAGATTGCTTAGATTGTTTCCATTTAAAAATTAATAGTGAGTCATCTATCCCCACACGAGGCAAGTATCTCCCGAAGCATTACTATTAACGTGAGGCTACTATCCGCCACAGTAGACAACTATCCCTTCTGTTAGAGGTCTGATAAAATATGATTTATTCAAAACTAATAATAATTATGCTTAAAGGCTTATTACACTTTACAATTTGTCAGACACCAATTTAGGAAATCGGAAGGTGTCCAATTTAGGATCGGTGAGTGGGAGAGAGAGAGCGAGTGATCACACTACTCTAAATTGTACCATAAATCGACTACTTTCTCGCTCTAAAAATCACTGATTCTAAATTGGAACCAACGTTTAGACATAGACATAACTTTATTTGCCATCAAAAAATTTCTTAAAAGCAATACATGCATCAAATTTAAAATGAATCGTTTACACCTTCCGATTTCCTGAATTGATGTCTGACAAATTGTAAAGTGTAATAAGCGCTTTAGAAAAAGGCTAGGTTCTATAAAAGAAGTTATCGTTATGTAGGTATTTAGAAAATTGTTGTAGTTTACTATTTTTTCTGACTCTACTAAACTAGGATTTTTAGGAATGTGGGACGAAAACTTGGGGCGAATAATTCGGAAAAGTCACTCAGTTGTTCCCATATTTAATAGTACCTAAAGTGTTATTGTGTGTCAGATTCATTATAGGTACCTACCTGACTTATGTAATCTCTAAATTGCGGTTTGACTGTCGAAGCATAACAATAATTATTACTACCTACTTGTCGGTTTGCCTGATGTGGTGAATGGCACCGCGTGAGCAGTGTACTGTGTGAGTTGTGTGAGTTGTGTGACCCTTAACTTATACTTTGTTAAGGGTCACACAACTCACACAACTCCTACTCCTATACTCCTATGCCGGGTGCGCCGTAATTTACGACTCGCATAACTTCATCTCCATTTACCTGAGATTTTCATTTATTTATCTACCTTTATTATTTTAAAAATCTAATATTTTACCTACCTACGTAACATTTTTTATTATGAAAATAATAATAGGAAATTGTTTAGTTGCTTATTTATAACTAATCGTCTATATGTTAAAAATGTTAAAAATTATCATTTATGTAGCGTGTTCAAATATTGCTTTTTTATTTTATTTTATCCATGTTCATCAATCACCCGAAGACCGCTAGCGGCTGAACTGATTTAGAGTAATATTCAATTTTAAAGCCCGCTCGACATTCACGCGAGAATCTTACGAGGACGCGAGACAATCACGAGAAACGGCGGAGAACATCGGCTCCACATTCTGCACGTTCTCGCGTGAATGTGGAGCGGGCTTAAAAGACTTCAAAAAAGGAGGTTCTCAGTTTGACCTGTATATGTATGTTTGTGCACGATTATCTCAAGTTTGGCTGAACCGATTTTGATGCGGTTTTCAGGTGTGTATTTGTTATATTTCGGAGAAGGTTTTAGTATATAACTAATACAATTTTCATGAATCAGTTGAGTAAATTTTTCAGAATCCTGAAAAAACTAAATTACAATACTGATTAACAACTCACTTAATTTTTTACCCAAAAACCTAAAATAAATGAAAACCTATCACTGAAATATTAAAACCAAAACCTTTCAAAAATGATTAATTAATTTCTTTCTTCATTTATTTTAAAATTATAAATGAGGACCACCTTCAAAAAGCAAATCCACTGAAAATCACAAAATAATTTTTATAATCCCTATTATCTGGGTATTTACCTACTTTGTTTTTTAGTTTTAATAACTATGTATAATATTACAACACATACAAGTGGCCGGAATGTTAGTCCTCAACCTTTAAGAAGAAAACATGTTCTTCTTGAAATTTTTTTTTTTTACTCTACAAGATAATAAAACTTTATTGTGTGTTAAAATGGTTAACATGAAGTCTGAATCCAAAACTATATGAACAGTTTATTTTTTTGGTAGTGTTTGTCTTTTTTCGTTAATCCTACTAATATTATAAATGTGAAAGTGTGGATGTTTGGATATTTGGATGTTTGTTACTCAATCACGCAAAAACAGCAGCACGGATTTGGCTGAAATTTGTCATGCACATTGTCTGGGGTACAGAGAAGGACATAGGGTACTTTTTATCCCGGAATTCCTGTGGGAACACTGAAATTACCGCGGGTGAAACCGCGAGGCACAGCTAGCTTTAAATAGTTTAAACCACATTAACATAAACTTCTATTCTAAATTTTTACTCATGGAGGTATACTACATTAAAGTTAATTTAAGTTTTTTTTAGAATTTTTAGTTTCTGCCTGGTCAGCTTTTGTATCAAAAATCTATACTAATAGTTATATTATAAAGAGGAAAGATTTGATTTTTTGTTTGTTTGTTTGTTATGATTTGACTTGAAAACTACTGGGCCGATTTCAAAAATTCTTTTACCATTAGAATGCTACATTATCCCTGAGTAACATTTAGGCTATATTGTAATCCAGAATTCCCGCGGGAACTCCAAAATTACTGCAAGTTAAACTGCAGGGAAAAGCTATATTTACTTCAATAGGAGTATTTGACGTTCCTTAACAGAAAAAAATATTTAAAGTTCAGTATAATACAACCACTTTTTACACAAACCAATTAGAAATATAGGTCAAAGTATCATAATATGAAACAATTAAGAAATGACATTTGAGCAGGGAGACATTATCACACATAATGTCATATTTAAATTGGTATTATTACCTACTTTAGTTTTAGTCTATTACTGTTTAATAATTAATTTTTGTCTGTGTTGTTCTGTGTATTAATTTTGCTGAAATAAATCTTTCTTTCGTTCTTTTAAATATTTGTTTATTGTTTATTAGCTTTTTTCTAAGGCGTCAACTGTGTGCATTTTAAGATTTTCTTGGATTCTCTCAGTATTCTATTTGTGTTAATCTAAAATATAATCTGTATGTCACATTTAATCTGAATCCATTCAGGCAGTTATGCATGACTGAGTAATTGGATGTTACAAATTTCTTCACAAACTTTCACATTTTTTTTATATGTATTATAATAGAATTAAATGTTTAAAATAAAAGTGATAAACATAAAACTACTAAAGGTAAATATAGTAAATGTATGGGGAGTATGGATAGGCACATATTATAAAACTACCACAAAATTACATGGTCAGTTAATCCTTACTACTTAATATTATAAATGCGAAAGTAAGTTTGTTTACTAAAGTCTTACTAACTTAAGGCTAAATGGCTAAACCAGTCACCACGAAATTTTTCATACGTGTTGTCAGGGGTACAGAGAAGGACATAGGTTACTTTTTATCCTGGATTCCCACGGGAATTTCGAAATTAACGCAGAACTTAAACTACATTACATTTTGCATACTACCCACACATTGTCAAGGTTAGATACAGAAAAAATATAGGGTAGTAGGAAAGTACCTACTTTGATCTCGGAATACCCGCAGGATCCCTGTAACACGGGTGAAACCGCGGGGAATAGCTAGTTATTAACGAACCATGAACTTCAACTTACCCAGAAAGGTGTTCCACAGAAGTCATCAATAGAAGAGTTGTATGACATTGTCAAACTGTGATGTAAACACTTATACTAAATAGAAAAATTTAAATCCCGCACAGGAACCGACGGCACGATATTATCTAACTGAAGTAGGTACACCACTTAATTATTTAGACATGTACTGTCACCATCCATTTACAATTAGACATTTCCTTGCCTACAAATCTGGTTTCATCAGATCAAATTCACTTCACGCGGGGCACTGCACCTTAAACGCAATGTTCAACAATCCTCAGACTTCAGCAGATGGGTAATCAAGGTTATCACAACTCGGAACTTTAATAAATAATTAGAATAGACGACAACTTCTTAAATCGTAAATAAATTAGAAATCGGAATTAGAAGAAGAAGAAGTTGCTTTAGGCTTTTAAAGCGGGTATGCTTTTCGATTAACGACTAACGTGAGGGCAGGGCCCGAAATGTGGCCCGAAACTTTTAACTTTTAAAAGAACCACACACACTTACCGACCGACCGAAACCAACTGACGTCTGACAGTCACAAATTAACTAGACTGCTGACATTTTTTTTTTTTTTTTAATAATTTTACGGCCCTGGGTACTCGCCCTTTGGAGCCTGTAGTACGTAGAAATTTAGAATTTGATAATTATAATGTTAAATATTATTCACTGTATTTCTTATGAATTTATATAACGGTTTGAAAAAATTTGGATCACTAGAAGTACTGAGAGCTTATCGGGTTGTGTTGGTTCATTATTCTTCTTCTTAAGGTGTAACCTCATGCAGCCGCTCGACGCTCGTTTGCAGCGATAAATCCACAGAACACACAAAATCTGGTCACATTTGGTCACGTGACTTATTGTCGCCGCGTCAAAAACACCCCGGTGCAACCTCATGCAAGCCGCTCGACGCTCGTTTGCAGCGACATGTCTGGTTACGTGAACCTATTTTGAATTTCCCGCGACTCAAAAGATGCGATAGGCAGGTAGTCGCTCGTCGCTCGTGTGCAGCGACTTATCTGCACGTGTCCCTATTTTAAATTTCCCGCGACTAAAAAAAGTAGCAATAAGTCGCCGGCAGCAAAATCAGTGTACTGTGTGATGATGGTTCCTGGCCGGACCACGGTATGGAACAGAGTTTTTACGCTGGCACAAATTCATTATTTTTATTGTTCCCTTTTGTGCCACTAATTCCAGGAATTTATGCCTTCTCGTTCTGGAGTTACAAGAGTACGATTGTGATCGAGCTGCAGGGAATCCTAGTTTCTGGCCCGATTACGATATGGAACGGAGATTTTTTGTTGCAAGATTACATTATTTTAATTGTGCCTTTTAGTGCCACCAGTCCTAGGAAAGTGTGCCTTCTGGTTCTGGAGTTACAACTTACAAGAATACGACCCAACCATGGCTCGGAAATGAGATTTTTTTTGAACAAATTAATTATTTTAGTTGTGCCTTCTAGTGCCACTAATCCCAGGAATTTTTGCCTTCTGGTTCTAGAATACCTAACTATAGTACGAGCCTAATCTTTACAATAGCTGTTCCCCGCGGTTTCACCGCGTAGTATGCGAAATATCAATGTAGTTTCTTCTGAGTTAATTTTAGAGTTCCCGTGAAAATTCCGGGATAAATAGTAGCCTATGTCCTTGTCTGTACCCCTGACAATGTGATGATCGGTTAAGCCGTTTAGCCTTAAAAGCGTAACAAACAAACAAACAACCTCACTTTTGCATTTATAATATTAGTAGGATTAATTTGTAAATATTTCCATTGACTTTGATAACAGTGCCCTAAAATATTTCAATACTCATTACAATTCTCTTCATCGCAGACACAACAGTGTTTAGAAAGCAATGTCTCACGCGTGGATCGATTGTAAACTTTCACTCATAAAAAACAAGTGAACTGACAAAGACTCACCAATGCATTTCAATGTAAATACTTCAGAAGAGAAAATTACTACTGTATTGGCTGTATGGACTTAGTTTCCTTTGCCTTCCCCATTGGGGTAAATTTAACAAAAAAGAAGACCGAGTGGTACCTACTCAGAAGAATGGTACCTACCTTAGTTAATTTGTGGTACCTACCTACCTCACCTACCTAGTACCTATGTTTTTCGATTGTTCTTTTATAAGTAACTAGCTGTCCCGCGCAGTTTCACCCGCGATAATTTCGGAGTTCCCGCGGGAATCCCGGATTACAATATAGCCTATGTTACTCAGGGATAATGTAGCTTTCTAATGGTGAAAGAATTTTTGAAATCGGTCTAGTAGTTTTGGAGTTAAATCGTAACAAACAAACAAAAAACAAATCTTTCCACTTTATAATATTAGTATAGATTATCACAATCTTAAAAAGTTGGTTGATTTAACAATCATAATATATTATGAATCTATTCCACATGAAGTTTTTGTATCTTAAGTTCTTTTATATATAATTATCACAATCTTAATAGGTTAATCTTAACATGAATAGTTTTTGTATCTTCAGTCACAATCTCAAAAGGTTTATTAATTTAATAATCATATATTATGAATCTAGTTAACATGAAGTTTTTCTATCTTCAGTTCTTTTATAAATAATTATCACACTCTTAAAACGTTTACTGATTTAACAATCATATTATGAATCTAGTTAAAAAATAGAACTTTGTCTCAATGACGGGACAATTTATACAAATAATTCGTTAAACAAAACAAGAAGATCCAGTTAACAAATTAAGTGTCTGATGCAAATCTCGTGACATTTTTTGAGCACCAAATTCAAAATCTCAATGACAGTTTCCATTCTTTCCGACGGTGGTAATCGTCACAAGTTAAATCCCACCCCAAGTAGGAATCCATCGACATCATCCATTGTGGTGGTGGAGGTGGTTCAGGAACTGGATCTTCTCAGGAAATTGCATCAACAATGGTTCAGAACAACCATTGACTCATCCACTCCTTTCTCTAATGGAACATCTTCTTATCTTCTCACTTCGACTGAATACCTGAATTTTTTAAACTCAATTACAATGATAATTCTTATTAAAACCTAGCTGTGCCTCGCGGTTTCACCCGCGATAATTCCGGGATTAAAAGTACCCTATGACCTTCTCTGTACCTCTGCGTATAATATGCCACAAGTGCATGCCAAATTTCATCCAAATCCGTTCAGCCGTTTTTGCGTGATTGAGTAACAAACATCCACACTTTCAGATTTATAATATTAGTAGGATAGAAATGTCGGCAAAATTTTGAAAATATGTTAGAATTGAGTTGAATTGGTTACCTTCCTCATTATCGTGTTCGTAAACACTTTCGTCTACATCTACGTCACGCTCCTCTTTCTCATCGATATGCCGGCTGACATCACTGCTTGTTGTACATGAAATAAGACATAAAGTCGTAAGTTCTGTAGATAATCCTGAAATGAAATTTATAACTCTGCACAAACTACTTAGAGTTTTCACTGCTAGTTTTCACATTCAAGTTATCTTTGGCTAATCAATTAATTATAACTTAATTACTGTTTTTATATTGTAAGGTGATATGAAATAAACGACAACAACCGTATCAAAAACAAAATATTAAACTGAGACATTAATATGACAACAAAACTGCTAGGTAACAAAAAAGGTGGTTCGAAATTAACATACACTTTAATCTTGATAAAACTGTACAATGAGGAAACAAAATTATCGTTTAAACGTTTATGATTCTTTAATTAAATGTTTTAATATGTTTACCTCGTCTGAATCCATTGTTTACCTAGATAAATTAAATAAATCGTTGCAGCACCAGAAGTCAACTCACGCCCAGCTCACGCCATTTTCCAAATACCAGCGTCCCAGCGCGGCGGGCAGCGACAAAGCTGAACATATTCAGCTTTGTCGCCACATCGATTTATCGCTGCCACAGACGTATAAGAGAACATACATACGTCGCTCCAAACGAAACCTCATAAAAAACGAGCGACGAGCGACATAGCTCAACATTTTCAGCTTTATGATTGCCGCACCTTTTGAAACGCGGGAAATTCAAAATGGTGTCACGTGACCAGACATGTCGCTGCAAACGAGCGTCGAGCGGCTGCATGGGGTCGTACCCTTAAGGTGTAACCTCATGCAGCCGCTCGACGCTCGTTTGCAGCGATAAATCCACAGAACACACAAAATCTGGTCACATTTGGTCACGTGACTTATTGTCGCCGCGTCAAAAACACCCCGGTGCAACCTCATGCAAGCCGCTCGACGCTCGTTTGCAGCGACATGTCTGGTTACGTGAACCTATTTTGAATTTCCCGCGACTCAAAAGATGCGATAGGCAGGTAGTCGCTCGTCGCTCGTGTGCAGCGACTTATCTGCACGTGTCCCTATTTTAAATTTCCCGCGACTAAAAAAAGTAGCAATAAGTCGCCGGCAGCAAAATCAGTGTACTGTGTGATGATGGTTCCTGGCCGGACCACGGTATGGAACAGAGTTTTTACGCTGGCACAAATTCATTATTTTTATTGTTTCCTTTTGTGCCACTAATTCCAGGAATTTATGCCTTCTCGTTCTGGAGTTACAAGAGTACGATTGTGGTGGGGCTGCAGGGAATCCTAGTTTCTGGCCCGATAACGATACGGAACGGAGATTTTTTGTTGCAAGATTACATTATTTTAATTGTGCCTTTTAGTGCCACCAGTCCTAGGAAAGTGTGCCTTCTGGTTCTGGAGTTACAACTTACAAGAATACGACCCAACCATGGCTCGGAAATGAGATTTTTTTTGAACAAATTAATTATTTTAGTTGTGCCTTCTAGTGCCACTAATCCCAGGAATTTTTGCCTTCTGGTTCTAGAATACCTAACTATAGTACGAGCCTAATCTTTACAATAGCTGTTCCCCGCGGTTTCATCCGCGTAGTATGCGAAATATCAATGTAGTTTCTTCTGAGTTAATTTTAGAGTTCCCGTGAAAATTCCGGGATAAATAGTAGCCTATGTCCTTGCCTGTACCCCTGACAATGTGATGATCGGTTAAGCCGTTTAGCCGTGAAAGCGTAACAAACAAACAAGCAACCTCACTTTTGCATTTATAATATTAGTAGGATTAATTTGTAAATATTTCCATTGACTTTGATAACAGTGCGTGCCCTAAAATATTTCAATACTCATTACAATTCTCTTCATCGCAGACACAACAGTGTTTAGAAAGCAATGTCTCACGCGTGGATCGATTGTAAACTTTCACTCATGTTTGTTTAGGCTCTAAAGAGCACGTACCCAAGGTCGTACAATTATTAAAAAAAAACAAGTGAACTGACAAAGACTCACCAATGCATTTCAATGTAAATACTTCAGAAGAGAAAATTACTACTGTATTGGCTGTATGGACTTAGTTTCCTTTGCCTTCCCCATTGTAAATTTAACAAAAAAAAGAAGACCGAGTGGTACCTACTCAGAAGAATGGTACCTACCTTAGTTAATTTGTGGTACCTACCTACCTGGTACCTATGTTTTTCGATTGTTCTTTTATAACTAGTTGTCCCGCGCAGTTTCACCCGCGATAATTTCGGAGTTCCCGCGGGAATCCCGGATTACAATATAGCCTATGTTACTCAGGGATAATGTAGCTTTCTAATGGTGAAAGAATTTTTTAAATCGGTCTAGTAGTTTTGGAGTTAAATCGTAACAAACAAACAAAAAAACAAATCTTTTCTCTTTATAATAATAGTAGATTATCACAATCTTAAAAAGTTGGTTGATTTAACAATCATAATATATTATGAATCTATTCCACATGAAGTTTTTGTATCTTAAGTTTTTTTATATATAATTATCACAATCTTAATAGGTTTATTGATTTAACAAACATATCAACATATCTAGTCAACATGAATAGTTTTTGTATCTTCAGTCACAATCTCAAAAGGTTTATTAATTTAATAATCATATATTATGAATCTAGTTTTTTTTTTTTTTTTTTTTTTTAATCTTTATTAATGAGCTTAATCACAATGTGATTATGCCGCTCAGTTGCATCAACAGAACACACTAAATTAACTATAATAACACAACACACTACATTAAATATAAGATTAAGTCTAAGATAAGATGAAAGAGCCCTGAGTCTTCAGATCACTAAGATTTCAGTTGAGTTGTATCAACTGAGATCTCAGTGATCCGAGTCAAACCTCAACTCATAAAGCTCAACCAAACATTTAGTCTGGTCTGAAAGTGGATCTGACAATACAATATTGCAATCAGCAGATTCTTTCAAGAAGTATTTACACTTGTCAGTACGGTAGGCCTCGCCAAGGACACACTCCATCAAAACATGCATTATGTCCTCCGGTACACCACAGAGATCGCAGTTTGGTGACGGGGCTTTTCTCATGAGAAATGCAAATGTTTTTGATGGAATATGACCCGAACGGAGCCTCATAGTCGCTACTGCGGCTTTTCTTGACATATTATGACTATCAATCCATGGAATTTTAAGGGGTTGTGGTTGGACAGTTTTATACCAAATACCTATTTTTTTTGAGCGTAAATCAAAATATTCTTTCCAAAGGTCGTAGCACTGCCTCTTAATTAAGTGAATACAGTCAGTATAATACGGTAATATAGTATAATGTATTCCTTCCGTCGTAGCTTGTCTTGCTAAGTAATCTGCCTGCTCATTAAACTCAATACCACAGTGAGAAGGTATCCATTGCAACTTAACCGATTTAAAATTAGATGGTGACTCAAAGATAATCTTTAGCACAGAATAGGCTGTCGGTGAGGCTCGGACACCCGAGGTCAACCGAGCCAAATGCTGAAGCGCGCTTCTAGAATCGGTAAACACAACCACATCATCGTACCTATCTAATGAAGCCGCGTATGAAAGAGCTTCGCTAATCGCGATAAGCTCTGCTTCCATTATACAAATATTATCTGTATCGATTTTAAACTGTTGACTAAGATTACATTGTGGGTCAAAAAAAGCTGCACCAACCCCATCTCGGTCCTTGGATCCATCTGTAAATAGTTTATAGAAGTTCGTGTATTGCCGGTTAATAAAGTCTACACAAGTTAATCTTAAATCATAATAATTATAACGACGTTTCGGTCTGGATAGATTTGGGATGTTTATACTAATAATATTACTTAGATCCAGTGCGTTTACCCACGTGTGCATAGAAAACATCTCTAATTGTTGGCAGGTATGAATATTTGTGTCAGCGAGATATTCGTACGAGGATAACAGCACTGATTTCTTTTTATTGCGCCAGTACCTATTATTCTGATTTTGGGATAGCTCACTTAAGAGTTCATTAGTAATGTTATTAGCGCGAGATTTCGCTTTCAGTACAAATTTGCCTGCCAAGTACATTCTTCGTACATGCAATGGAGGAAGACAGAGTTCACTTTCCATTGCATGTATGGGGGTTGTTTTAATAAAGCCTCCAATTACTCTTAATGATTGATTTTGAATTTTATCTAGTTTATAGCTTAATGTTTTATTACTGTTACTGTATAAGTAACTTCCATAATCAAGACGGCTCCTAATAATCGCAATATATAATCTACGTAAATGTTTGGGATGTACTCCCCATCCAGATCCGGCCAATATTTTAAAAATGTTTAAGTATTTGGAGACTTTACTTAACATTTCCTCTATATGTTTATTCCATTTCAGTGAACGGTCCAACCACATCCCCAAATATTTTACGGTAGTAACTACGTCTATTGGGCTATCATTTAAATTAATTGCAATCGGATGTCGGTTGATGCCTTTCTTAAAAATACAAACTTTCGTCTTAATAGGCGATATCTCTAAACCTAAATCATTTAACATCCTATACATTTGATTTAAAGCCGATTGTAATTCAGTTGATGCGTCAGAGACGTATTTACATGTAACGTATAAAGCATAGTCATCAGCGTATTGCGAAATAACTACGTTAGTAATCTCCTTACAAATATTAAGAGTTGCAATATTAAATAACAGAGGGGATAACGGGTCTCCTTGGGCTAGCCCACGTCCCGTACACCTGGACAAAATAATCTTTTCAACCTGTACACTTAAATACCTTTCCCTCAGAAATGTCCACAAGTATTTACAGATTTTAGAGCCAACACCCAAGCGGTCTAAATTAGACAATAATGCGGTAATGTCGACATTATTGTAAGCATTTTCTATATCGACAAAGCAACCTAAGGTTATTTGATTTTTCGAAAAACCTATCTGAATTCTAGATATTAAGTTACTAAGATTATCAAGACATGATCTAGTTTTCCTAAACCCGGTAGTTTCTTCATCAAACAAATTTCTTTTTTCCATAAACCACTCCAGCCTTTTTGTTAACATACCGTGAAAGATTTTACAAAAACAAGATATAAGAGAAATAGGTCGTAACGCTGTTTCAGATGAGGGGTCCCGGCCTGGTTTAGGGATTGGAATAATACGTATTTCACGCCACTGGGAGGGTACAAAACTTAAAGTGTAGAACAGATTGAATAGTGTAAGAAGGATATTGATTGCGTTATCTGGTAGATGTTTAATCATTGAATAGGAGACCATGTCAACGCCAGGCGCTGTGTCTTTTGACTTGAAACAATTTCGTAGTTCACATAGTAAAAAAGGAGATTCGATCTGGGTATTACGAGATGCGAAAGTGGGATATTTCGGGCATGCAAAGTCAGGGGTCAAGTTGTGTAGGAGCTTGTTTGCCATTGTTTCATCGACATAGTTACTGGTGGATCTATATCCTTTCAGCCACCTCATCCTGCGCCACATTTCAGTTGCTGACGTCATCTCATCAATCGAGGAACAAAAATCGGAATAGGATTTACGTTTAGCCCTTCTTATGAGTTGTTGTGCAATTCGTATTTTTTCTTTTAATGAATTTAAATTAATAGGGGTGGGGTTTTTCCTGAATACTGACAGGGCAAGTCGTCTTTCCGCAACAGCTTTTGACAAGTCAGGATTCCAATAATGTTTCGGGGAGAAATGTTGTGAAGGGTTTTGACTTATTCTATAAAAAGGGATATGAGCATCAGCCGCTTCGTTAATGGTGTTAAAGAACAAATCATAAGATGTTTGTGGATCTTCATTAACTGCTTCAAAATCAACCAGTTGACGCTCAATATAGTTGCGGTAACTTTCCCAATCTGCATTTTTGTAGTTTCTTTTTTTAATGAATTGCGGATTATTAACTTGATGAGAGACACTAATCCTAATCATCAAGTGATCACTACCCAGTGATTCATTCGTAACCTTCCAATTAAAGTGTACCGCAATATCGGATGATGCTATGGAAATATCAGGAGAAGACTCCTGTAGATTTCCATTTACGTATTTAGAACGCGTACTTTTACCATTATTAAGAGATACATAGTTATTTTCTACTAGGGAATCGAAGATGTAACTGCCTGTCAAATCAGTCTTACAGGACCAGCTAGGGTGATGCCCGTTAAAATCACCCAGTACCAGTGTATTACGGATCCTTAAAGAGAATACTTCATTCCAGTCACTTTGAGAGGTTCGTACGGATGGAGGGCAATATATAGATATTATGTATTCAATAAATTGGCAGTTAAAAACTTTAACACAAATGATTTCGATTCCAGGATTTGATAACCGTATGGGTATTAATTGAGTTTTAATGGATTTATGCGTTAGGATAGCCACTCCACCATACGAGTCCTCTCGATCTTCCCGGAAGATACTGTAGTCCTTAATTCTAAAATTAATTTCACTGTTAAGCCACGTTTCACTCAGAGCGGCTATATGGATTTTTTCACTGCAAAGCAGTTGTTCAAATTCAACTTGTTTAGGCCGTACACTCTGTGAGTTCCACTGCAGAATGTTAATTTTATTCTTTAAACTTATTATAAGTTAAAATAATTTTTAAAAGGCAAATCCCAGAGGTACTGTCCCGCTATTGATACTAACCATTCGATGAATAGTGACACTGATTGAATTATCTTACTCTTCATATTATCTTGTGACAATACTATTGCGCTTAGCTTAGCAATCAGCTGCTTAAAACTCATCTTAGGTCTACGCTTCTCTCTTCTCTCATTTCTTGACTTTACTTCGCTTTCTGTCTCTTCGAAAACATCACTAAGTCCTCCTTCTGACTCTGACGAAATATTCCAATTCAATCCCTCGTTTTGGTTACGGTTTCTCTCTTTATTTTTCTTCTTTCTCGGTTTTTCATGTATCTGCTGTGAGATCTCCATTTGGCATGCCTGGGTTGAGGATGTTGCATCAGCAATGGTGTCAGTATTGTCATGATGCAACGTTTTGTTTTTTACTTTACTCGCATACGAAGCTTTAGTATTTGAGGGATTGAGTATTAGCGAATGAGCAGGTGTAGGTGCAGGCAATGACTCAGGTAATACACTTATGGGTTCAGCCATTTCATCGCACATAGCTAGAGGTTCTGGGGGAACATACATCTGTAATGCTTTTCTGTAAGAGCAGTTGAACTCCGCCATTAGGTCTCGCAGACGTTTTTCTTTTTTAAAAACAGGACACATTCTGTCCAACGACAAATGGCTGCCTTTACAGTTAACACATTTCAGTATTGTGGTTTCGCAGTTAGCATGACCTTTTCCACACTTAGGGCATACAATTTTTTTTGTGGGGCACATACGTAGTGTGTGTCCAAATCTCCAGCATCTCGAACACTGAGTGACGGGAAACACGTATGGTTCTACACCTATCTTCATGCCGTAAATATAAACATAAGCCGGCAGAGTGGGGCCCTTGAAACCTAATCGGATAGATTCGCTGTCTTCCCATCCGGAACCGTTTTGAGTCCTACGCTTCAATCTCTTAACAGCAGCCAATTCATACGTACTAGAGATGAGATTTAGCATATCTTTTTCGGGCATGTCCAGTTCTACGTCTTTAATCACTCCGTATGAAATGACAACTTCTAAAGGGGTTTGAACTCTCCAGCCTAACTCTTGTAAGGATTTGCATTGAATCAATTTCTCTGCGCTATCAGGGTTGTCAAATTGTATAAACACTTTATAGGGGTTAAGATATTTTACACGATTGATATTCTGTATCTTATAGGTATCTAGTAGCTTGGCCAGAGCAAACTGTTTAGGCAATTTGTCAGAGCTACTTACATATATGTCCACTTTCTGCGTTATTCTCTTTCCGTCTCTTCCAACCGTAATCCATTCTTCTTCTTCATCTAACTCTCGTAATCTTTTATTTGATCTCACCCGTGTTTCAGTCTCCATCATTTGTTGTGAATCCGCCGGTAAACTTGTCTCCGTCAAAACAGTATTATCTTCGATGACGTCGGAATTTTGTTCTATTATAATATTATTCATCACTTCTTCCTCTATAATTGAGTTCTCCGCCATGATGAATAAGGTGCACTAATACATGCACCCTATTACATCAAGCGTACGTGGTTGTAATAAACGTGAAACAAAAATTCGTTAAGAACGCAGTAATCGGACGGCGCGTGTGTCTAGCGCGCTAGCTCACGGCGAACTGATGAATCTAGTTAACATGAAGTTTTTCTATCTTCAGTTCTTTTATAAATAATTATCACACTCTTAAAACGTTTACTGATTTAACAATCATATTATGAATCTAGTTAAAAAATAGAACTTTGTCTTAATGACGGGACAATTTATACAAATAATTCGTTAAACAAAACAAGAAGATCCAGTTAACAAATTAAGTGTCTGATGCAAATCTCGTGACATTTTTTGAGCACCAAATTCAAAATCTCAATGACAGTTTCCATTCTTTCCGACGGTGGTAATCGTCACAAGTTAAATCCCACCCCAAGTAGGAATCCATCGACATCATCCATTGTGGTGGTGGAGGTGGTTCAGGCACTGGATCTTCTCAGGAAATTGCATCAGCAATGGTTCAGAACAACCATTGACTCATCCACTCCTTTCTCTCTAATGGAACGTCTTCTTATCTTCTCACTTCGACTGAATACCTGAATTTTTTAAACTCAATTACAATGATAATTCTTATTAAAACCTAGCTGTGCCCCGCGGTTTCACCCGCGATAATTCCGGGATTAAAAGTGAGTAACAAACATCTACACTATCAGATTTATAATATTAGTAGGATAGAAATGTCGACAAAATTTTGAAAATATGTTAGAATTGAGTTGAATTGGTTACCTTCCTCATTATCGTGTTCGTAAACACTTTCGTCTACATCTACGTCACGCTCCTCTTTCTCATCGTTATGCCGGCTGACATCACTGCTTGTTGTACATGAAATAAGACATAAAGTCGTAAGTTCTGTAGATAAACCTGAAATTTATAACTCTGCACAAACTACTTAGAGTTTTCACTGCTAGTTTTCACATTCAAGTTATCTTTGGCTAATCAATTAATTATAGCTTAATTACTGTTTTTATATTGTAAGGTGATATGAAATAAACGACAACAACCGTATCAAAAACAAAATATTAAACTGAGACATTAATATGACAACAAAACTGCTAGGTAACAAAAAAGGTGGTTCGAAATTAACATACACTTTAATCTTGATAAAACTGTACAATGAGGAAACAAAATTATCGTTTAAACGTTTACGATTCTTTAATTAAATGTTTTAATATGTTTACCTCGTCTGAATCCATTGTTTACCTAGATAAATAAATTAAATAAATCGTTGCAGCACCAGAAGTCAACTCACGCCATTTCCCAAATACCAGCGTCCCAGCGCGGCGGGCAGCGACAAAGCTGAACATTTTCAGCTTTGTCGCCACATCGATTTATCGCTGCCACAGACGTATAAGAGAACATACGTCGCTCCAAACGAAACCTCATAAAAAACGAGCGACGAGCGACAAAGCTCAACATTTTCAGCTTTATGACTGCCGCACCTTTTGAAACGCGGGAAATTCAAAATGGTGTCACGTGACCAGACATGTCGCTGCAAACGAGCGTCGAGCGGCTGCATGAGGTCGTACCCTTAAATGTTCACAATGTCACTTATTTCACTGACAAGTATCAATCTGTCAATTCCGAAACTTTGACACTTAAATACCACGTGGTCCAGATCGGCGATAGGAAAATTACAATAGTCACATTTTGAATCACGCACAATTTTAAGTCTATGGAGGTGAGTAGGAGTTTTGCAATGTCCGAATCTCATTCTGTTGATAACACTGATAAAATTCCGATGATCTACCTGTTTATGTTTGTGATACCAAGGTCTGGCGGGTAGGGCTTTCTGTACCTCGGCATACCACGCTCCTTTTGTTTCTGAGGTATGTTTCCAGCATAGTTCCCATAATTCTCGTGAGGTTTTATTGAGCAGGGCATAGTAATCAGTGAATGGTACTTCCAGTGTTGACGAGTGGTCTTCATCATATCCGTTCTTGGCTGCCCTATCCGCCTCCTCATTTCCAGAAATTCCACAATGCGCAGGTACCCATACAAATTTTACTAATTTACCTTTCATATATAAATCTAAATATCTTTCTTTTATGCTATACACTAAGTAGTTTAAATTATATTTACAATTGTTATTAGCTAAAGAACTAAGGGCACTCTTTGAGTCTGAGAAAATAATAAAATTTGTACTATTTACATTTTCAAAATATATAAGAGCCCTCAGAATGGCAAAACACTCAGCAGTAAAAATGCTAGATTGATCCTGAATTTTAAAGGATTTCGATAGTTTTAATTGTGGATCATAAAAAGCAGAGGTTACTCCATTTTCTGATTTTGAGCCATCAGTGTACAATCTGTAAGAGTTACTACTATCTGCAATGTAGCTTAAAAGTTCCGCTTGACTAAAAATACATTGGAAATTAATTTTTGTTACTAATGAGTTATAGTTTGTCTTATATATAGGCCATGGATAACTTATTTTAATATGACTGCTTAAACTTTTTATATGTAAGATTATACGTTGAAGTGGTGGCAGTGTTTCTGACAAAATATCTTTATAGTTAATATAATTTGCATTTTGGACTGAATTAGTCATAAATTGATTGGGCATGATTGAATCCATAGTGCATTTATTGTTAGATGATAGGATTTTCAAGCAGAACTTTTCTGCTATCTGCAGACGTCTTAATGATAGTGGAGGAATACATGCTTCGGCTTCCATTGCATTAATGGGGGTCGAACACATGGCACCAGTTATTATTCTCAGAGCTTTATTTTGGATTAAGTCTAATTTTCGGAGAACAGATACATTAGAATTCATATAAGCTAAGGAACTGTAGTCAAAATGACTACGTACTATACTTTTGTATAACATTGTAAGTGTGTTTGGGTCCGCACCCCAATGAACACCTGTTAGAGATCTTAATATATTTAAACCTTTACTGGCATTCTTGATAATGTAATCTATGTGCTGTTGAAAATTAAGTTTTTTATCTAAGATGACTCCTAAGAACTTTTTTTCATTTAATATTGGTAGAGGAGCATTGTCATAGATAATATCATTATTTAGTATATTATTATCTATAATTTTCTTTGAGAAAATCATGCTTGCACTTTTATGTGGACTAATGCTCAGTTGTAATTTGTTAGAGTAATATACTTGTACTTGTTCTAAAGCAGAATTTAAAGAATTTACAGCTAGATCTAGGTTCTTATTCACAGTATATACAATTAAGTCATCAGCAAACTGTAGATATTTTACATTAATCTTGTCCAAGTAAGTATTTAGTTGACAAGTGTAAAAATTATACAATAATGGAGAAATAGTGGCTCCCTGCATTGTGCCCTTATATACTGCTCTAGGGCCATGAAGCAAATTATTATACTTTACATACATTATACGATCATACAAGAAATTAAATATCCATTTGCAGGTGTGACCTGGAATACCCAGCTCACTCAAAATCTGAACCAGTACAGCAGGATCTACATTATCAAATGCCCCTTGGACATCCAAAAAAGCACAAACTGTATAAGAATGACTGAGAAAAGAAGTTTTAATATCTACAATGAGTGAAGCGAAGCTTTCTGCTGCGCTTCTGCCCTTCCGGAAACCAAATTGTTCTACTGGTAAGATAAGATTTGACTCCACATAATAATCTAATCTAAACTTAAGCATGCATTCAAAAATTTTACCAATACAGGATGATAGAGAGATAGGTCTATAGGAATTGTGATCATTGTCTGGTTTACCTGGTTTTAATATTGGTATAACACATTGAGTTTTCCAAGAAGAAGAGATTGCAAGAGTACTCCAAAGCAAGTTATATATTTGCAATAATATTTCAAGGACTTCGGGTGGTAAGTTTTTTAATAGACTGTAAGGAATTTCATCTAGGCCAGGAGTAGAATCTTTTCTAGATGTCATTGCAACTGAGAGCTCATCCATAGTAAATGGAGTTGTTATAAATGTAGCATTGGTACTACCATTTTTACAGAAGAAGGTTTCTAAAGAATCCATATTAACATATTTTTCAGGTGTGGAAGCAGGTGCATATTTATCTAAAAAGGAGGGGATCCATTCATCGTTCTTGGAGATTTTAGTGGTATGTACATTTTTAAACTTTCTTATATAATTCCAGATAGTACTGTTAAAAGATTCACACAGTGATTTCCAACCATCTTTTTTCTTATTACTTATGGTTCTTTTTTTAAGTGCATCAATTTTTTTATACTCAATATAATTTTCTAATGAGGGCTGGGTTCTATACAAATTAAGAGCTTGTTTACTATTTTTAACAGCTTGTAGGCATTCATCATCCCACCATGGCACAGGTTTTCTCGAAATTTTATTAGATGTGATTTTAAATTTAGGGATACATTGGTTTCTGGCTTGGCATAATAATTCATAAAAGGCGTTATATGTTTCTAATGGATTTTCTATATCCACCTTAAAATTTTTAAATGTTTCTTTTGTTACAGTGTGAAATCTACGCCAGTCAGCTCTCTTGTAAACAAACTTCTCAAAATCAAGGCCGGTTTGGTATCTTTGAACTGAAATTTGGATTTCTGTTATGGTGGGATAATGATAGCTGCCCATGGGGTCGTCATGAACAAACCACGAGCATAATGGTGCTATTGCAGGGCTAATGCAAGTTATGTCTATTGCAGACTGATTATGATAGGCAGATCCTACTGTAGTTGGTTCACCAGTGTTTAAAATACATAAATCTACTTCTTCAAGGAGGTCGTACAGTTGAGTGCCTCTGGACATAGTGGTCAGACATCCAAATGCAACATGATGTGCATTCAAATCTCCACTTAACATTATTGGTTTAGGTAGGTCATCAATGATATTTTTTAAGTTATTTTTACTGAATCTATTGTTACCAGGAGGATTATAAACGCATAATACAGATAAGTTGCCCATGTCAGTTTTCAAAATAATCGCAACAGATTGCAGATTTTCATAGAAAGGTGTATGAAGTACTTGATATTTAAATGTATTTTTAATTAAGATACCTACCCCACCATGTCCATTAGTACCATTCTGGCCTATGAAATTATAATTATTTATTTTAAAATTATGTCCATCTTTTAAAAAAGTCTCATTTAATAAGCATAAATCAATATTATAGTTTTCCAGAAAGTTTAGGAGCAATGCTTTTTTATTATTTACGCTTTGAATATTGAACTGACTTATACGAATTGAATTAGCTGCTGTAGTAGCCATTTTAATTTAAATTTTTGTGAAGAAAGTCTTTAACAAGTTGAAATGTAACTGGAATATTATCATTTTTATTTCCTAGATCCACTAAGGTTTTTACAAGAATATTTATAATTTCATCATTACTTTTTAAATCATATTTATATCTTACATCACTAGGTTTATTTACATTTGTTGGTTCTTTTTTGTTACTTACAATATTATGTACATTTTTGTTTGAAGTCAAGGGTGGGAAATCTTTGTTCAGGTCAATTGATTTGGTGCTGGTGACACTTGCGTAAGAAATTTTTTGTTTTTTCTCAAGAATTTTTTTAATTTTAACTGGGCACTCCCTGGAAATTGCTAAGTGAGGACCACCGCAATTCGTACAGTTAATTTCGTTCGGTTTATCGCAGTCTTTATAATAGTGATCACCGGAGCAAATCGAACAACGCTGCTTACCATTACATATTTTTGCTGAATGATTGAATTTAAAACATTTGAAACATTGTAGTAAAGGTCGAACATATTCAAATACTCTATAAGAAAATAAATCATATTGTACAGATTCTGGCAAAATATCTGATAGGAAAGTAATGCTAATCGTTTGTAAAGGAATAATTTCCTTCCCTACTTTTTTTGTGAACCTGCGCACTGAGATAATTTCATATTGTGAGGACAGTTTGTTGAATAGATCTTTATTAGAAACATTAGCTGGCACGTATCGAATGATACCAGTTTTTTCGATCTGGGCTGCTGGTATATAAGCTTTCATTTCATATTTTTCTAAGAAGTTTGTATTAACTAGAAAGTTATTTGCGTAATTATACTGTTTAAATATCACTGCAATTTTGTTAGCATTCACTCTTTGTATCCCTACTACGCCCTTAACCTCAGTAGAGAATATGTGGTTTAAATATATTGGACTCTTGTTACCCAACTTGTCTTTATCATTGATGTTTTGGACGAAAACTTTAAATATGCTGGTGCTGGAGTGCTCAGGATAAAGCCGCTTGTACCCTGGTTTGTTGAACGGCGCGTACTCACCTCCTAAATAGTCTTTACCTCTACCGCCGTCTACCAGTTCAGACGCCTTTCTTTTCTTGGCCACGGACTCGGGGTCTGGCCCCGGGCCCGGATCGCCATCCATTTTAACAGTTAACTACACTAGTTTTTAGTATTTATTTTACACTTTAAACAGGAAAATAAAATAAATATCTTTTGAAACAATTCAAAGCGACCGCCTTTTTTTTCTTTCCCGCCAAAAAACCAGACTGCTGACAGTTGATTCAGTGTTGCCAACCCTCAAAAATATTTACCCCTAAAAGTTGAGTGAAAAACCCCTAAATCCACCTAAATACAATAATATTATTAAAAAAAAATTTATAGTAAATAGCAGCGCCAATATTTTTGCTTAGTTTCGTAATCATTAAGGTGAAATTATTAGTCTTAAAAAAACAATTTAATCAAAAGCATAAATGTCTCTTGATTTTTTGTTTACGACCAAACTTTTTTTCGTAATTACAAAATGAAGATTTATTATAAAAATGCTAATTATGAAATTCTTTATTTTTGGAAATTACGGCTTTCCTACAGATTGTAGTAAAAATATCTTAGTAAAAGTATCGATCGTAGTAAACCTTAATAGGACGCTCTGTGGTAAGTTGAATATAACGACAAACTCCCGATGAATGCCCCATTTTATCTTACCTATTTCACTGTTTCCGCACACTGTTCATCACTAGTTAATCACTATTATACAAATTTCACCACACTCACACAATATTAATAACGATAAAGTAAGTAAAACAAAAAATAAAATTGACGTCCATTTTTGCTCAAATCTGGCCAAAAGTTCTAAGCATAGACAACGTAACCACAGTCGCATCCTAACTCTTATCATCTATACTTATTATGTTTATGGGAAACACTGATAATAAGAAAACTAGATGTCGCTAAGCCGTTAGATCAACAAATAAACATGATTGGCTAGATTGCTTTACTTCAGGGCCCTATATTTTTATACCTCTATTTTTCTGGACGAAAAAAATATAAGAAATAAAAATCTGAAAAATGTGAAAAACGTGTTAATTAATTAACTGAAAACCTGATACACCCCATTTAAAAAAAAAAAATTAATAATAATAATATGATTAAAATATATTTTATGTCGAAAAAATGTATACTTTAAAAGTTATTCCACATTAGTTTGGAGGTGACCTATCTACGAAATTCCAAGCGCTACGCCCGCGCTACCGGTTCGAATGTTTTTGCTGTGGGTGGTGTTCGCGCCAAATATTGTATTACAAATAATTTAGACATGGGCTAGTGAAAAAATACAACCTATATTAAAACATAGTGCAATCGATTCGCTAGTTGATCCTGAGCGAACTAATTTCTAGTTTTCAGTTAATTCATTAATACGTTGTATAAGTCAAAAAACCCCTAAAATTATAATACCCCTAAAAAAATCCCAGCGCATTCATTTTCCCCCGAAATCTAGGGGGAAAACCCCTAATTTGGCAACAAATGTTGTGGCAGCAAGTACCGAAACCAACTGGTTTTTAACTTAGGGCTGTCAATAAAAATCGATATATCGATATTATTTTTTAGAATTTAGAAAATTTTTACTTATTACTTATACGTTCTTTTTCGTTCTACGTTCTTTTTGAACGTTTTGAATTATTTTAAGCGTTTTATGTCAACTCAGTATACTGTTGTAACTCAGTATGTAACTCAACGAGCTATGGAAAGGTCTATGCTCGGTATTTCGCTACGGGATAGAATCCGTAACGAAATCATCCGGCAGAGGACCAAAGTTATAGACATCATCCAGAAGTGTAGCAAGCTGAAGTGGCAGTGGGCTGGTCACATCTGTCGCAGAACTGATGAGCGTTGGAGTAGACGGGTTCTGGAATGGACACCACGTCTCGGTAAGCGTAGTGTTGGACGCTCCCCTGCCAGATGGACCGATGACCTGAAGAAGGTCGCTGGTAGTGGCTGGATGAGGAAAGCGGGAGGTCGTGTACTGTAGCGTGCCCTTGGGGAGGCCTACGTCCAGCAGTGGACTGCAATAGGCTGACTGATGTCAACTCAACAACTTTTACGAAAATAAATAGTACTAAATAGTATTTCCTCCTCTTATCGTTAACGTTTACGGTCGCCATTTTGTAAAAATGGAAAATGTATTATGATATTCATGTATTAATATTTTATTGCTAAAGACATACATTTATAATTATTATTTTTAATAAACATACTGAATTATAAACTATGTAAATCATTTTTAAGCCGACTAACGATTGTTTTTGAAAACAAAGCCGATAAAATCAATATTTTTTTTCGATATAGCAAGCTCCGATAATGATGTATGTATTTAAAAATATCGATATATCGAAAAACCGATATTTTAACAAATATCAACAGACCTGTTTTTATTTTTTTTAGTGTTAGTTTTTTTTTACCCGAACCAATAAAACGACAACCTACCGACGAACGCCTCATTTCATTTTATTTCACTGTTTCCACAAGCTGTTCATCACTAATGGATCACTAATATACAAAATCCGCCACATTCACACAATATTGATCACGATACTCAAACTAATTTCTAAAATAAAAAATTAAAACAGATGGACTTAAATCCTTTTTGCTAAAATCCCGCCAAAAGTTTTTTTTTTGGTAAAGTTTACCCTCAGAACAATAACAGTTATTCTTCTGAGGTTTACCCTTTTCGGGGAAGGCAGAAGGAAACTTAGTCCATATAGCCAATTTAGTGGTATATTTCTTTTTCTGAAGTTATTTACATCGAAATGCATTGGTGAGATGCATTTCGATGCTTTGCCGGAAATTTTGGCAGCAACTCTTCACAGTTCTTCTTAATAGGACGTTCTGTGGGAAGTTGTATAGTAAAACGACAACCTCCCGATGAACGCCCCTTTTCGTCTTATTTCACTGTTTCCACACATTGTTCATCACTAATGGATCACTATTATGCAAGATCCACCACATTCCCAAGATATTAATCACCATCATCATTGATATACCTATTAAAAACATCACCATAAACTTTGCAAAACAAAGAAATAAAACTGACGTTCGTCATGTTGGACATCTCTAATATGAGTGATCCCATCACTATCATTTGTCTATGGTTTGTACGAATTCGTATTAAACCTCAGGATTAAACTGATACACATTGAACTTTTTTAAATTTTATTTTTACAAGCCAGCCGTACCATTATGACTGTATAGTTTGCCACCAATTTGTTGCTCACTAGTCACTCTATGTAGTTTGTAGTCACTCACTACTCACTGTCAAAGACAGGATGTATGTACTCTATTATCTATGCTAGGTAGTCAGCAGGGCTGCCAGATCGTATATTTGGATACAAAATATGTATAATCGGACGGTTTATTGTATCCACGAACATTCCGTGTAATTGATACAAAACAAAATATGCATGAAATGGAACGGAGTTCACCTCTTGCTTTTTTTCGAAGTGGTCCACTTACTCTGTAATCTGTATAGGATGAACAGAGATTGAAATAATAATTGAAGATATTGCCAACTTGACAAACTATGATGAAATTTGTGACCGCTTGAATTTCGTTCGGTAGTCTAATCTGTGGAGTTTTTCTTTCTCAAAGTTGTCATAAAGTTTGTTCATGTCGTCTGAGGTCTCGTCTTTTTTTTCTTTCCTTTCTTGCCGTTGGCGCCTTTGCGCTTTTTCAGATGCCACAACCCACAACTGAAAAAACTAAGGAATGCGATTATTTGAATGTGATTAGTATACTAAAATGTAATAGATTATCCTGTTCGATTTCATAAGTGTTATAAAAAACGAAATTTCATATGTTAGTTTTGTGATGTTTTACGAAGAAGAAAAATCGATTTACAAAATGGTTATGTATGTATATGACTTGCAGATAAGAAACCGTATAGCCGCAATTTATTTGCTGGCAGCCCTGGTAGTTTGTCGTCACCACAGATAAATAAAAAAAAAATAAGTCGTCACCACAGAGTACTTTTTAATGTCGTCATTCGTATTATTTATTGTACTATGCGTCACAGCTTTTGGCGGGATTTTTAGCAGAGTGGACGCCAGTTTTATTTCTTTGTTTTGCAAATTAGTTTATCGTGGTTAATATTGTGTGAATATGGTGGACTTTGCATAATAGTGATCCATTAGTGATGAACAGTGTACGAAAACAGTGAAATAAGATGAAATAGGGCGTTCGCTGGGAGGTTTTCGTTTTTCTGTACAACTTCCCACCGAGCGATCCCACAGAGGTTCAACTGCAAAAATTTGCTGCCAAAAGTTCCGGTAAAGCATCGAAATGCATCTCACCAATGCATTTCGATGTAAATAACTTCAGAAGAAGATATGTACCACTGAATTGGCTATATGGACTTAGTTTCCCTCCGCCTTCCCCGAAAGGGGTAAACATCACCAAAAAAAAAAATCTATGCGCAGTCACTAGCTGTCACTAGACAGCATTCTGTCTGTGGTCAGAAGCATAAATTCTCAGATTATCATTCAGAACTCAGAAACTCAGAAGTAATTTGTGCTCAGAAGACAGCAGTAGGTACTCGTAAACGGTTGTCAGACGCGCTAAATGGATACCTACTTTGGATTTCTAAATTGATTTCATGTCACTGCAGTCCTTAGAGAGAAGAAGTGAAAGTAGTTAAAACATTTTTTTATTTAAATATGGTACGGTGATTTCCTTGTTTATTACCAATTTGAGTATAATTTTAGTGGAAAGATTTTTGTTTGTGCAGTGTTTAGTGTTTGAATCAAAATGAGTGGCAAAGGGAAAGAGTTTGAGAGTAAAACGGAGACGGAAGATAGCGGTGATTGTGGCTACCTGTCGGGAGAAGTGTCGGGGCCCATCACTGAACCACTTTCGGGACCGATCGGTGACCAGAGTTCTAGTGACTCCTCAACCGCAGCTTCTGCTACAAAACATGTTGATATAAGTGATAGAAAAACTGTGTTAATTTCGGATCAGCAAGTAGACAGTGGTGTGATAGATTATTTATCAGCGGACCTTTCTAATGTGGACCTTAGTGATACTACTCCTACAGAGCAAGTCAGGGCCGTGCCTGAACTCCCACCGATTGACATATTGTTCCAACAGGATGAGCAAGGTGACACGTAAGTGATACCTAATTTTCATTTCAATTAAACTAAACTCATAAAATCTGGACAATCCAGTGCCTTGAGTAAATATTTGGAATTTAATCTTGTTTTAATTTTCTCACAATTATTAACTAGCTCTTCCAGTTTTAGTTTAGTGTAGACTGTATATATTATATTTTTAAAACTATAGAGTTATATAATTCTAAAAACTTATAAATTCTAACATTGAAATATTAATGCTGTAAAATTACACATACCTACCTATCAATATAATAATAATTATTATCAATTTCAATCTAGAAATTAAGTGAACATTTATATTTTTAAAATATTGTCCTAAAAATAACGTTATGTAATGCTCATTGCTCATTGTTCATTGTTGCTTTGTAAGGATTGCCCTTTCAATTGTCGAAAGATAAATACCTATATATAATAAACAAAAACAATACAATAACAAAAGCGTTGTATGCAAAATTTCATGACAATCTATTCAGTCATTGAGGCATGAAAGTCTAACGAACAAACAAACCCACTTTCACATTTAAGTAAGGATTTGGTCTGATGTATATTTTTGGCCACAAAAAACTTTACATTTTGTTTTTCTCCTTAATTAACTTAATTTGAAATGAAAATGAATAAAATAAGCTATTTGACTAATTTTTTTTTAGTCCGTCTTGTAGATTAAAAAAAATATTGGACACATAATTATTTTTTCCTTTTTTACGTAATCAAAAAATAACGGCAGTAAGTGACATCACGAGTCCCCACCCTAAACTTTAATGGGCTTTATCTCTTTGTATTTTTATTTATTTGAAAAATAAAAAAATATGTGTCTAATGAATTTTAATTTTCTAACCGACAGACTAATTAGAATTTTGATTTTCAAAAGTTGTCAAAAGTCAAAAGTCAAAAGTCAAATCCTTTATTCAAATTTGGCCCATAATGTGGCTCTTTTTGACGTCAATATAACTACAGCTACCATGACAGCACCCATAAAATATCCACCCCTCACAGCTTCCTAGTGCTATGGCTGAAGAGAAGAAGCTGCGCAACAAACTCTTCAGCAGCACGCTGTCAGTTTAAAGTTACAATATAGATATATCTATAATATAATTAGTGGTAACTCAACTTGCAATTAATTATGTGAGAACAATGAGCCGTACCCAGCAATAAACTACCGTACAGATACAGATACATTAGGAGTTAAACTAGGATTATCTATAATAATAGTAGACCAGACATGACCAGCACCAACTGACGGCACCCGTTCACGAGTATGACGTGCTCGTAAGCCCCGCCCCGCTCAACCATATTAGAGGGAACCGAGCGACCCGACTCACACGCCACCGCCAGCGGTACATTTGAGTGAGCATGACATATCTAGTCACTATCGTGTCATTGAAATTGATTCTTAATTTAATAAACAGGTAAGGCCGGTAATGGCTACATAGTGCGCACACAACTTGTTAACAAATCAATTAATATGACAACTGTAGTCTAATATTGCCTGTCAAATAAAAATTCTATAAAATTAGTGTTCACTGATATTCCCATTATGTGAAAACAATGAGCCGCAGCCAGCAATAAACTATCGCACAGATACAGATACATTAGGATTTAAACTAGGATTATCTATAATAGTAGACCAGACATGACCAGCACCAACTGACAGCACCCGTTCACGAGTATGACGTGCTCGTAAGCCCCGCCCCGCTCAACCATATTAGAGGGAACCGAGCGACCCGACTCACACGCCACCGCCAGCGGTACATTTGAGTGAGCATGACATATCTAGTCACTATCGTGTCAATGAAATTGATTCTTAATTCAATAAACAGGTGAGGCCGCTAACGGCTACATAGTATGCACACAACTTTACAAAAAATCATTCAACAAACGTATAATCTAAAATCTGACCTTGCGCGTCAAATGAAAAAGTAAAATAAAAATAGAAATGAGCAACTCATTACCAAACGTTTGTATCATTTAAATAATCTTTTACGCTATAATAGGCTTTATCGCACAAAGTGTGTTTAATCAAGCTCTTAAATTTATTAATTGACAAATCAAACACATCGTTTGGCAGTTTGTTGTAAAAGCGTATACATTGCCCTTTGAAAGAATTAGAAATTTTATGGAGCCTAGTAGTAGGCACAGCGAGTTTGTCTTTATTTCTTAAGTTATGATTATGTAAGTCACTGTTTTTCTTAAAGTTGGCTAAATTTTTGTGAACAAATAATAAATTCTCGTATATGTACTGAGAGTATACAGTCATTATTTTAAACTCGCTGAATTTAGTTCTTAATGACTCCCGAGGGCCCAACTTATAGATGGCCCGAACAGCTCGTTTCTGCAACACGAATATAGACTCGATGTCTGTGGCATTACCCCACAGCAGTATACCGTATGACATAATGCTGTGAAAATAACTAAAATAAACTAGACGTGCAGTATTAATATCAGTTATTTGACGAATTTTCTTAACAGCAAAAGCAGCTGAGCTAAGTCTGCCCGATAGCTTTTCTATATGTGGGCCCCATTGTAATTTTGCGTCTAGTGTTATACCTAGAAAGACAGTTTCATCGACCAGTTCCAAATCGTCATTGTTAATTTTTACATTGGTTTTAACCTGTTTGACATTTTTTGTTACGAATCTAATACATTTAGTTTTACTGCGGTTTAGTAATAAATTATTAGCATTAAACCAGTGTACTATTTTAGAGAGAGCATTGTTCACATCGTCTACAGCCGATTGCTGTCTATTAACCTTAAATACTAAAGATGTATCATCTGCAAACAATACTATCTCATGGTTCTCCTTCACCAGATAGGGTAAGTCGTTTATATAGACAAGGAACAGGAATGGTCCTAATATAGATCCTTGCGGCACACCCATCATAACGGCAGATCCATTTGATCGCCTGCCGTTGACCTCAACCCTTTGGATCCTATCACTTAAATAGGAAGTAAGAAGATCCAAAGCCATGCCTCTTATTCCGTAGTAGTGTAGCTTCCTGACCAAAGTTGTATGCAAAACACAATCAAATGCCTTGGACAAATCACAAAACACTCCATAAGCGTCGCGTGACTCCTCCCAGGCTTCAAAAATATTTTCAATTAATTTGATTCCTGCATCAGTTGTAGAGCGACCACGAGTAAAACCGAACTGTTTATGATGCAGCAAGTCGTTTCTATAAAAATATATGATAAGTTGGTCTAGCATAAGCTTTTCAAATATTTTACTAAATGTTGGTAGTACCGAAATTGGTCTAAAGTTATTAGGGTCCGATGTACTACCTGTTTTAAACAAAGGTGTTATTTTACTATACTTCATTAGGTCAGGAAACACACCACAGTCTATACATCTATTAAATATAATAACTAAATCTGGTGCAATAATTTCAATCAATGAATTTATAATCGTAACAGAAATCCCCCACAAATCGGCGGTTTTCTTAAGATTTATTGTCTTAAAAACCTTAAAAATATCAAATACACTTACATAGCTAAAATTAAATTCACTAGTACATTCTGGAACATTCGCCTTAAGAAGAGACTCCGAAATCGTGGTGGAAGAGCTTAAAGTGCTGGTTAAAGAAACTGGTATATTAGCGAAGAAGCTTTCAAACTCATTCGCGACTTCCAAATCTGACTTAATAACCTTTCCATTAACACATAACTTGAAAGTAGTATCATTAAATTTAGCTTTACCAGTTTCTTCATTAATTACTTTCCATATAGCCTTAATTTTATTATTACTATTTTTGATCTTAGAACTGATAAAATGCGATTTAGCCAACAAGCAAACGTTTTTGAAAATCTTTGAGTATGATTTTAAATACTCTTTAAACTCTTCACTATTGTTGAACTGTCTTTCGTAGTACAACTTGTATAACACTTGCCTACTTTTATGTATTCCTACCGTTGCCCAATCGCTAAACACTGGACTTTCAGTAACTGTAATCACTCTGGAACTAAATATTGTGTTAAACTGATTGGTGAATGAATGAAAGAATGAATTGTATAAAGAATTTGGATCTAAATTGGATTGTAAAAAAGGCAAGTTACTAATCAAATCAACTCTCATACGCTCCAAGCGATCAGCTGTTACCGGCACATAACTAATTTTTTTTTTAGCCAAAGGTTTATTAATTATTTCAAAATTTATAAATTGACCAGAGTGATCAGAGTCTAATTTATTAATAATATTCTTGTACTTGGGAATTACATCACTATAAATATTATCTAAACATGTAGATGTGGTAGTGCATATCCTAGTAGGCTCCATAAATAAGTGCAAAAGATTATATGATTTGAATAAATTTAGGATATTAAATGATGTGGAGGTTTTTTCAAGAATATTAACATTAAAATCTCCACAAACAAACAGATTCTTACCACAGTTACTTAATTTGGATAAAGCAACATCCATAACTTCTGAAAAATAATTGTAGTCACCAGAAGGAGGTCTATATACACAAACAATAATAAATCGCTCCAATTCTACACAAGCAAGCTCTATTACACATTCCACAGAGAGAGACACAATATCTTTTCGTTCTTTAAACTTAAGTTTTTTATTTAATAAAATTAGTGACCCTCCATGTATTGCATTCACCCTGCAAAATGAGCTGCCGGCCTGGTGATTACTGAAACTAAACATGAGTTGGTGCGCCTTTAACCAGTGTTCTGTAATACACATAATACTTGTGTGGGGCACAGTGACCTGTGACTGATACGGCTAGATATGTTGATTTATTTGTTTATTGTATATCAGGGTGATTGTCTATGATAGATGTTGTGGTCGGCACGGGACGCGGCTGGCGAGCCGATTCGTTTGTTATGGATTAATTGATAGTATACCGACGCCCGTGACCGACATGAATCGACTGCCGCGACCGGGCCGTAGGAAAGCGGCTCGATCGCGTAAATCGCTGTCGAAAGCAGTGTTCGGTTTCACGCAGTGGACCGAACATGCTCCCGACCACGAGATGAGAGATGAAATGAGATTAAATGATTACAATTAAAATGATACTCAGAAGTGATAATGATTATAGCAATTGACATAAAAGCACAATAAAACATACAAAAATTCGTAATGATCACGTAAAGTCTCTATAGCTTTGATTCATTAATGACCTTAAGATTACACCTTTTTGGTTTAGGCGAAGTTGCCCGATCGACTAACTCTACACTCGATTGACTTTTCCTGCCCGCACTGATCTCACTTTCGTTTCGCGCACTCACTACACTCACACGCACTTCACTGCTGGCTCTGTTCTCCGCCTGCGCGGGGGGAGGGATACGTAACGCCCGCCTCCTCCTCCGCCACCAAATGCTCGCTCCCAGGACAGCTGCAGCAGCTATGATCACGTAACTGACCACATATTGATGAATGTCATGTCCTGATATTGATATCTCTGAAGACTGAACCTTTTCCTTCATTGTCGCTGTTTGATTATGCAGTTCAGCTAAGCTTTGGTTGATTTCCTTTTGCTCTGGCGCCTCGTTCTCAATAGTTGACTCATCTAAGCTGTTTAAATGTTTATTTATTGCTTTATGTTGCCTTGCTACCATTTCTTCCGTTCTTTTTAATAAATTATATTCCCCTTCGACTACTGATGTTTGATTTCTCCATAATGATTCTAGGTATCTCTGATTGTTCTTTAATAATTCTATATCCTTTTTATACTGTTCTGCGAAACGATCATCTAATACGCCGAACAACGTATTCGCAATGTAACCTACTCCATTGATAATGCCCCGTCGCTGTCTCGAGATCCCGTTACCTTCCTGATTCAGCAAAAGTTGATTATAGTATTGTAGCTCAGTCTGTTCGTGACGTAATTGTAGTAAAATCATCTGGCATCGTGTTTGTTCCTGGAATTTATCACATGTTCTTTCTAGGGCCGTGGTACATACTTTGATTAGTTTGATAGTTGTTACTCTTCTGATAAATATTGTTCTGGGTCTTGCGTCCTTGTTCTAAAGTTGTGAATTTGCTTTCCAAGTAGTCTAGAAATTCTTGTAAAATAGGTAATTCGCGAGAATTTTTCAATGACTCTATGTACTCTGTATATGATTCACCATCTAATTTTTGTGACAAAAGGTGAATAAGTATTGGATCCCACGTACCTATATCCACTCCAAGGTTTTTTATAGCGTTTAATGTTTCTAGGGTGATGTCATGCATTTTTCGAATTTGCCCTAACGACTGTTGTTGTGAGGTTGGAAGGCTCAACAGAATGTTGAGGTGTGAAGTAAAAATAAGTTTTTTGTTGTCATACCGATGGTTTAATATATCCCAACATGTATCATAATTTTCTGTGCTGATCGGGAGATGTTGTATGAGTCTTTCCGCTTCACCTCTTATTTTGTTTTTTAAAAACTGCATTTTTTGAGCCTTTGATAGGCAAGGATTTAAATGTATTGCTTCCTTGAATAAGTCTTTGAATGAGGTCCATTGATGATAGTTACCGGTGAAGATAGGGATGTCCACTTTGGGTGTGGATTTTTCTCGATGCGCTACGGACCATAGTTTAGTGTTGATAGCTTTTTTCAAATGAATATACACATTTTCATGATCTGTGAATGCCCTTTCATACTCTTCGTTGTCGCCCTCTAGTTCGGCATAAATTTTCCAATGCTGTGAATCTATAGTTTCCCATCTAGTTTGCAATTGCGAAAGTACATCTTCAAATTCCCATTTCTCGGAGATATTTTCAATTTTGATACCATTAACGGTTCGCATAAAGGCTGTAAAATTGATAGTTTGAACATGTAACATGTCATCCAACTTGCTGAATGACCCTTGTGATTTTTCCTTTACCGATTCTTGTTTTTCATAATTATTCTTCGCACATATCTCTTCGCTTGATACGTTCCCCTCTTCCTGATAAGCCTGGCCTGATTCTTCCACTGATAATTTCCCTTTTTGATATTGTTTACTCGTACTTGCGATTGCTCCTTTTGAATACGAACTCGGATCTGTTGCCGAGTTATCCATGATGTATGTTTTAATTTTGCGATAAAGCTTCTCCGTTTTTTCATAGTATTTTCCTTGAAAATACGGCTGTTCTTTGTCTTCAGCCTTTAAAATTTCATTATGATTACCCTGATATTCTCCCCAATACGATTCTAAAGTCTCTAGTTTGCGTGCAAAATAGTTAGGGGTGGATTTACGTTCCTTTCCATCCTTTTGAATGTTGCTCTGCAGCTTTTCCATGGCTGCATAGAGCTCAGCTTGAGACTCGTACAGATACTCTATGTTAAGACTCATGATTATACTCCCAACACAGATATGAACTCTTGATAGGCTGATATACCCCGATACCCCGATATACTCCTGATACAATGATATGCTCTTGATCCCCTATATCCCCTTGATATGCTGCTCACTGCAACGCTTGATAATCCCCGATATACCCCTTGATATGCTGCTCACTGCAATGCTTGATAACCCCCGATATATCCCTTGATATGCTGCTCACTGCAACGCTTGATAACCCCCGATATCCCTTGATATGTTGCTCACTGCAACCCTTGATAACCCCCGATATACCCCTTGATATGCTGCTCACTGCAATGCTTGATAACCCCCGATAGTTCCCCTTGATATGCTGCTCACTGCAACGCTTGATAACCCCCGATATCCCTTGATATGTTGCTCACTGCAACGCTTGATAACCCCCGATATACCCCTTGATATGCTGCTCACTGCAACGCTTGATAACCCCGATATACCCATTGATATGCTACTCACTGCAACGCTTGATAATCCCCGATATACCCCTTGATATGCTGCTCACTGCAACGCTTGATAACCCCCGATATACCCCTTGATATGCTGCTCACTGCAACGCTTGATAATATGCTTGATAATATGATATGCTTCTTAATATTGTGGACAGCTGCTGATAATCCTTGTTGATCCCAAATAATCCGATGTTCCACTATTCACTAATGTCCACAAAAAATTCACTGATAATGTCACAGTTTGTCACTACACTCCACGAGCTCGAGAGTCCGTCACTGGTACCCAATTAATAGCTCGAAGGACCAAAAATGTGTGGGGCACAGTGACCTGTGACTGATACGGCTAGATATGTTGATTTATTTGTTTATTGTATATCAGGGTGATTGTCTATGATAGATGTTGTGGTCGGCACGGGACGCGGCTGGCGAGCCGATTCGTTTGTTATGGATTAATTGATAGTATACCGACGCCCGTGACCGACATGAATCGACTGCCGCGACCGGGCCGTAGGAAAGCGGCTCGATCGCGTAAATCGCTGTCGAAAGCAGTGTTCGGTTTCACGCAGTGGACCGAACAATACTAATATTCTCCGAATTCATGAATAATTCCAGCTCCAGCTGCTTGCCTGCTGTCATACAATATATATTTTGATGCACAAGGTTAATACAACATTTATTTGAAATAGGTTTTTTGTTTCGGCTCTGTTCTAGATAATAATAATCATTGGATATGTCAGCTAAATTAGTTAAACTAGTGCCAGAGGACTTCTCTGTTGTCCTATTATTTAATTTAAATGATTTGGAATTGATCCCAATGTAATTAAGTTATTACTAAGAATGTCAACATTATTGGTGTGTTCCATGTCAATATAGTTGTCAGTATACTGCTCAATAGAGGCAGAGTTAGTAGCCAAGTTCTTGGCTGAAATATTTAAAAAATATGATAGCGAAAATGCTACCTGTCGCTTAAAACTATGGGAAAGGTAATGCCTACCTTTTGTCAAATAATATACTTTATTACTAACAAAAGTGTTAGTGTCAATTACATGAAATTTTTCATTATACTTTGAGACAGTGTATAAACACTCATTCAGCTTATATCTAAGGTTGTTTTCTGCTTCTGGCAATGTTTTACAGTAGGGGAATGTAAACAAAATTATCTTTTTTAAGTTTAGATTTGCCAAATAATCACAATATTTAATAAGATCTTTTTTGCATACATTTCCCCTATTTTGTACAAAAATAATTAAATTTGTGTAATCTTTAAGATTACTTTGCAATATTTTATTTAGAATATCATGAAAATCTGCTGAAGGTGAGCAGTTATTAAGGATAGAATGTCCCTTGAAATGAGAGTTTATAATAGAACCCATATTTCTTCCTATATCATCACTAAACATAAACGTTTTTTGCATAGAGTTTAATGACTGCTCAGAACAGACACTCAAACCTTCATGCATTGAGACATTAGAAGAGGAAGAGGGCCCACTCCCCCGCTGCGAATGACTTGAGCGAACAAAATTACTCCTGTGATTGTTTACCGATGAGTTCTGAGAGTCTGTATTACTGTTTGAAAGTTTTATAAGATCATTCACTGCACAAGAGTACTCCCTAATCACCACTTGAGATGTCTCATATTTTTTATTAATTGAATGTAAGGAATCTGTTAGTTGTTGGATTTGTAATTTTAATTGTTGAGTGTCAGCTTCAAACTGTAACCTACTACTTTGCAATTTATTTGTGCATCTTTCTAAATCATCCAACAATGTAATATTTTGTTTACTAGCCTTTGCACACAATGATATGGATTTTTGACTTTTTATTAATTTCTGAGTTTTTCTAATGTATCTATTAATTTTTATATATTTTTTAAGTTTGTTCCTGCTACAATGCAACAAATTTCTTGTAAGTTTGGTATTGATTGTTGACTCATCCTTTGTGAGGTCTATGGTCACAATTGGATTGATTTTTGTAGCAGAAACCAACTGCGGGGCAATCTCCACTAACTCGTGAAATAAACTTTCATTTTGCTGCACAGTGACATTTTGAGCAGCGTCTTCCAGGTCGGAGATGTGTAGATGGGCATCACGAAGCTCCCGCTCCAGTGTAGAAGTCTTTTTGAGGGCTTGCTCATACTCTTCACTGCACTGGTCAAACCTATCTACTATATTCTGGAGATGGTCCCGCTCCTCAACAATACAATTATATTTTGAATATAAAGCTGACATTTCTGATTTCAATTTACTATTGCTATTAATTAATTGTAAGAGTTCTCTTTCATTATCTTCTCTTTCACTTGAGAGTTGTGCACACAAGTCCTTGGAAACCTTTAATTCCTGTAAAACCAGTTGGAGTTTAGCCTCCTCCTGGCGAGCCAAAGCCTTACGGGTCGTCATTCTGTACTTTATAAATTAAATATTATCAAAAGAAGATAAAAAAAATATATTTCAAGGAGTTGTTTTACAAGAACGGGTAGTTTTAGGTTACCGGTAAATTATAATAATCAGTGAAATTACACAATTAACACAGACAATATACGAGCGACAATGCAATATATCAGTTATAAACCGATAAAGCTAGTTAATTTAGTATTTAATTGGTAAAAATTAGCAAATAAATCACAAAATATGAACACCAAAACTACCTGTCACTCTCAATCATTGAACTCTTACAAATCACACCAAATCCAGTTTAAAACGCAAAACCTATTAATATCACTTATCATTTATCACAAATTTAATCTAATACATTGGAATTGAGCTTTAATTATCAAAATTAAAATTAAAATTTAATAAAATTTACGGGACTTAGAAAATCAGCTGTTATTCGTAGGGTTGCCAGAAGCAAAAAAAAAAACAACATCCCTATTCAATTTCTTTTGCTACAACAGCAGTAGGTAAGACAAAAACAATTATTTATTCTTTGATTCATCAATTGATCAATAAATATGCAGCAACAAAAAGGACCACAATGGTGTGTCACAACAAAATGGTCTCCAGCTCAGCATAAGCCTGGAACTGTTACAGACCTGACGCTGGCCTTCCACTATTACTGCATGGTGGTGTGAGGTGTGAGCGCACAGTGTATAGCCGAATTATTTATTTGCAGTCATTAAAACAAAACTATAAATAGATATGGGGATTTTCTATTCAAAGTTGCTGAGGGAAATCTACTCTTATGGTTTGGGCGTAATATTTAGATGTTGAGTTTAAAGATGACCTGTCATTTCAGATTGTAGCTTTGTGTCAGATCCTTGACTACCACTGAAATTCTCAAAATTATAAAAAAAAATCATCTAGTTTTCCAAAATATTAACAACTAGTTGTTCCCCGCGGTTTCACCCGCGTTAATTTCAGAGATCCCGAGGGAATTCCCGGATGAAAGTACCTTATATATCTTTTTATGTACCTCTGACAATGTGTGGTATGCAAAATTTCATGCAGTTTCACCAGCTTAAATTTCGGAGTTCCCGCGGGAATTCCGGGATAAAAGTACCCTATGTCCTTCTCTATACCACTGACAATGTATATGCAAAATTTTATGATGATTGGTTGATCCGTTAAGGTGTATGCGAGGATAAGAGCTCGAAAGCGCATTTTCATCCGACTTGCTTCAAATTTATCGTCACGGCTCAGCTCCTGTGTGTCTTAGCGTTATGTTATATAGCCTGTTATATAACCTGCCCAGGACTATGGACTACAATCATACCAAGTTTGGTTAAAATCCCTTCAGTAGTGTTTGACCCATGCATGCACATACAGACAGACAGACAGACAAAAAACTTACTGATTGCATTTTTGGCATCAGTATCGATCACCATTCATCCTCTAATATGAATTTTTAATATATATTCAATGTACAGAATTGACCTCTCTACAGTTTTATTATAAGTATAGAAGATTTTGACTTGGCAGGTACATTAAAAAAATAATCATTTATAAGAAGATTTTAATTACATAGAACATAGATGTTTTGATCATAATATGAAATTAATTTTGTTATTTAGATGTGCAATACTAAGCACCAAGAGGATGTTGACAGTATTGTATAAACATGCTTAACCTTAAGAGGTAAAATTTCTGGATAGACTAATTAGCGTCATCATTACTGTATGTGAGAATGTACGATACTAAGAGGATTATTCATAATTGTGTCTCACCATTTAGTATTATCTAACTATAGCTAAACATTCAATAGCTCTTACTTATCAATTGTTTGTTTAGTAACTTACTAGCTGTACCCTGCGGTTTCACCCGCGATAATTTCGGTGTTCCCGTAGGAATTCCAGAATAAAAAGTACTCTATGACCTTCTCTGTACCCCTGCATGCAAAATTTCATGATGATCATTTGAGCTGTTAAAGCATTACAAAAAAACTCACATTCGCATTTATAATATTAGTAAGCATTTAAACTTTCTGCTTATCATGGTACAAACGGCAGACTTAATACCACAGTGGCATTCTCTGTCAGTCAACCTTCCGATACTACGACAAATGGCTTGGTGTTAAACTTGAATTATTATATTGTTTCAGACAACTACACATTGCTGCTGCACACAGATGCGTCAAAGCGATCAGTCTGCTCACGAGGCTATGTCCTGACAAGTCGTGGCTCGACATCCCCAATGACGATGGTCAGACAGCCCTCCACCTGGCGGTGCTAACTGGCGACGCTGTGGTAGTGAGAATGCTGGCCATCGAGGGCGCCTCGTTGGCGGCCAGAGACGACTGGGGGCGGACGCCGCTACATCTCGCCACTCAAATCGACAGCATACCCTGCATTCACGCGCTGATGACGCCAGTTTCCGGGAGTCCCATCGACTTGGACTCAACAGTCAACATGTGGAATTCTGATGGTGAGTTTTTGTAGTGTAATAATAACTTTTAACTGACTGACTGACGAAGATTTTATGATGTTGTGAATTTGTAAAAACAGTATACGTTCCGAGGTATTACTCAATGAAATCCATGACGCAGCACGAATCCAGTTTAAATAATTGTTTCAATACAGCTGGTGATAGATAACACTCGAGGCATTGTCCTCTCCGGGCTTGATGTCCGATAATCCGGACCCGATCACAATGCACGCGATATCGTGACAGTAACTAATTGGTGAGAAAACTTACACGGAGACGGTCTAGGATGTGGTTTGAATAGAATGGTTGTAGTGGTGCATGAGGTGACGCGCTACGCCATTACGCGTGCTCAGTCGCAACTTGTTTATTTACTATCAGCGGCGGCTAACCCGACAGCTCCGACGTGACGTATTTCAAGGCCTCGGTTGTGAAGGTGCGTCTTTGCAATTTATGTAACTTGGAGTTCCCTTTGACCTAATATATTTGTAGCTAGTTGCTCACCCAAGGTTTTACTTGTTAATTTCACTTAGGAACACTGTAGCTTCTTACAAGTCAAACATTTTTTAAATCAGTTGTCGTTTTGAGTTAATCCTTTACAAACAAACAATTTTTCGTCGGTTAAAAATGAAATCTTATCTCTTTACTAGCTGTGCCCCGCGGTTTCACCCGCGTGAGTTTCGGAATTTTATTGCCGCAGGAACTCCAAAGTAAAATAGTGACACGAGATATTTTTATTTATATAGTTAGATAATGTAAGTCTATGTATATTAGTTATTTTAATCAGCTGATGCGACATCAGTTTTTAAGATCTTTGGACTCGGGAGGTGGGTTAACTAACTTAAGTAGGGATTCCTTTTTTAAATTTAACCCTGTGCCGGTAACATTTCACTAAATTTCAGAGATCCTGCGGGAATTCCGGGATAAAAAAAATACATTATGTCCTTCTCCGTTCCCCTGACAACGTACAATCAGTAATAAGCATGGATAATTCCATCCGCTTTAATATAGGCACAGATAATATAATACTATATATAGGTAAGTAACTATAATATTAAGGTCATCATACCTACATAATATTGACATCCCTAGATATACTTAACTGAGTTTGAACGATAAAATAAAACAACTTATGCTACACATATACAATATACATATGAATAAACTCGTTTTTTATCTTTATGAACTAAACATCATGAAATTTTGTTAGGTGTAGGTACAGTACACATGTGGGGCATACTTTTTTCCCGGAATTCTCCCGGGAACTGAACTCGCGGCTGAAACCGCGACGATCAGCTGGTAATTTCTTTTTAGTGTTCCTTACCTCAAAAGAAAAAAAAACAGAACCCTTATAGAATCACTTCGTTGTCAATTGATCTGACTGTCTGTAATGCCTTCGGCAAGTAATATCGTCTTTACTACAAGTACAGGGAAACATCTGAAAACTAAGTATACAATAATTTTGTAATCAAATCATAAAAAACATAGGTTTTTATTTAAAGTACGTAATCAAACATCGAGGTTGAGCAACGGAACCCTCGGTGGGCGAGTCAATACCGCGCTTGTTCGGTTTTTTAAAGGTTTTTCCTTGTAAATTCCGCATTGACTGGTAATTACTTAATATTCGGTTGGAAGTTACTGTAGATTTTTCAAGAAATAATCAAGTGAAAAAAAATCTTTACTTACTATATTAATAAAATTTACATAACTACTATGGAGATAATTAAGTCGTTAGATTTCCCCAAGTTCGACACGTGAACGTAACGAACCCAGAAATATATTATATAAACTCAAGTATTCAAACAATACCAAATTACATAATTAGCCGGTCTTGAATTTAGATTTAAATATTTAGCTGTTGGTAAGTACTGACTTAAACTACACACTCACAACTGTTTGACAATCAGAATATTATAATCCCACCAAAAACATTTTCATGTAAAATGATGTCAAGACAAGTCCATATGACGGGCACTGTCAAAAAGTTCTCAGATCTCATGTAGAGCCAGGCTTATACACACCCTAACTCTATAAGGCCTAACTTCTCAAACTCTACACCTTAGTCAGAATATGTGGCATCAGTGATACAGTGACGAAATCAGGGTTTTTTAGATATCAATAAAATTTAAAGTATAAGAGCTATGCAATTAAAACTTTATATGTTTGATAAGTCCGCTATTGACAACATATCCCAAGAATTTCGTTTATCTGGTATAATCCAAACCCAAGTTATAAGGGTTCAAAAAAACGACGAAGCGCTTCGAGAAAAGGTAGTGCTCCCGCTTCGCTTGACTCGTCTTGGCGGGTTTGACAATCAAAATATTATTATGTACGCGCGGTTCCACCCGCGATAATTTCGAATTTCCCGCGGAATTGTCCCATACAAAGTTTTCATCGCCTTTAGGGGTTGAAATTTTAAAAATCCTTTCTTATCGGATGCCTACGTCGTACAAAGAACACACCCTCCAAGTTTCAAGTCTCTACGATGAGCGGTTTAGGCTGTGCGTTGATCCTTCAGTCATTCAGGACAAAGCATTTTATATGTATAGATATAGATTGCTCACAGTGAAAAAACCATTGCAACAAATTGTAATTAAAACATTTTGCTCCGAACGGTCTTTTTCGATTGTAACTAAGAGATGTCTGGCAATTTAGAGAGAGGTATGAAATGATGCCACAAAATTGGCGACTAAAAGGCACTAACAATTACTTATTCTAATGTGTGTTTAATGTTTATTTATGTAGAATAATATGTGTATTTATGTAATCCATGTGTAAAATATCACGTTTGGCGCGACGCTGTTAGTCCGCCAGCCGTAAGAATGTTGATTGTGGGAATTTCCCACGTGGTTTCCACTCAATCTCGCCGCCGCCGCGCCGTCGGTCGACAGATTCGGCCAATGGCTGAGCGCGCGCTAATTCGGTGTCTTCGGCCGACAGACAAGATGCTTCTCGAAACCAACGTAACGCCAAAACGTGGGGAAAGTTGAACCAACCAACGGCTGTATTGCGCTATATTTTTATGTATAGCTGGTGCTGGTTGCATGATCGTGTGTTGCGTGTATATCGAACATTTTACTGGTATGTGGAAAACTCTTAACATCGCACTCGATCGGTGAAACTATATCGGTGGACTATGAAACTACGTAGGTTCTATAGAATGTCTCGCTGTTGAAGATAGTGTCTAGGTTTATACTAGGTACACATTTTATTTAAGTTGTTTTACTCTCTGTAAATTCTTTAGCACCTTTAGCATTTAGACACATATAGAAAATAATAGAACAGCGAAGTGTTATAAATATTACATACTTATTGAGTGAACTAAGATTAGTTTAGTAACTTAATGGTTTATTTTTCTACGCGACGTTAAAAAAAAACATGAAATCATTCAAATTATAAATGCATTAGTCACTATTATCCTTTTGCCTTTCGTTAAAACCCATGAATAGGGCGCGAACCGCATTATATGAGTGCTGTAGGAAAATTTAGTCGCAAAAAATCCAACGGAGAAACCGCCGCAAATCGCAGTTCGGCGAAGAGAGGTGCGCATGCGCATTTTAAATCCCATCACTGAACGATGTTCGAAGCGCTTGGGTTATCCCCGCGTGAAAGTTGAGACTCTCGCAACAGAGAGAGGCGGAAGGAAATACCCAACTCGTTGTCTGCTCGCGACTCGCGAGCGTTGACTGTTAATTGTTATGTAAAATGCCATGGAGTGTTTCAATTCGACACGATGCCCGCGATGCCGTTCCTCGGCCGACGCGACGTTCGCTAGTTTTGATTATAAGAAAACAAATCTCTCGTTTTTCATCCCGCTGCGTTGTTTACATATAGTCTATTTTTCAAAGTACCTACCAGTAGGTATTGCAATATTTGCTAACCGCCTTGCAAATCTACGGCCCGTGTGCAATTTTATTTTTGATAGTAAGTAAAAGTAAACACCTATGCAATGTGGTACGTTTTATTTGTTCCATCCACGTTAGTGTAAACCTCTTCGTTTTAGAACCGAGAGGCTGTGTAAACGCTGTCCGTATGTGTATTGTATTGGATTTTCCAGCTAAGTAGGTACGTACGTAGGTACCTAACGACGCGATGTCGGGTTTTTTCAAGTACACTTTCGGTGCGTTGCGTTCGTTTCATTGGTATAATCAAATACTATTTAACACACTACTTTACCCGCTAACCGCATCGCCATTACAATTTTACTGTCATCGACATTGTCCACGTAGGTATCAATTAAATAACTTTTTTTAGACATGCGGTTAGGTAAGGTTGAACTGAACTGAAGAAGCAGCACACATATACATTTACCTATACCTATCGTTGCTATCGAGAACCAGTTTTATTTAAATCAAAGGTTAATCTCAACAAAATGAGCTCACACCTACCGCATGAGGTTCTAGTACCTACTTAATCTAATCGTAAGTGCCGTTACCTCAGCGTGGTTTTTACAGCCGCGACGTAATTACGAAATGCGGAAGAGGTGAAATATATCTCCGAGGGCCGTATAAGGCGAGGACAGTCGCGATGCGCGGGCGCCGCGCCGCATTGTTGGGAAAACCCCAAGTGCGCCCCGCGGTGGAGGCGGCGCGGGGCCCGGGGCGGCTCCTACTGACAAGTGGCATGTGACGACTTTCGTATCACGTACCTATTTACATGCAGTGGGCCAGTGGCACGTGGCTGGTCATGTCGTAACGTAACCGCCATTTGCATACCTACTGCTGCGCTGCGTCTCACCCCGCCCCGCGCCGCCCCGTGCTTATTGGTTGTTAATTTTTATTGATGTTAGTAAAACCATAGGTACCTACGGAGTTTATTCAAAGATGCATCGGTTCATAACACAGGTGGATTTTCCACAAAGACATTAAATGAAAACTCTAGTAATAAAGTGTTATAGTAGAAAAAACCTATAGTTACCAGAGAACTAATATAAATTATTTAATATAAAATTTAATATGAATTATGTTATGCAGAGAACATTGTGGCGGTGATAGTTTCTTCGAACACGCGACCCACATTTGGCAGGAGTAGGTCGAGGTTGTGAACACAGGAAAACCCATCAAAACGAGCTCAGGCATTTCGCAGAAAAATAGATGTTGGAAACACGGTTGGAAAATAGTTTTAGATTTTTTTTTTTTACCCATTAATACGTATTTCCATTGGATGCATCATGCAACAATTTTATCCAGATCTGACGTCAAAATAATTTTAATCGTCTGTAATTACAAATATAACACTATAAGTACAGGCTACATAGAAAGAACGGTGGAAGGATGGACAAATCTAAATATTTGGCAAAGGTTAACACACGTTTGACAACATCAGGGTTTTTCTTCAACTGTTGTCTTTGTTGTGGAAATCCAATAAACAATAAAAACATGGCGAACACTGAGCATTGTATTTGGTGTGGAGTTGCCTCTGTTATTGTAACAATAAAAACATTTAGTTGGCTTGTTTTGTATTTCAAGCTGAACGAGTCACTGTCGATCACTTTTTACGATTATATCTATCCATATTATTTTTACTAAGGACTCCGATTATTATCTATACAATCTTTCTATAGTCTATACATATAAATGAAATTAAAGTGTCTGTTTGTAATTCCAAATTAACAGCTTTTCACTAAATGCATAATGAGAATATAATACAGCTCCGTGGTATATACGGTGCTAACATAAAAACATTTATTTTTGTCTGTCAGTCTGTCTGACTGTTTGTTTGTTCCGGCTAATCTCTGAAACGGCTGGATCGATTTCCGGTGCAGTTTGTATGAGGGCTTATAGCGGTTAATGACGTCACGAGGCCCCACCCCAAACTTTAATGCGCTATATCTATGTATATTTTAATTAAATTGAAAAAATACGTGTCTATTATTTTTTTTAACTGACGGATTAATTAGAATTTTGATTTTCAAAAGTCGTCAAAATCTCTATTGATTGATTGATTTGCATTAAACAATGGGCTCTAGCGGACTAAACGATACCAGGATAAAAAGTGTCCTACATGCCACCCTACACACTGGAAAAACACAAGTTTTATCAGATTTTGTAGACAATTTATTTAAGCTACTTCTGACGTATGTTTGACGTATGTTTTAGTCAAAAAAGCGTTTATTGATAACAGGACAATTAGTCTGACGCATAACGTTAGGTACCTACTTACACTGTAACTAGGCAATAACATTGCAAGCCTACACTCTAGTAGACTAAAGGCAGAGCAAAGAAGCTGTTTTCGAAGTTGGATCTGATCCAAATTTAATAAAAAACCCTTTCAAAATAGCACATTGTGTTTAAAATCGACCCGCTCCTCTCGGCTGAAAGAATCTGGGCCACGTCACCTACTATAATTATATTATTATCTACTAGCTATTTATTCCTTGCGGTTTCACCCGCGTTAATTTCGGAATTCCGGTTGGAAAGTAACCCTATCTCCTTTTCTGTAATCCCGACAAAGTGTATGCAAAATTTTATTATGAGCGGTTGAGTAGTAAAGGTATGAAAGCATAACAAACAAACAATATGAGGATAAATGAGACAAGTTTGTTTGTTAGCTAGGTATTAATACTTTTGTATTGATACAACCGAAGAGAACTATACCCAAGGTCAGCAACAAGCTTTAAAATTTTCTTTTAGAATATGAAAAATCTGCTAGCTCCTAATAAACAAATTTAATAAGCAGCCAACCAATAGTGGGTTATTGACATTTTTGTCATTCAGGGTTGACGATGTGTGCGCCGCTGACCTGCCTGACCGGGTAAAACCAAATCATACTAACGAAACGGAAAAGGTTATACGAGGTAAAAATAACTAATAGTGCACGATCTGTTGAATTTTGGAAATAATCCAAAGCAACCACGTTTTGGTAAAAAAAAAATAGAATGAAATGATAGGTAAATCTTGGGTAAATGTAATGACCCGCTTTCCTCATCGCAGCGACTCTTTGTAATCGTACTTAGAAGAGAACTAATAATTATCAATCATACAATATAATCCGTCACCCTATTGTGACGCCCCGCGACTGCATGTGCGTGTAACGCCACGTATGGTGGTTGTGACGTTGATCATATTCCATAGAAAAGTAATTGAATATGAAAACGAAAAGTTTGACTTTGTATCACGCTTGGGTGACTTAGGTATGCATGTAGATTTATTTATTTATTTACTAGTTGTGCCCCGCGGTTTCACCCGCGTTAATTTCAGAGTTCCCGCGGGGATTCCGGGATAAAAAGTACCCTATGTGTTAATCTGATGTATAAGCTATATTATTGTAAAGTTTCATTTAAATCCATCCAGTAGTTTTTGCGTGAAAGACTAACAAACATCCATACATCCATACATACTTACAAACTTTCACGTTTATAATATTAGTAGGATTTATTCAACCAAAAACTACAATCATTACAGATATATCTCCTAATGCGATTGCGGTTACAGCTGGATATACATACAGACATGAAACAGACAATTTATAATACGCCTTGATTATACGTTACTTATACCTCAATCGGCACCTCCATAACATTTAAATACCCAATGCTACTCTCGTGAGTTCACTCAAAGGTGGATAGATAGATGGATGCATCGCCACCATTTGAGGAAAACAAAAGTCGCTACAGATGCTTTTAGGCATCGGTGACACTAGTTTGCGGTGTTAAGGTAAATCCACATCAAAGTTTTGTTTATTTGTTTGCGCTATCTCAGACACGTCGCGCGTGACCGTCGTGCACTATGCACTATGCAACCTCCAACCGGAAAAAAATATTTCTTAGTCACAAGAACCACTCAGCTTACTAAGTTATCCCTATTGCGATCGGTACAACCATTAGTGCTGAAGGAAATGGGTATTTTCTTTGACACTACTAGTGAAACCTTGTAAAATTTCCCCACTGGCAAAACCGGCAGTGATGTAACAACTATCAACTCCTTACAAAGCCGCAATTGTTTGCGAATGCTGGCTATAGGAGTGTCTAAAGTAAACATGAGGAAAATTGCTCTAATATTAATTTAATATTATATATCACAGTACACACTATGTACTTGTTCCTACACTTAGCTGCTAAAAGCTTATATTGATGTCGAAACGAACGTTGTATACTATAGGTAGAATTACTAGATCATCGGCATCCTTAGGACCCGGTGATAAAATGCGTAATGGATTACTATAAAAAGGAGAAGTAATCAAGTGCAATTCAATATTAGACTTACCTTATCTAACGACAGGTAGCCTATAACTTACGTAGGCTTAAATAAATATATAGTTATGCAAAAATTATTTGAAGAATAACAAAGGTACGCTTCACGCTTCAATTAACTAAGTTCACTGACATGCACTTGAAAAGTTTTTTTTGTTTGTTCCTTTTATCGTAATCTGTAAAGCTGATACTTTTTTCGGAGTAGTGATGATGCGGACAGTTCGGTATCACCATGAAACAGAAGCTTGCGTTGCGTTCCCCACACTGAATCAGCACCGACCGGAAATCGAAACCTGTCAAACGTTATGAATTATGATATTACTTACTACTTATGCCAAACCGGTCGTCGCTAGTGACTTATGTAAATAAACGGATATCATTTCGCAGATTTTATTATCATCCTATCCGAACCAAATCCAGAGGAGGCCAAGCAGGAGGCCTACCATTAACGCCTTATAGCAGGGCAGTTCAGGCGTTTTATTGAACTGTCCTGCAAATTCGTACCATGACGGCCTCTGCAGGCCAGCCAATTGCAGCCCACACGTCACCTATCCGGCCAGCGGCCATTTTAAAGGGCGGCCTGTAATTGACCTGCCTAATCGTACCATGTTGTGATTTTTGACATTTCATTTTCCTCGATTGACCAGCTGATCTGTCAAATAAACCGGTCAACAACAGGCGCAAGAAAGCAGCTTTTTGTGACCGGATTACCTTGGAATTATCTATATTTTGTGAAAAACCTAGTGTATTGTTGAAAAATGGACGAATACGAAATATTGGAGTTTTTAGAAGATGACTATCTAGCGAGACACCCGAGCTGCAAGATTAGAGAAGGCAATTGAGAGATCAAATCGATCTCTTTGCTTTTGAAGAATCTCATTATTTTATTAAAAGGTATAGGCTCACAAAAGATTTAAGTTTACGTTATAAAATTATGTGAAGAGCTTAGACGTTTTATGATCGAGTCAACCAAAACACAATCTTTCTATTGAAACCAAGGTGAGTAGGAAGCAACATAATGAATGTAAACTCTTTGGTTAGTTTCTTATAGTTTTTAATAATATTTAAGTCCTCGTAGCATAACACACATAAAGACGAACTTAAACATAGTGAACATAAAAAATTGTAAACTAGGTATATAAATACAATAAATACATTTTCCAGACACTTTCTTTATCCTTTGCCAGACATTACTTAAGTAACTTCAAACTATAGGTAACTAAATACTTATAAAATTAGCATTAGATATAAATGAATATCTCTAATTCAATATCTAATTTTTTTTTATTAATAGTTTTTCAGCCCTGGGTAGGTACATGCCCTTTTTCAATATCTAATTCCACATGATGTTGCCAATCTGTAAAGAAAAAAAAAAGTAATTTTCATCATATATATAATAAGTGTGGATGCAAGTTTTAGGGGATCATCATATATTTGGAATAATCACCCACTGAAGACCCACAGAAGAACTAGATAACAATGAGGCTTTCTAGCTTCTTGGTAGATCATAACTCATTATCATCAAATATTTAAAACTTCTATACAATTTTACTTTAAAACTGGTGTTAATGTTATTTTTGTATCTTTTTAGGTGATTCTGGGTATGCGCTAAGGAAATATATGATGACACTTATCATCATTGGGCTTAGGGAGTTGCTTGTGCACCTGTTCAAGATCAAGAAGCTCAATCGCAGCCGGCAACTCACCAATTTAAGCTACACTTCAGTGGAGGCACAAACATCCACTATTCAAAGCTCAGATGTAATTTCATAGGACATTTGTAGTTATTAACTAAATGTATTATGTAAATGATTAAAAAAAATATACCTATTTAGTAAGTTTTTCATTTACCCAAATATACTTATCTATAATTTTCCTGTAAAACTACCAGTTGGGTGTAGTTACATAATATGTATTGTTCTTATCTATAATAATATCTATACTAATATTAAAAAGAGGAAAGATTTGATTTTTTGTTTGTTAGGTACGATTTAACTCAAAAACAACTGGACCGATTTCAAAAATTCTTACACCATTTGAAAGCTACATATCCCTGAGCAACATAGGCTATAGTGTAATCCGGAATTCCCACGGGAACTCCGAAATTACTGCGAGGGACAGTTAGTCTAAAATAATATTATAAAGAGGAAACGTTTTTTTTTGTTTGTTTAAGATCAAAAAAAATCACCATTTAAATGCTACATTGTCCCTCGAGTAACTTAAGTTATTGTATTTGTTGTATATTGAACCCGGAATTCCCGCGGGAACTTCGTAATTACCGCGTGTGGAACACCTAGTAATTTATATAAATAACACTTAGGTAGGTACTTACCGCAGACCAACCTTTCCAGTCCTTGGATGCACCTTCTCCAAAAGCCATAGCCATATCTCTATGATTATTATCCCAAGTAACTTCTTACTAACACGACGGCAAGGTGTAGACGACATCGACATAATTTGAATTCGAATGAATAAGAACTATGTTTTGAAATCCACTTTGGTAATAAAAGCCACTTGAAGAGCCAACGCATAGTTTTTAAATAAAGATATGCCCGAATAAAATCTGAAGCTTGAAAGTAATAAAACTTCTGAGATAAGTATTGAGTTAGAGTTGAATTTGTTTTTTGTTTACAAAACATAAAAGTTTACTTTTTAAAAATCAGATGTAGTACGTTCAGAAACATTGTTCTTCTTTCAAATTAAACCTTGGTTATTATTCACAAAATCTATGTAGTCCGTCAATATGTTACTTCATCATAATATCATCACTAAAGTATCTCCCAAGGATGATAAAGCATAAATATAATTTTTTAGTGGTGAAATGTGATGCAAATATATAAATTAAACTATACAAAAAAAAACCGGACACTTACCGGTTTTATAGCTAAGTTTCAGAACGCCACCAAAACGCAAACAAAATAAGAAGGAGAAAGAGCTATACAAAACTCGTATAGCGCCATCTCTTTCGCTCAACCTTTCAGAGACAATGATATATGACCCTTCTTAGCCCTTAGCATGCCAAAAACAGGTCAACAAATCTATGAACATGGTACGATTTCTTGCAGGTCAATTTAAGACACGTTAATTGAACTGCTCGGAACATGTCAGGCATTTTAAAAGTTAATGGTAGGCCTCCAGGTGTACCGCATGGTGCGATTAAAATTCTAGCAAACTCCTAATTTAAAATCAGTATATTTAGTACAGTAGATTGTGTGTTCATTTATAAATAGGAGTGAAATCTTCAATTATAATGTAAACTCCCTCAATAAAGATTAAAAATACCTTAGTTATTTTATTGTGAGCTTAATCTGAGTGATAATTAATTATTACTATTTTCCCTTGTTCCAGGTCAAACATGCGTCCACGTGGCGGCCAAGTCGGGCAACATCAAGATGATGCAAGTGTTGGTTTACTACAACGCCGATATCAATGCCAGGGTAAGATATTGATCCAATGACATGATCCCCATCTTTATCTCTCGTCTGTTTTACAATTTTACTATAGGTATAAACACCTACTAAATAAGAGTAGGTATTGATTTTTAGTCTCTACGCTCATTGCTAATAGACTAATATACCTATTAGGTTAACGGGAACGGAATGACCAGCAAGGTCATCGTCATTGATTTTATTAAATATTCGAGTGATTAATATTGTATAATATTAGTCATATCCGCCGTCCGCGGTCCTCAATGTGACCGTCACAGATTCTTCCATCGTATGTACGGAAAACATGTCGCACTATAGTTTTCATGGTGGTAAATAAGTACTCTCCTGTCTGTCGACCCTCTACGACCTACGAACCTCCTCAGGTCGTAGCGCGGATCTTTTTGGTCATATTTCGTCCTGACTGCAGATGCCCGTGACTCAACTCGCGTAATGTTTCAAAGCGCGCTGACGGCACTCTCGCGACAATATTGCATATTTGCGTTTGCGTTTTAAGATTCATATTCATATACATATTGTCATAATTTCTCCGTGAACCAATTGCGCAATCTATAAATTAAGTTTTGGTCTATCATCAAGGCAAGTTCGAAAATCTTCTTTGAGTTTGTTAACAACCCAAGCATTATTCAGACTTTTCAATTAAACCGCTTCGCCACTAGCCGTTGCAGTTGTAAATTTCCGAATGAGACCTGAATAACTTCCCGCACTTATACATATCGCTCCCGAAATAAAATTGTTTATTCTGAAACGATTCTATTTTCTTTCCCACTCGAGGTCGCATGACGCACTGTGTTTTTGCGTCGCGGGCGCCTCGACTGAGCGGACTGCGAGCGAGCGGCCGGCCATTAGGAAAACCCGTTGGTTATGGAAACCGATTCGAGAGAAAAATACAACGGGATTTATCCCCGTCCGCTCGTAAACAGTTCCGCTAACCGCTATTGGTTTTGTTCGATTCATAGAATTTTTCATTGTTTCGAAGAGACTGCTCATCGGGTTTTACTCTGAAACTATTAAGGGTGTTACTTGTCGAGGAAAACCTCAAGGAATGTTGCTCATGAGTGTCGACAGCGAAGGTGTGTAGGGATCGTAGCAAGTATAGGTACACAGAGCCTTACGTCAGTCCACCCGCCCTGAAATTTTGAGTTAACTTTGACGTTGGTGGTCGCAATTCAATAATTTCTGTCCGACGGAATTATTATTTAAGGCATTTACATAATTTTGATGACTCTGATATCAACGTGTGATAGTTTTTTTCAGTTAAATTCACGCAGACAAATCGGCTACGTGATAGAGTATAAATACCTACGTATTATTTTATATCGTTTGTGATTGCTATTTATGTCCACCTAATTGTAATTCCAGCACATTTTTATAATATTTATTTTAAACTTGTGCGGTCGCAGCTACTCTACCTAGATCTAGTGTGGGAAATACGAGCTCTATCTGGGCTGATAAGATACCATATCCTAGTGTCGGGGTTTTTTCGCAGTCATCACAATGCAACGGGACGGGTGTAAACGCTTATCTGACTAGCCAGCAGTCGGCGCACTCGCTGCCTTCACGCTCGCTGCCATGTGAACGTAAAACCACACTCCATTGTGGGTGTTCCCAAATTATGCCGAAAGTAATTGTGGTTTTACGCGGTTTTTGTTTTGAAAATCTTGCAGGGGAATCCGGATTTTTTGCGTTTTAATTTTTAATTAAAATCGGTGGAAGGTTATTTTTTTAAATATTATTCATCGGACACGTTTAACATAGATACCTAATCTTGTGTAGTACACAGCTATTCGATGTTTAGTTTTTGATTAACATTTAACATCATTAATTGTCGACGATAATCGTTATCGGAGGGATTGATGGGAAAAACCGAAGGAGACCTCGTCGTTAACTGCGCACTTGTGAATTGGTTTTCAAATCTTCAAATTTCAATCGTTATTAGTTTTTTTTAAGACGAATTAGCTCTTTTGGATTTAGATAGATAAATCTTTATTATACACCAAACAAAGAAAGGTTTTACGGATTTTCTTAAATATAACCTAACAGGTATAGGTACAAAAAGTGGCCTTATCGCCTATTTACTCTTTTTTCCGCCTATCGACTATCTTTGGCGTTACGGACTACGGTCATTTCGATTTTGAATCATCCTCTGAAGTCAGCCCTTAGGTATTCGTTTTTGTGAGCTCTATTTATTAGAGATCTTTATTGCCTCCTCGGTATAGTATTGGTGTTTCTGTAAAGATAATACTGTCGTGGACTCGTTGGTTTCATAATTAGGCATTTAAAATAATACTCACTATTTAAGAGAATTAAGATAGCAATGTAGTACTCGTTATCATGGGAAATCCGTTTTTTTATTATTATTTCATTGTAAGATAAGTCAGTGCTCTTTTTGTATAGGTCTTGAGGCTGATGTACAGCATATTACGAATATTTGTTTTCAGTAGAAAATATCAAGTGATTCCCAAACCCAAACTCTGTCTCAAAATTACATAACAAACTGACTTAGATACCTACTACATGCCTACTACAATAAATTTAAGATATCATTAGCTTCGAAACTTATTAAGTCACCTGTTAGATTGCATTACGTACTATACGTATGTCGTGGCCACATGTACTAGAGCATCACTCTGAGTTAGGTTTGTACTGCTGACCAAGGCAACAAATACAAATGATTATCATCAATTATCATCATAGATGCACATATTTTGTTTTTGGCGTATCGCCACGCTCGCTCGGCTCGCGAAGCCAGTACAAACCTAGCTATATACCCAAGAATGTTGGGGTGCTCTACGCCCTGTCTTGACTCAAAAAGCACTTGTACTACTTGCAATCCGTTCCTGATGTGGCCACGATGCGCTGGTGGTCACAGTACGACTGTTCCCGTCGTCAGGCGCTCGCCGTTTGTGTTGTGTTTGATTGTGTGACATGTCATTGAGTGTGCTCGTTCGTTGCGCGCAGGAGGGTCTGTGCGGCCGCACGGCGCTGCACATGGCGGCGGCGCGCGGCGACGCGGGCATGGTGCGCTACCTGGTGGAGAGCGCGCGCGCCGCCGTCGCGCCGCGGGACTACGCGCGCCGCACGCCGCGCCGCCTGGCGCGCCCGCACCCCGCGCTCGCCGCCGAGCTGCGCGCCGCCGCGCTGCGCGCCGACGCCGATGACGACTCCGACACCGACACCGACGATGAGGTCGGTCTACCACCAACACTCTCTACTCACTACCATGTATAAAAATTTATCTATGATAGCTCTTCTCCCGCCGTTTCACCCGCGGTAATTTCGGAGTTCCTGCGGGAATTCCCGGCCAGAATATAGCCTATGACACTCACAAATAACGTAGCTTTCTATTGGTAAAAGAATTTTCCAAAACGGTTCAGTGAATCCAGAGATTACTCCCTACAACGTCACAAAACCCACAAATTCACAAACTTTACCTCTTTATTTATGAATAATCTCACAATCATAAAAATAACAGTCGTGTGATGTATCATCTAACTAAAACATGATCCTCCGTCCGCAGGTGGACAGCGACACCGATTCGGAGGACGAAGAGGCGCTGTTCGAAGCGCTCGTCAGAATCCGGGGCTCCGGCAACCGCGTCATGCAAGCCGTGTAACCTGGTGCCGCAGCAGTGTAACCTGGTGCCGCAGCAGTGTAACCTGGTGCCGCAGCAGTGTAACCTGATACCGCAGCAGTATCACCTGGTGCGCAGCAGTATCACCTGGTGCGCAGCAGTGTAGCCTGGTGTCGCAGCAGTGTAACTTGCAGCAGTGTGACCTGGTGCAGGCCCTGCAACCCCCGCCCGCCGTGAAGCGGCCGCGTGGTGTCGATACCGCGGCGCCCTACAACACAAACATGTATCTATAGCTGAATAATAAATAGTCTAGTTCGCTCATAAGTACTTATAGTTGTTAATTTATAATATTATAATATGATACGTTATCGATTCGTTTTAATGATGTAAAAATTGTAAACATAACCTGCGGCGTTGTCCGCCTATTTTGTTTTTCATTCAATTATGAATCTTGCTTTGTTAAGATACGGTTCAATTTCTGTTGTTCGCGCCGCAGCGTGTAATAAGTCACCCACAAAATGTAGTTATATGAAAACCGTAGATAACAGAGTACGTCGTTAGAGGCCACATTGTGTGGCGCCTTCTGTCACGCTGTTATAGAACCAATTAATCATTATATTTTTTTTTATTAAATCACGAAGTTACTAAAAATCCATGTTAGTTTCACTGTTTATTTGTACGATAATTACCTATTATTTATTGGGGGCAAAATTTTATTTCCCTTACAAACCGGTAGTTTAATTTCAAATGGCGGTCTTATCGCATAGTTGCGATCTCTTCCAGGCAACCAATTATGCGAAAGTACAAACAAAAATACATAGGTACCTATATAATCTGCCAAGATTTTGTGTAAATTGGTTGATTAAAACGATTGATGGAAGTGTCGGAAAAAGTGAAGCCATTACGTTGTCAGCGGTACAGCAAAAGGACATAGGGTACTTTTTATCCCGGAATTCCCGCGAGAACTCCGAAATTAACGCGGATGAAACCTCGGGGACCAGCTAGTTACGAATAAAATAGGAATCTTTTACATATCCGACGGGCTATTTATAAGTAATATATTATTATGATTACGACGGGAACCACATAATATCATGTAATGTGTTTGCTTCGGCTGAATGTTGATGTAGTATATTATTCGCTAGTATAGCTACTATTTATAAATATTTATTTGCTGTAAAACTGCAACGTGGGGCTATAATATATTGAATGATTCAACTGTACTCGAGTGTCCTAGTCTAGGTGAATGTTTAACGGTGTACAGTCGCGGTCTGGAAGCGGTTGCCGTCCTAATTATTAAGACCTAATTAACATTTAAATACGTGTAGGACGTAGCAGGACATTTTGGACCTTAGCGCGTGTGACGTGAGAAATAAACGTGTTTGGAAATCGACGTTTCTTGACCAGACTACACTGCGGGTAGGTACAGTCTAGTCGGTCTGACCTGTCGCAGCCTACCTACCTACCTACTGAATTACCGAACTGGTTAAGCTTTAACACAAAATCACTGTGCTTGCTGCCCGTGGGTAGAATTGAGAACGCCGGTAATCGAGATCCGATACGTTCTCACGAAACGGATTCGGAATTAGATGTTTTCATTTCAATTCGTTGGTGTACGCGCCGCAAGCGCCACGGCCTACGACTCAAGTGCGACGGTAACTGGAACTAAATACTTTTTAAATGCTTTTTACATGGTTAAATCTATCATCTCAATTTCGTTCATAAACACAATGTATTTGGGAAATTCCGATATGGCGGGAGGTCACCCTCGTTATGTTGATTTGTACAGATTTGTTTTTACAGATTTGTTTGTACAGATTTGTTTTTTAAACATACATAAATATATCATGCAAAGACGTAATGTACCTAAAGACATAAAATTGTATTTCAAAATAGATACGTATCAATTGTAACTTTGAACTTGTCGTGTTATCAGCACAGTTTTATTTTGATTAAATAGGTATGTATTTTTTTTTTACTTAAAAGTTCAAAAGGTATTTTAGGCGCTCGCTCTAAACTATGTAGGTACGGTCAAAACCGTCTCTTGCTAATTGCTTGGTGTCATCAGGGTCATGAAGATAGATTTGTTTTTGCGTTGCGTTGGGAGTGACGTGGGCGCTACGTTATCAAGTTAAACCAGATTATTTAATATTGTTTTCGCAACTATGACCCGCGATTCTTAGTTGTGGGAAATGATGAGTCGTGTCGCAGGTCGTAACAAGTTTAGTTTCCAAAGTCTTCGGTGTACTTTTGTTTCGCAAAAGTCGCCGATAAGACCGAATCGATCTGCATCCAGTTCAATCTTGAGAACCGTTTCGTTTGACAGACAGGAGGTATGCTCAGGCCCTATACCATACCTACAACTATCTTCTGTCTTATTACAATCTTACTTCAATAAGTACTTTTTATCCCGGATCTCCGCGGGAACTGCGAAATTACCGCAAGTGAAACCGCGGGGAACAGCTACTATTTAATATAATAGTTTAATTGGGCTTATCGACTGTTTTTTTAAATTACTTTTACGTTGTTTGAGTCAGACTTTATCGGTTTTTTTTTATAGTCACACGAGTGCGTTCACTGATGACTTGATAAGATCCGTAGGTACGACGCGGATGTGCTAACGTCCACACCTTTGTCTTTGCAAATTGCACATGACCATCAAATAGGTGGATACCAAAGGTAGTTCCCAAAACTATTAGATAAGTCATAACGCCGCATCCCAAGGCAGACAGTATAGGTGTATCGTGTAAATGTGGAGCTGTGGTGTGGACCAATGTTTTACGATAGATATAAATAAAATAACCTACCTATATATTATTATTTTCTATGAGGTATGTATTGTTAAAGATGTATATTGTATAGTGTTTAAAAAGTTTGTAGTTATTTCTTATGTATTTTCGAAGTCGTAATTCGTTTCATTGTATAGAATATTGAATATATAATTTTAAATTATTGTCTTGTTTTATTATATTACTTGCTGTCCCGCGCGGTTTTACTCGCGATAATTTCGAAGTTCCCGCGGAATTGTTCCATACAAAATTTGCAACCCCTTTTCATCCCCTTAGGGTTTGGATTTTCAAAAATCCTTTCTTGTCGGATGCCTGCGTCATACAAAGAACACACCCTCCAAATTTCAGGTCTGCAATCAGCGGCTGTGCGTTGATCCATCAGTCATTGAGGACAAAGCATTTTATATGTAGGCATAGAAGCGATTTTAATCTTTTTTAAAGTTTTAACTTGTCAAGTTCGAAAAATACACTCGATTTATTCAAAAGAATTACCTACTAAAACCGAGGATCCGGTATGAAAAGCTACGGTTGAGTTTCCACTGTAGATGTAGGTGAGACGAAATGAGCGGAGATGCCAAAACGGTTGGGAGCAAGTTGGGACTTGGGAGCCTAAACGGACGGAAAAGAAGACTCGAGAGACAACTGAAAAAGACGGTGGCAATGGGGATGTGGACTACTTTTGAAAATCAAAATTCTAATTAGTCCGTCAGTTAAAAAATAAAAAACAATAGACACGTTTTTTTTTTCTTTTTCAAATAAATTTAAATATAACAGAGATAAAGCGCATTAAAGTTTAGGGTGAGTGGGTCGTGACGTCACTAACCGCTAAAACCGCCATACAAACTGTCCGAATAGTGACGTCACGCAAAATTTCAACTCAATGTATCGTCGTTATTTTTTGATTACGTAAAAAAAGAAAAAAATACGTGTCCAATATTTTTTTAATAATCTACAAAACGGACTAAAAAATAAAAATTAGTTCACATGCCCATTGTCAGTGCAATTTTGACACTCGCCACAGAATACTAATGACTATTATTGAATACTAGCTGTTCCCCGCGGTTTCACCCGCGTTAGTATTGGAGATCCCGCGGGTATTCCGAGATAAAAGTACCTTTCTTCCGCGTAAATTTCGCATTTCCCGTGGGAATTCCGGGATAAAAAGTAGCCTATGTCCTTCTCTGTACCCAGTACCTACCCCTGACAACGTGTATGCAAAATTTCGTGGTGATAGGTTGAGCCGTTTAGCTGTGAAAGCGTAACAAACACAACTCACTTTTGCATTTCGTCGCTTATACAACAATACCGCGTAAGTAAAAATTTGACCATGTTTATATACAATTTTGTAGATTATTTTTCCGTGCATCCAATGGGCTCACACTGGAGGTAATATTATCCAATTAAAGCGCGGTTATTCAATTATATATGAAATTTTTTATCATGTATGTATTGTATAAAAAGAATCATTTAATTTTTTTTGTCTCTCGCGCAAACTAAGCAAATTTGACTTGCGCGGTATTGTTGTATAAGCGACGATTTATAATATTAGTACGGATACTTGTACACGGGGATTGGGAGTCCTTGATTTTAAATCTAAAAATTTGTATTACCGTTCGCCGATCACTTCAAATGCCCAATTTTAAACACCACACGGGCGGAGTCGCGGGCAGCGACTGTTATTATCTTTGCCACACCAACGCTTTCTATTTCTACTATAGAAAGGAGTAATTTTGATTGAGTTAGTGTAATCCCTGCGCTATCACTTATCAGCCATGGCACTCATAGCAAAGATAAGTATAGGTTAAGTTACTTACTGACTACTGTAACCATTGGGCCACACCAGCCCCCTTAGCCAATTTGACAATCTATAATCGTCATCAATATAGAAAACTAAGGAACGAACCGTCGTATCACGTGGTTAGATAAAATCGTCCAGGCAAAAAGACAACTTTTAGTGACCACGTGACATGGCGATAAGTAGCTCAGTTTTCTATATTTACGATCATAGACTGCCAACTTGGCTAAGGGGGCTGATAAGGGGATCATTCACCGTTGTAATTCGTATCTCAAATTCTTTGTAAGGAAAAGAGATAGGTACCTACCTAACTTAACACAAAACTTTGTTTTATCTCGATGGCCGATGAGTGTGGCCCGCAAGGCCCAGAAGTACTTAGGTCCCTATAGATAGGTAATTGCAAAGTAAGACAATATCGGAAACGCTGAATACTTTAGTTTAAAAAAAATCATAACCCGATAATCTGCGTTCTTCTTCGTGTATCTAATGGCGTCTATTATCTACACTAATATTATAAAGAGGTAAAGTTTGGATGTAGGATACAATCTCTGGAACTTACTGACAAAGAACCGATTCTAAAAACCACTCAGGGACCCTGAGTGTTAGGTATTGCATGTGTTGATCTGAATAATGGGAGACGGGAGCAGCTATTTGGTATTATATATAGCTATGAGTAATTTGGGTCTTGGAATAGGAGACAGAGTACGTACATAAAAAGTTCTTGAAATAAAAGAATTTCGACATGGCGGCGTCTCGCGGTATCCCGCGAGAGAGTCAGCAGCTGCCTATATCTCTACCATGTTTGTATAATAAAAATGTCTTCTACTTCAATAATTATAGCGAAACGCTAGTGACGACCCGATTGGCGCAATGGTCACCATGCCTGCCCGCTAATCAAGAGGTTCCGGGTTCGATTCCTGGTGGGGGTGGACTTTGTGTGATGAACACAGGGTTCCATTTTCCAGTCTGGGTATGTATATATATATTTATAGTATAATATATATGTAATAATATGTGTAGTATATACCACGTTTGCTTGGTTTCCACGACACAAGCTTATAGCTTAGTGTGGGATCAAGTAGATCTGTGTGTTGTGAAGTGGATTATTATATTATTATTATTATTATATTTTCAGTCTGTTTCCCAAGATAAAACAAGTACCTAAACCGAAATGCACCATGACACACTTCTAATTTCAGGGTAAACGCCCAATCAAGCGTTTATTGGAAAAAACAGCGCACCAATGACAGGGATGTTTCTGTACAATAAGTTTACCTATTAGGCATCGTATGGAACTGCGCGTTGTTTACATTGCATTATCCTATTTTAATAAAGGAAAAACGTGGGTTTTATCAAAATGTATAAAAATCCTTATTCAGGAAAAACCTTATATTACTTAGGTACCTATAGGTTCTTTACTAAAACAATTACCTACACGTGAAAAACGCTACCACATTACCTTCTCTCTGGCTACCACTACGCGACTGTGCAATGGCCCTTTCATAATTTTCAATTTTTTAAACGAAATTTGTCATTTCCAGAGCCCTTATTCACTACTAGCTGTGCCCCGCGGTTTCACCCGCGTGAAACGTTTTTATATAACAACTTTTTTCCCGCATCCGATTTAAATGAAACAAAGCCTATATCTAGCTCCAGGTTAAGCTTAATCTACCTGTGAAAACCGCATGACAATCCGTTCAGTAGATTCGGAGATTATCGCGAACAGACAGACAGACAGAAAAGATTTTATTTTTTATTTTTGTCGTTGCTTACTCTTCTTTTATCGCCCCCTGTCAATTTTTGGTAAAAATATTCAATGTACAGAATTGCGGCTTCTACTCTTTTATTATGGTAATAGATGACCATAACACGGCGCGTTAAGATAACACGCCACAAAAATTGTCTTTCTCTCGTAATCAAAGAATTTCACACCAAAAAAATACATTTACGTTTCTTAGGGCATATCTACAGAATAATAATTTCTAATATTTTGGCATATTATAGAACGTTTGGGAATGCGTTTTTTGAACGCGCGTTGTGGGCAAGACATGTTGTTGGTCATAACTCATAGTGAATAAGGGCTGCTTGGAATTCCCCCAGTGGCAGCGCAGCGGTGGCTGATGGGAAGTGAGATGGATATCGTTATAAAGTTTCCTATTGACGACCCGATTGGTGCAGAGGTCACCATGCCTACCCGCTAATCAAGGGGTTCTGGGTTTGATTCCCGGTGGGGGTGGACTTTGTATGATGAACACAGGGTTCCATTTTCCAGTCTGGGTGTGTTTATATAATATGTATAGTATAATATATAAGTAATTATATGTAGTATATACCACGTTTGCTTGGTTTCCACGACACAAGCTAATAATAGCTTACTGTGGAATCAATTAGATCTGTGTGTTGTGATGTGGATTATTATTATTATTTGTCACCGCAACAACAGGGCCACTGTGGCAGTATATATTTAGGTAGCTAAACTGCTAGCTACAGCTTATATATGTAGCTGTTCCCCATCATTTCACCCGCGGTAATTTCAGAGTTCCCGCGACAATTCCGGAACAAGAAGTTTTTACCATAATTATGTCCTACCTACTCTGTAGTCTTTACCTACTTCTACCTAACACTGACATGTAGCACAGACAATATAATACTATACTAGTGTAGTATGCAAAAGGAGATTATGAGCTCTGTCCCAAACCTTTACGTGGATGACTCCTTTTAAAGTTATCATAATATCTACTATAATAGCTGTACTTCGCGGTTTCACCCGCGGTAATTTGGAGTTTCCGCGGGAATTCCGGATTACAATATAACCTATATTACTCAGGGATAGTGTAGCTTTCTAATGGTGAAAGAATTTTTTAAAACGGTCCAGTAATTTTTGAGTGAAATTATAACAAACAAACAAAAAAAAATCTTTCCTCTTTATATTATGTACCTATAATACTAGCTGTCCTGCGCGGTTTTATCCACGATAATTTCGGTACCCGCAAGAATTCCGAATTACAATATAGGTAGTCTGTATGTTACTCAGGGATAATGTAGCTTTCTAATGGTGAAAGAATATTTGGAGTTTTTAAGTTAAATCGTAACAATACAAACAAAAAATCAAATCTTTTCTCTTTATAAAAATCTATATTAGTATAGATTAGTAGATATAGATGTTTAATATGTGACTGAGGGAATGATCCAACGAAAAGTGGATGACTTTTGGTCAAAAATCTTATCGTCCAGCATGCTTAGTTATACCGTATACCTACTTTCGACGCATTCGAATCAAATTGAACAGTTAAGTATTAATTAACCTTAATATGTAGGTAGTGACCCTAATAGTAGTTGGTAATTATTAACCTAATCTACCTAATCTACGACAGAAAAGGCATAACATTAAAATAATACTGCCATAATATGATGGTGGTCAACTATTTACCTAGTACTATACTTACATTCATTAGTTTTTTGAGAACAATCCGTTTTTTGTTACCTAAATGCAATGAAAAATATTGGCTCGAGCACAAACCAACCTCTTTTTAAAATGTAAACGGTATAGGTACGTCCTTTTCTAAGAATGTATGTAGGTCGATATCTAAGAATGTACGTTTCGCCCCCGTTTCCTCAAAGAGATACCTACTTACTCGTATGTCGTGGCATGGGTATTAGGTAAACCCGTACAAACGATACACACGCATTAGTACCCAGAACACTGGGTGTTTAACCTAAGCATCGGGTTTAAAGTTTAAACCCGGTTGCTTGCCCATCTATAACGTCTATTTAAAGGTTTTACAGACGTAACTCCATGTAGGTATTTGTTTGAAATGTTGTAATCATAGATAGACGCATTGGTTCATTTGCTTGTTTTTACCCATAAAACCCAATGGGTAAAACAGACGAATGAACTAATGCGTCGGTCCATACGTCGATAAACTACACATGTTAAGATCCATATTCAGATGAGAGCTTGATCATTTTACGACCATATTAGTCAGCTGACTGCCGCGCCGTTTTAAATAAACACTCTGCGAATAATTTTTATAGTGGGTATAAATTATACCCACTATATGTACCTACTGTATAACTACGTAAAGCACTAATAGATAACTATGACATCAAACGATAGGCGTAACTGGGAAAACCTTATGATAAATCACCTTTTTCTCATACAAATACGATGAAAAAAACCACTTTGTATCAAGTCAAATCTCATGACAAGATAAACATCATACAGTTTCACTTCATACCAGTAGGTACAGAGCGGAAAAAGGTCGTGATGGGAGAGAAAGTAGGTAGCTTAAATATGGAATAGATACCTAACAGCAAACTTTAAGGAAACATAATTATCTTGATTTTCTTCTTCTACTTCTTTAATAATGGCGTCTATAATAATAATTTGCCAATGACAATGTTTCTTATTATTAACAAAATCTCTTCATCAAATTCTTCAATTATGGCGAAATGCCAATGACATTGTTCCCCAAGTTAAAACATGGCTCTCTTGAAAACCAGTTTCCTGCTCAGGGTCCAAAATAGATGCTGAAAAGTGACTGAAATAACGAAGACAAACGTGAAACGCGTGTTTTCGATACGGCTTTCACTCGTCAACAACCATCTTGATTTTCAAACATATTATGTAAAATTAACCGTTATTGTACTATTGACAATAGCTCAACCGCTGTCGTATCAAGTTTGGACGCCGTTGTCTGACAAGCTTCTTGATGCCAAAATTCTTGATGTGAAAATAATATATAGAAGGGACATCAACTTAGTTTAGAATGAAAACAGATGAAAACCAGTGTCGCCGTGTGATTTTCGCACACAAAATTATCCATCACGCACTAAAACATTCATTAACGTAAAGAAATGTATTAAACGCTTTATGGTTTGTTTTTACTTAGTCACTGTTTTCGAAATTCAGTTTTGGGAATATTATCGTAAATATACTTGGGATGACAGCAAAAGAAGTTATGGGAAATTTAGAGCATTTGCTCTAACTTCTCCAGTTAACTTATTATTTCTGTGGCTACGATGCATCAATATCGGGAGGTTCTATCATCCTATATTCGTGTTTATAATTCGAAATTAGTGAACGACGGGAAATATGAAAACCGCTCTCGATACAAACCACCCGCGGCCGCGCCATGTTTGTAAGTTTATGTTCGATGTACATATAGGTACGTATCTACCACTCGGTTGCCCTACGGTAAAACAAAAATCTTAATAGATAAACAAAGGAAATATTATAAAGAGGTAAAGTGTGTGTTTGTGAGGTTGTAGGGGGTAGATAATCTCTGGATCTACTGAACCGATTCTGAAAATTCTTTTATTTGTAAGTGACATAATATTATATAGGCCCGGATTTCCCGCGGGCACACCGAAATTACCACAGGTGAAACTGCGAGGAATAGCTAGTACTCAATTTGTTATAAAAGATATGGTGGAGATCTCGACTCGAAATAGCAGTATTTCAAAACGACAAACGACGAAAGCCAACAAAACAACAGTTAATAAAAAAACCAATGACAACATTTTAAACAGACTATAATCTCCATAAAAATGGAATGATATTGTGTAACAATAAATATATATCGTGCGACGCCAATTGCAACATTATTAACGTTATATTAACATAGAAATCTATTATTACCTATTTATTTATCATAATTATTTAGCGGTGGTGAATAAATTGTGATGATGATGATATTTGGACGCAGATAAGCAATAACATGTTAACCTACAAAATCAAGTTATTGATTGAGAACGATTTATTGAGAGTAAAGGAACGTTTTTTAATTATATGGTTACCTTACATTGTTTAAGTATGTAACTAAATATTGAACATAAAAAATGTTGACACAAATTGGCGCTATACTTTTAAAACACGATTTACTCAAAACTTCTCCAATGTGGGTTAACACACTATTGCTTATCTATGTCCATTTTATATTTTTTTTATTTTATTTGCAAAAATATGGGGGCGGCAAATTTGGGAGCCGCACCGGGTGCTAGAGACCTACGCTGCGCCACTGTCAATTCTCAGTAGTTCAATTTACAGTTCAATTGATTCTACAGCTACAACTTTTCCAGTTTTATTAGTTATAAAAAAATAAAAACTTAACATAACTAGGTAGGTTTCCTTTAACTTTAACTTTCCTTTGACTGAAAAGTTCATAAAACTGGGTATGTGAAAGGTGATCTGAATCACCTCTATAGAAATTAATTAAATACAAAATAACAAATGGAAACTGAACACCAATTCCTTCCAATACAATACCTAAAACAAACAATATTATATAATTTTATAACATTGAATACATACAGCGAAATCAAACGTAGGTACACATTTTTCTAAGTTTAGATTATCCTTTCCTTTATAACTTATGAATAGAATAGAATAACATTCATTTGTATACCTACTTTTTATTTTTAATTAGGTATTATTTGAATTAATTAATAATTGAGTTTAAATCATTTGTTAATTCAAAGCATAAAAATATATACTTAAGTATTATTCTATTTTAGATTACAACTTTAGAAGTCAAGTCAGTACTCCGGACTCGTCCTCTCGAGGTTACATGGATGTAATGTGCGCTGCACTAGTATAGTATTACTAGTTGTGCCCCGCGGTTTCACCTGCGTTAATTTCAGAGTTCCCGCGGGAATTCCGGGACAAAGAGTACCCTATACACATAGGGTTTAATCTGATGTAAAACTATATCATTGTAAAGTTTCATTTAAATCCATCCAGTAGTTTTTGCGTGAAAGAGTAACAAACATCCATCCATACATACAAACTTTCGCATTTATAATATTAGTAAGTCTGTGGCGCTGCTAACGCTTTGCAAAACTAAATCTATTACCCTTTATTTGAACTGCAGTGACGTTTTTCTATGTATGTTTTTAATAAAATTTTAATAATATACAAAAATGTTTTATTAATGTAAAAGAATAGGCTTCGACGAGGCGACAGGGCACAGAGGACGGCGGACGACCGACGTCACTATGGCTATAAAAGAAACCAGAGGTTTCTAATTTCTTTGAGAACAAATAGGTATATGACTAGTTTTGAACTGTGGTTTATTGATTAGTATTTTAAATAATAATTATATCAACTATTTATATCGACAGAATAAATACCTGAACAACCTCGTACCTACTGGAATGTTAAAATACCTTGACTTGTATACTGAAATCAGGCGGCTTATTATAATACTACAAGAATCGACGATATTATAAGTATTAACAGATTGATAAGAATGACGTTTTATATTTTGTTTTTTGTAACCATTAATAAAATATCGATCACGCATAAAACCTACACACTTGGATAAGTAATTACTCCCAAAAATTAAACTTTCGTAGCCGGAACGCCGCGCCGGTCTGGGCTCAAATTTTTGAAAGCTATGGAGATGTGAAAATGAAGTAGGTATATTATAGACAACTATTTATCCGATATATTTAAATGTCATAGTAATAATGTAAATAGAATATGTATTTCATCAATAAAATTGTGTCATGAAAAACACTGAAATGACGCGGCACTTGGGACATTTTTGACGCGGCACTTGGGACATTTTTGACGCGGCACTTGGGACATTTTTGACGCGGCAGTTGGGACATTTTTGACGCGGCAGTTGGGACATTTTTGACGCGGCACTTGGGACATTTTTGACGCGGCAGTTGGGACATTTTTGACGCGGCACTTGGGACATTTTTGACGCGGCACTTGGGACATTTTTGACGCGGCAGTTGGGACATTTTTGACGCGGCACTTGGGACATTTTTGACGCGGCAGTTGGGACATTTTTGACGCGGCAGTTGGGACATTTTTGACGCGGCAGTTGGGACATTTTTGACGCGGCACTTGGGACATTTGTGACGCGGCAGTTGGGACATTTTTGACGCGGCAGTTGGGACATTTTTGACGCGGCAGTTGGGACATTTTTGACGCGGCACTTGGGACATTTTTGACGCGGCAGTTGGGACATTTTTGACGCGGCAGTTGGGACATTTTTGACGCGGCAGTTGGGACATTTTTGACACGGCACTTGGGACATCTTTGACGCGGCAGTTGGGACATTTTTGACGCGGCACTTGGGACATTTTTGACGCGGCACTTGGGACATTTTTGACGCGGCAGTTGGGACATTTTTGACGCGGCAGTTGGGACATTTTTGACGCGGCAGTTGGGACATTTTTGACGCGGCAGTTGGGACATTTTTGACCCGGCACTTGGGACATTTGTGACGCAGCAGTTGGGACATTTTTGACGCGGCACTTGGGACATTTTTGACGCGGCAGTTGGGACATTTTTGACGCGGCAGTTGGGACATTTTTGACGCGGCACTTGGGACATTTGTGACGCGGCACGGTTCCCGGCATACGAAAGGTTAATCCCATAAAGTTGTAATTACAATGGTGTTACTTCTTCTTCATATTATTTGATTAAAACTGATGAAATATAACTTTATTATGAATTAAGGCTGAATTAAGGCGCGATTAAGTCACTTTTAATGATATTTCTAATTTGTATCGTCGTATTCTAAAGGACTTTTGATGTGGTCACCATTTTGCGCCACGGGCGACGACAGTCATTCAAAACCCGTTCCACTGAATGTTCGAACCGCTTTGAGCGAGCTTTGCATAAGACGATACTGAGGGCCCATTGACGTGGCAAAACTCAAGCCAAAGTGATCGTGTGATGCTGATTACTACCGACCATTATTATTAGTGATAGTTTATGTGCAAGCTGACTACAGGAAATACAGTTCTACAGCTAACTACATCTAGTCGAATTCAATTATTACATCTTTCGGCGACTAATCAATTTATTAGTATTTTTTTAGGAGTAAATCTGAGGATTTTCTGCTATCTGTTTCGATGATATGCGGATACCTACTACATATTTGGGACATAGTCATATCTCTCTCCACTCTACATCGCCTATTTCATCTCTAATTTTGTTTATCACTCGTAAAAATAAAATAGTTCATAACAAAATTAGACCCCCGGGACAAAATACTGTGTTGACTACCTACGTTTTAAATCTAAGCTAGTAAGCGCATCTTTTGGGTGCATAAGGCGTCATTATAAGGACGTCAATAAGCAATAACATGTTAACCCACAAAATGAAGTTGTTGATGCAGAACGCTTTATTGAGACTTGTAGAACGTTTTCTTATTAAATTGTTTAAATATCAACAAAATGTTGAACATAAAAAAAATGTCGACACAAAGTGGCGCTGTAATTTTAAAACAGGATTCACTCAAAACTTCTCCAGAGTGGATTAACACACTGTTTCTTATCTATGTCCAATGTATTGAAATCGAGCGAGCACACCTCGATCAGATCTCGGTGTAGTAGGTGGGCCGGTCGATCTGCAGCAGACGGAACACGTTGGGGAACACGTAGGTGGTGTTGAAGCCGATCATGCCGTACGTGAAGTACTTGTGGCACAGCTCGACGAGGATCTTGCTCGTGTCGCGCAGGCTGTGCGCGGAGCTGCGCAGCTCGCGCGCGTCGCGGCCGAGCAGCGCGCACGCGAGCGCGTAGCACGCCGAGCGGGCGGCGGCGCGCGTGGCCAGCACGCCGCAGAAGCCGAGCACGGTGCGCAGCAGCAGGCAGCCCAGCATGTCCACGGACGGCCACAGCACGGGGTAGGGCGGCGGGCGCGCGCTGGCCGCCATGTTGCCCAGCCGGTAGTTGGTCCACGCGCCCAGCAACACGCCCGCGCACACGCTCACTATCATCGTCGTGTCGCCCCTGGAAGCGAGCCGCCGTTGTCAACATACACACCATTGCCAACCGCACACGGAACCTTGAAATTTGAAAAATTAAGCAATAATGATAAATAGCCATAATTACATAATTTATTTCAAAACAACAGCCTAAGTAATGTAATTTATTTATAAATGTATGAACTGTTTATTTAATGTTGCAGACGTGTAGTACTCAACTACTAGTAGTTTAAGAATGTTGCAACCCCTGTAAAGGGAGACTAAGTTTTAAGAGCACTGGACGACTTAATATTTAAGATCCTTTTGTACATACACTTGGTGAGTAATAAATACTTGAAAAAACATTTTTCAATTTTCTTCTTATTGTGTAATCCTAAATATTGTTTCTGAAAACTACAGCTGCTTAAAATTTTAGTTTTTGCCAATGAAGTTTTCAAAATTATTGCTTTCGTCAATTTTTAATGACTGTCCTTTTTTAAATAGGCACAGCAAAGATTTTTATATTTTTCTGTTAACAGCTGTTTACCCTGGTTCTGGTTTGACGTCGATTTACGAGACACCTTGTATACCTACCTACCTATAAGGTTGCCTGGAAGAGATCGCTAATAAAGCGATAAGACCTGGATGCCTTAATTTTTAATTTTTTTTGTAAACACAATGTAACATTATTTTGGTGTACAATAAAGAGTATTCTATTCTATTTAAGAACCAGCTGTCCTCCGCGGTTTTACCCGCGGTAATTTCGGAGTTACCACGGGAATTCCTGGATAAAATATAGATGTAAACCTTCCTCATGAATTGTACTAGTGGAAACCGCATGAAAATCCGTTGCGTAGTTTTAAAGATCTAAGCATACATAGGGACAGACAGATAGCGGGAAGCGACTTTGTTTTATACTATGTAGTGATCGTTGGTCTCGCTGAAACTCAAGAATGACTGGAATGATTTGGCCAAATGGAAGTTCAGGGAGGGTTTAAAAAGTAAATTAGGCTGCTTTGGAGTTCCTGCAGGAATTCCGAAACTCACGCGCATGAAGCAGCTAGTCTATACTAATATGATAAAGAGGAAAGCTTCACAAGCTTCGTGACGTTGTAGTGGGATTTTGAAAATTCTTTTGCCAATATAAAGCCTCGTTATTTGTGAGTGTCATAGGCTATATTATTGTATCCCGGAATTCCGCAGGGAACAGCTAGCCAACTAGCCAGTACCCGCAGTTTCACAAGCGTTAATTTCAGAGTTCCCGCGGGAATTTCGGGATAAAATGCACCCTTTTCCTTGTGTAACAAACAAATAAACTCATTTTCGTATTTATGATATTCAGGATATTTATTTCTTTGTTTATTAATTTGTTTCCCTTCACGCCTTAACTAGGTACTCAATTGCTTCCATCATAAAAAATTTTGCTTACACGTTTTCAAGACAGAAAAGGATATAGGGTACTCTTTATTGTGGAATTCCCGCGTGAACTCCGAAATTAACAGCGGTGAAACTTGTTTCTGACCAACAAAAATCTTAATTAAAAAAGAAGCATTGCACCGCCACTAATGTAGGTAGGTATAAGCAAGCCAAAAGAAACGGCGAAGTTGCGTCAGCGCAATAAAATGTGATGACTCATACAGGATTAACCGTGGTCATTATCTGCCGACTGCTGAGTGCCGGGCGACGAGTGATTGATGATGCGAGTGCCGTAAGGTAAGCAGATAAAAACATAAATACGTGTTGATCGACCGCCATAGTGTGGTCACCGGCGAGTGCTCCCTCGCCGACTACACCTCTAGCTACGTAGTTAACGTCAACGGGTCGGGGGAACTCCAGCCCCCCTACCCAAGTTGACAATCTACATAATCGTTAACGCATGAAAACCAAGGAACGAATCGTCATGTCACGTTGCCAAGTGGTCACGTAAAATCGTCCAATAGGCATGTTGCCGGGGTATGAAAATAAAAATTCTATTTAGTCCGTCAGTAAGGTAAATAAAAATTGAAATTATTGAAAATATACTTAAATAAAACGCGTTAAGGTTTAGGAGGGTAGGCTAGTGACGTCGTAACTCGTAACAACGTACAAAGTGTACCAAGGCGTGACGTCACACGAAATTTCGACTCAATGTAAGAAAGAAAGAAAGAAAGAAAGAAAAATGAGTTTATTGGTCCCCACATAAAGATAAAAAATAAGAGACGGACAAAATACAAACTTAACAAATATTATGAAGGAGATAGAAGGGTGTGCTGTGTGGGGGCCAATCGGTCACTGCCTCAGCATAAATGCTTCATTATGTCTGTGGGGCAGAACATAATGAAGCGCTGGTCTTCCGACAGGGCCGCAATGCAGTCGCGTCACAAAATTCACAATGTATTCAGCGTAATTTATTAATTACGTAAATAAAAGAAAAATACGTGTCCAATATTTTCTATTATGGATTAAGTGAAATAAAATTTAGTCATCGGTCCATTAAAAGAAAGTCGTTTTTAATGATTAGGTATTTAATTTTAAGTAAAGATTTTAAAAACAAAACTAGTTTTCTATGCGTTAACGATTTTATTATTTATTGATTGTCAACTTAGCTAAGGCGGCAGCTGATACCGTACCGCGGTGCAGGATTAATATAGCTACAATTTTTTTATTCATTTAGTTACTAGCAGCAGCTGCTCGCCGCTGGCTGCGGTCTCACGTGAATTTCGGCTTTCCCCCGGAAATTCCCAGCATGGCTGACAAGCATCGTATAAAAGTATAGGTACATTGTATATCGTTCGAATATATTGTGTGATCTCGTCTTATGGAGCTCCACGCAAAAGCGCGCGCGATTTCTTTATATTTTACTAGCCGTCCCCCGCGGTTTCACCGCGGTAATTTCGGAGTTTCCGCGGGAATTTCGGGATAAAAAGTACCCTATGTCACTCAGGGCTACCGCAGCTTCTTGTAGGTAAAATAATTTTCAAAACCGGCTCAGTAGATCCAGAGATTGCCCCCTAAAACGACACAAACTCACAATTCACAAACTTTACCTTTTTAGATTACATTCTATAGCTGCTCTTGTACTGTGTGTAATTTCCTAATTTCCTTTGATTGTGATGCAACAAAACAGATGTCTAAATAGATCCTGAAACACACAGGCATCAGATAAAGTCAATCTGGTAATAGGATACGCGAAAGACATATTAAGAGCCCTAATACTAGTGTTGTTCTAAACGCTCCTATTTATCACAAAGCGACACTACCTACACTACATGTTTTTGAACAAAGTTCTGTATTTTATCGGTCCCTCTATGTTATTTTCTCTAATTGCACCTGCACCAGGCTGATGCTGAGTTTGTGTCCCTTTCGGTAGAGCATACAAGATAACTTGGGTGTAGATTAGGCACTTCTTTGATGTATGTTTATTATTCTTGTGTTGTGCAGAATTCAATGTTATTCTATTCTATTCTAATCACCCCTCACCTGGTGGGTGTCCACTTGTCGGCGTGGGGGTGGAACACGACGACGGCGATGGAGACGCCGAGCACCAGCGCGGGCGCGTGGCAGCTGCGCAGCAGGAACCCGTCCAGCCGGTCCACCAGCGGCACCAGCACCACGAGCAGCACCGACGCCAGCAGCAGCCCCGCCGCTATGTCCTGCACATGGAGGTGGCCGGAGGCGACCCGGTTGGCGCAGTAGGTCACTATGTCTAGCCGCTAGTCAAGAGGTTCCAGGTTCGATCCCCGGTGGGGGAGGACTTTTTGTGATGAACACGGAGTTCCACTTTTTAGTCTGGGTGTATATATACTATATCTATAGTATGTGTAATAATATTTGTAGTATATACTACGTTTGCTTGGTTTCCACCACACAAGCTTATAGCTTAGTGTGGAATCAAGTGGATCTGTGTGCTGTGATGTTATTATTATTGGTGTATGATGGGGATTCCAAGAATTGTTTTTATTGGAAAATTATACTGCTAAAAATAAAACAGACATTTAACTGTTAAATATAAAACTGATTACAGATTTTTACACATAGACAGTAGAGTTACAACACGATCAATAAATAACCTTGATAGAAACATAGTCATACAATTATGTGATAATTTGTCCACAAAAAATTAAGTATCAACTATTCGCCTCCCTGACTCATAGCTGGTAAAAATTTATTTTATTGAATTCGCGCACCAGAGGGAAGCAAGCATTATTATTATTTGGATGTTACAGATTACTGTGGATTTTTTATTTATGTCCTGATCATAAATGATAATTATAATGATTATTCATAAATGCGATCGTCCATACTAATCCTTACTATTTAAATGCAAGTGTGTTTGCGTAGTAACAGCTCAACTGATAATCATGAAATTTTGCATACACATTGTCAGGGATATAGAAAAAGACATAGGGTACTTTTTACCCTAAATAATCGCGGGCGAAACTGCATTCAATCGCAGGGAACAGCTAGTACAAGTATAAATACTTAAAAGGATATTTACAAATAGTAGCTTTTAAAAATGCGATTTCGATACATATTATAATAAAAATTATGTTGTTTGAACATGCACTACTACACAAAATACTAAACAAATTTATATGAGGTTTATTCAGACTATACATATCAGCTACATATTATGTATAGTCTAACCAAGTCTAACTATGAAAAGTGTGCAAAAGTAAAATTTTTTTTTTGTTTAAAAACAAACTCTACTTTGCAACAACTAGACTATTCTAGACTATGTATTTTAGTCACCCTAGTATATTGACTAAGACAGCTGCCTTACCAGTACACTATGCATTCCAAGATAGACCCTGCTAACACAAATGAGTGTGCACCACAAGAGAGCTATCAGCGCACCCCAGTGCACAGGGTACTGGTACCTATCCATGGTGTACAGTAAGATAGAGAATGGTATGGACACTCCAACCATGGCATGCGTTGACGGCATTCCATACTCAATTGCCCACTTCTGTTGCAACTTTTTCACTGGGTAACCGGGTCGGGGCCAGCGGATTATGTCTTTGAAGCCTTGTCCTGGAAATATCATTGATAAAAAAAAAACTATTGATTATTTATGGAAACATAATTATTATGCAATTGTATTCTAAATATAATCAACTAATATTATTACTCTAGATAGAAATCTTGTGAATTTTTGTCAAAAAGTTTATAACATATTCTAAGTCAGATTCTAAGTTCCTATTGTTTACAACTAAATGTAAGTATACAGGAAGAGAACATAAAGTGTACTCTGCAGTTTGAAGAGATAATTAATTTATTAAATCAATATTTACCTATATACATAACAACAGTCCAAACAAGTACGACTCTTCTGCCGACAGCTCCATCTATGTTCCAGAACCAGAAGGGTATGAATGTTGCATAAAAAATTTCATCACCCAATGCTGTGCCCAGGACGAATAAGTAGTACCAAAATTTGTTGTTGATGGTGCAGGTGAGCTCCTCTTCCGCGGTGCTCTCGACTGAGGCGTCCGTGTCGTTGGAGGACTGCGAACTGCTCGATATATTACTGGGTATTCGCTTGTGCTGCCGTATGCCAGATTCCTCAGCAATTTTCAATAATTTCTCAGAGTATACAACCTCATGCTTCTCGTTCACATCACCGATTTTATTATTGTAAATCACGCCAAAAAAGTTCTGCACTTTTATCACAAGCAGAGGGTCTTTTAAATATTCTATAATATCCTCCCACATTTTTAAAAATTCAATTTGTGTGCATTACTTGAAACCTTTTATCAGTTTTATCTCTTCGCTCAGTCTCTTCGTGTTGCTTTAGTGACACAAATTATCAAGGCTTAAGGTTTATTGACTGCAGTAAAATCTGAAAAAGACGATTACAAAGTATGAACCTAAAAACATGTATAATCACAAATGAAAATGAATTTCTATGAAACCAACACACAGTACAAATTAACTAGACTTATATCTAAAGACACTAGACATAAGTCTAAAGGCCTCTTCACAAACTACTTAGAGATACTACCGTTTCACATCACATTGCGCGTGGTTCGCTCGCGAATGTGGAGAAAGAAAAAGTCAAAACTACATACCTACATAGAGATACATTATTACATTTCATGCTACGTTCACACGCGCGCCGTGCAGCCCGCCGGGCTGCCTGGCGGGCTGCGCGGCATGCAGCCCGTCCCGGGCCGGCGGACATTCAAGCTGTTTACACGCACGCCGTCGTGTCAGTCAGTGCCAGAATGGCGAGCAGCGAGGATCTCGGTGTTGTTGCTGCCATATCCTTTGGCTTAACTTATTTTTATTGGAAAAAGGAACAAAATTATGAACGATTGTAATATCCGATCGTAGCGACTTTCTTAGCAACGTTGAATGAAGATCCACTCGTCGCGAAAGCGCGGGACAGACTGACTGCCCGCGCGCGTGTAAACAGTCACCGGGCGCCCGCACATTCATCCTTTGAACTTTGCCAAAAAACCGACACTTGCCCGATTCGCGGCATTCACGTTCACAGGCGCGTTCACGGGCTCGGGCGTACCGTTTACACGCTCGTGAATGTGAATGTGCACGTTGAATGTAGAGTTGAACGCACGCGTGTGAACTTACCATTACAATTATTAAGCGTTTAGGTACCTACTAGGTACTCTTTGCCTAAAACTAAAAAAGCAAAAAGCTAGGGATCCTTCGATCATTATTTTATAATAATATTTTATCGCTACTTTTTTGAGTCGCTGGGAATTCAAAATAGGGTCACGTGACCAGATTAGTCGCTGCAAACGAGCGTCGAGCGGCTGCATGAGGTCGTACCCTTATCGTGTTTAATGTTGTTTGAACGTGGTGGAATTCGCATAATAGTGATACATTTCGATGTAAAGAACTTCAGAAAAAAAGAACATCCTTTGTATAGATCCATCAATAATCCTTTGCCTTTCCCAAAAGGGGTTTTAAAAAAAAAAAAAGTTTATTGAAGTCCGCGAATGTCAAGTGAGACATTGTCAAGTGTCATTTGACAAACGTCAATCAAACGATTCCACCGATTTCACTTTGAGGTTTTCATTGTGGTTTTCATCTCGTTTTCATTCAGTTTTCACTGTGGTTTTCACTTTGTGTTCTGTAGTGAAAAATAAATAAAAACTTTTTTGTGTACAGTTTCTGTGGACTTGCGTTAGCTGGCAGATTTCAAAACTTATATCGTTTAGATTTATCTGAGTTTTAACTTTTTGAAACATGATTAACCCTTGTGTAATGTAACTATTGTAAAATAATAAACTGAACAGGTAGGTCTAAAAAGTTTTTAGCAAGATAAGTAAAATAACTTTTTTAAAAGTGCTTGATATTAATAATTGTTACTTTACTAGCCAATTCCTGTGTAGATATATTTTTTCTTTACAAAATACTTGAAATAATGAGAACACCTTTTTCCTCCAAAAAAAATTCCTGGTTTGAAACAGGACCTTACATTTATTTAATTTTTTTTATCCTTGCTGTAGCGAACAATGATAGGTATTTTATGTGATGCATCGTTTAAATGATTTGTTGTTTCATTCAATCCCTGCTGTGCCTTTTATAGCTAAATTTAGTAGCAAATATTTTTTCCCAGTTATTCAGAAAAATAAAAATCAAATTAGAATCTAATATGAGATTCTACTGTTCCCTATATTGCTGATAAGTAGGTTTCTAAAATGAATAAATAAAAAATAGAGCTCAAACATGTGAAGTACTTAATTCCCATATTTTCAGTGGGGGTAGATTTAAATGATATAAATATAAATACTTGTAAATTCTGTGCACACAGAAGTTCTATACAATTCTCTAAAGTATTCTCCAGGAGTTCAGAGTCTTCTAGTTGTCTAAATAAAGCAGAACTTTCTACTCTATTAAGATTTTAGAGATTCTTTGGTTTTGTAGTTTTTTAGGTTTTTTTCCCTAAGAACAAAATGATCATTAAAATTAATAAAAGTTTGAAACTGTATTGACGTACCCTGATCCTGATTTTCCCTAGTGTTAATTTCAGGACTGCCTTGAGAACTCTAAAAAGAAGCCCATTTCACTCAAGAAAACTGGTAATTTCCTATCAGTGAAATAATTTTTAGAAGCAGTTCAGTCATTCCAGAGAGATAAAAACTTTTTTTTGGGGTTGGTTACTCTTCTTTTATAGCCCCCTCTCAAACTTTGGTAAAAATATTCCATGTACAGAATCGCAAATTCTACTCTTTTATTATAGTAGGTACCTATGGATTGAAAAGACATGTAGTTTATAAGTTAATTAAGTATTTTTGATTGTGTGCTTTTTTAATTATGACAATGTCTAAATGTGACTTCATCAAAGACATTCTATATAAACATCATTGGACTTCATCAATAATGATTGCAAAGAGTATATAACTACTAAAAATGTTTGATTATTTAGTACTAGCTGTGCCCTGTGGTTTCACCCGCAGTAATTTCGGAGTTCAAAAAGTACCCTATGTCCTTTTCTGTATCCCTGACAACGTGCATGCCAAATTTCATCCAAATCCGTTCAGCCGTTTTTGCATGATTGAGTAACAAACATCCACACATTTATAATATTAGTAGGATTTTTGTGTATGACATGGCACCATTTGCAATGATATTATACTACATTCACCATAAATAGAAGAAAGAAAAATTAAATCAATGAACAATAATATGAATACCTAGTAATAATGATGATGAAGAATGTCAAAATAGTAGAAACAAAATAGAAACAGCATACAGAAAGGGGGTTCAGAAATATATTCATTTTTAGGAAGACAACCAGCTATTTATTATTTACAAAGTTTAAATTCCACTTGAACCCACAGAGTAGAAAACGAAATAATGAAAAGAGAACGAAATAAAACCTTAGGCCTGAGCTGATAATAGTGATAATGTGATGTGAGTGTCTCACGCTATTCAATAAACAAATTAATGACCATATTGATAAGGCTTCCTGGGCCGAGCGCCAGCGCTTCGCGCCTCCTTAGTCGTCGTTCGTCCGGGACTTGCTACACTGAGTAGCGAGAGCGAATAGTTACAAAAAAGTTACTACATTCATTTTTAATCTTTATATATTAGCCTTTACTCGTTCGTAGGACGTTTTCTGTTAATTTAAAAAAGTAGCGTGGCGCGTGGGTAGTAGGCATGGATTCAGTGTTGAAATGCATTGCGATAATTGTGCAGTCTGTAACAATGATATAAGAATAAAAAAGCGAATTACCTGTTTGTAAGTAATCCTAACTAGGTACTTAATATTATAAATGCGAAAGTGATTTTCACGGCTTAACTGCTCAACCGATCACCGCGAAATTTTGCATATACGTTGTTGGAGGTACAGAAAAGGATATAGGGTACTTTTATCCCAGAATTCCCGCGGGAACTCCGAAATTACCGCGGGTGAAACTGCGGGGAACAGCTAGTAGATAATAATGGTGAAACTACGATTTCTGATATCGAAAGGTGCTTGAACTACCTAAATATTTTGAACTGAACTTACGGCTGTGACTGTTCAATTTTTACGGCCGCACGCAGAGTCGGTTTAGTTAATGTTAGTTGCCATTTTACTAATTAAGTTAAATTTAGTTAAATGCCAATTAACATTAATCTATTGAACGTCTCTGATTGCGGCTATTTTGTTTTAAAAATCTTTACTTAAAATTAAGTAATCATTAAAACGACTGAGTGCGGCCGTTAGTCACGTAAACATTTTTTTGAGGATATCTGCATACCTACCTACCTACTTGTAATTCTCACGGCTTGCGCGAATTTAGTTTTTTTTTGTACCTCTATCAAAAGTAGATACCTACCTACTTATTTATTTTGTTTATCTAATACCTAACTAATATACCCATAAAGTTTCATTAAATTTAATTCGTCCGGTGCTCTTTACGTAAAAAACATACAGAAACGATAAAACCAGAGTTTGACCTTCATTCATCACGTTATGTTAATTAGAAAAACATAGGTATTTTTGGTACATTGTACAGACACGGCTCTTACGGCCGCACTCAGAGTCGACTTTAATGATTACTTAGTTAAGTATAGATTTTTAAAACAAAACTGCCGCAATCAGAGACGTTCAGTAAACTAATGTTAATTGGCATTTAATGAGATGTAACTTAATTAGTTAAATGCCTATTAACATTATTTTATTAAACTTGTCTGATTGCGGCAATTTTGTTTTAAAAATCTATACTTAACTAAGTAATCATTAAAGTCGACTTTGAGTGCGGCCGTTAGTTACGTTGTGATTATGTTACTTTAGTGTCACAACCTAGTTATTCTTCTGAGGTCACTACTCACAGATTCCGTGGTAGGGCGCTTTCAATTTAGACGTCAAGAAACGCCTAAATTGAAAGCTCACGTGTAGGCAGTAGCGGATCTAAGTGGGGAAAATAATGAAATGGGGTAAGGTAAGAGATCAAATTTTGAGACTGGATTGAACTGGATTCAAAGCGATTACATGTAAAATGAATTAAAAATTTATCATAACATTTTCATTACCTTCTGGAAGTAGGACTTGGTGATAGTAGGTTTGTATCCTTTGCTAATTATAACTCAATAAATATTTTGATTATTCAGAAACGAACTTACCGAAATCCTAGATCCGCGCTTAATTATTATATGTAGGGATTGAAATTCGTCGGAATCCTCTTCTAGATGACTGGAGTCGCTTTAATTTCTGCTACGTCCTTCGCCGATAACCTCGATCCACAGTTGTTTGTCTGTTACCGTGACAGGCCAACGTCCAGCCAGCATGGAGGCCGAGAAGGATGCCGATCCACTCAAGATATATTGGGATCACTTCTTTAAGGCGGAGACTGGCGCTTACGAGGTAAATCTGAAACTTCTCTCTTCTTTTCTTAAGAAGCGTAACCCAAACTGGGTGTTTTTTCTTTCCATAATGACCCACTTATGCACACTGTTTTACTATCGATAAGTATCTATAAAGATTTTTTTATTAAGTGATATCGTTTTTATCTTACAGAAATCGACATGGCTAGATCTGTTCTTGGCAGAGTTTCTGTTGCGAGTGAACGACGGCGCCGATCCTAAAGAATTAATCAAATTCTGGTCAGTAACCTAATTCAATGGAATCCCAATAACATTATTTGTGTGGAGTTTGGATTTTGAAGATAAGACAAAGATATGTACTTGAATAGATTATTAATTTAGGTATTTTATGTTCCACTGAATGTCTGGTCGTCCGGTTTCTGCAAAGTTAATGGAGGGGATGTGTAAGTAGTGAGTGAGCGTTCGCCCGGCAGCCCGGTGAGCGGCGTGGTGTCGCTGGTGGGCTGCGAGCTGCTGTGCGGCATCCACCGCGTCACCTCCACCATCAACGCGCAGCACGCCTTGCCACTGACCGCGCTGCACGCCGGCCCAGCGCCTGCGCCCGCTCACGACGCGCCCGCGCCCGCACCCGCCGACGTCTGTGATGATGCAGGTGAGGGTCCGCCCCGTCGAAGTTGCCTGGAGATACTTCCGAATTTATTATGACTTTTTTAAATATTACCCCATTCATTATTCAAGGGGGAAAGTTTTGCAATAAAGATTTAATAGAGTTTGCTTTCATACTCATTCGGTCTGGTTTGTTTGAGGACACACGATTTTATAGTTGAGAGGAAACATGTATTTCGTACATAGGTATACCTATACCAAAGAATAGAGATCATATAAAGAAGCGACACTCTCCGCCTTCCACTAATTTCAGGCCTCCTCATACCCCGCGAAAATTACCTTGGTAAAGACCTAGGAAAGTTTGACACATCTAAAATCTACTTGTGGCAATTATTCACTGACAGCTGACAGTTACTGTCAGCTCGCTGTCAACCTTACGATACGCACCCGCGCACATCACGTGTATATACAAGCCGGCCGTCTGTACTTGTGGGAAAGTACTTGAATCAGTCCGTTTGTATGGAGTGTCACCGGGCTGCCAAAACGTTCCGTTAAAGAAGCGACGATTGGCGTTGCTGATGCGAGACGGTAAACACTGCGATGTGTGCGGGTCACTGGTCACTGAGCGAGGCACGCCCGTCGGCAGGTGCGGGGGGCGCGGGCGGCGCGGGCGGCAGGCCGCAGCCGTCGAGCCTGTTCTCGCGCGCCCACGCGCAGGCGCCGGGCGAGGTGCTGCGCCGGTACCTGCTGGGCGGCGTGGCGTGGCGCTGCCTCGCGCTGCTGCGCCTGCTGGGCGTCGAGGTGACGCACCGCCCACCTCCCACCGCTAACCCACAGACGCACGCGCACATCCCTCTGAATTATTTATATCAACAACCTATATCCTTTATGAAGTAGAACATCTATACGCACGCTGAGCTCGGGGAGTAAAGGTGACTGCGTTACAAACAGTGTGATCAGGCGACGTGAACGGTAGTTGAGAGGCGTGAAAGTATAACAAACAAACATATTTACTCCCATTCGCATACACCGACTCGCTAGTCGCGATTCTCCTCTAGCTTCATTATACATACCTAACAGTATACGTAGGTATATTTTATACTTTTATTTTTAATCTCGTGCCGTTCAGTTTTACTAACGATTGATCCTTATTACTACAGCGGTAAGGTCCACACTGTCTGCTACAAATAATTACGATCGGCTGTTTGGATGCCGTCTGTACGTAAAGCGATATGGTGACCAATGTTACGGCGGCGGTTATCGCTGCTGGCGCCGCGGCTCCGGGGTCACGCAAATTAAATTATTTTGGTCCAATATTTAACAATATCTATTCTATAATAAAAGAGTAGAATCCGCGATTGTGTAGGTACATTGAATATTTTTACCCATAATAATTTAGAGGGGGCGATAAAAAAAGAGTAACCAACCCAAAAAAAGTTTTTAAAATTATTTTCTGTCTGCCTGTCTGTTCGCGATAATCTCCGAATCTACTGAACAGATTGACATGCGATTTTCACAGGTAGATTAAGCTTAATCTGAAGCAACATATAAGTATAGGCTTTGTTCCATTTAAATCGGATGTCGGGAAAAAAATTATTATATTAAAACGTTACACGCGGGTAAAACCGTGGGGCACAGCCAATAGGGTATATGGCCTACTTAAACAAAGCAAGAAAAAGAAAAAAAAATGCATAAATTAATTAAATAGAGCGTTTCAAAGTTCCTACTTTAGACTTTACCGCCGAAACGCGGAATGACGTCACTAGTTCAAAATTACGCCTTATTAATTTGTGATAGAAATGTCACTAGCGTATTGACAGGGTCATGTGACTTCTTCTTCTTCTTCGTCTCGCTCTTGGCAGAGCGGTCGTGGTCACATTGAGGCGTCTATCTCGGTGGCAGGGACGGACACAGCTTTCCTCACGATCCTTCGCCACCTTTCCCTGTTTGCAGACCTTCTGGCGCAGTCTGTGACGGAGATTCCTACAGCGGATTTCACCTGGTCAGTCCAGCGCATAGGTGACCTTCCACGTGATCTGGTTCCTTCGACTTTTCCTTGTACCACCAGCCGCTCTATGGAGTCGTTATCTCGCCTAGAGACATGTCCAAAATACTGAAGTATACGTGATTGTACTGTGGCAGATAGACGCTGCTTGATGCCGAGTTCCTCAAGTATGGATACGTTGGTGCGGAATTCCGTCCAAGATATCCCAAGCATCTTTCTCCAGCACCACATTTCTAGAGCATCTATCTTTTTCTTTTCCAATTCACGTAGTGTCCATGTCTCTGCCGCGTAGAGGAAAATTGGAAACACGAGTGTCTGCACGAGTTTGACCTTTGTGGCTCTCGTGATATTGCGGTTCCCCCACAGTTCCCTTAACTTCTCCATCGCAGTTCTGGTTATAGCCATACGTCGCTTCACTTCACTTCCGGCTCGAAGGACCAAAAATGTTTGGGGCACAGTGACCTGTGACTGATACGGCTAGATATGTTGATTTATTTGTTTATTGTATATCAGGGTGATTGTCTATGATAGATGTTGTGGTCGGCACGGGACGCGGCTGGCGAGCCGATTCGTTTGTTATGGATTAATTGATAGTATACCGACGCCCGTGACCGACATGAATCGACTGCCGCGACCGGGCCGTAGGAAAGCGGCTCGATCGCGTAAATCGCTGTCGAAAGCAGTGTTCGGTTTCACGCAGTGGACCGAACATCTACGCAGCCACCATTGTTTGAAATTAAAGCTCCAAGGTATATGTAAGATTGCACCACGTCACAATTCGCAATCTGTTTCACCTCGGGTGAATTATCCTTGGCGCGATCCACGATCATCATCTTGGTCTTTGATCGGTTGATCTTTAATCCAAACGTCAGGCTTACGCGCTCCATTTTGAGAAGTAGTTCCTCCATAAGGCTAGCAGTACTTGCGAATAGGGTGGTGTCATCTGCATACCGTAAGTTTGCAATTTTGTGCCCGCCAATTGCAACACCATCAGTACAGTCTTCGAGAGTCATGTCATGTCAGGTCAGGTCATGTGACACTGACAGACAGATAACTTCAATATCCAAAAGCGAAATTAAGGTTGAACTGTGTCGAGTTACTTCCAAAAGTTCCAGTAAAGAATCGAAATGCATCTTACCGATGCATTTTAAAGTAAAAAACTTCAGAAAGTGGAAAATATGCGTTAACTGTATGCACTTAGTTTCTTTTGCTTTCTCTGAAAGAGGTAAATGTTTCCTAAATAAATAAAAGTGACGTCATGTGTCAAGCGTGACTGTGATTGGTGTTTCGTTGCAACGTTCCGTTTCACAAAATTAAAACTTGAATATTTTGGAAACTATTCAAATTTGTTTAGTAAATCTTTCACAATAACGATTTTCTAAGGCTCTATTTTTGAAATATTTACACAATTTCTTATAATAAATTTCATGCAAGTACCCTATTGTTAAATATTGTTAAATATGATGTTTTCTCTTTCACTGGTGGGTTGAGCTTCTTCAAAAAGAAACAACATCAACCGCGCTCAAAAATGTCGTGGTGCAGATTTAAAAAAAAAAAAACAAGGCGTGGACTGCCGGTCCATAACGTATGGCATTTTATTTTACTCCCCATAATTTTCATACCTCGGGCTTGTAAGTATATAAGATCGATTCTTAAAGAGTAAACTCAGTATCACTACATAGTATAAAACAAAGTCGCTTCCCGCTGTCTGTCCCTATGTAGGCTTAGATCTTTAAAACATGAGGAAGTTTTCTATCTACCTATATTTTATCCTGGAATTCCCGCGGGAACTCCGAAATTACCGCGGGTGTAACCGCGGGGGACAGCGTAAATACAAAATAATAAATAATTATTAAGGAACGAGTTCGTAAGTGAAGTTAGGACAAACGACAACACTTATCAATAAGTCCATTCACGATAAGCGCAGCCGTTCCTATATAATCAGCCGAGAGGAGTGACCGCACCCGACCTTGGCGCAGGGTTCGCGGCGCGCAACTACAGCTGAGCGCCATTACATACGAATTGCTTCAAAATTATGTTATAGTTTACACTAGCGCAGATCTGAAGCTTCGCCCCTAATCAGACTTGTGGATGCATAAAATAAATGGGCCCTTACATAATCTTACTAATCCTACTAATATTATAAATGTGAAAGATTAATTTAGATGTTTATTTATTTATTTGTTTATTTATTTATTTATTTATTAACCAAAATAAAAAGGAACATGGTGTTGATACACAGTTAGGTAGGTACTAATAATTAGGTAAGTACAAAACTAAATGCTTATTCAAACCTATCTACATTGTATAAAACAATAGTAATCATGCTACACTTACACCATGACCATGATAATTAGCTTTACAATATATATTTGATATTTGTTACTCGATCACGCAAAAACGGCTGAACGGATTGTGATGAAATTTGGCATGCACCTTCTCAGGGGTACAGAGAAAGGACTGGACGCGACACCGATTAGCGGCTGTCACCGACGTCAGGAGCGGGGACACTATGGGCGGTTGCAAGGGCATCGACTTGACTTATGGAGCCGTTTTTATAACTACCTCATATCTACTGGTAGCACGATCGATTCTTGTCGCAACCACCTCGCGTCCGCACCTAACTTGTACCTCATTTTTATAATTCATCATTATACCTTTTTATACAGTCCACACAGTTTTATTCATTTCCAAGGCGTTAGGATTCTGCGCATCCTTAGTTGAGGATTAACGCCACCAACAAGGACATAGGGTACTTTTTATCCCGGAATTCCCGCGGGAACTCTGAAATTACCGCGGGTAAAACCGCAGCTAGTAAATAAATATCTAAATTATTGAAGGAACAGAATACTAAATTTCATTTCGATCAGACCTGTGGAAGATGCTCACAACGATAATGATAATATTTAAGCGGCTGTACAGATTTTCTTTAATCATAGCTGAATACCTACTTCAACGATCAAGTCACCTTACAAACAAAAAAAAACTCAAAATCGGTCCAGCCGTTTAGGAGTTACGATGCCACAGACAAAAACAAACGTTAAAAACGATGGTGTGTCCCACAGGGGCTGTCGTGCTGCCGACAGCTGAGCTCGGTGCTCATCTGGGTGTTCGGCGAGCTGGCCGGCGCCGCCGGGGACGCGCCCGCCCCCACCCCCACCGCCGCGCCCGACCCCGCCCCCACCGCCGCGCCCGCCCCCGGGCCCGCCCCCGGGCCCACCCCCGCGCCCACCCCCGCGCCCACCGCCGCGCCCACCGCCGCGCCCGCGCCCGCCACCGCGCGCCGCGCCCCGCCCGCCCTGCTCGCCCCCCCGGCCGCGCCCACGCCTATACACCAGCTGTTCTCACACAGGTACGCCGCCCTTGGCCAAATTGACATTCTATAGTCATTAGAGAACTAAGGCCAAAGTCACACTACGAAGAGCTTCGCTTATTGCTAAGAGTCCTAAAGCTCTTTGTAGTGTGGCTTTAGTCTAAGGAACGAGTCGCATGTCTCGTGATCACGGACAAGCCGCCAGTCAAAAGTCCAGCAACGATTGCTTTTTTTTTTCCTTTATTGTTTTCTATGCGTTAACGATTATTTGATAACTTTGCTGAAGTGACAGAGTTTGCAGAGCTGCATTGTTCTTCGAAAATTTTCCATACACACCTGAAGAAAACCTGAAAACAATGAATTTCTTCTTATTGTGATCCTAACAGGGCTGAGGTTAAACTAGTTTCAACTACAATAAAATCGTATCATATCCTCTAAGATATATTAAAAAAAAACGATAATAGAATAAAAGTAAAATATGGAAAATGAGAATTTTAATGATAATGCTGCAGCATTTAAACTTGATGTCAAAAAGTTACGAAAAGAAATCCCAATTTTTTGGCATTTTCCGTTTATAAACATTTTGATGTACTTAGTAAATTTTAGCGCGTGAGCTTATGGTCGTTTGTCTGTATTTTATTTTCTGTCTAGCATTGGCAACGTATAAACATTAATTTTCGAATACCTACTTGAAGTCGAATTTCCACTCGCAATAAATACTCAACAATCATACGAAAAGTACATTTAGTACTTGACAAATACTAAATGTACATATGTATTTGTTGCAGTTTATATGAATACAACACGTTAATGACCACTTACAAATAATTGGTGTATCTATAAGATTGTTATCTGTTTACCTCACATGTATACATATTCTGTAGTAAACATTAATGTATGTAGACCTTGGCTTTGCCGCTGATAATTTTGAATGTTTGATTATTTGTTGTCTGTGGTTTTATCCTCGCGAATTTTCTCGAAGACCTAATGTTGGAAACTTATTCCAACTCATGGCAATAATGGGCTAGATGACTAAACTTTAATTTTTAAAGTCTTCTTGTAGATGAATAAAAAATATTGGACACGTATTTTTCTTTTTTTTTTACGTAGGTAATCAAAAAATAACGGCGATATTGTATTGAGTTGCAATTCCGTGTGACGTCACGCGCCTAGGTACGTAGATACACCCTATACTTTGATAAACGCGCGTTTTACCAAAGTATTTTCCCAATATGTAATTTGAAAAAGCAGAAAATACGTGCCTATTATTTTTTTATTATCCAACTGACGTACTAGATTCCTACATATAATTTTGATTTTTATATCCCGTCATCATGCCCACTATGCCCTCCATTGCCTAATTCCAGCGCATGACAATCATATTTTAAATTAGGATACATTAATTTGTTCGAAGAGTACATGGAGCTATCTGTCGATAAGTTTTCCACTCGCCCAGTATCGTACCTCGTTAGCGATAAGTAAACATTGTCACTGTTCAACTTTGTATGCCGACGCCATTTTGACGGTAGCTGGAGCTTATAAATTTAAATTTGGGCTGGTCACAATATCAAATAAGCAATATGCTCGAAAATTTAAATTATAAAATCACTACATAGTTTGTTTACGACTAACGTTTTATACCATGGACCAATTAAATCTAGTTTAATTGGTCCATGGTATAAAACAAAGTCGTTTCCCGGTGTCTATGCATGTCCCTATGTAGGTATGCTTAGATCTTTAAAATTACGTGACGGATTTTGATGCGGTTTTTTTAAATAGATAGTGATTCAAGAGGAGCGTATAGTGTATCCTGGAATTTCCGCGGGAACTTCAAAATTACCGTGGGTGAAACCGCGGGGGACAGCTAGTATATAGTATAAGCTAAATTTCCCAAGGTTTTTTTAAGACACTTTCCGGAAACTATAAGAAATTCAGGAAAATTTGGTTTAGTTCAGCAAACAAGTAAAGAATTACTGATTTGATTGAATTTTCAGAATATGGATCCAACCGAAGTCTAGCCGAAGTCGAGGATCAAAGATCATGTACGAAGCGTCGTCAGAGAAGCGATCTGCTGGAGGAAGGTAAACATTGCTAGAAGTTTTTGCCATAGAATTACTGCTCTCAACGACTCAGACAACCAACTGCATTCCTTTGCGTTTGCTATAAATATATTGTTCGAAACTCAAGAAATTTTTCAAAACGGATGGGCGATAATTTTTATATTATTTGTATCCCAATGCGGGGTTGAAGGTTTGTGTCCTTTGATAAACCTGTAAGGTGGCTTATGTCTACGACATATTTTTGGAAATTATGATCGCGGTGGACATTATGATAGTGAAGGAGATCAAGTAAAGACAGACAGACAAAAATGCGGCTTGCTGTTTTTTCTGTGTTTTATCCTAAGTATATGATGTGTTAGCTGTTTCTAGCGGTTTCACCCGACTTAATTTCGGAGTTCCCGCGAGAATTCCGGAGTAAAAAGTCCTTTTCTGTATCCGTGACAATGTGTATGCAAAATTTCATGACGAAGAGTCATTTATTTATTTATTTTCAATTTGGTACAGCAATAAATTAACGAAGCTATCCGAAAATTCGCCCCGGGAGATGCCGTAGGCGCCAGCTGTTATTCAGGTGGACATAGTGTAACATCCCTCCCCGCAGGTGGCGGCACGCCGCCCACAGCAGGCCGGAGGCGGCCAGGCAGCCGGCGGGCGGGGGCGGGGGCGGGAGCGGGGACGCGCCGCGCTCCGAGCCGTCCTCGGGCTCGGAGGCGGGCCCCGCGGGCGGCGCCGCTGAGCTGCAGGCCATGAGCCAGTCGCTGGGGCTACGCGCCAGCGCGCCGCCCGACCACTTCGGGCGCCGCGCCGAGCCCGCCCGCTCCGACCCGCCCCGCGCCGAGCCCGCCCGCGCCGCGCGCAAGCCCAAGGCCGAGGACTACATCACGGCCGAGCACCGCCGCCTCATGGACGCCGAGCTCAGCGCGTACGAGCTGGCGCGGCTGATCGCCGATCTGCTGCGGCAGCTGTGCCGCGCCGAGAGCAGCCTCGCCGGCGCCGAGGGCTCGCAGATATCGGTGCAGGCCGTCGGGTTCGCGCTGCGCACGCTGTGCTCGCTGCAGTTCGGCTCGCTGACGGCGCGCGCGCTGCGCCTGAGCCGCGCCGAGCTGCCCGCGCTGCAGCTGGCGCTCACCGAGCTGCTCGTCGGCGCGCTCGACCGCGTGCTGCCGCGTGCCGACCTCACCGCCAAGCTCATCAGCGGCGGCGGGCTGCCGATGCTGCTCAGGCTGCTCGAGGACGTCATCTGCAAGAACAGCGCCAAGTACCGCCCGACCGACGACGCCCCGCGAGCCGCCGATGGCGACGCCGGCCGACCCGGCGACCTGCTAAAGTACGTGTTCGGCGTCGCCTACTCGATCACGGCGTTCTTCCACTCGCTGCTGATGCGGTGCCGGACGCCGGCCGACCTGCGGGCGTTCACCGACCAGTTCAAACTGTACGCCGAGTGCCTCAAAGGCGACGCGCTCAAGGAGAGCGTCGAGCTGATGGTGCGCATCCCGGGGGCGGACGAGGGCGAGGCGCTCACGCTCGCCAAGAAACTGATCGAGGCGATAGGCGAGCTGGTCGGCGGCGCGAAGAGGATCCGCAGCGAGGTGGTGCACGCGGCGGCGTGTCCCCGCGCGCGGCACCGGGCCTGCCGCGAGCGCGTGGCGGCCGGCCGGCACCACCACCACGACATCCTGGGCGAGGCGGGGCGCGCGCGCGGCCTGCCGCCGGCGCCCGGCTGCTGCGTGGCCGCGCTGCACGGCACGCTGGCCGCCGCGCTGGCCGACGAGGCGCTGGCCGCGCGCCCGCCGCTGCGCGCCGCGCTGCTGCGCGCGCTGCTGGCCGCCGGCGTGTGCTGCTGCGTGCCGCCCGGCGCGCTGCTCGAGGGCGCCGTGCGGCTCATGCTGACGCGCGCCGCCGCCGCGCCCGCCTGCCTGCGCCTGCTCGAGCGCACCGTGTACGGCGAGCTGGGCGCCGCCGTGCTGCAGCCGCGGCCCGGCGCCGCCGCCGACCGGCTGCCGTGCGCCGTGTGCGAGGCGCCCGCGGCCGCGCGCGACGACAAGAGCTCGCGCGCCTTCCTGGTGCACTACGGGTCGCTGCTGCAGCTGGACAACCCGGCGGGCGTGCTGCGCGCCGCCGTGGCGCACCTGCTGCGGGTGGCGCCGCGCTGCCGCGCGCCCGTGCGCCACGACCTGCTGTTCGGCGTCGTGTACCCGGCCTTCATCGTCGCCGAGCACCGGTACGTGGTCCGGCTCGAGGACTCCGCCTACTTCCTGACGCGCTCCTGCCTCGCCCTGTTCGCGAGCCTGCTGACCGCGGTGCCGGTGGTCGAGCGGTTCGTCGAGAAGGGCGGCCTCAGCTACGTGCTCGAGCTGATCGACCGGCCGCCGTTCGCGGAGCTCTGCTGCGCGATACTCGAGATAGTGGTAGCCGTCGAGTCGTACGAGCTGGCGAGGCGGGCCGGCGACGCTCCCGCGCCGGCCGCCACGCGGACCCTGGTGGGCCTGCTGACGGACGCCACGGAGCGATGCCTGTCGGCGCTCGGCGACGAGGGCGGCGGGGAGGCGGAGGCGGAGGCGGCGGCGGCGCACACGTTCTGGCGCTCGTGCGCGGCGCTGTGCCTGTGCAGCCCGGCCTTCCGGCGGCTGCTGGTGCGCGAGCGCGTGCTGGCGCGCGGCGTGGAGCTGCTGCGGGCCGCGCTGCGCCGGCTGTGCGCGCCCGGCGCCGGCCCCGGCCCCGGCCCCGGCCCCGGCACCGGCGCGCCGCTGGTGGGGCTGGTGGAGGCGCTGCTGACGGCGCACTACGCGCTGGACGGTGAGTGTCGCCGTACCTCGCACACCACACGCCAAGCGCACGCGCACACCTGAAAGCATAGGTATATGTATATTTTTCGTTGTTGTTATGTAAAATAAAATAAATATATACTGAGGTATACCTGGCCCAACCTGGTCTTGTATGTTCCACAGTTTATTTATTTATTTATTTACTAGGAAGACCAGCAGCACACTTAAATTTCTATGTATAGATTCTATATAAAACAAATCGCTAATTGGCTACTGGCAGTTAAAAGTCTACTTAATTAATCTTTATGGAAAACGACTTTCGGAATAAAATAAATGAAAAATAAAATAAAATGATATAAATGAAACAATTTACATGATTAAATTTCATGGAGATATAATAGACGAACAATTTTTTTTTTCATACTGCCTGATTATGGAACATTGCGTTAGAAGAAACAACGATTTTTAACCAATATTACAAACAAATGGCAATGTGAGTTTATTTGAACACTTTAACTACTCGGTCGGTGATCGGTTGATCATCATTTTTGTATACACATTGTCAGGGGTTCAGAAAAGTACTTTTTAGTCCGGAATTTCCGCGAAACTACGAAATTATCGCGAGTAAAATCGCGGGGCACAGCTAATACCTACATGAATAAATACAAAAATGTAAGATTTAAGAAAAACATTAATTTTGTCTACAAACCGTATGTGTGTGGCGTTAAACTTTACCGTGCGTCTATACATTAAATGTATGAGATACTTATATCGGCGCATTAAAAATTGGATTCTTATCTCCTTCTACATTCATGTCATCACATAGACGCTCGTCAATTACGATAGCTCTAGAGGGCGTCGCTGTGGAGTCAATTTACTATCCTATTTGCATGACATGACACTAATTACAATATTATGTAGTTATTTCATATATATTATATATATATGTATATTCATACACCTTCCATTAGATATATTTTTTGCGCTGTGTACCTACTATCTGCATAGAGTGGAAAAATATTATTATTACGTACATTGCATCAAGCACATTGAGCTGTTGATTTTCTAAATAAAGTAAAATAAAATAAAAAATTAAATGCTCTTCAATTGAATTTTTCGCCAAAAACATATCGGTTTAAGTTTCATAACAAATGCGCATCGGCCGGTGGTAAACTTGATCGTGTGTGGGGCCTTTATTCTACTTGTACCTACATACACCTATACGCCTTATCCTTTCCAAATGACCTTTGTACATAGCTACTGACATGTAATTTATTATATTTTGTATAATTTATATCTTTTCCATACAAGTTAGGCTCGAAAAACGAAAAAACAGCCCATAACCCGTTGTTTTTTTTTCTGTTAAATATCCATATCGCGAAATTCTTTGCAGACTTGTAATAGTTTAACCTGCAAAATAAGCTAACTTCAAGGTTATCTATTATAGGTAAATCTATACTAATATTATAAAGAGGTAAAGTTTGTGAGGTTGTAGGGGGTAATCTCTGGATCAACTGAACCGATTTTGAAAATTCTTGAGTGACATAGACTATATTATATAACCTGGAATTCCCGCGGAAACTCCGAAATTACCGCGGGTGAAACTGCGGGGATCAGCTAGTATGGAATGGATGGAATTTTTGATACCTACGAGTAGATACTTTTTATCACAGTAGGTACATCAGTGAAGGCACAAACGCGAGTGAAACCCTGTCAAAACTAGTTGGTGAATGAATTATATTACGTTCGAAGATAATGGATGTTACTCGTAAGTCTTAATAACACAATATTCCACGAGCGATACAGCGGTGCCACAGATACTCACAGAATAGACAATGCCAGTTATAACTGTATGAAAGCGAACGCGTCACAAGTTAGTTATATTCATCGACCACACAGTCGATGGTTATATTGCAGGTTACGTGGCAATGTATCATTTTAGATAGGACATTTTAGATAAGACTACCTGTGCCCCGCGGTTTCACCCGCGCGAGTTTCTTAATTCCCGCAGGAACTTTTTTTTCTAAAATAAAAGCAGCATAAGTTACTCTTTATAACAGCAACTATCTGCCAGTGAAAGTCCCGTTAAATTCGGTCTAGCCGTTTCAGAAATTAGCTGGAACAAATAGACAGACATACAGAGAATTTTTTTAAAAGTTACCGTGCCGTACATATTTATTACTTTCATATACATTTAGTGAAAAGCTGTCAATTTGGAATTATAAACAGACACTTCATTTTATTTGTATGTTCAGATTCAAATTAGATTTCACATATCTAACCTTTTTTGTAGAATTTAGTATTGGATATTAGTATACTTTTTACTTGTTTACACAAACAAATAAACAAACAAACAATGAATAATTTCCTTAAGAAAAATTTAAAGTAAAACAATCTAAATGCGCACACTTTAACCAGCTTGCGTTGTCTATTATTTTCATGTCTGTGCAACCCATTTGATTTTTTTTGTATAAAATTGATTCAACATCTTTAAAAAACCTGTCTATGCTGCAGAGAAATCAGACGACATTTCGATTGAAAAAAAATTACGGAAGAATAATTTGTCTTATAACTATGGACTTGCGCAGTGAGGGTTCCTTGACATTATGCTCGTATTTTTTGCCTTAGGAGAATAAAAATACAAATGTCAATAAAATTATTGTCTAACTATTATTGAAAAGAAAAGAAAAGAAATATTTATTCAAGCAAGAGGAGAAACACAACACAAATGAACACATACAGAACAACACCCTTCTGCCTTGGGAACCCTAAAACCAAATTCCACAGTTACGTAGGTATGTCGTGTATCAATTTAAATTTATAATTAATTAGAGGATACGCGTTTTTGTTTGGAAATCGGTTTGTAAAAAATTTTTCATTACTCATACTCGGAAAGTAGGTCTGAAGTTGCCTGAGAAGCGGGTTGAAAGTAACCCTTTTCAGCCCTAGGGAGAATCGCTTTCAACTGACAACTGTCAAATTATAAAAAAAAAATTAGGTTTATTTTCACATTTCTATTGAACCATGTTTCAACTTTGTATACAGCCAGCGCGATGTAAAATTGAAATAACGTAAAGTTTAAGTAGGTATTAATTAAAATAAAATTCACTCACTTTTTCTTAAGCTAATTCCTATTTATATTTTTTTTATTTTCTTTAATTAATACTTAATAATTAAAGAAAATATTTTTTTTTATGCGTTTATTATAATTTAGGTCGATACAATGTAAATAAAAAATACTGGCTGAATAGCTAGCCGACCAAAGAAAAAGAAATAGGTGGGAAAGCGTCAAGCGATCCGATCTTCACTCATTTTTTCTTTAGCTAATTTCTATTTTTATTTTGACTTTCCTTGCATTCGTAATGAAAAGCACAGTGTTACCCTCGGGAGAAAGACTTATTTAGTCCCTCGATCTATTAGCGCTCTCGCTACGCTCGGGCGCCAAACCCCGTCTCGGGACTAAATAAGTTACTTTCACCCCTAGGATAACAATGTACTATTACTATCTATACATCTGTTTCTTGAAAGGGCAGCCAGGGAATAATGGGTCTTCATCTTTCTTTATAAATAAAAATTGTCTGTCCTCTATGCGTTTCGAAACCATTGGTCCGATTGTGATGAAACTTTGGCGGGTTTATTCCGCATTTATAGTATAAGTATGGATTAATAATTTTCACTAAGGGTGCGTTCCCAGTATGTCGTGACGACAGATAATCCTGTAGTTTTAAGTGTCGTGGCTTATTATATAGGACGACACCATTAACTGTCGCCTACGACTTTTTGCGGTGACAACAGATCGCCATGAGCAGTGGGAACGGCTAGCACGACACGTCAGTCATAATACGATATTGGACCAAGTCCAATTTCGAACTGGACCAATTGCGAATTGGACCATTTGCGAATTGGACCATTTGCGAATTGGAGGATTGGACCATTTGCGAATTGGACGAAATGCGCCTGAACGACAAAATTATATAAAATAAAAATATCGTATAAAATTTTTGTGGTTATAATAGCTAGAGACAACAGTCGTCCAACGATAAATTAATCGTCACGTCATAGTGAGAACGCGCCCTAAGGAGAGGAATGTAGGTTAGTCTGTAATCATTAGAGTAGGTATAAACACACACGCACCCACAAGACACACACAAGACGCGCGTTCATTCAATACAAGTTACCTATTCTCGCGGACCGGTTTTGCGGTGTTCCGGCTGGCCCGAGCCGCGAGCGTCTGCCGCCTGCCAGTGCCAGTACAACTACAGCCGACAACACAAGTGCGGGCGCACGGATCCGTCGCCTTTCGGCACTCGTCTGCACCACGCGTTCTAGTGATCGGATGAGTTCGACGCTGGCCTTGTTAGTTGTTATGTTCCCGCTGTGTATAGCTTGATTGGATTAACTGTTCGGTGATTAGTTAACTCGATGAGTGTACAGCTACAAGGTATACATATATACGTATAATTTTGATGTCATATAATAAATTGCGTTTTAATACTCGGTTTTCAAATAAAATAATCACTATTTTATAAATAATATATTCTTGAAATATTCAAATCTTTTTTTGTACTTTATAAACGTGTAGTCCTGACAGCAAAGCTTTATTTTGGTTTAAAAAAAATTATTAATTTACATATTTAAATATTGATAAATACATATTATTTGGTGTGTTTGAACATGAAAATTTCGTACTAAATCACTCCTGAATCTACATGTTTTGATGAAATCCGACGTAGAGATAGACTAAGATTAACATGGATTAGCAACGAAAAATTCACGTTAGAAAACCAATTTCCAAAATTGTACCTACTTTAAATCCGAAAACTTCTTTAACTAAATATAGTACGTAGTATATTTATTACTTTGAGCTTATAATGAATAGAAAAATGTTTTATGAATCAAAGCTTGATAAAATCAAAGGATAATATTTCATTATTTCCTTAAATTATTGTAGATAATATTTTACTGATATTAAATTGTAATTATGAAACGTTCTTGAATTGGATGTAAAGGATCTTCTATGTCTAATTTCAATAGGTATTGCGTAATGTTTTACCGGATAGGTAATATCCTGTTGTTCATGGTTAAATGGGCATGTTGACTATTTTTTTTAGTCATTATGAAAAAATATTGGACACGTATTTTTTATTTTTTTACATAATCAAAAAATAACGGCGATACATTGAGTTGAAACTTCGCGTGACGTCACTATCAGGACAGTTTGTATGTCGGTTTTAGCGGTTAGTGACGTCACGACCCCCTCACCCTAAACTTTATTGCGCTTTATCTTTGTATATATTAATTTATTTGAAAAAGCAAAAAAATACGTGTCTATTGTTTTTTTATTTTCTGACGGACTAATTAGAATTTTGACTTTCAAAAGTAGTCAACATCCCCATTATAACGAGGTGTGAACTTTTTTGGTGTCAGTGTCAGCCACGTGTTTGATTTTTTTATGGTTTCGTATCCGCAGGGTGAAAGCGGAACCCTTATAAGTTGTCCGTATGTCATGGCCTTCATTGAGTGATATTGATGTTGGAAGGAAACGTTATATCTCAGAGTAAATAACTACGGTTATATGAACCACTTCCATACAGCGGTGTAGGGAAGCTAAGATAAGAGAAATAGGAGCGGTACTCCATACGTAAAAAAAATAAAAATTCATAAATAAAAATTGAAATGTTTTTTGTAATATTTTATATATACCTACTTAAATGATTTAAATTATGCTGCTGGTCTTCCCAATCCTAATATTACAAATGCGAAACTAAGTTTGTTTGTTACGCTTTCACCCTGCTATAGCTCAACGGATCATCATGAAATTTTGCATACACGTTTGTCAGGGATCCAAATATAGGATATAGGCATTACATCAATGGATATACTTTTTATCTCGAAATTTCCACGGGAATTCCGACATTGCCGCGGGTAAAACCGCGGGGGATAGCTAGTTATATGTATAAAAGTACTAGCTGTTCCCTGCGGTTTCACTCGCGTTAGGTTAGGTTATATTTTTTTTGTACCTAGTATACCTACCCTTAACAACGAGTAGAAAGTATGCAAAATTTGATGTAGTTTCTTCCGCGTTAATATCGGAGTTTCCGTGGGAATTTCGGGACAAATAGGAGCTTATGTTCTTCTCTGTACCCCTGACAACGTGTATGCAAAATTTCGTGGTGGTCGGTTGAGCCTTTTAGCCGTGAACGCGTAACAAACTGACATTCGCATTTTTTTTTTTAATATTCCACTACCCATGTGCGAAAATCTGTAATCGGCTTTTTTGTTTGACACTCAAATGTTCATCATATTTTTGTAGCTGTTGATTTTCCAAATAAAGTAAAATAAAATAAAAAAAATAAAATAAAAAATAAAATTTATATAAACACTTTTAACTGTGATGTTAGTAAGTATTTAAAACTGCAAAGATTAAGCAAAGTTCCGTTGTGATCACACAGCAGACATTTATAAACTTTGTGACGATGTTGCGTGTCGTCACCAGATGTCACGTGCTCCCGCTCCAAAGAGGCTTGCGGGGCGCTGGTGAAGGCCGCGCTGGCGTCGCTGGAGGGCGCGGCGGCCGCGGGCGGCGGCGACGCGCTGCGGCCGCTGTGCGAGGCGCTGGTGCGCGTCGCCACCGCCGCGCCCAGCGCGCACCACTCCATGCCCCGGCGCGCGCACGCCAAGGTGCGTAGGTACCCGGGCGGCGGCGACGCGCTGCGGCCGCTGTGCGAGGCGCTGGTGCGCGTCGCCACCGCCGCGCCCAGCGCGCACCACTCCATGCCCCGGCGCGCGCACGCCAAGGTGCGTAGGTACCCGGGCGGCGGCGACGCGCTGCGGCCGCTGTGCGAGGCGCTGGTGCGCGTCGCCACCGCCGCGCCCAGCGCGCACCACTCCATGCCCCGGCGCGCGCACGCCAAGGTGCGTAGGTACCCGGGCGGCGGCGACGCGCTGCGGCCGCTGTGCGAGGCGCTGGTGCGCGTCGCCACCGCCGCGCCCAGCGCGCACCACTCCATGCCCCGGCGCGCGCACGCCAAGGTGCGTAGGTACCCGGGCGGCGGCGACGCGCTGCGGCCGCTGTGCGAGGCGCTGGTGCGCGTCGCCACCGCCGCGCCCAGCGCGCACCACTCCATGCCCCGGCGCGCGCACGCCAAGGTGCGTAGGTACCCGGGCGGCGGCGACGCGCTGCGGCCGCTGTGCGAGGCGCTGGTGCGCGTCGCCACCGCCGCGCCCAGCGCGCACCACTCCATGCCCCGGCGCGCGCACGCCAAGGTGCGTAGGTACCCGGGCGGCGGCGACGCGCTGCGGCCGCTGTGCGAGGCGCTGGTGCGCGTCGCCACCGCCGCGCCCAGCGCGCACCACTCCATGCCCCGGCGCGCGCACGCCAAGGTGCGTAGGTACCCGGGCGGCGGCGACGCGCTGCGGCCGCTGTGCGAGGCGCTGGTGCGCGTCGCCACCGCCGCGCCCAGCGCGCACCACTCCATGCCCCGGCGCGCGCACGCCAAGGTGCGTAGGTACCCGGGCGGCGGCGACGCGCTGCGGCCGCTGTGCGAGGCGCTGGTGCGCGTCGCCACCGCCGCGCCCAGCGCGCACCACTCCATGCCCCGGCGCGCGCACGCCAAGGTGCGTAGGTACCCGGGCGGCGGCGACGCGCTGCGGCCGCTGTGCGAGGCGCTGGTGCGCGTCGCCACCGCCGCGCCCAGCGCGCACCACTCCATGCCCCGGCGCGCGCACGCCAAGGTGCGTAGGTACCCGGGCGGCGGCGACGCGCTGCGGCCGCTGTGCGAGGCGCTGGTGCGCGTCGCCACCGCCGCGCCCAGCGCGCACCACTCCATGCCCCGGCGCGCGCACGCCAAGGTGCGTAGGTACCCGGGCGGCGGCGACGCGCTGCGGCCGCTGTGCGAGGCGCTGGTGCGCGTCGCCACCGCCGCGCCCAGCGCGCACCACTCCATGCCCCGGCGCGCGCACGCCAAGGTGCGTAGGTACCCGGGCGGCGGCGACGCGCTGCGGCCGCTGTGCGAGGCGCTGGTGCGCGTCGCCACCGCCGCGCCCAGCGCGCACCACTCCATGCCCCGGCGCGCGCACGCCAAGGTGCGTAGGTACCCGGGCGGCGGCGACGCGCTGCGGCCGCTGTGCGAGGCGCTGGTGCGCGTCGCCACCGCCGCGCCCAGCGCGCACCACTCCATGCCCCGGCGCGCGCACGCCAAGGTGCGTAGGTACCCGGGCGGCGGCGACGCGCTGCGGCCGCTGTGCGAGGCGCTGGTGCGCGTCGCCACCGCCGCGCCCAGCGCGCACCACTCCATGCCCCGGCGCGCGCACGCCAAGGTGCGTAGGTACCCGGGCGGCGGCGACGCGCTGCGGCCGCTGTGCGAGGCGCTGGTGCGCGTCGCCACCGCCGCGCCCAGCGCGCACCACTCCATGCCCCGGCGCGCGCACGCCAAGGTGCGTAGGTACCCGGGCGGCGGCGACGCGCTGCGGCCGCTGTGCGAGGCGCTGGTGCGCGTCGCCACCGCCGCGCCCAGCGCGCACCACTCCATGCCCCGGCGCGCGCACGCCAAGGTGCGTAGGTACCCGGGCGGCGGCGACGCGCTGCGGCCGCTGTGCGAGGCGCTGGTGCGCGTCGCCACCGCCGCGCCCAGCGCGCACCACTCCATGCCCCGGCGCGCGCACGCCAAGGTGCGTAGGTACCCGGGCGGCGGCGACGCGCTGCGGCCGCTGTGCGAGGCGCTGGTGCGCGTCGCCACCGCCGCGCCCAGCGCGCACCACTCCATGCCCCGGCGCGCGCACGCCAAGGTGCGTAGGTACCCGGGCGGCGGCGACGCGCTGCGGCCGCTGTGCGAGGCGCTGGTGCGCGTCGCCACCGCCGCGCCCAGCGCGCACCACTCCATGCCCCGGCGCGCGCACGCCAAGGTGCGTAGGTACCCGGGCGGCGGCGACGCGCTGCGGCCGCTGTGCGAGGCGCTGGTGCGCGTCGCCACCGCCGCGCCCAGCGCGCACCACTCCATGCCCCGGCGCGCGCACGCCAAGGTGCGTAGGTACCCGGGCGGCGGCGACGCGCTGCGGCCGCTGTGCGAGGCGCTGGTGCGCGTCGCCACCGCCGCGCCCAGCGCGCACCACTCCATGCCCCGGCGCGCGCACGCCAAGGTGCGTAGGTACCCGGGCGGCGGCGACGCGCTGCGGCCGCTGTGCGAGGCGCTGGTGCGCGTCGCCACCGCCGCGCCCAGCGCGCACCACTCCATGCCCCGGCGCGCGCACGCCAAGGTGCGTAGGTACCCGGGCGGCGGCGACGCGCTGCGGCCGCTGTGCGAGGCGCTGGTGCGCGTCGCCACCGCCGCGCCCAGCGCGCACCACTCCATGCCCCGGCGCGCGCACGCCAAGGTGCGTAGGTACCCGGGCGGCGGCGACGCGCTGCGGCCGCTGTGCGAGGCGCTGGTGCGCGTCGCCACCGCCGCGCCCAGCGCGCACCACTCCATGCCCCGGCGCGCGCACGCCAAGGTGCGTAGGTACCCGGGCGGCGGCGACGCGCTGCGGCCGCTGTGCGAGGCGCTGGTGCGCGTCGCCACCGCCGCGCCCAGCGCGCACCACTCCATGCCCCGGCGCGCGCACGCCAAGGTGCGTAGGTACCCGGGCGGCGGCGACGCGCTGCGGCCGCTGTGCGAGGCGCTGGTGCGCGTCGCCACCGCCGCGCCCAGCGCGCACCACTCCATGCCCCGGCGCGCGCACGCCAAGGTGCGTAGGTACCCGGGCGGCGGCGACGCGCTGCGGCCGCTGTGCGAGGCGCTGGTGCGCGTCGCCACCGCCGCGCCCAGCGCGCACCACTCCATGCCCCGGCGCGCGCACGCCAAGGTGCGTAGGTACCCGGGCGGCGGCGACGCGCTGCGGCCGCTGTGCGAGGCGCTGGTGCGCGTCGCCACCGCCGCGCCCAGCGCGCACCACTCCATGCCCCGGCGCGCGCACGCCAAGGTGCGTAGGTACCCGGGCGGCGGCGACGCGCTGCGGCCGCTGTGCGAGGCGCTGGTGCGCGTCGCCACCGCCGCGCCCAGCGCGCACCACTCCATGCCCCGGCGCGCGCACGCCAAGGTGCGTACACGGGCGGCGGGGTGCCGGGTGCCGGGTGCCGGGTGCTGGGTGCCGGGTGCCGGGTGCGGCCCGTACCAAACTGCACGCTGTCGTGTTTGCACTGTAGACGCATAAGCGTAGCTAGTCGCCCAGCTGAACTGATCAATGACGTTTAGCAATCTAGGCATAAAATTGAAGTGTCTTGTTCTTTATTTCAAACTAACAGCTTTCTACTAAATTCATGCGAAATTATATTTATTTATTTATTTATTCATTTATTCAGCCAACAGAAATACACCAGCTTACAAATTACAACGTACAAATGTATGGAAAGCATTGTTATATATACTCGTACGGTACTAACATTATATATATTTTTTTTAATTTTTTTCTGTCTGTTTGTTCCGGGTAATCTCTGAAACGGCTGGACCGATTTTAACGTGATTTTCAATGGCAGATAGCTGATGTTGTAAGGAGTACCTAATATTCTACTTTGTATCCCGGAATTCCCGCGGGATCTCTGTAATGGACACGGATGAATAGTTTAGACTGAACCTCCGCTGCCGCTGCAGGTGCCGCCGCTGGTGTGCGAGTCCGGCGGCAGCGAGGCGGAATGGTCGTCGTCGGAGGACAGCAGCGCCAGCGCGGGCGGCAGCGAGCCCGGCCCGAGCGCGCACTCGCTGCTCGAGGAGGGGTACGAGGTGAGCGACCGCTCAGCGCTCACCGCTCACACAGCTACATAGATTACACTCACCGTCCTTTATACTGGGTGTTCTTTATGCAGGATTTGAACGCGGCATTTATTCTTATAATAATAACTTGACAAAAAAGATACATAGAAACCTAGGATATAAAACTGAACGTAAAGATGTTTGATTTGTCGGCGCATCGGTAGCAGGGAAAAGAAAAGGTATTGTACGAACGTTTGGTTGTGATCCGTTAGCGCGTCCACATTTTCATGAATAACACCGGTCAACAAAAAAAAAATAAAAAATTTTTGCGCATGGGTTTTACTTAACATATTCTGATTATATAAGCACATATATAAAAAAGTGTGATTACAAATCAAAAATATTTGCTTTGAACTTTGTACGATTTTTTACAACTTTTTACGTATATTAATTGATTTTCCCATTTTTTTGGTATAAAAGCAAATTCAGAACTATTTTTTGTTTCTATTCTTATTTCTAGATATAAAAGCAATAAAAATAAACTATGTATAACGTATAACCTGTGCGCAAAAATTCTCTAGACCAGTGTAATTTTTATGATGTCAGATAATTTTTTTTTTATATGAAACGAGAATCAAATATACCTAAAGCAGCCTCAATCAATCATCACATTTACCTTACACCTTTACTTACACATTTCGCCTAAATAGTAGTTGTAAACCAAAGACTGATGGCCGTGCCGCCCGCAGGCCGACATGGAGCTGGGCAAGCTGGAGCTGCCGCCCGCGCACCCCGCGCACCCCGCGCACCCCGCGCGCCGCCTCACCGACGCGCTCGCCGGCGTGACTGTGCTGTCTGGTGAGTGACACTCTCCGGTCTCCACCGCTCGGAAGGAACTGGATGATTTTTTTTCAAACCACTGTTTCAAAAATACGTGTCCAATAATTTTTACTGCAAGACGGACTAAAAAGAAAAATTATTCAACATGCCCAATTGCCCATTAAGTTTCTGCATACAAGATAAGATTTAGATTTTTGTTGAGCCATACCTACAGCCTTCCAACCATCTGTGTTTGCGATCGGTAAACAAAATAGCTCGAAGAATTCTCGAAATCAGCGCCAAATTCGACAATCATTTCCGGTGTACGCGTCTACGTATACAAACCTTCAAAGAGAGAATGTCATTGTTTGTTCGCTCGCAGAAGGCTCGGCGGGCGGCGAGGGCGAGGCGGAGGGCGGCGGCGAGGCCGAGGGCGAGTGCGGCGAGTACAGCGGCGGCGGCGCGCTGGCGCACCCCGAGCTGTGCGTCATGGTCGTGGACACGCTCACGCACCTCATCGACAGGTACCGCCACTGATCGATTTTATTTACAATGTGTTTTGAAACTACTGATCAAATTATATGTGCAGTCGATTTTCCTAATAACACTTGAACCTTATCATACGGTGTCAAAAACTAGGAAGAGCTTGTTGTATGGGCAGCATCAGAGAACTGATATATTACTAAGCAGCCATCCCGCGTGGTATCATCTGCGATAATTTCGGTGTTCCTGCGAGAATGCCGGATTATAATATAGCCTATGTTACTTACTCAGGGCTAGTGTAGCTTCCTAATGGTGGAAGAATTTTTGAAATCGGTCCAGTAGTTTTTGAGTTGAATCGTAACGATCGAACATAAAAATAAATTTGGCCTCTTTTTGCAGTTTTTTGTTAGTACATACGATACTCTACTTACGTTCCCGGGTGAATTTCGGGCTAAGAAGTACCCTATGACACTCGGGGCAACTGTAGAATTCTATATAGATGTCGTTATCGCGTGTGCAGACTGGTGCAGCAGCGCTCGGCCGAGAGCGAGGCGGGCGGCGCCGACTCCGACGAGAGCAGAGCGGGCACGCGGCGCGTGTGCGTGGCGCTGGCGCGGGCGTGCTGCGCGCGGCTGGCGGGCGCGCTGGCCGGCCCGCGCGCGCGCCCGCCGCGCCCGCTGCTGCAGCGGCTGCTGGCGCCGCCCGCCGCGCGCCTGCTGGCCAGCGACGACGCGGACCTCGCCGGTACCACTCCGCCGCCCCACCACCACTCCGCCGCCCCACCCCCCACACGCGACACACTCCCCACCCCCACTACTGCAGGCGCGTGGTCGCTCTCTCTGAATCACTTTCGTTTGCGTATAATTGCTAAGTTTCTTGTTCAATTTATTATTATTATTGATGGTGTCCCCCTGTGGTGGGCTGGTCAGAGTTGCAGCGCGGCCTGCTGGAGCTGGTGCACGTGGTGGGCGTGCAGGGCGTGGAGGCGGGGTCGCTGCGCGCGCTGCTGCGGCCGCTGGCGGGCCCCGGCGCGCCGGCCGCGCGCCTGCTGCCCGCGCTGCGCCGCCTGCTGCAGCACACGCACCAGCCGCACACGCCCGACGCGATACTCACCTTCCCGATACCCGCCGACACCGCCGGTGAGTGCACACCACACCCCGGCGCGCCTGCTGCCCGCGCTGCGCCGCGTGCTGCTTAACCCTCAACTTACATGATCAAATACGTATAAAAACAATGCATTATCAGAAAATGTTTGAAATTGTAGCCGGCTCGAAGGACCAAAAATGTGGGGTATCTGACTGATACAGCTCGTAAATTACTTTCAAATAATGTATTATTTTAATAATTAATACCGATTTTTTTTTTTTTTTTTTTTATTAAAGGTTCACTAAACCGGATGATACACATTATTGTCGTACATAGGTAAAAAGGTAAAAATTAAATACAAATGTCATGCATGTCGTGTACATCCTACTAGAAGTGAACACAGCGTGCGATCACAATTCATAAGATTCAGTTTTAACAAAAAGAAAATTTATACCTACAGAATATTTGGTATCCAAAAAACAAAATAAAATAAAAGGATCGATGAATAAATGAATCCTAAAAAAAAAAAACAATTACAAAATATCTATAAAAGTGCTTTAACAGTGCAATAAGCATCTCTTAATGGCGATGATCGATGCACCAAATATGTCGAATTCGTTTGAAACGTGGTTGTACGCTGAGCACATTCTGTAAATAGGAGAGTGCTGACCGTAGTTAGTTCTACATCTAGGGAGGTGGAAGGTTCTCCTATTGTGGAGTCTGCTTGATACGCGCGGAACTGCAAAAGAGAGTTTCTGCAGAACAGTCGGACAATCCACCAAGCCATGTAGAATTTTGGACAAAAATATAATGTCGGCGGTCGTACGCCTTAAAGAAAGAGAAGTCATTTTATAATATGAAAGTCTCGATTCATAGGTAAGTAGACTCTTACATTTATTATCAGAGTATGCGAGGTGGTACAGGAATCGCTTTTGAATTCTTTCCAACCGGTTTACATGTATAGCGTAGGTAGGGCTCCAAATCGGACTACAATCGGACTACTCGACAAGGCTACGTATAAAGCAGTTGAAAAGCAAAATTGATATCTTCGGTTCTCTAAAAAGTTTGGCCTGTCGCACAATGAAACCTGTCAGCTTAGACGCCGCTGTCACAATGCTGCTAATGTGTTCACGGAAGTCGAGTTTTTTGTCAACTATAATGCCTAAGTCACGAACAGAAGAGACCTCACTGAGCTTCTCACCATTTACATAATAATCGACGGGTGGACCCGTGACCCTCTTACGACTGAACTTGATGTGAGAACATTTGGAATGATTGAGGACCGATGACGCAGATGACGCATAAGATTCACGATTTTTTTAAATAAGCATGCTCTATTAACTCAGTTGCCCAAGTCGAAGGAGCGGTGATGAAATACCTGCCTGCTGTGTTCATGTCTACTAATCGTTCGTATGTACTTGCGCGTGGTCGGTGCAGGCTCGATGCAGTGGCTGTCGGAGGAGCTGAGCCACATCGTGCTGAACAGCGCCACGTCGCAGAGCCACGCCGCCGAGAACACGGCGCGCCAGCTGCGGGAGGCGCACGTCGCGCACGGTACGCGCGCCACGCCGCTCCACACCGCACAGCACCGCACCACACAGCACAATACAGCTCCAGTCCGCACCACACTACACCGCACAACTACGCTCCACAACACACCACCTCGGATCACACGACTTCACACAGCACGACACAGCTCCAGACCTTACCACACCCTTCCACACCGCACAACTATGCTCCACAACGCACCCAGCTTGGACCACACCGCACCACCACGCACATCTAACCCGTAAAACCTGGAGTACCTCAACACTACATCAACGGTGCTGTCGATAAAATCTCTATGGACCTCAACTGTAAATAAACGCAACAGTGATGATAATATCCGTGATGTGTGTGTGTGTGTGTGTCAGGCGTGCAGTCGGCGTGGTCGTCGTGCGCCATGCGCTGCGGCGTGGAGGGCGCGGGCTGGGCGCCGTGGCTGCAGGGCTTCGCGCTGGCGCTGTGGCTGCGCAGCGCGCCGCCCGACCGCACGCCGCCCGCGCCCGCGCCCGCGCCGCCCTCGCCGCCCTCGCCCCGCGCCGCCCGCGCACACCGGGGTACGCAACCATAGTACCTAACTGTGTACTTGCATCTACATCATCTTATCTACACACATACATCATAATTATATATTAACTCTTTTGTGGCAGCTGCCCGCCCGACGCCCGCGGCGGACGGCGCGGCGTGGCGCGGGGCGGGCCCCCCCGGCGCGCCCCCGCCGCCCCCGGGCCGGCCCCCGGCGCCCCCGGACGCGGCGGGGGGCGCGCCCCTCGCGCACATCATCTCCGTGGGGCACGACGCGCTGCTGTTCGAGGTGTGGCTCGACGTCGCTACGGGTCTGTATATTAATCTATACATACTAATTATATAAAGAGGTAGAGTTTGTGAATTGTGAGTTTGTGACCTTGTAGGGGTAATCTCTGGATCTACTGAACCGATTTCGAAAATTATTTTACTTATAGGAAGCTACGGGAGTCCTGAGTGACGTAGGGTACTTCTTATCCCGAAGTTTCCACGGGAACTTCGAAATTACCGCGGTTTAAAATCGTTTGGCATAAGGGCACGCGTGCATTCGCCTACTCCCATTCTAAGTGGTCCGTCCTGACTGATTAAATAGCGCCTTTGTGTGTCGGTCGTAATTCGATTGAGGTAGATCGACTCGTCGGCGCCTCCGCTGTCGCTCTCCCAACTAAGTGTAATGTGTGTGCGTGTGTGTGTGTGCGCAGGCGTGTTCACGTTCCGGCTGTCGCGGCCGGAGCCGGGCGCGAGCCGCGTGCTGAGCGAGGCGCGCGTGGCCAGCCCGCTGCGGCCGCACCGCTGGAGCCACGTGGCGCTCAACGTGCGCGACGTGGTCGCCCGCCGCCGCATACACGTGCAGGTGCTGCCGCCGTTTCACCCGCTGTAATTTCGGAGTTCCCGCAAGAATCCCAGGATAAAATATAGATATAAACTTTGCTCATTAGTTACTCTACCTATTTGTGAAAACAGCATGAAAATCCGTTGCGTACCAATTTTTTTAAAGATCTAACCGCCGCACTCAGAGTCGACTTTAATGATTACTTAGTTAGAGACGTTCAGTAAATTAATGTTAATTGGCATTTAATGAGATGTAACTTAATTAGTTAAATGCCCATTAACATTAATTTATTAAACTTGTCTGATTGCGGCAGTTTTGTTTTAAAAATCTATACTTAACTAAGTAATCATTAAAGTCGACTCTGAGTGCGGCCGTAAGTGCGGCGGTAAGCATGCATTGGGACTGACGGACAGCGCAAAGCGACTTTGTTTTATATTATGCAGTTATACGAAAGTTTGTTACTTAATCACGTCAGAACGAAGAAGAGATAGATTACAGTCTGTAAGTAGGGTACTTTTTGTCGCAAGATTCCTGCGGGAATTCCGAAATTAACGCGAGCGAAAACGTAACGCAAAGATAGTACATGCATATCTCGAGTATATCTTGTCTCTATTGCAGGTGACGCTGTTCATCAACGGGTACGAGTGCGAGACCGCGTCGCTGCCGCTGCAAGGTACGAAGCGTCCCCAACGGTTGATCTCGTAACATCTAGGCCGCGTTCCGAAACTACATCCCCTCGTATGATCTCGTTCGTAATTCATCCGTTCCAATATCCGTTGTGCGGCGGCGCAGGGCTGCTGGTGCGCAAGGTGACGCCGACGAGCGTGCTGCTGGGCTCCTGCGGGGGCGCGCTGGGCGCGGTGGGCGCGGTGGGCGCGGTGGGCGCGGCGGGCGGCGCGTACCACCTGGCCAGCGCGGGCGTGTACCGCGCGCCCGTGCTGGCGGCGCACACGGCGCTGCACCTGGCGGCGCACGGGCCCGACCACGCGTGCCAGGTGCGCTGCGACGCGCCCGACTACCCGCTGGTCATCACGCCCGAGGTGCTCGACTCCGACATCGACTGGGATCAGGTGACCACCACTTTTTGTGTAGCCATTGACGATGCAACTTATCTAACTAACTTATGCCATTTTTCGACTTCCAGAAATATTAAAATCATCAAGTAAAAAATTGTACCTGTTTAAACATGATTAACCAATCGCAAAACCACTAATGCCTAATTACTCTGCTGTACATTACTCTATTTAGAGTTGAGGGCGTGCTCTCCATTATGAAGATGGTTGCGCGTCGTGTTGATTCCGTATTGTATGGCTCGATATCTCGTTCTGAACACCGCAGTCATGGCATACGGTAGGTTTAACGGGCATGGCGACCGATGTGCCGGTGTGGTGTCGCAGTGACGGTGACAGTTGGTAGGGACGTGGTGACGGCGTCGCGTGAGGGTGTGTGGTGACGTAGTGACGGTGACAGTCGGCGGTGACGTGGTGTCGGTGTGTGGTGCCGCAGGTGTTCTCCCCGCCGGGCGCGGCGCTGCGCGAGCTGCACGACAGCGTGCTGCTGACCTTCTCCGCGGGCGCGCCCGCCATCATGAACCTGTACCACCAGGCCGCCGCCACGCCCACCGGTACGTGCGCACACGCACACGCACACGCACACACACAAATAGTCACGCACACAAACACCCCTCTTCCCGCCATTTGAATAGTAATTTTCTTTTTTTCCGTCTTTTTTCGTCTTTCCTTTTGGTGCGTTTGTAAATCAGACGTTTGCTATTACGAGTGGTCTCACAGAATAATAAAAATAATATCTAATATATATAAATCACGTGTCACGTTGTTTGTCCGCGATGGACTCCGAAACTACTGAACGGATTTTGATAAAACTTTGCAACCATTTATAATATGGTCCAACTTAAAAGATAGGATAGTTTTATCCCGGAATTCCCTCGGGAACTGAAGGACATAGAGTACTTTTTTCCCGCAACCTCCGCGGGAACTCCGAAATTACCGCGGATGAAATCGCAGGGGACAGCTAGGGTATTATAAAAGACAACGATTTGATTTTTTGTTTAACATAAATCTACTTAGCCGATTTAAAAAATTCTTTCACTTATAGGAAGTTGAAGTGTTCTTTAGTAGTAACATAGGTTATTTTTTACCTGGAATTTTCACGGAAACTCTGAAATAACCGCCAGTGAAACTGCGGGGATCGACTTATTTATTTTTTTATAAATATAGTAACAGCATAATATGAGGTAAAACATAATACATATAATGGTGTCGTTGTGCAGGATTCCCTGGGCGCGTGGTGGGCGTGGGCGTGGGCGTGGGCATGGGCGGCGGCGGCGGCGCGGCGGCGGGCGGCGCGGGCGAGGGCGTGGCGCTGGCCGGCGTGCCCGAGACGCTGTTCACGGCGTGGGCCGGCGCGCCGCTGGCCAGCAGCCACCGCGGGCTGCCCGCCGCGCTGCACGTGCTGGGCGGGCTCGACGTGCTGCTCTACCTGTTCGCCAGGGTGCGCCCACACGCCCACACGACCACACGCCCACACGCCCACAAACCGCATCTATCACAAACATATATATTTGCCGACATTATAAGCACGCGACACTTCCACTTACCATACTCTTTACTTTGAGAAATACTGCAAACTTTTCAGTCCTACTTAACTAATTTTATTTTATTTTACTTTATTTGGAAAATCAACAGCTACAAAAATATGCGCTGGAATGTGGGTTCCGTGGTGATTCGGTGCGTGCGCTCGTCAGGTGGTGGAGCTGGAGTGCTCGGCGCAGCTGCAGGCCACCGCGCTGTGGCTGCTGCTGCGGCCGTGCCGCGCCGACGCGCGCCTGCACGAGCAGCTGCACGCGCGCGCCGCGCTGCCCATGCTGCACGCCGTGCTGGCCGCGCCCGAGTGCCGCCTGCAGCCGCCCATGCTGCAGGTGCACCCCGGCTTCGCTTCCGATAAAACCACCTCGGCAACATCCCGAGCTCCCCCGCAGTGACAGTGAAGGTCTGCGTGTGCAGGTGTTCCTGGACGAGGCGTGCAGCAGCCCGGTGCTGTCGTGCGGCGGCGCGGGCGCGGCGGTGCTGGCGCGCTCCGACGCCGTGCTGCTGGAGCCGCGCCTGCTGGTGTTCCTGGCGCGCGCCTGGAAGCAGCTGGACGCCGTGCGGGTCGGTGCATCGCTCATTTTTAGTTAACCCATCCAACGAGTTTAAATGAGTTAGTCCACTTATAGTTGTGACGTATTTAATGTATTTTTGACGCGCCAACCTCTTAGCCAATAGTAATTTAACATTAGGATGTGTAATAAAATGAAAGTTGATCATAGATACAACTGTGTGACCAGGACGTGACGTGGGAGGAGGAGGGCGGCGCGCGCTGCGCGGGCTCCATGTGGACGCTGACGCTGCGCTGCGTGCTGGTGCTGCTGCGCGAGGAGCACCCGCGCCGCGCCTTCAACCACTACCAGATGAGCCGCCTGCAGCTGCTGCACCACCTGCTGCTCGCCTGCAAGGTGCCGACACACACGCACACGCACACACAAACGCACGAATACGAAAACAATAGTTTTTTTTATTTATTTATTTTATTTACCAAAAATATAAGTACATGGCATTTTACAAGTGGCTGCCAAACTGCATAGCAGTTTGTCGGCAGCAGTTCTCGTGGAACGTTACATATATTATGACCATGCGACAGTCACACATACAGCACACTTATTTATACATCTATATCCATACATCTATTTATTTCTATATCTATAGGTACATATAAATGAAATTATAGGCTAGCATTTTCTTTCATACATCGATCTATATAAAAGAGTAGAATCCGCGACTCTGTACATTGAATATTTTTACCTAAAATTGAGAGGGGCGATAAAAGAAGAGTAACCAAGTCCAAAAAATAAAAAATAAAGTTTTTTTTTATTCTTTTTTGTCTGTCTGTCTGTCTGTTCACGACTGTCTGTTCTCCGCATCTACTGAACCGATTTTCATGCAATATTCACAGGTAGATTAAGCTTAGCTTGGAGCTTTGTTTCATTGAAATTGGATGTCGGGAAAAAAAGCTGTCGTATAAAAAAGCTATACTAGTGTTCTAATTAGATGAAGACGTGATACATTATTTTAAGTTGTGCGTTGTGTGGTCAGGAGCGGTTCCTGATCTCGGAGTGCGGCCCGCTGGAGCCGGCGGCGAGCGGCAGCCTGGTGGCGCTGGTGCGCGCGCTGCTGGGCTCCCCGCCGCTGCCGCACCACATCGCGCTGCTGTGCGACTTCCTCATCCTCATGCACCAGGTGCCCGCCCCGCCCCGCCCCGCCCCGGCCCCCTCCCACCAATACACGCATATAAAAATCTGCGAAAATCTATAATCGGCTTTTTTGTTTGACACTCAAATGTTCATTATATTTTTGTAGCTATTGATTTTCCAAATGAATAAACAAAGCGTTATCCATCAGGCGAGCGACACGTTCGTGACGCACTCGCGCGCCAACTTCTACTTCCTGCTGTCCCCGGCGGAGCCCGAGCACAGCGAGCCGGGCCTGCTGAGCTTCATGGGCGCGCGCCGCCTGCACCGCCGGGGCTCCGCCTCCGCCTCCGCCAGCCCCGCGCGCGCCGCCCGCTCGCCCCCCGCCGGCGAGGACGAGGACGAGGACGAGGGCAGCCTCGAGGACACCAAGCACATGAAGAGCATCATCAACGAGGAGATCAAGATGAGCCGGTGCGTGCGCGACACACGGGCTTCGACAAATGCATAAGCATGCTTTTGTTTTCTCTTGTAAATCCATTAGCACATTATTAAATTCTCTATTATTGTTCTGGAATCGAAATTGATATGCTTTATAAGCTTGTGTATTTCTGTTGGCTAAATGAATAAATACAATATCAGCTTTCTTTTTTTGCAGGAAGTATTCCACGTCGACTTTAGACAATTTCGAATCCATTATTGTCGGTGAGTGACAGATACCATCGATATGCTTTTATCAGTTTAAACTTTTTTGCTGCGCAATTATATACTGAATTTTTGTCTTATCCGCTCTCGAAGGACCACTTCGATGCGACCGATATAAATTCAATTAATTATGCAATAGAGGGCAGCACTCAGGAGGATGAGGGCGAGAGCGAGCGCGAAGTGAGCCAGAGCGGGGAGGACGGGGAGGCGGCGAAGGCGGCGGAGAGCGAGGCGGGCGCGGGCTCGGGCTCGGGCTCGGGCTCGAGCGAGGACGCGCTGCGCGACTACATCGTGGTGGAGCCGCGCGACGTGGCCGGGAGCGCCGCCGACGTGCACGGCGAGCAGGTGAGGGAGAGCTTTACTTATTCAAGCTGATACCGGCCGCTATATCGTATATATACGTAAGGGAGGGACGAATGTGGCGGGGGGCAAAGAGAGTCGGTTTTTAATGTAGTGATTACTAGTGTTTGCGTTCGTACGTACTACGTTCGTAACAGCAGAAATATATATCCACTTTTGACAAGCATCGGATGTAATCGCAATAGTAATAAAGTTCAAAGAGTGATCACCGGCGTGTCGGCGTGTGTCAGGGCGTGGTGCGCCCCGGGCTGGCGGGCGAGTGGGACACGTGCGCGGGGCTGGTGGAGGCGCTGCGCGACGCGGTGCGCGCGCTGCCCGCGCCGGCGCCGGGCGACGCGCAGCTGTGGGGCGCGCTGGCGCTGCTGGCCGTGCTGGCGCAGCACCGCGCTCCCGCCGTGCGCGCGCAGCTGGTGCTGGCGGCGGGCGCGCTGCTGCGGCGCGCGCCGCCCGACGTGCTGCGCCGGCTGCGCGCCGCGCACTACTACGTGCACCTGGCCGACCAGCTGGCGCTGTTCCCGCCCGGCGAGCCGCTCGCCGCCGCCGCCGCCGCGCTGCTCACCAAGTGCGACGTGCCGCTGCAGGACCAGCTCGACGTGAGTGCACCCGTCCACCCTCCACCCTCCACCGTCCACCGTCCATCGTCCTCCACTAATAATTTGACCCATACCGACATGGTATTGTTAATACTAAATTGGGTAGTAATTTGTAACAGAAGCAGTAGAGTAAACGTACCGTGTGCGTGTTACATGAAATTTATTCCAATCTTTTTTTTTTCTTTTCATTAAAAATAAATAAAATTTATTTTTATTTATATTATTTTTATTCATTTTATTTAATAAAAATAATATAATTTATTTTTTAGCCCTACTTAGGAAAAAAATCTTAATTAAATATTTCGGAAAATGGAAGGGGAGGTCACCCCTCCCGGACACAACTCTTCACTCATGATCGTAAGCATGCGATCGTCGAAGTGATCGCTCGCTAGTAGTCGCGATCTAAACGATAACATGACTTGCGTCATCGTGAAGGAACCAAGCCGCTACAGAGTACAGTACGTAGAGTACGGAACGAAGATGGTGAGCAGGGAGCGATGATTGTGATGGTGTGCAGGACGACATCTGGATGGAGGTGAGCGAGGAGTGCGTGCAGCGCAGCCCGCCGCTGCTGGCGCTGCTGCCCGGCAGCCTGCAGGACGTGCCGCTCGCGCACAACCTCACGCTGCTCGTGCGCAGGATCATCGACAAGGTACGGGACCGCGCACGTCCTCTCCTCTATAACGAGTATACCTAAGTGAGGTATTATTCTGTTTACTGACTTGAAGTAGAATATTATTATTAAAAAAAAAAAAAAATTATAAATGGGTCACACAGAAACTACGGAATGGAATCGAACAAAATTGTCAATCAATTTGTTTCCGAATATGGGGTCTGTGAGGTAGCGGCTGGTCATAATTTAATTTGGAGTACGGTATCGCGGGTGCAGGCGTCGCTGAAGGTGCTGGGGGAGGTGTCTGTGGCGGAGGTGTGCGTGCGCTGCGTGCGCGCCGCGGGCCAGCTGCCGGCGCGGCTGGAGGGCCGCGACCTGCTGCGCCAGGACCTGCACGAGCTGCTGGCGCGGCTGGCGCGCAAGGCGCTCGTCGCCCCCCACGGGGTGCAGGTGCGTGCTGGGGGTGGCGGGGGCGGGGGTGTGCGTGCGCTGCGTGCGCGCCGCGGGCCAGCTGCCGGCGCGGCTGGAGGGCCGCGACCTGCTGCGCCAGGACCTGCACGAGCTGCTGGCGCGGCTGGCGCGCAAGGCGCTCGTCGCCCCCCACGGGGTGCAGGTGCGTGCTGGGGGTGGCGGGGGCGGGGGTGTGCGTGCGCTGCGTGCGCGCCGCGGGCCAGCTGCCGGCGCGGCTGGAGGGCCGCGACCTGCTGCGCCAGGACCTGCACGAGCTGCTGGCGCGGCTGGCGCGCAAGGCGCTCGTCGCCCCCCACGGGGTGCAGGTGCGTGCTGGGGGTGGCGGGGGCGGGGGTGTGCGTGCGCTGCGTGCGCGCCGCGGGCCAGCTGCCGGCGCGGCTGGAGGGCCGCGACCTGCTGCGCCAGGACCTGCACGAGCTGCTGGCGCGGCTGGCGCGCAAGGCGCTCGTCGCCCCCCACGGGGTGCAGGTGCGTGCTGGGGGTGGCGGGGGCGGGGGTGTGCGTGCGCTGCGTGCGCGCCGCGGGCCAGCTGCCGGCGCGGCTGGAGGGCCGCGACCTGCTGCGCCAGGACCTGCACGAGCTGCTGGCGCGGCTGGCGCGCAAGGCGCTCGTCGCCCCCCACGGGGTGCAGGTGCGTGCTGGGGGTGGCGGGGGCGGGGGTGTGCGTGCGCTGCGTGCGCGCCGCGGGCCAGCTGCCGGCGCGGCTGGAGGGCCGCGACCTGCTGCGCCAGGACCTGCACGAGCTGCTGGCGCGGCTGGCGCGCAAGGCGCTCGTCGCCCCCCACGGGGTGCAGGTGCGTGCTGGGGGTGGCGGGGGCGGGGGTGTGCGTGCGCTGCGTGCGCGCCGCGGGCCAGCTGCCGGCGCGGCTGGAGGGCCGCGACCTGCTGCGCCAGGACCTGCACGAGCTGCTGGCGCGGCTGGCGCGCAAGGCGCTCGTCGCCCCCCACGGGGTGCAGGTGCGTGCTGGGGGTGGCGGGGGTGGGGGTGTGCGTGCGCTGCGTCGGATTTTCCGTAGGACTTCAAAAGTAGGTTATATCACTCGGAACACTGGCATTGGAAAACTATTATTATTTTTTTATGTTAGTCAAATATTTATTGGGTTTACAAACGAAAAAATTAAAAAAAAGTATTTTCTTTATAATATTAGTAAGTATAGTAGATAGACCCAGCATTGTACTGACCAATAAATACGTGATACACATCTGTCTGAATAAATAAAAGCAGTATGTCGCTTGATACGTCGCAGACGGTAGTGGACCTCCACTACATGCTGTCGTTCGTGGAGAGCGAGGCGGAGGAGCGCGGCGCGGGCGCGGCGGGGGGCGAGGGCGGCGCGGTGGGCGCGGCGGGGGAGGCGCGCGCGGCGCAGGCGGCGCTGTTCGTGGCGCAGCTGGACTTCCTGGAGGAGCGGCTGCAGGCGCCCGCCGCCGGCCCGCGCCCCGCCGGGTACTTCACCAACGGTAATGTGCATAATCCACTCCCCACTCCCTGTTGCAAATAATATTAAGTGGAACATATCCATTTAAATTGGATTCGTTTCGTTCGCAGTGCTGTCGGCGGGCGCGGGTGCGGGTGCGGGCGCGGGCGCGGGCGCGGGCGCGGAGGGCGTGCCGCGCGCGGAGCTGGCGGCGCGGCACCAGGCCTGCGCGGCGCGCGCGCTCGCCTTCCTGTGGTCGCGCTCGCCGCGCCGCCGACAGGACGCCGAGGCCGCCCTGTTCTACCGCCTGCTCGACACGCTGCTCAAAGGTGAGTACTTACAGACAGCGATGATAGCTCAGTGGTTGGTGCGGTCGGATCGAACTCCGCAAGGCGTAGGTTCATTTTATTCATTTATTCATTTATTCAGCCAACAGAAATACACCAGCTTACAAATTACAACGTACAAATCTATGGAAAGCATTGTTAGGGTATTTCCTATAATAGGCTAAAACAACATGCAAAAGGTATATAGGTGCCATAGGTAGTTACCTAGTATTTAAATTTACAAACATCAGTAGGCTATCGATTGACCACTTATCATGTGCTCCTAGACTTATACAGAATAGATTTGAACTCGTAAAGACTACAATTGAACAAGTCTATTTTTTGGTTACTTTGGAACAGCTCGTTGTGGCTGCGACAGATTCGAGGCAATATGCTGTGGTGACCGAGATTCGTTCTATAATTGTTTACTGAGAATGGTTTGAATTTGGTTATGCGAGCGCTGCTGCGTGGAACGGTAAAATTAAGCTTAGAAAGAAGTTCTGGACACTCAAAGTCACCCTGCAAAATTTTCAAATAAAAAGATCTGGTCAATAATCAGACGGCGGTCACGAAGCGACATAAAATTAAAATGAGTCAGCCTGCTGCCGTAAGAACGGAGTACGTTAAGTTAGCTACCACCTTCAGGTTGCAAATCTGTCGCCGAGCACCTAACGGTGTGTTCCGGCAGCCCCACTTGAAAACCAGTTCCCGTCCCCATTCCAGGTCGGCAACGCATTTGTATGCCCTATGGTGTTGCAAATGTCCACGGACGACGGTAATCACTTACCATCAGGAGTACCACATGCCCGTTTGCCCCCTATGACATTAAAAAAAAGACAGTAATGTGCGCGCGCGCACAGACAGACTAACAACCCACCTCCAACCCAGGGTCCTACCAACCAATCTCGGTTATACGGACCGAATCGCGAACCGGAACGCCCCGGTCGCCCGAGACGTACCGTACCCTACACATTCTTTTTTTGCTCTGATCCTTGTCCCTAGTTACCACTCTCCCCTTTCTGGGGCTTGACGTACACGACACGGTGACTTCGCCGCCTGCTCACACCTGCTGATCCTCAGGCGTCTTCTTCTTCTTGTGCCATCGATGCGCAAATATTTTCAGTGCCGCGAAGTTGCCCTCCGTGCTTACCAGATCCGCAAAGTAGACCGGACCCGCCTCCACCCTCAGTACTTATGCAAGCAACGCCCGGCGCTCCCGGGCGTACAGCCGACAATCCCAGAGCACATGGTTCCCGGTATTCGTCGATGACACCGCAATAACAAAAGCCGACCTCACTCAGAGCTAGGTCCCGCAACCTCCCTCTGAACATGCCGTGTCCAGTTAACAGCTGCGAGACAACGTAGTCTGGCTCCACGAAGGTCGTCCTCAGCCGCACGCTCACGTCCGAGAGAACCGAAAAAGATCCCGACCCTTAGACAGACTAACAGGCGAGATCGGTTCTTGTAAACAATTGAATCGATCGTGAGCGGTGTGTGCGCAGCGGTGAGCTCGGAGGGCGCCGGCGCGGCCGCGCGGCCCAAGTGGTGGGCGAGCAACGGCGCGGAGTGGGCGCGCGCGCTGCAGGAGCTGTTCTGGTGGGGCTGCGCGCCCGCGGCCGGCGTGCGCCCGCTGCAGCCGCGCCTGCTGCTGGCGCTGTACCTGCAGCCCGCCGCCGCGCCCGCGCTCACCCCCGCCGACCCCGCCTCGCAGCGCAAGGTAAGGTTTGAACCTCTTCGAGACCCGAGTGAATACCACCTTAATCTTAGAAAAATGTGTGACCAATCATCGTTCGTGCGGGGGGGGCAGCTGGCGGTGTACCTGCTGACGGCGCTGAAGCAGGTGCACCTGTGCTCGGAGCTGGAGCTGCCCATCACGGACTGGGTGCGCGGCTGGGCGCTGGGAACGCAGGCCGCGCTGGCGGAGCGCGTGCGCAGCGACGCGCTGCGGGGCGAGGCGGCCGCGCTGCTGCGCGCCGACGCCGCGCGCTGGGCCCGCGCCGCCGCCTCGCCGCGCCACCGCGCCAACCTCGCCAAGTAGGACGGCCCCCGCTGCCTTTTAATTTATATTTTACTAGCTGACCCCCGCGATTTCATCCGCCGTGCAGTTCCCGCGGAGATTGCGGGAAAAAAGTACTCTATGTCTTTCTTTGTCCCCCGACAGTAGATCACTCCCCGCATTAGTGCCGGTGTTCCCGCGAGAATTCCGGGATAAAAACTATCCTATCTTTTAAGTTGGACCATATTAAAAATGGTTACAAAATCTTGTTCAGTAGTTTCGGAGTCCATCGCGGATAAACAACGTGACACGTGATTTAGATATATTAAGATTTATTTTAATTTATCTAATACCTGAATTAGTCTCAGCAACTACAAACAGAATTCCTTTATCTTCCTTTATTTGGCGAGCGAGTGATAATTACAATAAATTATCCAAAAACTATGATTTTCATCTATTTAACACTAGTTTAGTGCTGTGAGTTGGCAAGGCGAGTATTGGAAAATTTGTTCTTAGTAAACAATAAGTGATAGTCAGTCAGACTTTGTTACCACGGTGATACTGCTGCCTATTGGGCAATCGATTTTATTTTTGTTTCAGTACTTAAATCTTAAAATCTGTAATCGGCTTGTTTGTTTTATAGCTAAATTGTAAGTCATTGTATTTTTGTAGCAATTGATTTTCTGAACAAAATAAAACAATAAGGCGCTGTTGGAGATGATAAAACGCTTCCCGACATCGTGAACCTGACAGCACGATCCCGGCGCGATGTTGGCAGGGCGGTGTTCGGCAAGGAGGCGCTCGCGGCCAAGGTGACGGAGACGGCGATGGCGATGACGCGGCAAGTGGTGGACGTGCAGAACGGGCAGCGCAAGGCGTTCATGGAGCACCTGCGGCAGGCGCAGGCCGACGCCGCCGCCGCCGCGCAGCGCTGGCAGCGGCTCGTCGACGCCAGCACGCACGAGCAGGGTGAGTGCCGCCTGCCGAGCGCACCCGCACCCGTACTCGCACCCGCACCCGTACTCGCACCCGCACCCACACCTGCACCCGCACCCGTACCTGCACCCGCACACACATCCGCACCCGCACCTGCACCCGCACCAACATCCGCACCCGCACCTGCACCCGCACACACATCCGCACCCGCACACACATCCGCACCCGCACCTGCACCCGCACCCACACCCCCACCCGCACCCGCAGGCCAGCGACACTACCTTGAACCAAAAGTTACTATAGATTTACTACCTTGCGATGCTGTGGCCCGGGGCGTCGTCTCGGGGCCACGGGCGATCGTATGTTTTCAGGAGGAGAGAGGTACGGCGGTCCCTATCCGGAATGAAACGCTCGGTTTACGGTGCTAGCGGGTGGATACCCGTTTATTTCCACTAACTATCTATGAATACGCTATTAATAACACAACACAGGCTTGCACTTAACGACTACTCTTATACTACTACACAGTACACAGGCCCTACGGGGTTCGCGGTCGCTACGGTCGGACGGGCGGTCGGGAATCGGGGCAGGAAGGTGGTAGCGGAAGGGGCTGTGTGCTTGAGGTCGGTCGGTGAGTAGGTGTGGGTGAGTGGGTGTCTGTCTGGGTTCGCCCCGGGGCGGCGGGCAGGTGCAGCGTAGGGTGCCGGGGCCCCCTGGCGCAAACTGTCCGTCACCGTCGGAGCTGGTGCGAGTTGCTGTAGGTGTAGGTGAGTGGTATCCCCCCGGGGCGGCGGCCGGGTGCAGCGTAGGGTGCCGGGGCTCCCTGGCGCAAACCGTCCGTCGCCGTCGGGGCGTGTGTAGGTGAGAAGATTCCCGCGAGGCGGCGGCCGGGTGCAGCGTAGGGTGCCGGGGCCCCCTGGCGCAAACCGTCCGTCACCGTCGGGGCGTGTGTGGGTGTTGTTTTGGACGGGTCTGTGGGGTCTGGACGGAAGGAAGTCGGGAGTTCGCCTCACTAGTGAGTCCGCTAAGCGTGGGGCGTCGCCAGACGGCGCGTGAGCGGCGTCTGGGTAGGCCGACAGAACGCGGGCACACTAGTGAGCGAGGATAGGTATCGGACGAGGTATGTGCGGAGGCGGAAGCGGATGGTCACTATACCGCTGAGTTCAGGTGCCGCTGTACACGTACGCTCTGTGGAGAGGCGCAGGGCGCACGTGCATGCAGCGCGGGAACCCGTCGGCAAGTGTCGGCGTCACGCCGGCCGGTCCGGCTTATATAATCGCGGTAGCGGGGCGCGGGCGGCGCGGCGTACGCAGCGCATGTAACGGGGCTGTTACCATGCGCTTGGCGTACGCGTGTGCGCCTTAGACGCGGGGTGAGGGAGCGGGCACGCGGGAGCGTGTCCGCTTCCTTACACTCCCCCCCTCCGGATGAAGATTTTTACGTGTAAAAATCGCCGGGGCACCTACTGATAAATTCAAAATTTTATTACTGGTAAATTAATTATTATTCAAAATCAAAAAAACGGACGGGGAGGGGGTGCGCTTGCCTGTGTGATTTATTATGTTTATTCTATACTAATAATACTAATGATATATCTAAGTTGTTGCTCCCATCCAAGAGCTCGGTAGTAGGTACATTCATGGATGTCTAATTTAAAACTATGCTAACAGTACTGGGATGACCGTCTCCGCCTGTTATAATTTTATGCTATTTACATACATTGGTTACATTACCATAAAATACTAAAAGTTAACTTGTTCGGCCGGTTGGCTGTGATAGCTTTATTACTTATCATTTATGCTAAAGGGATATTGGCCTCGGGATTATAAAACAATTATCATTTTTCTAAACTTAAATATAGGTACGGTTTACGGTCCTGGATTGCGAAAATATACTTACTGGTATTTACTATATAAGATTTTGTGCATTATTGCGTTGAACTATACTAGTTTAAAAAAAAATTAAAATAATTAAATTAAGTTCGGTTGTTGGTACGTTTTCGCACTGACAGGCTGGGAACTTCTTAAGCTACTTACATTTTATTTATATTATATAATTATTGCTATTTAAACTATATTGTTTTCCCTAATTAGTCTTATAACTAGGTATACTATATTTACGGATGCCGGGAGAATATTTTCTTGTTTCTGGGTTTTCTATTATTTTTTTTCGTGTGCCATAATACGTCTTATTTTGTTCTCTGGGTTTCGGAGTTCGGGGATAACCGGTGGTATTTCCTGTCACATTTTGTACAGTTCTGTGAAATATCCGTGAGATTTTTGGTGTAAAACCTTTGTTTGCGTCGGGTAGCCGGACGTCTCCTTTTCTTCTCCAATCTGGTTGTTTTTCCGGTTCGTTTCGTCGATCATGGATCACTGGTATTTTTATTTTTCTCTGGATTTCTGGGGTTGGACATAATATATTTCTGTCACCTGGTACCTTCGGGTCTTTGCCACATAACAGGAGTGCGCGGGAGTATTTTTTTATGTACATCGGGTTTCTTGCAGATTCGTCGAGTTCGGTATTCTGGTTTTGTTTCCATTGTTTTTCGGTACTGGTCGGGTCGGTTTCGGGTATTAACGGGTAATTTTTCTCCGGGATAATTAATTTTTTTCTCGTCCGGTCATCGTCCTTTTCTGTCGTTTCTTCGGTTATATTTTTCCATTGCAGTCGCAGTCCTAGTCTTTTCAGTATGTCCATTCCTAATATTATGTACGTTGCGGTCGGTAATACGTTAACTTCGTGTTTGAGCGATGTGCTGCCAAATTTAATTTCTATTGGTACTGTTTCGCTTAGTTTCATTTCGGTTCCATCTGCCAATATAACTTTTTGGGATTTCCTGTTATTTATTTTGGGTTCTTTCAGGTTATCGGTGACTTTACGGTTTATATACGTGCTATTTGATCCGGTATCTACGAGTGCTTTGTACGGTTTTCCTTCGATGGTTATGTCGATGAACTCTCTGTTGTCTTTGTCTGTGTTTTTTCCTCCTATGGTCATTGTCTGTTGTTCTTTCCTGGGGTTCTTGCAACATTTTGTGCTTAGTATTCCTATTTTGCCACACACACTGCAGAACAGCGTTTTATTTCCCGTACATTCGCTCATTGAGTGCCCTTTTTTCCCACAGCTCCAACAGCAGGTTTTTGGGTCGTAATTCCTCAAGAATTTTTGTTCTCTGGAGGAATTTCCCGGTCTCGTCGTCGTTGTATTTATGTAGTTTTTGGGTTTATTCGCTTCGCTACTGTTATACGGTTTATATTTTTCTCCTTTGGTTTTTTCTATAGTGATTTTCTCGTACTCGTTTGTGAGCGTTATGAGCTCTTTTATGTTTGTGAATTCACTCCTCTTCACATACAGCTTGTATTCTGGATTCATGTTTTCGTATATTCTTTCTAACTTTTCCTTTTCTGGTATTCCTCCGTGTCTTCTTATTAATGTTTGCATATGATTGAGGTAATCGGTAAATTTCTGGTTATCAAATTGTCTGTTTGATATAATTTTTGTCATTAAATTTGTCATATAATTACTCGGAAAAAAGAATAGTTTAAATGTTTCCTCAAACTCATTCCAGGTTTCCCAATCATTATTATTTCGGTACCATGCTAGGGCTTTTCCAGTAAAAATCTGTGGTAATAATTTCATTAAATGTTCTGTACTTACATCGTTCGTATCCAAAAATTCGTTAATCCTCTCCAAGAATTCCACGGCGTCATCCTTTGTATCAAACTTTATGTTCCATTGTGTTACTAATTTGGCGGTTTCCCTGATTGTTTTCGACATTTTTGGTATTTCCGGTTCTACTGGTTCGTCGCTCTCGTTTCCGGCGTCCTCGAGTTTCGGTTCTTCTTCTTCCCTTATGTGTTTCACTAGGTTTCTCCTTAGTTCTTCCACTGTAAGGTCTTCTACTGGCAGGTTACGTTTTCTGGATTCTTCTATTAGTTCGGCTTTCTTCTTATTATACACCCACGAGAACATCTGGTTTTGCCGGTTTCCCGGTTTCTTACGGTTTACCGGTTTCCGGTTTTCTGATTTCCTGGTTTCTTACAAATGTGGCCTTATTTTTTTTTTGTCACTAAATCGGTTGCTAATGTGATATGTGGTGCTTGGTCGACGTAATGCGACGATTACGAATACCTTCGTTTCCTGCGGGTTTTTCGGTCGGCGTCGGCGCGATGCGGCGCTCGGCCGTCGCAACGGCGATTACGATGACGGCGGGCTTGCCTTGTTTTCCTTCTGCGGGTGACTCTTGTTGGGGGCCGATACGATGCCAATGCGATGCGGTGCTCAGCCGTTCGCGAAGGCGGCGGCTCTGGCGGGGGGGTTTGCCGTCCTCTCCTTCCGTGGGTTGATTTCGTTGGGCGCCAATGCGATGCTGTGCTCAGCCGTTCGCAAAGGCGGCGGCTCTGGCGGGGGGTTTGTCCTCTTCTCCTTCCGTGGGTTGATTTCGTTGGGCGCCAATGCGATGCTGTGGCCCGGGGCGTCGTCTCGGGGCCACGGGCGATCGTATGTTTTCAGGAGGAGAGAGGTACGGCGGTCCCTATCCGGAATGAAACGCTCGGTTTACGGTGCTAGCGGGTGGATACCCGTTTATTTCCACTAACTATCTATGAATACGCTATTAATAACACAACACAGGCTTGCACTTAACGACTACTCTTATACTACTACACAGTACACAGGCCCTACGGGGTTCGCGGTCGCTACGGTCGGACGGGCGGTCGGGAATCGGGGCAGGAAGGTGGTAGCGGAAGGGGCTGTGTGCTTGAGGTCGGTCGGTGAGTAGGTGTGGGTGAGTGGGTGTCTGTCTGGGTTCGCCCCGGGGCGGCGGGCAGGTGCAGCGTAGGGTGCCGGGGCCCCCTGGCGCAAACTGTCCGTCACCGTCGGAGCTGGTGCGAGTTGCTGTAGGTGTAGGTGAGTGGTATCCCCCCGGGGCGGCGGCCGGGTGCAGCGTAGGGTGCCGGGGCTCCCTGGCGCAAACCGTCCGTCGCCGTCGGGGCGTGTGTAGGTGAGAAGATTCCCGCGAGGCGGCGGCCGGGTGCAGCGTAGGGTGCCGGGGCCCCCTGGCGCAAACCGTCCGTCACCGTCGGGGCGTGTGTGGGTGTTGTTTTGGACGGGTCTGTGGGGTCTGGACGGAAGGAAGTCGGGAGTTCGCCTCACTAGTGAGTCCGCTAAGCGTGGGGCGTCGCCAGACGGCGCGTGAGCGGCGTCTGGGTAGGCCGACAGAACGCGGGCACACTAGTGAGCGAGGATAGGTATCGGACGAGGTATGTGCGGAGGCGGAAGCGGATGGTCACTATACCGCTGAGTTCAGGTGCCGCTGTACACGTACGCTCTGTGGAGAGGCGCAGGGCGCACGTGCATGCAGCGCGGGAACCCGTCGGCAAGTGTCGGCGTCACGCCGGCCGGTCCGGCTTATATAATCGCGGTAGCGGGGCGCGGGCGGCGCGGCGTACGCAGCGCATGTAACGGGGCTGTTACCATGCGCTTGGCGTACGCGTGTGCGCCTTAGACGCGGGGTGAGGGAGCGGGCACGCGGGAGCGTGTCCGCTTCCTTACAACCTTGAACCAAAAGTTGCTATAGATTTACGCGCGGACTTTTTTACCAACTTTGGAATACTTAACCAAATTTCTATGACCGCGTCATACATTGCATTGGAATGGTTGATACAATATGCTTTCATAGATTGGATCAGCGATTAGTATGGAAGTGCCGACTCTTAAAACGTTGTGATTATTTGCTCAGGGCTAACGCGAGCCCTCACGTTACCTCAGTTCGATTCGTGTTTGCCTGCAATTGGATCTGCATTATGACAATATGGTTAACTTTATGTAGAATCTTTTAGCAAACTAATAAATAAATGTGTATATGTATAATAACTTTCGGTAAATGCCTTTGCATGTATTGCAAAGGCATATACCTTACATGTGACTCGCCGGAAACCTAAATCTCCGGATGTTAGCTTACAACTTGAATTCTTAAACACTAAATTTCATCAACAACTATTAGTATGGAACGAAAAACTCGAGCAAAGCGTTCAAGAAACAATTTCTAAGGTGGTAGGAAACACAATTGCCAACGAGCTAGCAAAAATGAATGCAGTGCTGTCGAACTTGAATACTAATATGCTTAAACTCAATGAAGATAACACCAAAATAAATAATACTTTACAAGAAACCAATTCAAAACTGATTTCATTAGAGGATGCCCTGAACCACGTATGTGGACGCCAGGATTCCACCGAGGTGCGGCTCACATGTCTCGAAAATAAATTCTCGAGAATAGCGGAGGTACCTACACAGATCAATGCGCTCGAAAATAAAATTGCGTCTTTGGAGCAGCAAGCTAGGCAATGCAACATCGAGATTTCGAACCTGCCCGAGAGGAAGCCTGAAAACCTGCTTGTCATCATGTCTGACCTTTGCCGTGAAATCAAATTTTCTCTAGATAAATCTGACATAGTGTCGATCCATCGCGTCCCTCATGCCGACCAACAAAATGCGCGTCCAAAAAATATTATAGTAAAGTTGACCACGCGTGTACTGCGTGATAACTTTATTTCCGCATACCGCGCGAAGAAAGGAGTGACCTCCTCAACACTGGGTATTTCGGGACTCGAGCACAAAATATACTGCAATGAACACCTGACTGTGGCCAATAAGATGCTGTACCGCAAATGCCGTGAAGTGGCTAAGGAAAAGCAATATACTTATGTTTGGATAAAACATGGCACTATTCTTGCGCGTAAAACGGACACCTCTCCAGTTATTGCCATTAGATCTACACATGACACAGCTAAATTTAAATGATTTCTTTTTACGTCATTTAGTAAGCTCATTTATTTATATACCTACTTAAATAATACTGATATGTTCCCTCTTTATATGCGACAGGCTTTTCAGCGCTATTCCTATAGTCATAAGACACAATTTACTTTGCTGCGAACGTGCCCTACTTACGATAATATTGTTCATACAGTTAATTTACCTACATTGATGATGGATAAAAAATTGCTTGTCCTTCAGCTAACCTTTTCTAAATGCTATTATGAGGAAAGATTACTTTATAAAAATGTTTATAATATATTAATTAATGTTGTCGGCCTTTTGTGTACGAAAACAATTATTTTTGTTTTCAGTGATGCGGGTTCCATGGCTTGCGCTGCATACTATACATTTAATCTATATTTTTTCACTATTGTCTTTCGTAATGGATAATAAGGTGTTATCTATCTATTATCAGAACTGTCGGGGCCTACGTACGAAGTTGCATACAATTTATATGAGTATATTACAACATAATTATGATATAATTGTATTAACTGAGACATGGTTGCAGGATAATATCAGTGATAACGAATATATAGACTCCCGATATCGAGTGTACCGTAGCGACCGCGACCGAGCGGGCGCGGGGCGGTGCGACGGTGGCGGGGTGCTCGTGGCCGTGCGCCGCGAGCTGCCCGTCGCCCCGTGCGCCCCGCCGCCGCCGCACCAGCCCAAACCGCATGCACTCATAGACTACGTTGTATTAGATTTATGTGCACATAACTATCGCTGCGTTATTAGTGCGGTTTATATACCTCCGAACCTAAGTTTCGAGCTTTATTCCGGATACCTTGACTATGTAGCTCACCATATTGACTCGTCCCAAATTAATGACTTTATTTTAGTTGGAGATTTCAATCTTCCTACTTTAGATTGGAATATTGGTCAAACTCACTCAACTCCAATCATCCAAAGCAATTACTGTTTACATAATAAATACTTAATTAATTTTTTGTCTTTAATTGGCGGCTATCAATACAATAAATATAAAAATAGCAAAGATAGATTACTTGATCTAGTTATTAGCAATATAAGTACGTGTTCGATATTCTTACCACCTGTTACCCTGGTGCCGGTCGATCCACACCATCCGGCACTTTCTGTACTTGTACCGATTATTGACGATCGTGTGCCACTACAAATTAAGCCGCGTCAACAATTTAACTATAAGTTTGCAGATTATGGTAAGATCAATGAACACCTAAAAAATATCAATTGGACTGAATTATATGACTGCACGGACGTGGAGTCAGCTGTTTCATTCTTTTATGAAATTCTGTATTCAACAGTAAGGCTACACGTCCCTACATCTAGGACTAAAAATTTTCAATACCCCATCTGGTTTTCCCGTTCCCTGATACACATATACAAAAATAAAAATAACGCATGGATAAAATGGAAGACATATAAAAATAACTCAGACTACGATATATTTTCTATGTTTAGGGACAGGTTCAAAAATGAGTCCGAGTCATGTTACAAAAAATATATGGCTCAAGTTGAGGACAGTATTCGGGATAATGTTAAATTCTTTTGGATATATATACATAGTAATAATAACAATAATGTTGTACCAGACAATATGACTTACAAAAATGAAACTGCGAAAACACCAGAAGAAATTTGTAATATGTTCTCATCATTTTTTGGTTCGGTTTTTCAAGCATCTGAACTGAGTGATAACTTTGACGTCAGTATTTTATCAGATTTAAATGTTGATTCTGATCTGATTTTAAGTGGCATTAGTTTAACACAGGATGAAGTACTTAAGGAACTTCGCTCGCTAGATGCCACTAAAGGATCAGGAGTAGATAGTATCCCCTCTCTGTTTTTTAAAAGAACGGCTGATTCACTTCATATCCCCTTGCACTACATTTATAATCGATGTCTGCAAGAAGGAGTCTTTCCCACAATTTGGAAAACTGCTCGTATAGTACCCGTACATAAAAGTGGATCCAAAAACGATGTACAAAATTACAGGCCCATTTCTATACTACCTGCTCTGTCGAAGGTCTTGGAAAAACTAGTACGTAATAAAATTTATCCACATTTGCATAGAATTATTTCGGAACAACAACATGGTTTCGTACAAAGACGCTCCACTACAACTAATCTTTTAATTTATACTTCATATTTATTTGACGCAATGGACGCCAACAGGCAAACTGATAGTATTTATACTGATTTTCGCAAGGCCTTCGACAGAGTAGACCACAAAATACTTTTGGAGAAATTGGCCTATAACGGAATACGTGGTAATTTGTGGCGGTGGTTTAAGTCGTACATAACAAACCGCAGTCAAAAAGTTGTCATTAATGGGTTTGAATCCCGCTTTATACCTGTTACTTCTGGAATTCCCCAGGGCTCAATACTGGGCCCCCTGTTGTTTGTTTTATTTATAAATGACGTAGGCAAATGTTTTAAGTTTAGCAATTATCTTCTTTACGCAGATGATTTAAAAATATTTCATAAAATTGGCACTTTTGACGACTGTATTAGAATTCAACAGGACTTGAACCGCTTTTCACTTTACTGTACACAAAATAAATTAGAGCTCAGTTTAAATAAATGTAAAGTCATAACCTTTTCAAAGAAATTAAAAACGGTCTATTTTCCCTATTCGCTTTGTGATGTTAGACTCGACCGAGTACAGTCTATTAGAGACCTCGGAGTCACACTGGACGCAAAACTTCATCTGGATTTACACATTGATAATATTATAAATAGGTCATATAGAATGTATGGCTTCGTCATGCGGACATGCTCTAGCTTTGTCCGGCCCTCGACTCTTCTGTATATATATAAAAGTCTTATACGCTCACAGTTAGAGTATGCGGTGCCGGTCTGGAACCCTTATTACAATAAGTATATAGATGCTCTTGAACTAGTTCAGAGAAAATTTTTACGACGTATAAATTATAAATTCTCACGTAGTAGCCGCCAACCTTATGTAAACCTGTTAAAAAAATTTAATTTATTGAGCCTTCAAAACAGACGTCTTCAGTTACAATCACTTTTTCTGTACGATATATGTAACAATAAATATGATAGCATTCCTCTTAATAATGAACTATATTTCAATGTACCCCGTAATTTCCATGTTCGCAGAGATCACAAATTATTTTCCACTAAAGCCTGTCGAACTAATGCAGGAAAACGTTCTCCAATGTATCGCATCACTCAATCTTTTAATAATTACTTTAGCGATATAGAAATGTATGTAAGCGTAAGCGAGTTTAAAAAAAGACTAATAGCAGCATTGGGAAAAATAGTATAATTAAATTATATTATAATAATTAACCCCCAACAGTGTGTGACAAACAGACAGACAGACACGCAAACTTACTTTCACATTTAGAATATATTAGTCGTAGTAGTAGATATATAGTAGGTTGATATTTTATTTCATATTTTAATAGGCACAGCGCATAGCATTAGAAATACTATTTAAGTAATCTGTGGTTACCGGTGCTGGTTGCACATAGAGTTATAATTATTTTGTAAGCTAGATTAAGTAATATTTTTTGTACAACTGTTTGGTGACCCAAATAAATTGAAAAAAAAAAAAAAAAAAATTGCAGGGTATGAAAATCGAAATTCTATTCAGTCCGTCGGTTAGATAACAAAAAACACGTATATAAAATGTGGTGTATTGAAATGAACGCAGCCCACTGAACGCTTCGATAGTGCAGGACCTATCCCGCTCACTCGTGTGTTTAAAACTAACTACGTTACATGATACGTTCTGTGCTTCTTGTGAATAAATGCCTGCTAATTAATTAGCGTGTTATTTCTAAGATACAACATAAAAAAAATTAGGTTTTTCAAATTAGTGAAATAATTCTTAGTTATATCGCATTAAAGTTTAGGAGGTTGTGACGTGTATGTATATACGAGTATATGTTGAATCGAAATGTAGCGCGACGTCACTCTTTGGTACAGTTTGTAGGTGATTATGACGTCACGATTTTATTTAAGAGAATATCTGAATAAAATCACGCTCGTCGTGTGTGTGTGTGTGTGTGTGTGTGTGTGTGTGTGTGTGTGTGTGTGTGTGTGTGTGTGTGTGTGTGTGTGTGTGTGTGTGTGTGTGTGTGTGTACGCGTATCGCGCTGTCGACACGTGATATGGTAGTAATAACGGATGCGGCGTGGTGCTCGCCGCAGCGCTGTGGCACCGGCCGGGCGCGTGCGCGCAGTCCTGGCAGCTGGACCCCACGGAGGGCCCGGCGCGCGTGCGCGTGCGCCTGCGCCGCGCCCACCTCGACATACACCCGCGCTTCCTCAAGCCGCAGTACCGGTACAAGGCGGGTGAGTCTCGCTCGACCAGCATCTTGCGGCTAGCGCCCCGCCCCGCCCCGCCCCGCTGATTGTCGAGTTTATCCTATACTAGTTGTGCCTTGCGGTTACACCCTCGTTGATTTAGGAGTTCCCGGGTTTGCGGTGTCATCGATAATAACTGTCCCGAGAAATGTAAGCGATCGTTGTGAACAGTCAGCAGCAGCAATACGTAAATATTTTGGTCAGTCCTACAACTTCATCTATTAGAAACAAATTTTCGCACTTAAATAAAAAATAAATTGGTCTGTCGACTCTGTTCCCACTGAGTAAGATGCTGCTGTGATTTTTTTTTAATTCCACCACCTGCATGCAAAACTTAAATGTTCATTGTTCATGTCCTGTATCAGTTGATTTTCCGAATAAATTAAAATAAAATAAAAGTATGGCGAAATAATCAACGAATGTCCAAAATGTTTACGTACATTATGCCGCGTTTTTATCTAAAAATATTTCGTAAATTCACCGCCAAGTGAGCTCTCTGTACTACCTGAAGGTTGACTGGCAGAGAATGGCATTAACTTCGCCTTTTGTACTATGATGTGCATACATAAATAAATATATCCGCGGGCGACTGTGCGCGCAGACGTGTCCCGGCGCGCGTACCCGCTGCGCAGCGTGGTGGGCGCGGGCGGGCGCGGCGCGGTGGGCGCGGTGGGCGCGGTGGGCGCGGTGGGCGCGGGCGCGAGCGCGCGGCTGCAGCCCGGCGAGGCGGTGGCGCTCACGGCGCGCGTGACGCACGTGACGCCGGCGCGCGAGGCGCCCGCCGAGCTGCTGCTGACGGACCGCAGCGTGCACCTGCTGCCCGAGGCGGAGGCGGACGAGGCGCACTGCTGGCCGCTGGACGCGCTGGCCGACGTGGCGCCGCGCCGCTGGTGCCTGCAGGAGCGCGCCGCCGAGCTGTTCCTGAGCGGCGGGCACGCGCACCTGCTGGCCTTCGCCGCGCGCGCCGAGCGGGACGCCTTCCTCCGCGCGCTCGACGACTGCCACCTGCCCAACAGGTGACGCCGCGCGGGGAGTCAGTGGCGCGTCTCAAAGGTCCAGTGTAGCGTGACCACGCGACAAAGATTCCGTTCCTTGATTTTCTGTGCGTTAGCGATTAATGACTGTCAACTTGGCTGAGAGGGTTTTAATTGAGTTCTACATATTTTTTTCTATAAAGCTATTGGTATTCTTAAAATGCTTTTTAATTTAAATTGTCTTTTTTGTAAGATTTGAAAAGTAAGATATTATAGGATTTTATTGTCTAATAAATTTCTTTTTAAATTTTAAATACAAAAAATTATTGCTATAAAAAGGAGATACCAAAAAAAAACTTTCTTTTCTCTTTTATTAGGGATTTAAGTAACCCCCCCCCCCCCCCCCCCATAGTAGTTCTCTCGATGTTTTTAATTATAGAACAGTAGGTAGGTACATATTACTACTGGTGCGTGCGTGCTGGCAGGCGGGAGCCGGAGACGCTGAGCTCGGCGATGGGCCAGTGGCGCGCGGGCCAGCTCACCAACTGGGAGTACATCATGAAGCTGAACGGGCTGGCGGGCCGCTCGTACAACGACCTCATGCAGTACCCGGTGCTGCCGTTCGTGCTGGCCGAGTACGAGGCGCGCGTGCTGGACCTGGGCGCGCCCGGCTCCTTCCGCGACCTGGCGCGCCCCGTCGCCATCCAGAACCCCGCCAAGGAGCAGCACTACATCAACACCTACAACGTGAGTCCGCCCGTCCGTACACTCGACACGGGATTGCGAGGACGACTGCGCGCTCACGTATACATAAGTGGCAGCGCACACTATACGACATGTCGTTGCCTTGTCGCAAGTCGAACGAGCGCGCTCCGACTCCCCTAGCTTGTCTTTGCGACTCTGCGACTCTGACGCCAAGTGTGCGGAGCTTGAACAAAATAATATGAAAATTGTAGGCCGCAGCCTGTCGTCGTGTCTTGTCGTCGAGCTGTCGCTGTCGCGTCGGATCGTGTGCGCTGGCCTTAAACCTAGAGCTAGTGAGCAAAATACTTATTAGAACGAAGTTCTTTATCGCCAGGTACGGAGGGGGGCTTGGATTTCATGCGTGAAAGAAATTTTCCGTCACAGCGTCGTAGGTGCGCTCTTATTGGTTAATGGTTTTTGAAACGATTTTATTATTGGTTGCCTGTTGGTTTGTCATTCTCGAAAACTACGAGGCGCAGAAACTTCGTTCTATCCGAGTATTTCACAACACTCACGCATTTTTTATTTCTTAATTCCATGCTAATATGTAATATGTATGGAAGGTATTAAGCTTATGCTAATGGATTTTTTTCATTAACTTTCATGTAAATTTTATGCAATGTGTATGATTCCCTTCCATCCATCTAAACAAAACCCCATATTTAGCTAAGAAGCATTCCATTGAAGGTCAATATTCTGTTTTCAAAGTATCAGAGTTGAAAAAAATATTTTAAAAATGAACATGCCCGCACCGTTTTCCAGTAAACTTAGGGAACCCGCTTTATTACAGAAGTTTCACTCAAAAAGTGTATTAGCTTGTGCGTATCGTAAGTGCTTGTATGAAATCATTGTAATGTGAGGGCGTTGTAGCGGCGAGTGCACATGGTGATGCAGGACCTGAGCGCGGCGGCGCGCGAGGGCGGCGCGGCGCCGGCGCGCCAGCCGCACCACTACGCCTCGCTGTACTCCAACTCGGGCGCCGTGCTGCACTACCTGGTGCGCGTGCCGCCCTTCACCGAGCTGTTCCTCAACTACCAGGGTACGCCGGGGACGGGTGTGCCGTGCTGTGCTGCACTGTGTGGTAGTCGCGTCGTCGAAGCACTGCCAATCCGGCTCGAAGGACCAACCTTCTTTTCTCTAATTGAAACTTTCACCGCATTTGTCATTTTATGAAACAGATACAACTCTACCTTGAACCTATAACAAGAATTATGACGATGATTAAACTTCGTCTATTCTCAATCATTTTGATAGATAAAATTTTTATGACTAAACCTGATATTTTAATCCAATAAAAAACATTAATGTGAAAATAGTCGACATTATTGTTCAATTGAAACTAGAATGAAACTAGTGTCTGTATTAAGATCACATGCAATAGCGTTACGCATAGCGGTCGGTGTGTGTGTGTGTGTGTGCTAACCTTGTGTGCACGTGTGTGTGCGCAGACAACAACTTCGACATGCCGGACCGCACGTTCCACTCGCTGGCGACCACCTGGCGGCTCATCACGCAGGACTCGCCCACCGACGTCAAGGAGCTCATCCCCGAGCTGTTCTACCTGCCGGAGATGTTCCACAACAACGAGGGTAAGCACCTCCTGGACCGCTTCTCCTGTCCCTCGCCGGTTGCCGGAACATAGTCATGGAGACGATTAGTATTATGGATGAGTAACTATGATGTCGTCTGTGTGCGGGGCGGCGCGGCAGGCCTGGAGCTGGGCGTGCGTCAGTGCGGGCTGGGCGTGGACTCGGTGGCGCTGCCGGCGTGGGCGGCCGACGCGCGCCAGTTCACGCTGCTGCACCGGCAGGCGCTGGAGGCGGCGCACGTCACGGAGCGCCTGCCGCACTGGATCGACCTGGTGTTCGGCTACAAGCAGCTCGGCCAGCCCGCCCGGGACGCCATCAACGTGTTCCCCGCCTGCGTGAGTGCCGCCTGCCGACGCGACCCTGCGCCAGGTATACAGGGTGAACTGACGAGTGACGGCCCGCCCCCGCTCCCCGCCCCCGCAGACGTACTACGGCTTCGACCCGTCGGCGATGGAGGACGAGGTGGACCGCTCGGCGGCGGAGACGATGGTGCGCACGTACGGGCAGGTGCCGCGGCAGCTGCTGCGCTCGCCGCACCCGCACGCGGCCGGCGACCTGGCGGCGCTGGCGCGCGGCGCGGCGGGCGCGGGCGCCGGCTCGCCCGTGTGCGGCGCGGCGCTCGGCCTGCGCTGGGGCTGCTACTGCGGCTCGCCCGAGCTGCCGCCGCCCAAAGTGGTGGCGCGGCGCGCGCTGCCCGGCGCGGCACGCCTGCACGCGCTGCCGCACGCGCGCTCCGCCGCCGTCGCCACGCGCAGCTCGGCGCTGCTGGCGCTGCGCCCGCCGCCCGACGCCGCGGGGCCCGGCGCCGCCGCCGCCGCCGGCGCCGCGCTGGCGCTCGTCTCCTGGGGCCACTCGGACAGCATCGTGCGCCTCAAGCGGCGCCGCGACGTGCGCCCCGACCTCGTCATGCAGGTCTCCGCGCTCGACCAGGTGCGGCGCGAGCGTCACCGCTATAATATGATCCTCGGTGCTCCGAATGCGATGTAACGGTGTGTGTTCGCGCGCAGATCACGGCGGTGTCGACGTCGTGCAGCACGTCGCTGGCGCCGGTGGTGCTGGGCTACGCGTCGGGCCGCGTGGTGGCGCTGGTGCGCGCGGCGGGCGGCGCGGGCGCGGGCGCGTGGCGCGAGCGGCGGCTGCACGCGCACGCCGCGCCGCTGGCCGCCGTGCACGTGTGCGCGCGCGCCGGCCTCGTGGCCACCGCCTGCCGCGAGGGCAAGGTCGTGCTGTGGGACCTCAACAAGTGAGCACTGAGCCCTGAGCCCTGAGCCCTGGCCGCAGCACTCCCGCCCCTTAGCCGACAAGACGATCTTCGCCCGATCGGTTGTCCAGTTTTACATGAACGTGTGACATGACGATAAGTTCCTTAGTTTCCTGTGGCGATAACGATTAAAGATGGTCACCTGGGTTAAAAGGATTGCGTGCACGGTTACTTCCGCATACTTCCGCATCACAGGTTACCTCACAGATATCTCTTCTTTCGGGGTTAATAACTAACGGCTGAATGATTGTCAAATAAAAACAGCTACCTACAACACAATAGCCAGATAAAATTAGTTTTATTTTTTACATGCTTTTTATTCTTGTGAATGAGTTCGCGAAGAAATCTTGAGATTCGTTTCATTTATTCGTGAGTGTGTGTGGTTAGCGGATCTACACTCATAAAGTGGAAAGTTTGTTTATACCTAAATGATAATTTCTAAAATTACGAGACCGATTCTAAAAATTCTTTCACTCACGGAAAGCTAGTGTCCCTCAATAACTGAACAGAATAAATCTCAAGGGGTTCTTGGAATGTACGTCAATGAAACCGCAGAAAGTAGCTGCTTATAATACTTACATACCTATTTAAATTCAACTATTACAATTTACAAGTTATTAACAGCAGTATGTGTGTGGTCACTGGTCAGGCTGTCGTACATCCGCACGCTGCCGAACCGCGACATGCTGCCGGTGACGGCGGTGACCATCAGCGACACGCTGTGCGACGTCGCCACCGTGCACGACGCGCCCGACGCGCGCCCAGCACCCGACACGCCCGACACGCGCGACACGCCCGACACGCCCGCCACGCCCGACACGCCCGACACGCCCGACACGCCCACCGAGCCCGACGACCTGGAGGGCGGCAACTCGTACGAGAAGGACGCCACATACAAGTACAAGTCCCTGATCAGGGTGCACACCGTCAACGGCAGCTACGTGGGTGAGTCCCAGCGCGCGCAGCTTTTTGCTGTTCCTGCGAAGCTTACTTTTTGATAACATTGTTGGTCTAAGTGATTGAAGAAACTGCCTGCTACGTCAACTATTATTACTATAATCATTTATTTCAATTTTGCCTATCGAGTTGATTCGATATCGAGTTGATTGAGTCTGCCAGAAGCTGCAGATACAGTCCGCCTTTGCACACAGAAATAGTCTCCACCAACTACAGGCAGAACTCCTTTATGTGGCGAGCGAGTGACAATTTCAACAAATTATCCAAAGAATATGACTTTGATTTGTTTAACACTAGCTGTGAGTCGGCGAGGCGAGTATTAGAAAATTCGTTTTTTGTAACCAAAAAATAATACATGGTCGGACTTAGTTCCCATTATGTAAGTTGCTGCTGCCTACTGAGCAATTGATGTTTTTGTTTATTATTCCACTACCCATGTGCGAAAATCTGTAATCGGCTTTTTTGTTTGACACTCAAATGTTCATTATATTTTTGTAGCTGTTGATTTTCCAAATAAAGTAAAATAAAAAATAAAAAAAAAATAAAACTGAGTAGCTTCAATGCCGTAGGGCTATGGTAGGTATCTACTCTTATGATCGATTTATAGCGCGAAAGCAACACATTTGTTGATTGCATCACAGTGCTGTTTCCACGACCATCGATCACCCCTTGTTGTTGCCGCGCAGGCAGCGTGAAGGTGTCGGAGGAGGTGACGTGCGTGTGCTACTCGGGCGCGCCGGAGGGCGCCAGCGCCAACAGCGTGGCGGCGGCGCTGCGCTCGGGCGGCGTGCGGCTCTACTCCTCGTGGGACCTGCGCCCCGTGGCCTACGTGCCGCCCGCCAACGTGGCCGTCGCGCTCGTCTCGTGAGTCGCGCCCACCGCGCCCACCGCGCCCACCGCGCCCACCTCGCACGCACCACTGTGCGAAACCAATAGAGCGCCTCTTTGGTCTTCACTTTCGAGTGAACCACTTTGATATTATTTGGAAAGATTAACAAAAGTAATACAAAAAGTTAAAACGTTCTCTCCTCGTTCCAATTGTATTGGCCGTTGATAACGTATCGTGTTAGTGTCCCGTCATGGCGCAGCTCGCCCCCCGCAGACCGCGATCAGGCAGCGGCGTGTCGTGTTGCAGGATCGCGTACAGCAGCGACAGCGCACTGCTGTTCGGCTGCTACGAGGACGGGCTCGTGGTGGCGTGGGAGAGCGGCGCGGCGGGCCGGCCCGCGCCCGTGCGCCTGCTGCCCGCGCACGCGCTCTTCTGACCGCGCGCCGCCCGCCCCGGGCCCGGCCGCGCCTGCGCCCGCCCCAGTCGAAAGATTTTAAAAATGGTGATAGAATCGTCTTCCCATTCATTTCAATCGTATGCAATATTGTTGTAGTTTTTATTAAAGATTTAATAATAAATTTTATATTAATAATAGGTAATGTAAGCAAAATTACTTACAACTGTTTTAAATTTTATTCGGAATTTTTAACTAGGATAGGTACCCATAATATTAATGCAGCAAGCGAGTTTGTGAGCAGTTGTTTTTGAGTGTAGATCTTATTATTGTAACAGTTAAGACTGAATGATCTAATATATAATTAAATATATTTATACATTCCTTTAATATATTTTTTGTAATTGAATTTCTGCTCAATAAAAAAGTTATGCTCTTATTAAATGGGAAAAATCCATTCCTACCTACTGCTACCTTTTTAACCGACTTCCAAAAAGAAGGAGGTTATGCATTCGATTGTATGTATGTTGGGCCGATTTGGAAAATTCTTTTTTTGTTTGAAAGGGTATACTCCCAATTAGGTCCCATTGCCACCAAATTGGGATCTGATGATGAGATCTTGGAGAAATCGAGAGAACTCTTTAAAAATTATAGGCACACCTATAGCGATTGGGGTATTTGGGGTAAAGCCAAATTTGACGAAGTAGAACTGATGATGAAGACCACAGATGGCCATCGGAACTACTCAACAATGACGTATTTCATGGGTTCCGATTGGAGCGATTTGGAAAATTGTTTTTTCATTACTCATACTCGGAAAGTAGGTCTGAAGTTGCCTGAGAAGCGGGTTGAAAGTAACCCTTTTCAGCCCTAGGGAGAATCGCTTTCAACTGACAACTGTCAAATTATTAAAAAAAAAAATAGGTATATTTTCACATTTCTATTGAACCATGTTCCAACTTTCTATACAGCCAGCGCGATGTAAAATGTAAATAACGTAAAGTTTAAGTAGGTATTAATTAAAATAAAATTCACTCATTTTTTCTTTAGCTAATTCCTATTTTTATTTTGACTTTCCTTGCATTCGTAATGAAAAGCACAGTGTTATCCTCGGGAGAAAGACTTTCACCCCTAGGATAACAATGTACTATTTTGTTTGAAAGGGGATTTACCTCAAAGGATATGGCATACCTAATATAAAATACTAAAAAGTTTATATAATAAATCGCATCAAGATTTTGATCTTAGTTTCGAAATTATTAGAGCGAGAATATTGGTATTATATTTTTTTTAGATTTATAAGCTATCGAAAATTTGACCACGTGATCACATAGATGCGACGAAAACATGAAATTTGAGTAACAACACGATAGATCTGTAACTTGTGATTTCCGAGATATAGGCTAACGAAAATTTTACTATCACGAAAAAATGAAGTTCACATGATGAGGTTATGTCTCATAGTTTCGGAGACAAAAAAAATGGAATCTTAATTATGAAATTGCGGCTTTCTCATTGATCCTAATAAAAAAACATAAGAGACTTTTTTATGAAATTAAACTTTGAACAACTTTTATACAGGGTTCCCCGAAAACCGTTGAATTTCAGCCACCGTAGTGTGGGGCCAGATGGGATCGACAGCCACCACAGTATGAGAGGTCCAATTTGTTGTATTTTTGCCGCCCTTTCAGCTCCTAATAGATAGTACGTCAAATTACAAGTAATCTTGTATAATTTTTTTCTATACAATCAATGTCTTTGCCGTTATATCGAAAAGTCGACAGCATTCATAATTATTGTTATTTTAAAATGCGGCAAAAATCCTGGCCCTATTAATACCCCTAAAAAAATCCCATCGCATTCATTTACTACCTTAATTTGTTGTTGAACCCCTAAGTTGGGAACACTGCTCAGCTGGCCAGGCTATGGGCGGGGGAGGGGCAGTAGCCACGGATTACGGTAAAGTCGAATACGCAGAATAGAAGGTAAAGTAAAATTCAGTTATAAAATAAGACTTTATTGCGTAGACAGAGAATGAATAGACGAGGCGATTTGCATCTCTTTCGAATAATAAGCGAGACAGTGTTATGGCTAAGTTCATAAGAGTGAAAGAGGTTTCCAATTATCTTTTGTCCTTATCTAGCATATAGGTTTTTTTTGTTGGGCAAAGTTAAAGTTTGCCCAACAAAACACAGCGCTCTTTGTTTACTATGATAAAAAACTTTTTTTTTTCAATAGGGTACTCGCATGAATTTTTTTTCAGTCTTTTTAAAGATATATGGCCGTAGACGGAGAATAGAATGGACAGGCTATTCGCGTATAGGGTAAGAGAAAGTGATATTCTTCCTATGCACACATGTAAACTACCAGTATTACCACTAAATAAATTATTTCCAATTTCCAGGGAGTTCTAGCTTGTTTGGTGATGAAAAAGCTATGGGAAGTAAAATGTAGTTTTATAGAGTAGATAGGTTATCATCGATTCGTGAAGGTGTCAAGGGGATTTATAATTTAAGTGGAGCAAGTGAAATGAAAACTATGTAGGTGCAAATAACGTTTTATTGGAACTTAAGTTCCTTAGCGCACGCCGCACGGTACGGATGAGGCAAACCAGCTTATTTCTCGTCATGGCATCATAAAAGTTGCGCGCTTGGTTTATGGTTTTTGAAACGATTATTATTGCTTGCTTATTGGTTCGCGCCAGCTGCTCTCATTGTCAGTAAGGTTAGTTTTTCAACAGAAACTGCTTGGGAAATACTTGAAACGAATCCTTGAATCCTATTTGGTTTCCAATTTACACGACCAGTTCTTGCTATCCAGTTCATAAGATTAACCGATTTAAAAGGACATCTGAAAAAGAAAAATAAATATAGAATACAAACTGTATTAACATGAAAAATTTAAAAATAATATGACGTGGACAATGTAGTCATCAGGCCCAATATTCTAAAATTTCCAAATCAAATTGAATATAAAATTGTTTATTTCATTCACTACTCATACAGTCAAGAGCATGCAAGCTTTTCAGCTTAGACTCACTTTGCACCAGTCTTACACACGAAGGGTACAGTACACGTTATTCTCTTGACGGTCAAATTGAACTTATTCAATTCGACACCGAAGTTTTAAAATACAGCGCCTGAGAGATAGTTGACTAGAATCTTTCAGTATTTTGTCCCAGGTTGATAAGAAAAACAAATGATGGAAACGATTGGCACTTGGCACGATACTTGGTCGAAATAATTTTGTTACACCTCATAGGTACCTACTAATATTATGAAAAATTGGGAAATTAATCTGGGTAAACTAGCAACCTTTGTTGTAGTATAACCCGACTTAATACGGAAAGCATGATAACAACTCTAGTTAATTTGTGGTAACGACATAGTCGCCATTATGGAATAAGGACTACGTAATTTGGCAAGATTATACATTAAAATAAGAAAGCAAATTAATGTTGATTTTTTTGTTATATTTATACGATTTATATCACAAAGCTGTTATTATGAACATATTTGCTATTTCGCACAAACAAAACACATTTACATGAAAGTAAATCCTTACATACCGATGAAATGTTACATTCTCCGTTTTCCTAGCATTACGGCTCTTACAGCCTAAAATACAACATAACACTATGTCCACAACAAAAATAAACACTTTAAACACGATATGAAAGTCTATTTAGCTTTCAATAATTGAAAAAAACAACGTTTTTTATCCAAATAAACAAAGAGCAATGTAGATGTCTGCCTACAATATAATTGTAGGCAGACAAAAATAAACGATACGCAAGAAAGAGACCAAAAACAATTATTTCGTCCAGTTCGCACCTACGTATTTACCATTCGCACTTTCTCACTCTTGTAATTATTATTATTTTAGCAGCTCGTCCATTCTATTCTCCGTCCACGTATATGGCCTACTTAAACAAAAAAAGAAAAAAAATATGCATAAATTAATTAGATATTTAATTTCATTTCAAATAGAGCATTTCAAAGTTCCTACTTTAGACCTTACCGCCGAAACGCGGAATGACGTCACTAGTTCAAAATTACGTCTTATTAATCTGTGCTAGAAATGTCACTGTCGTATTGACAGAGTCATGTGACACTGACAGACAGATAATTGGTAATATCCAAAAGCGAAATTAAGGTTGAACTGTGTCGATTTACTTTCAAAAGTTCCAGTAAAGAATCGAAATGCATCTTGCCGATGCATTTTGAAGTAAAAAATAGTTAATTTGTGGTGATTACCTTGAACTTTTGGCGGGATTTCCAGCAGAGTGGACGTCAGTTTTATTTCTTTGTTTTGCAAATTAGTTTATCGTGATTAATATTGAGTGAATATGGTGGATTTAGCATAATAGTGATCCATTAGTGATGAATAATGTGCGGAAACAGTGAAATAAGATGAAATAGGGCGTTCATCGGGAGGTTTTCGTTTTACTATACAACTTCTCACAGAGCGTCCTATTAAGGTTCAACTGTGAAGATTTGCTGCCAAAGGTTCCGGTAAAGCATCGAAATGCGTCTCACCAATGCATTTCGATGCAAATAACTTCAGAAGAAGAAAAATATTAATGAATTGGCTATATGGTCTAAGTTTCCTTTTGCCTTCCCCGAGGGAGGTAAACTTCACCAAAAAAAAATCTCTCTTGTACGACCATAGATAATACAATATACGACGTAGGTAGTCAAGAGTCCCTGTATTGTACAGCACCGGAAAAGGCGACACCGGAATGCACGACACGAGATTGTACGACACCGGAATGTACAGCACCGGAATTGGCGACACCGGATTTCATGGCCTAGCCGACTTCGTGCTCCGTTTAGTAGTATTCAATACAACGCAGGTAGTAGGTAGTTAGTAGTTACTGTCTCAAAATCTGATGGAAATTCAAATAACAAGTCCAAGTGTAATATTTATTAACGTAATTATTTTTCACTTTAATGAATTGTTACAACTTGTTATATTCTTTTTTTTTGCATAATATATCCAAACTTCGTGGTCACACCTAAGAATTAATCGAATAAATGTCACCTTATTTTGTCTTCAGCGCATCGCCGGCCGCTACCGCGGCACGCTCGCTACGCTCGCTCGGCTCGCGAGACCTGGTCATCAGTAAGAACCTAACCTAATAAATAATGTCGGGTATACTACTTTGAAATCTGTTCATGATGTGGCCTTGATAGTAATGTTCTCATTACTTTTTACTTATTTCAATAAATAGCTTATAGTGGCATCATCGCCACACTAGTACCTACTATAGGATAGGTATAGGAAAGGTGACGTAAATCAGGCGAAGCTAACCGCTCGCCAGTCGCTTCCCGTTCGCCAGTTAATACAGTTTTGGTTCCTTTCTTTTCGTAACTTTTATAATCTGTACAATCTGTATAGGGCACATAGCTCGTGGAAATAATAATTATAAGGTGTAAACTAAGGGACCAGATTTAGTGTATTGTACTCTAAGTCTATACAGTAAAATATATAGAGTGGTCCGTTGTTTGATTATCCTGCCTATAGACTGTAACATAATAACGTAATGGGCATAAACACTAACATGAAACCTAATAATCATCACCAAAAAATCTAACATAAAATATATGTGCCGTATTTGACAATAACTTGACCCAGTATTTAGGTAAGTAACGTAAACGAGCACAAAGAAAGGAGGCGTGATTTCATCGACCAATAGGAGCGGTGTCACCAATTCCGGTGCTGTACATTCCGGTGTCGTACAATCCAGTGTCGCGCATTCCAGTGCTGTACATTCCAGTGTCGTACATTATCGTGTTGTGAATTCCTGGTTCCCGTCAATAAATTACAAAATGAAAATTGAATTTTTTGTTTTTTTTTATTTACCCCAATAGAAAAGGCAAAGGAAACTAAGTTCATACAGCCAATTCAGTAGTATTTTTCTTCTGAAGTTATTGAAATGCATTGGTGAGATGCATTTCGATGCTTTACTGGAACTTTTGGCAGCAACTCTTCACATTTGAACCGAACGACCGAGAACGCTCTGTAAGAAGTTGTATAGTAAAACGACAACCTCCCGATGAACGGCCCATCTCATTTTATTCCACTGTTTCAACACACTGTTCATCACTAATGAATCACTATTATGCAAAATCCACAACATCCACATAATATTAATCACGTTAAACTAATTTGCAAAACAAAGAAATAAACTGACGTCCATCACTGTTAAATCCCGCCAAAAGCTGTTTTTTCTTGTTTTTATCCCTTTTAGGGAACGCAAAAGAATCTAAAGCTCCAAATTGACGGTAATAGGAATAATTAAATCACACCGAGAAGTAGAAGCAACATTTCATTTTAATATCTACATCATCTGACATGGAACACATACCATTCCTAAATACAATAGAGTTGTGTCAGATTTAAAAACTATTTCCAGCCAACAGACGGTCAGTTTGGATGTCATCCGTGGAAGTACTCCACACCCCGTGGCCATTGACGGTCAGTTAATAGTACGGACCGCCAAGAGAATTAATCGAATAAATGTCACCTTATTTTGTCTTCAGCGCATCGCCGGCCGCTACCGCGGCACGCTCGCTACGCTCGCTCGGCTCGCGAGACCTGGTCATCAGTAAGAACCTAACCTAATAAATAATGTCGGGTATACTACTTTGAAATCTGTTCATGATGTGGCCTTGATAGTAATGTTCTCATTACTTTTTACTTATTTCAATAAATAGCTTATAGTGGCATCATCGCCACACTAGTACCTACTATAGGATAGGTATAGGAAAGGTGACGTAAATCAGGCGAAGCTAACCGCTCGCCAGTCGCTTCCCGTTCGCCAGTTAATACAGTTTTGGTTCCTTTCTTTTCGTAACTTTTATAATCTGTACAATCTGTATAGGGCACATAGCTCGTGGAAATAATAATTATAAGGTGTAAACTAAGGGACCAGATTTAGTGTATTGTACTCTAAGTCTATACAGTAAAATATATAGAGTGGTCCGTTGTTTGATTATCCTGCCTATAGACTGTAACATAATAACGTAATGGGCATAAACACTAACATGAAACCTAATAATCATCACCAAAAAATCTAACATAAAATATATGTGCCGTATTTGACAATAACTTGACCCAGTATTTAGGTAAGTAACGTAAACGAGCACAAAGAAAGGAGGCGTGATTTCATCGACCAATAGGAGCGGTGTCACCAATTCCGGTGCTGTACATTCCGGTGTCGTACAATCCAGTGTCGCGCATTCCAGTGCTGTACATTCCAGTGTCGTACATTATCGTGTTGTGAATTCCTGGTTCCCGGTAGTTCTGAGCATAGATAATACAATATATACGGGTTCTGAGGTTGAATACACCTATCCTAATATTTCGGATTTAGTAATTAGGATCCATTTTGTAATAGATTTGTAAGAAATCTTTAGAAATATTGGTTATCTTGTGCTTTAAAATTAGTGCGTAAAATCATGGGTTCCAAGAAACATAAAAAAGAATCCAAGAAAAGGAAGCACAGGAGTCGTTCTCGATCGCCCGTGGACGGCGAGGAGCGGGAGCGAAAGAGGCACAGGAAGCACAAGGACCGCAAGAAGGATCGCTCCCCAGACGGTATGTTTACCCCTTCAATACTATTTAATAACTATAAGACGCCGAACGCCTATGATGATCTCTACTCGAGTCTAAGTATTTATCTATGTTATCGACTGTCAAAATGAATCCTTTTTACCAATTTGAGGTTGTCAACGAACTCTAACTAGGTATTTGCGTGCAGCAAATCGCAATAAATCTGGTAAAGGTCATAATCGGCATAGGCGTATTTGCAAGTCGACCTTTTAATGGCATGGTTGCTCATTATTTCAGACTGGAGGCTGTGGAGATGAGCCTCCGCCCTCTGAGTGCGCCTCCATTGCTGTAAGTATGGACAGTCTGAACCTAGATGTTATCCATCTAGGTTGATTTCCTTGTGTTATTACATCCAAGGGCATAGGTATGAAGGTATATCACAGGTTATTGCAAGTAGTACTGTTTTTAGGTACCTACCTACATATTTTATTGTATTAAGAAACTTATGGTCAGTATGATTTAAACAGCTTAACCCTTCAGAGTGTTTGAATTACCTCCTAAACTATTATAAATTAGCTGAGATTGAATAAATTAGTTTCGGAGTTCCCGCAGGAATTCTGGGTTACAATATACCTTGCCTATATTACTCAAGGATATTGTAGCATTCTAATGGTGAACTTTTGGAATAGGTCCAGTAGTGTTTTAGTTAAATCGTAACAAAGATAAAATCTCTCCTCTTTATAATATTAGTATAGATATATGTTTTACATATGATTCTTTTAGTAAGCATATAAGTTTAATAAAATGGGCTAAATTTTAATTTTTAGTCTGTCTTGTACATTAAAAAATATTAGACACATTTTTCCTTTTTAACGTTCTGTACCCAAAGGGTAAAATGGGAACCTATTACTAAGACTCCGCTGTCCATCCATCCATCTGTCACCAGGCTGTCAGGCAGGCTCTCATGAACCAAGATAGGTATTTGAAATTTTCACAGATGATGTATTTCTGTTGCCGCTATAAAAACAAATACTAAAAAACAATAAAATAAAGATTTAGAGGAATACAACAAACAGGGTATTTTGCCATTTTTATAGATAATGGTACGGAACGTCTGACACACATGGCTGGTTTTTTATATAGGTAAACAAAAAATTTAAATGCAGTGTGACGTCATGCTTAGGTACACTTATACTTAGTTATGACATCACAAGCCTTCACTCCCTAAACTTTAATGTGTTTTATCTAAGTATAAAAAAATGATTTTTCTGTTAATTTGAAAAGCAAAAAATATGTGTCTATTATTTCTTTACTAACTGACAAACTAAATTGAATTTGGATTTTTATACCCGGTCATCAATAAATAAATAAAATAAGAAAAATCAAGCCCATTGAACATCAAAATCAATTGCGTCAGTGGGCAGCATACAAAATATGCACAATGTAAGTCAGCGGTAGATGTAGATTGTAGGTATGCATTTTCTGAGAGTGGCAATAAAATCAAGATATCTTGGAACATCCATCAAAAGTTGTTTATTTAGAAATTGTTAAATAAGTTAAGAATGGTTATTGCAATGCAAGCCAACATTTAAAAAAGATAAAGATGCATAGATTGTACAGGAATAATAAAGCAACAACATGTAAAATAATAATAATTTATCAGGTGTAAATTTTGATATTCACTCTATTCATATAATCCAGGACAAATTCCATGTGTGGGTCAAATTATATCAAAATCTGTTCAGTTATTTATTTATGTGTTTGAATGAAACACTCACTTTTGCATCTATAATAGTAAGGATTTGCAATGCAAGAGCTGATGTGGGTTTTACATGTGGGTATTCAAAAAACTAGTTTCACACGATTAAACTCTTGAAGCCTGGTCTAATAAATCAGTCTTTCATGATTTGGAAAGGAGCTTCTAGCTTTTTGTAACATTAATGGTGTAATATTAAGAGTATTTTCTCATAATGGACATTCTCATCATGATGGCAATATACATAATATATATTTACTGCCCTAAGTGCGCTTAAATTAAAGCATCCCAAAATTTCAGTCTATTATTTATTAATGAATTAGTCCAACTTGGTTCTGTTCATGCAAAACATCCAATTCAATTTTTGTTGTTTTTGTATGGCAATGGGTAAAAACTCCTGAATTAAATGATTATTAATTATTATTATCATTATCATAAAGCACAATGACTGAAAATGGTCCAAATGTCCACCACTAATAAGCCCTATGTTGAATTATAGTCAACTACATAGAAAGTAACTTTCAGTATGAGACAAATTTAAATTAATTTTAATTGTGTGCAAGATTCATCGAAAACCCCGCGCAAGTTGGAGATAACACTAGTTTTATCCCTTTCGCTCTTAGAAATAATACGTACTGTCTGGATTTTTCAAAGTATATTCCCTAGCAAGTAATGCATTTTTGCCTTGCTGAGGCCATTGTATAAAGAAGTTGGACCAGACATGTAAAGCAGATGCGAATTTCAAAGCATTCTCGCGTTTCCTTTCTTCCGGGCCTTTAATCAAAATCCATTTCAGCGAGAACCTAATTGATATGATATTAACACAAAAAGGTTAAAAAACATGATTTTTCATACAGTCATAACTTTTTACTGACAGGATATTTTTAGTTGCGTTCTGATTATATGACTCAGTATTTAGTGAGACTTTAAGTCAACATAGCATAACATACAAAAGCACACAATCAAAAACTAGAGATCGGCCAAAGAGCCATGGAGAAAAATATGACAGGGAAGAGGAGAATGGACAAGATAAGGAATGAAGACCTAAGGAACACAATGGGAATAACCGACATCACAAAAAAAATTACACACCTGAAGTGGAAGTGGGCCGATCAACTTATGAGGCCCAGACAAGTGGAGCAAAGCCATTACCACATGGTACCCAAGAGATGGATACAGAAGAAGAGGTAGAGAATACCGAAGGTGGGAGGATGAAATTGTAAGAGAGGCTGGCTGGTAGAACTTGGACGAGATTGGCCCGATGCAGAGAGGAATGGAGACAACTAGGGGAGGCCTATGCCAACAGGCAAACGGATACGACTAATGTTTATTTATACTTATTGTTACTATAATAATTCGATGTACCTGAACAATGGCTAATAAAAAAAAGTCAACATAGTTCTCGTTAGTGGTGGACATTTGACCCAAGCTCCATATATTTTTGGTCATTGTCCATTGTTTAATTAAACTCAATACGGCACGCTATATAATGTTGTGTATAAGTCTTGTAGTGGGATATATGCCGGCACGTACAATAGAAGTGTTATGCATTGTTCCAGTGGAGGAGGTCCCGGTGGACTCGCACCTCGCGTCCGCCTCACACAGCCGCAGCAGCAGCAGCGCGGAGCCTGAGCAGCGCGCGCGCAGCCACAGCGCCGCGCATGACGGCACGAGGTTAGTTTGTCTGTTCGCTTCCGCAGTGCTCACATATACACTGCGCCGTTGCATTCTGCTACGTGTACAGAACTAAATATTATGTGTGTTATCCTGACAAAAACCACCCCACAATACATCAGTATAGTATTATAATAATATTATCTGTGCTGTACATAAAGTCAAGTCTGTCACCTGTAGAGGTAGACAAACCTTCAGATTTCCCTCACGTTAGCAACATAAAACATTTATTACTTGAATTTGCTTGGTAGAGGACATTCTTTGTTAGTTGGTTAGGTTCTGGATTCGATTCCCAGTGGTTACTGGTTCGGGCGCGTTTATACATCTACAGTATAATATATATGTAATAATAATAATAATTGTAGTATATACCATGTGTTGCTTGGTTTCCGCGACACAAGCTCATAGCTTAGTGTGGGATCAAATAAATCTATGTTGTGAAGTAATATTATTAGTATTATCATCGTGCAGGGACAAGAGCCGCGAGGCGGAGCGCTCGCGGTCCCCCGCGGCCGCGGCGGCGGGCGGCGGCGCGCAGGAGAGCCTCTCGGTGGAAGAGACCAACCGCCTGCGCGCCAAGCTCGGCCTCAAGCCGCTCGAAGTACCCGAGAAACCTGACGCCGGTGAGCCATTTCTCCATAAACATTGTTAGATCCTCATTGAACTTTATTACTATGGTATTAAAGCTAAATAACTGGTTGTCACCAGACAGTAGATCAGAAAACCAATCCCACTTATGTTTGACATAGCATTTATAACAGTTTTATTGTTATTTTATATCCCTTTGATGATAATGTGTGTGATGCGCGTGCACAGAGGATGGGAAGTTCAAGGACGACCTGGGCGAGTTCTACCACAAGCCGGCCGCCAACCTGGCCGAGCAGAAGAAGACGGACAAGATCCGCGAGCGGCTCGAGGAGCGCAAGGAGCGCCGCAAGATAGAGCAAAAGTGAGTACACTTTACTATGGGCATACTTTAATTTTGGGTTGCGTTCTATTATTATCAATTCAAATGCTGTGTAATTCTTCCTGAATTAATTTTATCTATGTCTATTGTCTATGTCTATAAATAAAAATGTATTCTTATTAATGTTTCTTTTCCTTTATTATATAAACCAGCTAATCCCTGCGGTTTCACCCGCGTCTGAGTAGTTTAAAAACAACCATAATAATATTAACCCGTAAAAGCGTATTAATAAACAAATAAGCTCATATTCACACATAATATTACTGTGGGCATCATGAGTATGTAGGTCATCGACCCTTGCTCATTCCATGTGATATAATTTGTATTTTTCCCTACTCCTTCATACCTGTGTCGTTGGCTCGCAGGTTGTCCCGCACGGCGCTGATCGCGGAGGGCTCGGACGACGAGGACGCGGCCGCGTGGGTGGCCAAGTCGCGCGAGATGGACAAGCTCAAGCAGGAGGCCGCCAAGAGGGTGAGCAGTGAGCACTCCAACTCTACTCGAGTCACGTCATCAATATCGGTTGACTAATTTAGTGTAAATAGGGGAACAGCCTCCGTGGTAATTTCGGAGTTCCTGCGAAAAGTTCGGGAGAAACTGTATGTATAAACCTTTCTTTGAGTCTATCGATGAAAACCGAATTAAAATCCGTTGCGTAGATCTGAACGTACAGACGGCGGGGAGTGACTTTGTTTTATACTGTTTAGCAGCCCAGTGATACAAATGAACTGATTCGAGTACTTTCCCACATCAGTAGAGTTCCCGAGTAGTTAAGACGGCCTGCTTGTACACGTGTACATATTGTGTTGTGCGCTTGTGCATATCTTAAAGTTGACAGCGGCCTGACAGTAATTGTCAGCTGTCAATGAATAATAGGGTACTTGCATGAATTTTTTTTTTCAGTCTATTTTAAAGATATATGGCCTACTTAAACAAAGCAAGAAAAAGAAAAAATATATATGCATAAATTAATGAAATAGAGCGTTTCAAAGTTCCTACTTTAGACCTTACCGCCAAAACGCGGAATGACGTCACTTGTTCAAAATTACGCCTTATTAATCTGTGATAGAAATGTCAATGTCGTATTGACAGGGTCATGTGACACTGACAGACAGATAACTTCAATATCCAAAAGCGAAATTAAGGTTGAACTGTGTCGATTTACTTCCAAAAGTTCCAGTAAAGAATCGAAATGCATGTTACCGATGCATTTTAAAGTAAAAAACTTCAGAAAATGAAAAATATGTGTTGACTGTATGCACTTAGTTTCTTTTGCCTTCTCTGAAAGAGGTAAATGTTTCCTAAAAAAATAAAAGTGACGTCATGTGTTAAGCTTGGCTGTGATTGGTGTTTCGTTGCAACGTTCCGTTTCACAAAATTAAAAGTTGAATATTTTGGAAACTTTTGAAAATTTTTTAGTAAATCTTTCACGAAAACGCTTTTCTAAGGCTCTATTTTTGAAATATTGACACAATTTCTTATTATAAATTTCATGCAAGTACCCTATTGTCTCGTGTATATTTATTTATTAAGAACACAAAACAGATTACAGTCTTAACGAACATAAAACAGAAGTGTTAATAAAATAGAAGTCCGACTACAATCTTTTTACTTGTGTCCCTAGCATGCTTAAAATTAAAATCGCAAAATCACAAACTTTCCTCGGAATCGACCAAGCAACTCTCGCGGGGTATGAGGAGGCACGAAGTTGGTGGGAGGCGGAGAGTGTCGCTTCTTGATATTGATTGTGAATGTGTGTGATGCGTGACGCGTGCGGGCGGTGCGCAGGCGGCGATGCTGGACGAGATGGACGCCGTGTTCGGCGTGTCGGCGCTGCTGGAGGAGGAGGCGGGCGCGGCGGGCGGGCGGGGGCCGGGGCCGGGGCCGGGGCCGGGGCCGGGCAGCGCCTACGGCGGCGAGCAGCTGCGCGGGCTGCGCGTCGCGCACGGCTTGGACCAGGTGGATAATATATATATAAATAACTAGCTGGAGTATTGCAGCGTTGTGTGGAACCCGTACTACGACGTCTATAATAAACGTATAGAAGGTGTCCAGAAACGATTTCTATGGCACTTGTCTTACGGATGTAATTTGGCAAAAAAACTGCCTAGTTACAAGGATCGACTTGATCATTTTCATCTTCCCTCTCTTCAGACTCGCAGAAAGCTTTTGGATGGAATGTTTCTTCGTGGACTAGTCAGCGGTGATACTGATGCTTCATATCTTTTGTCAAAAATAAACATAGTTGTTCCCAGGAGTTTACCTAGATCCTTGAGATACACCCCTTTTTACGAAAGATCTGCACGCACTAAATTGGGCCTACACTCTCCTTTAAATAAAATTTTCATAACGTACAACGCCTTACACAACAAGACCGCTATTATAAATGATCGCAACGGAGATCTCAGCCATTGTTCGGACATGCCTCAGTATAATATAATTATAGATGTGTTCTCGAATCAAGTGCATAGTTTTAAACGGGCTCTATTGCACACTCTGTAAATGTGCTCCTTGCGGACCCTTCTTATTTAGTTTTGTATTTTTATTTGGACCAAGCTTTCAATCATTATTTTTATTTTATCTTTTTTGTTTTTCTAAATTTTATGTTCAAATAGTATAAATTTTATTTGGAAATCGCATGCAGTTTGCACCTGTCAGTATAGTGATACTTATCCTATTATTTGATGCTAATTTGTTTTTTTACTGTAAGTGTTAGTGTTTACTATGTTGGTGTAACTTTTAAATAAATAAATAAATAAATAATTTCGAAGTTCCCGCGGAATTGTTCCATAGAAACTTTGCAACCCCTTTCCACTCCCTTGGGGTTAGAATTTCGGAACATGTTTTGTTATCGGATGCCTACGTCATACAGTCCAGTTAGAGTTTCAGGTCTCTATGATCAGCGGTTTAGGCTGTGCATTGATCCGTTCAGGAAAAAACATTTTATATGTTTAGATTAGTCCAAACGATAGTACTCGGTGCCGACATACCTGTGGGGAGCTCACACAGTAAATAACCATGTCATATGTGTGTGTGTGTGTGTGTGTGTGTGTGCAGCTAGCTGAGGAGCGCGAGACGGTGCTGACGCTGGCCGACAAGGAGGTACTGGCGGAGGACGCCGAGGACGTCCTCGTCAACGTCAACATGGTCGACGACGAGCGCTATAAAAAGGTAAGGCGAACGTATTTGTTCATACCAAAATATGTTGAAGTAATTGATTTATTTCATTATGGTTTTAATACTCGTACAAAATTATCCAGGAGCACATAGTATTTTAATATTTTATTTGTTAATATTTTAGAAGTTTATATTTTATCATCTGTATGCATATTATAGGAAACATTCTACTAATAATCTTTGCTATATTTATGTTTATACTTTTTAATGAGTGAACTGGTGTATTTTTGTCACGAAAACTACATTTATAACCAACAAAATGTAGTGTAGTCAAAACTTGGAGTGTAGATTAATAAGTGTAAACTTTGATGCACAACATATCGACATCTGTAAATTGTCACGATCGTGTGTGGTGTACTTGACTACCTATCTGTATTATGTACAGTCAGCAACAGCCATATGGAAACACTTTTGATAGTCATTCAATCTTATTCAATCTTATTGTAATTACTCATATTATAAATGTGAAAGTTTGTATACGTTTGTATGGATAATTGTTGCTCATTCATGCAAAAAACCACTGAAATGATTTTAATGAAACTTTACAAATAATATAGCTAATACATCAGAATAACACATAGGGTACTTTTTATCTCGAAATTCCCTCGGGAACTCCGAAATGAACGGGGTTCAACGACTCACCGTCGGCATTGTCCCGCAGAACATCGAGGAGCGCAAGAAGGCGCGCTCGGGCTACCAGGCGTACGACGACGAGGCGGAGCTGGAGGCGGCGGCGCTCGGCCTGCCGCGGCCCGTGCTGCGCAAGTACGACGACGACGGGCCGGAGGCAAGCGCCCGGGGCTTCCTGCTCGGGGACCAGGCTGCCCTCAAGGAGGAGAAGGTCAGTGACCAGTGTACAATCTTTGTAAATAGGCTTGTTTCTGGGATATGAAAATGAAAATTCTATTTAGTCCGTCTTGTAGACTAATAAAAAATATTGGACACTTGTTTTTTATTTTTTTTTATGCAATCAAAAAATAACCGCGATACGTTGAGTTGAAACGCGTGACGTCCAAACCGGGGGCAGTTTGTACGGGGCTTTTACTGAATAATGACGTCACGAGTCCCCCACCCTAAACTTTAATGCGCTTTGTCTATGTTTATTTTCATTTATTTGAAAAAGCAAAAAATACGTGTCTATTATTTTTTATTTTCTGACGGACTGATTATAATTTTGATGTTCATACCCCGGAAAATACCGTATTGAAAAAGTCTGTAAAAAAATTTCTCAATCCACCTTGTATAAACAAGGTGAATTTCATTTTATCGAATCAAATTTGTGGATTATCCGTAGACTAAAAGTTTCATTTAGGAAAACTTTTTAGCCCGTCTTGTAGCAAAAAATACGTGTCTATTGTTGTTTTATTTTATAACTGACGGATTAATTAGAATTTTGATTTTAAAAAGTAGTCCATATCCTTATTATAATGAGGAAGTCGATGATATTAACAATGTGTGATGTGATATTAACAATGGAGTATGTGACTGCAGGAGCGCGCGCTGCAGGCTGCGGGTGCGGGCGCGGGCGCGGGCGCGGGCCGGCGGCTGGAGTCGCTGCAGCTGCCCGCGCCGCGCCGCGCCGCCGACTACCTCGACCAGCACGAGCTCGCCAAGTTTAAGAAAACCAAGCGCCGGGTGAGCGCGCACGTCACTAGCTGCTGCCCGCAGTGATTACGGAGTTCCCGCGGGAATTCCGCGTTACGATACAGCCTGTGACGCTCACAAATAATGTGGCTTTCTATTGATAAAAGAATTTTCGAAATCTGTTCACTAGATCCAGAGATTACCCTCTACAACATCACAAACTCAGAAACCTCTTAATAATAATAGTGACATTTATCTCTGTTCTTAGCTATCATACCTACAGAGAAAATGGATACAATCATACATCTGCTAACATTGCGTTTGCGCATTGTCTTCGTACGTCATCTCGCCACGTTTTAGGCCCGCTTGCGAGGAGCGGCGCGCGGCGGTTCCCACTCCAGACATTCCCATTAGAATCAATAGACATAGGACGGCATTCAGCGAGCGCCGAGTCATGGAACTGAAAGTGCGCTTGAACAACGAGAGATCACGTGACCCTTTGCCGTGTGATCTTTTGGCGCGAACGCACAATAGTTTCGCGCTGTTTCACGCGTACATGTATTGTTTTTGTGGTCCAATATTGACTGAAACTATCGCTCTGTGACATCCCACTAAGTTCATAAGTTTTTGTACATGATTGTCGACTCAACGTGCTGACGTGTGTGTGTGTGCGTGTGTGCAGGGCAAGATGCGCAAGAGGGCGAAGCAGGAGCCCATCGACGTGGAGGAGTACGAGGCGGGCGGCGCGCCGCTCGACACCGACGACACTGGTGCGTACTGAACCCTACACCCTGGCCCCGGACCCTAAAACCTGACCCCAGACCCTACACTCGGCCCTGGACCCTAAAACCTGACTCCGGACCCTACACTTTGGCCCCGGACCCTACAACCTGACCCCGGACCCTAATATTAGAGATGGTCCATCATAACAGAATTATGTGTATATTGATATATATTGAAATATTAATACTGTACTGCTTTGGCAGAGGTGAAACCTGAAGAAGCGCCCGTCGCTATGGGCGCGGCCGCGGACGACGAGGAGCTGGAGCCCGACCGCGAGCTGCAGGAGGCGCTGGCGCGCGCGCGCCGCCTCGCGCAGCGCAGCGCCGTGCCCAAGGTGGGTGGGCTCCCAGGGGCCGGGGGCCCAGATACTGTCCCAGATAGTTATCAACAATCGGTTTTTATTCATCGCCTTGAATCCCAACAGCTGTCAATATATATTTTTTTTCTATTCACCGAAGTGTGGCAACAATCTCAGGTTTCTAGGATATATTATGTACAAGATATTTATAGACCATCAGAGCGATGTTGACTTGGCTATTACATCTATGTCGAAATTAAAGAAGCTCATGCTTGCGAGAAGTACCTTTTTTTTTTTTTTTTTTTTTACGTGAGGAGGGGAAAATCCCTTATGGACCCCTGCCAGCCCGTGTCGGCAGGGAGTGTCCGACTCACACGGACTAACGGACTAAAAACCCCTCCTCCAGGCCACTCGCGTGGCGACTGCCCGGGACCATGTTCATAATTCGTCAAGCAGCCGCCGAGTGTTACCTTATGGTTCCCTCGTGCGTTTTTCTTCCTCACGTTCGTAGGCCTCTTTTTGTTTCATTATCGAGGTGATGAATGCGTTGACTTGGTTCCAGCATTTTTCGCTACTAAGCATCACCTCGATAAAATTTTCCTTGGATAGTTCTGTCCCAAGCTCTCTTTTAGCCTCAGTACGGTCCCGTGAAAATTGAGGACAAAAGAAGATGGTATGTTCGGCGTTGTCCTCCTCCTCGCAGAACCAACAGACGCACGATTGTGCCTTGCCAATCCTTTTTCGGAAGTTGTTGAAAACGCCATGGCCTGAAAGACATTGGGACAAATAGTAATTCAAGGACCCAAAACGGCGCCCATGCCACTTTCGCACGTCAGGCATGATAACCCTAGTCCATGCGCCCTTCCCGGGTTCGCTCCACTCCTCTTGCCACTTTTCAAGGGTTCTTCGTCGGAGAGCTGCTTTCGACAGCTCTTTTTTAAGGGAGAGCTTGTAGGATCTACAAGATTCGTCGATGACTAGATGGATTGGTATCATGCCTGAAATAGCCATCGACGCCTCGTACGAGACCGTTCGGTACAAGCAAGCAACCCTAATTGCTGCTAGTCTGTAGCAGCCCTCCATCTGCGACTTAGCTGTTCTATATTTGAGGACGTCACTCCATACTGGTGCTGCGTAGCACAGAACGGATCTAACAACACCCGCTAGCAGCTTCCGTTTAACTGTTCTTGGTCCATCTATTCTTGGCATGAGCCGGCCGAGCGCCTGGCACCTGGTCACCGCCGTAGCCGATGTAGCCCTGATATGAGGCAGGAATGACATGGACTTGTCAAGAAGTACTCCCAGGCACCTCACCGTGCTGGTGGGTTGGATTCTTTGACCCTGCACAGTGAAGTGAAACGGTATGTGTTTCCTGCGACCAGTCACTACCATAGCTTCCGTTTTCTCAGGCACCAGCTGGAGCCCTCGCCCCTCCATCCAGGCTCCGACCCGCTCCACTGCTGCGTTACCCTTCGACATAACACCTTCCTCGTGCTTGGCTGAGACTATTAATGTTAGGTCGTCAGCAAAGCCTATGATGTTGGTTCCTGGCGGGAGGCGTATTCTCAGTACGCCGTCGTACATTATATTCCACAACATTTATATTATTATATTATTATTATTATATTCCACAAATTAAAGAAGCTCATGCTTGCGAGAAGTACCTGATGCGATCAAAGAACACCAAGTGTGTGCTGTGCTCGCAGTGAATTTGTTTCGGGCTACCTGTACTTTGTTTTCTTTTGTGCACGTTGGGTTGTTCTTGTAATTAATGAGGTAATCAGTAGGTACCTATATTTTATAAGCATTGTACTCATTATTAGAGAAGCTAATAAAAATAAAAAACCGTCTACTACGCGCCTAAACTAAACTAAAGTACGATGCGCCTGGAACGCTGCACCTGCAGGTGGAGGAGCTGCTGACGCGCATGAAGCAGGAGCCGGCGCAGCAGGAGGGCGCGGCGGACGAGGACGGCGCCGCCATGGTGCTGGACGCCACGGCCGAGTTCTGCCGCACGCTCGGGGACATCCCCACGTACGGGCTCGCCGGCAACCGGGACCACCGCGCCGAGATCATGGTCAGCCTGCACCCGCACCCGCCCCCGCACCCGCACCCGCCCCCGCACCCGCACCCGCACCCGCCCCCACCCCCGCACCCGTACCGCCCCCGCACCCGCACCGCCCCCGCACCCGCCCCCGCACCCGCACCCGCACCGCCCCCGCACCCGCACCCGCACCCGCACCCGCACCCGCTCCCGCACCTGCACTCGCACCCGCTCCCGCACCCGCACCTGCACCTGCACCCGCACCCGCCCCCGCACCCGCACCTGCACCTGCACCCGCACCCGCACCCGCACCAAACAAACACATCGAGCGTGTAGCATTCGCCTATCTGTGTGTTATGATGTGGATTTATTTATTTAGCACACAACACAAATTACATATTCTTTTAAAAAACACATTTCAATAACAAATTAGTAGTACCTTATGATTATTACGTATGAATAAACGTGGTGGTACCGGTTTCCAGGAGCTAGAGCCTGTGGAGGCGGAGCCCGAGAGCGCGGAGGAGCCGGCGGGCAGCGCGTGGAGCCGCGTCGACGTCGGCAGCGAGCCGCCGCCCGACCTGGCCGCCGGTGAGTGTATACTGGAACTAGATGAGGTTTGAGCAAAAAGCTATAACGTGCTCTGTGTTCTTGTGGCCTGAAATATATGTTATTATTATTATTATTATAACTCATATAGAAAAAAAAATAAAAATCAGCTATCGGTGCCATGTTGTGTGGAGCGAAGCTAGTAATCTTCTTCGTTAACGTCCGCACTCTGCACCTTCAATAGGGTACTTGCATGAAATTTATAATAAGAAATTGTGTCAATATTTAAAAAATAAAGCCTTAGAAAAGCGTTATCGTTAAAGATTTACTAAAAAATTTTCAATAGTTTCCAAAATATTTAACTTTTAATTTTGTGAAACGGAACGTTGCAACGAAACACCAATCACAGCCCAGCTTGACACATGACGTCACTTTTATTTTTTTAGGAAACATTTACCTCTTTCAGAGAAGGCAAAAGAAACTAAGTGCATACAGTCAACGCATATTTTCCATTTTCTGAAGTTTTTTACTTTAAAATGCATCGGTAAGATGCATTTCGATTCTTTACTGGAACTTTTGGAAGAAAATCGACACAGTTCAACCTTAATTTCGCTTTTGGATATTGAAGTTATCTGTCTGTCAGTGTCACATGACTCTGTCAATACGACAGTGACATTTCTATCACAGATTAATAAGGCGTAATTTTGAACAAGTGACGTCATTCCGCGTTTCGGCGGTAAAGTCTAAAGTAGGAACTTTGAAACGCTCTATTTAATTAATTTATGCATATATTTTTTTCTTTTTCTTGCTTTGTTTAAGTAGGTCATATATCTTTAAAATAGACTGAAAAAAAAATTCATGCAAGTACCCTATTCTTAACTTAGTTAACCTTCATTGGGGAGTAATGTATGTGATAGTGCTAATATCACATTAAATACGAATCTTGCTATTGCTTTGTTACGCTTTGACGTCTTAACTATTCAACCGATCATGAAATTTCGTATACACATTCGGCTGGCTTGACTTTGACTATATCTCGTTCTATACCCAAATTTTATTCACAAAATACTGTTCCTGAATAATAGAAAATTGATGAACAAAATTATGCATTATCGCTAGCGAAGGCGTGGGCAAAAGCTAGTCCTTACATAATATTTTAAAACGAAGTCCTCCGCCGCGTCTGTCTGTCCGTATGTCTATATTTTCATGCGGTTTTCACCAATAGAGTGATTCAAGAGGAAGGGTTGTACATACATGTAGTGTTTCCTGGAATTCCCGTGGGGATAACTATAAAGTATTATAGCATAATAATAATTTCATAGCATTTGCTCGACAATGTCCAATTAAATATCACGCAATCTTGATGTAAAGCAAGGTATATTATGTACATCGCAACCCAAGGGAACGGAGGCAATGTTGTATGAAACTCCCAAGGGAGTAAAGTCATTTGAGTTTGGAACGTTAAAATTTGTAGGAAAACTCTTAGCATTTTTTCTTTTTATTTGATCTGACTGTAGCCAGTTCGATTTTCGTATAAACCCTCTTTACAATGCCCGCGTAAAGAGGTTTTATGTCTCGCAGTAGCTACGTGACGTGAGATAGTATAATGTGTGTGTGTGGGGGGGGGCCAGGGTCGACGGTGGCGCTGGACGCGGAGCCGGCGCTGGGCGCGGGCGTGGCGGGCGCGCTGCAGCTGGCGCTCAGCAAGGGCTACCTGGAGCGCAGCGCCGGGCCCGCGCCGCGCGCGCCGCGCCCCAAGGCCGACCTGCTCGCCGCCGCGCACTACTCCATCGAGGACAAGAGCTACGGGTACACGCACATTATATCTTTACATCTTACATGTTCAGTTCACTAAGTCCTTATTACCCCCGAATGGGACTTGTAGGTGACTAATTAGCGCTCTAGGGTAATAATGTAACTAGAAAAGCCCTAGGGCGGTAAGTAATTAAAAAAAAACTCTTCACTCTTTCAAAAAGTTCACGTACATCTAACCAGCGTACTGGCAATAGACATCATGCATTCAGCCCAATGACAAAAGAGGTCGCTTCGCTATTCAGCCTTGTCTTCGTATGAGTATAATAGTCATCAATTTTAAATATCGAACGGCGAAGCTCAATTTCGTTCTTGAAAAAAAAAATTTATAAAATGTTTTATTCTTGTAATGCCGGTTTTTTTCTACTTACCTCACAATCGAGATGTAAAGCAGAGCAGTTAGCTCGGGTGTAAGCATCAATTGCAGCCCGAGATATTTATTTGCACCTATAGTCCGAGGGTAGTAGTTACAGCCCTTGGCTACTAATCTACTATTGTTGTTGTTGTTCCGTTCGGACAGCCGGACTGTCGCTACAATATTACACTTGTGTCAAATACACACAGATTTTTACCTATAGGCAGTAGAGTTGCAACAAAATCAATCGTATAATAGGCAGCAATCGTCATTCACACTCTAGGAACGGAGTCGAATCCGTGTATTTAGTTATTCTCCACTCACAAAAAAAAAATCCAATCCCTAGTACTCGTCTCGCTGACTTACAGTTAGTATTAAACCGATCATAACTGTGATTTTTTTCGATAATTATCGTAACGAATGTTAATAGAATTAATACATGTACAGTAAGTTATAGATGGGCAACCAAACCGATGGTCGAGATAAAAGACCGTAAAAGGCTAGCTTCTATCGGGTTTATACCCGAGCACCGCGCCGGGCTGGTTGGCCATCTACGATGACGTTGCTTGGTAGAGAATGCCACTGTGGCATTAAGTCCGCCTTTTGTACCATGTTGTGCATTAAGCTTAAATAAATAAATAAATGTGTGCTTGCGGCGCGCGGCGCCCTCGGCCGCAGCGAGGACGACAAGTACGGGCGGCGCGAGCGCGGCGGCCACTCGGGCCCGCTGCAGGAGTTCCGCGAGAAGGCGGGCTTCCGGCCCAGCATCAAGCTGGAGTACGCCGACGACGACGGCCGCCCGCTGTGCCCCAAGGAGGCCTTCCGCTACCTCTCGCACAAGTTCCACGGCAAGGGGCCCGGCAAGAACAAGCAGGAGAAGCGCATCAAGAAGGCCGTGCAGGAGGGGGTCAGTACCGCACATATCACCCTAGTATTTGTTTATATTTAACTAGCAGCTTCACCCGCGGGAATTCCGGGATAAACTATTCGTATAAACCTTCCTCATGAATCAGAGTGGAATCCGCGTGTGTCTGTCACGCTAATCTCCGCAACTAATGGTTCGAAGAAAATAATTCTTTTTGTGTTGGCTACCCAACTGTATATCGAGGATGGTTACGAGCTATATAACATCGATACTATCGATAAGAGCGGAGCATCAAATTAACGCGGGGGAAACCGCGGGCACAGCTAGTTAACAAAATAAAACTCCGTTCGTCCGTAACACCGGTTCGCAATGTGTATGTTGGCAGCTGATGAAAAAGATGAGCTCGACGGACACGCCGCTGAACACGCTGCAGCTGCTGCAGGACAAGCAGCGCGAGACGCAGTCGCCCTTCATCGTGCTCAGCGGCGCCAAGCGCGACGCCGCCAGCTGAGCGCCGCGCCGCATCCTACCCCGACCCGACCCGACCCGACCCGACCCGACCCGACCCGACCCGACCCGACCCGACCCGACCCGACCCGACCCGACCCGATCCGCGCCCCGACCCGCCCCGCCCCGACCCGCCTCAACCCGACCCGCCCTGCCACGACCCGACCCGACCCGACCCGTCTCGGCCCGCACCGTCTAAATACAGACCCTACCTGAGCACTATTACCTACACACTGTAATATATATATTATATAATATTCAAAACTATCTTATTATTCTTTACAACTTGCGAAACTTTATAATTCAATTAAATTAAAATGACTGGAAATTATTAAAAGAGTTTTTTTTTAGCAATACTTTATTGGTAGAACCTTACATAGTATTATATTATCTGTGACCTTGCCATATTTTCTATATCTATACAAAGATTATAAAGAGAAAAGCTTTGATTTTTTGTTTGTTACGATTTAACTCAAAATCTACTAGACCGATTTAAAAAGTTCTTACCCTCCGAAATTACCGCAAGTGAAACCGCGGGAAACAGCTAGAAGCAGATAGAAGATTAGAAGATATACATATAGAAGAAAAGATTGACATAGAGGAGGAGGAGGCAGGTGCTGTGGATGCGATGTGTGCACTCCCAGAGAGAAGGTAATCACTACGTTTTATGCACTCCTTAAGGGCCATTTATATACGTTTCTAACCTAGACATTGAGCGTGCCGGACACGTTCCGTCGCACAGTGCGTTTTAACGTAATTCACATCTATCGCAGCACGGTCGCGCAGACGCGGACAGACACGGGCCGTACCCGGCCGGTACTCGCGGAAAGAATATTTTTTCTGCGCGGTTCATGTCTGTACGTGTGTGACTAAATGCCGAGCTGTGGGAATAGAGCATCGGCACCACGCAGACGTCTTTTGCAAATAAACGGCGTCTGTCCGTGTCTGTCACGGAACGCTCAATGTCTGTAGATATAAACGGACCCTTATCCGGGTTTTCGGTAGTTGTCGCTCTTGATGTAAGTATGCGGTTTAAAATTTTATTATAATAAAATAATAGTATAGAGCAAATAGCAAGTACATGGCCTGTAATCTTGTCGGAGAGATGCAATTTAAAATTATTTTTTTTCTGCAAAAGAAACAGATCTTCACCCATTCCTCTATTTTTAGAGATAGTTTAAAAACTTTGATGGTCAACCAAACCAATAGAATCCAAACGTTTGAAAAACTTCATAATCATAAGAATCAGAAGAAAAAAGAACTTTTAAATTTCGAAACAAAGCATAGAGAAAATTATGATCACTGCGAAACAAAGATTGACGTAAAACCTCAGAACAATAACTAAAGCAGTAAAACGTAGTGATTATATTATTATCTGTTGACGTAGGTACCTATGCGATTTTAACATAGCTATTATTATTATCTTTTTGGGTGTATATTCTCCAAATCTCTTTAGGCCAACGTCGAAGTTCCCGTTTGTTTTTCTCATATTTGTCTCTAATTATAATGACGACGTCGGACGAGCGACGCGCCAGCGCAGTGCCTTCGCCGATGGATTTACCCAGCTTCGTGCCGCACGCCTGCGCACATCTGGGGGCACCCTTCGTGGTCAAGATCGTGAAGACGTTCCAAAGTGGGTTTACGTGTTTACGCTTCTCGGTTAAAGATTACCGATAAGAGATTACACGCGTTTTATGAACGCAGTAGTGGCGAAAGAAGTTTGAAAGTACACATTGTCGTTTATAATGTCGGCCTACCATTCTGGGGGACATAATTTTATTTATTTTATTTTGAAGGAAAACCTTACGGCTAATGTAACATAATTAAATATGTAAAATGGCAGACAACAGCCATTATTATGTATTCTGCGTGTTTTTTTGTCTCTTTAATGTCAAAATTAAAATTAAACTATTTCGTTTCAGAGGAATACGTTAGTAAAACCACACCTCAGAGTAAGAAATCTACTAAAAACAACAAGTCGCTCATCCAGCAGCAAATATCACCGGTGAGCCCTGCCTTGGAAACTTCCGCGGGGGACTCCGCCGCCAGCAGCCAGACATACGAGTCGGTGGTCGTGAGGGCAGTGTACGATGCGCTGGGCCGCCTGGTGGAGCTCGTGTTCTCGAGCCATCCCCAGGTGCCGCGCCTGCTGCTGCAGGTGCTGGCGCTCTGCATGCCCTACCAGGCGCACCTCACCAAGGTCACGGTGCGCCGGGTGCAGCTCGACGGCGCCTCGCTGTACGAGATGAGCAAACTCCTCCTCGACTCGTACCTGACGGAGCTCAGCCTCGACGACTCGCCGGTGCCGCAGCGCAACTACCACCTGCTGTTCAGAGACAGGATGCGGCTGAAGATCCTGTCGCTCGACCGCTGCGAGATTGACGACGAGGACGCGGCCGCCATCGCCGCCCAGCTGGCGCACCCGGCGCCCGGCTCCGACACGCTGCTGATGCTGTCGCTCGTGTCCAACCTCATCGCCGACGCGGGCGCGGCCGCGCTGGGGGCGGCGCTGCGCAGCAACCGCACGCTGCAGCACCTGAACCTCGCGGGGAACCGAATCACCGACGAGGGCGCCGCCGAATTGTTCCGAAGTCTCATGGAATTCAGCCTATCGAGCGAAGAGTTGCGGGCCAAACGGGGACGACTCCTGGACTACTTAATTAAGAAAAAGCAAGTGTACGACAAGTGTTACCGGGAGTTGACGTTCGCGTCGCAGGAGCAGTCGCGGGACGATTTCAGCCGCGGCAGCAAACGGAAGGCGGGCTTCCGCGGCGCGGGCAAACTGGGGCGCAGGAACCTCGCGACGAGCGCGCCGCCCGCGCCCGACCCGCTCGCCACGAGAGCGGCGACCATGGCCGAGGAGCTGGTGGGCGCGTACTCGGAGCCGTTCGGGCCGGACGAGACGGTGCCGCGCGGCCGCCGCCTGCACTCGCTCGGCAACCTGGCGCTGTGCCACCTCAACGTGGCGTACAACGGCCTCGGCCACGAGAGCCTCGTGAGGATCTGGCGGGTGCTCGCCTACCAGAGCGCGCTGCCCCGGGGCGCCCGGGGGCTGGTGCAGGTCGTGATGGAGGGCAACCCGCTGCCGGCGGCATGTGGCGAGCTCTCCGCCGTGCAGCTGCGACTGGAGCAGATCACCACCGTCAAGAACGTCAAGCCGCCGCCGAAACGAGAACGCCTCAGGACCAAGACCGGGCGCTGAGTGACACTAGTGGTACTCCGAAGTATCACCCTCTCATTTTACCATTATAATTCTTTAAATACTGATGTGGTAGTTATTAATACAATTATATTGAATAAGTATTTTAGATATGTGATTAAACTTCGTTAAGAAATTCTGGTGGTTCTTCTTGTTTAGTCATGGCACTGATAAAATATAATACTACACTAGTAGTTATAGTGACGATCGCCGTTCACTATATTTTTCCACATCGTTTCAGAATTCCCGCAGGAACTCTAAAGTAGCATTTACTCATAAAATCAGTTAATTAGTAGTGAAAGTCCCGTCAAAATCAGTCCAACTGTTTCGGAGATTCACCCGCGTGAGTTTCGGGATTCCCGCAGAAACTCCATTGTTACCACACCACGGTACCTATTATTATTTACAATATAATTTTTGCTTACAGTATAGTACATAAACTGGCATACAAAACTATAAATTGAAATGTTTAAAAATAGTAATCAACTAAAAGTGACAGCGTGGTGACAGCCTAAATATGACAAATTAGCAAACTTCTATTCTGTTTACACCTCAGGTTTACACTGAAAATTCTTTTTTTAATACTTAATACTTATAGTTCGTGTGCAACAATTCGTCGACGACGCGACGATGTCCACGCTCGCGCAGGCGCCGGCGGGCGAGGCCCCGGCGCGCCCCCCGCCCACCGACCTGCCCGCGTTCTTACCCTTCGCCTGCAAACAGCTGGGAGCGCCGTTCTCTCTCAAGGTCATCAAGCGCGTCCAAGGTTCCGTTCTCTTACTTCTAAAAGAAAACCTAAATTTGTTGTTCTACTACAAAATGTTGACACTTTACAAGTACATTTTATTACAGACGTCTACGTGAGTAAAATAGAGACATCTGCAAAGAAAAATAACAAAAGTAAAATGAGCTTGGCGAGGTCGATGACGGCCCAGCCGGCGGACCCGGACGAGTCGTCGAGCGAGGAGCGGCAGCCGCCCGCGACGGACGGCCGCGAGCTGGCGCTGACCGCCGTGCTGGACTCGGCCGGGCGGCTCGTGGAGCTGCAGCTGCAGCGCTGCCGGGCGCCGCGCCTGCTGCTGCAGGTGCTGGCGCTCTGCCTGCCCTACCAGGCGCACCTCACCAAGATCACGGTGCGCCGGGTGCAGCTCGACGGCGCCTCGCTGTACGAGATCGGCAAAATGCTCCCCGCCTCGTACCTGACGGAGCTGTGCCTCGACGACTCGCCGGTGCCGCAGCGCAACTACGGCGCGCTGCTCGACGCGCCCACGCCGCTGAGGCACCTCTCGCTGGACCGCTGCGACATCGACGACGACGACTGCGCGGCGCTGGCCGCTCGCCTCGCGCACCCGCTGCCCGCCTCGCGCCGCCTCGCCGCGCTCTCGCTCGCCTCGAACGCGATCGCGGACGCCGGCGCCTGCGCCATCGGGTGGGCGTTGAGGAGCAACCGCGCCCTGGTGCACCTCAACCTGTCGGGGAACCGCATCACCGACGACGGCGCCGCCGGCATCCTGGCCAGCCTCGGCGAGTTCGCCCTCACTCCTGAGGAGAGCGTCTCGACGAGGCGCCGCCGCCTCGATTACCTGAAGCTGAAGCGGAAGGCGTACGCCGAGTTCTACGCGGAGCTGTCGAGCGCGGCGGCCGAGGACGTCGCCCGGGGCGGCCGCCGCAGGAACGCGCCGCGCGCCGGGAGGAAGTCGAGCGGCACCTCGCTGCCGGCGAGTGGGGGCGGCGGCGGCGGCGGCGGCCCGGGCTGCGGCTGGGGCGAGACGGTAGCGGCGCGCGCCGAGGCGATGACCCTGGAGCTGGTCGGCGCGTACTGGGACCCGTTCGGGGGCGCGGAGATGAAGTCGCGCGGGGGGAGCGCCTGGTGCGCGGGCAACGCGGCGCTGTGCTCGCTGGGGCTGGCGTACAACGCGCTCGGGCGCGACACGCTGGCGCGGCTGCGGCGCGTGCTGTGCCACCAGCGGACGCGCGGGGCGGGGCTGGCGCGCGTGGCGCTCGACGGGAACCCGCTGCCGGGCGGCGCGGAGGCGCTGCGGGTGGGCGCGCTGCTGCAGGACGCCGTGGAGCGGCTGGCCGGCGCCCGGCCGGCGCGGGGCCGGGACCGGCCCGGTGTGAGCAAGTTAAAGGTCACGCTGCCCAAGTAGCCGGTCCGGCTCGGCCGTGTCGTGGCAGGTGTTTTGTCGTCGAAGCCTGTTCGACTGTCGCCTGCCCCATCCCCGAAATCTCGATTGCATACCTACTTTTTTGCTTTATTTGCTAGGTCCCTATAGATTTACTTAGTGTTTTAGATATTATATAATTTGATAATCGATATAGGTAGAACTTTAGAATTTACTCGATGTTTAGTAAGTACATATTTATAATAATATTTTAGATATTGAAAAATAAATAATATGTAATATAAAACTTTTTTATTTCGGTACAAATATAATAAGTCAATACAAATTAAAATGACATAATTAAATTAAATTATTACAATTATAAAGTATAAAAATAACTTTAAAACTATATCTGTCTGGTCTGTAGCTTTCCTCAAAAACGGTCAAGTATTGTTAGTTATTCACACAAAAAATGGGTGCAAAAGAAATAAAAGCAACATTGGAAAATGAACACCTAGTGAGGTCATGAACGACTCTGCTATATTTGAGCAAGAACAACTATCAAGACATGAATCCTGCAGTTACGAGTATATCAAAGCTTAGCACTTTTATTATACAGGCTGTAATTTAAACGAGAAACTTATAGAAACCCTCGATCCTTTAAATCGCAGGAAAACCTGAAGTAAATGCCCTATACATAATATATTTGTATTGTGGCAAAACAAAGGAAAGGGGTTATATTTTGATCTTTATTGATCCGTCAACAAGACGGCATCTTGCGTGCTCAATTGTCATAGAACTATATAATGTTATTATATTTTTTTTATATATGTAAGTCTAGAATCATTGAACATTCTCCCCCAAAATGTCCCTTACATTAACCTTACAACCTGTATAGCTACTGGCTCTATTCTAACTTATCTGCCCACTTAGCCAAGTAGACAAAATTTATCGTCCAATCAAAAGTTTAATTTTTCGTAACGATAAGTTTCTTAGTGAGCGATTAATTATAGATAAATAAATAAATAAATAATCATCTCGGCTGGGGCCCCGGGGTGGCGGTGGCCGTGGGCGTCCCCGCGGCGACGCTACTCGCCGGCGGGCGGGTGTGGCGCGTGTGGCGCGTGTGGCGCGTGGGGCGCGTGGGGCGCGTGGGGCGCATGGGGCGGGTGCGCGGGCGCCTGGTGCGGGTCGAAGTGCGCCTTGCGCGCGCGGCCGTCCTGCTTGAGGCGCGTGGCGCGCACCAGCTCGGGCGTGGCCGGCCGCCGCACCGGCTGCGTCGACGCCATGCGCAGGTGCGCGTACAGGGGGATCTGCCGCACCAGCACACACATCTTAGAACTTCCCCACTCCTGCAGGCGGCGTGGGCCCACGTGCGAGCAGCGGGGGGGGGGGGGACATTCTGTTAGATATCGTACAGCAGCGACAGCCTGCACCGCTGTCACCTCTACGCTCGCTGCTACGTATTGATGGAGCTGGGGGAGGCACGAGTTATAGCAGGGGGGGGCAAGGTGTCACTTATATTATGTATACGTGGAACCGTTCGGTTGCCTGAGTTATACGTCGAGCTCGTGGGGCATTACAAAAGAAAGAAGAAATGCACGAATCAACCACAAAACGGTAAAATCTTGAAAACTCAAACTTTTGTCTAGTTAAAAACCGTGTGTAAATAAATATCAAGATAAAAAATACAAAGTATTTAGTGTGTCCGTGGATATGTGCGTGTGCGTGTATGTGTCGTCCGTCCCCGTACCGTCTGCAGCGAGTCGTCGAGCAGCAGCCGGTCCTGCGTGTCGGGGCGGCGCGGCAGCGCGAAGTAGCGGCCGAGCAGCGGCTCGTCGAGCGGCGCGCCGAACGTCTTGGTGCGCAGCTCGAGCGGCGTGATGTCGCGCAGCTTGTCCACCTCCACCTGGCCGGGCACGTAGCGCGACACCCACCCGCCGCGCCACACCTGCCGCACACAACACAACACACATTGGGTACGTTCCACTTGTCGATCGCAACGCCCTCGACCAAGACTGCTAAAATTTCCGTTACAACAACGTAAAAATAGCGGTCGTTGTCGGCGAAGGTTATAAGTGTAACGCACATAAGAACGCTGGATGTTCCAGATGTGGAACGAATAAAAGTGGCCGTCCCGAACAAAATTAGTAGATAGCAGAGAAGGTAGAGGATGGATGCGTTCAGTCAGTGTTTTTTACGTATTCGCATTCTGTGTTTTTTTACGTAACCGCACGATTTGTCTACAGAAAGTTTTATTACCTCTGCGAATAACTCTTCTGGATGAGTTCGAAATCTCGGCAAAATACTGAGTTCCTTGTCAAATGAAGAGTTTTTCCGACTTATTAAGACTTTTTCAGACTTCTTAAGAGTAGATAGGTACATAATATATCAGGCACCATTATTCATTCTTATTGAAAGTGTTCACTGTCATTTTGGAGAGAATTTTCCACAAGGGATATACCATATTTTACTTCATTTCGGAGTTCCCGCGGGATTTCCGGGATAAGAAGTACTTACCACCCTATGACAGTCAGGACTATTTTAGCTAGCTATTAGTGAAAGAATTTTTAAAATCGGTTCAGTAGATCCAGAGTACCCTACAACGTCACAAACTCATAAACTTTACCTCTTTATGATATTGAAGTATAGATTTTACCTTATTCAAGCAAATAAATGGATTTGAATTTGAATAACCTCGATCGCTCACCTTGAAGGTGGTGAAGCTGGCGACCTTTCCGACGTCGGGCGGGTACCTCGCGTCGGCGCGCGGCGCGGGCGCGTGCGCGGCGAGCGGCGCGGCGGGCGGCTCGACCAGCCCGCCCAGCGTGCGCACGTACTCGCCGGAGAGGCGCCACACGCGCACGCTGTAGTCGCTGCCGCCGCTGAGCAGCAGGCGCGGCTCGTCCAGGTACGCGAGCGCCGTGACGCAGCGCAGGTGCGCGCGGTAGCTGCTCAGCAGCAGCGGCAGCGGCTGGTCGCGCACGCAGCGCCGCGCGCGCCCCTCCACGCGGTCGCGCAGCAGGAACGGGAACTGCAGCCGCAGCGCCGGCATGTTCACGTGCACCTGCGCGGGGGGCGAGATGATTTCGTCTTCGGCTTCTTGGTCGGACGTGCACTGTGTCCGACTCTAATTTCTCCTACCTAAAAGTCAACACTTTGATTTCTGCGGAAATACGAGTGAAATAACGACGCCTGCCCCCTTAGCCGAGTCTAGTATAGTATTATATTATCTGTGGCCGAGTTGATCATCTATGATCGCTAGCGCTATAGAAAACCAGAAAACCAAAAATGTTAAGTCCAATTTTTCGTGGCCACGTCCATGACACATTTTCATTCCATAAAATTTAATCTATAGCATTAACGCTCATAGATTATTATCAACTTATAATAATGAACGCTCACCTCCTCGTTGCGCAGGTAGTTGGTCATGAGCCAGACCTTGATGTAGCCGACGGTGGTCCCGCTGAACAGGTAGTCGTTGCGCAGGTCGGTGGCGAAGGCGCTGACGTAGTCGCCGGCGGTGTGGATGCCCTGGAAGGAGCCCTGGAAGCCGCCCGCCGGGTGGTCCGACCAGCACTGCACCTGCCCGTTCTCCAGAGATACCATCAGCGACGCTGCGAAGTGCAGTAACAGCAATGTTAAAAATAAGTAAGTAATTACAAGATACGTATTAAATGACCTTGACACTTTAAAGTTGTTTTTTTTTTAGTTTTGCCTTATTTGCCTTAGAGTTAGAGTAGAGAGTTGAGAGGGAGTGGGGGTGGGTGGGGTCTGCGTACCGACGTGCATGGCCGAGGGTCGCGTCTCGAGGAACAGCATGGCGTGCACGGCCAGGTGCCGCATGAGCTGCGCGCGCGCCGGCAGCGCCACGCACGACACGCGGCGCGCGCGCGCCTTGCGCACCGCCGCCGCCGCGTCCACCGAGAGGCGCGCCGCGCCGCCCATGCTGCAACAGCACGCCCTGCACTGCACTGCCGCACTACACGATAAGGGTATTCAGTCCTCGATCAGAGCACAGGGCGATCAGGGTACAGACCTGGGCTTACGCATAGAGGATGGCCGCCGCCCCTCCGCGGAACCCGCGCCTCCGCCCGGGGACGCGGCGCGCGCCCCCTCGCGCTTGTTGTGGAACATCTTGATGCGCAGCATAGGCTCCGTGCACGAGAACCGTCTGGTAGTGGATGGTAATAGCAGATCTAGTATTCAATAAGACTTGGATACGACGAGCACAGGTCTTAACGCTCCATGCGAACCGATTTAACTTTTACTGATACTTTTACTGCAGGCGGGCGGCTCGACCCCCACAACAGCAATTACAGCTTGCAACGCTATCCCCTTTAGGCTCGCCACTATACGTCGTGGCGGGACGCGGGCAGGCACAAACGTCTTTGCGTTAGTTAGTATAGTTGACACGACTCGATATGCGTGTGGTGGGCGGTAGTGGGCGATGGTGGGCGGGTGACCTGTAGGGCTGGCCGGTCTCCAGCTTCCACATGACGAGCTCGGAGCTGTAGCTGCTGGTGACGAGCGACAGCGGCGGGCGCGCGGCGGCGGCCAGCACGTCGTCCGAGTGCCGCGTCTCCCAGCTCTTGCCCGTGGTGGCGGTGCCGCTGTCCTCGAACTCCGTCACGTGCCGGTTCCAGCCCACCGCCAGGATCCTGCGCACACACACCGCTAGCCGCTGGCCAATTTTTTTGCGGCGGCAAAGGAATCTGTACAGAGTGCTAGTTACCGACGCTACGCTACTGCCCTACACTGCATCATGGTTTATGATTACCTAGAGAATTTACGGTAGGTGTGAAAATAAAATGAAAATACAATAAAACAAACATACTGTACATGATATACCTTGTAGTATGTATGTATTTTTGAAAATTATAATAGCGATAAACATTATCATGGTGAATGCAGGGCGGCAAAACTTACAAACAGCTGTGAAACGAACGATATGTATATTGTATAGTTCCGCACCTTCCTTCGACCCAGAAGCAACTGGTGACTTCGCACATGTGCTCTATGGCCATGTCTCGCAGGCAGAGACCGGTGTTGAAGTTCCACACCTGGGCGATACATTTATTGTTCAAAATGCTCAGTCGGCGTATATTATTATTATTATTTATTTATAGACTAGCAGCTTTATATTATTACATACATATTATACTATAGATATATAAACACGTCCAGACTGAAAAATGTGACCCTGTGTACATCACAAAAAGTCCCACCCCCACCGGGAATCGAACTCGAAGCCTCTTGATGAGCGGGCAGGCATGATGATCTACTGCGCCAATCGGGTCGAGTAACACGTGGAGAGGCACGAAGGGGGCGAGGGGCGGGGAGTGTCTCTAGCCAGTGTTTGTTTGCCTTGAGCGTGCCGTTCCTGGCGCCGGTGAGCAGCAGCTGGTGGCCGGGGTCGAAGCACGCGGCGGTGATCTCCACGGGGATCAGCTCGCCGTGCTGCAGCCGCGTGTGCGCGTCGCGGACCATCGCGTTGCGTTTACCTGCACCGCACCAATCACCATGACACCGCACGCTCTGCCCACGCTCGCCACTCACCAGACACCACACAATACCAACCACAGAGAAAGGAATATGCTAAGTAGAGAAGTAACATAGGCATAGCAGTCGCATCACGGTTACGAGCAAATGCTCATACCTTTAAAAATAAATATTTGCTAGTGGGTATCCCAAATATGTAGGTACTTTATAATTTTTTAAATATTTCACGCACAATAAATTTTGAAACCGCATAAAACTTAAAACCATTTGATTACATATACGTATCTATTTATTATAATAAGTGATCAAAAGGCGTTCAATGTATTTCTATGTTCTTAAGAAGCTTAAGAAACATTAGCTAATTTTTCTAGCTCAGTGTATAAGAAATCATCCGGTGACACTTCCATCTGTTTCCATACTGAACGGAGTCGAGATCTCTTCTATACGTTCTGTGATTCACGAGGCAGATACGAACTATTGGATAGCTCAACGAGAAACACTCCCTCCAATATCTGATGAGATCGAGAGATTAAATAAAAATTAAGCGACAGAATAATAACAATGTTTTTGAAAAAGAAGATGTAAATCTAAAAATTTTTTGAGTACCTACCTAGATAGTTACCTACTCATTCTGTAAAATTCCGGGAACTTGCAGTAGGTAACCTAGTGGGGATATGGAGGTTGACTCTACAAGCGTTGCACCTTCACAGTACTCATATGAAAGGTCGGTGAATGGTGACTGACCACCCACCGGTGATAGGGTCCCAGTTGATGATGATGCTGTCCATGCCGCAGGTGATGACGACCTTGAAGAGCGGGTTGTATAGCACCGTGGCGACGGCGCGCGAGTGCGTGAACCCGTCCGTGTGCGCGGGGTTGAGCTGCTCGTCCAGCACCAGCACGGCGATCTTGATGGCGGCCAGGATGAGCTCGCGCGTGGCGCGGTTGTACACCGCCGATATCGGCGTGCGCTCGCCCACTTGCGGCGGCACGTCGATGTACGTCTGCCGGAGCGCGGTGACGCAAGACCAATGGACATCTGACTTCAAGATAGGTATAGCCTACTAGCTGTGGGTTCAGCCGCGGTCATTTCGGAGTTACCGTGGGAATTCCAGGATCAAAAGTAGGTAACTACCAAATATTTAGAAATCAACTGATAAAATTAAGAATAGACAATTTCACTGTTGTTGAAATGTTGATATCCAATAATTACACTCGAAAATATCATGGATAAGCATAACATGAGCGACCAAATCAATAGATTTGATTAAAAATAAAATAGTTATAAACTGTTTAATTTTGACTATGTCTGTCTCTTTCTAAAACGGAATTTTTATGGCGGTTGTAGGGCGCTACAAGCCGAGTGACGTCACTATAGGACTAGCGCTTTCCTTGTCGAACTTGAACTTTTTAAAGAGTCATCTCTGAAAGTACAAAAGGTATTTGTAAAAGAATAATGCTATTATAATACTAATACATAAAGGTTTATAAAATAATAATAAAAAATAAACACTAAAATTCCCTATTACCTATTCAAATAAAAGTATAAGTACTTAGGTACATTGACTTTTATACTAGTTGTTAGGACCTCTGGAGATATATAGAGAGTTCTCGAAAAATTACTCAAGATGTTATGAGACGTGCCAGCTTTGACGTGCAATTCGGAGAGATGTATCTGCAGAGGAGCTCACCTGCACGCAGACCTGGCCCTGCACGTCCCACACCTTGATGACGCGGTCGCGCGCCAGCGAGTAGACGGTGCGCGCCGCGTTCTGCAGCACCACGCACGTGACGCCCGCGTGGTGCCCCAGCAGCACCAGGCTGGGCTTGGCCGGCACGAACGGGTTCCACACGCGCACCGCGCAGTCCGGCCCGCCCGTCACCAGCACGTGCGCCTCCTCGTCGAACGCGAAGCAGTGGATGCCCTGACCAGTATTCGAGGAACAAATATTTTTTCTGCGCGGTTCATGTCTGTGGCTACATGCCGAGCAGTGTGAAGAGAGCACCGGCACCATGCAGACATCTTTTGCAAATAAACGGTGTCGGTCGGCGTTCGCCACGGAACGTTGTTGGCACGCTTAGATGTCAAATAAACGGTGCCTGCCGGTGTCTGTGACGGAACGTGTCAGCCACGCTCAATGAGTGTAGATATAAATGAACCCTTAAACGGGGCATCGACTCAGTTTATAGTATGAAAACAAATGAAAACCAGTGCCGCGGGGTGAGTTCCGTACCTACACAACACTATTCATCACGCGCAACAACGTTCATATTATACGTAGGTATTAAACGCTATTTAGTTGTTTTTAATTCCAAGTTTTCTGAATGTTGCTTAAATATATGTGCTTGGGATGCCAGCAAAGGAAACTTTTGGGAAGTTAGAGCATTCGCTCTAACTTCCTTTGAAACGGTGGCGCGCCTTACCTGCCTGCATCGCCTCTCTAGTTAAAGCTTAGCCTGGAGCTGCATATAGGCTTTGTTTTATTGAAATCGGATGTCGGGAAAAAAGTTGTTGTATAAAAAATCTTTCACGCGGGTGAAACCGCGGGGCACAGCTAGTCTATTTAATATAATATTTTCTCTGTAGACGGTTGCCAAGCGCAAGGTGCTTACCTACAACCTTTGTGGAAAAAGTCCCTTAGAAATAACTGAAAACCTTTTAATACTTTCCCTTACGAAGTCAGAAAAACTCTTCATTCGATTTAAGAAGTTATACTTTTACCACGATTTTTGTCTCTTCCAGGAGAGTTATTTAGAGTTTCTGTATACAAATTGTGCGGCTACATATTATGTGAAAAATACCTACAGTAAGCGAATGCAGCGAGTGGCGGCGCAGTCAGTAGGTATACGCTGACAGTCTTTATGTTGGGAGGTCGAGCGCGCTGGCTTATGGCTAGCGGTGCGGTGCGGTGCGCCGGTGGCTGACCTTGTCGACGCGGAACATGTTGTGCGTCTTGGAGCCGGCCAGGTCGCACATGAGCAGCGCGTCGGGGCACGTGGCGCACGACACCACGCAGTGCAGAGACGCGTAGAACGACACCTGCCGCACCCACTCCGAGTGCGCGCGCGGGAACTCCGCCAGCCGCAGCTCCGGCAGCAGTTGCGGCTGAGCACCGGCAACACGACACTTAGAGTAGATAATCCATTTCACAACACACAGATCTACTTTATCCCATACTAATAGTATAAGCTTGAGCTTGTATCGTATTTTTTAATTATTTTTAATTTATGTATTGTTTTTATTTTATTTTTTAATATTGGATTGTAAGTATATTGACTAAATCGTATTTAATGACACTTTTTTTGTGGTTAATTATAATTATGTATTATATTTTTTTAATCTGAGTTATTATTTAATTGTTTATTTTTATAGAGATAGAATTTGACATGTAAATTGATTTTATGAATAAAGTGTTATGTTATGTTATGTGGAAACCAAGCAAACGTGGTACATTAATACATAATTATTATATACGTATTATACAATAAATATAATATACGTACACGACCAGACTGGAATGTGTGTTCATCACACAAAGTTCACCCCCACCGGGAATCGAATCCGGAACCTATTGATCAGGTCGTCTTGTACTTGGCCTACTTGGCCGCGACTAGCTTTTACGTTCACACGAGGTTGTGGCGGGGTAGCCGCAAATAACAGCTACCTACACAACCAAATGTGGTGGAAACGGGTAGCTTACAGATCCGAAGCCTTACTTCAAAGTATTACTAAAATAATACCTACCCATGATTTTTTCGAGCTAAATGATCGCGCGAGCTTACGGAATATCTTGATTCTTGGGAAATATCTGTCAACAGCTCAGCTTAACTTACTTAGCTTTATGAAGAGGTAGGCGTTCCGCGAGTGCCTCCAGAGGTGCTGCTTTGGTTCAACCATTTGTGAATCATTGAAACATTTCTTGAAAAATGTTCACGGGTAGGTAGATTAGATATATACTTTGGTTAATTACCAGAGATTATCAGATTTTTAAGTCTACTCGTATTCTGTTATATCGAAACTATATTATTTAAATCGTAGATTCGCAGTCACGGAGAAAGGGATCCCTTCCCCCGGGACCTTGCTCGCGTGTGATAACGGATACAGGCGGTGGGTGTGAGCGTGGGGCGTGTGGTGACAGAGCTGACCCTGACCCGCTTCTGCATGTCGATGTGCCGCAGCTGCACGGTGGCGCGGCCCGGCTGGTTGCGGAAGGGGCCGCGCTCCACGGGCGAGAACCGCAGCACGCGCACGTTGCCGCCCACGTCGCCGCAGATCAGCATGCACTTCTCGCCGGGGTCCTTGTGGAAGTGGTAGTGCATCGTGCATATCTGTCGGCACACACCATATGCTGATATCCGTATCCTTCCTTATATGACAAATGCGAAAGTGAGTTTGTTTGTTACGCTTGCATGCCTTAACGGCTCAACCGATCGTCATACACGTTGTCAGAGGTACAAAGAAGGACATAGGAGGATACTTTTATACCGGAATTCCCGCGGGAACTCCGAAACTAAGGCGGAAGAAACTACATCAAATTTTGCATACCTACACGTGTTCAAGGAGGGTAGGTACAGAAAAATATAAAGGATAGTTAGTACTTTTATCTTGGAATACCCGCGGGATCTCTGAAATTACCGCGGGTGAAACCGCGAGGAACAGCTAGTCTAATATATAAAAATCTCTTCTCACAGTGTTTGTCAACGAACTCCTCCTAAACGCCTTGACAGATTTTTATGAAATTTTCTGTGTATATTTGGTAGGTCTAAGAATAGGTCGTATAGGCTATTTTTATACCCGTAGATGATAAAGGTGGCTACTCAGAAATTTTTTTTGGACAAGATTTTACTTTGGAGTTCCTGCGGAAATTGCTAGTTATACGTAGGTATGTAACGGAAACGAAAAGTGATAAAGGTCATAGTTTCTATTCTTTTGATTTAAGTGAGACATCATCCATTTCTTCGGTCAACTGCGAGCGATTGATACCGGCAGACGGCTGCAGTAGCTTCACATAGCTACGATGCACTAAACTGACAATGTTTAGACGGAATAGACGGGGTATTATGCGCCCCATTGCTATGAGCAAATAATAATTATATTCACCAGTAGATAACAGTAGGGACTAGACTGAGTTGAGCAGTAGAGAATCGAAATTAGCATGAACTTGTGTATTTTTATTATATTAAGAATTACTTTAATCTCTCCAAACTTATTGCTGTATAGAACAAACTTGTAGACAGTGGTTCAGCCATCAAATTCCTACAGGAAACATTACGCTTCTTTCGCTGAATTAAATTTTGGAGTAACATCTATACTTATAATAAAACTGTAGAGAGGTCAATTCTGTACATTGAATATATATTCAAAATTATTGGAGGATGATTGGTGATCGATATTGATGCCAAAAATGAAATCAGTAAATTTTTTGTCTGTCTGTCTGTCTGTCTGTATGTGCACTCATCGGTCAAAATCCACTGAAGGGATTTTAACCAAACTTGGTAAGATTGTAGTCCATACTCCTGGGCAGGTTATAGGCTATATAACATAACGCTAAGACACATAGGAGCTGAGCAGTGACGATAAATTTGAAGCAAGTCGGATGAAAATGCGCTTTCGAGCTCTTATCCTCGCATAAGTTTACTCAATCACGCAAAAATGGCTGAACGGATTTGGATGAAATTTGGCATGCACGTTGTCAGGGGTACAGAGAAGGACATAGGGTACTTTTTATCCCGGAATTCCCGCGAGAACTCCGAACTTCTTGCGGGTGAAACCGCGGGAAACAGCTAGTTGTAAATATTTGGGTAAGCAAAGGACAATGAAACGCCACCATATACTCCCAACTGGTGATGACAATCTTGAGCGTGAATGTCTTGGCGGTGCAGTCGTAGAAGCGCAGGTCGCGCTCCGTGGAGCTGGTCACGATGATGTTCACGTCGGGCATGCACACCATGTCCGTCACCCACGTCGACTTCACCTTCAGGTGGGCTGGGAATTCGTTTATTATCTAGGATTTGGTTGAACGAAATTGAACGAAATTTTTAGAATATAGAGGGTCAGAGATTTTTCTAAGGTAATTGATGATTATGTATTTACTCGTGGGAGAAAATAAAGATAATTATTATTATAATAGTGGTAATAGTGTCCCCGAAAATCCTAACTGGTTAAATCTCTACCAATAAGTTCCATTTCCTATATAAAATACCTCTACTATACGTATAATTCTGATTGTTATAAATTGGGTAAAAAAGGAGGTAAAAGTATAGTAACAGACGGCTGGAGGAGAAGGCGGTCCTCAGCAGGGTCATGTCGAGCGACCACCAGTTGATCATGCCGTCGCGGCTCGCCGTGATGTACACGCCCTGCATGGGGTCCGTGCTGCGGTCCTGAGCCAGAAGTTAAGGTACACTTCAGCGCGCCCTCAGACGAGGTTACCTTTTGGGAGGCGAGATTGCTGGTGGACGAGTGGGTGTGCAAAAGCGGTTACCGCACGGCTAACTATATGCAACAAAGGAGTCCGTGGAGTATTAGTTAGTCAGAGGCCCCACTAGTATCCGACAACCTTTCTACAGTAAAGGTGAGGGTAGGTACTCCTGGCAGAACTACTCTACTATAACAAGAATTTGGCTTTTAATGGTAACATTACGGTGTAGGTACGAACAATATTTTTTCTTGTCGACTGTCGCCATAATTGTCTTCATGTGAGTGATGATTTACAGCCGTACAATAAAAGAATCTGAAGCCTTTATTGTACCTACTGGAAAAATTAATGAACGACGATAAGATAATAAATAATTAGATAGTGCATAAATAAAACCCATTTTTGGTTTGGTTCTACGTAAACTTCATATTTGATCAGCTTGAAGAAAGAACTTGAATCTAATATCTTACATCATCCAAGATTTTTAGCGGTAATTGTTCTAAAACCGTATCCAATGCTGCACCAGACTTTTTGTTGATGTATTAGAAAAACCGTGTACCTATAGGTAAGTACCTGCATATATTATGAATCTACAGGCCTAATTAGTAAACATAATATTACAATGAGGATGCAACCTTAGCAACGTCAGGACAGAAACATATCCTGGAGATGGGGTGTCTGTGCTGCGAGCGCATGACCGTGGGCAGCCCCATGATGGGCGGCTGCAGCGAGGCTCGCTGGTTCTCGGGGTCGTTGAGGAAGTAGCCCAGCAGCAGGTGCGACACCAGCTCGTCCCAGTCGATCTCGCCGTTGCGGTTCGTGTTTATCTTCATTGGAGACACGTTTATGAAGACTTAAGAGGCTCTTTTGGTGAATTATCAAGTGTGGCATAAATCTATGTCGAAGGTAGAGGTTCAGATTCTCGAGACGAGACACTCGAGACGGATTTAAGTTCTGATTGTAATTTGTTTTTGTCTACTCACCTTCCCATAGTGGAAGAAACGTTTTAAGTAGGTATATAAATACTAGCTGTTCCCCACGGTTTCACCCGCGTTAATTTCGGAGTTCATTCGAGAATTCCGAGATTAAAAAAAAATCTATATGATCTCTGTACTCCTGGCAACGTGTATAAATACGTAAAATTTCATGGTGATCGGTTAAGCCGTTAGGGCGTGAAACAAACAAACAAACAAACAAACTCACTTCCGGATTTATAATTACATATAATAGTACCTAAGGATTAGCTATTTGCCACAGTTTCACCAGCGTTAACTTCGGAGTTCCCGCAGGAATTCAGGGATAAAAGTAATCTATGTATATCTACCTAATTTTGTGTTTTTTTTTGTTAAGTATCCTTGAAAACGTGTATGAAAAATTTCATGATTAGTAGTTTAAGGCGATAAAGCGTATCAAAAACCAACAAAAAAACTCATATTAGTAAGTATTTAAAATATAAGTTAGTTTAAGTACCTAAAATAAAATAAACTAATGCGTCAGGGGGTATTAATAGTATTAAAAATCCATAATAATAAACTTTACAACGTTTATTTGTCTATATTTCTACACGCATCACGCAAAACCTACTTCACTAAATAGGTATTACGGAACCTTTGCAGTTGTCGTAAATCCTTTATTTTTCATCGCTTTTGTTTAAAATATAAACTTTTCATTACAATCGGTTCACGAAGGTAAGTAGGTATAACGCTAAGGTACGTAACTAATAAGCACGTAGTGATTACCTTCTCTCTGCTAATAAGTATGGACAGTGGTGCCAGCGCATTCTGCGCATTTTTAAACACCTCGCGGGCAGAGACGCGGGCAACAACTACCTATACTACGGTAGTATCTCTAAGTAGTTTGTGCTATACTACTAGTACTTACCTCCTAGTGAGCATAGTGTAAAATAGAAATATTTGAAAAAAATATTAAGTAACAAAGATTGATTTATGTTGGTAGTGAGTTAGTGAGTATGTAGGAAATAATGATAGGAACACAGGACTATAATAAGCAATTGCACCAACATAGTTATAGATAATCAGCATACCAGATATCCGTAGGACTTGCGACCCAGGTGTAGGTTTAATGGGGCCCCTTTACAATGCATGAACGCTCACCTCCACTGCCCAATAAGCCCATGCTCCCGACTTAAGCAAACCTCTGGAAACAACTAGATGACACAGCACACGTAATCACTATTAGTTTGATACGACACTATAACTGCACTGAACCGAACACAAAGTAACAATGAACCGTAGCTTACGCATACCCGCGTTTTATATCAAGTTCTAACAAAGACGAGTCGGGCAATGGAGTGGAGCGGGGGAACGAACGTACTACAACCGCTATTAGTCGGCGGGAAACGTTATTGATAACGAAACTACCCTCTCGCCGACAAGTACTTAAATGCTATGTTTTGCCTAGTTACCTTCATGAAAAGAATTTTAAATTCTTCGTCATCATATTCCACATTGAGGTGTGTCCTTAGGATATTCCGGAACTCGTTGGGAAGCAGTTTGTTTCTGTATGCAGCTTGGAACACCTCCTTGATCAGTAGCATGTCATCCATGGAGCAGCGTTCGTGTAGTGGTGCGTTCCTCCAGCGCCGCGTATGTCCCTGCGGGGACGTGCTGCCTTCCGACTTCGACGACAACGACATCAGCGACTTTATATCGCTGTCGTTAGCCATTTTGATAACGTTTATTACGAAAATAAAATATTAATTATTTTTATGGATTTACTTCGTCGTCGTCACAGAAATGTAAATAACAGAGAAAAACATCTGTGGTTTCTCAGATAAGTTTTTAGCCGTCGCACTTAGTGGTTTACTCTTTGGTCGTCGCCCTACGTCAAAGAAAATCAAATTTCGCGCTTTCCAAATATTCCGTTGAGCGACTGTAGAAAACAGAAATAAAAGCTAGAAGTAGTAAACAAAAAAATAAACCATACGGAGAAAATTATTATTATTATTAATTATATTTGCTTTTCATCAAAACCTTTAGGGCCCTTTTTATCTTACGTACTGTCCGCGTGGATGGCTATATCAGTGTAATGTACGGTAGTATCTCTAAGTAGTTTGTGGTGTAATGGCATAGTGCCGTTATAATAAAGTAGATACTTTCGAAAGTTGTTCATAGTAGCCAGCTCAGAACAATGCTACTGTTATTGTTCTGAGGTAGCCAGTAGGTATTATTTACGGTAGTATCTCTACGTAGTTTGTGGTATTATTTTAGGTATCTTTGGTCGTAAGGTTTTTTGTATATCTGGCGCATCTACATGAGGCCGCTGTTCAAAGAATATAACTACTGCGTTTTACCACTGGCCATGATATTTCCATCACCGTTTAGCAGCCATTTTGTTTTCCAAGAAAGAAGCTAGTTTTCCAAAAAGAACCATAATATTATCTTGGGGAACAATCTAACATGTTCATTGGTGTTTTGCCATAATTACTTTGATTGCTAAAAAATATGCAAATTGGCAAAATTAAATGCAAAATTAAATTAATCGCGATAGATTGCTATCATTGAAGAAGGAGACGCGCCTTTTCCAATCCACCGTTCACCGAAGGAGACGCGCCTTTAAAAAAAAAAAGTATGTACATCTCTTTGCTCATGTCACCTGTCAGTCAGACATAAGAGTCAGACGTCAAATCCAAGTCAAATACAGCTGTCTAGTTAATCTGAGATTCAGCTGTGTTGTGTGCACTGTGCAGCCTTGTGTTTACATAATTTCCATCGGAAATTAAGGACATACCTACTGAATACTGATAACGCTACGTATTCACACTACAATTTCTTGAGCGAACAATAACTATTTTCACAAAATGTTTTTGACGTTAAAACTAATGGGAAACCGGCACCCATCCTTCATAGCTCGTACGGTGTTCGTGAGAAACAACAACGTCGACGACGCGTGTCGGCTGGTTAACAGGATAATTGGAAAGGAAGGTATTTTGGAACAGTTCAGGCTCACCAGATTTTACGAGAAACCTTTCCAGGTAAATTTGTTAATTAAACGAAAGAAAACACTATATTAATTAGCCTTTTTTGTTACTAGAAGTAATGCTATCAATGATTGTTTCAGACGAGACGTCGTATCAACCATGAAAAGTGCAAAGCTATTTATAATGAAGATATGGAAAGAAAAATTCAGTTCGTGCTCCGCAAGAACCGCCTAGAACCTTTCCCTGGTTGTCATTAGAGTTAGACAAAACTACCAGCAAAATAAACACTATAACATGAAATTGTATGGAAGGAATATATACTTTGTTTAGTAGCATGGAGTTTTGCTAATTAGTTACTTTTACAGCGAACATGACATAGTTGAGAATACATAATCTAAGTAGGTACTTAACTCAGAACAATATTAATTATTCTTCATAGGAATGATTATTAATATATGTAGATAAAATCTATTTTGTAAGAAAGCAGTGCTGTTTATTTACATTTTACAACAGTAAGAACATGTAGCAAAACATTTATAAGAATAAATTAGCTGTCTTATAATTACAGATAAATTATAAAAATAAGTTGATTACCACAGTTATACCTAATATGACTAATAATAACTTTTGGCACGCAGTAATACGAGGCGGGCGCCATATTGCGCGGTGTCACGTGTAGTTGAAGCAGGCTTCACGTCGCCGCACATAGTACTGGTAGCGATAACATCTCCGGCATGTCTTGATGCCACACCGGTAGTTATGGCCGTCTTGTGGCTTGCCTTTACAGTATTTCAAACCACATGGGTACCAATTTACACACACCTGCAAAAGAAAATTACTTATAAAGAATTTAATGAAATCTAATAAAATGAGAATAAAGGAAATTATTCATATTAATATTTATATATATACCTCAATGTGACATATGCACTCCTTGGTAGAATTTGTTTCGGCAACACACATGCCCACCTCTGGTTTACCATCAGTAGCATCAGAAGCCAATGCATGCGGAGGAAAAGGTGTCACCACTGATGAGTAGGTAGATTGTTCTAACCCTGTAAAGTTTTTTTATTTTTATCAGCACAACAACAGTAGAGTCCACTCAGACTATTGTGTAATTACTGGTTTACCATTTACCAACAATTTCTATATTATTTTAAACACATGATTATACTATTATACAATATGTATTGTTATAACTTTAACTATTGGGTGCCAGAATGCAATTTACATTAAAGGCAAAAATTAAAATGTATGGGGATACAGCTAACACAATTAGAATAAAATAAGGGTAAAAGTGACCATTAGGGTCATTTTTACCCGGTCTTGGTGCCCAGCGCGCCAGGTCTGCGGCGCGCAAGTAGACGCGTTCTCGCGCGGGGGTGCAGTGCCGCGCCGCCGCCGGCGACAGCATTCTCGTAGCGCGCCCTGCCCACGCCGTTGCGGTCATCTGCCGCCAACCTCGGTCCTCCTCAGCCACTCGCACTGTACCAGGGTTTTTCTGAATACCAAACATCAAATTTGGTCATTCACATTTAATAGATGCAACAAAAGACTGGTTCATGACAAATATGGAATTTTAGAGTTATTTACCTGTCGCAGTTTAGCCATAGCATCTGGTGCAATAAAGTCAGCTGGAGCAGCAAAAGTCAAGAAGCAAAGTGTTTGGGATCCTAACTGCCCTAATTCCTCCTCACCCGGTATCACAACCTTCATTGCATCTACTTCCTAGAAACAAAAAATACACATAATAGTTTCATTTCAAGTGCAATTTAAGCATTTTACTCTAAATTGGATTCCATTGCATTCCATGTAGTTTGGGGCTATGAGTGAACAGACTGGCTTTCAGAAACAGCATATCTGTCCTGTAGTAGCAGTGAATGTTAGCAGTAAGAGGATATTTTATATTGATATTGATCAATAAATATCATACTAATATCTAATCTAAAAATATTATTTATTTCATTTTATTTGGAAAATCAACTGTACAACAATATAATGAAAATTCAACTGTTCAACAAATAAGCTGATAACAGATTTTTGCTTTTTCTTTTATTTGAGACTTTTTTTCCTAAGTTCACTTACATTAGTGAAGTCTACAAGTTGTGACACGAACACTCCATCTAGTCTCAGGAATTCCAGTGTAACTGTGTCCTCTGATATGTTGGCCGTGATGTTCTCTTGCATCACATCACCACCCTGCAAGTCAACACTATTACAGGCTGCAACTAAATTCAAATTTATTTAATCGCAATATAGTACAAGATGTCAGTTTATATTAGTTGACCACATTTTAAATTGTTGTGCTATATTCGTCTGAACCCTGGATTTAGCACATGTGAATTTTGTGATAACTATAATACAGGATAAAAGTAGCACGTTCTTCAGGATGCAATATACATGCATATACATTATTTTGGTGTACAATAAAGTGTATTCTATTCTATTCAATATATTATCTACTTGTCTTTTATCGAAATTAGTTTATTTATTAGGTAGTTGAAGTGTGAAAAGGTAACAAAGTAATTTTTCGTTTTTCTGTGCATTTGTGAAGTGACCCCTTATGAAATTAGTGAAAGTTGTGTGAATGTTTGATCTAACTCAGGATTTTTTCCATTTTGATTTTCAAATCGGTCAGACAGAAGGACCCAACGATGTGTTAAACATATTTTTGGAGCACTGGGATTTTATTAGGTATTAAAGTTGGTCTCATTTTTTGGGTGTAGTACTAGTAAGAGATAATATAGTTATCTACTAATCTATTCTTTGATGATTGAAATGAGATAATGAAATAAAACCACACAATTAACGATAATAAATTCACCTGATTCTTCACATTTATTAATAGTTGCAAGTTCGACGGTTGGATGTATATATATAGCAAAATAAATATCAGTCTTGTCATATTAATCTCGTATCTTTTTTCATTCAGGAAATAATCAGAATTAGAATAAATTAAAACATGAAAATGTAGCCTGTAGCTCAGATTAGCTAGACATATGCACAAATTAATTAGACTTATGTGACATATGGTGATTGGCAGAGAGAAGGTAATCACTACGTTTGTGATTGGTGTCTCTGTCTAGTGTCTACTGTCTACGTCCTCCGTGCGACCCACAGAATGGGGAAGGCAAAGGAAGCTAACTTCATACAGCTAATGCAGTTTTTTTCTTCTAAAATTATTTACATCGAAATGCATTGGCGCGATGCATTTCGTTGCTTTACTGGAACTTTCAGCAGCAATTCTTCACAGTTGAACCTTAATAGGGCGCTCTGTGAGAAGTTGTATAGTAACACTACAATCTACCGATAAACGCCCCATATTTTCATTTTATTCCGCCCACAGTTCATCAGTAATGGATCACTATTTTGCAGAATCCACCACATTCATACAATATTAATCAAGTTCAAATAATTTGCAAAACACTGACGTCCATTTCTGCTCAAACCTCGCCAAAACTTATTTAGGAGCCGTAAATAGCTTTATTTTATATTTATGACAGTGTCAATTAGAAGAAATTTTTTTTAAAACATTTCATAAATTCGCTAACCATAGAAGTCTAAATAGCAAAACCACTGACAATAGTAGACGTAAGCGGAATCATTGTGCCAACTGCTAGTCAGTTCTTTACGTAGGTAGTTTTTAACTTGGCGAACAATCTAACATTCAACAGATTTTTTTCGTGTTTTTCGTGTGTCGTGATTTTCCTTCAGGAAAGACAAAAGGTACTAACTTCATACATCAATGGTACATAATTATTATCTTCTGTTATAATTTATGCATTGGTAAAATGCGTTTCCATGCTATATCGTACAACTTTTGGAAGTAGCTCATCATCATGACTGTATGAGCCTAGTTTCTTTTGCCTTTCCCGAAAGGGGTAAAATATGGGTAAAATAAATTTTTATTTTACCAAAAAAAGGGCTACCTACCTACATTGGTACCACAAACTACTTAGAGATACTGATTGGTAGGTACCTACCCAGTTAGGTATATTTTTGGTTGGGTTTGGCTGCATGACAGCTGTTTATTTCGAGGTCATTGCACAACACGATTCCCGAATCACATCGAACAAGATACGAATGAATACGGAAATAAGTAGTGATGTGCTAAGTAGATCAACTCGTTGAAATGAAACTCGAGCTGAGCTCGATTTGTAATTTAGTGAATTTAAAAAATTATAGATAGATAATAATAATAGAGTGGAGGACCTATGAATAATATTATGATCCTACACTGCGGTCTGCGAGTGGCTTATACCGTGGAGTAAAGAATAATAAATTTCCAGAAAAGAAAACTGTAATTTATGCAAAACAGATTATAATATAACATGTGGTAAAATTTACTGCAAATATTTACATGGCCGAAAATATACGACGTTATAACAAACAGGATAAGCGAAAAAATAATAGGAGTTCAGTAGTTTTTCAGAATATGAGGAAAATAAATTTATTGAAAAATTATTATAATTACATTCATAAGGTATACAATACACGTAGCTTTCTTTTACGTATCCAAGGCACGCGCTACGCACATAGCAAGCGATGAATCAGCTGTTCAGCTTAATCAAGGTCATCGAACTTAGATACCGGCACGCGGCTATGTGTGTGTAAAGCGATTGAGCGCCGAGCGCCTTTGGTTGTTTTCTTTTTGACTGATTGTTGTAGTTTAAAAAAATATATATTTGTCAGCGAGAGGGTAGTTTCGTTATCAATTACGTTTCCCGCCGACGAATAGTTGTCGTAACTTGTTCGTTCTCCCGCTCCACTCCACTGCCCGACTCGTCTTTGTTAGAACTTGATATAAATGCGGGTATGCGTTGGCTACGTGTCATTCCAGAGGGACCCTCTCATCCAACGGCTTGCCTCTCGGATGTTCGAGCGGGCGGACGCGTCAGACCACGAGCACATCCGTGGTCTGGCCCCCCTCTACGCCCGTCCACCCAAGGGGAAGCGATACCCGCGTGAGCTTATCGCTCGCGATGTCGAGTTAACACAGCCCACCTAGCTTGGCTGTCGGAGCCTAGACGCCGCCCCGAAGGGCGGCGCCGGCTCCACCCCGACGATCCACATGGTCTATAGACCGCCCCCCAGTTCCTGTCCGTAGTGGCGGACAGCGTGAGATTGCCCACTGCAGGGGGCTCTGCCCCGACGCAGTCACCTCTGCCGCCTCCCCTCCGAGGAGGCAGCAAGAGAAGGCCTACTGTTGTTGTTGTTACGTGTCATTGTTACTTTGTCTTCAGTTCAGAGCAGTTCAGTGTCGTTTCGGTCTATGGTGACAATAATATCTAGTCATTACGTGTGCTGTGCCATTTAATTAATTAAAAGTTGTTTCCAGAGATTTGGATATTTCAGGGGCACGGGCAGTGGAGGTGAGCGTTCATGCATTGTAAAGGGGCCCTATTAAACCTACACCTGGGTCGCAAGTCCCAGGCACTGCTCCGTATTCCCTACGGATATATAATCTATAACTATGTTGGTGCAATTGCTTAGTATACTTTCAACCATGTAAATATTTGCAGCTAATTTTACCACATGTTATGTAGATGAGTAGAATACTAGAGTAGTAGAGCAGGGTAATAGATTAACCTTTTTACTTACCGTTTTTCGAAGCCGTTTAATTTTTTTTTACATTAAAAGTAATTTGGCTGGAATAACAGTTTTTATTTTATTCAGGACTATAGTAGTATCAAATAAGTATTTATATATTATACAAATCAGAATTTTTTTCTTATAATTATTACCATAAATTCTTATGTACCTACCTACCTATTTAAAGTATAGTTTCGTTCGGTTCTAGTCTAGTAAAACTTTCGACACGTTAACAAAAAATAGTTTTAAATCGAGCTGGAAATATCCTTTCGCTGCTTGCTTAGTTCGATTGAAGTACCTTCGTCCATCACTAGAAGAGTAAAAGCCAAGAGAAGGGCAGTGATTAAATTCTCTTTGGGTGCTTTAGTACAGGAAAAGACAGCAGCTGTCGCATCGTAATTCAGCTGATTTTTGTGTACGCTTACTGCGCTACAAACTTGATCTTCGAGCGACCAACACGTTTCGTAACGGGCAACGGCACAAGGCTTTCGGTGTGTCGCAATCTGTTGAGCTCTTATACATAAAGAATCCAATAGGAAAGACAATCGGGTAACTCCATTTTGCATCGTCGAACAAAGGGAGATGGTCTATTGAGTGCGGGTGGTGCGTAGCGGGCGGCCGTGACGTCACGAGACGGCGAAGACGGGGCCGATGCGGCGGGCGCGCTCGTGATCTCGGCGCTCCGGAGAGCGCGGCGCGGCAGGCGAGGGGCGCAGGCCATTCTGGCCTCCTCTGACTCGGGGGACGAGGGCGCAGGGCACCAGCCGCCGCGCAAGCGGTCCCGCAGAGTGTCGCCGACCGCCCAGCCCGCAGCCATGCACCAGCCGTGCACCAACGGCGCGGCGCCGCCGCAACACCACATTAACGGCGATTCGGCTCCCAACGGCGACCAGCCCGCCCCTCCGCGCTTGCAGCATACCGATCAGGAGATCGTGCGCCTCATCGGACAACATCTCATGTCCATAGGCCTCGAGTGAGTACCTACATACCTACCATACCTGACTAGCAAAATAACTTACTACATGTTGCCATTACAGGGACATTAATTTTGCATTAGGTATGTTATTTTTTTTATTTTCCATTTAGCTGAGACACTTTCTTTGTTTTGTAAGTCATAAGTTGTTCTTTTTAGCAGATATGTAGCTTATTTTCTACAAAACCAATCACAAACAAAGGACTGGAAACAATGACATTCTATGTATTAAAATGAATTTGAAATAGCTATGAATGCTGGCCACTATTTTGTGCATGATTTATGTATTTGATTACCTATTTATTTTTCCCTTTGTTGTGTGAGTGGTTCTTTGTTTCTTTTTTCTCCTCTTTTCTTTGTTTGGTTTCATGTCTTATTTATTCAATCTTTCTAGAAAATATTGTTTTCAATAATATTTCATAAATGTTTTTATGTCCACACTAGAAAATGTAATGATGTTACAGTACATTACGGGTGAAGTTTTCAGGCTTGGACACAATGACCGGACATTTTAATTAGTGGTCATTTACAAGAAAGAAAAATATACTTTTCTATATTTATTCAATAAACAGAAATAATATTTTACACCACCTACACCTAGATCAAATGACTTTGTAATTTTGAGTCTAAATACCTGATCTTTGAATCACAATTTTTTTATTTAACTGCAATGTTTGTTATCGAAATAAAAATGCTAAGAAGTGGTAGGTACTCACTATTCATTTAAATACCTTGGATTCAAATTTAGAAACATTTTGTTTACCATATATTTTTAAAAATTTAGCGAACCTAAAATTAGAACTAGACTAGTGTTAAATTATTAGCTTTAGTAAGGATACCTAGTAAATAAAACAAAGCCTGATTTTAACAAAACTATATTCCTTTGTGTCTGTATTACCAATTATAATAAAAACTCTTTGATATAATTTGTATCAAATTATATAAAAATCAAAGCCAGTATAGATAAGCAATAGGAATCTCAAAACATGTTACGCATAAAGTAATCAAATCTCTGAAGCTAAAGTTAAGCTTGAACAGTATATCCTATGAGAACAATACAGTAATCACAATTATTATTACAAGCATTAAATAGAGCCAAAACTGTCTACCAATACTTAACTTTCGATGTTATGATGTCTTCCATCTAGGAAATCACCAGCACCACTGACTCGATCCTTTGTTGCTGCCATTATGTAAACATGTTCTCCCGCGCGTTTTTCCCGCTATCTCAAATAACATTTTATTTACTCTACAGTCTATGAATTCACAATGTTGCCAGTTATTAAATATGAATTGGCCATGGAAATGCAATTTAAATCACTTTAATAAACATTGGTATAATTATTTAAATTAAGAATCACAATACATAGCATAAGAATCATAATAATATTAATCAATTTTAATATATTAGTACAGAATACCTAAATCACTATTCACACTCGCCCATCCTGACATCTTTGCGACCCTGCAAAGTAAAAAGGTTTTGTAAAAATAATTTCACAGAAAGTACCTTTACCTATCTATTTTCTTCAAAAGCTCAATGGTTAAATAGAGTTACTACTGCATTAATTAACATCAAGTTAAATATTGTGTAATTCCACTACAAATTATTAAGAAAGACTTACCGCTACCACAATAACCACGAGTATACTCCGCTACTAAGCGCACTAAAGAAGAAATGCTGTAATTGAATACCCGCGCATAATCACACATTTTTAGACTTATAAGCATTGATATATTCCTATAAGAAAAAAATCTCCAGGACTTCAAACCCATTTACTACGAATTCTATCGACACCTGACCTTCATACTTTTATTGGACTACCTCCAAAACCTTTTACAAAAATATCTGATGGAAGCAATAAGACAAGTTTTAGCGAGCAATCTCGAGTATCTAAATTAACCCGTGTAATCGATATTGTCAGGGAATGCCTCTAAAATCTTTTGTTTCTATTTATGCCATGTAAATTCATAAGAACGCAAAGTCTTGTGCCACAACTTAGCCAATCCAGTCAAACGTGACTGCACATAATAACTTTTTCATCATCGTTCCAACCATGTATTGCCCTTAGATGTTCGATCTTATCAAGATTTTATTAAGCCATTGTAATACCGGCAATTCCGATTTCTCAAAATCGAATTCGGGAAAAATACGGGTTTAACCAAGACGTTACTATAATATGGAGCGATCCTACCAGTATCATCCAGTTGTGAAGATTCTTTATTTCTCACGGCCCGTGGAGAAGGCGTATCTCTAGGCCGCCATGGCGCCCAGGATCTGGAAGTGATCCATGACCGTCGTTTCGTTTAACAGGACTCCGAGAATGCTTTGGCTGCTTGAATCCTTAATAATCCCACTTCTGAAATGTTAAATTACTAGCATTAGTAAGGATACCTAGTAAATAAAACAAAGCCTGATTTTAACAAAACTATATTCCTTTGTGTCTGTATTACCAATTATAATAAAAACTCTTTGATATAATTTGTATCAAATTATATAAAAATCAAAGCCAGTATAGATAAGCAATAGGAATCTCAAAACATGTTACGCATAAAGTAATCAAATCTCTGAAGCTAAAGTTAAGCTTGAACAGTATATCCTATGAGAACAATACAGTAATCACAATTATTATTACAAGCATTAAATAGAGCCAAAACTGTCTACCAATACTTAGCTTTCGATGTTATGATGTCTTCCATCTAGGAAATCACCAGCACCACTGACTCGATCCTTTGTTGCTGCCATTATGTAAACATGTTCTCCCGCGCGTTTTTCCCGCTATCTCAAATAACATTTTATTTACTCTACAGTCTATGAATTCACAATGTTGCCAGTTATTAAATATGAATTGGCCATGGAAATGCAATTTAAATCACTTTAATAAACATTGGTATAATTATTTAAATTAAGAATCACAATACATAGCATAAGAATCATAATAATATTAATCAATTTTAATATATTAGTACAGAATACCTAAATCACTATTCACACTAGATTCTGATGTCTGGGAGTATATAAACATAAATTGAATGAACAAAGAAATGTGATTGAACCTTTTGTTGCCATGAAAGTAAAGGCAGAAAGACTAATAACACTAAAGGTATCAGGTATACAGCTGATGGTCAATGCAACAACTAAATAACCAAATTGATTTTCTATCCAAAATTGGATCTGCACTGACAATGAATACCTATCAAATAATTGTTGCATTACTTTTCAACTCAGAACTCAAAATTCCAGAGATATGATAACCCAATGGCCTGAATGTGTGAAAAATAAACAATGATGCATCAACACTGAACAGTTGGGGTCTCAAAAGACACAAAAGTTATCAACTACATAATTGTCACAAATATTTTGGCACATCAAATTGTTGTTTTTTGAACAAAATTAAATTTTTGCTGATAAATAAAAAAAAATCACATTCAGGTTAATAATTTGTTAGGTTATGTGACAAAATCATTGGACATACTGTCACAGTAGTGATATCACACGAGCGATGTTGTAGATAGACACAAAGTTTTTTCATATTTCCATTAAACTTAAATTTTTTTTAATTGCTGGTGCCCATGGTCGCGACTTTCAAAATTCCCACAAGGACTCTTTATATAATGAATCAGTTGATCTATGTACCAGATGTACATGAATCAATCCACCAAAGTTTCATCACAATCAGATTTATTAGCAGTTATTATTTTTATTTATTTACTACCAAAATTTGCACAAAAAGTATGTATACTTTTTGTGCCTTCTTCTTTTCTTCTATTTTATTCTATTCTCATCTTTCGTTTATTGTTTGCATATATGTATCACTATTATTTTTTCTCCTCTTGTAGATAAAATATTGGATACAATTTTTACAAGTGCATTGTGTTTGCAGGCGCAGCGCGGCGCTAGTAATGGAGGAGTCGGGATTGCACTTGGAGCACCCGGCGGCGGCGACGTTTCGGCAGCACGTGCTGGCCGGCGACTGGGTGAAGGCCGACCACGACCTGCGCGCGCTGCACGACCTGCTGCGCGACTCGCCGCACGTCGAGCCGCAACACCTCGCTGTCAGTACTGACCCTCCCACCAACCCACTACACACACACACACATGCACATCGGCCAATAACTCTCACCTTCAGCCTATGTTGTCAGTAGTTAATCTCACATTTAAATAAAAATACAAAGTTACCCATCTTCACTACTCAAGGATTCACATAAGGATTTTATGGAGGTGGTTTATCAGAACCAAAGTTTGAGTCGAAGTTTTTAAATTTGATTTTTCGGAGAGATATGTAAATCATCCGTATTGTGTATAATGAAAGAGTAATCGACGACAGAAAGCATGCGGGGATGGGGTTCTATGTGTGACATGCCTAAACCCCCAATTAATAGTATGGGAGTTGAAGACAGAGCCGAACCGGAGGTGTAATTCTAATTGGAAGTAATAACTTATCACCTATCGGAGTCGAAGTCGAAACTCTGTAACATCCTCGATCAACGGTGACCGAAGATGTCGATTTGAAATTGCATTTTAAAACGTCGGTGTCTCGTGCAGGAGATGAAGTTCGTGGTGCTGGAGCAGAAGTACCTGGAGCACCTGGAGGCGGGGCGGCCGCTGGACGCGCTGCACGTGCTGCGCAACGAGCTGACGCCGCTGCAGCACGACACGGCGCGCGTGCACCGGCTGTCGGCGCTGATGATGTGCGCGGACGCGGGCGAGCTGCGCGCGCGCGCCGGCTGGGCGGGCGGCGCGGCGGGCGCGCGCGCGGCCGTGCTGGCGCGCGTGCAGGCCGTGCTGCCGCCGGCGCTGATGATGCCGCCGGCGCGGCTGCGCGCGCTGCTGGCGCAGGCGGCGCGCCACCAGGCCGAGCGCTGCCGCTTCCACGCCGCGCCGCCCGAGCTGCACGCGCCCGGCGACATCCCCTTCTCGCTGCTCGCCGACCACCAGTGCTCCGCGGACGACTTCCCCATACATCCGCTACAAGTGAGCCACGAATCCTCACTAATACACTAATATTGTAAATGCGCATGTGAGTTTTTTTTGTTTTTTGGCTTTCACGCCTCAGCAGCTCAATGAATCATCATGAAATTTTGCATACACGTTATCAGGGATACAGAGAAAGACATCGAGGCAAATTAACACAGGTGATACTATATTAATTTTTGCATACTACACATTATCAAAGATAGATACAGAAAAAATACAGGGTAGTACTTTTTTCTCGAAATATCCGCGGGATCTCTAAAATAACCGCAAGAAAAAGCTAGTGTTTTTTGTAAATATCTCTTTTTCGGATTTTCATTATTGTCGCTTGCCTTTAGCTTGCGATTTTACTCGCGTAAATCTTCACGTTCTCTTGAAAACGTTTTGTTTGTACAATTTCATAGTGATCGATTGAATAATCAAGGCGTGAAAGCTGAAAAAACAAACTCACATTCGTATTTATAATATTAGAAAGGATGGTAATCGACAGTTGAGTTCTAGTCGAAAATGAAAAGTTGATTTGATGCCTGAGTATTAATAATAATATAATAAATATTTATTTGTTTCTTACTTACATCTAATGCGCTTATTACACTCACTGACCCTAAATTGGAACCAATTTAAGGACGGTGAGTGAGAGAGAGAGCGAGTGATCACTCTACTTTAAAATGTACCCTACAGCAGTCGTTTTAGGGTACAATTTGGTGTAGTGTGATTAATCGCTCTCTCTCTCTCTCTCACTCACCGACCCTAAATTGTATCCGATTTAGAGCCCTAGATTGGTGCTCTGAAATTGCAAGGTGTAATAAGCGCTTAAATAGTACAAGGATGAGGTCTCCTTTAAGTAGAAAAATACCTGTATCAGGAGACCTTGCTCTTACATAACAAATATTATAGTGATCGAACCAAGAAACAAAAATAACAATAATTAAAAACTAAGATTGCTTGGGTGTATTTGTATGTGTGTGTTTGTGTGTGTATGTGTGTGTGTGTGTGTGTGTGTGTGTGTGTGTGTGTGTGTGTGTGTGTGTGTGTGTGTGTGTAGAGATTGTAGAGAGATGTATTCGGCGGCAGGTGCTGAACGAGCACTGCGACGAGGTGTGGTACTGCAAGTGGTCCCCCGACGGCTCCAAGCTGGCGTCCGGCTCCAAGGACAACACCGTCATGATCTGGGACTTCGACCCGGCGGCCAAGAGGCTCAACTTCCGGTTCGTACGCTGCAGCCTGCAGCCTCTCACGCGCTGCGCCTGTTCATTCCTGATAGGTCGGCCACGCACCTGCGCGCCTTCTGCTGGTGCAGGTGTCCATGGGCGGCGGTAATCGCTCACCATCAGGACTACTCAGGACTGTTATTCACTATGACCAATAACATTCCTTGTCATAAACACAATCTCAAATGCTCGAGATGCTGATGCAAAATAAAGTATAAATGAATATTCTGTATGCCATAAGACACGTCACAATGTATTTTTTGGAAGTGAAACTTCATTGAATGCACTTGGCCATAGTGAATAAACCCAGGTGACACATCACCTGCCTGTATGCCTCCCATTCTATTAAAGAAAAAGACCGGTCAAGTGTGAGTCGGACTCGCGCACGAAGGGTTCCGTACCATTATCTATAAAAACTGCAAAAAAAAAAGTATTTTGTTTTTTAATATTTGTTGTTATAGCGGCAACAGAAATACATCATCTGTGAAAATTTCAATTGTCCAACTATCACGGTTCATGAGATACAGTCTGATGATAGACGGACGGACGGACGGACGGACGGACAGCGGAGTCTTAGTAATAGGATCCCGTTTTACCTTTTGAGTATGGAACCCTAAAAAACAAAAACATAGCTATAAGTGTCCCCCTACTAACGTGCTGTTGTGGCGGCCCCGGCCCCGGCCCGGCCCGGCTCCGGCAGCAAGACCCTGGACGGGCACTCGTACGGCGTGTCGTACGTGGCGTGGAGCCCCGACGGGCGCTTCCTCATCGCCGCCGGGCCCGAGGACTGCCCTGACCTCTGGATATGGAATATGGAGGTGCCAACGTTCTTTAATTATTTCTTTATCCTCATCCACATTACCACAACTGTGTTCATCAAAACAATTTATCTATATAATGTATGCGAAATTTCATGATGATTGATCGAGTGGTTAAGGTGTAAAATTGTAACAAACACACTCACTCTTTATAATATTACCAGCTGCGGTTTCACCCGCTTAAATTTCGGAGTTCCCGCGGGGATTCTCGGATAAAAGTACCCTATGTCCGTTTCTGTACGATCGATTGAGCAGTTAAAGTATGTAAGCGAACAAATAAACAAAGTGACATTCGCTTTTATAATATTAATATTATTAATTTTTAAATTGTTAAACTTCTCCGTCAACCTCTCAGTAAATCAGTAGTATTAGTTAGGAATAGGATTAGCTGTTCTTCGCGCTGATTTCGAAGTTCCCGCGGGAGTTCTGCAATAAATATACTCTAATATAATAAATTCATTGACCATGAGGACGATTGATCTATCGAAAACGGTCCAATTTTATGTTTACACGTAAAGGCGGAAACACACTTGTGTGTCGTGGCGTGTCGTGTCGCGATAGAAGCATCAAAGTCAAAGACAAATCATTTATTCAAATTTGGCTTATAATGGGGCTCTTTTTGACATCAATATAATTACAGTATATCGGTTTCATACGTTTAGTATGGTCAGAGAAGCACCACAATGCCACAACACGACATAACATGCAAAATTGCAAATATGTCTCCAACCACACTCATTTCAGAAATAAAATTCCAGAAAAAGTACATACATTACACACATTACATTACACAACAATAACAATATGTACTTATTATCTAGAAAACTGGAGGTTGAACTAAGCGAAGCCTGTATTTCAACACTCCAGTGCTCCACAAAGACATTGTGTTGGTACACTAATTTTAACAAGTAAAAACAATGTTAGGTAGGTACAATTTTCATATTGATAGTGGCGTCGGAATAATTAGAGATAATTTAGAGATAATTTATTCAAATAAAACCTAAATATGTGTGTGTCTGTGTATATGAATGTGTGCCTGGTCGTGTATGTCTATGTGTAGGTGAGGAGCGTATATGTGTATATGTGCCTACAGTGCGTGCATGTGTATGTGTGGGTGTGGATGTGTGCGGGTAAGCATATCGGTTTCTTACACTAAACGTAAGAAACCGATATGCTTCTGTCGCGACACAACTCGCCGCGACACACAAGTGTGTTTCCGCCTTAAAGTAACGATTGTTTTGTGTGCGTTTGTCGCTCGTTACAGGCGGAGGCGCTGCACTACAAGATGTCGCACTCGCAGGAGGACTCGCTGACGGCGGTGTCGTGGCACCCGGCGGGTGCTGCGGGTGCTGCGGGCGGCAGCGAGCGGTTCGTGTGCGGCGGCGCGCGCGGCCAGTTCTACCAGTGCTCGGCGGAGGGCGCGCTGCGGCACAGCTGGGACGGCGTGCGCGTGAACGCGCTGGCGTGCCGCGCCGACGGGCGCAGCGTGCTGGCCGCCGACACGCACCACCGCGTGCGCCTCTACGACTTCACCGACCTCACCGACCGGAACGTGTGAGTGCCCGAGCCCGAGCCCGAGCCCGAGCCCGAGCCCGTGTCGCGTGGCGCATCGGCAGTCGAACTATGCAACCGATGATCGCCTAATTGTATTTCTCTTGTACCTATATGTTCTCATTGATTTCACATACTATATACTACTTGTACATATTTCTGTATGTGAAAACTTAAAGGCTGTAATGACTTAAATATAAACCAAATTGTTAACTTAGCTGTAAGTTTTCCAAAATAAATAAAATAAAAAATAAAATATCCGAATTCACATCTGCGGACATCCGAAGGTGAAGGAGTATCCTTATCCCTATCCGACACTTTTTCGGCGGATCTTTTACGGATATTTCATCTTATTAATTTTCAATACACACATGAAATTCTATGTATACAATGTGTTACTAAGTTAACTGAAAACTAGAAAGTAGTTGGCTCAGAATCTACGTCCGAATCGATCGCACCATGTTTTAATATGGTTTATATTTTTTCATTTTTACTAGCTCATGCCTAAATGTTCTCTAATACCATGGCTCGTCAGCCACCCGTAGCAAAAAAATCGAATCGGTCATTGACACGAAGGTGCGGGCGTAGCGCTTGAAATTTCGTAGATAGGTAGACAGGCCAACTAATGTTGAATAACTTTTAAACTATTAAGTTTTTCAACATGATATACATTTTAAATTTATTATTTTTTATATTTTTAAATGAGGCGTGTCAGGTTTTTGATTAAATAATTCAATCATTCAGTTAAATAATAATAGTCTTTTAATGATTAGGTAGCATTAAAAGACTATTATATTCCATTTATGTATAAATAAAACACACAATGCGTAGTGAGCGAGTGCGAGAGTGATGTCGGTGTGGGTGTGGGTGTGCGCAGGATCCAGGAGGAGCACGCGGTGATGGCGATGGCGCTGAACGCCGCCGACACCATGCTGCTGCTCAACGTGGCCAACCAGGGCGTGCACCTCTGGGACATCGGTGAGCGGCGCCTGCACACCACACACAACACACACCTCACAACACACACCACACACCATACACCACACAACACACACCACACAACATACAACACACACCACACAACACACACACCACACAACACAACACACACCATACAACACACAACACACACCACACAACACACACCACATACAAATATATTTTTCCAATTTGTATTATTGAAATCTATAACTTAAAATAGCCATCCAGACAACATAATTGGCGCCAATCAAACATAGTATAGAGGTCAATGCATTAAATTAGATATATTAAAAATACTAAGGGGTTTTAAATATTTTATTAAAAGAATTTCAATTTCAATTTTTTGATGATGATTCTGCCAATGTCAGTGTGAAAAATCACGGTTATTAAAAGAATGTTTCCTTCGATTTCAATTAACGTGCGTGCGTGTGTGTGTGTATGTGTGCAGGTGCGCGCGCGCTGGTGCGTCGCTTCCGCGGCCTCTCGCAGGGGCACTTCACCATTCACGCGTGCTTCGGCGGCGCGCACGAGGACTTCATCGCGTCCGGCTCCGAGGACAACAAGGTGCGCCCCCGCCCCCGCCCCCGGCCCCGGCGCCGCCCCCGCCCCCGGCGCCGCCCCCGCCCCCTCCGCCCCTCGCTGACCCGGCGCCCGGCTTGCAGGTGTACATCTGGCACATCAGCGGCGAGGAGCCGATCGCGGTGCTGTCCGGGCACACGCGCTGCGTCAACGCGGTCGCGTGGAACCCGGCGCACCCCGACGTGCTGGTGTCCGCCTCCGACGACTGCTCGCTGCGCCTGTGGGGGCCGCGCTCGCACCTCGCGTAGGCCCGACCCGCGCCCCCCGCCCCACGCCTGCCGCGGCCGCACCCTGAGGCGCTTGTGTCCGCCTGCGAAGACTGCAATCTGCGCCTGTAGGAGCCGCGTTCGCACCTTGCGTGGACCCGTCCCGCCCCCGCGTGGGCCCGTCCCGCACCTCGCGTGGGCCCATCCCGCACCTCGAGTGGGCCCATCCCGCACCTCGCGTGGGCCCATCCCGCACCTCGCGTGGGCCCTTCCCGCACCCCATGCACCCTAACTAACGCATTGACCAAAACGAAACCGTAATCGCTCAAATTCCATATTTAACCTTCGTATAAAGGTCGACCACTCAAGTAAACTCGTCAACAACCTACCTTCGCGCAGACGCAAACAGGCAGCCTCCGATAACATGACTTTTGTACGTATATTCAGTCTCATGCGTATCGACATACAAAATTTATTTTTCACACCACATGCTCGACAATGCCGAATTATATGTCATGTAAACCTTACCGAAAGCAAGACATTATATCTCTTGGCTTTAGCCGGGTTATAATGTTCTATTGAATTTCATTATAACCCGCTGGTCAATAATGTGATTTTCACTTTCATAATTCTTATTGCTATGTCCATAACGTCTCATTTCGCTAAACAGAATGTGTTCTCAGCGGACGCGGCCAACTCGATTTTCGAAGACCGAAGCCGTGGCCCACTAGATTCGCAGTGAGACGAACTTCATTTGTTTGTCAAATCGAGTAGGCCACGCCAGCTGAAAGAAGTGGCTATATAGGATCTACTAAGCCTGGTTTTTTATTGTCTCGCATTATGTGAGAAAAGTAGAGTATACACCACAGGGATAAAACTGTTTTTTTCTTGGGCGCTTGAATCCCTCACTGCACTCAGGACTCAATCTTAATTCCCTCCCTTTGGTCGGGAATTAACTTATAACACCCTCGCTGCGCTCGGGAGTTAAATTTGGAGTCCTTCGTTATGTTCAGGATTCAATGTAGCGCCCGTGACATAAAACAGTGCTTTATCCCCTTGGTGTATAATCTACTATTATTTATTTCTGTAATAATATGTACACTTGTACAGCTCTTAAGACTATCTCACTATCTATTTTTTTTTTTTCTATTCTTCTATTCCAAGCGCATACTTTTATATCCATAACAGACAAACTGACTATTAACATTATAAATTCTCTCATTATTGTAAAAACCTAATATTTTTTACAAAAAGCGACCAGCATCTGTTCGAAGAAATAAACCCCAGCTAGGAAGTCAATAGCCCATCCCTTTCATTCAATGAAGACTTTTACCTTTTGTGCGATGTGGTCCGGCCATCAAAGACTCCCGAACTGTAATAATTTGCTACAATTACTGCCTTCGAGAATGCGTCGCGTCCCATACATTTCCGAAGGCTACAGCGATTGACATGACATTAGAAACCGCATAAGCGCGTGCCAAATCAGCCTTGTGTCCGAGTCACCGAATGTGCAATACTCGAATGTGCAATGTCCCAGCGACACCGAACCGGGGGAGGGCGATGCATATTATAAAATAATCGTATTCGTTAGGCTAAATCTTGACTGAAAAATATATAATGACAAATTGAACGTAGTAGATTCATTACATGAATGCGTCGTTTTGTTGCGCATTGCAAGTGTTTAAAAAGCACGTCGTACGTGCTGATAACGAGATGTGGATTGTAACACGGCCATTGTAGATGCGCTCGCGGCGAGCGCCAGGCCGAGCCCGTTTCGATGTAATTTAGGCGATAAGTTAGCTTCCTAGGGAAATAAATTAGGCTACAATGATCGACTGATGTGAGTCCCGGGCGGCATCGTCCCGTACGTACGAACGACCAATCACCGGCGACGCTATTCAGCGCCCATGTTGGAAATCGATGATTTTTTTGTGCTTACGATATAAAAAATGAACTTTTGTCGTTTGATTTGTGCGAAAATTATGTTATTATAGGATATATTTTGATAAGGCGTGGCCGCGGCGCCCTCCGGGCCCTGACGAGACGAGCTCGACCGGGGATTATATTTATCGCTACGAGTGTTCAAAGTGTTACCCGGGGGCCGGTGTCAGGCGAAATATAAACAACATTAAATTAATTTCTTTCTATCGTCTAGCTCAGTTAATTTCTCGTCCTGTTTTAACTTTCTCACGTTTCTTTATATTTGGCCTGAAGCGAAATGGCGGTGCGTCCCCGCGGCACCGCGCGCCGGGTGACACGACGCGTTAGATCTTAATATTAGTGAGTAGATTGTAATCGATCGGCAATGATTAATTGATTATTGTAATTTTAATGGGTCCTATGAGATTCTGGGTGAGGGTGATTTTAAATAAGACAAGTTCCAAAAAAAACAAACTTAAATTATTTCATACACAGTGTAGTGCGTCCACATCCCAACTCCGGGCCGACATCTGTGTTGAGCTACGCCGTCGTATTGGCAATTATATTTTGATAGTTGTATTATTTAATATTCTTTTTCTAATTTTGTATTTAATAAACTCATCGCTCACTTTTTTTTTCAACAAATCAAAGCCTTCACGCGACTCGCCTGGAGTCCAAATTGTACCAAATATGTAACCGGCAACAAGTCTGCGTGTCTGCGTGACTGCGCGAGCGAGAGCGTGCGCGAGGAGGAAGTACAAAGGAGAGATTTTGTGAAATAATAATAATATTATATTTAACGGATAAATAAAGCTAACACTATGAAGTAACTATAGGTATATAGATAACAGCGGGGCGTGTGACGCGATGCGCGCGCGCACGTCTCGGCGACGCCTTTGCGTCTTTGAATTGTTATAAATATATCAATATTTTTTTTTAATGTAAAAGATTTTGACTTTTCATTTATCCCACCCTCCATCCTTCGAACATCCTGCGCCCCAGATGCTAATACAGCATTAATGCAGTGTTGTGGTTCCTGACCCGACCACGGCACGGAGGTTTTTACTTTGGCTAAAATTCATTATTTTCATCGTGCCTTTCTATGCCACTAATCCCAGGAAATCCAGGAATGTGCCGTGTAATCTTGGGAGTTACTAGAGTGGTTGGGCTGGGAATCCTAGCTCCTGACCCAAGGCATGGTACAATGGAGACTTTTTCTTTGCACAAATGCATTATATTTTAATTCTATTGTGACGTTTAAGTACCACTAATCTCAAGAATTTGTACCTTATAGTTTTTTTTTTTTTTTTTTTTTTTATGCCTAGCCCTTTGACATGATCAAAGCCTGTGGCTACGTTTCTCTTTCATACCAGTTCCCGCATTTGCTACATCTCGTACTTCCATTCAACATACTGATTTTCTTCTCTCATCCATCTTATCTTTTATACTCTCTTGGTGGGTTGCCAAGTGTCCTACTCTATCTAAAGCTGTACCTTATAGTTAGAAAGAAAGAGATGTGAAGTTTTTTCCAATAATTATATTTTACTTAGCATTAATGGACTTATTACAATAGAATTTGATAAGGATACCTAGATTATTTGGTTTATATATTAGCAGTTCCATTTTTATCCACTAGCTCCAGGAGCGTCTTGAGCGCGTTGTCGAAGAGCTCGCAGCGGATGGGCATCTCCAGCGAGTAGAACGGGTTCTTGAGGGCGTAGTCCGCGTACAGCTCGTATACCCGCCGCAGCACCAGCTCGGCGCCCTGCATGCTGGGGTCCGACACTATGATGAACTTCACTCCTGCAAAAATTTGTCTCGATTATATCGAACTAAGCGCTGGCGCCACTGTCGCGCGCATAGTATTTTATACTTTTTGTCGCAATTTAATTTACTGTGAATTGCAATAAAACTAAGCTTTTAGGTAAAATTATAAAAAAGGCAACTGCGAAAATCCCATTCAGTTGTGTACAGAAACGATTTAATCTGCATTATTATCATTTTTGAAGGTTGTTTTTGGGTGTGCAGTGCACACAGCTAAACAATAATAACTGGAGGTAAGTAGTTTGTAAGTATATTTGTGTTATTATCTCTGTAGTGGAGCAATTGGTCTTACCTGTCAGGGTTTGAAAACAGGTGAGCTTAAATGTGTCTGCAGTAAGTGTTTCAATGCCAGAAGACTTGGGCACAGGGCTCAGCTGGCAAGCGAGCGCAAACAGCGGGTAGAACATGCTGGCCAGCACAATCTTCTCGTTGGTTGTTGCCCGCGGTCGGCCAAACTTGAGATTTACTGGAAAATTTTCCTACAAATATAAGAATAAAATTTTATGCAAAATATCAAAAAGCCATTTCTCCAGCATTCAAAATTGGCAAATATAATACTGACTGACAATTCAAATTTATCTGTGAGGTATGTTGATGTCGGTACAAAAACATGTTATTTTATTAAGATTAGCAGTGCCTTGCGGTTTCACCCGCGTGAGTTTCGGAATTCCCGCAGGAGGTCTAAAGTTGCCTTCAGGTAATTAGCGTTGAGTCAAAATCGGTCCAACCATTTCGGAGATTTACCGTGTGAGTTTCGGAATTCCCGCAGAAACTCCATTTTTTTTTTCATATTATTCTCCTTACAATAAACACAACAAAAAAAGAATTAGCGAAATTGGTCCAGCTTTATGCGTTATGCCTGTTATGCCGTGACCAAGTGAAATAGGGATATATAACTAGCAATATATATACTAGCCTTAACTAATACACACCATCAAAAATTAGGGGTAGGACAAAGAGCAATGGAAAGAAGTATAATCGGGAAAAGAAGAATGGACAAAGTGAGCAACAAAGACCTGAGAAAGAGAACTAGGGTAGCTGACATAAGTTCCAAAATAAAACATCTGAAATGGTCTGGCCAACTGATGAGGGGTCCAGATAAATGGAGCAAGATGATTACTACCTGGTATCCAAGGGACGGAAAAAGGATAAGAGGAAGACCATACAGACAATGGGAGGATGACATGGTAGTAGACGCAGGAAGAACCTGGCACAGGGACGCGCTGAACACAAGCAAATGGAGACTGATGGGGGAGGCCTGTGCTATTAGGCACGCAGAAAATAAAGGGAGCTAACTTGTTACCATGGTCAAAATAGTTTTAAGCAATTGTTTTTCTGAATACAGGCTAGTTAAATAAAAAAATAAAATAAAAATACTAGTTTTATATATACACTATATAAAGTATAAACATTACACACAGGACAAACCTATGCATAACCGTCAAAATTTAATGACTATACATTTAGAAGGACAGCCGCGGGCCGGATTAAATCCTTTCACAGGCCGAGATGGCCTGCAGGCTGTACTTTGCCCGGGTATAAACCATCAGAATTCCTATATTTACTATAAAATAAAATTAATAATCCAGGTATTTTTTATTAATACTTTGTGAAACTTGTTTTTTTTTATATTTTGAAACTTGATTAAGATGCATAAACAGCTCAAATCTCTCCATTAGAATCCCCAACTTGAATTCAACGGATAAGAATAAATGGTGGATCTTCTGAGATGTTTTGTTGGAAAGTCCTCAATGTATTTGGATGTTTGACAATATTATATTATTCTATTCTACACTAACATCAGCTGTACCTATGATCTGGATATAAAAGTTCTTGAAGTAATTTTAAATTTGTAACTAAAACCACAGGAATCAGCTAGTATATGTAATAATTTAATAAATAGGCAATGTACCTTGCATTCTAACATTTCAAACACGTCCTTCCCAGCTTCAGTGGTGCGGCCCGTCACTGGAGATCCATTCACTGCGAGCAATACATGTCCAACTGGAAATACAATAGAGACAATTGTAATGCTTTGGCCTGTGACGATAGATAGGTCATCAGTTTTAAGAGAGAAAATATGGAGTGGTTGTTGAAAGGCAGGCAAACACTTGGGGCAGACTCGGTGCACACTGATTGGATGATGTATCATACAATTCTGTTTATAACTATCTATGCATGTAATTATAGAACACATATAACATACTTAAGTAGCTTACCTACTATACTATCTTTTTGGCCAAAATATACAACAACTTTTTTGTTCTCATATAGCAATTTTAATTCGAGAGGGTATGTGAATGTTCGTTCTGCTTCAACCGGTGGGATATTATGGTCGAGGTTAAAAATAAGTCCACCAGATTTGTTTATAATAAAAACACTATAAATAACCATTATGTATATTGCATAAAACTTAATAAAAGGATTATTTAATTTTATTTCATGCCCAAAAACAAACACTTTTAAAGTTGAAACACCTCCCTTTTGTTTATCTACCACCCATTTTGTTTATCTACACGAGTTCAGAAACCCACCAATAACCATCCACAGACGACCTTACAATTCACAATCACAAGATTTTTTGAATACATACAATACATTATTCCAGATAAAGCAATTCGTTATTTAGTTTAGAATGTTGATGAATTCGAAAGGTTTATTTTTAAGTACCTAAGTAGTTTATTGATCACGTTTTGAGTTTGGAAGTTTATCACCAGTAACTGAAAGAAATAAAAGTTTCTAAAACTAGGTTTATGAACGCAACCTGTTTACGGTTGCTAGGTATTGTCAGATTTGTCAGTGTTTGCTCAATTTGTCATGTTGACACTTGACAGATGACCCTCAAATTTTTTCTTTAGGCGTAGGTAGGTACAGGTACCTACTACCTAGCTTTTAGGAAAAACCGGGGGCGTTAATTTAAAATCTAGAATCTATCACTACTAAACTTTTTTTTGTTGCCGACATCATTCTTGGCAGCCAGTATTTTCTCGTAACCGCGGCGGCATACCACCTCGCCCGGTGGGAAGCTTCCCCTTTGGTGGCGGTCGAGCCATATCATCCATTCTGCTCCCGCTACAAGCCTTTTGATCCTTGTGGGAGACGGGACTGATTAAGCTAATAAAAATTATTTTGGAAAATGATTTCTCGCTGACAAAATTTTTTTTTTCAAAATCTGTAAATGCCGACCGATAGTCAAGGATAAAACACACAAACAATTACTTTTAATCAATTAATTAGCTAATCCTTACTACCTATTAAAAATGTGAAAGTGAGTGTTTGTTTGTTTGTTTGTAACGCTTTGAAGCCTCAACGGCTCAACGGATCATCATGAAATTTTGCATACAGGTTGTCGGGGATACAGAGAAGGACATAGAGTACTTTTTTACCCGGAATTCCCGCGGGAACTCCGAAATTACCGCCGCTGCAACCACGGGGATCAGCTAGTCCTACTAATATTATAAACGCGAAAGTTCGTAAGTATGTATGGATGGTTGGATGGATAGATCGATGGATGTTTGTTACTTTTTCACGCAAAAACTACTGGATGGATTTAAATGAAACTTTACAATAATATAGTTTATACATCAGATTAACACATAGGGTACTTTTTATCCCGGAATTCCCGCGGGAACTCTGAAATGAACGCGGGTGAAATCTCGGAGCACAACTAGTTATTCATAAAATTCACTCAGGTATCACAATAACTACCTAATCATGTTCCCATAGCGTTATATTGACGGTTGCTGTGATCGAATAACTTTAATATGCAAGTCAAAGAGCATGCAGTGAACAACACCTGTCACGCAAGTAACGTGAAAAACAAACTGCGTGATTTCCAACCGCAAACGACGTCGCAGACTCGCAGCTCCATACAAACGATGCCAACCTCAGCGTCCTCATTGAAATTCACTACATAACATAAGACAATACAAAACATAAATATAACACGTAAATTTGGTCATTATTTATGACGTTATTACCTATAACTTCCTGTGTGGTACCTACTTTCTACCTACCTACTATCTATCTTGTTATTGGATACTATGTGCGTGTACATAATATTCAAAAACTGTTCCCCGCGGTATCACCCATGATAATTTCGGAGTTCCCGCGGAATTCCGGGTTACAATATAGCCTATGTTACTCAGGGATAACGTAGCGTTCTAATAGTGAAGGAATTTTTGAAACAGGTCCAGTATAGCTTTTGAGTTAAATCGTAACAAACAAGCAAAAAATCAAATCTTTCCCCGATATAACATTAATTTACTAATTTTCGAGATTCCGCGAGAATTCCGGGGTAGGTAAAAAGTACCCTGTGTCCTTCTTCTCTTTGTCCCCGAAGATGTGTATGCAAAGTTTCATAAGATTTCACCAGCTTCAATATTGGAGTTTCTACTTAATTGACAGACACTAGATATTTGAGATCTCGAGATGCTTAAGCTGAATCATTTCATTTTGCTTATTTATTTATTCATTAGAAAGATCAGTAGCACAAATAAATTTGTACATACCTACCTACCTATAGAATCTAAATAAAACAAATTGCTAATGAATAATGATAGGTTTTCATGTAGACTCAAATGTTGATAAAGTTGTTTGCGTTTCTGCAAATACTAATTGATTGATAACTCGCGAAAGTGGAAAGAGTGTCGCTGCAGGTGCGAGTTGCGACAGTGGCGCAACGCTATCGTACACTAGCGAGTGTGGAGCGCGGCGGCTGCGGCTGCGGCCTGCGGGGGCGCAGCTTCCCAGAAAGCGTTTTCCTCGTCACACGAGAGCCGCGGCGGGGCGCGGTGACGAATCCGCTACGTCACACGAATGACGAACGTTTGCGAAACAAAATCGCGAGATGGACGCGCGACCCCTAGTGCATGTGATGTTGGTCGTCGGAGCAGACGTGGAGTGCTCGCGGTGTCTGTGAAGTGTTCAGTGTGCTCTGGCCAGGAGGGACCCGCAGCGGCCGCGATGCTTGCATGGAGTCCGCGCTGCCGACGCCCCCCTCCGACTCCAGCTGCAGCACCGATGACTCGGGGGATGAAACGGAACACGTGCTCGTGCCTTCCGGTAACAGTTCGCTCATTGTTTATTGTTGTCACATTGTTTACGGATAATATTATATAATACGCATTATTAGTAATACTTCGTAGATATCACGTGCGATGAATCAGTGTCGGTGTCTGTTGATTTAATTATTATAACCTGTAACTTTGCATTCAACTTTGCGGCGGCGACTACATCCACCTGTCTGCGAAGTCCCAATAGGGTTGTATGTATATTATGATTAAATCGGAAAGTGTCTAATATATTTAGATAGGTACTTGTGAGTTCGACATTCATAATCTGATATCATACGAAAAAACAAATACAACCTAATCGTTGTCCGTTGCGGTGAACCTTAATCAATACGATGCTCAGGAAGGACCAAGTTACTTACGGAGACAATCTAAATTGAATAAGTAGTGGTTTAAACACAGGTGGTTGTTTACCAAAATAACATACAATAAACAACAAATTTAAACTAGTATTAAATTACGACTTACATTACGGTAGAAAATTTCGCAACGCCATTATGTACGCTCGCCGGACGCCGTGGTCTCGCTGTTGCTGGGCAGGAACCTCGCACGTGGCAGCTGTAGATGCTGTAGCAGCTGACTGTGGGCCGTCCGCTGACTGTGGGCCGGGCTATACCCTGGACTCCGTGGGCCGGGATTACCCTGGACACCGCTCCTTCAATTCTTGACGCGTTGACGTGACGTGAATTTTTGAAAGATGCGCCGCGATTTATTTTGGCATTTATTTGAATGAATTATATTATCTTCTTTTCTTCTGATGTTATGGCCATTTCTTGTGTCTTCAGAATTTATAATTTATGTTCTTCATTATAATTTTTTTTTTGCAGTATTTTTTATTGTTGATCTTCATAACTTTTTCGTTTTTCTTAAGTAGTCTTCTTTAAAGTGTTGGGTTTTCGGCAGGGTCGCCATGTAATGTCTGGTGCGACGAGGAGACAAATAAAACCATCTCGGCCGGTGATAATAATAAAAGTCCACGTTTATTTAAAATGTACAACAATTTATAGGCTAATTAATTCTATGTCAGCAAACCTTAATTCACTGTGTGTGTGCAACTGTTCATACACTACAGTCTAACAATTATTTTTTTATATTAATGATGTCTCATTAACGAACAACCAAATCTTTAAAAACATATTACAAAAGTGTGCCTCAGTAATAATTTTAATAAAATTATAATTAATTTATTGAATTCAAAATCCATAAAGGTGATCACAATTGAGGTTGTGAACTTGTGATATTATCTTTAGTGTTTTCTTAATAAAGCTATAAGGTAATGGTTTTGTTGCAAATAATTAATTTATTGTTAGATGGAGAGAGACGGAACGCGTTTAGGCCTAAGTGGTGTAGGTACGTCGAACATCTATCTATACTATAATAAAAGAGTAGAATCCGCGATTCTGTACATTGAATATTTTTAACAAAAATTGACAGGGGACGATAAAAGAAGAGTAACCAACCACAAAAAAAAGTTTTTAAAATTCTTTCTGTCTGTCTATCTGTCTGTTCGCGATAATCTCCGAACGTACTGAACGGATTTTCATGCGGTTTTCACAGGTAGATTAAGCTAAACCTGGAGCTACACATAGGCTTTGTTTCATTTAAATCGGATCTTGGGAAAAAAGTTGTCATACAAAAACGTTTCATGCGGGTGTTAAACCGCGGGGCACAGCTATAGTAAGTAAAATATCTACTTATGAACATGGGTTTATCAACTGAAATAAGAAATAACAGCACTGATACACCGATGTTTTTCTCTGCCCATGGGCCATAGAGGCTTATGCCCAGAGTATAGGTAGGTAGCTACTAGTATAATCGAGTGTTACTTATAGCTAGTATAGGCTCACGACTTCACCTGTGACGATACGGAATTTCTAACGGGAATATGATCAGGGTACAAGTGCTCTAGGACTTCCTACCTTAAATAATAAATTTGCAAAAATTTCCAATTTTCAGCGCAAATTTTCTTACCTTAAAATCCTTAGGTATTCAGACTATTAGGTATATCAAAAGTCATTTAAAAAAAAAGTTGTAGCTGTTCTCAAGTGATGTGAATGCCAACAAGCAGCATATAATTTTATTTTTATATTATTACTAGCTGTCCCCCGTGACTTCATCCGCGGTAATTTCAGAGTTCCCGCGGGAATTCCGGGATAAAAACTATCCTATCTTTTAAGTTGGACCATATTATAAACGGTTACAAAATTTTATCAAAATACGTTCAGTAGTTTCGGAGTCCATCGCGGACAAACAACGTGACACGTGATTTATATGTATTAGAAGATTAAGATAGAAGACTTGCAAGGCATCCGTAGATCTATATATTAATAATCTAAGACCCTGCAATTAAGTACAAATGCGGTAGGCAGATAAAGCCTCGGTACTTCGACCCTTGGGATCTTTCGTACCTATACCATCCCCATCCTGTGATCCTCCCTCTCCTCTCTGAAGACCTCGGTGGCGAAGGCTAGTGTACAATTAAGTAAGCAATAAATAAATCTTTTTTTCTTTCTTCTTTCAATAAATTAAATACTTGAACTTAATACTATAACAGAAGTGATGAAGCATGGCACTTCGTACAACTCCATAGGAAAACCCATAGTAGACTTGCTGAAATCTTCTGTCAGCGTCGTAGATTAGATGTGCAGCCTCGCCGGAAACCTAACCACTTGGGGGCCGATTCGCAACCCTTATATCCGAGTATTGTCATGTTCGAATATATAGTTACTGTTAATAAGGGTTATAGTGCGTGCTACAGGAACTTGCCACAAACGTTGCGCAGTGCGGAATCAATTCAGATTGAGGTAACTTATCACGGTGTTAAAGTATTATCCAAAATAGAAACTAACATAACGTAACGTAGTATTTTGAAGATTAAACGGAAATGTTGAAAGAAAAATAATAAATCCTTTAAAGTGACCAAAATAAGGTAGCAAGTAACTTAAACACCATAGAGACTAGAATATAGCCCCTAAAACTAGAATTCCCTGTGATAAAGGGACTGTTATGCTAAAAGTTATTCTTCTAACGATATCGTTAAGTGGAAGTAAAAATAATATCGAAATCATTTTCGTATACAAGTAAAAAAATCCGCCCGCCATGGTTTCGATGGCGGCCGAAGCATGCGCGTCACCCGCGACCAGTGGCGGATTTTAACATTCGCCAGTAGGCTATTAAAAAAACACTACCTACCTTTACTTTAGGTAATTCAAAATAATATTATTTCTGACCATCATTAATGTAACAAATATACCAAAATTAGGCACCACCACTTGTACCTATCTAGATTAGGACGATAGTGCACAAATCATATAGACGAAATGACGATGTGAAGAAATAGTTTTTGAGTACCTACGTATAAATTTGTCGCTCCTAATCGACTGCCCTATAGGTTCCAGTCCAGTCAGCCGATTCCGTCACTGCCCGCGACACTGCGATGATCTACCTAACTTCTTATTACCGCTTGTGTGCACATGTGCAATATGTATGCGCGTACTGCGTGGGTGTAGGGTTGGCGACGGGGAGTTCCAACACACAGCAACAGCCTACATCGCTCTCTAGGCTCGCCGCTGCGCGCTGCAGGCGAGCGTGGGGAAACCCCGAATCACAGATAATAATTAACTTACTCCCGAATTAAGAAGGGTGCGCAGTGTCGCTTCGATTTATACACTAATAGTATATATTGGTTGGTGGTGTGGTGTGTGCGCAGATCCAGAGAAATGGGATCGTGGCGACGTGCGCCGCTGGGTGCGGTGGGCGGCGCGCACCTTCCGCGTGCGCGCGCCGCGCCGCCACCTGCTGCCCGACACGGGGCCCGCGCTGCTGCGCCTCGCGCCGCAACACTGGCTGCAGGTAGCACTCGTGCACCGTCGTGTGTCCACAATACACATTGTTCCATCGTTTTTATAGTTCACCCGCGGTATTTTTGGAGTTCCCGTGGGAATTTCGGGATAAAAAGTATTCAAGTATATTCAAGTATTTATTGCCCTAAGTATTATGTACCCTATGTCACTCAGGATTACCGTAGCTTCCTAATAAGTGAAAGAATTTTCCAAATCGGTTCAGTAGATCCAGAGATCACCCTACAACGTCACAAAGTCACAATTTTCCCATAGGTACTGTAACTCTTTATACTCGTAATATTAGTAATATGGACTAGCTGTTCTCCGCTATTTCAACTGCCACAGATAATTCAGATTTGCCGCGGGAATTCTGGGATACAAAGTACCCTATGTCCTTCTCTGTACCCCTGTGAAAGCGTGTATATAAAGTTTCATGATAATCGGTTGAGTTAAGCAGGTTAAGGTATGAAAATGTAACAAACAACCTCATATTTGCTATTATTATTATTAGATAGATAAGAATGCAAGAATATGAAAAAAATGGTGATGTGCATCCCGTAGGTAATCTTCATCCGAGTGAAGCCGCAGGGAACAGCTTTTGGTCAGGAATTATTTTGTTATTTTCTAATATGATGGAAATGGACATCCTGATAAAACTTTTTTGCTAGAACGAAAACTAATAAAAGTCCTGCGGGGTTAGCCAAGTTGACATTCTACAATCGTTAACGCATAGAAAACATAAGTAACGAATCGTCATGTCACTTGGTCAGTCAATCAAAACTCTAGTTTTCAAGTGGTCACGTAAAGCTACAGTTTTGATTGGCTGACCAAAGTTTTCTATCCTCGTTTTATTTAAACAAAATCATACTTAGGAGTAGGTATAGGCATTAGATGTAGACGTACAATTTTGTAAATGCGCACCTACGTTTGTTTTAATGACTCAAATAACAGGCGCGGATCCAGTCCACAAAAAAGGTTTTGTGCAGGTCAAAAGCTGTAAGCTTTCCGAAAAGTAAAATAAAATATGTACATTGTTTGTCAGGTGTGCGAGAGCGACGAGCAGTCGGCCCGGATATTTGAGGCTTACCTGAAGCACGCGCACGCGTCGGCCACGGGCCGCCCGCCGCCGCCGCCGCTGCTGGAGCACCAGGCCGCGGCCTCCACCAGCGCTGAAGCCGCAGCCGCCTATGGTGAGTCACTCACTTACCGACTATACCAACAAGATGTTACAGTAACAATGAGGAAGGTAGTGATATGCCAAATAAAGATAAAATATACATTTGTATTGTCTATGATAGCCTGGTAGGCCAATGTGACAATAGTTATCATTGCGTTTTTTAATTTGTCCGGATCTTGGATTGTAGGTAAGTATTTATTTTATTACTAACTGTGCCCCGTGGTTTCACCCAAGGTAATTACGGAGTTCCTGCGGGAATTCCGGGATAGAAAGTACCCTATGTCCTTCTCTGTACCCCTGACAACGTGCATGCCAAATTTCATCCAAATCCGTTCAGCCGTTTTTGCGTGATTGAGTAACAAACATCCAAACATCCAAATATCCAAACATCCACACTTTCACATTTATAATATTAGTAGGATTAAAATCCATAATTAGTAAAATTGGTGAGATTATACAATTTATTAAGAGTGTAAAGAATACATTCCTTAAAGTCCTGATTATACGTATTATTATTATTATACGTAGGTATATGTTTACATATCTACGCAAATCAAATGAATCAAGGTGAAGTTTATTAAAATAAAAACTTTTAAATATTTACTTGTTTATACCTAATACATATTAACGTTTAATAAAAGAAATATAATATAACTAGCTGTGCCCCGCGGTTTCACCCGCAGTAATTACAGAGTTCCCGCGGGAATTCTGGGATAAAAAGTACCCTATGTCGTTCTCTGTAGGTACCCCTGACAACGTGCATGCCAAATTTCATCCAAATCCATTCAGCCGTTTTTGCGTGATCCAAACATCTAAACATCCAAACATCCACACTTTCACATTTGAGGATATAATTATACCTACCTACCTACATTCTCAATAACATCAAAATAACATTCAAGAAGTAAGAACTAATTCACTGAAATCACTAATAAAAGGACAGCGCCACCTACATAAAGATAATGAAGTGATTGTGAAAGCGCGCCAAAAAACTTGAGCGAGTTATGAATGAATTACGCGGGAACGATCGATGAGTCACGCCACGCATGGCCGCGGCGCGGCGGCGCGCGAGGCGCAGGCGCGGCGCTACATGCGGCTGCGCGCGCAGGTCGCCCGCCGCGCCGTGGCCATTCCGCTCTCCATTCATCTCGTTTCGATGGTGACTCAGCAATTTTCCCGGAATAATGCGTTGTGCAAGAAAACTGTAATTACTATGAGTTTTATCTGCACCGCACAATCACCGGCCACTAAATCTATCGTCGTCGGTTAGTCACGATATGGTCACGATGCTACAAAAGTACAAACATCTTTTGGCTGGCGAAAAAGATGATTGAACTTCTACGTATGACTGTTAAGTTCACAATTAATTATAACAAAGATTAAGATTAGGTACCTACTTAGGTGACAAGAAAAACATTAAAATATCTACAGATTTAGATAATGTTCGAAAGATGCATAGATACCTACATAATTGGGATTAAGAACCCACCGTTTAAAATGATAAAATGTGTATCACCCAAGGTCACCCACTTGAACTATGCTTTATACCTAATACCGGTAATTGTTTTTTTTTTGTACCGAATAAAGATAACTGGTTCCTTATGATCGACTGTATTTACTAGAGAACTTTCCCTAAACAATAGAATATAATCATTTATTGTAACTTTTTGTACCTTTGGTTCCCAAATAAAGAGATATAAATTAAGTGTTCACCAGCTATAGAGGTTCATAATAAAATTATCTCTGTTCATAACCAAAATTGAACCCAGTAACTTTTGAAAAATATTCTTTATTTTTATTAGAAACTTAGCTCATGCATTAGATACATTGGGATATATTTCTGCAATAATAAGAGAAAAGATATGTATCTACTTAACGAACGCAATGACTCGAGAATCCCTATGGGATCCACGAATAGGCGGAAATAGTCCCAAAACGGGGTAATCAAGCGAAATCTATAAACGGATCGCATAAACAAGAAGTGAGTGCAGACCGAGTGCTGCTGGGGTTGTTATCGCTGTCAGTGTAGTCCGTGACGTAGTCCCGGGGGACGGCCGCACCGAGGTGGTTGTGATGTGAGCTGAATTGATTCAGCACCCTTATTCACTATGACCAAAACCATACCAAAACCATTCCTTGCCCGTATGCGCGTCCCTAAACGGGATCAATCCCAAATGCTCCAGATGCCAATCAGATCAATTACCGGATCGGTATTTAGATCGGTATTTTGTTATTATTTCACTCTTTAGTAAGTATAGTGCAGTAGTTTTTTTTGTTTTTTGGAAGTCGATTTTAATTATTTGTTAAAATTTTGTTTATTTCTCGCTTTTAAGTGATTCGGTTTGTAATTTATATCATGGACCAATTATATCTAGGTTACCTTAGCCTGATGTCAACTGTTCATCACCTTTTAAAAAATATTGCTATTCCCGATGCAGTGTCATTAACTGTTGAGGAGTTCTCCTCGTACTTCACGATCAGTTTCACTTCGCCATATATGTACATTGTATAACGAGCGTAAGTTGTTTAAAAACCATATTAAAGTAAACTAATCGAAACCCGTGAGATACGTATTATTGAGTAGTTCTGATGAACATCTGTGGTCTTCATCATCAGTTTCACTTCTTAAAATTTTGGTTTTCAAAAGCAAATGAACGATTTACCTACTATAAAAAATACCCAAATCCCCATAGGTGTGCCTACATAATATAATATTTAAAGAGTTCCCTCGACTTCTCCAAGATCACATCATCAGCACGGGAAGCAATAGCTTTCAATTAAAAAAAGAATCATCAAAATCGGTTCACTGACTCGAAAGTTCTGCTGAGATAACAAACATAAAAAAAATACAGTCGAGTTGAGAACCTCCTCCTTTTTGGGAAGTCGGTTAAAAAAATATTAATAGTAAGAATTTTGTATGCCATAAAACACTTTGTTTTTTTTAAGTGTAACTTCTAGGTACTACTATGAGCACGAGGGAAAGACAATAGGGATGTTGACTACTATTGAAAATCAAAATTCTAATTAGTCCGTCAGTTAGAAAATAAAAAAACAATAGACACGTATTTTTTTGCTTTTTTAAATAAATTAAAATATACAGAGATAAAGCGCTTTAAAGTTTAGGATGAGGAGGTCGTGACGTCACTAACCGCAAAACCGCCATACAAACTGTCAGAATAGTGACGTCACGCGAAATTTCAACTCAATATATCGCCGTTATTTTTTGATTACGTAAAAAAAGAAAAAATACGTGTCCAATATTATTAAACTAAAAAACTAAAAAATAAAAATTAGTCAACATGCCCATTTTTGTGGTGCCTTATTTTGACGGGACGTCATAATATGGTCATAGTGAATAAGGGCTCAGATGAACATGAGCCTGTTTAAAACTGGACATAGATAAGCAATAGTGTGTTAATCCACACTGGAGAAATTTTTAGTAAATCGTGTTTTTTTAAATTATATAGCGCCATTTTTGTGAACCTTTTTTATGTTTAACGTTTTGTTGGTATTTAAACAATGTAATAAGGTAAACACACAAAAACGTTCTATAACTGTCAATAAAGCGTTCTGTATCAATAACTTAATTTTGTGGGTTAACATGTTATTGCTTATCAGCATCCAACTAAGAACAAGGCCTATCGCACATCTATTAGCTGAAAACAGCGCAGCTCGTTTCACTGCAAAATATACAATATAATGTGGTGATCAATCGGCTTTACGTTGACACGTTATCAAATACTTAGGTAGTCAATTACTCGCGTGACGCGTCATACACTACACTCAGACACTACACTGTATGTACAAAGCTGCTGCGATACGGTACCCAAGAATTTAAATTACGTATAATTTAAATTTTTGCGCTGTTTTTGTGAAGGTCCATTACCTTCTTGCGTCGCTGATTGTGCAATTTTCAATACGATCGTGAAATATGAAAATTTTATAAATGGTTCTTTTTTGCACTGTAACAATAATATGGCAATAATAAATCTCTCTGTATGTGAAAACTTAAAGACTGTAATGACTTAAATATAGATCAAATTGTTAATTTAGCTGTAAGTTTTCCAAAATAAATAAGATAAACAAAATAAAAATAAAATAAAGCACATAGTAGTCAGCTGTTGTGCTTTGAGCAATGCTGTGTGCCAGTACCTATACCTATTTTAAAGACCGGGTATTTTTAGCGACCGAATGAATTCTTGGCGCCAATGCTATTCCAGTAATTCGGATACGCGTACCGGAGTCCGGAACCACTATTATTTGAATAGTGACTCACATATGTGATGGTTGCCGTGTGACAGTTGTGACACCCGCTCCGGCGACCGGGCCGCGGCCGGTGGGAGCGTCCGGGAGCTGCCAAGAATGCGCGGCATCTGGCAGCTCCCGCGGCCTACCCGGTGCCACTGGGCACTGATATTGCCAAATAAATAACATTTTTATTGAGCTCGTCACAAAAAAGTCGTTAGTTCGTCATATCAAACGACTTTCGCGAAAGAAGTTCAAGTATTTCGGAATTAGAAACATCCGTTCACACCTTAACTATAATTTATATTGTTAATTTATCTCATGTTGGCTAAATATCTCGCTCCTTAAAATCTCGCAGCTTATAATTTTTGGCAGCTTTAGACTATAGAAATGTGAATGTAAACTTTGCGATTCCCGCTCCATCGGCCGCACTCAGAGGCAAAATCTTTACTTAGAATTAAGCAATCATTAAAACGACTCTGAGTGCGGCCGTATATCTTAAGATACGTAAAACTTTAAAGAGTAAGCCGAAAAGAAAACAAAGTTGAAAATTCCCTAAGGGCGGCAGGTTTTCTGGAAATACCTTTTCAATCCAATCACCTGCTTACCTGTGTTTTTTAGTTATTGACGTGTAGACGTAGGGTCAGAAATTAGTAGCCTCGCGAACAAATCAGCAGCTTGTGAATTTTGGAAAAATAAAAATTACAAAAAAATATTTTCAAAGAAATATAACACTTCTCCAAATTACAAAGATTTGTGTTCTTCCTTTCCGAAAGACACAATAATATGTCAAAACGTTGCAATTGGTTGGGATTTCCGAGACTACTTGTCCATCGCTTCGGTTAGATGTCTGAATCGACCGGGCTGACTAATACGTCTTATTGCAGTAATCTAAATACATTTTAAGTTGCGCAACACGTGCTTGCAAGTAATTGCCAAAATCATAGTTAAATTAAATAACGGAAATGAGTCAATATTTACTCGGAACTGTGATTCACTTGTGTTCCGGATTGTGTTGACTCAACGTGATCTCTTGTACGCGCACCGTATGACCGTAGGTACTCATATCCTCGACGCCATCGCGTGTTAGCATCTGAATAGTGCTCATTTTGCCTTGGCGAGCCGAGTTCAAATAGAACGTTTCTTCCGTGACTAATGTGCTTGTAGATTTCGGGCGCCGGCGCCGGCGCTCGTCGCGCGAACACTAGATTGTCTTTGAGAACGTGAGAACAACTATTACTTTTGCAATTTTTTTGTATTGCAGGTACATGCCCTATATATTTTTATCTAATTATCTATCTATACTACATATAATAAAAGAGCAGAACCCGTGATTCTATACATTGAATATTTTTAACAAAAATTGACAGGGGCGATAAAGGACGAGTACCCAACCACAAAAAAAGTTTTTAAAATTCTTTTCTGTCGGTCTGTCTGTCTATTCGCGATAATCTTCGTACCTACTGAACGGATTTTCATGTGGTTTTCACAGGTAGATTAAGCTAAACCAGGAGCTACATAACAATATACTTAGGCTTTGTTTAATTTAAATCGGATGTTGGGAAAAAAAGTTGTCATACAAAAACGTTTCATGCGGGTGAAACCGCGGGGCACAGCTAGTACATAATATTATATAAGCCCCATTCCCCATCACAGAATTATGTTCTACATCTATGAGCACCATGTATATGGGTGCAGCACCTTCAATGTTTTAAAACCATCCCCTCTTTCCATGAACCGAATAGGCTTGTTTCCAGGGTATGAAATTGAAATTGTATTTAGTCCATCTTGTAGATTAATAAAAAATATTTGGACACGTATTTTTCACAACACGGCGTGACGTCACGCAACATTTCGACTTAAAGTAGGTATCTCTGTTATTTTTTGATTACGTAAAAAATTCAAAAATACGAGTTCAATATTTTTTATTAATCTACAAGATGGACTAAAAATTAAAATTTGGTTGACAAGCACATTCAAAATATGTTGATTAATGAATTTTATTTAAGGGTCGTCCTCCATGTTTAAGGGCAACCAACTCGGTTTAAACTCGGTGCTTGGGATTAAACCCGGTTTGGCGTCGATCACTTATTTTTACTATACCTACGCAATAGGTTCTGATGATTTACCAGAGAACACCCTAGAGAACCTACAGTATGTACATTATAGGTACTATAGAGCATCAGGTTTTCAGCAACATAGATGGGCAACCAACCCGATTTAAATCCAGTACCAGGGTTCGATTAATGTTTTTCTTTTGGTGGCTCCTCAAAGGTTAATAAGTACATGCTCAGTAGTCGTTGATCTGCAGGCAGGGTCAGCGAGTGCGTCCTCTAGGGTTGTCTAGAAGTTGAATTCTTCCTAGAGGCAGCCGACCCCGCGGCCAATCCCTAGCTAACACCGGGCGAAATATTAACAGCGCGTAGATAATGGAATGATCGTCTCAACTCCTCAAACGGTGCGATTTGGGACTTCGTCTACACCGCGCAGTCATCCCGGGCTTCCGGAAATTGCCGGGCGTCAACCGCTACTACGGGTTCCTTTCAATAGTGCACTAGCAAAACTGTGCAACGAATAACCGCACACTGAAATACTGTCCTATTTTTCCCACCGGTCGGTCCAGTCCAGTGATCTATATCGACGCGCGACGTATTCTCCTGAAAGAGATTATGTAGGTCTCAGACCAAATAAAAACTAAAGACTGAACGCGTAGAACAAACAAGTGAAGCCAGGAAAAAGACACCATCACCGTGCACGTACACAGAAACACGCACACACTTACAAAAAAAGACACCATAAATCCTAAGTAAACTTAGCAAATCCATACACTTTCCTAATCACCACATTTATACCTACGCAACCGGCTTCACTTTGTTGTTCGAGACGTTCCGTCTTTAGTTTTTATTGGTCTGAGATGTAGGTACGCAATATAACATTGGACTTTTGATAATACGAAGATTGCAGCAAGAATAAAGCTAAACTACTGTATTAATCTTCTACATGTGACGTCTTTGTATAGTGTTATCCTATACAGTACCTACTCTACTCTAAATGTAATTAAGTTAGGATGTTTAGATATTTGTTACTTAAACACCCAGAAACTGATGAATGGATTTAAAAGAAATCTGAAACAGCTGCAGTTAAACACATAAGTAGGTACCTAGGATACTTTTATCAGGAATTCCCGCGGGAACTTCGAAATTTGCTCATGAAACTGTAGGAAAAGATTTTCCGGGAAACTCATTTCTCGCAGTTTATTTATTTATTTAAATGGAGAAAAAGAGATACAAATTTACACTAAATAATAAATATAAGAAATATTTTAGCTATAAAAGAGTTCCAGGATTTACTGCGGGAAACTCATAATTTACTCTACATCAGTATAGAGCCAAAATAGTTGCAGTTCGTAGCACAGAGATACGTAGGGAGATCGAGTTTTCATCTAGGATCGAGTTGCCTTAGTAGGCGCGTGTTCCCAGCGGGAGGGCATTAGCAAGTCAATGTCGGAGGGCGAGCGAGGGCGCCATCCTTCACCCGGGCTCACCGTGTCATAACACCGACACCCCGGGCTTAGTTTGATGCACGCCTCTTCAGCGGGGATCCGCTCACTTCCGAACACCATTGTTTATGGAACAATACGACATTTAACCCTGCCGTCCCATAACTACAGGCTGCGGTTGTAGTTACCGTTCAGGATATTATGACCCGAGTTAAAAAATAGTGGTTGTTTTTTTGAATTTTAGAGAACTTTAATTGAGCTAGAGTTAATTTATTTAACAAGGGAGAAATATAGAACGTGAAAGAGGGACCTAGCCGAAAGGCAGCGGCTGGATACGGCAACGAATAATCTTTTGCTTCTTTCAAAATATTTTAAATGAACGCTTCCTCAAGTCTCAACCCTATGGGCATATGCAAGCATACTAACGTAATGTGTACTCTCAACGTATTTTGAAAATGAAAAGCCTCGCTAGAAACAAAGAAAAGTTTTAAGTTGAAAAAAGAATTCAATAGAAAAACAACTCTTTTTTGAAAAATAACATACTGTACATGTTTATTGTTGCTATAGCTATGCGCCGCGGTTTCACCCGCGTGAGTTTCGTAATTCCCGCAGGAACTCCAAAGTAGACTAAATTACTCCTTATATAACATCAACAAATTACCAGTGAAAGTCCCGCCAAATTGGTCCAACCGTTTCGGAGATTCACCCGCGTGAGTTTCGGAATTCCCGCAGGAGCTCTTTATATCAGGATTAGGAACCTTTGCGGACGCAGGCAGAACAACCCGCCAATGTTTCTTCACGATCGGACCAATGGTTTAGAAACGCATAGAGGACAAACATACAAACAATGATTTTGATTTATAAAGAAGATCTGTGATACCTACCTATAGATAACCTAGATACTTTTAAAATTTAAATGTTCATGCCTTAGCTGGCAAATCTTTCCCTCCAACATTGGGTCAAAGATCCTAGTGATTAGTTCGTTACTAATCAAGATCAGTGTCATCAAGCCAAAAATACTAGTCATATTTACCACGTTCCTAAGTTCATTGTGAACCTGTTAATCACTTGGTATATGACTAATGTGATAGCACGTCGGTCGTGTGCCGCCTCCCGATAATGAGCCCATAGCACCGGCCTAATGTCCGCATACCGTCCGTCCCATTGCACGATGGGAACGGACTCCGGAATCCGGCTTTCTCTCGGCTCGCCCCGCGCATTGAAGAGGCTGCGGCCTGCGACGCATCGCTAGGCGAGCGGCGAGTGCTCGGGCACTCTAACGGCTGTACGTGAATCACTGCGCGGGAATGCGGACCCGAGACGTGTGTGGCGAGTCGCTGGCAACTTGTGAACTGACAACTTTCAGGAGCATCCACTTCGATCTTAATTTATGGGTACACCAGCTGTGCGCCGCGGTTTCACCCGCGTGGAACTCCAAAGTAGCCTAATTTACTCCTCATCATCCTCCATCAACTAATTAGCAGTGGAGGTCCAACCATTTCGGAGATTCACCCGCGTGAGTTTTGAAATTCCCGCAGTAACTCCAAACTTCTTTTATTCTTCTCCTTACGATAACAAAGACAACAAAAAGGAATTAGCGAAATTGTTGCAGCCGTTCACGGGTGATATCGTGGCCAACGGAAATAGGGATTAATTTTTTACCGACTTCCAAAAAAGGAGGAGGTTCTCAATTCGACTGTATGTTTTTGTTTTTGTAGGTAAGTAAGTTTTGTAGGTAGGTAAGTTTGGAGGTGACCTATCTACGAAATTTCAAGCGCTACTCCATCACCTACGTGTATCCACCTACCGAACCGATTTTCTTGCTACGATCGGCATTCGCGCCAACTATTGTATTATAAGTAAATAATTTAGACATGGGCTGATAAATATGAAAAAATATAACCATATTAAAACATGGTGCGATCGATTCGGAAGTCGATTCTGAACAAACTTTTTTCTAGTTTTCAGTTAATTCATTAACACGTTGCATAAAGATTCGATTTTTAAACTTAGGTACATCGGATTCCATGCCAGTACTGTCTGCGGCGCACGTGTTGGACAGATATTATGAGATCTTTAATTCAAAGGAATTAATTCGAATTTTGAATCACGATATACAACCTAATTCGTATAACCTTGTTAAGAGACTAGATTTTTTAAGTTTTCAGAATACCTCTAGTAATGAATGACGAATCATACTTTTATTGGAACTTTTAGAGATAGGTACGACTGCTCGAGAAAATGTACCAAGCGTTAAAAGATAATGTGTTTTAAAAAATTCAAACTTAATGCTCGATATTAATAAATAATTGATAAAGCTGTGAGAGTCAGGAGGTCAGAACTATTACCTTATCATCCGGGTTCGTGCGAGATGCTCGTCCCGCTCGTGGTCGCGAGGCGAGGGCGTCTCGCTCCCCAGGAGATGTGACGTCGGTGGCGGGCTGGGGTCGCTGGGAGAGGGCGGCGGTCCTCGCTGTGGGCGGCCCCGGACAGGCCCGGCCTGCCGGCTCCGCCTCCTGCCCTCCTCTTGTGCCAGGTTCGGTCCCGGTGATAAGCGATAGCGGGGAAAGGCTACGAAATTTTATCGCAATATTTAAGTTGGTACTTAATTTGATTTTTTTGGTGTGATTTTATTACATAAATAAATAAATAAATAAATACTACGTATTGTTAGGTCTGACTCCTTATTCAAAAAAAGATGAATTTTAACGCTAGTATATACTTGTCTATATCTATTGCGGTTTAATCACGGTATATAATTATCAGAATGGCCTGACAAAACTTTAAATGCATCTTACAATAGGTACGAAGAATTTTATAGCACAAATTGGATTCGGAGTTCGTCGTGTGTGCGTGCGTACGCAAGCGAGTGTGTGTGTGTGTGTGTGTGTGTGTGTGTGTGTGTGTGTGTGCGCGCACTGTGCACATTTGTGTGTCATTTCGTAAGTGTGTGTGTTTGATATATTTGATATTTCAGCACTATCAGCATATGTGTTGTCATAACTCATAAGATTCGATTGAAGAATTCTGTCGAGTGCGACCGCGAGTCGCGGCCCTTCATCTGTCTGCAGCTTGGGCCACACGGCGGCGCCTGCACGGCGTCGCGTCGAGGTGTTTCCAAGAAGTACTCGCTGCGGTTGCGATAACAATTTATATTCCGAGTCTGGCAGCCAGCGACAGGCGCTCGCGCTGGGGACTCACTGCAGGGCTGCCAGATCGTATACCTGGATGCGAAAAGTGTATCTCTTAGCTACCGAGTTTGTACAGCACATTGCTTTGTATAATTGGGTTTAGTGAACCTTTAATAACACAAAAAAAAATTATATTCCTCCCGTATGATCGCTAATGTTACCCAAAAAAGCATCAAGAGATCAAACGATTCTTCGAGATTGATCTTATAAAATTTATGACAGTCAAAAACTAAAAATTATTTAGTACCTATACCTATCAAATTTTAATTAAAGTGACAGTAAAAGCTTTTGAAAAAATCTATAACATTATTTCTAAATGACTATTTCTCAAGAGTTTTGTTGATTTGTATAATATCTACTAGCTGCATAGCCCGCGGTTTCACTCGCGGTAATTTTGGAGTTCCCGCGGGATCTCCAGGATAAGCTAGGTATGCGTCTTAAACCACTCTATTGGTGAAAACTGCATGAAAATCCGTTCAGTAGTTTTTGAGTTTATCGCGAACAGACAGACGCGGCGGACGACTTGTTTTATGTAGTGAAGGTTAAATAATATGCTCTACTGGCAGCCCTGCTGGAGAGGTCGGGCTGGGAGTGGTGTCCGTCTCTCGGTAACTCTGCAGTTACTCATCGCTTATTGAATTAGCACAATTAAGATTAGGGCGTCGCCATACTCTGCTACAAAACTCAGATTATTAGATATGTTTACGTAACCCAACTATTAATTTTATATTGTATCTAGCTATGTATACTTTACATATAGCGCCAAATTAACGACCGCTGATACTTGGAATCGGATCCAATTGAACTTTAACTGGAATCGGCCATTGTGGGCATGCAAGGTTGAACAGATATTATTATCGTGATATTTGAACAGTTAGTTACCCAAATGAGTGTTGGCCGATTCATATTTCATATGCTACCGAATTAAACAATTTGTACCAAATAATACACATTACTTATTGTTTATTAATATAATCTATACTAGCTACTGCCCCCGGTTCGTTCGGATTATTCGGAATTCTTGTAAGGAACTCTTAATATCAGGAAACTTGTACTTGAGGCAGCGCAACAACCCCGTAACTCGTAATGACATTAGTGCCAAAACTTTATCTAATATAGATTTATTTCACACATTTACCGCTTTTCGACCTTCACTTTCAAAATTGTAAACTACCTTCAACCTGTATTTTTTCTTTTTTAATCTTCTCTCTCTCAACGTCCCATAAATTTGCCTCATGGATCAGCATTGTTTAAGGGTATTTAATTAGTTTAAGTGCACGTCAAACTGTAATTGTGTATTGTCCTATCAATGTTAAATACCTGTTAATGTTGAAATAAAGAAAAATAAAAATAAAATAAACTAAACTTGCTGGCGTATGCAGAACAATCTACCAAAGTTTCATTACATCTGGAACGCACAGAAGACAATTGAAAAACATTTAGTACCTACAAACACTGACTTTTTTCCTATTTTGTTTTTGCTTTTAATTAAATATAGCGTTGACTCAAGACCTAAATTATGCCAGCATACCTATTCAAATACTGCAGGTATGTCCAGTAATTTCCGCGTTACACGTGCACACAATCAAAACCGATGCATTTTCTTTAGGTTGATAAAATTGATATAATTATAGAGCAGTCAAAGTACCGCAATGAGAGTGTCTGCCCCCGGCACCAGTGGCCCCGCCGCGCCGCGCCGCCCTCGGGTTGCGCGTGACGTCATCACGTGACGGCACCGCGACGCGCTATATTGCGCCGCGCGGCGGGACGCCCATGCATTATGCACGCCGCGCGGGGCCGCGCGCCGCGCCGCCGAGCAGGGCCTATAGTCCAGCCCCCTCAGCCAAGTTGACAATCTATAATCATTTAACGCATTGAAAACTAAATAACGAACCGTCATGTTACGTGGTCACGTAAGATCGTCCAATCAGAAGTCCATTTTTGGGCGACCTCGTGACATTACGATTCCATTCTTAAGTTTTCTATGCGTTAGCGATTTTAGTTTATCACATGTCTTTCTCTGTACCCCTGACAACGTGTGTTCAAAATTCCATGAGGATCGGTTGAGCCGTTAAGGCATGAAAGTGTAACAAACAAACAAATAAACTCACATCAGCATTTATATCTAATAGTAATGGATTTGACGTTTTAACAGTTTTAGCGGGATCGGTATCCAGTGTTTACTCATAGTAACGCAGAGCTTATCTCCCCGCGTGACGCCCGTGAGCCGTGAGTCGTGACCCGCCCGCGGCCCGACAGCAGCAGGCAACTCAATAAATAAGGATTACCGAGCATTGCTGGGGCTGCCATTTGTAAAATCTATAAAACAGAACAAGAGTTTCGAGTTGCGTCGCAAGTTTTTACCTTGCTAATAAAATATGCGGTTATAAGTTTAAATTAGTAACCATTCACCATATTGAAGTGTAAGGCACATGCGGTGCGAGAGGAAATCATAATATCGACAGCGCGTTGAGATAAAATGCCACAAAAATTGTCTTTCCCTCGTATTCCAAGAAGTTACACTCCAAAAAAATACAATATATACATTGTTTCTTATGGCATACAGAATAATAATTTCTAATAGGTATTTTGATATCTATCTAGAACGTTTGTGATTGCGTTATGGGCAAGGATTGTTGTTGGTCATACTGAATAACGGCCCTGAACTGTATAAAAAATTCCATCGAGATGTCAATACAAGACTTCGTGTAAACGAGGAAAAATGCGGAGAAACCCCAATAGATGACAAGCTGCTGCAATTACATTCTAAAATATATCCTACAGTTATCAAATTTCTTGTTGTATCTATAAAGAAATAAAAACATGGACACTGATAAGCAATAACATGTTAACCTATAAAATTAAGTTATTGATACAGAACGCTTTATCGAGAGTTATAGAACGTTTTTAATTATGTGTTATCTTTTTAGATTGTTTAAATACCAAAAAAAGTAAAATATAAAAAAAATTTGATACAAAATGGCGCTATATAATTTTTAAACCCACAATTTACTCCAAATTTCTCCAGTGTGGGTTAACGCACTATTGCTTACCTATGTCCATAAAACACATATCTTTATTAAATACATATACATATTCTACCAAATTATTCCATCTGATCACTTTGATTAGTTTTAGTTGATCAGGTTTAGTTGGTCGGAGTGGAAAAGGCGTTAGTATTGCTGTTTCCTTAGGCTAAACCAAGGGGCTAAACAAACATAAACATAGGTAGTTAAATAGTCTTGAGATTTTCTTATGGCGTATACATAGTGTTGAAGTTTTAGTTTCTTTACGTAATGTATACAAGAGAGGGTGGGCGGCGGCCGGGGGCGGCGCCTCCAGGCCCGGACGCCTTCGCCCCGGCCCTGAGCGTCTCGCGACAATGCCCGCCACTCGCCTGTTTCCGGCCGCACATCCGCCCGCACATCCGGTCTCTATTTATTATCGAATACAATGTATTAATTCCACCGCAATACTAAAGAGTGTCAACGAACTTTCAAGGAAAATTCATTTCCCTAATATATTCATTATTTGTGGCTGTGATCAATGATCATTTCTAAGCTAGATAATTTGAAGAAACTATAAATAAGTTTGGTGCTGTGATGGTGTGGGTATGGTAAGAGTGCGTGTTAATTGACTGGTGAAGTGGGGACTGGGCAGAGAGCAGCTAGGGAATGATGGCGGCGGCAGGATAGGTGAGGCTGGCGCCATGCTGTGGCTGAGCGCGCCCGACCACCGGCGGATACAGCACTTTTACCACGGTCAGTTGCAGCCAGAGACGTAGTCCATTCATAAATAGACTAGACCTGTATATTTCCGTTCTACAGATTTTTTTGTGAGCGCATTTTTGCTTTTTGCTCTTTGTGCTCTTTTTGTGTATCTTGGGTATTTATTACATCAATGTTTTGTCAAAATTAAGTGATCTAGTCTATCACCTTAACGCCCACACCATATCCCAACCGCGTATGTTTCCAGAAGGCTACCTACTCGTGCAGGTACCTAAAGGGAAAATATCAGCAATAGACGCGTGTTCGGAAAACGTCCCTTGGATAAGTCCCACATCCACTTTTCGGGCTCATGTCAAACTTGGTCTCTTAGCGTGGCTATTTTAATAAAATTACATGACACACATCTCAATGCACTCTCTATTATTACATATTAAATTACAACTAGAGAGTATCATTATGATGTTCCTTTTTTGCCTCCATTTTCGTTATATACAAACTTAACATGGAAAGTTTGTAAAGATGTTTGTCACACATAATACCTACTATGAATATGTTACAGTAGGTACTAGGTATAGGTAGGTAGATTACACTTAGGAAATTTGAAATTAATATAACACCGGAATTTAAGAGATTCTTAAAATTCAGTGAGGAACTGCTAGTGTGTGTGCTAAGCTCGGCTTCCAATTTTCACTTTGATTGTTTGATGAATTTTTAAATCTTTAAGAAGCACGGGCACGAACGGTGGCAAGAATTTAAACAAAATTAATTAAAAACTGTGAAAAAATTTAAATGCGGCAATCGACTACCGTCACGACTATCAAAGACTTCCATGGTGTTATATTAAACTGATTCCTCATTTCCATTGGAACCCAACTCCCCGATTGCGTGACTTTATGGCAGATCTGCTGTTTAATTAGTACATATGTATATATATAAAATTGAAGTTTTTTCAATGTCATTATTATAAATCGTGTTGTGTTGTGTGCGTCAGACCCGTATGCAGCGCTGGGATCGTGCGCGCGCGCCGGCGGCGGCCAGGTGCAGCTGTGGCAGTTCATCCTGGAGGAGCTGGCCGCCGGCGCGCCCGGCATCTGCTGGGAGGTGAGGCCTCATCCAGAGAACGTGCTGTGTTCTAGTTGCGCCCAATGCTTACGAATATCACCATAGGGGCGAAGTGGGCCCTTACCCATGGCCCCGAATTGACAGGGCCCTCTCAGACACCCCGTTTTTTATTATATTAAATAAAAACTTAAAAAAATATTGGCACAGCTTAGGTTTGCAAATGAAAGAGAACAAAACTAAATACAAGATGTCTCGCTGGTGCGACTTCGCCCACGTTTATCGCAGTCGCAAGTTATGAGGAAACAGACATAAAATAACGACGTTAAATAATAAAAAAAATAAAAACATACGCGCGCGCGAGAACCACCTCCTTTTTGGGAAGTCGGTTAAAAACTGCTGCAGTTTTGTGATGAATGCCCGCAATACTAATTTATCGTGTGTGTGCGTGCGTGTGTGCGCGTGTGTGCGTGCAGAGCTCGGCAGCGGAGGGCGAGTTCCGGCTGTCGGACCCGGACGAGGTGGCGCGCCGCTGGGGCCGGCGCAAGCAGAAGCCCAACATGAACTACGACAAGCTGTCACGCGCGCTCCGCTACTACTACGACAAGAACATCATGAGCAAGGTTATACACTACATTACACTACATTACACTACACAGTACACTACATTACACTACACAACACCCTATCCTTACTGTAATAAATACGAAAGGGAGTTTGTGCGTTTGTTACGCTTTCACGCCTTAACGCCTCGACCGATCATCGTGAAATTTTGCGTAGCTATATACACGTCGTCGGGGTACGGAGAATATAGAACAATAGCGTGGCCTGACATAGGGTACTTTTTATCCCGGAATTCCCGTGAGAACTCCGAAATTACAGTAGGTGAAACGTGAATAAATAAAAATAATAAAAACACGCCGATCACTTGCTACATTGAATAGAATAGAAATATTGTACGTTCATTTAGGTACCTACATATATATTTTTATTTAAGCCATGCCACACGGCGCCGCTATACAGTAAAAAAGGCAACATAAAAACATGTACTAAATGTGATACCTACTAAATAAGAAAAAGAACAAATGACAAACCACTTTGCGATTAAAAAAAAGATCAACCAACGAAAAAATACCGCCATACGATGGAAGCCATATTTAAAAAGATGAAACAACCAATAAAAACATTTCAATACTAAGCGATGTGAAAAAAAGAAGCTACGAACAAGCACTTATATATTTGCGTAGTAGGTATCTACACTTAGGATTTAATGATAAAGTATTTATCATGTCTGGTTTAAGAGTTAAAAAAAATAAAAAGACACACATAAGCTTCATATTTTTTTTTACAAAAGCACGAGTTGAGATATATTAGAATAATTCATTCCTGGACATGGCATAGAAGGATCTGCTGGGGACAGAAGGATCTGCTGGGGACATGGACACATGTATATTCCTTCCTAAAAGAACTATTAATACCTAATTACCTACTATCTATTTTATAATAAATAGCTGTGCCCTGCGGTTTCACCCGCGTGAGTTTCGGAATTCCCTCACGAACTATTTTTTTTTAAATAAAAGTTGCCTAAGTTACTCCATATAAAATCAGCTATCTGTGAAATAGTGAAAGTCGCGTTAAAATCGGTCCAGCCATTTCAGAGATTAGCCGGAACAAACAGACAGACAGACAGGCAAAAATTTTAAAAATGACAGTACCGTATTCTTTCACGTACCGTCGACACTTCAATGATTTTATTTATAATTTTGTACGTAGGTAGGTATGTAGATGTGTAGATGTATAGATAAAATATTCTACAAAACACACAAATATAAAAAATACACGAATATTATAATAGTTATAAAACTTAGTATTTTGGAATTGGAAACAATAATATCCAGGAATTTGTTGTAAGTATGTAGGTGCTACGAAGGTGCTACGAAAATGCTACGCGGCTCTGCAGAGCCAGTTTTATAGCTCAGTATTCTATCCCCCACCGTTTTATTTGCGTTAATTTCGGAGTTCACGTATTCATTCTAAAATAAAAAGTACCCTATGTCACTCCGGAACCTGTAGCTTTCTATAAGTGTAAGAATTTTTAAAATCGGTTCAATATTGTAGATTTTGGACGGCTCAACCGATTAACATAAAATTTTTGCCCACACGTCGTCAGGGGTAAAAGGACATAGGGTCCATTTTTTTCCGGAATCCTCGCGGGAACTTCGAAGGTAACGCGGAAGCAACCGCGGAGAGCCGCAGGTAAATTATAAATTAACCGAGGTGCCTCCCCCCAGGTGGCGGGCAAGCGGTACGCGTACCGGTTCAGCTGGCCGGGCCTGGCGGCGGCGTGCCAGGCGCAGGCGGGGGACGCGCCTCCCTACTGGCACTACCTGCCGCAGCCGCCGACCACCACCAGCACCACCACTGCGGCCACCACCCAGCACACCCAGCACCAGCCGCCGCCCGCGCCACCGCGCTAGGTCGCGCCAGCAGGCACTGGCAGACGGGCGCATCGGACACATACAGTTTTACGACGCTGTTTTTGAACGTGAAATGGAACGTTATTATTATGAACAGTACCAAAGCGATTTTCCCTTAACTTTGCCAGCCGATGTGTAAACTGCCACTCGGTTCGTGATGTGACATGAACTTCCAAGTAATCCCATAAAAACAAGGGTGAAGAAACCTTTAGATTCTGCTTATTGTGTTGGAGTGTGATTGTGACTGCCTAGGTTATAGAAGGTACGTTTATTTTTTTGGATACGACTTTATTGTGTTTAGTATAAAAATAATTGTGTCTATAGTGTTTAGCATAAAAAAATGCATTTTCTACTCAATTTGATGGTAGCAATTCGTATCTACAGTACCCGAGTGTCACTATAAAAAAGAAGAATCTCTACTGCTCTACATGTCTTCGGTCTTCGATGACGGTCTTTGGTCGAAGGTCCACGTATCGTTTCCAGCGAGGCGACGGCGACGCGCGACGTTCCATTGTATTTGCATTTGTATCTAATGTAAAAATTAGACTCTATACATATTAAGCTACCTAAAAAGATGTACCTAACGACTACACTAAGTTTTTGTTTTTTTTTTTCTCAAAAAATAACACCTAAATGTCTTTGAATAAATTAGATACTAAAACGGGTTTAAGTTGTGAATAAGATAAAAATATATATTTTATCCAAATAATTTTGTTCTATTTTATGTGTGAGTGTATGAATGTAATCTAGGGATATATGAGTTATATGATCGAATATGTTTATTGTGGCTTGGACTGCGAGCGATATTGTTAGTAAAAAATAGGAGAACATTTTAACACTGTACCCAAACTGTACGAAAAGAAGGGAGCCGGTGGATTATGTTACCTAGTTACTTAAGTAGGTATATGAGTGGGCACAGTAAATACGCATAATTTGCGTATCGTGCAATTTTTTTTATTTTAATTCAGATGTATCTGTTATAGAGATGTCCTAAAACTCAACGTCAAGTATGGAACTGTAGACTTCGCAATAGTTCCGTGACACGTACAAACACATTGACAGAGATTCTAAACAATTTTTTATGGATTCTGCTGGTGACATGAACCGTGTACATTAGTTATATTTTACTTTTAAATATTTTCACTGTACACACTCGCTGCCTCTTACTATTTTATTTTAGGTTTATATTAAGTATATAGGTTGTTAGGTATACTGTTACATTCGATACATTGCTTGACAACATATCGTGAATCGTGATTCGTGATGAAATAATTTTTATCAGAACATCTGGAATATAAGCACACATTTGCAGTTAGAATATTTGAAAGTATAAGCCTACATAATATGCCGTTAGAACATCGAAAAATTTTGGCAAAGGCTGATATAACAATAAAATATTTTTTTTTGAACTACTTTGATTTGTCTGATTGATTGCCCCGTGAGACTGGGCGGAGTTGTCGGCGAGACGTCGACTTTTGGGACATCCTGTACTTTAAATTTTACATACGAAGAGAAGTAGATACTTACACCTATTAGTAGTGCTGTAGGTATAGTATTACGGATTTAAATGTAATATATACAATAATATAGATTATAGGTACATAATATAATTAATTATATTGTTTTGTTTTTATACATAAAAATAATTTTATCTGTCTAGGCAATGTTTTACATTTGACATTTAATTTTTATGTTAGGAAGTTATAGAATCTGATTTACGCAATAAATACTTTGTATATTTTTTTAGGATTTAATCAAAATCACAATTTTTTATTTAAAAAGTAACAACAATGCTACGTGGAAACTGAGTAAACAAGAAAACATAGTTAAGTAAGAGTAACTTGCAATTAAAATCCTCATTAAAAACTTGTCTCTTGCCCTGTGGTGGAATTATCATTCATCATCAATTTATGTGATGTGATGAGTTCGATTGTTTTATAGCTGTGCTCCGCGGTCTCACCTGCTGTAATTTCGTAGTTCCCGCGAAAATTCCGGGATAAACTATTACGTATAAACCTTCATCTTGAATCACACTATCTATTGGTGAAAACCGCGTGAAAATCCGTGCGTAGGACTTTGTTTTTTTTTAATAATATGACGTAATGATATGGTAGATGGGTATCTATTTTCGTAATTGTAATATGACTATTTTATGAACTTACGCCACTTTTTTAGTTTCGTAATGTGATTATAGTCGGTTATGTCGGTTAGAATTCGCTTACTTTAAGTAGATATTTCTAATTTTTATGTTGTTATCACTTTTTTACATAATGAAATGAAAATAAAGTTCCTCTTTCCTTTTATTTTGTTTCATTGTTAACTAACAATGACAATAACCTGCACGTAGCTGTTTGCCGTGGGTACGTTCACGTGTATCTATGCCTGTAATCTGTAGTTCGCTTTTAAACAGTCTATTCTAAAGACGGAAACACACTTGTGTGCCGTGATATGTTGTGTCGCGACCGAAGCATATCGGTTTCATACATTCAGTATGGTTAGAGAAACACCACAACAGAACGCGCCTCAAACACGACACAACTTACAAATATTTATATTTTACTTTATTCGGAAAATCAACTGCTGCAAAAATACAATGATACAATATGTCTCTAACCATACTAAATGTATTGTTTGCGCGGTGGTGGATGAGCAATACACCCAACAACCCTCAAACTCTGTGCAGGGGAGGTTCGTTAAATATCACCATAGGACAAAGATAAAGGTATTAAGAAAGCCTGACCTAGGGTAGTTAGAGATTAATAAACGTTTGAGACATAATGCCAAGTACCTGCGGTATTGGCGTGAACAGACATGCTTCTGTGTGTTTTCGCCTTAACTCCTCTTTCTACGAAACTATTGCAATGACAAAGTCTGCGAAAACCTAGTTTTTTCGTGATCCGCGAACAGACAGACCAAAATAATAGCGGATACTTACATATAAATAAATAGAACATAGCGTCGAAACAAACATGTGGTAACTGGTAAGTCTGATAAAGAACGTTATCTGGCCAGTGATAGAACAGTCCGTTATAATGTAATACTGGGGCTGTCCTTGCTGCGTCGGAAGCGCGAGCTAGATAGCGAGCCCACGCGTGCGCGGGTCAGGGGTACGCAACGTTTTATTGAAAGCTCGTGTATTGAAGGAGGTGCAGTATGCGATTCTCGTCTTAAATAAAAGCCAACCCACACGATGCGGTACGGCGCCGCAGCCCAATCCATTTCGCCGTATGGGTGACCACACGGGCAGCGCGGCGCCGCAGCGACGACAAAAAAACTAGGCATGCCCATCGCTACGTGACAGAACAGGACAAACAACAGCGAGCCGCTTACTCCCTCCCCCCGCCCTGGTCTCGACTCCGATGCGGTCGCGGCGCGGCGCCGGAGCGCGCCGCAAGGCGCCGTGTGGCTACAACGCATTTTTAACCGACTTCCAAAAAGGAGGAGGTTCTATGTTCGATTGTATGTGTTTTTTTTTTTTTTTTTTTTTTTTTTTTTTTTTTTTTTTTTTATGTATGTTCACCGATTACTCGAAGACGGTTGGACCGATTTGGAAAATTCTTTTTTTGTTTGAAAGGGTTTACTCCCAATTAGGTCCCATTGCCACCAAGTCGGGATCTGATGATGGGATCTTGGAGAAATCGAGGGAACTCTTCAAAAATTATAGGCACACCTATAGCGATTTGGGTATTTTTTATAGTAAATCGTTCATTTGCTGATGAAAAGCAAAATTTGAAGAAGTGGAACTGATGATGAAGACCCCGGATGGTCATCAGAACTACTTAACAATAATACCTATTTCATGGGTTCCGATTGGAGCGATTTCAAAAATTGTTTTTTTGTTTGAAAGGGGATACTCCCAAATCGATTCTATTGTCACCAAATTGAGATCTGATGATGGGATCTTGGAGTAATCGAGGGAACTCTTCAAAAATTACAGGTACACCTATAGCGATTTTTGTATTTTTTATAGTAAATCGTTTATTTGCTTTCGGAAAGCAAAATTTGAAGAAGCGGAACTGATGATGAAGACCACAGATGGTCATCGGAACTACTCAATAATAGGTAATTCACGGGTTCTGAATCGTTAACTTTAATATGGTTTCTAAACAATTTATACCCGTCACAATGTATATGGTGAAGTGGAACTGATGGTGAAGCACTAGGAGAACTCCTCAACAATTAACGTCCCTGCGTCGGGAAAAGTAATATTTTGTAAAAGGTGATGAGCAGTAGACATTAGGCTATTGTAACTTAGAGAAATTACCAACTAAGTCACTTAAAAGCGAAAAATAAACAAAAATTTTTAACAAAAAAATTAAAACCGACTTCCAAAAACATAAAACTGAAAAGCTAAAAATAAAATGCTAAAATTAACAAAATACCGATTTAATCCAAAAGACAAAAACACACGTAATATTATTATTGGTTTGTGCTACCACTGATCGGTATGAAGTCGGTGACAAGCCAAATATGGAGGGGGTAGATGGGCTAAGTCGACTCCCGGCACCAGCTCTTCGTGAGCAGGACAACCCAAGTGAGCAGACACCAGCGGGCTTGTCACCGAATTCAAACCGATCAGTGGTAGCACAAACCAATAATAATATTACGTGTGTTTTTGTCTTTTGGATTAAATCGGTATTTTGTTAATTTTAGCATTTTATTTTTAGCTTTTCAGTTTTATGTTTTTGGAAGTCGGTTTTAATTTTTTTGTTATTGTATGTAATATACCGCAGCGGTGCCGCTCAGGCGCCTGACCTGAGCCGCAACGCACCGTGTGGGTTGGCTCTAATTAAACTTGGCGCTTATTAAACTTTGCAATTTCGAGTCACGACACAAGAGTCATTCAACTCCATATTCCTTTTGATCCCCACTGGAGCGTCGATTTTTTTTTAATATTTTTGGTTACGTGTATGCATGAATTATCGAGGTTTTTTTAAGTCTGTCTTTTAAAACTACAGGCTGTATAAGCACAGAACTTACAAAAGAAAGTTTTGAGTAAAAAAAAACAAATTGACGAATTCTTTGAAAAAATCTACGATTACTTATAGACGAAGTTGTAGGTATTCACCGTAAAGTATATTCCAGTAGATACTGTTCATATATATTGATTCAAAGATGCTTCAAAATGAAGGTTTGCGACACCTGAATTCTGATAAACGCCAGGAGCAAACACACAGTCGCTGCGAAATGGCGCCGCGGTCACCAGAGTCGCTGCTCCTCATTGCACTTCTCTCACTGAGCGGTAACATTCCCATTTTTTACTGTTTTAAATATGCATAGCATATCTACTAATTCACTGGACACTTGGAAATCTGTGATTTTAAATACATATTATGTGAGCAATGCTGTGTTTAACTTGACGGTTTGATTGGACGGTTGAATTATCGGAGTGCTGGATTATCCAATTGGCTAAAGGAATATTTTCACGTGTTGGTACCTCAAGAATAATTTGGGAATGTGTTTTAAAGCTGGCAAAAATATAGCACGCAGGGTTCTGTGAAGCATACCTTGATACTATTACCAAATACTTTTCTTAAACCTTCTTAATAACAGTTCTAAACAATTATGAGAATGATTCTGCACTGTCAAAGTTCTAAAGTCGCGATATTAAAAGTTACTTAGCCAGTGATTCCTGGGTAAAGTATAGGTAGGTATTATACTAGCTGTTCCCTGCGGTTTCACCTGTGGTAATTTCGGAGTTCCCACGGGAATTCCGGGATAAAAGTATCCTATATCCTTCTCTGTACCCCTGACAACGTGTATGCAAAATTTTATGACGATCGGTTAAGGCGTGAAAGCATAACAAATAAATAAACAAACCAACAAACAAACGCGAATAGTAAGGATTATACGTGAACTACGAGTAAATAGATTATAAATTGTTCTTCAACTTAAAAATCTGTAACGAGCATGAGAGAACACAATCAGCTAAGAGCTAGGTAATTTATAGGTACATAATATAAAAGAAGACTATTTACTTACATTTAAAAGTTAAAGCATAAGTAACTATAGTATAGAAGAGAATAGACACTTACCTAAATCTTCCAATCAAAAGTCCATTCTTCCGTGACCACGTGACATGACGATACGTTCCTCGCTCTACGCTCTCGATTGTTATTGCAATTTGACTAATGATTTCGACGATCACGGAGTCGGAGAAAGTCCCACTGAAGGGGGATCTAAGGAAGGATGTGTTACAGATGCGCGGTCGGCGATGGGGTTGTGCAGCGTGACGTCACTGGCGGCGTTCTCCTCGCAGATAGACACGATGCTGGCGGCGTACGACCGCGCCACTCCACCGCGCGAGGCGGCAGCGCCGGCGCCGGGCGGCGCGCTGCGGGTCGCGCTCGCGCTCCACGTGCGGCACGCCAGCATACTCACCGAGCCCGACACGGCGATGCGGGTCCTGGCCGACCTGCAAATGGTAGGCAGATGTCACAAATGAGTACAGATATTATACAGGGTGTTAAGATACACGAGGGACATATCGCAGGTAAGTAATCAGTGCTCGATTCTCGTCTCAAATATCTAAAAAATCATAGTGTTAATTTTTGACGCAAGTGATATTGACAAAAGATTACTTAAATACAACTTTCAGACGCTGTTCGGGGAAACGGCAGGAGTTTCAGTATACAAAATATCCTATGTCCTTCATCCTCCTTGTATGTCCTCTTCTAAAACGTGTATAGGTATAAGCACAGCATGACCGGTTGAGTAGTTTATTAGGCGTGAAAGCGAAACTAACAAACAAACAAACAAAAACCTCGCATATGCATTTATTGTGTTGGTAAATAAGTTTCTTATCTTTCTTTTGTTTCTTAATTTCAGAAATGGCAAGACGCGCGCTTGTCGTGGAACGCGAGCGCTTGGGGCTGCGACGTGGCGCTGGTGTCTGCGGAGCGGCTGTGGGTGCCGGACGTGGCGCTGGTGTCGGCGGCGTACAGCGCGGCGGGGGCGGGCGCGTGGGAGCCGGCACGCGCGCGCCTCGCCAGCGACGGCGGCGTGCTGTGGGTGTCGCGGCTCGACGTCACCGCGCCGCTCGCGCTGCAGCTGGACGCGTGGCCCAGCGACGAGCAGACCGCCTCGTTTACGTTCGCGTCCACTTCCCTAACCGGCTCCGCGTTGAATCTGACGGTCGACGAGCCGGAGGTAAAATCAGCTCCCGAGACGAGTTGACAATCTACGTATGATCGTGACAATACAATAACATAAGTACATAACAATATTTGGCGTGCGTGTCAGTTGTCGGCCGGCAAGTGGAAGTCGAGCGACTGGGACTACCGCGTGACGGCGCTGGGGCGCGAGGCGGGCGGGGCTGTGTGGGCGGTGTCGGTGCGACGGCGCGGCGCGGCGCACGCGCTGGCCACGGGAGCCGTGCTGGCCGCCGCCGTGCTGCTGCTGCTCGCCGCCGTGCTGCAGCCGCCCAGCGCGCGCCCGCCGCTCTGCGCCACCGCCTCCTTCATCTGCTCACTGTGGTACGTCTATATACTTATCTGTACATATTTTATTTCACACGGTTTCACCAGCATCAATTACCGGAGTGCCCGCGGAAATTTTGAGATAATAAAAGTACCCAATGTCCTACTGTATACAAAATTTCATTTCATGTCGACACAAAATCACACAACACACAACATTTGAAGCCTTTATGAAGTGAAAGTGTAACAAACAAACAAACAAATAAGCTATTCCCCGCAGTTTGATCCCCGTTTATTTACATCCTTTTCTATACCCCTGACGCAATGTGTTTGCAAAATTTTATAATGAATGATGACTCGACGTGAAAGCGTAACAAAGCAACATTCGCATTTATAATATTACTTACATGCATGATGCAAAAGACAAACTGTCGCGGTTGAATTCTTCTGTAGAAAGTAGAGTTCAGAGATTTTCGATTGCCGTCATAAAACGTCACTTACGGCCAACTGAGTAAAGCTTTAAGCTACTGGTACATAACGTTCGTGTTGTTTAGGTCGATAACGGCGCTGGTGCGCCTGCCGGGCGCGGCGTCCTCCCCGCTGTCGCTGCGGCTGATGTGCGCGGTGTGCGCGTGCGGCGGCGCGGCGGCCGCGCTGGCGGGCGCCGTGCACGCGCTGGCCCGCTGCGCGCAGCCCGCGCCGCCGCGCCTGCGCCGCGCCCTCGCCGCCCTCGCCGCGCAGTTCAAACTCGCCCCGCACGAGGTGCGCACGCAGGCCCACACTATTATCACGCTCTACATTCTCATCGAGATATCTCAGTCTTGGGTATCGCCGTCTCGTCGAGACGAGACGAGACGAGAGGTTAAAAACTATGGTGACACGTCTGTAGTGCCATCCGCAACTAATCGGTTAAGGCAGTGGTCGTCAACTCAAGGCTCACGAGCCACATGCAGCTCTTTGACTCCTTGGCTGTGACTCTTTAGGCATAGAATATTACTTACCGATTACCATGCTTTGTGAGAGAACAGTAAAAATATTTGAAACGCAGTTTCCTACTAAGCTTAAGTTTAAGTTTAAAAAAATGGCTCTTTAAATAGGTAAATTTTAATTGCGTACCTACTGTCTATAGTATTTGACTCCTTTGGATGACAAGTTTGCCGTCCACTGGGGAGTCACGTGATTAATGGGTGACCCCTAACACTTTATGTTTACACCGGGGCTTCGTTCACGTTCTAATACTAAAATTACTAAAAAACTAAAAACGCTTTCTAGTGCTTGCCCACATTTTATAGGATATCTTGTAAACGTTGAAGAATCAGAAACTCTTTGTAAATCAGGACGTGGTGGGCGCGGAGGGCGTGAGCGGCGCGTGGGCGCAGGCGGCGCGGCTGCTGGACCGGGCGCTGCTGGCCGCGCTGCTGTTTGCGCTCCTCGTCATCGTCTGCATGTATCTCTAACGGCTAACCGTCACGATGATGCTCATCGACTACCGCCGCGCCGTAGAAAACTACTCGCCTTCATGATAGACAGACGAATGAACAGGTTGAGTCAAATATAACCAAACAGTACAGCCGTGCCCGACCTTATTTTGTTCCCAATTTTATTGTGTAAATTTTATTACCTACCTACCTATATAATAATGTTATTTTCCATCTTTGACAGAGTGTAGGTGAGTATCTTTATGCTAATGGTAAGTTCACACGCGTGCGTTCAACTCTACATTCAACGTGCACATTCACATTCACGAGCGTGTAAACGGTACGCCCGAGCCCGTGAACGCGCCTGTGAACGTGAATGCCGCGAATCGGGCAAGTGTCGGTTTTTTGGCAAAGTTCAAAGGATGAATGTGCGGGCGCCCGGTGACTGTTTACACGCGCGCGGGCAGTCAGTCTGTCCCGCGCTTTCGCGACGAGTGGATCTTCATTCAACGTTGCTAAGAAAGTCGCTACGATCGGATATTACAACATGGCGGAATGGTCATAATTTTGTTTCTTTTTCCAATAAAAATAAGTTAAGCCAAAGGATATGGCAGCAACAACACCGAGATCCTCGCTGCTCGCCATTCTGGCACTGACTGACACGACGGCGTGCGTGTAAACAGCTTGAATGTCCGCCGGCCCGGGACGGGCTGCATGCCGCGCAGCCCGCCAGGCAGCCCGCCGGGCTGCACGGCGCGCGTGTGAACGTAGCATAACAATAAGATTTAGTTGTGGATTTGGAGGTTAAATTAATTATCTGATAGAGTCTATAAATAACACTCCCGGATCCGTATCTCCACAAGAGTAGATAGGTACATGAAGTGTTCGGTAGGTACCTACTTGTGTAGGTAAGTAAGTATGATTGTTGAATAGTCTTCCTCCAAATTGGATATTATACACGACTAATTATAATACTTTTGTGTTTTTATATAATTTATAGCTATCCCCCGAGATTTCATCCGCGGTGATTTCGGAGTTCCCGCGGGAATTCCGGGATTAAAACTATCCTATCTTTTAAGTTGGACCATATTATAAATGGTTACAAAATTTTATCAAAATCCGTTCTGTAGTTTCGGAGTCCATCGCGGACAAACAACGTGACACGTGATTTATATAAGTATATTAGATAAGATAAGATGATGTGTGTGTTTGTGGTGTGCTAACTGCTAACCCGACAAATATTGAACGGCATTCGATATTTACCGTAAATAGTCGAAGTAGGGTGCGGAGTCGTTAGATGTCGACTTTATCAAATCGGCATTATAATAATTTAAAGGAGTCTACTTAAGTGACGTCATGTGGACCGTGTAGTTAGTGCAAGGCCCTGTAGATATTATTGTTCACACCATGACTCATGGAAGTGTAAAAATAGCTTTAAAATATTATTTTAATACAGTACGTTGGTGTAGTAAGTACGATAGATCTCGACAATGGGCATGTGGACTAATTTTTATTTTTTAGTCAGTCTTTTAGATTATTAAAAAATATTGGACACGTATTTTTTCTTTTTTTACGTAATCAAAAAATAACGGCGATATATTGAGTTGAAATTTCGCGTGACGTCACTATTCTGACAGTTTGTAAGGCGGTTTTAGCGGTTAGTGACGTCACGACCCCTTCACCCTAAACTTTAATGCGCTTTCTCTCTGTATATTTTAATTTATTAGAAAAAGTCAAAAATACGTGTCTATGGTTTTTTTATTTTCTAACTGACGGACTAATTAGAATTTTGATTTTCAAAAGTAGTCCACATCCCTATTATCGTCTGATCGATTGGCAGTTCGTATCTATCCACAATTCACATCTCACCGAACCCTACAGCTGCTGTCAAAAGTAGGTACTAGGCTCAGAAGATATTCTTCTGAGGTACTAGGTACTTCTGTACCAGCTACTATGGTGTTTATTGCTAAGTTATCCTCGGTTTTGGTTTATGTAAGTTTATAAGAAGAATGTGTTCAGTGGGTGAAGGATTTTTATATGTACAATAAAATAAATTTATTTGAAGTAGGTACTTTTTATTTCTAGTTTAATCAACAAATGGACGCAGATAAGCAATAACATGTTAACCTACAAAATTAAGTTACCTATTCAGAACGATTTATTTAGAGCTAGGGAACGTTTTTTAATTATTTACCTTATTAAATTGTTTAAGTATGTAACTAAATATTTAACATAAAAAAATATTGACAGAAAATGGTGCTATAATTTTAAAACACGATTTACTCAAAATTTCTCCAGTGTGGGTTAACACACTATTGCTTATCTATGTTTAAATGAAAGTTAGTCTTTATGTAAATGCTTTTCCTACTCTATCTTCTGCTCTGGGAGTGATTGCTCTTGCGCAGTTTTTGACATCTGAAACTAAAACAATAGAGTAAGTATTGGATAAGTAACAAAAAGAATAATGTTAAATCTACATACAAACACAAATTAATAAAATTAAGTTTCAATCCAAAAAGTTCCAGATCAAAGTGATATCTCAGACGAAATAAATTCGTCTGAGAGTGATATAAAAAACAATTGTTTTTAACTTGGCACGTTTCTTTATTCTTTCTCTTTGAAAATTTTTTAAGTAAGTGGTAGTATAAATTGCAATGTTCTGCAAGAAAAAAATTCTCATTTTAGCTACATCGGTAACTACTAGTATTTTGCATAGGCGAGTTGTATAGAAAGATATTTCATAAGATCTGTAATACTTTTAAAAACTTCGGTTGGAACTTGCTCTACATTTAGTCTTTTTTGTCTGATGTGGGGGTTTAATGTTCAGAGTTGGATTTCATTGTACTTAACTATGAGATCAAATTGTGCTCGAATTATACTTTCATATCGGTAATCAATTACATCTATTTGAATGATACAAACATATTAATTCTTGGTGGTGGTAAATTCGTTTCGATATAGCGCGATCTGCCTACAGCACCGCGCATTAGGCAACATCGCGCAGTAGGCGGTGTGCGGTGGGCAGTGTGCGGTGGGCAGTGTGTGGTGGGCAGTGTGCGGTGGGCAGTGTGCGGTGGGCAGTGTGCGGTGGGCAGTGTGCGGTGGGCAGTGTGTGGTGGGCAGTGGGCGGTGGGCAATGTAGGGTGGGCAGTGTGCGGTGGGCAGTGTGTGGTGGGCAGTGTGTGGTGGGCAGTGTGTGGTGGGCAGTGGGCGGTGGGCAATGTAGGGTGGGCACAGACCCTGCGCGCGGCCCGCTCGGCGGCGAGCAGCAGCGCGGCGAGCGCGGCGCCGGCGGCGAGCGCGCGCAGCGCGGGCAGCACGTCCCGCAGGCGCACGCTCACGAAGCCGCCCGCCGCGCCCGCGCCCGCGCCGGCACCCGCGCACCGCACGCGCTGCGCCAGCCACAGCCGCCGCGCGCGCTCCATCAGCCCCGTCTCGCGCTGCCACCGCAGCCTGCCCGACAACACACGACGACACCGTTACGACACAAGCACTTGGAACTTGATAAAAAGTGTTGTGCGTGTTCGGTGTTGCGTGTACTGTGTGTCGCGTGTTACGTATGTCACGTGTCGCGTGCTGCATGTTGCGTGTGTTGCGTGGATCTCGTGTTGCGTGTACCGTGTTTCGGTTATTGCATGTTGCGTATGTCGCGTGTTGCGTGTACCGTGTGTTGCATATGTTACGTGCTGCATGTTGCGTGTGTCGCGTGTCACGTGTCGTGCGCGGTGCGGGTGTGCGCCACCTGGCGGCGAACAGCTCGCGGTAGCCGGAGTGCCTGCGCAGCGGCACGCACACCATGGGCAGCTTGAACGCCTCGATCTCCTTGAGGCCGCACTTCTCGCGCTCCGTAAACGTCTTGCTTATTATGTCGTAGCCCGCGCTCTGCTCCACCTGACGCCGACGGAGCAAATCAAAGATCGCGATCATATTTAAGAACGGTGAAAACTCAGACTTTTTATTTCGTCTGAGGGTGAAAAGATAATTTAAACTTCAAAATACCCTTACGCCTTCCGCCCTTCCTCCAACTAAATCTTCCCAAATCTAATTTCAAATTAGATTTCAGGTCACGTTTTTTTTTTAATTTCATTTCCGAGACCATACACACCACGTAGACAATAGAGAGCAAAGAGAACATTTAATTGATCTTAAAAGATTCCAGAAATTGATTTATTTTTATCTGTCGTCAACATAACTAATTTATAACTAGCTGTTCCCCGCGGTTTCACCCGCGTTAATTTCGGAGTTCCCGCAGGGATTTTGGGACAAAAAGTACCCTACGTCCTTCTCTGTACTCCTGGCAATGTGTATGCAAAGTTTCATGATGATCGGTCGAGCCGTCAAGGCGTGAAAGCGTATCAGACATAAAGACAGACAGACATTCGCATTTATTATATAACTAGGGTAGGGATATGATTATTTTATTATCTTCTGCAGAATGTCAACATTAATATTATGATCGAAATCTTTTTACTGAGTTATACATATAGGTAGGTATGTGAGGATTGTACTTGGAAGGCGAAGAAGTCGGTGCGCAGCCGCGCCACGCCGTCCACCACGCTCAGGTAGGCGCGCTCGCCCAGCGGCAGCAGCTTCTGCCGGAACAGCCGCCGCGTGGCCGGGTCGCGGCTCTCCTGAGGGCATTTACCCAATGGGCATGTTGACTAATTTTTATTTTTTAGTCCGTCTTGTAGATTATTAAAAATATTGGACACGTATTTTTTCTCTTTTTACGTAATCAAAAAATAACGGCGATATATTGAGTTGAAATTTCGCGTGACGTCACTATTCTGACAGTTTGTATGGCGGTTTTGTGGTTAGTGACGTCACGACCTCCTCATCCTAAACTTTAATGCGCTTTATTTCTGTATATTTTAATTTATTTAAAAAAGCAAAAAATATGTGTCTATTGTTTTTTTTATTTTCTAACTGACGGACTAATTAGAATTTTGATTTTCAATAGTAGTCAACATCCCTATTACAATGGTTAATGGATACTATAGTAAGCCTTACGTATACAACTACTCACAAATCAGACACCCAGCAAAAGTTCTGTCTACTCATGAGCAAACAAATCATACTCAGAGTGGGCCCTCAGGAGAGCGCTTAGCATGGTCAAGGTGCGACATACTGGCGAGTCGGGTAGTGCCCACTGTCCTTCTTCGACAAAAGAGGGACACAAATAGATCGCATCGTCAGCTCGTTTTGTGCGGCATTTTTAGTTGTTAGGGATGTTCAAATCGTAAAAATTATTATGGTAAAACAAGATGCTGCAAAGAACTAACTATTACTAGTTAAAGAAGCAACACTCTCCGCTTACCACGGACACCGTGCCTAGGGGTAGGCGCTGCTTACTGTGTGTTTCAGACAGTATGAATGAATGTGGATCTCCCTCCGAACATCGCTGCGCCCCTCACGTGCCCCCCCCCCCCTAACGGTGTTCTGCCAGAATCTCTTTAAAGCCAGTTCCCATTTCCACTCTAGGTCAACCCCTGCATGCCTTCTAGTGTTGCAGATGTCCATGGGCGGCGGTAATCACTTTCCATCAGGTGTGCCACTTGCCCGTTTGCCTACTATGATATTAAAACAAAAAAAGCTGCCCATAGTGGTGAACTGACCGCGAAGTAGACCCTCTTGTAGGTGGTCTCCTGCACGCCGAGGCGCACGGCGGAGGCGGCCAGGTCAGCGATGCTGCGTACGGAGTCGCTGGGCGTCTGCAGGATGGCCACGATCTTGGCGGAGTACGCCGTGAAGCCGAACAGCGCCGCCAGCAGCGCCACCAGCATCGCCACGCGCGCGCTCAGCAGCCGCGGCGTCGCGTGGTAGCCTGCGACCGACAGTACCTACTTTTTTTTCAGTTCTGTCCATTAAGTTTACCAAAATTTTGCACTTGATGCAGCATGTAACAGTATTATGCATATTTCATACGCGTTCCGTTTTTGATAATTCCCAGAAAGTTTGTCTGGTTTTGGAGCGTAAAGTTTCCGACCTCGTCAGAATTATCAGGTAGCGATATTTGCCGTCAGAGTGTTTTGTGTGTCACTGACTGACATTGAGTTTAGTAAAAAGCCGTTATTTTAACATAAAAAACAGACACTTCGATTTAAATGTGTAGTTATATAGATGACCTTGTTGACAAACAGTCCCTATGACGAAGGTGAACACTTCGGGCAGGGTGATGCGCGCGAGCACCGGGTCGGGCGGGGCGCGCCGGCCCCGCTCGGCCCGCGCCAGCCCGGCCAGCCCGGCCAGCAGCGCGGCCGCGGCCAGCGCGGCGGCGCCGCTCGCCGCCCACACGCCGCGGCTGAACGGCAGCAGGAACATGTTGGACACCGCCGACTGCGCCGGCTGACGGAATATGAACGCGCCTCTGCAACCATCCAACGACATACCCAGCTAGCTACACACGCTCGGAAATAGAGTTATTTGTGACACTCCATACAGGCAAACTGATTTAACTCCCCGCTACCTACTGCTCACTGCAGGCGGGTAGCTTGTGTGCAGGTATGCGTATGGCGTAGAGCCCGCACCGAGGCGCGGCGAGTTACGAAGTATACCTAAGTTCCAAATACAACTACCTACTGAATCTTCATTCAGTGACATCGAAGCAGTTCTTTAATTGTATTGAGAATTAGGCTTCAAATGTCTTCTCGTGCAAACCAACTTATTCAGTTACATTACATCGCAAAAGTTCTTATAATTTTCTGATTATGCTGCACAGAAATATATTTTTTTCTTTCTGAAAATAAAGTATCATCGTCAGTAATGTCGTCAGTATATTTCTAAGTATAACAGGCCTCAGCAAGATTAGGTTAAGCTGTAAGTACCTATCTGTAACTGCACAATTCGTAACCGTCACGTAGGCGAGTTTCTGTAAGTGTGCGAACCTGAGCTCGAGGGTCTCGGAGCCGTAGTGCAGCACGAGCGAGCGGTCTTGGCGCATGAAGAGCGAGGTGACGCCCAGCTCGATCTGGCGCCGCTGCAGCAGGCCCACCAGACCGTCGAACGAACCGTTGCGGCACTCGCCGTACAAGTCCACCTGCCGCATGTTGTACCTGCCGGGACACCGGGACACCTGATCTACACATACTTATGTAGAAGGGCGATGTCCCAATGACATAGGACGATCACAGACCACCACTTGTCTTTTTTCATCATGTCTGGTTCTGGGCCCTTTTTACTATGGCCATAAAGCGTTAAGATAACGCACCACAAAAATTATTATCTTTCCCTCATTCTCAAAGAACTTTTACTTCAGAAAAATTCAATATACAATTACTAGAAATTATGAAAATTTCTGATAATATTTTGGCATCTGGAGCATTTACGATTGTGTTTTTGGGTGACCTATTAAGGGGCAAGAAATGTTGTTTGTCATAATGAATAATACTTATTCAATCCAGTAGGTATATACATATATAGGTATATAGATTATAGATAGCTTAGCAACAAACCTGAAATTCAAATCTTCAGCGCAGATCATCATAAGGGGGTACGTGAGCTTGGGGAATGTGTCGATGTGGCGGTTGGTGAAGTCCGTCCAACCTTTGAAGTGCTGTGGCTGCGTTATCTAAACACAGGACAACATTGTAAGTGATCAGGGCCCTTATTCACTATGACCACAACACGCCGCACTAAGATAAGACGCCGTCTTTCCCTCGTAATCAAAGAAATTTTACTGCAAAAAAATACATTTACAACGTTTCTTATGGCATAAAGAATAATAATTTCTAATATCTTGGCATTTAGAAAGTTTAGAAATGCTTTTTTGGGACGCACGTTATGGGCAAGGAATGTTGTTGCATATGGTAAGGGCCCAGTTGGGGACGACACAACACGCAGCATCCCGCGACCCTCAGCGCACTTACGACAGTGGCTGCTTTTAGGTACAACCCTCGCAGGTCCTTCCTCCGCGTCACGGTGGAAGGCCGTCGTCCCCAGAGCGCCTCCAACTCTTGGCGAGATGCCCCTTTATCCATTTTCAAGTCGGTAATGAGGAAGGGCTGGTCCGGCTTCACTCGGTACAGATCTACAGTACGGTCGGCTGCGGACCAGACCACATCAGCGTCGGGCAGGATGGCTGTCGCAGACAGCGTGGCTTCCAGCTGCGATTGGTTGTAAGCGGCGTCGTGCAGCAGCAGCCATGAGTAGCGGTGGATGAAGGCGCGGTTCGAGGATGCCTGCAGGGACCAGTTTTACATGACCTACTTCTTATTTATTTTGATTTATTTATTTAAACTTTATGCACATCACGGCACAAAAGGCGGACTTAATGCCTAACCCCTTGGCCACAGTCTCGGCGGCGGCGGTGGCCGGCGGCGGCAGCGTTAAAAACAAAGTAGGCCACAGCTCGTGCCGCTGATAGCTGTGGCCCATTTCGAATGTTGTCTACCATTTGTTTTTGCTGCCACCGCCGCCCTCACCGCCGCTGCCGAGACTGTGGCCAAGGGGTATAGCATTCTCAACCTTTCTCCTAAGTAAGATTACATCCACCGACAAAACGCCTGCAATAAATGCGGCGGCAAAACTATAATAATAATATTGACTGTATCGGTGGATGGTGGCGCCGCGGCAGGCACCTTGTGCAGCAGCAGCTCGGCGCCCGGGCAGGCGACGTCCAGCACGACCCCCTCGCGGTGCACGTCGTAGGCCGGCAGCGGCGGCGGGCGGCCGGCGCCGAGCGCGGCCAGCCGCACGCCCGCCGCGCCGCCCGCGCGGTGCAGCTTCGATAACACCTCTGCGACATTTCACATTACATATTTTCCCAAAGAGACCGCTTTTTGAGACTTGAGAGGTAGAAGTTTGTACTACACTGCCCAAAATGGCGTTTGGCGATCGTCTCACGACAGAGTCACCTAGATATGTAAGATAAGTATCTACCTACCTAAATAAAACTATTTCAGCAGCACCTAATTTTTTTAGACATATTCTAAGACCAATTTATTTATTCTTAAATAAATAAATAAAATAAAAGTATTTTCTTTCTTTCCTTCTAAATGGATGTAACCTGATCAAAGTCGTTTAAACGCAGTCAACCGCACGTTAGCTTCTTTAGTCTAGATTTGTTTTGTTTTCATCTAGTAGATACTAATTTTCTTCTGTGACATGTACCTGGTCGCCAGCAGAGGAAAGCAGATAGAAGAGTGAGCTTTTTGGAGGTGAAGTAGGCCAAAATAAACTTTATGAGCTCCATTATCGCCCGAGCTTTTGCGAACCTGTTTGACGTCCGTCCCGCTGGCGCTGCAGTCGCCTCCTACAACGATTGTCACATTAGATATCTACCGTTGCCGTTGTGAGAAGGTAAAAATTTCGAAGAATAGAAATTCAGATAATTTCCTCGCTAACTACAGTGTACACACGACAAACGGAACCAAGTAAGTACATTTCAATTATAAATTATCTTGTTTGCTTTTGTTATAGCAGAGCCGTTGCAATTTGCAAGCTTTATACTTAGTGTCCGTACCGAAGACCTAAAAATAGATAGAGTTGTATAAATGCACCGCTTTTATGGATTTTGTCAACTTAGGTAGGTACCTATGTATTTATTATACTATAAATTGTTCAAAAACCATAGGTACCGTACTACATCATTATCACTAGTCACTACATATCAGAAAATAACATACCTATTTACAGCCGAATGCAGAACCTCCTCCTTTTTGGCAGTCGGTTGAAACAAAGTCTTCCGCCGCGTCTGTCTGTTCGCGATAAACTCAAAAACTACCTACTGAGCGGGTTTCCATGCTATTTTCAAAAATAGGTAGAGATAAGATTCATGAGGAAGGTTTGAGTATATAATTTGTCGAGATTTTGTGTGAATTGGGTGACATTCTCAATGCGAAAGTGAGTTCGTTTGTTTGTTATGCTTTCACGCCTTAACGGGTCACCCGATCATCATGAATTTTTGCATACACCTTGTCAGAGAGAGAAGGACATAGGGTAATTTTTACACCGGAATTCCCGCGGGAACTCCTGACTTCTCGCTGCAGGTGAAAGTCATGAAAAAAACATGTAGGTATAAATGAAAAATAAAAAACGAACAAAATTTTCTATTAGGTGCATTAACACAGGTTCTATAAATCTACTTAACAGACACAGTATATCTATATCAATTAAAACAGATTAACTATATTGAAACTCGTACCCTACCTACTACAAGTTTACTAGGTAACAGTGAAAACATAAGTTGAGGCACAACTCAGACAAGCGATCACATTCAGGCAGTGCAGGCATCTACGGGGGCAGTGGGTGCTGTGCATTTGGCCCCCAGGACTAAAGTAGGTAAGTACTTTAATCAGACCTTATAAAAACCACTGACCCTGTAAATTTTAAAAAATTCTTGGTTCAACCAAAACTGACCCCCCTCAACAAAATCCTAGATCCGCGCAACACAGTGCCCCCTGCCTCTGCGACACCTACCGGCTTTTGAGCTTGCATTAATTAAATCAGTGCCTTGCAAGGAAGTCGACAATATCGTAAAATAACGTTTCCTTTACCAATACTTATCAGTGTATTAACAGTAACATTCTAGTACCAATTTGGAAAATTAATATTAAATATTAGGTGACGTACGTATCTAAAAGCACCAGGTCCTTTTTACTGCTCTCATACGTCGGTGATGAGGTAAGAACCCTTATAACTAAATAAATAACGTACCCTGAATTTTTTTGTAATACCTAAGCCTTGTCTTTGGTTTCTCATGATCTGTGCGAGCTTTACTAAAACTATAATAGAGCGCATAAAAGTATTACTGTGCACTCTGCTCCAATGTGTGTTTATTAAAAACTTGAGTTAGTGTTAACGACGTTGTTATTGGATAGTGTCGATGTGCAAGCTATGTATTGCGGGCACAGACCAGCTGCAGCGCAGCGTCGATCGTCGGCGGTACCTAGGTCGGCGAGTGTTTGCCCGCTCGATGGCCGCCGCGCGCCGACCTCATAACTTATTGACACGGTGCGGAGCCGTCACGCAGCCCAGCGAACATACACGTCAGTCATACTTTACTTAAACTAATATTTATAAATGCTAAACTGTCTATTTGGTCCGTTTGTTAACAATAGCAAAATCACCAGTAGTCAAATTCATGTTGTAACGGAACAAGGAAATCGACATGATTTTGTGCACATGTAGGTACAGACAGATGGTCGGCTCGCCCTACCCACACCTACTGTTTTTACCCCGGTACATTACACAAGATGAGGGGATTCTTATGGTAAACAAGCACGCAGGTGAAACCGCGGGCAAAAGCTACACAGAAAATGGTAAACATCAAGTAAAACTGTTTGCACGATACTATTTATGAGCCCAGGTACCTGCCAGCTAAAACCTGCTTGACAATGAAAATTCTTTTTTCAGATAATAGCAATGAATATATTGATAACTAACGCTAACGACAATGTTTCGTTTCCGGTTCAGTGTATATTTTTATGTTTTGGTCCATACTATGTACTAATATGTAGTATAAATTGTGCTACTTTTTTTTCAGTGTATGTAGGTACTCAATACTTGTAAGGAAGCAGCCACGCGCCGGTCGCGTGCCCCGCCTCACTGCACCCGCCGCCGACGCACATAATCATAAAAAGTTTAGTATCCTACTAATATTATAAATGTGAAAGTGTGGATGTTTGGATGTTTAGATGTTTGGATATTTATTACTCAATCACGTAGAAACGGCTGAAAGGATTTAAATGAAATTTGGCATGCAGCCTTTGATATGGAAAAGAACATAGGCTACCTTTTATCCCGGAATTCCCGCGGGATCTCCGAAATAAACGCAGGTGAAATAGAATTAATTATTGCATATTATAACACGTTGTCAGAGGTAGGTACAGAAAAGGACATAGGGTACTTTTTATTCCGGAATTCCCGCGAGATCTCTGACATTAACGCGGGTGAAACCGCGGGGCATAGCTAGTAGGTAATAAAAAAAACGCATGAATACAGCACAAAAAAAACCGAAACACACAGAGCCAATTAAAGAGAAACATTACCCAAGAAACCCTTTATGCTCAAGAAAAATCAAGAAAAAAGATTGGTACCTACGAAAACACAATCGAACAAGTAACAGTATCAAGTAACAATCGAGAAAAATGCTAATCAGGATAGCACAGTGCAGTGGTACCACTGCTCTGGCCGGGAACGTGGGTATAGAGAAATAGCAGCATACGTAAAAAGTTGCACAGGGTGTCGAAAACACAAACCGACATCCATTGAACAAAACCAGGAAAAACCGGATCAATAGGTAGGTACCTACCAGAATTTAATTCCGCCGTCAATACCCCAAAACATTACCACAAGAGAAAAGCAAAATACAAGAGACCTGTAGATCTCAATGAAAAACAAGCAAAACATCGCATCGAACAAACAGAGAAAATAATATCCTTACCGACGGGGGGATAACCCAGAAATCCACAAGAGTCGCCACAACAGGACCGGACCGCGTGCCAAGGCAGGCCACACCAGACCGTAAAGCTGGGCGTAGAGGTCATCCAAAGGACACCAGAACCCCACACCACTACAAAATAGGAAGTGGAGGGGGAAAGACAGGTCCCGTAAAAGGAGAGAGAGAAAGGAAAAGGCGAACTTCAACAGGAGCAGCCGTAAGAAGCTCGAGGCGACGTAGCCGGCGAAAAAGTCCGTACACACGTGCAATGTGTGCAAACCGTATCTAAACGTAACCCGTATTACCAGTATTAAACGTATTAATAAGGCATTACTAGGCAAAAAAAAAAAAATGGTAAAGGAAAAAGTATGTTGCAAATCACATTCTTACCTACTAAATTGCGAATGTTGTTTCACACCTATTATTAGCGAATAGGCTTGTCTTAGTTTACCTATAATTAGTTATTGATATAATGCTTTGCCTGTAAGCAGTTGGTGTGCCAATAAAATAAATAAATAAATAAATTACCTAATGTCCAAAGTTTTGTGTAGTATTGTGTACCATCCGCGCGGAACAACCCCGTATTTAGTCTTGCTGAAAAGAAAGGTACCCTGGACCCCCATATCCCACATATAACTCGGGCATTTCATGACAACTGATTTAGCGATTCGTGGTGAAAGCGTAGCGTCCGCATTTATAGGGTTGAACGGGGAATAGCAAAAAGTCCCGGCCACCGCATCTGACCGCATCACATACTAATTATAATCAGCTAGAGAAGTTTGAAAAGTTCGCGGCTTGTTATACAATTATTAACTTGTATTTACATTAAACTACTCTTATTAAATAGGTTTATTCTTTAGCTTTTAGGTTAGAGAGAGCGAGACACACATAACGAAGAATAAAGAAAATTGCGGTCAATTGCTGACTTGACACCAAAGAAAATATAGGCACCTACGATGGCATGAAAGAAACACAAGGGGAATTCGCTTTCAAGTTCAAGTTCAAGTTCAAGTTCATTTATTTTTCGATTTAGGCCTGTTTACAGCTCTTACGAATGTCAAATTTACATGTTTACAAATTGCATATAATATTATCAAGTTAAAAAAAGAAAATAAAAAAAAAATTACAATAAATTATAAAAAAAAAAAAAAAAAAAAAAAAAAAAAAAAAAAAAAGTCTCTTTGCTCCGGATAGTACTCTACTGAGAAACAATAGGTGGTATTCAAACGTGGACGAGAGAGCATCGAAGTCGCCCCTCGCTGCGTCCGGTGCAAGACGTCTACAGCTAAACCTAACAAAGTGTTCGATTTCATGTTGGAAAACAGTACAATACAACGGAGTTTCAGGAAAATGCAGACACTATAAGCATCTCGTATACCTATAACACAAAACATTATTGTCAACGGGCTGGTTTCTGGTAGGTCCAGATTCGATTTCAGCCGAGAAATAGTGGCTTCGATTCACTATTTGGCTATGTACCTAATGTAGGCTGATCCACAAGGGTTTCTTTGAATTAATAATAATAATATCCACACCACAACACACAGATTGACTTGATCCCACACTAAGTTTTTGTTAACACACTGTAACATTATTTTGGTGTACAATAAATTGTACCTATTCTATTCTATTCTAAGCTATGAGCTAGTTGTTTTGTGAAAATCAATGAAACCAGAGTCTGCTGACTCAGGAATAACAAACAATCCAAATAATGGATTATGTCTGGTAAACCGACCCAAACAAAGAAAGCGAAGGCAATAATACAGACACGCCTAGGATTACCGCGAAAAGTGTTACAACTTTTGAGAAGTCGCTTGGCTTATTATTGTCCTGATTTCGAACTCTCCGACTTCCATTTGTTTCCCAACTAATCTATGACGTTTTAGCGGAAATATAAATATTTTTGACCGTATTAAATTTTATTTCAGGCCGCCAAATTTTCAATCCAACTTCATATAATAATAATGTATATTAAATATATTAAAAATAAAAACAATATACATTTAAGTATATGGGCATTTATATAAATAAAAAGAATGACGAAGTAAGTAGGTACTATTAAAATGATAGTTTAAGTATTCTAGATACGTACATATGTAGTTCTGTAAAATATCCTTTCAAAAAGAGACGTCGATACACAAGCGAAAATAAAATCAAACGTCACAAATTTTTAGATTTAAACAATACTCGTGCTCATGCACCAGACAAAAAGCTAAAAATTAAAATAAAAGGCATTTCATATTATGTTCGCAGTCAGAAATCAAATGAATTGTTATAAGAAAACAATTATAAAAGTAAACCATATCAAATTCTTCTTGTATTTAGCTATTTAAACAATACGAACAAAACGTTTCACATGTTAATTTACTGAAAGTAAGACATTTAAAATAGTTTTTTGCATGCTCGAGTTGTTATCTTCCACTCTTTAACAACAACACATCGACTTTTAGTGAACGTGCGCTGCGATGCGTCTAAATTGTATACTACATTAATAAAAATGAGGTATCAATTATTCAAATATAATATTTCTTTTTGTGGAGACTTTTTTCCGACTTGGGTTTTTAGATTTAGTGTATCATTGAGAGTGTATATAATACCTGAACAATCGACAGGTACTAGAAATCGTTTACACGTAGGTACATAATTATCTTCTTCGACCTGAATTTTAATGAACGCGCAATTTTACACCGAACTGTGGAGTGCGCTACTTTTACTGCCAGCTATTAAGTATTAACCCGCCAAAAAGTCATAAGAAATTATTTTATAACGCTGTTGACTGTAACAAATAAATAAAAGTATAACAGTTCTTTCTTTCTCAGTTTTTCTTCCGTCTCTGCGAAAACGCTACAAATAAAAAATCGTTTGTACGAGTACCTACCTAGTTTGTTTTTGCATAACGCTTTGACAATCAAAAGGCAGTAATTACTTAAACAAGATTTCATTATACCTTATTTACTTAGTATAAGTACCTACATTGGATTAGCTAAATTAAATACTTAGGTAATCAATAATTGCCAATACCGCGACACGAGTTCGTAACTAATAAACACCATAAAATAAGTGAGAAAAACCAATTAAAACAACATCAAAATCCATTTCGATGCCCTACAGCTAACAGTCAATAAACTTTTAATAAAATGTTTAATTTCTAATATAATATACCTATTGTCTTTTAAATCTCAATTTAGTAAAATCTAAATTCGTTTTGTTACCTACATCTCGGACACGACAATACACGCAGTCGTCAAAAGAAAAAGAGAGATTTCAATAGCAATTTAAATTTTTTTCAGCATTGGAAGCAATGAAAAACATTTTTTACACTTTAGTTTTAAAAGAAGTAGTTCCCTTATTTGTTGAATATAATACATCCATGCCTTCCTCCGGCGCAGTTGAAAGAATGTTTTCCTTTGCAACTATCTTTTTTTTTTACCTAATAGGTCGCACAAAATGTCCGACGATATATTTTAGAAAAAATTATGTAAACATAATCATAAAATTTATCTATTTTGTTTAACATAAATCACATAACAAAAAAAAACTGTTTTTAATTTAAAATAAATACATTTATATAAGTGATAATCATAATTGCTATTTTAATTCTTTTGATGTTTATTAATATTCAAATTAAATCCATAAATGACATAAACTTGTTTTCTATTAATTTAAATCAGTTCAACAAACATATTTTTAATGGTAATAAAATAAACAATTAATGATTACGATTAATAGTCAAAAACAATTTAATTAACAATTATAATAATCTTAATTAAGATTAGATTTTAATAATAATAATAATAATTAATATAAATAATCCTTAATTAACTTTTTTTTCAACAGGTAAGTAGGTATAAGACTTACGCACTAAATTTATGATCCAATAATGATCTCATCCACCAATCAATTATGTATAATAATATAATCCCATGCATCGTTTCCCAAGATATGAAACATTGGTAACAATTTACTATGTAATACGTCCGTCCAGGCATTTTATTATACTAGTTCATGAATCACAATAAATTCACTGCTTTCAGGGGGGCGATTTTGGAATCGCTCGAATTACTTTCACGCACGGAATCGCGAATTCACGTGCGAATCCTCATACATTTCTTAAGCATTCACGCGTAAAGTGTGCGAATAGTAATTCAAGCGATTCAAAAATCGACCCCATGGATGGAAACAATAACAATTTCTTAAGGGTCTACAGAGACATATTTAAACTAAATTGATTTGTATCCATAAATAATAATGTTATTAAATTCTCTCTAGGAACAAGCTCTCATTTAAAAATCTAGTAATGGCCCGCTACACCCGCAACCCACCGCTTCGCTCCGTAAGCTTCAATTTATCTATAGACGTAATCAAATTTTACATCTGTCAAAATTAAATAACGTCAATGTCTGTCATAAGATTCTCACACATATACATATAATATATCACCTGTCAGGTAGACGCAAGCGTGGGCGCTAGTAGGCGAGGCGCGCGGCGCACGGCTGCGGCTGCCGGAACAGGCCCGTGTAGCCGACCAGCGCGTACAGCAGCAGCGAGCCCAGCGCGGAGCCGAGCTGCGTGCTGGCGCCGCACGCCCGCATGCCGCGCGCGCCGCCGCGCCGCGCCCAGCCGTACACCCACATGCGCGCGTACGACACCGCGCCCGACACGAACACCCACACCGCCACCTGCGACACGTCACACGTCACACGACCACACGTCGCCGTCAGCGCCCGCCCCCCAGTCATCTCCACTCCACGGTTGCAAAGGAAGTTAGAGCTAACTTCCCCAGAACTTCCTTTGCACCCGAAACTGGGATATTTGAAAACGGTGACTGACCGAAAACGTGTGAGTGATTATTATATTGTGTTTGTGCACGTTAGACGCCGATAAGCAATAACATGTTAACTCACAAAATTAAGTTAGGTATTTTATTTTTATTTTGATGGATTTTGATACAGAACGCTCTATTGAGAGTTGTAAAACATTTTTAGAACGAAGTTCTTTACCGCACAGTACGGATTGAAGTAAAAATTTATTTTCCGTCACGCCGTCACGTCATCGTCATACGGCTGCTCCACGGAAAAACAAAGCAACTGTAATTTTTTTCGAAATGAGTTTTTATTTTTATTTTGGGATTAACTTCGTTCTAAAAAAGTGTTCCACGACACTCGCGCCTTTTTAAATTATGTATTTCCCTTATTACATTGTTTGAATACCAACAAAATGTTGAACATAAAATGTGTAGAAACAAAATAGCGCTATAATTTTAAAACACGATTTACTCAAAATTTTTCCAGTGTGAATTAACACACTACTGCTTATCTATATCCAGTTTTGTTTACGAAAGTAACCCGACCGGTTTTCATTTGTTTTCGTACTGAATTGAGTCGGTTCTGTGCACTCACCACTAGGAAGACGCCGCCGGCGCTGTGCTGCAGCGGCGGCGCGGGGCTGAGCAGCGCCGTGGCGAGGATGTACCCGAGCGGCGGCAGCGCCCCGGCCAGCAGCGCGGCCAGCGCGCGCGTCGGTAGCGGGCGCAGCCACACGCCCGCCAGGCACGCCGCCGGGTTGGCCAGCGCGCCCAGCGTCACCGCCAGGTGGTAGGCGCGCCCGCCGTACGGTTTGCACGAGTACGTCTGCACGGACGGCAGCACGCCGTTCATGAGCGCGTTCAGCGCGCCCATCAGCGTCATCGCGCCGAGCCAGCGCGCCGACAGCAGCTCCGCCGGCGTCGCGGTCGCCTCCTCGTCCTTGGCGGCGGCGCCCGGCGCCACGCGCTCCGACGCGAACGCGCTCAGCCGGTCGATGAGCACGAAGCTGACGAGACTGAGCGCCCCGAGCGCGCCCAGCACCGCCATGAACACCGTCGAGTCGAACCGCGGCGGCGGGGTCACCTCGACCATCGTCGCGTTGTCGGCGGTCGGCACGCACTCGGGATCGCCCCCGATGCCCTGCCCGAGGGCCAGGATGGCCGGGACGAAACCGCTGAGGCCCTCACCGACCAGGAACGTCACCAGGTAAACGTCCCGGAAGTGCCTCAGGTACGGATAGAACAGCACCGAGCTGGTGCAGCCGACGAGCGCGGCGAAGAAGGTGAGCGCGAGGAAGGCGACGGAGCGCTCGGTGCCGCGCACGACCACGGTGCGCTCGTACAGGAAGGCGTTGAGCAGCAACGCCAGCGCGCCCACCGCCAGCAGCCCGTATATGTAGTGCGAGTCGGAGCCGCCGGGCCGCAGCCGCTTGAGTAGCATGTAGGCGAGCAGGCCCACGTTGGCGAGCTGCACGGCCACCACCATGGAGGCAGGAAGCGTCCAGCCCTCGGGTAGCCGGTCCACCAGCAGCGGCAGCTGCACGTACAGCCCGTTGACGCCGAGCCACGTGCCCAGCCCCCAGCACGCCATCAGCGCGTCCAGCGCCAGATTGCGCCGCGGACCCGCCATGCTCGCCGCGCCTCCCTCGCCCGCCCCCAAACACGGCACCCGCTCCTTCTCCGTAGCCAACCTACGCGATCACGACACCACCGGTCAGGTACTCTGCTGGACGGCCGCAGTGGGTGCACGCTGCTATTGATGTTATTCGAGTGTCGAATAATATTAATATCAGCAAGCTCGAGCGGCGAAGCACAAGAATGGAACATGCAGTTGAGTCGAGTGCCTGCGACGTGCTGCACTCGCGAGCGCGCGGTGTAGACTCGCCCCGAGACAACTATATCGAACATTTATACCGACGACAATTAGGCGATATGAAAGCTGATAATGATGATGTAATATTATAGACCAATTTTATCCTTCACGTATGTATGTGTGTACAGTATAAGTAATATTTTATTTCTATAAATATACCTACATATCACACAAATTAATACAGGAATAAGAATAGGGCATACATAGATATAGGTAAAGAGCTCGTCATTAAAGATTCCCTAGCTCACCGGCTGATCTTTCAATGAAATAAAATTTAGACTATCCGACCGGGAATATATTTTTCTCGACCGGCGGAAAGTGATTCAATTCAATTTCATATCATATACCTACATACATAATAATTAAAACATATTGTGTTTACTGTCGCGTGTCACCGCACCACCATAACGTGTTCGCTGCTTAAGCGTTTGCTCAGCTGGGGCCTGGGACACTTGCACTGTGCGGACTGCGGGTAGACCATCGTTTGCGGAGAATTTAGACCAACAAGTGAAAGTTATTAAGCAACATAAGAGTACAACCCGGCACCGGCGATGCGACGACACGACCAGAAAGAGCAAATTAGGGACAAAATAAATACTCCCAACTCCAACCCAAAACACAAAACCGCACCGCTACTGTATCGGTAAGGTACTGGTACGTTTTTATTGTAATATTTTATAGTTTGACCGATAGAACAAGGGTGTACTAAATTGTACTGTTGTATAAAGTGCTGTGTTATTCTTCCTGAATAAATTTTCTCTATTTCTCCGATTCATCGATTAAACCGACCGTCGCAACCGAGGTACATGTGCGGGGGCGATGTGGTTGTGTGTTCAGCGAGAGTGGAGTCATCCCGCGGGCCCGCAGTCGCCGGTGTCGTTCAGCACCAACGCCCGATGGCAGGCACGCCCGGGGCCGGCACCCACCTCTGCAACGCCAGCGACACGCACTGCTGCAGCTCCTCGGCATCCCTCTGCGCTCGCAGCTCGTCCGCTGACGACTCCTCGACCCTAGCGCCCACTACCACCGGCATTGCCCCACGGACGTGACCGCCAATAAATACACTTGCAACTGACGAGAATTATGATACTAGTGCGGGTGAGCTAAGTTGGTTATTAAAGTCGAGGGTGGTTCTTGGATTATAATGCAGCAAAGATATAGGTATAAAAACTATAGAAATGAGAACAAAATACATAAAACTAGTGGTAAAAATTAGTGTGGTAAAGTATACTCTACATAATATGTGTAAATTACAAAGCACGCGTGTGAACAAGATGCAATATAAACCTAAAAGCGGTGCTATAAGAGTCACTTTAAGAATAAGTGTTTTAAAACATTTATGATTAGGTATTTATGTGCAAAATACGTGTCTGAAAGATTTAAGATATCCTTTCTTTAACTATGTTGGCAAAATAAGAGCATATGTATGCATTTTAAAGTTTGGATTCTTTAGACATATAATGCGATCACATAATATGCAAGTGTTGGAGAAGCAATTGATCGTGGGACAGACGCAGAGGAAGCGCTCCAGCGGCCGAATTCCAACTCGACGGTGTAAAAGTATTGTAGAGGCAACAGGAGAAACTCTACAACGATCTATTGAACTGGCGCAGGAGAGAAGCAGATAGACACATTACACATGGTCACGATCCTCATTAGTGAGGGGCCGACAAAGAAGTTTAAAGTCTCTCTGCGCGTGTAACCTACGAGTACGAGCTACGGCACGAGTATTTCGTCGATCTATATACACATTGGATAACAATACTTATACCAGGAGTCATCATTGGGGACGAATTCATTGAATCTGATTCGAGAAACATCTAACATTAAAATGAAGACGGAATAATAAGACGACACTGACGCGCGACGGTAGTCGAGTGAGGTTGCCAAAACGGAGTTGATTAAATCAATTTTATTGTAAATTGATAAAAAGTCGTTTATCAGAATAAGACGACCACGCCACGTAGACTGGATATCGTTTATCAGGCGAACTTACCTGATAGACAATATCCAGTCCACGTCGTCGTCTTCCTAGAGCCTCACGAACCATGCTTAAAATACTTTATACCGGTTTTCTGACTAGACTCGGTAGTTACCAACTGTAAAAATATTTTATTGCTTAGTAACATTGAAATATCGGCATAATTGAACAGGTTTTTTACCGGTAGTACTAATTGTTTTAAAAGTGCAAGCAAGATAGCGAATCGCGGAGCACTGGGGACCACACAGTGAAAACTAATCTGGCTGCTGGCAACATTTACCCTATTTTCGGTAAAATAACCTTATTTTTAGTATCGGTAAGAAGTCCTGCTCGTGTCGAGAATAGTAGCAAAAGTGTAAGTACCTAGGTACCCTGCGGTTTGATTTAGAAAAAGTGAACAAAAGTGTATATCGCGATATGGGTTTCACTCCTGTTAATTTCGGAGGTCCCGCGAGAATTCCGGGATAAAAATGTCTATGTCCTTCTCTGTACGCTTGACAACGTGTAGCAATGTAAAATTTCATGACAATCAGTTGAGTAGTTAAGCTGTGGAAGCGTAACAAACAGACTTTCGGATTTTAGTAAGGAGTAAGGACGACACCCGAGTGCGAGTCCCGACTACCGAGTGCGAGTCCCGACTACCGAGTGCGAGTCCCGACTCCCAACGCGTTTTGTGACGGTACTACTTGGTACTACAATAGAATATGAAGAACGGATAGCTTGTAATTGCAAGCTTGAAACAAACAGGTACATAGCATAGCACTCATACCTATACATATAGGCATATAGTAGGTATACTATTGGAAAATTTTCATTACTCAATGATCATCTCATTATTTACTTCATCATTATAGACTTATAATAATTAAAATTAAAATAATTTGATTGTACCTAAGTACCTATACATATAATGTTTTGCGATATGAGCTTCCAATTAATGTAATTAATATTCGGCGCCGTCTTTATGTGCAGTAGGAGAATCGGAACATTATAGTCTCTCTTTCCTATCAGTGTGAGAAGTTATAAGGATTTTATAAGGGGTCGTGACACTGCACTCTTTCAATCGGCATCTTTGTGTTCAGAGCTTTGTGGTTGGAATAGTTTTTTCTTTTCTTAATAAATTCAATAATAGATGTAACAAAATTTGTCTGTCTGTCGGTCTGTACGCGAAAAGACGTACAGTAGCCTTGGTACATAGGCTAAATTTTATTCAACCTAAGAGGAAATGTTATAATGTCTTTGAGGAAATATACATATATACAAGAACAGAGGAGGACAGCAAATTATATAGAACAGCCCCCTTAGCAACATAGAAAACTAAAAAACGAAGTTTTAATGTCAAGTGGTCACGCTAAACTAGACTTTTGATTGGATGATATTACATTGTAGATTGTCAACTTGGCTAGGGGGGCAGAACACACTACCACCGCCCGCGCCCGCCGCGCCGCCGTTGGAAATACCCCATAAATACCTATTATGTTTTAAAGCTGTATAGTTTCCTTGTAATTTTTATGAATCATTATAGTCTTCCCAAAAATCCAAATTGAGGAGTCATTCTTTGACAGGACATTATAGGTTTTTTTTTTTAAATCTGTGGATAAATAAATAAACAGTAGTAATAGGTATACCTAATAGTGTTACACTGACAGTAATTTGTGTAGAAACTGTTAATGTGACCATGGGCATAAACTAGGGAGATAATATTATAGTCTATGTTAGTAGGTATAAGTGTACACAGTACCTACACACACACACACACACACACACACTTTAAAAATATTATAAATGCGAAAGTGAGTATGTTTGTTTCTTACACTTTCATGCCTTAATGGCTCAACCGATTATCATGAAATTTTGCATGCATGTTGTCAGAGGTACAGAGAAGGACATAGGGTACCTACTTTTTATCCCGAAATTCCCACGGGAACTTCAAAATTACTTAACGTTTACTTTCATGTACTACCTGTTTCTATTGCAGCATAAGAAAGCCATGCAATGAATACAGAAGGAGCAGGTTAGTATTTAATGCAAGTGTGAAGCTAGAGAGCTGAGGTGGAGCTTATTAGAAAATACTTTGACATACTAAAATTAAAATAGGTAGGTATAGCACAAAGTAGAAACAAATTAATTATTGTAGTAAATGAATGTTTTTGTTGAGCATACAAGAAAGAAAAAGAAGTGTCAGTGATTTTAGAATTTTTTATTCAATTTAAAATTTTTCGATTACTTTACTATTTGATCGCTTAACCAGATTTAAAATTGAAAACTTTTTCTCTGTCTATTTATTTATTTATTTATTCCATAATACCATAACTAAATAATAATTAATTAAAGATTTAGGTGAAACAATCTTTAATCACTGAGTTACAATAGGCTAGTGATATTAGTTGAATTTCTTTGATATTTATTGTGGCTGGCCCATTGAGGGTTAGTGATGTATTGTCTTCGGTCAATCTAAGTTAAAAGTAATACTAAACAATATTTGATAGGAGTGGGTGGTGCACTTGTCTTTTGTACAGTAATAAAAATAAAATGTATGGATAATGCAATTATTTACAGTTTTTTTTTGTAAATCAAATAAATACAGACCATCAAATCCAAAGCTGTTTGTACAAAATACCTATATATTATAATTGTGATTGTAAGAGTAGTAGACAGCACAGTGTAAGTTGATAAATAAACAATTATCAGTACCACCTCTGATGTAGCAATATATTATAGGTATTAACATCAAAGTAGTTATTTAAACCTTAACATACCTACATTATTGATAATAATTGATTAATATTGCATACCTATGTATCAATTATCATCAATTGTTTTAAATTTGTACAAACCAGCTATGGAACTAGATTTCTGGCGCCTAATAAATATATTGTATGTTTTTATTTTAAAAACCTCAGCGATACAAAAAACTAGCAGAGTTAATAAGCTTGTTAACCTCAACCTTGTTCACAGAACTTCATACCTACTGTGATGTGCTAATGTGATATTTCAGTGCTGTCTACATCTGAAATTAACATAAGAGTAAGCTGTAAACTCTCTTTCTAGCATTATGGGGCCTAAACTACAAGCTTATAAAAATAACTAGCAAAATAAACTTCTTAAACTTTGATCAGGTTCATGACTCACCTTGAATCACTCATGGACGTGGTATTCTATCACTTCTTTGAGTGATGTGATGAGGGAACTCTGTTAATGGGTACACTGGTGTGACTGGATCGCTTTCGCGCCGCTAGTGTGCGAGGAACCAGGAACATAAGGAAGATATCACGGAGATCGAAACAGCGTGCGCTTCGCGGACGTCTTACATCACTACTACGTGACCTGTCTGTCGTAAGTTCGCAACATGGTGTTCGTTGTTTGTATTTCTAATGGCATGCTCAGCTGAGCAAACTATTGCTGATTATTGTTATTATTACTGAACTAAGTAGGTAGGTAATTAAAATGACTATGGAAAAAATGTGTTAAATACTTATTGTTGACAGTATATTATGAGTTTTCCTCATCGGTTTTCCTACATTCGCGAAACAATTTTTTTTTCTACTTGCTTGCTGCAGCTATTTTTTAGACCAATTTAGACAAACTGAAGAACTTGTAAAAAAAAAATGGTCAAGTAAGAGTCGGAATCGCGCAAGAAGGGTTCCGTACCATTGTCTATAAAAACGGCAAAAAAACCTCATGTCTGTTGTATAGGAGCCCCCCTTAAATATTTGTTTTATTTTAATTCAATTCTTTATTTTTAAACTGAATATATAACTAAATATTCTGTAAATATTTCAAGCGTCTAGGTACCTGATGTCGTTATGAATATCGAGCAAAAACGAGCAAAAAAAATCAACTTTCTTGTATCGGAGCCCCCTTAAATATTTATTTTATTCTGTTTTTTAGTATTTTTTGTTATAGAGGCAACAGAAATACATGATCTGTGAAAATTTCAACTGTCTAACTATCATGGTTCATGTGATATAGAGCCTGGTGACAGACGTACAGACGGACGAACGGACAGCGAAGTCTTAGTAATAGGGTCCCTTTTTACACTCTGGGTACGGAACCCTAAAAAAGGATGACAGAACTCAGTTGAACAGTCTGTACACGTCAGCACAAAGTACCTAGACAGTAGGGATGTCAAAAAATTATCGATTTTATTCGTCATTTTTTTTCAATAATCGATTATTAAAAATAGGGTCTCACATATTATGATGTTTTAAATTAATGTTTTTATTTTTTTTGTGTGCCCTGTGCTACATACCTACCTACTGTTGTCATTTGCATGTGCGATGTGTCCTATTTCTAGTATATTGTTGGTGACGGGTTTTATATTACGGGAATTGGTCCATGATTACGGGTGCCTATTATTTAATGTAACATACAGAGAAAATATTTTTTAATACAGTTGCTCAAAAAGTGGCGTATTGCAGGGACGTTTAGCGTTCGGGATGTGGGCTATTACATACTCGAGCTTTTTGTTTACCTTTCCCGAACTCGTGCGTTCTCTTTGCCAACTGTCAAATGGCGACACGACTTCGACACACTTTTTTGCATTGCGAAACGTACGTTTCGCATTACTAATACGACTAGCGCCATCTCTTGATCACAGTTGGAACTTAGTTGAGTTTGTTGTGTTTTTGATATTTTATTAAATTTCTTAATTTTTTTCGCAACTGTATTAAAAATAGTTGTTCAGTACACGTGCGGAACCGTCATTGCAACTAGTTCCGACTGTCAACCCTCACCTTCGGCTGCGCCTCGGCTCGGGTAGACATATGTCGTAACTCTTTGCAATGACAGGCTTTCCGCACTTATAATGAAATATACTATTTTTGTTTTCTTGGTTAGAGGATGTTACGAAATGATTTTGTATTTGGAATTATATTCCAAAATTAAGACCTTTTGTTTAGGTTTGACGTTTTCATGACGTTGTGAATAAAAATATCTCCGAATGGCTGCACCGTTTTTCTTTAAAGTCCCATACCTGCATAGCTAAGATGCGCGCCACGATATGTTTATCGAACGAAAGATAAAATTGTCGACACGACAAATATTTGTGGGCGTCCGAGCAAAAAAGTGCAGTAGTGGGGTACTGAGTTAAGAGTAGATTCGGTTAAACATTATTTATCACTGGAAGAAAAAACTATATATGTCGACGAGAATCGATAAAATGACTCGATAAAATTTTATCGGGTTGCGCATCCTAGCCCCGCAGAACTCATTTACCACAGTTTTTAACACAGTGGTTTGATCACGTGATCCACTCTGGACCAATGATTGGTCTTCTTCTTCTTCTTTAATAATGGCGTCTATATTAATAATTTGCCAATGACGTTTCTTGTGATAAAAATTTCTTCATAATTTCCGTTATTTCAGTCACTTTTCAGCATCTATTTTGGACCCTCAGCAGGAAACTGACTTTCAAAAGAGCCATGTTTTAACTTGCGGAACAATCTAACATTGTCATTGGCGATGCGCCATAATTGAAGAAGTAGATGAAGAGATTGTTATTATTAAGAAACATTGTCATTGGCAAATTATAATTATAGACGCCATTATTAAAGAAGAAGAAGAAGAAGAACAGTAGTTATTCTTCTGAGGTATACAGTACATGCGTTCCGTTTTAGACAGTAAGTACAAACCAGTATAGCTGAGGACCGGCTTCGCAGTATAGTGTGCTCTCGGTGATTACGGAACATACCCCGTATCTACTGATGCTATCATGCTATCTAGACCTCCTAGACCGTAGACAGAAAATCCGTCTACGTCACGACGTAGATCGTACCTCTACAGTAGACAAGGTAGGTACGCCAGTATGATCTTTTTCTGTTTTTTTTTTATTGTTTTAGGGGCTACGCACAAACTACTTAGAGCTACGGCACTGGGTTCATACCTTTTGGGGCCTTCCTGTGGGTAGCTTTTGGTCGCATATGACAACAAATTGTATTTCTAGGGCGAGGGCGTTATTTTGAATCCAGACAGGAGTGAAGGATTCCACAGTAGAATCCCGAGCGCAGCAGAGAGGAATCAACGTATACCTATAATAATCAACGTATTCTTATATAGAATCCTGAACGGAGAGAGGGATTCAAAGGAAGTCGCCAGAGGATAAAATAATTTTAATGCCGAGTAGTACACTCTACTTTTCATCCCCCTCTATTAGAAAATGAAACAAGAAATCGTTGTAATATATTTATTTGTTATTAAATATAATACAAACCTAAATATTTATTGCGTCCATTTTCACAGATTCCGGTGTTAATATTGTGCTCTCTTCACTACTTGACGATTTTGACGAATACATTTTATGAAATCAATAAAATTGTAATACCTATCAGATAAATAAACATACACAGCACATCAGGTGCCGCCTTCTTCTTTTTTTTTTTGCTTGAGGCGCGAGTCTCACCGGCCAGTACTTTTTCATACAACTAGCTGTGCCCCGCGGTAATTTCGGAGTTCCCGCGGGAATTCCGGGATAACAATGTCCTTCTTTGTACCCCTGACAACGTGCATGCCAAACATCCAAATCCGTTCAGCCGTTTTTTGCGTGATTGAGTAAACGTATGCGAGGATAAGAGCTCGAAAGGGCATTTTCATCCGACTTGCTTCAAATTTATCGTCACTGCTCTAGTGCAGAAAGAAGTTTAAAAAAAAAGACATTTTCATTGTATCTTATGGCATAAAGAATACCTATTAATGAATAAAATTTGTAATATTTTGACATCTGAGGCGTTTGTGATGGTGTTATTGGGACGCGCGTCAGGGTGAAGGAATGTTGTTGGTCATAGGGAATAAGGGCTCCGCTCGAGCCCAGCTAGGGTTCCCACCTTTTTTTGGAAAAAATATACATAATATTTTTCCGAAAAAATGTGCAAAAATATAGTATTTTTGGGAAATGCAGGGAAAAAAATAGTACAAAAATATTTTGTAATCCATAAGTATCGGGCAGCATTCATCCACAAATTATTGCTAGGTTGACAGTTGACGTTTTGTTGCCGGGTGTGCGTTTCGTTCTGAAATTTCCCCGTACTGCGCTGCGGGTGCTTTCCAGACCAGTACAGCTGTTAATAATATAAAAAAGCGCGACAGTTGAAAAAGGCACAAAAATATAGTATTTTTCGTACTATATTATTTTTCTATAATATATAGTACAATTGACTAAAATATAGTACGATACTATATAATATAGTACGGGTGGCAACCCTGAGCCCAGCGGCCGCGCGCCGGGAGCTCGACCCGCCGCAGCACGCAGGCGCGCTCGCCAGCGGACAAATAAAACACCACACGTACGCAAATCGGTTGACAGTCATTTTAATTTAAAATTTTCAAAAGCAAATACAATAATCTCCGCATGACTTTCATAAAGCTTTACATTTAAAGTAAAATTACTTTTAATCGTACAATAATAATAATAAATATTATAACAAACAGTGAAGTACTCCGGCGCCAGTGTCCGCCCGCGTGGGGGCTGCGCCTGCGCGGGCCGGCGCCGGCGCGGCGCGGGCGGCGCTCTACTTGTCCTTCTCGCTCTCCGCCTTCCTGCCCAGCGGCACCGCGGCCCGCACCCTGCGCGAGCGCACACACACACCGCTATTAGAGGATGCTCTCGCTAAAGGTCGCTGCATACGTGACGAGATAACACCTCGGACGCGACGTGAACGGGACGGAGACGTGGCTGCCTCGTTCAAAACGGGAACGTGGTGCATACGTGCACACTCGATTAGTTTTTTGTCGTCCATTGTTGACACTTGCATCATTGAGGCGTCACTGCTGTCTACCGAACGAGCGGAGTGACTGTGTAAGTAGCAGCTAACACTCTCCCGCCCCGTGAGTGCCACGTTCCCGTCCTTGTCTCCGTGACACATGCTCTTTCAGATACATTTTGTATGAAACGATATTTACGAAACTTCCCATCCCGTCCCGTCCGTATAAAAAGTAAAAACCCGTCAAGTATGCAGCGGCTTTTGAATAAAGGACCTATTTTCTGGTGACCTAGAGTCATAAAAGACAAGAAGCAATGTCATACAGCACAAGTACCTAAAAAACATTACAAATTAAAAACTAAATCTTCGAGACGCCAGTCCGAGTCGCACTTGATCGGTTCTTTGTTTTACTATCAAACTCCGTCTATAGTGTATCACTAAAACCCAGGGAGTGCGGTGATAAATTATAGACATAGGCTAGGCGTAGGTGTCGCCTAAATTCTCATCGAAGATCGTGGGTTCAAGTCTCTGTTCTCCAACTCCGTTTCCGATAAACTACCCCCGCAACTTCCCTAGGGCGTGTGTGCGTGCGTGCGTGTGTACTCACTTAGAGGTGATCTCGTTGATCTTGGCGCGCGCGAGCTCCAGGTTGGCGTCCACCTGCGCCTTGTTCATCTCGTACGCCTTGGGCAGCGTGAACAGCGCTATCCAGCCTGCAACGCGCGGCGGTCACTTAGGGCCTTTACACACGACAACATCCCGTATTTTGCAGGATAGTGTTTAGTAGTTAGTGTACGTGCTTCAATACAAAAATACAAAAATTATATTCATTGATGATGTTGTATTGAAGTGGTAACCACCTATCCTACAAAAAAAAAACACTTTTGTCCTCAACTCTTTATACATTTTATATTTTCTAATTGTGAATTCCGTGAATGGCTGTTGTCTGCCATTTTATATATTTAATTTTGTTTTATTAGCCGTAAGGTTTTCCTTCAAAATAAAACAAAAAAAATAATAATAATACTAGCCACTAGGTAGCAGTCACACGAGTATCCTATTTACAATATCCAGCAAAAAACCGATTCGTTCGAATTTGGCATATTGTATACTCGTGTACATATTGAAGCACGTACACTACTAAACGGGATCCTGCAAAAAAGAGATGTTGTCCTGTGAAAGGGCTCTTTATCGGATACGCCCGCACAGAGGAATGAATATACTGACTACCTACTTGGAAGTGAGTTTGTTTGTTACGCTTTCACGCCTTAACCGTTCCACCGATCATTTTAATACTACCCGTATACGTGACGGATAGCTGGGCTGGAGACGTATTTTTGAATCGTTCGAATAATATCTTATGTGAAATCAATTCACATGTGAAATTAAATCACAAATCACTGAATCCCATGTTGTCATATTTTTGAATCATTCGACTACGGTGTTGCTGTTTTCTGAAACTCCTTTAGATTTGTTTCACTTTACGCAGAATATTTAAAAACCGAAAGCTAACTCTCATAGATTTTAATAGACCGGTAGGTACTTGATTGGATTTTAAACGAATCGTTCTCGAAGTTTATCAGTCATGTCAAATTATGAAAATTACGTTATGGCATGGAACATCAAACTTTCGATCGATGAAAGCAAATATTCAAATAAAAGCGGTCCGACCCACCCGTTGCAGAATTCACGTGAAATGGGATTTCAAAAATACTATTTCACGCATTCACATGCGAATCTTGCATTGCGTGCGAGAAAAGTAATTCGAGCGATTCAAAAATATTGCCCCTGTTTAGCTTTGTGAGCAAAAATCATTCGACGACACTGGTTTTTGTCTGTTTTTAGACTAAACTGAGTCGATGCCGATTTTTTCATCTATACCTGTATAACCCTGCGGAGCTAGGATGCGCAACATGATATGTTTATCGAACGAAAGATAAAATTGTCGACACGACAAATATTTGTGGGCGTCCAAGCAAAAAAGTGTAGTAGTGGGGTATTGAGATAAGACTAGATTCGGTTAAACATTTTTACCACTGGTAGACAAAACGATATATTATATCGACGAGAATCGATAAAATGGCTCGATAAAATTTTATCGTGTTGCGCATCCTAGCTCCACTGGTTAGTTTTGCGTGACCACGTGAAAACTAGAGTTTTGATCCGCTGACCAAGTGACATGACGATTCGTTACATAAGTTTTCTATGCGTTAACGATTGTAGAATGTCAACTTGTCACCCACTCACAGTTACACATACACACCCATAAACAAACAAACATACACACGCTAAACTTTTTGGTTTTCTTTTCTGTCATATTTTGTTTTCTCATAAAAGTTTAAAATTTATTGTAAAACTAATTGTAATATACCTACATATTGTTTTATATGCGTTTTTATTAACGATATGGAAGAGCTGGATATCCTGACACAAGTATATTTATACTTAAAAGGATGTCCAACAAACCATATAAGCAAAAGTACTTTTGGTTATGAAATTGCATTTAGTGGTCAGGGTGATAGGGAGGGGTGAGTGATAGGGATTGCAGTGATGAATGATAGGGAGTGGTGAGTGATAGAGGGTAGTGAGTGGTAGATAAATGATAAGGGTGGTGAGTGATAGGGCGTGGTGAATGGCTCACACTGACCGAGTATGATGAGCGTGATGCCGTTGAAGCAGGCGCCCACGTACGTGAGGCACCACAGCAGCACGCCGAACTTGAGCGAGTCCACCAGGTCCTCCGCCAGGAACAGCCTGCAACCGCCGCAAACGGCACAGAGTGACATGGCTGTCTGTCTTGGGGCTATATCTCTCTTTTACAATGGGCATGTTGACTAATTTTTATTTTTTAGTCCGTCTTGTAGATTATTAAAAAATATAGGACACGTTTTTTTTTTCTTTTTTTACGTAAACACACTGTAACATTATTTTGGTGTACAATAAAGTGTATTCTATTCTATTCTATATTTAAAGGGCTCCCATACAACAGACATGATTGTTTTGCCGATTTTATAGATAATGTACGGAACCTTTTTTACCGTGCACCAAAAATAACACTTTGGTGCACGTTAAAGAACGTCACGTGCGAATCTCTTAATTGCATGCTCATACTCTAAACTTTGCATGCTTTTTTGTGTTTTTTACTCGGTTGGGTATCATCAAGGTCCTTAATGACCACTTTTTCATTTTGTCCGGGAGTGCATCAGTTGCGTGCGTGTGTATGTTTGTGTGTGTGGTGCGGGTGTGTGTGTGTGTGCGGGTGTGCATGTGCACGTACCTGCGCAGCTCATTAGCGGCGGCGTTGACGTGCGCGGTGGCGGCGGCGGCCAGCGACTGCGCGCGCTCGGCCGGGATGCCGATGTCCTTCTCCAGCAGCCATCTGCAACACCGACACCGACACCAACAATAGACGTTAACGAGAGAAAAGTACACAAGCTTCATTCGTCACACCGCCTACAAATAAAGTTGCATCTTTTATATAAAAATCAATTGTTGTTCGTTTGTCTCGCTATAATTCGAGAATGGCTGGACCGATTGGCTAATTTGGATCTTGAAATGTTTGTGGAAGTTTAGGGAAGGTTTAAGAATTAAATTAGGCTACTTTGGAGTTCCTGCGGGAATTCCAAAACTCACGCGGGTGAAACCGCGGACCACAGCTAGTACTGTATAAGAAAACTAAAATGGAGATGGGCAGGTCATCGTTCGGCCATCACTCATCAGGTCACGAAAATGGGCTAAGGATGTATTCGAATGGTGTATTAAAGACAAAATAAAAGAAGGAAGCGTAGGCAGGGCCTTAGATCGGAGGACGACAACTGGAAAATGGCTGGTGTTATTTGGAGGAGCAAACTAAGAAGTCTCATTGTTGTCAAGACCAAACAAACGAGCCCCAACACGATGCGGATAACGAAGTTACGAGATTACAGAGTTCCCGTGGCCATCTTTCGGCCCCATCATCCAGCTCCGTGGCATAATAATATTGCATTGTCATCCTGAATATACAAAGTTTCATTTTGATATAAAAATTAGAAGTAGGTTAAAATTACAGACTTCTAAGATTTTATTACAGTGCTGCAGTGTTTGTTCGTTACAAGTGGAGCTTGTAGGCGCGTTACAAAGGCTCGAAACTCAACTTTTTGTTTCGTTTCGCTGATTTATAACAGTTACGGCATTTTGTTCTCACATAATTAATCGGAATAAAACATTAGTTAGTATTACATAGTTTAAGCATTACATAAATAATTAAACAGACCGCGTACTACGGGGGGGTGTGTTGCGCAGCTTCTCTTCACTGATATTATAAATTATAATGGCCGCTGTCATAATTATTGTAATTTTATTAGCGTCATTGGCGTCATACGCAAAGGCTTTAACTTTAAATAAAATTATTTGACTTTGGTTCGTTTGACACGTTTGAAAAGAAATACAATTCGAAACGAAGTAACCCGACTCGGGTGTTCCCTGAAAGAGCAGCTATGATTTGGAAATTTAGACCTCTGCCCGCATTTCCCGCGGTTGCACCCGCGTTAATCCCGGAGTTCTCGCAGGTATTTCGTAATGGAAAGTACCTACCCAAGTCTTTTCCTGTACCCCTGAAAATGCGTATGCAAAATTTCATGGTCGGTTGAGTAGTTAAGGCGCGAAAGCGTAACAAACAAACTCACATTCGCATTTATAATATTAGGATTGGCAGACCTGTTACATCTTGGTGAAGTATGAAGACATTTTATACTCATTTGTTAATAAATTATTTTTAAATTACCCTTGTTCCCTGCGGCTTCATTCGAGTACATTCCAGGATTCCCTCGAAAAATTTATAATACCTACATTTTGCAAGGTCCCACCTGTCTCGGCGTGAAAGAGTAACTAACATTCACAAACTTTTACATTCTATTAGTAGTGTATTTAAGTATAACTTTACATAATAATTATCTCTAGTAGGAAAGAAGATCGATATTCATTAGTCAGTATCGACGTAATGTTTGTTATCTACATATATTAATGAGGCGTCACCAGCAAATTAACTAGGTCAAGTATAATATCTAGTGACAATTAGCTAGGTATACGAGTAGATAGGTTAGGTTAGGTAAGTTATATCGTCTCTAATATTTAAATATTATTTAAGACTAGCTGTGCCCCGCGGTTTCACCCACGCGAATGGTTTTTATACAACAACTTTTTTCCCGACATCCGATTTCAATGAAACAAAGCCTATATAGCTCTAGGCTAAGCTTAATCTACCTGTGAAAATCGCATGACAATCCGTTCAGTAGATTCTGAGATTATCGCGACCAGACAGATATACAGACAGACAGAAAAGATTTTTAAAAACCCTTTCATTGTGGTTGGTTACTCTTCGTTTATCGTCCCCTGTCAGTTTTTGTTAAAATATTCAATGTACAGAATCGCGGATTCTTTTAACTGACAGGAAGCAATAGTGTCCTTGAGTGTCACAGAACTGTTATGGTTTTTAACTGGGTGGAAAAAGTTTCCGCGGGAATATCGAAACCCGTGCGGGTGAAGCCGCGGGGATAACAGCTATTTAGTGCATACTGCATAGTTGCGAGTTATTTAGTTTTAGGAATAGGAGATAGGGCACCTTCATCCTGAACAGCTGTGATACATTGTTTTCCACACTTATAAATGTGAAAGTGGATGGATGGATGTTTGTTACTCAATCACGCCAGAACGGCTCGACGGAATTGGATGGAATTGGGCACAGAGATAGTTCATAGTCTGGAATAGGACATAGGGTAGTTTTTGTCTCGGAATTCTGCGGGAACTCCGAAGTTGCCCCAGGGAACAGCTAGTGTATGATCTATACTAATATTATAAAGAGCTAAAGTTTGTGGGTTTGTGAATTGTGAGTTTATGACGTTGCAAGGGGTAATCTGTAGATCTACTGAACCGATTTTGAAAATTCTGTCACATAAAAGAAACTACGGTAGTCCTGAGTGACATCTTGTGAAAGTGGGTACTTCTTATCCCAAAATTCCCACGGGAACTCCGAAATTGTCAGACGAAACCGCGGGGGACAGCTAGTATGTACATATAATCGCCCCTCGCCTGCAGCCGACTCCGCAAAACGTGGCCACCCGTCGCCACGTCGCTACAGTTTCATACCCAGTGCAGTTTTTACCGCAACTTTTTAGAAAGTTGATTCTATTTGAGCGGCGCCGGGCCATTTCACTTTTGGAGAGGTCGCGCAGCTCCGTTCGGGGAAAACGAACACTAGGTCTTCGCACTGTTATTGTTAGTTCCATGTTAATGCCTTCTCGCTCGGTGAGTCTGTATGTAAACATTGGACGGGATATTTTCACTTAATTGTGAATATAATCTTAATATAAATGCGAATGTAAGTTTATTTGTTCGGAGTGGTTTACAGAAACAGAAGGTATCATAATTTGAAGTTTAAAGCCTAAGGATTTGGGCGCGACAGTATAGGTAGCACCCGCCCACATTGAAGTACCGCGCGATCGTAGCTTCATTGTGGTAGAATGTACGAAATATCTGCTACATAGTTTCAACAGTGCCTGAGTGCGTCTGTTCAAACACAGGTGCTCTCTTGACTACCGTATACTCTACCAACAGCAGTTATGTAGAGTCACGCATGGGAATTAAAGCGGTTATGACCGACAAGGAAGGTACCACAGATGTAGTAAACAACAAGCGACATGGTACAAATATCTCATGAGAGCCCACGCGTGCACGTGCTCGCACAATCCACGACTGCATCCACAAGCGTGGTCACGTTCTTACTACTCATTGATTAGACGATTGTCCCTTATACTGTCTGATAGGAAGCGAAGATATGGACTAGAGTACCTATAAGTCCGTCAATTAAACGCACTGTTGGCTTATAGGTCAAAACCATAGCAAAGCAAATTCGGTAAGTCATTCCAGTCCGAAGAGGAAGCAATGCGCTTAATACGGATAAGTCGAACGTCAACTAGTATGAGATTGGAAGTCTACAGGTGCTCTGGGCCGCGATTAAAAAGATACACAGGCTAAAGGGAACGGTCAGAAGGGTGAGTTCTGCTCAGGCGAAACACAGAACTGCACCGCTTTTGCATGAATAAAGGTTTCCCCTCATATATTTATACTCTTATTGCGACGGCCTACTGGTTTAATACGAGTTGCGAGTATATGGTATGTATTGTGTGAGGGAGTTTTTCATCGATGCACTAGCGGTGCAGTTTCTCGTGAGAATATGTGCGTGACTGACTTGAAGGGGTGTCCCTCGCTGGTCTTCTGCACTGCCTGCAGCACGCTCTTGTAGATGCGGAAGGCGACGGCGGCGGAGAGCGTCAGCAGCGACGCGTAGGCCAGCACCGACACCACGGAGCAGCACGCGAGGGCCACCAGCAGCGCCAGGCCCGCGCCCAGCGCCGCGCCCGACCGCGCCGCGTCGCGCCAGTAGATCAGCGACTCCACTGGAACACGCACGCACATGGCGCCTTCAATACACGAACCCCATTCACATTCACAACTACATACTACATAGTAGATGCGTATGTTGTAAACATTGTTTGATTTGAATTGTTTACTATATCCAATGTCAATAGTGTACTAATAAATCTATGAGGACTGACATGGTCCTTCGCAGCCGGATTTATAACTTGATTATTTCTAAAATTAATAGGCTAAACATTTGACCACAGCTCACCTTATGTCAAGTGACGGTGTGGTCGAAGATTGTAAACGCATCTAGCCTCTAACTTAAAAACGTAGTTTAAAAACGAAGGCGGTGTCGGTGGTATGAGTGATTTTAAAATACGCCGCATAAACGAGATGACATGCAGACATTTGAATTCTTCGGTTAACATCGCCACATGCTGGAGATAACAGTTACACTAGTGAGAACTTGCGAACCGTGCTCTGTGCACACTACATAACACATAGCCTACCTGGCCACCTTAGCACATCACCTGGGTCATTACATTAGCTATCGCGGTGCTTTTAAGTAAGACGAGTGAACATAATGTTGCAGTGCTTTGTTACAGATGACGTCAGTGTCGTATAACAAGCACCAGATATTAAGGATACTATAGGTATGTAGAGAATTTGCTTTAGAAAATAAATTGAATTGAGAAACAAAATTCATTGTTTACGCAACTCGCAAGCACTGCCACTGCGCGTGTCGCCGCGGGCGCCACTCAAAAGGAATACGATAAGATAAATGACACTATTTTTACCGAGTATTAATCTCTCAGAATTATATTAAACAACACGAAAATATGAGCGGTAGATAAAACTTAAATGGATGAAAATTCGAGCACAATCAACAATGTTATGAGAGCAAAACGTAGATAATTTATGAGCAAAAACAACTTTCAAGATTTCGATAACACCAATAAAAGTTCCAACACAGTTTCAAGCTGTTTCCGTTCCACGTCCCCAACGGTGCATGTCAACAGAAAGCTCGCCGTCGTCGCACACGTAACGGTCGCCGAACCCAAAGCGGTCCTAGGTCCTAGCGATCCACACCGCGCACCGTCACCGAACTATTTAATTAATATACACCTTATTATAGTCGGTGGAGGGTTTAAAGTACCTGGTCCGCGGGGCGGGAGGTCGGCTTGCTGAGTGAAGTGTCGGGACGACTGCTTGGGGCGCACCATGGCGGCGGAGTGAGCGCGCGGCGCGGCGGCGGGCACGTGGCCGCGCCGCCGGAGACACTCCGACACAGCGCCACGCGGACCCAGCTCTACACACGTCACCCGGCGCGACGGTGACTACATCCATCGTGACCCGTCCAGAACGGATAATTCAATATAGCGACGTAAAAACTCGGTATCGAATTCGTCGGATATCCTATTACTAATATGGTAGATCCATAAAAAGTACCGACCAATGACAGCCCAGACACAAAGAATCGAAGCAATCGATCTGCTTGAACACACAAAGTTTGATATAAACCACGCAGCGAATTAAACTGAAGTTTCATAAATCAAACCAATTGGAGAGGTTTTAACTTTTATTATAATAAGTAAGTACAGCAGATGGCTGATCGCTCGAGACGAGTGATCATTTAATATCGAAATACTACGATGACTCAGACTGTAAAAACGGTTCCAAAAGTTTCCGTGATTGGTTCAATGAACTACTGCGCAATAACTAAACGAGGTTTAGAAATTCCTAATAAAAAATTGACACATTATGGTCACCCTAAAAAGCTTGTTCATAGGTGTAAGGTGACATAACAGAATGTAACGTAAATACATAAGTACCTATGTACCTACCGAGCGAACTTACTATGAACACACATGGATATAATAAGGAATCAGAGATACAGACGATGAGAAGACGATTGTGACTTCAAAGCGGTCAGCACCTGAAGTAGGTATTACAAAATAAAGAAAGTGAAAGTATAATACGAGCGAATAACCTTCGGATGGTTATTCGCGACTTCTCGGAACTGGTTCCACCGACCGGCATCGATCACCGGCCGCCGCACGCAGTGAGCGACGCACGCGCAAGCACGCACGCGACTTGAACGCGGCAGCGTGCGGCGCGGCGTCACGGCGTCACGGCGTGCCGTCAACACGAGATCGATCGTCCCAATCGTCAAGGGTCACTCGGTTGCCAACACCGACAGGTGGGTGGACGGTGCCACTTGCGAGTGCATTCGGCAGCACTTGGCAGCGGCGCGGGCGCAGGCGCAGGCGGGAGGGGGGGACGAGGCGGGTCAATGCCACCGCGAGCGTCGCCGATCACTCCCGGATTAAGATCAATAGGCACGCTTAATTTATCGACGGGAAGACGCCAAAATAGCTGCGACTTGCTCATGTACCTAGTAGCAGCCACGTTGCGTCGCAGAACTCAACATGAATAGATGATAAAGCAGTTTAAGCTCTATTTGGTCAAAATTCAAGCTACCCTTTACTATCTAGATTTTTTTTTCCTTCCCCTGATTCCCTGAACTCAAAATTATACCTACCTACTACGTACAGCAAATAAATAATTGAATAGGGTCTATATACTCTATACTTGTTGTATTATTCCAAACTGAAAGCAATTTGTTTAAAAGCATTGAAGCAACTGTAGGTAGCTCGAAAGTAAATTTATTCATTTATTTGATTCAGTAAACGAGCTACGTTGAAGACACAAAACTCGATCCTTTTTAAGTAATTCGAGAGTGGTATCTTTGTTACAATAAAACAAAGCTGTCAATCACACGAGAGTCACAGTGCGCGAGTCGGACAGGAAACTCGAACAAAAGCGACGAGCGTGCAGCGCTCGTGTGCCTCCGCGCACTCCGCGACCAACACAATGAAAAAGAAGTATTGCACAGTCGTGGCTGGAAGACTGTGAGTTCGTCGGAGAATGTGTTAAAAAGAGCAATTTTTAAATAGTGCTAATTTTACATGCATCACACTGGTGTTTGTTTCAAATTTTGTGGTCGTGAGCTTTCCATGTTCAATTTTGAACAAATTTTTAAGCTATTTATGCCAAATCTACAATAAACTCTTAATAAGATTGGGCCCACGTGACTTTGCCATATGCCATGTTTCACTAAGGTTTGTAATGGCAGCGACTAGCGACTAGCGAGGTCTATGAATTTGCCAGTGTGGGTTACCTATTGACAATAGCTCACAAACAGGGGGTTGAACCGGAACGGTTTTACTGAGTACGGCTTCGTTCTATGTCACTTCCTACTGCAGATAATGTATTTGGCAACGAGTTAACGCACTTTCACACATGAAACAGTAGACTTTTAACCGACTTGTGTTTTATAATCTGCTGTTTGCTGCAATATAGGTCGCCAAATCACTAGAGAATCTTCCATTTTCACTCTTAAATCACCGTAATTAACGTCGACCTTCCCGTGTGACATCAGATTATTATGTCATCGACATAAACAAAGATATTATTTTTGTTTGACTATGATTACGGTGTCTATGTCTTAGACCTTGGCAAGCTACTGCATGTAGAGATGTAACACGTTAAGATATTGAGCCTTACTAAGTACGAAGTATAAAGAGTTAGTACATCTACAACAACTAAAACCATGTTCAACGGCGCCGCACTGGCATAGGAACTACAAGTGTCAAGTAATGGCATTTCTAACTATAAAAGTAATGAAAGTGATCTCTACTATAGTAGAGATCACTTTCATTCACACAAAGTGATCTCTACTATAGTAGAGATCACTTTCATTACTTTATGTAATATGTCTTATTATAATAAGACATATTTACTGACCACGGAGCGTGACTACAAAATATGCATAACGATAACCTTCTTTTTTCAATTTCCCTTTCTAAAGCTTATTTTTGATATTGGCTATTAGCGCCTGATGGGGGCACATAACTCGCAGTGTCGTTGCTATTTGCTATCACTGCACAGTGTTGACAGTGTACAGGGAGAGCAATGAAGCCTACTTAGACCTACTTGACGATGTTGTTTACTTGTGCAAAAGTAAACAATGTCATCTAAGTAAGTTCGTTGGCCAGACTTGGCCGTGTGATAAACAGGTCATCGGTCACTGTCGAGTTAAGATCATACATATTAACCTTTGAAGTGTATTTTAAGTTTTTGTTTTCTCGACGCAAACAACAGATAAAGCTCCATCGAAAGTACGCGACCGATCTACCTTTGGGTGAGCAGACTACTTACTATACTCAATTACATCGTAATAAAATTTAAACTCTACAAACTCTCTATATTTATAATACATTAAAAATATAAAGATAACTGATATTGAAGCAATTTAAAGGAATAAGTTCAAAGGGATTCTAATTATAATAACAATGTTTGGAGAATATCACATAACTCCACCTGATCCCGAGCTTGTACTGCGGAGTGTGGATAGGTACCAGACATCTGATGCAGAAGTCATAAATAACACATAGCAGAATCAATAACAATGATTTTTAGAATTTTCTGTATGTACGCGATAAATAAATACTAATACTAAAAAAATAAGAAATTTGCAAAATTGCCAGTTTGACATAAAACAAGTTTTGTTCCACGAAGAAGCGCCGGTGCACTTATCAAACCGCGCGAGTGGAGTCGCGCTCAAAAGCGAGAGTTTGTTAAAATAAATTAGATGGATGAGAGAGCGTGCTCAGCTTAAATTAACTACCATGCGTGTCGCATTTACTATGGAACGAACGATCTCGGGTCTTACTAATCGCCTACGGTAGGTAGGTATGCCAATTCTAGAATATAATATGTAGTAGAATGTAATTCCTAAAGGAAGATTTCTAGATCATAAAGCAGTAGGTGCACTTAAAAATCTACATATATAATATTAATAATAAGTTTATTTACTTTAACTAAGTTTAACTAAGTCGATATAGCACTAGCGCCCAAACTATGTAATTAAAACTGTGTTTCAGGCGCATTCCCCTGAATTACAAATAAACTACCTACTATAACTAAAAATAATAATAATGTTTTGACAAAAATATCTATGTGTGGGTAGGTAGGTATATAGACAATTGAGTTGGTCGAAATCAGGACGAGGTGTTTACATTACCAAACTGATTTGACTATGTTGGGCAAGTTGCTTGCCCCAACCAGAAAAACCAAGCAAATTCTGTAATGCAATACTTTATACGGGATACACCATACACGGTCACTCCACGCGCAATTGGCAAGGGGCAACCCGGGATAATATCGCACTTTACCGCAGCGCGGCGTCACTACGGGAAACACCTAATCAAGACTAGGAACAGCGCAGGCCGCAACCGTGATTGTCTTCCCAAGCTGCACGCGCGTCGGTCGCTTGTTGTTACGCACAACTAGTTTCTTTGTTCCTAGCCGAGTGATTCCCAGAATTTTGGTTATCATAATGACTCTCACTTTCACCAGATTTCTTTTATTGAGATTTTATTTGCTCTCTACCGAATCACACACACGTAGGAGGTATATGCCGATAATTTTTCGTATTCCGTTTAAAACCAAAAAGAATACATTCCAAGAATTACATTTAAAAATACATTATATATGTATTTTTAAATGCTCCGTAACGGCTTGGCTGTACGGACGTTCGTGAAACTTGAGATGCTGAAAGTATTGTAATTATGTAGTTACTATCCTATAAAGTAACTTTAGGTCCTGAAATAGGATATACAAGTAACATATCTCATCCCAGAAGAACTTATAGATTTAGAGATAATCCCATTTTAGAGATTGAAACCGTGGGAAATATCCTACTAACAAGTATACCTAACAATAAAAAACGTGAAAATCAGATCGAAGCCGTTAACCAAAAGTTTCAGCCTCTAAACTTATTGATAGTGAGATCAAAATTATGGCCAAGTCCAGCAAAACAAATGCCCAGTACAGGCGAAGAATATTTGCACAGAAAAACAAAAAAATTGGAATCAATTTAGACTTTGATCGGGCCGGCTTGGAATAACGAGGCGGCTTAGCACCTCACCCTATAGAAACTAATGAGGCACTTGTTGCGAATCTACCTGCATATTAGGAGTAGGATAATGTGAAACGAACCGTTTTTGTGATTGTTGTGAACAATGGCACAAGCAGGGCCCGTCACGTGCCAGCCGCGGCGTCCGATGTCGGCTCGGGTAGCAAGTTGCCAGTGGCCTCAAGCCCCAGCACCATTTGTATCACTACACCGACCACGCTACGGCCGGGCCGCGACCTTCTGTTGCTCAGAAGCCAGAGAGCAGGGCGAGGTGCAAAACTGCTTTGCTTATATTACGGCGGGTAGGTACAACCACGACAGCCGAGACTGACGTCACGAACAGAACACTCAAATTGTCTAATTGAATTAGAGATCATGGCCCGCCCGAGTACATCCTTAGAGTCTATATAAAAGGAGGGTTAGTAACAACTATAATATATTTCGAATATAATATAAGTAACAATTTTACGCAGTTAGTTGATCTCCGAAGTTTTGTATACATCTACAGAATATGTTTTGATCACTTGAGATTGAGTCCCATAACCTAATAATACCAATTAGTGTTAAACTTCACTTCAAAATTTCGTCCACTGAATTTTCGACTGTGCACACTGCGAAGTAAAGTCGAAATTACAATGGATAAAATTTCAAAGTAAGTTCTTGTCAAAGAGATGGTAATTGGTAATAGGACCCTGCTGCCCTTAAACGTTAAACTTCCCACAAGTCCCTCGATGCGTCTAAAGAAGAAATTCAAAGCCAAAACCACACCAGATGTGCGTTACGAAATGTTTCCAATGTCAGCGGAGTACACAATGGGTTTAATTTAATCTTGGCAGAGGTGTTGTCTGCAGGCACAGCAGTGCGCGGCGCGCATGCGCGGCGCTCGGCGGGCTGCCGGGCCTACTGGGCTCCGGTGTAGGGCCCACCTGACGAGCTGACACGACACTACAGCAACGCGGAACCTCTATACTTCTATATCGACTAAACCATACACATTTCTACTGGAAACGCCAAGAGACAACAGCTACACTATCGAAAAATACAAAAAAAAAACTAAATAGAAGAGCCGCAGTCGGCAGCGCAAATGTTTGACTCAGGTAAACGCTACAAACATTGTCGGTCCCCCACGAATTTAATGAACCAAAATATGGGATTCGAATAGATAACATATAAATATTTAGATACCGAAGGTGCTCAGACACACGGAAAATTGGAAAATTGACGTCTCGTATCTACAACATAATATCTAAGACGGGCAATGAATGATAAAGGCGAGTGCTAGTGAGTAGTGACACAATTAGGTCTGCGGCCGTCGGCCCGCCGTGTGTCAGGTTATTATTGTTCTGTCTCCGACTGCGGCCCGACACGCTCCGTGCGGCGGCGCGGCGTGTCGGGCCGACATCTGGCTGCCAGGGACTTCACTGGAACACCATCACCCTGCTCGGCGCACGCGACAAGCACGAGGGCCGTGTCGCGTGCCGCGCGGCGCGCTCGCGGCCGGCGCCGGGTCAGGGTGCGGGCCCCCGGGGCCGGGCGGCGGCGGGCCCGGGGCGCGCTAGCCCGGGCGGCCCGATTGGCCGCTCGCCGACCTAAGCGTATTTCTGCCCTCGGCTCTCGCCGACACTCACCTTTGGGGTGTAGCCTCTGCGGGTCGAACCAAGCATCTGCAATAGAAGGCTGCGCGTTAGCGGGTTAGTTGCGACAGAGAGAAGGAAGCGTGCGAAGCGAAGCCGGCGCGGGGCGGTCACTTACGGGGGTCGAGGACGCTGCAAAGGGAGGGCCCCGAGTCCGCCATGACCGTGTGATATATTATGTACACTTTACGTAATGTCAGATAGCTATAGGATGCGGACGGAGCCGCGCGACGCGCCCGACTCTCGCGTCGATACTGGCGGCCGGCCCGCGCCCCTCGCACCTCGCGCCCCCCGTCCGCCACCCCCCGGCCCCCCGCGCGCCCTGCACATGCGCGCCGCCCCGCACCCCCACATGCACCCGCGACTCCCACCACTCGGCACCGAGGAGCTTCCGCCGGGCGCCGCGCCGCGCCGCGCCGCGCGCCGGGAGCCGGCGACACGCACCTTCCACCATCCCCGGCATGCACCACCCCGGCACCATCACCGCTCCTATACTGTGTCGTGCACCATCACCCACTTATATGTACGATAAATATTATTATATCACGGATATGGTAGGTATATGCAATTGTTAGTGCGAGCTTGACAAGTCTTAGCTTATTAGATTACAACATTATTGTTAGTTTGAAAGTGACAACATTTTCAGAAGTGTCAGCGGATTAGTAAGTTGATTAGCAAACACACAGTTTGTAGCTGCAGAATGTACACGTAGGTAGAGTAGGTAGACAGATAGCTGTACTATAAATGAATATAATGACTTAACTTTCCGATAAGTTTATCGGGCGAGTGCTCAGGGTCCCGCGGGCCGTGGAGATAACGACGCAATAACAAGTCAACAGACCCAGAGCTCCCGCCTCCCGCTAGTGGCCGGTGGCCGGTGGCCACTCTGCTGAGGCGGATGTTTTCGCACACTTCAAAGAGCTTTACACGAAACAGTTTTACCCATTACTTCCACTTAAAATTCAAATATTTTCTGAGAGCATCAAATAAACACATAAGAATAAGAACTCTTTGTTTAGTATTTGCAAGTTAGTCGGTATCCGATTTGAGTAATTGTATTCTTTAATACGGCTTTAAAAAGCGCTTGGAAAATAAATCATACGTATCCAAAATATTCCAGATATCAAAGTAACTACATACCTATATTTGGTCAGTAAACAATCCACACACATGACACAAGATCAACAATGTGGGTTCAATAACAAGAGGCAAGTCTATACCTGTATCGAAGATATAAACATATTATGCTAGAGATCTTTTACCTAAAACAAAATATAATACAATCGCGTCGTTAGCTTCCTATCCATGCTTCCAAAACAATGTTTGTTCGCAGTTGCCTTTTTTATAGTCTAACAAAAAAATGAAGCACTGAGTCATTGCGATCCGATCCGATCGGTTAAAATAAATAGCAGTTATGACAACTTGAAACTCAAAAGTAGTATGGACGCGATGCTTCTAAACATCACGCAGGCGAAGTCGCGATCAACAGCTAGTAATTAGTACCTAAACAATGTACCGACTAGGTACATTTATTTTGGCCTCGAATCGAGTAAGTCGTAGACAAATAGACAATGTCAGGTAGATAGGATGACGTCACGTTTGCACGGCCAGTACAAGGCCAAATGATTGACTACTTTAGAATGACACATCGATGCGCGATGCGCAGAATGGCAAAGTACCCATAGGATGGATCTTGGACCACTTAAATCCCTCAAGTATATTGTGTTTGTCCAATGCACCAAAGACCACAGGTCAACACCACCGCACTGAGCAATTATAATCACTAGGTACGTTTTAAGAGTCGGCACTTTCATACCAATCGCTGAACCGATTTATGCAAGCATTTTGTGCCAACCTTACCAATGTTAAGACGCGGTCAGGGAGATTTGGTTAGGTATTGGTTGGTGAGGAAGTTATTGCATAGATAGATATACAGTAACTTTTGCTTCAAGGCAGTGTCGATAGGCTGCACCACCGCTTGTGGACCTTAGATTAAAACAAAAAGGTCGCCTTTTTGTTTTAATTAAGGTGTGGACCTTATTCGTGCGTGTGGTTTGGCAATATCCACGTGTCCGGGGTATTAAAATCAAAATTATATTTGGTTCGTTAGTTAGATAATAACGAAATAATAGATACCTAGCTAATAATAGATTTAGCTTTTTCAAATTATTAATGAAAATAGATAATTAAAGTTTAGGAGTGGGGCTAGTAACGTCATATGCCTATATATATAAACTGTAGGTAGGTAGGTACGTAAAAAGAAAATTATCGTGCCCTACATTAGGTAGGTAGTCTAGGTAGGTTCACCATCACCAAGGCGCCAGAGAAAAATTTTCCAAGTAAATATGTGAAAGTAGCGATGTACCTACCTACTACTAGCTATTTCGCCCCTTTTTATAATTTCCATAAATAAAATTTTAACAAAAAAAATAAAAACCGACTTCCAAAAACACATAACTAAAATTAACAAAATACCGATTTAATCCAAAAGACAAAAATACAAGTAATATTATTATTTAAAATTATCAAAATATTATTGTTGATGACTATTTTTTTTTTTGCTTGCGCATACATATTTGTCGTAAGTAACAAGTATATAAAACTGTGCAATGGCCGAATGGCGTTAAGTTCAATGAAATATCCAAAAATTCAGCGATCGACAGGCTCCGCGCCCGGGTTCACCGCACCCCTTGCACCCCCTGGTAAAGTCGGGCCTGGTAATAGTTATAGTATAATCATTACTTTTACTATGTAGGGAACCCTATGGTGAAAGCTGGCAAAGAGTTATGCAATCGTATCGTATTGTGATACCGAGTACAGTAGTGAGCGTTACAATGTTAGTTGGGTCCCATGTCGGGCCCCGTACGTCTACATAATCGCTCTGACTCATTCATGCCATCACGCAACTGACTGGGAATGTTTTAGTATTGATTAAGTTTGTGTTTTCAATCGGGTTCCTAGTCCTGTTCTGTCGAGTGTACGATACACAATGTTCCCGTCGGTTAGTTCCACAGTTAAAAACAATGCAATATTGCAATATTACTGATAAACTAAGTATAAGAAAATACCGAGAACCTCTTTTTATGAAGATGGTTAATAACTACATTAGTATATTTCATTACACGGGCGGAAAGCCTGTCATTGCAAAGAGTTCCGACAATTAATGTCTACCCGAGCCGAGGCGCAGCCGAAGATGAGGGTTGACAGTCGGAACTCTTTGCAATGACGGTTCCGCACGTGTTGAACAACTATTTTTAATACAGTTGCGAAAAAATGAAGCAATTTAATAAAATAATAAAAACACAATAAACTCAACTAAGTTCCAACTGTGATCAACAGATGGCGCTAGTCGTATTAGTAAAGTAGAAATACTCTTCAGGCTATCCAGCTTTGGAACTCTCTGCCCACTGACATTCGTCAATCTACGAGTAAGAATGTTTTCAGAACTAGGGTATATCAGCAATCAGCATCTCCTTGGTAGGCAGTAGATACTCGGAATGTGCAGCATGTTGTGCGTAGGTATGCTCTGTGCATTTGGGTCTCAGTTTTGTTTTATGTATAATTTATATATTATGTATGTATTTTGTATTGAACTAGGAAATTATATTTAGTTCCTCTCAAGCACCACCAAGCACACTTTCTGAACACCGTGAAGGTTTACTGGTAGAGAATGCCACTGTGGCATTAAGTCCGCCTTTTGTACCATGTTGTGCAATAAGCTTAAATAAATAAATAAATAAAGCGAAACCTACGTTTCGCAATGCAAAAAGTGTGTCAAAGTCGTGTCGCCATTTTTGACAGTTGAGAAAGAGAACGCACGAGTTCCGGAAAGTTAAAGAAAAAGCACGAGTATGTAATAGCCCACATCCTGAACGCTATACGTCCCTGCAATACGCCACTTTTTGAGCGACTGTATTAAAAATATATTCTTGTATCCCTATCGCCATCAATCAAAATTACTCTGGGGTGCAAAATTTTAGTTTCAGCTCGATTGAATATCGGAACATGAACTGGCCAAAATATACCGATTTTATAAATGAACTGGAGAGAGGCATTTTCGCCCGATGACTCCTAGTCCTACTAGATAATACTGTATCGAGAATAAAATAGATAACCAACTACCAAGTTAAGCAGGTAGTTAAGTACATAGTTCAAAGGCCAAAACAAAACTTAGTTACGACGCGATTCCGCTAATGGAGAGTAAACATTTAATAAAGTATTTGGCCTAAATAAAATAGGGGCGGTGGTGGTGGTGCAACTAGGCAGGTGCTTCTGGTGTTTTTACTTGGTTGGGCAGCGACGTGGAATGAGTGTTACATACAGTAAGGCAGCAGCGGCGGCAAGCAGACATTTACTTAGGTACCTATCCTAACTAGCAACCCTATTAGCCAAGTTGACGATACTATGTGTAATCGTTAAGGCATAGGAAACTAAGGAACGAATCGTCAGTTTCACATGAACAGGATAACGATTCCGTTCCTTAGCTTTCTATGTGTTAACAATTTTAGATTGTTAACTCGGCTAAGGGAACCTGCCAAGTGTGGGAACGTCCAACGTGGGATGGTTTTGTGACGAGTACAGGGTAGATGGTTTATTATTGTATAGTTGTTGTATGCGTGTTGCAATTTTTGTGTGTCAAATAAAGCTTTGTCAATTTCAATTTCAACCCCATCAGCTTGAACACCACCGCGCCGCGCCGCGCTCTATACAGCTGCAGCTTTTCACGCGACTACTAAAAATAGTGTCGCGACGAGACAGACGCCGGCGGTGACGTCACCACTCGGTACCCACCTTCATTTTCACCCCTAATATTTTTTTTAACAAAATCTCAACTATGTTACTCCGGTCAGAAGTCATTATGAGCCTCAAGGGCCTGTTCGCGTTATTATGGAGTGTGGCCGAGTGTGACTGACGCTACTGACTAAACTGATTAAAGACAAAAAGCGAGAGAGTGTGAGGACTGAGGAACTAAGCCTCAATCTTTGACGCTCAATTCCTTAAAATTATTTCTTCCGCATGGTTCATTTTTATAAGTCGTTTCTCGCGATTTCACTCGCGCTACATTTCATACGAACTTATAAAAATACTCATGTTCATGTTTTTGTTTTTCCAAACTGAATTACGTCACGTTCCGGTGCACACACAATGACTTTGCTACCAATACATACTAATATTTCATCTAAATATGTTCCTATTAGTTGTGGCCCGCGGTTTCACCCGCGTTAATTTCAGAGTTCCCGCGGGAATTCCGGGATAAAAAGTACCCTATGTGATAATCTGATGTATAAGCTATATTATTGTAAAGTTTCATTTAAATTCATCCAGTAGTTTTTACGTGAAAGAGTAATAAACATCCATCCATCCATCCATACTTACAAACTTTCGCGTTTATAATATTAGTAGGATGTAGCATATAGTAATAAGTAAGTCGCTATCAACGTCTGTCTGCATGCGTGTATTTTTTTTCTAAACTACGCAACAGGTATTGATGCGGTTTTCACTATAATTTACAAAACCTCTTCCAAAGATTTATACTTATAATACACGGCTAATACGGGGTTTCCAAGGGAATGGCGCCACTTCCCCTCGGAAGGGGCTGAACAAGTTCCCAATGAGTCATTACTGCCCCTATCGTTGTTGTAAATACAAACAAACAAATCAAAAACCCTCAACAACGTTGTTAGATACTTAGATATATATAAATGAACGCCTGCAAAAATGTCAGAACAATCTACATTATTGCTAGTTTTAGCTATATGACGTATCTATATCTGTGGATCAGGTCTGTAGCTGGAGGCATGCACCGGAAGTATTGATATTTTCAATGTATCCAGACTGAGTAAAAACAGCTGTAGTAATAAAAACGTTTATCTGCATGATTTAGCTGTTGCAAATGGCCACAGAATAAGAAATCGCGATTGTTTCATGGATGTAGTAGTACTACTCCTACTCCATATTATATTATCCAGAACACATTTGTACATGAACACTAGAGACCTACACGATGTTCACCGGCAAGTGGAGTATCGATCCCGACGACCACTCTCCCCCCCTCTCCCACCACCCGCTTCCCTCACCCCCTCATGCCCCTCGAGGTTTGGCCTTTATTACGCAAACGTCTGGGTTTTTCCGCAAACCCTAAAATGGATGTTTTACGACATAATTCAAGATCGTTTTAATTCTTACTGAAGATGGTAAATGAATATAGAAAAAGCCTATTTTCAATTACTTAAATTACTTTCGATTCATCATAATATATTAGAAATCTATCCTAAGACTGGATAATCAACTGATGAGAGAGTTAAAAGTCGAACGACACTTCCAGTAAGTTAATGAGTTCTGTTACTGTGTAATTGCGATTTGAACAACAAACAAAGCTATAAATTGTGATAAACATTTGTGTACTTTTTGAAGGAATAATTCACAAAAGAGCATGAGAGGGGAATAGGTGAATGACGCCGCACGACCTAAAGGAAAACAAAGGGATTTTGTGCCTCGGTTTCAGAAGGGTCCTCGAAATAGGTCAGGGTCATAAATCGTAAGGTGCGTTTCAGAACTCAGGAGTACATCAAATTAGGGATTTCAGACTGTCCTTTTTTCTTACTGATTATTACGAATCTAAAATGTGGATGCTATAATTACGATTCTGGATGATTTATTGATATCACCGGACCGAGGTCAAATAGGACGACTTGACCGCTCATGAATATAAATAACCGTTTCAATGGTGAGTACAGACAGTTCCAGAATTTAATAAAACACCGCCTCAACACCAAACTAAAGTATCTAACTACTGTTGTAGTTACAAAAATCTACGATAAGTACTAATAGAGACTAGACAAGTAACACTTATGCAGACACTAGACATAGCGAACTCGAGCGATTCCTTCGCATTCGAAATTCCAATAAACAAAAATAACCTCACTCAAAGGCGTCACGTTGCCGAAATTCGAAATATTGAAGGAATCCACTCACGTGTGACGGCGCTAGTGCTATCTGTTCCCATTTTGCACCTCTATTCAGTCCAACACGCTCAAAAGGCGATCAGTCCTCGGAACAATGAATCACTGTACCACCCACGCGAGCACCATAAGTAATGTAATCGACGTCGATAAAAGACACAACTTGGCGGAAAAAAAACTGTTTCCAAGCTCGACGTGAACTCGCCACCGAGGGATTCACGCTTATGAGCGAGCAACGCTTCTGAACTAATGCTAAAAATAGCTATGGTGACCGCGAAGCATTGCATTCCAAGCGCTGCCATCGAGCGGCGGGCGCGGGCCGGCCGAATAATGAAAACTCCATCTGATATCATATCGATCCCTCGAGTATCACTCGAGATTTGTATCACCATGAAACATCAGTCAAGCATTGCTTAATTTTGAAACACAAAGCTCATTTACTCGCTTGAAAATGTTCGCCTCAGTTCGCGATGTTATCCAGTTCACAGGAATATCAACAACGCGAGATGACCCCCACTTTATTTACTGAACAGAAATTACGTTTGTATGTCTAAAAACGAAATACAACTATCCAAATTTGCTAAAATCTCGTTTGAGACGAGGCGGTTCATTAGGAAGCACAATAATAGGTATTAATTCATGTCCTGTTTCGGTTTGTAGGTTCGCTATTAGTCAGTTTTGTTTACCTTTAATATTTGCATTGTTATTCCACCTACTTACTAGATTTAATAACATGGTTTTTGCGTAGTTTTCCGCATCAGTGGCCTTTAAGCCATCAAATCAACTTTAAATTTCATTAGCGCTGGTTGCAGAGGATTCCGATTCGGTACAATTAGTATTGTTCTAGGGAAATGTCCAAATCTATCAATACTGCGAACACGCACACGTCCACTCTCCCCCATTAAGACCTTCTCGAATCTTCTAACAATATTATACCTTCTGATATCTAGTTCTTACCCAAAATATCCTTGCATATACCATACTAACATTATAAAATATGCAAAGAAACTCTGTCTTCTTGTCTGTTAGCTTTTCGCACCGCTGCACAAATTTCAGTAAAATTTAGCACAGTTAAAGATTACCTGCTGAGGAGGATATAAGACTTTTTATCCCGGAAAAAAGAGGTCTCGAAATAATTGATTTCAAGCGGCATTTTAAAGTAACTAAACTTACATTAAACTGAATATAATTGTTATTTAGGTATACAAGCTTATATGTATTACGATGATGTCGTGTTCGAGCGCGATAAGATAACGTTTGCAGCTTATCAGTGGGTATGTACCTACTCTCTTATTGTAAAAATGAGTGATAAGTGACAACATTTTTGCTCGACTCAGAGCACACTCTGACTCTACCGAGTCATGGTACCATTTCTTGTTTAAATGACTCATAAACCTCTATAATAAACAATAGTTAATTTGCCAAAAACAAATATTGTTTACGTTTCCAATAAAATATAGGTAATTTATTCACTTACTGTAATAAGAAACGCTTACGTACTTTATTTTGTGTAAATATAAAATACCTTTTCTCATAAATTTTATATCTTTCAGATTACTGAAATGCTAAGTTTATTTGTAAAGTACTGGTTTAGTTTTCTTGGTTAACTTTGGAACTATGGCTTGCAAAATTGTTAGCTTATCAGGAAACTTTTTCATTTTCATAATGGCTCGATCCGCTATTATCATGAATTCCATTGACCTCCCCTGTCCAGGACCTTGTGCTTGTGATGTTATCATAATTATTTATAGTAGAAAAATTCAAGTTTTATTCTGGGTCTTCTTACCGAATGAAAAGCCTTTGATACGCTTTGATGTAAAGCTGCGAACCCACCTAGATGACGTATCACTTTCAGAACGATTAAATTGCCATCAGCCCCATTAATTGAGGTCCTTTGTGGATCTTCGGCTGTAATGTATGTATGTATGTGTTTAGGTACCTATAATTATCTTTAATTATCTTTGGTAATGTCATTACAATTTCTAGTTCTAGTAAATTTTATATTTTCAGACAAGTTATATTAACAAAACGACGAAACAGGCTGAACGAAATGCATATATGCACCTACGCATAACGTGATTATCTGTTTACTATTTCTTTTCCCGCGTGAAATTCAGGACTCCCTCGGAAATTCCGGGATAAAAAGTATCTAGATGTGCTTACACACAATACCATGTGCAAAATTTCATATTAATTCCTCCAGTTTAATGCAGCGTCAATACAAGAAAAAAAAATAACCGTCTGTGGTTATTATACATAATATTATGGCCGTTCGTGAATCATCGTTCGTAAACATAAATGAAGCAGCCCATGAAAATAATGAATTATTAAAAAAAATAAACTAGCTATACTTAATTATATTTAGAATACAATTTAGACCGTAGTGACATCCCAGTCTAGTCTAATGTTACGTCTGCCATTTCTACAAATGCAGTGCGTGGACCAAAAACAGGTTTTTATTAGTCACAATTTCGCGTAGGTGCTCGCCAGGTCGGGTGTATCAACTAAGAACAATGGAGCAACCATTGAGCAACAATGGCTGTTGTCGTTGTGGCGAGCACTGAGCGCTCGGCTCGGTCGGACGTCCTTTCCTTCCGTGTGCAAACGAGGTGTCTTTCAGCGAGTGCCGTTATCCCGCCGCCGCCGCGCTGCGGTCAACGCTCTTACCGCTCCGCCACCTCTGCAGCCCGCCTGCACCACCCACCTCACACCTCTACACGACATTTCCATGTAACTAATAGCAGACAGCTTTCATGCTACCGATTACCCTATTTCAGCTATGTTAAAAGGTATCTTTTGAAATACCTACCTAATATTGAATAAGAATAAAATGTAAGCACTGACTCGAGCTGCACACAAAGGACGACGAGTCACCTGTCGACGTGATCGTTCACGCTTCAAAGATTTCTGAGCTAAGTTCGAAGGCCAATATCTTATTATTACAACAGGGACAAAAAAACATGTGCAAGTCGCTGGGTGTGAGTGCCGCAGCTGTAGCTGTAGGTACACAGAGCGTGGTGCATGACGCCGAGCGAGCGCCGAGCGGCCGCCGCGCGCCGGGCTGGCCGGCGCGGTGCGGGCGATGAAATCATGCCGATACAAATAGCAGCCGTGAATAATGATGAACATGAAATACATAAGTATTGTACATAAGTTATGACGTTCGAGTTCCCCTCTCGAAGTGCACGTTCACGATTCCTGATCTAAGTATATCTAATGTATAGGTAGGTCTCATCCTAAGATTTTTACGGTCGTGAGCCATTTTTAAGCTATATAACTATACGAAGATAATACAAACAGAAGCTTACCGAGTCCCATCTGGCAGAAGATGACTTCAGCCTCGATGACATGCGCCACGGGTGTGCGGGGTGGGACGGGCTTGCTCTCCGGCGGCGCGGGCTTCGGCTGGGCGGCGCGCTGCGGCTCGGGCTGCGGGGCCGGCTCGGGCTTGGCAGGCGGTGCTGCGCGTTCGGGCTCAGCCGCCGGCTTCGGCTCGGGTTCCACTTTGGGAGCCGGCGGCGGCGCAGGCTGGGCGGCAGGTGGTGGGGCCGGGGCGGGCGCCAGCACCGGGGTGGGGTCGAGCGACGGCGCGGGCACGGGCGCGGGCTCGGGCTCCAGCGCGCTGGGCTGCGCGGCAGGGTGCGCTGCCGCCTCCGGCCGGTGCAGCGGCGACTCGCCGGCCGTGTCGGCGTCCGACTCGCTGTCGGTGAACTTGTCGGCGATGTGGTCCGCCAGCTTGTCGGCGACGGAGGGCGCGCGCGGGCTGTCCACGAACACTTCGCGCTCCATGTCCAGGAAGCTCTGCGTAGCCCCGCGGGAGCCACCGTGCTGCAGCGGCGACTCGCCCGCCTCTTCTTTTCTGTTTTCTCGGTCGAGATGTTCGAAGTCGTCGGTAGAGTCTTGGTCGCGTTTCATAGCCGGCTCCGCGTGGGGCGCCGCTTCGGGCGCGGGGGCGAGATCGCCGCCGGCGAGGCCGCGCAATAAAGTATCGGCGTTATCCATATTTTAAAAGGAGTGAGAAATTACAATCGTTCAGTGCGGCGTAGCCCGTGTCTGAAGTAGCAATGCGGGGGTGCAGTGCGCCGGTTGGTCCTATCGCGCCCCCTGATCGTGTAGGACTGTCCGTCTGCCGAGTGCTGCGCCTCGGTCGCCGCGAGCCGCCTTGCGACGTCACTTTAGGAGAGCGGATTACTCATCGCCGACCCCAACGATACGCCGCGTCGCGTTGCCGCACTCGCTCGCCGGCCGTAACACCCGATTGCTGAGATATTCAATTTAAAATGGATGTGGACTCGATGTTGGTACAATTTTTTTTTCTAGGATTAGGAAATAGGAAGACCAAAAATTTTTTTTTCTAGGATTACGATTACCTATTATCCGACGTAGTCAATGCTATATCCTTATAACGGTCGACTGACTACTCTAACTAGTGACTAGTTGGATACACAAATTAACTAGGTTGGATACTTGGTTACTGCGGCAGACGCTCAAAGATGCAGAAATTATCGACTTCCCTTTTCCATTTCCAGCGGTAAGTCCTGTTTTATCGGCAGTGACGGCAGCCCTAGTGTTAGTGTTGCTATTCATTTCCTACCGAAGCAACACCGAAGTAAGTAAAAGTCTGGTGAACTAGGAATTTTTCTTTCTAAAGTAGGTATTAAAAATATTGTAATGTTTGTTGTCTATACTCTACTAAAAATAGACACAGGCCACAGCATTTATAAAAAAAATTGTATAAATCCGAAGATAATAATTTAGATGGAACAAAAAATACAAAGCGATGAGAAGTCAAAATTATTTTGTAATAGTGCAAATAGTATGTACAATATGTACATTCTACAATAAACATGAAAAAAACATTACGCTTTTTTTGTTAATAAAGATATCACAGTCCGTTTTCAAATCAAATCAAATAAAATTATTAAAAATATCAAATTGTTAAAAAAAAATTGATAAACTAGCTTATCCCCGCGGTTTCACATGCGTTAATTTCGGAGTTACCGCGGAATTTCACAGAATAAAAATAACCTATGTCCTTCCCTGTACCCCTGATAGCGTGTGTGCAAAATTTCGTGGTGATCGGTTGAGCCGTTTAGCCGTGAAAGCGTAACAGACAAACAAACTCTCTTTCGCATTTATAAGGATATAGGGTACTTATTATTCCGGAATTCCCCCAGGAACTCCGAAATTACCGCAAGTAAAACTTCATAAAATTTTGCATACCTACTACCTACACGTTGTCAGCGGTACAGATAGAGTACAGTATATAGTAAAGGATATAGAGTACTTTTATTCCCGAATTCCAGTGTGATCTCCAAATTTAACTTGGGTAAAACAGCAGGAAACAGCTAGTTTTTAAAAAATATTATTATACTAGCTGTTCCCCGTGGTTTTACCTGCGGTAATTTCAGAATTCTCGCGGGAATTCCGGGATAAAAAGTACTTATTCGATGTCCTTTTTATACCCCTGTCAACGTGAATGATCGGTTAAGCCGTTAAGTCGTGAAAGCGTAACTAACAAACAAACAAACTCACTTTCACATTTATAATATTAGTAAGGAAGTAAGGATATTAATAAGGAAAGGTTTAAAAATGGTGACTTGATGATGCTCCACTAGAAAGAACTTTATGAATAAATAGGTGATTTGGAGTTTTCAGGTGGGTATCTCTAAAGAAATATATGTCGATAAAACAGTTCATGCTATGTTGTCTTGTGTCACTGTCATGTGTCAGAGTCAAGAGTGTCAGCTGACTGCTGTAAATTTAACCCTCCATAAGTAAATTGGACCAATAGGTGTGTAAATATTTTTTAATTGCTTAGTTCTTTATTTTATTTTGGAAATCTCATGATTTCAAAATATATCGTGTTTTTTTTTTACTTCAATCGCGTTGCTTTATCTATCAAGTAACATATTGTCATTGGCACAATAGGGTACTTGCATGAAATTTATAATAAGAAATTGTGTCAATATTTCAAAAATAGAGCCTTAGAAAAGCGTTATCGTGAAAGATTTACTAAAAAAATTCAATAGTTTCCAAAATATTCAACTTTTAATTTTGTGAAACGGAACGTTGCAACGAAACACCAATCACAGCCAAGCTTGACAGATGACGTCACTTTTATTTTTTTAGGAAACATTTACCTGTTTCAGAGAAGGCAAAAGAAACTAAGTGCATACAGTCAACGCATATTTTCCATTTTCTGAAGTTTTTTTACTTTAAAATGCATCGGTAAGATGCATTTCGATTCTTTACTGGAACTTTTGGAAGTAAATCGACACAGTTCAACCTTAATTTCGCTTTTGGATATTGAAGTTATCTGTCCGTCAGTGTCACATGACCCTGTCAATACGACAGTGACATTTCTATCACAGATTAATAAGGCGTAATTTTGAACAAGTGACGTCATTCCGCGTTTCGGCGGTAAGGTCTAAAGTAGAAACTTTGAAACGCTCTATTTAATTAATTTATGCATATATTTTTTTTCTTTTTCTTACTTTGTTTAAGTAGGCCATATATCTTTAGAATAGACTGAAAAAAAATTCACGCAAGTACCCTATTATTTAAAAGTTGCCATTTAATGAAAAAGAAGAAAAAAAAGACACGCCTACCAATCTCAATGCTGCCAATCCGTACCAATCCAAGGCGTCTGTTGCCATATTGAAAAAAAAAGAAGAAAAAGAATGAATCCATTCTCCATCTACGTAGACGGCGTCTACGTCCATTCCGCTATTACTGATGTGATAGCACTGGCCCAGCGCTCGCGCAGTGAGGAGAAATTCGTTCCGCACAGCCGCACGTAGTATCCTAAGATGCGTTCCGTAGCTTCAGTCTAGTGCACTCGAGCGCGCTCTCTATCTGTTCCGTGGCTTGGTGAAATATTAAGGCCCGCGCACATTAGGGCGGGCTGAATCACTTTCATACATTTTGTATGAGCTATCGCACACCTCAGGCGTGCCGCATCGGGCCGCATCGCAACGCACTGGCGCATCTTGCAATGCGATGCGTTGAAGCCCGCCGTGGCTATAGTGTAGGCGAGCCTTTACTCTGACAGACTCTACCTAATTGTTGTAAACAATGGATTCAGGCGTGGTAAATAGGTATTTTAGTTAGGAAATCAGCTTTTGATGATTCGTGCAGGCAACTATGTTGACGCTACTTTTCGACGCGATAACTTGTCACTGCTGTTTTGAGTTGGAAATTCAAAATAGGGTCACGTGACCAGCAGGGTTAGCCAAGTTGCCATTTTACAATCGTTGACGCATAGAAAACATAAGTAACGAATCGTCATGTCACTTAGTCAGCCAATCGAAACTAGTTTTCAAGTGGTCAGGTGAAACAAGAGTTTTAATTGGATGAACAAAGATTTCTATTCTATGTAGTTTTCTATGCGTCAACGATTGTAGAATGTCAACTTGGCTAAGGGGGCTGATTTGTCGCCGCGAACGAGTGTCGAGCGACTGTATGAGGAGGATATCTCTTTCTCTAGTCTCTACTCATGATGATTCTGAAAATTTGGATTCGCTCGTAGCTAGTGGAATGGGAAGAACTGTGGTCGTGAGCGTGATTGTTGTGAGCGATTAGTGGAACGCACCCTAATAATGTCAAAGTTTGAAAAGTCAACAAAGAACGAAGGAAAGTGACAGGAAAAAGGTAAATAGGTCGTAGGTTTGTATTTTTCTCACTGTCAAGCACAGATTAACTAGACATAATTATGTCTAAAGACTGTCAAGTGAAGAAGTATCCAGTAGGTAGGTAAAGGTAAACCGAACTTGAATTTTTTTCATGGAAATCGGAATTGAATTTTATAGAATTTCATTACAATGGCGACAGTGGTGGAGAGCAGGCGTGTCGATTTACGGCTTAAAAATGAGCTGTTGAAAAGTGAACAGTGCAATGGGAAAGAGGCAAATGGAAAAATTAACAGTCACAAGAATGGTTATGTGAACTCCACGAAGAGCAGCAATGGTCTACATGTGAGTAGATATTCATTAATTTTCCTAACCTCTTATATCGATGGGGATAGATACTTTATTTTATTTTATTTTACTTTATTTGGAAAATCAACAGCTACAAAAATATAATGAACATTTGAGTGTCAAACAAAAAAGCCGATTACAGATTTTCGCACATGGGTAGTGGAATAATAAACAAAAACATCAACTTACTTACTTTCCCAACTCCGCATTAAAAGTGGTTACTTAATGTCAAGTAGGTACCACACAGCCGGGACCTTCGAAGCTATCCTACCCTGCTATGAAGTGAGCTTAAACAAGTTAAACATACCTACTAGAAGAAGAAGACTGTATAATTTTTCTTACTGAAGAGAAATAGTTAATTCGTTCATTATTTAATGGAAGGAATTATTAATTCAATACATCATGCTTATTGGTTTATTATTTGTTTAAACACTTCCTTAAAATATTCATAGAGTACCTACCTACTTATCATGTGGGTATTCATTCTTGGTACGCATTGTGAAATCAGTGCTTTCTATAATTATTTTAAATTTATTTATTTATTTGTTTATTTATTTAAACTTTATGCACATCATGGTACAAAAGGCGGACTTAATGCCACAGTGGCAGTATTTTGGCAGTATTTTAAATTTATTTTATGTAGTACATCCCATCACTTAGTAGTAACACAGCTGCTGTGTGATTCTATGTATGTACATTTAGCAGAAAAAACTTGATCCTAATTTGAACTTATAATAGCTTAGAACTTATTTAACGGTCCTCAAGAAAGAATCATCATCTCCGAATAAATATTTCCTTTTTTTTCTCTCTGTTCACAAAAAGTAATAAAAAGAAATAGTGTTTTATTTTTAAACATAAAAATAAAAGGTTTGTTTTTAAATAGGTACCTACCTATTTCTGACTTGCTGAAAGTATTTTTATAAAACTATAAAATAATTAATTACATTTTTCTGTATTTGTAAATGGGCTGGTTTCTGCAATTTTATGTCTGGGCGCCTATTTTCCATGGATAATCAACTAGCTGTTCCCTGTGGTTTCACCCGCGTTATTTTCGGAATTCCTGCGGGAATTCTGGGACAAAAAGTACCCTATGTACTTCTCTGTACCCCTGACAATGTGTATGCAAAATTTCATGATGATCAGTTGAGCTGTTAAGGTGTGAAAGCGTAACAGACAGATGGAAAGACAGACAGACAGACAGAGTTACTTTCGCTTTAATAATGTTAGTAGGGATTTCATATCTGTCCAACAAACACAACACCACATAGCACATTTATACATATTGTTGGAATCAGTCACTTGTAAAAATGAAATTATTTTTAGCTCAGAAATCACAAACTCACAATTCACAAACTTTAGGTAGGTACTTCTTTGTAATATTAGTATAGATATGCAATGAATTATTACAGTTTGTTGGTAACTTATAATTTCAAAGGGCACTATTTTATAAAATGATTGTAATTTTTGTGCAGGTTTTGGAATGATTAAAAAACCTTCTCCCTCTAATCAATTGCTTCAAATCTTGTAAGTGTATCTTCTTTTATAGAAGTGAAAGGCCTCTCACTGGCTAAACCCAAAATATCGAAAACTGCTTGACTAATGAGGTTGAAGTTTTACAGTTAGATAGCCTTTAGGTAGGAGACGTGAGCTAAGAATAGATTTAATGGATTTCTCGCAGGAACTCCCAAATTATCGCGGGTGAAACCGCAGGGAACTGTTAGTAAAAAAATTTATTTTATTTTTCTTTTATTTATTTCAGAAAACTAACAGCAAAGTTCACATTTTGTTGTTAATATAATGTTATTATATTTAAAAAAAAATAATGTTTGTATCTTATGTGCAAATTGCAAATTGTGATATACTTTTCTCAACTCACTAGCTCATTTGTGCGAAGCTTAAATGTATGGTAAATTAGGAGTTCCTGCAGTAACTTCATAAGGTTAACTGTGGTCACAGCTATTTTACAATCAATTTTAAAGAGTGGCCTTTATTCCGTCTGTTTGCCGCGTGTGACAGGTAGATAAAATATGTAATTGTTGACTGACAGTGTGAAACTGTTGTTGCACAGAAAGAAGCTGCGGGCGCGGGCGCGGGCGACGGCGGCGCCGGCGGCGCCGGCGGCTGCAGCGCGCCCGGCATGGAGTGGTCGCGCTACGACACGTTCGCGGGCTCCTTCGAGAAGTGCTCGCTGCTGACCGCCGTGCTCACGCACATCGGCCTCTACATACTCATGCTCCTCGGCTTCGTCAACCAGCTCCTGTTCACGCCCAAGGTCGCCACCGAGAGGAACAGAGAGGTAAGCAGTTAGCAGAGTAATGCGTGATTGATGTGTGACGAACATCTTACATAACTTTCACATTACTAGTGGGGTAATGTAGGTACCCTAATGAATTTGATTGAGAAAACTCCTGCTCTACTTATTGTTAAGTATCACCCAACCCAACAGTCGGTCTCACTCGCACTTCAAGCTTTCGTAGTCGTATAATATTATAATTTATATCTACAATAATATACGTAAGTAAGTATACGATGCCGGAATAATTGACGCTGGTCGTATAACCTACCATTAGGTATTTATAGCGTTGCTTGTATCGACGCCTGCATGCATGCTCCAATTAAAGCAATCGAATATTGCTATATTTAGGTACAAACGGTATAGCCACTTCCTATGGTTTTATTGATGACATTATTGTCGTAATGACAAAAGATCGATTTTTAAATAATAATGGTGTAGCTTTGTTAGTGTTCCCTGATGACCTATGACGGCAACGAGTAGTTTTATGTTACTGTTACCCAAGAAAAATCTATATAAGTACTTAATTATTATTAAGGTGAAGAGTTTGTTGGTTTGGTTGAACGCGCTAATCCCAGCAACTACCTACCTGGTTCGAATTGAAATTTATTTTTGTGTTAGATAGTCCATTTATCGAGGAAGGCTATAAGCTTTATAACACCACGCTACGACCAATGGAAACGGAGCATCATATTAACGTGAGTATAGCCGCAGGGCACAGCTGGTGTAAAATATGAGGGAGCCGAGCGAAAAAAGTCGAGGCGCTGGAAATGTCAAGACAAATTAATGCCAAAGCGATTTCCGCCGATTGTGCTTAAGAAATTTTAGAATAAACAATGTAAAGAAAGAGATAAAGTACTGATTGTGAATTGTATAGCTCACTCGGCTTTTGATGTAACACGCAGAATGCTGTCAGCTGTGCGATCAGCCGGCTGACCTTGGCGAGTTCCGCGAGAGAAACCAAAAATATTTCCTTCTTTAATTTATTAAATTTTATAGTACACTCGTATGTAAACAATTTATTTGTGCAGTCAAAGTTGCTTACATAATTTTTTTTTTATTTTAGAGCTCTCAGTGAGTGTTCTTTTCCTTGAATTCAAAGCTGACTGAATTTTATTGATATTTATACGTAGATAGAGCGGCGCCGGCACATAACACGTCATAGCCTGGCCCTGGTTCAATATGACCAACAAGATTCCTTGCCCATAACGCACGTCCCAAAAACACAATCCCAAACTCTCCAGATGCCAAAATATTAGAAATTAATCATCTGTATGCCATAAGGCACGTTGTAAATGTATTCTTTTTAAGTGAAACTTCTTTTAGGGAAATGCGATTTTTGTAGCGCGCTATTGTGATCATAGTGAATAAGGACCCAGGTCCGTTAGGTCCCATTCCGGAATGTCCACTCTGATCCTTTTTTCTGTCCTTTCCTTCTTTTCTGTCTGTCTGTCTGTCTGTTCGCGATAATCTCCGCATCTACTGAACCGATTGTCATGCGGTTTTCACAGGTAGATTAAGCTTAGCCTGGAGCTACATTAGGCTTTGTTTCATTGAAATCGGGTGTCGGGAAAAAAAGTTGTTGTATAAAAACCTTTCATGCGGGTGAAACCGCGGAGCACAGCTAGTATACATATAAATCACTTAGGGTGCTGACCGTACTTCAGAATTATATACTTACGTTATTTAGGTAGTTGAAATGCAGTTGAGATTGGGCTATTTTCTAGTGCGAAATGCGCATTCCACGTTCTTAATAATTTCATTTACTATAAACCCTTTATAAGTAGGTATTTCGCACCTTTATTTTCACATGAGTTTTACTATATTACCTATCTAAATTTTTAAGGAATGTAAGCTCAACTAAGGAATTAATTATCATTTAGTTATATAAATTCTTCGGGGCATTGTTTCTTGGCCTCCACTTCATTGCGATGAGGGCGCGGGCCCTCGCGCCGCGCCGCCTCGCCAATTTGCGCCTCGACTCGACTCGAACTGATTTAGGTCAATTAACGGATGCTAATGGCCTGCGTTCCATACCTCCATATAAACACCCCACCTGCTAGCAGTAAACAAAGTAGATCTTTACTAATTGCTTGTTTTGATAATTTTGTATGTACCTACAGTTACCCAATTAATTCGATTAGGCTTTTGATTGCAAAATAAAATCAACACATAACATCATTGGGTCCAAAGACATTCTATATATTGGGACCAACTGTAGGTACTTAGGCGTAATAATATCCGTTTGGTCCGTTTTGGTAACCGTTTACAATACAGTCATACCTATTTTCGTGGACAATTTACATAACATCTGCAGTTGGACGCATTGCGGGCTTAAACGTAGTGGGTAATAGTAGGTATTCTTTGCCTAAACACTGGAAGCGAGGCCCGACAACGCTGCTCCTCGGTGACATGCGAAAGGTTAAAACCTGTAATGTGAAGCATAGCATAGCACAGCATAGACTTTAGTTAGTAGAGCGCGAGCGTTCGGTTTTTTCTGGGCGTTCATGAATCTGTGACTCAGGAAGGACACGTCGTGACTACTCAACTAAATTTAGTCCGTCGTGTAGATTAAGTAAAAATATTGGACACGTATTTTTTCTCTTTTTACGTAATCAAAAAATAACGGCGAAACATTGAGTTGCAATTTCACGTGACGTCACAATCCGGTGCAATTTGTACGGGGCTTATACTGAAAACTTATGCGCTTTATCTATGTTTATTTTCATTAATTTTAAAAAGCAAAAAATACATGTCGATTATTTTTTTATTTTCTAACTAAGGGACTAATTAGAATTTTGATTTTCATACCCCGGATAGTACCGAATTAATTTAATCTTCTTTGTAGATACATACATAGTATAAAATGAAGTCGCTCCCTGTGTCTGTTCGCGATAAACTCAAAACTACTTAACAGATTTTTATGTCGTTTTCACCAATAGATAGAGTGATTCATGAGGAAGGTTTATGTCTATAGTTTATCCTGGAATTCCAGAGGGAACTCCGAAATTACCGCGGGTGAAACCGCGGGGACAGCTAGTATTATGTAAAGTACAGATGATGCGATATGTTCACACAGTATGTATAATATGTATTCTTACTGTTTTCAATGAATCATACAAGGTTAGTTGTAATGATGGTGATTAGTTCTGAATTCTGATAAGGAAGGAGTGCGGCCGCGGGCTCTGCGGAGTGTAGACTGTAGAGTGAACTGAGTGAAGCATTGTTAGTCAGCAGGCCGGCCGCTATCTCGCGCCGCGCCGCCCGCCGCCGCGCCGCGCGCCGTCCACTTTCGATGCTATTTCAACGATTTTATTGCTTTGTACCTACTACTACTTTATAGTTTAATGCTACTCTTACAGGTTTTTCGCTAAATTTGTTTTATGTGTAAAAAAGAAAAACGCCGAAAAAATAGGCTTCGAATAAGACAAGATTCACGAGTATAGTCTTACTTACATGATTTATTGGGTAGCGTTTGCCTGGAAATTACGTTGAGTTTCGGAACACAAATAAATGTTATCTACTGGTTACAGGAAACAGTTGAACCATTCCTACCTACCAATAGGTACCTCTGCGCATTACCTATGCCTATGTGTCGTGTCATATTACAAAATAAAAATTTCATTAGGTACTTTATGCCAAACAAAAATAATACCTATACGTAATGTCTTTGTAAAGAGTAAACTGATACTGTAAATGGCCAATTTAACATGTAGCGTTCCGGATATCTTATTATTATTATACTAGCTGTGCCCCGCGGTTTCTCCCGCGTGAAAGGTTTTTGTGGAACAATTTTTTTTCCGACATCCGATTTAAATGGAACAAAGCCAATATGTAGGCTAAGCTTAATTTACCAGTGAAAACCGCATAACAATCCGTTCAGTAGATTCGGAGATTATGGCGAACAGACAGACAAACAAAAAAATTTAAAAATCTTTTTTTTTTGTGGTTGGTTACTCTTCTTTTATCGCCCCCTGTCAATTTTAGGTAAAAATATTCAAAGTACAGAATCGCGGATTCTATTCTTTTATTAATATTTTTTTAAAAATATATCCACAATACCACCGGTGCGTATGTATGTGTGTGTGCGTGTGTGTGTCAGGGCTACGCGCCGCTGTACAATCCGTTCGAGCAGTTCTACTCGCGCTACGTGTACCGGCGCGTGCGGCACTGCTTCAACCGGCCCATCAGCTCGGCGCCCGGCGCGCTGCTCACGCTCAAGGAGCGCCACACCGACGACTACAACTGGACCTTCAGGTGACACCAACCAACACCCAACAGCCGCTGCTGGTGGTAGAAAAAGTGAAAGGAGTGTTGTTATTTCGTGCGGTGTCGCGGTACAGGTTCACGGGCACGGAGCGCGTGTGCATCAACCTGGGCTCGTACAATTACCTGGGCTTCGTGGAGGCGGGGCGCGGCGCGGCCACGGCGGCGTGCGCGCGCGCCTGCGGCCTGGCGCTGGGCTCGCCGCGCGCCGAGCTGGGCTCCACCGCGCTGCACCTGCAGCTCGAGGAGGCCACCGCCAGCTTCCTCGGCGTCGAGGTGCGCGCCACGCCGCCCGGGCACATGTACACACACACACCCGCGCATACACACATAAAAATGGATCTGTGAATATTTTCAAATACCAACTAGTTAGTCTCAAAGAATATTTTCTTCTCGTACCTACTGTCCACCCTTGCCGGGAATCGAACCCTGTTGATTTGCGGAGAAACATAGTGATTATTAATTAGTCTACTTGGCAATCGTCACGTGGGCCAACGGTGGGACCGTGGGAGCGAACGTAGCGCACGACAATAATGTGTTCAGGCGGCCATAGTGTTCGGCATGGGGTTCGCGACCAACGCGCTGGGCCTGCCCGGGCTGCTGGGGCCCGACGTGCTGGCGCTCAGCGACGAGAACAACCACGCCTCGCTCATCCTGGGGCTGCGCCTGGCGCGCGCCTGCGTGCGCGTGTTCCGCCACAACGACCTGCGCCACCTGGAGCGGCTGGCGCGCGCCGCGCTCGCCGAGCGGCGCTGGAGGAAGATCGTCATCGTGAGTGTCGCGCGGGCTGCGGGGGAGGCACAAGGGGGGGGGGGGGACGTGTATAGCGGGCGTATACAGCGCGGCGTCCTACTGCATGCAGGTGGTGGAGGGCGTGTACAGCATGGAGGGGTCGATCGTGCCGCTGCGCGCCGTGGTCGCGCTCAAGAAGCGGCTCGGGCTGCAGCTGTACCTGGACGAGGCGCACTCGGTGGGCGCGCTGGGCGCGCGCGGGCGCGGCGTCACGGAGCACGCGGGCGTGGCGCCCGGCGACGTGGACGTGCTCATGGGCACCTTCACCAAGAGCTTCGGCGCGGCCGGCGGCTACATCGCGGGCTCGCGCCGCCTCGTGCGCTGGGTGCGCGCGCACGGCCACGCCACGGCCTACGCGCACAGCATGGCGCCGCCCGTGGCGCAGCAGGTGCTGGCCGCCATGCGCGCGCTCGCCACGCCCGCCGGCCGCGCGCGCGTGCGGGCGCTGCGCGACAACACGCACTACTTCCGCACCAGGTGCGCACCCGCCCCGGGCAGGGCCCTCGGTCGTCGCGCTGTATGTACTCACTACGCGCTACTCCGCCCGCGTTGCAGGTTGAAGCAGATGGGCGTGGTGACGTTCGGGCACGACGACTCGCCGGTGGTGCCGATGCTGGTGTACACGTTCAGCAAGATGGCCGCCACGGTGGAGCGGCTGACGGCGCGCGGCGTGGCCACCGTGGGCGTCGGCTTCCCCGCCACGCCGCTCAACAAGGCGCGCATAAGGTGAGCGTCGCTCCCCCCCCCCCCCCCCCCCCCCCCGCCCCCGCGCGCCCCCCTGTGCCCCCCGCGCCCCGCTGACCGCGCCGCCCTCGCCGCAGGTTCTGCCTGTCGGCGGCGCACACGCGCGCGCAGCTGGAGCACTGCGTGGCCGCCATCGAGGCGGTGGCCGACGAGCTGGGGCTGCGCTACTCGCGGCGCGCGCTGCCCGCCCCGCCCGCCCCGCACCCGCCGCACCCGCACCCGCCCGCCGAGGAACCGCTCCACGAATAAATAGCTTTACGTCCTACCTCGTTACTGTTATTAATTAATTATAATATTATTCTAATTTTATCGCATATTAGCTACGTTCAATAAATTATTTTCACACGCTCGCATTTCGTTTCATTGCCCGGCGGGCGACGGCGATGAGCGGTTCCTCGATATCGAGGAGCTCGACACCGATACCTGTTATCGATAACCGTTATCTCGGCGCGTTATCGCGGCCCTCTTCGCTATCGGCGGAGTCGCCCCACTGACTGCGAGCCCCGGGCCGCTGCTGTCGCTGCCCCACGCTGGGCTCTAATGTGAAGAGGGATCCGTGTCGTGTGTGGTGTGTGTGTGAGAAATGGTCAGAATAAGGGACCAGTGCGGCGCGCTGCTGGCCGCGCGGGGCGCGCTGGCGGCGCTGGGCGCGCTGCTGGCCGCGCTGAGCGGCGCCGGCGCGCAGAACGTGTCCGTCGTGCGGCTGCAGTGAGTGGAATACATCACTAAATAATACACGCAAGTCGACATCCACTATGACACGAGTTAATCTAAGTACGGACTGACACAAAATCACGAACTCGCCTACATTAGGTATATTCGAGCGTTATAGGCATCGATCTCATATAAAAAGTAGATACACAGTCCCATATAAAAGTTCACTTAAAAACTGTCCACAGTCGTGTTTACGCAAGTATAGTTATAGCTGTGGTCATAGTTATAGTTGGTTGGTATTACAATAGTACTTACCGAAAATATGAAATTCCATCCTTTTTTACGGTCCTAGATGTATGATTATTACAATTTTTAAACGAGCATTGTGTATCTACTTTTTATATGAGATCAATGGTTAGGTATAGGGAAAAATATGAACCTTTCTTTGAAGTCGATGAGTTAAAGCCTCATAAAGCATAGATGACGCGATGACGCAGATCTAGTTAACACCGGTACGAATAAAAAATATACAATTTACGTACCAACACATTGATATATTAAAAACCCCAACATTACATGTAGACCAGTAGACGTACTCAATGTGCCCAAACATGGTAGATACCAACGAAACGCCTAATCAACGCCCGACCGATACTACTGCGGCTAGAAACATTTGGCATTCTCGTAATATAGGCAACCGCTACAAAATACAATAAAATAAAATAAAAAAGGTTTGAAAAGTTATTTGGAAATATCGTCACGATTAAAATCGTTATTCTTTTCTTTACAAATAAATATACACTTTTAGGCTACTTATTGAAAAACTCAACTCGTATAGTAAAACCACTACATTCAGTGCTTAGAATCCGACCTGATATTTTATTTATTTATCATAAGGTAGGTAGAAAGAACATATGGTAGGTGTTCATCCCTGAATTCCCACATTCTGAAAATTCTGAAATTAACGCGTGGAACCGCGGGGATCAGATAAGAAACATGAATGAAAGGAGGCCGCGATAGTGTCGAGGGAGTGGGAGGGACAAACACGCAGGTGTACATACCTAACCCGTAATCCCGTTGACGTGTTGTGGCGCGGTGTGATGTGGTGTGATGTGATGTTGTGTGGTGTGGTGTGGTTGTGCCCGCAAGGCTGGCGTACGGCGCGCAGCACGCGGTGCAGGTCTCCAGCGCCGTGGAGTACATCCTCGAGTTCGTGCCGGTGAGTACCCGCCCAGCTCGGCCAGTAGCCGTGATGTTAAATAGTTCTTATTTGTATATAGAGATAGCATAGAGAACAATACATCTATCTGATGCCTGCGCCCATCAAAATAAAATCTTCTATACTTATAATAAAACTGTAGAGAGGTCAATTCTGTAAATTGAATATATATTCAAAATTAATATTGGAGGATGAATAACATAACGCTAAGACACATAGGAGCTGAGCAGTGACGACAGATTTGAAGCAAGTCGGATGAAAATGCGCTTTCGAGCTCTTATCCTCGCATACGTTTACTCAATCACGCAAAAACGGCTGAACGGATTTGGATGAAATTTAGCATGCACGTTGTCAGGGGTACAGAGAAGGACATAGGGTACTTTCTATCCCGGAATTCCCGCGGGAACTCCGAAATTACCGCGGGTAAACCGCGGGACACAGCTAGTAAAAACTAAAAAAATTCGTCAACATGCATGCTTTTATAATCAACGTATTTTATTCTCTGCTTTTATTGGTTGTTGCAAATAAGAACTGTTAATTCAGTACCCCAAGGGAACGGCTTATCACAAAAGTCACACTTAGTGATTTATACGTATTTTTATCAGTAAATACAATTTTCGCTTGTGATTCATTTTTAATCAGCAATTTTCAAACTATCTCACAGATGGAACCCTTCCCTTCGTATTATCACAGTATAATCTACCTAGTTTATCGTCTACTAAACAGGTTTACATTGTCGTGGGTATACAGCTAGTGCTGTGCTCACAATATGTTCTCTAAATGTATGTTTGTTACATTTTCACGCCTTAACTACTCAACCGATCACCATGTAATTTCGCACATGTACGTGTTGTTGTTAATGTTCGCACACGTCAAAGGTACAAACGAAAACAGGCATTATTTTCGCTCAGAAAATAGTACCTACTATTCCCGAGGGTGAGTTTACAAAATCTCAGTCACGGGCGGGTGTAAATATAATGTGCCGAACCAAGTCTGTCAATTTGAGCAAAAATCACGAAACTATTCTTTAAGGTAAAAATGAACCGCTAGAGCAGTGGTGGTATTAGAAATGTCTTATTTCCTTTGTTAGTCATTAATTGCCATTATTATAATATAGTTGAACAAAAGTTAAAAGTCTACGATGAATTATATTAAACATGGTCAGTTAACTTAGTACGAGTAAGTAGTAGTAGTAGGTAAGGGGCTGGATCATGGATGGATTCATCGGAATTCGGATCTTATTAGGTCTGTCATGTTAATATTTCCTAAAAAAATTGTATAATTTATTTATTTATTTAGTTGGCAGACCATAATTAAGTAGTTAAATAACGTAGTAGTAAAATATACATACCTAGTTAGTGAAACTTTCGTAACACGATCCCGGTGTGTGTGTGGTGTGGGCAGAGCGGCGACGAAGGCTCGTGGCCGGGCCGCGTGTGGCTGCGGGCGGAGGGCGGCGCGCCCGCGCAGCCCGTGCTCGTCACCGCCAGGCAGCGCACCGGTGAGGAAACTATAATATACCTATGCTTATGCGTTTTAAGGCTTCGTATCCACTAGAGGCAGCCTCAGACCGAGCAGGCGCGACTCGAGGCAATTGAGGTCGAGGTTCGAGGCACGTCAGACGACCCACCGTAGGACAAAACGTGGTGGTATCAGAACTAACACTATTAATCAAAAGAGAATATAACAAAAAAATGCAGAAGAAGAAGAATTGATAGTTGATTAAGAGAATCGAGCCCGGCCGTATTCAGTACACCTTAATCTAGGGCTGTACGTTTTTCTAATTTAGTAATTCGGTTAAGTTTAACTTCAATAAATTAAAACGCTCGAGGTTGTTTTTTTGAAAAAAATATGGATATTGAGATGCTAATAACTCTTGTTATAAGCAATATTTCTTTAAAACAAAAACGTGCGGCCTTACTTATGCACTATATCGATAACATGTAAAAAAAAGTCAGTTCCCATCCCCATTCCAGGTCGACAACACACCTGCATGCCTTCTGGTGTTGCAGATGTCCATGGGTGGCGGTAATCACTTACCATCAGCTGTACCACCTGCCCGCTCGCCCCTTATGACATAAAATAAATCGCAAGGCTCCATATTGGTTTGGTTCAGCTCAATGTAGGTACATTGAAGTGTGTGTGTACTGGCTGCGCAGGCGCGGAGACGTGGCAGCTGCCGTACGTGTCGGGCGCGCTGGAGCTGCGCCAGCTGGAGCGCACGCTGTGCCCCGCCGACGCCGCACCGGCCGCCGTCTGCGGTCGGTTTTACTATATATTCTCCAGCAAATCTATCATACACTATATCCATATTTATTTATTTATTTATTATTATTTATTTATTTATTTTTATTTATATGCCTAATAGACGATTACTCCGCGAGTTGGTACTCGGGGTAGACAGAACTGTCCAGTTCACTATGGCCGCGAGAATTTCAGGACTCTTTCGGGGACAAAAGTATCCTATTGGATTAACATTAATTCAAAATATACCAATACCCATCCAATATACTAAATACCTACCATCTAAATCTGTTTAGTTATTTACGAAAAAAAATATGAATTAAAATTAAAACTACCTACCGGAAACTGTAGGTATATTATGTAGATATAAGTGTATACCTATTTATTTTGATTTTTTCATATCACATAAATCTGAGGTTATACGAAACGAAGATATTCTAACTAGTGAGAGTGAAATTTTATATGTTGTGCAATCAACATCTCTAATATCCGCATTTCGTTGAACCCGAGTTGATTTCCTGAGCTGTAATGCTTGTTGTTTCTCCAAAGTACCTACTGTTGTTTTTAGCTTGTAATGGTTGTGGGATGGTCGCAGAGGGCGAGGAGGGCGAGGAGGGCGAGGAGGGCGAGGAGGGCGCGGAGGGCGGGGGGCGCGCGGCGGCGCCGCTGGTGCTGCACGTGAGCGCGGCGTGCGCGCGCGCGCAGCTGGCCGTGCGCGTGCAGGCGGCGCGCGACTGGCCGCTGCGGCACGCGCAGCCCACGCACGCGCGCGTCGCGCTGGTCAGTGCCGCCCCCGCGTCGCCGTACTATAATAAAAGAGTAGAATCCGCGATTCTGTACCTACATTGAATCCCAATAAAAACATTTTCATGTAAAATGTTGCCAAGACGAGACCATTATGCCAGCACTTTCAAAAAGTTATCAGATCTTATGTAGAGCCAAGCTTCTAACTCTACACGCCTTAACTCTACAAGGTCTAACTTCACAAACTCTACACCTTAGCCAAAATATGTGGCTTGACCATTTCGCTACATTCACATGGCCCTTAGGCCCTAAGGTGAAAAATTGGTCCATTTTTCATTACTTTTCTGTTATATAATAATAGTTCTTTGTAGTAACGAAACGGCCAAGCCACATATTTTGGCTAAGGTGTAGAGTTTGTGAAGTTAGACCTTGTAGAGTTAAGGCGTGTAGAGTTAGAAGCTTGGCTCTACATAAGATCTGATAACTTTTTGAAAGTGCTGGCATAATGGTCTCGTCTTGGCAACATTTTACATGAAAATGTTTTTGTTGGAATTTCATTTCTTTTTGTAAGTCAAAATTGCAGAAGTCTCATACAAACTTCCATCCCCTAATTTAAGGGGTTGGGAGATAAAAGTTACAAGTTTTATAATTTTTTTGTTGTTTGTTTACTAATACTAGCTTACATACCAAATTTGAGCTTTCTAGGACATTAGGAAGTACCCTAAGAATTTTGATGATCATCAGTGAGTCAGTGACGAAATCGAGATTTTTTAGATATCAATAAAATCTAAAGGATGGGAGCTATACAATTAAAACTTTATACATTTAATAAGTCTGCTATTGACAACATATTCCGAAAATTTTGTTTATCTGGTATAATCCAGACCCAAGTTACAAGGGTTCAAAAAAACGACGAAACGCTTCGAGAAAAGGTAGGTAGTGCCCTTGCGCTTTGCTGGCTCGTCTTGGCGGGGGCACTACCGTGCCCCCAGATATTTTTACCTAAAATTGGGGTGATTAAAGAAGAGTAACCAAGCAAAAAAAAGTTTTTAAATTTCTTTTCTGTCTGTCTGTCTATCTGTTCGCGATAATCTCCGAATCTACTGAACGGATTGTCATGCGGTTTTCACAAGTAGATTGAGCTTAGCCTGGAGCTACATATAGATAGGCTTTGTTTCATTTAAATCGGATGTCGGGAAAAAAAGTTGTTTTATAAAAATGTCACGCGGGTGAAACCGCAGGGCACAGCTAGTACCACATACGTACCTACAATAGGCGATGCCGAACGCACGGACAAACGCGACGGGCACCTGCCGGACCTGCAACTCACATACGTACAGTTTGCGTGAAGAAATGGATATAGGTTTTTTTAAACAAGCTTTGTCATAATGGAAGTTACTAAACAACAAGCCTAAACCTGACTAATACTACATATATTTGCAGTTTCCATTAGATAGTTATAGAAGCAATCTCCCGGCTCAATTTCTGACCCTAATAGTAGCTCTCGGAGCTCCGAAGAAGTCGGCTCACAACGTCGTGCGCATAAAAACCGCCCCTGCGAAACTTATTGTCCCATACAGCACCGTAAACAGCACAACAAAACCCACTGTTTATTGACACGAATATAAATGACGGAACCGCCATCTTCGATTCCCGCCAAAAACTCCAGTCAGCTAGTTGTATCACCATTTTTTTTTCTTTTTCTTTTTTTTAAAACTATAAACCTGTACCCGTGTGTCGCGTGTCGTGTGTTGCCAGTTCGCGCCGCGCGTGTTCTCGTACCGGTTCGCGGAGGGCGAGGACAGCGTGCGGCTGCTGGCCGCGTCGCCGGACGACGCGTGCGCCACGCTCGCCGTGCTGCAGTACGCGGTCAGACTGCAATCTCAAATACAAAACTAACATTACTTGTTATATATACGATCACTAACAACCTACGTTCATTGTGAGCGCTCTGTCGAGTCGCCAGGCCCGCTCTCTACGAGTAGCATGTCACAAATTAAGTGACCCGCGCTCGATCTGTAGGTTAGCGCAGATCAGACGGAGAATGTAAAGAGAATTTTATGATGAATTTTTAACCCTTTATTGAGTGACGTTAAAAAATACTCGAGCACGGGTCAGTTCTCCGTCTGATTTGCACTTACCTACCCTTACTCTTATAATAGGACAAGACTTAAATCGCGCTTTAACAATACGACCAGTGCGCTGGTCGATCAAATTAACTGGCACTCTGGTTTTCGTAATCCACTCTCCTGATGCAGGTATGCTGCATTTTCTTCCAGTCATGGCCCTTCACACACAGTTACTCTTTTTGCTAAAAATAAAACAAAAAAGTCTCCTTGTGTGCATTAATTATTGTTAAATAAATTATAAACCGAGTGGATGGATTAAGTATATAACGGCGTCCGCAGTGCCCGATGGCGCAGACGCTGGCGGCGCTGCGCCAGGACCTTCTGCAGAGCGCGCGCATGACGGTGCAGCGCAGCGGCGCCCTGCAGCTCGCCGTGAGTACGCGCCCCGGCCCCGGGGACGGGCGCGGGCGGGTCGCGGGCTCGCCCGACGCACGCGGGATGGGCGACACTCGCTATAATATTCAAGACTGCTGTCAAAATTGGTTACATATTGTGTCTGATGCTGACCGTACAGCGCAGCAGCTTCACGTCGGGCGCGTTCCTGGTGGCGCTGCTGCTACACGACACGGACGAGGCGTGCACGGGGCTGCGGCCGGGGGAGGAGGCGGGCGCGGCCGCGGGCGGGGAGCACTGGCTGTGGGAGGCGGCGTGGGGGGGCGCGCGGGGGGACGCGCCGCCGCCCCGCGCCGCCCCCGCCGCGCCCGAGCGGGAGAAGACGTTCGTCATCACGCTCGAGGTGAGGTGAACCGCCCGCCTTCTTGGTGACGAAGAGCATTCGCTCCGAAGATAGCCAATAAATATCACATGGTTATAAAAAAGTTATTTTTATATATATACAACGTGTTAATGAATTAACTGAAAACTAGAAAGTAGTTTGCTCAGAATCGACTTCCGAATCGATCGCACCATGTTTTAATATAAGTTTTTTTTTTTTCATTTTTACTAGTCCATGTCTAAATGATTGCTAACACAATAATTAGCGCGTACCTACCTACGCCGCCCGTAGCAAAAATCGAATCGGTCGTTGACATGTAGGTGCGGGTGTAGCCCTTTAAATTTCGTAGATAGATCACCTCTAAACTAATGTTGAATAACTTTTAGACTATTAATTTTTTCAACATAATTTATATTTTAGTCACATTATTGTTTATTTATTTGAATGGGGTGTATCAGGTTTTTGGTTAATTCATTAACACGTTGTATATATGTGATATTTAGGGAACAATGTGGTCGGGTGTTGCGCAGGAGTCGCTGTCGCTGCGCGAGTACTGGACGGCGTGCGGCGCCATGCTGGGCGTGCTGGCGCTGCTATACGCGGGGTTCGTGGCGCTGCTGGTGGCGCGCACCCGCCCCGCCTGCGCGCCCTGGCTCGCGCCCACCGCCGCGCCCACTGCCGCGCCCACAGCCGCGCCCACTGCCGCGCCCACTGCCGCGCCCACCGCCGCGCGCACGCCGCCCACTCCGCACGACGCCGACGCAGTGGACGCGCCTGCCGGCGGAACGTCTCAACGCAACCGCCGTAACTCGAGTCGGTTTGAATTTGGAATTGGCTACTTGACAAAAAATTTTTTTTTAGTCCGTCATGTGGATTAGTAAAAAATATTGGACACGTATTTTTTCTTTTTTTACGTACCTAATCAAAAAATAACAGAGATACATTGAGTTGAAATTTCGCGTGACGTCACAACTCTGTGCGGTTTGTATGGCGCTTATAATGAATATTGACGTCACGAGCCCCCCACCCTAAACTTTAATGCGCTTTATCTATGTTCATTTTCATTAAATTGAAAAAGCAAAAAATACGTGTCTATTATTTTTTTATTTTCTAACTGACGGACTAATTAGAATTTTGATTTTCATACCTTGGAGAATACCCAATTTAACATTTTTTTTTACATAGGTAAAAATTAAGCCAAAAGCTTGTGACGTGCACTCAGCAAATAAATAATCACTACGTTTGATGTGGAAATGAAGCAAACGTTTTGAAGATATTTTGTGTACAACTTTAGATACGACATTCGATAGCAGCGATATGAGTGACAGTGACTCGGAGGAGGAGGGTATCGACTGGGCGGCGCCCCCGGCTACCCCCGGCGGGCCCCCGGCTACCCCCGGCGGGCCCCCGGCTACCCCCGGCGGGCCCCCGGCCGCCCCCGGCGGGCCCCCGGCCGCCCCCGGCGCGGACGCGGCGCGCGGCAGCGGCGGCCGGCTGGAGCGCGGCGGGGCGCAGGAGGCGCCGGCGCTCGGAGACGAAGTCGACGTGAGTTGCTGACTGGTGTTTTACAATAGATACCGCGCGGCGCACCCGTGTTGACTGTAACGAAAAGTTTTCTAAGTAAATACATGACTTATATTGCATGAAAAATGTTTAAATCTGTTTTTATTTTTATTAAAATCTTTTTAAGACGTACCTACACCTACACTGTTCGCTATAAACTTCATCCAGAATTGGGTAAACCTGTAAAGGTTTTTAACACACAAAACAATGTCTATTTACTTTAAATAAAAAAAAAATGAAATCGATGAGAGAGAGGATAGTTTAAAAGATGCATGATAGGTATTAACAGCGCCGCAGCATTGCAAACACAATTGATTATTATAAAAATTACATCGATATCGTTTCAAATTAAATATCCATCTTAGAAGATATGCAATTTACAATGGTTGCGTAGGTATATTGACTCCTTCTATATCGCTCGCTATACCACTAAGTGTGTCGCTTGCACTTGTTTACGAAGTTCTTTATCGCACGGAACGGATGGGGGCTAGGATTTCATGCGTGAATTCGTAAATGGTTTTGGAACGATTATTATTATTGGTTGTTACAGAATAAGAAAACTTACAATTAGACATAATAACTTATGTCCTAAGCTTTCCCACAGTTAAGTTACATTATAAACGACTAGCATTAGCATGGTGACAGGAACACGAGTCGCTCCCACGACACTCCCGCGTGTTTTTAAGTTAGTTGTGTGCGTGCGCGCGTGTCGCGGGCAGCAGCAGGCGGCGGGCGCGCGCGCGTGGGGCCTGCCGGCGCGGCTGCGGCTGGCGGCGCTGGCGCGGCGGCGCGCGCGCGTGCTGGCGGCGCGCTCGGACCGCTACCTGCACACGCTGGCCACCGTCGCCGTGTTCTACGCGCTGCCCGTCGTGCAGTTCGTCGTCGCCTTCCAAGTCGTACGTACTGCGCTCGACGTGCCACGCACTGGGCTGTATGCTCCGAACTGGCTGAACGCTTTCGACAGTTGGATTTAGAACTAGGTATATAATAGGCATTCAGTCCACGTCGAATCGTGCAATATCGACCATGGAATTCTTAATGAAACGTCTTATCGCGCTAAAATCTTTATGACTCTGGTGAACGAAGGCACACGGGACTTATTTAAATTGTAAGGTCTCAGACCAAGTAAAAACTAAAGACGGAACGCGTAGAACAAACGAGTGAAGCCAGGAAAGCCAGCCCGGTGTCGGCAAGGAATGCACTAAGCAGGCGATTTTTCTCTCAGCAGGACCCTATTGGATAGTATTAGCAAAGCTCTGTGGATCAATCTAGAAATACGATTCTAGAATCTAGGAATGTTGAAGATATTTATGTTTTGTTTATGTTCCTGTAATGTAACGTGACGTATGATGTAACGTGATGTATGTCTTATATTCTGTATTTGATGTCTTGATTTATGTAAATTGGTTTCTATCAGCGGAGACCTATAATTGGCTGCTATTTTTGTATTCAAAAGTGTTTTTATCTGGAAAGCTGTTGGTCTTCCTAAAAATAAATTAAAAAAAAAAAACGACCCCATCACCGTACACGTACACAGAAACACGCACACACTTACAAGAAAAAGACACCATACCTGGGTATCGTTGTGGCACTTTCCTAAGCACCAAATGCATACGCAACCGGCTTCACTTCGTTGTTCGAGACGTTCCGTCTTTAGTTTTTATTTGGTCTGAGTTGTAGGTATACTCCAAAGTCCAAAGAAAGATAGCGAACCCGAAACTCAAACAGTTAAGGCAGAGTTTTAAACGGTGCGTATATTGTACGTACCTACAGTGAAATTCTGCCTTTACTTCTTTGAACTGTAAAAATTGTTAAAGTTTGGATCAAGAATTCAAAAGTGGTTTGCATTCCTTTAATCTATTACTAGAGCAGAAAAAAAGGAGGACACAAAAGCTGTAGAAAGGCTCGCCCTATCGCCTATCGCGCGTACCGCACCCGAACAGCTCGCCCCCCCGGCCGCAGGTGGTGAGCGCGGCGGGCTCGCTGGACACGTGCTACTACAACTTCCTGTGCGCGCGGCCGCTGGGCGCGCTGCGCGACTTCAACCACGTGGCCTCCAACGCCGGCTACCTGCTGCTGGGCGCGCTGTTCGTGCTGCAGGTGCAGGCGCGCCGCGCCCGCCGCCGTCGCCACCCGCCGTGCCAGGTACCCGCCTCGCCAGGTACTCGCCGCTGCCTCCACCCGCTGTGCCAGGTACCCGCCACGCCAGGTACCCGCCCCGCCAGGTACCCGCCGCCGCCGCCACCCGCCGTGCCAGTTACCCGCCCCGCCAGGTACCCGCCGCTGCCCAAGGGCCCCAGCTGGCTCCAGCCGCCTCGAGATCGAATTACACATCCATAAGTAAATAAAAACCACATGCGGAAGCCGGCTGGTAAGTAAGTAAGTAGCGACTTGCCGCAGGATAGGCACCAGTTCTATTTTTTGAACCTGCAGACAGTAGCGCTTACTTACTTACTTGTTTACATATGGATGTGTAAATCGGCCATCACTTGAAGGCCAGATCCCATTCCAGCAGCTTGACAATCTTTAATCAAAATCCAAAAATTGGCTAAGGCTTGGTTAGATATGTTTACATGCAGTCTTTGACTACACCGTTACTTGCTGTCAAGTGACGTCTAGTTTAACGTCTAGCTTCTAAATCATAATATTAAGAATAAATTCATCACTAAAAATATAGTATACTTATATATAGTATTATATTATCTGTGCTTATACATATTATAGAACGAGTGAGCTAAATTGAGTATAATTATTGAACGATCAACAATTGATGAACAACTAGCTGATTCCCGCGGTTTCCCGCGTAAATATGTTATTTTATTTTTTATGTTATTTTCCGTGCCTCTGACAACGTGTATGTACAATCCATACCTATCCATATCCATCCATAGATCATGATGATCGATGGAGTAGTTAAGACATGAAATTTGAACAGACAGACAGAGTTATGTTCACATTCATAAACCACTTGCTGTCCCTCTTGGTTCCACCCGCAGTAATTATGGAGTTCCCGCGTGAATTCCAGGATAAACTATACACATAAACCTTCCTCATGAATCACTATCTATTTATTGGTGAAAACTGCCTAAACATCCGTTCCGTGGGCTTTGAGTTTATCGCGAACAGACGGACAGACGCGGCAGAGCAGTTTGTTGTATAATGTGTAAGGATATGTATGTGGGCGATGGACCGCGCCGCGCCGCAGGAGTACGGCATCCCGGCGCACTACGGGCTGCTGACGGCGCTGGGCGGCTGCCTGGCGCTGGTGGGGCTGTTCTCCGCCGCCTACCACGTGTGCCCCAACCGCCTCAATTTCCAGTTCGGTGAGACCACACATGTTCGCTTTCTACGAATCGTTTTTTCTGTATTTTTATTCCATTTAAATATTCATTTGTGTAAAGATATAATAACGTCCATATTGACAACAATCGATTGTTAAACATTTTAGAAGTTCATGAGCAGACTTATTGTACCTTCGCAGGTGTACACTTACAGTATTTTTTTAATATCGACCAAAGTTTATTTTATAAAACTCATCGATCTCATATAAAAAGTAGATACACAGTCCCATAGAAAAGTCAATTAAAACTGTCCACAGTCGTGTTTACATAGCTATAGCTGTGGTTATAGTTGGTATAAACATATATTAATGCAAATTTAACCTTAAGCACTCGACTTAAAGTTATATTTACATAGCCATCTACAAAAAGCAATAAAATTTAACTACCGAGTTTCGACAGTAGGACAAGGTATTTAAAAACGCACCCAAATGTTCCAGTGGACGCTCATTTCATGAGGACATTTTTTGACGCTGATCGTGTATCTGCTTTTTATATGAGATCGATGATAAAACTATATATTCTTTTTCAACTCTACTAGGTAATCAATATGTGAGAAGTATGGGTAAAACATTTCTTTATAGCAGAGTATCCTGACTATAAAAACGAGCGTGAGTTTATGTGTTCGTACTTCGTGACGCTTTCACACCCTAAATACTCAACCTCAACTCGAACGACATGTCGTTAGGGGTAGAGAAAGGGCCATTGGATACCTTTTATCATCGCGGGGAGCAGCTATAGCAAGTAGTTAATAAGCTCTGCAATATGTATGATGTGCGTGTGCGGGGCGTGTGCGGGGCAGACACGGCGTTCATGTACGTGCTGGCGGTGCTGTGCGCGGTGAAGATCTACCAGGCGCGCCACCCCGACCTCAACGCGCGCGCGCACTCCGCCTTCGGGGCGCTCGCCGCGCTCATCGCGCTCGGTACGACTTCACACTTGTTTGACTATCACTTTTTTGCCATATTATCTCTGTACGTATAGCAATAAACAGTAAATAAACAACGAACAATATTTAAATTTTAAAAAAGTTTTGAATTTTAAGAAGAATCAATAAATAAATAAATAAATAAATCTGAACATGAGCGGGTAATTAATTTTTTCATCGGCTTGCATAAAACTTTGTGATTATATTTTACGTATACTTAGGCTTGTGGACTGTATAAATAAGATATAAATTCTCAAAATCTATTAAGTTTTGGAACTGACGGTAATTTTGACAATGGGCATTTTGACACGTAGATTTTTCTTGTAGATTAATAAAAAAATATTGGACACGTATTTTATATTTTTTACGTAATCAAAAAATAACGGCGATACATTGAGTTGAAATTTCGCGTGACGTCACTATTCGGACAGTTTGTATGGCGGTTTTAGCGATTAGTGACATCACGACCCCCTCACCTTAAACTTTACCACAACTAAGTTAAATTATAAAGAAAACAAGAACTCACTGGCAGCCTAGCTGGCAGTACCGAAGTTCAGATTACCCCTCTCCGTCCGCTGCGGGCGCAGCTGAGGGATCAGGGAGGTATCTGAGGTGAGGTCACTAACTACTTACTGTGTGAAGTACTTAACTGCTTTATTTGCGTCGAGATGGTCAAGAACTTACAAAAAACTTCCACAGCAATGGGCATGTTGACTAATTTTTTTTAGCACGTCTTGTAGATTAATAAAAAATATTGGACACGTATTTTTTCTTTTTTTACGTAATCAAAAAATAACGGCGATACATTGAGTTGAAATTTCGCGTGACGTCACTATTCGGACAGTTTGTATGGCGGTTTTAGCGATTAGTGACATCACGACCCCCTCACCTTAAACTTTAATGCGCTTTATCTCTGTATATTTTAATTTATTTGAAAAAGCTAAAAATACGTGTATATTATTTTTTTATTTTCTAACTGACGGACTAATTAATAATAATCCACTTCACAACACACAGATCTACTTGATCCCACACTAAGCTATAAGCTTGTGTCGTGGATACCAAGCAAACGTGGTATATACTACACATATTAGTATTATTATATATATATATATAATTAGAATTTTGATTTTCAAAAGTAGTCCACATCCCCATTCCGTAAACTTGGTTAATGTGAACTACATTCGGCAAGTGAGGAACTAACTATATTGTATGTGCGCGACAGCGGTGTGGGGCGTGCTGGGCGGCGGCGCCTTCTTCTGGACGCTGTTCACGCTGCTGCACGTGGCCGCGGTGCTGGCGCTCAGCCTGCGCATCTACTACCTGGGGCAGTTCCGCCTCGGTGAGCAAGCTCACACACACACACACAAACACACACACGGTATACCGTGGTAGTTTTGTAGCTTTCGACATTGAATATGTCGACACGCAATTGCTAATCCAAGATTTGTATCCATCATTGGTTGTAGGACAGCTTTGTACATTTTTATGAGCTGTGGCAATATCCATATAAGAACAAAGTTGTAGTTTATCTTTTTCTGTAATCTGTATTTATTTATTTATTGACACATTTAGGTACTGCATAATATGGGCAAATCATTATATTATTAATTATTATCAAGTACACAAAGACAAGCAAGCCTATTCGCTAATAAATAATAGGTGTAAGACAACACTTGTATCCATCTGTGAACAAGATGAACGTGAATCGTTGTTCACGTGGTTGGGACCTGACCCCCGTTCGTGTTGTGCGCAGAGAAGCACCTGCTGCGCGTGACGGCGCGGCGGCTGGTGCGCGCGCGGCCACTGTACCGCGCGCGGCTGGCCATGCTGCTGCTGGCCAACCTGCTCAACTGGAGCTTCGCCCTCTACGGGTACCGCTACCCGCCACCCACTACCCGCCACACGCCACCTGCCGCACGTCAACCGCCACACGCAACTCACTACCCGCCACACGCCACCCACCAGCCGCCACACGCCACCAACTACCCGCCAACGCCACCCACCAGCCGCTACACGCCAACCGCCACACGCCACCCACAACCCGCCACACGCCACCTGCCACACGCCAACCGTCACACGCCACTCACTACCCGCCACACGCCACCCACAACCCGCCACACGCCACCTACTACCCGCCACACGCCACCTGCCACACATCGACCGCCACACGCCACTCACTACCCGTCACACGCCACCCACCAGCCGCCACACGCCAACCGCCACGCGCCACCCACTACCCGCCACACGCCAGCCACTACCCGCCACACGCCACCTACCAGCCGCCACACGCCAACTGCCACACGCCAACTGCCACAAGCCAACTGCCACACGCCACCCACTACCCGCCACCCACTATCCGCCACCCACTATCCGCCACCCGCCACCCACCACCCGCCACACGCCACCCACTCCGTCCATTATACCCGCTGACTTGACTGCACTCCGCTCGGGGCGCGCGGCCCTCGCACCAATTGCTCACTATCGAGTCGTCGTCGCGCAGGCTGCTGGTCCAGCCGTCGGACTTCGCGTCGCACCTGCTGCAGGTGCTGCTGGCCAACACGCTGGCCTACACCGCGGGCTATTTGGGCCAGAAGCTGGCGCACGGCGAGCGGCCGCGCTGGCACCTGTGGGCGCAGCTGGGCGTGGCGGCGGCGCTGTGGCCGCCCGCGCTCTACATGTTCTCGTGGAGCCCCACGCACTGGGCGCGCCCGCCCGCGCAGTCGCGCCACCTCAACCACTCCTGCCTGCTGCTGCAGTTCTACGACTCGCACGACCTGTGGCACCTGCTGTCCGCCGCCGCGCTCTACTTCACGCTCAACGTGCTGCTCACGTGGGACGACGGGCTCGCCGCCGTCAAGAGAACCGACATACCTGTATTCTAGGCTTAATAAAAAGAGACTGTCCTGAACACGTTTCTGTTTAGTTACCTATAGAGAAATAAGGAATATAAACCGTGAGACAGTTTTAAACTTTCCCAACAAATATGTCATGTGTAAACATATTACTTCAGTTCAGCACTCAGCAGCTTGGAGACAGACATATAAAACAGCTGTGTCTACTTTGCAAACAGTTAGGGGTCATCCATACATGTTCCACCATGTTCACACTAATTCGCGGAATTCACAAATAGATAAAAAGTGTAAAATGTATAAAGAGTTTAGCACAAAGTATAAGCACATAAATATGCTAAGCTATGTAAGCTCAGTCGACAGTATGCGTCTTAATCCTGCAATGTGGCAATGCGGCACCTTCGGGCCTCGCTACGCTCGCTCGGCTCGCGAGAACTGATCATTAATACGAACCTAACCGTAACCTAACCAAGAATGTCGGGGTACACTACCTTGTAATCAGTTCATGATTGGGCCCCGACAGTAATGTTCTAATTACTTTTTACTTATTTCAATTAACAGATTGTGGTGACATCATCACCACACTAGTACCTAAAACGTAGTGATTACCTTCTCTCTGCTAGTACCTACTATAGTATAGGTGACGTAAATCAGGCGCAGCTAACCACTTGCCAGTCGCTTCCCGTTCGCTAGTTAATACAGTCGTGGTTCTTTTCCTTTTTTTTCGTAACCTTTATAATCTGTTCAATCTGGGCATAGCCATATGCATGGCATATTATACACTATACAGATTGAACTCGCTCGTGGAAATAGTAATAAATAGGTGACCATGTTTAGTGTAGTGTATTCTAAGTCTATACAGTTAAATATATACAGTGGTCCGTTGTTTGATTATCCTGCCTATAGACTAGACTTTAATACTTAGTTAGGTCGAGGTAATAACGTAACGGGCATAAACACTACCATAAAACCTAATAATCATCACCAAAAGATCTAACATAAAACCCGCGAACCATGAGTGTGGAACCGATTCGCGGCTTCGCGCCGCGTTCGCGCCTCGTTCCCCGAAAATTGTCGGTTTTTTATCCCGCGACAAAGGGTTCGCAAGCCGTGAACATGCCGCGAAAGCGCCTAGGCTCCACAATCGCATGCGGCTCAGTCGTGCTCGTGTCGAATCGAGTACGGCGAGCGGTTGTGTCAATGATATTCTATCTAGGTGTTAGTCGTGTGTAATTTATGCTTTGAAAATGGCGACAAATTGTAACCAACTAGAATTCGCATTTTTAGAATGCTTTCAAGCTGATATCTTAACCCATGTTGTGGCATACCAAATTAAAGGATTACGAAAATAAAATTTAAAATTGCGATGTATGGATGCGAATAAGTAGCATTAAGCGAATACCGGTGGATGAATTAAAAAACAATAAAGATTCCTTGATGTATAGTTATAGGGGTTAATAGGATGAAGGTCAATAAATCTATAAAATCGGGAGCATAATATCAGCCCATTTGGTTTGCCTAGGACATAATGGATTCTTTTTTAGGGCATACATTTTCTCCACTTCTTTTTATTACTTTCTAATGTTTAATATAAGCGTAACTGTAATACGCAAAGTATCCCCGCAGCAGCAACTTCGACGTCCATCTTTGTTGAGTGCGCGAACTATACTGCGAATCTGGCGCGAATGACGATGAATGTGGAACCTTGGGAGTTCTTGCGTGGTTCGCGCCGCGAATCGCGCGCGAATGTGGAGCGCGCTTAAGTAGATTGTGGTGTTTAAGTAAGTAACGTAGACGGGCACAAAGAAAGGAGGCGTGATTTCATCGACCAAGAGGAGCGCGCGAGCGGTGTCACGTATCCAGTGTCGCGCATTCCAGTGCTGTACATTCCGATGTCGTATAATCAAAGACATCGTTTATTCAATTGACATTATTGAATATTGACATTTGACAATGTTTATCGCGTAGATTTCTCCGTCTACGGCGGCTATGTAGACATAAGTCTAGTTAATTAGTGTGTCTAGTTAATTTGTGGTCTACGGTTTATCGCATTTTTATCGCAGTCAAGTGATTTATCTTTAACTAAACTAGTTAATTTTCATGTGAAGATTTTAGTTTGTGTGTGGATTAGATTCCATTTTAATTCTTTTAGATTCTTGGTTGTGTATATTTGAATGATTATAAAAGACCCGGAAAAAGGTAGGTAACTAGTTTAAGTTGGTTAGTGATTTACTGTGAATGATTTTATCATTTTGGTGAGTGAAATGTAAAATTAAGTCCGCCTTTTGTAGCATATTGTGCAAAAAGTTTAAATAAATATAATAAAATATTGCAATATTTTATTAGGATGGAAATTCCGGGCCGAATGGCCCGAGCTAGTCCGGAACAGTTCGTGGCTATGACACAGTTCATGACAACGTAAGTACAAATGTTAACTGTTGCTTAAAAATCATCCTTTGTTATTTTTTTTCAAAAGTTTTTAATCGTGTTCTAGTTACAACATAGTGGTTATAATATTCTCTTTGGTTCTAGTCATGGCGATATAGGAAAGCATGGGCTTGGGCTACAAGGCAGAATCAAGGCTGAGCTTCTATGGCAGAAGCTGGGCGACCTGCTCAACTCCATTAAGGGTGGAGCCATAAAATCAATAGATAAATGGAAAAAAGTGAGATGCTACATTTTTTTTACTTCGCATAAAAAAAAATATATTTTAGTAGTTGGTACCACTGATTCATTAAAATCATAATTTTAAACATAAAACTGAATATAAAATCCTTCTCACTTCCCAAATATACTTACCTGTTGCTTACCTGTAGGCTGTACTTAAATAACTTATAACTAAAATTAACAGAAATTAATGTTCAGGTGTGGTCAGATTGGAAAGCAAAAACAAAAAAGAAAGCCTTGGATATCCGCCGTAGTCCAAGTAGTGATAAAACTCTTACAGTTCTAGAGCAGAAGGTGCTGGGCATCATGAATTTGACTGCTTTTGTTGGCAAAATTAAAATTAAGGACACAGAATTTGATGTAAGTAATTGTCGACTCCATGGTTGGTGTGTTGCTTATTAGAGAGTTTTTTTAATTTTAGTCTTATGAAGTGCTTTATAATTTTAGGAATCATCAACTCAAAGCGACTCGAATGGGGAGATACCACAAATAACCAGAGATCCTCTTCAGCTTGAATTTCTCCCCAAAAATGCTACAGATGAGCTAGTGTTAGAATTTATGCTTAAAGATGGTGAAGAAGAAGAAGGTATGCTTTCTAAATAATTTATAGTGGTAAAGTTTGTAAGTTTGGTTGTACAGGTAATCTCTGGAACTACTGAAAAAACCTTCAAAGCATTTGATACACTGCACAGACAATAGGGTACTTCCATGAATTTTAAATTTTTTACTTTAAAGATATATGGCCTACTAAAACAAACCAAAAAAAAAATATGCATAAATTTACTAAATAGAGTGTTTCAAAGTTACTACTTTTGACCTTACCACTAAAACGCAGAATGATATCACTAGATAAAAATCACGCCTTATTAATCTGTGATAAAGATGTCTCTGTCACGTGACATCATTTTTTTTATTATCCATGATTTTTTTGTTATCTAACTGACAGACTCAATAGAATTAAGAAAAAAAAGTATTCGAATAGCCTGTTAAAATAAAATAAAAGGACAAGCATTTTTAGGGTATGTTTTGTTATTACAGATAGCACTGTAAGGTATGACGTCAATTTCGTATACTGCAGAGCAGTTCCTTTATAGACTATAGTTAACACTCTATGGAAAAACAAAGCAAGTGTAGTTTTTTTCTAAATGAGCTTTTTTGCTACTTTGACGCATAAGAAATGTTGCTACATACTCATAACCATCAAAAAGACTTCACTCTTAGAGAAATTAAAATTAAGGAAATTGTTGAACAATGGAAGATTTATTTTAAATAAAGTGATTTCTTGTTTTTTGCCCCTCCTGTAAAATTTATTCAGTTGCAATTACTATGATTTATCATTGGGCAGCCATCCTGGTTACTGTTTAAAATGGAACACAGTTCAGTATACTGTCATTAATGTCATTGTCATTATTATTTATTTTCTTTATTTGGATTACCAACGATCATACAATAACAAAAAATATTAAACTCTGGACAATAACTGTACAATCTTTTACAGGTAAACACAGCATGCTTATAGTAGGTATAGTCTTAATTTGAAGGATTAATTTTGAACTTAATATTTGGACTAAAATTTTTAATACTTAATTTGAAATTTTGAATAATTAGAACAAACTGGAACCCAGTCTTGAAGAGACGTTAATTGTTAAATTTTTTAAAAAGAAACTTGCGAAATTTAAAAAATGACAGAAAATATCAACCTCATCACAGCTGAGCTGCAATCATTATATAATCTGGACAGTCTTGCAATCGGAGAGTTTTGACCCAACACAGTCAGTCTGTCATGTCTGCTACTGGGCCACTGTTATCAGTAATACTGGAACATACCCTAAGACTGTTGTTGCTGAGAATTTCTGAATGTATAAACTAAAAACTTCATAACTCAGCACCAACCGGTAATGAAATCCCATGCCATCGCCCGCGCTCAGCGCTCAGCAGCAGCCCTCGCAACCATGAGACATATGAAATGTTGTTGTAATACGAAACGAGCTTATTTGGGTGTACACATACAACGTGTTAATGAATTAACTGAAAACCTGATAACACCCCATTTAAAAAAATAAACAATATAATTAAAACTCAGACGAAATAAAAAGTCAAGACGGAGCGCTGTGAACAACAAAGTGAAGCCGGTTTAGTAAACATGTGTGCATTTAGTGAGTGTTGCCGTGCAGTAAAAATGTATCCCTAATATCAAATTATTGTCTAAGTAGGTACTAGCAGGATGAATAGTTAAGTAAATAGAAAAGTTAACAAAATTTTTTAATTGTATTATTTAACAGATAGAGTATTTATGGTTGTACTGAAGAGGTAGTATGTGAGTATATCTATTCCGACTAGATAGGGAAAAAAAAGCAATATCAAACATTGCTTTGATTTTAATGGCCTTTTTGTTGGGTAAGTTTCTTGAATAGGCATGTTGACTAATTTTTTTAGTTCGTCTTGTAGATCATTAAAAAATATTGGACACGTATTTTTTCTTTTTTACGTAATCAAAAAATAACGGCAATTTATTGAGTTGAAATTTCGCGTGACGTCACTATTCTGACAGTTTGTATGGCGGTTTTTGCGGTTAGTGACGTCACGACCCCCTCACCCTAAACTTTAATGCGCTTTATCTCTGTATATTTTAATTTATTTAAAAAAGCAAAAAATACGTGTCTATTGTTTTTTTTATTTTCTAACTGACGAACTAATTATAATTTTGATTTTTAAAAGTAGTCAACATCCCCATTACCGTTTACTGTCCACCGTTTAAGATTTTTTTTTTTCAATTTAGAAATATGGTGGAAACGAAAAAAATAATTAAAATTGTCATCTTCAAAATGTATTAACTCGACGAACGACGACTCATTCCGGCTAAGTCGAATCACTTGTATTCACTTTTCATTAAGCCGGGAATACACATGCCTGTGGCTGGCACACTTGTATACAAGCTACTTGCGCATGCAAGCTACTTTCATGTGTATACACTAACTGGCATGCCTGTTTCTGCCACGCAAGTAGTTAGCACAACATTTGATTTTCTGGCAGTTACTGGCATGCAACGTGAGGGAGGGGACGCGGGGGACTGAACAGTCTTGCAAATCTATACGCGTTGCGTCAGCAACTTGTACATGCCGCTAACTAGTATGCACGCTACTGTCCTATTTTACTGGCATTTCTATTCCCGCCTTTAATGTCTTTATTTCGGATCGAGAACCTTAAAAGTATTGGTTTTTGAAGTGATGATAAAACATAGAAAAAAAATTAACACCCATCTCCACTTACATTAATTTAATGAAATGAAAAATAAAAAATAGAAATAGGTAAATGAAATTGTTACATTACGTTCCACGTCACATTAACTTACCCAATAAACGGGGACTATTGTGACGCTTAGTAGTGGCAACACTTGTGGAAGTTTAGCTGTCATAAATGAATAGAATTGATTTATTAAAAATATGGATTTTTAAGTTTACTTACGTATGAAATGTGATACCATCGTGTTTCTTATTTTTCGTAGATTGGTTTTTACACCCTTTCACTACACATTTCGGCATATTTTATTGAATAATTACGAATTATTATAGCGTGACACTCCGCGCGCCGGAATATTTCGACTGACAAGGTATGGCAGAGTTTCATTATAAATGTGTGCGTGTGACTGTGCATGTACACGCCGTGGCAGAGTTTTGCCTGCATCAATTGTGATGTTAACAGCGCTCCGTCTTGACTTTTTATTTCGTCTGAGAATTAAAATATACTTTATGTCGAAAAAATTAATACTTTAAAAGTTATTCAACATTAGTTTGGAGGTGACCTATCTACGAAATTCCAAGCGCTACGCCCGCACCTACCGGTTCGATTTTTCTTGCTGCGGGCGGCGTAAGCGCCTAATATTGTACTATAAATAATTTAGACATGGGCTAATAAAAATGAAAAAATATAACCTATATTGAAACGTAGGGCGATCGATTCGCTGGTTGATTCTAAGCAAACTACTTTCTAGTTTTCAGTTAATTCATTAACACGATGTATACGTCATAATTATGTATATTTAACTATAATTAATTGTTTCTTTAGCAAATTCGGCATCGAGTGCCGCATCGCCAGCGCCACTCGGGCCTGCAGCGGGCGCGCCGCCGCCGGGCCGGCCCCCGTCCCCGCCCCCGCCCCCGCGCGCGCCCGCGCCCGCGCCGGCGCCGTCCCGGCGGCTGGCCCGGGCGCGCGCGCGCCGCCTGCTGGCGCCCTACGCACGGGCCACGAGGGAGTTCGTGGACATCGAGAATCGCCGGTTGCGATTCGAGGAGGACCGCGAAAAAAATTACCACGAGAGGGAAATGATACGTCTTCGACAAGAATCGCGAAGAATTGAAATAGAGGAAAACCATAACCAAACCTTGAGTCGTTTGACTGATGCCCTAGACGATCTGATAGAAATGTTACCTAGGTTGCGATAACATCCGTACCTTGAACAGATATCCAGTCTTATACCTAACGGAGTGGTGGCAGCCTTAAAAACGTAGTGGTTATATTATACTCTTTGACCTTTGGTTTTTCAGTATGAATTATTATAAGATTCATATAATAAAAGATATGTAATATATTATATAAAAAAGACGATCCGATTGGCGTAGTAGGTCACCATGCTTACCTGCTTATCAAAGGGTTCCAGGTTCGATTCTCGGTGGAGACTGCAGGTGGACTTTGTGTGATAAACACAGGGTTCCATTTTCCAGTCTGTATAATATGTGTGTATATATTATCTATCTACTATAGTATCATATACATATATGTAATAATAATAATACGTAGTATAAGTATACCATGTTTGCTTGGTTTCCACGACACAAGCTCATATAGCTTAGAGTGGGATCAAGTAGATCTGTGTGTTGTGAAGTGGATTACCTATGTAATTATATATTTTAGTTCAATTCTTCCGATTCTATTTTAAGTAATATGCTGACCTCTCACGGCTCGTGATATTGCGGACGGGCGCGGGTCTCTAATTCGGTTGAAGCTACATAGAATTGAATTGAAAATCTTTATTTGACACAACACATGAAGAATTACAGCATACATTAATTAACAGAGAGGTATGAATGAGCGACCGCTTCCCAACCGCCAGCTGACCGTATGATTCTTTATTGCACCACAAAAGGTGATCTTTTCAAGCTGTGGACGGCACGCCCAAATCTAAAACTATGAAGAATAGCGAAAAATGCTTAACAGAATCTAGAAATAAAAGACGTCCTGTATTATTACGCCCTTCGATAGTGTCACATAAAATAGTCGCAAATCGTAGTTTAAATGATCTAAGTGTACAGACGGCGGGAAACGACTTCCCTTGGGGTTGTTGCTCGTCCACCAAACTTTTTTACGAGATTTTCACGCTGATTGAAAATCCTTTTTATACCTAGGTATGTCATACAGTTTTTGTCTAAAAATAATTTTTTACACTGACACTTCGCTTTGTTATACATAGTATAGTCTTTATTATATAGAATGTCTTTGGGTACCTACTATGTAAAGATAAGATTCATTTATTACGCACTATCTGACAGCTGTGTGCCTGCGGCTCCACTCGCTTGGTGTTAGAAAGTGCGTCGGAGTCACTCAATATCGCGGCGATATTATCTAAATAGTTTTTATGGCAGTACACTTTTATATATACAACGTGTTAATGAATTAACTGAAAACTAAAAAGTAGTTTGCTCAGAATCGACTAGCGAATCGATCGCACTGTTTTAATATAGGTTAAATTTTTTCATTTTTATTAGCCCATGTCTAAATTATTTATAATACAATATTTGGCACGTACGCCGCCCGCAGCAAAAAATTCGAACCGTGAGGCCCGGGCGTAGCGCTTGGAATTTCGTAGATTGGTCACCTCCAAACTAATGTTGAATAACTTTAAAGAACCTATACATTTTTTCGACATAATAGTAGTTTATGCAACTGTCATATAATGAAGTCATGAATGAATTATATGCAGTTGCATACACTACTTTATCTTCACTAATGCAATTAATCAAACAACAAGAGTAAAAGCATTAAATTAAATTCACGCGTACGTGTATTGTCACAGTGATTTTGCCGCCAATAAAATCTAACCAATGAGAGCGCAGCTGCGCGCATCAATAAAACGCGACCAACCTGATTGGCCCTGCAATCAAGTTGGTCGCGTTTTATTGATGTTATAATGAGATTTTACGATATCGATGTGGATATTATACCATCATGTGAAATTGCTTAAATTGAGTGTTTTGTTCTCTGCGCTATAACAGTAGTAATTATAAGTCAAGTATTGGAAACATAAGTAGAATGTTACAACATTAGTGTAGATAAAATACATTTTAATCATATTATTGTTTATTTTGAGTATCCTTTACGTAATACGTAATATGTACTATATGGTGTAGTATTAATATAAATATCTCACATATGCCTGTTATGTATAAATTTCATCTCATTACTTGTCATTGTAACTCTACACCACATCTGTAGGGGGAGCACGAATTTTTTCGCTCTCGTCTAGTCGATATCGTCGTAATGTCAAAGCGTTTTTTTGTATGGAAAATGAACGACACTGGATAGATGGCGCTGTTCATTTTCCATACAAAAAAAGTGCTCGATATCGACTAGACGAGAGCGAAAAAATTCGTGCTCCCCCTACTGACTGTTGTTATTATAAATGGTACTGTTTGAAGGATAAGACCTATAATTGGCCATACACTTGTGTAATGTATTATATTGTAATCTTTGTTGACGCTGTTGGTTTTATGAATAATTTTTTTGTTTTTTTTTTTAAATGGAGTGTATCAGGTTTTCAGTTAATTCATTAACACGTTGTATACAAACTCTTCCGTGAACAGGGGCCGTAATATTCCAAGAAATTTAATTTTATGGTAGGTATAGGTAGCGGCACGTAAGTTTAGCGCTGAACGAAATGTAGAAGGGATAGCTGCGCATGGGTGTGATAGGTACCTACTAATTTTTACTTCTGCTCAATAATGGTCAGTGCTAGAGTTTCGTGCCGCTATACTAGGTTTAGGTTTAAAGATGTTTATTTCTCATAAAGAATTACATAAATTCACTTACTGAGAAAACTTTTTAACTTAGTAATAATATTTTTTGATAACTGGCACAACTAGACTAAAATAAAAAACTTAAATTTTGGTGTCGACAAATAATAAGTTGAGTAGGTACATAATTAATTGTATCGGGTAGGTAACCAATAAAATTACTAACAGAAAGTTGCTCGCGCTATAGGTACCTATTTAACTCGGCTAGCAACCACGGATGCAAAATGCACTGAGCCATGTCCACTTTGGATGCGGCAAACAATGCAGTCGCATTATTTGCCGCAAATAATTGTTTTAATATGAGTAATTTGAATGATGAAATGATGAGTAATTTTAATATAATAATTTGTATAATATATATGGTAGGTATTGTGCAGTTTTATTGTTATTTGTAGTATAGTGGTATTGCCTATTACATCTCGTCCAAAATGTGCATTTTAAGTTGATTTATGTGAGAGTTATACTTACATACTATTTACGCGAATTTTGGAGGCAGGTGCCAACAAAGTTTTATGATGACGTCAGGGTTGGATCCCGACTAGAGAACTGAATGGTTAGCAACAAAGCTGGAACTTCGTAACAGTTAACAGCACAGAAATATTGTGCACGGTCTAGAAAGCTTGTTTTTGATAGTGTTTAGGTAGGTAATAGTACAATCAAAGAATAGAGAATACAATATTGTAAATGAAAATTATTCCACAAGGTTACCGTTTTTATTTTTATAATAAAGGTACCTATTTAATATAGGTAGTCTAAAAATCGTTTTAATAAAAATTTATTTCTAGGCGAAGCTAAAGGCGGAGGCCGAAGGTTTATTTAACTCAAAGAAATTCCGTTGAAGAGTATCCTTAGCTACTATTTTAAATGCGAAAGTAGGGTTCGATTCCCGGTGGGGGTGGACTTTGTGTGATGAACAAGGTTCCATTTCAGGGTTCCATTTTCAAGTCTGGGTATATATATATATATATATACACATATATATCTATAGTATAAAGTAATAATATGTGTAGTAAGTATATACCACGTTTGCTTGGTTTCCACGACACAAGCTTATAGCTTAGTGTGGGATCAAGTAGATCTATGTGTTGTGAAGTGGATTATTTATTTATTTATAGAAGAATAAGGGGCCATCAACCCAAGCACGGGGTTTAGACCCGATAAAAGCCTGGGCGTTTATCTGGTTTAAGCCCCAGCACCGGGCATAAACCGGGTTGATCTCCCATCCGTCTATGGCACGTAGACGTTTTTTTTTTTTCGTTTATTTATCCATATCCGTCTTATCCTATATAGGAAAGCCTAAGAGTACAGGGCCCATACTGCCAATTCTGATGTGGCACGTAAAACGTAGTGATTACCTTCTCTCTTGTGGCACGTAGACGGGTCTCAGAAGAATAAAGACGGGTCTACGCTATGGCATAATTTTTTTTTTAATTTACACCAATGGGGAAGGCAAAGGAAGCTAAGTCAATATAGCCAATTCAATGATATTTTTCTTCTTCTGAAGCTATTTACATCAAAATTCATTGGTGAGATGCATTTCGATGTTTTATTGGAACTTTTGACGGCAAATATTCACAGTTGAACCTTAATAGGACGCTCTGTGGAATGTTGTATAGTTGTAAACTAAAGTTGTATAGTTGTAAAATAAAGTTGTAAACTACAACCTCCCGATGAACGCCCGATTTCATCTTATTTCACTGTTTCCACACACTAATCATCACTAATGGATCACTATTATGCAAAATCCACCACATTCATTCACAGTATTAATCACGATAAACTAATTTGCAAAGCCAAAAAATTTAATTGATGTCCGTCACTGCTAAAATCCCGCCAAAAGTCCCTATGGCATAAATATAGTCTGTGGGGCTTTTGTTATAAAAACTCCTTTCGAAGAAGGCAAAGAAATGCAGGTTCATACAGCCATGTCAGATGTTTTCTTTATAGATAAAGACTAATGTGTTATTACACATCATCACGACAAAGGCTCTAAGAACATTTGGGATGTGCCGCAGAGCCTATGGCAGTACATGGGGCCTAAAGCCAAAAGTAGTCCACTGGCTCTACAGGATGATGGTGGTGGCAGCATCGTGTGGTGGCAGAACGTGCAAGGCAAAACTCAAGAAAGTGCAACGCTTAGCATGTCTCTCAATCACAGAGGCCTTCAAGACGACACGAACGTCGGCAATGGAGATCTTATTGGACCTCACACCACTGCACAAGTGCACATAGAGGTGGAGGCTGAGGCTAGGAAAGCACTATATCGACTAGCCGAGGCTGGGCCGTGGAATAGTTCCATTCCGCAAACCACGCATACGAAATTGGATGTCAGTAATGAAATCGACGGACTGATGGACATGGGAAGTGATAAAATGAACCCCGTCTACTCTTTCAAAAGGAACTACAAAGTGAAAATCCCAACCAGGGAAGAATGAAGAAAAGGTATTATGGAAACCAGATATGGGTAACCTCATCTGGTATACAGATGGCTCAAAAACGAGCACGGGCACAGGGGCGGGGGTATATGCTGAACACTCTAAATCTACCCAGAGCATGGGAAGATATGCAACAGTTTTTCAAGCAGAAACCTACGCCATAATAAGCTGTTAAAGAAAACATCAAAAACGAAATAAAAGGAAAATCCATTTACATACTCACAGACAGCCAAATTGCGCTAAAAGCTGTAACATCATTTAGAGTGGAGTCAAGGTTAATGCTTGAATGCGTCCATGCTATGAACAAATTGGGCGGCAACAACAAGGTCAGATTAATCTGGGTTCCAGGTCATGTAGGTATACAAGGCAATGAACTTGCAGATGAACTGGCAAGGAAAGGATCAGATAAAACCCTCATTGGACCAGAGCCATTTGGTGGGATCTCTGTTAACACGGTGAAAAAGGCAATACGCGAAAACGCCCGGAAAAGACACTCACAGGAGTGGTCATCGGGTCTATGGGTTTTTTTGCTTATCAAGTGCTAAGTTGATAGATTAGATACCTACCTACTTTAAAGTTTTAATCGTATGGCAAAGCCCACGGTTAAATCTTTGGTTGAATCCTCAGTTGAATCACAACAAAAAAAAAACTCAAATGTCATATCATCGGGGGGAACCAGGAATTCACAACACGATAATGTACGACACTGGAATGTACAGCACTGGAATGCGCGACACTGGATTGTACGACACCGGAATGTACAGCACCGGAATTGGTGACACCGCTCCTATTGGTCGATGAAATCACGCCTCCTTTCTTTGTGCTCGTTTACGTTACTTACTTAAATACTGGGTCAAGTTATTGTCAAATACGGCACATATATTTTATGTTAGATTTTTTGGTGATGATTATTAGGTTTCATGTTAGTGTTTATGCCCATTACGTTATTATGTTACAGTCTATAGGCAGGATAATCAAACAACGGACCACTCTATATATTTTATTGTATAGACTTAGAGTACAATACACTAAATCTGGTCCCTTAGTTTACACCTTATAATTATTATTTCCACGAGCTATGTGCCCTATACAGATTGTACAGATTATAAAAGTTACGAAAAGAAAGGAACCAAAACTGTATTAACTGGCGAACGGGAAGCGACTGGCGAGCGGTTAGCTTCGCCTGATTTACGTCACCTTTCCTACACCTATCCTATAGTAGGTACTAGTGTGGCGATGATGTCACTATAAGCTGTTTATTGAAATAAGTAAAAAGTAATGAGAACATTTCTATCAAGGCCACATCATGAACAGATTTCAAAGTAGTATACCCGACATTCTTTATTAGGTTAGGTTCTTACTGATGACCAGGTCTCGCGAGCCGAGCGAGCGTAGCGAGCGTGCCGCGGTAGCGGCCGGCGATGCGCTAAAGACAAAATAAGGTGACATTTATTCGATTAATTCTTAGGCGTGACCACGAAGTTTCGATATATTATGCAAAAAAAAAGAATATAACAAGTTGTAACAATTCATTAAAGTGAAAAATAATAATTACGTTACTAAATATTACACTTGGACTTGTTATTTGAATTTCCATCAGATTTTGAGACAGTAACTACTAACTACCTACTACCTGCATTGTATTGAATACTACTAAACGGAGCACGAAGTCGGCTAGGCCATGAAATCCGGTGTCGCCAATTCCGGTGCTGTACATTCCGGTGTCGTACAATCTCGTGTCGTGCATTCCGGTGTCGCCTTTTCCGGTGCTGTACAATACAGGGACTCATCATCGGGCCCAACGTGACGTCTAATGTTTCAGCATTTCGTGATCTCGTTTTATTTTTGTTTCGCAAATTGGATCCTATTTTAAGCAATTTGATCGTTTCTTATCAGAAAAACTTACACTGAGTCGATTTAAGCAATGGAAAACCAATATTATTACAAATTGATGGCGAGTTACTTATCTAAAAAGAACTGTGACGAGTCGTTCATGAGATATTTCTTCGGTAAGAATTCTTTAAAGAAAACTCCCGAAGAGCTGGAGCGAGCTGACGAGAGGAAGCGTCGCCTTCAAAGAGAGCGCTCACGACGGTACAGAGCTCTAAAGAACGCGCGCCGGCAGCATGAGGGCAACGGAGGCGCAGGCCGGGATAGCGCGGTGGAGGGCGACGCGCCGCGGTGTCGGTCACGCGCGCCTGCACTCGACGAGGAGACGAGCGACGGTGACGAGCCGCCCACGCTCTGTGAACTTGACTATGCGGAGCAGTGGCGGGATTCAGCCGCCGGTGCCACCTCCGACTGCGCCTCGGATGACAACTCAGCGCACTCCGCCGCCGAGCTCAAGGAAGTGGCAGAGCGGAGGGAGCTGCCTGCGCCTGGCGACATCGCACTCAGCTTGCGGGAGCTCCTCAGCTCACCCAATGCAGAGCTCGACTACCCAACTGTGCACAGTCTTATGTTCCACTGGCTGCAGACGTAACATCGTAACCTCATCCTGTGTATATGTACTTACAAAATTGTGGTTCTTATTTAGTTTTTCTATATTTTCTTGATATCTTAAAAGAATAGGTATTTTAAAATATCAATTAAATATTTTAAAGAAGCTAGGAAAGTTTAGCATCTTGATTTATATTATAATACTATTGGTTGATACAATCTATTTGGACATATCACATTGCTACTCTAATATCACACTACCTACACATCAACACACAAGTCATCAGAGCCGTCCCACTGTAAAATAAAAGAGAATATTAATAGGTATAATAGTAATAATATGTATATTTTATATATTTTAGTATTTACTATATATAGAAAGGTGGGTTGTGGTGATGATATTGAAAGCTCTCTATGATGTAATACTGTCAATAAGAGTCGAAGTAGGTGTGAAGTTGAGCTGCACCCAATATTAGCATCAGCTGTATGATGTGAATGCTGCCATGCCATTTAATAGTAAGGTAAGGCTGTAAGGTTTCCCTTCAAAATAAAATAAAAATAAAATACTCGTACAGTCATTTAGATCTTCACTATTTATTAATTGTGTGAATAGTGATGACAATATGAATTTATCAATTTAGATGGCACATGCTTAGGAAAGATTGGTTTTTGAGCCTTAAGCTAGTTATTATGTTCATGGTCATATTCTTATACTGATGCTTTATTCTAATTCATAGTCTTTAAAGCCTAAAAATCAAAAAATCTATTCCAGCTTACATTTTTTTTTATGTATATAGCATTTGAATAGTAGGTGGTGGTGTCGGGTGATACAATATTCCACTAGACAATAAGTTGTTGATAAGTTGCCATATCCTAGAAATTAGATACTCAACTATAACTATAATAAGTTTTATTAATGTAACTATATTATATGTATGCACATAGAGATTATAGAATGTTAAAAACATATAGTTTGTGATATGAGTGAATTTACAACACAGTTTCAATGGCACAACAGCTGTTGGTGGCTGCTAGTGTATAAAGGGGAAACATGAACACCAGTAGTTTGCAGCATTTCTTGTCAGTACATAAGTAGGTGTTGAGTTGTTACAGAGACATTCCTAAAAATAATACCTATAATGTAAGGTACATTCCCATATAAAAAGTTATTTTGTTGCAGGCCATTTCTTAAAGTCATCGCAGATCAAGCAGAAAACTGCTCTCTTTTAATGTCAGTGGATAAACTATTGCTTTACCTTTAAGTATTTAAATAGAAAATCCAACTCATACCAAGTATTGGTTCGCCATAGGGAAATGCTTGACTTCCAATTTTTATGCTTCTAATTAAATTTTACTAGTTTGACTGACCTCAGCTCTGTACAGACCTTAAAGGTAATGCAACATTTTATTACTAAATGTCAATATAATATATTATTATGTACATAACGTTTCATCCATTTTCTGAGTTTTTCTGGATATATAAATCTATATTTATCTATATAGATAAATAGATCTAGAAGCGATCCGATTGGCACAGTAGGTCACCATGCCTATCCGCTAATCAAGAGGTTTCGTGTTAGATTCCCGGTGCCGGTGGGGGTGGACTTTGTGTGATTAACACAAGGTCAACTTTCCAGTCTGGGTGTGTTAATATATCTATAGTATAATATGTATAACATGCGGTAAATTTAGTTCCAAATATTTATACAGGGTTGAAAGTATACACCGTTATAAACATGTTCATAGAATAAAAAATATTAAAAAAAGCTACAAATTGTGAATATAATTGTAATTATTTTTCAATTAATTTATTTTCCTCATATTCTTGTAAAACAACCGAACTTATAATATTTTTTCGCTTGTCCTACTTGTTATAACGTATACCTACTTTCAGTCTTCTAAATATTTGCCGTTAATTTTACCACATGTTATATATGTAATAATATGTAGTAGGTGTTGCTTGGTTGCCACGACGTTCCACGATACAAGCATATAGCTTAGTGTGGAATCAAGTAGATCTGCGTGTTGTGATGTGGATTATTATTATTATTATATTTAGGTATAGTGTCATGCTCAACAACAACAGATTTTAAGTAACTTTTCCTCCAGAATCCGCTCATTCAGATATATCAGTACTTTGATATTTCGTCTAAGTTTGTTCACTGAAAAAACAAGTGCTTCAATTTTGCCTTCTGATTTGCACTAACACTGATTTCTATTATGGCCATTCAAATGCAGCTTCTAATGTTCGGTAAATAGAACCTATCGTTCAGACAGAGAGACTAATGTTAGTTATTGAACTTGTTTCAGTTTCACTTACGGTCGCACTCAGAGTGGTTTTAATCTTTACTTGAGTAGTAATTAGTCAAATGCCAATTAACATTAATTTAATGAACGTCTCTGATTGCGGCAAAATTGTTTTAAAAATCTTTACTTAAAATTAAGTTATCATTAAAACGACTGAGTGCGGCCGTAAGTAACTCAGTAGGTAGATTTATTGTATAGAGTTAAATAAAAACTGTGAACTCTTTCTCCTTTCAACTCCATGTGAAAGTAGAAGTTATACCTACGCTTCTGGGCCTACGCTAAACTAAAAAATAAGCACTTGACCTTAATTCTTATAAGTATTTTTTTTATATATTTAACTACCGTTGTTGCTTTTAGCATTAAGATTTATAGAATGTCATGAATCCCGCGGTGACCTTGTCTGCTCACTCTGTAAGCTGGAGCGCCCGCGCCAGTCGTCACTCCCCGTTGGTGCTCTTGTGGTCTTCTTACGTAGTCCTCGGAGCTCTGCTGCCACCAGCTGCAGCACCAACGCACTTGCGTCGGGATCGTCAGCACTGACCTCTAGCAGAGCGAGCAACGGGTCTAATCTGAAGTTACACTGTTGTTGTTCACAATTTCGTTAAGGGCAGCTTTTGGTGCTGGGTTATCGAGCTTCTAACATAGTCTATAATAATTATTAAGTTACGAATGAATGTAAATTGTGGTATTTCAAATATTGTATGTAGTACATATAATTTAGGTTTTATGTCTTTTTTAATTTTTACACGAAAACTTGTGTTTAGAGTCTGACAAAGATTTTGTAACATTACCTGCCTAGGTATCATTCTAATCCTGCAGTAGGTACCTACCTATCTACTATATTATTTAACGTGCCCTTATGTGTACAGTCAGCATCAAAAGTAACTAAGCAATTCTGGTGCTACACATTCAAAGTGACCATAATCATTGATGCAACAAAAGTTTCTGTATGTTGTGAGCAGCCAGATTTTGAATCATAACTGAGCACTTTCTTTGTCAAACTTGTTATGATCAATTGTGACTTTGTGACGATTGTCATTTTGACAAATGTTTAGATTAGATTAGGTACTAACGCATACGATGCTGAGAATAATTTGAAGAATACCCACTGTGCGTCTGTGCTGTGTAGTTGTGCAGATGTAATTGGTGTCTTTGGGAGTGTAAAACCATTTAAATACATGTTGTGCTATATATCGGCTGTTGACTGTACTTACAGAGTTTGTTGAACTAAATACTTACATAATATGTAGCTCAGTTGCACTATACAGGTGTTTGAGTAAGGAAGAGATGAACTCTGTGCGCGTGCGCAGCATATAACGTTTTATGATAATCGAATGATCTAAATAACGCAGTGTTACATGAAATTTCTATATTTTTCTGCGATTACTTTATTTATAAGTAGACACGAGTTGTAGATATATGCAGACACCATGGGCGACTTTTAGGTTTCGTGAACCGCCCTAAGGGCGGCGTCACAGTCTCGGCGGCGACGGTGGCGGCGGCGGCAGAGGCAAAAACAAATGGTAGATGACATAAGAAGTAGGCCACAACTCGCGTCGCTGATAGCTGTGGCCGACTTCATATGTTGTCTAATATTTGTTTTTGCCGCCGCCGCCGTGACTGTGGTCAAGGGGTAAACGACTGAAAACTGAGGAAGTAGAGTATTATGGGAGTAGAAGCTGACTTCCCGCGGAGTGGGATTCCATCTTCAAACCGGGCGCGCGAGCTCGCACCGCACCACGTTGTCTTTATGTACCTGGAGAAACAAGCTCGCACTGTACATTTATGTGCTCCGCCTCACGCTGACGAGGGACGCATCTGCTCCCGCAGCGGCCACCTCAGCGGCGTCGGTGCGTGCTCCAGTGCTCGTCGGTGTCATGGAATCACGATGAAGCCACCATAGCTTCCAGCGACCGACCACTGCATCAGTTTCATTAGTTCAATCAACGAACTAACAGTAACGATTACTTAGTCGGTATAGAAAATGTGAAGGAAGTTAAATGACATTATCCTACAAACAAACCTGCCATCACTATCGTAGGTACTATCAACTTGATGCCCATTGATTGACGGCTCCTACAAAATTAAGCTGGTGTTGATCAGAAATGGAAGGTAATCAAGCAACAATTTGTGCTGCGCCCGCGCACGGTGGTCGCGCCTTCAATTTTAGAGTTAAGCGATGCCTAGACACGTAAGCTGTAAGGTAGTGCCATATTAAAAGAGCTTCCTGAATATTTTTAATCATTCTTTTATTTAACCAAAAATCCAATACAATCTTTCGCATTGTTTGAAAGATAATATATTTAGAGCTTAATACTTTACTACACAATTTTTACATAATTTGTACCAACACAATACATTAACTTAAGAACCGCCAAATTAAACTAGACAGCCGCGATACTTATAATTGGATAGGCACTAACGACATGATGAGATCGCTGAGCTCTAGAGACACGAGGGGGTCATTTCCAGTCACCAGTTGTCCTCCCCAAAATACTCCTGGCGGAAGTGTTTCAACGCGTAACCTTAAAGAAATACGGAGAAGTAACCGACCGTCCGCGTCCGTGCGTCACAGTAGTAGGTAGTACATACACCTACTACATAGCAACCGAGTCTCGCAGTGAAATGACAGATACACGGCCAGACAGACGGACTGCATGAGCGACGAAATTGAGGGCTTCGTTTTTTTTTAATTGAACTAGGTACACGGGACCCTAAAGGAATGAACATTTTCTTAACACTGAAAAAGCTAGAATTTCACTCACTAGGTTACCTAAATAGTTCAATTACAATGTTTGTTTTGGTGTTTTTTGCGTTCCGTTTCCTCGCGCGAGTAAGCCGCCAACACTTTCTCTCGCATGAAGTCATTATTGTAATGCCTACGCGACGCTATCACCGTCTTTTCATTTCATCGCTAAATTTTTTTATTAGGTCTCGGTGCGGGACCGCGGGCGGGTAGTCCACAGTCCACACACGTAGTCCAGCTGACAACATCATGGTAGCACAAACAGTAAACACCGACAGTGAACACCGCGTCCGGTCCGCGTCATGCTCTAGTCTAGCCGAATAGCCGATCTCTTCAGCGTATTGCGCGCGCGCACGCACGCACACCCACCACCTGTGCCCACCACCGATACACATTTGGTGTTGCTCAATGTCACTGTGATTTAATGCATAAATATAAGTTCGTAGTTATATGCGAATTGCTTAAATAATAATAATTAGGTCAATATAAAATCTTAGTGGAACGCACACGGCGCGTCTTTGTTTACAATATAGGTAGGTACCTACTTAAAATCTTGCATAGCCTTTTTGTATTGCCCTTGCTTGAGGTGTTTTTAGAATTTTTGGCTAGAACTCTTTGTGGTCCGCGGATGGCACAAACCGATAATATTATACATTGGAAACAATTATATTACTATATCTTCAAAAATCAAAATCACATAAATTGTATTCACAGCCTTCAAAATAAAAAGCATAAGTGATCATGATGTATCGAAACTTGAAACTCGCCACTTTTGTAGCTGTACCTAGCTAGCTACACGGTAGCGTCCCGTCCGCGTCATGGTCCCGTCCGCGCGTCCCTTCCTCGTCCGCGTCACGTGCGGCACGTGATCGGCGCGGCGACGCTGCGGGCTGCGGGAGCCGGGCGGGGCCGCAGGGGTCGGGCCGCGGGCCGCGGGGGCCGATGTGTGGGACATGACGAGATTCATTGCCGATATCGATACCCAGTTAATTATATAGCGATATAAATATATTATACAACATTACCTACTTGAATTAAGTATTTACATTCTCAGATTTGGTCTTAAAGCTTATATTATTATTTATTATACTTAACTAAACCGTAATAAACTATGGAAGGGGTAAACGAACATAAAAATAAAAGTTATAACACGAATTCAAATGTTGTGCCTACTTATCGTAGTATTAATTAACTATTGCTCCGTATAAGTAGCCGAGCGGCGGCTAGCGGCTCGCGCTCGAATGGAACGCTTGCTGTAAATAAAACGGTTACTTAAATGATTAAGGCAACATTCTTATTTTTTCCAAGCGTAAAAGTTAATAAATCAGCAAAGTAATGCGCGTGCGGTTCTGTGCGGGTGAGCAGCGGGCGCGAGCCGCGGGCGCAGTGCGCGCCGCCCCGCCGCGCCGCCAGCCAGCGTGGGCCGCGGCTGCACGGCGAGGTGCGCCGTGAAATACACCTACCAGTGCAAGTGCTTGTGCTCGTTCTCCTCTGCTCATCATGAAATCTTACACTATGTACAAAATTACATATGTGGCGCGAAAGAAACAGGTAGGTAATTAATTCTTAAATTACAAGTGAACACCACGATAATACCTTTAGTTAACGATTAAATAATAATTATCATTCTTTTACCCAGTACTTGGTGGCCACCAGAGCACTCTTGATAGATTCGGCCAGCGGGAACTTCCCCCTGTTGCCCAGCCTTCCTCCGCATACTCCCTCATGATCGTCAGCACTTAGTGAATAGATCATGGCACCACGCAAATTGTTGTTTTTTATGTATGTAGCTTTCTCTACCACACTCTGAGGTGAGTCAAAAGACACCCACTCTCTATTTCTGTATGCATATGGCACTCGAGCCTCTTGATCTTGTACAATAGTTACCTCAGCAGAGTATTCATTAAGAAATTTACATATATCTGGATACAGGACGAATCCATTTCCTCCCAAACTACCATAACCTGATGCAGGACTGCCAATATTAGGGTTATCAGCATTGACCAAAGTGAAGGAGTGACCGTATGTGGGTATACCCACCACAATCTTGCTGGCTTCGAGCCCTTTTCTCATGTACATATTTACAGTAGAATTTACATTAAGGGTGTCCAGTAAAAAGTTTTCTTTTTCTCCCTGATACAAGGGAGAATTTAGACCCGTCAGCGGAGTAACATTACTAAAGAAGTGGAAATCATATGTCATAAGATTTATAAAATCTACATACTCATTCAGCATACTAATGTCATAGGCAACACTGACTATTGACTCGGGAGCTGCCACTGCAACTGTGAGCAAGTAATTTTGCCTTTCTCTTATATATTCTGCTTTGATTTCCCGAAGCAACTGTGAGAAATGCTGCCTTTCACGTTTGTGATAAGTACCTCTGTAGTTATTTACAGCAGGAAACTCCCAGTCAAGATCAATTCCATCAAGAGAAAAGTTTCTTAATACAGCCTTAATAGATTTGATGAACACTTTTCTAGAAGCATGGTTCACTACCATATCAGGAAAGCCTCGATCACCCTTACCTCCTGCAACTGATAGCAATATTTTCAAATTGGGGTTCTTCAACTTAAGTTTCACTAGATCAGTCAATGTTTGCTGCTGTGATGTGTCCAAATATATCTTATTGTCTTTTACTTTAGCGAATGCAACATTAATGTGGGTGCACAGGTTCGCCCTTATATTTGAGGGGAGTAGCTGATGGGACACCGAGTAGTCAGGAGTGTTGTAATAACATGATATAACCTTGCCTTCATCACGATTCTGCACATCATGAATTAGCCCACTCATGGTTAGTATAAATAGAACAAAAAAAGCAGTAATAAGCCATTTACAAAACACCTTACAGTCTCTTTTTTGTTTCTGAGGAATCTCTTTTTGAACATCTTCTAAAGCATTAACTTCACAAAGACGTTTACAATCGTCATATTTGGCGCTGCGACTAGTAAACATTGTGATTTGTAGCAGAAGCAGACCTTTCTTCAGTCCAAAATGCCACCTTGATTTCTAAACCACTCACTTACTAGTTAAATATTTAGTGATAGTCTATCTAGATAACTTCAAAAATATTTGAGATAATCAGAAATACCTAGTAAATGATGTAGGTAGTGTAATTTCTCTTCTGAAATAGTTAAATTCTTTTTGTGTGATTACATTTTCTTTGTTGATGTTGTTAAAAAAAGTCTCCTTTGCGACAGACGGTGTTAACCAATTTCAGATTTGCTTTATAGTTAAAAATACCACCAGCACAGAGCACAACCACCAGTTAATACAATCACAACGTGGTATGTTTTGTAAAAATGTAAACAAAACAAATTTTGTAAATGAAAATTTCAGTTTTTTCTTAAATTAATCCCTTTGCGGAAAAGCGAAGGAATCTAAGTCTATACAGCCCAAGTAATCCGTCTCTTCTGAGATAGGCACAGAAAACTTGGTCCTTACAGCAATAATGAAATGGAAACAAAACTCATCGTTAACAGTTATCACATACATAGTATTTCTATGAAGTTTGTGAATTGAACGGTGAGTCCTGTAAATATTTACTTATTTATATACCATTGGAAAGATTCCCCTAGATTCCAAACAAAAAGAAAAGAGGAAAACAGAGAAAACGATGCTCTGAAGTTAAGAAAATAGCAGGTCCACTGCCCTCATACTAGCGAACTGCAAGAATAAGGGAAGAGTGAAAAAGGCTGGAAGAGGCCTGTGTCGCAAAGACACGTCGACACACTATACAAAATATATTCAATAAATTATTGTTACCAAAACTGTTATTCTCTGCAATAAAATTTATTATAATGAATAAAAAAATAAATAAATAATATCATTGGAAATGGTATCACAAAACTTGAAGACGACAAATTTCAAATATTGTAAACATAATTTTATTTTACTACTTATTAAAGAGCTGGCGGTGCGACTGATCGAGGCGTCGAGAAGGCTGGTGTTTACTTCGCCCAGCGAGTAGGCCTCGCTATCCAGCGGAGTAATGCCGGCAGCCTTTTGGGCACGCTTCCAGCTGTGGAGGACCTAGGGCAAATTTTTTATTTGTAAATATAGTTTTTATTTTAAGTTTTCTATGAGTTTTATTATATTTAGGTATTTAAAAATTAATACTACTTATATTAAGATGATATTATGTAACGAAAAACATCTATATACATATATAATAATAAAATTGTAACAGGTCGATGTCTGTACATCGGGGTTACCTAATTTTGTTTATATTCTAGGTTCAATAAAGTTTACTATTATTATTATTATGCAGGGGCTCCGAGTTTTTAAAATTCTTAAATTTTTGTTATTTAATAGGCACAAGAAAATACAAGATATTTAGAAAAGACATTAAGATAATAATTATATTATTTCGGTGCCTACCTATATTATTTAGATGGTCATCCTACTAATAATAATAATAATCTTTATTTATTTCAGAAATCCATAGTTCCATACAACATAACAATTTTAATCAATTAATTATATATTATATTTATTTATTTAGTAATTATTTAAGTTTCTGAATTTTTATTGAGGACTAAGAGGCAAATCCAATGTCTTTGAATTGGACAGTCCGCTCTAGCTGCAATCATCTTCAAGATGCTGTTGCATCCAGGAAAGCATTGAAATGCATCTCACCAATGCATTTCGATGTAAATTACTTCAGAGGAAGAAAAATGCCACTGAAATGGCTGTATGGACTTACTTTCTTTGCCTTTCCCATTGGGGTAAAAACAAAAAAATATGTTATTTGACATTTGTCAAAAATCAAATATTCGTCTGTGCCTCAATCTGTGCATATTTTCAATTTTGCCAATTTTATGTCAAAAACAAAATATTTCCTGCTAGATTTTCAATTTTCAAGAATTAGTTACAAATACTGCGGTTAGTCCTAATGAGAAAATTGCTACTGTTGGATAGCATATTCATAAATGATTAATGTTTGATGTGGTCAATGTGGATTGTTATAATAATATCATAATGTAATTATGTGCAAATATTAGACTTTTTAACCAGCCGCAGTACCTACACAAATACCTGCATGCCATTCTTTATATGTGTGTTCTGTGTTCTTTATTTCCGATGCCGATTCGAGCCTAATAAAATATGGAAGATGCGTCTATGAATCACTATGAAAAACAGCTGTATAGTGTGTTTAAAACCTTCGACGTGGATAACGACGAAGCATTAGACAAAGTTGCGGTGCTTGATCTCTGTGACGCCTTGCAGTTGGAGGATCGCAGCACTGCGCTGGTGGAGAACTTGTTCGAGAGCCCTGCGGAGCGTGTTACATTTACGCAGTTCCGGAACGGGCTGCTCTCTGTGCTCGGCGCCGGGGACGCGGCGCCTACTGCCGGCGCCTCTGACGCCTCCGTCGACCGGGTGCGCCCCGCGCCCGCTGCGCCCAGCGACGACGACTCGTCCGGACGAGAAGTCGCTCCGAAGTTCGTCTTCGGATCTAAAAAGTACGGCCGTCGTTCGCGCCCGCAGCGTTCCGCCGCCTCCAGGGACGAGTCGCCTACTCCGCGGGCCGCGTCCGCCTCGCGTATCCACGACGACCACAAGAGAGCGAGGCGACGGATGCGTTTCAATCGAAGCTCCTCGGCCATGGAGAACAGAGACGACGATGAGAAAGAGATAGATGATGTCACTCCCGAAGAGCTCGATCACGAGAAACGTATAAATTGTGAAACGGCCCTCGCTCTGTGTCGCGGTCTTCGGATGGATAGAATAGATAGTCGCACAGTCCAGCGGATATTTGAAGAATCGCCTTCGGCCGAAACGACTGTAGGAGAATTTTTCGAGCGGCTAAACGTGTCGCTAGCGACCTCTATCGCTGCCGGGAGCGACGGCGGCGCTGAGGTCGCGTCCGGAAACTTCGAGAGCGCGACCGACGAGGACGGCGACGCGGTCGTCTCGAGCGACGACGTTGTGGACGCGTGGGCGCGCGCCGGCGTCGAGTGCCCGCGGCGGCTGCTGCGCGAGCTCGGGTTCGGCGGCGCCTCGCTGCACCTGCTCGAAGTCACCCGCGCCCTCGACCGCGAGCTGAGCGCCCTCGCCGCGCCGACCGCCGAGCCGGCCGCCGCGCTGCTGCTGGCCGCGCTTGCACTCAGCCGCCTGCGGGTCGCCCGCGCCGCGGCGCGCTCGCACTCCGCCGCCGCCGAGCGCGACAAGCTCAGGCTCGACCTCGCCGAAGCGAATCGACGCGCCCAGATTCTCGCGCAGGAAGTGGACGAGAGTCACGCGCGCATCGAGGCCGAGCTGAAGAATGGCCTTCGGCAACTGGAGAGTCGGCACGCGGAAGCGGCTCGGGCCGCCGCCGCCGACATCGCCGAGGAACGCGAGAGGGCCGCGACCGCGCGCGCCGCCGTCGAGACGGAGCGAGCGCGGCGCGCCGACGCGGAGGGGCGCCTGCGCGCGGAGCTGACTGCGCTGCGGGAGCGCGCCGGGGAGGCGGAGGCGCGCGCGGCGGGGGCGGAGGAGGCGGCGGCGCGGGCCGAGCGCGAGCTGGCGCGGCTGGCGGCCGAGCTGCGGGAGGCGGAGCGGCGCCGCGAGGCGCTGGGCGCCGACGAGAGCGCCACGGCCGAGCTGCGGGCGCGCGTCGACGACTTGCGCCGCGAGAACCAGCGGCTGCGCGACCGCTGCGATGAGCTGGCCGCCGAGCTGGAGGCGGGCGGGCGGCGCGGGGCGGGCGGGGGCGGCGCGGCGCCCGGCGGGGCGGGGGGCGCCTCGTGGCGCGAGGAGGCGGCCGCCACCGACCACCTCGACCTCGCTGAGGTGAGATGATCTTTCTATAGACTATATTATCCCCTCTGCTCCTTTAATTTTTTGATAATTCAATTAAACAATCAATTAAATGACCAAAAATACTTTTTTAGTTGTTCTATCTCATTGAATAGGTAGGTCTTTTAACGTCCTACATTTACTTTAGTCATTTGTAACATGCTTATTATGTTACAGGAGTGTGATTCGCCGCTGGCCAGCATCGATCACAAACTCATTGGATACATCGATAGGGTACTGGCCCTAGTGGCCGAGGTGGAGGCTTCGCCTGTGACCAGCGAAGGATGCTCGTCGTGCGGAGCTCTGAGAGCAGCCGCGACCTCGCTCGGGGAGGCGGGCCGCGAGCTGCGCCGGGCGGCGGGGGGGTGCGGCCGGGGGGGCGCGGGGGACGGGGCGGCCGCGCTGCGGGAGCGGCTGCGGGAGGCGCAGCAGAGGCACGAAGACGACAAGTCGAGACTGAGTAATTTGGTCCAGTGAGTATTAGAGGAGAATGTTTCCCTGACAAGGTGAAAACTTTCACTGTTGGAGATAATTTTTTTTTTTTTTTTCTCAGGGATTTGGAAACGAGCTTAGAGCAAATGAAGGCCGAATACGACAAATGCGAAGAATACTGGGCGAGCAAGCTGGACGAGGAGCGCGAGATATTCAACGAGGAGCAGCGACTGAGCGACGAGCGGCTCGCCGAGCTGGTCGGCAAGATCGGCGAGTACGAGCGGCAGTACGCGCCGCGAGCCCGCGCCCGCGCCGCGCCGCTGCCCGCCATCGACGAGGCGCGCGCGCTCGAGCTGCAGTACGCGCAGCTGGAGCGCGAGCTGGCGGCGCAGCGCGAGCTGGCGCGGCGCCGCCTGGCCGAGCGGGACGCCGAGCTGGCGCGGCTGCGCGCCGAGCTGGCCCGGCCCGGCCGCCAGGCGGGCGCGCGCGAGGCGGCGGTGCTGCGCGCGCGGCTGGCGGCGGCCGAGGGCGCGGTGCGGCGCCTGCACGCGCGCCTCGCCGCCGCCGACCTGCTCGTCAAGGACCTCTACGTGGAGAACTGTCAGCTGGCGCACGCGCAGCCCGCGCCGCCGCGCCGCGCGCTGTGACCCCGCCCCCGCCCCGCGCCGCGCCGCGCGCTGTGACCCCGCCCCCGCCCCCGCCCCGCGCCTCCGCGCGCTGTGACCCCGCCCCCGCCCCCGCCCCGCGCCTCCGCGCGCTGTGACCCCGCCCCCGCCCCCGCCCCGCGCCTCCGCGCGCTGTGACCCCGCCCCCGCCCCCGCCCCGCGCCTCCGCGCGCTGTGACCCCGCCCCCGCCCCCGCCCCGCGCCTCCGCGCGCTGTGACCCCGCCCCCGCCCCCGCCCCGCGCCTCCGCGCGCTGTGACCCCGCCCCCGCCCCGCGGCCCGACCTGCCCGTCCCCGCCCCTATTAAAATGTTAACGGTTAATTTCAGATCCTTAATATTTTTATAAACACGCGTATATCACTGCTAATTTCTGAGATTTCTACTTTCATTTCAATTTAAAGAAGAAAAATTTTAGGAAATCTAGTTAATTAGCGAGGCGAGGGGCGACCACCACTTGGGGAGTTTTTCGATTTAGAATGCTGATTTTAACTGATTCGATGTTTCCTGTGAATGGAAGTTTTTGCATTTTTATCGTTTATTTCATAATATATAAAATGATAAAAGATGAAAAAAGCCACGCAATATGGAAGCGCGGCGGTGACCGAGTGCCTTCTGCAAATATTTTTGTGAATATTAGAAACAAAATGTAGGTATGTCAACGTATATAATATAACATATCGTAAAAGCCTAAAAGTCAACTCATGTAATTCAAACTGAGTGCACAATCGGCCTCCTCGTACGTCTGGGTATTATAAATTATTATTATATTGTAGTAGGTGTTTCTTTATAGTACGAAGTTAATATGTAGATCTAGGATTGCATAGGATTGGTACTATATAGTATAAAGTTAGATATACTTAAGAAATTTGAATAAGCATTATTAGTTTAGTACCTAATTATTAGTACCTAACTTGTGTATTAACACCATGTTTCTTTTCTGTTTTGGTTAAATAAATAAATATAAACGGTAGGAATATAAACTCTATACGTGGCCGCACCGAGCCCGGGGCCCGGCGCTGCAGCGGGTGGGAGCTGCTCGGGTCGCGAGTGTCAAATTCTTAGACAACCACAAGTGCTCAAAACTTTATAGTTATCGTATTATTTTGTTGGCATTGTTGGTCCGCCAGCTCGGCGATTTTCTAATTTTGTGATAGAACATTCCAGCGTGTGAAATTTTGTAGTACGGTATATTTGACTCCACTGCACTGGTCGCAGACTATCACTACGGGCGGTGCTGAGCTGGCCAGCGGCGGTCAGCGCCCGCCTGCGGGACGCCGGCTTTATTTACCTTCTCATAGCAAATTACCAGCAGCTGTTAGATTTATTCTCATAATCTTGTCTCTTTTTATTCTTCTTAGTTTCGCCCAGAAAGACAGATTCTGTGATATGTACCTAATTAATAACAGTTTTTTTTGGACAAGCAATATATTAACCTAACCGATTAACCTGTGCTCGCGACTTCACTCGCGTCAATTTTTGTTTTTATTTATTTTTTTGTGGCATCTATTATTATAATTCTTCCATTGAAAGTTTCTCAGTAATAGTGGAAATATCTTCTACTCATAGGAGTGATGGCGCGCACGCCTTGTCCAGCTGGTGCGTGCCCTCGGGCCTCGTGCGCGAACTGGCAGCTCCACCAGCTGCAGGTGCGCGCGCTCGTCCCGCTCCGCTCGCTGGGCGACGGCAGCACCTGGGTGGATGCACGGGCGGGGCGTGACGCCAATTGTTCCGTTGTTCCCCAAGACAAAGTACCTACCTACCTACGGTTATCTGAAATGTTGTTGACCCGGGATAGCCATGGGATAGCGCATGAATTTTTTGTGGTTACTTCCAAACACAAACAACACTGCCGCAGAATATCGATGTATAATATAGGTTATTAAATGTATCATTATTATATTTTTATAGAAGGGTGTGAATCTGTGGGTTGGATCGACGTGAGGCGCGTGACGTCACACGTCACGGTGCTGGGTTTATATGTTAAATTCAAATAGTTGTTTGTTTATTATTAATTATATTCCGATAATTAATAAAGTGTTGATTCAAATGTGCTCTTTTTATTCGTACCCGCTGATAACAGATAACTAATGAGCGGCGTACCTACCTACAGTCGCCGTCTATCGTCCAAAGGCTCTGGTACATGGTCTTCCATCGGTCGGGTAGATCTGTCGGTGGGATTTCCCAATCAAAAGTTGCTTATGGCGATGGCGCCATCTGTAGGTCACATCCTTTACTTACTTTGTTTTTTTTTTTGTTTTTACGCTTGCACTCCATAACTACAACCGATCATCACGAAATTTTGCATACTTACACGATGTCAGCAGTAAAGAGAAGGCAATAAGGTACTTTTTGATGAACGCGGATGAAACCGCGGGGAACAGCCAGTTAAACAATAAATAAAAATTTCATCCAAATCTTTGGAGTCGTCGATTCCTCGCGCCCCAGATTAATCAAGTAACTATATAATAATTTACATTTACCTATGTTTTTAACCGACTTCCAAAAAGGAGGAGGTTCTGTGTTCGATTGTATGTATGTTTTTTTTTATGTATGTTCACCGATTACTCGAAGACGGTTGGACCGATTTGAAAAATTCTTTTTTTGTTTGAAAGGGTTTACTCCCAATTAGGTCCCATTGCCACCAAGTCGGGATCTGATGATGGGATCTTGGAGAAATCGAGGGAACTCTTCAAAAATTTATGGGCACACCTATAGCGATTTGGGTATTTTTTTATAGTAAATCGTTCATTTGCTTTTGGAAAGCAAAATTTGAAGAAGTGGAACTGATGATGAAGACCACAGATGGTCATCGGAACTACTCAACAATAATACGTATTTCACGGGTTCCGATTGGAGCGATTTCAAAAATTGTTTTTTGTTTGAAAGGGGATACTCCCAAATTGATTCCGTTGTCACCAAGTTGAGATCTGATTGAAGTGTGTGTACAAGCCCTAAGGCGGTATTGACATGTATGTACGCTTCCTTGGGTCTTATAAAATGTTAGTGTTACATTAATCAGACAATAAACGGTGTTCACTGAAGGTGGTTGCGTTTATTTATTAGTCCCAACAACTCATGGCGACCCTGCCTATAAGAGCCGAGTAGTCTGGAAAAAGTGGTTTCGTAAAAATGACTGTATAAAAATAAAATTTATTAAAATGTGTCGTTCAACGGTGGAGAAAGAAGAGGTGTTCTTAAATCAGAATGCGGCCGGGGGAAACAATGATGCCACGATAAAAGGAATTGGAGGAAAGCTGGACAGCCTCACCGTAACTACCTATATACTTCTGGCGGTAATAGTGGCAATCGCTACGTTCTTCCTAATTAAATTGTACCGAGAGTGCCATCGCCGCTGGATACAGGAAGAGATCCAGTTAAATACCATGCAGCGGATCCGTACGTCGATACGAGGTCGTGTGAATCAAGAAAGTTCCCAAAATAATAATTAAGCAGTGCATGGGTTTTTGGAACTATGTTACTTATTTTCTAATTCGGTGAAATAACGTGAGTAGTGAGTGATAAGTATTTTTACATATTATTATTGTACCTACATGATTTAAAACGAACTAAAAGTGTGCACGGACACTCATCGAACATGACACCGCGACGAGTAAAGTGCAACGTCGGAAATTATGTTTCGCAATAAGTTGACCTAAATATTTTTACGTAAAATTTCTATGTCTAGAATGATAATTATTTTGTGTGGTATTTTAAAAAATTATTGATATTAGAGTATGATTAAGAGTTTAATAGAATATTATGAGGTATTAGTTGATATACGAAAATATCTAATTAAGAAGGGTCAAAGTAGGTATAAAGGCAAAACAATAGAAACTAAGTTAAGCGAGGCAAAATGTACTTTTGATAAATGTAGCAACATATTTTTTTTGTTAGAAAGTAATAAAGATATTAAACTTTCAAGGGCAGTCGATATTTTTAAAAGTATTAAGACAATTTATGAAGAGATAAATAGATTGTGCACTGTCTCTACAGCTGGTTTAGATTTAGAAAAAATGGAGTTTGACCTTAAAGTGGCGTGTAGTTTGATTCCAGCTATGGACGGTGTCGAGACCACAACGAAACGGTTAATAGATTCCGCCGAAATGTACGCGGACATGATAGACGACAAAGGTAAGCTTTTGTTGATAACATTTATTTTAAAAAGTCGGTTGTCGGAAAATGCGAAGTTGCGTATGTCGGGTTCTTACAAGACAATTGATGATTTAATTACAGATTTGAAACACCATCTTTTACCTAAGAAATCTTATATAGCGATACAGTCACGACTACAAAATATTCAACAAGGCGCGAAAACGATAGAGGATTACGGCACCGAAGTAGAAAAACTTTTTACAGAACTCACTATTTCCCAAGCAGATGGCGATTCGGATGCATACCAGGTTCTAAAACCGTTAAATGAAAAACTCGCTATCAATCGATTTTCAGGTGGTCTACGCAGTACAAAATTAAGTACAGTCATCGCAGCCCGCAACTACAGCAGCCTGAAAGACGCCATCCAGGCAGCGAAAGACGAGGAATTGGTAACATTGCAAACACAAACAGGTAACGTTTTGCATATGTACAATAGTGGCCGTGGTTCACGAAACCAACGAGGTTACCAGGGTCAAAGAAGAGGGTCATACAATCGTCTGCAATATAATAGAAATCGAAACAATTATTATCAAGGATATAATAACAATCGCGGCCAAGGTCAACGTGATAATTTTAGGGGACGAAATATCACGTATATGAATAATTCCCGTTCGTCATGGAATAATAGAGGAGGTAGATATTTTAGAAATCGTGGGCGACGCTCAAGTACATGTATGTTTTCCACTGAACAAACTGACAATAATACACGACGTAGCGAAGAGCATCCTAGGGACGATGTAGGCAATTTGAACCAGTTTTTTCGAGTTTAGAAATTTTGTTTTATCGTGTCAGGGAAATGCGAAATACGTTAGTTTTTATATTAATAAAATCAAGTACTATTGGCTTATCGACACTGGCGCTACACTATCAATTATTAAAAATGAAGCATTGCCGGAAAATATAGCTGTTCATAAGGATGAAACATTAATAAACGGAATCGGTGGTCAAAGACGATCCCAAGGGTCTGTTAATTTGATTTTAAGACATGAAATAGAAACATTTGAGCATACTTTTCTAATATTTAAATCTTTGCCACTTAAAGCCGATGGTATCATAGGTTTAGATTTTTTAAAGAAATATCATGCGAATATTGATCTCAGTATGAATGTTTTGACACTATGTAATAACGGAAAAAAGTACTGTTTTGATTTGATGGATGAACAAAGTAGGAGTAAAAGTGTATTGACTATACCAGCACGTTCAGAATCTATTCACTATATTTTTGTTAGCGAATATATGAATGAGGATGTTGTTGTACGTGGGAGTGTATTAGCGAAAGACGTATTTTTAGCAAATGCAATAGTGAGAGTGAAGAACCATAGGATACCTGTTAGGATACTTAACGTTAGTGGAGAAGACGTAACACTACCACCATTTACTCCGGATTTACAACGATTAAGTGAGTTTGATATTTGTCAATTTAACGAAAATAATATTGATGTACCAAGAGCTAAGGCGCTATTATCTGAATTAAATTTAAATTATTTAAATGATGAAGAAAAACAATCTATTGAGGCGATTTGTGCAAAGTATTCAGATGTTTTTTATATTAAAGGAGATAAATTGACAACGACAAATATTTGTAAACAATCTATCGCTGTCAAAACAAATAGTTCTCCCATTTATAGCAAGCCATATAGGTTACCACAGGCATTGAAACCGGAAATAACTAAGCAAATTAATAAAATGCTAGAAGATGATATTATAGAAGAATCGAATAGTGAATGGTCAAGTCCAATTTTATTAGTGCCAAAAAGAAGTAAAGAAGGAAGTGAAAATAAATGGCGTTTAGTTGTAGATTATAGAAAATTAAATGAAATTATTTGTGACGATAAATTCCCGTTGCCCAATATAAACGAAATCTTAGATTCTCTTGGTGGTGCTGTTTATTTTTCTCATCTTGACCTTCAACAAGGATATTACCAACTGACCTTGGAACCTAGCAGTCGTAAATTAACAGCTTTTACTACTAACACTGGCCAATATCAAATGAAACGCCTGCCGATGGGACTTAAGACGAGCCCTAGTGCTTTTAGTCGTATGATGTCTATAGCAATGTCTGGTTTAACCTACGAAAGATGTCTAGTGTACCAAGATGACCTCATTATTTTTGGCAGAAATTTGACCTCGCACAATAAAAATTTAATTTACGTCATGGAGAGATTAAGAAAAGTTAATTTGAAGTTAAACCCACAGAAATGTACATTTTTAAAGAAAGAAATCCTGTATTTAGGTCACGTTGTTTCAGAAAAAGGAGTTTTACCCGATCCAGAAAAAACGAAAATTCTAGACAATTACCCTACTCCGAAAAATGCTGATGAAGTTAAACGTTTTGTAGCATTTTGTAATTATTATCGAAAGTTCATAAAATCATTCTCAGATATAGCGTTACCCTTACATAAATTATGTAGGAAAAATGAACCATTCAATTGGAACAATGAATATAAACATGCTTTTGAATTTTTAAAACATGCCTTAATCTCTTCACCTATTTTACAATACCCTGATTTTTCCGAAAATAATGAATTTATATTACAGACTGATGCTTCGGGCATGGCTATTGGATCCGTATTATGTAATAAAGACCTAAGACCAGTAGCATATGCTAGTAGACCTTTAAATAAGGCAGAGAGAAACTATCCCACAATTCAAAAAGAGCTTCTAGCGATTGTTTGGTCGGTAAAACATTTTAGGCCATATTTGTACGGCAGAAAATTTACGATAATGACAGATCACAAACCTTTGATATTTCTCTTTGGCATAAAGGACCCATCTAGTAGGCTTCTTAAATTTCGCTTAACGTTAGAAGAATATAATTTTAAAATTATATATGTGAAAGGAAAGGAAAACGTTGTTGCTGATGCGTTATCTAGGATATGTGTGACGTCTGATGAATTAAAGAGTATGCATGAGCAAGTTATGGCTGTGATAACGAGAGCTCAAAAGAAGAAAATGGATATGATAAGTAAGAATGAAAGTGGGACTGAAAAGACGGATCTTAGTAAATTCACTGACAAACGGCCTGATCAACCGCGAGTTGTAGATATATTAAGAAAACCGTGTGATTCAGTAGAACTGAGTTTTATGAAAGGAGCAGAATTAAAGATATTGAGAGACAATAACATGATAACTGACGAGTTAGAGTGTTTTGTATTCATATCAAGTACTAAGACGATATATGTTAACCTTGATTTCAAGGCACATTTCTCGCGAGCCGAATTTGTGCAGAAATTAAGTTATTTTTGTGAAAAGATACGTGTTGATGAAATTTGTATAATTAAAAATAAAGATAATATTCAGTTTGTTAAAGATATTTGCGAAGAGATAGCGTTACTTAAAAAATGGTCCGGACCACGAATATGTCTATTACAAGGTGTTAAAAGAATAAGTGACGATAATGAAAAAACTATTATTATGAATGACTTTCATTTATTGCCTACCAGTGGTCATGCTGGAGTGCGCAGAATGGTGAATACTATTAAAAGAGGCTACTACTGGCCAGGTATCGAAAAGGACGTCCAGAATTTTGTTAAGAAATGCATAAATTGTCAGAAGTCGAAATATTTTCGTTACATCAAACAGCCGATGGAAATAACAACAACAGCTTCTTCGGCATTTGATAAAATTTATTTAGATGTAGTAGGTCCATTAGATAAGGATTTAGAAGGTAATTGCTATATATTGACCATACAATGCGAATTAACCAAATTTGTACAAGCAATTCCCCTTAAAAACAAAGAAACAGTATCGATAGCAGATGCATTTGTACGACAGTTTGTTTTAAGTTTTGGCATTCCGAGAACAGTAGCTACAGATCGAGGAACAGAGTTCATATCCGCAACTATGGAACAGGTTTGTAAAATGCTCAATATTGAAAAACTTTCCTCAACAGCCTACCATCATCAGTCTATTGGTGCTCTTGAAAATGCGCACAAAACTCTGGGTGCATTTTTAAGAATTCAATGTGACAATCACACAGATACGTGGAGCTATTGGTTGCCATTTTGGTGTTTTAGTTATAATAACACAGTTCATTCTGAAACAAAGTATACGCCATTTGAACTTGTTTTTGGTAAACTCTGTAGAATACCCAGTAAAATTTGTGATCCTGTAGAGCCATTGTACAATGTTGATGACTATCCATTACAGTTAAAATATCGATTACAGTTAGCCCATGATGATGCAAAAAATAATTTATTAGTAAGTAAGAACAAACGAAAGCAATTGTATGATAAATATGTGAATTCAGTAAACTACGAGAAAGATGATTTAGTGTTAATAAAGAACGAAACAGGTCGAAAATTAGATGTATTATTCGACGGACCTTATGAAGTAGTAGAAGATCTTGGTAGTAATGTTAGAATAAGAAAAAATAATAGAATTGAATTAGTACATAAGAATAGAACTAGACCTTATTATAAATAGATTTAATTTTGATGACTTTTTGTATTTTGTATGTCTTAGATATAAAATGTTTCAGTGATTATGGATAGAAAAAAAAAAAACTTTTATTTTTTTTTTCTCTTTTTTACCCCGGGAGGTGAAGTGTGTGTACAAGCCCTAAGGCGGTATTGACATGTATGTACGCTTCCTTGGGTCTTATAAAATGTTAGTGTTACATTAATCAGACAATAAACGGTGTTCACTGAAGGTGGTTGCGTTTATTTATTAGTCCCAACAACTCATGATGATGAGATCTTGGAGTAATCGAGGGAACTCTTCAAAAATTATAGGTACACCTATAACGATTTTTGTATTTTTTATAGTAAATCGTTTATTTGCTTTCGGAAAGCAAAATTTGAAGAAATGGAACTGATGATAAAGACCACCGATGGTCATCGGAACTACTCAATAATAGGTATTTCACGGGTTCTGAATCGTTAACTTTAATATGGTTTCTAAAAAATTTATGCCCGTCACAATGTATATGGTGAAGTGGAACTGATGGTGATGCACTAGGAGAACTCCTCAACAATTAACGTCCCTGCGTCGGGAAAAGTAATATTTTGTAAAAGGTGATGAGCAGTTGACATTAGGCTCTTGTAACTTAGAGAAATTACGAACTAAGTCACTTAAAAGCGAAAAATAAACAAAATTTTAACAAAAAAATTAAAACCGACTTCCAAAAACACAAAACTAAAAAAGCTAAAAATAACAAAATACCGATTTAATCCAAAGACAAAAACACACGTAATATTATTATTGGTTTGTGCTACCACTGATCAGTATGAAGTCGGTGACAAGCCAAATATGGAGGGGGTAGATGGGCTAAGTCGACTCTCGCCACCAGCTCTCCGTGAGCAGAACAACCCAAGACACCAGCGGGCTTGTCACCGACTTCATACCGATCAGTGGTAGCACAAACCAATAATAATATTACGTGTGTTTTTGTCTTTTGGATTAAATCGGTATTTTGTTATTTTTAGCTTTTTATTTTTAGCTTTTTTAGTTTTGTGTTTTTGGAAGTCGGTTTTATTTTTTTTTTGTGATCTAGCCATTTATAGCAGTCCCCCGCGGTAATTTCGGAGTTCCCGTGTCTTTCTGTCTCTACTACCGTATCTTCCTATAAGTGAAAGAATTTTCAAAATCGATTCAGTAACTTTAGAGATCCAACGTCACAAACTCACAATTGACGAACTCCGAATTGCTCACTTGCGGAGGCCGATGGCATGTATTGTAATTCTGTAAAGGTACCTCTACTACTTATGCATTATTATTAAAAAACTCGGAACATTTTATAAATTTATTATCACAATAAACTTATCTATATAATATGATGGATTCATTCAAGATAATTATATTTCAACGATCGGGTTGATTACGATACGGCGCGGCGGTAGCGCGGGGTGGGCATGAAGCTGCAGGTGCTTAGAGATATTTTAGAGAATTGTTTGGTGACCCAAATAAAAAAAAATGAAAAAAATACCGCGCCAGGAGCTCTGGGCTCCGAGATGACCGTCGCGCCTGCCGCAGCCCGAGCGGCGGGCGTCCACAGCGCGTGGGGACGCTAGCTTCTAGCGACGCACCTCGGCCAGGGATATAAAATGAATTGTGGTACCTAAAGTACCGGCTCACCGGAGCTGTAACTGAACCGGAAGAAACAGCTGTAAAAGCTTCCGGTTCATATGCGGTACAATGCGGTATTCTTTCTTTCTTTCTTACCTGTTGTTATAGGTAATAGTAACATGGTGTAGGTACAGTCAGCAGCGAAAATATGCGCTTGTCAGTCGTTGAACAGAAATTCAAGCGACGAGACGAATGACGCCGCGGGGCCAGCAAGTTTTATTTCGCGTGAGCAACAGCAACACTCAGACGAAATAAAAAGTCTTTTTATTTCGTCTGAGCAGCAACAGTGTACCTACCTGCCGCACCGCCGCGCCGCGGGAGGCAAAAACGTTCACTGTTAAAATCCAATCTGTTCAGCGACAGGTCACAGGTCAGGCGCCTACATTTAAATACCACCAACTCTTTTACAAAACAATGGGGATGTTGACTACTTTTGAAAATCAAAATTATAATTAGTCCGTCAGTTAGAAAATAAAAAAATAATATACACGTATTTTTTGCTTTTTCAAATAAATTAAAATATATAGATACAGAGACAAAGCGCAATAAAGTTTAGGGTGAGGGAGTCGTGACGTCACTAACCGCTAAAACCGCCATACAAACTGTCCGAATAGTGACGTCACGCGAAATTTCAACTCAATGTATCGCCGTAATTTTTTGATTACGTAAAAAAAGAAAAAATACGTGTTCAATATTTTTTATTAATCTACAAGACGTGCTAAAAAAAATTAGTCAACATGCCCATTGCTGTGGAAGTTTTTTGTAAGTTCTTGACCATCTCGACGCAAATAAAGCAGTTAAGTACTTCACACAGTAAGTAGTTAGTGACCTCACCTCAGATACCTCCCTGATCCCTCAGCTGCGCCCGCAGCGGACGGAGAGGGGTAATCTGAACTTCGGTACTGCCAGCTAGGCTGCCAGTGAGTTCTTGTTTTCTTTATAATTTAACTTAGTTGTGGTCTGTGCCCCGCGGTTTCACCCGCGTCAGTTTCAGAATTCCCGCAGGAACTCCAAAGTAGCCTAATTCACTCCTTATAATATCAGTTAATTAGCAGATGGCCATAGTAAAAGTCCCGCTGTCCCGTCAAAATCGGTCCAACCGTTTCGGAGCTTCAGAATTCCCGCATAGAAGTTCAAACTTCTTTCATTCTTCATCTCTTTACAATTACAAACACAAACAAAAAAGAATTATCAAATATGATCCAGCCGTTCACGCGTGATGCCGCGGCCGTGACCAAAACGGTAGTAGGGATTCATTTTTATATCTAGACACGCGGCAGCGTGTCAAGCCAAGTTCAAGCAAAGGAACTGGCTAGCCAGCGCCGAGTCTTCTTTTTTACATTTATTTTTTTGGTGGGATATAGATATTCAAGTAAGTACTTAGTAGGTAGGTACATAATTTTTTATCAACAGCAATAGGTATGTCAATTCAGAAATTTATTTTGACATTCGGAAAAATAAAAGTAGTTAGATACTTACCTACCTACTTAATGGTTAGGTCGTTGATCGTAAATGTCAGATGACCTCTCGATAAGTTTACCTACCTAATTAACTTAGACTTGAAAAATATTTATGAAAATATGGAAAAACAGATTACAACAAAAACGACGTTACATCAGTCTACCTACGTAGCTTACTAGGTACGTAGTTATATCCACAGAAGACGGTTTCGATATTTTATATCCATTGATATAATATGTAATTTTTTAAATTTCAATGTTTTTATCACAAATGCATTTAATTAATCACTTAGATGATATTAGATACTTTAATGAACAAAATATTAACTTCGCTCCCGCTTCCAAGACTTGCAAATTGCTCCCGCGCTAGTTACGTAGCACGCGGGGCGGCGCTCGTAGCGCCAGCCAGGGCTGGCGTAGCGCCAGCCAGGGCTGGCGTAGCGCCAAGCGGGGGGGCGCGGGGGGCGCGCGGGGCGGGCGCGGCGGCTACGCGCTACGCCTACAGGTACATCCCGTTGACGAGGTAGTCGGCGTCGTGCGCGAGCGCCGCCCGGCCGCGCCGCAGCCGCCGCCGCACGGCGCGCGCGCGGCAGCCCAGCATGCCGCCCATCGCCGCCGTCATCAGGATACCTGCCCAGTGCCCGGTGGCACACGACAATCGATCTCACATTGCTTTTCATTTCCATTGAACAAATGTAACGAAAAAGTTTTTTCTATTAGTAGGTACCTACTCAAAACCTAGTCGGTCCGATAGAATTCTTTTTTTTTGTGCTTCCGGATTTTTTTTTTCTAATCATTAAGTAAGACCAGGGGGGGCTCACCGAGCACCAGCAGCAGCACGGCGGCGGGGGGATGCTCGCTGAGCCCGTCGTGCTCGTCCCCCGCCCCGCCGGCCGGGAAGTGCACGTGCGCCGCCGCCTGCCCCGCGCCCGCGCCCGCGCCCGCCCCCGCGCCCGCGCTCGGCGCCGTGGCTGCCTCCGACGCCTGAGGTCAGGCGTATAGTTAGGTTTATTTACTAATTATTGCAATTCTTTCATAGGAATAACGAGATAAAGTACATATTATATCCTAATTATGTAGGTATTTAATAGCCGTTCTCCGCGATTTAGTCATTTCGGAATTTACTTTTTCAGTAAATACCGGAATAAAAATTACTCTGGATATGTTCTGATAGCACTGCAAGCACTGATAGCACACTGGGATATCGAGTATCAGTACTCGCAGTGACGAGAAATTAGTTTCGATATAACTTTCAATATAGGTGCTGCTAGAGTTTTTTGGCGGGAACCCAAGATGGCGGTTCGGTCATTTATTTTCATGTCGATAAAAAATGGTTAAAAATGGATTTTGTTGTGTTATAAGGTGCTTGCTATATTGGACAATAATTTTCACAGTGACATTTTTTGTGTGCTCAAGAAGATATATGACATTTCGAGCCGATTTCTTCGGTATCCTTCAAGAGCTCCGAGAAAGTTCTTGTAGTCTATTCAGTATCTACCATGGCGTACCAGTTCAAACCGTACAATGATGCTAAACGCTAATTTGTTTACTGGAAACTGGCTAAATGCATTATATGCGAAAGCCAATAAGAAGAAGAAAGAAAGGTGCTGCCGCAGTATCCGCAGTAGGCGCTTTCGAGATAATGTGCTCTCAGTGGTTTGATCACGTGAACAACCTCGGATCAATGATTGGTCAACCGCGTAGGTCTTCTTCTTCTTCTTCTTTCAATATGGCAACAGACGCCTTGAATAGGTAGGCCCGCACTATTCAATATTCATGCCAATGTCAGTCAGAGAAAACAGAGGACAATTACAAAAAGCAAACAAGTGTTTGTTAGGACAGAATATGAACAGATTCAGAAAGATCGTTGTCATTATCCCTAAGAAGAGGGCTATACTATAAATATTATAAACTACATAGTAATACAGAAGGGGCAGAAAATAAGCATGTATATCTCTAAGTAGTTTGTGGAAAAAGATATAAAATAAGTATCTTCTTCTTCTTCTTCTTTAATAATGGCGTCTATAATTATAATTTGCCAATATTGGTTGAGATGAATGGTCGACAGCGGGACATGACAATGACAATGGATGACAGTATAGGGAACGTGCACGAACTATAGGTGGCAGCACTAAATCGACAAAAGAGACACTATGCGGACAGTAGAGGAAACTTATTAAACCTGTCATCGTGCTTTCGGAAGGAAGATAATAATTAAAGAGATAGTTTTGTTTTCATAATTATGTAAATAAAACTATCTCCTCAATTAGGTATATTATATTTTTGAATAGGTATGATAAAAGTTATAAAATATGGGTTCCGGTCTATCTATATCTAGGTATATACTTATAATAAAACTGTAGGTCAATTTTGTACATTGAATATAATATATTCAAAATTAATATTGGAGGATGAATGGTGATCGATACTGATGCCAAAAAAGCAATCAGTAAATTTTTTGTCTGTCTGTCTGTCTGTCAGTCTGTATGTGCACGCATGGGTCAAATACTAGTGAAGGGATTTTAAGCAAACTTGGTACGGTTGTAGTCCATACTCCTGGACAGGTTATAGGCTATATAATAATTATAATATCATTTATAATAATTAATATATAACGCTAACGGCCGCACTCAGAGTTGACTTTAATGATTACTTAGTTAAGTATAGATTTTTAAAACCAAATCAGAGACGTTCAGTAAATTAATGTTAATTGGCATTTAATGAGATGTAACTTTATTAGTTAAATGCCAATTAACATTAATTTATTAAACTTGTCTGAATGCGGCAGTTTCGTTTTAAAAATCAATACTTAACTAAGTAATCATTAAAGTCGACTCCGAGTGCGAGAGGAGCTTAGAGGTGACGATAAATTTGAAGCAAGTCGGATGAAAATGCGCTTTCGAGCTCTTATCCTCGTATACGTTTACTCAATCACGCAAAAACGGCTGAACGGATTTGGATGAAATTTGACGTGCACGTTGTCAGGGGTACAGAGAAGCACATAGGGTACTTTTTATCTCGGGATTCATGCGGGAACTCCGAAATTATCACGGGTGAAACCCCGAGGCACAGCTAGTCATCATCAATAATATAATAATTAATGATCGTCAGCGTGGCCAAAATATGTCAAAAGGTTTTTAAGCTTTTGAGGCCGGCCATGTATTGGAGGTTGAAGAGATGAGGATGAGGAGGATGATCTAATGAAGAACATGAGGCTGTGAAAACTGGTAAAATTGTCGCACAAACTAAAATGTCCAATGTTTACGATAAGAAAATAATCCTTACTAATATTATAAATGCGAAAGTGAGTTTTTGTTTGTTTACTTGTTTGTTACGCTTTTACGCCTGAACGGCACAACCGATCATCGTGAAATTTTGCATACAAGTGTTCAGGAGGTTTATTTACTACTAGCTTTTCGGAATTCCTGAACTCCGGACTGTCCGGAACTTCAAACAGCTAATGGAAAATAAACCCCCTGAAAACTTGTATGCAAAATTTCACGATGATCGGTTGTGCCGTTTTATTTTTTGTTATTTTTTGTCGATGTATTGATAGTTGATACATCCAGAAATACAACAATGAATTGTGATTAGCTAGAATAATAATTTTCACTAGTAAAATTAATCCTGTTTACTTGTCATAAATGTGAATGGCAACTATCAATTGATTCGGATTGGCGACGCCAGTTGGCAGCACCGTCGTTGTGCACGTTCCCTATACTCGACTGCGTTCCGTTTTAAACAGTAACCAGTAAATATAGCTCAGCTAACTTTATAGAAACTGCTTAGCAGTATACTGAATTGACGTCATACCTTACAGTACCTACTCGCAGTGCATTTCGGAACATACCCTCTGTTTTCAATTCCAGACTATATAATATAATACCAAATTCCATCCAGTTCCGTTCTGCCGTTCTGGCGCGATTGAGTAACATCCCGTTTAATTTTTATCCATTCAAAGTCCAAACTTTCACATTGTTTAAAATATAATTTTAGAATGGATTTGTGACCTGATCGACGCCGGCTTCCTTGTGCGCGCCGCTGCCGGGGCGCGCGGGTGGCGGCGGGGCGGGGGCGCTGGGCGCGGGCGGGGGCGGCGGCGGGGCCCGCTCGGGCGCGGGGGGCGGGGGCGGGGGCGGGGGCTGCGCGAACCCCCCGCCCGGCTCGGGGCCCTTCTTGGGCCCATCACGCAGGGTCTGCTGCTGGCTAGAGTACACCATCGGTATCTCCGGCATCGTTTTCTGGGGCATGTACACCGGGAGCTCCTGGAACCATTGTATACATTACCTACTGTATAAAGAAACGCCCGCAGTATACGTCACGTGTCCCGCCCTCCACGACGTGCGTACCGGGTCCAGCGGCGCGGGCGGCACGGGCCAGGCGCGGCGCGGGGCGGGTGCGGGCGCGGCAGGGGGCCACTCGCGCGGGTATCCGCCCCCTCCCCCCCAGGCGCGCTCCTCCCCCATGCCCTCCAAGCCTGCCGCGACAGAGACATACCCACATATGTGACACATTACCGAGGTGAGGTTGGCGAGCGAGATGCGAGGTGTGGGCGCGGGGCACTCACCGGGGCGCAGCTGCCCCCAGGGGCGGCGCGGCCAGGGCGGCTCGAAGGGCGCGTACTGCGGGCCGCCCGCGCCGTCCGCGCCGCCCTCCGCGCCGCCCAGCCCGCCCATGCCGACGCCGCCCGGCTCCTGCAGCAGCCCGCCCTTGTGGCTGAAGATGTGCGAGCTCGGCGCGATCTCTGCGGGGGCGAAGCGAACGACCACAAACCAAATTAACATTAATTATTGAGATAGGCCGCTGCATACGGATGAAACGGGACGGGAAGTGTCGGTAATATATCGTTTCATACAAAATGTAGGTATATGAAGGAGCATGACGTGTCACGGAGACTGTTGGTGGCGTTAGTCCTCAACTAAGGATGCGCAGGATCCTAACGCCTAAGAAAGTGAATAAACTGTGTAGTGGACTGTATAATAAGTATAATGACGAATAATAAAAATGATGGTACAAGTTAGGTGCGGACGCGAGGTAGTTGCAACGGTTTCTTGTCAACTCGATGATATTTTAACCGCTCGTAGTGTCACCGCTCTTGACGTCTGTGACAACGGATAAGGCGAGCGTCACATGGATAAAGCGCAGGACACACGGTTTATCGTGTCGCGTCCATAATCCGGCTCGAAGGACCAAATGTTGGTCGCGTTAGTCCTCAACTAAGGATGCGCAGGATCCTAACGCCTAAGAAATGAATAGACTGTGTAGTGGACTGTATAATAAGTATAATGACGAATAATAAAAATGATGGTACAAGTTAGGTGCGGACGCGAAGTAGTTGCAACGGTTTCTTGTCAACTCGATGATATTTTAACCGCTCGTAGTGTCACCGCTCTTGACGTCTATGACAGCGGATAAGGCGAGCGTCACATGGATAAAGCGCACGACACACGGTTTATCGTGTCGCGTCCAGAGACAAGGACGGGACGGGAACGCGGCACTCACGCGGCGGGAGTTTTAGCTCGTAGCTCGGGCCCCGGCCCGGCCGTGTTGCCGCTACGAATGCACACTGCACACTGCTGACCGAGCACCGAGCGGAGTGACTGTGCATCACTCCGCTCGGTCGGCACTCGGCAGGGAGGAGTGACGCCCTGATGATGCAAGTGTCAACAATGGACGACGAGATTATTGGCATGCATTTACACCACGTCCCCGTTTTGAACGAGGCAGTCACGTCTCCGTCCCGTTCACGTCCCGTTCGAGGTGTGATCTCGTTACGTATGCAGCGACCTTAAAATAGTGTTTTAGAAATTCCTATTAAAATTATACCTAAGAACTAGCTGTTCCCCTCGGTATCGCCTTCGTGAATTCTCGAGAATTTTGGGATAAACGGTAAGGTACGTATTTTATACTTTGTCTATAGTATCCGGTCAGCATAAGTTCCAGTGTGAAGAAGTAACATACATACAGTCATTTCGCACCGCGAACAATTCGGACCGCGGTATGAATCGCCCAAGTACGATTTCTGAATGAGGTCATTCGCACCAGAATTTTGGACCGGTGCGAATGACCCAAGCTCCTTCGATTCGGACCACTGAGCGAAACTACTCAATACTCATATCGTCAAATATGAATTCTTGGATTACATTTATATATTTGTACAGACGATAAAGAAAGTGGTTAGTGAAAAAAGAAAGAAATAATGCGATAGCTCCTGGACACTGTGAATTGGACGTACCTACTGCGCCTAAACGTTCTCGATAGCGCTCAAATGCTCTATAATAGACTACCTAACTACATGGTAACAATAATTGTTTCCTTGGGTTCATAGGGAACAGCTGCACGTCCCGCCCGCGCCGCCTACTGCGGGATGTGCTATGTCTGGTGAGGGTACTGGGTAGGGTAGGGTAGGGTGGGCAGTGGGCAGTGGGCAGTGGGCAGTGGGCAGTGGGCAGTGGGCAGTGGGCAGTGGGCAGTGGGCAGTGGGCACGTACCGCCGCCGCTGTACCGGCCCGGCGCGTGCGGCTGCGCGAGTGTCAGCCGGTGCGGCCAGCGCGCCGCGACCTCGCCGCCATTGCTGCTATCGCCCCCCTCCGCCCCAGCCTGCGCCTCCGCGCTCGCCTGCAACCGTCACACGTCCCACGGGATTAGCCGAAGGGTTCGGTTGCATTTAAATTCGTCTTCACGGCCACCTGTGCTCACTGTACACCCTCTCGACTAAGAGGTCGTCTAGCTTGCGTGGAATGGCTCGTGTAGTCCAGAGTCCAGCGGCTTGTCAACTTGTCATTGCGTTCAACTTGACTTTGTATAATAATGACTGTGTAACCTGTTCGCCGGTCTACCTTGCCGTTCACGCATTACGCGGTCAACTAGGTGACGGCTTTAAATGAAACTTGGTGTTTTGTGTGTCACCTTGGCTGATCGGCTTTACTAGCAGGAGTCCCGAACCATAATATTTTGAGAGCTAGACAGTAATAGCTGTAAGTACAAAAACGAAAATGTCAAAGGCACCTCCGTGACCGCGGCGGGGGCGGGCGCGGGCGCGGGGGCGGCGCGTGGCGTGGGCGCGGGCGGCGCGGGCGCGGGCGGCGCGGCGGGGCAGCCCAGCTCGGGCGCCTCGTCGCTGCCGTCGGCGCACTGCGGCACGCCGTCGCACGCGTTGTACACGGCGATGCACTCCCCGCCGCTGTGGCACTCGAACTGGTAGCGGCTGCAGCGCCGCGCCGCAACCGCTGCAAGACACAGTCATGACCACCAACGTGCACCGCTCACCCACCGCGCCGCCTCAGTCAAATTGACAACCTATAATCGCTATAGAAAACTAAGAAACCTATCGTCGAAATTACAAAATATTGCTAATATCGCTTCATAGATAGTGAAATTAAAGTTGGCAGAAGTCAGGATGGTGGGAGTATTTATAATTTTTTATTATTTTTTTGGAACGAAGTTCCTTATGGGACGATGCGGAGGGGTACCCTAACCGGGAAAAACGTCCGTAACATAAGATTTTTTTATTTTTATCAATAAAAACATCATAATAAAAAATGTATATACCCGAATAATTATTTTCTTTATACCTCAAATAGAACTTCAAATTAAGATTTTTATAATAAGGAACTTCGTTCCTATCCTGTGTCCCACGACACCACACTTTTTTTTTAATGGCCTTTGTCATTAATGACATAATTAATATGTTGCCAGTGTCTCGTTAATTGAATTTGAAAAAATAATTACTAAACTGAAAAAAAAATTAGCTAGTTCAGCCATTGCGATGAGCGTTTTTCAAAACACAAAAGCATGAGTAAATAGCTGTATAAATTTGAAATTGGAATTCCTAACCAAAGAGGAGATTTTGAGATCAAAGTACGACAAAACGCCCATTTTATATGTAAGGACCGAATAATTATTATATACACTAGCTGTGCCCCGCGGTTTCACCCGCGGTAATTTCGGAGTTCCCGTGGGAATTCTGGGATAAAAGTACCCTATGTCCTTTTCTGTACCCCTGACAACGTGCATGCCAAATTTCATCCAAATCCGTTCAGCCGTTTTTGCGTGATTGAGTAACAAACATCCAAACATCCACACTTTCACATTTATAGTATTATTTATTTATAATATTTTTTATTTATAATATTATTTAGGAGGAATCGGTTCTGTATTTGCGTAACGGAAAACACCACTGGAAAAAACCTAGACTTCTCAAAATTTCTACAAATCAAACATACAATAGATAGTAGGTGTGAATTGGAAAAGGAGTGCCCAGTAGCGAGCACTTAAAAGTATTATTGATATCAACCAGACCAAGCGGCAATGGCGCGGGCGCGATATTGTAAGTTCTTTAAAAATTCTCATAGCCGTGTAGGTACATATTTACCTATTTTGAAAAATTTCTGTTAGGTAAAACAAATTGTTGTCTTGTTAACTTTGATGCTTCTTTTGTATTTCAATAATATAAAAACGAATGCAAAAATATCAATCTAACATGACGTCACGACAAATACAATCGAGATTGTTTGCTTAGTAAAGTAACGAGCGAGTTGCTTTTGCGCCATTGTACCTTCAGTGGTACGAGCGAGAGGGCACGGGCGCGGCGCGGCGCACCAACTAGTCCTATAAGGGCCCCCGCGCATTAGGCGGCCAGGTCGCGCGACCAAACCGCATGACCTGGCCGCCGTAGCTGCGATTCATCTGCGACCACGTAGCGACCACATTTTGTCAGTTGAGTTCACATCGTGCTCAGAAATGGACGTCGAAGAAGGAATTATTGTTGCACTGATTTTATTATTACAAAAGCGAAAGAAAAAAAGAACAAAAAACAAATTTTGGATTCACCCATTGTTACGGAATAGGCTTACAAAAGGAATATATCATACATACTTTCCAGAAGTATTGCAATATGAAGATAAATTTTTTAACTATATGAGAATGTCTAAAAAAACTTTTTACGAGATCTTGAATGTTCTAAAACCACATATTACTGGATTCAGCCCATTTCGGGAGTGCATCTCTGCTGAAGAAAAATTGTATCGAACATCCTGTATCCAGAAAACACGTGTGGCCGCTGCGACCAGTGCGCGCACACTGATCTCAAATGGTGAAAAATGGTGAATCTCGTTGGTCGCGGCGGCTAACTGGCCGCGTGTTGAGTCGCGATGTTTCTGCTGGCCGCGCGGCCAGTACGTGGTCGCTGGCCGCTGGTCGCCTAGTGCGCGCACTTGCATATGTCACCGAAGAAATAGTTGGCCGCAGCGACCTGGCCGCGCGACCTGGCCGCCTATGCGCGGGGGCACTTACACCTAAGTACACGCAGCGAGCGACGACCTCGGGGCTCGCGTGTCATCCGGCGACGTCCGTCCCCGTGGTCACTCGCTCACTGTTCCTTCATCATTGCTGTGTACCTACCTGCGGGCTGCGGGCACGCGACGGGGACGGGGACGGGGCTCGCTGCTCCGCGCTACGCACTAATGATTACTGCGAGCGAACAGGCCGCGGGACGTGCTAGTTTATCTAATAATAATGTGGATGACGCTATTAACTCATTTACGACCGCAAGGAATGTCAGAGCGTAGCGAGCGCGCCCACGAGTCGGCCGGAATGGGTACCGTTGCATCTAGCACCATAGCTCAAACACTGTCTCGGATAAAAAGAAAATAATAACTAGAGAGGTAACGTAGGCAGGGACAGACGCCCCACGGTTTTAAAGAAAGTTAGGACAAAATTTGTTTTAACTTTCCCCTCCGACCAAATAAAAACTAAAGACGGAACGCGTAGAACAAACAAGTGAAGCCAGGAAAAAGACATCACGCCGTGCACGTACACAGAAACACGCACACACATACAAGAAAAAGACACCATAAATCCTAAGTAAATTTTGCAAATCCATACACTTTCCTAAGCACCACATGCATACGCAACCGGCTTCACTTCGTTGTTCGAGACGTTCCGTCTTTAGTTTTTATTTGGTCTGAGACTTTCCCAAGACTTCCTTTGCGAAGTAATTCCAAGTCTATTTCGGACGATATTCTCACTCTCACTCTCAACTATAAATTTCGAAAACAGTGAATAAGTAAATTTTTAACTAAATGGCGTTTAACATTCTGTTACGTTAGTAATTTTTTTTATCTATGTGTACTTATGTACCTACTCTATACTAATATTATAAAGAGCAAAAGTTTGTGACTTTGTGAGTTTGTGACGTTGTAGGGGGTAGATAATCGATTCTGTAGATTCTTTCACTAATAGAAAGTCACAGTGATCCTGAGTGTCATAGGGTACTTTTTATTCCGGAATTCCCGCGGAAACTCCAAATTTCCCGTGGGTAAAACCACGGGAGAACTGTTATCTCTGGATCTACTGAACCGTTTTTGAAAATTCTTTCTTTTATAGGAAGCTATAGTGATCCTGAGTAGGATACTTTTTATTCCAGAATTCCTGCGGGAACTCCGGAGTTTGTGAGTTCGTGAGATTGTAGGGGTAATCTCTGGATCTACTGAACCTATTTTAAAAGTTCTTTCACTTATAGGAAACTACAGTGATCCCGAGTGACGTGAGGTTCTTTTTATCTCGGAATCCCCGTGGGAACTCCGGAGATTGTGAGTTTGTGAGGTTTTAGGAGGTGATCGCTGGATCTACACCTCCACCCCGGAACCCCTTGATTAGCGGGCCGGCACGGTGACCTATGATGTCTCTTCTATGTGGTGTAGTGTGTTGGTGGTGAGCGGTGAGTGGTGACGTACGTGGCGGCTGCGGGGCGAGCGAGTCGGGCGGCGGCGGGGCTGGCGGCGGGGGGTGCGCGGGCGGCGGCTGCTGCTGCGGGGCCGGCGGCGGCGGCGGCGGCAGGGGCGGGGGAGTGCCGCGCGGGCTGGCGCGGGGGGGCGGCGGCGGCGGCGGGGCGCTCGTCGCGCTGCTGCAAGTGGTGGCGGGACAGGTGACAGTGGGCGGCGGGCGCAGCGGCAGCGGTGACTGCAGTGCAGTGACAGCAGTGACAGCAGTGACAGCACCCAGAGCACCGCCGCACCTGGCACCGACTTCGCGGAGACCCGGAAGCTTCGACTTCAGCGAACAGTGGCAAATTATATACCACTCGGTATAAATGTCACAATGCTATCTTATAGTCGTAGTATGAACCGAGTGGCTGCACAACTAGGGCACCTAAATAGTTTAAAGTGCTTGTTGCACTAGGCACAATAGCACCTACTATAGGTGATAATCCTTGAATAAATTAGGTAGGTAGATAAGTTCCTATGTACCTACGCTTATTTAGTAGCACAAATACCTACCTACTTTCCGCGTATTATGAGGAAACTAGTGGGCTAGTAGCTAACCGAGTAGTGAACATAGAGAATGTACTGACGGTACAGTAGGAATTAATTAATTGGAAAGTGTGTACCTATGCACTAATTACACAATTTATAGACATTGGCACAAAAGTTGAAATATTATCACGCAAATACTTTATTAATAAGGCCTAATTAAGGATAGTTTAGCAATACCAGCAACGGCAACGGCACGCATCCATCGTGGGCCGTGGAAATAACCACCCAAATAACATTGCCGAACACCTGCCCCGCAGCCAAATTGACAATCTATCTTTGGCACGAAAAGTCCAATATTTCGTGACCACTGAAAATGACGATTCGTTCCTTAGTTTTCTATAGCCATAAAGATTTTATAGATTTTGAACTTGGCTTAGGCGGACCAAGGTGTCGTGACCCGACCCGACCCGACCACGACACGGAACGCCCGGAACGGAGCTTATACTTTAGCCCAAATTCATTATTTTTTTATGTGTGCGTTTTGCCACTAATCCCATTTGTGCGTTGTTTTTGAGTTAGGTACTACAGAAGATTGTGGCTGGGGATCATAGATAGTTCCAGACCCGTCCACAGCTCGATACGAAGTTTTTTAACCGACTTCCAAAAAGGAGGAGGTTCCATGTTCGATTGTATGTTTTTTTTTATGTATGTTCACCGATTACTCGAAGACGGTTGGACCGATTTGGAAAATTCTTTTTTTGTTTGAAAGGGTATACTCCCAATTAGGTCCCATTGCCACCAAGTCGGGATCTGATGATGGGATCTTGGAGAAATCGAGGGAATTCTTCAAAAATTATAGGCACACGTATAACGATTTGGGTATTTTTATAGTAAATCGTTCATTTGCTTTTGGAAAGCAAAATTTGAAGAAGTGGAACTGATGATGAAGACCACAGATGGTCATCGGAACTACTCAACAATAATACGTATTTCACGGGTTCCGATTGGAGCGATTTCAAAAATTGTTTTTTTGTTTGAAAGGGGATACTCCCAAATTGATTCCGTTATCACCAAGTCGAGATCTGATGATGAAATCTTGGAGTAATCGAGGGAACTCTTCAAAAATTACAGGTACACCTATAGCGATTTTTGGATTTTTTATAGTAAATCGTTTATTTGCTTTCGGAAAGCAAAATTTGAAGAAATGGAACTGATGATAAAGACCACCGATGGTCATCGGAACTACTCAATAATAGGTATTTCACGGCTTCTGAATCGTTAACTTTAATATGGTTTCTAAAAAATTTATGCCCGTCACAATGTATATGGTGAAGTGGATTTGATGGTGATGCACTAGGAGAACTCCTCAACAATTAACGTCCCTGCGTCGGGAAAAGTAATATTTTGTAAAAGGTGATGAGCAGTTGACATTAGGCTATTGTAACTTAGAGAAATTACGAACTAAGTAAAAGCGAAAAATAAACAAAATTTTAACAAAAAAATTAAAAACACAAAACTGAAAAGCTAAAATTAACAAAATACCGATTTATCCAAAAGCATGGACCAATCATGTCCAAAAGACAAAAACACACGTAATATTATTATTGGTTTGTGCTACCACTGATCGGTTTGAATTCGGTGACAAGCCCGCTGGTGTCTGCCCACTTGGGTTGTTCTGCTCACGGAGAGCTAGTGGCGGGAGTCGACTTAGCCTATCTACCCCATCATCTCCATATTTGGCTTGTCACCGACTTCATACCGATCAGTGGTAGCACAAACCAATAATAATATTACGTGTGTTTTTGTCTTTTGGATAAATCGGTATTTTGTTATTTTTAGCTATTCAGTTTTGTGTTTTTAATTTTTGTGTTTTTGGAAGTCAGTTTTAATTTTTTTTTGTTAAAATTTTGTCTTTTGTACAAATTAATTATTACCTACTAGCTAATACTAGGCTAATATAGGTATATTATGTGGCATGTGTATGTGTGTATGTGTGTATACCCGGGCGCGGCGGGCGGCTGGCCGGCGGCGGCGGCGCGGTGGCGCTGCGCGAGCCGCTCCTGGTCCTGCAGCTCGGCCAGGCGCCGGCCCAGCGCCAGCACGCCGCTGCTGAAGTTGCCGTGCGCCGTGAACTTGCAGCGGAACTGCTCCGGCGGCCCGCACGAGAACAGGTAGCAGCTGCCCGGGCTCTGCCACAGCCCACACCACAACATACACGTGTGCTGTGGATCTAATCTATGCCGATACTAGACACTAGTTCTCGCTGTCGCGGGGATTCTGGGACAAAAAGTACTTCCCTACTTATGTCCTTTGCTCTATTACTGTCAGCGTGTATGCAAAATTATAATATCATGAAGATCGGTTAGGTAGTTAAGACGCGTGACAAACAGTTACTTTCACATTTACTTATAATACTAGATTGGATTGCAAAAAGCCACGTGACATAGGCATAGACATTTACATACCTACATTAAGTACGAAGTGACGCAACCTTGGAGTGATGGTCACGTGGACGCGAAAATCTATTGATTTAGTGGATTTAGGCACACTAGTATCGGAAAAAAGTATAAATTGCGTTGCTTTCCTGAGTTTATAGGTTTGTATTCTCTCTGATAAACAGCAGTTTTGATAAAACAGACACATCATAGGTACCTAAATGGTTAGATTCACAGGACCGTGCTAGATATTATGTGCCTATATTAGATAAGGTTATAAATTATTTTTCACACCACATGCTCGACAATGCCGAATTATATGTCATGTAAACCTTACCGAAAGCAAGACATTATATCTCTTGGCTTTAGCCGGGTTATAATGTTCTATTGAATTTCATTATAACCCGCTGGTCAATAATGTGATTTTCACTTTCATAATTCTTATTGCTATGTCCATAACGTCTCATTTCGCTAAACAGAATGTGTTCTCAGCGGGAGCGGCCAACTCGATTTTCGAAGACCGAAGCCGTGGCCCACTAGATTCGCAGTGAGACGAACTTCATTTGTTTGTCAAATCGAGTAGGCCACGCCAGCTGAAAGAAGTGGCTATATAGGATCTACTAAGCCTGGTTTTTTATTGTCTCGTATTATGTGAGAAAAGTAGAGTATACACCACAGGGATAAAACTGTTTTTTTCTTGGGCGCTTGAATCCCTCACTGCACTCAGGACTCAATCTTAATTCCCTCCCTTTGGTCGGGAATTAACTTATAACACCCTCGCTGCGCTCGGGAGTTAAATTTGGAGTCCTTCGTTATGTTCAGGATTCAATGTAGCGCCCGTGACATAAAACAGTGCTTTATCCCCTTGGTGTATAATCTACTATTGTCTGTGTTGAAGTCTGTAATAATTTTGTAAAACGAAAACTCATTCGAACGTGCGCGAGAATGGAGGTAAGATATAGCGCGAGCGTTACAGCGCCATCCAGAGGTACCGGCCAGCATGTGCATAGTGGATACTCTTTCGACATAAGTCTAGTTAATCTGGGGAGAACGCGCGACGGGACCATAGAGTTATATAGAGGTGTGGGAACGTGCGGCGAGGGATCTGCTGCCTGGCTGTTGCCCGCTAGTACTGCTAAATGTGTGTGTCTGTGTAGTGCGTGTGTGTAGGTACCTTTTCCTCGTAAACGAACACGTCGCAGGCGTCGGTCTCGCAGCACAGGCGCAGGCACTCGGCGCGCGAGCCCACGTCCAGCTCCGACAAGTAGCGCGCGCCCATCTCCTGCGACTCCTCCGTGCGGATGATCTTGTCGCGCTGCACGTCGAAGCGCGCCGCGCACGTCGCCGGGTCCAGCTCGCGCGCCGACACCGCCGCCACCGCCACCACCGCCGCCGTCACCCACATCCAGCCCTCAACACTCCACATTACACGACTCGACGCTCACACTTATATTATACCCTATGGGGATGCGAGTTCTGGTCTCTCGTTCCTCCACGGGCCTTCGAATATACTCGATGCGATGGTTACTGCTGTCAGCGGACTAGTAGGCACTCGCAGCTCGCGTAGGGCGGCGTGGCAGGATCGATGTCGCGGCGCATGCGCGCGGCGCCGGGCGCGGGCCGCGGGCGGTCGGCGGCCAGCAGCGGCCGGCGGGCGCGGCGGCGCGGCGGCGGCAGTGTGCCGCGACGCGACGCCCAGCCCGCGCCCGCTCCCGCTCCGCCGCCACTCCGAGCCGAGCCCCATGTCGCTGTTCTTCAAGTTCAGGAGCGGCGTGAGTACACCCAGCAGGGCCCACACCGCCCGGCCCTGCCCGCCGACACACCCTCCTCCTCCGCACATACTGTTTACCGCTGCCCGACAATCTGCCGCTCACTTAGCACACCATCGGGTGGTGACTAGTGTCCACCTCGGTCCTCGCACACTCCGCGCTCCACGACCCGCCAGCACCCGCCGAGCGCGACCGCGCCTTCGATTCATTGATATTTCATTAAAAATATGTTACCCAATTTATCTTGTTAGGCAGCTGCTGCTCCTGTACTCGGGTACTCGTGAGAAAGATGTTGAAAGCAAAACTCGACAGGAGGCGCGAATACGAATGCTTTGTTTATTTTTTTATATTTTATTTTACTTTATTCGGAAAATCAACTAAATAAAAAACAATGAACATTTAAGTCTACTTATAAGTAATGTATCGGATTATGAAATCTTAGGTTCGTCTGCGCTGGAAAAGGTACTTAGAATCTGAGACATAATTATTTAATTATACTTTTAAAATTAAATAATATAGGTAATTAATTAATATAATAGAAACGTCGGTTATAAGGTCGTTTTTGTTATTGTCTCGCACGTTTTATACCCTCGGGTGCTGTGAAGGTGAACCGCTGTGCTACTGCTTTACTGTTATGTCTCCATACTCCACCTGGCAGTCTGGAAAAGATCGCTTTATAGTGATAAGGCCGCCCTTTGAAGCCACTTAATACTTTCTGTTTTATAAATTATTTCTCATTGTACTGATTGTGGTGCTCAATAAAGTTTTTTTTTTTTAATTTCATTCATTTATTCGTGGTCACTTTAAATCTCCCATCGATAGCAGCCCGCAGGCTTCTGACCCAAGTTAGTTCGGACTCTACTAGATATTATGAAAACAACGCGGAATGTTGATCGTGGTGCGTGGAAGTGAGAGCGTAAACACAAGTAGGTACCTACTCGGATTGAATGAAATGCCTTGTTGACAAGCCTATTTATGCATTACATGCCTACTCATCTACTTCATCAAATTCATTCTTCATCAACAGTACCTACCTACTCTAATGGGAGATACTTTAATGCTAGTCCTTACGTTTCGTTTGTCGCGCTAACCAACTATGCACACTTGCTTAAAATTTCTTCGAATAGGTATGTTTTATTAGCATTGTTAGCTTGTTCCTGTCTCCCAGAAGGGTAGACCGAGATCATGGCGAGCGTTATTTTTACGGTCCTCATTTTTAAGCGCTGGCCACACCAGGAACGAAGCTTAGTTCGTGTAACTTCTCCACCTTGTAGCGGGCCACGCTTCGTCTGCCGGGTCATGGTCGGCCCTCAAGAACTTTCCTTCTTCATCGGCGGTCAGTTCTTCGAGCGATGTGCCCCGCCCACTGCCGCTTGAGGTTTGCTATTCTTCGGGCTATGTCGGTAACCTTGCTTCGATTTCCTCATTTCTGATTTGATCCCGCAACGAAACTCCGAGCATAGCTCTCTCCATTGCCCTTTGGGTGACTTTAAGCCTTCTTTCCAGCAGTATTATCAAAGACAATTCAGCTTAATCGAATAAATAACGCGACAGGCATCCACTCGCTACGACCTCCACCGGTCAACAATCGAAGTGGGTAGTCTTCTGGATTGTGTAAATATTGCAAAAGTGTGGTGACAGAAGTCTTTGGGAAATACAACTAACAGATATCTACAATGAAACGTTGTTTGAATGAAATTTAATGGAATTTATTGTCTTAACTGACGTTTTGACTTTTGACACTAAAATATCGTAAAACCGGTATTACTGGAATTCGGTATCGGTATTTCAATATCGGATTTTTGCTCCGATATTCCGGTTTTCCGATATTATCGAAAACCGGTATCCATGCTCTACTCCCAATTAGGTCCCATTGCCACCAAGTTGGTATCTGATGATGGGTATAGGTAGGTACCAAGTTGACATTTATATCAAATACTTAGGTAATCTCTAATGGAGCTGTGAAAAAATCAAACTTCGTCAACGCCAATAAAATAAATAAATAAACGCAATCAAAAGATATGTATAAAAGAGCCGTTTATGCCACATATTAGATATTTGGCATAAACGGCTGTTTTATTACGCAAAACCTATAAGATACTTCCCGTTGAACAAAAATCATGAAATTTGGTAAGAAGAAATGTCTTATAGCGTTTATTAACTTGAGTATATGTAGTTGGTAAACTGACCGCTAGGACAAAATTAAGTTTGTCGTTCAGTTTGCCCTCACGAATATTTATTTTATTTTATTTTGGAGGAAAACCTTACGGCTAATGTAACAAAAATAATATATAAAATGGCAGACAACAGCCATTCGCGGAATTCACAAATACCTAAATAAAAAGTGTAAAATGTATAAAGAGTTTTGGACAAAAGTAATTATAAATATGATTTTTAGTTTTAGTTATATGATTTGAGAAGCTCAGTATCGACAGTATGCGTCTTAATCCTGCAATGTTAATGTTGAACAGATCGATATTAGCGTCGCCACTTATTGAGTTGAACAGATTACATTATTTGCACGTATGCTTACACTTGTGTACGGAACTCGCGGTGCGCGAGTTCGACTCGCACTTGGCCGTTTGTTTTCACCCCGGGCCGCGTGGCCGCCAGCCCCCGCCCGCGCACCGACGCGCCCCGCCCCGCCCGCTCGCCGGCCGTCGCACGTGCCGCGTCGAGTGCGTCGCGAGCCGTGGCCTGCGGCTGCGACCACGGAATATGGCTGCGGCCTGCGACGTGCGACGCAACTCTGGAGCGGTGACACGCGCGCGGCGTGCCCGGCGGCGCGGCGGTAGGTCACAGACGCGCGCGACACGGCGCGACGGTAGGCCACACGCGCGCGGCGCGGCGCGGCGGTAGGTCACACACGCGCGCGGCGCGGCGCGACGGTAGGTCACACACGCGCGCGGCGCGGCCGGCGGCGCGGCGGTAGGTCACACACACGCGCGGCGCGGCGCGACGGTAGGCCACACGCGCGCGGCGCGGCGCGGCGGTAGGTCACACACGCGCGTGGCGCGGCGCGGCGGTAGGTCACACACGCGCGCGGCTCGGCGCGACGGTAGGTCACACACGCGCGCGGCGCGGCCGGCGGCGCGGCGGTAGGTCACACACACGCGCGGCGCGGCGCGACGGTAGGCCACACGCGCGCGGCGCGGCGCGGCGGTAGGTCACACACGCGCGTGGCGCGGCGCGGCGGTAGGTCACACACGCGCGCGGCGCGGCGCGGCGGTAGGTCACACACACGCGCGGCGCGGCGCGACGGTAGGCCACACGCGCGCGGCGCGGCGCGGCGGTAGGTCACACACACGCGCGGCGCGGCGCGACGGTAGGTCACACACGCGCGTGGCGCGGCGCGGCGGTAGGTCACACACGCGCGCGGCGCGGCGCGGCGGTAGGTCACACACGCGCGCGGCGCGGCGCGACGGTAGGTCACACACGCGCGTGGCGCGGCGCGGCGGTAGGTCACACACGCGCGCGGCGCGGCGCGACGGTAGGTCACACACGCGCGTGGCGCGGCGCGGCGGTAGGTCACACACGCGCGCGGCGCGGCGCGACGGTAGGTCACACACGCGCGCGGCGCGGCCGGCGGCGCGGCGGTAGGTCACAATCACGCGCGGCGCGGCGCGGCGGTAGGTCACACACACGCGCGGCGCGGCGCGACGGTAGGCCACACGCGCGCGGCGCGGCGCGGCGGTAGGTCACACACGCGCGCGGAGCTATGCATACGGGCTATTTCAATAAATTATATTATTTATTCCTGGCCCGACGCCAGCTTACAATAGGTAATACTATTTTGCGTTTCCTAATAAAGTTCTAGAAAAAGAAAACCCAATATTACTGTCTAGCACCTGTACCTATTCATTACATGATTACATCAACCATGGACCAATTAAAATTGGTCCATGCATCAACTTATTTATTTATTTATTTGTTAAGTAATATACATAATTTATTTATTTATTTATTTATTTATTTAAATGGAGAAAAAACAGATACAAATTTACACTAAATAATAATAACAAGAAATATTTTACCTATAATACAACAATTTGCATCCTTAACATTCTCTCTGAGTAATCGAGCGAAATAACTCTGCTGCTTAATGCTATATTTAATGTTTACACTTTGAAGTGGAATTTTATTTATTGGAATTTTTAATTCTTTTATATTTACCTGCTTGTACATAATAGATAAATGAGGAACTTCGTTCCACATTAATTCTGAGCAATAATTATTATCTACTAAGTACTAAGTAAGTAGTAAGTACCTACTAAGTAGGTACCTAAATACCTGGTAGTGGTTTATCGACACTGCACTACAATCTGACAGATTTTCAGATACCTAGTTAATATCTTATACCTAGGTCCATACAGATTAACCGCCATTCAGTAGCGCTCAAAGTTTAGAATTCAGCTTTCAACTTCGAGTCTGTGCGCACTGCGCCCGGCCTAGCTCGGCACGGCACGGCACAGCACGCAGCACGCGGCTCGCGCGCGGCAGGACAGCGCGCGGCGCGGCGCGGCGGGGTCAGCGCACTTCGCCCCCAGCCCCCCGCCCGCCTCCCGCGCCGCCCCGCGCCCCGCCTGCAGCCCGCAGCTGGCCTTGACGTCACAGACCGCGCAACTCGCGACCGTCTGTCGACTGTCGAGTGTCGAGTGTCGAGACTCGAGACTCGAGTTCGCGCCCGCGCCCGCACCGACCACAGTCTACACTCCATAGGCACAGTCGGCAGGCCGCAGTCCGTCTCAGTGCTCGCCTGCTCGGTTCCGTCCGCTGGTGTGTCGCGCGCAGTGCTCGTCAAATTCAGTGTTTACAGTGCAGTGCACTGAGTGGGTACTCAGTTTCTAAGATAGTGTAAAGGGAATCAGGAGCGCAGGCAGTCAGGTTTTCAGTGGCGGTGGTTAGCGGCGTAGTGTAGCGCATCGACTTGTTCCTCAGTGCCCCAGGCCCCGGGGCAGTGACCGCGCGCCGACGTCTCGGAGCCCCGCGCCGCGCCGCCTGCTGTGCGGAGCCTTGTGCGTACTGCGGCGCGGCGAGACCGCTACGCTATACCGTAAATACTTCACAATATAATTAGGTACTAACAATAACGGAACACTCGCATACTGCGCATAATATGAGTGTGGGACTAAACTCCTGTGTGTCTCCACTCTCATTGTGGCCTCAATCTAATTAAATTGAATTAAATGAAATAAGGATTACCTAATGCGTCATGATTATAGGTTGTATACCTAGGTCCAGGTGGTAGCAAATAGCACGGACGTTCGCACTCCGGAGAGCTCAACATATTGGGAAGAGACGGCGCGCTACCCCTCCCTTGCTGCGTGGGGTGGCTGGGCACGTGGGCTGGGGTCTAGACATCTTCGCTTTGTTTTTGTTTATCTAAACATTTTACTTGAGTAGGTACCTACTCTCGCGGTCGCTGCCGCGTCAGTGATCATTGCAACTATGGCACACCGGCAGTACTGATACCATAGCTGTATGTTGACTGTGTGTATGTACATAGCTTGAAACTTGAAAGGAAGGGATTACCTACTTTGTAGTTTGTATTTGTATATGATACATAATATAATCAGCAGAAGCAGGATGTTAACTGTGTCAGCTGAGCTAAAACACGTTCTTATCTTGGCTTATCTAATTAACGGTGCTGGTAAAAAATGGCAAGCTGTAGGTAACCTGATACCTGATACTCGTATTACCTACATATTATGCGTAACATCGTTGTGCGTGCATACATACTTATATCCAAGTGTATGTTGTAGATGGATCGGGGTAAAACTTGCATCAACTGACTTCAGGACAAGGAACTTAGAGCAGTTCCCGGAACTTGCGACCCTCACGTGGTTTAAAATTGCTTCAGAAAACCGACCAAACGGTACGATCTCGTAGTCTGGTGATAAAAAAAGCAACGTAGTTAATAAATACATATGTTGTTTGCCAGAGGAATCTCCAACATTGCCCACCTAAGAAATATTAATATTTTAGGCATTTTATGTAACAACTAACAAATATGTTGTAGTATTGTGGATCTGTGGAAATACAGGAAATACTGGGAAAAACTGTAAAAATAATAAATTTGTATGTAATGTAAAATATGCGAGTAGGTAGGCTACTCGCATATTTTACATTACGTAGGTATTTATATTTTGTCCAACTCGAGTTGAATTACTGATTATATATAGTAGGTATACCTACTTATCTTTGATCACGATTCACGACAAGCGATAACGCGAATATTCGGCCTTGTATATACCTACGTAAGTAGGTACCTACCTGTTGTGTAAATTTCGGGATTCCTTCATGAACTCTTTATTGTCCCTACTGTATTAAGAAATATCTTAAACTATCTGCCGTCTGCCATTAAAATCTGTTGCGTCGTTCGTTAAATTGTTACATAATTAAGTTATTTATCTATCGATGCGCGTTCAGATAAACCGGCAAACACAATTATCGAAATGTATTCTGTGCTTAGTCAACTTCTTTTTTTATACGTTTTACTAGCGCGAGCGCTGTCCCGCGCGGTTTCTCCCGCGATAATTTCGAAGTTCCATACAAACTTTTCAACCTCTTTTCATCCCCTTGGGGGTTGAATTTTCAAAAATCCTTTCTTATCGGATGCCTACGTCATACAATGAATACACCCTCCAAGTGTCAGGTCTCTACGGTCAGCGGTTTAGGCTGTGCGTTGATCCATCAGTCATTCAGGAATCAGGACAAAGGATTTTATATATATGTATAGATGAGATTTTGATTTTGATTTTGGCTATTTATTTTTAACAGACTTCCAAAAAAGGGGAGGTTCTGCTTTCGGCTGTATGTACGATTTTTTTTATGTATGTTCATCGATCACTCGAAGACGGTTGGGCCGATTTCAAAACGTCCCAACATCGGGAAAAGCAATATTTTGTAAAAGGTAATGACCAGTTGACATTAGGCTATTGTAACTTAGATAGGTGCTGGGGTGCTGGAGAGTGAAGTCTAGACGAGGGATTTAGGAAGTCAGGGCATGCATGACAGGCAGCTGAGGGAGGGAGTGGGGCGGGGCGGGGCCGGAACCGAGGGCTCGAGAGCTGCTTTTGTATCATGAAAGCGGTTGCAAAGTGTTTCAATGCTTTCAGAACGATTTACACCATATTTACACACACACACACACATAGACGCTTACAGGTACCTACACTACAAGACAATGCCAGCGAGGTTGGCATTTTGTAAAATTCCGTTTTAAAAAGAAAAATGAAAAATCTGATTTCAGGAAATAGTAGGTAGTCTTCTAGTTGTTTAGAACCTCCTTTAGACAAATTAATTTGTATGTAGCTCAGACGAAATAAAAAGTCTGTAGGTATATGATTAAAATTCAGCGTCCATATTTATTTTGTTTACGTCTCAGACGAAATATCGTTTGAGGTTTACGTTTACAATTTTCAAAGGCCAATTTTTTAAGGCTATTGCTGAATTAGTGTTACAATATTTACCTAATAGTTTTGTTTACGTATAAAACTTCCAATGCATCTTTTTACTTGATTTCAAAAAGGAGGAGGATATCAATTCGGATTTTTACATAATATTTTTTTTTTATGTACAATACTATGTATAACTATAGATAACTCCGTCCGCGTCAAGATGGATTTACAAAATTCTTTCTTGTTCGAAATGGGCCCATTTAAATTAGGTACATAATAAACTTACATAGATGTGATGAGTTTCGGAGACAGCGAAAGTCTTGAAGTCGCTTTAATTGGTTTTGTTAAAATTTTGCGATCAAAAAATTTAAACATTATAAAATATTATACTCATAAACGCCATAACGATCACATTGAAATTAGAATAGAAAATAGAATTTTGCATGCAAATTGCAAAGTATGACGAATTGACCTCTCTTATTTTTAGAATGTAAGAATTATTCTAAAGAATAATTCTTACATTCTAAGGAGCCTGTGCTTTTGTCTCCCGCGCGCCTCCGTCTGTTGATCCTCTCCTTTTTGCATGCAAATTGCAAAGTATGACGAATTGACCTCTCTTATTTTTAGAATGTAAGAATTATTCTAAAGAATAATTCTTACATTCTAAGGAGCCTGTGCTTTTGTCTCCCGCGCGCCTCTGTCTGTCGATCCTCTCCTCTCTGAGGGAGACCTCATTAACCAGTAGTTAAGTACCTACCCATACCTATCTATTAGTGCATTAATTTCGCTTTTAGACGGTATTTCATCGCGTTATCTTTGATAGGTTTGGTTAGTCAACAATGGTGGCATCTTTGCCGCACGTTTATTCATAGAGACTAATGTGCCAGATGCCAGTGCAGTGGAAGCACCATAAAAACAATATATTTCTTGGATAAGATTACCCAAGAATGACGCAGTCCCTGTGTTGGACGTATGTGGGCTATGTGCGTCCCGACACCTACAGACCGTATTTATATAACAAGGACACTGATATTAGGTATTCAGTCGAGATGTCTTTACGAAGGAAACCACGCTCGGCTTGAACTTTTCCGCTATACAATGGGAATGCCTTAATTGGAATTGTAAATTGAAGATACAATCTTCCAATGTTGTGGATATTACGAAAGGATTCACGGTTGGTCGCTCGTTAGTTACGACGAAACCATAACGTAAGCACTTTATACTAAAGTAAGCACTTTAGTGTCGATTTGTTTGGTTATTGCCAACAATTTCCGACAGCCTCCAACCCTCCCATACCCTCGACTTCCAGTAGCTACGATGAATGGCATTCGCTGATGAGTGGAAGGAACTTTTGTCCGCAAGATCTACGAACTTCTAAGTAGATACGAGTATACACGACTACCCCGTTTGGTGCACACTCACAGCGCACACGAGTAGGTGAGCATGAGCCGAGGCATGTGTTAACACGTTAAATAAACAAACTCATAGTCATATTAATATTGTAAAATTCAACTGGCGTCGATGCGATGCGTCACTGCCCATTGGCTCACTGCCGCGGCCGATACCGCCGCGCACGTCGCACGCACGCCGAGAGCCATGTCACCTGCCACGGAATACTGAACAAGACCGGCGCAGCTTCTACCACAAATACCTATAAGATTTAATTTATTTTACGATTTATGTATTTAAATAGCAAATATTCAATGGGGAACTTGCATGAAATTCATAAATTAGTAATTGGGTCATTATTTCAAAACTACTGCCTGAGAAAAAAGCACAAATATCAATATTATCCAAAATATTAAATTTTTTATTTGGTGAAATGAAACGTTTTAACGAAACATCAATCACGGCCTCGGATAGCATATTACGTCATAATTGACATGACCCAGTCAACATGACAGTCACATCATGTACTTTTGACTATATTATGTGTTAAATGGTATAATCTTTATCTGATGACGTCATTTTTGCGTTTTGTCCGTTATGTAAAAAGTAGGAACTTTCAATCGCTTTATTTAATTAATTTATGCATATTTTTGTTTTTTTTTTTTGTTTTTTTTAAATAGGTTATTCTTTTTACTAATGTAATAGGAATATTTTTCCAGTAGGTAAGTATATAAAACTGGAAAAATATTCATGCAAGTTCCCTATTGACAAATATCTATTAATCGTTGACGCAGAGCCGCGGCGGCGCAGGCGCAGCCCCACGCGGCGTCCCCGGCATGGAGTGCGGCGTGGCGGCCGGCGGGTACCCCGCGCACCCCGCGCACCCCGCCGCCTCGCCCACCGAGCGCTCGCCCGCCAGGACCGGCCTGCACGTCAACTTCAGCGACAAGGGCGAGGTAACACACAGGCACCCACACCTGTGCCTGTGTAGTGTAGCCACCTGCTGAAGTGTACCGCGATGCCTCCCTCGTTTAGGTGAAGGAGCGTCGCGAGAAATTCCTGACGGCGAAGTATGGAAGCCACCAGATGGCGCTGATCCGTAAGAGACTCGCCGTCGAGATGTGGCTCTACGACGAGTTGCAGAAACTCTACGAAATACCAGTGAGTATAGCAGGCCCCATAATACATAAGTGGAAGGGATTTTTTTTTATTTATACAACATGTTAATGAATTAACTGAAAACTAGAAAGTAGTTTGCTCAGAATCGACTAGCGAATCGATCGCACTATGTTTTAATATAGGTTATGTTTTTTTTTTTACTAGCCCAGGTCTAAATTATTTATAATACAATATTTGGCGCGTACGCCGCCCGCAGCAAAAAAATTCGAACAGGTAGGCGCGGGCGTAGCGCTTGGAATTTCGTAGACAGATCACCCACAAACTAATGTTGAATTACTTTTAAAGTATACATTTTTTCGACTTAAAATATTTTTTAATCATATTATTGTTTAATTTTTTAAATGGGGTGTATCAGGTTTTCAGTTAATTCATTAACACGTTGTATACTAGACAATAATTTCACAGTGTTACAGTAACGCCATAAATCGGAACCTGATGATTCAGTCTTAAACTATCGACCAATCTCGATACTAATACTATCTACCTACATTGGTTAAGCTTATTGAATCAATTATATTTTGCCCCCAAAAGTATTTCTAGCGATTTCTGATGGATTGTCAGCACGGTTTCGTAAAAAATCGGTTAACTGCAACTAATCTTGTAACTTTTGTCGAAGAACTTATGACTGTAATTATTTATAGTGGTCATCAAATGGATGTCATCTACACCGATTTAAGCAAGGCCTTTGACAGAATTTCGCATCCTATTTTATTAAAAAAAAACTGGCTTTGTACGACTTCTCAGGAAGTACATGTGGAATTGGTTTAAGTCTTATTTGAGTGACCGCGCTTCTTCGTGGTCTTGGACGGGTCCAACTTATAGATAACATTACATCTGGTGTACCACAAGGTTCTCATTTAGGGCCGGTTTTGTTTAACATATTCGTCAAAGACATCATGAATTGTTTTTACGTACTCCAAGCCGCTTCTCTATGCGGATGACTTAAAGATCTCTCGAAGAATTATCGATGACTATGATGTTGAACTGTTGCAAAGTGATCTGAATAGACTGTCAGAGTGGTGTGATAGTAATTTAATGAACTTAAATGTAAACAAATGCTTTCACACCAAATTTTCTCGTAACCTTAACCTTGTTAACTCATCATAATCATATACTGTACAATGGCATGATGCTATTTTAAGTGAGGTGGATAGCGTTAGGGATTTGAGCACTATTCTTGATCATAAACTAACGTTTATCCAGCATCACGATCACATCATCAATAAGGCGTCGAAAATGATAGGGTTTATCATAAGAAATGGTAAAGTTTTTCGTAGACCCCAAACAAAGAAAATTTTATGTTATAAAAAAAAATAAAAATCGTAGCACGTTGGAATACTATAGTGTTGTATGGAGACCACACTATGCTGCACATTCTTTGCGGTTAGAAAGATTGCAAAAAAGGTTTTTGTGGCACCTGGCGCGCTCTTCTGGAATGGCGAGGCAGAGTTACTCTTACTCGGACAGACTGAAGCATTTTAATATGCACTCGCTTGAAAAACGGAGAATTTATACAATGACCTAGTATTTCTTTATAAAAGAAGTCTAATCTACAATCCTCAAATATTAAGATGCTTTAATTTTCGAGAGCCCAGGAAATATCCACGTGCTGCAAGTCCCCCACTTGTACCCCCTTTACATAGGTCTTTACTCGGCGCTAATTCTCCTGTAGCCAGGCTAAGTAGACTGCTTAATGAGTTCAGTGGCCGGATAGATGTCGTGTATTATAATATCTTAATCATCTTTTAAATGAAAATATTAGGTAATATGGTAACTTACGTACCTACCTATCGCTTAGGAGTGCAGTTGACTCTAGTAACTTAGTTTTATGTTAAGTTTTGTATAGGTACTTTTTGTGATGTTTACCTGTAAGTAATAATACTAGCAATCGAATCTAATCTCTTTTTTAATGTACGATGTATAATGTTGGTAAACTTTTTTAATAAATAAATAAATAAACACAGAGCATAATAAGATTGGCAACCCTAGCCCGTGCTGCCCAGTCCCCACTTTGACAATTAGTTACTACTTACTATCAGTATGACATACGTATTGTGCGGCGCAGAAGGAGAGCGCGGGCGCGGGAGCGGCGGGTGCGGCGGGGGCGGGGGGCGCGGCGCCGCAGGAGGTGGAGGTGGACATCGACGAGCTGCTGGACATGGACTCGGAGGAGCTCCGGCGGCGCCACCTCGCGGTACGCGTACGGGCCCGGCGCGGCGCCCGCACCACTGACCACCCCACCACCGGCGTTCATTTCGGAGTTCCCTCGGGAATTCCTGGGTTAAAAGTACCCTATGTATCTACCCCAGACGTGTGTAGGTACAAAATTTCATGATGATCGGTGTAGTAGTTAAGATTTGAAAGCGACAAACAAAAAAAAAATCACGTTCGCATCCTTAGGTACTATAATATTACTAGCTGTGCCCTGCGGTTTCACCTGCGTGAGTTTCGGAATTCCCGCAGGAACTATTTTTTTCTAAAATAAAAGTATGCTAAGTTACTCCTTATAACATCAGCTATCTGCCAGTGAAAGTTTAGTTAAAATCGGTCCTGCTGTTTCAGAAATAATACTTGTGTAGTTGTGTGCTTGTGACGGGTTCCGGGAGTACTTAGGTCATTACATTAAACAACACTAGTGAGTCGATACGAAAGCCTTTTATCGGTTTTAATCCCAATAACCGTGTTGATTTCCCACCTATAGGTACGCGACTCGTTACGGATTAAGGTTTTAAAGGTATGCTTATCCAGCATCATTAGTGACTGAGTACCATCGATATAAATGAAACCATTCCGTCTGATGCCCATATCAGTAGGTACATACGCGGTATTGTACAAAAAAATTTGATTTCAGACGCTGTTAGCAGATGCCAAAAAACCCCAAAAAGATGTAAATGTAAGTAAAACACCCCTCGTGAGTCGTGACCCCTAGATTAAGGCGACTCATACTTGGATGCGCCGACATCTTTCGAGAAGTTATCGGAAAAACATGTGTTTTTTTTCCAGAAATTCATCAACGAACTTTTAGACAAAGCAAAAACTTTGTAATTTATCGCTTAAGTATGACGGAACCAAATCTCAAGAAACGAAAGTGATGCAACTCGGAATCGCGGGAGTGAAGGTGCGGCGCGTGTTGTGTGTAGTGTCGTGTGGTGTGGTGCCGAGAGAAGCCGCGCCGCCCGCGCCCGCCCAGGGCCGCTGCGGGCCGCGCGCGGGCCCGGACACGGTGTTGTGACGTCTCAGCACTCGCGGCGCGCCAAGGTGGAGCGACTCGTCCGCATTTTTTATTAAAATATTAATACAGTAGGTTTGAAGGTGTAGTAACTTTTTGTACTCGTCAAGGAGACGCGCTCGCCATCCTTCGGCAGGTGGAGCCGCCCGCGCCCGGCACCCGTCGCGACAGGACCGCTCGGCGCGGGCGGGAACTTGTTACGTCGCGTTGTGGCAGAGATATTATATCAGGCGTATCGGCGGACGGACGCGGGGCGGCGCGCGGCGACTTCGGGATAAGCGCCGCGCGCCGCCTCGCGCCTGTCCGCGGGCCCGCGCGTCTCCCTGCATACCGACCGCGACATAGTGTTTAGCTTATTAACAATATTATCGATAAGAATTAATTATCCAATGGAAGCTGTAGTCTCGATGTGTAATTTGTAATACGTAGGCACGTATATGTAGGTACTACTACGTAATTGGATTTATGTATAGCGTTTAGAAATGACGCTTTTAAAGTATAGTCTTGATTTTCAGTTTGTTAGACGCCGTTAAGTAACATATCAGGGTTCTGCCGCGAAGCAGCGAGAGCGCGCTCTCACACGGGCGGAACACTTTGTATTTGTGATGATATTCTAAAAACAAACTCATTTTTGGCCTACTACAATTAAGATTAGTGTACTCGTGCCAATCAGTCTAGGTATAGCATAGTTTAAAGAATCCACACTGCAGTCCTTTTTATAGTTCGTGAAAGAAATACTCGACTTGCTGTCATATAAAATAAAATACTTTCCCGAGTCTGGATACACTTACTGTGGGAAGAGCATTGACTGTACTTATTATTATTATCTAGAAACTAGAAATGTTTAGTTAAATTTGAAATAAAGCGAGATACAAGCATTTTTATTTTACATGTTTACTAGCTGTCCCCCGCGGTAATTTCGGAGTTCCCGCGGAGGTTGCGGGAAAAAAAAAGTAGGTAGGTACAGTACAGTAGTTTACGGTGATTAGCTGTTCCCGCATTAATTCCGGAGTTCCCGCGGGAATTCCGGGATGAAAAATAGATAGTGATGAGCCGATTCTCAGACCTACTGAATATGCATATAAAATTTCATGAGAATCGGTCAAGCCGTTTCGGAGGAGTATGGGAACGAACATTGTGACACGAGAATTTTATATATTAGATATCACGGAAATCCTACCCTCGTTCGGATAATTTATTAGTTTCATGTTACAACTCAGCTACGGCATAATATTCATGTAGCCTGAATGCTATATTTCTTCATGAAATTAAGGTTGACTTGAGCTTGCATCCTCAATCAACATTTGAAGTTTTAAATCGGCGCTTAACATAATTGTCAAGGGAATCTGTCTAACGAGCGAGACTACGAGCTAGCTAGATACTAGAAAGCTCGTTGAATGTGCGTGAACACGTCACCCGAGGATGTAACGGGTTCTATTCTCCAATGGCAAGATATTTTTAACCGACTTTAAAAAAGGAGGTTCTCAATTCGACTTTTCTCTTATTTTTTCAATAAGGCAACAGACGCTTTTTTTTATTTGTTTATTTTATAGAAAAAAGTACAAAATTTTTACAGAGTCAGACACAAAAACCCAGCAGGGTTTATTTCGTGTCACATCTGGCATTAGGTAGATACAATAGAAGATTAAATTATAGTCGATGCCGCACGATCACAGCTGCAGCAACAACCCATAGCACCTAACATAACATAGCATAAATAATACGTAGGTAAGTTACACCGCGTAACCAATGCACGTTACCTTGGTAGGTAGTAGGCGCACTATTCATGCCAATGTCAGTCAGAGAAAACAGTGGACAATTACAAAAAGCAAAAAGTATTTGTTAGGACAGAATATGAACAGATTCAGAAAGATTGATGCCATAATCCCTAAGGAGAGGGCTGTATAGTATAAATAATGATTATAAACTACATAGTAGGTGATGAAGAGGCAGGAAATAAGATATTAGAAAATAAGTATTAATAAAGAAATAGAGTAATGCAAATGAATAGGAGATGATTAGAAGAAATTGATAATGGTGCGTCGATTGGGAAAGGACAGGAGAGTTTAAATTGAAGGGGCGGGGGGTAAACAGAGGAACCATGTCTTATAAAGCAGAATTAAGTTTAGGGCAGTTAAGAACAATGTGATCCAGGGAGCCAACTTCCAAGCCGCACTCGCACAAGGTTTTTCATTCGGCGTGCAAATCTCAATCAATCAAATATTTATTGCAACGTGTACATTTCAAATCAGATGTTACATAATATTATCTTGTAACAAAAATAACGTTAGGAAAGATCAATACATTTTGCGTTAAACGGACAACCCACAGCTGTTGCAGATAAAATTATGAACCAAGCCACTCATGGTAAAAGCGAACAATAAACAAAGTTTTGAGGGTTTATTTTATAGCGCTAGTATATAGTACTGCCACGTTAATTGCAGGATTGTCCGGTGTTACCGGGAGTCCCGTGTTAATCTAGAACATATTCTATCTTTGTGAAGTTTCATCCAAATCCGTGTAGTCGTTTCAGTGTGACAGAGTAGTCAATATACACACATCAAAAGTGTCTAGGGATCAAGTACATTTTAGAGAATTGCCGTAAATTGGGATTATTATTGTAACTTTTCTGGATCCTTATTGAAATTTTCTATTGAATTTCACCATTTAAATAAAGAATTTTATTCAAATTTTGTTTAAAATTTTAAAAATAACTGTCATTAAAAATCCCTATAAAAGCGTGTGAGGGCGTTTTTACAAAAACATTACAATTTCTGCATCGTAACTGAAAAAAATTGCATCGGTATGGAGCGACGACATCATATGCCTCGAGAAGAGATGTTGAGAGCCGTTGGAATGTTGGAAGCTGGCGCCAGGCAACGCACTGTGGCTGCTGCTGTTGGGACAAGGCAAAGCGTCATAGTCACCTATGGACATGCTATCGCATCACGGGCAGTGTGGCCGAGTGACATGGAGGGCGAACTCGCATCACCACTCGAATACAGGACCGGTATATCCAGAATACAGCGCGAAGAAATCGTACCATGGCCGCCATGGTGATAACTACGAGGCTCCACAGCGCTTCAGGCTTACTGATAAGCGATCAAACCATACGTAATCGTTTACGAGAAGTGGGTCTGTGGTCCCGAAGGCCTCTGAGAGTTCCACCAATAGCGCCTCGCAATCGTAGAGCCCGTTTACAATGGGCTCGCGAACACAGTAATTGGGAAGAAGAAGACTGGCGTGGTTTTGCTTTTCCGATGAATCTCGTTTCGGTATGAGGTCGGATACAAGACGTGCATTGGTTTGAAGAAGCTTTGGACGTCAAGAACGATTGAAATTCTGTCAGGAAGTTCATCCATATGGAGGGAGAACCATTATGGTTTGGGCCGGTATTTGGATCGGTGGAAGAACCGATCTCATTTGGATCAGGGGCAACCTTAATGCTCAGATTTATGCGACGAGGATTATTTCAGACGTAATCATCCCTTTGCGAAGCCAGTTGGGTGATTCGTTTCAACTTATGCACGACAATGCACGTCCATACACTGCTGGAATCGTAACACGCATTCTTGCCAATGCTGATATCAACGTCCTGCCGTGGCCTGCTCAATCACCAGACTTAAATCCTATTCAGCACGCATGGGATATACTCCAAAGAAGAGCTTTGCCGAGTATTGACGCCGTAAATACCGCACAACAACTTTTTGACTTGTTACAAAGAACGTGGGTGGCCATTCCTCAAAGTGATTTTGATGAACTGATTTTAAGCATGCCAAATCACTGCGAATCTGTGATTCGTATCAATGGAAGGAACACAGAGTGTTAATTTGTTTAGTCATTACAATATAAGTTTCAAAATCCCCTGTTTTTGCCTTTTTTTGCTATTTTATTGTCGACTTGGAATTGGTTCAATTTCTCACAACTTACAAAAAATGAAATTTTTCTTAATTTATTTAAAATGTGGGGATGAGTTGTTATTTTAGATATGGGAAATAAGGTAGGCGGCCAGTCCAGAAGATTAAATTAGATTTAAATTAATTGAGTTTCGTTTTATAGCAAAAAATGTTCTTGATCCCTAGACACTTTTGATGTGTGTACTAACTTTAGGTAAAAATTTCTGTGTGCGATTTTAGTGTAATGTTATGATATGGACAATATTCTAAATAAATCAGGATAGTGAACGTATCCTTATCTAATAAATATCTATCTAATCTCGTGCAACTGCCAGTTGCTACTTGATGGCATTGCATAGGTATATGAATGTGGTGAACATTGCATAATTATAAGTAAGTTTTTATAATGAACGAAGTTGAATCAAAAGCAGAGTTCAGTCGAAACGTATTTAATTAAAAAAATAATAAAGTCCGATTTGAACACTATACACACGAATAATAATACCATAACAATCACCTACAATCAACATCACAAGGCAATCGGAGTAAGGCGGTTGTCGTCATCAGTCTCGGAGAGCTCCAGGCGGGCGGAGTCACGAGAGGTCCATGCTCTCGGTAGCGGCGGCGAGCGGCTCGGCGAGCAGGTCGGCGAGCGGCTCGGCGGGCGGCGGCGCGGCCACGTCCTGGAGCGCGTCGCGCAGCTCGCGGTAGTAGCGCTTGAACTGCAGACCGCAGCCGCGCGACCGCCGGAAGTCGAGCAGCACGCGCGGCTCGCCCGGCGCCCCGGCGGCGCGCGCGCGCAGCGCCCACACGCGCATGCGCACCTCCGGGCCGCACTCCACCGCCAGCTGCACGCACGTCACCGGGGCGAGGGGGGGTCAGCGCGGGTGGCGGGGGGCACACGGGCAGGGCCGGTGTCACAACTCGCAGTTCGCACTCACCTCGCGCGCGTGCAGGCGGCGCCACGCGTGGCGGCGGGCGCGCAGCTCGCGGCACAGCGCCGCCAGCGCGCCGGCCTCGTCGCCGCGCACCCACACGCGCGTCATGCGCCGCACCAGCCGCTGCAGCCCGCCGCCCTGCGCAGCGCGGGCACGGAGCGGTCAGGGCCGGTCGGCGCGGGCCGGGGCCGGGGCCGGGGCCGCGCGGTACTCACGTGGGGCGCGCCCTGCGAGGCGGGCTCGTGCGACGTAGAGAGCAGCAGGTCGTCGGCGAGCGCGGGCTGCGAGTAGCTGACCATGGCGTCCATGTCGGCCGCCGACAGCTCCGCGCCCGCGCCCGCCCCCGCGCCCGCCTCTGCGTCCGCGTCCGCGTCCGCCCCGCCCCGCGCCGGCTGCGAGCTCCACGCGCGCACGCCCTCTGTCGACACCGCCAAATGAAGGCATTTCCACTGATATCCCAAATATTGACATTGTAAAACGTCACTGGTTCGCGATTATTGCAAAGCAGCGGTCATTCGAGCGAGTTGAACAGAAAATCACACTTGAACCTTCTGTGCATACTGCATAGTTTAAACGACAATCCTCAGGGTGATTGAAATTAGGTGCTAAATCTTGTAAACGATAATAAAACGGAATAATAAAATTACGAATTATTTGTAAGGTTTCATTTCGACCCGAATGTATGTACAATGTACATATATTATAATGGGCATGATGACTAATTTTTATTTTTTTAGTCCGTCTTGTAGATTATTAAAAATAATGGACACGTATTTTTTCTTTTTTTACGTTATCAAAAAATAACGGCGATATATTGAGTTGAAATTTCGCGTGACGTCACTATTCGGACAGTTTGTATGGCGGTTTTAGCCGTTAGTGACGTCACGACCCCCTCACCCTAAACTTTAATGCGCTTTATCTCTGTATATTTTGTTTGAAAAAGCAAAAAATACGTGTCTATTGTTTTTTTTATTTTCTAACTGACGGACTAATTAGAATTTTGATTTTCAAAAGTAGTCCACATCCCTATTATTATTATATTGTCATGCGCGATCTTCATTTATAGGTATAAACGAATGTAGGTACCACATAATGTCCCCTCACAAGTCCACATATACAGGCAGAATTCCTTTATGTGGCGAGCGAGTGCCAATTTCAATAAATTATCCAAGGATTATGATTTTGATCTATTTAACGCTAGCTGTGAGTCGGCGAGGCGAGTAGGATTACAAAATTCGTTTTATGTAAGCTAAAAATAATTAATAATCAGACTTTGATCCCACGGTGTATGATTCTGCTGCCTATACCTAATTGGGCACTTGATTTTTTTTTGTGATTCGACTACCTATGTGTCGATTTACTTCCAAAAGTTCCAGTAAAGAATCGAAATGCATCTTACCGATGCATTTTAAAGTAAAAAACTTCAGAAAATGGAAAATATGCGTTGACTGTATGCACTTAGTTTCTTTTGCCTTCTCTGAAAGAGGTAAATGTTTCCTAAAAAAATAAAAGTGACGTCATGTGTCAAGCTTGGCTGTGATTGGTGTTTCGTTGCAACGTTCCGTTTCACAAAATTAAAAGTTCAATATTTTGGAAACTATTGAAAATTTTTTAGTAAATCTTTCACGATAACGCTTTTCTAAGGCTCTATTTTTGAAATATTGACACAATTTCTTATTATAAATTTCATGCAAGTACCCTAACGTATCTTATAGCATGCTCTACTTCTAAATACACCGTTCATAAATAATTAATACTATAATCTAGGAGCACATGATATGGTCAATCAATAGCCTACTAGTTTGTTAATTTATTTACTAGGTAAATATATATATGTATAATACCTATGGCACCTACATACCTACATCACCTTTTGCATGTTGTTTTAGCCTATTGTAGGAAATACCCTGACAATGCTTTCCATACATTTGCACGTTGTAATTTGTAAGCTGGTGTATTTCTGTTAGCTGAATAAATAAATAAATACTCAGGCAAACAAAATTGGTTTGCATTGGTTTGGTTTAAATTTTATTTTATTTTACTTTATTTGGAAAATCAACAGCTACAAAAATATAATGAACATTTGAGTGTCAAACAAAAAAGCCGATTACAGACTTTCGCACATGGGTAGTGGAGTAATAAAAAAAACACCAATTGCTCAAAACCCAGCGGTCTCTACGAAGCTCTCAGGCACGTCTAAGGGCCGGCCCACACAATCGATTTTGAAAATTCTTTGACCAATAGAAAGCCACGTTTTTTTGAGTGTCATAAGCCTGAGTGTCTATGATAAACTAAAATGGCGGATGCACGATTTTATCGAAGTAAAGTCAAATAAAAACATAGTGACCTCGAAAGAAATAACACACGGGTACACACTACACATACCATCCAGCACATTTAATGAACGACTTTTTTATGCTACTACACAGTTACTGACAATAGTATCACAAAGATAACATTACGTAAATTACAGAGTCGTGTTCAATAAGTACACAAGGCGGAATTTTAAAACATTTACAACCGTTTCTTATAATATAATTTCTCCATTTACAATATGAATATTATATTATTCTTTGTGAATGCTACGAAAGTGTTAGATTTCTTACCGCCGGTTGAGGGCAGCCAGTAGTGATACAGTGATTTTGCTCTACTAATTGCGATCACCACGTTGAGCAGGTCAGTCCTTTCTTCCCGAAGTCACGTATTATGTAGTTATTACGTATTGAGCGATCGAGTCCCCCCCCCCCCGCCCCACCGTCGTCCCGGCGCGCTCAGTGCTTTGGTAATCTAGCTTTATGAGCACCGACAACGTCATGGAGCTAAATCGCCAAAGCACCGCGCCGCCGCCCCCCTCCCGCCGCCGCCCCCAGCCCGCCCCTCCCGCCGCCGCCCCGCGCCGTGCTGAGGCACGAGGCAGCTCTGAGACCGAGCGCCACTCAGAGTCACCTAGTACCTGACACGGCGCCGGCCGCTCCCCGTCCCCCGCACCCCCTCCCCGCGGCCCGTCCCCCGTACCTGCCCTCGGGCGCGCCGGCCGCTGCTCGCCCTGCTGCAGCCAGGCGCAGTGGCGCAGCTCGCGCAGCGGCGCGCGGCGCGCGGGCGCGGGGTGCAGCGCCAGCCGCAGCGCCACGCGCGCCTCGCCCCGCACCTTGCGCCACCACCCCGCGCGCACCCCCGCGCCGCCCGCCGGCTCGCCCTCGTAGCTGGCCGCCCACTCCGCGTAGCGCCCGTCCGACGCGTTCGCGCACTCCCACGGGATTTCTGGGCACGAATTCGACAATTCAGAATTTAAGGTGCCGACCGTCGACCTAGATACACAAAATAATCATAATTTCAAACGAGCAAATCGCATCTGAGACGATCGCAATTCGAAGCGGTCCACCGCCTGAGCCGAGGTGCGATTGACAAACTTGATTTTTTCTTCAATCCTTTTTTTTGATCTACCAAATTCTTTTTTTTTTTGTTAAAACCTAGTCTTATTAATTGTGATCGCACATGCTTTTACTTCTAGAAGGATTTAAATTGTACACGACATGCATGACATTTGTATTTAATTTACTAATATCTGGGTCACCGAGCTTCGCTCGTTGTGTATAGCTATAGCGCCATCTGTTGTTAAGGAGAAAAACAAACACTCATTTTTAATTTCTTGAAAACACGGATAAATCGACGTTTTCTAAAAGTGAAACCTGGCTAGAACGATTAATCAATCAAACCATTCCGACGGGAATCAATAAATCGATGAAAGCGCTTTGAACTGAAACTGCCGCATCGGAGTTGAATTTTTTCCTTTGCAAGAAGTTGTCCAAATTAATAAATATATTTCTATTCTATTCTAAATTTCGAAAAAAAAAAAATGGTGTGGATGTCTTGACATTCCAATTGAAGCTCCTCTATTTTGGTAGCCGTCTGTTGTGCAGTGTGTGGTCTAGCGTTGTCCTGAAGCAGCAGTGGCCTGGAGCGATTGACCAGTCTCGGTTGTTGAGCAGCTAGCTTTTCCATCATGGTTTGCAGTTGCAGTTGCTGACAATAGACATCCGCCGCAGTCGTCTGACCAGATTTAAGAAAGCTGCAGTGAACGACACCGGCAGGCACTAGTGCCACTAGTCCAGCAAACACCCACAAGTAATTTTATTGAGTCAATTTTCGCTTGGGGCAGGATTTGGCTGGTTCGCCAGGGTTCAGCCATTGCGATGAGCGTTTCCGATTATCGTACTGGATACATTTTCATCACAGGTCAAATCATGATTCGATTTAAAAACCGACTTCCAAAGACAAAAAAAACTAAAAAGCTAAAAATAACAAAATACCGATTTAATCCAAAAGACAACAATACACGTAATAATATTATTATTGGTTTGTGCTACCACTGATCGGTTTGAATTCGGTGCCAAGCCCGCTTGTATCTGCCCGCTAGGGTTGCTCTGCTCACGAGCTCGTGGCGGGAGTGGACTTAACCCATCTAAACATCTATTTGGTTTGTCACCGACTTCAAACCGATCAATGGTAGCACCAACTAATTATAATATTACGTGTTTTATTGTCTTTTGGATTAAATCGGTATTTTGTTATTTTTAGCTTTTTAGTTTTTTTTTTGTGTTTTTGCAAATCGGTTTTAATTTTTTTGTTAAAATTTTGTTTATTTCGCGCTTTTAAGTAGGTTGGTTTTGTAATTTATCTAAGTTACAATAGAAGAAGAAAATACATAGCCTATAATGTCAACTGCTCATCACCTTTTACAATATATTGCTTTTGCAGGGACGTTAATTGTTGAGGAGTTCTCCTAGTACATTACCATCGGTTCCACTTCACCATATACATTGTGACGAGCATAAATTGTTTAGAAACCACATTAAAGTTAACGAATCGGAACCTGTGAAATACCTATTATTGAGTAATTCCGATGACCATCTGTGGTCTTCATCACCAGTTCCACTTCAGAATAAGAAAAAAACATCAAAATCAGTTCACCCAGTCGAAAGTTGAGGTAACAAAAAAAACATACGCGTCGAATTAAGAACCTCTTCTTTTTTGGGAAGTCGGTTAAAAATCCCTTCATTATTAAAAATAATAACCCATAAAAGTGAAATAAAATTCAAAAACAACAAATAAAACATTTAAAAATTCAGCCAGGCGACGATCCTGCGCGGTGCCCCCGGCGGCGCGGGGCGGCGCGACTCGTAACTTCGGTACCATAACTTTAGGGTCTTTGCAACACGCCTACAGCTAGGATACCAAAGAGGCGAGCCGCGCGACGTGTGGGGCCGCGCGGGGCGGCGCCTGCGGCCGGGGGCGGCACTCGCCGCCGGCGAGCAGCACGACGGTGGCGCCCCACGGGGCGGCGGGCGGGGTGGGGGCGGGGGTGGGGGCGGCACTCACCGCCGGTGAGCAGCACGACGGTGGCGCCCCACGGGGCGGCGGGCGGGGTGGGGGCGGGGGGGGGGGCGGCCCTCACCGCCGGTGAGCAGCACGACGGTGGCGCCCCACGGGGCGGCGGGCGGGGTGGGGGCGGGGGTGGGGGCGGCACTCACCGCCGGTGAGCAGCACGACGGTGGCGCCCCACGGGGCGGCGGGCGGGGTGGGGGCGGGGGTGGGGGCGGCACTCACCGCCGGTGAGCAGCACGACGGTGGCGCCCCACGGGGCGGCGGGCGGGGTGGGGGCGGGGGTGGGGGCGGCACTCACCGCCGGTGAGCAGCACGGGGCGGCGGGCGGGGTGGGGGCGGGGGTGGGGGCGGCACTCACCGCCGGTGAGCAGCACGACGGTGGCGCCCCACGGGGCGGCGGGCGGGGTGGGGGCGGGGGTGGGGGCGGCACTCACCGCCGGTGAGCAGCACGACGGTGGCGCCCCACGGGGCGGCGGGCGGGGTGGGGGCGGGGGTGGGGGCGGCACTCACCGCCGGTGAGCAGCACGACGGTGGCGCCCCACGGGGCGGCGGGCGGGGTGGGGGCGGGGGTGGGGGCGGCACTCACCGCCGGTGAGCATGGCGAGCAGCACGACGGCGGCGCTCCACAGGTCGGCGGGCGGCGCGCGGTAGGGCCGCTCCGGCGCCGTCGTCACCTCGGGCGCCGCGTACGTCAGCGTGCCGCACACGCGCGACAGCAGCCGCTCGCGGGACCCGTGCCTGCGAACGAGTAGATATCGCCATCGGTATCGATATCGGCCGCGCTCGGTCGGTATCCGGTCGCAGACTTCGCCTCGCGTCGGTACCTGAAGAGGGTGGCCATGCCGAAGTCGGAGATCTTGATGTTGTCGTCGCTGTCGAGCAGCAAGTTCTCGGGCTTGATGTCGCGGTGCGCCACGCCGCGCCCGTGCAGGTACTGCAGCCCGCCCAGCAGCTGGCTCCAGTAGCGGCGCGCCTGCCACTCGGGCATGCCCACGTCCGGCTCTGCGCGGGGGCGGGCGGGTGAGTGCCTACAGGCGTACGCGCCACGCTCGTCGCCCGTCACTCGCGCCACCACTCACCGATGCGGTCGAACAGCTCGCCGCCCTGCGCGTACTCGAGGAACATGTAGTGCAGCGGCGGGTGCGCGCGCTCGCCCAGGCAGCGCAGCACGTGCGGGTGGCGCAGCGCGCGGTGCAGCGCCGCCTCGCGCCGCGCGCCCGCCGCGCCCGCGCCCTCCGCGCGCACCGTCTTCAGCGCCACCTCGCCGCCCGAGCGCGCGTGCACCAGCAGCCGCACCCTGCGCCGCGCACGAGTGTTATGTAACGCCGATGCGACACTCGACTAAACCGCACGCTATGTTAGGACGTCGTTGAAATGTCCTCCCTGCTCACGATTTTTTTTTATTTAATTTTACGAATACAAACAACACATACAAAAGGTTTACAAAAATATGATAAAATGAATTTTAAATATTTATCAACGACGTATGAATCACCGACTGATTGAAAAGTGCGACTACGGTTGCGATGCAATTTGCGTTACCAAAATGCGTCTATGCGAAAATAAATAAATAAAATAAATATTTGAACTTAATGCACACGAAGCGAATTTAAAAAGCAATAAAGAAAATACCCACTTTAAAAAGTTTAACGGCCGCACTCAGAGTCGAGTTTAATGATTACTCTAAAGGTATTTAATGATTTCTCTAAAGATATTATGTACGGACGAGCGAACGAATCTGACGTACCTAACTACCTACCTACCTACCTATTTCGTTTAATTAAAAACCAATAAATGTGATCGAATTGACGAAGGACCCGTTTCGTTTTACCAAAATACAAAAAGGCGAACTCGTTTTCGCAACAGATGTTTTTTTTTTATTTACATTTATTTATGTTTTTCAACAAGTATAGGTATAAAATAAATATTTCCGCCATCTCGTCGGTGCCTGGCGAGAAAGTTAGCTACTTATTGTATGTGTCGTGGACCCACGGGCCACGGTATGTACCTACTATGTGCCTTCACAAATTGTATGGGCCGTACTTTAGGTATACTACTTATGTATTGCCGGGAGCCTAAAATACGATACCTACGAGACGCCCGCGCCGCGCCGCAGCGGGCGAGCGGCACGGGTCGGCGACCCGGCAAGGTCGCGGCGGCGCCAGCCCGCGCGGCTCCGGGCGGCGCGACGCGTGCAGCGGGCCCCGCCCCCCACCCCCGCCCCCGCCCCGTCGTCCTACTGGTGATGACCACTTTGATGATCACGTCTGATGTGAAGTTTGATGAACAATACATTTGTAATTGACCATACCCCATTGAATTACCAATACAATAACTAAATGACAACCTTCACCTTATAGGTAGTTCCCCACTCATGCAAAATAAAAAAATCATATTTAGAGAAATTAATGAAAATTAGCACTTCAACCCCTAACTTAAAAAAAGCTTTTACAATTATTCTTGTGATGAGAAAAGTGAATCATACAAGTTTTTTCCATTCCATTCCATTCACATTTCCATTTAAATTTCTAAATTTAATTTTTAATTCAATATAATCATAGCTTTAGACTATGTATGTATTTTGGAAGCCCACAAAACCACACCAAATGGTCATGTGCCAAAGTAATCTAGATAACATATACATAACATACAGACATAACAGTCCGTATGAGTTGCACCAACTCTGTAGGGCCCATGGACAAGTTGCTGTACAGTCTAGTGGTGCTATCTGTACCCTCCACAACAAGAACATGACAGCTAATAGAAACAAAATATCTTAGATAAATGATTGGTCTCCGCTGCGCTCCGACTAGATACCGCACTACCTGAGAACAGTAGCTCTTTGAATGCGGCACCTCTATTATTGTAGTGTGCATTGTCTATTTGCAAAGATGCTTGTGTGCGTGAAGGGACAGTGTTGTCAACTTTCAAACTTTTACCCGGTTATTGGCACAATTTATTTATGATGTAACTCTATTATGTACGAAAAATATAAATATATATATAAACTGATATTAAAGCATTATTTGATTATTTAATTACAAATTACATTCCACTGACTTGCACTAGTTTCCGATACATCTGTCTTTTAGATTTTACATATTTTTGCAAGTTTTCCCTTTTCGTTATGTAATGAAGTCGAACTTGTAAATACTTTTCGACTATTAGCCGAATCAAATTAATTTGATGAATAGCACCATTTACATGACTTGCACCAAAGTCAAAATATTTTCTAGACTCCGTTCCAATAAATCTCTTCATTATATCAATAACCATTTTTTTATAAATTAAATTTGATTTTATGTCTGATACTTTTTCTATATTCTGAATAACGGATTCGGACATCATACATATTAAAAATACATCTTCCGAGGCATACGTTAATCCACCTTTGTCTTTCAAAGTTACGAACTTGTGGAACCAAATGGGACTGTTTGAAGTTAAATTATCAATACAATCAAAACATTTCAATTTCTTTGTTAATGACTTTACAACAAAACCGGCTATATAACCAATAACATGATTTTTAAAATTCGACATACATGGAATATCTAAAAATTCTGTAATTTCGTGAAATTCAGCTTCAACAGTCTCTAGTGCACTTAATAACATCGAATCTTCTTCATTGAACCGCTCAGACATCGTAGTTTTATTAATGCACGTAAGCGCTGAAGAGCAATTTAGCACAGCAATATTTTGTAATGGAATACAATTTCCAGTATCGCTTGTTTTTAATTCTAAATGACATAACAGTTTCCTGTATATGCCTTTGAATTGTTTAGTGTTGGGGTTATCGTTAAAACCACCATGCATTCTGATTGCACTAAACAATAATTCAATATGATCCTGATTAATTTTATAGGTTGAAATGAATTTTAGTATACCTTCATCTAAGTATTTACATAAATATTTGAGACTTTCTATACACACTAACATTCCTAAAAATCCTGTACTTGCTTGAGTATTCAAAACAGGTTTAAAGCTTTTGATAACTATTTTCATTTGTTGATTGTGCTCTTTATATGAACGTTTTCTAGAATGTTTTATATTTAAGTTTATAATATATTGTTGTGCATTGTCTAAATAAGCAAGAATGTAGTCTTTATTGCCATTAAAAATAGGGTGACTAAATTCATGCTGTTTCAAATCTCTAGTATTAAATATATCAAATAAATTATTCCATAATAAAATAAACTTCTCCGTAGCTTCACTGCTTTTAAACTCAGGTAAATAAAGATCTTCTCTACAAAACTTCAGCGCAGTTGCAACGCTCCTGCTTAACAACTGCGAAGCAAGCTTTACCTTCATTATATTATTACGAAACTCTAAATGTCGTTTTGTTAATTTATTGGCTAAGTGAAGGCCTTCTTTTTCCTGCAACTCATGTAGTTTTTCCAGATAACTCCAATTAATTTCATTTTCATCATCATCTAGAAAAATCTTTTTGCTTTCGAAATGATTTCTGATTAATTTACACATATGAACAGGATCAAGGAAAACAGCTACTTCTTCATTTGACGACGGGTGCTTGAAGGTAGTTTTCAACTTTTTGTGATCTTTTATTTGACATCCCAATATTTCCATGGCAGATATATTTGTGGGATGTCCATCAAAGGTAACTGTTATAACACGCACGCCTACATCATGGCATTTCCTTAAACATAGTGAAATTAAATTCGATTTTTGTAATCCTGATAGTCCATGCACTAAAAAGTAGCCTATAGGAAGTTTCCAGTGCTCAGTTAAACACACTAATAGGAAAACATATGCCTCTGATGCTAATACAGAATTGTCACTTGTACCAGTGCCCATATCAACATACCCGTGGTTATGGTTTTGATCCCATATATTTTGTTGGCGTATGGCCATTTCGTCCGCCATTAGTGCGCAAATAACTTTGGCCTTAGCAGCTTTTAATTTTAATAATGTGAACGCTTCTTCAGTAAAACCCGGAGCGCCATCGACGTTGCGATACCATTTGCCTAAAGTTTTTTTATGAGGTAAACATGTACTAAATTTACTCCTCACATAATCGTATGCTGATGGAGAGTAAAAATTTAAAGTTAGACAAAATTTCTTAAGTTCCGTAGTATATTTTGGCGTAATTTTCTTTGCATTTTTATGTTTTTTATATATATTACTAAACAAGTCTGCCGCGATAATATTTTTACATAAAATATTATATAAATCATTATCAATGAATCGTTCTTGCTTTAAAGACCTGATGATACTTCGTAAGCTACAATTAGCTTTTTTCAGTCGAAGATTCTTTTCACGCAAGGTTTTTATTATTCTTGCATGTTTAAATTGCAAAATAGTCTTATCGCGAAGCTTTTTCTTTAGTTTTATTCTTCTTGGTGTATCAAAAATAGAACTGATATCGGAATAATCATCAATTGGCGGAGTTTTAGCACCAGAAGCTGTAATTGTTTCTTTAATAACTGGTGTACTTGTACTTGTGTTTGGTTCTGCTACTACCGTACTGTTATTATAAATGTTGTCGGATGGTACAGAAGACAAAAATAATGCATTCTGTGGGACAACTCCCTTAGACAATCTTTTTAAACCACTTTTTGTGGAGTAGAAATCGCTCTCATTGAAATGAGCTGAACATATTACACTGCGTTTCCCTGGTTTCCACCAACTTTCCTGTCGACTGAGTTGTACAATAGCAGTCCAACGATAAAAAATAGCAGGATCAGCAGGAAATCTAAAACAAGCGAATGTAATAATAATTAATAAGACTGCATGCATTTATTGCATATAGTTACAACAAACAAACGAAGATCGTTGTAATTCCACACACGTGAAGTTGATTGAACATTAAAATTTAAATTAAAAAATATTACAAAGACTTGCCTTAAATAATGAAATAATAAAATTCTTTTCTGAAATCCTAAATGAATATAGTAAGATTATTGTATGTAATATATATACTTATTCATTTTAATATTGAATGATGGAACAATCATTATTTCAAATATGGGGAAATGAATTTTATGGCACGGCAACACTGAATAGCAATATGTCACAAATTGTTATTGTTTATATTTCTAGTTGTTTAACGTTGAAATTAACAAAATACAGAATACTTACTGATGGTATGTGATTCCTGTGTCTTTCTTATTTTTTGTAGTATTATTTTTACACAACTTCACTACACAACCCGGCATTTTTCTTTGTGTTTTTCGTCAAGTTTAACAGAACACGTGACACGTCAACGCGACACTTTGGTTGCAACAAGACTGACTCGAGTACGCCAGAATAGGCGTAGTATCTGTTGCCGCATTTTACTAGTGCACCGGCGGTATCTAGTCGGAGCGCAGCGGAGACCAATCATTTATCTAAGCAAAATATATTGTTGACATTCATGGAATTGGAAATTCAACACATTTTTAACTGAATTTGGACCGAACGAAGTCTTCAGACATTGTAGCGTGTATGCACATGACTTATTAAGAGACTAGTAATAATGAAAGCACTACCTCTAGTCCTCTACTACTACCTAGTATGAGTGTGGGTACCGTGAGCCGCACACTCTCCATTGATAACCTAACTACTACACCAATCTTAGGTATACCTTCCAATAGGCAGGTGAGTAATAGACAAAATTTTAAGTATTTTAGTAATAAATACAAGGCACAGCTTTTAGAGTATAAAGTTGTCGTGACTCACTCGCCATAAGCACCTTCGCCTAGGACCTGCGTCACGACCCATCCTTCGACGAACTCGACAACGCCGTCGTCGGCCTCCGCCATCGCGCCGCCGCCTGCAACACAAGCACGCGGCGTCACCGCGCGCGGCGCCTCGCTGGGCTCGGCCCCGGAGCCGCCAGCACGCCGGGAGGCGCTGCGACGGCGACGCCGCCCGACTTCGACCACGCTACCGACTCGCCCATCGCTAGTATTTTAGCTATCTGTGCCGCCTGAATATTATAAATCGCATTAAAATAAATTTGTATCGTCGTCGATTTAATATGGATCGGAATATTTACTAGATTATTAAGCTCGAAACCATTTTTACAAAAGTAAATGGCGGAAGGCACGTGGAGAATGGAGATCCGCGAACAAAGCAAAAACGAAGTCGACGACATCGCCTTTCGTTTGTCCTAGATAATGCACTAAACGTAATCGCTTACCCAAAATATCAAAATTATTGTTAACTTTACAATTTATCATACAGCAAGGAAAACCATTTCGTACTATCACGCACTAACCGTTCTACACCATTTTGCCATCTTCTCCGATTCTAAAACCGCCGACGGCGCCATCATTTTATAAATTTCCAATAGCGAGCCAAATCAACAATGTTGCCAATTCGATTTTCGAGTTAAGTGGTCACATATTTTATATCACTCCAAAATGATCCAAAAGTCTATTTTACTAATAAAGAAAAGTTTATAGTAATTAAGTAAGAATCATTTGAGGTTATTTATTTTTATTTTTTCTAAGTAAAATAGTAAAACATTTTAAAAAATTATATACTTTTATAACTTATTTGGCAACATTTTTTATTTTATTTACTCCTTTTGGAGAAGGCAAAGGAATCTAAGTCCATACAGCCAATATAGTTGTATTTTTCTTCTTCTGAAGTTATTTACATCGAAAAGCATTGGTGGGATCTATTTCAATTCTTTCCTGAAACTTTTGGCAGTAACTCTTCACAACTGTCTTAATAGGACACTCTGTGGGAAGTTGGTAGCAAAGCGTTTAATTTCGATTTAAAAACACGTCGTAATAAAATAAAATACGACGTAAATATAAAAAATGTCTACGATAGGGATTCATCCTCTAAAAAAGGATAACTATGACACCTGGTGCATCCAAGCCCAGTATAGTCATTAATTTATAGTAAAATAATCTATAGTAAAACAATAACCTCCCGATGAATGGCGATGAACGCCCCATTTCATCTTATTTCACTGTTTCCACAAACTGCTCGTCACTAATCGATTACTATTATCCTCCACTTTTACATAATATTAATCACGATAAACTACCTAATTTGTAAAACAAAGAAATAAAACTGATATCCATTTCTGCTAAAATCCCGCCCAAAGTCCTTATTTGGCAACATTGAAATTCGCCATCAGACAGATCAATGGCTGATTTACGTTCGGAAACTATTTTTTTGTGGAATAGCTCCAAGTAGGTACCTACATAATATAGGACAGCCACTTATTATGTGTTCTTTCAAAACACACAGCGTTGTTTGAAGAAGCAGTCGTGGGATTTTGCCAATATCTCAGTAAATAGTACGAACTTACCGACATTTTCCGCCTTTTATGCTCCCGCTCTTTACCTCAGCACTCAGCAGCAGGGCGCCGGCTTGTCTTTGGCGCGGTGTCATCTGTCACTCATAGCGTCTAAAGATTTTGCCGCTAATGCATACAAAATCTTCCTTTTGCGAATTTATGTAAAATTACATGATAATACCAATGTTTTTCGGAAATATTTGCATAAAAAGTGTTAATTAATGCTCAGAGCATAAGTTTACTGTGTTTATTACGAAAGAGTACGCGTAGTTTCGAAGAACTTGTGCCGGGAAATTGCAACGTGCCGGCACCGCTAATAAAGTACCTAAGTTCCTTCCAATTTGGAATTTGGGTTTAAAATCCTTTCGAATTTCGCCTTCTCGGTACCTCTACCGTATAAAAATTAAATCGATAAAAAATAAAAGGACCACGCTCTTCATCCTAGATGGAGAAGAGCGCGGCCTCGTCGCTGATTAACAAGCGATCTAAACTTAAATCGAGGATCGGATCCTCGAACTGAAAGTTTAAGTAACCAGGTAAGTCATATATCAGGTATATGACACCAGGACTAGATCTCTCCTACCTACATCATCAACAAACGGTTGACAAAAACAGAATTTTGAAATACAACTATAATTATAGCAAAGGCATTTGTGGAAGTGCAGGAGTTAGAAATTATTACCAAAAGCTTATATAGAAGGTCTAGGGCACTAAAATTCCTTTAGCAGCTTAAACTAAATACTGCTATTCACTTTGAGAAAATACCTACAATCAGGTACTGCTTTACCAAAGTTTGTTAAATTTAAGGTAATAAATGTCTCGATTGGGCTATCAGCGGCCCCCAAGATGTTAACAGCAGTTACTAACTAGGTGGAAGAGGAGTTGCATGACAGGACTACAGTGTTAGAATCTATATTTCTTCCAACCTTTGAAGGACAGTGAATTTAATTTCTTACTGCTCGGTGACAATTGAATCCAATTGAATCTTATTTTAGCTGGTATATATTTATTACAAGTAATAAAGTTTTCTGGTCTATCCTTTACAACCTGTTAAAAGACAACTTTGTGGAGCTTGCGTTCCTACATCCTTTTGGAAAATATACCTGTATAAAAATATAAATTAGTATGTTTTATGTAGAAACAAAGGTACCTACATAAAGTAAAACAGTTTCTTTGTGTCACAATCCACCTGTTACCTAATAATCCAGATAATTTAAGGTAGTAAAGGAGTTATGAAAATTCTTAACAGGTATAATACCTATCTGGGAGATTTTGGTTTATAAATATTAATTTTATACTTCTGTTATTTTGTGTCAGTTAGACCATTTCTTGTAAGTTGTGTTAAAAAAAGATAAAATAGGATTAAAATGCCTAAGTTTAAAGAATAGAATCAGTTTTTATTGTATTATTAGTTTTTTACTAGTCAATCTCACCAGTTCAGAAGGGTGACTACATTGCCTTCAAATATTCCCAAAAACATTAGGTCAGGGCCAGCCTAGGCACTGGCGTGTTACTACTGCCTTTGGCTCTAGTTTGTCAAGGAGCTAGATGCTAATATTATGTAACACTACTAGTACTGCCACAAGTATAAACAGAGTGGTAACAAGACAAAGTCAGGTAACCTAGTTTCCTAGCAGAGACACAGCGGGTGTGTGTTGAAGGCTTTTACCTGTTCCCCTTAAAGAAGGATTTTTACCTGTCAGAAAGGGTATAATAAAAATTCTATATTTAACATAAGAGGTAGGTCAGCAGACCTAACAGAAGTTTTTTGCTTACTCTAAATAAAATAGCTTACCTACTTGAAACAGGAGGAGGGTAGAACGAATGAACGATCAGCTTACTAGCAGCACCTCTAAACCTAACCAGCAGCCTGGAGATTTGACAGATAAACTTGACTCTAGCTGCGGTTTACCTCGTGAAATGTTATAATGTAAAAATTGCAGTAATATTGGCATTGTTAAATGCAGATCAGAAAAACAAACTGGTACCGGAATGGTGCCTGTTACCCCAGGCCTCGGAGGCCATATTCCAAAAGTGGGGTATCTTACATGTGGACTTTTGTTTTGCTGCCTATAACAGACCCGTGCCGGAAGGTTGCATATTGCTACAAGGCCTCGGAGGCCAAGGCTCTAAAAGTGGACCTTCTTGGACATGAACCTTTGTGCCGCCTACAAAAAAAAAAAAAAACCATAGCATGCCGGAAGGGCATATGTTGCCCCAGGCCTCGGAGGCCAGATTCAAAAGGTGGGGCGTCCTAGACGTGGACCTCAGTGCGTCAAATATGTCGGCCGTTGTGCGACAATACGTCACTTGGGACAAGTACAGGCAAGGGCACAAGACACAGGGGCTGCGAAAATATTTCGGCTACACATTCTGTCAAAGATAAAAATTGTCACTAACCTAAGATCACTAGTAATGTCACTAGTAATTTAGATCAGGGTTGCACCACATTAAACACAGATGTTGACAGGTGGCCAACAGATGTGAAGGTGTAAAGACTGATACAACCAGTATCCTAGATTACCTACCTAACTACCTGATGCATTTCCAGGAAGAAGATCCTCCCCAGATGTCGAACCTCCAGCCTCTAGCATGAGAGGGGGGGGGGGGGGGGTAGATAGGGTCTACAGTCACTAGTTTACAGACAACTGACAAAGACAAAGAGCTGGAGGCAGGGCCACTTTTATCTTGATTTCAGTTATCTTGTGCCTCAGGGACAAATTTATCGAACTGTATTCACCAAGAATTCAGGGCTATCCCTAGTGTAGTACAGTTAATATTATACACATTGTGTTCCACTGTTTTAAAGATATACTTTTAAAAAGGGTTCAAAATAACCACATTTGTTGTGGCATTAACTTAAGACTAGGGTGTTTATGACCTTATACCTTTATTACCCTATATTTGTGTAGTTTTTAATGGTTAATTTTTTCCAGACTACCAGCTGTTCTCTGTGGTTTCAGTCTTGTGAACTTTGTGGCGAAGAATTGTACCACAAGTATAATCTATACCACGAGTGCCACGACCCCAAGTACACATAAAGGCCAGGTACTGTGATTCTGCTCACATGAGTTTTAGAATACTGTAAATAACTTTTGACCCAAGATAAAAAGATAGTTTATCTGGAAGGAATTTAGAACCGAATAATTCTAAAGGTTACCACTACATGTAATACAACTTTTCTCCATAAAGCAGTAGTAGGTACTTGAGTAAACTATCACACTGCAGAACGGTACCTACATCTATTTCTATAAATGACGAGATTAATGAATTAATCATTTACCTAGTCAAGAATTCTGATAATTTTTATTTTACACAAACATGTACAAAGACATGGTTAAGTAATGTGTTAATGTTATAAATAAAATAAGAGTGAACTTAATTCTGAATGAAAGCTCTTCCTAACTATGAGCAGAAGAAAAGATGAACAAAGTATTGTCATGGTATTGTAGACAAATCTTACTAAAAAGAAAACAAAGGATATAAAACATTAACAAAATTATGTACCTAAATATGATGAAGTCTGACCTGGGTAAATACTTACCTACATAATACATATTCTATTTCAATTTAAAAGACCTACTAAAAATAATTAATTTAGTAATAACTAAATTACGATTCTAATATGGATAGTTAAAGTTATTTAAATCTATACAGATAATAAAAAAAAAAAAAAAAGAACAATTATAATAATAATAATAAATAAATAAATAATAATATTAATAAATAATAAAAATAAAATAATAAATAAGACAGTAGATGCAGTGAAGTAAATTTCAAGAAATAATAAGATAAGATAATATACTTATTAACAAGGAGGACACTGATTATACTAAACCTACACATATAGGGGGTCACAGAGTCAGAATAATTTATTAAGCAAGACATAAAAGATTCAATTCTAGCCTCCACAGGCACTGTGTGACAAGGTATTCAGTCAAAGAAGTCTACCACCCAAAGACAAGATGACTCAAAAGTGACTTAAACATTAAGGCAGAGAAATATCACCTGCCTTAGATTGAGAGGTTTAGATTCTCGATTGTGAAGCTACTTAAGTTTTTATCTGTGCTAACTGCTAAGATACAGTCTTATTTGATTAGTTTATAAAACAAGTGCATACTTTTTCCATTTCTGTAGAGTTTATCATTATTATTATTTTGAACACACAAGCAGATTCAGGGTTCAAAGGGGTGTGTTTCAGTATTAATGATTCAGATTTCAGAAAGCAAATTAATAGTTTTAACAGTATGAAGACAAATTCAAAAGAAGTACAGTGCTCACTATTGAAAAGACACTTATCGTTAGTTGATAAGACAGCTGAGGGCTGAGAACACATGCCCAGTCTCAAATTATAGAAATCAGAAGTTCTGAGAAGACTGAGTTACCAAGATTGATTAGATCTTATCACAGGCATAATTAAACCAGCTAATCCAGGAGAATGTTGGTTAGATAAAGACAATTTGAACTTATTTGCAGATCTTTTTCACAGTTTAAAAAGATGGTAAGTTGTCAGATAACTTCCTATATCTAGTGTGTCCACACTTCAAACTGTCTTGGTATATTATCAAGAATATCAAACCTTGTTAATTTCTGAATTCCTTTTGAATAATTGCTTCAAGTTATTTTTATTTGTAGTATTAGATTATGATGGTAATTTTATTGCATAATTCATTAAGATTCTCAAATCTATTATGTAATGAGATAAGTATATCATTGGTATAGTGTAGTACATTCTTTTCAGAATATTCATATACCTAACCATAATGTACTGTATGAAATAAATCACATAGCGTCTGCCTTCTTCAGATATTCAGACCTCTTTCACCAGCAGATAACAAACATGTCTTCAAACAACGCTGTGTGTTTTGAAAGAACACATAATAGAACTGTTTTGCATTCCAACAAAACAGATATTATGTGTATGAAAAAACACACAGCGTTGCAGTAGAATACTTGCTGGTAAGTTTGAAGACTTCTATGAGTGACAGATGACACCGCGCCAAAGACAAGCCGGCGCCCTGCTGCTGAGTGCTGAGGTAAAGAGCGGGAGCATAAAAGGCGGAAAATGTCGGTAAGTTCGTACTATTTACTGAGATATTGGCAAAATCCCACGACTGCTTCTTCAAACAACGCTGTGTGTTTTTTCATACACATAATATCTGTTTTGTTGGAATGCAAAACAGTTCTATTATGATTGAACAGCTCCAAATTTTAGTTAATATAAATTAGTAGAATAGTTATAAAATATGTTCTTCATCTATTATACATAGTAGGTAGCATATTAGGTAATTAATATTCCAATTAATGTTCGATATCTCTTATTATTCGTCTGTGGTCCAGTGATTAATAACTTTGTCCCGTGTGCAATCTTAATATTGGTATACGGTACACCGATACGAGTACTTTTATCCGATACCCAAAGATCATAATTACAATGAATGTATCAAAAAAGAATGTATCAAGTAAGGCCTTTTACACATTATAAGAAATTTTCTTGTGTCTTATAAAGAAATGTCTTATAAGACATCCAGTCGGTTTGGTTGTTATATGGGACCATATTCCGTACATATTACAAGAAATGCCGGATAAGACACTCGCATAGTAATTTTTGTAATACACAAGAAATTTTCTTATAATATGCAAAAGGCCTAAGTAGTTAACTGGGCGTTGGCGCTAGCCAGTTTCTTTGCTTAAACTTGTCTTGACACGCTGCTGCGTGTCTAGGTCTATTGTATTTACTCGTATTGTTTTATCCCTATAAATCACTAGTTGTTCCGCGCGGTTTCTTCCGCAGTAATTTCAGAGTTCTCGTGGGAATTTTTGAATAAATAGTACCCAATGTCACTCAGGAGCGTAGTTTCTTATAAGTGAAAGAATTTTCAAAATCGGTTCAGTAGTATCTACGAGCTACGCCCTAAATTCTAACGTCACAAACTCACAATTCACAAAGTCATATGCTATACCTCTTTTAATATTAGTATATACTTGCTGTGGCCTGTGCCCCGTGGTTTCACCCGCGTGAGTTTCAGAATTCCCGTACTCCTTATAACATCAGCTATCTGTCAGTGAAAGATTCATTAGAATCGGACCAGCCGTTTCAGAGATTAGCTGGAACAAACAGAAAGAAATTTAGTGAAAAGCTGATAATTTGGAATTAAAATAGACACTTAAATTTTATAGCTTATAACTTAATTTTAAAACAAACACAGCTCTACGAATCGTGTCGATAAATAAAAAAAATATGGAATCAACGAACCACCGTTTTCAATTCCCGCCAAAACTCTGTTTTTCGACATGAGTCAATGAATGACAAGTGGGGGGAGTTTTTTGACGGCAATCATGGATGGCGGTTTGGTCATTTATTTTCATGTAGATAAAATATGGTTAAAAACGGATAGAAGAAAAAGAATAGAAGAAGATATATGACATTTCGAACTGATTTCTTCGCTTTCCTCCAAGAGCTCCTTTTCCTTTACCTCTTTCCGGTTTCCACAAAATGGAATTTTGAGGTGCGTTCTGTGGATTCGCACGAATGCACTCGAGCAGAGAGAAGGTAATCACTACGTTTTAAGAGACGGGACTCCCTTACTTGGTTTTGGAATCCATTTAGCAGACCCAGCAATACCAACACAGCGAAAATTTAAATGTCAAAATACTTCATAACTCATGGGTACCAACATTAACGAGAACAATAGGGATGGCCACATGTAGTTCCTGATTAAATCGATATCGATAAATTATCATTAGAGCATCGTGAGCTTCATACCAGGTGAATTAAATCTACAACGGGGGAAAACATTTGTCGTAAAATTGAAACAATAAATTATTATTTTTATTTATTTATTATTATTCCAATATTTTAGTTTGTCATGATGATGATGTTATTAGATAGATAGATATTTATTTTCTCTTTAAAAATTACATTTACATTTTATGTCAAAATTAAATAACCTATTTGGGAAAGTAAATGATTTACTTCGCAGTGCCTCCTTGTTGAGCCTTGTTTAAATTATCGGTAGAAATATCCTCCAAAAGCGAAAAACTTTCGTTTATCTTCCGACATTCGTTCCTTACATCTCCACAGACATATTTTATATCGTGAAGTTTTTCGATTGGAATGTAAGCTAAGTCATCATTTCCAATATTTTTTACCCATTGTCGACATCTGAAATTAAAATATCTATCAATCATGCAAGTACACTTGGAAACAAGATAGAGTATAATATAGTTCTTTATCTGTATAAGAGGTTCACTTTATTACAATACGATCATAATACTTAATGAAAACTGCAGTAAGTAATGAAAAAAGTATACGCAGCAGCAGCTATACAAAAATATTCCAAAATATTCACTATAACAGCATCATTCATTAAAGTTTATCGACTCACTTTATCGATAGTGAAGATTACATCACTATGGTTTACAAACTTGCAAATATTTTTTCTCATTTCAAAAAGATGTATTATTTTAGTCTTGCTGGTAGTTGAAGAGAACAAAATACTTTATTACTTTACTCAAGCTGTACTTACCGGTCTTCATCTATGAAATTTCGTGATAAATTTCCTTTTATTTAAATTTTGTCGACTCTATCTTTTTCTACAAATTACATACGTACTACACCGTCTAATCGGTGCTATTTCACTACCCAATCACAAGAAACTAGTTTTTAATAGTCACACTGCACTTTTCAAAGCGTAAATCACACAAAATTTTTAAAAATCACACAATTATTTTCCCAAATAACAACATGCGTCGCCATGACAAACATATGACAGATTGTAAGAAAGATTCAGAGACAAAAGACTGAAATAGCATGTGAGGCCATCTTTGATGCCATGGAAAAAAAAAATAAAAAAAAAAATGAGTGCTAAATACGAACAAAATTTAATTTGTTCCTAGTTGCGTTAGACTGCACTCGAGTGCGCTCGAGCGCGCTCTCTACCCGTTCTGTGGCTTGGTTAAATTTTACTCTGACGGCTGTCAGAGTGTAGTTTCACCCGTTCCGTGGCTCAGAGTGCAACAACCAAACAACCATCTCCGAAGCAGGTTAATTTTCACTCTGACAGCTATGTATTGTTTGGACGCAGATAAGCAATAACATGTTAACCCACAATATTAAGTTATTCATTCAAAACGCTTTATTGAGAGTTATAGAACTTTTTTTAATTATGTGTTTGAATACATACATTACATAGTTTAAATACCAAAATACATTTAAACATAAAAAAATGCTGAAACAAAATGACGATATGATTAAAACACGATTTATTCAAAATTTCTCCAATGTGGGTTAACACACTATTGCTTATCTATGTCCGTTTATGAAGTGTCAAAGTTTGCGTCAAAAACCGGATTTGTCGAAAAAGAAATCAATCGGAGTTCTTACGAACAAGAGGTGTCGTGTCGTAGTCACAAAAAGTTTATAATAGGGTACTTGCATGAAATTTATAATAAGAAATTGTATCAATATTTCAAAAATAGAGCCTTAGAAAAGCGTTATCGTGAAAGATTCACTAAAAAAATTTCAATAGTTTCCAAAATATTCAACTTTTAATTTTGTGAAACGGAACCTTGCAACGAAACACCAATCACAGCCAAGCTTGACACATGACGTCACTTTTATTTTTTTAGGAAACATTTGCCTCTTTCAGAGAAGGCAAAAGAAACTAAGTGCATACAGTCAACGCATATTTTCCATTTTCTGAAGTTATTTACTTCAAAATGCATCGGTAAGATGCATTTCGATTCCTTACTGAAACTTTTGGAAGTAAATCGACACAGTTCAACCTTGATTTCACTTTTGGAAATTGAAGTTATCTGTCTGTCAGTGTCACATGACCCTGTCAATACGACAGTGACATTTCTATCACAGATTAATAAGGCGTAATTTTGAACAAGCGACGTCATTCCGCGTTTCGGCGGTAAGGTCTAAAGTAGGAACTTTGAAACGCTCTATTTAATTAATTTATGCATATATTTGTTTTCTTTTTCTTGCTTTGTTTAAGTGGGCCATATATATTTAAAATAGACTGAAAAAAAAAAATTCATGCAAGTACCTTATTGGATGTAAAACAGTCTTATTCGCAATGTGAGTTGAGAGAAAACAAATGGCGCCTGAAATTTCAAATATTTTGAGGTTATAAAAACAACTCGATCGTCTAGGTAGCAACGTAGTGATTACCTTCTCTCTGGTTGCAACTCAAACGAGTGAAATACACACTTCCACTTGAATAGACATTAGATATTAGATTAGACTGTCGACGTCGAGTCATCGAGTGTCGACCACAAATTAACTAGACTTATGTCAAAAGACTGTCGAAGTGTCGACTGTCGAGTGTCGTCTTGTTAGTCGTTTGCCTGTAATTGAGTCCCTACCTACCTACCTACTTACTTACTTACTACTTGTAATTTATAAAATTAAAGTGAGGTATTTCGAATGAAACTTATTACGATTTCTGTTTCCTTTATTTTGTTCGATTGTGTTGATCGTAGTTAATTTACTACAGAAAACAAAGGAAACGTATCGTCATGGTAAGATGTTTCAAAATAACTCATAGTTACATACCTACTTATCTTGTACTTACCATAAAATTCATAATTCGTTTTAGGCTGGATATTCGGAGGACCAATTGGCCGGTGAGTAGGCAGAGCACGAATGCAGATTGCAGTGATGATTTTCTCACAGGTAGTGTCGATGTCGTGGCCGTGCGTGTGAGTCATGCTATCGACTAAGCTTTAAGGCCGAAAGTGGCTGTTATTGCAAGCGCCCTAGTTTCCTTATATGGAGTTGTATTTTAAAGCGATTCTGGTGGCGGGTGTGGTAATACGCGGCGGCTGGGTGGCCTCGGCCCTCGCCGCCATGCCCGCCGCCGCACTCCGCACCCGCAGTCCACGCGCGGCTACGTCTGCGACAATATGTTCTCGTACGAACCACCCACTAAACTCAAGCTTACTTCTGTCGAAGGTACTCCTTGGAGTCCTCAGGGGCTGTTAAGCTAAATCCTGGGTAGGAGTGGTTGATCAGTGAACTTTATCTTCGGTTCAAACTACTTGCAGAGTTCCAGGAAGCATTCCAGCTGTTTGATTCCCGTGGGGATGGTAAAATTCATGTGGCTCAGATTGGGGATGCCCTGCGTGCCCTAGGACAGAATCCTACCGAGTCGGATGTAAAAAAGTGTACTCTTCACCTAAAGCCAGATGAGAGAATATCATTTGAAGTCTTTTTGCCCATTTATCAGGTAAATTTCCTACTAATACTATAAACACGAAAGTTTGTATGTATGGATGGATGGATGGATGTTTGTTACTCTTTCACGGTAAAACTACTGAATGGATTTAAATGAAACTTTACAATAATATAGCTTATACATCAGATTAACACATAGGATACTTTTTATCCCGGAATTCCCGCGGGAACTCTGAAATTAATGCGGGTGAAACCGCGGGGCACAATTAGTATTATATAATAAAACTAGTTGTGCCCTGCGGTTTCACCTGTTGCAGTTTTGGGATCAGAAACCTTTGTGGATGCAGGCAGAACAACCCGCCAAAGTTTCATCACAACCGGACCAATGGTTTTGAAATACATAAAGGACAGAAGTACAAACATTCATTTTTATTTATAAAGAAGATAGTAGAATTCATGTTTCGTTCACTGAAATTTTTTGTTAAAAATTAGGAGGTGATAAAGAGTACTTATTTATTTATTTATTAAAGAAAAAATAGACACAAGTTGGGATATAGTTACAGAATAAGAAAAAATTGAACTAGACATAATAACTTATGTCCTAAACTTCCCACAGTAACAATGTAACTTACAACTAGTAGCATTAGCATGGTGACAGGAACATGAGTCGCTGGGCCCACTGCCAATACAAACAAGAATAGGCAAACTTGTTATGTGTTACATAGTACCAAATAGTTTTAGAGGGAAGAAGAAAAAGAATAAAGAATCTTAGGTTGGAAACAATTATTGCGCTTAAAATATAATGCATAGCAGGATACCAAAGTGAGCAAAGTGCACACAATTAATTTAGTATCCAACCGAAAAACTATTTTAAAAATTATTTTGTCTGTCTGTCTTGTGTTGACTGTTCACGATAATTTTTGGATCTACTGAATGGATTGTCATGCAGTTTTCACAGGTTGATTAACCTTAGCTTGGAGCAAATATATAAGCTACTAGCTGGTCCCCACAGTTTCACCCGCGTTAAATATTTAGTTCCCGCGGGAGTCCATGTGTTGTGCCAGAACAAAAAGTACCCCTTGTCCTTCTCTGTACCCCTGACAAAGTGTATGTAAAATTGCATGAAGATCGGTTGAGCCGTTAAGGCTTGAAAGCGTGACAGACAGACAGAGTTACTTTCACATTTATAATATTATTAATAATAATAATATTGTTTATTTTCAGATAACAGGATCCATTACAATTACAATTTTACAAGTTACAAAAGTTGCAAAAATTAATCTAATAAGCTTAGCAAAAAAACATTCATGTTGTTTATTGTTTATATGATGGTATGGTTATTAGTGGTGGTGATTAGTTGGGATGTTTCGTTTGAATCAGACCTTAGAATAAAAGTTGTCATACATATAAAAGTGTTTCACACGGGTGAAACTGCAGGGCACAGCTAAATAAGGGGCAGGTTGATAATGATTGGGTACTATTGCTGATTTATCACATACACTTTACAATCAATGCAAGAAGTGATATAAAACTTTAATTTGTTATTCATATTAAACATTGTTATGCTATGCATAATATGTAAACAGTTAAAAAAGATTCTTAAACAATTGATCTTATCTCATGCAAAATTTGCAGGCAATCTCAAAAGCACGAAGTGGCGACACGGCTAACGACTTCATTGAGGGGCTTCGTCATTTTGATAAAGATGGTAACGGCTTTATATCTTCGGCTGAGCTGCGCCATTTGCTCTCTACACTGGGGGAGAAGTTAAGTGACGATGAGGTAATTGTCTATTGCTTGACTGGTATGCTCGGTGGTTTCTAACCAGTGATTCCCTCATGATGCATTTGTATTTTGGTATTTTTTTATCTCAGAAATTATTATTTGCGAGGACATATTCCCTACCCATAATTGGACCGTGTTGTGCCGGATCATACCTCAAGTTGATACAGGCTAGACCTAGTTTAGGTATCAGTATTTAAATGTAGTATTTGCCATAAATTTCAATGAGTTCCTCATAGCTTAAACTAACATTTATTATTTAACGTTTGTTTGTCATTTAACATTAATAGGGTACTTGCATGAATTTTTCTTTCCAGTCTATTTTAAAGATATATGGCCTACTTAAACAAAGCAAGAGAAAGAAAAAAAATATATGCATAAATTAATTTTAGGGCAATGCACACCACGTTTTTTAAACGCGCGCATCGACCGCGCGCTTTTATCCTACAAAAGTCTACAGACTGCGTCTGACTCGCGTTCGTATCGCGTCTGTGTCGCTACAAACACTCGTCGACGGCGCGTTTAAAAAACGTATGCATAGACCCTAAATAGAGCATTTCAAAGTTCCTACTTTTGACTTTACCGCCGAAACACGGAATGATGTCACTAGTTTAAAACTAGAGATGTCACCGTCGTATTGACAGGGTCATATGACACTGACAGAAAGATAACTTCAACATCCAAAAGCGAAATTAAGGTTGAACTGTGCCGAGTTACTACCAAAAAATCCAGTAAAGAATCGAAATGTATCTTACCGATGCATTTTAAAGTAAAAAACTTAAGATAAAGGAAAATATGTGTTGACTGTACCTATGCACTTAAGTTTCTTTTGCCTTCTCTTAAAGAGGTAAATGTTTCCTAAAAAAAAAAAAGTGACGTAATATGTTTAGCGTGACTGTGATTGGTGTTTTGAATAGAATAGAATAAAATTTATTACTGCACAACACACAAGAATAAGAATAATAATAATAGGTGCGGGTCGTGAAATTGCAGGGGCACAGTATAGTCATGATCATGCATAAATACGTTTTAGTAGAATATCATTGTTATCAGAATGATATCAGATTACTTATCTGTTGAATTAATACAATTGATAAATATTTTGTTATCTGACCGAGCCATTAATATACTCAAGTTTTGTATCACATATCCATGAATTATAATAATTAGAGATCACGACAATCGAAATCCGTACGAACTACGAGTGGACCGAAGTGTCGATGTGTCGATGTGTCGATGTGTCGATGTGTCGATGTGTCGATGTGTCGATGTGTCGATGTGTCGAGGTGGCGAGAGTCGCGGCCGCTGTAGCTCGCGCGAGCGTCGTCCCGCAGGTGGAGCAGCTGCTGCAGGGGCAGGAGGACTCGCAGGGGAACATCAACTACGAGAACTTCGTGCACCTCATCATGCAGGGCTGACTCGCGGCCGGCTGAGCCCCGCCTCCCGCTACACCACACTCAGTTGTTACTATGTATCCATTGTAGCATGTTACTTTGCATTTCAAACTATTCCAAATTATATGATAAGTTGACAGAATTATTATAATAAAGTATTACATATTTATATATACTTATATGATTTTGATTCGTATTTCGTAACTCCCGGAAGACGACGGCGCGATTCCCGAGCGGGGACTCCCCCCCGACCCCGCCCCGGCTCGCCCGACAGGGAAGTACAGAAGTGGGTGAGGTGAGGCGTCAGCGGTCGCCGGTCAGGCACTTCGAGGCGACGCGACGCGACGCCCGGCACCGCCCGGTGATTCCATTGTAGTAGTTAAATTTATACTCTGCATCGCTCACTACTCCGTGCCTACAGATATAGCCACTGTTTGTCTGTTACCTTTTTACGCCTTAACTACATATTCACGTACAAATAGCGGCGGAAGGGAATACTTAGTTAACGTATTCCAGCGTCACGTCGCGATGTCGGTTTCTGTAATTACTTCCTGCGCCTGGCGGAGGCCCGTAGGTAATAATAATAATAAATAATAATCCACTTCACAACACACAGATCTACTTGATCTCACACTAAGCTATAAGCTTTTGTCGTGGAAACCAAGCAACGTGGTATGTACTACACATATTACATATATATTATGCTATAGATATATGTATACATATATACACACCCAGACTGGAAAATGGAACTCTGTGTTAATCACACAAAGTCCACCTCCACCGGGAATCGAAACCGGAACCTCTTGATTAGCGGGCAGGCATGGTGACCATTGCGCCAATCGTGTCGTCAAGAGTAGGTGTACGAGTACTCGACCGGCCCGCGCCCGGCCCGCGCCCGGCCCGCTCGACGCCGCGCCGCTACAATGAAACACCTTGTGCCGTGTGGGTGATCTACATCTGCATTAACTGCTATTTCAAATACGTTTTAGCTTATTTAAGTAAGTACCTTTAGGTCCATAAGTAAAAAAAAACGGCTAAGTGCGAGTTGAGCTAGCGCATCGAGGCATTTACATGTAGGTAGGTATGAAAATACCTATAGTTCGTCGTAAACTGGGCCAACAACATTCCTTGCCCATAACGCGCGTCCCAAAAACGCATTTCCAAACGTTCTAGATGCCTAGATATTAGAAATTATTATTATTATTATTATAAAAATTATTATTATGCCATAAGAAACGTTGTAAATGTATTTTTTGCAGTAAAACTTCTTTGACTACGAGACCAGAGAAAGACAGTTTTTGCGGCGCCTTATCTTAGCGCGGCGTGTTGTGGTCGTAGTGAATAAGGGCCCTGGATTGACAGTATGGTTGCCATATTTTTTTAAAAGAAAAAATAGTATTTTTTCGAAGAAAGATGCAAAAATATATCTATGACTATGATGGAAACATGATGGAAATGCAGGGAAAAAGTCCACAATCACGAATGCGTTTCATTATTGTTAAAATATTTATTATTAATATAAAAAGTGCGACAGTTGAATTACGGATAAAAGTAGGTATGAATTAGATTTGACTGGCTGCTTCATGTTTCATTTGCGTTAATTTCGGAGTTATCGTAACAATTTCCGCTATAAAAAGTACCCTATGTTCTTTTTGTACCTCTAACAACGGGTATACAAAATTTGGTGATGGTCAGTTGCTCGGTTGAGTAGTGAAGACGCGAAGAGGTAACGTACAGAATTGCATCTTCTATAAAATAAGTAGGTATTAGTGTGGATTGAGTTCATTTGCAACAAAGTGGGATTGACATCACGAGTAGTCCCTGTGCTCTGTGCCTACTGCCTACCCAGGTAGGTACTGGCTACTCGTGTAGTTCCTTTTGTACTAAAGAGTATAATATAATCACTACGTTTTATTAAACTTACATGGTATGTGTACCTACGTATGTAGTCGCGACGCGCGCAGTTAATAGAGTGCTCCTAGGAGTGGAGTGGGTACTTACTACCTACTGGGTTGTTGTGTTATTGTGAGGCGCGATTAGCCGCGGCCGGACCGGCGGCGGCGAGCGGCGCGTCCGGCGCGCGGCCCACGCGCTGCGGCCCGGCCCCGCACACCGCACGCCGCACGCCGCACGCCGCACACCGCACGCCGCACGCCGCACTGTGCTGCTCGTGCGGCCTGGGGCCGTATTTTTGAATCGCTCGAATTCCTTTCGCAAACGGAATCGCGAATTCACATGGGAATTCTGATATATTTTTTAAACAAGCGAATCCGTAAATATTTCTGTGCTGCGCGCAGCAGCGGGCAGCGGGCGACGAGCACGCCGCGCACCGCACGATACCACTCGTGGTCTGTACCTACTCTGTAGAGTGTAGCCGCTCTTCACCATCCCATCACTACGCGTAACGCGACGCCGACGCGGCACCTGTTTGATGACAGCTGATGAACTTTTTTATACCTAATCATGTAGTCGTGCGACGTGCGGTGCCTAGACTGGCGCTGGCCTCTTAGAGGATTTAACCAATGTATATTCAGAGTCGCCAGTCGCCACTGACAGCACCGTTGGTGTAGTGGTTAATGAATCTGACCGCTGGGCTGCCGCGCCTGTGATAAACGTATCATCTCGATTTTTAAGGGAAAATGAGTTACCTATAGGTAACTGGTGTCTGCCCACTTGGGTTGTCCTGCTCACGATGAGCTGGTGGCGGGAGTCGACTTAGCCTATCTACCCCATCATCTCCATATTTGGCTTGTCACCGACTTCATACCGATCAGTGGTAGCACAAACCAATAATAATATTACGTGTGTTTTTGTCTTTTGGATTAAATCGGTATTTTGTTAATTTTAGCATTTTATTTTTAGCTTTTCAGTTTTGTGTTTTTGGAAGTCGGTTTTAATTTTTTTGTTAAAAATTTTTGTTTATTTTTCGCTTTTAAGTGACTTAGTTGGTAATTTCTTTAAGTTACAATAGCCTAATGTCAACTGCTCATCACCTTTTACAAAATATTACTTTTCCCGACGCAGGGACGTTAATTGTTGAGGAGTTCTCCTAGTGCATCACCATCAGTTTCACTTCACCATATACATTGTGACAGGCATAAATTGTTTAGAAACCATATTAAAGTTAACGATTCAGAACCCGTGAAATACCTATTATTGAGTAGTTCCGATGACCATCTGTGGTCTTCATCATCAGTTCCACTTCTTCAAATTTTGCTTTCCGAAAGCAAATAAACGATTTACTATAAAAAATACAAAAATCGCTATAGGTGTACCTATAATTTTTGAAGAGTTCCTTCGATTACTCCAAGGTCCCATCATCAGATCCCGACTTGGTGGCAATGGGACCTAATTGGGAGTAAACCCTTTCAAACAAAAAAAGAATTTTTCAAATCGGTCCAACCGTCTTCGAGTAATCGGTGAACATACATAAAAAAAAAAAAAAAAAAAAACATACATACAATCGAACATAGAACCTCCTCCTTTTTGGAAGTCGGTTAAAAAGTACCTTTAACACAGCTCTCTGTGACCTCTCTAAACCGATTAACTTAGATTTGGAAGAATCACCCCAAGCGGTGATGCCGTATGAAAGAATAGATTCACAGAGAGCAGTGTAAACCATTCTAAGGGTTTTCCGATCGGCAGAATTTCTCAGTTTTTTGAAAATAAATATTAGTTTCCTAGTACGCGATATGAGACAATTTAGGTGATCATACCAGTTGAGGCAATGATCGAGAAAGATGCCTAAATATTTAACGGAAGATGAACGATTCAACTGCAAGCAATCGCACCGAGAGTAAGAATCTAACGAGCACGTGTGGGCTCGAAGTACTACATCCGGAGGGTGGTTAGATGGTCTACTCGCGAAGGTTAGAAAGGACGTCTTGGCTACATTAAGAGTTAAGAGGTTATTGGCAAGCCACTTAGCTTGAGCAAAAATATTCTCTGCAAGAGAGATAGTTTCTGACCAAGTTTTCCCATACACGAGGATGGCCGTGTCATCGGCATACGCAATGATGCTGTTGTTTAATATGTAGAATATCAGAAATAACATGTAAGTAAGTCACGTTACTTGTACAGGGTGTAGGTACCTAGGTACTTAATGTTAAACGGGTGACGTATTCGTATTCGATTTTCATCTTAATGTTAATTATCATATTACATAACTTTCGTTTTTGACGTAATCATACATTTAAAAAGATATGAAAATTAACAAAGACGCGACGCCCGCTGACGGATCGTACCTAAAGGATCATTTATTATAAAACTCTTTGCGTTGCCGCTGTAGCGCTGACATGAGGTTTCATGTCAATCGCCCGCGTAAACCCACCTTTAATAAGATTTTTTGTGATATTTTACCAGTGTTTTTAATTACCTAATATATATATATATATTTTTATTTTTATTAGTATGAATCATGAATCATCGCGGACTTCGTTTAAAACTACAGCCTGTATAAGTAAAGTCACGGAATCGAAGGATAAAGGGTTGACAGAGTCGGCCGCGTGATAAACAAAGCGAGCGTTGCGTTGTGAAGTCTAGCTAATTTGTGCCTTGTGGTGCCGTGGACGCGTCGGTGGCCGGCGCAGGTGGCCGCTCGTTAGCCGCGCTTCCTGCTGGGGCGGCGCCGGGGCGCGGGCGGGGCGCGGGCGGGGGGGCGACACACGCGCATTAACTCACGCGCCGCTAATCCGCGGAGGTTAACTCTATTAACCACAGCGGGCAGCGGGCAGCGGGCAGCGGCGGTCAATCGTCAGCGCGCGCCGCTCGCCGTCGGTCGTGCAGGGCTCCCGCAGCGAAGAGCGAAGTCGGTGCGACAGTGACCAGGGTGCACGGTGCAGGGTGCGGGGTGCAGGGTGCACGGTGCAGGGTGCGGGGTGCAGGGTGCACGGTGCAGGGTGCGGGTGCAGGGTGCAGGGCGCGCGGCGACATGCTGCTGTGTGCGGTGGCGGCGGCCGCGGTGGTGGTGCTGGCGGCGGGGCGGGCGGGCGCGGGCGCCGCGCTGCTGCCGCTGGCGGCTGAGCGGCTGCGCGCCAGCGTCGGCGGGTACGCCGTCATGAACTGCCACCTCGACTTTCCCTTCGGGAACGAGATACCTTACCATCTGCAGTGGGACAAGGACGTAAGATTGCGCCGATATTGTTTTATTCGCATGTTATGCTGATACTAGTATGTACGTACAGCGTGTTACAAAACAATTACATAATGTAGCATTCTGGTATAATATCAACCTTTTTATTATTTTTCATTACTCATACTCGGAAAGTAGGTCTGAAGTTGCCTGAGAAGCGGGTTGAAAGTAACCCTTTTCAGCCCTAGGGAGAATCGCTTTCAACTGACAACTGTCAAATTATTAAAAAAAACTAGGTCTATTTTCACATTTCTATTGAACCATGTTTCAACTTTCTATACAGCCAGCGCGATGTAAAATTGAAATAATGTAAAGTTTAAGTAGGTATTAATTAAAATAAAATTCACTCACTTTCTCTTAAGTCAATTCCTAATTATATTTTTTTATTTTCTTTAATTAATACTTAATAATTAAAGTAAATATTTTTTTTAGGTCGCCATAATGTAAATAAAAAATACTGGCTGAATAGCTAGCCGGCCAAAGAAAAAGAAATAGGTGGGAAAGTGTCAAGCGACTATCCGATCTTCACTCATTTTTTCTTTAGCTAATTCCTATTTTTATTTTGACTTTCCTTGCATTCGTAATGAAAAGCACAGTGTTACCCTCGGGAGAAAGACCTTACTTTCACCCCTAGGATAACAATGTACTATTATCTTTTGGAATGTAATTTTTTTTCGTACCACTTGCTCAAAAAAGTGACATTCTATGCCACAAAAAGCGAACATAACAATAGTCATTTTTAATCTGTTAAAAACAGGGAAAGAAAATTGTACTGAATTGCATTCATCCTCTAGGGGAGAATGTGATTTTTTGGAATACTTACCGTTTATACTGAACTACATCTGTGTTTACACCATTGAGTTTGTATACAAGCATTATGCATACATGTGACCATTTGCACGCTTCGAATCATATGCGGCGTTCGCGGGCAAAGGCTGTTTGCAAATGGAATGCTGTCTTTAAAAAAATTACGCGCGCGATTCTTAATAAACCAACAGTTTAAAAAAAGCATTGATTGATTGGTTAGCATTTCGAATGTTAACTTTTACTTTTAATTGTCATTATTTTTAATAAATGCTTATCTCATATTATTATTGTGTTAATTTTTTCGCAAATGGTACGAAAAGTAGAGTATTTTCCAAGGGGATAAAGCTGTCTTACCGCCGCACTCAGAGTCGATTTTAATGATTACTTAAAACAAAACTGCCGCAATCAGACAAGTTTAATTAATTAATGTTAATTGGCATTTAACTAATTAAGTTATATTTTTATTTATTTATTATTTGCAAGAATATGGTAGGTACATAGTTGGTGTTATTTGTTATTCTAAGATTGCTTCAGCATATTCTGCCGTTGCCGGCGTACAAATGTCAACTTTAACATAAAATTACAAAATTATAAAATTACAAAATTATTTTAAACAATTAATAACATACATAAAGCCGAATACAGAACCTCCTCCTTTTTGGAAGTCGGTCAAAAATTAATATAAAAAGCCAATAATCAAATATAAATGTCAATACTGCAATAATATTATAATACCTAATAACAAAATTATTCGGAATAGTTGATGTCAAATAAAAAACAAAAAAAATTAAGCGACTAAAATAAAAGAACAATTTGTTATGTCTGATAAAGAGAAAAGAAAAGAATGTAATATAATGGGTTAAAAAAAAAAAAAAAAAAAAAAAACAACCCAAAATTAAACTTAAAAAATTAAAAATAAACCGGTCAGTAGTCAAAATAAAAATAATCCCATGCAGTCAGAATCCCCTCTCTACTTCAGAAACTCGTTTACCGAGTAATAACATCGTTCACACAACCAGCTTCTTCAGCTTCTTCTTAAATTTAACAAATGGTAGATTCTTTATATCGTTTGGAAGCTTATTAAATATTGAAATGCACATAAAATAGCAATTCTTTGTAAACATGGCTTTGTAAACATGGTATCATATCAACAACTAATCTGTTCTTGTTCCTAGTGTTTCTTGGATATACTTCAGAAGCTTTCTTAAGAAGATATCTTATTAAATGCCAACTAACATTAATTTACTGAACGTCTCTGATTGCGGCAGTTATGTTTTAAAAATCTATACTTAACTAAGTAATCATTAAAGTCGACTCTGAGTGCGGCGGTATGTCTTGGGTGAAGTTAAATCCCTCGTTACACTCAGGACTCGTCTTAAATCCCTCGCTTCGCTCGTGATTTAAGTTTTTAACACCCCTCGCTACGCTCGGGAGTAAACCTCGAATCCTTCGTTGCGCTCGCTCGCGATTTAAATCGTTACCCGCGACAGAAGACACTGCTTTATTCCCTTGGTATTATTACTACTGTTATTGTGAAAAAGAGATGTCAAAAAGGAACTCGGTTATAAAATTGACTGGTTGAGGACTAAAATAAGATATTGGTATTGATAACTACGATAATATTATTATGAGTTACTATTGGTAGTTACTAATATCGAAAGTGCTGTTATTGCTGACCCAACTACAGAGACAGCCAGATTCTGATTGATGTTGTAGCATCGGCGTGGCAGCCGCCCGATGGGCGATGGCTGATCCCGAGCGCGAACCTCGAGAGACATTCGCTACAAATTTGACGCCCGAACAGGGACGCACTCGGGATCAGCTATTCATATTTTTTTATGAATCTACAAGACGGACAAAAATTTAGTTACGTAGCCAATTTCAACAATACCTACCATCACCTGCACACTGCTGTCTTTAAATATGTATGACCGCAGCGTTATCTACGTGTGAGAGTATATTAAAATAAGAGAATTTGTTTGTTTGTAGGAACTCATCTCTGAAACTATATAGTGACCCGATTAATTTATTTACCGATAGAAACAGTAGCGTCAGTAGCGTCAGGTCACAGCACCAAGTGGCCGGTGCGGATTTCAAATTTGCCGCCCTCTTATTTTCGCAATTTAATGATTATAAAAAAATTTGGGCATCGTACAAAGGGTACTCTTAACACTAACACTAACCTCGATTCATCATTTACTTCACCGCCCTGCAGAATAACCTAAAACTTCCCTTTGCTCTCTCTCTTTGCGAAGTATTTGCAATACATGTACCTAGTCAATACGAAATGCTTCAGACTGGCCTCGACAACATTATGCAATGGACCCGGGAATGGTTACTCATCCTAAATACTTACTAGTACATACATGCACGGTTCTCTACCTCGGCGCAAAAAATCCAAACCTGAGAACATGACATAGGTATCTATTAGGTACTATAACTAGATGATCGGCTATGGGCATGTAGACTAATTTTTATTTTTTAGTCCGTCTTGTAGATTATTAAAAAATATTGGACACGTATTTTTTTCTTTTTTTACGCAATCAAAAAATAACGGCGATATATTGAGTTGAAATTTCGCGTGACGTCACTATTCTGACAGTTCGTATGGCGGTTTTAGCGGTTAGTGACGTCACGACCCCCTCACCCTAAACTTTAATGCGCTTTATCTCTGTATATTTTAATTTATCTAAAAAAGCAAAAAATACGCGTCTATTGCTTTTTTATTTTCTATTTTACGGACTAATTAGAATTTTGATTTTCAAAAGTAGTCCACATCCCCATTGAAATCAGTCTCCACACAAAGGGACTCCTCTATCGAACTACTGTGTATGTGGAAATTACTTGTAGAAATTATACCTACCAAATCAAACTGCTCCAAGTGATGCTCCGACACACGCATGCCCACTGCCCAGTCCCAGCAGTCGCTATAACTGAACGATTCTCGCAACTACACGAGTAGGTACCTAGTGGGTGCCTTCCATCGGTGGGTGCGTTCTAACACCGACCGCGACCGGAGCGCGAAGGCCGGAGCGCTTTGTTGTCGCCGCCCGCGCCTGGCTCCTGGCGAGAGGACCGGACGTAGCGCTCCTTTGCGACCCGATCAGGCGTAACGTAACGCGACGCTCGAGGTGATACATCGGATCGTATCGTTATCGGTACCTACTGGCTACTGCACCGGCACCGGGCGGGTGTCGCCTGTCGAGTGTCGGCCGTCGACCGACCACGTAGCCGCAGCCGGTCTACAACTAGGTACTCCAATTACTTGGGTACATATAGGTATTACGCGGTGCAGTTAACTGGGTAAAGTAGGTAACCTATATTCTGTTGGAATGTGCTAATGGAACGTTCCTAGATTCAATCTCTGGAACATTACTAGAGTGGGATCGAGAAATAACCAAGGAAAGAGTAGGTACTTGCGCCTTGTTAAGTTATGAAATATAAATAAATAATAAATATCAATAAATAAATTTTATACAAAATTGTACGATTCCGCCACGTACCGTGCACACACACCACTCACCACACACCACACACCACACACCACACACCACACACCACACACCACACACCACACACCACTGCCTGCGCTGCGGTCACACCGCACGGTGCCTACCTACCTGCCTGCAACTGCAACAGTCAAACGTAGTATGGGTACTGGGTAGTATGATGGAGATTCTTCCGTCCGGGACAAATGACGCTGCCTGTGGGGGCTGTTCGCTTCTGCACAGTTTCGTAACTTGTTGTCAAGGGTGATATCGACGGGCCGGGTTGTGAACGTAAACGAGTAGGTACCTATGTATTGTGTGGCCGTCCCCGTAGACCACGATTTTTTATACGAACGTGTTGCATACGTATACATATAGTGTCACGCTAGCTCGTACACTGCCCATTCCTTCCTGAAGGTGCAGGACGGATATTTTATCATAATTATTATAACATCATTGACGACCCGATTGGCGCAATGGTCACCATGCCTGCCCGCTTATCAAGAGATTCCGGGTTCGATTCGCGGTGGGGGTGGACTTTGTGTGATGAACACAGGGTTCCATTTTACAGTCTGGGTGTGTATATATATATATCTATATCTATATATCTATAGTATAATATATATAGTAATAATATGTGTAGTACATATCACGTTTGCTTGGTTTCCACGACACAAGCTTATAGCTTAGTGTGAGATAGTAGATCTGTGTGTTATGAAGTAGATTATTATTATTATTATCATATTATTATCATAATAATTCTATTATAAAAATAAAAATTCTAATTTTATTGACGTCAAGAAATGCGTTATTGATGAACATGGTCCATTGACCACAATGAATAAAATTATTTGTTTGTAAAGTAAAGTTTGTCAGTGGATATTTTTACTTGCACCATGAAGCGTATCTACCTATAGGTAGGCGGAAAGTAATAAAGATAGGTTCACTTGAGCACGATTGATTGAACATGTTTCTATTATGTTAATCGTGTTCGGGTGATTTATGTGGTATATATGTGTAGCAGGTTTATTTTCAACTTTAAAAAACCCTCCTCACTTCAAAGTGTCTTGGCACAATGGGGATGTGGACTACTTTTGAAAATCAAAATTCTAATTAGTCCGTCAGTTAGGAAATAATAAAAAACAATAGACACGTATTTTTTGCTTTTTTAAATAAATTAAAATATACAGAGATAAAGCGAATTAAAGTTTAGGGTGAGGGGGTCGTGACGTCACTTACCGGTAAAACCGCCATACAAATTGTCAGAATAGTGACGTCACGCGAAATTTCAACTCAATATATCGCCGTTATTTTTTGATTACGTAAAAAAAGAAAAAATACTTGTCCAATATTTTTAATAATCTATAAGACGGACTAAAAATAAAAATTAGTCAACATGCCCATTGTTAACACAGTCAATAGCAGAGTTACTTCGCTCGATTAGTCAGTGAGAATATTGAGGGTTAAAATTGTTGATTTATACTTAGTTAAAATATTTCTTGTATTTATTATTTAGTGTAAATTTGTATCTGTTTTTGCTCCATTTAAATAACTAAATAAACTATGTAGGTATAAATAACTAGCTGGTCCCCGCGGTCTCACCCGCAGTAATTTTAGAGTTCCCGCGAGAATTCCGGGTTACACTATAGCGTATGTTACTCAGGGATAATTAAACATACTACTTAATTAAATTTTTATTAAATTTAAATTAAATTTAGATTGAACAATCTAACAGTCCAGTAGTTGTTGAGTTAAATCATAATAAACGAATAAACAAAAAATCAAAGTTTCCTCTATTTTCCTCTATTTTGTTCTCTTTTATTACTTACCTAGTAAAGATAATGAAGGGATGTAGTGAGTGTGACGTGTCGTGGTGGTCTGTCAGGGCGAGACGATATTCTCGTGGTACAGCGGCGAGGGCGGCGGCGCGCCGCGCGTGGCGGACCGCTGGGGCGGGCGCGTGCGGCTGGTGGGCGCGCGCGCCTCCCCGCTCGGGCGCGGCTCCATCAACGTGACGGCGGTGCGCGACACCGACGCCGGCCTCTACCGCTGCCGCGTCTCCTTCCCCAACCGCTCGCCGCCCGAGCGGAACAACGGCACCTTCTACTACCTCGACGTCGACGGTGAGCGTGGGTGAGCGGCTGAGTGCCCACCGACCACTGCCGACTGGAGGACCATCGCGCCGGCAGCGCCACATTACCTACTGGCACTCCGCACTCGGCTCGTGCCGAGGATGAGGACGTGTCGCGGGCGCGGCGCCTCTTTAGTAAGTTTTCTTACAAAATGTATAGAAGCTTCACGACACACCCCGCGCCTGCGTCTCGTCTGCATCACGTCTATTCTGTTTGTTTTGTGTCGCCACGCTTCTATACATTTTGTATAAAAATTATCGGAAGGGGCGATGTGCCTGCAATCCGTTCTCGACTTACGTTTTTTCTCGTTGTCTCGCGCCTTTTTATTCCAGTCGGTAGTTGGTTTCTTTAACGAGTACATCAGAGATGGATCGACTTACCTGTTCAGTCGCAGTGGCAGTTTCTCTAGCACCTTCTGAGGCACTCGATATGTTTACACGTTCAAAGTGTGTTGTGGTGGATGCGTAATGCGTATATGCGGGCAGCGCAGGCGGCAACCTGATAGCGACGCCGCCGGTGAACGTGACGGTGGTGGAGGGCGAGCGCGCGGAGCTGGAGTGCGCGCCCAGGAGCCCCGGCGCGGCGGTGGAGTGGCTGCGGGACGGCGCGCCGCTGGCCGCGCTGCCCGAGCTGGTGGGGCGCGCCGAGCGGCCGCGCAACGGCAGCCTCGTGCTGCGACAAGCGCTCAGCCACGACGCGGGCGAGTACACGTGCCAGGTGCGCGCGCCGCCCGCGCCCGACCAGACCGCCAGTGCCTTCCTCGACGTGCACTGTGAGTCGCCATGCACCACACCGCAGCCCGTCCACACCACAGCACACCACACTATAACGCACCACTCACACCCGCACAACAATTCTATTTTTTTCAATTTTATTGATTAATTAGGTAGGTACAAATATGGTACGTGATGTCACTTCGTCACATGAGTTTCTATGATGTGTCTAGATGCTTCTGTATGAAGATAAATAGAAGAAAGATAACATTCTACGTCTCCTGATTTTTGATATGAAGTCAATATTCCAGATAAAGCCAAAGTGGTGTACGCGCCTAAAGAGAGATACCTACCGTACGGCAAGCCGGCCAGTCTCGACTGTCACTTCAGCGCGAACCCGCCGCTGACCAATCTGCGTTGGGAGAAGGACGGCTTTCTGTTCGACCCTTACAACGTGCCCGGGGTCTTCTACAGCCGGAATGGGAGTCTCCTGTTCAACCGAGTGAGTATACAGTAGGGGGGAAGGAGGTGCCGCCGGTGGGCGGCGGACGACGGGGAGCGGGGGTGACGGTCGGATCTCGTGTTACAGGTGGACGAGTCGCATGAGGGGCAGTACTCGTGCACGGCGTACAACGCGCTGGGTACCGAGGGCCCCTCGCCCGGGGTGCGCGTGCGCGTGCAGCGGCCGCCCGCGCTGGCGGCGCGCCCGCGCCCGCTGTACCTGACCCGGCTGGGCGCCTCGCTCACGCTGCCCTGCACCGCGGCGCTCGACCCGCACCACGCCGAGCCCGCCGTGCACTGGACCAAGGTGAGTCCCGCCCGGTGGTCGCGCCCGCCGCGTCGCGCCGCGCCGGCCGGAGCGCTCCATTGAGCGAGAGCGGTGGAACGTTTCAGAAAGACGGCACGCCCCTGCCGGAGGGGCGCTACTCGCTGTCGGGTGGCAACCTGACGCTGAGCGACGTGTCGGAGCAGGACCGCGGCGTATACGTGTGCACCGCCACCAACGAGGCCGCCGCCGTCAGCGCGGAGACGGAGCTGCTCATCGAGAACGTGCCGCCGCGCGCGCCCTACAACCTCACCGCCGCGCCCGCGCCTGCGCCCCCCGCCTCCGTGCACCTCACCTGGGTGCCAGGTTGACCCGCACTTAACACACTCACGCCTATCATATGATCTCACTATATTTTAATTTATTAGCTTTTACCCCGTACCCACATTTTTCCATACGAGATAGTCCCGAGACTAACTAGTTTCAAACAGTTGTTTCCCCGTGGATTCTCTCGAATGTATCTCGGGGACCCTCTGGGGGGTAATATTACACTAACGATTCAAGCGCGGACCCACCTTAATGGGCAGGGTGGACATGCCCACAACCCTAATTGAGGTCGATCACCTAGAGTTACAAAATTCAAAATTCAAAAGCTATTTATTACTTAGGATTGGTTACAATCACTTGTAATCGTCAGCAGGTTCTTAGAACTATAAATTACCGTGGGTTAACATTTTTTGTCACAAATCTACATACACAATACATTACATGCATCGGTAAAAAAATATCAAAGAATCGTGCGTGATTTGGAAGTTCTAGTGTTGCCCAAATTCAGTCTTGGTCTTGCATTCTTGGTCTTGTTCTTGCGTTTTTGCAAGACCAAGAACAAGACCGCGTATTTTTAGCAAGACCAAGACCAAGACTGACCGTGCAAGACTTGAGCAAGAACAAGACATAGCCTGCAAGACTCTTGCGTCTTGCAGCTAGGACTTAGTGCTATTTCACTGAGTAGTTAGGTGTAACAGTTCGGTGTATAGGTAGGTACGCTTAGGAATTCTATGAGACGCAAAAAACTGTATCAAAGAATATGAAAAACTGGACCTATGCGCATTACGACTAATACCATAAACATAGCGAATAAAAAAATATCTATTAAAATCAAACTGAGTGCATGCATAGTTATGTCAAGTTATTGTAATTAATTTGTTTTTTTACATGTTTTAGCAAATGTAAGCTTATAAATCATAAATGTTTATTAAGAAACAGTTACTTCCATGGAAAACGACATATAGGTCAGTTGATTTTTCGAATTTCTTATCAAATCTTCAGTTATTTATTAATCTGCTTGATCTTTACTATGGCTATGTTAATTCAAGCTCACAATGTTCCAATTCTAATACGTTTTTCTAAGATTTAAAGTAAACTTTAATAAATAGTAATAGACTAATAGGTAATTGCAAGACTTGCAAGACTCTTGCTGCAAGACCAAGACCAAGACCAAGACTGGGAGCGCAAGACCAAGACCAAGACCAAGACCAGGTGTATTGGCGCAAGACCAAGACCAAGACTGGCTAAGTCTCGTCTTGTTCTTGCATTTGGGCAACACTAAATTTGGAACGCCATAATATTATGCAGGGACAGTGGTATATGGTATAATATTTATTATGGTATGGGACAGTTGGTGCACTTGCCCCCCCCCCCCCCCATCATATCGTGTAGACACATTTTTAGAATCAGTTTGGCACGGCCGTAGATTACAAAATTTAATTATTCCTCTATAATATAAAATATTCGACTCGTAATCCGTACTAATATTATAAATAAGAAAGTAACTCTGTCGGTCTGTTACGTCTTCACGCCTTAATGGCTCAATAATCATGGAATATTGCATACACTTCATCAGAGATAGAAAAACCCTTTTCATCCCACAGGAAATCCCAACTTATTCCGGTTGAAACCGCAGGGGACAACTAATATCTGATAAACTATAAAATATAAATATAAACTATAAATAAATAAAATTATGAAGTGGTATTCAACGGAAAATAATATTTTTATTTATTTATTTTTATTATACTTAATAGTTTTCTCCCCAACCGTACTCAAATAATGGATGTGAACGGTATCGTTCAGGTCACAACGACCTGGACACGGAGTACAACGTGTGGTACCGGGAGCGCGCGGCGAGCGAGTGGCGCACCATGAAGATCCTGTCGCGAGGCGTGACCGAGGGCACGCTGGTGGGGCTGCGGCCCGCCGCCGAGTACGAGGTGCGCGTGCTGGCGCAGGACCAGCTCGGGGACGGCCTCTTCAGCAAGCCCGTTTTCGTGCGGATGCCCGGTACGAGCCACGAGCACACGCTCGGCGCGCCCCGCGCCAGATCGAGCCCACGCCGCAGTGGCTCATAAAAATTATACACATAATGACACAATTCTCTTTAACTTTATAGTCTTCTTATTATCTTTCGCTACGAAAGACTACAAAAAATCATCCAAATCAATAAAAATTTGACTATAGATGTAGAAATGGAAGAGGACGGTGAAACCGCGTACGCCGCCGCGATCACCGAGGGCGGGCCCGTCTCTGTGGCGGATGTGGACGAGGAGCGGGGGTGGGGTGCGCTCGATGGGGAGGGGCAGGGGGAGGTCGAGGAGGACGAGGCGGGGGGTGCGCTGCGGGTGTCGGTGCGGCTGCTGGACGAGGGCGCGCTGGTGCGCTGGCAGCGCGCGCCCGGTGAGCGCGGCCGCTGTGAGCTGCGCTGGAGCGCGAAAGCGGAGGGGGGCCCGCCTGGCGCCGAGCAGCTGCTGCACTCCGCCACCACCGATCGCGACTATATTCTCGGTAAGTTCATATCGGAATCGAATAATAATTATAGTTGTTGCTTATCGTATCAAATCACACTGAATTGTAACGTTTTGCGCATGTCTGATGCAGTGTCACCGGTGGAGGAGGGCGTGCGGTACGTGGCGCGCGTGCGATGCGGCGAGGCGGGCGGAGCGGCCGCGCTGCAGGTGCCGCGCTGGGGCCGGCTGCGCGCTGCCGCGCTCGGCTCGGCCGCCGCCGCGCTGTTGCTCGCCGCCCTCGCCACCGCTGTCTACTTCCTGCGGCGCCGTCTCTTCCCGCACTACTCGTCCGAGTCGCGAAGAGACAAAAGAAGATACTGACGTGTGAACGAAATGTACAAACTGACAGTGATACGACTACCGTTCGATACAATTTTAATAATAATTCTACTGGACCTGACCCATATGGGACGAGGACGTGCGAATGTTGAAAATAGTAAATAGGCAGTTGAGTAAAGAGTTTAATAATTGTTAGTTTAAAAATATATTTTTTTTTTAAATACAATCTTGTTTTATTGGTAGAACATTTTCATTTCATTGTCAACAACAACAACAACAACAACAACAACAACAACAACAACAACAACAACAACAACAACAACAACAACAACAACAACAACAACAACAACAACAACAACAACAACAACAACAACAACAACAACAACAACAACAACAACAACAACAACAACAACAACAACAACAACAACAACAACAACAACAACAACAACAACAACAACAACAACAACAACAACAACAACAACAACAACAACAACAACAACAACAACAACAACAACAACAACAACAACAACAACAACAACAACAACAACAACAACAACAACAACAACAACAACAACAACAACAAGGTTTGGACGAGTTAGGTTTGGACGAGTTAGGTTTGGACGAGTTAGGTTTGGACGAGTTAGGTTTGGACGAGTTAGGTTTGGACGAGTTAGGTTTGGACGAGTTAGGTTAGGTTAGGTTAGGTTAGGTTAGGTTAGGTTCCCCCCCGGATTGGGTCCCCCCCCCGAATTGGGTCCTCGCCTTGTCGTGGCGGGGGGGCTCTAGTAGCCGTGGACTCGTCACCCACGGTGAAGCTAAGAGGGACCCAGAGGCGGGGCCAGTATAGTCGGCGGCGCCGGTTGAGCTGCTCCCGGCGCTGCCGGCTCGAGGCCACTGGGCCGCCTCTCCGGGTTTTCGGGGAAACCCGTGTTGAGGCGGCCCGAGTAGGTGGCGCCGTCGCCCTTCGGAGCGGCGGCGCGACTGAGGCGGGCCGCGGTTTCCGAGCACCGCGGCTGAGGGTTAGAGGCCGTGGAGATGGTTTTCCTCTGCGGCCTCGACGGGGCCGCCCCGGTGAATGGCGGCGTGGAGGGGCTTCGGGGGGAGGGGAGTGCTGGCGCGGAGCTAGTCGGCCCTCCTCACCCCCTGCGGCCGTCGTGGTGGGCGGCGGGGCCACTGACCCGACCCGTCGCAGGGGGCCTTGGGCGCCGGTCATGGGCCCGACCGGCGTCCTTTGCACAAGGTCCCCGAGAAGGAGGAGGACGGCGGTGCGTCGCGTGTTCCGGCGCATCGTCGTCATTCTGAGGGGCACTCGTGCCCCTCGAGGAGGAGCCCGGCAACGGGCTGGCGCCGTCGGGGCTGCGGAGCATGCGAAAGCGATTCCCGTGGCCCCGGCAACAGGCGCAGAGGAGGAACACCCCAGGGTTTTTAGTGGGTAGCATTCCCGCCCTTTTCAGGGCGGGTTGCCCTTTTCAGGGCAGAGTCCCACATAACCATCGCCCCGGCCCGGGGGCGGTGGTATGCATAAAGCATTTTCCCTGGGTCAAAAAAAAAAAAAAAAAAAAAAAAAAAAAAAAAAAAAAAAAAAAAAAAAAAAAAAAAAAAAAAAAAAAAAAAAAAAAAGGTTCCCCCCCCCCTCATCCCCTGGAGTTCTGCCTCCGGGGGACCCCGGGCCTTGTCGTGGCGAGGGGGCCCGAACCACATCGGCGCGGACTGCTCTATGTCTCATCATGGTACATGAGGCATAGGGTGTGTCTATGTGCGGGTGTGGTCGCGAACCGGGAGGGCGGCATTACCCGGTCTTCGGGCTTGGTAAGGCCGTCTACATTATTCGCGCTCTTTGTTCGGAGTATTCGGCGTTGCTCTCGACTCTGAGTCAGCGAAAAAGGAGATGGCTTTTACGGCCTTTGTACATATTGTACAGCGACGCGCTCTATTGAGCTTGTGCATCCTTGCACGGAGGGGTGAGAGGCTCTTTACACCTCTCACGGCGCGGCGGGCCACAGGGCCAATGTGCCTATGTTGGTTAGGGATTATACGTCCCCCGTCGGGCGAACTTGTTATCCGGTTGCCTCTGTGGTCATGTCTCGCAAGCGACCGGACCAAGGGGCTTGCCTTGACCGGCCGGCCCAAGGGGAAGGAAAACCCCAATAAAAAACCCGCAATGAGTGCGCGCTGGGGCGCCCTCAGGGGCCTTGCGTGGCGCCACTCCCCTGCTCTCTGAGCAGGTGCTCGGTGCGTTAAATCGGACAGCTAGCGGCCGACTCGTGGGCACCTCCCGCACCCACGCAGTAGTAGGGACAGCTAAGCTTGGGCACGCTTAGTGGTATTTTAAGAGCCCACTGGATCCATTTACCCGCCGTCAACAATGCTCCTCTCCCGAGGACGTTGGGGGACGGCACGTAGCTATGAAGGAGATCTATGGAACCTAAATCAACTAAAACCAAAACTAAAATTAAAGAGAAGGTAGGGGAGAAGAAGGAGGAGCTCGAGAAGGAGCTCAGAGTTGTTGTCGTGCGTACGCCGACGCCGTCAACATCTCGTGCAGCGGAGGCTGCAGACCGCCATAGGGCGGACAATAGCGCCACAGCGCTCTCTGACTCGGACGACGGATCGATGTACAGCGTACCATCTGTAGCATCGGTCCGATTGTTCGAGTCACCGGAGCCAGGCAGCTCCAAGTTCTGGAGAGAACGCAATAGGAAGAGGGCTCGACTGTCGGACGAGGAGTTTAGTTCGACGGAGTCGCCTTCCAGGGGCACAAAGAAGAGGGGCCGCGGAAGACCCCCCACAACCGGGGAATACGTGGGCCTTGCCGAAGCCAAAAGAGCCTTGGCCAGGGAGCAGGAAGAGGAGCTTGAGAGGCGAGCCCAGGCCGAGCTCCTAGACTTGATGGCGGAGGCAAGGATCACTAGATCGTCGTGCCCCACCCCCATGGAAGCGGCTCAACACCCCGGACCAGAGGTCTCGGCCGACGTCCATAAACGGATAGAGGCGAGTATCGGGATTGTGGAGAAGGTAATGAAAACCTCCGCGAACCTGAAGGGCACTTACGTGAGTGCCCTGAAGAAGGCCGTGGCGTGCTTGCGCGAGGACTTCTTTGAGTTGGCCAAGCGCACCGTCACGGAAGAGACGAGGATACTCCAGGAGGACAACGCGCGCCTCCGACGACTCCTGGAGTCTCTCCAAAAAGAAATGGCGGAGCTGCGGTCCCTGATGCAGGACAGGCGACCGCAGGAGACCCCCCAGACGCCTACCGACCTGGAAGAGCTGGAGAGTAGGCTAATGGGGCGGTTAGTTGACCGTCTCAATGCGCGTATAGAGGGACTGGAGCCTCGACTCAACCCCGAGCCGAAACTCCGGCCCCCGTTGGCGGCGGACCGAAGGGAGAAAAGTAGGAGAGAGCTGGGAGGGCCCTCGAGGCCAACCCAGAAACAAGACTTCCTCAAGAAGAACGCACCCCCCTCGGAAGGGATGGAGGGGACAGCGATAAAGAAAAAGGGGAAAACCAAAAGTAAGAAGAGGAACGAGGATGAAAGTGTGGCCAGGGCATCACAGCCGGAGCCCACTCAGGTTCCGTCGACGTCCCGCGCCCTTGCGGCGACCCAGTCCGACCAGAAAGACTCCGGAGAGAGCTGGGCGACGGTCGTCTACAAGGGCGGAAAGAGGAAAACGACCCAGGGGGCTCCGTCTCAACCTACGAGGAGGCCCCAAACGAAAGCGAAACAAGCGCAAAGGGCGCGCAACATGGATAAGACTCCGACCCGGCCGCGACCGGGGGAGGCCAGAAGGGCTTCCAAACCTGCACCGAAGCCCAAGCTGAAGGCTCCTAAATCCGCGGCCGTGGTCATATCCTTGACGAAGGACGCCGAGGAGAGAGGCGTCACTTACGCGACAGTGGTCCGCGAGGCGAAGACCAAGGTCGACTTGGCGGACGCGGGCATCGAGTCCGTGAAGTTCCGTAGGGCGGCGACGGGGGCTGCTATCTTACAGATACCCGGCGCCTCCAGCGGACCGAAGGCCGAAGTGCTGGCCGAGAGGCTGAAGGCGGCCATCTCTGACGAGGGAGTCCGAATCTACACTCCGGTGAAGTGCATCGACGTTAGGGTCACAGAGTTGGACGACTCGGTCACTTCATCGGAGCTGCAGGAAGCCCTCGCCCAGAAGGGGCAGTGCCCAGCGGAGCACATCCGCGTTGGCGCGCTGAGGCCCGACCGCAGGGGCATGAACGCCGCATGGGCGCAGGTGCCGATTACCGCCGCCAAGATGCTGGTAGGCGGTAAATTTAAGATCGGCTTCATCGAGGGCAAGATAACCCCTGCGAAGCCCAGGCAGACCCGGTGCTTCAGGTGCCTGAGAGTGGGGCACGTTGCAGCGAAGTGCCCCGATGAGGACCGGAGCCAGCTGTGCTACAGATGTAGCCAGCCGGGGCACCGGGCATCATCTTGCAGCGCCAAACCCCACTGCGTGCTTTGCGCGGACGCCGGGAAGAAGGCGGACCACCGACTGGGAGGGAAAAACTGTTCGGCCCCCAGTCAGGTGAAGAAGAAGAAGCCAGTGGCGAACACGGATGCCGCCCTGCCGACGGGCGCGATGGAGACTGGAGAAATCGCAGGGGACTAATGGCCCTGCGGTTTCTTCAGACGAATATCAACCACTGCGCCAGGGCTCAGGACCTCCTTCTCCAGAGCCTGGCGCAGTGGAAGATACACATCGCCGTGGTCGCCGAGCCATATTTAGTCCCAGATCGGGGTAACTGGCTGGGCTCTCGCGACGGATCCGTCGCGATTGTTGTCAACAATATCGACGGCAACAACGCGATTGCTTCGTCCCTGGTCGGAGTGGGCTGCGCGGCCTGCAAAGTCAGAGAGGTGGTCGTCGTGGGTGCTTACTTCTCGCCAAATAGGACTGTGGCGGAGTTCGAGTCCTATTTGGCGGGGGTAAGCAACATGGTCGAATGGGCGAGGCCTCAGAAGGTGATAGTGGCCGGAGACCTCAACGCCAAGTCTACGGTGTGGGGGTCTTCGGTCACCGATCGGTACGGAGAGGTGCTGATGGAGTGGATCGCAGCCCACAACCTGGTACCGCTCAACCAAGGGACGGAGCAGACCTGCGTGAGACAGCAGGGCGGATCCGTCGTGGATGTGGCTTTCGCGAGCCCCGCCTTGGCGCGTCAGATCCCGGGCTGGGAAGTCCTGACGGAGGTGGAGACCTTATCAGATCACCGGTATATCCGGTATCACGTTCTCCCTTCGTCAGCGACACCGGTCAGCCCACCACCAGCAGAGACAGGACCCAGATGGTCGCTGAAGAGCCTGAACAAGGAAGAGGCTGAAGTGGCGTCTGTGGTCAGGGCTTGGTGCCCCGCACCCGAGGAGCCCACAATCGAGGGGGAGGTGGCCTGGTTTGCCGAGTCCGCGGCGCACATCTCCGATTGCGCCATGAAGCGGACGCAGAGGCCGCCCCCGAGAGACCAGGTGTACTGGTGGAATGCGGAGCTCGCGCAACTCAGGCGCGACTGCGTGACCGCCAGAAACCAGTACACCAGGTACCGGAGAAGAAGAAGGAGGAATGACCCGGAGGAAGAGCGCCGCCTCTACGACGTGTACCGGGACGCGAGGACAGCCCTGCGCCGAGCGATAGCCGAGGCTAAGGAGCGGGCGTGGTCCGAGCTCATCGACACGCTCGAGTCGGACCCCTGGGGGCGGCCCTACAAACTCGTCATGAGTAAGCTCCGCCCCTGGGCCCCGCCGCTAACATCCGGGATGGAGCCGGCGCTACTGAGATCGGTGGTGTCGTCTCTGTTCCCGGCGGGGAACGCCCCCTTGGCCGAGACGGCCGAGCCGGCGCCTCAGGACTCCGTCCCTGAGGTGTCCGCCGGGGAGTTGGAGGCCGCAGTGTGCAGGCTCGCAGGCAAGAGGACCGCCCCCGGCCCGGATGGGGTGCACGGCCGGATCTGGGTCCTCGCCTTGCGGAACGAGTTGGGGGAGCGATTCCAGCGCCTCCTGACGAAGTGCCTGGAGGACGGGCGGTTCCCAGGGAGGTGGAAGCTGGGGAAGCTCGTCCTGCTGCGGAAGCCCGGCAGACCGGCGGACGCCCCGTCGGCGTACCGGCCGATTGTTCTGCTGAACGAGGACGGCAAGCTCTTCGAGCGCGTTATTGCCGGCCGCGTTCAGGGGCATCTGTCCACGGAGGGGCCGGACCTGGCCGACGCCCAGTATGGTTTCCGGAGGGGTCGCTCGACCATAGATGCGATCGGGAGGCTCCGGGACATATGCGAGGAGGAGGTGTCACAGGGCAGGGTAGTTATCGCGGTGTCTTTAGACATCGCTAACGCTTTTAACACCCTGCCCTGGGAGGCAATCCTGGAGGGGATGCGGCAACATAACCTGCCGCCCTACCTCATAAGGATAGTGAAGAACTACCTCGAGGGCCGGGAGATCATCTTCCCGACCCGAGAAGGCTGGGGCCGTCACGCTGTGTCCCGGGGCGTACCGCAAGGGTCTGTGTTGGGCCCCTTGTTGTGGTCCATAGGCTACGACTGGGTCCTGCGGGGGTCGTTCGTCAATGGCGTCGAGGTGCTGTGCTACGCCGACGACACCCTCGTAGTGGCGAGAGGTCGCGACCACAGAGAGGCGAAACTGAAGGTGACGGCTGGGGTCGCTCAGGTTGTGGCGCGAATAAGGCGTCTGGGCCTCGAAGTGGCCCTCCACAAATCGGAAGCGATCGCCTTCCATGGCGCGCGCAGGGCTCCACCGGCCGGGGACGCCCTCGTGGTGAGCGGGTGTCCAATTGAGATCGGGTCCACCCTGAAGTACCTGGGCCTGGTGTTGGACTCCCGCTGGACGTTCAAGCCGCACTTCGCGGCACTGGCCCCCAAGTTGGCCGCCACGGCTTCGGCTCTGAGCCGGATAATGCCGAACATCGGCGGGCCAGGCGGGGGGTGTCGCCGCCTATTCGCGGGCGTCATCCGGTCGATGGCATTGTACGGTTGCCCGATTTGGGCATACGGGATGTCCTCCCAGAACGAGGCGGTGCTGAGGCGGTCGCAACGGGCTATAGCCACTAGGGTTGCGCGGGCCTACCGCACGGTGTCATACGATGCCGTGTGCGCTATAGCCGGAACCGCACCATGGCAGCTCGAGGCGACCGCCCTGGCAGACATTCACTGGCACCGGGTGAGCGCGAGGCAGAGTGGGGAGGAGCCCTCCCCGGTGACAGTGAATGAGTGGAGAGAGCGCGGCCGGAGATGGGTCGCTCAAGAGTGGGCCCGTGGACTAGCGGCCTCAAGAGTTGGGGCGTGGACCGTGTCAGCATTGCTGCCGGTCCTACCGGAATGGACGGGGAGGCGGTGGGGGCACCTGTCCTACCGACTTGTGCAGATGCTGTCCGGACACGGCTGTTTCGGCAGCTATCTGCACAAGATCGGTAGGGAACAGACCCCCGCTTGCCACCACTGTGGCTGCGCGGTGGATACCGCCAGCCACACCCTGAAGGACTGCCCGGCATGGGATGCTGAAAGAAGCTCCCTGTCGGGCCACATCGGACTTGATTTAAGCCTCCCCGCAGTAGTGGGGAGCATCCTGGAGAGTGACGCCAAGTGGAGGGCGTTCAGCGCCTTCTGCGAGGCCGTTTTGATGAAGAAGGAGGAAGCGGAGCGCCTGCGGGAGATCGCCCCAGATGCGCTGCCGCAGAGGAGGCGTAGGCCTGGTGGGCGGCGGCGGAACTTCCTCCGCCTCCCCCAGTAGCACTGACCTCCAGGACTAAGACGATGGGCGTGCGTGCACCTGTGCGCGCCCAAGGAGAGCCTCGCGTCCGAGGACGCCACGCGGCGACCACTTGGCGGGGTTAAAGGACTAAGCCTTAGGCGATGCCTTGCCCCGCCATCGCGGAGTGGAGTGGGCCCTGGGGTTTTAGTGGGTAGGGGCCATTTTGGCCGAGTCCCACACTCCCCGCGCCACCTGTACATATCAGCCCAGGCGCGGGGGTGCGTAAATGCATTTCCCCAGGTAAAAAAAAAAAAAAAAAAAAAAAAAAAAAAAAAGGTTAGGTTCCCCCCGCGCTTAAAGGGCGTCTCCTGGTGGGGTGGGTGGCAGCCAAAGTCACATTGCTGCCGCCCCGACCTCTGCGGTGCTTCCGCTGTCTCCACGCGGGACATGTGGGGAGCAAGTGCACCGCGGAGGTCGATCGAGGTGGCCTATGCTACCGCTGTGGCCAGCCTGGCCACGTTGCGGCAGCGTGCAGCAGCCAGCCTCGGTGCGTCTTGTGCGCCGAGGCTGGCAAACCGGCGGGGCACCGTTTGGGGTCGCAGAACTGCAGCGCCCCCAAACGTGGCCAAAGAAGATCGCCCAAAGCGGCCGGAGCGACTCCGGCCGCCGCCGGTGAAGCCCAGCCCGCAGCGGCCGGGCAAGAATCCGCCATGGCGGTGACATAGACCACCATGACGAGGTCCTCCGGGTGACAGAGTGGGGTACCTCTGCCGCCCGTTGGAAGGGACCTCGAGACTATGTGGCGCGTTAGGTGTTCCGGCGCGCCACTCCTATTATTATTTTTAGCAGAAGAAGGAGGGGGGACTTAGGTCCCCCGGGATTAAGTCCCAGAAAAGGAGCCGGACGCTCGGCTATGCGCTGTCGGGGTCGCGGAGCATGCGAGAGCGAATCCCGTGACCCCGACGCTAGGCGCTGAGAAGGAACACCCCAGGGTTTTTAGTGGGTAGATCGCCCTTGTCAGGGCGGAGTCCCACATAACCACCGCCTCTTACCCTATGGCGGTGGTATGCATAAAGCATTTTCCCTGGGTCAAAAAAAAAAAAAAAAAAAAAAAAAAAAAAAAAAAAAAAAAAAGGTTAGGTTCCCCCCCGAATTGGGTTCCCGCCTTGTCGTGGCGGGGGGGCTTAGTAACCGTGGACTGTCCACCCACGGTGAAGCCAAGAGGAACCCAGAGGCGGGCCAGAATGCCGGCGAGTGCGGCGCCGTTGATTTCATCCGGCGCCGCGCCCGGCATGAGGCACCGGGAGGGGGCCGTCTCACCGACTTGTTGGGGGCAAGTTCGGCTCGAGGCGGCCCATGTAGGTGGCGCTGTCGTCCTCCGGGGCGGCGGCGCGACTGAGGCGGGCCGCGATGGCTCGGGGAGCACCGCGGCTGAGGGTTAGAGGCCGTGGAGATGTTTTTCCTCTGCGGCCTCGACGGGGCCGCCCCGGTGATTGGCGGCGTGGAGGGGCTGCGGGGGGAGGGGAGTGCTGGCGCGGAGCTAGTCGGCCCTCCTCACTCCCTGCGGCCGTCGTGGTGGGCGGCGGGGCCACGGACCTGACCCGTCGCAGGGGGCCTCGGGCGCCGGTCATGGGCCCGACCGGCGTCCTTTGCACAAGGTCCCCGAGAAGGAGGAGGACGGCGGTGCGTCGCGTGTTCCGGCGCATCGTCGTCATTCTGAGGGGCACTCGTGCCCCTCGAGGAGGAGCCCGGCGACGGGCTGGCGCCGTCGGGGCTGCGGAGCATGCGAAAGCGATTCCCGTGGCCCCGGCAACAGGCGCGGAGGAGGAACACCCCAGGGTTTTTAGTGGGTAGCATTCCCGCCCTTTTCAGGGCGGGTTGCCCTTTTCAGGGCAGAGTCCCACATAACCATCGCCCCGGCCCGGGGGCGGTGGTATGCATAAAGCATTTTCCCTGGGTCAAAAAAAAAAAAAAAAAAAAAAAAAAAAAAAAAAAAAAAAAAAAAAAAAAAAAAAAAAAAAAAAGGTTAGGTTAGGTTAGGTTAGGTTAGGTTAGGTTAGGTTAGGTTAGGTTAGGTTAGGTTCCCCCTCACTCGGGTCCGCGCCTTGTCGTGGCGAGGGGGCTTAGTAGCGGCTGGATGCATCTTTCCCAGCCGTGAAGCTAAGCGGACCCGCTAGCATATCGTAATCCCGCTCTGAGTGTCGTGGTCATGTCTCGCGGCTCAGAGTGGGACCGAGGGTCCACCGTAAAACGTGGACCGCGAGGAAGAAAACCTCTATAAAAAATTACCCCGGATCCCCCGCTTTTGGCGGTCGCCGGGGGGTTCGCCGGGTTCTGTGGCCCGGATGCGAGGCCGTCACGGGGGGCATACCCCGTTATCATAAATAGCAAACCATGAAGAAAAGCGAGTGTCAAAAAAATCCCCACGTGGGTACCAGCCCCGAAAGGGCTGGCCAGTCCCACCCCGGACAAGATCCGGGCCGCCCCTCGTATGTGGGGGGGGCAACACCGCTTAGACGTGTGGGTGTAGATTTAGGTGGGGGTGAGGGGGGGCCGCCTCCGGATCCAAGGCCCCCCGAAAAACGACGACTTTTTGACTGGACCCGGTTAATGAGAAGGAGAGGTTGGGAGTCTGAGTTGGCGACGATGTCGGATCAAGACGTCAAGGGAAACATCTCCAAGGACACCGTCTCGGAGTTGGAGTACCTGTTGGCGGAGCGCGATCGGCTCGTCGCCAACTTAGACTGGGACAAGATGAACTCCTGGGAGTGCCATCTGGCATCGCAAAGCCCCGAGCAGGTCAGACAACTGCTCGTGGGCGAAATGTACTACCGCTACCGGGCCATTCTGGCGGAGCGGGAAGTGCTGCGTGCCAGGTGCCACTCCCACGAGCAGGAGGAGATGTTGCCGCCCGCGCCGGGCAGTGGCGCGCCGTCCGCCTCTGCAAGGGTACCAATGGTGCTCTTGGAGAGGATAGATGAGCGGCTACTGTCCGACGCGGAAGGCAGCAGCATGTCGATCAGCTCCCGCGAGGGGAGCGCGACAAGGAAGCGGACTTGTCAGGACCCAGTTGGCTTGGACTCGGACGATCTAACGCCCGACGACACCCCACGTTCGGTCCGGAAGGCACATGGAGGCAAACGGGGGCGTAGACGTCCTGCGTCCACCCAGTCAGCTGGGAAGAGAAAGCCCGCTTCCGAGGAGGAGCTCCTCGAGCTCTCATCCGGGGAGGACACGGCCAGGCGAGCTGTCGCGGATCGCGTCGCCAGAGCCGGAAAGGGATCGGCCTCGGGGGTTGGGGCTGCCTCGCTCAGCGAGACAGCCAGCGACCTCCGAGACCGCATCTTTGAGGACACGGAGGTCATCTGCCGTGTAGCCGCAGTGTCTGCAAACCTTAAGGGCACGTCTGTGCGCGCCCTTAAGGAGGCGGCTGCACGCATAGATGACAGGGTCAAGACCCTCGCTGAGCGCTCCGTGTCCGACGAGACGGCCAGACTGGCGGCCGAGAACGCCCGCCTCCGGGCGGAGGTTGTCGGACTTCGTAAGGAGTTCGTCGCCCTCCGCGCGGAGTTTGCGAAGGCCAATCTGCCCCCGGTGAGGCAAGAGGAGGCGGCGGTCCGGGACCAGCCTCTTTCCCGCGAAGTCATGGAAGCGATCCGCCACATGGTGGATGCTACCATCGCGGGGAGGCTGATTCCGGACCGGCCGCGACCACCCCTCAGTCACGAGGGGCGGTTAGAGAGGGCGGGGGAGTCGGCACAGCGTGCTGCCGCCGCTGTGCCGACCCCCCCGCGCCCAGTCCCGAAAGGGCATAAAGGGGCCAAGGGACCTCCCCGGACGGCCCCCGAGACGGATTCTCCCCGTCCGCTGCCCCCGAGTACGGCGAACGCCGCCAGCTACTCGGAGGCAGTGAAACGGGGAAAGAAGAAAAGGAAGAGGAAGGGGAAGGCTGCCCCGACCTCGGCGCCTGCGGCACCGGCAAAGAAGTCTTTGCCGGGGCAGGGGGCGTCGGGGCCGGTGGCATCCAAGTCGAGCCCACGAGGGGCGGGAGTGAGGAGGCCTGGAGCGCCAGCGCCCAACAAGTTGCGCCTCCCTCGCTCCTCGGCAGTCGTACTGCAGCTGCAGCCGGAAGCCGAGGGGCGGGGGCGGAGCTACAGGGACGTCCTGACCGAGGCTCGGGCAAAAATAAATTTGTCCGAACTCGGTGTCAGCGACATGCGACTCCGGCGCGGCGCCACTGGGGCGCGCATTCTGGAGTTGCCAGGGGCGACAAGCGGCGAGAAGGCAGATGCCCTCGCCGCCGCGATCCGCAGTGTCTTCCCCGCTGAGGACCTACGGGTCACCAGGCCGGTCAAATGCGCAGAATTGCGCATTTCCGGCCTGGACGACTCGGTCACCAGCGAGGAAGTCGCTGCGAGGGTCGCCCAGTCAGGAGACTGTCCGTTGGGGTCCGTCTCAGTTGGAGAAATCCGACTAGGCCCCTCCGGCACTGGCGGCGTCTGGGTGCGGTGCCCAGTGGCAGCCGCTAAGGCGCTGGCGCTCAAAGGGCGCCTATTGGTGGGGTGGGTGTCGGCGAGGGTCGTCTTGCTGGCACATCGGCCTATGCGGTGCTTCCGCTGTCTGCATGCTGGGCATGCGGGGCGGACATGCACCGCAGAGGTCGACAGGAGCGGCCTGTGCTACCGCTGCGGCCAGCCCGGCCACATAGCGGCGAAGTGCAGCAGCCAGCCCCGGTGCATCTTGTGCGCCGAGGCTGGCAAACCGGCGGGGCACCGCTTGGGGTCACCTTCGTGTGGCGCACCCAAGTGGGGCCCGAGGCGTGCGCCTAAGTCGACCGGAATGGCTCCGGTCGCCGTCGGTGCTGCCCGGCCCGTGGCTGGGCATGAGTCATCCGCAGCGGTGGCACAGGCTGGGACGGCTCGTTCCCGCGTCCCTCTGCTTTCAGAGGGAGCGATGGACGCGAGCTGACACCCCCCTCACCCACCTTCGTTGCTCCTGGGGGCGTTCCGTGGGGACGGGCGTCCTCATCAAGGAGCACGAGGAAGAAAGGCGCGTTCCGGACATCCCGGCGCGCCTTTACCCGAGTCGGGCGCCTCCTAGGAGGCGTCGTCGCGGCGGGGGCGCGGAGATGCGAAATCAGTTACCGCTCCCCCGCTGTCGCGCGACTGAGAAGGGATGCCGTGGAGTTTTAGCCGGTCGGAGCCCGGCATAACCACTCGCCGTCCCCACGGTGAGTGGTACGCGATGTCCATTATAATAGCGTTTCTCCACGTAAAAAAAAAAAAAAAAAAAAAAAAAAGGTTAGGTTCCCCCCCCCCTCACCCCCTGGAGTTCTGCCTCCGGGGGGACCCCGGGCCTTGTCGTGGCGAGGGGGCCCGAACCACATCGGCGCGGACTGCTCTATGTCTCATCATGGTACATGAGGCATAGGGTGTGTCTATGTGCGGGTGTGGTCGCGAACCGGGAGGGCGGCATTACCCGGTCTTCGGGCTTGGTAAGGCCGTCTACATTATTCGCGCTCTTTGTTCGGAGTATTCGGCGTTGCTCTCGACTCTGAGTCAGCGAAAAAGGAGATGACTTTTACGGCCTTTGTACATATTGTACAGTGACGTCGCTCTATTGAGCTTGTGCATCCTTGCACGGAGGGGTGAGAGGCTCTTTACACCTCTCACGGCGCGGCGGGCCACAGGGCCAATGTGCCTATGTTGGTTAGGGATTTTACGTCCCCCGTCGGGCGAACTTGTTATCCGGTTGCCTCTGTGGTCATGTCTCACAAGCGACCGGACCAAGGGGCTTGCCTTGACCGGCCGGCCCAAGGGGAAGGAAAACCCCAATAAAAAACCCGCAATGAGTGCGCGCTGGGGCGCCCTTAGGGGCCTTGCGTGGCGCCACTCCCCTGCTCTCTGAGCAGGTGCTCGGTGCGTTAAATCGGACAGCTAGCGGCCGACTCGTGGGCACCTCCCGCACCCACGCAGTAGTAGGGACAGCTAAGCTTGGGCATGCTTAGTGGTATTTTAAGAGCCCACTGTAAGCATTTACCCGCCGTCAACAATGCTCCTCTCACGAGGACGTTGGGGGACGGCACGTAGTTATGAAGGAGCTTATGGGACCCAAAATAAATTTAACTAAAAATAAAGAGAAGGTAGGGGAGAAGAAGGAGGAGCTCGAAAAAGAGCTCAGGGTTGTTGTCGTGCGTACGCCGACGCCGTCAACATCTCGTGCAGCGGAGGCTGCAGACCGCCAAAGGGCGGACAATAGCGCCACAGCGCTATCTGACTCGGACGACGGATCGATGTACAGCGTACCATCTGTAGCATCGGTCCGACTGTTCGAGTCACCGGAGCCAGGCAGCTCCAAGTTCTGGAGGGAGAGAAACAGGAAGAGGGCTCGACTGTCGGACGAGGAGTTTAGTTCGACGGAGTCGCCTTCTACTGGCACAAAGAAGAGGGGCCGCGGAAGACCCCCCACAACCGGGGAATACGTGGGCCTTGCCGAAGCCAAGAGAGCCTTGGCCAGGGAGCAGGAAGAGGAGCTTGAGAGGCGAGCCCAGGCCGAGCTCCTAGACTTGATGGCGGAGGCAAGGATCACGAGATCGTCGTGCCCCAGCCCCATGGAAGCGACTCAAAATCCAGGAACGGAGGTCTCGGCCGACGTCCATAAAAGGATCGAGGCCAGCATCGGGATAGTGGAGAAAGTGATGAAGACCTCCGCGAACCTGAAGGGCACGTACGTGAGTGCCCTGAAGAAGGCCGTAGCGTGCTTGCGCGAGGACTTCTTTGAATTGGCCAAGCGCACCGTCACGGAGGAGACGAGGATACTCCAGGAGGACAACGCGCGCCTCCGACGACTCCTGGAGTCTCTCCAAAAAGAAATGGCGGAGCTGCGGTCCCTGATGCAGGACAGGCGACCGCAGGAGACCCCCCAGACGCCTACCGACCTGGAAGAGCTGGAGAGTAGGCTAATGGGGCGGTTAGTTGACCGTCTCAATGCGCGTATAGAGGGACTGGAGCCTCGACTCAACCCCGAGCCGAAACTCCGGCCCCCGTTGGCGGCGGACCGAAGGGAGAAAAGTAGGAGAGAGCTGGGAGGGCCCTCGAGGCCAACCCAGAAACAAGACTTCCTCAAGAAGAACGCACCCCCCTCGGAAGGGATGGAGGGGACAGCGATAAAGAAAAAGGGGAAAACCAAAAGTAAGAAGAGGAACGAGGATGAAAGTGTGGCCAGGGCATCACAGCCGGAGCCCACTCAGGTTCCGTCGACGTCCCGCGCCCTTGCGGCGACCCAGTCCGACCAGAAAGACTCCGGAGAGAGCTGGGCGACGGTCGTCTACAAGGGCGGAAAGAGGAAAACGACCCAGGGGGCTCCGGCTCAACCTACGAGGAGGCCCCAAACCAAAAACAAGCCGGCGAAACAAGCGCAAAGGGCGCGCAACACGGATAAGACTCCGACCCGGCCGCGACCGGGGGAGGCCAGAAGGGCTTCCAAACCTGCACCGAAGCCCAAGCTGAAGGCTCCTAAATCCGCGGCCGTGGTCATATCCCTGACGAAGGACGCCGAGGAGAGAGGCGTCACCTACGCGACAGTGGTCCGCGAGGCGAAGACCAAGGTCGACTTGGCGGACGCGGGCATCGAGTCCGTGAAGTTCCGCAGGGCGGCGACGGGGGCTGCTATATTGCAGATACCCGGCGCCTCCAGCGGACCGAAGGCTGAGGTGCTGGCCGAGAAGCTGAAGGCGGCCATCTCTGGCGAGGGAGTCAGGATTTACACTCCGGTGAAGTGCATCGACGTTAGGGTCACAGAGTTGGACGACTCGGTCACTTCATCGGAGCTGCAGGAAGCCCTCGCCCAGAAAGGGCAGTGCCCGGCGGAACACATCCGCGTTGGCGCGCTGAGGCTCGACCGCAGGGGCATGAACGCCGCATGGGCGCAGGTGCCGATTACCGCCGCCAAGATGCTGGTGGGCGGTAAATTCAAGATCGGCTTCATCGAGGGCAAGATAACCCCTGCGAAGCCCAGGCAGACCCGGTGCTTCAGGTGCCTGAGATTGGGGCACGTTGCAGCGAAGTGCCCCGATGAGGACCGGAGCCAGCTGTGCTACAGATGTAGCCAGCCGGGGCACCGGGCATCATCTTGCAGCGCCAAACCCCACTGCGTGCTTTGCGCGGACGCCGGGAAGAAGGCGGACCACCGACTGGGAGGGAAAAACTGTTCGGCCCCCAGTCAGGTGAAGAAGAAGAAGCCAGTGGCGAACACGGATGCCGCCCAGCCGACGGGCGCGATGGAGACTGGAGAAATCGCAGGGGACTAATGGCCCTGCGGTTTCTTCAGACGAATATCAACCACTGCGCCAGGGCTCAGGACCTCCTTCTCCAGAGCCTGGCGCAGTGGAAGATACACATCGCCGTGGTCGCCGAGCCATATCTAGTCCCAGATCGGGGTAACTGGCTGGGCTCTCGCGACGGATCCGTCGCGATTGTTGTCAACAATATCGACGGCAACAACGCGATTGCTTCGTCCCTGGCCGGAGTGGGCTGCGCGGCCTGCAAAGTTGGAGAGGTGGTCGTCGTGGGTGCTTACTTCTCGCCGAATAGGACTGTGGCGGAGTTCGAGTCCTATTTGGCGGGAGTAAGCAACATGGTCGAATGGGCGAGGCCTCAGAAGGTGATAGTGGCCGGAGACCTCAACGCCAAGTCTACGGTGTGGGGGTCTTCGGTCACCGATCGGTACGGGGAGGTGCTCATGGAGTGGTCCGCAGCCCACAACCTGGTGCCGCTCAACCGAGGGACGGAGCAGACCTGCGTGAGACAGCAGGGCGGATCTGTCGTGGACGTGGCCTTTGCCAGCCCCGTCTTGGCGCGACGGATTCCGGGCTGGGAAGTCCTGACGGAGGTGGAGACCCTATCGGATCACCGGTATATCCGGTACCACGTTCTCCCCTCGTCAGCGACACCGGTCAGCCCGCTACCGGCTGGGACAGGACCCAGATGGTCACTGAAGAGCCTGAACAGAGAGGAGGCTGAAGTGGCATCTGTGGTCCGGGCTTGGTGCCCCGCACCCGAGGAGTCCACAATCGAGGGGGAGGTGGCCTGGTTTGCCGAGTCCGCGGCGCATATCTCCGATTGCGCCATGAAGCGGACGCAGAGGCCGCCCCCGAGAGACCAGGTGTACTGGTGGAATGCGGAGCTCGCGCAACTCAGGCGTAGCTGCGTGACCGCCAGAAACCAGTACACCAGGTACCGGAGAAGAAGAAGGAGGAACGACTTGGAGGAGGAGCGCCGCCTCTACGACGTGTACCGGGACGCGAGAACAGCCCTGCGCCGAGCGATAGCCGAGGCTAAGGAGCGGGCGTGGTCCGAGCTCATCGACACGCTCGAGTCGGACCCCTGGGGGCGGCCCTACAAACTCGTCATGAGTAAGCTCCGCCCCTGGGCCCCGCCGCTAACATCCGGGATGGAGCCGGCGCTACTGAGATCGGTGGTGTCGTCTCTGTTCCCGGCGGGGAACGCCCCCTTGGCCGAGACGGCCGAGCCGGCGCCTCAGGACTCCGTCCCTGAGGTGTCCGCCGGGGAGTTGGAGGCCGCAGTGTGCAGGCTCGCAGGCAAGAGGACCGCCCCCGGCCCGGATGGGGTGCACGGCCGGATCTGGGTCCTCGCCCTGCGGAACGAGTTGGGGGAGCGATTCCAGCGCCTCCTGACGAAGTGCCTGGAGGACGGGCGGTTCCCCGGGAGGTGGAAGCTGGGGAAGCTCGTCCTGCTGCGGAAGCCCGGCAGACCGGCGGACGCCCCGTCGGCGTACCGGCCGATTGTTCTGCTGAACGAGGACGGCAAGCTCTTCGAGCGCGTTATAGCCGGCCGCGTTCAGGGGCATCTGTCCACGGAGGGGCCGGACCTGGCCGACGCCCAGTATGGTTTCCGGAGGGGTCGCTCGACCATAGATGCGATCGGGAGGCTCCGGGACATATGCGAGGAGGAGGTGTCACAGGGCAGGGTAGTTATCGCGGTGTCTTTAGACATCGCTAACGCTTTTAACACCCTGCCCTGGGAGGCAATCCTGGAGGGGATGCGGCAACATAACCTGCCGCCCTACCTCATAAGGATAGTGAAGAACTACCTCGAGGGCCGGGAGATCATCTTCCCGACCCGAGAAGGCTGGGGCCGTCACGCTGTGTCCCGGGGCGTACCGCAAGGGTCTGTGTTGGGCCCCTTGTTGTGGTCCATAGGCTACGACTGGGTCCTGCGGGGGTCGTTCGTCAATGGCGTCGAGGTGTTGTGCTACGCCGACGACACCCTCGTAGTGGCGAGAGGTCGCGACCACAGAGAGGCGAAACTGAAGGCGACGGCTGGGGTCGCTCAGGTTGTGGCGCGAATAAGGCGTCTGGGCCTCGAAGTGGCCCTCCACAAATCGGAGGCGATCGCCTTCCATGGCGCGCGCAGGGCTCCACCGGCCGGGGACGCCCTCGTGGTGAGCGGGTGTCCAATTGAGATCGGGTCCACCCTGAAGTACCTGGGCCTGGTGTTGGACTCCCGCTGGACGTTCAAGCCGCACTTCGCGGCACTGGCCCCCAAGTTGGCCGCCACGGCTTCGGCTTTGAGCCGGATAATGCCGAACATCGGCGGGCCAGGCGGGGGGTGTCGCCGCCTATTCGCGGGCGTCATCCGGTCGATGGCATTGTACGGTTGCCCGATTTGGGCATACGGGATGTCCTCCCAGAACGAGGCGGTGCTGAGGCGGTCGCAACGGGCTATAGCCACTAGGGTTGCGCGGGCCTACCGCACGGTGTCATACGATGCCGTGTGCGCTATAGCCGGAACCGCACCATGGCAGCTCGAGGCGACCGCCCTGGCAGACATTCACTGGCACCGGGTGAGCGCGAGGCAGAGTGGGGAGGAGCCCTCCCCGGTGACAGTGAATGAGTGGAGAGAGCGCGGCCGGAGATGGGTCGCTCAAGAGTGGGCCCGTGGACTAGCGGCCTCAAGAGTTGGGGCGTGGACCGTGTCAGCATTGCTGCCGGTCCTACCGGAATGGACGGGGAGGCGGTGGGGGCACCTGTCCTACCGACTTGTGCAGATGCTGTCCGGACACGGCTGTTTCGGCAGCTATCTGCACAAGATCGGTAGGGAACAGACCCCCGCTTGCCACCACTGTGGCTGCGCGGTGGATACCGCCAGCCACACCCTGAGGGACTGCCCGGCATGGGATGCTGAAAGAAGCCCCCTGTCGGGCCACATCGGACTTGATTTAAGCCTCCCCGCAGTAGTGGGGAGCATCCTGGAGAGTGACGCCAAGTGGAGGGCGTTCAGCGCCTTCTGCGAGGCCGTTTTGATGAAGAAGGAGGAAGCGGAGCGCCTGCGGGAGATCGCCCCAGATGCGCTGCCGCAGAGGAGGCGTAGGCCTGGTGGGCGGCGGCGGAATTTCCTCCGCCTCCCCCAGTAGCACCGACCTCCAGAACTAAGACGATGGGCGTGCGCGCACCTGTGCGCGCCCAAGGAGAGCCGCGCGTCCAAGGACGCCACGCGGCGACCATTTGGCGGGGTTAAAGGACTAAGCCTTAGGCGATGCCTTGCCCCGCCATCATGGAGTGGAGTGGGCCCTGGGGTTTTAGTGGGTAGGGGCCATTCCGGCCGAGTCCCACACTCCCCGCGCCACCTGTATATATGCCCAGGCGCGGGGGTGCGTAAATGCATTTCCCCAGGTAAAAAAAAAAAAAAAAAAAAAAAAAAAAGGTTAGGTTCCCCCTCACCCCCTGGAGTTCTGCCTCCGGGGGGACCCCGGGCCTTGTCGTGGCGAGGGGGCCCGAACCACATCGGCGCGGACTGCTCTATGTCTCATCATGGTACATGAGGCATAGGGTGTGTCTATGTGCGGGTGTGGTCGCGAACCGGGAGGGCGGCATTACCCGGTCTTCGGGCTTGGTAAGGCCGTCTACATTATTCGCGCTCTTTGTTCGGAGTATTCGGCGTTGCTCTCGACTCTGAGTCAGCGAAAAAGGAGATGGCTTTTACGGCCTTTGTACATATTGTACAGTGACGTCGCTCTATTGAGCTTGTGCATCCTTGCACGGAGGGGTGAGAGGCTCTTTACACCTCTCACGGCGCGGCGGGCCACAGGGCCAATGTGCCTATGTTGGTTAGGGATTTTACGTCCCCCGTCGGGCGAACTTGTTATCCGGTTGCCTCTGTGGTCATGTCTCACAAGCGACCGGACCAAGGGGCTTGCCTTGACCGGCCGGCCCAAGGGGAAGGAAAACCCCAATAAAAAACCCGCAATGAGTGCGCGCTGGGGCGCCCTTAGGGGCCTTGCGTGGCGCCACTCCCCTGCTCTCTGAGCAGGTGCTCGGTGCGTTAAATCGGACAGCTAGCGGCCGACTCGTGGGCACCTCCCGCCCCACGCAGTAGTAGGGACAGCTAAGCTTGGGCATGCTTAGTGGTATTTTAAGAGCCCACTGTAAGCATTTACCCGCCGTCAACAATGCTCCTCTCACGAGGACGTTGGGGGACGGCACGTAGTTATGAAGGAGCTTATGGGACCCAAAATAAATTTAACTAAAAATAAAGAGAAGGTAGGGGAGAAGAAGGAGGAGCTCGAAAAAGAGCTCAGGGTTGTTGTCGTGCGTACGCCGACGCCGTCAACATCTCGTGCAGCGGAGGCTGCAGACCGCCAAAGGGCGGACAATAGCGCCACAGCGCTATCTGACTCGGACGACGGATCGATGTACAGCGTACCATCTGTAGCATCGGTCCGACTGTTTGAGTCACCGGAGCCAGGCAGCTCCAAGTTCTGGAGGGAGAGAAACAGGAAGAGGGCTCGACTGTCGGACGAGGAGTTTAGTTCGACGGAGTCGCCTTCCACTGGCACGAAGAAGAGGGGCCGCGGAAGACCCCCCACAACCGGGGAATACGTGGGCCTTGCCGAAGCCAAAAGAGCCTTGGCCAGGGAGCAAGAAGAGGAGCTTGAGAGGCGAGCCCAGGCCGAGCTCCTAGACTTGATGGCGGAGGCAAGGATCACAAGATCGTCATGCCCCACCCCCATGGAAGCGACTCAACATCCCGGTCCAGAGGTCTCGGCCGACGTCCATAAACGGATAGAGGCCAGCATCGGGATTGTTGAGAAGGTAATGAAGACCTCCGCGAACCTGAAGGGCACGTACGTGAGTGCCCTGAAGAAGGCGGTGACGTGCTTGCGCGAGGACTTCTATGAGTTGGCCAAGCGCACCGTCACGGAGGAGACGAGGATACTCCAGGAGGACAACGCGCGCCTCCGACGACTCCTGGAGTCTCTCCAAAAAGAGATGGCGGAGCTGCGGACCCTGATGCAGGACAGGCGACCGCAGGAGACCCCCCAGACGCCTACCGACCTGGAAGAGCTGGAGAGTAGGCTAATGGGGCGGTTAGTTGACCGTCTCAACGCGCGCATAGAGGGACTGGAGCCTCGACTCAACCCCGAGCCGAAACTCCGGCCCCCGTTGGCGGCGGACAAAAAGGAGAAGAGCAGGAGGGAGCTGGGAGGGCCTTCGAGGCCAGCCCAGAAGGAAAACTTCCGCAAGACGAATGCACCCCCCACGGAAAGGACGGAGGAGACAAAAAAGGGTAAAACCCAAAGTAAGAAGAAGAAGGGACAGGGAAAGGAAGACGGAAGTGTGGCCAGGGCACCGCTGCCGCTGCCGGAGCCCACTCAGATTCCATCGACGTCCCGCGCCCTTGCGGCGACCCAGTCGGACCCGAAGGACTCCGGAGAGAGCTGGGCGACGGTCGTCTACAAGGGCGGAAAGAGGAAAACGACCCAGGGGGCTCCGGCTCAACCTACGAGGAGGCCCCAAACGAAAGCGAAACAAGCGCAAAGGGCGCGCAACACGGATAAGACTCCGACCCGGCCGCGACCGGGGGAGGGCAGAAGGGCTTCCAAACCTGCACCGAAGCCCAAGCTGAAGGCTCCTAAATCCGCGGCCGTGGTCATATCCTTGACGAAGGACGCCGAGGAGAGAGGCGTCACTTACGCGACAGTGGTCCGCGAGGCGAAGACCAAAGTCGACTTGGCAGACGCGGGCATCGAGTCCGTGAAGTTTCGCAGGGCGGCGACGGGGGCTGCTATCTTGCAGATACCCGGCGCCTCCAGCGGACCGAAGGCCGAAGTGCTGGCCGAGAGGCTGAAGGCGGCCATCTCTGACGAGGGAGTCCGAATCTACACTCCGGTGAAGTGCATCGACGTTAGGGTCACGGAGTTGGACGACTCGGTCACTTCATCGGAGCTGCAGGAAGCCCTCGCCCAGAAGGGGCAGTGCCCGGCGGAACACATCCGCGTTGGCGCGCTGAGGCTCGACCGCAGGGGCATGAACGCCGCATGGGCGCAGGTGCCGATTACCGCCGCCAAGATGCTGGTGGGCGGTAAATTCAAGATCGGGTTCATCGAGGGCAAGATAACCCCTGCGAAGCCCAGGCAGACCCGGTGCTTCAGGTGCCTGAGATTGGGACACGTTGCAGCGAAGTGCCCCGATGAGGACCGGAGCCAGCTGTGCTACAGATGTAGCCAGCCGGGGCACCGGGCATCATCTTGCAGCGCCAAACCCCACTGCGTGCTTTGCGCGGACGCCGGGAAGAAGGCGGACCACCGACTGGGAGGGAAAAACTGTTCGGCCCCCAGTCAGGTGAAGAAGAAGAAGCCAGTGGCGAACACGGATGCCGCCCAGCCGACGGGCGCGATGGAGACTGGAGAAATCGCAGGGGACTAATGGCCCTACGGTTTCTTCAGACGAATATCAACCACTGCGCCAGGGCTCAGGATCTTCTTCTCCAGAGCCTGGCGCAGTGGAAGATACACATCGCCGTGGTCGCCGAGCCATATTTGGTCCCAGATCGGGGTAACTGGCTGGGCTCTCGCGACGGATCCGTCGCGATTGTTGTCAATAACATCGACGGCAACAACGCGATTGCTTCGTCCCTGGTCGGAGTGGGCTGCGCGGCCTGCAAAGTTGGAGAGGTGGTCGTCGTGGGTGCTTACTTCTCGCCGAATAGGACTGTGGCGGAGTTCGAGTCCTATCTGGCGGGAGTAAGCAACATGGTCGAATGGGCGAGGCCTCAGAAGGTGATAGTGGCCGGAGACCTCAACGCCAAGTCTACGGTGTGGGGGTCTTCGGTCACCGATCGGTACGGAGAGGTGCTGATGGAGTGGATCGCAGCCCACAACCTGGTACCGCTCAACCAAGGGACGGAGCAGACCTGCGTGAGGCAGCAGGGCGGGTCCGTCGTGGATGTAGCTTTCGCGAGCCCCATCTTGGCGCGACGGATCCCGGGCTGGGAAGTCCTGACGGAGGTGGAGACCTTATCAGATCACCGGTATATCCGGTATCACGTTCTCCCTTCGTCAGCGACACCGGTCAGCCCACCACCGGCAGAGACAGGACCCAGATGGTCGCTGAAGAGCCTGAACAAGGAAGAGGCTGAAGTGGCGTCTGTGGTCAGGGCTTGGTGCCCCGCACCCGAGGAGCCCACAATCGAGGGGGAGGTGGCCTGGTTTGCCGAGTCCGCGGCGCACATCTCCGATTGCGCCATGAAGCGGACGCAGAGGCCGCCCCCGAGAGACCAGGTGTACTGGTGGAATGCGGAGCTCGCGCAACTCAGGCGCGACTGCGTGACCGCCAGAAACCAGTACACCAGGTACCGGAGAAGAAGAAGGAGGAATGACCCGGAGGAAGAGCGCCGCCTCTACGACGTGTACCGGGACGCGAGGACAGCCCTGCGCCGAGCGATAGCCGAGGCTAAGGAGCGGGCGTGGTCCGAGCTCATCGACACGCTCGAGTCGGACCCCTGGGGGCGGCCCTACAAACTCGTCATGAGTAAGCTCCGCCCCTGGGCCCCACCGCTAACATCCGGGATGGAGCCGGCGCTACTAAGATCGGTGGTGTCGTCTCTGTTCCCGGCGGGGAACGCCCCCTTGGCCGAAACGGCCGAGCAGGCGCCTCAGGACTCCGTCCCTGAGGTGTCCGCCGGGGAGTTGGAGGCCGCAGTGTGCAGGCTTGCAGGCAAGAGGACCGCCCCCGGCCCGGATGGGGTGCACGGCCGGATCTGGGTCCTCGCCCTGCGGAACGAGTTGGGGGAGCGATTCCAGCGCCTCCTGACGAAGTGCCTGGAGGACGGGCGGTTCCCCGGGAGGTGGAAGCTGGGGAAGCTCGTCCTGCTGCGGAAGCCCGGCAGACCGGCGGACGCCCCGTCGGCGTACCGGCCGATTGTTCTGCTGAACGAGGACGGCAAGCTCTTCGAGCGCGTTATAGCCGGCCGCGTTCAGGGGCATCTGTCCACGGAGGGGCCGGACCTGGCCGACGCCCAGTATGGTTTCCGGAGGGGTCGCTCGACCATAGATGCGATCGGGAGGCTCCGGGACATATGCGAGGAGGAGGTGTCACAGGGCAGGGTAGTTATCGCGGTGTCTTTAGACATCGCTAACGCTTTTAACACCCTGCCCTGGGAGGCAATTCTGGAGGGGATGCGGCAACATAACCTGCCGCCCTACCTCATAAGGATAGTGAAGAACTACCTCGAGGGCCGGGAGATCATCTTCCCGACCCGAGAAGGCTGGGGCCGTCACGCTGTGTCCCGGGGCGTACCGCAAGGGTCTGTGTTGGGCCCCTTGTTGTGGTCCATAGGCTACGACTGGGTCCTGCGGGGGTCGTTCGTCAATGGCGTCGAGGTGTTGTGCTACGCCGACGACACCCTCGTAGTGGCGAGAGGTCGCGACCACAGAGAGGCGAAACTGAAGGCGACGGCTGGGGTCGCTCAGGTTGTGGCGCGAATAAGGCGTCTGGGCCTCGAAGTGGCCCTCCACAAATCGGAGGCGATCGCCTTCCATGGCGCGCGCAGGGCTCCACCGACCGGGGACGCCCTCGTGGTGAGCGGGTGTCCAATTGAGATCAGGTCCACCCTGAAGTACCTGGGCCTGGTGTTGGACTCCCGCTGGACGTTCAAGCCGCACTTCGCGGCACTGGCCCCCAAGTTGGCCGCCACGGCTTCGGCTCTGAGCCGGATAATGCCGAACATCGGCGGGCCAGGCGGGGGGTGTCGCCGCCTATTCGCGGGCGTCATCCGGTCGATGGCGTTGTATGGTTGCCCGATTTGGGCGTACGGGATGTCCTCCCAGAACGAGGCGGTGCTGAGGCGGTCGCAACGGGCTATTGCCACTAGGGTCGCGCGGGCCTACCGCACGGTGTCATACGATGCCGTGTGCGCTATAGCCGGAACCGCACCATGGCAGCTCGAGGCGACCGCCCTGGCAGACATCCACTGGCACCGGGCGAGTGCTAGGCAGAGAGGGGAGGAGCCCTCCCCGGTGACAGTGAATGGGTGGAGGGAGCGCGGCCGGGAATGGGTCGCGCAAGAGTGGGCCCGCAGACTAGCGGCCTCAAGAGTTGGGGCGTGGACCGTGTCAGCACTGCTGCCGGTCCTACCGGAATGGACGGGGAGGCGGTGGGGACACCTGTCCTACCGACTTGTGCAGATGCTGTCCGGACACGGCTGTTTCGGCAGATATCTGCACAAGATCGGTAGGGAACAGACCCCCGCTTGCCACCACTGTGGCTGCGCGGTGGATTCTGCCAGCCACACATTGAAGGACTGCCCGACATGGGATGCTGAGAGAAGCTCCCTGTCGGGCCACATTGGACTGGACTTAAGCCTCCCCGCAGTAGTGGGGAGCATCCTGGAGAGTGACGCCAAGTGGAGGGCGTTCAGCGCCTTCTGCGAGGCCGTTTTGATGAAGAAGGAGGAAGCGGAGCGCCTGCGGGAGATCGCCCCAGATGCGCTGCTGCAGAGGAGGCGTAGGCCTGGTGGGCGGCGGCGGAATTTCCTCCGCCTCCCCCAGTAGCACTGACCTCCAGGACTAAGACGATGGGCGTGCGCGCACCTGTGCGCGCCCAAGGAGAGCCGCGCGTCCAAGGACGCCACGCGGCGACCATTTGGCGGGGTTAAAGGACTAAGCCTTAGGCGATGCCTTGCCCCGCCATCATGGAGTGGAGTGGGCCCTGGGGTTTTAGTGGGTAGGGGCCATTCCGGCCGAGTCCCACACTCCCCGCGCCACCTGTATATATGCCCAGGCGCGGGGGTGCGTAAATGCATTTCCCCAGGTAAAAAAAAAAAAAAAAAAAAAAAAAAAAAAAAAAAAAAAAAAAAAAAAAAAAAAAAGGTTAGGTTAGGTTAGGTTAGGTTAGGTTAGGTTTTTTTTTTTTTTTTTTTTTTTTTTTTTTTTTTTTTTTTTTTTTTTTTTTTTTCATGCCTAGTCCTTTGACATAATCAAAGATCGTGTCTACATTACTCATTCATTCCAGTTCTCGCATTTACTACATCTCGTACTTTCATTCCGCATACTAGTTTCTTCTCTCATACATCATATCTTTTGCACTTCCTTGGTGGGTTTCCAAGTTCCTACTTATTCCTACACCTTCATATTTACTTATTTATTTAAGTTATATATGCTATTTGAAGCCAGGATAGGTCGGGGGGATTTTATTTATTTAACAGTTTTTATATCTTTTCTTTCTGCAACGTTACAAATTTTTTCATTTTTTTCTTATTTTTACAATTTTACATATTTATTTAGTCACTATGTTATGTACTATTACTTGTTTCCATATCTTATTTTTATACTATTTTCTATTATCTATTTTACATTTTATATACTACTTCCTTATTATATAGAACACGGCAATGCATTAGTTTTTACAGTTTTACTCCTATTATACACTATATACCATTATATCCTATTTTACAATATTTTACTACATTTGATATAACTATATATATAACAATATATATTATATCAAACTATTTATGCTATCTTATTTCTACCTATTACAATGTTAGCTACTATCTTACAAAATTCTAGGAATATATATCTATTTTTACTACTAATAATACCGGGGACGTTTTCAGCTAAAATCCTTTCTCCCACTTTCGCCTCCGCTTCGAAGCGGTGTTTACCGAAAGCGGGACACTCGAAAAGAATGTGCGGAACCGTTTCCCACACATCGGGATCGCAAACACACGATGGGTTCTCCTTACACTTGAATCGATACAAGTATTCGGAGAACCCACCGTGTCCCGTCATCACCTGTGTTGTGACACTACTGTGCTCTATTTTTCTCACAGTACTGTACGCGGCGACCGCATCCGGGAAGAAGATCTTGGTCACCGACGCCGTGTCACCAGAGACGTATCTCCGGTTCCACTCGTCAAGCGACTCCGTACGGAGCATTCGCTTGACGAATGAAACCGGGCACACGTCGTAGTCTGGTCGCTTTTTGGACCCGAGGGCGGCCTCCTTCGCGAGTACGTCGGCCCTCTCGTTCCCCTCCAATCCTGCGTGGGCTTTTATCCAGAACAAGGAGACACTCTTGTTCTGGATACGACAGCTCGCGATGGTGTCCCTTGTTTCCACGGCCAGGGGATGGAGGCAAGAGGGATTCGCCACGGTCTGGAGAGCCGCCATCGAGTCACTGTAGATAGCGTAGGACGTGTCCCCGCCCCTCAGGGCCTCCCGAGCCGCTCGACATATAGCCAGGAGCTCGGCCTGGTAGACGGTACAGTATGATGAGAGAGCAAGCTTGACGGCACGGGCCTCGGTCTCTCCTTTCCATAAGGAAAGAGCCGCACCGACCTTGCCGTCAATCTTGCTCCCGTCAGTAAAGATGCGAACGTTATAGTCGCTATGACTACGGTAGAGTTCCTCGTCTACCAGGTTCCCAAACTCCAGTCTAACATGCTTCGCAGGGTGCGGAGCCCGGAGGGCCGAGGACATGGCCTCGACCACTCTGTCACCTAGTGCTGCCTGGGGCACCCCCCTCTTGGCCTCATAAAGTGAGGCTGCCTCCCGAACGCGGAGGTCGAGTGGGAGTATCCCAGACAGCACCAGCGCAGAGTGCAGTGAGGTAGTCCTGTACGCCCGACAAAGTTTTTGAGCGAAGCCCCGTTGCACGCTCGCGAGATATTTGCGCGCTCCCAGCTTACCGACCGCCGGGGCCCAGGCGCTCGCCGCGTACAGTATTATGGGTTCTACCGCAGCTATATAAATGGACCTTATTACTTCCGGGTTCAGACCCCAGCTAACCTTAGCCGCCCTAGCCAACTGCTTGTATATGTTTATGGCCCTCTTGCAGACCTGTGTGATGTGGGAGTTGAAGGTTAGGTGATCATCTAAGATGAGCCCCAAAACCTTCACCTCTCGGGTCATGCCAATGCCCACCCCGCCCATGCTCAGGCGAGGGACGTCGTACTTAAGCCTCCGCGTTACAATCATAGCACTCGTTTTGTGCGGGGCAAATTTAAGCTTATTTCGGACGCCCCACGCCCGAACATATTCGAGGGAGGCATTGGCACGTCCCTCGATCTCCAACGCAGAGTCCCCATCGAAGACCAACACTATGTCATCGGCAAAGGCTTGAACATAATCGCCTCTGGTGTCTAAATCCTTGAGAAGGGGGTCCAGTAGAAGGTTCCAGAGGATTGGGCCTCCAATGGAACCCTGGATACATCCTTTATTGGTGACCCTGTCGTGCTCCTCGCCCGCGTATCTCACGGTCACTGTTCGGTCGCCGAGATAGCTGTCCATCACCCGTCTCAAGTTTACAGGACACCTTTCCTCAGCCAGCCGGATCCGTATAATAGGCCACCATGCGCTATCAAAAGCGCCCTCTATATCGAGGGAAACGAGCACCACAATCCGTTTTTGCTCGAGTTTCCCCCGGATTCGCTGCAGCAGGGTGTAGAGAGCGTCCTCGGTGCTCCTTTGGGGCATGAATCCGAACTGGCGAGTACTCATCCTGGGCAGCAAGTGAAACTTGAGGCGGGCGACCAGCATCTTCTCGTACACCTTTCCGAACACCGGCAGCAATCCGATTGGCCTATAGGACTTCGGTGTGGTGTAGGTCTCCTTGCCTGGCTTCCTCAAGATGACTACCGTTGCCTTCTTCCATGGCGTCGGGAACAGGCCGTTCTCCAGGCACTTGTTGACGAGTGCCAGGAACACTCCAGGGTCACTCCCGATGGCACGGCTGCAGATATCCGACGTAAGTCCATCTCCCCCCGGCGCTTTCTTCGGGTTGAAGGTCGCACAAGCAGCTTCCAACTCAAAGACAGTGAAGGGTGGGTCATGAGACTCACCATGACACCAATCGTTCACCTTCTCTGCCTTTCGGCGGATTATCTGGTGCTCAGTGTCATCCTCCTCCTCCTTGTCGCCAGGGTAAAACGTTTCCGCAAGCAGCCTGACGGAACCCTTCGCATCAAGCTGTTCCCCCCCCCTCTCCAGTAACAGGTCCTCTTCCCTAATTGATGTCCTCCCCATGATTCGGTAGATACCCTCCCATACCCCCTCCCTATCCTGCTTTCTGCAGAACTCCATCCAACTCTCGGTTTGGGCTTTTCTCACTCTCGACTCATACCTCTCCTTCTGTTCCAGGTACAGGGCGACTACCCCCGCTCTCCGGACCGGCGCTGCGTTCCTGATCCTGCGTTTCCTGGTGGCGACCTCCCTCTTCATCTCCGCGAGCTCATCGGACCACCACGGCAAGGTAAGTATATTTTTGTTAATTTTTCTAGGAATACTTTCTTTACAGGTTTCTTCGATAATTTTGATATAATTTTGTACAGCTAATTCCAAATGTGTTTTATTATTAATTTTGACAATTTGTTCCAGATTTATGTTATTTTCCTGCAGCAATTGGGACAGTTTTGAACAAAACTGCGTCCAATTTGCTTTCCTGGTGTTGTAGACTCTAGTAGTCCTCTCTATCTTGATTCCTTTAGATTTCTGCAGTGTAAGCCGAAAAGTTATGCCGTTGTGGTCCGATCCCGTGAGGCCCTCGTCGACTCTCCAGTCCTCCACCAGGTCCAGCAGATCGGCCGAACAGGCCGTAACGTCCACGTAGCTCCTGTACCGTGTTCCGCCTCTAATGACGTCGAATGTAGGAGTGTTTCCGTGGTTGAGGATGTGCAGCCCAAGTTCCCCGAGAGTTCCAGCCATCTCTTCGCCCCTCGTGTTTTCAGTGTCACTGCCCCACCAGATGCTCTTTGCGTTACAGTCACCACCCAGGACCAACCTCCCAGGTCCCGTCTTCCGCTCTACCTTTTGGAGGTGTTGCAGGTATGGCTGCAGCGGGTGGTCGGGCTCGAAGTAGAAAGACACCAGCGTGATCATCCAGGCTCTGGTCCGGATTCCCACCACAACGATGTTGTTTGTGGTGAGTTTCGGGTACTGAATAATGTCGAGATCCTGGTCAAAGACCAGGATCGCGGCCTTCACAGTCCCATTTCCGCGATCAGAGTTCTGGATGACCCTTACGCCCCGGTAGTTCTTCACACTCCCAGCCCCCCCCACATACGGCTCCTGCAACAGTGCCACCGCTGCTCTTCGGTTTGTGGCTTCCATAAGCAGCTCCTGGGTTGCCAGCTGCTTCCTCTGGAGGTTGGCCTGGATGATTAAGTACGGGGCGTTGACACCTGGGACCACCTTAGCAATACGCTATGGTTGCTCTAGCCAGTGAGTCCCACCGCTTCCTGATGGGGCAGTCGGCACTGAACGCGTTGTGTTCCCTGTTCTGCAGTTTTGCCCTAGTGCAGTTCTTGCAGGACGGGGCTTCCCCAGCAAACCAGTCTGGACAGTCTGCCTTCAGATGCGGTCCCCCGCAATGACTGCAGACGTCGACGGTCTCGGTGCAGAAGCGTCTGCCATGGCCGTATCCGAGACACCGGGAACACTGCATCAATGGCGACTGATCGGCGACCTTCACACGCTGCAGGTCAATACGCATCTCTCCAGCATCGACCGCTCTCCGCCAGACTGTTGGAGAAGTGCTCACCACTACGTGCACAACGTGGGGGTTTCGGGCCTTCTTCCGGTACTTTACCCCGATCCGACCCTCCTCATCATCGAGGCCGTGGAAAACGTCCCTGTTCTGGTTCCTGAGGGCTTTGATTATGTCGTCGTCACTATGATACGACATAACCCCCACAAGAACCAGAAGAGGGTCCCGGTTCTGCACGTCCTCGATGGTGAGGTGGTCTCCTGCCTTTTTTAGCCTTTCTCTAACCTTTTCCCTTTCTTCTTTTGACCCACAACTCATTATAACCTTACGATCTCTTGCCTTCCTTACCCTTTCAATTTTTACCCACCCCTCTTTGGCTTCTACCGCTTCCCGAACCCTCCCCAGTACATCCTCGCTTGTCTCCTGCGCGTCCTTCGAGGTGACGATGATAGAGTGCAGCGCTCCCCGCTCTGTGGGTTGCTTGCTCGGCTGAGTCGCTGCCACTCTAGCATACGTCACCTTTTCAATGCTGTCCGCCTGTCTATCCATTTTCTCCTTCAACTCTTCCAACTTCTTCCCATTCTCTATTAATAACCTACTATGCTCTTCAAGCTTTTCCACAATCTTATCTGTCTCCACTTCCTTCCTTGCTGTTTGCATCTGATCCTCTCTCTTTTCCATTTCTTTCCCCGTAGTTAGATCCCCCCCATTACCCGATTTTCCTTTTCCCTTTTCATTCTTTCTTTCTGTTTCAGATTCCTTCACGAGTTGGTAGAGCCGGTCAAGCGCCTGAGTTATACCGATCTTCAGATCGGTTTTAAGGTTTCTGGAGTCACCCAAGTGGATCTTAGCTCTGGTAAGGCAGCCGCGGGCCTCCGCGATTCGGTCGATGTAGAGGTCGACTTTGGGCGAAGATCCAGATGATTCCACAGACGGTCTTCGCACCTTATCGCGCTGAGAGGCTACTGGCTTCTGTCTGGAAGGCGCCACTTTGATCGGCTCCTGCGATTTTGTTTTGGGCGGGGACTTGGGACTCGTCTCTACGCTGGTGGTCTCGAACAGTCCAATGCTCCTCCTCACAGTAGAGGGTTCTGTCAGGACGATAGTCCTGTTGGCCCTCGATGGAGACCCCCCGGCTGAGTCGCTGTCCATGTTTTTAACGGGGGTCCTGATACCGAACATGACTAGGCACACGTCAAATTATGTATATAATCAATCAATTTAACTGTATATAGTGTAAATATGTATATACTGTAGAAAGCTTTAATTGTATAAAGTGTAAAAGTCAATAGGGTCAATAAAGTCAACAATTGTATAATATTGTGTAAAGTACCTTGCTCTACAGTCTAATAATAGTCAATAAAACTAGAATTCTACTAAAAATAAAATTAGGAGTAAAAAGTGTAAATAAAATAAGTTTATGACTCTATAACTCTATGTAGAGTCCCCCTATGCAGTTGGCTAAGAGGGCCTATGCCAGCACAGTTGTTTGGAAAAAACCGCGTCGCTCCACGACCAATGGTTAGCGAGATAACCCAGTCCTAAAATTTTCAAGATGGCCGGCAGAATTTTCGGACAAATCTTCGGAAGCTTGTATCTCCGGGCCCGGTTGTCCTAGGAAGGTGTGCGACGGCTCAAAATACTCGCCCCCTTGTAGACTACAATAAAACGTAGTCGAAGAGGGGGTCTAATATCAAAATATTTTGTCGCTTTTTAAGGGCTCTATATGACAGTCCTAATGATGTAGGTATGAACCCCGGAAGTCCCAAGTTCCTACGATGCTTGTGGGCAAAGTTATAAGGCCCTAAAGATTTTCAAAATGGCCGCCAAGATGGCCGCCAACAATTTCAAAATTTTTATATCTCCGGAACTACTTGTCACACAGAGACGTGCGACGGCTCAAAGCACTCGCCCTTTCACGGTCTATGACTCTATGTAGTCACAGAGGGGGGTCAAAGTCAAAATGAAATAATCGCTTTTCGAGTGTCCCGCTCGGTAGTCTAGGCTATTACGATATGAGCCGTGATGACCACTTCCTATATGGAAGCACACTAGTATCTATCAATTATTCTAGGTAATTATAATAATTGCTATGCCTATTTACCTTAGTTTACTATATGTTAATAACTTTATTTTTCTGTTTCAGGTGGCGTGGCGGCGACGGGGCGGCGGCGACGACGGCGACAGTGAAGACGACGACGGCGGCGGCACCAACGACGGCGACTCAGCAACCCACGGCAGCAGCGAAGACGACGGGCCTCGCGTCAATTGGTAAGTTTAATTCAAAATAATGTATAAATATATTTTACTCCAAAATGTAGAGCACGGTTATATTATCGTCACCAGTGACAGTACTAACATAAAGAAATCTACTTAAGCTAATTTTAAAACTAATTCCAGGTTTTAATGCTCTATGTAGAGTCAGCACTGTATTCAGTTCAGTGTGCTTACAATAATTCAAGATACTCTATAAACTAATTCTAAAACTAGTTCCCTGTTTAATATTCTATGTAGAGTCAGTAGTATGCTCGGTGACCCTCCCCGGTCCGGCAATTACCTACCCTGATTGTCCTAGAAAAATCCTTTCAGAAAGTTTTTCTGCTCTATCTAGAGCTAATGTCTCTACTAGGATAGCGGGACACTGTCTAACCGTACCTCCGGTGAGTCAACCGAGTTTCTAATTGAGAAGTTTTTCGCCAAAACTCTCTCTGCTCTACATAGAGCTCCCCGCTCTACAGGGGTGTACGGCTCTCTCTCTCCCAATCTCCCAGGTCCAGGTCCGGAGTCCCTAGGTGCTCCGGTTCCGGGTCTACGATTTTTTAAAGATTTTACCAATTTTACCTGGGACTTAGAATGGTTAAGATTGAACCGCACTAGGGGTCAGGCTGGGCTGGACTGTTATGCAAACTAAGGGGTAGGGGGTTGAAATTTTTAGGGTAGGTGCGGGAAGGGTAGGTTTATTGAGTGCTTTAGCACGATGGGGGGGGGGGGGTTTAAGGGGGGGGGGGCCGAAAAGTGGTCAGAATTGAGCTACGACCCTTAGTTTCCGAGATATTAGGGGTTTTTTAAATTAACCCCTGTCCTTACAAACTTATCCTTTGCGGCTGGGGTGTTGGTGCAGTCGCCTATTCCCGGTCCTGTAAAAACCGAACGGAAGGTCCGATCTTAGTGGAATAAATTTGTAAAGACAGCCCAGAGTCCCGCGCAGCCAGCCCCACAAAAAGCTGGAGAATAATCCCGCGGGTTCCTTACTTACTAATCCGGGAATATTAAGGGTAGTTGTTTGTCAACTTTAAACGGTTGGTTTCGGCCTTAGGATTGAGATATCGACTCGGGAAAAGTTTCTATGGGGTAGTACGGGGTCCAAATTTAGCGTCAGCGGTCTGAACAAGTTTCAGGGGACCCTAGAAACCTGAAATTTTTCAAAAAGTTTCCAAAAATCTTCCCGGGGGTGGTTTTTGGGGGTGGGTATGGATAGGTTGCCCCTATGATCGCTGCATAGAAAATGCACCGATCCGACGTTATTTTTGCGATATCTCTTACCGTTTAGCCGCTAGGGGGTTGACAAACTTAGTTGGTAATGGAGTCGATGGGTGTTTTCCCACTTAAAAATTCCCAGAATTAAAACTAAATTAAAATAATTAAAACTAAAAATTTTAAAATACTATATAGTAACGCCCCCTTCCGCTGCCGTAGCTTCCGTGCTCGTAGGTCGCGCCGCTTTCCCACAGGAACGTTTGCAAAAAAGGGGTGGCTGACAACTTTCTGCAAATAGCCCCTGGAGTCCCGGCTATGGGTCGGGGTGAGTTTCTCCGGAACAAAAGTTGCTCAGCTGGACCCCAGGAATCGATTCCGGGTGGTCTGGATGCGATCCGCAGGGGTTGATTTTTCCCCTAGTAACCAGCTGGTAGGTACTATGGGTTGCAAAGTTACAGGTGCGGTCCGCGAACACAACACGTTTCACTATAAGAGTCAGCGCTCGGTCAGTTTTTGCCGGAAAAATCCGGAATCACTATTAATAGTTGGGGGATAGCACGCACTTGTCACTGCAAACACAAAACACGCTGGTCACCGATCTAGATTTCGGGATATAAGATCCCGAAATTCAGCAATGTTTTTCCGCGGCTTTTGGGTGTTTGCTTTCGCACTTCCCGCTGTCCAATTTTCAAAATAAAAGTTTCTACACTATGGTCCTAGACTACACAACACAAACACAGTTTCAGTTTCAGCGATTTCGCTGAAAAAACTGAAAAGCACTCCACGTGGTTTTAAGTTTTTAGCCCACAGTTTCCACAGTTTTCACCGGAAAAATCCAAACGATGTGTCGAATTGTCCGGGCCGTCGACACGCTTCGAACTACAGTCCGAGAATCTGGGGTCATCGATCACTTTTCGGCGTTTTGACCTCGAAACGTAACTTTTGGAGGTTATGTCACATGGATTTTTCGCGAAAAGTTGACCGATTTCCACTCACGATACGTCGTTAGATAGGTCTTTTGAGCGCGATTCCAACGATATATGGCACTTCTTTATTTTCGCGAAAATACCCGTATCTGCGGATTTTTAGCTGCGGAACGGCTTAAAAACGTGGCGCTCGGCGCGTGGGGTGGCGCGTGACTGGTTAGGTTAGGTTAGGTTAGGTTAGGTTAGGTTAGGTTAGGTTAGGTTAGGTTAGGTTAGGTTAGGTTAGGTTAGGTTAGGTTGCACCACCCCATGCCCCCCACCTCTGGTCATGCCCCCCACCTCTGGTTCCTGCGTCGAAAGAGCCCACTTGGTCGGAGGTAGTGGGGAGACGCAGAAGGATGGAGCGAGGCAGGGACCCCCAAACCAAAACACCGGTTGGGGTGCGGGCTGCTGGGAGATTAGTGCCTGGAACGCAGGGCAGAGTGACGACGATGGTACCTGGGGCATCAGCACCACGCGTAAAGTTGCGCCCTCCTCGCTCCTCAGCTGTAGTTTTAATGCTGCAGCCCGAAGCTGAGGAGCGCGGTCGTAGCTATGCCGAGATTCTTACCGAGGCCAGGACCAAAATAAAATTGTCCGACCTCGGTATTACCGGCATAGCGATTAGGAAGGCTGTCACTGGAGCGCGTATCATCGAGGTACCTGGGGCGACCAGCGGAGACAAGGCTGATGCACTCGCTGCCGAACTACGTAGAGTTCTCCCCGAGCAAGATGTCCGGGTCACCAGACCGATGAAAAGCGCGGAATTGCGCATTGCCGGTCTGGATGATTCCGTGACTGCCGGGGATGTGGCTGCCGCGGTCGCCCTAAAGGGCCAATGTCCGGAGTCTGCCATCTCTGTCGGAGGAATACGACAGACTCCTTACGGAACGGGCACTGTCTGGGTCAAGTGTCCAGTCTTGGCTGCCAGAACACTGGCAAATGAAGGGCGCCTTCTTGTGGGCTGGGTGGTGGCACGGGTCACTCTTCTGGATCCGAGGCCCCTTCGGTGCTACCACTGCCTGCATAACGGGCATGTGGGGCGAATGTGCACCGAAGGAATAGATAGGAGTGGCCTGTGCTACCGCTGTGGGGAGCCAGGTCACGTGGCGGTTAATTGTTCCGCTCAGCCTCGGTGCCCTCTGTGCGCCGAGGCGGGTAAACCGGCGGGACATAGATTGGGGGCGAAGTCCTGCTCCGCCCCCAAAAAGTGGACGAATACGCGCCTTCAGGCGGCCGCTAGGACCCCGGCCGCTGGTGCTACCCAAATTGCTGGGACTGAGGAGGCGATGGCAACCACGTAATGGAAATAAGTCCCCATCGTCTCCTACAGGCGAACCTAAACCACTGCGTCGCAGCCCAGGATCTCTTCTTGCAGACTGTGGCGCAGTGGTCCATTGATGTGGCCGTTGCCGCGGAGCCCTATTTTGTGCCTCCAAAAGATAATTGGTTTGGGGACACACATGGCTCCGTGGCAGTTTTCACCGGGGCTAGGAATTCCCTCTCCTTTTCCCTCTTAGAGAAAGGAGAGGGTTACGTAGCGGTAAAATCTGGGGAAACCGTGATGATCGGGGTGTACTTCTCTCCCAACAGATGTCTCGCCGACTTCGAGGCGTTCTTGGATCGGGTGGCGGGCGTTAAAAGGCGCTCACTATCCCAATCAGTGCTTGTCCTGGGTGACCTCAACGCGAAATCTATGGCGTGGGGTTGTCCCAGGACCGACGCGCGCGGCGAGACCCTGGAAGAGTGGGCGGTCTCAGTGGGCCTCGATATTTTGAATCGAGGCTCAGTTAACACCTGCGTGCGTCAGCAGGGGGGGTCCATTGTGGATGTTTCGTTCGCTTCCCCTGCTGTCGCACGAAATGTTCGGGACTGGAGAGTGGTGGCAGGGGTTGAGACACTTTCAGACCATCTGTATATAAGGTTTGATGTCTCCCCCCCATCCAGAGTCCCGAACCTGAGCCGCCCCGGGAGGTACGCCCCGACATTCCCGAGATGGGCGTCGAAGCGTCTCGATAGAGACGTGCTGATGGAGGCTTCCATCGTCAAGGCTTGGCTAGATCATCCAGCCAAGCCTGTGGAGGTCGAGGAAGAATCGGACTGGTTCCGGAGGGCGATGACGCAAATCTGCGATGCGGCTATGCCCCGGGCCAGACCTCGGCCCTCCAATCGTCAGGTGTACTGGTGGTCAGAGGAGATTGCCACCTTACGCGCTGAGTGTGTGGCAACCAGACGCCAGTACACCAGGAGCCGCAGAAGATGGCTCCGTGACGAGACGATGGAAGCCCAGCTGTATGAGGCCTATCGCGTGGCGAGGAAGGCCCTACGGCTGGCCATCAGTAAGGCCAAGGCTTCCGCTAAGGAGGAGTTCCTGGAGACTCTGAACCAAGATCCGTGGGGGCGCCCGTACAAAGCAGTGCGGGGCAAACTTCGTACTGCGGCACCCCCACTCACACAGAGTCTCCAGCCCCAATTTCTGGAGGGAGTTGTGTCTGTGCTATTTCCAGACACCGAAGAGCACTCCCCTCCAGTTATGGCTCCCCTCCACTTTGAAGAAGAGGGAGAGCCCGATGTTGGGGCTCAGGAAGTAACTCCAGCGGAAACACGCGCGGCCATCTTGAAGATGCGAGGCAGAACAACTGCCCCGGGACCTGACGGGATCCCTGGCCGCGCGTGGGTCTTGGCCTACGACGCCCTTGGGGACCGACTGGGCAGGCTCTTTACTGCCTGCTTAGAGTCGGGGCGGTTTCCCCGCCAATGGAAGTCGGGCAGACTCGTCCTTCTGAGAAAAGAAGGGCGCCCCGCGGAATCTCCCTCCGCATACCGCCCAATAGTGTTGCTGGATGAGGCGGCGAAACTCTTCGAAAGGGTCATTGCTCGCCGCCTCATCGAGCACATGCATCAGGTAGGACCCGACCTGGCCGAGAATCAGTATGGGTTCCGAGAGGGTCGCTCAACGATAGACGCAATCAAGCGCGTCAAGGCCCTCTCGGACGAAACGACGTCCCGGGGCGGGGTCACGCTGGCGGTATCCTTGGATATCGCCAACGCTTTCAACTCCCTGCCCTGGAGCTGCATTAGGGAGGCACTGCGGTTCCATCGAGTGCCTCCCTATTTGAGGCGGATTCTCGGGTCCTACCTAAGTGAAAGGTGCATCATCTATCTGGGACGGGGAGGAGTAACACTTCGGAGGGAGATGAAATGCGGTGTTCCACAGGGGTCTGTCTTGGGACCACTCCTGTGGAACATCGGATATGATTGGGTGTTGCGGGGCGCCTTCCTCCCGGGCCTCAATATCATCTGCTATGCGGATGATACCCTGGTGCTGGCCCGGGAGAAAGACTTTAGGGAGTCTGCCCGACTTGCCACGGCAGGGGTGGCAATGGTCGTCGGCAAAATCCGACAGCTGGGACTCAGGGTGGCCTTGGGAAAGTCCGAGGCCCTCTACTTTCATGGACCTCGGATGCGTCCCCCCCCTGGGTCCCACATAGTTGTCGGCGGTGTCCGCATCGAGGTCGGGTCCTCGATGAAATATCTCGGACTCGTCCTCGATAGCCGATGGGACTTTCGGGAACATTTCCGCCGCCTGGCCCCCAAACTCATAAAGGCAGCGGCCGCTTTTAACTGGCTGCTGCCTAATCTTGGGGGGCCTAACGATGGATGCCGCCGCCTATATCTGGGGGTGGTGCGGTCGATGGCCCTGTATGGTGCCCCAGTGTGGGCCGGCGCCCTGACGGCCCGGAGTGAGAGGCTGATGAGGAGGCCACAGAGAGCCATGGCCGTCAGGGTCGTCCGTGGGTATCGCACCATCTCCTTCGAGGCGGCGTGCGTACTGGCGGGGTCTCCCCCTTGGGACTTAGAGGCCGACCTCCTTGCGTCACTTTACGAGTGGCGCACCGAGCAGTGCCTCCAGGGGGAGCCTCCCCCGCCAGCGGCGGTGGAAAGGCGAAGGTCCCATCTTCGACGGTCCCTCCTCGACAAATGGGAGGAGAGACTGGCTCACCCATCTGCCGGTCTCAGGACCGTCGAAGCTGTCCGTCCTGTCCTTAAGCAGTGGACGGACAGACGGCAGGGCATCGTTACCTTCCGGCTGGCGCAGATACTTTCCGGTCACGGCTGCTTCGGGAAGTATCTGTGTCGGATAGCCGGAAGGGAGCCGACGACCAGGTGTCACCATTGCGTGGGCTGCGATGAAGACACGGCGCAGCATACACTGGAGGAGTGCTCGGCGTGGTCTGAGCAGCGCCGTGTCCTCATCGCGGCGATCGGAGGCGACCTCTCGCTGCCTGCGGTAGTCTCTGCCATGGTAGGCAGCGAGATCGCGTGGGCGGCGGTCCTCTCCTTCTGCGAGGACGTTATGTCACAGAAGGAGAGCGCGGAGCGGGAAAGGGAGCAGTCGCCGTCCGCCCCTCCCAACCGCCAGCCCAGAAGGGGGCGTAGGAGGCGGGCTGAAGTGCACCTCCTGCCGCCCTAGGGGAAGACGCCCGCTCCGAGTGTCCTCTGCTCACAAGAGGACATAGCGGAGCGTGGTAGTAGCTCTCTCCCCTTACCCTCGACGTCTCTGAGGGTATCCCACGGGATTCTGGGTGCCCTCCAAGAGAGACCTGAGGAGGAAGGCGCACCTGGTGTTCCAGTGCGCCTTCAACGCGAGAAGGTCGCCTCCGCTGGAGGCTCGTCGCTGGCGGGGAAGTGGATATGTTAACTACAGTTACCACAACCCCGCCTCTATTGCGACTGAGTTGGAACACCGTGGAGTTTTAGCCGGTCGGAGCCCGGCATAACCACCGCGCCAATCCCGAGGTGCGGTGGTATGCGACGTCCTTTCTAATAGCATTTCTCCACGTAAAAAAAAAAAAAAAAAAAGGTTGCACCACCCAGCCTACTGGGTCTGAGGAGGCGATGGCAATCACATAATGCAAGTAAGTCCCCATCGGCTTCTACAGGCGAATCTGAACCACTGCGCCGCGGCCCAGGACCTTCTCCTGCAGTCCATGGCGCAGTGGTTAATTGACATGGCTATTGCTGCAGAGCCATACTTCGTGCCCTCACGGGAAAACTGGTTTGGGGACACTGCGGGCTCTGTAGCGATAATAGGTGGAAACACGAATTCTCCCCCGCTATCCCTCAAGGAGAAGGGGGAGGGCTACGTGGCGGTGAAATCAGGGGAAACCGTCGTGATCGGGGTGTACTTCTCTCCCAATAAAAACCTCGTCGATTTTGAAGCGTTTCTGGATCGGGTGGAGTGCATTATAAGACGCTCACTACCCGGTTCAGTGCTTGTCCTGGGGGATCTCAACGCTAAGTCTATGGCGTGGGGATCCCCGAGGACTGACGCGCGAGGCGGGGTACTGGAAGAGTGGGTGGTCTCAATGGGCCTCGACATTCTAAACCGAGGCTCAATAAACACATGTGTGCGACAGCAGGGAGGGTCCATAGTGGACGTCTCGTTCGCTTCCCCTGCTGTCGCACAATATGTTCGGGAATGGAGAGTAGTGGAGGGGGTAGAGACACTTTCGGACCATCGATACATAAGGTTCGATGTCTCACCCCCATCCAGAGTCCCGAACTTGAGCCGCCCTGAGAGGTACACCCCATCCTTCCCGAGATGGGCGTCTAAGCGTCTTAATAAAGACGCGCTGGTGGAAGCTTCCATCGTAAAGGCTTGGCTGGACCACTCAGCCGAGCCTTTGGAGGTCGAGGAAGAGTCGGACTGGCTCCGGAGTGCAATGACGCAAATTTGCGATGCGGCGATGCCTCGAGCCAAGCCTCGACCTCCCAGCCGTCAAGTGTACTGGTGGTCAGAGGAGATCGCCACTCTGCGCACTGCGTGTGTGACAGCAAGACGCCGGTACACCAGGAGCCGTAGACGACGGCTCCGTGACGAGACGGTGGAAGCACAGCTGTATGAGGCCTATCGAGAGGCTAGGAAGGCTCTACGGCTGTCCATCAGCAAGGCCAAGGCCTCCGCTAGGGACGAATTCCTGGAGACTCTGAACCAGGACCCGTGGGGGCGCCCGTACAAGGCGGTACGGAGCAAGCTTCGCACTGCAGCGCCTCCACTTACACAGAGTCTCCAGCCCCAATTCCTGGAGGAGGTTGTGTCTGCGCTCTTCCCAGACGCGGATGAACACCCTCCTCCAGTGATGGCTCCCTCCCACTGCGAAGAAGAGGGGGAGCCTGCTGATGGGGCCCAGGAGGTAACACCAGCGGAAACACGCGCGGCTATTCTAAGATTGCGGGGCAAAACAACTGCCCCGGGTCCTGATGGGATCCCTGGCCGTGCGTGGGTCTTGGCCTATGACGCCCTAGGGGACCGACTGGACAAGCTTTTTAGTGCTTGTCTAAGGTCGGGACGGTTTCCCCGACAGTGGAAGTCGGGCAGACTTGTTCTTCTGAAGAAGGAAGGGCGCCCCGCGGAGTCTCCCTCCGCATACCGCCCAATAGTATTGCTGGATGAGGTGGCGAAGCTCTTCGAGCGCATCATTGCTCGCCGCCTCATCGAGCACTTGCATCGGGTAGGACCCGACCTGGCCGACAGCCAGTATGGGTTCCGAGAGGGTCGCTCTACAATAGACGCTATCAAACGCGTCAAGGCCCTCTCGGCTGAAACGACGTCCCGGGGTGGGGTAGCCTTAGCGGTGTCCTTAGACATTGCTAATGCGTTCAACTCCCTGCCCTGGAGCTGCATTAGGGAGGCACTGCGGTACCATCGGGTGCCTCCCTACCTAAGGCGGATTGTCGCGTCCTACCTGAGCGAGAGGTGTGTCACCTATCTGGGTCGGAACGGAGCCATTCTGCGGAGGGAGATGAAATGCGGTGTTCCACAGGGGTCTGTTCTTGGTCCTCTCCTGTGGAACATCGGATATGATTGGGTGTTGAGGGGCGCCCTGCCCCCGGGCCTTAGCGTCATCTGTTATGCGGATGACACCTTAGTCTTGGCCCGGGAGAAAGATTTCAGAGAGTCTGCCCGACTTGCCACGGCTGGAGTGGCACTGGTCGTCGGCAAAATTCGACAGCTGGGACTCAGGGTGGCGCTGGAGAAGTCCGAGGCCCTCTGCTTCCATGGGCCTCGGAAGCGCCCACCTCCTGAGTCCCACATAGTTGTCGGCGGTGTCCGCATCGAGGTCGGGTCCTCGATGAAATATCTTGGACTCGTCCTTGATGGCCGCTGGGACTTTTGCGAACACTTTCGCCGCCTGGCCCCCAAGATCGTTAAGGCAGCGGCCGCTCTTGGCCGGCTACTGCCCAACCTAGGGGGGCCCAACGTTGGATGCCGCCGCCTGTATATGGGAGTGGTGCGGTCAATGGCACTCTATGGCGCACCTGTGTGGGCCAGCGCCCTGACGAACCGGAACAAGAGGTTCTTACGGAGCCCACAGAGAGCCATGGCTATTAGGGTCGCTCGCGGCTACCGCACCATCTCCTTCGAGGCGGCGTGCGTGCTGGCGGGGTCTCCCCCTTGGGACTTGGAGGCGGACCTTCTCGCGTTGCTATATGAGTGGCGCGTGGAGTGTCGACTTCAGGGGGAGCTTCCCCCGCCGGCGGCGGTTGAAAGGCAAAGGTCCCAACTTCGACGGATCCTCCTAGTCAAATGGGAGGAGAGACTGACTCATCCATCAGCCGGTCTCAGGACCGTCGAAGCTGTCCGTCCTGTCCTAAGACAGTGGACGGACAGGCGGCACGGCATCGCCACCTTCCGGATGACGCAGGTGCTTTCCGGGCACGGCTGCTTTGGAAAGTACCTGTGTCGGATAGCCGGAAGAGAGCCGACGACCAAGTGTCATCACTGCGCGGTCTGCGATGTGGACACGGCGCAACATACGCTAGAGGAGTGCCCGGCGTGGTCCGAGCAGCGCCGTGTTCTCATCGCGGCGATCGGAGGCGACCTCTCGCTGCCCGCTGTGGTAGCAGCTATGGTAGGCGGTGAGACCGCATGGGCGGCAGTCCTCTCCTTTTGTGAAGAAGTAATGTCGCAAAAGGAGAGTGCAGAGCGGGATAGGGAGCAGGCACCATCTGCCCCTCCCAGCCGCCAGTCCAGAAGAGGGTGTAGGAGGCGGGCTGCAGAGCGCCTCCACCCTCCATAGATAGGTCCTCCGGGCGGCAGAGTGGGGTCTCTTTGCCGCCCGATGGAATGAGGTAGGACCTTGAGTTATGTGGCGCGTTAGGTGTTCCGGCGCGCCACTTCTATTATTAATTATTATTAGCAGTTGGAAGGAGTTAGGGGCTTAGGGGCTTAGGTCCCCCGGGGCCTAAGTCTCAGAGGAGGAGCCCGTCCGTCGGGCTAGCGCCGTCGAGGCCGCGGAGCATGCGTGAGCGATTCCCGCGGCCTCGACGCTAGGCGCTGAGAAGGAACACCCCAGGGTTTTTAGTGGGTAGATCGCCCTTGTCAGGGCGGAGTCCCACATAACCACCGTCCACCCCAGGGCGGTGGTATGCATAAAGCATTTTCCCTGGGTCAAAAAAAAAAAAAAAAAAAAAAAGGTTAGGTTAGGTTAGGTTAGGTTAGGTTAGGTTAGGTTAGGTTAGGTTAGGTTAGGTTAGGTTAGGTTAGGTTAGGTTAGGTTAGGTTAGGTTAGGTTAGGTTAGGTTAGGTTAGGTTAGGTTAGGTTAGGTTAGGTTAGGTTAGGTTAGGTTAGGTTAGGTTAGGTTAGGTTAGGTTAGGTTAGGTTAGGTTAGGTTAGGTTAGGTTAGGTTAGGTTAGGTTAGGTTAGGTTAGGTTAGGTTAGGTTAGGTTAGGTTAGGTTAGGTTAGGTTAGGTTAGGTTAGGTTAGGTTAGGTTAGGTTAGGTTAGGTTAGGTTAGGTTAGGTTAGGTTAGGTTAGGTTAGGTTAGGTTAGGTTAGGTTAGGTTAGGTTAGGTTAGGTTAGGTTAGGTTAGGTTAGGTTAGGTTAGGTTAGGTTAGGTTAGGTTAGGTTAGGTTAGGTTAGGTTAGGTTAGGTTAGGTTAGGTTAGGTTAGGTTAGGTTAGGTTAGGTTAGGTTAGGTTAGGTTAGGTTAGGTTAGGTTAGGTTAGGTTAGGTTAGGTTAGGTTAGGTTAGGTTAGGTTAGGTTAGGTTAGGTTAGGTTAGGTTAGGTTAGGTTAGGTTAGGTTAGGTTAGGTTAGGTTAGGTTAGGTTAGGTTAGGTTAGGTTAGGTTAGGTTAGGTTAGGTTAGGTTAGGTTAGGTTAGGTTAGGTTAGGTTAGGTTAGGTTAGGTTAGGTTAGGTTAGGTTAGGTTAGGTTAGGTTAGGTTAGGTTAGGTTAGGTTAGGTTAGGTTAGGTTAGGTTAGGTTAGGTTAGGTTAGGTTAGGTTAGGTTAGGTTAGGTTAGGTTAGGTTAGGTTAGGTTAGGTTTTTTTTTTTTTTTTTTTTTTTTTTTTAGTCCTAATCAATTGTCCCTCTGATATATGTCAGAGACCTTTTTTATCTTATTCTTGTTCTTTCTAATTTAGTTTTTAATCCTTTACAGTCACTCACACATTCACTCTTTACTCATTAACTTTACATTACTTCTGTCGCTCGCAATCCAATTCGCACTAACTCAATAAATCCATCTTTACCTAAAACTTTGTCCATTTACTTCCTATTTGACTTAAAATTTTCACTTATAGTTTATCAATATTTATTAAATTTCTTCTATAAAACCCATTATCCTTTTCGATCGCCCTATTATTTGTATTCCCGCTTTCTAAATTATGCCTTTTCCTCTTACTCATTATTATTTCCTATGTATGCCTATTATTTATTTATTTTTGTACCTTAATTACCCTTTTAATTTCATTTATCCTAAAATATTTTGTTTGCTAGCCTATATATACTCAAATATATATTTTAGCAAACCTTACTTTTTCTTGTTTTTATTCGTTACTTTTTTAACTATTACTTTACAGAATTCCAAAAATATATTTCTATCTTTTTTACTTTTAACAATTTCGGCCAAATTTGTTTCACTTACTTTCCTTTCTAATTGAATTTCCAGATCTAATCTTTCCCTACCGTACATTGGGCATTCTACCAAGACATGTAGTACGCTCTCTGTCTTTTCGGGATCACAGGAGCACGATGGGTTCTCCTTGCATTTGAATCGATGCAAATACTCGGAGAACCCACCATGCCCCGTTAATGCCTGAGTAATCAATGGGCCCATTCGAATTTTCCGCACCGTGCCATACGCTTCGACTGCGTCCGGAAAGAAGGCCTTGGTTACGCAAGCAGTCAGACCCTCTTTGTAGCGCCGGTTCCACTCATCAAGCGAGTCCAGCCGGATTTGTCGCTTGATGAATGAAACCGGGCATAAATCGTATTTAGGTTTTACCTTAAGGTTCAGAGCAGCGTCCTTCGCGAGCTCGTCGGCCCTTTCATTTCCCTCCCATCCCACATGTGCCTTTGTCCAAAACAGATTAATTTTGCTCCCTTTCTTTTCTAATTTAACAATGTTTTTATTTATTTCAGCTACAAGGGGATGGAGGGGAAACCCACCAACGACCGCTTCGAGAGCAGACCGCGAGTCGCAAAAGACGCTGGTCTTCCTGGCCGTGCTCTGCAGCGCGCGCTCCGTGGCTCCGAGCAATGCCAGCAGTTCGGCCTGGTAGACGGTGCAGAAATTTTCCAACTTCATCTTTTTTGTTTTTATTTCCCTCCCGTTTTTCCAAATTGTCAATGCTGCCCCAACTTTTCCTTCAATTTTGCTGCCATCCGTAAAAATCATCTCCTCTTCACTTCCGCACCGCTCCATTTCTGCACCGTCCACCACGCACTCGAACTCCAGCTTCTTTTGCTCGGAGGGATGCTGCAAGCTTGTGAAGGCCATCGGGCTCTCCACTTCCCGATCTCCTACCACTCGCCGTGAATACCCCTTCTTTGTTTCAAACAGAGACGCCGCCTCGCGGACCCTTATATCAAGGGGGAGTATTCCGGCGAGTAGTAGGGCCGAGTTCAGTGAGACCGTTCGATAGGCCTTCACAAGCTTCTGCGCGAACCCACGCTGCACAACGTCCAACTGCTTGCGCACCCCGATCTTCGCTGCAGCAGGCGCCCATGCGCTCGCTGCATAGAGGATTGTGGGTTCGACCACTGCCGTATATATGGTCTTGATTATCTCGGGTTCCAACCCCCATTGCACCTTTGCGGCTCTCGACAGTTGACGATAGAAACCCAATGCTTTTCGACACACATTGACAACATGTGTGCCGAATGTGAGTCGATCGTCAACTGTCAGGCCGAGTATCTTAATCTCGCGACACAGGTCAATACTCTCCCCGCCCATGTTCAGGAGTGGTGAGTCGTACTTTAATTTATTGGTAATCACCATAGCCTTGGTTTTATGTGGCGCAAAGTTGAGTTTATTTCGGACTCCCCACTCCCGGACACGCGCGAGGGTCGCATTGGCCCGCGCTTGCACTTGAAGTGCCGTATCACCCGAGAAAATCAAGACCACATCGTCAGCGAAAGCCTGGCAGTAGTCTCCCCCACTATCCAGGTCTTTCAATAGGGGGTCCAGCAACAAGTTCCAGAACGTTGGGCCCCCTATTGAACCCTGTACGCAGCCCTTTGTGGTGGCCCTGGCACACTCTGCTCCGGCGTATCTGACCCGCACCTTCCTGTCGGATAGGTAGCTATCAACGATACGCCGGAGGTTCGCAGGACATCCAGTTTCGGCTAATCTGCACTGTATGGCAGGCCACCAGGCGTTATCAAAGGCTCCCTCTATGTCGAGCGAGACTAGCACCATTAGTTTCTTGTTCTTTAGCTGGGCTTTAATATGTTGCATCAAGACATAGAGGGAGTCTTCGGTCCCGCGCTGGGGCATGAAGCCGAACTGGCGCCCGCTTATACCGGGCAGAGTGTGCCAGCGGATCCTTCGCACCACCATCTTTTCGAGGATCTTCCCGAATACCGGCAAAAGGCCAATCGGCCGGTATGACTTGGGCTGCGCATAGTCCTCTTTCCCCGGCTTCCTCAGCACAACTACTACTGCCTCCTTCCAAACCGCGGGGAAATGTGCGAGACTCAGGCACTTGTTCGCGAGAGCCAGGAACAGGTCCGGATCCAGGGTGATGGCCGCTCTACAGATGTCGGCGGTGAAACCGTCGAGCCCGGGCGCCTTTTTAGGATTAAAGCTAAGGGCAGACCACTCTAATTCTTCCACCGTGAATGGGGGGTCGGATGTTTCACCATGCGACCACCCATTCACGCCAGCAGCGATTTGTCTGGTTTGTGTGTGGTCTGCACCCTCGCCCTCCGTGGTGTCGTCCGGGTAAAATGTCTCAGCCAACAGACTCGACGATTCCACCCCCGTAAGCTCCCTACCGTCCCTTATGAGCGGGACGTCCTCTTGTCTGGCGGTCGTGCGACCTATCACCCTGTAGATCCCGTCCCACATACTCTCGCGATCTTGCCTCTCGCAGAAGGCTTTCCAGCTGGCGGTACGGGCGTTCCTCGCAGCCAACTGGTACTCCTCCTTGGCTTGGAGGTATTGCTCCACGACATGCGCTCGGCGAGCTGACGAGGCGCAAGATATCCTGCGCCTCTTCGTCTTCAGTTCCCTCTTGAGTGCGGCCAATTCCTCGGTCCACCAAGGCAATCCTGTTCGCTGTTTTTTACTCAACTCCGGTATACTTTCTTTGCAAGCTTCTGTGATGGTATCTATATATGTTGTAATTGTTCCTTCTAAATCCTCCTTTTTACTAATTTTGGTTATTTCACTTTTGTTTAAGTTCCTATCCTTCCAAATTTGGGCCAGTTTCCCATGAAACCGGCTCCAATTTGCCTTCCTCGTGTTATATATTCTTGTCTGTCTCTTAATATCTATGCCTTTCCCTTCCTCTAAATTAACATCGAACAGGATTGCCCTGTGATCCGAAACGGTCACATCGGCCGCAACTCGCCAGTTCCCTATCCGGCCGAGCATGTCTATGGAGCACGCCGTTATATCCACGCAGCTGGTGTACCTTCTGCCACCCCTGATGGTATCAAAGGTGGGCGCATCCCCGCGGTTCAGAATTTGCAGCTCCAACTCATCGAGCATCCCCATCAAATCCTCCCCCCTACGGTCCACGTCTCGACTACCCCACCACGTATTCCATGCATTAACATCCCCCCCCAGTACCACGTTACAAGTCCCTATCCTTTCCATAATCTGCTTTACCCTCTCCATATAAGGCTCCATCGGCTTGTCGCCCTCAAAGTAGACCGACACCACTCCTATTTCCCAGGCCTCCGTTCTCAACTTCACGACCACGATGTTTTCAGTCGTGAGGGCTGGGAAAGGAGTGATGTCGATCGACTCGTCGAACAGCACGATGGCAGCCTTAACCACCTTCTCCGTTGTCCGGCGGCACTGCACTACTCTGGTTCCGGGGTAGGTTTTCATCTCACCTGCTCTTCCGATGTAAGGTTCCTGGAGCAGTGCAAATGCCGCCTTCCTCTTCCCCGCCTCTAGGATAAGCTCCGCCGTTGCGAGCTCGCTCCGCTGGAGGTTCGCCTGTATGACGTGGTACTGGTGGGGGTTGGGTGCCGAGTTCATGCCTGGGACGCCCTTAGCAATAAGCTACCGTGGAACGCGCTAGAGCGTCCCATTTCCTTCTCACTGGACACTGGGCGCTGAAGGCGTCGTGGTCTGTTGCACCGGCCTTGAGCCCCCGACAATTGCAGCAATTTGGGGCCCCTCCTGCCATCCGGTCAGCACAAGCTGATCTCAGGTGGGGCCCTCCGCAGTGACTACAGACATCCAGAGCCTCAGTGCAAAAGCGCCTGCCATGTCCGTACCCAAGGCAGCGCGAGCACTGCACCAAGGGGGACTGGTCTGCGACTTTGATCCTCTGGATGTCTATATGCACCGCCCCCGCCTCCGTCAGGTGACCCCAAATGACCGGTGAAACTCTAAGGACCACATGGACCGTAAGCGGGTTTCGGGTCTTTTTGCGGAATCTAACCTCCATCCGGTTGTCTTCCCCGCTCACGGTCTTCAGAAGATGACCGTTCTGCACCCTCAGCGCCCCAAGGATCTCCTCGTCCGTATTGTATTGGAGGACATCTTTCAGGATGATCAGAGGGTCCTTATTCTTCATGTCCTCGACACTCAAACCACCCCCCTCCTTCGAAATCCTCTCCTTAACTTTCGCCATCTCCTCCCTATCCTTACACCCCACTATCACTTTCCTATCTTTTGCCTTTCGAACCCTATCTATTTTTAATCCTTCCTCTCTCGCATTCACCGCCCTCCTTATCCTCTCTACTACTTGCTCCCCCGTGTCCTTTTCATCCCTCGACGTCACTGCTATTGAGTGCATCGCCGTGGACTCAATAGCAGTGGGCCGTTTGGGTGTCCTAGCCACCACACTTGCATACGTCCCTTTCTCTTCCCACATCTCCTGCTGCTTCCTTATAGTATCATTTAGTTTTTCCATCTCCATCTTATGTTCTTTTATTAGCCTTCCATGTTCGACTAACTCCTTTAACAACTCATTCCCATCTTCCCTAGCTTCCTTTTCTAAATTTTTGCTCTGACTAACCCCTCCCCCTACTAATTCATTCCTTTTACTCCTGTCCTCTCCCCCTTTCCCTTTGTACGGTACCCCTTCTTCTGCCTCTTTCCCTAATCTAAACATTCTTTCAGCTGACTCTAATACATCATTTTTAATATCTGTCCTTAAATTTCTACTGTTATTTATTTGTAACCTAATTTTCATTAAACATGCCTTAAACTCGGACATACGACTAACGTACTCAATTGGTTTCTTAGGAGATTTTTCTGTGGCGGCGATTTTACTCTGTGTCAATTTTGTTTTTGTTTTTACAGGTACAGCAGTTCCTGCGGCAGTTTCTGGGGTCGTCAACATAGATTCGATGCTTCGTCTCGCCTGCGCTACTTTATTCGTTGCGACCTCCGAGGGTCCAGGCCTGTCAGTTTGATTGGGGTGTGAGCCCTCGTCATCCGGAGATTGGACCTCGAAGGTTTTGTTAGGTGTGCGTACGTTACAGTACATTTTGTCTATTAGTTAGGGAGAGAATATGATAATTATAATAAAAGTCAGTATCAGAGGGACGTGTCAAATCGGCTTGTAAAAGTTTTAAAATGCCGTTGTCTATATAAAGACAATGTTAGTAATCCTAATTGTATAAAATATCAGAATATAATAATATAATATAGTCGTGTAAAATATAAGATTATCCCTATTTAAGTTTTTATTTTAATATGTCTCTAATAATTTTTGTTTATGTTTCAGATGGCGCGGGCGACGGCGGTGACGACGGCGACGACGGCGACGGTGAGGACGACGGCGGCGACGACGGCAGCGACGGCGGCTCAGCGGTCGACGGCGACTAGCGAAGACTCGAAGACTTCGCGTTAATAGGTAAGTTTAAGTGCCGTTTATATATATTTGAGAGCGTCTACTGACGTTCGAACTACGTGATGTGACTTTAAGGGATGTAATCTATAAGTACGTCGCGCTTCTGCGCTCCCGACGGCTAATATTTTTGTTAGGTTAGGTTAGGCGACGTTAGGTCGACCTTATACCGTCTAACTGGTCTTCGCTACGGTACCCTCTGGCCCTAGCAAGGCGAAACAATAGAGGGTGGGTGGGGGGGCGTTTTTTTCGCTTTTCCGCGGTCGGAATCGAACGCGGAGGGTGTCAATCGACGCGGGGGGTGTTCCCCTAGGTATTTTATAAGAAAAACTTTGCGGGCCAACCTCCCGAAAGCGTTAAATTTTGAATAAAAGTAAAATTTTGTGCAAAAATTCCAGAAAATTGGATAATTCCTACGCCTACGCGATCAGGAAGGGTGTCGAAAATGAAGAGGGCGTAAAACAACGCCGGACCAGCAACGAAACGCTTATAAAAGACAACCAAATAACTTAAAAAACGAAATTAATAATTCGATTACTATAAGAATTTTTTCTAAGTCGATGAAATGTTAAAAATATCCAAAATATTAATAAATAAATATACGGGGGTGACTTTAGGGGTTGCGGGATAGACAGACAAGCGAAAACCAGTTCGAAAACGCCAAAAAGAGCGACGTAGTTAGTTATTTTATTGATATTTATATCGATTGGTTAGGTTAGGTTAGGTTAGGTTAGGTTAGGTTAGGTTAGGTTAGGTTAGGTTAGGTTAGGTTAGGTTAGGTTAGGTTAGGTTAGGTTAGGTTAGGTTAGGTTAGGTTAGGTTAGGTTAGGTTAGGTTAGGTTAGGTTAGGTTAGGTTAGGTTAGGTTAGGTTAGGTTAGGTTAGGTTAGGTTAGGTTAGGTTAGGTTAGGTTAGGTTAGGTTAGGTTAGGTTAGGTTAGGTTAGGTTAGGTTAGGTTAGGTTAGGTTAGGTTAGGTTAGGTTAGGTTAGGTTAGGTTAGGTTAGGTTAGGTTAGGTTAGGTTAGGTTAGGTTAGGTTAGGTTAGGTTAGGTTAGGTTAGGTTAGGTTAGGTTAGGTTAGGTTAGGTTAGGTTAGGTTAGGTTAGGTTAGGTTAGGTTAGGTTAGGTTAGGTTAGGTTAGGTTAGGTTAGGTTAGGTTAGGTTAGGTTAGGTTAGGTTAGGTTAGGTTAGGTTAGGTTAGGTTAGGTTAGGTTAGGTGAGGTTAGGTTAGGTTAGGTTAGGTTAGGTTAGGTTAGGTTAGGTTAGGTTAGGTTAGGTTAGGTTAGGTTAGGTTAGGTTAGGTTAGGTTAGGTTAGGTTAGGTTAGGTTAGGTTAGGTTAGGTTAGGTTAGG